>CM056729.1:95915969-100715969 GCA_029844215.1 Przewalskia tangutica
GATATATATAAGATTTGCAATGTCTTTGACTAAGCTCGATATAATATATAGTACGCGTAGAATTTATCGCAGTTGAAAGTACCTGAACGTAGTTGTAATAAAAAATTTTTTTTGATCTATTCCCGAATAATAAGAAACTTGAATGTGATTCAAAAATATTAAGAAACCATTTAGCAAGAAAGAGTAATACTGCTTTTTTAAAGGCAGTAGCATAGCCGAATTACTACTAGCTTTATGCCAAGTTAGGTATATACGCCTTAAGAGTGGTAAAGAAAATGGTTTATCGATTTTAGAAGTTAAGAGACTTGATCTTATAAGATAAGAGACTTAACTTTAAACAGAATTAAGATGAGCTTTTGCAGGTGAAACCTCATTCGCGTAGTAATGAAGTAATGTGGTTTTTTAAAAAAAGAATAATGTTTTTACTGGGATTTCTGGAAATCGAATTTGTATCACAAACCACCGCAATTACAGCTAATAAAGGAAAAATGTATTGAATAATGAAGTATTATTAAAACCAAGAGAAACCCCATCTCGCATGTAAGCTAAGACGAGACAAATGATATTACGTTTCCTGCATCACTGGGTCGCTAATAAGATTTCATGAACAAGAATAACCTACTCACGCTTATGTGGCATATGTTACTCAATTTATGTTTAAAAGAGATTAAGACATCAACTATGAAACTTTCCTAAAAGAGACTTTGAGTAATTGAAATTAGGCAACCGAACTTTAGTGGAAAAGAAAGGTATCAGGTTGTCTTAAAAATGGTGTTATAACTTGTTGTTATAACAAATTTACGGAAGCTGGTTATAACGATCTTATGGTAAAACAAAAGAAGTGGTTTTATCATCGTTTTAATTTGGAAACTTGGCTTTAAAAAAGAGAAGTTGTTTTGGTTTGCTTTAAAAGATGTAAGTCACTCATTTTATACTACGTGTATTTGGTGATTTTCATAAAAGCGAACGGATCTCTTAAAAGGAATTTAACGCACGTAGTACTTGTGTAGCTAAAACCCTGATTTTGATATAAAATTGAGCTACTTTGATTGCTGGTATAATCCTGGCTCATGCTTGTTTCGGCTGAGCAACTGCCTATGCTTGTCGCTCAGTAACTTGGCTTACGCTTGTTGTTGTGTAACTTGCCTATGCTTGTCGCGATAGCCTTCATTGTGCAAGAAATTGTGTTTCATTTTCACCGTTTCACAAGGGGCCAAATGACGCTGATTTGTTGAGGACTTACTGATCGATATCGCAGCTGGATCGGAAGATTCCAACGGCGCGCTTCCATTATTGTTACACGGGCACGCTTCACACCGATGATGCGGACAGTGGACATATTCTGGTTATTACCACGTTATCGTGCATCGGACTTACGGCCAGGATCGGCGCAGAAATGCTTACTTCTGCTCCCGCCGCCTACGTGACGCAGTGGATCCGGGTATAGGTTATCGTGACCGCCACGGTCAAGCCGCGAGTCGTTGTTCGACGGAGCCGCGACTTACTTGACGGACCGCGCGCTTGAGTTTATCACGTTGCCGCGCGCCTACGCCGGGCGCAGCGAGTCGCTGAGGCTATCGTGACTTGCCACGGCCGCTACCATGATACGGGTTGTATACAAGATATCGGGTACGGGTCGGATCTTCGTAAGTTATACTTGTCACACGCACGTTTTTACGCAGTATATCGTGTGCGACTCGGTGTTCACGTATACCCTTTCGTGTTGTTATATCACAGACTCTTCTACATGGCGTAAGGAATTCCACTCGCACGGTAATGACTGATTTGGAGGCGCGAGTCCCCATTTGATATAATCGCTATATGTCAGATATCGAGTTTGCTATCATACATAAGCCGCCGCTTATATGATCGGGATATGATTTCATTTACAAAGATTTACAGCCAGCATTACTGTACCCATTCATCAGATCGACCTTCTGGGGCTGGCGTTTCATGCCGCAGTAAGAGGCACATCTACTGCCGATCCCCGTCCAGGATCACTTTTCGAAGATTCACCAAAGGCCAGCCCGCTTCCTTCTGGTGCTTATTCGGCATGTTACCCCGAGCTCCATATAGGCCTGCAGATCTGTGCCACAAGGTACGGGTCCCGCCCGCCATAGTTATCAGAAATTCTTTAGAAATTCTCGTAGCAATCGCCGCGGGCAGGGTCAGTAAAGATTAAAATCGCTCAAAGGTCGGTATATATATATATAGCGTCAAAGCGGCAACCGCTTTGGTCGTCTGCGTTTATTTCATCTTAATCCATGCTCATTTGCATGTTGCTTTTTTTTATTTCACCGTTTTTCTCTCGACACAGATTACCAGTGGTGCTCTGGTAAGGCACTTACCACGCGCCCTGATTCGGTCGCGGATGCGTGCTACTGGTCGCCTCCCATTCGCCCATAAAATTTCTCAGAACCCTCATGCGTCCCACAAACGAAAATTCTCTGTGGGCCCTACATGACCAAACTCCATACAAAATAAATTTCCATAATGATAAGTTCCATACTTTCTTCACTCAATGTATTTTTCGAGAATCTAATTCTCACCTCAAATCTTAACATTTCTTCTTTCCGACGCTCGTGAGGATTTTTCCGTCCAGTTTGAAACAATTCTTCCTTTTTCACATCACTTTCCAAGTCTGAAGTTCCTTACGCACATTCTCTTAAACATATCCTCGAGTTACTGGGTGGAAAACATTCTTCCCCTTAGAAGTTATCTGCCCTCAATGTTCTTTCTTTCTGAGTCCAATTGTTATACCCCGATTTAGACGTGAGTATGTACGCGAGGAGCTTTCTGGTTTACAAGTGCCTTACAGGCAAAGGACTAAATTTGTGCACAACTATCAAAAGAATTGTTTTCCTCGACGTAAACGCTTTCCAACTTCGGCATGGGCGAAGGGAAAATTACGTGTTGCAACATTGGTCAATTTTTCATGATTTTTCCGAGATTTGAAAGACTGATCAACGGCAGTAGCGGCTACACTGCCTCAAGCCGACGTGCAACCTGGCCGGACAATGGGCACTGCTTTTTAATGTTTTTGTGGCTCTAAAACATTTGGTCAATGTTTGCTGTGATATTTTGTGTAGTAGATGAGCAAGTGGGACCCACACAACACTTGTCCAAACTCCTCACCCTACACTTGCCCACCACTCTGTCTTAGACCTCTTGGCCATCGATCGTTCGGCTTATAAACACCCCTTAGTCAAGAAGACTTCTTCATCCACAAATAATTTCCTGTTCGAAAACTTCCCTCTTCAGATAGCTTCGGCCCGTCTGAAGAGTACTCTTCCTGAGAGCGCCCTGGTCAAACATCTCCTCTTGAGTGTTCTGAATCAGAAAATACTTCCTGTGAGGAAAGTATTCTCCAAGCATCGTTACATTATTCCAAAATACCTGCCCAAATACCTTGTAGTATCTTCCAAGTGTTAACTATACACTAAAAGCCCGTAAATACTATTACTTCCTTCAATACAAAAATGAAACCCCAAGGAAAAATTTTTCATAGTACTAAGCCAAAGTATATTAGCAAGAAGTTATAAGTAGGAATCTCAAGCGGTTGTCTTGGAGCTTTGGGCTCGAGCACCTCTTAGCAGTAGAGCTAAACGTTGCTCAGATCGACATTTAAAACTTGGATGGTTTGGCTTATCGCTGCAAATATTCGTTCTTCTATTGTAATCGAAATTACATACCGTAGTAGTACAGAAATGAATATAAGATACATGGGAAGATATTATGTGGAGTGAATCAACTAATGTATGATATTACGTAAGCAGAATCGAATCAAATCACATCGTGAACATTACAGCATTAAGATTAAACTGTACATACATAGGATCGTATTTGCAGTAGACTTGTGTAGTTTAACCGGTAGGGAAGTAAGTGTCGCCTGATTTTCGTAATTGAGAATCCCCGCTTAGAATATTCCGCTATGAGTAGTTCAGACGCTGATAGACGATATGGCCTTTATAGGTTGAATGCTCATGAGTAGCATGTCTCTACTCTAAAGGTGAGCGTAGCCGTTATAGCCAGGAGCATTTTGCCAATTGTCGATAATCGCTTCGCAGGTATGTGGATTCTTTCCCATCCTCGAGTATGATATTTTAAGAATATATATAGTACTGTAGACGACGTGTTAATCAATCGAACGTGGTTTTCCATCACATGTCTTCGACTTCCAGTCTAAATAATAAGACCAAGATTTTTTCAAAAGAGTTAAGAAACCTTTTTGAAGTAAGAGTATACTTGGTTTTAAAAGTTAAGAGTTATACTAAATTTAACGTGGGAAGTTAGGTATAACGACTTAAGATAGATAAAAAGAATGGTTTATTGATTTTAGAAGTAAGAGACTCGATCTTAAAAGATAAAGAGACTGATCAATAAATTAATATGAATTTGTTAAAAGCTGTGAAACCTCATTCGTGAGTAACGAGTACTTGGTTTTTAAAGGAATAATGTTTCACCCATTGAAATCAAAAATAAGTGACGAACGAATCCAATCGCAAATAATAATAAAGGAAAAAATGTATTTTCATCAATTAAGTATTATTAAAACCAAAAGAGAAAACCTCATCTCAGATAGAGCTAAGACGAGACAAATGATATTACATTTTGATCATGGTTGCTTTAATAAGATTGTTATGAACAAGAATAAATCTACCAATAACATATAGGCATATGTTTTCAAATTGTTTTAAAAGAGAATTATATTCTGGCTGATTAAGCACTCAAACTACTAAACCTTTCAAATGAAACTCGAAACCTGTTACTTAAAGCGTTAGCAAACTTGTCACGAAAATAATAAAGTTGATTACTTGATTTTTACAGCAAAGTAGTTTCTTGCTTTAACTTAAAAGATAGTCACTCTATTTTTATACTATATCAGGTGACTTTTTTGTGAAAGAAACGGATCTTTAAAAGAGTTAATGTATGAAGTACTCGTGATAAAAACCCGAACTTGTTAACATAAAGTGTAAAGTGGCCTATTCATGAATAACTTGATTGTGGTTGGTTTCAGGATAGCCTCAGAATACTTTCCTTGTCGATTTGATGGGCAAACATGTTAGGATGTTGCAGCAAAGTGCAGATCTTGTGCATGTCGGTGTGTGGTAAGCGGCTTCTGATCGTGCCATGTTGCTTTAACGAGCAAGTTCGCTCAAGCAATAGATTGTACCACTCAATTCTCGACATACGATGCGTGGGTTACTTGCCCTCCACGCCATGCGGTATACTCGTAGCTCGGGACTTTGCGATTCAGAATACCCATGCGCGGGTCCAGGACCTATGCGGAGTTACGCAGAGTTCTGTGTTAGTGTGCGTTCATGTCCATGCGGTTACGCGGCGCGCTACGCGGATTACAGCGAGTCCGCGACGACGCCGGGAGTAAGCTTACCCTCATGCGACGAATATCTCTGGCGTGCGCCATGCAGGCCTATGCGAGCTGCGGAGCCCCAGATTAGACACCGACATTTGATATCGGTGCGAAAGTGGCTGCATTGGATAACGTGGCGGTCTGAGAAGACCCCGCGATACGCCATATGACTTTGCGGTACCGCTGGAGTTTAGTACGCGCCACGCATTTTACCTCGCATTTATTTACGAGTACATTTGCGACACAACTCCAGGACACTGTAAATTCGTATTCTTCGTGCTTTGGAGAATACAGATCGCAAAGAAGGAAGGTATTCCACTGCATGATCACGTCACGCGGGCGCGAGACCCATAGCGCATTTGAGTGATGACTTTTGAGCGCAGTCCCCGACTGATACGCATCGCCATTATTGTGGAATCGTAGCTTTGGGTTATCATACGATGCCTTCCCCGCTTTATATAGACGCACTATGATTTCCATTTACGGCGATTTTCGCCTAATATACTTGTACTGTTGTCACGACCAATCCCGCCTCATGATCGTGCTCTACTCTCGCACCTTGAAATGAGGCACATCGTGAGTAATCTTACGAATATAAACAAGCACATGAAATAATATGAAGTGAAAACAGCTTTATCCAGAGAAGTTAGCTTTCTAGCATATATATAAAACTTTGAACCAACAAGCTACATCCCTTTTACAAACCTCGCCACAACACTACTACGTGAAAGACTCCTCCTACGTAATGGATATGTTGACAACAATTCAGTGGCTGGCCTCATACCCCTGAAATCAACGTAAGTACTTTACAAACGACAGTGACTATACCATCATAAGCCTCCTGAGAAACGGAGCTTCCTGCAAACGCCGAATCGTGACTCAATGTTAGGATCAACAATCGTACGACTTCTACCGCAGATTTAACGCAGCCTCCCAAGGAGGTCAAGAAATATGTACCAAGTATGTGAAATCGAAAATATCAAACGAATCATAGTAGTCTATATAAAGTGTGAGACATATATGATAAACTAAACTAAGGCTTCACAATAAATAAGCATTCATGTCAAGTCGTGACCTACGCCTCAAAGTCATCAAATATAACTACGGGCCTCACGCCCACAACATCAATCATGCCCGTGGAATACCTTCCTCATCGGCAGCTTTATGATATAAAAGCACTGCGAATATTATTACGAACACCGTGTCCCACCGTGTCATAATAAAACCGCACGGTAAGTACGTAAGGCATAGCCGACTACTAACACCCACAGTACCAACAAGGTCATAAACTGTATCATGAGATCCGCCTAGACCGCCACATGATCAAGCCGCCACTACCGCGCATCAAATGCGCCGCTTTAACTCGAACTTCCTCGCAGCTCAGATAAATACTCACATGTTCGCATGAGGTATTCCTCGCGATCGGTGGCGCATTACCCGCATCGCCCCTGACTCGCATTCGCATGGCCACATGTAGACCGCATGACCACAAAGGCCTGACACTAACCTGAACTCTCAGAGCTCCCGCATAGTCCCCGACCCGCATGAGGTATTTCTCTAATCATAGTCCGCACGGCCACATAATCGTATATCACAAAGGCCGTGACACTAATTATGTTAATATCGTTAAACAACATAAGCACAACAAGTGGAAACCCCTTTACACAAATATCACAAGATACTAACACACGTAAGATTCCTAACATGTTTACTTATCAAAGCAACAAGAAAGCATTACAAGGCTATCACAAACCAACACAATCAAGTTATTCACACAAGTGCACTTTTCTACTTTATGTTAACAAGTTCTGCTTTTATCCCCAAAGTACTTCATACATTAACTCTTTAAAAGATCCGCTTCTTTCACGAAGTCACATAACCGTAGTATAAAAAATAAATGACTATCTTTTTAAGTAAACTCAAAACACTTTTGTAAAATCAAGTAACAACATTCTTTTCCAAACGTCAAGTTTGCCTAATTTCAAATACTCAAGTTTCTCATTTACGAAAGGTTTCAGTAGTTCATAGTCTTAATCACGTAATAAGATAATTCTCTTTTAAAACAATTTGAGAAACATATGCCATGTGAGTAGGTTATTCTTTGTTTATAACAATCTTATTAAAGCACCATGATCTAGGAAATGTAATATCATTTTGTCTCATCTAGCTTCTATGCGGATGGAGGTTTTACTTGTTTTAATAATACTTAATTAGTTGATACATTTCTTATTAACGCTCGCAAAGGTTCGTTGATACTTCTCGATTTCCAAATCAGAAAAACATTATTCCTTTAAAACCAAGTACTCATTACTCACGAATTAGGTTTCACACTTTTAAACAAAATTCATATTAATTTAATTAAGTCAAGTCTCTTATCTTTTATGATCAAGTCTCTTAACTTCTAAAATAAGTAAACCATCATTTTATCTCTATCTCTTCTTAAGTCGTTATACCTAACTTCCCATAAAGCTAGTATAACTCTAAGCTTTTAAAACCAAGTATTACTCTTCTTTCAAAACGATTCTTAATTCTTTTGAAATACTTCAAGATTTCTTATTAGACTCAAGTCAAAAGACATCGCGGTAAAACCACGTCAGCTTAACACACGCACGTCTACCGCATTTACTATATATTTTCTTTTTAAAATATCATGCTTTCGAGGATAGGAAGAATCACATACCTCGCGACGATTTATCGACTATTAGCAAATAGCTCCAAATCGTAATCCCGCTTAGCCTTTCCACCCTTCGAGTAGGTAATACGCTACTCGCAGCACTTCAACCTATAATGGTTATACAAGTCTATCAATGTCTAGACTACTCGGTAGAATAAATCTAGATACAAGATTCTACGAAATTAGCGCAAAAGACTTCCCTACAAACTTCACAAAGTTCATCAGTAAACACTCCCATGTAAGCACTCAATTCCTTCTTATATACCTTCCTTTATATAACTTATACTTAATTCTTATACTTCAACAAGATGTAAACTCTAATTACAAAGGGACAAGATATTTACCTCGATAAGCCCAAAATTATCCAAGTTTAAATGTCGATCCCGAGCAACGCTTAGCTCCAACTGGCGCCCAACCCGCCCAACAACCCCAGAAGTTCTACTTCTCACTTAACACTTCAACCGACTATGAAGATTTTCCTTAGGGTTTTCGTGAGGACTGGGGAATATAAGGTAGTATTTTCGCTCTACGATAGAGGTAACTTTGGAATACTACAAGGTATAAGGCTAAGGTATTTTGGAATAGTAACAATACTGAGAATACTTTTCTACCAGGGGGTGTTTACGAACAACTCTCAGAGGGTATCTCTCGCCACACAATAGAGTGGTACCTCGGCCAAGCGGCCTCTCAAAGGGGAGGAGCTCTCGACGAGAGCAGCAAGAAGGAGGGAGGATTTCAAGACTTAGAAAACATTTGTGGATGAAGTTAAGTCTTCAACAAGGGGGTATTTATATGATCAACGGCCAAGATCAAGCCGTGGGGGCAAGTGAGGTCAATATTTGCCCAAGTGCACCCTAACCCTACTCCAATTCCTCACAAACATTGACCCAGGTTTAGGCCACAAAAATGGGAGGAAAACGTAAACCAATCGCCCCTTGATCACCACTGAGGTGACAAGTGTCGCCTCGTTGGTCCAAAATATTTCATCTCTCGGAAAAATCCATAAAATAATTAAAGTCAACTAATTTTCCCTTCGCAGTTTGTAAAACGCTTCGCCTGAAAACAATTCTTTCGGGTTGTGAACAAATTTCGACCTCGCCTATCTTAAGGCTTAAAACTTTCGTGACGCACGCCCCACGCATATACCAAAATACGGCATAACATTCTCCTCCTTAGAAACATTCATCCCGAATGTTCCTCTAAGCCTCAAAACATACATGCGCCAACATAGTCCCGCTATACTTACGAGAACAATCACGCCACATCTTGGCCATAAAATAATGCGCAAATACTTAATCCAAGTCCATGAGGACTCACCTCTAGCATAACAAAGCTTCCACCCAAGGTCTAAAAGATACTCGCGTGCCTTCACTTTTACAAAAGAAATGATCACATCTTATGTTCTTAACACATGCTTGCTTTTTCCTTACTCGTCATTGCACTTTCTCGTACACTCGAACTCTTTCATAACTACCACATTTCGGTTATTGCTTCAGTTTCCAAAATCGGTTACTATCTCCAACTTGGTCATCATTAATCGGGAACACTCGGATGGATCTCCGATACTTTTCCGAACATAGCAACATGAAAGACCGAACGCCAACTCAACTCAAGCCGCCGTCATTATCCGCGACTTACGCTGACTCGAAGCCTAATAACCTCTTCGATAAGCTTCACCCTATCCACATCCTCTGAACAAGTATGAACCAACTATCCAACCTTGCCAACATCGAACCAATCGACCGCAAGAACTTACACTTCCGCCCTCGCGCCATAAGCGACATCCGAACTTGAAATGGTAGCTATTAAAACACTCTCAACAGAGCCAACCATCCTCGCGGCTACCCCGAAATCCAAACATCGCCCGAGGGTAATGCGTCTGAGACTCACCAGTTCCTAACCCCGCTCGTAAAACTTTCTGGAAATAAATAAGCGTTGGCTCCAATGTCATAAGGTGAAAGGAACCTCGCAGCCTTACAACCTTCCTGATATAATCATCTCGCATAACCCACTGCCGAGTACACGGTCCTGACTGAAAGATAAGATGGGCTGACCTCATCGGCCCGACTACTGGTCGAACGCATCCACGAACTCGTACGCTGGTTAACTAAACTTGGGCCTAACATCCTCGTGACTTACCACCGCGACCACCAACCGAATGACCATTAAAACAGGCCGCGGGTTGACCCGCGATCCCCAACCCGAATCATTGCGCAAAAACACTTGTTCCCCGATCCGGAACAATCTCACTAATCAAGTTACGAAAACCTAGTGGTCATTATTAGCTCAACTACCCTTCTTCATTTCACACTAATCAGGGACTTATCATAAAAATATCTTACGTAAACCATGCACTCCGATAAGGGTCAAACATAAAATAAACCTTTTACTCGAGATGACCTTGCCTCTAAGGTCTCCACGTATAATATTCTAAGGCTCACACTTTCCCTTAACCCCAATCTTACCCTTTTAACTAACCATGATTTCTAATCATAATTAACACCATGCTATCTGAACATAACACTTAAGATATACTCATCTTATCACACCTACAAATCTCTAGAGGGTTAAGGATATACTTGTATCTACTGCTTCACTACCCCTTTGTCGTCCTAATCAATCCTGCCCCGTAGGGCGCATAGCTAGGGAATGTGACGAACTAGCCACTGATCCTGAAGGCTGAGTCTCTACATCCGCGCCACCTCTGGTCGGACAATCTCTCGCAAAATGGCCCTGGCCGCCTAATCTTAACAAGTCACAAGAAATACGACACTCCCACAATGACACTTACCACAACGGCCACACCGAAAGCGGTGGCCTCCTCTGGCTAACACCCCTTCCTCCCCGAACTACTGAATCCGCAACTGATCTGGTAGGCTGAGTCCTCCTACTTGCATCCCTCCTAATAGGACACCCTTTCGACACATGGTCCTGACTGCCGCAGGTAAAACAAGTACCAACAAAAAGACGACATTCCCCGGGATGACGCCACATCGTGAATACCGAGGGAAAACTAATCCGCCGGCCGGAACCTACGTAGCTATGAACCGAAGCCTGAGCTCACCAACCGTGATACCGAACGCCCCGAACCCGGAGGACCACTGCGACCGTGGATGCAGATATCTAATTCGCGAGGCGGTTTGCCTCAAAAGTTACAAAAGGATTCTCGCCAATCGCCCTCTTGGTTGTCCTTTATTAACTGCCGATCTCACGCTTTCGCCTGGGCGCATAAGCCCGCACGCAGCCATGCTCAAGCCGGTCGACGAGCTACTATTTCACAACCCTCAGATAGTCATCATGACCGTGATAAATCGCACATCATATACTCTCAGTAGCTACATCCTTAGCTAGTAATAGGTCGCCTCTTTGCAATCTATACTTCCGCATCGGTCGTGGAATCAAGGTTCAACTATCATGGCCGCATGAGAACCGCCGTGCTAAACTCGCGCGGCTGGCGTCGCAGAACTTCCCCGAACGGAAGCACCACCAGCGATGATTGGGCTCGTGCCTCGTAAACCTCTCGCATTTACTCGCAGCCTCTGGCCGCTTTGCCCTTCGGGGTTCGGGTGCCTTACGGAGGCATAATCGTAAGTAAGGAATTACGTTTGAGGGGTCCAACTTATAACACGGCTCTAAGGCACGATCTCAGTGAGAAGAATGGAAACCAATCCTAAATATCCTATAGCCTCCTCGATTATTGTGGTGCACAATACACCGATAATCAAGACTCTACTAGATACGGTCAGACACTTTCCGAGGATTAATCGCTGATACCACTTTTGTCACGACCGAACCGGGCCCGTGGATCGTGCCTTACCTCGGAACCCTAGTGATACAACATCAGAGTAATCCGCGGAACATAAAACAAGACATGAAATAATATGAAGTGAAAAACAGTTTATCTGAGAGAAGTTGCCTTTCGGCATATATATATAAAACATGAATCCGATTACATCCTTTTACAAACTACGCCCACAACAAGATCCTGCACTTACGAATGATATGACAACAATGGCGGGACAGGGCCTCGCCATACCCCTGAATGTAAGTATCTGCAACTAGCGCAGGGACATTTAGGATTGGTTTCCATTCTTCTCATTCTGAGATCGTGCCTTAGAGCTGTGTTGTAAGTTGGACCTCCGACGATCTCGCTTTTACCGCTTATGCCTCGCGCAAGGCAACGAGCCCAGATGGCAAGGCACCGAGGAGCCGCTAGTGAGATCTGAGGAGTTCGAGGGCGCAGCCCGCCAAGACTGAGGCTGCTTCCGACGGCGAAGTTTGTGACGCCGCCAATTTCAGAGAGGTTAGAGCCGCAAAGAATGGTCACGAGACCGCAGCACCGAGCCTCCACCCCACACCAGCGAGGAGATGGGTTACAAGGAGATGGCCCGCTTGTGGCCGTGGTCGGGCGATATGAGGATAATGACGCAGTTCCTGGCCCAGAGTACCAGCCGTTCACCCTCGAGATAGTTTGAGGCTACGGACTTTCTCGAGTTGTAGCCCGCCGAGTTTTATGGGTCGAGGTTCGAGGATGATCCGCAGGAGTTCATCCGGCAGCTTCGCCGATCACGCGGGTGATCAGCTTCGTAAACGATGCGTGACCTTTGTTCGCATCGGCCGCGTGATACCGCAATGATTGGTTTGATTCATGGAGCTTTCCCGGGAGAGCATGCACCTCCAGCAGAATGGGAAGAGTTTTCGGGCTTTCTCACGCACTTCTTGCCTCCGCATGATGGCGAGGGCACGCCGGCGATTTTTGTTATCGAGGCAGAGGCGACTGTCGGGAGTACAATGTAGTTCGATTCTTTGCTCGATATGTCCCTCGCGCTAGTTGCAGATATGGAGGATAGGTGCATCGCTACGCCACCGGCTAGATGATTATATGGTCAGTCTTGCGCGGGTGTTTCTCTTCACCGCATGGACATTGCCCGCACGCAGCTCATGCACTAGGATGCGAGGCACGGAGGGGTCGACGGAATGACCGGATCAGCGAGAAGAGGCCAGACACAGGGGTCCTTTGGTGGCTTTCGAGGCGGACGCCTCGAAGCAAAGTTAGTTATATACCCCCACCGGTGCAGCAGTGGTCCTCCACCGCCTTCGTGAGCGGTCGTGGCTCCAAGGGTTCAGATTTTCGGCAGAGCGGTGTTAACCACCAAGCCACCCCACCTCGTGACCATTGTGGTAGACTCCATTTGGAGAGTGTCGTGCTAGATTGGGAGTTTGTTTTGCATGCGGCCAGCAGGCCATTTTGCGAGGCGTCCGACCAAGGGTAGCGCGATGTTACGACTCACCTTAGGATCTGGTGGGTTTATCACCTTCTACGATACTGCAGGCGTGCCTATGATTAGAGTGGAGCGGAGTAACCGTGTATATCCTTAACCTCTAGAGTTTTGGTATGCTTGTTATGATGATCTCATTATTGTGTGCTATGTACGGATAGCATTGTGATATGTGTGAGTTAGAATGCATGCTTAGTTGGAAGGATACGTATGAGGCATGGTAAGTGTGAACCTTAGACTATTTCACGACCGAGACCAGAGGTAAGGTCGCCTTGAGTAAAAGATTCGTTTATGTTTGACCTTTATAAGGGTGAGTAGTATACGGGATTTATTTGTGTGATAAGTCCATGGGTAGTGTGAGATGGAAGTGGTAGCTTCATGATGTGAATTAGTAAGATTGTTAGGATCGGAACAAGAGTTTGCGCGTTGGGGTCGGGTTGAGGACCATTTCTGGTCAACCCAGAATCCGGTTTGGGGTGGGTCACCGGGTGGTCCCGCCAGTGGTAGGGTCACGAGGGTGCTAGGCCCAAGTTTGTATGATCATCGTATGAGTTCGTGGACGCGCTCGACCGAGCGGTTCGTAAGGCCGGAATGACCTTAAGGAAGTTTGAGGTTAGTAAGATGACCAAGTTTGGAGGTAGTGACTCAGATTTTCGAACGGAAGTAATGACCAAGTATGGTACGTAATGGGAGAGTTCAAGCGTCGAGAAGGGCACGACGAGTAAGGAAGAAGATAACGTGTGTTATTTCGTGACTAAGCCGTGGCGCTGCAATTTGTTAGAAGAGCTTCATCGATATCCGCTTGTGAAGGAACATTCGGACGAATGTTTCTGGCGAGGGAGAATGTTATACCCGTATTTCAGAGTATGTATGCGAGGACGCACGCATGCAGAATACTAGTAAAGATCGAAAGAAAGAAAGATGTGAGTTTTCACGGAAAAGTTTCGGTTATTTGTGAAGAAAAAGGTTCGTTAACGGAATTGGATTCCGTGATTTGGTATTTGGACTTCATAGATTATATTAGAATTTTGAGATTTTATTTTCGAATGGTCACGCTGGGCCCACGGAGAAATTTATTTGTGTGGGCCCGCTTTGTTTTTGAGTTTTCCGGTATTTTGGATATTTTCGAAGACGAAATATTCTGGCGACCGGGGCGACACGTGTCACCCCATGTGGCACCCTTGGCCGAAATAACATTTGTGCACAACACCTTAAAGTCGTTGACTAAACGTTTTCAGTAACTGCGGCGGAAAATTCGGCTATGTCGCTTTGTATTTTTGGATTTTTCCGAGATTTAAACATTTTGGACTAACGGAGGGTGACATGTGTCACCTCACAATGGAGACAAGTGGGCGACTTGGCCAATTGAGTGGCTTGCGTGCTAGATATTTGTGTAGATATTTGTGAGGTTTTAAGGAGTAGGGCTAGGTGCACTTGGCTTGATCTTGGCCTTACACTTGCCTTGCACTTGGCTAGATCTTGGCCATCGTTGGCCTTTGGGTTTGCTATAAATACCCCTTAGTTGATGAACTTTCATCCAAAATCATTTTCCAAGTCTTGAAATCTCTCCCCTTTGTGAGTTGAAATCGTCCAAAGCCCTCCCCCCCTTGTGGAGCTTTGGCCGAGAGGCCCCCCCCTTTGAGTGAGGCTTGGCCGTGGGGTACCCCCCCCCCTAGCCTAGTTGTTTTCGTATAATACCCCTTGTTGTGGTATAGAAATACTCCCCTAGTATTGTTATAATGCCCAAAATACCTTAGCCTTGCACCTTGTAGTATTCCAAAGATACCTCTTTACGTAGAGTCCGGAAATACTACCTTTTGTCCTTTTTAGTCTCAAACCGAAACCCTAAGGAAATCTTCATAGTTGGTTGAAGTATTTGAGTAGAAGTTGGTTAGAACTTCTAAGGGTTGTTTGGAGTGGTTTGGAGCGCACGGAGTGGAGCTAAACCTTGCTCAGGATCGACATTATAACTTGGATAATTTTGGGCTTATCGAGGTAATTATCTTGTCCCTCTATTGTAATTGGAAATTACATGTTTGTTAGATATATAGTCAAGTATACTATATATAGAACTACTTAGTATTCGCAAATGTCTTTTGACTTAAGCCCAAGAATAAAGAACTGAATCGAATCAGATTTACATGGACTGTATTGCAAGAGACTTGTGTAGAATTGTACACGCCCGGTAGACGTGTAAACCCTCGGTTGGCTTGGTAGCTACTGATAGAGGAGGAGATTTACGCTGTGTGGAGGTTCTACGAATTTTCTTTAGAAAGATAGAAACTTGTGTTTGGGGTTAATAGACGTTTGTGACCTTTATAGGTGAAAGTACTAAGAGTAGCGTATTCTACTCGAGGAGTGGAAAGGGCTAGCAAGGTTGTAGTACTTGGAGCATTTTGCTTATTGTCGATAAATCGTCGCGAGGTATGTGAACCTCTTCCTATCTTTTCTAGCATGATTGTTGTGAACTATGTAGTACGGTAGACGCATACGTGCTAAGTGATTTGGTTGATTTAAAACATAGGGTGTTATAATAGCTTTATGGGAAGTTAGTTATAACGACCTTATGTAAGTGAAAATGGTTTATCATGTTAGAAGTTAAGAGACTTGATCTTATAAGATAAGAGACTTAACTTATTTGTTTTAATGTGGATGTTTGTGAAACCTCATTCGTGAGTAATGAGTACTTGGTTTTAAAGGGATAATGTTTTATCGATTTCGAATCGAATGTGTATCGGCACCACCGCATTAATACACAAAGGAAAATGATTGAATAATGATGTGTTGTATTAAAACCAAGAAACCTCCATCCGCATAAGCTAAGATAAGACAAAATGATATTACATTTTCTAGATCATGGCCATTGTAATAAGATCGTTATAAACAAGAATAAACTACTACATATATGACATATGTTACTCAATTGCTCTAAAAAGGAATCAAGTGATTAAGTTTGGGAACTATGAAACCATTTGAAAATGAGAAGCTTGAGTAATCAAACTAGGCAACCGGAACTTAGAAAAGAATGTTGTTACTTGATTTTGAAAAGGAAGGTGGGTTGGTCATTCTAATACTACGGTATCGTGACTTTTATAAAAGTAATGGATCTCTTTAAAAGAACTTAACGATGTAGTACTTTGGGGTTAAAACCCGACTTTGGCATAAAATGAAAGTACTTTGAGTTGTGTGAAACTTGCTTGTTGTTGTGAAACTTGCCTATGCTTGTGATGATAGCCTTTATTGTACAATCGTTGTGTTCGTGTTACCGCTGCCTTCGATGCAGGCTTCGGCTGGATCGTTGAGAACTTACTTGGACGCGTCTTGCGACGAGAAATTCCACGTACGCTCGCTGATAGTATTATTGTTGTTAATCGCTGACATACCGACACGATGCGCAGCTTACGTGTATGCTTCCATTTTGGTTAAGGTCTTGTGGTTAATCGCTGGATATATCGACACGACGCGTAGCGCACGGTATGTTTCCATTTTGATTATCGCTTGTGATTTCCTTCGACATACCGACACGATGCGTAGCGCACGCATGCGCCCATTTGGAATGTTGTCTTATTTTTCCCTTTGGACATACCGACATACGCGAGCGCACGCATGCGCCCATTTGGAATGTTGTCTTATTTTCCCTTTCGACATACCGACACGACGCGTAGCGCACGTATGCGCCCATTTGGAATGTTGTCTTATTTTTCCTTTGGACATACCGACACGACGCGTAGCGCACGTATGCTTCCATTTGATTGTTGTCTTATTGTTGCATCATGGACATGTCTACACCGATGCAGATTCGGCACGCGCCATAATGCGAACTCGATTGATGTTGTGGGCGTGAGACCCATAGTTATATCGAGTGATGATCGCTTTTATGTTGCGAATCGTAGTTTGGTTATCATACATGTCTCGCTTTATATAGACTAGTATGATTTCATTTACGTGATTTATGCTTCACATACTTGGTACTGTATCGACCTCGGCCGCCGTTCATGCCGCAGAGGTACATCGGCCGTGGTTCCTCGCTCATAGGATCACGTCCACGCGCATTCAAGCTCCGCTTTCTCCGAGGCTTATCTTTCGCAGGTGTTCCCGAGTTGTAGGTTCTTGTACATTCGTGGGTATGGCGGCCCCGTCCCGTCATAGTCATCAGATATCTTAGAGGTGCAGTAGTAATGTGCAAGTGTGGTTGTAAAAGGATTAAACTGCTCGTGTTTTATGTATATCTGAAGGCAATCGCTTTTGGTTGCCTGCTTATTCATTTATCTCTTGTTAAATGACTCTTGTTTGTGTTCCGCTGATTTTCTCCGATGTTTGTATCACTAGGGTGCCTGGTAAGGCACCGAACGGCCCCTAACGTCGTTACACCGCATCGGAGGCGCCTAACCTCCGAACAAGTCAAGGTGAGTGGTATAATACCAACATATCGGTGATAGTGAAACAATTTAAGCGCAATCGAGGGGAAGCCCCTTTTCACAAACATCACAAGATACTAACACACGTAGCATCCTAGCATGTTTACTTAACAAATCAACAAGAAAGTATTACAAGGCTATCACAACCCAACACAATCAAGTTATACACACAAGGCACTTTCTACTATATGATTAACAAGATCGGTTTTTATCCCCAAAGTACTTCATACATTAACTCTTAAAAGATACGTTACTTCACAAAAACCACACAATACCCGTAGTATATGAAAATAGAGTGATTATCTTTTGAAGTAAATCAAAACACTTACCTTTGTAAAATCAAGTAACAACATTATTTTCCAATGTTCAAGTTTGCCTAATTTCCAATGTTCAAGTTTGCCTAATTTCCAATGTTCAAGTTTCTCATTTTTCGAAAGGGTTTCGTAGTTCATAGTATTAATCACTTAAGAATATAATTCTCTTTTAAACCATCTGAGAAACATAAGCCTTATATGTGAGTAGGATATTCTTGTTTATAATAATCTTATTACAGCAGCCATGATCTAGGAAATATCATTTTGTCTCATCTTAGCTTCTATGCAGATGGAAGTTTCTACTGATTTTAATAATACTTAATCTGTCAAAACATTTCCTTTTATTAACGCTGCAGTGGTTTGCCGATACACATTCTGATTTCCGAAATCAGTAAAACATTCTTAAGCCGTTATACCTAACTTCCCATAAAGCTAGTATAACTCTTAAGTTTTCAAAAACCAAGTATTACTTCTTCTTTCAAAATGATTCCAAATCTTTTGAAATACTTCAAGTTCTTTATTAACACATAACAAGCCAGTTATAGTTCAAATCAGTTACCTTTTAAAAATCACAAGTATTTTCTTACCAACATAAAGCTGTTATAACCGACTTCCCAATAAGCCGTTATATCACTTTATGTTTTAAACCAATCAAATACGTTTAACATACGCACGCTCACCGCACTACATAGTTCACACATATCATGCTAGAAGAGATAGGAAGAGGTTCACATACCTCGCGACGAGTATCGACTAATAGCAAAACGCCCAAGTACCTCCAACCGCCGGCTACTCCTAAGCCAAGTAGATCGCGCCATACGTAGTACTTCAACCTATAAGGCCACAAGGCGCTTTATTAACATTTAGGTCTAATCGTAGAACATTCTACGTAAAATTCAAAGACTCTCCCGCAACAAACAGCGTAAATCTCCTCTCTCTATCGTGGCCGGCTACAAAGCCAACCGGGGGTTATACGCCTAATCCGACGTGCACAATTATACCTCACGTAAAAGCTACACAAGTTCATCTGAATACGCCCTATGTAAAAACAGTTCAAGATTTCTTCTTTCTAAAAGGTTTCTTATTATTCAGGCTTAAGTCAAAAGACATTGCCGACAACAACGTTCAGTTCTATATATAGTATACTTCAACTATATAGTCTAACAATCATGTAATTTCCAATTACAATAGAGGGACAAGATATTTACCTCGATAAGCCCATAATTATCCGAGTTTAAATGTCGATCCTGAGCAAGGTTTAGCTCCTACTCCGTGCGCTCCGACCCGCTCCAAACAACCCTTAGAAGTTCTAACCAACTTCTACTTATTACTCCAACTAACTATGGAGATTTTCCTTAGGGTTTCGGTTTTGCGATCGACGGAAGTATAATAGTATTTCGGGCTTTTCAGATAGTATAACCTTAGAATACTACAAGGTATACGGCTAAGGTAATTTGGGCATTATAACAATACTTTGAGAGTATTTCTACCAAGAGTGGTATTATACGAAACAACTAGGCTAGTGGTACCACTAAGACCCCAAGCGAGGGGGAGGCTCTCGGGGGAAGCTCTCGGCGAACTCAACACAAGTGGGAGGAGGATTTAACACTTAGAAATATTTTAGGAATGGATGAAGAAGTCATCAAAGAGGGGTATTTATAGTCTAGCAAAGGCCAACCAATGGCCAAGATCTTGCCAAGTGCAAGGCAAGTGTAGGCCAAGATCTTGCCAAGTGCACCTTATCCATCTACCACAAAATATCCTACCTACTACTTGACAAAATAGTCACCATTTCGTCCAAGCCAACCGCCCCAACGTGCTCCAATGAGAGGTGACAAGTGTCGCCTCTCGTTGGTCCAAAATGTTCCGCCTCTAAAAATCCGCAAAAATTAAAAATGACATAGCCGTAATTTACCCTACGAAAGTCAGGAAACGCTTTCGAAAAACGACTTTAAACGGGTGTTGTGAACAAAATAATTCGCCAAGCCACTTTAAACTTCAAAATTTTCTACGCACGCCCCACGTACATACTGAAATACGGTATAACATTCTCCCCTCCTTAGAAACATTCGTCCCGAATGTTCCTTCTAAGTCTCAAAACAAACGCGCGCCGGTATAGTCCTCACTGCTATACTTACGAAAAACAATCCTGCCACGCATGGCTACAGAAACACCCGTGCAAAATACCTCCATCCAAGTCCACGAGGAAACACCTCTAACATTACCACAAACACCTCTCTCCGGGGTCTAAAATATACTTCCTTCGCACCTTCTCCTTATAGATACCACTTTTGTCACTTTGCCGCGAGGTTCTAGTGTCACTCCGGCGACCCAACAAATGGTACCGGGCTGCATGCGATCCCTGAGGCTGTCGTACACTCGAACTCTTACCACATTTCTGATACTGCTTCAGTTTCCAAAACTCGGGGTTACTATTTCTAACGTGGTCATCATTAAAAGGGATCACTCTGGATGGATCTCCGATACTTTCCCGATCATATCAATACGAAAGACCGGACGGCAAATGCTAACATATAGGCAACCTGGCCTATTCTTCACATGAACTCAAAAAGGCCCAAAGTAACTCGGGCTAAGTTCCCTCGCTTTCCAAAACTCACACCCAAACCGGGTGGTACTCTTCAAGAAGACCGACCGTCAACTGAACTCTAAGCGCCGCCGATTATCCGCACGATTTCTCCGAGCCGCGAACCTCTTCTAGACAAGCTTTAC
Source organism: Przewalskia tangutica (assembly GCA_029844215.1). Taxonomy (NCBI): domain Eukaryota; kingdom Viridiplantae; phylum Streptophyta; class Magnoliopsida; order Solanales; family Solanaceae; genus Przewalskia; species Przewalskia tangutica. The sequence continues at coordinate 95,936,756 of CM056729.1, forward strand.
TCCTATCCACAAATTACCGGAACAAGCCTGAACCAACTATCTGAATCTTGCCAACATCGAACCAATCGACCGGCAACTTACACTTCCGCCCCTACAAGGCCTCATAAGGCGACATTCGAAAACTGAAATGGTAGCCTAACCACTCCCTCCACAGGAGACAACAATCCCCACAACTACCTCTGAAATACACACACTGGCCCGAGGGCGAATGCGATCGAGACTCACCCGAAGTTCCTAACCTTGCCCGGTAAAACCTCCGAAAAAAAGAAACACCAGAACTGGCTCCACTGTCTGTCTTAAGGTGTAGGTAGGCACCTCGTGCAGCCCTACAACCTTTCTGATAAATCAACACTGCCGAGTGAACGGTCCTGACCGAAGAACACGATGGGCTGCCCCCATCGACCTGACCACTGGTCGAACGCATCCACGAACTCGTACGCTGGTTAACTAAACTTGGGCCTAACACCCTCGTGACCCTATCACAAGGCGGGACCACCACAACTGACCCCACCACCACACAGGCCGTGGGTTGACCCGCAACGTGGCCTCAACCCGACCCGGCAACGCGCAAAACATTAGCTCCCCGATCCGAAAAACTCACTAAACCACGTTACGAAAACCTAGCGGTCTTCTTAGTTCAACTACCCTCTTCCATTCCACACTACTCAGGGACTGATCCCATAAACATAGCTCACGTGCACTATGCACCATGATAAGGGTCAAACATGAAATAATTCTTTTACCAAAGATGGCCTCGCCTCTAAGGTCTCTACGTATAAAGCTCTAAGGCTCACACCTTCTCTATCCCCCAAAATCTTACTCGGTTAACCCACCATGATTTCCAATCACAACTAACACACTGTTATCAGAACATAGCACTTAAGGTATACTCACCTTCTCACACATACTGATCTCTAGAGGGTTAAAGATATGCTCGACCCATCGCTTCACTCCCTAGTCGTTCTAATCAAACCGCCTGTAGGCGATAGCTGGAAGGTGACGAACTACCCACCGATCCCAAGGCTAAGTCCTCCCGCAAGGACACTCTTTCGACATCGACTCGACGGCCATAGTACAACAAGTACCAACTAAAAGACGACATTCCCGGATGACGCCGCCACACCGTGAACACCGAAAAAACTGAATCGGATGGCCGAACCTTCGCAGGATCGTGAACCAAGCTCGAGCTCACCAACTCCTCGCATACCAACGCCCCGAACCCTGTGGAGGACCTTTCGTGACCGTGGATGTGCATAATCTAATCACGCGAGGTGACTCGACTCGAAAGTTACCAAAGGACCTTGCCGCTCGCCCTCTTCGCCCTTCGTTAACCCGCCGATCTCTACGCTTTCTGGCCGCGCATAAGCCCATACACGTGCCATGCCCAAGCCTAATCAAGAATTACTCGCACAACCTCTCTTAGATAGTCATCAAGACTCGCAGACATCGGTATACTGCGTAGCCAAATCCATAGCTAGTAACAGGGTCGCCTCTTGCAATCTAAGTTCACTGTTCCCGGTTGTGGAACTGAAGGTTCAAATATCAAGGCCGCAGTAGGAATCGCCGCCGTATGCTAAACTTCGGGGCAGCGACGCCGCAGAAATCCTCGAACGGCATTACCCTAGGTAATGATTGGGCCTGCGCCCACGTAACCCTCCTCAGACTTACTCGCAGCCTCCTGCGCTTGCCTCCCGGGCCGGGTTGCCTACGCGAGGCATAGCTGCAAGTGGAAAGAAATACGTTAGAGGGTCCAACTTACAACACCTCTAAGGCACGATCTCGAGTGAGAAGAATAGAAACCAATCCTAAATATCCTATAGCCTCACGATTATTGGTGTGGTGCACAACACACCGATAATCAAGACTTCATCGATACGATGCCTCAGACACTTTCCGAGGATTAATCGCTCGATACCACTTTTGTCACGACCAACCTGCCCGCGGATCGTGCCTTACCCCGGGCACCCTAGTGATACAACATCAGAGTAATCAGCGGAATATCAACAATAACATGAAATAACAAGAAGTATAAAAGAATAATCTGTGAAAACTTGCCTTTCGCATATTTAAACAATCTTTTAAAGCTAATAGCTTTAATCCTTTTTACAACCCGACTACATCGCATTACTGCACTTACGAATGAATGACAACAACGACGGACAGGTTCGCCATACCCCTGAATGTAAGCACCTACAACAACAGGGGACTATACCAATTTAAGCCTCGGGAGAAACTGAGATGTCCCAAACTATTAACTGTGACCCTAAGAGCGAGGATCAACGATCGCGTACTTTACCGCGCATGAACGCACTTCAAGGAGGTCGATAACAGTACCAAGTATGTGAAATCAAAATATCAGAATGAAATCATAGTAGTCTATACAAAGCGGAGACATGTATGATAACCAAACTACGCTTACAATAAATAAGCAACATGTCAAGTCGTGACTCACGCCTCAAGTCATCACTCAAACATAACAACGGGTCTCACGCCCACAACATCAATCGTGCGTGGAGCACATTCTCACCGCCGGCCTATGATATGAAAGCACCAAGGAACACACATGAACACCGGTCCCACTGTTATAATAAACCGCACGGTAAGTACGAAGGCATAGCCGACTACTAAAAACCCCAGCACTAACAAGTGTCATAAATCAGATTATGAGATCTGTCTGCAGTCACATGATCAAAGCCGCCACTCGCTCAAAGATCTAATGTGCGCGCGTCTAGCCCTGGAACTCCCCGCAGCTCCGCATAGGCCAATCTCATAGGCCCGCATGAGGTATAACCCCGCATCGAGGGTAGCTACTCCCCGGCATCCGCCTGGACTCGTAGTCCGCATGGCCACATAGACCGCATGCCCATAAAGGACGCATACTAACCTGGAACTCTCGTAGCTCCGCATAGGCCCCTGGGACCCGCATGAGGTATCCTCGAATCATAGGTCCCACGCACTACCGAAGTTTACCCCAGACGGAGGCGCAACCTCCTAAACAAGTCAAGGTGAGTGGTATAATACCAACATATCGGCTGATAGTGAAACAATTTAAGCGCAATCGAGGGGAAGCCCCTTTTCACAAACATCACAAGATACTAACACACGTAGCATCCTAGCATGTTTACTTAACAAATCAACAAGAAAGTATTACAAGGCTATCACAACCCAACACAATCAAGTTATACACACAAGGCACTTTCTACTATATGATTAACAAGATCGGGTTTTTATCCCCAAAGTACTTCATACATTAACTCTTTAAAAGATCGTTTCACAAAATCCACACAATACCCGTAGTATATGAAAATAGAGTGATTATCTTTTGAAGTAAATCAAAACACTTACCTTTGTAAAATCAAGTAACAACATTATTTTCCAATGTTCAAGTTTGCCTAATTTCCAATGTTCAAGTTTGCCTAATTTCCAATGTTCAAGTTTCTCATTTTTCGAAAGGGTTTCGTAGTTCATAGTATTAATCACTTAAGAATATAATTCTCTTTTAAACCATCTGAGAAACATAAGCCTTATATGTGAGTAGGATATTCTTGTTTATAATAATCTTATTACAGCAGTCATGATCTAGGAAATATCATTTTGTCTCATCTTAGCTTCTATTAGATGGAAGTTTCTACTGATTTTAATAATACTTAATCCAAAAACATTTCCTTTTATTAACGCCGCAGTTGGTTTGCCGATACACATTCGATTTCCAAATCAAGAAACATTCTTAAGCCGTTATACCTAACTTCCCATAAAGCTAGTATAACTCTTAAGTTTTCAAAACCAAGTATTACTTCTTCTTTCAAATGATTCCAAATCTTTGAAATACTTCAAGTTCTTTATTAACACATAACAAGCCGCTTATAGTTCAAATCAGTTACCTTTTAAAAATCACAAGTATTTTCTTACCAACATAAAGCTGTTATAACCGACTTCCCAATAAGCCGTTATATCACTTTATGTTTTAAACCAATCAAATACGTTTAACATATGTACGTCTACCGTACTACATAGTTCACACATATCATGCTAGAAGAGATAGGAAGAGGTTCACATACCTCGCGACGAGTATCGACTAATAGCAAAACGCTCCAAGTACCTCCAACCGTCGGCTACTCCTTAAGCCAAGTAGATCGCGCCATACGTAGTACTTCAACCTATAAGGCCACAAGGCGCTTATTAACATTTAGGTCTAATCGTAGAACATTCTACAGAAAATTGGCAAAGACTCTCCCGCAACAGCGTAAATCTCCTCCTCTATCTGGGCGCTACCAAGCCAACCTGGGGTTATACGTCTAATCCGGACGTGCACAATTCTACCTCACGTAAAAGCTACACAAGTTCATCAGAATACAAATTCTATGTAAAACAACAAGATTTCTTTCAAAAGGTTTCTTATTATTCAGGCTTAAGTCAAAAGACATCACGACAACAACGTCAGTTCTATATATAGTATACTTCAACTATATAGTCTAACAATCATGTAATTTCCAATTACAATAGAGGACAAGATATTTACCTCGATAAGCCCATAATTATCCGAGTTTAAATGTCGACATCGAGCAAGGTTTAGCTCCTACTCCGTGCGCTCCGACTACTCCAACAACCCTTAGAAGTTCTAACCAACTTCTACTTATTACTCCAACTAACTATGGAGATTTTCCTTAGGGTTTGGTTTTGTGGATCGACGGAAGTATAATAGTATTTCGGCTTTTCAGATAGGTATAACCTTAGAATGCTACAAGGTATATGGCTAAGGTAATTTGGGCATTATAACAATACTTTTGAGAGTATTTCTACCAAGAGGGGGGGGGGGGGTATTATACGAAAACAACTAGGCTAGGGGGGGTACCCCACGGCTAGCACCCCAAGGAGGGGGGGGAGGGCTCTCGGCCAAGGGGGAGGGCTCTCGGCCGAACTCAACACAAGGGGAGGGAGGAGGATTTAACACTTAGAAATATTTTAGGAATGGATGAAGAAGTCATCAAAGAGGGGGGTTGTCACGACCCGAACCGGGGCCCGTGACTGGTGCCTTACCCCGGGCACCCAAGTGATACAACATCAGAGAAAATCAGCGGAACATAAAACATAAATATGAAACAAGAGACATGATAGTTAAAAGCAAATAGGCCAACCAAAACGGTTGCCTTCCAACATATATATATATCAATAATTGAACAGTTACAATCCTTACACCCTGCCCACAACAAAGCATGCACTTAAGATTTATATTAACAACTATGACGACAGTGGCCCCGCCATACCTCGAACGCACAAGAACTTACATGCACTGTGGTAACCTACCAAAGATAAGCCTCCGACGAAACGGAGCTTCCCAAACGAAAGGTGATCCTAATAATGGATCGACAAATAATGTACTTCTACGGCATGAACGCACCCGGCGAGGTCAAGACAACAGTACTAAGTATGTGAAATCAGAATATCAGAATGAAATCATAATAGTCCATATAAAGCGGGAGACATGTATGATGACCAAACTACAAGACATAACATATAACCAAGCATCAAGTCGTGGACTCACGCCGAAATTATCACTCGTGCCCGTGGAATTTCTTCCGCACTGCCGGCAGTTCATGATATTACAATACCAAGGAGTATACATGAACACCAGGTCCCACCTGTGCCCTAAAAACCGTATAGGACACGTATAACTACCAGATCCGCCGCATCAATAATACAATGCAACCAAAAACACGGTCGACACGAGGCGTGCGAGCCGACTACCGATACCAAGGCCGGCCACGAGCTGACCGGGCAAGTACGAGGGCTGACCACCGTACCAAGGTCAGATCACGAGACTTCGTCACTACACTGAACGGGGCAAGTGCGAGGGCTAACTACCGGGTACCAAGGCCGAATCAGCCATGAGACGGGGCAAGTACGAAAGCCGACCACCGGGTACCAAGGCCGAACAGTAAGAAAACCTCATGGAGAGCTAGTCCATGGAATAACACTATCAACAGGGGCATACCCGTGGAATTTTCCGTCACTGCCGGTACGTCCAAGTAAGTCCTCAACAAGTCAACCGACACTCCATTGAGAGACGCGGTTAAATAGAACACAATTCTTGCACAACCAAGGCTATCATCACAAGCATAAGCAAGTTACACAACAACAAGCATAGGCAAGTTACACAACACAAGCATAGGCAAGTTACACAACAACAAGTATAGGCAAGTTACACAACTCAAGGTACTTTCATTTTTATGCCAAAGTCCGGGTTTTAACCCTAAAGTACTACGTAAGTTAAGTTCCTTTTAAAGATCCATTCCCTTTTATAAAAGTCACCCGATACCCGTAGTATAAAAATAGAGTGACTTATATCTTTTAAGTAAACCAAAATGCTTTCCTTTGTAAAATCAAGTAACAACCTTATTTTCCAAACGTTCAAGTTTGCCTAATTTCAAATGCTCAAGTTTCTCATTTTAGAAAAGGTTTCGTAGTTCATAGTTTTAATCCTTTAAAACATAATTCTCCTTTAAACGTTTTGAGAAACATATGTCTTATGTGTGAGTAGGTTATTCTTGTTTATAATCAATCCTATTAAGCAGCCATGATCTAGAAAATGTAATATCATTTTGTCTCATCTTAGCTTCTATGCAGATGGAGGTTTCTACTGGTTTTAATAATACTTAATTATTCAATACATTTTCCTTTATTAACGCTGCAGTGGTTTGTCGATACACATTCTGATTTCCAAATCAAGAAACATTATTCCTTTCAAAAACCAAGTACTCATTACTCACGAATGAGGTTTCACACAAAATTCATATTAATTTAATTTAATTAAGATAAGTCTCTTATCTTATAAGATCAAGTCTCTTAACTTCTAAAATCAGTAAACCATTTTCTTTACCTCTCTTAAGACGTTATACCTAACTCCCCATAAAGCTAGTATAACTCTTTTTAAAACCTTTTCAAACCAAGTGTTATTCTTTTTCCAAAAATGGTTTCTTAACTTTTGACACACTTCAAGTTCCTTATTATCACACATCAAATCAGTTATAAGTCAACCGCCACCTTTCAAAACCACCGGCATTTTCTTACCTACATAAAGTCTATAACCAACTTTCCATAAAGCCGTTATAACACTTTATGTTTTAAACCAATCAAATACATTTAACACATGTACGTCTACCGTACTACATAGTTCACACATATCATGCTAGAAAAGATAGGAAGAGGTTCACATACCTCGTGACGAGTATCGACTAATAGCAAAACGCTCCAAGTACTTCAAACCGTCGGCTACTCCTTAAGCCACGTAGATTTCACCACACGTAGTACCTCAACCTATAAGGCCACAAGGCGCTTATTAACATCTAGATCTCATCGTTCCATATTCTACAGAAAATCGCAAAGACCTCCCCGCAACAACAGAAATCTCCTCCTCTATCGAGGCCGGCTACCAAGCCAACCAGGGGGGGGGGTTAACACGTCTAACCGGACGTGTACAATTCTACCACACAGTAATGCTACACAAGTCTACTGTAATACAGTTCAGTTCTTCTCTTTAATACCCTTCTATGTGATTACTGTTCAATTCTTATTCAGGCTTAAGTCAAAAGACATTGCCGAAGAACTACGCTTAGTTCTAATCAATATTCATTCTATATATAGTATACTTCAACTATATATTCTAACAATCATGTAATTTCCAATTACAATAGGGGGACAAGATATTTACCTCGATAAGCCCAAAATTATCCAAGTTTAATGTCGCTCCTGAGCAAGGTTTAGCTCCTACTCCGAGTGCTCCAATCCGCTCCAAGTAACCCTTAGAAGTTCTACGCAACTTCTACTTATAACTTCAACTACGGGTGAAGATTTCCTTAGGGTTTCGTTTTTGTGGCTAAAGGGAAGTATAATAGTTTTTTCCGGATTTTCAGATAAAGGGTACTTTGGAAAGTACTACAAGGTATTACAAAGTATTTTGGGCATTATAACCAGACTTGAAGAGTAGTTCTATACCACACAGGGGGGGAATTTATACGCGACAACTAGGCTAGGGGGGGGTACCCCACGGCTAACCACTACAGGGAGGGGAAGCTCTCGCCAAAGGGGGAGGGGTGTGGACGAAACTCAAGAGGAGGAGTAGTTTGAGACTTAGATAGATTGCTCAAGTTTAGGATGAAGAATGTCTTCAACTAGAGGGTATTTATAGGTCAAGTGAAGGCCAATCAATGGCCAAGATGAAGACAAGTGCATAGCAAGTGTAAGGCCAAGATTTAGCCATGTGCTACCTTATCCATCTACCACAAAAATATCCTACCTAACCCTCGACCAAGGAAAGGCACAAAATCGTCCAACCTAGCCCATTGTTGCCGCCCACTCCTTCCAATAGAGGGTGACAAGTGTCGCCTCCCGTTGGTCCAAAATGTTTCGCCTCTCGGAAAAATCCGCAAAAATTATTAATGACATAGCCTAATTTTCCTACGAAAGTCGTGGAAACGCTTCAAAAAACGACTCTAATCGGGTGTTGTGTACAATTTTCGAAACTAGCCAATCCTTAAGGCTTAAATTATAATACGTACGCCCTCACGTACATACTCTGGAAATACGGGGTATAACATTCTTCCCCCCTTAGAATCATTCGTCCCGAATGTTCCTTCTCGCCTCAAAACAAACACGCGCTGCAGATAGCCTTCACTACTATACTTACGAAACCAAACACGCCGCACCGCCACAAAAATAACATGCGCGCAAAAACCCAAATCCAAGCCAACGAGGAATCACCTCTTACCTCAAAAGTCCCCACCAAGGTCTAAAAATATAATCTCTTCGCGCCTTCATTTCTCAAAAGAAACGATCACACACGTTCACTTCTCCCCTATCTCGTTGTACCCTTCTCGAACACTCGAACTCTTTCTAGTATAATGCACCATACTTCGCTTTCCAAAACTTTGGAGTCACTACCTCCAAACTTGATCATCTTACTAGCCTCGATCTCCTAAGGCCATTCTCGCCTTCACGAACTGATTCTCGCCGAACGTATCCACGAACTCATACGATGGTCATCTAAACTTGGGCCTAGCACCCTCGTGACTCGCCACTGGCGGACCACCCAGAGCTGACCCCACCTCGAAACAGCCGCGGGTTGGCCCGCAACATGGCCCAAACCCGACCCAATTATCGCGCCAACTCTTGCCCCGACACTTAACAATCTTGCTAAAACACATCATAAAGCTACCACTTTCATTTACCCAACCTGTGACTTATCACACAATACATCCTAGGCATAAAATGCACTCGACAAGGATCACTGCAAAAATCTTGTACTCAAGACGGCCTTACATCTACGGCCTCAATCGTAATATTCTAAGGTTCATCATTTTCCATGCCCCATACATATCCTTTCAACTAGACAAGCTTTCTAACTCATAACCAACATAACGCTAAACACATCATCAATATCAATACATATAAGTCTCTGTAGGTTAAGGATATACCAAAAATAGGCGGTTCAAAGGACCGCTTAAAATCGAACTCCCACCGCGACTTCACCGGCTCGCGGTACGAACATCCCGTCAAGGCTGGAAGGTGAAGAACCCGCAATCGCTCTAGTAGTCCATGCTATCCTACCATACTCGTCGGACAGCCTTCTTGCCGATGGCCCCGCTGGCCGCAAGAATAACAATCTCCCGAGTCAAGACGACACTCTCCCATGAAGTTTTACAACGCCACACCGAGACAAGTGGCAACCTCATCCGCGAGCACTCCGCTTCCCAAAATCTGAAACTCGGGAGCCCGACCGCCCCGAATATCTCGGCGTCCCGGGCGTGGAGGACCACTCAGACCGGGCGGCGCATAATCGCTCGCCACGAGGCGGTCCGCCTCAAAGTCACCAAAGCGACCTCGCCGTTGCTCGCCTCATCTCACGACTCGTCATTCCGCTGATTTATCCTTTCTCACATCCCAGCCGCATAAGCTCGCATGCTGGCAATGTCCATGCTCGTCAAGAGCTACACCCAACAACTCGCTAGGTGATCATCGAGCCCTCAGAATATATCGGTGCACTCGATCCTCCATACTAGCTACCAACGCGGACGCACGCCAACGAGTCGAACTACATTGTACTCCCGAACTGCACGCCCGCTCGCCGCAACACCAAAAATCTGCCGCCCGAGCCCTCTCATCCGCGAGGCAAGAAATGTGCAAGGAGTGCCTCGAGAACTCGCCCCATATAGCCGGAAGGCATTCTCTCCCGACAGCTCCCATGAATCAAACTACGATCATGCGGATCACGCAGATTGATGTGGAACTTGTGACCACCGACTGCCTCCGATGCCTCGATCACTTACGATCCAGAATCGCCGATGAACTCCCGCGATCATCCTCGTGCCTCACCCATAAAACTCGCGGCCTACAACTCGTAAAATCCCGTAGCCTCGAACTATCTCGATCCAGGTGAACCATCGGTGCTCGAACTGGCCGCTGCCCAACCTATCCTCAAGTCCGCCACAACCCCGCCATTAATCGGGCCTACTCAGGACTCATCTCCTCGCTTCCGCATCGCGGACCGAGGCTCGTGTAATGTGGTCTCGCCACGCTTCTACTCGCAGCCTCCTCTCACGCTTGCCCTTCGGGCCCGGTTGCCTTACGCGAGGCATAATCGTAAAACGGCGACGCCGAGGGTCCAATCTTATCACACAGCTCTAAGGCACGATCTCAGAATGAGAAGAATGGAAACCAATCCTAAATGTCCCATAGCCTCCTGATTATAGATGTGGTGCACAACACATCGATAATCAAGACTCTACTAGACACGGTCTGTAGACACTTCCCGAGGATTAACTGCTCTGATACCACTTTGTCACGACCCGAACCGGGGCCCGTGACTGGTGCCTTACCCCGGGCACCCAAGTGATACAACATCAGAGAAAATCAGCGGAACATAAAACATAAATATGAAACAAGAGACATGATAGTTAAAAGCAAATAGGCCAACCAAAACGGTTGCCTTCCAACATATATATATATCAATAATTGAACAAGCCATAATCCTTACACTCGCCCACAACAAAGCATGCACTCTAAGATTTATACAACAACTATGACGGACAGGCCCCGCCATACCCCGAACGCATAAGAACTTACAGACTGTGGTAACCTACCAAAGATAAGCCTCCGACGAAATCTGAGCTTCCCAAAACGCTGAAAGCGTGATCCTAATAATGGATCGATACCAATGTACTTCTACCGCTGCATTTAACGCACTTCAAGGAGGTCAAGATAACAGTACTAAGTATGTGAAATCAGAACATCAGAAATGAAATCATAATAGTCCATATAAAGCGGGAGACATGTATGATGACCAAACTACAAGACATAACATATAACTAGTTACATCAAGTCGTGGACTCACGCCGAAATTATCACTGTGCTCGTGGAATTTCTTCCTCACCGCTAGCTTTATGATATAACAATACCAAGGAGTATACATGAACACCGTGTCCCACTGTGCCATAAAAACCGTGATAGACAAGTATAACTACCAGATCCTACTGCACTCAATAATACAATGCAACCAAAAACACGGTCGACACGAGGCAAGCGCGAGAGCCGACTACCAGATACCAAGGCCGGCCACGAGTCGACCGGGCAAGTACGAGGGTCGACCACCGGTACCAAGGTCAGACACGAGACTTCGTCACTACACCGAACGGCAAGCGCGAGGGCTAACCATCGGTACCAAGGCCGAATCAGCCATGAGACGGCAAGTTTAAAGCCACCACCGGTACCAAGGCCGAACAAAGAAGAAAACCTCATGGAGAGCTAGTCCATGGAATAACACTATCAACAGGGTCATACCCGTGGAATTTTCCGTCACACCGCAGACGCCCAAGTAAGTCCTCAACAAGTCAACCTAAGACTCCATCGAGAGACGCGTTAAATAGAACACAATTCTTGCACAACCAAGGCTATCATCACAAGCATAAGCAAGTTACACAACAACAAGCATAGGCAAGTTACACAACACAAGCATAGGCAAGTTACACAACAACAAGTATAGGCAAGTTACACAACTCAAGGTACTTTCATTTTTATGCCAAAGTCCGGGTTTTAACCCTAAGGTACTACGTAAGTTAAGTTCCTTTTAAAGATCCATTCCCTTTTATAAAAGTCACCCGATACCCGTAGTATAAAAATAGAGTGACTTATATCTTTTAAGTAAACCAAAATGCTTTCCTTTGTAAAATCAAGTAACAACCTTATTTTCCAAACGTTCAAGTTTGCCTAATTTCAAATGCTCAAGTTTCTCATTTTAGAAAAGGTTTCGTAGTTCATAGTTTTAATCCTTTAAAACATAATTCTCCTTTAAATGTTTTGAGAAACATATGTCTTATGTGTGAGTAGGTTATTCTTGTTTATAATCAATCCTATTAAGCAGCCATGATCTAGAAAATGTAATATCATTTTGTCTCATCTTAGCTTCTATGCAGATGGAGGTTTCTACTGGTTTTAATAATACTTAATTATTCAATACATTTTCCTTTATTAACGCGGCAGTGGTTTGTCGATACACATTCTGATTTCAAATCAAGAAACATTATTCCTTTCAAAACCAAGTACTCATTACTCACGAACGAGGTTTCACACAAAATTCATATTAATTTAATTTAATTAAGATAAGTCTCTATCTTATAAGATCAAGTCTCTTAACTTCTAAAATCAAGAAACCATTTTCTTTACCTTCTTAAGACGTTATACCTAACTCCCATAAAGCTAGTATAACTCTTTTAAAACCTTTTCAAACCAAGTGTTATTCTTTTTCCAAAATGGTTTCTTAACTTTTGACACACTTCAAGTTCCTTATTATCACACATCAAATCGCTTATAAGTCAAATCCGCTTACCTTTCAAAACCATCGGCATTTTCTTACCTACATAAAGTCGTTATAACCAACTTTCCATAAAGCCGTTATAACACTTTATGTTTTAAACCAATCAAATACATTTAACACATGACGCCTATCGCATCATAGTTCACACATATCATGCTAGAAAAGATAGGAAGAGGTTCACATACCTCGCAACGCAGTATCGACTAATAGCAAACGCCCAAGTACTTCAAACCGCTCTACTCCTTAAGCCAATGAGATTTCACCACACGTAGTACTCAACCTATAAGGCCACAAGGTGCTTATTAACATCTAGATCTCATCGCTCCATATTCTACGTAAAATTCGCAAAGACCTCTTTCCCGCAACAACAGAAATCTCCTCCTCTATCGAGGCCGGCCACCAAGCCAACCATGGGGTTAACACGCCTAACCTGACGTGTACAATTCTACTACACAAGAATGCTACACAAGTTCATCGTAATACCCCATGTAATACGCTCGCTTCTTCTCTTTAATACCCTTCTATGTGATTACTGCTCAATTTTATTCAGCTTAAGTCAAAAGACATCAAGAACTACGCTTAGTTCTAATCAATATTCATTCTATATATAGTATACTTCAACTATATATTCTAACAATCATGTAATTTCCAATTACAATAGGGACAAGATATTTACCTCGATATGCCCAAAATTATCCAAGTTTAATGTCGCCCGAGCAAGGTTTAGCTCCTACTCCGAGTGCCCAATCCGCCCAAGAAACCCTTAGAAGTTCTACGCAACTTCTACTTATAACTTCAACTACGGGTGAAGATTTCAGGGTTTCGTTTTTGTGGCTAAAGGGAAGTATAATAGTATTTTCCGGATTTTCAGATAAAGGGTACTTTGGAAAGTACTACAAGGTATCACTAAAGTATTTTGGGCATTATAACAATACTTGAAGAGTATTTCTATACCACAGTGGGTATTTATACGAGACAACTAGGCTAGTGTGGGTACCCCACGCCAACCACTACAGGGGGAGGAAGCTCGGCCAAAGGGGGGAGGGGTGGTGGACTAAACTCAAGAGGAGGGAGTAGTTTGAGACTTAGATAGATTGCTCAAGTTTGGGATGAAGAACGTCTTCAACTGTAGGGGTATTTATAGGTCAAGTGAAGGCCAATCAATGGCCAAGATGAAGACAAGTGCATAGCAAGTGTAAGGCCAAGATTTAGCCATGTGCTACCTTATCCATCTACCACAAAAATATCCTACCTAACCCTTGACCAAGGGAAAGGCACAAAATCGCCCAACCTAGCCCATTGCCGCCCACTCTTCCAATTGTAGGTGACAGTGTCGCCTCCCGTTGGTCCAAAATGTTTCGCTTCATCGGAAAAATCCGCAAAAATTATTAATGACATAGCCGAATTTTCCCTACGAAAGTCGTGGAAACGCTTTAAAAACGACTTAATCGGTGTTGTGTACAATTTTTGAAACTAGCCAATCCTTAAGGCTTAAATTATAATACGACGCCTCACGCATATACTGAAATACGGGTATAATGCGGTATTTATAGTTCAGCAAAGGCCAACCATCGGCCAAGATCTTGCCAAGTGCAAGGCAAGTGTCGGGCCAAGATCTTGCCAAGTGCACCTTATCCATCTACCACAAAATATCCTACCTACTACTTGACAAAATAGTCACCATTTCGTCCAAGCCAACCGCCATTAACGCAGCTCCAATGAGAGGGTGACAAGTGTCGCCTCTCGTTGGTCCAAAATGTTCCGCCTCTAAAAATCAGCAAAATTAAAAATGACATAGCCGTAATTTACCCTACGAAAGTCGTGGAAACGCTTCAAAAAACGACTCTAAACGGTGTCAGGAACAAAATAATTCGCCAAGCCACTTTAAACTTCAAAATTTTCTACGCACGCCCCACGCATATACCGGAAATACGGGGTATAACAACATGTATGATAACCAAACTACAGTTCACATTAAATAAGCAGTCATGTCAAGTCAGGGACTCACGCCCTCAAAGTCATCACTCAAATACAACTATGGGTCTCACGCCCACAACATCAATCATGCCCATGGAATGCCTTCCTCACTGCCGGCAGTCTATGATATAAAAGCACCAAGGAATACACATGAACACCAGGTCCCACCTGTGTCATCATAAAACCGTACGGGGTAAGAACGAAGGCATAGCCGACTACTAAAACTCACAAAGACTAACAAGTGTCATAAATCAGATCACGAGATCCGCTTGCATCATTACATGATCAAAGATGGCCACTCGCTCGCAGCATCTAATGTGCGCGCCTAGCCCCGAACTCCGCAGCTCCGCATAGGCCAATCTCATAGGCCCGCATGAGGTATTCCCCGCATCGAGGGTAGCTACTCCCCGGCATCCGCCTGGACTTCGCAGTCCGCATGGCCACATAGACCGCATGACCATAAAGGTCGCACACTAACCTGGAACTCTCGTAGCTCCGCATAGGCCCCTGGGACCCGCATGAGGTATTCTCGAATCATAGGTCACACAGACCCGCCTGAGTCTACCCCGCATCGGAGGGCAGCTTAACCTCCGGAATATGTCAAGGTGAGTGGTACGATACCAACATAACGGCTGATAGTTTAAACAACTTAAGCGCAATCAAGGGAAAACCACTTTACACAAACATCACAAGATACTAACACACGTAGCATCCTAGCATGTTTACTTATCAAATTAACAAGAAAGTATTACAAGGCTATCACAAACCAAAACAATCAAGTTATACACACAAGGTACTTTCTACTATATGTTTAACAAGGTCGGGTTTTTATCCCCAAAGTACTTCATACATTAACTCTTTAAAAGATCTGTTTCTTTCACAAAAGTCACACAATACCCGTAGTATAAAATAGAGTGACTATCTTTTTAAGTAAACCAAAACACTTCCCTTTGTAAAATCAAGTAACAACATTATTATCCAAACGTCCAAGTTTGCCTAATTTCAAATGTTCACGTTTCTTATTTTAGGAAGGTTTCGTAGTTCATAGTCTTATTCATTTAAGAATATAATTCTCTTTTAAACAATCTGAGAAACATATACCTTATATGTAGTAGGTTATTCTTGTTTATAACAATCTTTATTACATGTTTTATGATCTAGGAAATATCATTTTGTCTCATCTTAGCTTCTATGCAGATGGAAGTCTCTACTGGTTTTAATAATACTTCATTATTCAATACATTTTCCTTTATTAACGCTGCAGTGGTTTGTTGATACACATTCTGATTTCCAAATCAAGAAACATTATTTCTTTTAAAACCAAGTACTCATTACTCACGAATGAGGTTTCACACAAAATTCATATTGATTCAACTAAGTCAAGTCTCTTATCTTTTAAGATCAAGTCTCTTAACTTCTAAAATCAATAAATCATTCAATTTATCTTTCTTAAGCCGTTATACCTAATCACACGACCGACTCAAGCTCACATCGTGCCCTACCTGGGCACCCTTTGGTAAATATCGAGAATAGCAATGAACATACACAACTAAAAAA
This sequence comes from Przewalskia tangutica, assembly GCA_029844215.1. Lineage (NCBI taxonomy): Eukaryota > Viridiplantae > Streptophyta > Magnoliopsida > Solanales > Solanaceae > Przewalskia > Przewalskia tangutica. The sequence goes on from CM056729.1 coordinate 95,953,155, forward strand.
ATACTTAAACATAAATTAACAATGTGCTAGCCGAGCAAGGCCACCTTCCGTAAAAATATATTCAATCCGTAAATAGAACAAGACATTTTTTCTTTACAACCCAATCCACAATGTGACTACTGCACTTAAGAATAATAAATCAAGTGACAGGCCCCGCCATACCCCGAATGTATAATAACCGACAATACTGTGGATAAGCCTCCGAGTAAAGGAGCTTCTCAACAAATAACAAATGATCCTAAGAGCGAGGATCAAGAACCAGACTTTTACCGCGCAAGATGAACGCAGTTGTCACGACCCGACCGCTCGCGATCGTGCCCTACCCGCACCTGCTCGTATACATCGAGAAATAGCAATGAACATACATGAAACTTATAAAATAAAACAATGTAAATAAACAATGTGTCACCGACAGGCTACCTTTCCCGACGACATATACGAACGGCTAGCTTCCTTTCTTTACAAAATGTACTCCACAATATGTGACTACTGCACTTCTAAGAGTTTTAACATAATCGTTGCAAGGACAGGCCCCGCCATACCCCGAATATACATAGCCATGACAACTCCGAACTCTGAGCCATCTAAAATGTCAACTGATCCTAAGTCATGGATCCACACAGGTACCTAAACTCATGACATTTAACGCACTCGGCGGGGCCGATAACAAAATTTAATATGGAATGTAAATAACGCAAGAATCAAATCATAATCGCATAAAGAACGCCCCTTTAACTCCCAAATCAATCATATATTAACCGCCTTTCCTTCTTTCGATAAGATTAACAACATATTCTTACATACTTACTTAAGAGCTTAATCCACCTTTTTTTCACATAACTTACATATCTTATATAACATAATCCGCCCATTTGCGGACACTGCATCGATGAATCATATAACATAATCCGCCCGCCGCGGGCCTTGCATCGTGGAATCACGTAGCATAATCCGCCCGCCCGCCTTGCACCGTGGAATCATGTAGATAATCCGCCCGCCCGGGGCTCTGCATCGTGGAATCATGTAGCATAATCCGCCCGCCGCTCCTTGTAAGATGACGAATCCCTATGCAGGCTCTGGTAATATGGCATAATCCGCCTACGTGTAGGCTCGGTATCTCATAACGTAATCCGCCTATTTGTAGGCTCTGTATTTCATAACGAATCCGCCTATTTGTAGGCTCCTGTATTTCATAACGTAATCCGCCTATTTGTAGGCTCCTGTATTTCATAACGTAATCCGCCTACGGTAGGCTCTGTATTTCATAACGTAATCCGCCTACGGTAGGCTCTGTGATTTTCCTTACGTAACATTTTAAAACGTATTGTTACCTCTTCTTCTAAGTCGTTATAACAACTTCCCATAAAGCTATTATAACAACCTTTCATTTTAGAGAACTCAAGACACTTTTATTCTTACAACATTAGGGGAAACTAGACCCAAAAATACCACGCACATACGCATTTCAATGTAATCATAAACTTCTTCTTTTTTAAAACTCAAGTCACATACTCTTAAAATCATGTCATCAATACTTTTAGAAATCAAGTCCACAACTTGAAAATAAAGTTTCATAATCCTTAAGACAACCAAAGTTCATAGTCTTAAAACCTTATATCATACATTCTTTAAAATCCACTTACTTATACTTATACAAAACAAATATAAAGTTCCATACACTTCCAAAACTAAGTAACTTATTCTCTTAAAACCATATAACTTTCACTTTTAAAAATCAATCCCTTTTCACATATAAATTCAAGTCATTTTTGAACGAAAATCCACTTACTTACTTTAAATAAATCAAGACACATAGTTTTAAATCAAATCTCATATTTTCCTAACCATTCTTACCAACATCTCCCATAAGACTCGTAAGGACTTAGACAATTTAACATACTTATAACTTAGGATAACTTAGACATAACCCTTACGTAGAGTAAATCAACATACATACTTCTTAACTTCTAAGAATAGAAGGAATCATGAAATAATACCACATGTATATTCCATACATAGAACCATGTCTAAAGAAGGAAGAGGTTCACATACCTCGCGACGATTATCGACAAGTAGCAAAAGCTCCAAAGTACTTCCACCTCGAGCTATTCCATTCTTCAAGTAGGATACGCTATACCTAGTTCGTCAACCTATAATGGTCACCATACGCCCATTAACTTCTTACTTCACACGTAGAATATTTTAGGTGCTAAGTCGCTAAATTCTACGAAAATCTGACAAAGACCTCCTTTGTTTCTACTTACTTTGCCACCTTTTCAAGGCCGAATACAATAACCAAACAGCCCCAATTGGCTCACAATTTCTATAAGGTACTCCAATACAAATGACTAACTAAACAAATTTCAATTGGCTCACAATTTAGAAAGTAGTCCAATACAAATGAAAAACAAACTAAAAGTCCAAATTCGCCACCTTGAGTTCAACCTTACCAATTCTTATCAAATTTCCATTTCAATCCAAATTGGTAGCATAACATGATATCAAGTCGATTTGATTAAAACTATCACAATCTTCAAATCAATAACATGCGATTTATTCTAATAACGACTAAATTGAAATCCAACTTAACATGGCTTACATTACATTCGGATTTCCAAGGCTACAATCAATCCACAATCCTTATAAACTTCTACATAACAACTTCATGCTAGCAACACTAAAAGCTAACAACACAAAATAAATATATAACCTTGTAACACTTTAAAAGACAAGATTTTACCTTAACGATTCTTAATCCAATTCCAACCAAGTCGCTTCCTAGTAGTTTAGAACCTCTCCAAGACACTTCAATCCGCTACTGAGACCCTTAGAACCACACCAACAACTTCCTTCAAGCTTCCAATCCAAAACCTAGAAAGCAACTAGGTTTTCGCTTATGACTAATACGAAAAACTCTCTTTTTCCGGGATTTTTCTATCGAGATATACTTACATAACACTTAGAACCTTGGTTTAGAGTGGGAGATTATCGACAAGAAACAAATTTTTTCCTCCTTCCTCAAGTAAACCCGAGAGCTCAACAATGTGGTCTTCAAATTTTTGTGAATTTTGGCTAAGTATGGAACTTGTCATACTACTACTAGTATTATAAAGGGACAATGAGGGTCAAGATACACACAATCGTGGTTAGGATGAGCTCTAATTAAAATATCAAGACTTTGAACCCTTTGACTTAGTCAATTTTGTCAAGCTAATTAATTGGAAGACTTAGTCATCTTAAGGCTATGGTCAATGACCATTTTGGCCATGACATTTTCGTCCAAGGCATAAATAAGGGGGGGTGACAAGTGTCGCCTCCCATTCGTCACAATAATACGCTTCCGACAATTTCAAATTTCCAGAAATTTTTACAAGTCTCAAATCTTAACACTTGTGAGTTCTTACGCATTCTTACACCATGTCCTGTAAATACGGGTGTAACATTCTTCCCCTTAGAAACATTCGCCTCGAATGTTCTTTCTGAGTCAAACTTATAATTAGCGACATAGTTTCCTTTCACATCCCCATACCAACAATGCCACACATGGCCCTAATACTCGCACACGCATACTTGTCCATCATAAGCCCAAAAGAGATTATCCTTTCGCATTTCCAATTCATACTAGCATACATACATAACTTCCATACCAATTCTGGCCTCAAATCTTTGGAGTCACTCTATAAAACAATATAAGGCCATTTCCGGATTTCACGACTGAAACCCGTGGAACGCGCCCACGAACCCGTAAACAATTGACTAGACTTGGGCCTTGCACCGTGGACTCGCCACGAGCGAACTACTACCAACTGATCCCACTCCATTCCAGGCCATGGGGAGACCCGTAACAGTCATCAACCCACTCAACGCCGCACTTAACTCTTATCCTCGGTCCGACTTAAAATCTTATCACAGAGAAAACCTTATATACCTAAGGTCTCGGCAGAATCAATATTCTTAGGCTCGCAATTTCCATGCTCCACGCCTACCTTACTACCCCCAAGAATCGTACAAAAACATCTCATAAAACCATAACCATGTTGTCCCGATCACAACAACCATTACTAACTCTATCCGCACTCATCCGTATAATTCTCTTAAGCCTAATACGTAGCTTAATCTATTAACACGACATTCCGTAGTTCCTTAACATGGCTTCTAAGGGTTCACTACCCTATCGCATACCTCATCCTTTCCCAATTATCTCAAATAAAACATAAGATCTCGTAGAGTTCATTAACTATTCCATACCTTCCCTGATCTAGTTAGTCTTTACCAATCGAAATCTAACATCATTCTAGGCAACACGCTGCCCGACTTCATACATAACTCCGTATAGATGTATGTCAATACCGACTATACTATAATCATTACCAACCCGGATACGCAATCCACATAGTCATTCCGGTCACGTGCTTTCTCACGCCGCTTCTTTTCAGAACAACATAACTCGCAGGAGGGACGACTTAACAACACACTTCTATCGCACGATCTCGAGTGAGAAGAATGGAAACTAATCCTAAATGTCCGCAGCCTCCCGATTATAGATGTGGTGCACAACACACCGATAATCAAGACTTCATCGACACCTCAGTAGACACTTTCCGAGGACTAATCGCTCGATACCACTTTTGTCACGACCACCTCGCTCATGATCGTGTCACGACCAAATCGGGCCCGTGGATCGTGCCTTACCCCGCACCCTAGTGACACAACATCGAGTAATCACGAACATAAACAACAACATGAGATAATGTAAATATAAAACAATAATCAGGAAAACTTGCCTTTCGCATATATATAACCATCAACTCTTTTACAAATGAACAAATTAATCCTTTTTACCAACCCCGCCTACAACAAGATTGCTGCACTTAAGAATGATACGACACAATGGCGACGGGTTCGCCAAACCCCGAATGTAAACACTTACTACGCAGGGACTATACCATCGATAAGCCTCCGAGAAACGGAGCTTCCCAAACGCCGAATGCGGACTCGAGAGCTAGGATCAACGATCGATGTACTCAACTCGCAGATGAACGCAGCCTCAAGGAGGTCAAGCATAACATGTACCGAGTATGTGAAACTAAAAATAACATCAGAAATGAAATCATAGTAGTCTATACAAAGCAGGAGACATGTATGATAACCAAACTACAGCTTCACCATAAATAAGGCCATGTCAAGTCGTGGACTCACACCTCAAGTCCTCACTAATTTAACAACGGGTCTCACGCCCACAACATCAATCGTGCGTGGAATACCTTCCTCACCGCAGCTTATGATATACAAGCACCAAGGAATACATATGAACACCGTGTCCCACCGTGTCCTAATAAATCTGACATGTGGTACGAAGGCATAGCCGACTACTAACACCTACGCATCAACAAGGTCATAAATCAGATTATAAGATCTCGCTTGCATCACATGATCAAAGCCGCCACTTGCCCGCAAAGATCTAATGCGCGCGCCTAGTCCCGAACTTCCCGCACTCGCATAGGCCAATCTCATCGCCCGCATGAGGTATTCCCGCATCGAGGGTAGCTACTCCCGCAGATCGCCCCGACTTTCGAGTCCGCACGCCACAAGCGACCGCATGCCCATAAAGGACGCACACTAACTCGAACTCGTAGCTCGCATAGGCCCCGTGACCCGCATGAGGTATTCTCAATCACGGTCCTGCATCACCGAGTCTACCCCGCATCGGAGGGCAGCTTAACCCTAATCATCTCAAGAGATGAATGCCACAATACTATCATAACGATCGATAGTTAATAAGCACAATCGCGGAAACCCTTACACAAACATCACAAGATACTAACACACGTAGCATCCTAACACGCTTACTTATCAAAGCAACAAGAAAGTATTACAAGGCTATCACAAACCAATACAATCAAGTTATTCACACAAGGTACTTTCTACTAACAAGTTCTGTATCTATCCCCAAGTACTTCACACATTAAAATCTAAAAAAGATCTGCTTTTTCACATAAGTCACACAATACCCGTAGTATAAAATAGAGTGATCGTCCTTTAAGAAAACTAAAACTCTTACCTTTGTAAAATCAAGTAACAACATTATTTTCCAAACGCCCAAGTTTGCCTAATTTCAAATGTTCACGCTTTCTTATTTTAGAAAGGTTTCAGAGTTCATAGTCTTATTCATTTAAGAATATAATTCTCTTTAAACAACTGAGAAACATAAGCCTTATATGCGAGTAGGATATTCTTGTTTATAACAATCTTATTACAAAATGCATGATCTAGGAAATATCATTTTGTCTCATCTAGCTTCTATGCAGATGAAGTTTCTACCGTTTTAATAATACTTAATTATTCAAAACATTTCCTTTTATTAACGCCGCAGTTGGTTTGTCGATACACATTCCGATTTCAAATCAAGAAAGCATTCTTAAGCCGTTATACCTAACTTCCCATAAAGCTAGTATAACTCTTAAGTTTTCAAACACCAAGTATTACTTCTTTCAAAATGATTCAAAATCTTTTGAAATACTTCAAGTTCTTTCTTATCATATAACAAGCCGCTTATAGTTCAAATCGCTTACCTTTTAAAACCACATGTATTTTCTTACTAACATAAAGTCGTTATAACTAACTTCCCATAAAGCCGTTATAACACTTTATGTTTTAAACCACTCAAACACATTTAGCACACGACGCTCACCGCACTACATAGTTCACACATATCATGCTAAGAGATAGAAGAGGTTCACATACCTCGCGACGAGTATCGACTCACAGCAAAACGCCCAAGTACTTCCAAACGCCGCACCCTACCTTGCCACGTGATCGCGCCACACGTAGTACATCAACCTATAAGGCCACAAGGCGCTTTATTAACATTTAGATCTCATCGTAGAACATTCTACCAAAAATTCGAAGACCTCCCGCAACAACAGAAACCTCCTCCTCTATCGAGGCCGCTACCAAGCCAACCAGTGGGTTATACATCTAACCCTAACGTACAATTTACTCCACGATACTACTACACAAGTCCATCAGAATACACCCCATGTAATTACAGTCAGCTTCTTCAGCTTAAGTCCAAGGACATTGCACAAGCTATGTTCGCTATATATATATAGTATACTTTAACTATATTTCCTACAACATGTAATATCCAATTACAAAAGTGGACAAGATAGTTACCTCGATAAGCCCATAATTATCCGAGTTTAATGTCGATCCTTAGCAAAGTTTTAGCTCCAACTCCGAGCGCCCAACCCGCTCTAAACCACCCTTAGAAGTTCTAACCAACTTCTACACAATACTCCAAATCCATGGAGATTTTCCTGTGGTTTCGCTTTCAGGACTGACGGAAGTATAATAGTATTTTCTCGGCTTTTGTATAAGTGTAACCTCGGGAATACTACAAGGTATTTGGGGCAAGGTATTTGGACATTATAACAATACTAGGAGAGTATTTCTATACCACAACAAGGGGTATTATACGAAACAACCTAGCAGTGGGTACCCTACTGGCTAGCAACTCTAGGAGTGGTACTACTCTACTAGCACCCCTAGAGGGGGTGCTCGGCCACAAGGGGGAGGCCCTGGCCGAACTCAACACAAGGGAGGGAGAGGATTTTACACTTAGAAACATTTAGGAACGGATGAAGAATTCATCAAAGTGGGGAGGTATTTATAAGACAAGCCAAGGCCAACCAATGGCCAAGATTGAGCCAAGTGTTACACAAGTGTAGGGCCAAGATATGCCCAAGTGCCCCCTAGTCCCTACCCTTTAAAACCCTCACAAAATATCTACCAAAATATCTACCACTGACATCCCCATTTCGCCCAAGTATCCCACCTTGCCCACCAATGAGGTGCGCTGCCGCCTCTCGCTGGTCCAAAATCGCCCTCTCGAAAAACTGCGCTAAAAAGAGAAAAGACATAGCCGGAATTTTCCTTCGCAAGTTATGTAACGCTTCATTTAAAACGACTCTAACAGCAGTCAGGCACAATGCCATTCTACTAAGCCATTTAGGCGTGGGGTGACACGTGTCACCTCCTATTGGCCCAAAATAAAACATCTTCCAAAATATCCATAATGGCCAAAATCTCAAAACAAAGTGGGCCCCATAAACCAGAAATTTCTCCCGTGGCCCCACGTGACCATTTTCGAAAAATAAAATTCCATAATTTCTAATATTCCGTGAAGTCCGAATACCAAACTGGGAATCCACCCCATTAACGAACCTTTTCCTTCACAAAACCGAAACTTTTCCGTGGAAAATCGCTTCTTTCTTCTTTCTTCCTTTCCAATCTTTCGTCAGATTCTCGCACGCACGCCCGCGCATACATACCACGGGACTACGGGTATAACATTCTTCCTCCTTAGAAACATTCGTCCCGAATGTTCCTTCTAAGTCTCAAAATAAACGATGCGCCAAAGATAGTCTTCACTACTATACTTACGAAACAATCCCGCCATACCGCCACGTAAATAAATACGCAACATACTTATATCCAAGTCTACGAGGAAAACACCTATATCACCACAAATACCTCTTCCCGGTCTAAATATACTTCCTTAGTCATCGATACCACTTTTGTCACTTTGTCGCGAGCCTGTCGACGACCTAACAAATAAATGTACCGTTCATGATCCCGAGGATCTCGTACACTCGAACTCTTACCACATTCTCACGTACGGCTTTCCAAAACTCGGTTACTATCTCTAACGTGGTCATCATTAATCGGAACACTGATGGATTCTCCGATACTTTCCCGATCATAACAATACTGAAAGATCGGCAATCGCCGCCGCTTACACATATGCAAATCTACTATTCTTCATACTTAACTAAAAAGTGGCCCCTAAACTCGGCGCTAAGTTCTTGTTTTCAAAACTCTCACACCCTAACCAACCGGTACTTCAAGAAAGACGACTGGCCAACTCGAACTCTAAGCGTCGCCGATTATCCGCGACGATTTCTCGAAACGCTGTAACTTCTTCTAGACAAGCTCAGACTAACCACGGTCGAACAAGCTCAAACCTAACTAATCCAACTCGCTACATCGAACCAATCGACTGGCAACTTACACTTCCGCCCTACAAGGCTTCAAAAGGCACATCCGAACACCGAAATGGTAGCTTAAACACTACCTCCACGAGACAACAATCCCTACAACTATCCTCAATCCAAACATCGCCCGGCGAACGCGATTCTCGAGACTTACCGAAGTTCTTAACACATGCCCGCAAAACTTCCGTAAACAAAAATAGCCGCACTGGCTCCACTGTCATTATAAGGTGAAGGTAGGCACCCTTACAACCTTTCTCGATAACCCAACACAAATGCAGTAAAACGGCCTCGACTAAAGAACACGATGGTCGCTTCATCGGCCCGACAATCGGCCTAACGCATCCACGAACTCATACGCTGTTAACTAAACTCGCCTAACACCCGTGACTCTACCACAAGGTGGGACCACCACAAACCGACTCACCACCATACCCGCTGGTCGACCCGCAACATGGCCTCAACCCGACCGCAAGACGGCAAACACTAGCTCTCAAGGAATAATTTCACAAATCATATTACTAAAACCCAGCGGTCTTCCTAGCTCGACTACCTTCTTTCAAATCACGCCACTCGTGACTTATCCCACGAACATAGCTCACGCACTATGCACTCCTATAAGCGGTCAAACATAACACTACACCTTTCTCGAGACGGCCTTACCTCTAAGGTCTTGGCGTATAAAGCTCTAAGGCTCACACTTTCTATCCTCCAAAATCTTACTCTGCTAACCCACCATGATTTCTAATCACAACTAACACACCGCTATCGTAACATAGCACTTAAGGTATACTCACCTTGAAAGTTACCGGACCCCCGCCCTTTACGCTTTTCATTGCCAGCGCATAAGCCTGCACAATGTGCTACGCCAAGCCCATACTCGCTCGTTCAATCAAGGATTACTCTTGCACAACCTTCTCTTAGTAGTCATCAAGACTCGCGATACATCAGATACTCTCCGCAGCCAAATCCATAGCTAGTAACAAGGTTGTCTCGCAATCTATATTCTCGCTCCTTGGCGAACCGGCGTTCACATATCATGGCCGCAGAGGAACCGCCGCCATGCTTAAACTCACTGGGCTAGTGACGCAGAAATCCCCGAACGGCACTACCCTAGGTAATGATTTGCCTCGCGCCTCGCCACCCTCCGAACTCTACTCGCAGCCTCGCCTTCCTTGCCCTCCCGGCCTGCCACTACGCGGAGGCATAACTATAAGTGAAAAAATTTCGTCAGAGGGTCAAACTTACAACACAGATCTAAGTCACTATCTCAGAGTGAGAAGAATAGAAACAAATCCTAAATATCCTATAGCCTCCTCGATTATTGCGTGGTACAACACTCGATAATCAAGACTTCATCGATACGGTTCAGACACTTTCCGAGGATTAATCGCTTCGATACCACTTTTGTCACGACTAAATCGCCCGCGGATCGTGCTTTACCCCGCACCCTAGTGACACAACATCGAGTAATCGAACATAAACAACAACATGAGATATGTAAATATAAAACAATAATCAGGAAACTTGCCTTTCGCATATATATAACCATCAACTTTTTACAAATGAACAATTTAATCCTTTTTACCAACCCCGCCACAAATAAAGATTCTGCACTTAAGAATGATACGACCACAACGTGGACAGGCTCCCGCCAAACCCCGAATGTAAACACTTACTACGACAGGACTATACCACCGATAAGCTCCGAGAAACGAGCTTCCTAAACGCTCGAACCGTGACTTCGAGCTGTGATCAACGATCGATGTACCTCAACCGCGCATGAACGCAGCTTCCGGGCGAGGTCAAGCATAACAAAAATTATGTGAAACTAAAAATAAATATCAGAAATGAAATCATAGTAGTCTATACAAAGCAGAGACATGTATGATAACCAAACTAAGCTCACCATAAATAAGCCATGTCAAGTCGTGGACTCACACCTCAAGTCCTCACTAATTTAACAACGGGTCTCACGCCACAACATCAATCGTGCCCGTGGAATACCTTCCTCACCGCCGCAGCTTATGATATACAAGCACCAAGGAATACATATGAACACCGTGTCCCACTGTGTCCTAATAAAACTGCATGGTAAGTGCGAAGGCATAGCCGACTACTAACACCTACAGCATTCAACAAGGTCATAAATCAGATCATAAGATCCGCTTGCATTACATGATCAAAGCCGCCACTTGCCCGCAGATCTAATGGCGCTGCCTAGTCTCCGAACTTCTCGCAGCCCCGCATAGGCCAATCTCATCGCCCGCATGAGGTATTCCCATCGAGGGTAGCTACTCCCGCATCGCCCCGACTTTCGAGTCCGCACGCTACAAGGACCGCATGCCCATAAAGGACGCACACTAACCTCGAACTCTCAGTTCGCATAGGCCCTCAGACCCGCATGAGGTATTCTCCCGAATCACGGTCCTGCATCACCGAAGTCTACCCCGACGGAGGGCGCCTTAATCCTTAATCATCTCAAGAGAATGCCACAATACTATCATAACGACCGAGATAGTTAATAAGCACAATCAAGGGAAACCCCTTACACAAACATCACAAGATACTAACACACGAGCATCCTAACACGCTTACTTATCAAAGCAACAAGAAAGTATTATGCTATCACAAACCAATACAATCAAGTTATTCACACAAGGTACTTTCTACTAACAAGTTCGCATCTATCCCCAAGTACTTCACACATTAAAATCTAAAAAAAGATCTGCTTTTTCACATAAGTCACACAATACCCGTAGTATAAAATAGAGTGACTGCCCTTTTAAGAAAACTAAAACTCTTACCTTTGTAAAATCAAGTAACAACATTATTTTCCAAACGCCCAAGTTTGCCTAATTTCAAATGTTCACGCTTCTTAATTTAGAAAGGTTTCGCAGTTCATAGTCTTAGTCATTTAAGAATATAATTCTCATTTAAACAATCTGAGAAACATAAGCCGTATATGTGAGTAGGATATTCTTGTTTATAACAATCTTATTACAAAGCATGATCTAGAAATATCATTTTGTCTCATCTTAGCTTATGCAGATGGAAGTTTCTACCGGTTTTAATAATACTTAATTATTCAAAACATTTTTATTAACGCCGCAGTGGTTTGTCGATACACATTCGATTCAAATCAAGAAAGATTCTTAAGCCGTTATACCTAACTTCCCATAAAGCTAGTATAACTCTTAAGTTTTCAAACACCAAGTATTACTTCCTTTCAAAATGATTCAAAATCTTTGAAATACTTCAAGTTCTTTCTTATCATATAACAAGCCGCTTATAGTTCAAATCGCTTACCTTTAAAACCACATGTATTTTCTTACTAACATAAAGTCGTTATAAACAACTTCCCATAAAGCCGTTATAACACTTTATGCTTTTAAACCACTCAAACACATTTAGCACACGTGACGCTCACCGCACTACATAGTTCACACATATCATGCTAGAAGAGATAGGAAGAGGTTCACATACCGCGACGAGCATCGACTCATAGCAAAACGCCCAAGTACTTCCAAACGCCGGCTACCCCTTAAGCCACGTAGATCGCGCCACACGTAGTACATCAACCTATAAGGCCACAAGACGCTATTAACATTTAGATCTCATCGTAGAACATTCTTACCTAAAAATTCGCAGAAGACTCCCCGCAACAACAGAAACCTCCTCCTCTATCGAGGCCGCTACCAAGCCAACCAGGGGGTTATACATCTAACCCCAACGGTACAATTTACTCCACTACACTACTACACAAGTCCATCTGAATACACCCCATGTAATTACAGTTCAGTTCTTCAGGCTTAAGTCCAAGGACATTGCCACAAGCTATGTTCAGTTATATATATATAGTATACTTTAACTATATTTCCCTACAACATGTAATATCCAATTACAAAAGGGGTACAAGATAGTTACCTCGATAAGCCCATAATTATCCGAGTTTAATGTCGATCCTTAGCAAAGTTTTAGCTCCAACTCCGAGCGCTCCAACCCGCTCTAAACCACCCTTAGAAGTTCTAACCAACTTCTACACAATACTCCAACTGACTATGGAGATTTTCCTAGGGTTTCGGTTTGTGATCGACGGAAGTAGAAGAGTATTTTCTGGGCTTTTGTATACGTGTAACCTTGGGAATACTACAAGTTATTTGGACATTATAACAATACTAGGAGAGTATTTCTATACCACAACAAGGGGTATTATATGAAAACAACCTAGGCTAGTGGGTACCTACGGCTAGCAACTCTAGGAGTGGTACTACTCGGCTAGCACCCCTAGAGGGGGTGCTCTCGCCACAGTGGGGAGGCCGCCGAACTCAACACGGAGGAGAGGATTTTACACTTAGAAACATTTAGGAACGGATTTAAGAATTCATCAAAGGGAGAGGGTATTTATAGCACAAGCCAAGGCCAACCAATGGCCAAGATTGAGCCAAGTGTTACACAAGTGTAGGCCAAGATATGCCCAAGTGCCCCTAGTCCCTACTCCTTAAAACCCTCACAAAATATCTACCAAAATATCTACCACTGACATCCCCATTTCGCCCAAGTACGCCCACCTTGCTCACCAACGAGAGGTGCTGCGCCGCCTCTCGCTGGTCCAAAATGTTCCGCCTCTCTGAAAATCTGCAAAAAGAGAAAAGACATAGCCTAATTTTCCTTCGCAAGTTATGTAAAACGCTTCATTTAAAAACGACTCTAACCAAAGGCCAGGCACAAATGCCATTCGCCAAGCCACCTAGGCGGGGTGACACGTGTCACCCTCCTATTGGCCCAAAATAAAACATCTTCCAAAATATCCATAATGGCCAAAATCTCAAAACAAAGCTGGCCCCACAAAACCAGAATTTCTCCCGTGGCCCCATGTGACCATTTTCAAAAATAAAATTCCATAATTTCTAATATTCCAGAAGTCCGAATACCAAACTGGGAATCCAATTCCCATTAACGAACCTTTTTCCTTCACAAAACCTAAACTTTTCCGTGGAAAATCGCTCTTCTTCCTTTCCAATCTTTCGTCAGATTTCGCACGCACGCCCTCGCATACATACCCCGACTACGGTATAACAACCGGTGCCCTACCTGCACCCTGCTCGTATACATCGAGAAATAAGAATGAACATACATGAAACTTATAAAATAAAACAACAGAAATAAACAACAGTGTCACCGATAGGCTACCTTCCCGACGCATACACGAACGGCGCTTGCCTTTCTTTACAAAATGCACTCCACAATATGTGACTACGCACTTAAGAGTTTTAACATAATCATTGTGGCGAACAGGCCCCGCCATACCCTCGAATATACATAGCTACGACAACTCCGAACCCTGAGCCATCTAAAATGCCAACTGCGATCCTAAACTCGCGGATCCACATCAGGTACCTAAACTCGCGACATGAACGCAGCTTCGGCGGGGTCGCATAACAAAAATTTAATATGGAAATGTAAATAACGCGCAAGAATCAAATCATAATCGCATGTTAACGCCCCTTTTAACTCTCAAATCAATCATATATTAACCGCCTTTCCTTCTTTCGATAAGATTAACAACATATTCTTACATACTTACTTAAGAGCTTAATCCAAATTTTTCACATAACTTACATATCTTATATAACATAATCCGCCCATTTGCGACACGTGCATCGATGAATCATATAACATAATCCGCCCGCCCGCCTTGCAATCGTGGAATCACGTAGCATAATCCGCCCGCCTTGCATCGTGGAATCATGTAGCATAATCCGCCCGCCGGGCCTTGCATCGGAATCATGTAGCATAATCCGCCCGCCGGGCCTTGTAAGATGACGTAACCCTACATGTGTAGGCTCGGGTAATATGGCATAATTCGCCCATGCAGGCTCTGTATCTCATAACGTAATCCGCCTATTTGTAGGCTCCTGTATTTCATAACGTAATCCGCCTATTTGTAGGCTCGCTGTATTTCATAACGTAATCCGCCTATTTGTAGGCTCTGCGGTATTTCATAACGTAATCCGCCTACGTAGGCTCGGTAGGCTCTGCAGATTTTCCTTACGTAACATTTTAAAACGATTGTTACCTTCTTCTTAAGTCGTTATAACAACTTCCCATAAAGCTATTATAACAACCTTTCATTTTAGAGAACTCAAGGCACTTTTATTCTTACAACATTAGGGAAACTAGACCTAAAATACCACGCATATACGCATTTCAATGTAATCATAAACTTCTTTCTTTTTTAAAACTCAAGTCACATACTCTTAAAATCATGTCATCAATACTTTTAGAAATCAAGTCCACAACTTGAAAAATAAAGTTTCATAATCCTTAGAAGACAACCAAAGTTCATAGTCTTAAAACCTTATATCATACATTCTTTAAAATCCACTTACTTATACTTATACAAAACAAATATAAAGTTCCATACACTTCCAAAACTAAGTAACTTATTCTCTTAAAACCATATAACTTTCACTTTTAAAAATCAATCCCTTTTCACATATAAATTCAAGTCATTTTGAACGTAAAATCCACTTACTTACTTTAAATAAATCAAGACACATAGTTTTAAATCAAATCTCATATTTTCCTAACCATTCTTACCAACATCTCCCATAAGACTCGTAAGGACTTAGACAATTTAACATACTTATAACTTAGGATAACTTAGACATAACCCTTACGTAGAGTAAATCAACATACATACTTCTTAACTTCTAAGAATGTAAGGAATCATGAAATAATACCACATGTATATTCCATACATAGAACCATGTCTAAAGTTAATGAAGAGGTTCACATACCTCGCGACGACATCGACAAGAGCAAAGCTCCAAAGTACTTCCACCTCGAGCTATTCCATTCTTCAAGTAGGATACGCTATACCTAGTTCACAACCCATAATGGTCACCATACGCTCCATTAACTTCTTACTTCATACGTAGAATATTTTAGGTGCTAAGTCGCTAAATTCTACGGAAAATCTGACAAAGACCTCCTTTGTTTCTACTTACTTTGCCACCTTTTTCAAGGTCAATACAATAACCAAACAGCCCCAATTGGCTCACAATTTCTATAAGGTACTCCAATACAAATGACTAACTAAACAAATTTCAATTGGCTCACAATTTAGAAAGTAGTCCAATACAAATGAAAAACAAACTAAAAAGTCCAAATTCGCCACCTTGAGTTCAACCTTACCAATTCTTATCAAATTTCCATTTCAATCCAAATTGGTAGCATAACATGATATCAAGTCGCATTTGATTAAAACTATCACAATCTTCAAATCAATAACATGCGATTTATTCTAATAACGACTAAATTGAAATCCAACTTAATACGGCTTACATTACATTCCTGATTTCCAAGGCTACAATCAATCCACAATCCTTATAAACTTCTACATAACAACTTCATGCTAGCAACACTAAAAGCTAACAACACAAAATAAATATATAACCTTGTAACACTTTAAAAGACAAGATTTTACCTTAACGATTCTTAATCCAATTCCAACCAAGTCGCCCTTAGTAGTTTAGAACCTCTCCAAGACACTTCAATCCGCTACTGAGACCCTTAGAACCACACCAACAACTTCCCTTCAAGCTTCCAATCCAAAACCTAGAAAGCAACTAGGTTTTCGCATACTAATACGAAAAACTCTCTTTTTCCGGATTTTTCTATTGAGATATACTTACATAACACTTAGGAACCTTGGTTTAGATGGGAGATTATCGACAAGAAACAAATTTTTTCCTCCTTCCTCGAGGTAAACCCGAGAGCTCAACAATGTGGTCTTCAAATTTTTGTGAATTTTGGCTAAGTATGGAACTTGCCATACTACTACTAGTATTATAAAGTGGACATGAGGGTCAAGATACACACAATTTGGTGGTTGGGATGAGCTCTAATTAAAATATCAAGACTTTGAACCCTTTGACTTAGTCAATTTTGTCAAGCTAATTAATCGGAAGACTTAGTCATCTTAAGGCTATGGTCAATGACCATTTTGGCCATGACATTTTCGCCCAAGGCATAAATAAGTGGGGTGACAAGTGTCGCCTCCCATTCACAATAATACGCTCCGACAATTTCAAATTTCCAGAATTTTTACAAGTCTCAAATCTTAACACTGTGAGTTCTACGCATTCTACACCATGTCCTCGTAAATACTGGTGTAACACGCACTCAAGGAGGTCAAGACAACATGTACCAAATATGCGAATCGAAAGATCAGAATGAAATCATAAGTCTAAAATAAAACCGAGACACGTATGATAACTCAATAAACAAGATAATCGCGGCCTTACTAATAATGAGAGTAAATAGGTGTATACTTACAATATAAAGTAGAAGCTCACGATCAAAACAGACCACCGTCCGCAGATCATTACAATCCTATTCCCGACTATTTCACCCGCATAGATCGCGTGGACCCGCATGAGGTATTCCTCGCACGGGACTATTTCATCCGCATAAGCCCTTACTGACTCGCACGAGGTATTCTCGCATAGGTCGGACCCGCCCGCACGGGACTATTTCACCCGCATAAGCCCTACTTGACTCGCACGAGGTATTCCTCGCATCGTGGGTAACAAATCCACTAAATATGCAATGCCACAAACCCGGGACGACTCACAATTATTATCAACTACTAGCACAACCGCTATCACACGTAACATAAGCACTACCGGCTTATCATACAATATATAAGCAAGTTAAGCAATCCCCTAACTTCTTATTATTCTGTTTCATATACACTCTCATTTTAGTTTACTTAAGGCACTAACATGTTCTTTATAAAAATCCGGGAATTTAACCCAAAGTACTACGTACTTCTATTCTTTCAAAATGACTCATTTCATTATAAAACTTCCAAGATACTAATAACTGTAGTATCAAGTTACAATTTCTTTTTCAAGACAAGTCACAATACTTTTAGAAATAAAATTAGGCTTCTAAATCAAGTGACTTCTTCTCTCGTAAAATCAAATTGCCTTTCAAATAAATCAAGCCATTTATCTTTCCATAAAGCCAATATAACCAACTCCCCATAAAGTCGTTATATTCACTTTATACCTAAGTCAAGTACAATTTCCTATCCAAGGGACTTATACGTTTAAAACGAAACAAGTGTCACATTCTTTAAAACTCTTCAAGTACCTTAACATGCTTAAATTACTTAAGAGTAAACCATTCTCTTATTAACTTTACATAAAGCTATTATAACCAACTTCCCATAAAGCCGTTATACTAGCCTTATACATTAGCAATTTACATTTTTCCTTATAACCAAGAGACTTAAACTTTCCAACAAACAAGTATTAAAATACTTTCAACATACTTAAAGTCTCTTAACTTTTGAAAATCAAGATATCCTTAATATTTAATCAAGTGAGTTAATTACCTAACTCAAACAACTTGGGCATTCTTAAAATAAGCCAAGGATATCAAATAGACTAGATTTGTCAAAAATCTTGTACGTCTACCGTACTATACATTTACAACTTAATCATGCTTAAGAGATAAGAAAGTTCCACATACCTCTTCGGTTTAATCCACTTGCTAAGTCCAAACGCCGTACGTAGTATGTCAACCTATAATGACCATAGTACGTCTATTAACTTCTAGTTTCAAACGTAGAATGTTCCAAGTGCAAGTCACTAAATTCTACGGAAAATCGGACAGCACTTCCTTTGTTTTTATTAACTTTGCCACCTTTTTCAAGGCCGAATACAACAACCAAACAGCCCCAATTGGCTCACCACAATTTATAAGGTAGTTCAATACAAATGAATAACAAAACAGCCCCAATTGGCTCACCACAAACGATAACAAACTAGTCTAAACTATAATGTCAATTCGGCAATTAGGCAACAATACAAATCGCTTCAATTCCTTTTAATCCAAGTGGTTTAGTATAACATGATATCAAGCCGCAATCGACATAACTACTACAATCCTCAAGTAGGTAAATATGCGACGATTCTAATTAACGACAAAAATTGTATTTCAATTTCAAAAGGCTAATCATGTCCTTTTCGGTTCTAGGCTTCTACGATCCATGTCACTTATCAAACTTCATAACACAAATCACATGATCACTTATAACTTATCATAACATGAAATCTTCAATTACAAAAGTAAAACGAAGATTATACCTCAATTAGCCCAATTATGATCCAAGATCACAAGTCGCCTCCTTAGCAACTTTAGCTCCTCCTTTCGACGCTCCAATCCACTCCAAGCAACCCTGTAGTTTATAAAAGACTCATCTTCAAGTTTCAACTTCAAAGTTGAATACCCTTTAGGTTTACGCCATGACTAATACTAAAACACCAATTTTCCGGATCTTTCTATTGAGAAACACTTACTATACCCTTAGGTACCTTGGTTTAAAGTGGGGAATTATTGACAACAATTGAAATTTTTCCTTCAAACCCTAAGCCTAAGCCGAGAGCCTCTATCGAGTTCTTCAAAATTTTTGTAAAATTTGTCTAAGTGTTTTGCCTTGTCTTGCACTAGTATACATATATAACAAGATGGAGGGTCAAGATTAGAACAAATGGGTGGTTAGGATGCACTTCACAAGGATCAAGCTGGCATTGACTGTCAACAATGTCAAGCTCTTGCCTTGCAAGACTTGATCTTTTAAATTATGGTCAAATGACCATTTCCATGTCAATTTCGTCCAAGAGTATTAAGGGGGTGACACGTGTCGCCTCCCGCTCGTCGCGCAATATTTCATTTTCCGACAAATCCCAAAATTTGATAATTTTACTGCCTCAAATCTTAACATTTGAGTTCTTATGACGCTCTAGAAACATATCTCAAATTTCTGGGTGTAACATTCTTCCCCTTAGAAACATTCGCCCCCAATGTTCTTTCGAGTCAACTTAAAGATAATACATAGTCTTCTTTACAACCCCTACATATCAATAATACCACACGAGGCCTCATAACAATACACATACTAAAATGTCGTCAACCCCACGTGTCAATGTCGACATTCCGCATAAAGCTTCACGACTCTAAGCTTACTAATAATCTTTCCTGATAAGCTTCGCTTTATCCATGCCCACCAATCAAGTCCGACTAAGAATCAACCTCGCTATGTCGAACCATCCAACCTACGATCTACACTTACATACAAGGCCTCCTACAGGCCATCTAAAAACGGAAGCGGTATCTGTTATCGCACGAACAAGAAAAGAGGCAATTAACCTTCCCGCTATTCTCGAAATCAAAAACACAGCCCGCAACTCATCCTCAAATGCTCGGATAGTACGCTCGCTCGACCGCCGGCCGAGGGTGTAATGCACCACCGAGACTCACCTGTGTCCCTAAAACCCTTCAAAACCTCCGGTTATTCAGTAATCGAGCTCATCCGCTTGACATCATAAACGTAGGGACCCCGCGTGCACTCACAATCCTCGCTATACATGCTAGCATAAACCTCACCAGTAAGTGGTCCCAACTGAAGAACACTACTGGTTTCGCCACTTTAATTACTATGACCCTGTGAGTCGCACTTCCTCCGAGTACGATGCCACCCTGTAACAAGATCCAAATTAATAACCTCTCATATCTAGGTTGGGATTTCAATCGCCTGCAATAGCCCACTGGGCTTCTGGTACACAACCATGACCTGCTACTAATTCGGACACCAAGCAAGAACTCCGCTATGTCCCTTTTTCCTGGTCATCTTACCCATACATACATCCGAGGTCACGACACAACTTAGTCGACTAACAAGGCGAGCAATAAAGATCAGATGCCTCCCTAAAACTCCGCTGACTAGTCCCGCAAAGACCGGTACATGCAATCTATCTCATCTCACAAAGACTTATCCGTGCTACTTCAAATGTGCTCTTTCTCTCTGAGAGTCGATCTCGATATCAAGATCATAACTGATCTCATACTGCCGCTTCTTACTTCTCAACGATGGAAGACTCTGCAACCTCTCTGATCGTAACTTCATTAACCTTGAAACAAATAACCAACCCTTAGGCTTGGTAATCAAGAATCTTACAGACTACATCCTCGCCTATCTGCTGCCTAACCGCATCTACCCTTAGGTCCACCACAAAGAGTATTCAGAATCGTTTCGCTTTCCCTGATGGTATAGATATCAATAACACAATCCTCGAGTAACTCTAACCACCATCGGTGTCGCAAATTCTACCGCCACCGCAGATATACCGAGGCTTTTGTGGTCTGCATAAGTATCCACATGAAGTCTCAGATATACGCCCCGCCCCAAATCTTCAAGGCATGATTTAACCGCCGCCAACTCTAAATCGCGAGTGGCGAATTTTTTCCCCGCTTCCTAACTACCGGAAAACATAGGCTCTATCCTTCCGTTGTCATACAAGACACAACCCAGCCCAACACCCAACGTGTTATCAATATAACCTAACCTCTAGTCTCACAGAGGGGTTAGAATCGTAGTCGTGGTCAACTTATCTTCCAATAATCGAAACCTTTCTCATTCTTTAAATATTCGTGTCATTAATTTCAAATACGGTTCTTGTTTTTTTCTCTCGTTGCAACCAAACTTGGTCATTAACTTAGACTTAATTCCTTTGCTTGCCTCATGGCTAAGACTTACAGTCAAACACAATTTAGGGGGGAAAATTTCCTTAATTGTCAAGTAGTGACCCGATTATTTCCTCCCAGCTCGCCGAGCTTATAGTCAGGTATTCAACCTCAATTCACGGAATTGCATACTCCAATGACTTGTCAAGATTTCCTATCGTTCGAGTGTCTACTCGTCTCTCCCGTAGTTATTTCACGCTGTCCCGAATCTCCTATCCTCCGTGAACTTCTTACTATCTTTCTTGTCAAGCATGTGTGTTACCACATTTCTCAAGCCGCTCTTACCGCTTCATTATCTACTAATGGTCTTTACACTCGCCTGTAATCATGACTCGCAACTTACATTTATATCTTTATAATACTTCTCGACCAATTCAGACGCCGCTCTTTATTACTCCAACCCAACACCTTTTCCACTTATCCACAATCAGAATCTATGGTACGACGATATCAAGACCTTACTACTTATATCCTTCGCCTAACAACATACGGGTACATCGAATCCCATAGTACGCAAAATCGCCCTTTTACGTGGGAAGAGAACTTATCTCCTTACTTAAACTTTCTCGAGTCACAACCCTAATCACGGGTCCTCATGTCCAATAATTATCTAATCATCACGCACCGCCTTTAAGTTCGTAGATTTTCCAACCTACCAAAGATGCCTCGCCTTTCCACCAAAAGACTGTGATTTATTTCTTTCTTGCTTGCACATTTTCCCGAAATTATCCGGCGTCGGCCCCGACCGCCACCCTACACCAACTCCAAGTACTTCCAAGGGCACTTAACATAAATTCCTTCAAATTCATTTATCACATACTTCCCGGCTAATTTACCCTAAGTGAACAAGTCACACAGACTTAAAAAGAAAACAACGATGCCAAAGAAGGAAGGATAATTCATCGTTACTACCACTTTCCCTTTCATCGAAAATCAGCTACCGTAAAACCGAATCGAGTCAATCTCTCTCTGCAGGCAACGTTGGCATAACAAGAGGCCAACTAGCCCGAACTCATAATGACCTCACTGTCATTATAACAATACCGGGTCCAACGACTTTATTGTTACCGCAATTATTATCTACCGCCGCCTACCACCCAACACTCACGTGTAGTCACCTTGAAAGCGTTCTCACGGATTCAGCTTTATTTCTTTACACTTGCTGCTTCTTTCTCATCGTCGACTCTTTTCCCGCACTCCCAAACTTATTTTTGCGCACGCATACGCCTTCATATCGATCCGGCCCCAATCTGAGTTACTAAATTAAACAATACAAGGCCCATTCCGCTCGCAACTGGTTCCGTGGAACGCGCCCACGAACCCATAAAACGATTAACTAGACTTGGCCTTACACCCTCGTGACTCGCCACGAGCGACTACTACCAACTAATCCCATTTCATTTCAAGCTACGCGACCCCTTAATAGATCCCCAACCCGACTGACGTCGCACTTAACTCTTACCCTGGCCCGACTTAACTTTACAACCCGGTAAGGCCTTATATACCTAAGGTCTCGACGCTATCACATTCTCGTGCTCGCACTTCCATGCTCCAAGCCTAACTTATCAGCCTCGTAATCGTACAAAACTTCTCAGAAATCATAGCCGTGTTGTCTCGACCACAACAACTATACTTTCTTCGTCCGATCTCGCCCGTACAATTCCCTTAAGCACACCACGTAGCTTAAGTTGCTAACATAGTCTTCCACTTAGTCTCTTAATTAACTTCTTAAGGGTCCATTACATTCTCACACATCTCATCATTACATTCTCACACATCTCATCATCACCTAATTATCTCAAATTAGCACGTGAAACCTTGACGAGTTCCTTAATCGCCATACCTTCCCTGATTTATTTAGTCCTTACCTAACTCGTAATCTAAAATCATCCTAGGCAACACACATGTGACCCCCAAACATAAATCCGTATAGTTGTATGTCACAATACCAACTATACTACAAACATTACCAACCTGGATACGCAATCCACATAATCCTTCCTGGGTCACTGTTGCCTTTCTCGTAGCTGCAAACAATCATAACTTGTTAGGGAGAGACGACCCTAACCATACAGCTCTATCGCACGATCTTAGAGTGAGAAGAATGGAAACCAATCCTAAATGTCCTGCAGCCTCCTGATTATAGATGTGGTGCACAACACACCGATAATCAAGACTCTACTAGACACGGTCTGTAGACACTTTCCGAGGACTAACTGCTCTGATACCACTTTTGTCACGACCCGACCCCGGGCCCGCGACTGGTGCACTACCTGGGCACCCCTTTTGGTAAACATCAGAGAATAGCAGCGGAACATACACAACTGAAAAAGTACTTAAACATAAAATAACAACAAAGTGCTAGCCGATAAGTGCCACCTTCCGTAAAAATATACTCAATCCGTAAATAGAACAATACATTTTTTTCTTTACAACCCAATCCACAATGCGACTACTGCACTTAAGAATAACAAATCAAGTGACAGGCCCCCGCCATACCCCGAATGTACAATAACCGATAATACCAGTGGATAAGCCTCCGAGTAGCGAGCTTCAACAATGAACAAAGGATCCTAAGAGCGAGGATCAAGAATCTGCACTTTACTCGCAGATTTAACGCACTTTCAAGGAGGTCGCATAACATGTACCAAATATGCGAAATCAGCATCAGAATGAAATCATAAGTCTAAAATAAAATCGAGACATGTATGATAACTCAATAAACAAGCATAATCGTGCCTTACTAACAACGAGTAACAGGTGTATACTTACAATATAAAGTAGAAGCTCACGATCAAAACAGACCACCGTCCGCAGATCATTAAGCAATCCTATTCCCGACTATTTCACCCGCATAGATCGCGTGGACCCGCATGAGGTATTCCTCGCACGGGACTATTTCACCCGCATAAGCCCTTACGACTCGCACGAGGTATTCCTCGCGATAGGTCGGACCCGCCCGCACGGGACTATTTCACCCGCGATAAGCCCTACTGACTCGCACGAGGTATTCTCGTGATCGCGGTAGCAAATCCACTAAATATGCAATGCCACAAACCCGGGACGACTCGCAATTATTACCGAACTACTAGCACAACCGCTATCACACGTAACATAAGCACTACCGCTTATCATACAATATATAAGCAAGTTAAGCAATCCCTAACTTCTTATTATTCTGCTTCATATACACTCTCATTTTAGTTTACTTAAGGCACTAACATGTTCTTTATAAAAATCCGAATTTAACCCAAAGTACTACGACTTCTATTCTTTCAAAATGACTCATTTCATTATAAAACTTCCAAGATACTAATAACCGTAGTATCAAGTTACAATTTCTTTTCAAGACAAGTCACAATACTTTTAGAAATAAAATTAGGCTTCTAAATCAAGTGACTTCTTCTCTCAGAAATCAAATTGCCTTTCAAATAAATCAAGCCATTTATCTTTCCATAAAGCCAATATAACCAACTCCCATAAAGTCGTTATATTCACTTTATACCTAAGTCAAGTACAATTTCCTATCCAAGGGACTTATACGCTTAAAACTAAACAAGTGTCACATTCTTTAAAACTCTTCAAGACCTTAACATGCTTAAATTACTTAAGAGTAAACCATTCTCTTATTAACTTTACATAAAGCTATTATAACCAACTTCCCATAAAGCCAAGTTATACTAGCCTTATACATTAGCAATTTACATTTTTCCTTATAACCAAGAGACTTAAACTTTCCAACTAACAAGTATTAAAATACTTTCAACATACTTAAAGTCTCTTAACTTTTGAAAATCAAGATATCCTTAATATTTAATCAAGTGAGTTAATTACCTAACTCAAACAACTCGGGCATTCTTAAAATAAGCCAAGGATATCAAATAGACTAGATTTGTCAAAAATCTCAGACGCTCACCGCACTATACATTTACAACTTAATCATGCTTAAGAGATAAGAAAGTTCCACATACCTCTTCGCTTAATCCACTTGCTAAGTCCAAACGCCGCACGTAGTATGTCAACCTATAATGACCATAGTACGCCTATTAACTTCTAGTTTCAAACGTATCGTTCCAAGTGCAAGTCACTAAATTCTACGGAAAATCTGGACAAAGACTTCCTTTGTTTTTATTAACTTTGCCACCTTTTCAAGGCCGAATACAACAACCAAACAGCCCCAATCGCTCACCACAATTTATAAGGTAGTTCAATACAAATGAATAACAAAACAGCCCCAATTGGCTCACCACAAACGATAACAAACTAGTCTAAACTATAATGTCAATTCGCAATTAGGCAACAATACAAATCGCTTCCAATTCCTTTTAATCCAAGTGGTTTAGTATAACATGATATCAAGCCGCAATCGACATAACTACTACAATCCTCAAGAGGTAAATATGCGACGATTCTAATTAACGACAAAAATCAGATTTCAATTTCAAAAGGCTAATCATGCCCTTTTCGCTTCTAGGCTTCTACGATCCATGTCACTTATCAAACTTCATAACACAAATCACATGATCACTTATAACTTATCATAACATGAAATCTTCAATTACAAAAGTAAAACGTAAGATTATACCTCAATTAGCCCAATTATGATCCAAGATCACAAGTCGCTTCCTTAGCAACTTTAGCTCCTCCTTTCGACGCTCCAATCCACTCCAAGCAACCCTTAGAATCTTATAAAAGACTCATCTTCAAGTTTCAACTTCAAAGTTGAATACCCTTTAGGTTTACGCCATGACTAATACGAAAACACCAATTTTCCGATCTTTCTATTGAGAAACACTTACTATACCCTTAGGTACCTTGGTTTAAAGTCTGGGAATTATTGACAACAATTGAAATTTTTCCTTCAAACCCTAAGCCTAAGCCGAGAGCCTCTATTGAGTTCTTCAAAATTTTGTAAAATTTGTCTAAGTGTTTTGCCTTGTCTTGCACTAGTATACATATATAACAAGCACGGAGGGTCAAGATTAGAACAAACGGGTGGTTAGGATGCACTTCACAAGGATCAAGCTGCTGGCATCGACTTGTCAACAATGTCAAGCTCTTGCCTTTGCAAGACTTGATCTTTTAAATTATGGTCAAATGACCATTTCCATGTCAATTTCGCCCAAGAGTATTAAGGGGGTGACACGTGTCGCTTCTCCCGCTCGTCGCAATATTTCATTTTCCGACAAATCCCAAAATTCGATAATTTTACCCGCCTCAAATCTTAACCTTTGAGTTCTTATGTACGTTCTTAGAAACATATCCTGAAATTTCCGGGGTGTAACACTAACTTCCCATAAAGCTAGTATAACTCTTAAGCTTTTAAAACCAAGTATTACTCTTCTTTCAAAATAGCTTCTTAATTCTCTCAATTACTTCAACATTCTTATTATTCGCTTAAGTCAAAAGACATTGCATAACCACGCTTCAATTAGCACGCGACGCCTACCGCACTATATATATATTCTTTAAAATATCATGCTCAAGAAGATAGGAAGAATCACATACCGCGACGATTATCGACTATTAGCAAATCGCTTCCATCGCTATAACCCGCTACTCGTCCACCTTCTCAAGAGCACACGCTACTCGCAGAACATTCAACCTATACAGTTATACAAGTCTATCAAAGTCTAGACTACTCTAGAATAAATCTAGATACAAGATCCTACGGAAAATCTAAAAGACTTCCTATCCACAAACTACACAAGTCTCAGAATAATACACCCTACGAATTACAGCTCGCTTCTCTTCTTTAAATTCAGGCTTAAGTCCAAAGACATTGCCGCAAAACTATGTTCAGTTCTATATATAGTATACTTCAACTATATATTCCTACAACATGTATTTTCCAACTACAATAGGGGGACAAGATAATTACCTCGATAAGCCCATAATTATCCAAGTATAGATGTTGATCCTTAGCAACGCTTAGCTCCTACCCCGGGTGCTCCAACCCGCTCCAAACAACACTTAGAAGTTCTACGCAACTTCTTCTTAATACTCCAACCAACTATGGAGATTTTCCCTAGGGTTTCGGTTTGAGACAAAAAGGACATACCAGAGTATTTCCTGCCTCACGATGTGAGGTATCTGAATACTACAAGGTATACGGCTAAGGTAATTGGGTATAGAACAATACTTTGGAGAGTATTTCTACCAAGAGTGGGTATTTATACGAGACAACACCACAAGTGGTGTATACCCTCACCCAACCCCACTCAGGGGCTGACTTCGCCAAGTGGAAGGGAAGGGCTCTCGCCATGGCCTTCTCAAAGGGGAGAGGGTGCTGACTAAACACAACACAAAGGGAGGGAGGAATTTTAGACTTAGGAAATTATTTGATGAAGAAGTCTTCAAAGGGGGTTATTTATAGTCAAGCCAAGGCCAACCAACGGCCAAGATCATGCCAAGTGCAAGGCAAGTGTAGGCCAAGATCATGCCAAGTGCACCTTATCCATCTACCACAAAATATCCTACCAACCCCTTGACCAACAAGGCCCCCAATTCGCCACTTTACCGCTTCACTCCACCAATGAGAGGTGCTGTCGCCTCTCGCTGGTCCAAAATGTTTCATCTCTGAAAAATCCAAAAATTAAAAATGACATAGCCGGAATTTTCCTTCGCAAGTCAGGTAAAACGCTTCGCGAAAAACGACTCTAATCGGGTGTTGGAACAAATAATTTTCTACTTGCATTTTAAGGCACAAACTTTTCTACGCACGCCCCACGCATACTGAAATACGGTATAACATTCTCCTCCTTAGAAACATTTGTCCCGAATGTTCCTTCTAAGTCCCAAAACAAACGCGCGCCAGTATAGTCTTCACCACCATACTTGCGAGAACAAATCTGCCACACCTGGCCACAGAAACACCCGCGCAAATACCTCCATCCAAGTCCACGAGGAAACACCTCTAACATCACCACAAATACCCCTCTCCGGGGTCTAAAATATACTTCTTTCGCACCTTCTCTTTACAAAAGAAATGATCACATCTATGCTCGCCATACATGCTCGCTTCTTCCTTACGTGTCGCACTCTTCTTGTACACTCAACTCTTACCACATTTCATATCGCTTCGCCAAAACTCGGTTACTATCTCTAACGTGGTCATCACTAACTGGGAACACTCTGGATGGATCTCCGATACTTTCCCGAACATAACAATACGAAAGACCGGACGTACTGCCTCCTAAGTCGGACGGCAATGCTAACCATAGGCAACCTGGCCTATTCTTCACATAACCTGAAAAGGCTCAAAGTAACTCGGGCTAAGTTTCTCTCGCTTTCCAAAACTCGCCACACCCTTTCCGGTGGTACCTTCAAGAAGACCCACCGCCAACTCAACTCCAAGCGCCGCCGATTATCCGCACGACTTCGCTGACTCAGCTTCCAATAACCTCTTCTGGATAAGCTTCACCCTATCCACATCCTGCCGAAACAAGTATGAACCAACTATCTGAACCTTGCCAACCTCGAACCAATCGACCGACAACTTACACTTCCGCCCCTACAAGGCTTCATAAGGCGACATCTGAATACCGAAATGGTAGCTATTAAAACACTCCCTCAACAGGAGGCAACCATCCTCACAGCTACCTCTTAAATCCAAGCACTGGCCCGAGGGCGAATGCGATACTGAGACTCACCTGAGTTCCTAACCCTACCTGGTAAAACTTCCAGAAAAAGAAATAGCCATAACCTGGGCTTCACTGTCTGTCATAAGGTGAAAGTAGGCACCTCGTGCAGCCTTACAATCTTTCTGATAACATCTCGCATAACCCTCTGCCGAGTAAACGGTCCTGACTGAAAGACAAGATGGGCTGACCTCATCGGCCCGACTACTGGTCGAACGCTTCCACGAACTCGTACGCTGGTTAACTAAACTTGGGCATAACACCTCGTGATTCACCACCGCTGACCACCACAATCTGACTTCACCATAAAACAGTCGTGGTCGACTCACGCATGGCCTCAACCCGACCCACTCGCGTAAACACTTGCTCCCGATCCTAACAATCTCACTAATCATGTTACGAAAACCTAGCGGCCTTCTTAGCTCAACTACCCTCTTTCATATCACGCTACTCGTGGACTTATCCCAAAAACATAGCTCACGTGCAATATGCACTCCGATAAGTGGTCAAACATAAAATACTTCTTTACTCGAGACGGCCTTACCTCTAAGGTCTCTACGATAAAACTCTAAGGCTCACCCTTCTATCCCCAAATCTTACTTGGTTAACTAACCAAGATTTCTAATCACAATTTACACAATGCTATCGTAATATAACACTTAAGGTATACTCACCTTATCACACATACTAATCCCTGTAGGTTAAAGATCTATCTCAGATTTATCGCTTCACTCTTAGTCGTTCTAATCAAACTCGCCTGCAGGCGATAGCTGGGAAGGTGACGAACTACCCACCGATCCTCAAGGCCGAGTCCTCCTACCAGATATCCTTTCCGCACACGGCCCCGCTGGCCGCAGTAAAACAAGTACCAACTAAAAGACGACATTCCCGACGACGCTCGCTACATCGCGGAACCTAAGATCCGAGCTCACCAACTCCTCGCATACCCCGAACGCCCCAACCCCGTGGAGGACCACTGCACCGTGGATGTGCATAATCTAATCACGGTGAGGCGATTCGCCAAAGTTACCAAAGGACCTTGCCGCTCGCCTCTTCTCGCCCTTCGTTAACCCGCGATCTCTACGCTTTCTGGCCGCATAAGCCCGCATACGTGCCATGCTCAAGCTTCAATCAAGAATTACTCTTGCACAACCTCTCTTAGCTAGTCATCAAGACTCGCAGACATCCAGATACTCTCCGCATCCAAATCCATAGCTAGTAACAAGGTCGCTCTTGCAATCTATATTCTGCTCTGGCCGCGAATCAAGGTTCAAATATCACGGCCGCAGAGGAATCGCCGCCGTGCTAAACTTTGCTGGGCAGTGACGCCGCATAACTCCTCGAATGAAAACACCACCCTGTGTGATGATCGGCTGTGCCCTCAGAACCCTCAACTCTACTCGCAGCCTCGCTGCCTTGCCCTCGGGCTGTGGTTTGCTACGCGAGGCATAACGGTGGAAAGAAATACGTTAGAGGGTCCAACTTACAACATGCCTCTAAGGCACGATCTGAGTGAGAAGAATGGAAACCAATCTTAAATATCCTATAGCCTCCTCGATTATTGGTGTGGTGCACAACATACCGATAATCAAGACTTCATCGATACGGCTCGTAGACACTTTCCGAGGATTAATCGCTCGATACCACTTTTGTCACGACTGCTCGGCTCGTGGATCGTGCCTTACCCGGGCACCCAAGTAGTCATACATCAGAGAAAATCAGCGGAACATAACACAACAACATAGAATAACAAGAAGTGTACAACAGTTATCTTTAGAAAACTTGCCTTTCGGCATATATATATATAAACTTAAAACCGAACAGTTACATCCTTTTTACAACTCTGCCCACAACAGTACTACAGACCTCTAAGAATGATATGACAACAATGGCGGGACAGGGCCCCGCCATACCCCTGAATGTAAGCACTTACAACAACAGGGGACTATACCAAGATAAGCCTCCGGAGAAACGGAGCTTTCCCAAACGCTGAACTGTGACCCTAAGAGCGAGGATCAACAAATGGTGTACCTTTACCGCAGATTTAACGCAGCCCGGGCGAGGTCATAAAAAGGTACCAAGTATGTGAAATCGAAAATATCAGAAATGAAATCATAGCAACTATATAAAACAGAGACATGTATGATAACCAAACTACGCTCACAATAAATAAGCGCCATGTCAAGTCGTGACTCACGCCTCAAAGTCATCACTCAAATACAACTATGGGTCTCACGCCCACAACATCAATCATGCCCATGGAATGCCTTCTCACCGCCAGCCTATGATGTAAAAGCACCAAGGAATACACATGAACACCAGGTCCCACCTGTGTCATCATAAAACCGTACGGGGTAAGTACGAAGGCATAGCCGACTACTAAAACTCACAATACTAACAAGGTCATAAATCAGATTACGAGATCTGCTTGCATCGCCACATGATCAAAGCCGCCACTCGCGCGCAGATCTAATGTGCGCTTTAGCCTCGAACTCTCGCAGCCCGCGATAGGCCAATCTCATAGCCCGCATGAGGTATTCCCCGCATCGAGGTAGCTACTCCCAAGATCCGCCGACTTCGCAGTCCGCATGGCCACATAGACCGCATGACCATAAAGGTCGCACACTAACCTGGAACTCTCGTAGCTCCGCATAGGCCCCTGGGACCCGCATGAGGTATTCTCGAATCATAGGTCACACTCCGCCCGAGTCTACCCGCACGGAGGGCGCTAACCTCCTGAATATGTCAAGGCGAGTGGTACGATACCAACATAACTACTGATAGTTTAAACAACTTAAGCGCAATCAAGGAAAACCACTTTACACAAACATCACAAGATACTAACACACGAAGATCCTAGCATGTTTACTTATCAAATTAACAAGAAAGTATTACAAGGCTATCACAAACCAAAACAATCAAGTTATACACACAAGGTACTTTCTACTATATGTTTAACAAGGTCAGGTTTTTATCCCCAAAGTACTTCATACATTAACTCTTTAAAAGATCTGTTTCTTTCACAAAAGTCACACAATACCCGTAGTATAAAATAGAGTGACTATCTTTTTAAGTAAACCAAAACACTTCCCTTTGTAAAATCAAGTAACAACATTATTATCCAAACGTCCAAGTTTGCCTAATTTCAAATGTTCACGTTTCTTATTTTAGAAAGGTTTCGTAGTTCATAGTCTTATTCATTTAAGAATATAATTCTCTTTAAACAACTGAGAAACATATACCTTATACGTGAGTAGGTTATTCTTGTTTATAACAATCTTTATTACAAAGAAATGCATCTAGTGGAATATCAATTTGTCTCATCTTAGCTTCTACGTCATATACCCGTGATTTCCAGAGTATGTACGTGAGGGAATACGTGACAAAGTTTAGCCTTAAAGTAGGCAATGGACGCTTTTTTGGGCACAACTCATTAAAAGAATCGCTTTCCGACTAAACGCTTTACACCTCGCGTAGATAAATTCCGGCTATGTCATTTCTAATTTTATGGATTTTTCCGGAGACGAAACATTTTGATCAACGAGAGGGTGACACTTGTCACCCTCTCATTGATGGATGTGGACGGCATTAGGGCCGAATGAATGACTTATTTTGTCTTGGAGTTGGTAGATATTTTGTGTGCAAGTTGGCAGGTACACTTGCCCAAATCTTGACCTTACACTTGCCTTGCACTTGGCTAAATCTCGCCATCGGGTCCATCCCTTGACCTATAAATACCCCTCTTGTGATGAAGAGTTCTTCATCCACAAAAGCTTTCCAAGTCTAAAATCCTCCCCTCTCCCTTGATAGCCTTTTCGTCCAAACACCTCCCCTTTGAGAAGCTTAGCCGAGGCTATCCCCCCCTAGCCTAGCCGAAATCTACCCCCCCCTCCCTTGGTAAAAAAGTTGCCTTCTAGTATTGTTATAATGCCCAAAATACCCTAGCCCAAATCCCTTAGTACTTAGTAGAAGTTGTGAAGAACTTCTAAGGGTTCTCGAGCTATCTGAGCGCATAACTTGAGAGCTAAGCTCGCCCAGATCGACTTATATCTAGGATATTATTGGGCTTACCGAGGTAAATAATCCTAACCTCCTTTGTATTAGAGAATACATACTGTAGAAGTATAAGAATAAGTATTAATACTTAGAAGAATATTACGTATTAGAATTGAACTGTATCACAAAGTAGAAAGGTTTAAAAGAAGAATAATTGAACTATACTTAGACTGCTTTCACAAGAGACTTGAGTAGCTCACCTGCAGGGAAGTGTCGCCCGATTTTCCGTAGAATAAAGGACCTCTCGCTTAGAATCAAGCATGAGTAGTCTAGACGTTAATAGACGTGTTCGACTATTATAAAGTCGATTCTTCCGCGCGACATATTCAACTTGGCGTGGTTTTCACGGTATGGTATGTGATTCTTCCTAAGCATGATATTTTAAAATATATATATAGTACGGTAGACGCATACGTGTTAACCGAATAATAATTACGCAATGTCTTCGACTTAAGCCCGAATAATACTTACAGAATGTCTTTTGACTTAAGCCCAATAATAAGAATCTGACGCATTTCAAATGAATATCAATCATTTTTTAAATGTAAGAGAACTAATTGGTTTTTAACGAAAGCTAAGAGTTATACTAGCTTTATGGGAAGTTAGGTATAACAACTTAAGAATGATAAAAGGAACAGCATTTACGTGTTTATAATGCATTTACATCGATCTATGGAAAGAATAATAAAATGGTTTGATAAGTAGACATGATATGACGTTATGTGTGTTAGTGTCTTGTAACGCTTGTATAAGAGGGTATTCTTGTTGCGGCTTATGTTGTTTAACGATAAGTCATATGTTAGTATTATATCACTCACCTCGACATAAATACCGGAGGTTGTCGCCTCCACGCGGGTATACCTCAGCAACATTGGCGACTATGACGCGAGGACACCTACGCGGTCCAGGTGACCTATGCGAGCTACGAGAGTTCCGTGTTAGCGGCGGGTTATACCTCACGCGTCTATGTGGCCACGCGACTACGAGTCCAGACGACGCCGAGGAGTAGCACCTCGACGCGGGTTACGCCCTACGCATTCCTACGAAGTGGCCTACGCGACTACGGAGTCCGTGATTAGGCTTGCTTAACGATACTATGGGCAATTGGCCCCGCTCGATCATTCGCACCGAAAAGACTCGCATGCTTACCTATTGTTGCTCTTGTTTATGATGTGGCACTATGCGCGTTACCTTGGTTGTTTCATACATATATGAAAACCGATTTTAAAATGATATGTTTTCATTTAAGTACTTTACGCTTTCGCATACTTAGTACTCAGATCGACCTCCTTCTGGGCCGCGCTCATGCCGCAGTAAGGGCAAAGGTGTGCTAGATCCACATCCTTAGGATCTCGCTTGGTGTCGTGAGCTACATCTTCTCCGAGGCTCTACTGGGTATGATCTCCCGTATTAGATAGTTTTGTACATTCAGGTATGGCGGGCCCGTCCCGCCATAGTCGCTACTTCCTGAGGTCTCAGAGTCCTATTGTACGCTTGGGATGTAAATCGCAAAACTATGTTTATATATATATTCAAAGGCGACATTTTCTCACATAAAATCGTGTCTGCTTACAATCGTTTCATGTCTTGTTTTTATATTCACGACACTGATGTATGACTACTGGGTGCCCGTAAGGCACTACCACGCCCCGAACGTCGTGACAAAAGTGGTATCGTGAGCGCTTAATCTCTGAAAGTGTCTATGCACCGTATCTAATAGAGTCTTGATTATCGCGTGTTGCGCACCACACCAATAATCGTGAGGCTATAGGATATTTAGGATTGGTTTCATTCTTCTCACTCGAGATCGTGCTTTAGAGTCGTGTTTAAGTCGACCTCTAACGTATTCCTTTCTCAGAATAAAGATGCCTCCACGCAGGCAACCCGCCCGTGGCGGCAAGGCGCCCGAGGAGCCGCTAGTAGACACCGAGAGTTACGAGGGCTCGTGCCCGGGCCTATACCTCGACGGCGAAGTTCCATGACGCCGCCCCAAAGAGACCACAGCACCCACACCTCCCGGCCCCACACACCGGGCGAGGAGTTAGGGTACAAGGAGATGGCCCGCCTATTGGCCAGATCGTGGGCTGCACACGAGGACAGCCGGATGCAGCCTGGCCCACCCGCCGTATTCGTGGTTCACCCGAGGCCGAGAGTTCGAGGCTACGAGATTTCCGAGTCAGAGCCGCCGTAGTTTTACGGTCGAGGCCGAGGATGATCCGCAGGAGTTCATCCGCTACCTGCAGGATTATGAGAGTGATCGCATGCCGGAGACCGAGTCCGTGATCTTCGGTTCACATAGTCGCGGATACCGCAATGATTGGTTTGATTCACGGAGTTATCCCGGAGAGCACGCGCCCCGCCTACTGGGATGAGTTCTCGAGGCTTTCTCACTCACTTCTGCCTCCACAGCATATGAGGGCGCGGCCGATGATTTTTATTATCGAGGCGCAGGCGCACTGTTAGGAGTACAATGTCGAGTTTGATTCCTCGCTCGATATGTCCCCGCATTGCAGCGGATATGGAGGACGGTGCATCGCCACGCCACCGCTAGATGATTACATGGCCGAAGTCTTGCGCGTGTGTCCTTCAACGTGCATGGACATTACCCGTGATGCAGCTCATGACCGACGCGGCGAGCGCCGAGGCCGACGCCGATGACAGCAGAAGAGACCGTGACGGCAGGTCCTTTGGTAGTTATCAGGGTGGACGGCCTCAGCAGCTGTCTAGATTCGCACCACACCACCAGAGCACTCCCGCACCATCCTCAAGACATCCAGTATTCGGGGCGTGTCGTGGCCCCGGACTTCGACTTTCGGGTGGCAGAGGTCGCTTGCCGACCACCCCTCGCCGTGGCCGATGCAGAGATCCCATTTCGGAATCGTGGTACTCTCCGAGGGTTTGTTACGCCTGGCGCCGACGGTCATATCATGAGGGTTTGTCCGACGGGGCGCTGCTGGTGGTAGGCTCACCACCGGTTCCGCTGCCGGCTCATCATCTCCTTCGCCACTCGCCGAGGGCGTGGTACTCACGGACCAGCAGGTCGCGCAGAGGTCGTGGCTCGTCTCAGCTTCTAGCGGTCCTCGAATCGCATTTATGCCTTGTCCACCCGGGCAGATCGTGAGGCCTCACCGATGTCGCCACAGTACCTTATCGGGCCTCCGACATGATGGTATGCCTTGATAGATCCGGTTCTACTGGCCCCATATATCTCCCTTGCTGCTAGTAGGATAGGATAGAGCTCGAGTCCATAGACCTTTCGAGGTAGCTACGCCATGGTGATCTCGGTAGCTCGGCGTATATAGGGCTTGTCCAAAGGACTATTTACGCCGTTTGACCTCAGCCGACTTGACAGAGTCGGATATGATTGATTTCGACGCGATCACGGGTAATGGATTGGCTAGCCTCTTGCTACGCCAATGTAGACCGCAGAGAGAGAGTAGTACGTTCCCAGCTCGGCGAGCCATTGTTGAGTGAGGGGAACATCAGACGCCGGCGGGTAGGTTTATTTCCTACCAAGGCTAGGAAGATGGTGCGTATGCGGGTACATCTACCATCTCGCTCGTGTTTGATAATCGAGGTCGCAGCGCCAGATTTCCACCGCCCAAAGAGTCGAGAGTTCCTGACGTGTTTCCACGACCTCCCGTATTCCTCCGCAGAGGAGATAGAGTTTTGTATTGATGTCGCTGCACACTCTACTATTTCCATTCCGCCATACGTAACGACACCCGCCGAAGTTGAGAGTCAAGGACCACCGAGAGATTTGCCGGAGAAGCGGCTTCATCGCCCAGTGTTTCCGGGAGCGTATTGTTCGCAAGAAGAAGGACGGACGCACGCGTGTTGATTACGTACCAACAAGGTGACCATTAAGAACATATACCCTTCCTGTGATTGATGATTTGTTCGACCAGTGGCGCGAGATGTTTCTCCAAGATTGATCTACGGCCGCTATCATCAAAAAGTAGTCGAGAGCCTGACATCCCTAGGATCGCATTCCGACCAGACGCACTACGAAGTTTAGGTTATGTCGCTTGGGTTGACCAACGCCCGCAGTATTCATGGATTTGATGAACCGAGTGTTCAAACCATTTTTGGACACGCTTGTGATATTGTTCATCGATGATATCTTCGTTTATTCTCGCCAGAGCAGAGCACGCGAGCATTTGAGGATCAGGCCGATAGCTTCTCCAGACAAAGAAGCTTATACGCCAAGTTTTCCAAATGTGAGTTTTGGTTAACTTCGCGGCTTTTCGGGCATGTTGTCGGCCGATGGCATTCGAGCGGATACGCCAAGATCGAGGCAACAGACTTGGCCTAGACCTACCATCTCGACGGAGGTTCGCAGCTCGACCTCGCAGTTATTATCGCGGTTCAGAGAAGTTTGCTTTATCTCTCGCACCATTGACTAGCCGACTCGTGGCGCTAAGTTTCAGGGATCGATGTCAGGAGCGTGGTTTCCAGCTGAAGGCGAGATCGACGATCGCTTCGCTTCTTACTCTTCCAGGGTCCAGACGGATATGTAGTGTATTGTGACGCGCCGTGCATCGGGTTGGGATGTGGTGATGCAGCAGGCAAGGTTATAGCGCATGCATCCCGACACCAAGAAACACGCAGAGGAACTACCCCACCCATGATTCGGAGTCGCAATGGTGATTCACGCCTTGAAGATCTGGAGGCACTATTTGTATGGGGTTCACGTGGATGTTTATACAGACCACAAAAGCCTCCAGTATATCTTTAGCCAGAGGGAGCTGAACTTACGATAGAGACGGTGGTTAGAGTTGCTTAAGGATTACGATGTTGATATCCTATACCACCCGGGGAAGGCCAATGTTATGGCAGATGCTCTTAGTCGTAGGTCACGGGAGTCTATCGACGTGCAATGACAGAGAGATACATGGTTCGTGATTTGCATCGCTTAGCGAGCCTTGGTGTCCGCTTGATTGATTCGATAGCAGCTGGGTTCGAGTTCGCGAGGTTGCCGAGTCTTCCATCGCCGGCGAGGCGAAGAGGCAACAGCTCGAGGATCCAGCTTGACACGCTATCGTGATACGGCTCTTCGCAGGGAAGCGGTCCTGAGGTAGCACCACGGGGTGCTAAGGTTTGAGGGCGTGTGTGTTCCAGATGTTTCAGACTTCGCAAAGCAGTGTTCTGGGGAAGCACACACACAAGCATTTCATCCATCCGTGGTCGACCAAGATGTACCACGACCTTAGATCTATGTATTGGGACGGATTGAAGCAGGACGCTGCGCAGTTCGTAGCTCGCCCGTGTTGTCGCAGCGAAGGCAGAGCACCGTGAGGCCCGTGGTTTGTTACGCACGACAGAGATCCCGACCGGAAGTGGAGGTGATCAACATGGACTTCATTACAGATTACCTCGCACTCGCAGGAGACATGATTCTATACGGGTTATCGCCGACAGTCGATGAAATCAGCCCACTTTCTTCCCGTTAGGACGACTTTTTCTACCGAGGATTATGCCGACTTTACATCCGAGAGATCGCCGATCGCATGGAGTCCCTATTTCGATCATATCGCATGCAGGAGCCCGCCATTTCGCTAACTTCCTGAGGTCTTTCCGTATGGTTTAGGACGCAGTGAGCTCGAGTATCGCATTCCATCCACGCATGCACGACAGCAGAGCGCACCATCCGCACTTCGAGGATATGCCGCGAGCCCGTGTTATTGACTTCGTGGGTAGCCGAGGATCATTTGCCTCTAGTTGAGTTTATGATAATAATAGCTACCACTCCAAAGATTCGACGGCGCCATGAGGCCTTGTATGAGGAAGCGCAGATCGCCATAGTTGGTTCGACGTGGGCGAGGTGCGCTATGGGACCAGATTTGGTGCAGAGGTGGTGGATAAGCGGTTTATCCAGAGAGGTTGCCGACACCGTAGTCGAAGTCATACGCAGATCATCGCCGCTTCAGATCCGAGTTCGAGGTTCATGATTGGGTTTTCCTAGCGTCACCACGGCGGTGCGATGAGATTCGGAAGAAGGAAACTCAACCCAAGGTACATCGGGCCGCTTTCAGATTGTCCGCAGGTAGGCAAGGTTGCTCATGAGTTGGATCCGCCGTCCGATCCGAGGCGCAGCATCCGGTTTCATGTTTCGATGCCGGCGAGATGACGGATCCATCTGTAGTGCATCCGATTGACGATGTCCAGTGACCGAGGGTTATCGATGAGGAGATTCCCATAGCGATAGTCGATCGCCGTCAAAGTTAGGCGCTCATGACCAACGACGTGGCTTCCACAAAGTTCTCGGGCGAACGAGCTCAGTGGAAGAGATGACGGGAAGTCGGCGAGGACACGAGGCGTAAATATCCTCACCTATTCCCACACCTCCGTAATTCACTTTCCTACTTGTAAATTTTTCGCTATCGCTTATGCCTAAGTGTTGTTTCGCGTCGCGCGTGGCTTTTGCAAATCGCTTAAGTTATGAAGAACCTTATCGTTAATCGTTCAAAGGAACATTCGGACTAATGTTTCGGGCGAGGAGAATGTTATACCTCGTATTTCCGCAGTATGTACGTGAGGGAATACGCACGTAAAGTTTAGCCTTAAAGTAGGCAATGGACGCTTTTTGGGCACAACTCATTAAAAGAATCGCTTTCCGACTAAACGCTTTTACACAACTCGCGTAGGATAAATTCGCTATGTCATTTCTAATTTTATGGATTTTTCCGAGAGACGAAACATTTTGATCAACGAGAGGGCTTACACTTGTCACCCTCTCATTGATGGATGTGGACGGCATTAGGGCCGAATAAATGGCTTATTTTGTCTCGAGTTGGTAGGATATTTTGTGTGCAATTTGGCAGGTACACTTGCCCAAATCTCGACCTTACACTTGCCTTGCACTTACAAATCTCGCCATTGGTTGGCCATCCCTTGACCTATAAATACCCTCTTGTGATGAAGAGTTCTTCATCCACAAAGCTTTCCAAGTCTAAAATCCTCCCTCTCCTTGATAGCCTTTTCATTCCAAACACCTCCGCCCTTCGAGAAGCTTAGCCGAGGCTATCCCCAGCCTAGCCGAAATCTACCCTCCCTTGGTAGAAAAGTTGCCTCTAGTATTGTTATAATGCCCAAAATACCCTAGCCCAAATCCCTTAGTACTTAGTAGAAGTTGAAGAACTTCTAAGGTTTCTCGAGCTATCTGAGCGCATAACTTGTGAGCTGCCTTGCTCCTGATCGACTTATATCTAGGATATTATTGGGCTTACCGAGGTAAATAATCCTAACCTCCTTTGTATTAGAGAATACATACGTAGAAGTATAAGAATAAGTATTAATACTTAGAAGAATATTACAATAGAATTGAATCAAGTATCACAAAGAGAAAGGTTTAAAAGAAGAATAATTGAACTATACTTAGGACTGCTTTCACAAGAGACTTGAGTAGCTCACCGGGTAGGGCTGCCCGATTTTCCGTAATAAAGGACCTCTCGCTAGAATCAAGCATGAGTAGTCTAGACGCTGATAGACGTGTCGACTATTATAGGTTGATTCTTCCGCGCACATATTCAACTCGGCGTGGTTTTCACGAGAAGGTATGTGATTCTTCCTAAGCATGATATTTTAAAATATATATATAGTACGGTAGACGATACGTGTTAATCAATAATAATTACAAGAATGTCTTTTGACTTAATCCGAATAATACTTACTAATGTCTTTTGACTTAAGCCCAATAATAAGAATCTTGATGCATTTCAAATGAATACTGAATCATTTTTTAACATAAGAGAACTAATTAGTTTTTAAACAGAAAGCTTAAGAGTTATACTAGCTTTATGGGAAGTTAGGTATAACAACTTAAGAATGATAAAAGGAACAGTTTACTTATGTGTTTATAACAGACTTACATCGATCTATGGAAAGAATAATAAAATGGTTTGATAAGTAGACATGATATGATGTTACGCGTTAGTGTCTTGTAACGCTTGTATAAGAGGGTATTCTTGTCAGGCTTATGTTGTTTAACGATAAGTTGTTATGTTAGTATTATATCACTCACCTCTTGACATAAATACCGGTTGTCGTCCGACGCGGTATACCGTGCAAATCAGGTGACTATGACGCGAGGACACCTACGCGAGTCCAGGACCTATGCGCGAGCTACGAGAGTTCCGTGTTAGCGCGGGTTATACCACGCGGTATGTGGCCATGCGCGACTACGCAGTCCAGTGACGACGCCGAGGAGCTACCCTCGACGCGGGTTACGCCTACGCAGCTCTACGAGAGGCCTACGCGACCACGGAGTCCGTGATTAGGCTTGCTTAATGATACTACGGGCAATTGGCCCCCGCTCGATCATTCGCAGCCGAAAAGACCCGCCATGGGCTTACCTATTGTTGCTCTTGTTTATGATGTGGCACTATGCGCGGTTACCTTCGTTGTTTCATACATATATGAAAACCGATTTTAAAATGATATGTTTTCATTTAAGTACTTTACGCTGCATACTTAGTACCTGTCAGATCGACTCTCCTTCTGGGCCGCTCATACCGCAGGTGGGCAAGGTGTGCTAGATCCACATCCTTAGGATCTTTGGCTGGTGTCGTGAGCTCCATCTTCTCCTGAGGCTCTACTGGGTATGATCTCCCCGTACAGAGATAGTTTTGTATATTCAGTGGCGGCGTGGCCCCGTCCCGCCATAGTCGCTTACTTCCTAGAGGTCTCAGTAGTCCTATTGTACAGCTTGGGATGTAATCGCAAAACTATGTTTATATATATATTCCAAGGCGACATTTTCTCACATAAAACTGTGTTCTTTTTACAACTGCTTTCATGTCTTGTTTTTATATTCCATTACTCGATGTATGACTACTGGGTGCCCGTAGGCACTACCACGCCCCGAACGGGTCGTGACATATGAAGATGGAAGTTCTACTGGTTTTAATAATACTTCATTATTCAATACATTTTCCTTTATTAACGCCGCAGTTGGTTTGTCGATACACATTCGATTTCAAATCAAGAAACATTATTTCTTTTAAAACCAAGTACTCATTACTCACGAACGAGGTTTCACACAAAATTCATATTGATTCAACTAAGTCAAGTCTCTTATCTTTTAAGATCAAGTCTCTTAACTTCTAAAATCAATAAATCATTCATTTTATCTTTCTTAAGCCGTTATACCTAACTTCCCATAAAGCTAGTATAACTCTTAAGCTTTTAACACCAAGTACTACTCTTTTTTCAAAAATAGTTCTTAATTCTCTTGAATTACTTCAAGATTCTTATTATTCGGCTTAAGTCAAAAGACATTGCCGCATAACCACGCTCAATTAGCACGCGCACGCTCACCGTACTATATATATATTCTTTTAAAATATCATGCGCCAAGATAGAAGAATCACATACCGCGACGATTATCGACTATTAGCAAATCGCCCACGCTATAACCCGCTTGTTATACCCCGATTCTCGTGGTATGTATGCGAGGACGCACGCACGAGAGCACGGCGTAAAATCGAAAGGAAGAAAGAGGTGATTTTTCCACTAAAAAGTTTCCGCTTTTTGTAAAGAAAATGTTCGTTGATGGGAATTGGGTTCCCGTGATTTGGAATTTGGGCTTTTAGATTATATTAGAAATATGGAATTTTATTTTCTGAAATGGTCACGCTGGGCCCACTGAGAAATTTACTGCTTTGTGGGGCCCACTTTGTTTTCTAGATTTTGGCCATCAGGATATTTTTCTAAGACATTTTACGAGGGCTAATAGTGAGGGTGACACGTGTCACCCCGCCCAGTGGCTTCGCCGAATGACATTTGTGCACAACACCCTGCAGAGTCGTTTGACTAAACGCTTTACATAACTTCATGTAGGAAAATTCCGCTATGTCTTTTCTTATTTTTATGGATTTTTCCGAGAGACTAAACATTTTGGACCAACGGAGGGTGATATGTGTCACCTCACAATGGAAGCAAGGGCAGACTGGCCGATCGAGGGCAAGTCACGGTAGATATTTGGTAGATATTTCACAGGGTTTTGGAGTAGGACTAGGTGCACTTGGCTTGATCTCGCCTTACACTTGCCTTGTACATGGCTTGATCTCGCCATTGGTTGGCCTGGTTTTGCTATAAATACCCCTAAGCTCAAGACTTCATCCATTCCTAAAATCATCCAAGTCTCGAGTCCCTCTCTCCTCCCTTCGAGTGTTCTCGCCCTAAGCCTTCCTCCCCTTGAGTGGCCTCAGGCCGAGAGCCTCCTCCCCTGTGGTGCTAGCCGGGTACCCCTAGCCTAGTTGTTTCAGATAATACACCCCCTCGTAGAAATACTCGAGTATTGTTATAATGCCCAAAATACCTTAGCCTTTACCTTGTTGTATTCCAAAAGTTACCTCTATACGTAGAGCCCTGAATACTACCTTTGTCCTTTAGTCTCAAACCGAAACCCAAGGAAATCTTCATAGTTGGTTGAAGTATTTGAGCAGGTTGGTTAGAACTTCTAAGTTGTTTGGAGCGGATCGAGCGCATTGAGTAGAGAGCTAAACTTGCTCAGATCGACATTATAACTTGGATAATTTTGGGCTTGTCGAGGTAAATATTCTTGTCCCCTTATTGTAATTGGAGATTACATGTAGTAGGAATATATAGTTGAGGTATACTATATATAGAATCGAACATTATTGCGCTAAAATGTCTTTTGACTTAAGCATGAATTTAAAGAAGAGAATCAATCAGAATTACATAGGATCAGACATAAAGAGACTTGTGTAGCATTGTTGTGTAGTAGAATGGTACACGCCCTGTTAGACGTAAACCCCCGGTTGGCTTGCAGCCACTGACAGAGAGAGATTTACGCCGTCATGTGGAGGCCGCGAATTTTATTTAGAGAAATGGAACCTTGTGTTTTGAAGTTAATAGACGCCAGGACCTTTTTAGGTGAAAGTACAAGAGTAGCGATTCTACTCGGCGAGCGGAAAGGGCAGTGCGTCAGTAGTACTGGAGCATTTTGCTTATCGTCGATACTGCCGCGAGGTATGCGAACCTCTTCCTATCCTTCGAGCATGATGTTTTGTAAACTATGTAGTACCAGGACGATACGTGCTAAATGAGTTGGTTGGTTTAAAACATGTGGTGTTATAATAGCTTTACGGGAAGTTAGTTATAACGACCTTACGTAGTAAGATGGTTTATCGATATTAGAAGTTAAGAGACTTGATCTTATAAGATAAGAGACTTAACTTATTTGTTTTAACGTGGACGTTTGTGAAACCTCATTCGCGAGTAATGAGTACTTGGTTTTAAAGTGGATAATGTTTTACCGATTTCGGAATCAAAACGTATCGGCTGCATCATCGCAAATGCTAATAAAGGAAAATGTATCAATAATGACGGTTGTATTAAAACCAAGAGAAACCTCCATCCGCATAGAAGCTAAGACGAGACAAAATGATATTACATTTTCTAGATCACGGTCAGTAATAAG
This sequence comes from Przewalskia tangutica, assembly GCA_029844215.1. Lineage (NCBI taxonomy): Eukaryota > Viridiplantae > Streptophyta > Magnoliopsida > Solanales > Solanaceae > Przewalskia > Przewalskia tangutica. The sequence continues at coordinate 95,997,950 of CM056729.1, forward strand.
ATCGTTATAAACAAGAATAAACTACTCACATATATGACATATGTTACTCAATTGTTTTAAAAGAGATTAAGACTCATGAGTTATGAAACCTTTCCAAAATAAGTTGACTCAACATTTGAAATTAGGCAAACTTGAACGCTTGGAAAGTAATGTTGTTACTTGATTTTACAAAAGGGAAGTTGTCTTGTTTACTTAAAAAGATAGTCACGATTTTTATACTACGTATCAGGTGACTTATGTGAAAGTACTTTGAGTCAGGTGAAACTTGCCTATGCTTGTTGTTGTGAAACTCGCCTATGCTTGTTGTTGTGAAACTTGCCTATGCCAGTGATGATAGCCTTTGTGCAAGTGTGGTATTTCGGTTACCGCTGCCTCGACAGGCCTGGCCGACTTGTCGAGAACTTACTCGACGCGGCCGGGCAATGACGGAGAATTCCACCGCATGTTTCCATTTTGATTATCGCCTTGTTGTTGATGTCACATGGACATGTCTACACCGACGCAGATTCCGGGGCACGGTTACGCGCAGGTTGATCACCCAAAGATATTGTTATTAATGTCACACGGACGGTTCACACCGAGGTAGAATTCCGGCACGTGGCCACGGGCATTGGTATTATTGTCGCATCACGACACGTCTACACCGGCGCAGAATTCCGGCACGCGCCACGACGCCAACACGATTGACGCTGGCGTGAGACCCATAGTTATATTTGAGTGATGACTGAGGGCGAGTCCTCGATCGACATGATCGCTTATGTCGCGAATCAGAGTTTGGTTATCATACATGTCTCCCGCTTTATAGACTAGTATGATTTCATTTACAGATTTTACGCCACATACTGGTACTGCCAGATCGACTCCTTCGGGGCCGCTCACGCCGCAGTAGAGGTACATCGGCCGTGGATCCTCGCCAGGATCACGCCAACAGATTGGGAAGCTCCGCTTCCGAGGCTTATCTTTTGGTACGTGTTTCCGAGTTGCAGGTTCTTGTACATCTGTGGTACGGCGGCCCCGTCCCGCCATAGTCGTTGTAAATCTGCAGGTCCAGAGTATCGCTGGCGTGATTGTAAAAGGATTAAACTGCTCGTGTTTTATGTATATACCAAGGCAAATCGCTTTGGTTGGCCTGCTTATTATTATAACTATTGTTGCATGTCTAAGTTTTTATTTCCGCTGGTTTTTCTCTCGATGTTGTATCACCAGGGTGCTCGGTAAGGCACACCAAATACGCCCAAATTTCAGGCGTGACATAGTGGTATCGTGAGCGCTTAGTCTCTGAAAGTGTCTACTGCACCGTGTTCAGTAGAGTCTTGATTATCTGCAGTGCACCACATCTATAATCGTGAGGCTATAGACATGTAGGATCGTTTCTATTCTTCTCATTCTAAGATCGTGCCTTAGAGCCGAGTTGTAAGTCGGACCCTCCGATGTGTTTCATTTTACCGCTATGCCTCCGCGCAAGGCTACCAAAGCCTGTATGGCAAGGCAAATGAGGGTGCGCTAGTGAGATACAGAGGAGCACGAGGCGCAGCCCTGACAAGACTGAGGTCAGGCTTCAGACGGCTGGTTTCAGGACGCCGCCACCCCAAAGAGCTTAGAGCCGCAGCAGCGGTCGCGAGACCACAAGACCGAGCCTCCACCCCACGCCGGGGCAGGAGATGGGTTACGCGAGACGGCCCAGCTAGTCGTGGTCGTGGGCCGATATGAGGATAGCCGGACGCAGCAGCCTAGCCTGGCCCAAAGAGCACCAGCCGTTCACCCCGAGCGTATAGTTTGAGGCTACTGGACTTTCTCGAGTTGTAGCCCGCCGCAGTTTTATGGGTCGAGGCTCGAGGATGATCCGCATGAGTTCATCCGCAGCTATGGGTCGCGAGAGTGATCAAGGCTTCGAGACCGAGCCTGGTCTTAGGTTCGTGACGGCCGCGTGATACCGCAATGATCGTTTGATTCGCGGAGTTGTCCCGGAGAGTATGCGCTCCAGCAAGATGGACGAAGTTCTCGAGGCATTCCTCACTCACTTCTTGCCTCCGCACGGCGAGGGCACGCCGACAAATTTATGATGCCGAGACGCAGAGGCGCACTCGAGAGTACAACGTGGAGTTTGACTCGCTGCCTCAGATGTCCCCGCTTTAGTGGCAACCATGGAGGATAGAGTGCACCGCCACGCCACCGGATTAGATGATTACTTGACAGAGGCTTGTTCGTGTAGTTCTTCACCGGCACGGACATTGCCCGCACGCAGCTCACGACCAGACGCGAGGTACGGAGAGGTCGACTGAACGACCGGATCGCCAGTAAGAGGGCCAGTGACATCGTGGTCTTTTACGACTTTTCGAGGAGGACCGCCTCAGGAGCAGACTAGTTTTGTACCCCGCCAAGCAGAGTGGTCCTCCGCCTTCGTGAGCGTCGTGGCTCCAAGGGTTCAGTTTCAGGAAGTGCGGGTGTTGCCTGACGCGTCACCCCTACCGTGGGCCGATGTGGTAGACCGCATTTCGGGAGTGTCGTGGTGCCAAGGGAGCTTGTTATTTTGGCGAGCAGGCCATTTTGCGAGGAACTGTTCGACCAAGGGTAGCACGGATGCTACGACTCACCTTCGTGATCGCCGTCGTTCATCACCTTCACTACGCATACCGCAGGCGTGATCGTGATTAGAAGCTAAGAGATGTATATCCTTAACCTCTGTAGTTTTGTTTATCACGTGTTTTAGTGTTATGTTCGATAGCTTTGTGCTAAATGTGATTTAGACACCGTTATCGTAGGCGGTAAGTATGGGGTACGGTGTGCGAACCCTAGATCGTCACGATCGAGACCTAGAGGTAAGGTCGCTTGAGTAAAAGATTCGCTTTATGTTTGACCTTATCGAGTGCGAGTATACGTGGGTTTTATTTGTGTGATAAGTCCATGGGTAGTGCGAGATGGAAGTGGTAGCTTTCATGACGTGATTTAGCAGATTGTTCCGTCGGGAACGAGGGCTTGACGCGACGCTGGTCGGGTTGAGGACGTGATACGTCAACCCGCAGCCCTGATTAAGGTGGGGTCGGTTCTGGGTGGTCCCGCCAGGTGGTAGGGTCACGAGGATGCTAGGCCCAAGTTTGTATGATCATCGATGAGTTCGTGGACGCGCTCGACCGTAGCCGTTCGTGAAGGCCGGAATGGCCTTGGGAAGCTCGAGGTTAGTAAGATGACCAAGTTCGAGGTAGTGACTCCGCAGATTTTGGGAACGGAAGTAATGATCAAGTTTGGTACGCATCGAGAGTTCAAGTGTTCGATAAGCGGCACGACGAGTAAGGAAGCGAAGAGAACGGTGTTATTTCGCGCTGCCGCGGCGCTGATAACTTGTTAGAGGAACTTCATCGATATCCGCCTTGAGAAGGAAACATTCGGACGAATGTTTCGGGCGAGGGAGAATGTTATACCCCGTATTCTCGTGGTATGTATGCGAGGACGCACGCATTTACGAGCACGCATGTAAAAAAATTGGAAAGGAAGAAAGAGGCGATTTTTCCACTAAAAGTTTCCGCTTTTGTAAAGAAAATGTTCGCTGACGGGAATCGGGTTCCTGATTTGGAATTTGGGCTTCTTAGATTATATTAGAATTATGGAATTTTATTTTCTGAATGGTCACGCTGGGCCCACTGAGAAATTTACTGGCTTTGTGGGGCCCACTTTGTTTTCTAGATTTTGGCCATTGTGGATATTTTTCTAAGACATTTTACGAGGGCTAACGTGAGGGTGACACGTGTCACCCCGCCAGGTGGCTCGGGCCGAATGACATTTGTGCACAACACCTTGCTAGAGTCGTTGACTAAACGCTTTACATAACTTCATAGGAAAATTCGCTATGTCTTTTCTTATTTTTATGGATTTTCCGAGAGACGAAACATTTTGGACCAACGAGAGGTGATATGTGTCACCTCACAATGGAAGCAAAGGCAAGACTGGCCGATCGAGTGGCAAGTCACGGTAGATATTTGGTAGATATTTGTGAGGGTTTTACGAGTAGGACTAGGGTGCACTTGGCTTGATCTTCGCCTTACACTTGCCTTGTACATGGCTTGATCTTCGCCATTGGTTTTGCTATAAATACCCCTAAGCTCAAGACTTCATCCATTCCTAAAATCTTCCAAGTCTCGAGTCCCTCTCCTCCCTTTCGAGCGTGTTCTCGCCCCAAGCCTTCCCCTCCCCTTGAGTGGCCTTGTGGCAGAGCCTCCCTCCCCTTTGTGGTGCTAGCCTGGGTACCCCCTAGCCTAGTTGTTTCAGATAATACACCCCCTCTTGGTAGAAATACTGAGTATTGTTATAATGCCCAAAATACCTTAGCCTTTACCTTGTTGTATTCCAAAAGTTACTCTATACGTAGAGCCCTAAATACTACCTTTTGTCCTTTTAGTCTCAAACCGAAACCCTAAGGAAATCTTCATAGTTGGTCAAGATTTGAGCAGTTGGTTAGAACTTCTAAGGTTGTTTGGAGCGATCGAGCGCACTTTGAGTAGAGCTAAACTCGCTCAGATCGACATTATAACTTGATAATTTTGGGCTTGTCGAGGTAAATATTCTGTCCCCTTATCAGAATTGAGATTACATGTAGTAGGAATATATAGTTGAGGTATACTATATAGAATCAACATTATTGCGGCAAATGTCTTTTGACTTAAGCCCAATTTAAAGAAGAGAATCGAATCAGAATTACATAGATCAGACATAAAGAGACTTGTGTAGCATTGTTGTGTAGTAGAATGGTACACGCCCTGTTAGACGGTAAACCCCGGTTGGCTTCAGCCGCCTCGATAGAGAGGAGATTTACGCTGCCATGTGTGGAGGTGTCCGAATTTTCTTTAGAGAAATAACCTTGTGTTTTGAAGTTAATAGACGCCAGGACCTTTTTAGGTGAAAGTACAAGAGTAGCGTATTCTACTGAGGAGTGGAAAGTGGCTAGTGCGTTGTAGTACTTGGAGCATTTTGCTTATCGTCGATACTGCCGCGAGGTACGCGAACCTCTTCCTATCCTTCGAGCATGATGTTTTGTAAACTATGTAGTACTAGACGCATACGTGCTAAACGAGTTGGTTGGTTTAAAACATAGGTGTTATAATAGCTTTACGGGAAGTTAGTTATAACGACCTTATGTAGTGAAGATGGTTTATCGATATTAGAAGTTAAGAGACTTGATCTTATAAGATAAGAGACTTAACTTATTTGTTTTAATGCTGACGTTTGCGTGAAACCTCATTCGTGAGTAATGAGTACTGGTTTTTAAAGCGGATAATGTTTTACCGATTTCGAATCAAAACGTATCGGCTGCACCACCGCAGATTAATAAAGGAAAATGTATTGAATAATGACGTGTTGTATTAAAACCGCAGAAACCTCCATCCGCATAAGCTAAGACGAGACAAAATGATATTACATTTTCTAGATCACGGTCAGAATAAGATCGTTATAAACAAGAATAAACTACTCACATATATGACATATGTTACTCAATTGTTTTAAAAGAGATTAAGACTATTAGATATGAAACCTTTCCAAAATAAGTTACTTGAACATTTGAAATTAGGCAAACTTGAATGTTTGGAAAGTAATGTTTTTACTTGATTTTACAAAAGTTGAAGAGTCTTGTTTACTTAAAAAGATAGTCACGATTTTTATACTACGGTATCGTGTGACTTATGTGAAAGTACTGAGTTGTGTGAAACTTGCCTATGCTTGTTGTTGTGAAACTCGCTCTATGCTTGTTGTTGTGAAACTTGCCTATGATCGTGACGATAGCCTTTGCTGCGCAAGTGGTATTGCGTTACCGCTCTCGACAGGCCTGGCCGACTTGTCGAGAACTTACTCGACGCAAGGCGTTGACGGAGAATTCCACGCATGTTTCCATTTTGATTATCGCTCATTGTTGACGCCACGGACATGTCTACACCGATGCGCAAGATTCCGGCACGTGGCTACGCGCAGGTTGATCACCCAAAGATATCATATTAATGTCACACGGACGGTTCACACCGAGGTAGAATTCCGGCACGGGCTACGGGCATTGGTATTATTGTTGCATGGACATGTCTACACCGATGCAGAATTCCGGCACGCGCTACGATGCGAACACGATTGATGTGGGCGCGAGACCCATAGTTATATTTGAGTGACGACTGAGGCGCGAGTCCTCGATCGACATGATCGCTTTATGTCGGAATCAGAGTTTGGTTATCATACATGTCTCCCGCTTATAGACTAGTATGATTTCATTTACGATTTTTGCGCCACATACTGTACCGCCAGATCGACTCTCCTTCGGGCCGCTCACGCCGCAGTGAGGTACACGGCCGTGGATCCTCGCCATAGGATCACGTCAACAGATTGGGAAGCTCCGCTCCGAGGCTTATCTTTTGGTACGTGTTTCCTCGAGTTGTAGGTTCTTGTACATTCGTGGTACGGCGGCCCCGCCATAGTCGCTGTAAATCTTGCAGGTCCAGTAGTACAAGGGCGTGATTGTAAAAGGATTAAACTGCTCGTGTTTTATGTATATACCAAGGCAACTGCTTTGGTTGGCCTGCTTATTATTATAACTATTGCTGCATGTCTAAGTTTTTATTTCCGCTGGTTTTTCTCTCGATATTGTATCACCAGGGTGCCTGGGTAAGGCACCAACACGCCCAAATTTCGGGCGTGACACGGCTAGCCTGTCCACCTTCTCAAGAGCACACGCTACTGGGCAGTAACATTCAACCTATACAAAGTTATACAAGTTTATCAAAGTCTAGACTACTCTGTGAGAATAAATCTAGATACAAGATCCTACGGAAAATCGCAAAGACTTCCTATCCACAACCTACACAAGCTCATCAGAATACACCCCACGTAATTACAGTCAGCTTCTTCTTTAAATTCGTGCTTAAGTCCAAAGACATTGCCGCAAAACTATGTTCAGTTCTATATATAGTATACTTCAACTATATATTCCTACAACATGTATTTTCCAATTACAATAGGGGGACAAGATAATTACCTCGATAAGCCCATAATTATCCAAGTATAGATGTCGATCCTTAGCAACGCTTAGCTCCTACCCCGGGTGCTCCAACCCGCTCCAAACAACCCTTAGAAGTTCTACGCAACTTCTTCTTAATACTCCAACCAACTATGGAGATTTTCCTGTGGTTTTGGCTTGAGACAAAAGGACATACTGTAGTATTTCCTGCTCTACGATAGAGGTATCTGAATACTACAAGGTATACGGCTAAGGTAATTTGGGTATAGCAAAAATACTTTGGAGAGTATTTCTACCAAGAGTGGGTATTTATACGAGACAACACCACAAGTGTGTATACCTCTACTAACCCCACTAGGGGGTACTGGAGGGGAGGAAGCTCTCGCCAAGGGGGCCTTCTCAAAGGGGAGAGGGGTGTTGACGAAACACAACACAAAGGGAGGGAGGAATTTTAGACTTAGGAAATTATTTGACGAAGAAGTCTTCAGAAGTGGGTTATTTATGTCGCCAAGGCCAACCAACGGCCAAGATCATGCCAAGTTCAAGGCAAGTAGGCCAAGATCATGCCAAGTGCACCTTATCCATCTACCACAAAATATCCTACCAACCCCTTGACCAACAAGGCCCCAATTCGCCACTTTATCGCCCCACACACTCCACCAATGAGAGTGCCAAGTGTCGCCTCTCGGGTCCAAAATTCGCCTCTAAAAATGCAAAAATTAAAAATGACATAGCCGGAATTTTCCCTTCGCAGTCAGAAACGCTTTTCGCCCTTGCATTTTAAGGCACAACTCGCCACTGAAATAACTTTCGAATCGAAGAATAGAGTGGTCTCGAGCGCTCACGTTCACAAGAGTAAGCGTCATCCCGGAATGTCGTTTTCGCTTGTTTTACTCGCTCATGTCTACCGAAGAATGTTCAACATGGATTCGGGAGTTCTGGTATGGCCGGTGTTAGCTGCAGAGGCCACCCCACCTCTGCGTGACCGCCGGGTAAGTGTCATCGCTGCAGGTCGCACTTTTCTCGACAAATTGTTTTGCTTATGACGCAGGCCATTTTTTCGAGAAATTGTCCGACTGCAGGTGGCGATGTAGAGACTCACCTTTAGATCAATCGCTAGTTCATCACCTTCCCTAGCTACGCCAACAGTAAGGTGATCGATTAGAATGACAGAGAGGAAGCAGAGACATGTATATCCTTAACCTCTAGAGATTAGTATGTGATAAGATGAATATATCTTAAATGTTATGTTCAGATAGCATTGTGTTAAGGATTAGAAATCATGGTTAGTTAAAGCGGTAAGATTGGGATAAGGAAAGTGCGAGCCTTAGTTTTATACGCGAGACCTTAGAGGCAAGGCCATCTGAGTAAAAGATTACATTTATGTTTGATTTATCTGAGTGCATAGTATACGTGAGATATGTTTCAGGATAAGTCCGAGTGGTATGATATGAAAGAGGGTATTTGAGCTAAGAAGACCACTAGGTTTTCGTGACTGACGGTGAGATTGTTCCGATCGGGAACAAGAGTTTTGGCGCGATAGCGGTCGTCAGGACCGACGCGGTCAACCCGCGCCCAGATGGGGCGGGCCAGTGGTGGTCCCGCTTGTGATAGGGTCATAAGGATGTTAGGCCCAAGTTTAGTTAATTATCGCACGAGTTCGTGGACGCGTCACCAAAGAGGTCGCCACGAGGTCACCCATCTTGTCTTTTAGTCAAGACCGCTTACTAGGCGTAGGTTACGCGAGATGTTATATCAAGAAGCGGTGTAAGGTCGCACGCAGGTGCCTACTTTCACCTTATGGCGCATGCGAAAGCCTGTGTTATGGCTATTTCTTTTCTCGGAAGTTTTACCAGCAGGTTAGAACTCAAAGTAGTCTCGTGATCGCATTCACCCCTGCCGTTGTTTGGATTTCGAGGTAGCCGAGGATTGTTGCCTCCCGCTGAGGGAGTGTTTTATAGCTACCATTTCAAGATTCTGATATCGCCTTACGACGCCTTGTAGGGCGGAAGTGTGTCACGCCGATTGGTTCGATGTTGGCAAGGTTCGATAGTTGGTTCATACTTGTTTCAGGACGTGGATATGCGGCTTATCCGTAAGAGGTTATCGATGTACCGTAGTCAACGGGTCGTATGGATAATCGACGACGCTTGGAGTTCGTGACGCTGGTCTTCGCGTACCACCTTTAAAAGGTGTGATGAGTTTTGGAAAACAGAGAAACTTAGCCCGAGTTACTTGGGCCTTTTTAGATCATGTGAAGAATAGGTCAGTTGCCTATATGTTAGCTTTTGCCGTCCGACGAGAGGCAAGACGTCCGCCTTTCATGTTGCTATGTTCTAAGAGTATCTGAGATCCATCCAGAGTGTTCCCGCTAATGATGACCAAGTCGAGGTAGTAACCCGTAGATTTTGGAACCGCAAAGAATAAATGTGGTGTTATGAGAAAGGTTCGAGGTAATGAAGTACGACGAAAGTGAAGAAGCGAGCACGTGTTAAGAACATAGGAGTGATCATTACTTTGTGCAAGTAAGGGTGCTACGGAAATATCTTTAGACCTTGGGAGCTTTTGTGGTGATTCCTCGGACTTGGATTTAAGAGATCATGCGGTTGTATTGGGCCAGCGTGGCATATTTGTTTTCGTATATAGTAAGAGTGAAGACTATATCGCGCAAGTATGTTTTGAGATTTCTAGAAGGAACATTCGACGACGTGTTTCGCGAGGAGAATGTTATACCCGTATTTTCGTAGTATGCACGTGAGGACGACGATAAAAGTTTAAGCCTTAAGTAGGCAAAGGACTAAATTTGTGCACAACTACCAAAAGAATTGTTTTCCGACAAACGCTTTCCAAACTTTAAGGGAAAATTACTTGCAACATTAATAATTTTATGGATTTTTCCGAGAGATGAAATATTTTGGACCAACGCAGGGCGACACTTGGCCCTCAAGTGACGCAACCTAAGGGAGTGGTTGGCACGCTTAATGTTTTGTGGCCTAAAACATTTGGTCAATGTTTGCTAGATATTTTGTGTAGATGAGCAAGTGGGACCCACACAACACTTGTCCAAATCCTCACCCTACACTTGCCCACCACTTGTCTTAATCTTGGCCATTGATTGGCCTATAAATACCCTTAGTCAAGACTTCTTCATCCACAAATAATTTCCAAGTCTTGAAAATCCTTCCCTCTTGTAAGGCTCGTCCAAAGAGCACTCCTCCTCGAGAAGCCCTTGGCCAAACATCCCCTCGAGTGATGTCTCAAAATACCCCTTGGTAGAAAAGTATTCTCCAAGTATTGTTACTATTCCAAAATACCTTGGCCCAAATACCTTGTAGTATTCCAAGGTTAACCCTATACTAAAAGCCTGAATACTACTATACTTCCTTCACTACAAAACGAAACCCTAAGGAAATCTTCATAGCCGGTTGAAGTATTAAGAAGAAGTTGAGAACTTCTAAGGGTTGTTTGGAGCGTCGAGCACCTGCAGTGAGCTAAACGTTGCTCGTGATCGACATTTAAAACTTGGATAATTTGGGCTTATCGAGGTAAATATCTTCTTCTATCAGAATTGGAAATTACATACAGTAGTAGTATAGAAATGAATATAAGATACATGTATGATATTACGAAGAGAATTGTAACGACTGCTCGGCCCAGCATCGTGCCTTACCCGCACCCTAGTGATACATACATCGAGAAAATCAGCGAACACAAACAAGAGTCATTTAACAAGAGATAAATGAATAAACAAAGCAACCAAAAAGCTTGCCTTCAAGATATACATAAAACTCGAATGCTTTAATCCTTTACAACCCCGCCCACAACAAAGATTACATGCACTTAAGATATACACGACTATGACGGACAGGCCCCGCCATACCCCGAATGTACAAGAACCTACAACTCGTGGAACACCTACTAAAAGATAAGCTCCTGAGAAACGGAGCTTCAAATGCGCCAATCGTGATCCCATGAGCGAGGAACCACGACGACACTTCTCTACCAGATGAACGCACTTCAAGGAGGTCAAGACAACAGTACCAAGTATGTGAAACAGATAAAATCAGAATGAAATCATACTAGTCTATATAAAGCAGAGACATGTATGATAACCAAACTACATCACAACATAAAATCATCACTCCAATATAATCATGGTCTCACGCCACAACATCAATCAGTTCGCACGGCCGCATGCCCTAATATCAGACGGTAGACATGTCCATGATGCAACAATACTAATGTCCCACGGCCACATGCCCACGGAATTTTGATCGTGCAGACATGTCCACGTGACTCAACAACAAGACAAAGAATCCAAATGGATACCCGCGCGCCACGATCGTGGTCGTCGAAGATGTCCAAAGCGGAAAATAAGACAACATTCCAAATGGACGATACCCGCGCGCCACGATCGTGGTCGATGTCCAGCGGAAATCACAAGGCGCGATAATCAAACGGAAACATACCCGGCGCCACGATCGTGCAAGATATCCAAAGCGACAACCACAAGACCTTAACCAAAATGGAAGATACCCGCGCGCTACGATCGTGGTCAAGATGTCCAAAGCGACATTAACAATAATACTATCACCGTGAACGCACTGCGGAATTTCTCCACACCGCAGACGCCCAAGTAAGTTCTCAACTACCAACCGAATTTATCGAGACAGAATACGTAAAACACAACGATTGTACAATAAAGGCTATCATCACAAGATAGGCAAGTTTCACAACAACAAGCATAGGCAAGTTTCACACAACTCAAAGTACTTTCATTTTATGCCAAAGTCCGTTTTTAACCCCAAAGTACTACATACGTTAAGTTCTTTAAAAGAGATCCATTACTTTTATAAAAGTCACCCGACAGTAGTATTAGAATGACCAACCCACCTTCCTTTTCAAAATCAAGTAACAACATTCTTTCCTAAGTTCCGCTTGCCTAGTTTCAATTACTCAAGCTTCTCATTTTCAAATGGTTTCATAGTTCCCCAAACTTAATCACTTGATTCCTTTTTAGAACAATTGAGTAACATATGTCATATACGTGAGTAGTTTATTCTTGTTTATAACGATCTTATTACAAAGATACATGATCTAGAAAATGTAATATCATTTTGTCTCATCTTAGCTTCTATGCAGATGGAGGTTTCTACCGGTTTTAATACAACACATCATTATTCAATACATTTTCCTTTATTAACGCTTCGCAGGTTCTGTCGATACACATTCGATTCCAAATCAAGAAACATTATCCCTTTAAAACCAAGTACTCATTACTCACGAATGAGGTTTCACACAAACATCCACATTAAAACAAATAAGTTAAGTCTCTTATCTTATAAGATCAAGTCCACCAAGAGTTTCTTGGGATATCATTTGCCTGCCTCAAACTGAAGGTGGCTTGGGTCTTATGAACATCAAGGAATGGAATCATGCCCCGCTATCCAGACGATTTGGCAAACTCACACTAAGTCGATTCTCTATGGGTCCAATGGATCAATAGCCACTATTTGAGAGATATTACAATTTGGGACTACGAGGTACGCCCCAGTGGACTCCCTTTATTCAAAAGATTTGGGATTCGCGACAAATTTGTTTCTATCTTCGTAGCCGGTGATGCTATTGACGCTTTACAAAATGTCCTAACGGTATATTTGATTCAAGCCTCATATATGATATCTTCATGACCGCAAGCTAAAAGCCTGATGTCACAAATTTGGAAAGGATTCATTCCTCCCAAATTCTCTTTACTATGTGGCTAAATGCGAAGCGGTTAGCTACAAAGGATACTCTATCATTTCTCAACTCGAGGATAAATTCATGATTCTCGAGCAAGCTAATGAAACAAGTGGAACACCTCTTCTTTGAATGCCTTTACACACATGATTTGGAAGAGCATAAAAGATTGGTCAGTATTAGAAGAGAGATGACAATCACAGAAAGCTCCTTAAAATGGATTAAGAAAGAACACCATGACAAGCATCCGAGCCAAAGCTATTTTGCTTACTTTTTGCATAATGGTCTATGAGATTTGAGGGCAAGAAACACAATGCTCACAAGGCACAAGCTTGCAGAAGAGGTCATCAAATCAAAACAACATCTTATAGTTCTCTATGATTTTATCCTCTTGTAGTGGCACCTGAGTGACCACCCTCCTCTATCTCTTTTGCATTACGTTGAGGCTTCGAGATACCTCAACGATCAGTAGCCACTACTTTTCAAGTATTAGTAATAATATTTGCATTTACCTAAAAAAAAAAAAAAAAAAAAAAGTCTATTAACTTCTAACATCAGTAAACCATTTTCACCTACATAAGGTCGTTATAACTAACTTCCCATAAAGCTATTATAACACCCTATGTTTTAAACCAACCAAATCACTTAGCACATGTACGTCTACCGTACTACATAGTTCACAACAATCATGCTAGAAAAGATAGGAAGAGGTTCACATACCTCGCGACGATTTATCGACAATAAGCAAAATGCCCCAAGTACTACAACCTTGCTAGCCCTTTCCACTCCTCGAGTAGAATACGCTACTCTAAGTACTTTCACCTATAAAGGTCAAAACGCCTATTAACCCCAAAACACAAGTTTCTATCTTTCTATAGAAAATTGGCAAAGACTCTCCCGCAACAACAGAAATCTCCTCCTCTATCGAGGCCGCCACCAAGCCAACTGTGTGGGTTTACACGCCTAACCTGACGTACAATTCTACACAAGTCTATCGCAATACACCCTATGTAAATACTGATCATCGGGCTTTATTCTTCAGCTTAAGTCAAAAGACATCACGAATACTAAGTAGTTCCATATATAGTATACTTCAACTATATACTCTAACAAACATGTAATTTCCAATTACAATAGAGGACAAGATAATTACCTCGATAAGCCCAAAATTATCCAAGTTACAATGTCGATCCCGAGCAAGGTTTAGCTCCACTGCGCCCAAACCACTCCAAACAACCCTTAGAAGTTCTAACCAACTTCTACTCACATACTTCAACCAACTATGAAGATTTCCTTAGGGTTTTGGCTTGAGACTAAAAGGACAAAAGGTAGTATTTCCGACTCTACGTGAAAGAGGTATCTTTGGGATACTACAAGGTACAAGGCTAAGGTATTTTGGGCATTATAACAATACTAGGGAGTATTTCTATACCACAAAATGGTATTATACGAAAACAACTAGCAGTGGTACCCCACTGCTAGCACCACAAGTGGGAACCTTCTCGCCAAAGGCCACAAGGAGGAGGAGGGGAGAGGCTTAGGACGAGAGCTACTAGAGGAGGGGAGGGATTTCAAGACTTAGACAGCTGAGGATGAATGAATAAGTCTTCACAAGTGGGTATTTATAGCAAAACCAAAGGCCAACCAATGGCCAAGATTAAGCCATGTGCAAGGCAAGTGTAAGGCCAAGATCAAGCCAAGTGCACCCTAGCCCCTACTCCTTAAAACCTCACAAATATCTACACAAATATCTAGCACCACAAGCCCTCACGGCCAAGTCGCCCCACTTGTCTCCACTGTAGGTGACACACGCCACCCTCCCGCTGGTCCAAAATGTTTGCCTTCTAAAAATCCGCAAAAATACAAAACGACATAGCCGGAATTTTCCTTCGCAGTTACGCAAAACGCTTTCACAAAAACGACTTAACCTGTTAAAGACATAAATGTCATTTCGCCAAGCCATTTAGGCGGGGTGACACGTGTCACCCTCCTATTGGCCCAAAATAAAACATCTTCCAAAAATCCACAATGGCCAAAATCTCAAAACAAAGTCTACAAAACAGAATTTCTCCCGTGGCCCCACGTGACCATTTCCAAAAATAAAATTCCATAATTCTCTAATATTCCAGAAGTCCGAATACCAAATCGGGAATCCACCCCATTAACGAACCTTTTTCCTTCACAAAACCTAAACTTTTCCGTGGAAAATCACCTCTTTCTTCCTTTCCACCTTTTCACCAGATTCTCGCACGCACGCCCTCGCATACATACTGGAAATACGGGTATAACATTCTCCTTCCTTAGAAACATTCGTCCCGAATGTTCCTTCACAAGACGGATATCGACGAAGCTCTTCTAACAAATTGCCAACGCCATACCGTCACGAAATAACACACGTTCTCCTCCTTCCTTACTCGTCGGCCCTTCTCGAACACATGAACTCTTCTAGTATAATGCATCACACTTTAGTCATCGCCTGCTTTCCAAAACTTTGGAGTCACCACCTCCAAACTTGGTCGCCTTACTAGCCGTATCCCTAAGGCCGCACGCCTTCACGAACGATTCTGGTCGAACACATCCACAAACTCATACGATGGTCGCCTAAACTCAGCCTAGCACCTCGTGACTCTACCACCGCGGACCACCCGAACTGACCCCACCCAAAACCGGTTACTTGACCCGAAATGGTCCTAAACCCGACCCCAACCGCGCTAAACTCTTGTTCCCGATTCGAACAATCTTACTAATTCACATCATGAAAAGCTACCACTACCATCTCACACTACCCACCTGACTTATCACACAAATAAATCCCACGATACTACTCACCCTTATAAAGGTCAAACATAAAACGAATCTTACTCAAGACGACCCTACCTCTAAGGTCTCAGTCGTGAAATAGTCTAAGGTTCACACTTACCATGCCTCCATACGTATCCTTCCAACTAACCATGCATTCTAACTCACACATATCACAATGCTATCCGTACATAGCACACAATAATGAGATCATCATAACAAGCATACCAAAACTCTAGAGGGTTAAGGATATACCTGAAGCTACCGCTCCACTCTAATCATAGGCCTCACCGCAGGCGATACCGTAGGTGACGAACCACCACGATCCTCGGCGTCGAGTCGAACATCCGCGCTTCCTTGGTCGGGCCTCGCAAATGGCCTCGCTGGCCGCATGCAAAACAAACTCCCAATCTAGCACGACACTCTCCAAAATGGAGTCTACCACAATGGTCACAACGAGGTAGGGTGGCTTCACCGTTAACACCCCGCTCACAAAATCAACCGCGAGCTCCGACCGCCTCAAGACGGGAGGACCACTGCATCGCGGGGTATATAACTAGCTCGCCGAGGCGGTCCGCCGAAAGCCACCAGCGACCCCGCCCCCGGCCCTCTTCTCGCGATCCAGGTCATTCCGTCGACCCTCCGTGCCTCACATCCTAGTGCATGAGCTCGCACGCGGCAATGTCCATGCCCACAAGAGAAACACCCGCACAAGACTCACCATATAATCATCTAGCCCTGACGTAGCGATGCACCCTATCCTCCATATCTCGCAACTAGCGCAGGACATATCGAGCCAAAGAATCGAACTCGACATTGTACTTCCCGACAGCGCCTCTCTCGCCTCAAGAATAAAAATGTTTACCCGCGTTCTCCTCATCCGCGAGGCAAGAAGTGCGTGAGGAAAGCCTCAAAACTCATCCCATACCGGAGGTATGCTCTCCCGAAAGCTCCCATGAATCAAACCAATCGATCGCGGTATCACGCACCGACGCGAACCAAAGGTCACAGACTGGTTTCAAGCCTCGATCACCCGCATGATCCGTCAGAATCGCCGGATGAACTCCTCGCGGATCATCCTCGTGCCTCGACCCATAAAACTCGCGCTACAACTCAAAGTCCCGTAGCCTCAAACTATTCGCCAGGTGAATCCATCGTGCTATCGAATCGAATCGAATCGCCGTGATCCACCTTATCTCATATCCGCCACGACTCGCCAAGAATCGGGCCATCTCCTTGACCCATCTCCCCGCTTCCGCATCGCGGACCGAGGCTCGTATCAGAGTCTCAGCAGCCATCGCCGCGCTTTAAACTCGCTGCGCCGGGCGGCGCCGCGAAACTCGCCGCCAAGCACTGCTCGTGCATCGACCGCTCGCGCTCGAACTCCTCAGATCTCACTAGCGCCTCGCCGCTTTGCCCTTCCGGGCTCGTTGCCTTGCGCGGAGGCATAATCGGTAAAACGAGATACGCTGAGGGGTCCAACTTACAACATGCCTCTAAGGCACGATCTCGTAATGAGAAGAATGGAAACCAATCCTAAATGTCCTATAGCCTCCTCGATTATAGACGTGGTGCACAACACACCGATAATCAAGACTTACTAGACACTGCCTGTAGACACTTTCCGAGGATTAATCGCTCGATACCACTTTTGTAACGACTCGCCCGGTTCGCATCGTGCCTTACCCGCACCCTAGTGATACATACATCGTAGAAAATCAGCGAACACAAAACAAGAGTCATTTAACAAGAGATAAATGAATAAACAAAGCAACCAAAATTTGCCTTCAAGATATACATAAAACTCCAATGCTTTAATCCTTTTACAACCCCGCCCACAACAAGATTACATGCACTCTAAGATATACATGACTATGACGGACAGTGGCCCCGCCATACCGAATGTACAAGAACCTACAACTCAGTGGAACACCTACTAAAAGATAAGCCTCCGAGAAACGGAGCTTCAAATGCTACCGAATCGTGATCCATGAGCGAGGAACCACGACCGACATTTCTCTACCGCGCAGATGAACGCAGCCTTCGGGCGAGGTCAAGCATAACAGTACCAAGTATGTGAAATCAGATAAAATCAGAATGAAATCATACTAGTCTATATAAAGCAGAGACATGATGATAACCAAACTACGCTCACAACATAAAAACTATCACTCCAATATAACTATGGGTCTCACGCCCACAACATCAATCGTTCAGATTACGGCCGTATGCCCCTAATATCAGACGGTGTAGACATGTCCATGATGCAACAATAATACCAATGTCCCATGGCCACATGCCCACGGAATTCTGCATCGGTAGACATGTCCATGTGACCTCAACAACAAGACAAAGAATCCAAATGGAAGATACCCGCAGCGCCACGATCGTGGTCGGTATGTCCAAAGGGAAAATAAGACAACATTCCAAATGGACGATACCCGTGCGCCACGATCGCGGTCGCAAGATGTCCAAAGCGGAAATCACAAGCGCGATAATCAAATGGAAACATACCCGCAGCGCCACGATCGTGTCGTGATATCCAAAGCGATTAACCACAAGACCTTAACCAAAATGGAAGCATACCCGCAGCGCCACGATCGTGTCGCATGTCCAAAGCGATTAACAACAATAATACTATCAGAACGCATCTGCGGAATTTCTCCGCACGCCAAGACGCTCCAAGTAAGTTCTCAACTACCAACCGACTTTATCGAGACGCGTAAATACGTAAAACACAACGATTGTACAATAAAGGCTATCATCACAAGATAGGCAAGTTTCACAACAACAAGCATAGGTAAGTTTCACACAACTCAAAGTACTTTCATTTTATGCCAAAGTCCGGTTTTTAACCCCAAAGTACTACATAATGCTAAGTTCTTTTTAAAAGAGATCCATTACTTTTATAAAAGTCACCCGATACGTAGTATTAGAATGACCAACCCACCTTCCTTTTCAAAATCAAGTAACAACATTCTTTTCCTAAGTTCCAGCTTGCCTAGTTTCAATTACTCAAGCTTCTCATTTTCAAATGGTTTCATAGTTCCTCAAACTTAATCACTGATTCCTTTTAGAACAATCGAGTAACATATGTCATATACGAGTAGTTTATTCTTGTTTATAACGATCTTATTACAAGACATGATCTAGAAAATGTAATATCATTTTGTCTCATCTTAGCTTCTATGCAGATGAGGTTTCTACCGGTTTTAATACAACACATCATTATTCAATACATTTTCCTTTATTAACGCCGCAGTTGGTCCTGTCGATACACATTCGATTCCCAAATCAAGAAACATTATCCCTTTAAAACCAAGTACTCATTACTCACGAATGAGGTTTCACACAAACATCCACATTAAAACAAATAAGTTAAGTCTCTTATCTTATAAGATCAAGTCTCTTAACTTCTAACATCAAGAAACCATTTTCACTTACATAAGGTCGTTATAACTAACTTCCCATAAAGCTATTATAACACCCTATGTTTTAAACCAACCAAATCACTTAGCACATGTACGCTCACCGTACTACATAGTTCACAACAATCATGCTAGAAAAGATAGGAAGAGGTTCACATACCGCGACGATTTATCGACAATAAGCAAAATGCTCCAAGTACTACAACCTGCTAGCCCTTTCCACTCCTCGAGTAGAATACGCTACTCTTAGTACTTTCACCTATAAAGGTCAAAACGCCTATTAGCCCCAAAACACAAGTTTCTATCTTCTATAGAAAATTCGCAAAGACTCTCCCCCCGCAACAGCAGAAATCTCCTCTCTATCGAGGCCGCTACCAAGCCAACCAGTGGGGGTTTACACGCCTAACCTGACGTGTACAATTCTACACAAGTCTCTCGCAACACGCCCCATGTAAATACAGGCTGGGCTTCTTTATTCTTCGTGCTTAAGTCAAAAGACATTGCCGAATACTAAGTAGTTCCATATATAGTATACTTCAACTATATACTCTAACAAACATGTAATTTCCAATTACAACAGAGGACAAGATAATTACCTCGATAAGCCCAAAATTATCCAAGTTACAACGTCGATCCCGAGCAAGGTTTAGCTCCAATTGCGCGCCCAAACCACTCCAAACAACCCTTAGAAGTTCTAACCAACTTCTACTCACATACTTCAACCAACTACGAAGATTTCCTTAGTGGTTTGGCTTGAGACTAAAAGGACAAAAGGTAGTATTTCAGGACTCTACGAAAGAGGTATCTGGGATACTACAAGGTACAAGGCTAAGGTATTTTGGGCATTATAACAATACTAGGGAGTATTTCTATACCACAACAAGGGGTATTATACTAAAACAACTAGTTAGTGGGTACCCTACTACTAGCACCACAAGTGGGAACCCTTCTCGCCAAAGGCCACAAGGAGGAGGGAGGGGAGAGGCTTAGGACGAGCTACTAGAGGAGGGAGGGATTTCAAGACTTAGACAAAGTGAGGAGTGAATGAATAAGTCTTCACAGGGAGTGGTATTTATAGCAAAACCAAAGGCCAACCAACGCCAAGATTAAGCCATGTGCAAGGCAAGTGTAAGGCCAAGATCAAGCCAAGTGCACCCCAGCCCCTACTCCTAAAACCCTCACAAATATCTACACAAATATCTAGCACCACAAGCCCCCAAATTCGGCCAAGTCACGCCCCACTTGTCTCATCATGGGGTGACACATGTCACCCTCCCGTTGGTCCAAAATGTTTCGCCTCTAAAAATCCGCAAAATACAAAACGACATAGCCGGAATTTTCCTTCGCAAGTTACGCAAAATGTTTCATCAAAAACGACTCTAACCAAGGTTACAGACAAATGTCATTTCGGCAAGCCACTTGCGGGGTGACACGTGTCACCTCCTATTGGCCCAAAATAAAACATCTTCCAAAAAAATCCACAATGGCCAAAATCTCAAAACAAAGCTGGCCCTACAAAACCGTAGAATTTCTCCTGGCCCCACGTGACCATTTCCGAAAATAAAATTCCATAATTCTCTAATATTCCAGGAAGTCCGAATACCAAATCTGGGAATCCAATTCCCATTAACGAACCTTTTTCCTTCACAAAAACCGGAAACTTTTCCGTGGAAAAATCACCTCTTTCTTCCTTTCCAATCTTTCTGCCGTATTCTCGTACGTACGTCCTCGCATACATACTCTGGAAATACGGGGTATAACAAGAATTGAACTGTAATAGAAGGATATTACAGAAGAGAATTGAACTGTAATAGAAGGATATTACAGAAGAGAATTGAACTGAAATCACATCAGAAGAATATTAAAGAAGAAGATTAAACTGTACATACATAGGATCAGATTTAGAGACGGTGTAGTTTAACGGTAGGGAAGTCGCCCGATTTTCCAGAATAGAGAACCCCTCGCTAGAATATTCTACGCAGTAGTCTAGACGCTGATAGACGATATGGCCTTATAGGTTGAATCTTCTGCGAAAGAGTATGTTTCATCGAAAGGTGGACAAGGCTAGCCGAGTTATAGCCGTGGAGCATTTTGCTAATTGTCGATAATCGTCGCGAGGTATGTGATTCTTCCTATCCTCTTGAGCATGATATTTTAAAGAATATATATAGTATGGTAGACGACGTGTTAATCTAACGTGGTTTTATCGCGATGTCTTTTGACTCGAGTCTAAATAATAAGAATCAAGTATTTCAAAAGAGTTAAGAAACCTTTTTGAAAGAAGAGTAATACTTGGTTTTAAAAGCTTAAGAGTTATACTAGCTTTATGGGAAGTTAGGTATAACGACTTAAGAGAGATAAAAAGAAAGGTTTATTGATTTTAGAAGTTAAGAGACTTGATCTTAAAAGATGAGAGACTTGACTTAATTAAATTAATATGAATTTTGTTAAAAAGTGTGAAACCTCATTCGTAAGTAATGAGTACTTGGTTTTTAAAAGGAATAATGTTTCACTGATTTCGGAAATCAGAATAAGTATCGAACGAACCACCGCAAATGCATAATAAAGCGGAAATGTATTGACTAATTAAGTATTATTAAAACCAGTAGAAACCTCCATCTGCATAGAAGCTAAGATGAGACAAAATGATATTACATTTCCTAGATCATGGCTGCTTTAATAAGATTGTTATGAACAAGAATAACCTACTCACACATAAGGCATATGTTTCTCAAATTGTTTTAAAAGAGAATTATATTCTTAAGTGATTAAGACTATGAACTACTTAAACCTTTCAAAATGAGAAACTCGAGCATTTGAAAATAGGCAAACTTGTACGTTGGAAAATAATGTTGATTACTTGATTTTACAAAGGGAAGTGTTTTGGTTTACTTAAAAGATAGTCACTCTATTTTTATACTACGTATCAGGTGACTTTTGTGAAAGAAACTGATCTTTAAAAGAGTTAATGTATGAATTACTTTGGGGGTGAAAACCCGAACTTGTTAACATAAAGTAGAAAGTACCTTGTGTGAATAACTTGATTGTGTTGGTTTGTGATAGCATTGTAATACTTTCTTGTTGATTTGATAAGTAAACATGTTAGGATGCTACGGGTGTTAGTATCTTGTGATGTTTGGGTAAAGGGTTTCCTCGATTGTGCTTATGTTGTTTAACGATAAGCCGTTATGATAGTATTGTACCACTCACCTCTTGACATGATACCGGGGTTAAGCCGCCCACGCGGGTATACTCGTGCACCGGGACTATGATTCGAGAATACCCTACGCGGGTCCAGGGACCTGCGCGGAGCTACGAGTTCCGTGTTAGCGTGCGGTCTATATGGCCACGCGGTCTATGTGGCCACGCGGATCGCGAGTCCAGACGATGCCGGGGTAGCTACCGACGCGGAATACCTCACGCGCCTATGTGTGGCCTATGCGAGTCGCGGAAGTTCCGTGATTAGACGCGCAAATTTGATATCGCGCGAGTGGCCACCGATCATGTGGCGGTCTAGAAAGACCTCGTGATACGCTTTATGACTTTGTTGGTACCGTGGGTTTTAGTAGCTCCGCTACGGCTTCAGATTTACCGCGACGATTTTATTATGACACAGTGGGACCCGTGTTCATGTGTATTCTCGGTGATTTTATATCATAGATCGCCAGTGGCGGAAGGTATTTCACGGCATGATTGATGTTGTGGGCGCGAGACCCATAGTTATATTTGAGTGATGACTTTGAGAGCGTAGTCCTGACTTGACATGACCGCTATTTATCAGGAATCGTAGTTTGGTTATCATACATGTCTCCGCTTATATAGACTACTATGATTTCATTTACTGATTTTCGGCCACATACTTGGTACTGGCCAGATCGACTTTCGGGGCTGCGCTCATGCCGCAGTAGAGGTACACCACCGTCGATCCTCGCCTTAGATCACATTTCAGCTTGGGAAGCTCCGCTTCTCCGAGGCTTATCGTATAGTCCCCGCCGCTGGTGTACTTACATTCGTGGTATGGCGGGGCCCTGTCCCGCCATTGTTGTTATATCATTCTTAGAGGTCTGTAGTACTGTTGTGGGCGGAGTTTGTAAAAGGGATGTAACTTTTCGGACTCAAGTTATATATATATATATATGCCGTAAGGCAACTTTTCGCAGAAAAACTGTTTTACACTTCATGTTATTGTTTTATGTTCCGCTGATTACTCTGATGTTGTATCACTAGGGTGCCCGGGGTAAGGCACCACCACGGCCCGGGTTGGTCGTGACACCAATCTAATTAGAGCGCGACATAGTCTCCTTATACTACACCCTTCTTACAACATATGCCACCCATGGCCCATAACAATATTTATACTAAGATGTCAACTTCGCACTCACGGGCCAACTAGCCCATACTTATAATGACCTCAAAGTCCGTCATAATCCTCTCTACTAGGTCTACTAGGGTCCGACGATCAGATCATCACCTGAAAACCTCATATTCCCGCCGCCTACCACCCCACACACTCACGTGTAGTTACCTTGAAAGGTTCTATGGATTCAGGCTCTATTCCTTACACTTGGTTGTTATCTTTCATCGGGTCGCATTCTTCCGTATTTCCAACTCATACTAGTATACATGACTTCCATACCGATGCCGCCTCCAATCTTTGAGTCACTTTAAACAACATAAGGCCATTTCCGACTCCCACGACTGTTCCGGAACGCGCCCACTAACCCGTAAAACAATTAACTAGCCTGGCCTTGCACCGTGACTGGCCACGAGCGAACTACTACCAACTGATCCCACTCCATTCCCGCCACGGGGAGACCCGCAAGTGTCCTCACCCCGACCGCCGCACTTAACTCTTATTCTCGGTCTATAATAAATCTTTCTACCCGAGAAGACCTTGTACATCTAAGGTCTCAATGTCTTCAACATTCTTAGGCTCGCAATTTCCACGCCCAAGCCTATCTTATCGCCTTCCCAGAACGGGTACAAAACTCCTCATAATACCATAATCGTGTCATTTTGATCACAACAACCATTACTTACTCTATACTGACCTCATCCGCATAATTCTCTTAAGCCTACTACGCAACTTAATCTATTTACATGACATTCCGTTAAGTTCCTCGACACGGCTTCTTAAGGGTTCACTACCCTATCGATGACTTCATCCTTTCCCAATTATCTTAAAACAACACATAAGATCTCGCGAGAATTTATTAACTGCCCATACTTTCCCTAGATTCAGTTAGTCTTTACCACTCTTGGTAAATCTAAACCATTCTAGTGGAACCCATAAATGACCTCATACATAACTCCGTATAGATGTATGTCACAATACAAACTATACTATAATCATTACCAACCCGGATACGCAATCCACATAGTCCTTCCTGGTCATACCGCTTCTCAGTAGCAATCAACATAACTCGTTACAGAGACGACCCTAACAACACAGCTCTATCGCACGATCTCAAAGTGAGAAGAATGGAAACCAATCCTAAATTTCCTGCAGCCTCCTGATTATAGATGTGGTGCACAACACACCGATAATCAAGACTCTACTAGACACGGTCTATAGACACTTTCCGAGACTAACCGCTCGATACCACTTTTGTCACGACGACCCGCCGTGGATCGTGCCATACTCGGCACCCTTATGTATACATCGAGATAATCACGAACATACGTGAAACTTATAAATAAATCATCAAAGATAAAATCAACAAAGTTAGCCGATAAGGCTACCTGATAGTAAATACATAAACGGCTAGTTGCCTCCTTTCTTTTACAAACCGACCCACACATGTGACTACAGCACTCTAAGAGTTTTAACATAACAATCGTGGCGGATAGGCCCCGCCATACCCTCAATATACATGAATCTACAACCTCGTGGAAAACCGTACAAGAGATAAGCCTCCGAGCAAATGGAGCTTTTTCCCAAAATCAACCGAGATCCTAAGAGCAAGGAACACCAACCTGGTACCTAAAACTGCGGCATTAACGCAGCCCGGCGGTCGCATAACAAAAATTTACGAATATGGAACAGAAATAACGACAAGAAATGATCATAATCAGATAAAAGAATGAGGACAAGTATAAAAATACATACCAGATCCTACGTGTCATTACCACTTCTATGAACTTAATCGCACCTTATCATCTTTTCCCATTTTCAATAAAAGTTATAGTCACATTCTTATGTACATGATTAGGAAAAATCATTAAGTTCATTATCAGATAACTTACTTATCTTTCATAAGTATAATCCGACTTTACGAGGGGC
This sequence comes from Przewalskia tangutica, assembly GCA_029844215.1. Classification (NCBI taxonomy): domain Eukaryota; kingdom Viridiplantae; phylum Streptophyta; class Magnoliopsida; order Solanales; family Solanaceae; genus Przewalskia; species Przewalskia tangutica. Next base: position 96,023,187 of record CM056729.1, read on the forward strand.
GCTTATACTACCCGACCCAATTTGGGACGCGATCAAGTCACACAAATATCAAAGCGCGTCTGCAGCATCCCACCTCACCGCTTGCTGCATACATACACAACACATATATAGATCTCCCGCCTGGAATCCCACATCATCGCCGCCTATAGTGTAAATGTAACCACGTGACGCGCCCGCGGCATCCCACCTCACCGTTTGCCAGACACATACACAACACATATATATAAATATATATATATAACGCGCCGCATGCCCTAATCCCACATCGTATAAGTATGGCCATAACGCGCTCCCGCATCCTCATCGTAGGTGCATGTCTTCATGAGGAGCTAGCCCATGGAGTAATAATATAACATGCCCCTAATCCTCATCGCTGGTACATGTCTTCACGGGAGCTAGCCCATGGAGTAAAATATAACACGGTCGCATGCCCCGAATCCCACATCGATAAGCATGGCCACGGAGTAATAAACGCGCGCATCTAACCCAGATCATGGCCGCACGCCCCGCATCCTCATCGATAAGCATGGCCAAGATCAATCACAAAGCATACCCGTGGTATCCCCACACCGCAGACGCCCAATAAAATGTCCGGCATCTAACCCGCATCCTGGTCACATGCCCCTAATCCTACATCGTATAAGCATGTCCAAGGATCAATCATGATGAAACATACCCGTGGAATCCTACATCACCGCTTGTGACGCTCCAAGTAAACTTATAACAAGCAAACCGCCCTCCAACCGAGACACGACAACGAGACATATAATACTTGCACTCAAAGCTATCACAAGCAAACCTAGGCAAGTTCATTAAACCTTTAGACTTCCATTTATATAAACTCATGGCACTTTCGTTTTACACATCAAAATCCGGGAATTTAACCCCAAGTACTACTTACTTTCATTATTTTCAAAAAATCCTTTTTCATATAAAACCCCAAGATACTAACACACGTAGTATCCAGGCTTGTGTACATTTCACATAAGTCACGATACTTTTAGAAATACATTTCTACTTCTAAATCAAGTGACCCTTACTTTAAAGCTTTAAGCAAGTGATACCTTTAAATCACATTGCCCTTCCTTAACTCAAGTTATTTCTTTGATTACTTTATTAGAGAAAACCATTCTCTTAACCTTCCATAAAGCCGTTATAACCAACTTCCCATAAAGCCATTATAACCCTTTATGGTTTTAGACAAACTCATTCCTTTTATATCCAAGAGACTTCTACTTTTAAAAACCAAGTATTGTATACTTTCAAATCGACTCTCTTAACTTCAAAAAATACAATTAGTCTCTTAACCGTTAGAAATCAAGTGACTCCTTTTATTATAAAACCTTAGGCAATTGATGCCTTAAAATCAAGTCATTATCCTTCCATAAAGCAAACATAACCAACTCCCCATAAAGTTGTTATATTCACTTTATACCTTAGCCAAAATATAATTTCCTATCCAAGGGACTTATACGTTTAAAACGGAACAAGTATCACATACTTCAAAACTCTTCAAGTCCCTTAACTTTAATAAAACATTAGACATCCTTCATACTTTCAAAGAAGTGAGTTAATCTCCTAACTCACCCGACTTGGCTATTCATAAAACTAGTAAAGGATATCAAGGTGTTGTACGTCTACCGTACTACATACGTGGAACTAGTCATGCTCAAAAGATAGGAAAAGTTCTACAAAGAGTAAATCACACAACTACCTCTTAACTTCTAAGAGTAGAAGGAAACATGAAATGATACCACAGGTATATTCCATACATAGAATCATGCCAAAGGAAGGAGGAGGTTCACATACCTCGCGACGATTATCGACAAGTAGCAAAATGCTCCAAAGTACTTCAACCTTGATAGCAATTCCCTCCTTCAAGTAGGATATGCTATACTTAGTACTTCAACCTATAATGGTCACAATATGTCCATTAACCTCTTACTTCAAACGTAGAATATTCTAAGTGCTAAGTCGCTAAATTCTACGAAAATCTGACAAGACCTCCTTTGTTTTTACTTACTTTGCCACCTTTTTCAAGGCCGAATACAATAACCAAACACGCCACATTTAAGGCCCAATCAATGCAATCATCAATAGGGGATTACACGCCTACTAGACGTGTAAAATTCCGCCCCACAATAGATATCAAACTAATACAACTATTAGTCCAATTTCGACCACATAGAGTATAATAACACCAATTCTTATCCAATTTCCATTTCAATCCAAATTGTTAGCATAACATGAGATCAAGTCATGTCGATTATTGTAACGCCCGAACTCGCCCGCATCGTGCCTTACCCCGCACCCTAGTGATACAACATCGAGAAAACCGGAAAATAAAACATGAATCATGAAACAAGAGATATAATAAATAAACAAAGCAACTAAAACAGCTTGCCTTCGATATACATAATACCCGAATGGCTTTAATCCTTTTACAACCCCGCCTACAACAAGATTACATGCACTCTAAGATTTATATTAACAACTATGACGACATGGGGCCCGCCATACCCCGAACGCATAAGAACTTACGCACTGTGTGGTAACATACCAAAGATAAGCCTCCGACGGAACGAGCTTCCCAAAACTAAATGAGATCCTAAACGCGGATCGATAAATACGTACCTCTACCGCAGATTTAACGCAGCCCCAAGGAGGTCAAGCATAACAGTACTAAGTATGTGAAATCAGAATATCAGAATGAAATCATAATAGTCTATAAAGCAGAGACATGTATGATGACCAAACTACAAGATATAACATATAACCGCATATCAAGACAGGACTCACGCTCCAAATTATCACTGTGTGCGGAATTTCTTCCTCACCGCTAGCTTTATGATATAACAATACCAAGGATTATACATGAACACCATGTCCCACCTGTTATAAAAACCGTGACAGACAAGTATAACTACCAGATCCGACCGTATCAATAATACAATGCAACCAAAACACGGCCGATACGGCAAGTGCGAGAGCCGACCATCGGATACAAGGCCACGCACCGACCGGGCAAGTACGAGGGTCGACCACTGTGGACCAAGGTCAGATCACGAAACTTCGCCACTATATCGAACGGGCAAGCGCGAGGGTCGACTACCGATACCAAGGCCGAATCACCAGACGGCAAGTACGAGCCACCACCGATACCCAGCCGAATAGTAAGAACCCTCAACTACAAACCTACTCTATCGATCGAGACGAATACGTAAACACCACACTTGCACAACAAAGGCTATCATCACAAGCATAGGCAAGTTTCACAACAACAAGCATAGGTAAGTTTCACAACAACAAGCATAGGCAAGTTTCACACAACTCAAAGTACCTTCATTTTATGCCAAAGTCCGGTTTCAACTCCTAAAGTACTACGACGTAAGTTCTTTTAAAAGAGATCCATTACTTATTAAAGTCACCCGATACCGTAGTATTAGAATGACCAACCCACATTCCTTTTCAAAATCAAGTAACATCATTCTTTCCTAAGTTCGGCTTTGCCTAGTTTCAATTACTCAAGCTTCTCATTTTCAAATGGTTTCATAGTTCATAAACTTAATCACTTGATTCCGCTTTTAGAACAATTGAGTAATATAAGTCTCACGCGAGAGTAGGTTATTCTTGTTTACAACATTCTTATTACAAGAAGACCATGATCTAGAAAATGTAATATCATTTTGTCTCATCTTAGTTTCTATGCAGATGGAGGTTTCTACTGGTTTTAATACAATTCATCATTATTCAATACATTTTCCTTTATTAACGCTGCAGTGGTCTGTCGATACACATTACGATTTCCAAATCAAGAAACATTATCCTTTAAATAAAACCAAGTACTCATTACTCACGAATGAGGTTTCACATAAACATCCACATTAAAACAAATAAGTTAAGTCTCTTATCTTATAAGATCAAGTCTCTTAACTTCTAACATCAGTAAACCATTTTTCTTTACCTCTCTTAAGACATTATACCTAACTCCCCATCAAGCTAGTATAACTCTTTTTAAAACCTTTAAAACCAAGTGTTACTCTCCCTTCAAAACGATTTAGAAATCTTTGAAATACATCAAGTTCTTTATTATAACTAGCCGCTTATAATTCACATCGCTTACCTTTTAAAACCACAAAGTATTTTCTTACCTACATAAAGTCAAGTATAACCAACTTCCCATAAAGCCGTTATAACACTTTATGTTTTAAGAACAATCAAACACAAGCTTAACACACGACGCTCACCGCACTACATAGTTCACACATATCACGCTGAAGAGATGTGAGAGGTTCACATACCTCGCGACGATTTATCGACAATAAGCAAAATGCTCCAAGTACTACAACCTGCTAGCCCTTTCCACTCCTCGAGTGTAATACGCTACTCTTAGTACTTTTACCTATAAAGGTCACAAACGCCTATTAAAATCTTAAACACACGCTCCCATCTTTCTACGTAAAATTGAAGACTCTCCCCGCAAACAGAAATCTCCTCCTCTATCGAGGTCGGCCACCAAGCCAACTGGGGTTAACACGCCTAACCTGACGCTGCATAATTCTACAACACAAGAATGCTACATAAGTTCATCAGAATACAACCCTAGGTAATTACAGTTCAGTTCTTCTCTTTATTAACCTTCTATGTGATTACTGTTCAATTCTTCATTCTTCAGGCTTAAGTCAAAAGACATTGCCATAATACTAAGTATAGTTCCATATATAGTATACTTCAACTATATATCCTAACAAACATGTAATTTCCAATTACAATAGAGGGACAAGATAATTACCTCGATAAGCCCAAAATTATCCAAGTTATAATGTCGATCCTGAGCAAGGTTTAGCTCCACTCCGAGCGCTCCAAACCACTCCAAACAACCCTTAGAAGTTCTAACCAACTTCTACTCACATACTTCAACCAACTATGAAGATTTCCTTAGGGTTTCGGTTTGAGACTAAAAGGACAAAAGGTAGTATTTCCGGACTCTACGCAAAGAGGTATCTTTGGAATACTACAAGGTACAAGGCTAAGGTATTTTGGGCATTATAACAATACTGGGGGATGATTTCTATACCACAACAAGTGGTATTATACTAAAACAACTAGGCAGTGGGTACTCTACTACCAGACCTCACAAGGGGGAGGGGAAGACCTCACGGCCAAAGGCCACTTTCACGGGGGGAGAGGAGCTCTTGGACGAGAGTCAACAAGAGGGAGGGGAGGGATTCAAGACTTGGAAACATTTGTGGATGAATGAAGTCTTCACAAAGGGGGGGTATTTATAGCAAACCCAAATGCCAACCAATGGCCAAGATCAAGCCATGTGCAAGGCAAGTGTAAGGCCTTGATCAAGCCAAGTGCACCCTAACCCCTACTCCACAAAACATTGCACCAAACAAGCCACAAAACAAGGCCAAAACAAGGTACAAACAAGGAACCAATAGGCACAAAACGTGAGCCAAAAGATCAAGCCAAAACGTGAACCATTCGCTCACTGACGCCCACTGCTTCAACGCGAGGTGACACATGTCACCTCCCGCTGGTCCAACATGTTTCGCCTCTCGGAAAATCCGCAAAATACAAACGACATAGTCGGAATTTTCCTACGAAAGTCGTGGGAAACGCTTCGCCTGAAAAACGACTCTAGCCGCACTGCGCCCAAATGTAACTTCGCTGCTACCTAGGCGGGGTGACACGTGTCACCTCCTATTGGCCCTCAAAACGCTCTTCAAAAAAATAACCACAATGGCCAAAATCTCAAAACAAAGTGGTTCTACAAACCAGAATTTCTCCCGTGGCCCCACGTGACCATTTCCAAAATAAAATCTCAAAATTCTAATATAATCTATGAAGTCCAAATACCAAACTGGGAATCCAATTCCCATTAACGAACCTTTTTCTTCACAAATAACCGAAACTTTTCCGTCGAAAACTCACATCTTTCTTTCCTTTCAAAATTTCTCGCCAGACACTCGCACGCACGCCCTCACATACATACCCCGCAACTACGGGTATAACATTCTCCTCCTTAGAAACATTCGTCCGAATGTTCCTTCTCAAGACGGATATCGATGAAGTTCCTCTAACAAGTTGTCAACGCCACACCGCCACAAATAACACACGTTATCTTCCTTCCTTACTCGCCGTGCCTTCTCGAACACTTGAACTCTCCCAAAGATGTACCATACTTCACCATTACCTGCTCCGAAAATCTCCGAGTCACTACCTCCAAACTTGGTCATCTTACTAACCTCAACTTCCTTAAGGCCATTCCCGCCTTTACGAACCGCTTCGTCGAACGCGCCCACGAACTCATACGATGATCATACAAACTGGGCCTAGCGCCCTCGTGACTCTACCACTGGCGTGACCACCCAACCGGCCCCACCCCAAACTGGTTACGGTTGACCCGCAAATGGTCCTAAACCCGACCCCCAATCGCTAACTCTTGTTCCCCGATCCGAACAATCTTACTATTTCACATCGCTTAAAGCTACCACTTCCATCTCACACTACCTGCGACTTACCCTTTCACTAACTGTGTTTCTAAATCACATTTTAGCACAAAGCTAACCAAACATAACATTAAACACATCAACAACATAAACAAAACTCTAGAGGTTAAGGATATACTGGCTAGCGGTTCAAGGATCGCTAAATCGAACTCCCACCGCGACTTACCGGGCCTTCCGGTACGAACATCCGCTCGCTACGGAAGGTGAAGAACCCGCAATCGCTTCTAGTAGTCCATGCTATCCTACCAGCATACTCGCCTGACAGCTTCTGCCGATGGCCCCGTTGGCCGCAAAAATAACAATCTCCCGAGTTAGTACGACACCCTCCCTTACGAAGCTTTCCACAACGCCACACCGAGACAAGGGCACCTCATCCGCGAGCACTCCGCCTCCGAAAATCTGAAACCCGGGAGCCCCGACTGCCTCAATATCCCGGCGTCCCGAAAGCCGCGAGGACCACCAGATCGACGAGGTACATAACTAGTTCACGAGGCGGTCCGCTCGAAAATCACCAGCGACCTCGCTGCTCGCCCTTCGCCGATTTCGTCATTCCGCCGATTTATCCGCCTCACATCCAAGTGTATACGCCAGACGCGGCAATGTCCATGCCCTACCAAGAGCTACACTAACAACTTCTCGCAAGGCAATCATCGAGCCTCAGAATATATCGGCACTCGATCCTCCATACAAGCTACTAACGCGGACGCATCGCCAATGAGTCGAACTCCACATTGTACTTCCAACCAGACGCCTGCTCGCCAGAATACCAAAAATGCTGCCCGAGCCCTCCTCATCCGGGAGGCAAGAAATGTGCAAGAAAGGCCTCCGAGAACTCGCTCCATACCGCTGGAAGTGCATGCTTCCTCGACAGCTCCTAAGAATCAACCCGGGCCGATCGCGGTATCACGCACTGGATGTGAACCTGTGGCCACCGACTGATCTCCGATGCCTTGATCACTTTACGATCCGTCAGAATCGCTTGATGAACTCCTCGCGATCATCCTCGTGCCTCACCCATAAAACTCGGCGCCTACAACTCGTAAAAATCCCGTGAGCCTCGAACTATCTCGATCTAGGGTGAACCATCGTGCATCGAACTGGCCCGCCTTATCCTCAAGTTGGCCACAACTCGCCATTAATCGCCTACTTTGTAACTCATCTCTCTCGCTCTGCATCGCGGATCGAGGCTCGTGTATCGTGGTCTCGCCACGTTTACTCGCAGATCCTCTCACGCTTTGCCCTTCTCGCCCTGCCTTTCGCAGAGGCATAATCGTAAAACGGTATGTCGAGGGTCCACCTTATCACACCTCTAAGGCACGATCTCGTAATGAGAAGAATGGAAACCAATCCTAAATGTCCTATAGCCTCCTCGACATAGATGTGGTGCACAACACATCGATAATCAAGACTCTACTAGACACGGTTCAGACACTTTCCGAGGATTAATCGCTCGATACCACTTTGTAACGCCCAACCCGGCCCATATCGTGCCTTACCCCGCACCCTAGTGATACAACATCGAGAAAACCAGGAAAATAAAACATGAATCATGAAACAAGAGATATAATAAATAAACAAAGCAACCAAAACAGCTTGCCTTCAAGATATACATAATACCAATAGCTTTAACTTTTTACAACCCCGCCACAACAAAGATTACATGCACTTCTAAGATTTATACAACAACTATGACGACAGGGCCCCGCCATACCCCGAACGCATAAGAACTTACATGCACTGTGGTAACATACCAAAGATAAGCCTCCGACGGAACGGAGCTTCCCAAAATAAATGAGATCCTAAACGCGGATCGATACCGACGACTTACTTGCGCAGATGAACGCACCCCGGGCGAGGTCAAGATAACAGTACTAAGTATGTGAAATCAGAATATCAGAATGAAATCATAATAGTCTATAAAGCAGAGACATGTATGATGACCAAAACTACGATATAACATATAACCGCTATATCAAGACAGTGACTCACGCTCCAAATTATCACTCGTGTTCGGAATTTCTTCCTCATCACGGCAGCTTTATGATATAACAATACCAAGGATTATACATGAACACCATGTCCCACTGTGTTATAAAAACTGACAGACAAGTATAACTACCGATCCGACTGCATCAATAATACAATGCAACCAAAACACGGCCGATACGGCAAGCGCGAGAGTCGATCATCGGATACTAAGGCCGGCCACGCACCGATCGGGCAAGTACGAGGGTCGACCACCGTGACCAAGGTCGATCACGAAACTTCGCCACTATAATCGACTGGGCGTTAGGGTCGACTACCAGATACCAAGGCCGAATCACCACGAGACGGCAAGTACGAGAGCCGACCACCGATACCCAGCCGAACAAAGAAGAAACCTCAACTACCAACCGCCTCTATCGAGACGCGGAACACGTAAAACACCACACTTGCACAACAAAGGCTATCATCACAAGCATAGGCAAGTTTCACAACAACAAGCATAGGCAAGTTTCACAACAACAAGCATAGGCAAGTTTCACACAACTCAAAGTACCTTCATTTTATGCCAAAGTCCGGTTTCAACTCTAAAGTACTACGACGTTAAGTTCTTTTAAAAGAGATCCATTACTTATTAAAGTCACCCGACAATTCGTAGTATTAGAATGACCAACCCACATTCCTTTTCAAAATCAAGTAACAACATTCTTTCCTAAGTTCCAGCTTTGCCTAGTTTCAATTACTCAAGCTTCTCATTTTCAAATGGTTTCATAGTTCATAAACTTAATCACTTGATTCCGCTTTAGAACAATTGAGTAATATAAGTCTCACGCGAGAGTAGGTTATTCTTGTTTACAACATTCTTATTACAAGAAATGATCTAGAAAATGTAATATCATTTTGTCTCATCTTAGTTTCTATGCAGATGGAGGTTTCTACCGGTTTTAATACAATTCATCATTATTCAATACATTTTCCTTTATTAACGCTGCAGTGGTCCTGTCGATACACATTCGATTTCCAAATCAAGAAACATTATCCTTTAAATAAAACCAAGTACTCATTACTCACGAATGAGGTTTCACATAAACATCCACATTAAAACAAATAAGTTAAGTCTCTTATCTTATAAGATCAAGTCTCTTAACTTCTAACATCAAGAAACCATTTTTCTTTACCTCTCTTAAGACATTATACCTAACTCCCATCAAGCTAGTATAACTCTTTTTAAAACCTTTAAAACCAAGTGTTACTCTCCTTCAAAACGATGAAATCTTTTGAAATACATCGTTCTTTATTATAACTAGCCATTATAATTCACATCGCTTACCTTTTAAAACCACAAAGTATTTTTCACCTACATAAAGTCGTTATAACTAACTTCCCATAAAGCCGTTATAACACTTTATGTTTTAAGAACAATCAAACACAACAATAACACGTACGCCTACCGTACTACATAGTTCACACATATCATGCTAGAAGAGATAGGAGAGGTTCACATACCTCGCGACGATTTATCGACAATAAGCAAAATGCTCCAAGTACTACAACCTTGCTAGCCCTTTCCACTCCTCGAGTGAATCACGCTACTCTAGTACTTTTACCTATAAAGGTCACAAACGCCTATTAAAATCTTAAACACACGCTCCCATCTTTCTACGTAAAAATTGCAAAGACCTCCCCGCAATAAACAGAAATCTCCTCTCTTCATCGAGGCTCGCTACCAAGCCAACCAGGGGGTTAACACGCCTAACCGGACGCTGCATAATTCTACAACACAAAGAATGCTACATAAGTTCATCAGAATACAACCCTAGGTAATTACGCTCGCTTCTTCTCTTTATTAACCTTCTACGTGATTACGCTCAATTCTTCATTCTTCAGCTTAAGTTAAAAGACATTGCCATAATACTAAGTATAGTTCCATATATAGTATACTTCAACTATATATCCTAACAAACATGTAATTTCCAATTACAATAGAGGACAAGATAATTACCTCGATAAGCCCAAAATTATCCAAGTTATAACGTCGATCCCGAGCAAGGTTTAGCTCCACTCGAGCGCCCAAACCACTCCAAACAACCCTTAGAAGTTCTAACCAACTTCTACTCACATACTTCAACCAACTATGAAGATTTCCTTGTGGTTTCGCTTGAGACTAAAAGGACAAAAGGTAGTATTTCCGACTTACGCAAAGAGGTATCTTTGGAATACTACAAGGTACAAGGCTAAGGTATTTTGGGCATTATAACAATACTAGGAGTATTTCTATACCACAACAAGGGTATTATACTAAAACAACTAGCAGTGGGTACCCTACGCCAGACCTCACAAGGAGTGGAAGACCTCACCCGCCAAAGGCCACTTTCGCTGGGAGAGGAGCTCTGACGAGAGTCAACAAGAGGGAGGGGAGGGATTCAAGACTTGGAAACATTTGTGGATGAATGAAGTCTTCACAAAGTGGGGTATTTATAAAGAAACCCAAACGCCAACCAACGGCCAAGATCAAGCCACGCAAGGCAAGTGTAAGGCCTCGACTGCCAAGTGCACCCTAACCCCTACTCCACAAAACATTGCACCAAACAAGCCACAAAACAAGGCCAAAACAAGGCACAAACAAGGAACCAATAGGCACAAACGCGAGCCAAAAGATCGCCAAAAACGCGTGAACCATTCGCTCACTCGACGCCACTTGCTTCAACGCGAGGTGACACACGTCACCCTCCCGCTGGTCCAACATGTTTCGCCTCTAAAAATCCGCAAAAATACAAAACGACATAGTCGAATTTTCCTACGAAAGTGGGAAACGCTTTAAAAACGACTCACGCAGACTGCGCTCAAATGTAACTCGCTGCCACCTAGGCGGGTGACACGTGTCACCTCCTATTGGCCCTCAAAACGCTCTTCAAAAAAAAAAATAACCACAATGGCCAAAATCTCAAAACAAAGTGGGCCCTACAAAATCAGAATTTCTCCTGGGCCCCACGTGACCATTTCCAAAATAAAATCTCAAAATTCTAATATAATCTATGAAGTCCAAATACCAAACTGGGAATCCAATTCCCATTAACGAACCTTTTCTTCACAAATAACCTAAACTTTTCCATTAAAACTCACATCTTTCTTTCCTTTCAAAATTTCTGCCGTACACTCGTACGTACGTCCTCACATACATACCCTGCAACTACGGGGTATAACAATTATACTACTATAATCTCCAATTAAGTAACATGCGACGATTCTAGTAAACGACCAAATTGTAATCCAACTTCACATGGCTTACATTACATTTCGGATTTTAAGGCTACAAGCAATCCATAATACTTATAAACTTCAACACATATACTTCATACTAGCAACATGTAAGGCTAACAACAATATAAATAATCTTGTAACACTTTTAAGAGACAAGAGTATACCTCAACGAATCTTAATCCAACTCCAACCAAGTCGCCTTTAGCAACTTGTGAGCCTCTTCAAGACACTTCAACTCTACTGAGACCCTTAGAACAACACCAACCAATTTCCTTCAGCTTCCAAACAAAACCTAGAAAGACAACTAGGTTTTCGCCATGACTAACCCAAAACTATCTTTTCCGAGATTTTTCTATTGAGATACGCTACAATACACTCATGAACCTTGGGTTAAAGTCTTGTGGCTAATGAACCCCAAACAAAATTTTTTCTTCTTTCCTTCATAGCAAACCCGAGAGCACCTCTAAGGAGAACAAGAGTTCTTCAATTTTTCTAAGTGTATAATAGCCTTGTCTTGCTACTAGTATGTATATAAAACACATCGGAGGTCTAGATATCAACACATGTAAAGTTCGAGGGAAGAGATCGCTGCTGCCTCGACTTAGTCAACAATGTCAAGCTCTTTAATTTGCAAGACTTAGTCTTCTACCATGGTCAATGACCATAATACCCCTTACATAATTCGACCAAGCCACGTGGGAGGGTGCCAATGACGCCTCCCATTCGCCCATAAAATTAGAACCTCGTGGGTCCCACAAAACGAAAATTCCTGTGGGCCCCACATGACCAAATCCATACAAATAAATTTCCATAATGATAAGTTCCATACTTCTTCAATTAATGTATTTTGAGAATCTAATTTCACCAACGAACATTTCTCCTTTCCGACGTTCTAAGATTTTTCCATTTAAAACAATTCTTCCTTTCGCATCAATTTCAAGTCTTGAGTTCCTTACGTACTGTTATACCCCGTATTTCCAGAGTATGTACGTACAAAAGTTTAGCCTTAGTTAGGCACTTTGGACGAAATGTTTGTGCACAACTCACTTAAAAAATCGTTTTCCGACGAAACGTTTTACAAAGCTTGCGTAGGGAAAATTCCGGCTATGTCATTTATTATTTTTTTCGGATTTTTCCGAGAGACGAAATATTTTGGACCAACGGGAGGGTGACACTTGTCACCCTCATTAGACGGCAAAGTTGGGCAAAGTTGGCACGTTTTTTGTGCCTTCTCCTTAGTCAAGGAGTTGGTAGGATATTTGGGTAGTAGATGGATAAGGACACTTGCCTAAATCTCCACCTTACACTTGCCTAGCACTTGGCTTCATCTTGGCCATTGGTTGGCCATTGCTTGACCTATAAATACCCCCCTTAAGATGAAGAGTTCTTCATCCACAAAACAAACTTTCCAAGTCTCAAAGTTCCCTCCCCTCTCTTGTAGTATTTTCGTCCAACACCCTCTCCCCCTCTAGCCTAAGTGGCTTTGGCCGAGAGCCCCCCCCCTCTCTAAAGAAAGCCCTAGCCGAAACACCACCCCCCCTCCCTTGGTAGAAATGTTGTCTTCCAAGTATAGTTACTATTCCTAAATACCCTAGCCCAAATCCCTTATAGTATTTAAGTAGAAGTTGTGTAGAACTTCTAAGGGGTCTGAGCTATCTGAGCGCATTTAGGAGCTAAACCTCGCTCAGATCGACTTTTAACTTGGATAATTTTGGGCTTATCGAGGTAAATAATCTTATCCTTCTTTTGTAATGAGAATGCATCGTAGAAGTATAGGAATAAGTATAAATACTTAGAATGATATTAAAGAATAGAATTGAATCGTATCACAAAGAAGGGTTTAAAAGAAGAATAATTGAACCAGATTTACATAGACTGTTTCACAAGAGACTCGAGTAGCTTGACTGCAGAGTAGCTGCCCAAATTTCCGTAGAATGTAGAACCCTCTCGCTTAGAACTTTTACGTAATAGTTCAGACGCTGATAGACGATTTGACTATTATAGTCGATCCTTCCGCGCGACATATTCGACTTGGCGGTGATTTTCACGAGAAGGTATGTGATTCTTCCTATACTCTTAAGCATGATATTTTAAGATATATATATAGTGACAGAGACGCATACGTGTTAATCGAATAATAATTACGCAATGTCTTTCGACTTAAGCCCGAATAATAATTACTAAATGTCTTTTGACTTAAGCCCTAATAATAAGAATCTTGATGCATTTCAAAAGAGAATATCGAATCATTTTTAACAGAAGAGAAATATTTGGTTTTTAAACAAAAGCTTAAAGAGTTATACTAGCTTTATGGGAAGTTAGGTATAACAACTTAAGAAAGATAAAAGGAATCATTTACTTATTTGTTTATAAAAACCTTGTATTGATTTCATGAAGTAGTAAGATTGTTTGATAAGTAGACATATTACGATGCTACATGTGTTAGTGTCTCGTGAATGTTGTGAAAGGGGTCATTCTCAGGCTTACGCTTGCTAAACGGTAAGTCCTGATCACCGTTATTATATCACCTACCCTCGACTTGTTATACCGCGGCTTGCCACCGATGCGGTCTATACGCCTATGCAGCCATGTGACTACGCGAGTCGCGGAGTTCCAGATTGATCATTCGAGTGTTCTATCCCGACGCGGGATGCCCTATGCGGTCCGTGTGACTACGCGTCTATCGAGACTATGCGATCGCGGAGTCCGCGAGGTACCGGTTAGCTACCCCGACGCGAGTAATACCTCACGCGGTTCGCTGTGACCCATGCGATCGCAGGTCCGTGATTAGGCTCGCATAATGATACTATGGGCGATTGGCCTTGCTTCGATCATTCGCGCCTAGAAAAGACCTGCATGGCTTACCTATTATTGTTCTTGTTTGTGATACGGCACTACGTGCAATTGAACCGATTGTATTTGCGTGGTTTTAAATACTTTGATTTCATTTAAGTACTTTACGCTTCACATACTTGGTACTTGTAATCGACTCTCCTTCTGGCCGATTCATGCCGCAGGCGGCAAGCAGTGCTAGATCCACATCCCAGATCTCTGCGTTGGTGTGAGCTCCATCTTCTCCGAGGCTCGACTTTTGGGTATGATCTCCCGTTGTAGATAGTTTTGTACACAGTGGTATGGCGGCCCGTCCCGCCATAGTTGTTTATCTTCTGTAGAGGTCTCAGAGTCCTATTGTACACTTGGGATGTAAATCGCAAAACTATGTTTATTTATATATGCCGTAAAGGCTTACATTTTCTCATATAAAATCGTGTCTCATTTTACAACTGTTTCATGTCTTGTTTTTATATTCACGACATTACTCGATGTATGACTACTGGGTGCCCGGTAAGGCACTACCACGCCCCGAACGGTCGTGACAAAAGTGGTATCGAGCAGCTTAATCCTCGGAAAGTGTCTACAGCCGTATCTAGTAGTCTTGATTATCGTGTTGCGCACCACACCAATAATCGTGAGGCTATAGGATATTTAGGATTGGTTTCCATTCTTCTCACTCGAGATCGCGCCTCAGAGCCGTGTTATAAGTTGGACCCTCTAACGTATTCCTTTCTCAGAATGCTTATGCCTCCACGTAAGGCAACCCGCCTGGCAAGGCAAACGATGGAGCCGCTAGTAGACACCGAGAGTTACGAGGGCTCGTGCCCGCCTATACCCGAGACGGCGAGTTCCATGACGCCGCGCCCAAAGAGACCACGCATCTATACCTCCCGCCCCACACCGGGCGGAGGAGTTAGGGTACAAGGAGACGGTCCACTATTGGCTAGATCAGGCTGCATACGAGGATAGGCTGGATGCAAAGTTCCAGCCCACTGCATTCGTGGTTCACCCGAGGCGTATAGTTCGAGGCTACGGATTTCCGAGTCAGAGCCCGCCAGAGTTCTACGGGTCGAGGCTCGAGGATGATCCGCAGGAGTTCATCCGCCGCCATGAGGATCACGCGTGATCAAGGCTTCAGAGACCGAGTCCATGACATTCGGCTCGTGACGGCCGCGTGATACCGCAATGATCGTTTGATTCGCGAGCTTCCCGGGAGAGCATGCACTCCAAAGAGTATGGGACGAGTTTTCGGAGGCTTTTCTCACGCACTTCTTGCCTCCACAGATGAGGAGGCACGGCCGATGATTTTTGTTGCCGAGACAGAGGACGACACGCCAGTGAGTACAATGTCGAAGTTCGATTCTCGCTCGATATGTCCCTCATTGGTAGCGGATATGGAGGACAGTGGTGCATCGCTACGCCACCGCTAGATGATTATATGGCCGAAGTCTTGCGGTGTGGCTCTTCACCGTAATGGACATTACCAGACGCAGTGCTCATGCACTGATGCGAGGAGCGTGAGACCGACGGTCGACAGATATCGCGACGTAAGGCCAAGACGGCCGGTTCTTTTGGTAGTTCTCGGTGGACGGCCTCGCAGACGCCTAGATTTGCACCACACCACCAGAGCACTCCTACATCGCTTTCATACACCAGAGCATCGGGGTGTCGTGCCCCGTGACTTCGGACTTCCGGTAGCGCGGTGTTAACCGATCGAGGTCCGCCGTGTCCGCTGTGGTAGATTCCATTCGTGGAGTCAGAGTACTACTCCGGGAGCTTTCTATACTTGTGGCCAGCAGGGTCATTTTGCGAGGGCCTGTCCGACCGGGGGCAGCGTTGGTGGTAGGGCTCAGCCTACAGGGTTTGTTGCCGGTTCATCATCTCCTATAGTTACTCGCCCCGGGGGGCAGGGTACTCATGGGCCAGCAGGTCGCGGCAGAGGTCGTGGCGCAGTCCAGCCTAGCGGTCCTCGTAATCGCATTTATGCCTTGTCCACCGGGCAGATCGTGAGGCGCCGCCGATGTCGCCATGTACTTTATCGGGCCGTTATGATGTACGCCTTGATAGATCCGGTTCTACTCGCCCTATATCTCCCTTTTGCTAGTAGGATAGGGATAGAGCCTGAGTCCATAGACCCTTTCGAGGTAGCTACGCCACTGGGTGATTCGGTGGTAGCTCGGCGGGTATATAGGGCTTGTCCAAAGGACCATATACAAATGCCGACCCAGCCGACTTGATAGAGTCGATATGACTTATTTCGATGTGATCACGGTACGGATTGGCTAGCTTCTTGCTACGCCAATGTAGATCGCAGAGAGTGGTACGGTTCCAGCTTCCACGAGCCGGTTGTTGAGCGGGAGGAACACAGACGCCGGCGGTAGGTTTATTTCCTACCTCAAGGCTAGGAAGATGGTGCGTGGCGGGTACATCTACCATCTCGCTCGAGTGTTTGATACCGAGGCCGCAGCGCGATTTTCACCGGCCCGAGTCGAGAGTTCCCGTGACGTGTTTCCGCACGACCTCGTATCCTCCGCAGAGGGAGATAGAGTTTTGTATCGATGCCGCTGCAGACACTCGGCCTATTTCCATTCCGCCATACGTAACGGCACCGCCGAGTTGAGAGAGTCAAGGATCGCCTTAGGATTTGCCGGAGAAGCGGCTTCATCAGCCTAGTGTTTCTCCCCGGGAGCGCTGATTGTTCGCGAAGAAGAAGGACGACGCCGCGCATGTGTTGATTACAAGCAAACAAGTGACCATTAAGAACGTATACCCTTCCTGTGATTGATGATTTGTTCGACTAGCCATAGGTGCGAGATGTTTCTCCAAGATTGATCCGCGATCGCTATCATCAAAGTAGTCGAGAGGCGGATGTCCTAGGATCGCATTCGGACCCAGACGGAATTATGAGTTCGTGGTCATGTCTTTGGTTGACCAATGCTCCGCGTATTCATGGATCCGACGAACCGAGTGTTCAAACCATTTTTGACACGCTTGTGATAGTGTTCATTGATGACATTCGCTTATTCTCGCCAGAGAAGGAGCTCATGAGCATTTGAGGACCGTACGACAGCTTCTCCGACCAGCAGCTTATACGCCAAGTTTTCCAAATGTGAGTTTTGTTAGCTTCTGGCTTTTCTTGGGCATATTCGGTGGATACGCCAAGATCGAGGCGCCAGACTTGGCCTAGACCTACTACTCCGGCCAGAGGTTCGCAGCTCGGGCCTTGCAGTTACTATCGGCGTTCATGGAGAAGTTTGCTTTATCTCGCACCATCGACTAGGCCGACTCGTATGCGCCTGTTTCATGGACTTGTCACGACCGAACCTGCCCGTGGATCGTGCCTTACCCGCACCCTAGTGATACAACATCGAGAAAACCAGGAAATAAAAACATAAACATGCAAAATAGACATGGATCATGATGAATAAAATAGGCCAACCAAAACGGTTGCCTTTCAACATATGTATATAAAGACATTTGAACAAGCATAATCCTTACAACCCCGCCCACAACAAAGGCATGCACTTAAGATTTATACAACAACTATGACGACAGTGGCCCCGCCATACCCCGAATGTACAAGGACCTGCTGCACTGTGGTAACATACCAAAGATAAGCCTCCGGGACGGAGCTTCCCAAGACAAATGAGATCCTAAACGCGGATCGACAAACGATGATTTACCGCAGATGAACGCAGCCTCAAGGAGGTCAAGATAACAGTACCAAGTATGTGAAATCAGAAATATCAGAAATGAAATCATAATAGTCAGATAAAGCAGAGACATGTATGATAACCAAACTACGCTTCATGATAAATAAGCAATATGTAAGTCGTGACTCACGCCTCGAGTAATCACTCATGCCCGTGGAATACCTTCTCACCGCCTAGCCTATGATATGATAACAACAAGACAAAGAATCCAAATGGAGCATACCCGCGCGCTACGATCGTGGTCGTGATGTCCAAAGGGAAACAATAAGACAAAGATTCCAAATGGAAGATACCCGCAGCGCTACGATCGTGTCGGGATGTCCAAAGGGAAACAATAAGACAACATTCCAAATGGAAGATACCCGCAGCGCCACGATCGTGTCGTGATGTCCAAAGGGAAATAATAAGACAAAGATTCCAAATAGAAGATACCCGCAGCGCCACGATCGTGGTCGTGATGTCCAAAGGGAAAGAATAAGACAAAGATTCCAAATGGAAGATACCCGCGCGCACGATCGCGGTCAAGATGTCCAAAGGGAAACAACAAGGCGGCAATCAAAATGGAAGCATACCCGCGGCGCCACGATCGGTCGCAAGATGTCCAAAGTGATTAGCAAAAGTAACACTATCGGCGAACGCACTCGTGGAATTTCTCCACACCGCAAGACGCCCAAGTAAGTTCTCAACAAGTCAACCGAATTCTCCATCGAGAGACGCGGTAGTATAGAAACACAATTCTTGCACAACAAAGGCTATCACGACAAGCATAGGCAAGTTTCACAATAACAAGCATAGGCAAGTTTCACAACAACAAGCATAGGCAAGTTTCACAACTACAAGTACTTTCATTTTATGCCAAAGTCCGGGTTTTAACCCTAAAGTACTACGTACGTTAAATTCCTTTTAAGAGATCCATTTCTTTTTTGAAAATCACCCGATACCCGTAGTATAAAATAGAGTGACTTACATCTTTTAAGCAAACCAAAACAACTTCTCTTTTTAAAGTCAAGTTTCCACATTAAAACCAATGATAAAAACCCTTCTTTTGTTTTCATAAAGTCGTTATAACCAACTTCCCATAAAGTTGTTATAACACTTTAAGTTTTAAACCATTTTAAGACAACACAATGCCTTTCTTTTCCCTAAAGTTCCAGTTTGCCTAATTTCAATTTACTCAAGTCTCTTTTTAGAAAAGTTTCATAGTTCAATGTCTTAATCTCTTTTTAAAACAATTGAGTAACATATGCCATAAAGTAGTAGGTTATTCTTGTTCATAAATCTTATTAAGCACCATGATCTAGAAATGTAATATCATTTTGTCTCATCTTAGCTTCTATGCAGATGGAGGTTTCTACCGGTTTTAATAATACTTCATTATTCAATACATTTTCCTTTATTAACGCCGCAGTTGGTTTGTCGATACACATTCTCGATTTCAAATCAAGAAACATTATTCCTTTTAAAACCACACTCATTACTCACGAACGAGGCTTCACACAAAACTCATATTAATTCATTTAAGTTAAGTCTCTTATCTTATAAGATCAAGTCTCTTAACTTCTAAAATCAAGAAACCATTTTCTTTACCTCTCTTAAGACGTTATACCTAACTCCCATAAAGCTAATATAACTCTTTTTAAAACCTTTAAAACTAAGTGTTACTCTTCTTTCAAAATGGTTTCTTAACTCTCGTGACATGCTTCAAGTTTCTTATTATTCAGGCTTAAGTCAAAAGACATTGCTGCATAACCACGCTCAATTAGCACACGACGCCTACCGCACTATATATTATTCAGCTTAAGTCAAAAGACATTGCCGCATAACCACGCTCAATTAGCACACGACGCCTACCGCATTATAATTTATTCAGCTTAAGTCAAAAGACATTGCTGCATTCATATATATCTTCCTTTAAAATATCATGCTCAAGAGTATAGGAAGAATCACATACCTCGTGACGATTATCGACTATAAGCAAAACGCCCACGCTATAACCCGCTAGCCTTGTTCACCTTCTAAGTAGCACACGCTACTTGCAAAACATTCAACCAATAAAGGTTATCACCATCGTAATACACCCATGTAAGTACAGCTTGAACTTCTACTTATATTCTTCTCAAGTGATTTCACCAAGTCTATTCAGAATATCCTTCTATTACGCTCAAATCTCTTCTATGAATCTTATATTCATTTCTACTACGTACGATGTAATTTCCAATTACAATAAGGACAAAGAGTATTTACCTCGATGAGCCCAAAATTATCCGAGTTTAAAGTCGCTTCCCGAGCAACGCTTTAGCTCCTACTCCGAGTGCTCCAATCCGCTCCAAACAACCCTTTAGAAGTTCTAACCAACTTCTACTTAAATACTTCAACTATCAATGAAGATTTTCCTTGTGGTTTCGCTTAGTGGCTAAATAAAGTATAACAAAGATTTTCCGGCTTTGTATAAGTGTAACCTCGGGAATACTACAAGGTATTTGGGCATTATAACAATACTAGGAGAGTATTTCTATACCACAACAAGGGTAGTATTTCACTAGCACAACTAGGCTGGGAGGGGTTCTGCCAGAACCACTAGGCAAGTGGTTCGCCGAGGGCCTCAAGAGTGGGAGAGGTGGTGTTTGGACGAGAACAAGCAAGAGGGAGAGGAGGGATTCTTCAAGACTTAGGAAGATTTTAGGATGAAGAAGTCTTCCAAAGGAGGGTATTTATAGGTCAAGAAATGGCCAACCAATGGCCAAGATTAATCCAAGTGTTAGGCAAGTGTAGGCCAGGATTCCACCACGTGCACCTTATCCATCTACCACACCACTTGCACAAAATATCCTACCTAACCCCTTGACCCCTTCCCTTCGCCGTCCAACTCAAGCTTTCCAATGTGAGGTGACACTTGTCACCCTCCCGCTGGTCCAAAATGTTTCGCCTCTCTGAAAAATCCGCAAAAATTAAAAATGACATAGCCGAATTTTCCTTCGCAAGTTTAGTAAAACGCTTCGGCCGAAAAACGATTCTTTTCGCACTTGTGCCCAAATTTCGAACTTGCCAAATCTTTAAGGCTCAAATTTTATACGCACGCCTCACGCACATACCCGAAATACGGGTATAACATTCTCCCTCCTTAGAAACATTCGCCCCGAATGTTCCTTCTCAAGACTGATAACGACGGTTCTTCTAACAAGTTGCCAACGCCACGCCGCCATGAAATAACACACGCTCTCTTCCTTCCTTACTCGCGGCCCTTCTCGAACACTTGAACTCTTCTAGTATAATGCATCATACTTCCATCGCCAGCTTCCCAAAACTTTGAGTCACCACCTCCAAACTTGGTCATCTTACTAGCCGCAATCTCCTTAAGACCATTCCCGCCTTCACGACCGCTCGGTCGAACACATCCACGAACTCATACGATGGTCATCTAAACTGGGCCTAGCACCTCGTGACTCTACCACCGGCTGACCACCCAGAGCTGACCCCACTCGAACAGCCGCGGTTGGCCCTCAACACGGCCCCAACCCGACCCACTTAACGCATCACGCCTTGTTCCCCAATCCGAACAATCTTATTTATACAGCCGCGAAAGCTACCACTTCCATTTAACACTACCCAAGGAAATTTTTCCCACAATTACTCCACGATACCTATACGCTCGACGAGGATCACTCGCAAAAACTTGTACTCAAGACGCCTTACATCTAAGGTCTCAACTGTAATACTCTAAGGTTCATCATTTTCTCACCCCCAGGCTTACCCTTTTTCACTAACCAGGTTTCTAAATCACATTTTAGCACAAAGCTATCCGACATAACACTAAACACATCATCATAACATCGATACATACAAGTCTCTGTAGGTTAAGGATATACCGAAAGTAGGCGGTTCAGGACCGCTAAAATCGAACTTCCACCGCGACCTCTGCCGTGGCCTGCCGGTATGAACATCCTGCCTAGCTATGGAAGGTGAAGAACCCGCAACTGATCCCGTAGTCTATGCTATCCTACCGCTACCCCTCGGACAGCCCTAAAATGGCCTCGCTGGCCGCATGTAAAACAAACTCCTGACTAGCACGACACTCCCATCGCGAGTCTACCACAACGGTCACAACGAGGTAGGGGTGGCTTCAGCTGGCTAACACCCTTGCTCTCCCGAAAATCAACCTCGAGCCCCGACCGCCCCGAAAACTCGATGCTCAAGATCGCGGAGACCACTCAGATCGGGCGAGGCGCATAACTAGTTCACTGGCAGGCGGTCCGCCTCGAAAGTCACCAAAGGACCTCGCTGCTCGCCTCTTCACGACCTTGGTTAATCCGCCGATTTCTCCGCCTCACCTCCAAGTGCATAAGCTCGCATGCGGCAATGCCCATGCCCGTCAAGAGCTACACCAACAACTCGCTAGGTAATCATCGAGCCTCAGAATATATCGGTGCACTCGATCCTCCATACTCGCATTAATGCGGGGACGCACGCCAATGAGTCAAACTCACATCAGACTCAACCGCACGCCTGCTCGCCGCAACACCAAAAATCTGTTTACCGAGCCTCCTCATCCGCGAGGCAAGAAGTGTGCAAGAAATGCTTTGAGAACTCGCCCCACAAAGCCGGAAGTGTATTCTCTCCCGACAGCTCCCACGAATCAAACCAATCGATCGCGGATCACGCACTGATGCGAACTCTAGACCACCGACTCGTCTCCGATGCTCGATCACTCACGATCCGTCAGAATCGCTGGATGAACTCCTCGCGATCATCCTCGTGCCTCACCCATAAAACTCGCGTTACATCTCGTAAAATCCCGTAGTCTCAAATCGCTCGCCGAGGTGAACTACGGTGCTACTGGATCGAATCGCCGATTCAGCCTTTACCTCATATTCGCCACGACTCGCCAAGAATCGCCATCTCCTTGTACTTATCTCATCTCGCTTCCAGCGCGGATCGAGGCTCGTGTATCAGAGTCTCGCAGCCATCGCCGCGTTTAAACTCGCTGTTGTCGGTGTCGCAAAACTCGCCTCAAGCACAATTCTCATCGATCGCCCGCGCCAGATTTCCTCAGATCTCACTAGCGCCTCACGCTTCGCCTATCTGGGCTCAAGGTTTTACGCGAGGCATAATCGTAAAGGAAAGGAATACGCTGAGGGGTCCAACTTATCACACGGCTAAGGCACGATCTCGTAATGAGAAGAATGGAAACTAACCTAAATGTCCTATAGCCTCCTCGACATAGATGTGGTGCACAACACATCGATAATCAAGACTCTACTAGACACGGTCAGACACTTTCCGAGGACTAATCGCTCGATACCACTTTTGTCACGACCCAAACCCGCCCGTGGATCGTGTCTTACCCCGCACCCTAGTGATACAACATCGTAGAAAACCAATGAAATAAAAACTTAAACATGCAAAATGTATACGGATCATGATGAATAAAATAGGCCAACCAAAACGGTTGCCTTTCAACATATGTATATAAAGACATTTGAATAGCATAATCCTTACAACCCCGCCACAACAAAGCATGCACTTAAGATTTATACAACAACTATGACGGACAAGGCCCCGCCATACCCCGAATGTACAAGGACCTACTGCACTGTGGTAACATACCAAAGATAAGCCTCCAAGGGACTGAGCTTCCCAAGACGCTGAAATGAGATCCTAAACGCGGATCGACAAATACGTGATTTCTACCACAAGATGAACGCACTCAAGGAGGTCAAGCATAACAGTACCAAGCATGTGAAATCAGAAAATATCAGAAATGAAATCATAATAGTCTCAGATAAAGGTGAGACATGTATGATAACCAAACTACAGCCATGATAAATAAACAAATACGTAAGTCGTGACTCACGCTCGAGTAATCACTCACGCCCGTGGAATACCTTTCCTCATCGCAGCACTATGATATGATAACAACAAGACAAAGAATCCAAATGGAGCATACCCGCAAGCGCACGATCGTGTCGATGTCCAAAGGGAAACAATAAGACAAAGATTCCAAATGGAAGATACCCGCAGCGCCACGATCGTGTCAGATGTCCAAAGTGGAAACGATAAGACAAAGATTCCAAACGGAAGATACCCGCGCGCTACGCATCGTGGTCAAGATGTCCAAAGGGAAACAATAAGACAAAGATTCCAAATGGAAGATACCCGCGCGCTTACGATCGTGTCAAGATGTCCAAAGCGGAAACAACAAGGCGGCAAACAAAATGGAAGATACCCGGCGCTACGATCGTGTCAAGATGTCCAAAGTGATTAGCAAAAGTAACACTATCGCATGCGAACGCACTGCGGAATTTCTCCGCCACCGCCAAGACGCCCAAGTAAGTTCTCAACAAGTCAACCGAATTCTCCATCGAGACGCGGTAGTATAGAAACACAATTCTTGCACAACAAAGGCTATCACGACAAGCATAGGCAAGTTTCACAATAACAAGCATAGGCAAGTTTCACAACAACAAGCATAGGCAAGTTTCACAACTACAAGTACTTTCATTTTATGCCAAAGTCCGGGTTTTAACCCTAAAGTACTACGTACGTTAAATTCCTTTTAAGAGATCCATTTCTTTTTTGAAAATCACCCGATACCCGTAGTATAAAATAGAGTGACTTACATCTTTTAAGCAAACCAAAACAACTTCTCTTTTTAAAGTCAAGTTTCCACATTAAAACCAATGATAAAAACCCTTCTTTTGTTTTCATAAAGTCGTTATAACCAACTTCCCATAAAGTTGTTATAACACTTTAAGTTTTAAACCATTTTAAGACAACACAATGCCTTTCTTTTCCCTAAAGTTCCAGTTTGCCTAATTTCAATTTACTCAAGTCTTTTTTAGAAAAGTTTCATAGTTCAATGTCTTAATCTCTTTTAAAACAATCGAGTAACATATGCCATAGTAGTAGGTTATTCTTGTTCATAAATCTTATTAAGCAGCCATGATCTAGGAAATGTAATATCATTTTGTCTCATCTTAGCTTCTATGTAGATGGAGGTTTCTACCGTTTTAATAATACTTCATTATTCAATACATTTTCCTTTATTAACGCCGCAGTTGGTTTGTCGATACACATTCTGATTTCAAATCAAGAAACATTATTCCTTTTAAAACCACATACTCATTACTCACGAATGAGGTTTCACACAAAACTCATATTAATTCATTTAAGTTAAGTCTCTTATCTTATAAGATCAAGTCTCTTAACTTCTAAAATCGTGAAACCATTTTCTTTACCTCTCTTAAGACGTTATACCTAACTCCCCATAAAGCTAGTATAACTCTTTTTAAAACCTTTAAAACCAAGTGTTACTCTTCTTTCAAAAATGGTTTCTTAACTCTCGTGATACGCTTCAAGTTTCTTATTATTCGTGCTTAAGTCAAAAGACATTGCCGCATAACCACGCTCAATTAGCACACGACGCCTACCGCACTATATATTATTCAGCTTAAGTCAAAAGACATTGCCGCATAACCACGCTCAATTAGCACACGACGCTCACCGCATTATAATTTATTCAGCTTAAGTCAAAAGACATTGCCGCACTATATATATCTTCCTTTAAAATATCATGCTCAAGAGTATAGGAAGAATCACATACCTCGCGACGATTATCGACTATAAGCAAAACGCCCACGGCTATAACCCGCTTAGCCTTGTCCACCTTCTAAGTAGCACATGCTACTTGCAAAACATTCAACCAATAAAGGTTATCACCATCAGAATACACCCATGTAAGTACATTGAACTTCTACTTATATTCTTCTCAAGTGATTTCACCAAGTCTATTCGAATATCCTTCTATTACAGCTCAAATCTCTTCTATGAATCTTATATTCATTTCTACTATTTATGCATGTAATTTCCAATTACAATAGAAGGACAAGAGTATTTACCTCGATGAGCCCAAAATTATCCGAGTTTAAAGTCGCCCCGAGCAACGCTAGCTCCTACTCCGAGTGCTCCAATCCGCCTAAACAACCCTTTAGAAGTTCTAACCAACTTCTACTTAAATACTTCAACTATCAATGAAGATTTTCCTTAGGTTTCGCTTAGTGGCTAAAGAAAGTATAACAAGATTTTCCGGCTTTGTATAAGTGTAACCTCGAGAATACTACAAGGTATTTGGGCATTATAACAATACTAGAGAGTATTTCTATACCACAACAAGGGTAGTATTTCGACTAGCACAACTAGGCTAGGGAGGGGTTCTCGGCCAGAACCACTAGGCAAGTGGGTTCGCCGAGGCCTTCAAGAGGGGAGAGGGGTGGTGTTTGGACGAGAACAAACAAGAGGGAGAGGGAGGGATTCTTCAAGACTTAGGAAGATTTTAGGATGAAGAAGTCTTCCAAAGGGAGGGGTATTTATAGGTCAAGAAATGGCCAACCAATGGCCAAGATTAATCCAAGTGTTAGGCAAGTGTAGGGCTAGATTCCACCATGCGCACCTTATCCATCTACCACACCACTTGCACAAAATATCCTACCTAACCCTCGACCCCTTTCGCCCCTTTGCCGCCCAACTCAAGCTTCCAATGTGAGGTGACACTTGTCACCCTCCCGCTGGTCCAAAATGTTTCGCCTCTAAAAATCCGCAAAAATTAAAACGACATAGCCGGAATTTTCCTTCGCAAGTTTAGTAAAACGCTTCATTAAAACGATTCTTTTCGCACTGCGCCCAAATTTCGAACTTGTCAAATCTTAAGGCTCAAATTTTATACGCACGCCTCACGCATATACTGAAATACGGTATAACAGATCGATGTCAGGAGCGTGGTTTCCGCCATCGGGAGATATCGACGATCGCCTCGCTTACTTCTTCCGCAGGTCCAGATGGTTATGTCGCGGTATCAGATGCGCCGGCATCTGCCAGGATGTGTTAATGCATCAGGTAGAGTTATAGCGCACGATCCCGACGCCTAAGAAACATGAGAGGAACTACCCCACCCATGATTGAGTCGCGCGCGATTCACGCCAAGATCCTGGAGGCACTATTTGTACTGGGTTCATGTGGATATTTATATCGACCACAAGAGCCTCCAAGATATCTTCACAGAGGAGCCGAACTTACGGCGTAGACGGGTTAGAGTTACTTAAGGATTACGATGTTGATATCCCGCACCACCCAAGGCCAACGCCAGGCGTACGCCTAATGTAGTCGGCCGGGGAGTCCATCGATGCGCAGCCGAGAGAGGGCATGGTTCGCGATTTTCATCGCTTAACGAGCCTCGTATCCATTGATTGATTCGATAGCAGGGGTTCGAAGTTCGAGAGGCCGAAGTCTTCCATCGCCGGCGAGCAAGAGGCAACATTGAGGATCCGGCTTTGATTCGCATCGCGACGCGCTCTTCGTGAGGAAGCGGTCCTTTCGAGGTAGCACCACGGGGTGCTAAGGTTCGAGGGCAGGCGTGTGTTCCAGATGTTTCGTGACTTCGCAAAGGTGTTCTGGGAAGCACATACACAAGCATTCATCCATCCGTGGTCGCATCAAGATGTACCACGACCTTAGATCCGTATCGCGGACGGCTCAAGAGGACGCTGCAGATCGTAGCTCGCGCCCGTGTTGTCGCAGTGAAGGCAGAGCACCGTGAGGCCCGGTGGTTTGTTGCAGACGATAGAGATCCCGACCTGGGCGAGGTGATCAACACGGACTTTATCACGCATTACCTCGCACTCAGAGGAGACATGATTCTATATGGGTTATCGCCGACAGTCGACTAAATCAGCCCACTTTCTTCCCGCCGTGACGACTTTTTCGCCGAGGATTATGCCGACTTTACATCCGAGAGATCGCCGATCGCATGCACGAGTCCCTATTTCGATCATATCGCATGCAGGAGCCTGCCATTTCGCTAACTTCCGGAGGTCTTTCCGTGGTTTAGGGACGCAGTGAGCCCGAGTAATCGATTCCATCCATGCACGTGACGGACAGCAGAGCGCACTATCAAGACTCGGTGATATGCCGCGAGCCCGTGTTATCGACTTCGTGGTAGCCGAGGATCATTTGCCTCTGGTTGAGCTCATAGATAATAATAGCTACCACTCCAGTATTCAGATGGCACCTTATGAGGCCTTGTATGGGAGGAAGTGCAGATCGCCGATGTTATACCCCGTATTTTCAGAGTATGTACGTAAGGACGTACGTAGAAAATTTGAACTTGAGAATAGGCTTGGTCGAATTATTTTTGTTCACAACACCCGGTTAGAGTCGTTGACGCAAACGCTTCACGCCTTTCGTAGG
The DNA here is from genome assembly GCA_029844215.1 of Przewalskia tangutica. NCBI lineage: Eukaryota > Viridiplantae > Streptophyta > Magnoliopsida > Solanales > Solanaceae > Przewalskia > Przewalskia tangutica. The sequence continues at coordinate 96,051,736 of CM056729.1, forward strand.
AAAATTCCGCTATGTCATTTTTAATTTTTATGGATTTTTCCGAGTAACGAGACGTGTTGGACTAACGAGGGCGCCACTTGGCACCCTCTCATTGGGCGAAATTACGGGCGGTAATAGCTGGACGACTTGGCCTTTTGTCAAGTAGAGGTAGGATATTTTGTGGTAGATGGATATGCACTTGGCATGATCTTCGCCCTACACTTGCCTAGCACTTGGCTCAATCTTGGCCATTGGTTGGCCTTGGCTTGACCTATAAATACCCCCCTCTTTGATGACGTCTGCATCCATTCCACAATGTTTCTAAGTCTTGAAAGCCTTCTCTCCTTGTGTGGTGTTTCACGCAACACCCCTCTCCCCTTTGAGGCCTTGCCGGTAGTCTTCCCTTGGCCGAGAATACCCCCTCCTAATAGGGTCGGCCGAGGTATACACCCTCGTGGTGTTGTCTCGTATAAATACACCACCACCTTGGTAGAAATACTCTCAAAAGTATCACATTATACCCAAAATACCTTGGCCCTAATACCTTGTAGTATTCCAAGGTTATACTTATACGAAAAGCCCAGAAATACTATTATACTTCCCTTCAGTCACAAAACCGAAACCCTAATGTAGAAGTTGGTTAGAACATCTAAGGGTGGTTTAGAGTGGTCGAGCGCACTGAGTCGAGCTAAACGTTGCCTGTGATCGACTTTATACTGGATAATTACGGCTTATCGAGGTAATTATCTTGTCCCTATTGTAATTGGAAATTACATGTTGTTAGAATATATAGTTGAAGTATACTATATATAGAATCGAAGGCATTACACTCCCCGGTTGGCTTGGCAGCCTACCGATAGAGGAGAGATTTACGCCGTGGCGGGAGGTGTCACCAATTTTCTCAGTAATGTTCTACGATAAGATCTAGATGTTAATGTCACTGTGGCCTTATAGGTCAAGTACTACACGTGGCGCATCTACTGGCTTAAGGAGTAGCCACGCTTGAGGTACTTCGAGCGCTTTTGCTATTAGTCGATACTCGCGAGGTACGCGAACCTCTTCCTATCTCTTCTAGCATGATATGTGTGTAACTATGTAGTACTGAGACGCATTGTGTGTTAAATGTATTTGATTGTCTAAAACATAAAGTGTTATAACGCTTTACGGGAAGTCGTTATAATAGATTTATGTATGTAAGTAAATACTTTTGGTTTTTAAAAGTTAACTGATTTGAAATATAACTGGTTGGTTATGTGATAACGAAGAATCTCAAGTATTTCAAAAGATTTTGAATCATTTTGAAAGAAGAGTAATACTTGGTTTTGAAAACTTAAGAGTTATACTAGCTTTACGAGGTTAGGTATAACGACTTAAGAATGTTTTACTGATTTGGAAATCAGAATGTGTATCGACAAACCACTGCAACGTTAATAAAAAGGAAATGTTTTGACAGATTAAAACCAGTAGAAACTTCCATCCGCATGTGGCTAAGATTTAGACAAAATGATATTTCCTAGATCATGGTCATTGTAATAAGATTGTTATAAACAAGAATATCCTACTCACATATAAGGCTTATGTTCGATGGTTTAAAAGAGAATTATATTCTTAAATGAATAAGACTATGAACTACTTAAACCTTTTAAAATAAGAAACGTGAACATTTGAAATTAGGCAAACTTGGACGTTTGGAAAATAATGTTGTTACTTGATTTTACAAAGGTAAGTGTTTTGATTTACTTCAAAAGATAATCACTCTATTTTCATATACTACGTATTGTGTGGTTTTTTGTGAAAGTAACATATCTTTTAAAGAGTTAATGTACGAAGTACTTGGGGATAAAACCCGATCTTGTTTATCATATAGTAGAAAGTACTTGTGTATATAACTTGATTATGTTGGTTTGTGATTGCCTTGTAATACTTTCTGTTGATTTGTTACAAACATGCTAGGATGCTACGATGTTAGTATTCGTGATGTTAGTGTAAAGGGCATCCTCGATCGCGCTTAAAGTTGTTTGACTCTCACCGCTATGCTGGTATTGTACCACTCACCTTGACTTGTTTCCGAGGTTGTCGCTCCGACGCGGGTAGACTCAGCGGTCCGGGACCATGATTCGAGAATACCTACGCGGGTCCAGGGATCCATGCGAACTACGGAGTTCCAGTGTTAGCGCCCTCGTGGTCACGCGGTCTCGTGGCTACGCGGCCGCGAGTCCGTGACGATGTCGGGAGTAGCTACCGACGCGAGGAATACCTCACGCGCCTACGAGGTTGGCCTACGCGAGTCAGCGAGAGTTCCGTGGCTAGACGCCACATCCGAGCATCGCAGCGAGTGACCACCTTTGATCATGTGACGGCCTAGACAGATATCATGATACGCTTTATGACCGTTAGTACCGCGGTGTTAGTAGTCGCTATGCCTTCGCATTTACCCCGCATCGCTTTTATTAGACACGTGGGACCCGTGTTCATGTATTTCGGTGCTTTTATATCATAAATCGCGGCAATGGCGAAGGTATTCCACTGCATGATTGATGTTATGGGCTCGAGACCCATAGTTATATTTGAGTGACGACTTTGAGGCGCGAGTCCTCGACTTGACATGATCGCTATTTATCAGAATCGTAGTTTGGTTATCATACATGTCTCCCGCTTTATAGACTATTATGATTTCATTTACAAAAGATTTTTCGCCACATACTTGGTACCGCCAGATCGACTCCTGGGGCCGCTCATGCCGCAGTCGAGGTACACCGCCGCCGATCCTAGCTCTCGTGGTCACAGCTCAACATTGGGAAGCTCCGCTTTCTCCGAGGCTTATCAGCCGTATAGTCCCCGTCAGAGTAGGTGCTTACATTCAGTGGGTTTGGCGGGGCCCCATCCCGCCATCGTTGTCGTATCATTCTAGAGGTCCGTAGTACGCCAGGCAGAGTTGTAGAAAGGGATGTAATCGCTCAAATTGTTATATATTACGGCGTAACCGCTGGGTTACCGCCTTCTTATTTCACCGCCTTATTGCATCGTTTCATGTTATTGTTTTATGTTCCACTGACACTCGATGTCAGATCACTAGGTGCCCGGTAAGGCACCACCACGCCCGGTTCGGTCGTGACAAAAGTGGTATCATAGCAGCTTAATCCTGAAATTGTCTACGCATCGTGATCAAGAGAGTTCGATTATCGCTGTGTGCACCACACCAATAATCGTGAGGCTATAGGATATTTAGGATTGGTTTCTATTCTTCTCACTCAGATCGCGCCTTAGAGCCGTGTTGTAAGTTGCACCTCTAACGATTTCTTTCCTTACCGCTATGCCTCCGCGCAGGCAACCCGACCTGAGGCAAGGCGGCGGAGTCGCGAGTCGAGTACGTAGGTTACGTGGTACACGCCCAATCTTTACCTAGGTAGTGCTTCATTTGGAGAGTTCTCGACGCCACTAGCCCCAGCAGAGTTTAGCACGGCGGCGCAGCTCATCGCGCCATGATATTTGAACCTTCGCCCACGATCGAACGGTGAACTTAGATCGCAAGAAGCGACCACATTAGCTATGGATTTGGCTACAGAGAGTATACCGATGTACCGCGAGTCTTGATGACTACCTAAGAGAGGTTGTGTAAGAGTAGCTCTTCGCCAGGCTCGAGCATGACTCGTACGCGCTTATGCACACAGCCGAGAAACGTAGAGATCGACGTTAACCAAGCGATGTAAGCAGGCCGAGCAGCAAGGTCCTTGGTAACTTTCGAGGCGATCGCTCACCAACAGATTAGATATGCACTCCGCCAGCAGCAGTGGTCTTCCACGGATTTCGTGACTTTCGGTATGCCGAGTTGGTCAGAGCACCGTGACTTCCTGCTCAAGATGGCAGATGCCATCCCGGAATGACGCCTTTAGTCGGGTACTTGTTGCATCACGACCGCCGTGGTCCGATGTCGAGAGGATGTCCTGTAAGCGAGGACTTAGCCTTCAAAGACGCGGGTAGTTCGTCACCTTCCTTAGCTATGCGCTCTACGGCAGTGTTTGATTAGAACGACATGGAGTGGAAGCAGAGATATAGATATATCTTTAACCTCTGAGATTAGTATCAGGTGATAAGACGAGTATATCATAAGTGCTATGTTCGATAGCAAAGATGTTAGTTGTGTTTAGATCATGGTTAGTAACCGGAAAGATCGGGGATAGAGAAAGTGAGCCTTAGAGCTTTTTACGCAGAGACCTCAGGAAAGGCCATCTCGAGTAAAAGACGATGCTTATGTTTGACTTTGTCGAGTGCATAGTGCACGCGAGCTATGTTTGTGGATAAGTCCCCGAGTAGCGTGGAATGAAAGAGGGTAGCCGAGCTAAGAAGACCGCTAGGTTTTCGTAACGTGATTTGTGAAATTGTTCCGGACGGGAGCTAGTGTTTCGGCGCTACGGACGGCCGAGGCTACGTTGGGTCAACCCGCACCGCTTTATGGCGGGTCAGTTTGTGGTGGTCCCGCCAGGGTAGGGTCACGAGGGTGTTAGGCCCAAGTTTAGTTAACCAACAGACGAAGTTCGTGGATGCTCGACCAAGAGGTCGGGCCACGGGTCACCATCGTGTTTTTCACCGTGACCGCTGCATGGGCGTTGATGTTATATCGTAAAGGTGGTAAGGTCGCACGGGTGCCCGCCACCTTACGAACATGTATGGAGCCCGTGTTACTACTGCTTTTTCGGAAGTTTTACCAGCAGGTTGTGAACTCAGCGTAGTCTCAGACGCGCTCGCCTCTGCCTGTTTGGATTTCGTGGGTAGTTGTGAGGATTGTTATCTCCCCGTGGGAAGTGTTTTATAGCTACCATTTCGTGTTCTGATATCGCCTCGCGACGCCTCAGGGCGAAGTGTAAGCACGGCCGATTGGTTCGACGCCGCGCGTTCAGATAGTTGGTTCATACGTGTTCACAGGACGTGGATAGCGGGCTTATCCGTAAGAGGTTTTTGGCACTGAGGAATCGTATGGATTATCGACGACGCCAGAGTTCGTGTCGACGGTCTTTCAAGGTACCACCCTGATAGTGGTGTAAGAGGAAACTTAGCCCGAAAGTTACTTGGGCCTTTGAGTTCACGCGGCGGATAGGCCAGCCGCTTATATGTTAGCATTTGCCGTCCGACTTAGAGGCAAGCTGCCTAGTCTTTCGTGTTATGTTCGAGAAGGAAATCGGAGATCCATCCAGAGTGTTCCCAGTTAATGATGACCACGTTAGAGATAGTAACCCCGAGTTTTGGAAACCGGCAGACGTAAATGCGGTAAGAGTTCGAGTGTACAAGAAGTACGACATCCTCGTGGATCGCACGTAGTCCCGCATCATTTGTCGGGTCGCCGAGTGACACTAGAACCTCGCGCAAAGTGACAAAAGTGGTATCGGAAGAAGCGAGCATGTATGGCGAGCATTGATGTGATCATTTCTTTTGTAAAGAGGCGCGGCGAAGTATATTTGCACTCTAGGTGCTCGTGGTGACGTTAGAGGTGTTTCCTCGTGGACTCAATGTAAGTATTTTGCGCAAGTTGTTTCGCGGCCATGGTGGCAAGGATTGTTTCGTAAGTATAGTAGTGAAGACTATACCGCGACGTTGGTTTTTGAGACTTAAGGAACATTCGACGAATGTTTCGCGACGGGAGAATGTTATACCCGATTTTCGTAGTATGTACGTATGACGACGAGAAAATTTGAACTCGAGAATAGGCTTGGCCGAATTATTTTTGTTCACAACACCCTGCTAGAGTCGTTACCTAAACGCTTCCACTTTCGTAGGAAAATTCGCTATGTCATTTTTAATTTTTATGATTTTTCCGAGTAACGACGTGTTGATCAACGAGAGGCGCCACTTGGCACCCTCTCATCGGCGGAAATTACGGGCGGTAATAGCTGACGACTCGCCTTTTGTCAAGTAGCAGGTAGGATATTTTGCGGTAGATGGATATGCACTTGGCATGATCTTGGCCCTACACTTGCTTAGCACTTGGCTCAATCTTCGCCATCGGGTCGCCTTGGCTCGACCTATAAATACCCCCCTCTTTGATGACTTCTTCATCCATTCCACAAAGTTTCTAAGTCTTGAAAGCCTTCCCCTCTCCTTGTGTGGTGTTTCGTGCAACACCCCCTCTCCCCTTTGTGAGGCCTCAGGCCGGTAGTCTTCCCCCCTTGGCCGAGAATACCCCCCCTCCTAATAGGGTTGGCCGAGGGGTATACACCCCCCCTTGTGGTGTTGTCTCGTATAAATACACCACCACCTTGGTAGAAATACTCTCAAAAGTATTGTTACTATACCCAAAATACCTTGGCCCTAATACCTTGTAGTATTACAAGGTTATACTTATACGAAAAGCCCAGAAATACTATTATACTTCCCTTCAGTCACAAAACCGAAATCCTAAGGAAAATCTCCATAGTTAGTTGGAGTAGTATGTAGAAGTTGGTTAGAACTTCTAAGGGTGGTTTAGAGCTGTCGAGCGCACGGAGTCGAGCTAAACGCTGCCTGTGATCGACTTTATACTTCTGGATAATTATGGGCTTATCGAGGTAATTATCTTGTTCTATTGTAATTGGAAATTACATGTTGTTAGAATATATAGTCAAGTATACTATATATAATCGAAGCGTAGTCTGCTTCGGCAATGTCTTTTGACTTAAGCTCAAGAATAAAGAATCGAATCAGAATTACATAGGACCGTATTTCAAGAGACTTGTAGTATTACCGTAGAGTAGAATTGTACACGCCCGCTAGACGGTAACCCTCGGTTGGCTTGCAGCCTACTTCGACAGAGAGGAGATTTACGCGTGGCGTGGGGAGGTGCGAATTTTCTAGAATGTTCTACGATAAGATCTAGATGTTAATGTCACTGTGGCCTTATAGGTCAAGTACTACGGTGGAGCGATCTACTGCTTAAGCAAGAGTCACGGCATTGAGGTACTGGAGCGCTTTGCTATTAGTCGATACTGCCGCGAGATGCGAACCTCTTCCTATCTCTTCTAGCATGATACGTGTGTAACTATGTAGTAGGGTAGACGCATGTGTGTTAAATGTATTTGATTGTCTAAAACATAAAGCGTTATAACGGCTTTATGAAGTTGTTATAACAATTTACGTATGTAAGAAAATACTTGGTTTTTAAAAGGTAATCGATTTGAACTATAATCGTCAAGTTATGTGATAACGAAGAACTTAAAGTATTTCAAAAGATTTTGAATCATTTTGAAAGAAGAGTAATACTTGGTTTTTGAAAACTTAAGAGTTATACTAGCTTTACGAGGTTAGGTATAACGACTTAAGAATGTTTTATCGATTTGGAAATCGAACGTATCGACAAACCATCGCAACGTTAATAAAAAGGAAATGTTTTGACAGATTAAAACCAAAGAGAAACTTCCATCCGCATGTAAGCCAAGATGAGACAAAATGATATTTCCTAGATCATGGTCAGAATAAGATTGTTATAAACAAGAATATCCTACTCACATATAAGGCTTATGTTCTCGATGGTTTAAAAGAGAATTATATTCTTAAATGAATAAGACTATGAACTACTAAACCTTTTAAAATAAGAAACGGAACATTTGAAATTAGGCAAACTCGACGCTTGGAAAATAATGTTGTTACTTGATTTTACAAAGGTAAGTGTTTTGATTTACTTCAAAAGATAATCACTCTATTTTCATATACTACGTATCAGGTGGTTTTGTGAAAGTAACGATCTTTTAAAGAGTTAATGTATGAAGTACTTTGGGGATAAAACCCGATCTTGTTATCATATAGCAGAAAGTACCTTGTGTATATAACTTGATTATGTTGGTTTGTGATTGCCTTGTAATACTTTCTTGTTGATTTGTTAAGTAAACACGCCAGGATGCTACGATGTTAGTATCTCGTGATGTTAGTGTAAAGGGTATCCTCGATCGCGCTTTTAAAGTTGTTTGACTCTCACCGCATGCTGGTATTGTACCACTCACCTTGACTTGTTTCCGAGGTTGTCGCCTCCGACGCGGTAGACTCAGCGTCCGGGACCATGATTCGAGAATACCTCACGCGTCCAGTGGGATCCATGCGAACTACGGAGTTCCGTGTTAGCGCCCTCGTGGTCACGCGGTCTGCGGCTACGCGATCGCGAGTCCGTGACGACGTCGGGAGTAGCTACCCTCGACAGGAATACCTCACGCGCCTACGAGGTTGGCCTACGCGAGTCGGAGAGTTCTGGCTAGACGCGCACATCCGAGCATCGCGCGAGTGACCGCTTTGATCATGTGACGGCAGACAGATATCATGATACGCTTTATGACCGTTAGTCGTGGGTGTTAGTAGTCGCTATGCCTTCGCATTTACCCCGCATCGCTTTATTAGGACAGTGGGACCCGTGTTCATGGTATTTCGTGCTTTTATATCATAAATCGCAATGGCGTAAGGTATTCCACGCATGATTGATGTTATGGGCTCGAGACCCATAGTTATATTCGAGTGACGACTTTGAGGCGCGAGTCCCCGACTTGACATGATCGCTATTTATCAGAATCGTAGTTTGCTTATCATACATGTCTCCCGCTTTATAGACTATTATGATTTCATTTACGTGATTTTTCGGGCCACATACTTGGTACTGTAGACCGACCTCCGGGGCCGCTCACGCCGCAGTCGAGGTACACCCGCCGCCGATCCTAGCTCTCGTGGTCACAGCTTGGGAAGCTCCGCTTCTCCGAGGCTTATCAGCCGTATAGTCCGTCGTAGTAGGTGTTTACATTCAGGGCTCATGGCCCCCCGCCATCATTGTCGTATCATTCTGAGGTCCAGAGTACGCCAGGGGCGTAGTTGTAGAAAGGGATGAATCGCTCAAATTGTTATATATTACGGCGTAACCGCTGGTTAGCATGTCTTCTTATTTCACCGCCTTATTGCATTGGTTTCATGTTATTGTTTTATGTTCTGATTACTGATGTTGTATCACCAGGTGCCCGGTAAGGCACTACCACGCCCGGTTCGGGTCGACAGCCGATAGTCTGGTTTGATGTTGGCGAGTTACGCTTAGGGGACCAGACTTGCGCAGCAGTGCGGATAAGGCGGCTTATCCGAGAGCGCTATTGATACCGTAGTCGCATGTAAGTCGACGCAGATCATCGCCGTCGTGATCCGGAGTTCGAGGTAGATGATTGGGTTTTTCAAGGTGCCACCCACGGCGGTGTGATGAGATTCGGAAGAAGGAAACTCACCAAGGTACATCGGGCCCTATCGATTGTCCGCAGGTAGGCAAGGTTGTCCATGAGCTGGATCCGCCGTCCGATCCGGAGGCAAAGCATCCGTGTTTCATGTTTCTGGCGAGCGAGATGTATCGGATCTATCTAGAGTGCATCCGATTGATGATGTCCAGTGATCGAGGGGTTATCGATGAGGAGATTCCCATAGCGATAATCGATCGCCGTTAGCGCTCGCGACCAAGGACGTGGCTTCCACAAAGTTCCGGGCGAACGAGCTCGTGAGGAGATGACGGGAAGTCGAGGAGGACACGAGGCGAAGTATCCTCACCTATTCCCACACCTCCGTGTAACTCACTTTCCTACTTGTAAATTTTCATTGTCATATTTGCTGTTGATGTATCAGGCTACGTGTGGCAAACTGCTTAAGTTATGAAGAACTTTATCGTTAATCGTTTTGGGAAGGAACATTCGACTTAATGTTTCTAAGGAGGGAGAATGTTATACCTGATTTCCAGAGTATGTAAGTAAGGACGTACGTACAAAAGTTTAGCCTTAGTTAGGCACTTTGTACGAAATGTTTGTTCAAAACTCACTTAAAGAATCGCTTCGACTAAACGCTTTACAAGCTTTGGGTAGGGAAAATTCCGGCTATGTCATTTATTATTTTTGCGGATTTTTCCGAGAGACGAAATATTTTGGACCAACGGGACTTGTCACCCTCATTGGACGACAATATTGGGCAAAGTTGGCACGTTTTTTGTGCCTTCTCCTTAGTCAAGGAGTTGGTAGGATATTTGTGTAGTAGATGGATAAGGACACTTGCCTAAATCTCCACCTTACATTTGCCTAGCACTTGGCTTCATCTTGGCCATTGGTTGGCCATTGCTTGACCTATAAATACCCCCCTTAAGATGAAGAGTTCTTCATCCACAAAACAAACTTTCCAAGTCTCAAAGTTCCCTCCCCTCTCTTGTAGTATTTTCATTCCAACACCCTCTCCCCTCTAGCCTATGGCTTTGGCCGGCAGCCCCCTCTAAAGAAATCCCTAGCCGAAACACCACCCCCCCTCCCTAGGTAGAAATGTTGTCTTCCAAGTATAGTTACTATTCATAAATACCCTAGCCCCAATCCAGTATCGTATTTAAGTAGAAGTTGTGTAGAACTTCTAAGGGGTCTCTGAGCTATCTGAGCGCATTTAGAGCTAAACCTCACTCAGATCGATTTTTAACTTGGATAATTTTGGGCTTATCGAGGTAAATAATCTTATCCTTCTTTGTAATTAGAGAATGCACGTAGAAGTATAGGAATAAGTATAAATACTTGAAGGATATTAAAGAATAGAATTGAATCATATCACAAGTAGGCGGTTTAAAAGAAGAATAATTGAATCAGATTTACATAGATCGCTTTCACAGAGACTTGAGTAGCTTGACTGCAGAGAAGTCACGCCCAAATTTCCGTAGAATAGAGAACCCTCTCGCTAGAATCGCATGTAATAGTTCAGACGCTGATAGACGATTTGACTATTATAGCCGATCCTCTCGCGCGACATATTCGGACTGGGCGTGGTTTTCGCGAGAAGGTATGTGATTCTTCCTATACTCTTAAGCATGATATTTTAAGATATATATATAGTACGCAGACGCATACGTGTTAATCGAATAATAATTACAGAATGTCTTTTGACTTAAGCCCGAATAATAATTACTACGCAATGTCTTTTGAATTAAGCCCTAATAATAAGAATCTTGATGCATTTCAAAAGAATATCAATCATTTTTAATGTAAGAGAAATATTTTGTTTTTAAACAAAAGCTTAAAGAGTTATACTAGCTTTACGGGAAGTTAGGTATAACAAACTTAAGAAAGATAAAAGGAACTGCTTACTTATTTGTTTATAAAACCTTGTATTGATTTATGTTGTAGTAGGATTGTTTGATAAGTAGACATATTATGATGCTACACGTGTTAGTGTCTCGTGAATGTCAAAAGGGGTCATTCTTGTCAGGCTTACGCTAAACGGTAAGTCCGTTGTATCATATTATATCACCTACCCTCGACGTGTTATACCGAGGGCTTGCCACCCTTGACGCGGTCTATACGGCCCATGCGCATGCGACTATGCGAGTCGCGGAGTTCCAAAGATTGATCATTCCGGTGTTCTATCCCGACGCGGGATGCCGGCGCGTCCGCGTGACTACGCGTCTATCGAGACTACGCGATCGCGAGTCCGCGAGGGTACCGTTAGCTACCCGACGCGAGGAATACCTCACGCGGTCTCTGCGGTGACCTACGCGATCATGGAAGTCCGTGATTAGCACGATAATGATACTACGGGCGATCGCCTCGCTTCGATCATTCGCGCCTAGAAAAGACCTCATACGCTTACCTATTATTGTTATTGTTTGTGATATGGCACTACGTGCAATTGAACCGATTGTATTTGCAATGGTTTTAAATACTTTGATTTCATTTAAGTACTTTACGCTTCACATACTTGGTACCGCTGTACCGACTCTCCTTCGGGCCGCTCACGCCGCAGGCGGCAAAGGTGCTAGATCCACATCCCAGATCTCTTTGCTGGTGTCGAGCTCCATCTTCTCCGAGGCTCGACTTGGGTATGATCTCCCAAGCTGTATAGTTTTGTACAGTGGTATGGCTGTGGCCCCGTTCCGCCATAGTTGTTTATCTTCTGAGGTTCAGAGCCCTATTGTACACTGGGATGTAATCGCAAAACTATGTTTATTTATATATGCCGAAAGGCTTACACTTTCTCACATAAAATCGTGGTCTCATTTTACAACCGCTTATGTCTTGTTTTTATATTCCATTACTCGATGTATGACTACTGGTGCCCGGTAAGGCACAAACACGGCCCTGAACGGGTCGTGACACGACATTATCTTAAACATGTCCTGAGTTACGGGTGTAACAACTTAATTGTTTTAAGAGAGAGAAACGACATGATTTAGAGAAGTAACTTGTTTTAAAGTGTGAGTTACTTGAGGTTTAAAAGTAAGAAACTTGTTTTCAAATATTAAGAGACTCAAGATTTTGAAAGTTAAGAAACTTGATTTGTAAGACGTGATACTTGGTTTTAAGTATAAGTCTCTTGGTTATAAAAGGAATGAATATGTCTAAAACTACAAAGCGGTTATAACGCTTTAAAGTTGGTTATAACGGCTTTAATAAGGTTAAGAAAGTTTTCTATTTTGATTATTAGGCATAAGTTGCCTAGATTGTGAAAAATTTAGTTACTTGATTTCAAGCTTTGAAATGAGTTTTCTAAAAGTGTAGTAACTTACTTTGAAAAATAGACACACCTCGATACTACGTGTTAGTATCTGGGGTTTTACATAAAAAAAGTCTTTTGAAAAGAATGCACGCACGTAGTACTTTGGCTTGTTTAATTGAGAATTATTCTACGCTGCCTGGATAAGTACTTTGTCTTGTTTAATTGAGAATTATTCTATGTGCCTTGATAAGTACTTTGGCTTGTTTAATCGAGAATTGCCAATGCTACGTGATAGCATTCGAGTACAAGTATTATGTTTTATTACGCTGTCGCTAATCTCTACGGAGGGTCACGCCTTGTTTTAAGTTTACTCGACGCATCGACGCTGAGGTGGGATTCCACGCATGCTTCCATTATTTGTATTACCCCATGGTCATGCTTATACGACGATTCCGGCACGCGACCACTAGGATACCTCGACACGCTTATATCGATGTAGATTCCGGCACGTGACTGTGAGGCGAAGTTAGATTCTGATTTGTTTGTATTACCCCACGGTCACGCTTTATACGATGGGATTCCGGCACGCGACCACGGCGGATACCCTGACACGCTTATATCGACGCGGATTCCGGCACGTGACTGCGAGGAGGTTAGATTCCTGATTTGTTTGTATTATCCCCACGGTCATGCTTATACGACGGGATTCCGGCACGCGACCACGAGGATACTCGACACGCTTACATCGACGCGGATTCCGGCACGTGACTGCGAGGCGTTAGATTCCTGATTTTTGTATTACCACATGGTCATGCTTATACGATGTGGATTCCGGCACGCGATCACGGGATACTCCTGGACATGCTTATACGACGTGGGATTCCGGCACGCGACTGCGAGGCGTTAGATTCCTGATTTGTTTGTATTACCCCACGGTCATGCTTATACGATGCGGATTCCGGTGGCACGCGACCACCAGGGATATTGTTATCTCACTGAGTCCACGCACGGTTGATATTATGGGCGAGACCCATAGTTATATTTGAGTAGTGACTTGAGGCACGCGCCCCAACTTGATATGATCGCTATGTATCAGGTGATCGTAGTCGCTATCATACATGTTTCGCTTTGTTTAGATCGTATGATTTCATTACAAGATTTCATCGCTTCACATACTTGGTACATTCTTCAGATCGACCTCCTCGGCCGCGTTCATGCCGCAGTTTAGGTACGCTAGCTTTGGTGATCTCGCAGTGTAGGACCGCCGTAGTTTTTTGATAGCTCACTGCTCGCGAGTTTATCTTTTGCATAGTTCCTTCAAGCATGTGCTTTTGTACGGCATGATGGTACGGCGGCCTTGTCCGCCATATTTCAATAAAACTCTAGAGGTCTATATTCATACGTGGATTGACTCATGTACATGTAGTGTCTTTTAGTATGTATATTATCCGCAAATTGTCGGCTTTGCCCTTGCACGTATGTTGGTTTTTTTTAAAAAAATGAGGTGTTATTTAAATTCCGCAGATTACTTGTGTTGTTAAGGTAGAAGGGTGCCTGTGTAGGCACACCACGGCCCGGTGCGGGGCGTGATAACCGTCCGCCCGCATAGACTATTTCACCCGCATAAGCCCTACTGACTGCATGAGTTATTCCTCGATCACGGGAGCAAATCTACATAATATGCAAATGCAACGAGCCCGGGGAATGACCCTGTAATAAAACAATACATCACTAGCACAACCAGCTATCATACATAACATAAGCACTACCGGCTTATCATACATAACATAAGCACTACCGGCTTATCATACATAACATAAGCATCACCGGCTTATCATAAATATCATAGCAAGTTAGGAAATCCCTTAACTTCTTATTAGCCTGAATTTTTAAGCATTCTCATTTTATTCAAACTTAAGGCACTAACATGTCATTAAAATCTGGGAATTTAACCCAATACTATGTACTTCCCTTCTTTTCAAATGACTCATTTTCATATAAAACCCCAAGATACTAACACTCGTAGTATCAAGACATGTCTACATTTCAAACAAGTCACTACATTTTTAGAAATACATTTCTAGGCTTCTAAATCAAGTGACTCTTACTTTAAAATTTTAGGCAATTGATACCTTTAAATCAAATTGCCCTTCCTTATTTCAAGTCATTTCCTTGTTTACATTACTAGAGAAAACCATTCTTTTAACCTTCCACAAAGTTGTTATAACCAACTTCCCATAAAGCCGTTATAACTCTTTATGTCTTAGACAAACTCATTCCTTTTATAACCAAGAGACTTATACTTTCAAATCAAGTTACTTAGTTTTCAAAATACTTCAAGTCTCTTAACTTTTAAGAAATCAAGTTTCTTAACTTAGAAAATCAAGTTATCAATGCTTTTCCCAAATCAAGTATTCTATACTTTTAAATCAAGTCATTCCTTCCTTTAAGAATCAAGTCCCATAACTTGAAAAATAAAGTCTCTTAACCTTTTTAGAATTCAATGTTCATAGTCATAAAATTTCATACGTAAACTCATTAACTTAACTAACATATACTTTTATGCGTTGTGAATATGTTATACTTGTTTATAAGGATCTTATTAAAGCAGCCATGATCTAGAAAATGTAATACAATTTTGTCTTATCTTAGCTTCTATGCAGATGGAGAATTCTACTCATTTTAATATAATTGATTGTCGATACATTTTCTTTTATTAACGCTGCAATGACTTGTTCGATACTTATTCTCATTCGTGGCAAGAATTTAGCAAATTCAACTTGACTCCAAATACTTCCTAATGACTCTTACCAACATCCCCCATAAGGCTTGGTAAGAACTTAGGATAACTTAGACGTAACTTTTACATAGAGTATATCAACATACATACCTCTTAACTTCTAAGAGTAGAAGGAATCATGAAATAGCACCACATGTATATTCCATACATAGAATCATGTCAAAAGAAGGAAGAGGTTCACATACCTCGCGACGATTATCGACAAGTAGCAAAATGCTCCAAAGTACTTCAACCTTGATAGGTATTCCATCCTTAAGTAGAATACGCTACTCGTAGTACTTCTACCTATATTTATCATAACATGTCTATCAACTCCTCACTTTAACATAGAATCATACTAAGTGTAAAGTCACCAAATTCTACGGAAAATCGGACAACACTTCCTTTGTTTCTACGTACTTTTCCACCTTTTTCAAGGCCCGAAAATCAATAACCAAACGCCACATTTAAGGCCCAACAATTCAGCAATACAAAGGGATTACACGCCTAATAGGAAGTGTAAAATTCTGCCCCACAAATAGTATAAAACTGTCCAATAATTCCAAGCCATATTCGACTACAATGTCATAACAATTATCAATTTCCTTTCAATTCCTTTTTCAATAGAAGTTGTTATTCCAACATGTTACATACATAATAACAATTACAACAACTATAAATCCTTTCTTCCTTAACATGTGACGATTGTAACTACCGTCCAAATTGATTTCAACATTAATGGCTAACTTGTCCATTTTCGGTTTTTAACATGTCGACATGATCCAAATCTTTTCAAACTTCATTCTATATACCACATGCTCATTTCTTAACTACTATAACATCTAATCTTCAATTACATTAAGAAGATGGAGATTTTACCTCAATAAGCCCTAATAATGTCCAAGCATAAAAGTCGATCCTTAGCAATTTTTAGCTCTTCTTCTTATGTTCCACCCGCTCCAAGCACTCCTTAGAAGCTCATGAAGAACTCCTCTTCAATTTCTATCTTCAAAGTTGAAGAACACCATAGGGTTTCGCCTTGCGACTAACGTAAAAACGTCGTTTTTCCGAGATATTTCTATTGAAATATCCTTACAATACCCTTATGGACCTTGGGTTAAAGTATTGTGAATAATGAACCACAATTTCAAAATTTTCTTGTCAGAAAGTTCACAATGCCGAGAGCAACTCTTAAGAACAAGAATGTTGTGAATTTTTTCTAAGTGTTGGAGACTTGGTCTTGCATCTAGTGTGTATATATAACACAATGGAGGGTCAAGATAATAACATATGTGTGGCTAGGATGAATGAAATTAAATGTCTATGCAAGTTGACTTGGTCAATTTTCTCAAGCTAGCAAGACTTGATCTTCTACATTGGTCAATGACCATTACACCCTTGCCCAATTTTGTCCAAGACCATGTGTGTGGGGGGGGGGTGTCACGTGTCACCCTCCCATTCGTCCATAAAATTTGGTAACCTTCGTGGGCCCCACAAAATGTAAAATTTCTGTGGGCCCCACGTGACCAAATCTGTAAAAATAAATTTTCATAATGATAATACATTCCATAATCCTCAAATAATGCATCTTGAGAATCTAATTCTCATCAACGAACCTTTTTCCTTTCCGACGTTCGAAAGAGTTTTCCTTCGGAAAAACAATTCTTCCTTTCGTACCAATTTTCAAGTCTTGTGTTATCGCCTATTCTCTTATTCACATGTCCTGAATTCGGGTGTAACAATAAGTTTGTAGAGGATACATGGATGTGATTGAACTTGAAAAAGTGGTGCAAAATAAGAGCTTTCGTCGAGACATCGGGTTGTTTTGAGATAAAATCGAGGTAAGAGTTCTTATTATTTTAAAGTAATTGGATATTACATGTTGTTATGTTTAAGGGATGAATTTGTGCTAAGGAAGAAATGAAAATAAGAAGTTGTAGGTGTTAGATATCGTGTCGGCAGAGTTGCCAATCTTGGTGCTGTTGGATTCGCTGGATTATAATATTGTTATCTACACTTGTCACATGTTAAAATAAAGTAATATGGTTGCTGATACGTGATATGGAATATATATATATATAAGTGTTGAAATGGGAATTTGATTATATAGAATCATGGAAAAGGACTTTGGATTTTGTAGTTGTCATACGTCAAAATCGTCAAATCGTAGACGCCGCCGTGTTGTTTTATGGATCGCTTGTCACAACCTGCTCAGTGGTTCCATGATCGTGCCTTACCCGCACCCAAGTAGTCATACATCGAGTAATCGGAATATAAAACAAGACATGAAACAAATGTAAATTAAGACACGCTTTCGAGAAAAGTCGCTTTCGATATATATATATAAACCAAAATCGCGCTTACATCCCAACTGCATAATAGACTACTGCACTTAAGGAAGTAAATAACTATGGCGGGACAGGGCCCCGCCATACCCTGAATGTACAAACTATCTACAACAACAGGGAGATCATACCCAAAAGTCGAGCCTCCGGAGAAGATGGAGCTCCTGACACCAAAGAAAAGATCCTAAGACTGAGGATCCGCTACCTGCTTCCCTTTACCTGCGGCATGAACGCAGCCCCCCGAAGGAGGTCAGTACAACAGGTACAAAGTATGTGAAACTGTAAAGTACTTAAATGAAATCATACCATTTTAAAACCAGTTTTACAAATATGTATTAAACAAACAAGGTAAATCGCACATAGTGCCACATCACAAACAAGAGCAATAAGAGGTAAATCAGAATGTCTCTTTCTAGGCCGCGAATGATCGGCAAGGCCAATCGCCCATAGTATCATTAAGCATGCCTAACTCGACTTCGCATCCGCATAGGCCACTCACGTAGGCCCGCATGAGGTATTCCCGATCGAGGGTAGCTACCTCGCATCGCCCCGACTCGTAGTCCGCACGGCCACATAGACCGCATGGCCACAAGCGACCGCACACTAACTCCGAACTCGTAGCTCCACATAGGCCCCGACCCGCATGAGGTATTCTCAATCATAGTCACATTGCATCGCTCGAGCTATACCGCATCGGAGGGCCTAACCCCAGATCATGTCAAGAGGTGAGTGATATAATACTAACATAATACTTTTATCGTTAAACAACATAAGCACAATAAGAATAACCTCTTTACACAAACGTTTACAAGATACTAACAAACATAGCATCACAATATATCTACTCAACAACCCATCTTATTATACTTTCCTGAATCAATACAAGTCTTTCATAAATACATAAGTAAACTGTTCCTTTTATCTTTCTTAAGTCGTTATACCTAACTTCCCATAAAGCTAGTATAACTCTTAAGCTTTTTGTTTTAAAAACAAATATTCTTCTTCTTTCAAAAATGATTTATAATTCTTTTGAAAGACTTCAAGATTCTTATTATTGAGACTCAAGCCAAAAGACATTAAGTAAAACCATGTTCAGTAAACACACGTACGTCTACCGTACTATATATATATATTAAAATATCATGCTCAAGAGTATAGGAAGAATCACATACCTCCTCGGCGAAATCCACCTGCCAAGTTGAATATGTCGCGCGCAGAGAATCAACCTATAATAGTCAGATACGTCTATCAATGTCTAGACTACTCTGTAGACTATTCTAAGCAGGGGGTTCTTTATTCTACGGAAAATTGGGCAGCACTTCCCTACCCGTCAAGTTACACAAGTTCATCAGAAATACAAATTCTATGTAAGTACAGTTCAATTCTTCTTCTGTTATACCCTTCTACTGTGATTACAGTTCAATTCTATTCTTTAATATCCTTCTAAATCTTATACTCAAGTCTTAACTATTCTTATATGTAATATCCAATTACAATAGAAGGACAAGAGTATTTACCTCGATAAGCCCAAAATTATCCAAGTTAAATGTCGATCCTGAGCAAGGTTTAGCTCCTAATCAGATGCTCCAAATACGCCCAAGAAACCCTTAGAAGTTGCTACACAACTCCTACTTACAACTTCAACCAACAATGAAGTTTCTCCTAGGGTTTCGCTTAGTGGCTAAAGGAAGTATAGTAGTAATTTCCTGACTCTAAGCATAGAGATAACTTGAAATACTACGGATCACTAAGGTATTTTGAGGATAATAACAATACTTGGAGAGTATTTTCTACCAAGAGGGGAGGGCCTTAGCCGAGACTACTAGGAAGGGGGAAGAGGGTGTTTCGGCTAAGCTCACTAAGAGGGGGGGGAGATGGCTTGGACGAAAACTACAACTAGAAGGGGGAGGATTTTAAGACTTGGAAAGTTGATTTGTGAATGAAGAATTCATCAACTCAAGGGGGGTATTTATAGGGCTTTCAAGGGCCAAGATGAAGCCAAGTGGTAGGCAAGTGTATGGTGGAGATTTGCACAAGTGCACCCTATCCTACTCCACAAATCCCTCACAAACATTGACCCAAGTTTTAGGCCACAAAACAAGCCACAAAACCATGCCCATCGTCCAAGGTTCCCCCCCCCCCCCTTTGCCGTCCACTTGAGGGTGACAAGTGTCACCCTCTCGTTGGTCCAAAATGTTTCATCTCTCGGAAAATACCCAAAAATTTATAAATGACATAGCCGCAATTTGCCCTACGCAAGTTTTGGAAAACGCTTGCCTGAAAAACCATTCGCTTTAGGTCAGGCACAAATTTCGCCATAGTGCCTATTTTAAGGCTAAACTCAGACGCACGCCTCACGCACATACTGAAATACGGGTATAACATTCTCCTCTCCTTAGAAACATTCGTCCCTATTGTTCCTTCCCCAGACCGATAATGTTAAGTTTCTTCATAACAGTAACAGTTTGCTACTGCCAAATAAGGCCACAAAACAACACTTAGGCAATAAGTAAATTAAATCAACAAGTAGGAAAGTGAGTTACCTAGAGGTGTGGGGAATAAGTGAGATACCGCCTCATGTACTCCTCTGCTTCCCACGTCATCTCCTCCTTGTTCTCGTTCCGCCATAAGACCTTGACGGAAGCCACATCCTTCGTCCGCAACCTCCTAACCTGACGATCGAGTATCGCAATGGGACTCTCCTCATACGATAACCCCTGGTCCACCGACATCGCCAATCGGATGCACTCTAGATGGATCCTCGATACATCTCCTCAAAGATGGAAACATGAAACACCGGATGCACCGCTTCCAGACGGACGGCAGATCCAACTCATAGGCAACCTTGCCTATCTCGCGACAATCTGACACGCCCAACGTACCTTGGGCCGAGTTTCCTTCTTCCCGAATCCATCACACCTTCATGGGTGACACCTTCAGAAAACCCAATCATCAACTCGAACTGGTGATGCCGACGACGATGATCTTCATATGACTTCGCCGACTCAGCCGCCAAGAATCGCCCGGATAAGCTTCACCTTATCCACCGCACCGCTGCACCAAATCAGTCCCACTAATCGCACTCGCCACATCAAACCAGCCTTATCGCCGACCGCACTTCTCCCATACAAGGCCTCATAAGGCGCCATCTCAATACTAGAGTGGTAGCTATTATTATACGCAAACTCAACTAGAGGCAAATGATCCTCCCGCTACCTCGAATCAATAACACAGCTCGCAACATATCCTCAAGAGTCTGGACGGTGCGCTCGCCGTCTGTCTCGAGGATGGAATGCAAGATTGTGCTCACCGCCCCTAAACCCTTTTCCGAAAGACCTCCATAAGTTAGCCAGAACCGCTCCTACGATATGATAGAAATAGGACCCATGCGCCTCACGATCTCTCTGATGTAAAGTCCGCATAATCTCACCAAAAGTCGTCATGACGGAAGAAAGTGGGTTGATTTCACACCGCCGACGATAACCCAAATAGAATCATGCTTCCTGAGTGCGAGGTAATCCCGTGATAAAGTCCATGTTGATCACCTCCCACTTCCGTGTCGATCTCTATCGTCGCAACAAACCACCGTGCCTCCGTGCTCTACCTTCACCACCGACAACACGCACCGAGCCACAAACTCGCAACGCCCCTCTTCAAGCCATCCCACCAATACACGTATCCGAGGTCGCGGTACATCTTGGTCGACTTCGACGGATAGAGTAACGCGCTACGCGGTGCTTCCCTAGAACTCGCCGCCAAGTCCCGCAATATCCGGAACACACAACTCGCCAAACCTTAGCACCCCATCGTGCTACCTCAAAAGCGACCCTTCCTCACGAAGAGTCGACACGGCATCGCGTCAAAATCGATCTCAAATCAAGGCTCTTCACCTCCTCGACGATGGAAGACTCGCAACCTCTCGAACTCAACCCCACCGCTATCGTAATCAATCAATCGACTTCAAGGCTCGCTAATCGATGCAAATCACGAACCATGCCTCCTCTCTCGGCCGCACATCCGATAGGCTACCCATCGACCTACGACTAAGCGGCATTCGCCACAATCGTTATAATTCATATTTCCGCAGTACGACGTAAGGACGCATGAGAAATTTGAGCCTTAAAGATTAGGCAAGGACGAAATTTTGTGCACAACACCAAAAGAGTCGCTTTCCGACTAAACGCTTTTCCGGATTTTATGGCGGGAAAATACGGCTATGTCATTTATAATTTTATGATTTTCCCGAGAGATGAAATATTTTGATCAACGGAGGGTGACATGTGTCACCTCAAAAGTGGACGCAAAGGCTCGATTGGCACGCTTTTGTTGCCTCGAGTAGGTAGGATATTTTGTAGATATTTTGTGTAGTTGATGAGCAAGTGGGACCCACAAACATTTGTCCAAATCTTGACCTTACACTTGCCTACCACTTGTCTTGATGTTGTCCCTTGGTTGTCCTTTAAATACCCCCCCCCCCCCCCTTTGTGAAGACTTATTCATCCACAAAAATCCCTAAGTCTTGAAATCCCTTCCCATCTCTCGAGAGTTAATGAGAGCACCCTCTTAGTGCCTCGCCGAGTGGTACCCCTACCTTGAGTTGTCTCAGAAAATACTACCCCCTCTTGGTAGAAATACTCTCCAAGTATTGTTACTATTCCAAAATACTCGCCCATATACCTTGTAGTATTCCAAGGTTACACTTATACTAAAAGCCCGTAAATACTATTATACTTCCCTTCACTACTAAACGAAACCCAAGGAAAATCTTCACGCTTGGTTGAAGTATTAGGAAGAAGTTTCGTAGAACTTCTAAGGGTTGTTTGGAGCGGTTGGAGCACCTTAGTAGAGCTAAACGCTGCTCAGATCGACATTAAACTTGGATAATTTTGGGCTTATCGAGGTAAATACTTTGTCCTTATATTGTAATTGGAAATTACATACCGTTGTAGCATAGAAATAAATATAAGATTCATAGAAGAGAATTGAACCGTAATGTAAGGATATTACGTAAAAGACTTGAATCAAATCACATCGTAAGAATAATCTACAGAGTAGTCTAGTCATTGATAGACTTGTATAACCCTTATAGGTTGATTGATCCATGAGCAGCATGTACTACTTGAAAGCGTGGACGAGGCTAGCCGTTATAGCCGTGGAGCGCTTTTGCTAATAGTCGATAATCGTCGCGAGGTATGTGATTCTTCCTATACTCGAGCATGATATTTTAAGAATGTATATATAGTACTAGACGACGTGTTAATCGAACGTAGTTTTACGCAATGTCTTTGACTTAAGCCCAATAATAAGAATCTTGAAGTATTTCAAAAGAATTAAGAAACATTTTCAAGGAAAAGTAATACTTGGTTTTAAAAGCTTAAGAGTTATACTAGCTTTATGGGAAGTTAGGTATAACGACTTAAGAGAGATAAAAGAATGGTTTATTAATTTTAGAAGTTAAGAGACTCGATCTTAAAAGATAAGAGACTTGACTTAAATAAATTAATATGAGTTTTAGTGTGAAACCTCATTCATGAGTAATGAGTACTTGGTTTTAAAGAATAATGTTTTACCGATTTCAAAATCGTAATAAGTATCGAACAAACCATCGCATAGGGCTAATAAAGGAAAATGTATGGAATAATTAAGTATTATTAAAACCAAGAGAAACCTCCATCCGCATAGAAGCTAAGATGAGACAAAATGATATTACATTTCCTAGATCATGGTCGCTTAAATAAGATTGATTATGAACAAGAATAACCTACTCACATATAAGGCATATGTATCTCAAATTGTTTTAAAGGAGAATTATATCATGAGTGATTAAAACTATGAACTACTAAACCTTTCAAAATGAGAAACTTGAGTATTTGAAATTAGGCAAACTTGAACGCTTGGAACATAAGGTTGTTACTTGATTTTACAAAGAGAAGTGTTTTGATTTCATTTAAAAGATAGTCACACTATTTTTATACTACTGGTATCAGTGTGACTTTCGTGAAAGAAACGGATCTTTTAAAGAGTTATCAGATGTAAGTACTTGGGGGATAAACTCCGAACTTGTTAATATAAAGTAGAAATTACCTTGTGTGGAGAACTTGATTGTATTGGTTTGTGATAGCCTTGTAATATTTTCTGTTGATCGATAAGTAAACATGTTAGGATGCTACGGTGTTAGTATCTTGAGATATTCTTGTGCGGCTTACGCTAAACTTTAAGCCCGCTAGATCGTATTATATCACATATCCTCGACTTATTATACCGAGGGCTTGCCACCCTTGATGCGTCTATACGGCCTACGCGTCTATGTGACTATGCGGAGCGGTATGCTCCAGTGATTGATCATTCCGGTGTTTTAGCCCGACGCGGGGACGCCTACGCGGTCAGCGTGACTATGCGGTCTATCGAGACTATGCGGCTGCGGAGTCCGTGAGGGTACTGGTTAGCTACCCCGACGCGTCTATACGATCTATGCGGTCTATGTGACCCATGCGGTCGCGGAAGTCCAGGATTAGGCACGATAATGATACTACGGGCGATCGGCCTTGCTTCGATCATTAGCGCCTAGAAAAGACTACAATATATCCATTTCGCTTGCTTATGTTATGGCGTGAGACCCATAGTTATATTTGAGTGATGGCTTTAGGCGCGAGTCCTCGACTTGACATGATCGCTATTTATTGTGAATCGTAGTTTGGTTATCATACATGTCTCCCGCTTTATATAGACTACTATGATTTCATTTACGATTTTCGCCACATACTTGGTACCGTTGTAATCGACTTCTCGGGCCGCTCATGTCACGACCCATTCCGGTTCGTGAATCGTGCCTTACCGGCACCCAAGTAGTCATACATCGTAGTAATCAATGGAAATATAAACAAGACATGAAACAGCTTTATAAAATAAGACACGCTTTATGTGAACAAACGCGCTTTTCGCATATATATATAAACAAGGTTTAGCTACATCCGACTAATCGCATCATGACTATGCACTTAAGGAAATATACAACTATGGCGGACAGGCCCCGCCATACCTCGATCAGACAAATCTATCTCGCACAGGAGATCATACCAAAAGTAGAGCTCTCCGATACATGGAGCTCCCGACACCAATGCAAAGAGATCCTAAGGACGCGGATCTAGCACCGCTGCCCTTTACCGCAGATAAACGCACTTCAAGGAGGTCAAGACAGTACTAAGTATGCGAAATCAGAAAGTACTTAAATGAGAACATATCATTTTAAAACCAGTTTACAAATATGTGTGAAACAACCAAGAAACCGCACATAGTGCCACATCACAAACAAGAGCAACAATAGGTAAATCGTAATAGGTTTTGTCTAGCCGCGAATGATCAAACAGGCCACTCACCCACATCATCATTCTCGCAAGCCTAACTCGACTCTGAGTCCGTGATAGGCCACTCACATGGGCCCGCATGAGGCATAACCCCGCATCGAGGGTAGCTACTCCTGCAACGCCCCGACTCGCTGTCCGCACGGCCACATGGACCGCATGAGGTATAACCCCGCACACTAACCCGAACTCCCGTAGTTCGCGATAGGTCCTTGACCCGCATGAGGTATTCTCAATCACGGTCCTGCATCACCGAGTCTACCCCGCACGGAGGCGCAATTTAACCCCTGCATATGTCAAGAGGCGAGTGATGTTACACTAACCTAACAAATTATCGTTAACAACATAAGCACAACAAGAATACTCTTTTACACAAACGCTACAAGACACTAACACACATAGTATCATATCATGTCTACTTATCAAACCATCTTATTATTCTTTTCACAATTCAATATAAGTCGTTATAAACACATAGGCAAACTGCTTTTATCAATCTTAAGTGGTTATACTTAACTTCCCATAAAGCTAGTATAACTCTTAAGCTTCGCTTTAAAAACCAATTAGTTCTCTTCGTTGAAAAATGATTCAAAGATTCTTTGAAATGCTTTCGATCTTTATTATTCGTGCTTGCCAGGCATCGCCGTAGTGTTATTCAAAGCTTAAGCCTGAGGCATTGCCGTAAGTATTATTCGCTTAACATATGTACGCTCACCGACTATATATATATTGTAAAATATCATGCTTTAGGAAGAATCACATACCTTCTCAAATAAAACCGCCAAGATGAATATGTCGCGCAGAGAATCAAATTTATAATAGTCACGTACATCTTATCAATGTCTAGACTACTCAAGGTCATTCTAAACAGAGGGTTCACAATTCTACGGAAAGTCGGGCAGCACAACCCTACCCGTGAGCTATATGAGTTCATCGTGAAAACACCCTATGTGAGTACAATCAATTATTCTTCTTTAAACCCTTCATCGTGATAATAGCTCAATTCTATTCTTTAATACTCTTCTAAGTATTTATACTTATTCTTATACTTCTTCAAGATATATTCTCTAATTATAAAAGAAGGGTAAGTTTATTTACCTCTGTAAGCCCAATAATATCCTAGATAAAAGTCGCTACGAGCAAGGTTTAGCTCCTAAGTTGTACATCCGATAGCTCCAAGGAAACCTTAGAAGTTCTTCACAACTTCTACTAAGTACAAAGGGATTTGGGCTAGGTATTTTGGGCATTATAACAATACTAGAAGGCAACTTTTCTACCAAGGAGGGGTAGGTTTCGCCAGGCTAGTGGGTAGCCTCGCCAAGCTTCTGGGAGGGGTGTTGGACGAATTGCTTACAAAGGAGAGGAAGGATTTTTAGACTTGAAAGCTTTTGTGGATGAAGAACTCTTCATCTCAAGAGGGTATTTATAGGTCAAGGACGGCCAACCAATGGCCAAGATGAAGACAAGTGCAAGGCAAGTGTAGGTCAAGATTAGGCAAGTGTCCTTGGCCAACTTGCACACAAAATATCCTACCAACTACTTGACCAAGTTGTAACCCAATCGCCATATTGCCGGTCAAGTCCATCAATCGAGGGTGACAAGTGTCGCCTCCCGTTGGTCCAAAATGTTTCGCCTCTCGGAAAAATCCGCAAAAATAAGAAATGGCATAGCCGAAATTACCCTACGAAAGTCGTGGAAACGCTTCATTGAAAAACTATTCGCGTGAGTTGTGCACAAAAACGCCCAAGGCTTATCTTTAAGGCTAGACTTTTGACGTATTCCCACGCACGCACTGGAAATACGGTATAACATTCTCCCACTTAGAAACATTCGTCCCGAATGTTCCTTCCCAAGACGCTTAACGATAAGATTCTTCATAACTTAAACATGGTAAAAGCCACATACGCGCCACAAAACAACACTTAGGCAAAAACGATAACGAAAATTTACAAGTAGGAAAGTGAATTACCCGAGGTGTGGGAATAGTGAGATATCGCCTCATGTCCTCCTCGCCTTCCCACGCCATCTCCTCCCCGAGCTCGTTCCGCCACAAGACTTTGACGGAAGCCACGCCCTTCGTCCCGCAGACGCCTAACTCGACGATCGATTATCGCTATGGGAATCTCCTCATACGACAACCCCTGGTCACCGACATCGCCAATCGGATGCACCCTAGATGGATCCCCGATACATCTCCTCAAAGATAGATACGTGAAACACCGATGCATCGCTTCAGATCGGACGGCAGTTCAACTCGTAGGCAACCTTGCCTACCTCGGACACCTGAAACGCCCAATGTACTGGGCCGAGTTTCTTCTTCCCGAATCTCATCACACCCTTCATGGGTGACACCTTTAGGAAAACCCAATCATCAATCGCGAACTCGGATGTCGACGACGATGATCTCGTGATACGACTTCGCCGACTCGAGTCGCCAATAGCCGCCTTGATAAGCTTCACCTTATCCATCGCCGCTGCACCAACCGTCCCACTAGCGCACCTCACCCACATCGAACCAACCTATAGGCGATCCGCACTTCTCCCATACAAGGCCTCATAAGGCGCCATCCGAATACCGGAGTGGTAGCTATTATTATACGCGAACTCAACTAGAGGCAAATGATCCTCCCAACTACCATCGAAAGTCAATAACACAGCTCGCAAAGATATCTCGCAGTCCGGATAGTGCGCTCGCTCGTCCGTCTGCTCGGATGAAATGCAAGATTGTGCTCACTGCGCCCCTAAACCCTCTCGAAGGATCTGCAGTTGGCCGAAATCGGGCTCTCTGTCTGATATGATCGGGTAGGGACTCCATGCACCGACGATCTCTGATGTAAAGTTCGCATAATCTCACTAAAAGTCGCCCCGACGGAAGAAAGTGGGCTGATTTCACACCGCTCGACGATAACCCATATAGAATCATGTCTCTCCGAAAAGTAGGTAATCCCGTGATGAAGTCCATGTTGATCACCTCCCACTTCCGTGTCGGGTCTCTATCGTCAGAATAAACCACTGTGCCTCGTGCTCTACCTTCACTGCTGACAACACGCATCGAGCTACGAACTCGCAACGCCCCTCTTCAAGCCATCCCACCAATACACGTATCTAAGGTCGCGGTACATCTTGGTCGCACTTCGATGGATAGAGTAACGCCGCTAAAGTGCTTCCCCAAGAACTCTTGCCAAGTCCTCGAACATCCGAACACACAACCGCCAAACCTTAGCACCCCATCGTGCTACCTCAAAAGGACTCCTTGCCTCACGAAGAGTCAGACACGATATCCGATCAAAGCCGATCTCGAATCGCTGCCTCTTCACCTCCTCGACGATGGAAGACTCGGCAACCTCACGAACTCTAACCCCACCGCTATCGTAATCAATCAAACGGACACCAAGGCTCGCTAATCGTGCAAATCACGAACCATGTCCCTTCTCTAGCCGCACATCCGACAGGCTCCCCATCGACCTACGACTAAGAGCATCCGCCACAACATCGCCTTGCCCGCGGCACAGATATCAACATCGTAATCCTTAAGCAACTCTAACCACCGCCTCGCTGTGAAGTTCAGCTCCTCCGTCAAGATATACCGAGGCTCTTGTGGTCTGTGAAAAATATCCACGCGAACCCCATACAAATAGTGCCTCCAGATCTTCAAAGCGTGAATCACACCGCTAACTCCAAATCACGCGGGTAGTTCCTCGTGTTTCTTCACCGCCGACGCATATACTATAACTCGCCATGCCGCATCAACACACATCCCAACCCGATGCCCGACGATCACAATACACGACATAACCATCCGACCTCCGGAAGAGTAAGAACGGGGCGGCCGCTTCTCTTCAAAGAATCGAAACCCCGCCACAAGCATCACCATCAAACTTGAACTCGTCGCTTTCAGTCCCTAGTCATGGTGCAGAGATAAGCAAACTTCTCCACACCGATAATATCTCGCAAGGCCTAAAATCGCGAACCTCTCGGAGTAGGTAGGCCAAGTCCTCGATCGCCGATCTCGCCAGATCTACTCGAATGCCATCAACCCCCACAATATGCCTAAGAAACGCCATCAAGTCAACCAAAACTCACATTTGGAAAACTTGGCGATAAATCGCTGGTCTCGAAAATCACAAGACAGCCCTCAAATGCTCGCATGCTCGCCTCCGAGCGAGAATAAACCAAGATATCATCAATGAACACTATCACAAACGTGTCCAAAATGGCTTGAACACTGTTCATCAAATCCATGAATACCGCCGAGCATTGTGGTTATACCCCGTAGTTCCGTGGTATGTATGCAAGGACGACGCACGAGAATACGCATGTAAAGATTGAAAGGAAGAAAGAGGTGAATTTTCCACTAAAAGTTTCCGCTTTTTGTGAAGGAAAAAGGTTCGCTTATGGAATTGATTCGATTTGGTATTCTGACTTCACGAAAATTAGAGAATTATGGAATTTTATTTTCGAAAATGGTCACGCTGGGCCCACGGAGAAATTTACGCTTTGTGGGGCCCGCTTTGATTTTGAGATTTTGGCCGCTTTGGATATTTTCAAGACGAAATATTTTGATTTAATCGGGGCGACACGTGTCACCCCCATGTGGCACCTTTGGGCCGAAATATGTTTGTGCACAACACCTTGCTAGAGTCGCCGACTAAACGCCACGCCTTTCGTAGGGAATTTCCGCTATGTCATTAAGTATTTTTATGGATTTTTCCGAGAGACTTAACATTTTGGACCAACGGAGGGCGACATGTGTCACCCTCACATCGAAGCAAGTGGCGCACAACGGACGATTGGGAAACGGCAAGTGGAGATATTTTTGTAGATATTTTGTGCAAGTCGCTAGGTACACACGGGTGAATCTCGCCCTACACTTGCCTAACACTGCCAGATCTCGCCATTGGTCCTTGGCTTGTGCTATAAATACCCTCTCCTTTGATGAACTTCTTCATCCAAAATGCCTAAGTCTCGAGAGCCTTCCTCCCCTTTTCGCGAGGCCCTCGTCGAGAGTTCCCCACTGGTAGGCGAGGTAGCCACCCCCTCCTTTGTGGTGTGGCCGGGTACCCCTCAGCCTAGTTGCTTTCAGATAATACCCCCTCAGTGGTATAGAAATACTCTCCAAGTATTGTTGTAATGCCCAAAGTACCTTAGCCTTATCCCGTGTTGTGTTCTAAGGTTATACCGATACTAAAAGCCCGTAAATACTATTATACTTCCGTCACCACAAACCAAACCCTAGAAAATCTCCATAGTCCGTTGAGTATTGTGGTTGGTTAGAACTTCTAAGGTGGTTTAGAGTTGGTCGAGCGCCTGAGTCGAGCTAAACGATTGCCTGTGATCGACTTTTACTGATACTTATGGGCTTATCGAGGTAATTATCTTGTCCCCTATTGTAATTGGATATTACATGTTGTAGGAGTATATAGTTGAAGTATACTATATATAGTTCTGAATCAGAATTACATAGACCGTACATAGACTTGTAGTAGCAAGTGGTGTAGAATTGTACGTAGGTTAGGATATAACCCCGGTTGGCTTGGTAGCTACCTGTTAGAGGAGGAGATTTACGTCATATGGGGGAGGTGCCGAAATTTCAGAGAAAGTTCTACGATGAGACCTAAATGTTAATGCCAGTGGCCTTATAGGTCAAGTACTACGTGTGGCGCGCTCTACTTGGCTGAGTAGCCGGCATTGAGGTACTGAGCATTTTGCTATTAGTCGATAATCGTCGAGGTATGCGAACCTCTTCCTATCTCTCTAGCATGATATGTGAACTATGTAGTACGGTAGACGCATCACGTGCTAAATGTATTCGATGGTTTAAAACATAAAGTGTTATAACGCTTTACGGGAAGTTGGTTATAACACTTTTTATGTAGATAAGAAAACACTTGTGGTTTTTAAAAGGTAAATGATTTGTTTATAATCGCTTGATGTGTGATTATAAAGAACTTGAAGTATTTCAAAAGATTTCTCAAATCGCTTTTGAAAGAGAAGTAATACTTGGTTTTGAGAACTTAAGAGTTATACTAGCTTTATGGGAAGTTAGGTATAACGGCTTAAGAACGCTTTTACGATTTTGGAAATCGGGATGTGTATCGACAAACCATCGCGTTAATAAAAGGAAATGTTTTGAACAATTAAGTATTATTAAAACCAGAGAAACTTCCATCCGCATGAAGCTAAGATGAGACAAAATGATATTTCCTAGATCACGGTCGTAATAAAGATTGTTATAAACAAGAATATCCTACTCACATATAAGGCTTATGTTTCGATTGTTTAAAAGAGAATTATATTCTTAAATGAATAAGACTATGAATCATAAACCTTTCTAAAATAAGAAACGTGAACATTTGAAATTAGGCAAACTTGACGCTTGGAAAATAATGTCATACTTGATTTTACAAAGGTAAGAGTTTTGGTTTTCTTAAAAGGACATACCACTCTATTTTATACTACGTATCAGGTGACTTATGTGAAAGAAACAGATCCTTTTTAAGATTTTAATGTGAAGTACTTTGGGGATAGATACAGAACTTGTTAGTAGAAAGTACCTCGTGTGAATAACTTGATTGTATTGGTTTGTGATAGCCGTAATACTTTCTTGTTGCTTTGATAAGTAAAAGTGTTAGGATGCTACGTGTTAGTATCTTGTGATGTTTGTGTGGGGTTTCTGATTGTGCTTATTAACTATCACGTTATGATAGTATTGCGGCATTCATCTCGAGACGATTCCGTTAAGTCGCCTCCGACGCGGGTAGACTAAGCGGTCCGGGACCATGATTCGAGAATACCTCATGCGGGTCCCGGGGCCTATGCGAGCTACGAGTTCCGTGTTAGTGTACGCCCTTTACGGGCACGCGGTCCTTGTGGCCATGCGATCAGCGAAGTCCGTGACGACGCCGGAGTAGCTACCCTCGACGCGGGAATACCTCATGCGGCCGATGAGATTGGCCTACGCGAGCCGCGGAAGTTCCAGACTAGACGCGCGACATTAGATATCGCGCAAGTAGCCGCCTTTGATCACGTGGCGTCTGCAGACAGATCTTATGATACGCTTTATGACCTTGTTGGTACGGTGAGTGTTAGTAGCTCGGCTATGCCTTCGCATTTACCCCGCATGCTTTATTAGACACAGTGGGACTCGTGTTCATGTGTATTCCTTGGTGCTTGTATATCATAAATCGCGGCGGTGAGGAAGGTATTCCACGCACGATTGATGTCGCGGCGTGAGACCCATTGTTAAATCGAGTGATGACTGAGTGCGAGTCCTCGACTTGACACGATCGCTATTTACGGTGAATCGTAGTTTGGTTATCATACATGTCTCCCCGCTTTGTATAGACTACTATGATTTCATTTACGATTTATTTTAGTTTCACATACTTGCACTCGCCAGATCGACCTCTCGGGGCCGTTCATGCCGCAGTTGAGGTACATCACCGTTGATCCTAGCTCGTGGTCACAGTTACGTTTGGGAAGCTCCGCTTCTCCGAGGCTTATCACGTATAGTCCCCGTCAGAAAGTGTTTACATTCGTGGTTTGGCGGGCCTCGCCCCGCCATCATGGTCGTATCATTCTGCAGGTCCAGAGTAATCGCTGTGGCGTGGTTGGTAAAAGGATTAAGTCGCTCATTTGTAAAAGAGTTGATGGTTATATATATGCCAAAGGCAAGTTTTCAGATTATTGTTTTATGTTCACGATTACGATGTTGTGTCACTAGTGGTGCCCGGTAGGCACCACCACGCCCGGCCGGTCGTGACAAAGTGGTATCGAGCGATTAATCCTGAAAGTGTCTACGCATCAGATTCCAAGAGAGTCTTGATTATCGGTGTTGTGCACTACATCAATAATCGTGAGGCTATAGGATATTTAGGATTGATTTCTATTCTTCTCACTCGAGATCGTGCCTTAGAGCCGTGTTGTAAGTCAACCCTCCGACGAAATCTTTCCTTATCATTATGCTCCGCGTAGGCAACCCGAGCCCAGAGGCGCAAGCCGGCGAGTCGCGAGTAGAGTTCGAGGCGTGGCGAGGGCACAGTGCCCAATCATTACCTAGGTAGTGCTTCATTCGGGATTTGCGACGTCACTAGCCCCGCAGAGTTTAGCATGACGGCAGCTTCCTCTGGCCCACGATATTTGAACCTTCGCCCACGATCGAACGGTGAATATAGATTGCAAAGAGGCAACCTTGTTACTAGCTATGGATTTGGCTACCAGAGAGTATACCGATGTATCGCGAGTCTTGATGACTACCTAAGAGAAGGTTGTGCAAAAGTAATTCTTCATTGTTGAGCATGGCACGTACGGGCTTATGTACGCAGCCGAAAACGTAGATCGACGCGTTAACCAAGGACACAGAAGAGGTCGAGCAGAAGGTCCTTCGGTAACTTTCAAGGTGAGTATACCTTAAGTGCTATGTTCGATAGCTTGGTGTTAGTTGTGATTAGAATCATGGGTTAACCGAGTAAGATTTTGGGGGATAGAAGATGTGAGCCTTAGAGTGTTATACGTAAAGACCTTAGAGGTAAGGGCCATCTCGAGAAAGGTGTAGTGTTATGTTTGACTTATGGAGTGCATAGTGCACGTGAGCTATGTTCGTGGGATAAGTCCCAGAGTAGCGTGATTTGAAGGAAGGTAGTGAGCTAAGACCGCTGTTTTCGTAACGTGTTTAGTAAGATTGTTCCTTCGGGAGATGGTATTTGCGCGCCGGGTCGGGTTGAGGCTACGCGGGTCAACCCGCGTAGGTTCAAGTGGTCGGGCCAGGTGGTCCTCTTGTGTTAGGGTCGCGAGGGTGTTAGGCCCATGTTTAGTTAGCCGGCGTAAGTTCGTGGATGCGTTCGACCGCTGGTCGGGCCGACGGGGCACCTATCGTGTTCTTCGGTCGGTCGCTCCTCGCAGTTGATGTTATCTCAAAAGGTTGCGAGGTTGCACGGTGCCTACCTTCACCTTATGACGGATGGAGCCAGGCACTACTGTTTCTCTTCTCGAGTTTGTACGAGTGCAGGCTAGAACTCAAGGTGAGTCTCCAGACGCATTCGCCCCGCCATGTTTTGATTTCGGGGTAGCTGGCGATCGTTGTTCCTGGCCGGGAGTGTTTAAGCTACCATGTCGTTGTTCGGATGTCGCCTTGTGACGCCTTGTAGCAGAAATGCAAGTCACGGCCGATTGGTTCGATGTTGGCGTGGTTCGATAGTTGGTTCAGCTTGTTCCAAACAGATGGATGGTGAAGCTTTGTCTAGTTAAGTTCCGCACTGCAGGAATCGTGGCGATAATCGGCGACGACGCCAGAGTTCGCCGACGGTCGGTCTTCTTGAAAGTACCACCTGACAGTGTGACGAAGTTTTGGAAATGAAGGAACTTAGCCCGAGTTACTTGGGCCTTTGTGAGTTCATGTGAAGAATAGGCCAGCTTTATATGTTAGCATTTGCCGTCCGACTTAGGAAGAAGGGCGTCCGGTCTTCGATTGTTATGTTCGAAAGTATCAAGATCCATCCGAACGTTCCCGATTAATGATGACCACGTTAGAGATAGTAACCCCGAGTTTTGGAACCGCCGACGAATGTGGTAAGAGTTCGAGTGTACGAGATCCTCGTGGATCGCATAGCCCGCACCATTTGTCGGGTCGCCGAGCGCGCTCACAAAGTGACAAAAGTGGTATCGCGACTGGCGAAGTATATTTTGACCGGAAGAGGTATTTGTGGTGATGTAGAGGTGTTTCCTCGTGGACTTAGATGTAAGTTTTGGCGCAGTATTTCGTGGGCCGTATGGCAGATTGTTTCGTAAGTATAGTAGCGAAGACTACATCGGCACGCTTGTTTTGAGATTTAGAAGGAACATTCGACGAATGTTTCTAAGGGGGAAGAATGTTATACCCCGTAGTTCCGTGGTATGTATGCAAGGACGACGCATTTGAGAATACGCATGAAAGATTGGAAAGGAAGAAAGAGGTGAATTTTCCACTAAAAGTTTCCGGTTTTGTGAAGGAAAAAGGTTCGTTTATGGGAATTGGATTCCCGTGATTTGGTATTCTGACTTCCGAAAATTAGAGAATTATGGAATTTTATTTTGAAAATGGTCACGTGGGCCCACGGAGAAATTTACGTTTTGTGGGGCCCGCTTTGATTTTGAGATTTTGGCCGCTTTGGATATTTTCGAAGACGAAATATTTTGATTTAATCGAGCGACACGTGTCACCCCATGTGGCACCTTTGGGGCCGAAATATGTTTGTGCACAACACCCTGCTAGAGTCGCCGACTAAACGCTTTCACACTTTCGTAGGAATTTCCGCTATGTCATTAAGTATTTTTATGGATTTTTCCGAGAGACGAACATTTTGGATCAGCGAGGGTGACGTGTCACCTCACATCGGAAGCAGGCGCGCACAACGACGATCGGAATGGCAAGTGGGAGATATTTTTGGTAGATATTTTGTGCAAGTTGGCTAGAGTACACATGGGTGAATCTTAGCCCTACACTTGCCTAACACTTGGCTAGATCTTGCCATTGGTTGGCCTCGCTTGCGCTATAAATACCCTCTCCTTTGATGAACTTCTTCATCCAAAATGCCTAAGTCTTGAGAGCCTTCCTCCCCTTTTCGAGCCCTCTTGTGAGAGTTCCCCCTGGGTAGAGTCGAGGGTAGCCACCCCCTCCTCAGGTGTGGCAAGTACCCCAGCCTAGTTGCTTCGTATAATACCCCTTCAG
Source organism: Przewalskia tangutica (assembly GCA_029844215.1). NCBI lineage: Eukaryota > Viridiplantae > Streptophyta > Magnoliopsida > Solanales > Solanaceae > Przewalskia > Przewalskia tangutica. The sequence continues at coordinate 96,087,340 of CM056729.1, forward strand.
TGGTATAGAAATACTCCAAGTATTGTTGTAATGCCCAAATTACCTTAGCCTTATACCTTGTTGTGTTCTAAGGTTATACCTACGAAAAGCCCGTAAATACTATTATACTTCCCAATCCACGAAACCAAAACCACAGGAAAATCTCCATAGTCCGTTGAGTATTGTGTAGAAGTTGGTTAGAACTTCTAAGGGTGGTTTAGAGCGGGTTGGAGCGCCGAGTCGAGCTAAACGATTGCTCAGATCGACTTTTTACTTGGATACTTATGGGCTTATCGAGGTAATTATCTTGTCCCCCTATTGTAATTGGATATTACATGTTGTAGGAGTATATAGTCAAGTATACTATATATAGTTCGAATCAGAATTACATGGGTGATCAGACATAGACTTGTGTAGTAGCATCGTGGTGTAGAATTGTACCGTTAGGTTAGATGTATAACCCCGGTTGGCTCGTAGCCCTGCAGAGAGGAGATTTACGCTGTTTGGGGGAGGTCTTCGAAATTTCAGAGAAAGTTCTACGATGAGACCTAAATGTTAATAAGCGCCTTGGCCTTATAGGTCAAGTACTACGTGTGGCGCTCTACTTGGCTTAGGAGTAGCCGACGGCTGAGGTACTTCGAGCATTTTGCTATTAGTCGATAATCGCCGCGAGGTATGTGAACCTCTTCCTATCTCTCTGGCATGATATGTGTGAACTATGTAGTACGGTAGACGCATGTGCTAAATGTATTCGATTGGTTTAAAACATAAAGTGTTATAACGGCTTTATGGGAAGTTGGTTATAACGACTTTATGTAGATAAGAAAACACTTTGTGGTTTTTAAAAGGTAAATGATTTGTTTATAAGCGCTTGATGTGTGATTATAAAGAACTTGAAGTATTTCAAAAGATTTCAAATCGCTTTTGAAAGAGAAGTAATACTTGGTTTTGAGAACTTAAGAGTTATACTAGCTTTATGGGAAGTTAGGTATAACGGCTTAAGAACGCTTTCTCGATTTTGGAAATCGATGTATCGACAAACCATCGCGTTAATAAAAGGAAATGTTTTGAACAATTAAGTATTATTAAAACCAAAGAGAAACTTCCATCCGCATAGAAGCTAAGATGAGACAAAATGATATTTCCTAGATCACGGTCGTAATAAAGATTGTTATAAACAAGAATATCCTACTCACATATAAGGCTTATGTTTCTCGATTGTTTAAAAGAGAATTATATTCTTAAATGAATAAGACTATGAAGCTAGAAACCTTTCTAAAATAAGAAACGTGAACATTTGAAATTAGGCAAACTTGGACGCTTGGAAAATAATGTTGTTACTTGATTTTACAAAGGTAAGAGTTTTGGTTTTCTTAAAAGGATACCACTCTATTTTATACTACGTATTGTGTGACTTATGTGAAAGAAACAGATCTTTTTTTAGATTTTAATGTGTGAAGTACTTTGGGGATAGATACCTGAACTTGTTAGTAGAAAGTACCTTGTGTGAATAACTTGATTGTATTGGTTTGTGATAGCCTTGTAATACTTTCTTGTTGCTTTGATAAGTAAACGTGTTAGGATGCTACGTGTGTTAGTATCTTGTGATGTTTGTGTGCGGGTTTCTTGATTGTGCTTATTAACTATCGATCGTTATGATAGTATTGTGGCATTCATCTCTTGAGATGATTCCGGTTAAGCCGCCTCCACGCGGGTAGACTCAAAGCGATCCGGGACCGTGATTCGAGAATACCTCATGCGGGTCACGGGGCCTATGCGAGCTACGAGTTCCGTGTTAGTGTACGTCCTTACGGGCACGCGGCCTCGCGGCTATGCGGATGCGGTCCGTGACGACGCCGGGAGTAGCTACCCTCGATGCGGGAATACTCATGCGGGCCGATGAGATTGGCCTATGCGAGTCGCTGGAAGTTCGAGACTAGACGCGCACATTAGATCTCGGGCAAGTGGCCGCCTTTGATCATGTGGCGGCTTCAGACAGATCTTATGATACGCTTTATGACCTTGTTGGTACGGTGAGTGTTAGTAGTCGGCTATGCCTTCGCATTTACCTGCGTACGCTTTTATTAGGACACAGTGGGACTCGTGTTCACGTGTATTCCTTGGTGCTTGTATATCATAAGCCGCCAAGCAGCGAGAAGGTATTCCACGCACGATTGATGTTGTGGCGTGAGACCCATTGTTAAATCGAGTGATGACTTGAGGTGTGAGTCCCCGACTTGACATGATCGCTTATTTATGGTGAATCAGTAGTTTGGTTATCATACATGTCTCGCTTTGTATAGACTACTATGATTTCATTCTGATTTATTTTAGTTTCACATACTTCTGCACTGTCAGATCGACCTCCTTGGGCTGCGTTCACGCCGCAGTTGAGGTACATCGGTCGTTGATCCTAGCTCTCGTGGTCACAGATTCGGCTTGGGAAGCTCCGCTTTCTCCGAGGCTTATCGGTGGTATAGTCCCCGTCGTAGTAAGTGTTTACATTCGTGGTTTGGCGGCCCCTGTCCCGCCATTGTGTCGTATCATTCTTAGAGGTCCGTAGTACCGTTGTGGGCGGGGTTGGTAAAAAGGATTGCCGCTCATTTGTAAAAGAGTTGATGGTTATATATATGCGAAAGGCAAGTTTTCACTGATTATTGTTTTATGTTCGTGATTACTGATGTTGTGTCACTAGGTGCCCGGTAAGGCACGATCCACGCCCGATTTGGTCGTGACACATTGGTCAACCCAAAAGACATGACCAGAACTCATAATGCCCGTCTGGTCCGGAATGCGATTCCAGGGACATCCACCTCTCGACTGCACTGATGATAGCCCGACCGTGATCAATCTTGAGAAACACCTCTACCGCAGAATCGGTCGAACAAATCATCAATCACGGAAGGGGTATCCGTTCTTAATGGTCACCTTGTTCACCGCACAGAGTCAACACATGCGCGTGGCCCCGCCCTTCTTCTTCACGAACAATACCGCGCTTCGGGAGAAACACTAGGTCTCGATGAAGCCGCTTCTCCAAAGAAATCCTCACCGGTCCTTCAACTCTCTCAACTCGGCGGTGTCATTCGTATGGCGGAATGGAAATAGGCCGAGTATCCGGCAACACATCTATACAAACTCGATCTCCTCTCGGGAGGATACCCGGAGGTCATCTGAAACACGCCGGGAACTCACGATCACTGAATCGATCAAAATCTGTACCGCAACTTCAGATCAAACACCCGAACGAGATGGTAGATATACCCTTCGCGCACCATCTTCCTAGCCTCGAGGTAGGAAATAAACCTACCTCGGCGATACCGTGCTCCTCCTCCCACTCAACAATCGGCCTCAGAAATCGAACTGCATTACTCTCTCTCTCAGTCTACATTGGCGTAGCAAGAATCCAGCCAATCCATCCTCATAATCACGTCGAAGTCAATCATCTCCAACTCTATCAAGTCGCCAGTGGTCCGACGATCGTAAATGGTCACAGACAAGCTCTATATACCCGCCGAGCTACCACCGAATCACCCATGGCGTAGCTACCTCGAAAGTGGTCTATGGACACGTGCTCTATCCCTATCCTACTAGCAACAAGGGAGATATATAGGGCAGGAGTAGAACCGGATCTATCAAAGCATACACATCAAACCCAGAACCGATAAGGTACTGTGGCGACATCGGTGAGGCCTCCCGATCCCGCTTACCGACAAAGCATAAATGCGTTCGAGGACCGCGAATCGGGACCCGAGCCACGACCTCACGACTGGCCGACCCACGAGTACTCGCCTCGGCGAGTAATCAGAGAGACGAAGAAGACCGGCGAAAGAACTCGTAGGGTGACTTCACCATCAAGATCGCCTGCCTGACAGCCGCGATAGTGACTTCGCGGCCACAATCAAACAAACTCCTGCATCACAACTCCCGGCGGATCTACCGATCGGCCACACCGGGGGTGGTCCCGATCGCCGCACTCGGCTACTCGACATCTCAAGTCCTCGGGCCCCGGTCCGCCTCGAATACTCGCCGTGGCTGAGGCGCGGCGAGTGCTCGAGCCGGGCCGCGGTGCAAATCTAGATCGCCGAGACCGCCACCACGATAGCCACCGTAAGACCCTCCCGCCCCGCCTTCTTCTCGCTGTCGCCCACTCGTCGACCTCTGTGCTCCTCGCATCCAAGGGCGTGAGCCTGCATACGGGTAATATCCATACCAGGCTGAAGAGCCACACCCGCACACGACTCGGCCATATAGTCGTCTAGCCCGGTGACATAGCGGTGCACCCTATCCTCCATATCTGCCACCAATGCTGGGACATATCGAGCCAAAGAATCAAACTCAACATTGTATTCTCGACGGCATCCTCTGCCTCGCCAGCAAGAAAAATCTATCACCCGCGCCTCCTCATCCGCGGAGGCAAGAAGTGAGTGAGGAAAGCCTCGAGAACTCATCCCAAGTACTGGGGCGCGTGCTTTCCGGATAACTCCCATGAATCAAACCACCGATCGCGGTATCACGCACCGATGCGAACCGGCGTCACAGACTGCCTCTCGAGGCCTTGATCACCCGCATGATCCTCGGGCGACGGATGAACTCATGCGGATCATCCTCCGCCGACCGTAAATCGGGCGGCTGCAACTCAAGAAATCTCGTAGTCTCGGACTATTCGCCTCGGGTGCACCACAGTGCGACCGAGCCGAGCCGAATCGCCGCGATCGGCCTTCTCTCGATCGGGCCACAACTTTAGCCAATAGCCGGGCTATCTCTCAGAGCTTCCTAACTCTCCGCCTGTGCCGTGGGACAGGAGGTGGGTACTGTGGTCTCGCTGATCGGCGGCGTCATAGAACTCGCTGCCTCGTATAGACCGGGCTCGAGCCTCGTGACTCGGGTGTCTCGCTAGCGCCTCCGGCCGCTTTGCCTTCTCGGGCCCGGTTGCCTTACGTGAGGCATAATCTGCATAGAAAGGAATACGTTAGAGGGTCCAACCTATAACACGCCTCTAAAGCACGATCTCGAATGAGAAGAACGGAAACTAATCCTAAATATCCTATAGCCTCCTCGATTATCGCGTGGTGCACAACACACCGATAATCAAGACTTACTAGATACGGTCAGACACTTTCCGAGGATTAATCGCTCGATACCACTTTTGTCACGACCCATTCCGGCCCGTGAATCGGTGCCTTACCGGCACCCAAGTAGTCATACATCGAGTAATCACGGAAATATAAAACAAGACATGAAACAGCTTTATAAAATAAGACACGATTTATGTGAACAAACGTCGCTTTTCGGCATATATATATAAACAAGGTTTAGCAAGCTACATCCGACAATCGTACATCATGACTACGCACTTAAGGAAATATACAACTATGGCGGGACAGGCCCCGCCATACCCTCGATCACATAAATCTATCTGCACACAGGGAGATCATACCAAAAGTAGAGCCTCAGGAGAAGATGGAGCTCCCGACACCAATGCAAAGAGATCCTAAGGATGCGGATCTAGCACTGCTGCTCTTACTGCAGATAAACGCAGCCCTCAAGGAGGTCAAGACAACAGTACTAAGTATGCGAAATCAGAAAGTACTTAAATGAGAACATATCATTTTAAAACCGGTTTACAAATATGTATGAAACAACCAAGAAACCGCACATAGTACACATCACAAACAAGAGCAACAATAGGTAAACTGTAATAGGTTTTTCTAGGTCGCGAATGATCGAAACAGGCCACTCACCCACATCATCATTCTCGCAAGCCTAATCCCGACTCGAGTCCGCATAGGCCACTCACATGGGCCCGCATGAGGCATAACCCCGCATCGAGGGTAGCTACTCCTCGGCAACGTCCTGGACTCGTTGTCCGCATGGCCACATGGACCGCATGAGGTATAACCCCGCACACTAACCTGGAACTCCCGTAGCTCCGCATAGGTCCCTTGGACCCGCATGAGGTATTCTCGAATCATGGTCCTGCATCGCTTTGAGTCTACCCCGCATCGGAGGCGTTTTAACCCCTGCAATATGTCAAGAGGTGAGTGATGTTACACTAACCTAACAGCTTATCGTTAACAACATAAGCACAACAAGAATACTCTTTTACACAAACGTTACAAGACACTAACACACATAGTATCATATCATGTCTACTTATCAAACCATCTTATTATTCTTTTTCACAATTCAATATAAGTCTGTTATAAACACATAGGCAAACTGTTTCTTTTATCAATCTTAAGTGGTTATACTTAACTTCCCATAAAGCTAGTATAACTCTTAAGCTTCTGTTTAAAAACCAATTAGTTCTCTTCTGTTAAAAAAATGATTCAGTATTCTTTGAAATGCTTTCAGATCTTTATTATTCAGGCTTAAGCCGTGAGGCATTGCCGTAAGTGTTATTCAGGCTTAAGCCGTGAGGCATTGCCGTAAGTATTATTCAGTTAACATATGTACGTCTACCGTACTATATATATATTGTAAAATATCATGCTTTAGGAAGAATCACATACCTTCTCAGCGAAAACCGCCTGCCAAGATGAATATGTCGCGCGCAGAGAATCAGCCTATAATAGTCACAGACATCTTATCAATGTCTAGACTACTCTGAAGGTCATTCTAAACAGAGGGTTCACAATTCTACGGAAAGTCGGGCAGCACAACCCTACCCGGTGAGCTATATGAGTCTCATCAGAAAATACCCATGTGAGTCTGCTCAATTATTCTTCTTTAAACCCTTCATCGTGATAATACCAATTCTATTCTTTAATACTCTTCTAAGTATTTATACTTATTCTTATACTTCTTCAAAGATATATTCTCTAATTATAAAGAAGGGTAAGTTTATTTACCTCATTAAGCCCAATAATATCCTAGATAAAAGTCGCTACCGAGCAAGGTTTAGCTCTAAGTTGTACGCCCGATAGCTCCAGGAAACCTTAGAAGTTCTTCACAACTTCTACTAAGTACAAAGGATTTGGGCTAGGTATTTTGGGCATTATAACAATACTAGAAGGCAACTTTTCTACCAAGGGAGTGGGGTAGGTTTCGGCTAGGCTAGGGGCTGGGGTAGCCTCGCCAAGCTTCTGGGGAGGGGGTGTTGGACGAATTGCTTACAAAGGAGAGGGAAGGATTTTAGACTTGGAAAGCTTTTGTGGATGAAGAACTCTTCATCTCAAGAGGGGTATTTATAGGTCAAGGGATGGCCAACCAATGGCCAAGATGAAGACAAGTGCAAGGCAAGTGTAGGGTCAAGATTAGGGCAAGTGTCCTTGGCCAACTTGCACACAAAATATCCTACCAACTACTTGATCAAGTTGGCAACTCCAATCGGCCATATTGCCGTGTCAAGTCCATCAATTGGAGGGTGACAAGTGTCGCCCTCCCGTTGGTCCAAAATGTTTCGTCTCTCGGAAAAATCCGCAAAAAATAAGAAATGGCATAGCCGGAAATTACCCTACGAAAGCTGTGGAAACGTTTCGTCGGAAAACTATTCGCTTTGTGAGTTGTGCACAAAAAAACGTCCAAGGCTTATCTTTAAGGCTAGACTTTTTGTACGTATTCCCTTACGTACGTACTCTGGAAATACGGGGTATAACAGTTCATGCCGCAGGTAAAGGTACTCCCGTTGTTGATCCCCGCTCTTAGGATCATCGTTTCAGCGTTTGGGAAAGCTCCATTTCTCCGGAGGCTTTGCTTTTTGGTATGGTCCCCTGCCGTTGTAGGTATTTGTATTCAGGGGTATGGCGGGGCCCTGTCCCGCCATTGTTGTTATAAATCATTAGAGGTCTGTAGCCCTGTTAAAAGGTTGGGATGAATCGCTCACTTTGGGTATTTATATATATATGTCGAAGGCACTTTTTCTTCGAGATAAACCGTGTCTCAATTTATCTTGTTTCATATCTTGGTTGTTTTATATTCGATTGACACTCGATGTATGACTACTTGGGTGCTCGGTAAGGCACTACCACGCCCCGAACGGTCGTGACAACAACATTGCCTTTCCCGTGGTATAGGATATCTACATCGTAATCGCGAGTAACTCTAACCACCGCCTCGCTGTAAGTTCACTCCTCTGGTGAAGATATACCTGGAGGCGTGGTCTGTATAAATATCCACGAACCCCATACAAATAGTACCTCGCATCTTCAAAGCGTGAATCACCACGCTAACTCCAAATCATGGGGGTAGTTCCTCACGCTTCTAAGTTGTTGGGATGCGACGCTATAACCTTACCTACCGCATCAACACACATCCGAGCCCGACGCTGACGCATCACAATACACAACATAACGGTGCGACCTCCGGAAGAGTAAGAACGGGGCGATGCCACTTCGCCTTCAGAATCGAAACCCCGCCACAAGCATCACCATCAAACTTAGCCGCTTACGAGTCACTTAGTCAATGGTGCGAGATAGAAGCAAACTTCTCCACGAACCGTAGATAATAACTGCAAGGCCTAAAATCGCGCACCTGGCTGAGTAAGAGGTCTAGGCCAACTCGATCGCCTCGATCTTGGCCAGATCCACCCGAATACCATCGGCCCGACAATGTGCCCAAGAAACGCCACCAAGCCAACCAAAACTCACATTTGGAAAACTTGGCGTATAATCGCTGGTCTGGAGAACTCTCACGATCCTCAAATGCTCGTGACGCTCCTCGCTCGAGCGAATAAACCAAGATGTCATCAATGAATACTATCACAAACGTATCCAAAATGGCTTGAACACTCGGTTCATCAAATCCATGAATACCACGAGCATTGGTCAATCCGAAAGACATAACCACGAACTCATAGTGCAGACGTCCGGAATGCGATCCTAGGGACATCCGCCTCGACTGCACGATGATAGCCCGATTGGCAGATCAATCTTGAGAAACATCTCGCACTTCGCAACCGGTCGAACAAATCATCAATCACGGAAGGGGTATTCGTTTAATGGTCACCTTGTTCACCGTAATCAACACGCATGCAGCTGGCCCCGCCCTTCTTCTTTACGAACAATACAAGGCGCTCCCTGGGGAGAAACACTTGGCTTTGATGAAGCCCTTCTCCAAAGAAATCTCTCACCGGTCCTTCAACTCTCTCAACTCGGCGGTGCCATTACGTATGGGCGAATGGAAATAGCCGAGTGTCCGCAAAGACACGTCGATACAAAACTCTCTCTCTCGGGAGGGATAGCCGGAGGTCGTCTGAAACACATCCGGGAACTCTCGACCATCGGAATCGATGAAAATCTGGTACCGCAGCCTCAGTATCAAACACCCGAATGAGATGGTAGATATACCCCTTCTGCACCATCTTCCTAGCCTTGAGGTAGGAAATAAACCTACCTCTGCGATACTGTTCCTCCCACTCAATAACCTGGCCCTCAGAAATCGAACCGCACCACTCTCTCCTCGCGGTCTACATTGGCATAGCAAGACGCTAACCAATCCATGCCCATGATCACATCGAAATGAGTCATGTCCAACTCTATCAAGTCGGCTAGGGTCTGACGACTGCATAAAGACACTGGGCAAGCCCTATATACCTGCCGAGCTACCACCGAACCACCCACTGGCGTAGCTACCTCGAAAGGGTCTATGGACTGTGCTCTATCCTCATCCTACTAGCAATAAGGGGAGATATATAGGACAGAGTAGAACCCGGATCTATAAAGGCATACACATCACAACGAACCGATAAAGCACTGCGGCGACGCCGTAACGCCTCGGTCCCGCCGGCTAGACGAGGCATAAATGCGGTTCGAGGACGCTAGAATCGGGACCCGCACCACGACCTGCCGTGACTCGCTGGTCCTCGAGAACCCCGCCCGGGCGAGCCATCAGTAGGAGATGAAGACCGTGAAAGACCAGAGGCGACTCCTACCTCTGCGCCGCTGGTCGGACGGGCTCGCCAAAGTGACCGCTGGCCGCAATCGTAACAAACTCTGAGCGGTACCACAATTCCCATAATGGGATCTACCGATCGCCACACCTGGGGTGGTCCCGATCGGTTATCACCGCTACTCGACGTCCAAGTCACGGGCCTGGTCTGTCCTCAAAGACGGTGCAGGAGTACTCTGAGCTGGCTGTGGTGCAAATCTAGACTGCTGCTGAGGCCGTCCACCCCGAGAACTACCAAAAGACCTCGCCGACCGCCTTCTTCGCCGCTTGGCCAACTCGTCGCTTACGCCTCGCATCCAAGCGCATGAGTCTGCATACGGGTAATGTCCATGCCTGGCTGAAGAGCCACACCCGCACAAGACTCGGCCATATAATCATCTAGCCCGGTGACGTAGCGGTGCACCCTATCCTCCATATCTGCTACTAATGCAGGGACATATCGAGCCAACGAATCGAACTCAACGTTGTACTTTAATCGGCGCCTTCTCTGTCTCAAAGAATAAAAATCTGCCGCGCCCTCCTCATCTGCGGAGACAAGAAGTGGGTGAGAAAGCCTCGAGAACTCGTCCCAAGTAGGGACGCGTGCTCTCCAGGATAACTCCCACGAATCAAACCAATCGATGCGCGTATCACGCAGTTACGTGTGAACCGAAGATCACGGACTCGATGCATGAAGCCTTGATCACTGCATGATCCTCTCAGTGGCGGATGAACTCGCGTGGATCATCCTCGGGCCTCGACCCGTAGAACTCGCGGCTACAACTCGTAAAAATCCCGCGACCTCAAACTGTCGATCTCGGGTGAACCGCAGTAATCGGCTGAATCGAACCGCCGTGATCCAAATTTATCTCGTATGCGCCACAATCTCGCCAATAATCGCCATCTCTTGTACCTAACTCCTCTCGCCTGTGCCGCGGACCGAGGCGCGGCATGCGTGGTCTTCGCTGGGCCGGGCGTCATGGAACTCGCCGTCTGAGGTATCGTCTCGGGTATAGATCGGGCTCGAGCCTCGTGACTCTCGATGTCCTACTAGCGCCTTCTCCGCTTGCCCTTCGCCGGGTTGCCTTACGTGAGGCATAATCATTCTAAAAGGAATATGTTAGAGGTCCGACTTATAACACGGCTCAAGGCACGATCTCAGAGGGAGACGTATGGAAACCACTCCTAAATATCCTCTAGCCTCACGATTATTGGTGTGGTGCACAACACACCGATAATCAAGACTTACTAGATACGATGCAGAGACACTTTCCGAGGATTAATCGCTCGATACCACTTTTGTCACGACCGCCGTGGCTCGTGGATGGTGCCTTACCCGGGCACCCAAGTAGTCATACATCAGAGTAATCAGCGGAATATAAAAACAAGACATGAAACAAATGTAAATTAAGACACAGTTTCTGAGAAAAGTCGCCTTTCGGCATATATATATATAAACCAAAATCTGGCAGTTACATCCCAACTGTACAATAGGACTACAAAGCTCTAAGGAAGTAAACAACTATGGCGGGACAGGGCCCCGCCATACACTGAATGTACAAACTATCTACAACAACAGGGAGATCATACCCAAAAGTCGAGCCTCCGGAGAAGATGGAGCTCCTGACACCAAAGAAAAGATCCTAAGACTGAGGATCCGCTACCTGCTTCCCTTTACCTGCGGCATGAACGCAACCCCCCGAAGGAGGTCAGTACAACAGGTACCAAGTATGTGAAACTGTAAAGTACTTAAATGAAATCATACCATTTTAAAACCAGTTTTACAAATATGTACGAAACAAACAAGGTAACCGCACATAGTGCCACATCACAAACAAGAGCAATAAGAGGTAAATCAGAATAGTCTGTTTTAGGCTGCGAATGATCGAAGCAAGGCCAATCGCCCATAGTATCATTAAGCATGCCTAATCTCGGACTCCGCAGATCGCATAGCCACTCACGTAGGCGCGTGAGGTATTCCCGCATCGAGGGTAGCTACTCTCGATCGTCTGGACTCGTAGTCCGCGTGGCCACATAGACCGCATGGCCACAAGGACCGCACACTAACTTGGAACTCTCGTAGCTCCGCATAGGCCCCCGGGACCCGCATGAGGTATTCTCGAATCATAGTCACACTGATCGCTCGAGCTATACCCAGCGTCGGAGGCGCAACCCCGTATCATGTCAAGAGGTGAGTGATATAATACTAACATAACAGCTTATCGTTAAACAACATAAGCACAATAAGAATAACCTCTTTACACAAACGTTTACAAGATACTAACACACATAGCATCACAATATATCTACTCAACAAACCATCTTATTATACTTTCCAGAATCAATACAAGTCTTTCATAAACACATAAGTAAACTGTTCCTTTTATCTTTCTTAAGTCGTTATACCTAACTTCCCATAAAGCTAGTATAACTCTTAAGCTTTTTGTTTTAAAAACAAATATTCTTCTTCTTTCAAAAATGATTTATAATTCTTTTGAAAGACTTCAAGATTCTTATTATTTAGACTCAAGCCAAAAGACGTTAAGTAAAACCATGTTCAGTAAACACACGTACGTCTACCGTACTATATATATATATTAAAATATCATGCTCAAGAGTATAGGAAGAATCACATACCTCCTCGGCGAAATCCACCTGCCAAGTCGAATATGTCGCGCGCAGAGAATCAACCTATAATAGTCAGATACGTCTATCAATGTCTAGACTACTCTGTAGACTATTCTAAGCAGAGGGTTCTTTATTCTACGGAAAATTGGGCAGCACTTCCCTACCCGTCAAGTTACACAAGTCTACTGTAAATACAGTCCTATGTAAGTACAGTTCAATTCTTCTTCTGTTATACCCTTCTACTGTGATTACAGTTCAATTCTATTCTTTAATATCCTTCTAAATCTTATACTCAAGTCTTAACTATTCTTATATGTAATATCCAATTACAATAGAAGGACAAGAGTATTTACCTCGATAAGCCCAAAATTATCCAAGTTAAATGTCGATCCTGAGCAAGGTTTAGCTCCTAATCTGTATGCTCCAGTCCGCTCCAAGAAACCCTTAGAAGTTGCTACACAACTCCTACTTACAACTTCAACCAACAATGAAGTTTCTCCTAGGGTTTCGTTTAGTGGCTAAAGGAAGTATAGTAGTAATTTCCGGACTCTAAGTATAGAGATAACTTTGGAAATACTACAAGGGATTGGCTAAGGTATTTTGAGGATAATAACAATACTTGGAGAGTATTTTCTACCAAGAGGGGAGGGCCTTAGCCGAGACTACTAGGAAGGGGGGGGGGGGAAGAGGGGTGTTTCGGCTAAGCTCACTAAGAGGGGGGGGAGATGGCTTGGACGAAAACTACAACTAGAAGGGGGAGGATTTTAAGACTTGGAAAGTTGATTTGTGGATGAAGAATTCATCAACTCAAGGGGGGTATTTATAGGGCTTTCAAGGGCCAAGATGAAGCCAAGTGGTAGGCAAGTGTATGGTGGAGATTTGCACAAGTGCACCCTATCCTACTCCACAAATCCCTCACAAACATTGACCCAAGTTTTAGGCCACAAAACAAGCCACAAAACCATGCCCATCGCCCGGTTCCGCCCTTTGTTGCCCACTTGAGGGTGACAAGTGTCACCCTCTCGTTGGTCCAAAATGTTTCATCTCTCGGAAAAATCCGCAAAAATTATAAATGACATAGCTGTAATTTACCCTACGCAAGTTTTGGAAAACGTTTCGTCGGAAAACCATTCGTTTCGTAGGTTGTGCACAAATTTCGCCCATAGTGCCTATTTTAAGGCTAAACTTTTGTACGTACGCCCTTACGTACATACTCTGGAAATACAGGGTATAACAGTTTTAGACGTGTATAAATGGTGGAAATTTAGTTGTTGTTATGCATATTTAAGTGTAGTAGTTTCTAATGAAAGTCCTAAGGGAATAAGGGTGTGGAAAGATGTTTAAAGGCCTCACATTTTACCCTCGTTATTGTAGAATTGTGGGTTGTTTTGTGTCGAAAATTGTGGACTGTTTTTATATAGTTATGGGGCAGAATTTTACACATCTAGTAGGCGTGTAATCCCTTTTGGCTAACTTTTGGTTGTTCCCTTAAGTGTGGCTGGATTGGTGTTGAATTCGGACCTTGGAAAAGGTGGAAAAGTACGTATAAACGGGGGAAGTGCTGCCCAAATTTCCGTAGAATAAGAGGACCATTACTTGGTATAAGTCTTACACTTGAAAGCTTGAAGTTGATAGAAGTGCTATTGTCATTTTAGGTTGAAGTAATACGTGTGGAATATTCTACTTGGCATGTGGAATAGCCGATAAGGCTGAAGTACATTGGGGCGTAGTCTATTTGTCGTGTTGGTTAGTCGTCAATGAGGTATGTGAACTATCCTTTCTTCTTTGGCATGATTTGATTGTATAAAGTGAGTGGATTTTAATCCTTGATGATACTTGATTTGTTTTATTAAAGTGAGTGGATTTCAATCCTTATTGACACTTGACTTGATCTTTATAAAGTTTCATTGGATCCTAGTCCTTAGTGATATATTCCCTTGATAGTACTTTGGATTTTCTAAAATGGAAGTTGTTCTATATATTCCCTCGATTGTACTTTGGGTTTCTACATGGTTTAAATCCTATTGATATGTGTTAGGAGAAGTACCTTTGGGTTTCTGTCACGACCCGACCTCGGGCCCGTGACTGGTGCCTTACCCCGGGCACCCTAGTGATACAACATCAGAGAAAATCAGCGGAAATAAAAACTTAAACATGAAACAAGATCGGGCCCGTGACTGGTGCCTTACCCCGGGCACCCTAGTGATACAACATCAGAGAAAATCAGTGGAAATAAAAACTTAAACATGAAACAGGAGATATGATAATAGAACAGGCCAACCAAACGGTTACCTTCTTGTATATATAACTAAAAACTTGAGCGATATCCTTACTAACCGCCACAACAAAGACTACATACCTCTAAGAGTTTTAATACAACATGATGGGACAGGGGCCTCGCCATACCACAGAATGTACAAGTACCTACGATGTGACTATACCAAAAGATAAGCCTCGAGAAACGGAGCTTCCCGTCTGACTGTGATCCTATGGCGAGATCAACAAGCTGGTGTACTTCACTGCGCATGAACGCGGGCAAGGAGGTCGATAACAGTACCAAGTATGTGAAATCAAAATATCAGTAAATGAAATCATAGTAGTCTATATAAAGGAGACACATGTATGATAACCAAACTACGATCCATAATAAATAAGCGATCCGTTAGTCGTGGACTCACGCCAAAGTCATCACTCAAATATAACTATGGGTCTCACGCTCAACATCAATCATGCGTGGAATACCTTCCTCACCGCCGATGCATGATATAATAACACCAAGGAGTACACATAAACACCAGTCCCACTGAGTCATAAACCGTGACGGCAAGTCTGGCTAACTACCAGATACCAAAGCCGCATCATCAACTGACCGGGGCAAGTACGAAAGCCAACTACCAGATACCAAAGCCGTACTAACAATACTATACAACCAAACCACAAACCTGATACGGGGCAAGTACGAAAGCCAACTACCAGATACCAAAGCCGTGTCACGTAGCTGACTGGGGCAAGTACGAGGCTAACTACGGATACGGCGTCAGATCACGAGACTTCGCCACTAAACCGAGCGGCAAGTCGAAGGCTAACTACGGATACCAAAGCCGAATCAGCCACGACTTCGGGCAAGTACGAGCCAACTACGGATACCAAAGCCGAATCGGTAAAACCTCATGGAGAGCTAGTCCATGGAATAACACTATCAACGAAGCGTGCGTGGAATCCTCCACATCGCTGCGATCGTTATACCCGTAGTTCCCGGTATGTATGCGAGGACGTGCGTGCGAGAATACGTGAAAGATTGGAAAGGAAGAAAGAGGTGATTTTTCCACGGAAAAGTTTCGGTTTTGTGAAGGAAAAAGGTTCGTTAATGGGAATTGGATTCCCGATTTGGTATTCGGACTTCTGGAATATTAGAGAATTATGGAATTTTATTTTTGAAATGGTCACGTGGGGCCCACGGAGAAATTTACTTTTGTGGGGCCCACTTTGTTTTGAGATTTTGGCCATTGTGGATATTTTGGAAGATGTTTTATTTTGGGCCAATAGGAGGGTGACACGTGTCACCCCGCCTAGGTGGCTTAGCCGAATGGCATTTGTGCACAACACGGTTAGAGTCGTTTTTAAACGCTTTTACATAACTGCGAGGGAAAATTCGGCTATGTCTTTTCTTATTTTTGCGGATTTTTCCGAGAGACGGAACATTTTGGACCAACGAGAGGGCGGCACTTGGCACCCTCTCATTGGTGGGCAAGGTGGGCGGCTTGGACGACTTTGGGGTGTCAAGTGGTAGATATTTTGTGTAGATATTTGTGAGGTTTTAAAGAGTAGGGTCTAGGGGCACTTGGTGAATCTTGGCCTTACACTTGCTATACACTTGGCTAGATCTTGGCCATTGGTTGGCCTTGGCTTGTGCTATAAATACCCTCTCTTTTGATGAACTTCTTCATCCTAAATATTTCTAAGTGTTAGAATCCTCCTCCCTTCCTTATGGTTCTCGTCCCTCCTCAGGCCGAGAGCACCCCCCCCTCTAGGGGTGCTAGCCGAGAGTGTACCCCCCCTAGCCGAGTTGCTTTCGGATGATACCCCCCTTTGTGGTGTAGAAATACTCTCGCAGTATTGGTATAATGCCCAAATTACCTTAGCCGTATACCTTGTTGTATTCTAAGGTTATACCTATCTGAAAAGCCCAAATACTATTATACTTCCCGTCGGTACAAACCGAAACCCTAGGAAAATCTCCATAGTCCGTTGGAGTATTGTGTAGAAGTTGGTTAGAACTTCTAAGGGTGGTTTAGAGCAGTTGAGCGCTCGGAGTTGGAGCTAAACGATTGCCCAGATCGACTTTATACGTGGATAATTATGGGCTAATCGCGGTAACTATCTTGTCACTCTATGGTAAATGGAAAATATATCTGGTTCGAATATATAGTTGAAGTATACTATATATAGAATCAACGTGGTTAGTTGGCAATGTCTTTTGACTTAAGCTCAAGAATCGAATCGTATCAGACATGAGACTTGTGTAGTAATCTTGTGGAGTAGAATTGTACCGTTCGGGTTAGATGTATAACCCCCGGTTGGCTTCGTAGCCGCCAGTTAGAGAGGAGGAGATTTACGCCATTGCGGGGAGGTCTTTGCCAATTTTACGTAGAATGTTCTACGATAAGATCTTGATGTTAATAAGCGCACTGTGGCCTTATAGGTTGAAGTACTACGTGTGGCGCTCTACTTGGCTTAAGGAGTAGCGGCGGTTGGAAGTACTTGAGCGTTTTGCTATTAGTCGATACTCGCGAGGTATGTGAACCTCTTCCTATCTCTTCTAGCATGATATGTGTGAACTATGTAATGCGGTGACGCATTGTACTTAATGTATTTGATTGGTGTAAAACATAAAGTGTTATAACGCTTTATGGGAAGTTGGTTATAACGGCTTTATGTTGGTAAGAAAATACATGTGGTTTTTAAAAGGTAATCGATTTGAACTATAAGCGCTTGTTATGTGTTAATAAAGAACTTGAAGTATTTCAAAAGAGTTTTGAATCATTTTGAGAGAAGAAGTAATACTTGGTTTTTGAAAACTTAAGAGTTATACTAGCGTTATGGGGAGTTAGGTATAACGGCTTAAGAATGTTTCTTGATTTCGAAATCGAATGTGTATCGACAAACCACAAAGCGTTAATAAAGGGAAATGTTTTGATTAATTAAGTATTAATAAAACAAGAGTAACTTCCATCCGCAGAAGCTAAGATGAGACAAAATGATATTTCCTAGATCATGGTTGCTGTAATAAGATTGTTATAAACAAGAATATCCTACTCACATATAAGACTTATGTTTCTCAGATTGTTTAAAAGAGAATTATATTCTTAAATGAATAAGGCTATGAACCACGAAACCTTTCTAAAATAAGAAACGTGAACATTTGAAATTAGGCAAACTTGGACGTTTGGAAAATAATGTTGTTACTTGATTTTACAAAGGTAAGAGTTTTGGTTTTCTTAAAAGGACAGTCACTCTATCTTATACTACGGGTATTGTGTGACTTATGTGAAAGAAACAGATCTTTTAAAGATTTAATGTGTGAAGTACTTTGGGGTTAGATACCCGAACTTGTTAGTAGAAAGCACCTTGTGTGAATAACTTGATTGTATTGGTTTGGGATAGCCTTGTAATACTTTCTTGTTGATTTGAGAAGTAAACATGTTAGGATGCTACGTGTGTTAGTATCTTGTGATGTTAGTGTAAAGGGGTTTTCCCCTCGACTACGCTTAAAGTTGTTTGACTATCAGCCGTTATGTTGGTATTGTACCACTCACCTTGACTTGTGTCCGGAGGTTAAGATGCCCTCCGATCGGGTAGCTCGGGTGGTGCAGGACCATGATTCGAGGATACCACGGGTCGAGGGATCCATGCGGAACTACGGGAGTTCGAGGTTAGTTTGTGGTCACGCTGGTCATGGTCTTTGTGGCTACGCGATGCGAGTCGGGGCGATGCCGGGAGTAGCTACCCTCGATGCGGTTATACCTGCATGCGGGCCTATGAGGTTGGCCTATGCGAGTGCGGAGAGTTCGGGGCTAGATGCGCATTTGATATCGCGGGCGGAGGGGCTTTTATCATGTGAGTGCAGGCAGATATCATGACACATTTATGACCTTGTTATGCGTAGGTGTTAGTAGTCGGCTATGCCTTCGTACTTACCTTATCGTTTTATTAGGACACAGGTGGGACACGTGTTCATGTATTCCTTGGTGTTTGTGTATCATAAAGCTAGCGATGAGGAAGGTATTCCACGCACGATTGATGTTGTGGGCGTGAGACCCATTGGTAAAAATTGAGTGATGACTTGAGGCGTGAGTCACGACGACATCGCTTAATTATGGTGAAGTAGTTTGGTTATCATACATGTCTCTGCTTTGTATAGACTACTATGATTTCATTTATGATTTATTTGATTTCACTTGGTACTGTTATGCGACCTCGCCGGGCTGCGTTCATCTGCGGTAAAGGTACACCGATCGATCCTCGCTCTTAGGGTCACGGTGATGTGGAAAGCTCCGCTTTCTCCGAGGCTTATCGGTGGTATAGTCCTGTTGTTGTAGGTGTTTACATTCGTGGTATGGCGGGCCACATCCGCCATTGTTGTCGTATCATTTCTTAAGAGTGTAGTGCAAATCTTGTTGTGGTTTGTAAAAGGATTAAACTGTTCATATTGGAAAAAGTCGTTATTTATATATATGAAAGGCAAGTTTTTCTCATTATTGTTTCATATTTCATAATATGTCTTGTATTGTTTTATGTTCGTGATTACTCGATGTTGTATCACTAGGGTGCAGGGGTAAGGCACGATCACGCCCGGAATCGGTCGTGACAAAAGTGGTATCAGGCAGATTAATCCTCGGAAAGTGTCTGACCGTATCGGTGAGTCTTGATTATCGGTGTGTTGTGCACCACACCAATAATCGAGAGGCTATAGGATATTTAGGATTGGTTTCTATTCTTCTCACTCTGAGATCGTGCCTTAGAGTCGTGTTGTAAGTTGACCCTCCGAAAATTCATTCCTTATCGTTATGCCTCCGCGTAGGCAACCCGCCCAGAGGGCAAGGCAACGAGGAGGCTGCGAGTTGAGTTCGGAGGGTTGCGAGGGCACAGCCCAATCATTACCTGGGTAGTGCTTCATTCGGGATTTCTGCGACGTCGCTAGCCCCAGCAGAGTTTAGCACGGCGACGGCAGCCTTCTGCGTCCATGATATTTGAACCTTCGCCCACGGCCGGAACGATGAATATAGATTGCGAAGAGGCGACCACATTAGCTATGGATTTGGCTACGGAGATTATACCGATGTACCACGAGTCTTGATGACTACCTAAGAGAGGTTGTGCAAGAGTAATTCTTGATTGGTTGAGCATGGCACGTATGCGGGCTTATGTACAGCAGGCAAAAACGTAGATCGGCGGGTTAACCAAGGATGCAGAAGAGGGCGGCAAGGTCCTTCGGTAACTTTCAAGCGAGTATACCTTAAGTACTATGTTCGATAGCGATGTGTTAGTTGTGATTAGAAATCATGGTGGTTAACCGAGTAAGATTTTGGGGATAGAAGGTGTGAGCCTTAGAGTGTTATACGTAGAGACCTTAGAGGTAAAGCCATCTCGAGTAAAAGACGTATATTATGTTTGACCCTTATAGGAGTGCATAGTGCACGTGAGCTATGTTCGTGGATAAGTCCCCGAGTAGTGTGGAAGGAAAGAGGGTAGTTGAGCTAAGAAGACCGCTAGGTTTTCGTAACGTGTTTTCATGAGATTGTTCCTTCGGGAGATGGTATTTTGCGCCACGGTCGGGTTGAGGCCACGTTGGGTCAACCGCGACATATTTGGTGGTGGGTCTGCGGTTGTGGTCCCGCCTTGTGGTAGGGTCACGAGGTGTTAGGCTCGAGTTTAGTTAACTAGCGACGAGTTCGTGGACGCGTCGACCGGTGGTCGGTCGATGGGGCAGCCCATCGTGTTCTTGATCGGGACCGTTCACTCGGCGATGTTGATTTATCGTAAAGGTTGTAAGGCTGCACGGGGTGCCTCCCTTCACCTTATGATGCAGTGGAGCCAGTGTTCTGTTTTTGTTGGAAGTTTTACCAGCGAGGTTGGACTCGTGAGTCTCGACCGCGTTCGCCGCCGGGCGGTGTGATTTCGAGGGTAGTTGTGAGGATTGTTGTCTCCCGTGGAGGAGCGCGTTTAGCTACCATTTCGGTGTTCGGATGTCGCCTTACGAAGCCTTGTAGGGCGAATGTGTTGCGGTCGATTGGTTCGATGTTGGCGCGTTCAGATAGTTGGATCAGGCTTGTTCCAGCAGACTGTGGATAGGGTAAAGCTCGTCTAGAAGAAGTTCTGGCAGCTCAGAGGAATCGTGCGGATATTCGGCGACGACGCTTAGAGTTCAGGTTGACGGTCGGTCTTCTTGAAAGTACCACCCCGGACAGGGTGTGACGAGTTTTGGAAACTAAAGCGATCGTAAATGTGGTGAGGTTCGTCACGGATACCTTCAATGATCGCGCGGCCGGTACCATTTGTTGGGTCGTCGGAGCAAGGCTCGCGACAAAGTGACAAAAGTGGTATTATTTGTGGTGATGTTAGAGGTGTTTCCTCGTAGACTTGGATATAAGTATGTTGCGCAGGTATTTTCTGTGGCCAGGTATGGCAGGATTGTTTCGTAAGTATAGAAGTGAAGACTATACTGGCGCACGTATGTTTTGAGACTTAGAAGGAACATTCGGGACGAATGTTTCTAAGGGGGGAAGAATGTTAGACCCCGTAGTTCCCGGTATGTATGCGAGGGCGTGCGTGCGAGAATACGGAGAAAGATTGGAAAGGAAGAAAGAGGTGATTTTTCCACGGAAAAGTTTAGGTTTTGTGAAGAAAAAGGTTCGTTAATGGGAATTGATTCCGATTTGGTATCGGACTTCCTGGAATATTAGAGAATTATGGAATTTTATTTTCGGAAATGGTCACGTGGGGCCCACGGGAGAAATTTACGGTTTTGTGGGGCCCACTTTGTTTTCGAGATTTTGGCCATTGTGGATATTTTTTTCGAAAGATGTTTTTTTTGGGCCAATAGGAGGGTGACACGTGTCACCCCCGCCAGTGGCTTAGGGCCAATGGCATTTGTGCACAACACCTTGTTAGAGTCGTTTTCGACTAAACGCTTTACATAACTTGAGGGAAAATTCGGCTATGTCTTTTCTTATTTTTGCGGATTTTTCCGAGAGACGAACATTTGGACCAACGAGGGCGCACGGCACCTCTCATTGGTGGGCAAGGGCGGCTTGACGACTTTGGGGTGTCAGTGGTAGATATTTTGTGTAGATATTCAGGGTTTTAGGAGTAGGTCTAGGGGCACTTGGGTGAATCTTGGCCTTACACTTGCTATACACTTGGCTAGATCTTGCCATTGGTTGGCCTTGGCTTGTGCTATAAATACCCTCCTTTGATGAACTTCTTCATCCTAAATATTTCCTAAGTGTTAATCCTCCTCCCTTCCTTATGGTTCTCGTCCCTCCCTTCAGGTGGAGAGCACCCCCTCTAGGGGTGCTAGCCAGAGTGTACCCCCTAGCCTAGTTGCTTTCGTATAATACCCCCCCTTTGTGGTGTAGAAATACTCTCTAAAGTATTGTTATAATGCCCAAATTACCTTAGTCGTATACCTTGTTGTATTCTAAGGTTATACCTATACGAAAAGCCCAGAAATACTATTATACTTCCCACTACCACAAAACCAAACCCTAGGAAAATCTCCATAGTCCGTTGAGTATTGTGTAGAAGTTGGTTAGAACTTCTAAGGGTGGTTTAGAGCGGTTGGAGCGCTGAGTTGAGCTAAACGATTGCCAGGATCGACTTTATACTTGGATAATTATGGGCTTATCGAGGTAAATATCTTGTCCTCTATTGTAATTGGAAATTACATGTTGTTAGAATATATAGTTGAAGTATACTATATATAGAATCGAACGTGGTTAGTTGGCAATGTCTTTTGACTTAAGCCCAAGAATCGAATCGAATCTGATACAGACTTGTGTAGTAATCTTGTGGAGTAGAATTGTACCCGTCGGGTTAGATGTATAACCCCGGTTGGCTTGGTAGCGGCCCCGTTAGAGAGGAGATTTACGCCGTGGGGGAGGTGCCGAATTTTCAGAGAATGTTCTACGATAAGATCTTGATGTTAATAAGCGCCGTGGCCTTATAGGTTGAAGTACTACGTGTGGCGCGTTACTTGGCTTAAGGAGTACCGGCGATTGGAAGTACTTGAGCGCTTTTGCTATTAGTCGATACTGCCGCGAGGTATGTGAATGTCACGACCCATTCGGCCCGTGGATGGTGCCTCACCGGCACCCAAGTAGTCATATATCGAGTAATCGTGGAAACATAAAGCAAGACATGAATAGTTTATAAAACAAGACAGATTTTGTGAGAAAACGTGGCCTTTAAGATATATATATAATCATGTTTTAGAAGCTACATCCACATCGCATAAATACAGACATGCACTTAAGGAAATATACAACTATGGCGACGGGTTCCGCCATACCCCGATGCACAAAACTAACTACAACAGGAGATCATACCAAAAGTAGAGCCTCCGGAAGAGATGGAGCTCGACACCAACGTAGATCCTAAGGATGCGGATCTAGCACTGGCTGCCTTACTGCGCAGATGAACGCAGCCCGAAGGAGGTCGAGACAACAGTACTAAGTATGCGAAATCAGAAAGTACTTAAATGAAACATATCATTTTAAAACCGGTTTTCAAATATGTATGAAACAACCAAGGAAACCGCATATAGTGCCACATCACAAACAAGAGCAACAATAGGTAATCAGAATGAGTCTTGTCTAGGCCGCGAATGATCGAAACAGGCCACTCGCCTCATCATCATTCTCGCAAGCCTAACTCGACTCCCGAGTCCGCATAGGCCACTCACGGGCCCGCATGAGGTACAACCCCGCATCGAGGGTAGCTACTCCTCGGCATCGCCCCGACTCATTGTCCGCATGGCCACGCACCGCATGAGGTATAACCCGCATACTAACACGAACTCTCGTAGCCCGCATAGGCCCCCGACCCGCATGAGGTATTCTCGAATCATGGTCCTGCATCGCTGAGTCTACCCGCGACGGAGGCATTTTAACCCCCGGTATCATCTCAAGAGGTGAGTGATAGTATACTAACATAACAACTTACCTTTAAGTAACACAAGCACAACAAGGATACTCACCTATACAAATGTTACAAGATACTAACACACCTAGCATCATATCATGTCTACCTATCAAACCATCTTTTTATTCACAATATATAAGTCTGTTATAAACACATAGGCAAACTTGTTTCTTTTATCAATCTTAAGTGGTTATACTTACTTCCCATAAAGCTAGTATAACTCTTAAGCTTCTGTTTAAAAACCAATTAGTCCTCCTCTGTTAATAAAAGGTTCAGTAGTCCCTTTGAAATGTTTTCAGTTCTTTATTATTTAGGCTTAAGCCGTGAGGCATTGCCGTAAGTATTATTCAGGCTTAAGCCGTGAGGCATTGCCGTAAGTATTACTCGATTAACACATGTACGTCTACCGTACTATATACATATTGTAAAATATCATGCTTTAGGAAGAATCACATACCTTCTCAGCGAAAACCACCTGCCAAGTTGAATATGTCGCGCGCAGAGAGTCAGCCTATAATAGTCACAGATATCTATTAAAGACTACTCTGAAGGTCATTCTAAACAGAGGGTCCTCAATTCTACGGAAAGTCGGGCAAAGACAACCCTACCCGTGAGTTATATAAGTTCATGTGAAAACAGTCCTATGTAAAGATTTGATTATTCTTCTTTAAACCCTTCAAGTGATTAACACTTCAATTCTATTCGTGATATACTTCTAAGTATTTATACTATTCTTATTCTACAACAAAGAAGTATTCTTTAATTCAAAAGAGGGGTAGGATTCGTTCCCTCGGTAAGCCCAATAATATCCTAGAAAAAGTCGCGCCTGAGCAAGGTTTTGCTCCTAAGTTGTATGCTCCAAGGAAACCTTAGAAGTTCTTCACAACTTCTACTAAGTGCTAAGGTATTTGGGCTAGGGTATTTTGGGCATTATAACAATACAAGAAGGCAACTTTTCTACCAAGGGAGGGGGGGTAGGTTTCGGCTAGGCTAGGGGTGGGGTAGCCTCGCCAAGCTTCTCAAGGAGGAGGTGTGTTTGGACGAAACAACAAGAGGGAGAGGGAGGGATTTGAGACTTAGGTAGATTGCTCAATTTAGGATGAAATAACTCTTCAACAAGGGGGGTATTTATAGGTCAAGACATGGCCAACCAATGGCCAAGATTATGCCAAGTGCAAGGCAAGTGTAGGGTGAGGATTTAGGCAAGTGTCCTCGCCAACTTGCACACAAAATATCTAGCCAACTTTATGACAAGGCTTGGCATCCAATCGCCCTATTGCGTGACAAGTCCACCAATGAGAGGGTGGAAAGTGTCGCCTCTCATTGGTCCAAAGTGTTACGCCTCTAAAAATCCGCAAAAATAAGAAATGACATAGCCGTAATTTATCCTATGAAAATCGTGGAAACGTTTTCGGAAAACCGTTCGCTTTGTGAGTTGTGCCTAAAAATCGCCCAAGGCCTAACTTTAAGACCAAAACTTTTGACGTATTCCCTTACGACATACCACGGAAATACGGGTATAACATTCTCCCCTCCTTAGAAACATTCGTCCCGAATGTTCCTTCCCAAGACAGATAACGATAAGGTTCTTCAAAACTTAAACAGTTTGCAAAAGCCACACACGGCCATAAACAACACTTAGGCATAAACGATAATGAAGATTTACAAGTAGGAAAGTGAATTACCTGTAGGGGTGTGGAACAGGTGAGGATACGTCTGCCTCATGTCCTCGCCGGCTTCCCACGTCATCTCCTCCCCGAGCTCGTTCCGCCACAAGACTTTGACTGCCACGCCCTTCGTCCGCAGACGCTAACGACGATCGATTATCGCTATGGGAATCTCTCATCGATAACCCCTCGGTCACCTGGACATCGTCAATCGGATGTACTCTAGATGGATCCCCGATGCATCTCCTCAGCATAGAAACGTGAAACACCGGATGCACTGCCTCCAGATCGGACGGCAGATCCAACTCATAGGCAACCTTGCCTACCTCGCGACAATCAAACGCCCAATGTACCTTGGCCGAGTTTCCTTCTTCCCGAATCTCATCACACCTTCATGGGTGACACCTTCAGAAAACCCAATCATCAATCAAACTCGGATGTCGACGACGATGATCTGTGATACGACTTGGCCGACTCAGTCATTAATAGCCGCTCTCGATAAGCTTCACCTTATCCATCGTCACTGCACCAAATGGTCCCACTAGCCGTACTCGCCCACCTCGAACCAACCTATAGGCGATCCGCACTTCCTCCCATACAAGGCCTCATAAGGCGCCATCCGAATCGGAGTGGTAGCTATTATTATACGCGAACTCAACCAGAGGCAAATGATCCTCCCAACTACTATCGGTCAATAACACAGCTCGCAAAGATATCCTCGAGTCCGGATAGGCGCGCTCACTGTCCGTCTGCGTGGATGAAATGCGTACTCGTGCTCACTGCGTCCTAAACCCTCCGGAAGGACCTCCGAGTTGGCGTAAACCGGGCTCCTGCATGCGATATGATCGTAGGGACTCCATGCGCACCGACGATCTCTCGGATGTAAAGTCCGCATAATCCTCACCAAAAAGTCGCCCGACGGAAGAAAGTGGGCTGATTTCGCCACTGTCGGCGATAACCCATATAGAATCATGTCTCCTCCGAGTGCGAGGTAATCTCGTGATGAAGTCCATGTTGATTACCTCCCACTTCCGTGTCGATCTCTATCGTCAGAATAAACCACCGTGCCTGCGGTGCTCTACCTTCACCGCCGACAACACGCACCGAGCTACGAACTCGCAACGCCCTCTTCAAGCCATCCCACCAATACACGATCTCGTCGTGGTACATCTTGGTCGACCGGATGGATAGAGTAACGCGCTACGTGTGCTTCCCAAGAACTCTGCCAAGTCTGAAACATCCAAACACACAATCGCCTCAAACCTTAGCACCCCATCAAAGTACCGCGACCCTTGCCCTCACGTAAGAGTCAGATCACGATATCGAATCAAAGCTGGATCCTCGAATTGCCTCTTCACCTCCTCGACGATGGAAGACTCGGCAACCTCACGAACTCTAACCCCATCGCTATCGGAATCAATCAAGCGGACACCAAGGCTCGCTAATCGATGCAAATCACGAACCATGTCCCTCCTCTCTAGCCGCACATCCGATAGGCTCCCATCGACCTACGACAGAGCATCCGCCACAACATTGCCTTCCGGTGGTATAGGATATCAACATCGTAATCCTTAAGCAACTCTAACCACCGCCTCTCGCTGAAGTTCACTCCTCTGGTGAAGATATCTTGAGGCTCTTGTGGTCCGTATAAATATCCACGTGAACCCCATACAAATAGTGCCTCGGATCTTCAAAGCGTGAATCACTACCGCTAACTCCAAATCATGGGTGGGGTAGTTCCTCGTGTTTCTTCACCGTCGGGACGCATATGCTATAACCCGCCATCTGCATCAATACACATCCCAACCCGATGCCCGACGATCACAATACACGATATAACCATCCGACCCTCCGGAAGAGTAAGAACGGGCGGCCGGCCTTCTTTCAAGAATCGAAACCCCGCCACAAGCATCACCATCAAACTTGGCCGCTCGAGTCACCTAGTCAATGGTGCGAGATAGAAGCAAACTTCTCCACGAACCGATAATACCGCAAGGCCCGTAAAATCGCGAACCTCTGGCTTCGAGTAGTAGGTTCAGGCCAAGTCTGCCTCGATCGCCGATTCGCCAGATCAACTCGAATGCCATCACCCGACAATATGCCCAAGAAACGCCATCAAGTCAACCAAAACTCACATTTGGAAAACTTGGCGCATAATGCTGGTCTCCGAGAATCACAAGACAGCCTCAAATGCTCGCATGCTCCTCGCTCCGGCGAGAATAAACCAAGATATCATCAATGAACACTATCACAAACGTGTTCAAAAATGGTTTGAACACTCGGTTCATCAAATCCATGAATACCACGAGCATTGGTCAACCCAAAAGACATGACCGAACTCATAATGCCCGCATCGTCCGAATGCGATCTGGGACATCCACCTCTCTCGACTCGACTGACGATGATAGCCCGATCGCAGATCAATCTTGAGAAACATCTCGCACTCGCAACCGGGTCGAACAAATCATCAATCCTAGGAAGGGGGTATCTCGTTTTAATGGTCACCTTGTTCACCGCTCAGATCGACACACGCGCAGCTGGCCCCGCCCTTCTTCTTCACGAACAATACCGCGCTCCTGGGGAGAAACACTAGGCCTAATGAAGCCCTTCTCTAGCAAATCCCTAAGCCGATCCTTCAACTCTCTCAACTCGGCAGTGCCATTACGTATGGCGGAATGGAAATAAAGCCGAGTATCCGCAACACATCAATACAAAACTCGATCTCCTCTCGGGAGGATACCCGGAGGTCATCCGAAACACGTCTGGAACTCGCGACCATCGAATCGACGGAAAATCTGGTACCGCAGCCTCGTGATCAAACACCGAACTAGATGGTAGATATACCCTTCTCGCACCATCTTCCTAGCCTTGAGGTAGGAAATAAACCTACCCTTCTACGATACCGTGCTCTCCCACTCAACAACCGGCCTCAGAAACCGAACTGCATTACTCTCTCTCTCAGCCTACATTGGCATAGCAAGAGGCTAGCCAATCCATCCCCATAATCACGTCAAAGTCAATCATCTCCAACTCTATCAAGTCGGCCAGGGTCTGACGACTGTAAATGGTCACAGGACAAGCCCTATATACCCGCCGAGCTACCACCGAATCACCCACTGGCGTAGCTACCTCGAAAGGGTCTATGGACTCAGGCTCTATCCCTAACCTACTAGCAACAAGGGGAGATATATAGGACAGAGTAGAACCCGGATCTATCAAGGCATAAATATCAAACCTAAACCGAGCAAGGTACCGTGGCGACATCGGTGAGGCCTCCGATCACGCTTACCGACAAAGCATAAATGCGGTTCGAGGACCGCTAGAATCGGGACTCGAGCCACGACCGCCGCGACCTGCTGACCTACGAGCACCGCCCGGCGAGTAATCAGGAGATGAAGAAGCGGCAATGTAACACGGCGCCGAGCTCTTCCACCGCCACGCTTCGGCCGACAAGCCTCGCAGTGACCTCGCGGCTACAATCAGAATAAGATCCAAAAGTAGTACCACACTTCCCGTAATGGGATCTACCGTGACGGCCACACCGGGTGGTCCCGGCGCCGCACTCGCTACTCGACGCCCAAGCCACTGGGGCCTCGTACGCCTCAAAATCGTGGGTCGTGGCCGAGGACGCGCGGAGTGCTCTGTCGGGCCGTGGTGCGACCCAGATCTAGGCCGCTGAGGCCGCCACCACGATAACCACCAAGTAGACCCTCCCGCCCCGCCTTCTTCGCCGCTGTCGCCCACTCGCCGACCTCTGCGCCTCGCATCCAAGGCGTGAGCTCGCACGCGGTAATGTCCATACCGGCCGAGAGAAACCCCGCATGACTCGGCCATATAGTCGTCAGCTCCGGTGACATAGCGGTGCACCCTATCCTCCATATCTCGCTACAATGCCGGGACATATCGAGCCAAAGAATCAAACTCGACATTGTACTCCCGACAAAGGCCCTCTCGCCTCGCAGTAAAATCTATCACCCGCGCCTCCTCATCCGCGAGGCAAGAAGTGAGTGAGGAAAGCCTCGAGAACTCATCCAGTAGCTGGGACGCGTGCTCTCCCGGATAACTCCCATGAATCAAACCAATCGATCGCGTGTCACGCAACCTTATGTGAACCAAAGATCACTGACTCGGTCTCCGACGCCCGATCACTCTCAAAATCCTCTCAAGCCGACGGATGAACTCTCGCGATCATCCTCCGCCTCGATCCATAAAACTCCGGTGGGCTACATTTCAAGAAGTCTCGTAGCCTCAAACTATCTCGCCTCGTGTACCACGGTGCGATCGAGCTGAGCCGAACCGAACCGCCGTGATCCAATCTCTCTCGGGCCACAACTTTAGCCAAAAGCCGGGCTATCTCTCAGAGCCTAACTCCTCCGCCCCTGTGCCGCGGGATGCGAGGTGCTGGTACTGTGGTCTGTGGCCGGGCGGCGTCATAGAACTTCGCCGCCTCTCGTATAGACCGGGCCTCGAGCCCTCGTGACTGGGTGTCTCGCTAGCGCCTCCCGCTTTGCCCTTCGGGGCCCGGTTGCCTTACGCGAGGCATAATCACATAGAAAGGAATACGTTAGAGGGTCCAACCTATAACACCTCTAAAGCACGATCTCGTAATGAGAAGAATGGAAACCAATCCTAAATATCCTATAGCCTCACGACATTGGTGTGGTGCACAACACACCGATAATCAAGACTCTACTAGATACGGTCAGAGACACTTTCCGAGGATTAATGGCTCGATACCACTTTTGTCACGACCCATTCCGGCCGTGGATCGTGCCTTACCGGCACCCAAGTAGTCATATATCGAGTAATCTGGAAACATAAAGCAAGACATGAAACAGCTTTATAAAACAAGATACGATTTTGTGAGAAAACGTGCTTTCTAAGATATATATATAATCATGTTTTAGCAGCTACATCCGACAATCGCATAACATGACTATGCACTTAAGGAAATATACAACTATGGCGGACAGGCCCCGCCATACCCGATCGCAAAACTAACTACAACAGGAGATCATACCAAAAGTAGAGCCTCCCAAGAGATGGAGCTCGACACCAACGTAGATCCTAAGGATGCGGATCTAGCACCGCTTGCCCTTACCGCGCATGAACGCAGCCCCAAGGAGGTCGCACAACAGTACTAAGTATGCGAACCGTAAAGTACTTAAATGAAACATATCATTTTTAAAACCGGTTTTCAAATATGTATGAAACAACCATGAAACCGCACATAGTGCCACATCACAAACAAGAGCAACAATAGGTAATCAGAATGAGTCTTGTCTAGGCCGCGAATGATCAAACAGGCCACTCGCCTCATCATCATTCTCGCAAGCCTAATCTCGACTCCCGAGTCCGCATAGGCCACTCACATGGGCCCGCATGAGGTACAACCCCGCATCGAGGGTAGCTACTCCCCGGCATCGTCCTGGACTCACTGTCCGCATGGCCACACAGACCGCATGAGGTATAACCCCGCATACTAACTCGAACTCGTAGCTCCGCATAGGCCCTGGACCCGCATGAGGTATTCTCGAATCACGGTCCTGCATCGCCGAGTCTACCCCGCATCGGAGGCGCAACCCCAGATCATCTCAAGAGGTGAGTGATAGTATACTAACATAACAACTTACCTTTAAGTAACACAAGCACAACAAGGATACTCACCTATACAAATGTTACAAGATACTAACACACCTAGCATCATATCATGTCTACCTATCAAACCATCTTTTTATTCACAATATATAAGTCTGTTATAAACACATAGGCAAACTTGTTTCTTTTATCAATCTTAAGTGGTTATACTTACTTCCCATAAAGCTAGTATAACTCTTAAGCTTCTGTTTAAAAACCAATTAGTCCTCCTCTGTTAATAAAAGGTTCAGTAGTCCCTTTGAAATGTTTTCAGTTCTTTATTATTTAGGCTTAAGCCGTGAGGCATTGCCGTAAGTATTATTCAGGCTTAAGCCGTGAGGCATTGCCGTAAGTATTATTCAGTTAACACATGTACGTCTACCGTACTATATACATATTGTAAAATATCATGCTTTAGGAAGAATCACATACCTTCTCAGCGAAAACCACCTGCCAAGTTGAATATGTCGCGCGCAGAGAGTCAGCCTATAATAGTCACAGATATCTATTAAAGACTACTCTGAAGGTCATTCTAAACAGAGGGTCCTCAATTCTACGGAAAGTCGGGCAGCACAACCCTACCCGGTGAGTTATATAAGTTCATCAGAAAACAAATCTATGTAACTGGTTTGATTATTCTTCTTTAAACCCTTCTAAGTGATTAACACTTCAATTCTATTCGTGATATACTTCTAAGTATTTATACTATTCTTATTCTACAACAAAGAAGTATTCTTTAATTCAAAAGAGGTTAGGATTAGTTACCTCGGCAAGCCCAATAATATCCTAGAAAAGTCGCGCCTGAGCAAGGTTTTGCTCCTAAGTTGTATGCTCCAAGGAAACCTTAGAAGTTCTTCACAACTTCTACTAAGTGCTAAGGTATTTGGGCTAGGGTATTTTGGGCATTATAACAATACAAGAAGGCAACTTTTCTACCAAGGGAGGGGGTAGGTTTGCCAGGCTAGGGGTGGGGTAGCCTCGCCAAGCTTCTCAAGGAGGGTGTGTTTGGACGAAACAACAAGAGGTAGAGGGATGTATTTGAGACTTAGGTAGATTGATCAATTTAGGATGAAATAACACTTAAACAACGGGGGGTATTTATAGGTCAAGACATGGCCAAACAATGTCCAAGATTATGCCAAGTCTTGAGGCAAGTGTAGGGTGAGGATTTAGGCAAGTGTCCTGGCCAACTTGCACACAAAATATCTAGCCAACTTTATGACAAGGCTTGGCATCCAATCGCCCTATTGCCGTGACAAGTCCACCAATGAGAGGGTGGAAAGTGTCGCCTCTCATTGGTCCAAAGTGTTACGCCTCTGAAAAATCCGCAAAATAAGAAATGACATAGCCGTAATTTATCCTATGAAAGCTGTGGAAACGTTTCGTCGGAAAACCGTTCGCTTTGTGAGTTGTGCCTAAAAATCGTCCAAGGCCTAACTTTAAGACCAAAACTTTTTGTACGTATTCCCTTACGTACATACCCTGGAAATACGGGGTATAACAGTGAACCTCTTCCTATCTCTTCTAGCATGATATGTGTGAACTATGTAGTACGGTAGACGTACATGTACTAAATGTATTTGATTGGTGTAAAACATAAAGTGTTATAACGGCTTTATGGGAAGTTGGTTATAACGGCTTTATGTTGGTAAGAAAATACATGTGGTTTTTAAAAGGTAACTGATTTGAACTATAACTGGCTTGTTATGTGTTAATAAAGAACTTGAAGTATTTCAAAAGAGTTTTGAATCATTTTGAGAGAAGAAGTAATACTTGGTTTTTGAAAACTTAAGAGTTATACTAGCTTTATGGGGAGTTAGGTATAACGGCTTAAGAATGTTTTACTGATTTCGGAAATCAGAATGTGTATCGACAAACCACAGCAGCGTTAATAAAGGGAAATGTTTTGATTAATTAAGTATTAATAAAAAAGAGCAACTTCCATCCGCATAGAAGCTAAGATGAGACAAAATGATATTTCCTAGATCATGGTTCTTTGTAATAAGATTGTTATAAACAAGAATATCCTACTCACATATAAGACTTATGTTTCTCGATTGTTTAAAAGAGAATTATATTCTTAAATGAATAAGGCTATGAACACTAAACCTTTCTAAAATAAGAAACGTGAACATTTGAAATTAGGCAAACTTGGACGTTTGGAAAATAATGTTGTTACTTGATTTTACAAAGGTAAGAGTTTTGGTTTTCTTAAAAGGACGATCACTCTATCTTATACTACGTATTGTGTGACTTATGTGAAAGAAACAGATCTTTAAAGATTTAATGTGTGAAGTACTTTGGGGTTAGATACGAACTTGTTAGTAGAAAGCACCTTGTGTGAATAACTTGATTGTATTGGTTTGGGATAGCCTTGTAATACTTTCTTGTTGATTTGAGAAGTAAACATGTTAGGATGCTACGTGTGTTAGTATCTTGTGATGTTAGTGTAAAGCGGGTTTTCCTCGATCACGCTTAAAGTTGTTTGACTATCAACCGTTATGTTGGTATTGTACCACCACCTTGACTTGTGTCAGGAGGTTGCGCCTCCACGCGGTAGACTCAAAGCGTGCGGGACCATGATTCGAGGATACCCCATGCGGGTCCAGGGATCCATGCGGAACTACGGAGTTCCGTGTTAGTTTACGGCCCTTGTGGTCACGCGCGGTCTTTGTGGCTATGCGGACCGCGAGTCCGTGGACGACGCCGGAGTAGCTACCCTCGACGCGGGGTTATACCTCATGCGGGCCTATGAGGTTGGCCTATGCGAGGCTGCGAGAGTTCGAGTGGCTAGACGCGCACATTTGATATCGCGGGCGAGGACCGGCTTTTATCATGTGACGGCCTGCAGATATCATGACACATTTTATGACCTTGTTGTACGTGGGTGTTAGTAGCTCGCCATGCCTTCGCATTTACCTCGCATCGCTTTATTAGGACACAGGTGGGACCTGGTGTTCATGTGTATTCCTTGGTGTTTGTGTATCATAAACTGCCGGCAGTGAGGAAGGTATTCCACGGGCACGATTGATGTTGTGGGCGTGAGACCCATTGGTAAAAATTGAGTGATGACTTGAGGGCGTGAGTCCTCGACGACATGATCGCTAATTATGGTGAATCGTAGTTTGGTTATCATACATGTCTCCCGCTTTGTATAGACTACTATGATTTCATTTACTGATTTATTTTCGCCACATACTTGGTACTGTTAGATCGACCTCCTTCGGGCCGCGTCATGCCGCAGGTAAAGGTACACCGCCATCGATCCTCGCTCTTAGGGTCACAGTTCAGCGTGGAAAGCTCCGCTTTCTCGAGGCTTATCGATGGTATAGTCCTGTTGTTGTAGGTGTTTACATTCGTGGTATGGCGGGGCCCCGCCCCGCCATTGTTGTCGATATCATTTCTTAAGAGGTCCTGTAGTATCGCAAGTGTGGTTTGTAAAAAGGATTAAAATTGTTCATGTTGGAAAAAGTCGTTATTTATATATATGCCGAAAGGCAAGTTTTTCTCAGATTATTGTTTCATATTTCATAATATGTCTTGTATTGTTTTATGTTCCGCTGATTACTCTGATGTTGTATCACTAGGGTGCCCGGGGTAAGGCACCAGTCACGGGCCCGGAATCGGGTCGTGACAGGTACGTCCAAGTAATATCATAACAAATCAGCCGGCCCTCCATTGAGAGACGCGGTGGTATAGAAATACAATACTAGCACGACAAGGCTATCACACGCAAACATAGGCAAGTTACACACAACTCAAGGTACTTTCATTTTATGCCAAAGTCCAGGTTTTAACCCCAAAGTACTACGTACGTTAAATTCTTTTTGAAAGATCCACTTCTTTTACAAAGGTCACCCGATACCCGTAGTATTAAAATAGAATGACTAACATTTTTAAGTAAACCAAAACAACTTCCATACTTTCCTTTTTAAACCAAATTAAGACAATACCATGCCTTCTTTTTAGACCAAAACACTTCTCCTTTTATAGTCAAGTTATCATTTTAAAACCAATGATAAAACCATTCTTTTGTTTTCATAAAGTCGTTATAACTAACTTCCCATAAAGCTGTTATAACACTTTATGTTTTAAACCAATTTAAGACAAAACAATGCCTTTCTTTTAAACCAAAAACTCTTCAATTTCCTCAAGTCTCTTTTAGAAATCAAGTTCCTTACTTTGGAAATTTAAGAAAATTAATGCTTGTTTATAATGATTCTTATTAAAGCAGCCATGATCTAGGAAATGTAATACAATTTTGTCTTATCTTAGCTTCTATGCAGATGGAGGTTTCTACTGGTTTTAATATAATTACTTATTTGTCAATACATTTTCCTTTATTAACGCTGCAGTGGTTCGTTCGATACTTATTCTCCTTTCCGAAATCAGTAAAACATTATTCTTTAAAAACCAAGTACTCATTACTCACGAATGAGGTTTCACACTTTTTAACAGAATTCATATCAATTTAATTAAGTCAATCGTTCCTTTTATCTCTCTTAAGTCGTTATACCTAACTTCACATAAAGCTAGTATAACTTTTAAGCTTTCAAAACCAAGTATTACTCTTCTTTCAAAAACGATTCTTAATTCTTTTGAAATACTTCAAGATTCTTATCATTTAGACTCAAGTCAAAAGACATCGAAGTAAAACCACGTTCAGTTAACACACGTACGTCTATCGTACTATATATATATTCTTTTAAAATATCATGCGCAAGAGGATAGGAAGAATCACATACCTCGCGACGATTACCGACAATTAGCAAAACGCCCAAAAATGCGTAATCTCGCTAGCCTTTTCCACCCTTCGAGTAGAATACGCCACTCGCGATTTCAACCTATAACGGTCATATAAGTCTATCAGCGCCTAGACTACTCAGAGAATAATTCTAGATACAAGATTCCTTATTCTACGGAAAATTGGGCAAGACTTCCCTACCACAAACTACAAGTCTCATCAGTAAATACGGTATGTAATTCGGTTCTCTTCTTTTATACCATCCTTATATACGTCTTATACTCATATCTAAATTACTCTTATATGTAATCTTCAATTACAATAGAAGGATAAGAGTATTTACCTCGATAAGCCCAAAATTATCCAAGTTTAAATGTCGATCCTGAGCAACGTTTAGCTCCTATTCTGCACGCTCCAATACGCTCCAAGAAACCCTTAGAAGTTCTACACAACTTCTACTTAATACTTCAACCTACCATGAAGATTTTTCCTAGGGTTTCGTTTAGTGACTAAAGGAAGTATAATAGTATTTTCCGGGCTTTTAGTATAGAGGTAACTTGGAATACTACAAGGTATATGGGCTAAGGTATTTTGGAATAGTAACAACACTTTGAGAATACTTTTCTACCAAGGGGGGGGGGGGTATTTCACGAGAACAACTCAAGGAAAAGGGGGGGGGGGTTTCCGCCGAGGGCCTCTCAAAGGGGGAGGGGGACTTGGACGAAAACTACACTAAGGGGAGAGATTTTGAGACTTGGAAAGTGTTTGGGATGAAGATTTAGTCTTGCACTTGAGGGTATTTATAGGAAAACCAATGGCCAAGATTAAGGCAAGTGGAGGCAAGTGGAGGTGGAGATTTGGACAAGTGTTGTGTGGGTCCCACCTTATCAATCTACCACACAAATATCACAAAATATCCTACCTAATCCTTGACCAAAGAAAAGGCCAAAACGTGCAAGAATTCCTTCCATTGCCGTCCACTTGAGGGTGACAAGTGTCGCCCTCTCGTTGGTCCAAAATATTTCATCTCTCGGAAAAATCCGCAAAAAATATAAATGTCGCAACCGTAATTTTCTCTTCGCAAGGTCCGGAAAACGTTTCGTCGGAAAACAATTCTTTCGCTAGTTGTGAACAAATTTCGCCCTTTGCCTACTTAAGGCTTTAACTTTTGCGTGACACGCCTCACGCATATACTGGAAATACTGGTATAACATTTTAGGTTGAAGTACTACGTATGACATATTCTACTTGGCATGTGGAATAGCCGATAAAGTTGAAGTACATTGGGGCGCAGACTACTTGTCGTGTTGGTTAGTCGTCAATGAGGTATGTGAACTATCCTTTTATGTGAACTATCCTTTCTTCTTTGGCATGATTTGATTGTATAAAGTAAGTGGATTTAGTCCTTGATGATACTTGATTTGTTTTTATAAAGTAAGTGGATTTCAATCCTTATTGACACTTGACTTGATCTTTATAAAGTTTCATTGGATCCTAGTCCTTAGTGATATATTCCCTTGATAGTACTTTGGATTTTCTAAAATGGAAGTTGTTCTATATATTCCCTCGATTGTACTTTGGGTTTCTACATGGTTTAAATCCTATTGATATGTGTTAGGAGAAGTACCTTTGGGTTTCTGTCACGACCCGACCTCGATCCCGTGACTGGTGCCTTACCCCGGGCACCCTAGTGATACAACATCAGAGAAAATCAGCGGAAATAAAAACTTAAACATGAAACAAGATAAAATAAGAAACAGGCTAACCAAAACGGTTACCTTTCTGCACATATATATACCTGAACAGTTATATCCTTTTACAAACCCTGCCCACAACAGTACTACAGACCTCTAAGAATGTAACCACAACTACGACGAGACAGGGCCCCGCCATACCCCTGAATGTAAGTGTCACGACCCGACCCCGGGCCCGCGACTGGTGCCCTACCTGGGCACCCTTACTGGTATACATCAGAGATAATCAGCGGAACATACATGAAACTTATACAATAAAACAACAGAAGTAAAACAACAGGTTAGCCGATAGGGCTACCTTCCTGGACAGAAATATATACAACCGAAGCAGTTGCCTCAATTCCTTTACAAACTGACCCACAATGTGTGACTACAGACCTCTAAGAGTTTTAACATAACAATTGTGGCGGGACAGGGCCCCGCCATACCCCTGAATATACATGAAACTACTACCTCAGGGAAAACTGCACAAGAGATAAGCCTCGGAGCAAATGGAGCTTTTTCCCAAAATCAACCGAGATCCTAAGAGCAAGGATCACCAACACAGGTACCTAAACTCGGGCATGAACGCAGCTTCAAAGCCGGGTCGATAACAGTGCCGAATATGGAGCAGAAATAACGCAAGAAATGATCATAATCAGACAAAAGAATGACAGGACAAGTATAAAAATACATACGGATCCTCGCCGTGTCATTACCACTTATGAACTTAATCGCACCTTATTATCTTTTCCCATTTACAATAAAAGTTATAGCCACATTCTTATGTACATGATTAGGAAAAATCATTAAGTTCATTACTGTATAACTTACTAATCTTTCATAAGTATAATCCGCCTTTGGCGAGGGCGCTATACTACCCGCCTAACTGGGACGCGATCAAGTCACACAAATATCGCGCGTCCGTGGAATCCCCATCACCGCTGATAACTATAAGTGTAAAATATAACCATGTGACGCGCCTGCGGCATCCCACCTCACCGCTTCGCATACATACACAACACATATATAGATCTCCCGCCCGTGGAATCCCACATCATCGCCGACTCTAAGTGTAAATATAACCACGTGACGCGCTCGTGGCATCCCACCTCACCGCTTGCGACACATATACAACATATATATATATATCTCTCCGCGTGGAATCCCACATCATCGCCGATGCTCTAAGTGTAAAATATAACCATGTAACGCGCTCGCAGCATCCCACCTCACTCGGCATACATATACAACACATATATATATATATCTCCTGCCCGTGGAATCCCACATCACTGCCGACAGCTCTAAGTGTAAAATATAACCATGTAACGCGCCCGTGGCATCCCACCTCACTGTCGGCGTACACATATACAACACACATATATATATATATATATATAACGCGACCGCATGCCCCGGAATCCCACATCGTATAAGCATGGCCATAACGTGCCTCGGATCCTCATCGTAGAGTGCAGTCTTCGTGGGAGCTAGCCCATGGAGTAATAATATAACATGCCCCTAATCCTCATCGCGGGTACATGTCTTCACGGGAGCTAGCCCATGGAGTAATAAAACTCGCAGCATCTAACCCGCATCCCGGCCGCACGCCCGCATCCTCATCGATAAGCATGGCCAAGATCAATCACAATGGAAGCATACCCGTGGAATCCTCACACGCAGACGCCCAACAAAATGTCCGGCCTCTAACCCGCATCCCGGTCACATGCCCTAATCCCACATCGTATAAGCGTGTCCAAGGATCAATCATAATGGAAGCATACCGTGGAATCCCACATCACCGCTGCACGCTCCAAGTAAACTTACAACAACACACGGCCCTCCAACCGAGACACGATAACGTGACATATAATACTTGCACTCAAAGCTATCACAAGCAAACCTAGGCAAGTTCATTAACCCTTTAGACACTCAAAGCTATCACAAGCAAACCTAGGCAAGTTCATCAACCCTTTAGACTTCCATTTTTATAAACTCATGGCACTTTCGTTTTACACATCAAAATCCGTGAATTTAACCCCAAGATACTAACACCCGTATTATCCAGGCTTGTGTACATTTCACATAAGTCACGATACTTTTAGAAATACATGTCTCGGCTTCTAAATCAAGTGACCCTTACTTTAAATCTTTTAAGCAAGTGATACCTTTAAATCACATTGCCCTTCCTTAACTCAAGTTATTTCTTTGATTACTTTATTAGAGAAAATCATTCTCTTAACCTTCCATAAAGCCGTTATAACCAACTTCCCATAAAGTCGTTATAACCCTTTATGGTTTTAGACAAACTCATTCCTTTTATGACCAAGAGACTTCTACTTTTAAAAACCAAGTATTGTATACTTTCAAATCGATTCTCTTAACTTCAAAAAATACAATTAGTCTCTTAACCTTTAGAAATCAAGTGACTCCTTTTATTATAAAACCTTAGGCAATTGATGCCTTAAAATCAAGTCATTATCCTTCCATAAAGCAAATATAACCAACTCCCCATAAAGTCGTTATATTCACTTTATACCTTAGCCAAAATATAATTTCCTATCCAAGGGACATATACGTTTAAGACGGAACAAGTATCACATACTTCAAAACTCTTCAAGTCCCTTAACTTTAATAAAAGATTAGACATCCTTTATTCTTTCAAAGAAATGAGTTAATCTCCTAACTCACCTGACTTGGCTATTTATAAAACTAGTAAAGGATATCAAGGTGTTGTACGTCTACCGTACTACATACGTGCAACTAGTCATGCTCAAAAGATAGGAAAAGTTCTACATAGAGCAAATCACACAACTACCTCTTAACTTCTAAGAGTAGAAGGAAACATGAAATGATACCACAGGTATATTCCATACATAGAATCATGCCAAAGGAAGGAAGAGGTTCACATACCTCGCGACGATTATCGACAAGTAGCAAAATGCTCCAAAGTACTTCAACCTTGATAGCTATTCCACCCTCCAAGTAGGATACGCTATACTTAGTACTTCAACCTATAATGGTCACAATATGTCCATTAACCTCTTACTTCAAACGTAGAATATTCTAAGTGCTACGTCACTAAATTCTACGGAAAATCGGACAGCACCTCCTTTGTTTCTACTCACTTTGCCACCTTTTTCAAGGCCGAATACAATAACCAAACACGCCACATTTAAGGCCTAAACAATGAAATCAACAATAGGGGATTACACGCCTACTAGACGTGTAAAATTCCGCCCCACAATAGATAACAAATTAACACAACTTACTAGGCCAATTCGGCTAACTCAAGTACTACAACATCAATTCTTATCCAATTTCCATTTCAATCCAAGTTATTAGCCTAACATGATATCAAGTCGCAATCGATAATAACTACTATAATCTCCAAGTAATTAACATGACGATTCTAATAAACGACCAATTGTAATCCAACTTCACACGGCTTACATTACATTTTGATTCTAAGGCTACAAGCAATCCATAACACTTATAAACTTCAACACATCAACTTCATGCTAGCAACATGTAAAGCTAACAACAACAATATATATATAATCTTGTAACACTATTAAGAGACAATATTATACCTCAACGAATCTCAATCCAACTCCAAATCTGAAGTCGCCTTTAGCAACTTAGAGCCTCTTCAAGACACTTCAACCCGCTACTGAGACCCTTAGAACCATACCAACAACTTTCCTTCAAACTTCCAATCCAAAACCTAGAAAGCAACTAGGTTTTCACTTTGCGACTAATACGAAAACTCTCTTTTTCCGGGATTTTTCTATTGAGATACACTTACACAACACTCATGAACCTTGGTTTAAAGTGTGGAGCTAAATGGATCACAAACAAATTTTTTTCTTTTCAAACTCAGAGAACCCGAGAGCAATGTGGTGTTTCTTCCAATTTCTCTTGAAAATTTTCTAAGTGTTGGCATCTCTCTGCTACTAGTAGTATAATATAGTGTATTAGAGGGTCAAGATACCAACAAACGGGTGGTTTGGATGAGCTCTAGTTAAATATCAAGACTAATGTGGGTCCTTTGACTTAGTCAAGAAACTCAAGCTACAACTTGCAAGACTTAGTCATCCAAGACTATGGTCAAATGACCATTTTGGCCATGCCTATTTCGTCCAAGGCATCTCTAAGGGGGGGTGACACGTGTCACCCTCCCATTCGTCATAATAAAACGTTTTCCGACAATTTCATAATTCCGATAAATTTTTACAAGTCTCAAATCTTAACACTTGTGAGTTCTACGCACGCTCTTAAAACATGTCACGTAAATACGGGTGTAACATTCTTCCTTAGAAACATTCGTCCCCGAATGTCCTTTCAGAGTCAACCTTATAATTAGCGACATAGTTTCCTTTCACAACCCCGACATACCAACAATGCCACACATGGCCCTAATGCCTCGCACACGCATATATGTCCATCATAAGCCCAAAAGAGATTATCTTTTCATACTTCCAACTCTTCCTAGCATATACATAGTCTCAATATAATCTGTTCGTGACATTTAAACATACCACAACTTTATCATGCATACAAGTTTCTAAAGGGCCAAAGGTGTCACACCCCGAACCCCGGGCCCGTGACTGGTGCCCTACCTGGGCACCCTTCTACCTTAACAATACAAGTAAACTGCGGAAATTAAATAACACCTCTTTTTTTTTTCTTTAAAACCAATCAGACGTGCGGCAAAGCCGAAAGGCCGCCATATATACACAAACAAAAGACACTACACCTTATGAGTCCAATCCCACATATGAATACGCACTTAGGAGTTAAATCAACTACGACGGACAAGGCCCCGCTGCACCCATAAATGTACAAAAGCCTCATCAAGGAACTATACCAAAAAGATAAACTCCCGAACAGAGGGAGCTATCCAAAAACTCTGAGCAGGTCCTACACCTGCCGATCACCAAATCGCACCTAAACTCGCAGATTTAACGCAGCCCTCAAGGAGGTCAGGCACGAAGAATGTACCAAGTATGTGGAAGTGAAATGTAATAAAATCATAACAGCTAGACAAACAGAGACATGTATGATAGCCAACCTACAAGATATAACACATAAGCTTATATCAAGTCGTGGACGCAGCCTCAAAGTCACTACTCGATATAACCATGGGTCTACGCCCATAACATCAATCATGCCCGGAATCCTTCCGCCGGCAGCTCCATGATATACTACAACATCATAAGCACACCGAACCTTACAATCATGAGAGCAAATAGTAGTATATCACAATATAAAATATAAGCTCACGATCAAGCGGGACCACCGCGCGCAGTATCAATAAGCAATCCTACTCCTGGGACTATTTCACCCGCATAAGTCACGTGGACCCGCATGAGATGTTCCTCGCATGGGACTATTTCACCCGCATAAGCCCTTACGGACCGCATGAGATATTCTCGCACGGGACTATTTCACCGCATAAGTCCCCACGGACCCGCATGAGGTATTCTCGTGATAGGTCGGACCCGCCCGCATGGGACTATTTCACCCGCATAAGCCTTACGGACTCGCATGAGGTATTCCTCGCATTGTGGGTAGCAAATCCACGGAATTATGCAAATGCCACAAACCCGGAGAATGACCCCGAAACGACTGATATACCAATAGCACACAACCGGCTATTTCCAGCACACATAGGCAAATCCTCAATTAACAAGCCAAAGTCCTTACCAAGGCATACATAGAATAATTCTCTTTTAACAAGCCAAAGTACTTATCAAGGCACACTTAGACAAATTCTCAATTTATCAAGCCAAAGTACTAATCAAGGCATACATAGAATAATTATCTTTTTACAAGTCAAAGTACTTATCAAGGCACACTTAGACAAATTCTCAATTTATCAAGCCAAAGTACTAATCAAGGCGCATATAGAATAATTCTCTTTTACAAGTCAAAGTACTTATCAAGGCACACTTAGACAAATTCTCAATTTATCAAGCCAAAGTACTAATCAAGGCGCATATAGAATAATTCTCTTTTTACAAGTCAAAGTACTTATCAAGGCACACTTAGACAAATTCTCAATTTATCAAGCCAAAGTACTAATCAAGGCGCACATAGAATAATTCTCTTTTAACAAGTCAAAGTACTTATCAAGGCCCACTTAGACAAATTCTCAATTTATCAAGCCAAAGTACTAATCAAGGCGCATATAGAATAATTCTCTTTTAACAAGTCAAAGTACTTATCAAGGCCCACTTAGACAAATTCTCAATTTATCAAGCCAAAGTACTAATCAAGGCGCATAGAATAATTCTCTTTAATAAGTCAAAGTACTTATCAAGGCACACTTAGACAAATTCTCAAT
Source organism: Przewalskia tangutica (assembly GCA_029844215.1). Taxonomy (NCBI): domain Eukaryota; kingdom Viridiplantae; phylum Streptophyta; class Magnoliopsida; order Solanales; family Solanaceae; genus Przewalskia; species Przewalskia tangutica. Next base: position 96,131,149 of record CM056729.1, read on the forward strand.
TTATCAAGCCAAAGTACTACGACGACATTCCTTTATAAAAGACTCCTTTCTATGTAAAGCCCCAAGATACTAACACCGTAGTATCAAGGCGTGTCTATTTTTCAAAGTAAGTTACTACACTTTTTAGAAAACTCATTTCAAAGCTTGAAATCAAGTAACTCCAAATTTTCACAATCTAGGCAACTTATGCCGATTTAATCAAAATAGACAACTTTCTAAACCTTCCATAAAGCCGTTATAACCAACTTCCCATAAAGCCGTTATAACCCTTTACGGTTTTAGACGTATCCATTCCTTTAATAACCAAGAGACTTATACTATTAAAACCAAGTATCACATACTTACAAATCAAGTTCTTAACTTTCAAAATACTTCAAGTCTCTTAATAGTTAGAAAACAAGTTTTCTTCTACTTTTTAACCTCAAGTAACTTCACCCTTAACGCAAGTTACTTCTCTTAAATCATGTCATTTCTCCTCTTTTAAATCAAATAAGTAAATCACTTTGACTCCTAAAGTCATTACAATGACCTTTAGGTTTTAGAACTAAGGCACTAGCCAAAAGATTTGGAAACCACTTCCTTTTCAAGTCTCTATGTACTTTAAGAAAATACCTTCACTTTTAAGAATCCAAACTTCCCTAAGGAAATGGATTATACTACTTACAATTTAAACATCAAAGTACACTCCTTAAGTACATAGAACAAATTCTATTTTAGGCAATCCAAATACAAGCAAGGAATGGATCATTCAGAGTAGAACTTACTTTCTTTATTCTAAGGAATCATGCTGTAAGAGAGATAGTTCACATACCTTTCTACTAAATCCAAAGCCGAATAAGCGCCAGACGTGCATTAGAAGTGTCAACCTATAAAGGTCACAACAAGACTATCAACTTCTAGTCTCTACGTAGAATAATACTAAGTGTAGGTCTCTAATTCTACGGAAAATCGCAAAGACTTCCTTTGTTTCTACTCACTTTGCCACCTTTTCAAGGTCGAAAACAATAATCAACAAGCCATATTTAAGGCTCCAAACAACAACCAAACAAAGGGATTACACGCCTACAATACGTAAAATTCCGCCCACGGTTCATAATGAAGTAGTCTAATGCACACTCAGCCAATTCTACCAACTTACATAGCAACACTAAGTCCTTTCCAATCCTTTTTACAATTCCAAGTTCTAAGGTCTAACATGTTATATAGTCTAAACAACTTCAACAACTACAATTTCCTTCTTTATACAACATGCGACGTTTAGACTAATAATCGACTTGAATTGTAATCTTAAGGCTAAACATGCTAGTTTTCGGATTACGGTTCCAATAGTCAAAATACTTATCAAACTTCATACTATATAACTCATTCTTGCTAATAACCATAGCTACAATGATAAGTAAACCTTAATTGCTAAAACGACAAGAATATACCTTTAAAGCCCTTAAAATTTCCAAGATTCCAAAGTCGCTACTTAGCAATTCTAGCTCTTTCCTTAGGTTCCAATCCGCTCCAAGCACTCCTAGAGGCCTACAAGAACCCATCTTCAAGTTCCAACTTCAAAGTCAAGAACTCCCTTAGTTTCCGCCATGACTAACGTAAAAATACGCTTTTTCCAAAATCTTTCTATTGAGATAACCTTACAATACCCTTGGGGACATCAAGTTAAAGTCTGTGGCTAATGGATCAAAACTATAAAAATTTTGTGGGAATTTCATGGTGCTCGAGAGCTCTCTCAAGCACAAGAACTCTCTAAATTTCTCTAAGTGTTAAATGAGCTAGTCTTGCTACTAGTTAGTATATAACACATATCGGAGGGCTTAGACTAAAACAAATGTGAGGCTAGGATTAAAATCACAAGGATCGAGCCTAAGTGGCAAGTTGACTAGTCAATTATGTCAAGCTTTGAAGACTTATCTTCCAAGATGTTCAATGACCATATTACCCTCCTCTAATTCGACCAAGACCACTTATGGGGTGCCACGTGTCGCCTCTCATTCGCCCATAAAATTCCAGAACCCTCATGGCCCCACAAAACATAAAATTCCTGTGGGCCCCACGTGACCAACCAGAAAATAAATTTCCATAATATTACTAAGTCCATACTCTTCAAATAATGTATTTTGAGAATCCAATTCATCAACGAACACTTTTCCTTTCCGACATTCTAAGATTTTCCGAAAAAACAATTCTTCCTTCGTACTAATTTCCAAGTCTTGTTTCCTACGCATTCTCTTATACATGTCCTGGACTTACGGTGTAACAAAAGGCATACCGAATCATATAGGCGGTTCAAAGGACCGCTAAACCGGAACTTCCACCACGACCTTTTCACACCGCCGGCATGAACATCCCGCCTAGCTAAGCGCGAAGAACCCGCAACTAATCCAAAGAGATCGCGCTATCCCACCAGCCACCTGGTCGGACGTCTCACGAAATGGCTTCGCTGGCCGCAAGCATAACAAGTCGTCAAGTAGTGCGACATTCCCAAAATGGAATCTACTACGGTGACCACACCGGCAAAGGTGGCTTCCTCGCTACTATTCTCGCATCGTGAACTCAGAGCCTGGAGCCCCGACACGCTCCCGAATATCCCCGGCGAACAAACCTCGGCCAGAAGGCCGGAAGGAGCACTCATACGGCCGAGATGTAGACCTAGTCTGCTGTTGAGGTTGTCCGCCAAAATCGCCTGAGACCTTGTCACGGCCCTCTTGGCCGCTCGAGTCAATCTGATCCTCCTCTCTATCCTCATCCTCGCGATACGTCGCATCTCCGGCAATATCCATACCTGGCTGAAGGGCCACCCCCAAGCATCCAGTAATCATATGACGGTCTAGCCCTATCACATAGCGGTGAACTCGTCCGCCATATCGCCCACAATAGTGTGCGTATACGGACAACGAGTCAAACTCTGTGTTGTATTCTCGATGGTCCTCCCATTCGCCTCAATGACAAGAACCTATCAACACGGGCTCTCTCATTTCAGGAGGTAAAAGTGATCAAGAAAGGCCTCCGTGAACTCATCCCAAACCACGGACGAGCACCCACACATCTCGACGGCACCTAAGACTCAAACCAGTTCAACGCAACATCGCAGAACTGCAGAAGCTAACACAATCGACTCAGATCCGAGGCCCTAAGCACTGCATAGTCCGGCAGAGCCGCTAACTAACTCGAGGATCATCCTCGATCTCGAACCATAAAACTCGGGTGGACTACAACCCGTAAAATCCCGAATCCTCAAATCGGCTCTAGGGTTAGCTACCGCTTCGCGCGCCGCTACCACTACGCTAGTCAATAGTGCGATCTGCATTCTCCATAATCTCTAAACTCGCCTTGGCCGTGGAACCGAGGCTCGGTGCACGGAACCTTGGAGCTACTGCCGCCTCGCCTCTAACACCGCCGCGTGGTGAGCTCGCCAATCCGCTTACCACCTCGCATAGCTCGTGCCCAGTCCTCGTAACCTCTCAGATACCACTAGCAGCCTCGCCGCCGCTTTGCCCTTCGGGCCCCGGCCGCCTCCGGCGAGGCATAAGCTGTTACATAAGAAGGGGTCGAGAGGATTCAACCTACTAGGGCACTCTCATCGCACGATCTCAAAGAGAGAAGAATGGAAACTAATCCTAAATGTCCTGCAGCCTCACGATTATAGATGTGGTGCACAACACACCGATAATCAAGACTTACTGACACGGTCTGAGACACTTTCCGAGGACTAATCGCTCACGATACCACTTTTGTCACGACCGACTTCAAGCTCGCATCGGTGCCCTACTCGGGCACCCTTACAGGAATACATCGAGATAATCAATAGAACATACATGAAACTTATACAATAAAACAACAGTAAAACAACAGTTAGCCGATAGTGGTACCTTTCCCGACGTAAATATATACAACCGGGCAGCTTGCCTCAATTCCTTTACAAACCGACCCACAATGTGTGACTACAGACTCTAAGAGTTTTAACATAACAATTGTGGACAGTGGCCCCGCCATACCCCGAATATACATGAAACTACTACCTCGTGGAAAACCGTACCAAGAGATAAGCCTCCGAGCAAATGGAGCTTTTTCCCAAAATCAACCGAGATCCTAAGAGCAAGGATCACCAACGGGTACCTAAAACTGCGGCATGAACGCAGCCCCGAAGAAGTCAAGATAAGCAAAATTTAATATGGAATGTAAATAACGTCACAAGAAATGATCATAATCGTACAAAAGACTGACAGGGACAAGTAGAAACATACATACGCATTCTCGCAGTGTCATTACCACTTATGAACTTAATCGCACCTTATTATTTTTTCCCATTTTCAATAAAAGTTATAGCCACATTCTTATGTACATGATTAGGAAAAATCATTAAGTTCATTACTGTATAACTTACTAATCTTTCATAAGTATAATACGCCTTTGAGGGCGCTATACTACCCGCCAACTGGGACGCGATCAAGTCACATAAATATCGCGTGCCCGTGGAATCCCCATCATCGCCGACAACTATAAGTGTAAATATAACCACGTGACGCGCCTGGCATCCCACCTCACCGTTTGCGCATACATACACAAATACATATAGATCTCCCGCGTGGAATCACATCACCGCCGATACTCTAAGTGTAAAATATAACTACGTGACGCGCTGGCATCCCACCTCACCGCTTGCTGCATACATATACAATACATATATATATATCTCCGCCTGGAATCCCACATCATCGCTGACACTCTAAGTGTAAAATATAACCATGTGACGCGCCTGGCATCCCACCCCACCGCTTGCGTACATATACAACATATATATATATATATATATATATATAACGCGGCCGCATGCCCCGGAATCCCACATCGTATAAGCATGGCCATAACGTGCCCTCGGCATCCCTCATCGTAGGTGCAGGTCTTCATGGGGAGCTAGCCCATGGAGTAAAATATAACATGCCCCCGGAATCCCTCATCGTGGGTACATGTCTTCATGGGGAGCTAGCCCATGGAGTAATAAAACTCGCAGGCATCTAACCCGCATCCTGGTTGCATGCCCCGGTATCCCTCATCGTATAAGCATGGCCAAGATCAATCACAATAGAAGCATACCCGTGGAATCCCCACACGCCGCAGACGCCCAACAAAATGTCCGGGCCTCTAACCCGCATCCTGGTCACATGCCCCGGAATCCCACATCGTATAAGCATGTCCAAGGATCAATCATAATGGAAGCATACCCGTGGAATCCCACATCACTGTCGGTACGTCCAAGTAAACTTACAACAAGACAGCCGGCCCTCCAACTGAGAGACACGACAACGTAGACATATAATACTTGCACTCAAAGCTATCACAAGCAAACCTAGGCAAGTTCATTAACCCTTTAGACTTCCATTTTTATAAACTCATGGCACTTTCGTTTTACACATCAAAATCCGGGAATTTAACCCCAAGATACTAACACCCGTAGTATCCAGGCTTGTGTACATTTCACATAAGTCACGATACTTTTAGAAATACATGTCTCGGCTTCTAAATCAAGTGACCCTTAGTTTAAAGCTTTTAAGCAAGTGATACCTTTAAATCACATTGCCCTTCCTTAACTCAAGTTATTTCTTTGATTACTTTATTAGAGAAAACCATTCTCTTAACCTTCCATAAAGCCGTTATAACCAACTTCTCATAAAGCCGTTATAACCCTTTATGGTTTTAGACAAACTCATTCCTTTTATGATCAAGAGACTTCTAATTTTAAAAACCAAGTATTGTATACTTTCAAATCGATTCTCTTAAATTCAAAAAATACAATTAGTCTCTTAACCTTTAGAAATCAAGTGACTCCTTTTATTATAAAACCTTAGGCAATTGATGCCTTAAAATCAAGTCATTATCCTTCCATAAAGCAAATATAACCAACTCCCCATAAAGTCGTTATATTCACTTTATACATAGCCAAAATATAATTTCCTATCCAAGGGACTTATACGCTTAAGACTAACAAGTATCACATACTTCAAAACTCTTCAAGTCCCTTAACTTTAATAAAAGATTAGACATCCTTTATTCTTTCAAAGAAATGAGTTAATCTCCTAACTCACCTGACTTGGCTATTTATAAAACTAGTAAAGGATATCAAGGTGTTGTACGCCTACCGTACTACATACGTGCAACTAGTCATGCTCAAAAGATAAGAAAAGTTCTACATAGAACAAATCACACAACTACCTCTTAACTTCTAAGAGTAAGGAAACATGAAATGATACCACGGTATATTCCATACATAGAATCATGCCAAAGGAAGGAAGAGGTTCACATACCTCGACGATTATCGACAAGTAGCAAAATGCTCCAAAGTACTTCAACCTTGATAGCTATTCCACCCTCCAAGTAGATATGCTATACTTAGTACTTCAACCTATAATGGTCACAATATGTCCATTAACCTCTTACTTCAAACGTAGAATATTCTAAGTGCTACGTCACTAAATTCTACTGAAAATCTGACAAAGACCTCCTTTGTTTCTACTCACTTGCCACCTTTTCAAGGCCGAATACAATAACCAAACACGCCACATTTAAGGCCCAAACAATGAAATCAACAATAGGATTACACGCCTACTAGACGTGTAAAATTCCGCCCACAATAGATAACAAATTAACACAACTTACTAGGCCAATTCGCTAACTCAAGTACTACAACATCAATTCTTATCCAATTTCCATTTCAATCCAAGTTATTAGCCTAACATGATATCAAGTCGCAATCGATAATAACTACTATAATCTCCAAGTAATTAACATGCGACGATTCTAATAAATCCACCAATTGTAATCCAACTTCACACGGCTTACATTACATTTTGATTCTAAGGCTACAAGCAATCCATAACACTTATAAACTTCAACACATCAACTTCATGCTAGCAACATGTAAAGCTAACAACAATATATATATATAATCTTGTAACACTATTAAGAGACAAGATTATACCTCAACGAATCTCAATCCAACTCCAAATCAAGTCGCCTTAGCAACTTAGAGCCTCTTCAAGACACTTCAACCCGCTACTTGAGACCCTTAGAACCATACCAACAACTTTCCTTCAAACTTCCAATCCAAAACCTTGAAAGCAACTAGGTTTTCACTTTGCGACTAATACGAAAACTCTCTTTTTCCGGGATTTTTCTATTGAGATACACTTACACTACACTCATGAACCTTGGTTTAAAGCTGGAGCTAAATGGATCACAAACAATTTTTTTTCTTTTTCAAACTTGTAGAACCCGAGAGCAATGTGGTGTTTCTTCCAATTTCTCTTGAAAATTTTCTAAGTGTTGGCATCTCTCTTGCTACTAGTAGTATAATATAGTGTATTGGAGGGTCAAGATACCAACAAATGGGTGGTTTGGATGAGCTCTAGTTAAATATCAAGACTAATGTGGGTCCTTTGACTTAGTCAAGAAACTCAAGCTACAACTTGCAAGACTTAGTCATCCAAGACTATGGTCAAATGACCATTTTGGCCATGCCTATTTCATCCAAGGCATCTCTAAGGGGGGGTGACACGTGTCGCCCTCCCATTCGTCATAATAAAACGTTTTCCGACAATTTCATAATTCCGATAAATTTTTACAAGTCTCAAATCTTAACACTTGAGTTCTTACGCACGTTCTAAAACATGTCCTCAGAATACGGGTAATAGTACCTACAAACAAGCGGACTATACTAAAGATAAGCCTCCTGAGAAACGGAGCTTCCGGACGAATCGTGATCCTATGGCGAGGATCAACAATCGGTATACTCTACCGCGCATGAACGCAGCTTCACGGCGAGGTCAAGATAACAGTACCAAGTATTTGAAATCAAAATATCAGAAATGAAATCATAATAGTCTATATAAAGCGAGACATGTATGATAACCAAACTACAAGACACAACATATGAGCACCATGTCAAGTGGACTCACGCTGTCACGACTGCTCCGGCCCGTGATCGTGCTCACGGCACCCAAGTAGCCATACATCGAGTAATCAACTAAACATAAAGCAAGACATGAAACAGCTTTATAAAACAAGACATGACATGTGAGAAAACATCGCTTTCTAAGATATATATATAATCATGTTTTAGCGAAGCATCCGATAATCGCATAACATGACTGGCTGCACTTAAGGAAATATACAACTATGGCGGACAGTTCCCGCCATACCGATCAGCAAAAACTATCTACAACGGAGATCATACCAAAAGTAGAGCCTCCTAAGAGATGGAGCTCTCGACACCAACGTAGAGATCCTAAGGATGCGGATCTAGCACTCGCTTGCCTACCGCGGATGAACGCAGCCCCAAGGAGGTCGCATAACAGTACTAAGTATGCGAAATCAGAAAGTACTTAAATGAAAACATATCATTTTTAAAACCAGTTTAAATATGTGTGAAACAACCAAGGAAACCGCACATAGTGCCACATCACAAACAAGAGCAACAATAGGTAATCAGAATACGCCTTGTCTAGGTTGCGAATGATCGAAACAGGCCACTCGCCCACATCCTCATTCCGCAAGCCTAACTCGACTCCCGAGTCCGCAGATAGGCCACTCGCATGGGCCCGCATGAGGTATAACCCCGCATCGAGGGTAGCTACTCCTGATCGCCCCGACTCGCCGTCCGCACGCCACATAGACCGCATGAGGCATAACCCCGCATACTAACTGAACTCTCGAGCTCGCATAGGCCCTCGACCCGCATGAGGTATTCTCGAATCACGGTCCTGCATCACTGAGTCTACCCCCGCATCGGAGGGCGCTTAACCCCTGTATCATCTCAAGAGCGAGTGATAGTATACTAACATAACAACTTATCTTTAAGTAACATAAGCACAACAAGGATACTCACCTATACAAACGTTACAAGATACTAACACACATAGCATCATATCATGTCTACTTATCAAACCATCGTATTATTCTTTTCACAATATAAGTCCATTATAAACACATAGGCAAACTTGTTTCTTTTATCAATCTTAAGTGGTTATACTTACTTCCCATAAAGCTAGTATAACTCTTAAGCTTCGCTTAACAACCAATTAGTTCTCTTCATTAATAAATGGTTCAAGAGTCCTTGAATTGTTTTCGCTTCTTATTATTCAGCTTAAGCCGCAGGCATTGCCAGACGTATTATTCAAAGCTTAAGCCGAGGCATTGCCGTAAGTATTATTCGCTTAACACATGTACGCTCATCGTACTATATACATATTGTAAAATATCATGCTTTAGGAAGAATCACATACCTTCTGAAATCCACCGCCAAGTCGAGTATGTCGCGCAGAATCACCTATAATAGTCACAGATATCTATCAAAGTCTAGACTATTCAGTAGGTCATTCTAAATGTAGGGTCCTCAATTCTACGGAAAGTCGGGCAGACAACCCTACCCTGAGCTATATAAGTTCATCGTGAAAACAAATTCTATGTAAGTACAACAGATATTCTTCTTTTATACCCTTCTAAGGTGTTACATTCAATTCTATTCCTTAATAACCTTCTAGGTATTTATACTTATTCTTATTCTACAACATGAAGTATTCTCTAATTCAAAAGAGGGTTAGGATTAGTTACCTCGGTAAGCCAAATAATATCCTAGAAAAAGTCGCGCCTGAGCAAGGTTTTGCTCCTAAGTTGTATGCTCCAAGGAAACCTTAGAAGTTCTTCACAACTTCTACTAAGTACTAAGGTATTTGGGCTAGGGTATTTTGGGCATTATAACAATACAAGAAGGCAACTTTTCTACCAGAGGGGTAGGTTTCGGCTAGGCTAGGGGTGGGTAGCCTCGCCAAGCTTCTCGGGGAGGGGTGTGTTGACTAATTGCTTACAAAGGGAGAGGGAAGGATTTTTAGACTTGAAAGCTTTTGTGGATGAAGAACTCTTCATCTCAAGAGGGTATTTATAGGGCAAGACATGGCCAACCAATGGCCAAGATTTAGCCAAGTGCTAGGCAAGTGTAAGGTCAAGATTAGGGCAAGTGTACCTAGCCAACTTGCACACAAAATATCTAACCAACTTTATGACAAGGATGGTCATCCATTTGGCCCTATTGCCGTGACAAGTCCACCAATGAGAGGGTGGCAAATGTCGCCTCTCGTTGGTCCAAAGTGTTACGCCTCTGAAAAATCCGCAAAATAAGAAATGACATAGTCGAATTTATCCTACGAAAGTCGTGGAAACGTTTCGCTTGAAAAAACCGTTCATTTGCGAGTTGTGCCTAAAAATCGCCCAAGGCCTAACTTTAAGACCAAACTTTTGACGTATTCCTTTACGTACATACTCTGGAAATACGGGGTATAACATTCTCCCCTCCTTAGAAACATTCGTCCCGAATGTTCTTTCCCAAGACAGATAACGATAAGGTTCTTCAACACTTAAACAGTTTGTAAAAGCCACACACGGCCATAAACAACACTTAGGCATAAACGATAATGAAGATTTACAAGTAGGAAAGTGAATTACCTGGAGGGGTGGGGAACAGGTGAGGATACTTCTGCCTCATGTCCTCCTCGGCTTCCCACGTCATCTCCTCCCTGAGCTCGTTCCGCCACAAGATTTTGACGGAAGCCACGTCCTTCGTCCGCAGACGCCTAACCTGACGATCGATTATCGCTATGGGAATCTCCTCATACGATAACCCTGTCACCTGGACATCGTCAATCGGATGTACTCTAGATGGATCCCCGATACATCTCCTCAGCATAGAAACGTGAAACACCGGATGCACTGCCTCCAGATCGGACGGCAGATCCAACTCATAGGCAACCTTGCCTACCCTGCGGACAATCAAACGCCCAATGTACCTTGGGCCGAAGTTTCCTTCTTCCGAATCTCATCACACCCTTCATGGGTGACACCTTCAGAAAACCCAATCATCAATCGCAAACTCGGATGTCGACGACGATGATCCGTGATACGACTGCCGACTCGGCCGCCGATAGCCGCCTGATAAGCTTTCACCTTATCCATCGTCACGCACCAAATCTGGTCCCACTAGCCGCACATCGCCCACCTCGAACCAACCTATAGGCGACCGCACTTCCTCCCATACAAGGCCTCATAAGGCGCCATCTCGAATACTGAGTGGTAGCTATTATTATACGCGAACTCAACTAGAGGCAAATGATCCTCCCAACTACCACTGGTCAATAACACAGCTCGCAAAGATATCCTCAAGAGTCCGATAGTGCGCTCGCCGTCCGTCTGCGTGGATGAAATGCGATGTCAAAGCTCACCGCGTCCCTAAACCCTCGAAGGACCTCTGTTGGCCGTAAACCGGGCTTCATGCGATATGATCGTTAGGGACTCATGCACGACGATCTCTGATGTAAAGTTCGCATAATCCTCACCAAAAAGTCGCCCGACGGAAGAAAGTGGGCTGATTTCGCCACCGCCGATTTATAACCCATATAGAATCATGTCTCCTCCGAGTGCGAGGTAATCCTGCGACGACATCGGTGAGGCCTCCGATCCCGCCGGCCGACAAAGCATAAACGCGGTTCAGGACCGCTAGAATCGACCGAGCCACGGCCTCGCCGCGACCTGGCCGACCCACGAGCACCCCGCCCCGGCGAGTAATCGTAGGAGATGATGAAGCGGCAATGTAACCTCGGCCGAGCCCTACCACTGGCCACGCCGGCCGGACAGCCGCAGTGACTCGCCGCCACAATCGTAACAAGATCCAAAAGTAGTACCACACTTCCGTAATGGGATCTACCGACGCCACACCGGGTGGTCCCGATCGCCGCATTTCGCTACTCGACGCTCAAGCCACGGCCTCGGTCGCCTCAAAATCGCGGGCCGGGCTGAGACGGTGCAGAGTGCTCAGGCCGGCCGTGGGTGCGAATCTAGATCGCCGAGGCCGCCACCACGATAACCACCGTAAGACCTCCCGCCCCGCCTTCTTCTCGCCGCCGTCGCCCACTGCCGACCGCGCCTCGCATCGAGGCGTGAGCTGCATGCGGTAATGTCCATACCCGCCGGAGAAACCCCGCGACATGACTCGGCCATATAGTCGTTTCAGCCCGGTGACATAGCGGTGCACCCTATCCTCCATATTCGCTACCAATGCCGGGACATATCGAGCCAATGAATCAAACTCGACATTGTACTCGACAGCGGCCCTTCTCTCGCCAGAGTAAAAATCTATCACCGCGCCTCTCATCCGTGAGGCAAGAAGTGAGTGAGAAGCCTCCGAGAACTCATCCTAAGTAGTGGGACGCGTGCTCTCCCGGGATAATTCCCAAGAATCAAACCAATCGATCGCGGTATCACGCACCTATGTGACCCAAAGATCACGGACTCGGTCTCAGACGCCGATCACTCAAAATCCTCAAGTCGACGGATGAACTCCTCGCGATCATCCTCGGCCGATCCATAAAACTCCGGCGCTACTACCAAAAGTCTCAGCCTCAAACTCTCGCCGGTGAACAACGGTGCGACTGCATCGAGCTGAATCGAACCGCCGATCCGGCCTTCTCTCAGACGGGCCACAACTTTAGCCAAAAGCCGGGTTATCTCTCAGCCTAACTCTCCGCCTGCATCGTGGGATGCGAGGTGTGGTACTGTGGTCTCTTTGGCCGGCGGCGCCATAGAACTCGCCGCTCGTATAGACGGGCCTGAGCCCTCGTGACTCTGGGTGTCTCGCTAGCGCCTGGCCGCTTGCCCTTTCGGGCCCGGTTGCCTTACGTGAGGCATAATCAGCATAGAAAGGAATACGTTAGAGGGTCCAACTTATAACACAACTTCTAAAGCACGATTCGTAATGAGAAGAACGGAAACCAATCCTAAATATCCTATAGCCTCCGATTATTGGTGCACAACACACCGATAATCAAGACTCTACTAGATACGGTCAGAGACACTTTCCGAGGATTAATCGCTCGATACCACTTTTGTCACGACCCGCTCGGCCCGTGGATCGTGCCTTACCGGCACCCAAGTAGCCATACATCGAGTAATCACGGAAACATAAAGCAAGACATGAAACAGCTTTATAAAACAAGACACGACATTATGTGAGAAAACATCGCCTTTCGATATATATATAATCATGTTTTAGCGACATCCGACAATCGCATAACATGACTACTGCACTTCTAAGGAAATATACAACTATGGCGACAGGGCCCGCCATACCGATCAGACAAAACTATCTACAATGCGGAGATCATACCAAAAGTAGAGCCTCCTAAGAGACGGAGCTCGACACCAACGTAGAGATCCTAAGGATGCGGATCTAGCACTGCTGCCCTTACTCGCTGCATGAACGCAGCCCCAAGGAGGTCGACAACAGTACTAAGTATGCGAAATCGTAAAGTACTTAAATGAAAACATATCATTTTTAAAACCGCTTACAAATATGTGTGAAACAACGAAGGAAACCGCACATAGTGCCACATCACAAACAAGAGCAACAATAGGTAATCAGAATACGCCTTGTCTAGGCTGCGAATGATCGAAACAGGCCACTCGCCACATCCTCATTCTGCAAGCCTAATCTCGACTCTGAGTCCGTGATAGCCACTCGCGTGGGCCCGCATGAGGTATAACCCCGCATCGAGGGTAGCTACTCGCATCGCCCCGACTCGCCGTCCGCATGGCCACATAGACCGCATGAGGCATAACCCCGCATACTAACTCGAACTCTCGTAGCTCGCATAGGCCCTCGACCCGCATGAGGTATTCTCGAATCACGGTCCTGCATCGCCGAGTCTACCCCGCGACGGAGGCGCAACCCCGGTATCATCTCAAGAGGTGAGTGATAGTATACTAACATAACAACTTATCTTTAAGTAACATAAGCACAACAAGGATACTTCACCTATACAAACGTTACAAGATACTAACACACATAGCATCATATCATGTCTACTTATCAAACCATCTTATTATTCTTTTCACAATATAAGTCCATTATAAACACATAGGCAAACTTGTTTCTTTTATCAATCTTAAGTGGTTATACTTACTTCCCATAAAGCTAGTATAACTCTTAAGCTTCGTTTAACAACCAATTAGTTCTCTTCATAATAAATGGTTCGAGTCCTTTGAATTGTTTTCGTTCTTATTATTCGTGCTTAGTGAGGCATTGCCGCACGTATTATTCAAGCTTAAGCGTGAGGCATTGCAAGTATTATTCGATTAACACATGTACGCGTCACCGCACTATATACATATTGTAAAATATCATGCTTTAGGAAGAATCACATACCTTCTCGCGAAATCCACCGCCAAGTCGAGTATGTCGCACAGAGAATCACCTATAATAGTCACAGATATCTATCAAAGTCTAGACTATTCTGTAGGTCATTCTAAACAGAGGGTCCTCAATTCTACTGAAAGTCAGGCAGCACAACCCTACCCATGAGCTATATAAGTTCATCAGAAAACAAATCTATGTAAGTACAAACAGATATTCTTCTTTTATACCCTTCTAAGGTGTTACAGTCAATTCTATTCCTTAATAACCTTCTAGGTATTTATACTTATTCTTATTCTACAACAAGAAGTATTCTAATTCAAAAGAGGGTTAGGATTAGTTACCTGAAGTTAATAATATCCTAGAAAAGTCGCTGAGCAAGGTTTTGCTCCTAAGTTGTATGCTCCATGAAACCTTAGAAGTTCTTCACAACTTCTACTAAGTACTAAGGTATTTGGGCTAGGTATTTTGGGCATTATAACAATACAAGAAGGCAACTTTTCTACCAAGGAGGGGGTAGGTTTCGGCCAGGCTGGGGTGGGTAGCCTCGGCCAAGCTTCTGAGGAGGGGTGTGTTGGACGAATTGCTTACAAAGGGAGAGGAAGGATTTTTAGACTTGAAAGCTTTTGTGGATGAAGAACTCTTCATCTCAAGAGGGTATTTATAGGCAAGACATGGCCAACCAATGGCCAAGATTTAGCCAAGTGCTAGGCAAGTGTAAGGTCAAGATTAGGGCAAGTGTACCTAGCCAACTTGCACACAAAATATCTAACCAACTTTATGACAAGGATGGTCATCCATTTGGCCCTATTGCCGTGACAAGTCCACCAATGAGAGGGTGGCAAATGTCGCCTCTCGTTGGTCCAAAGTGTTACGCCTCTAAAAATCCGCAAAAATAAGAAATGACATAGTCGAATTTATCCTACGAAAGTCGTGGAAACGTTTCGTCGGAAAACCGTTCGCTTTGTGAGTTGTGCCTAAAAATCGTCCAAGGCCTAACTTTAAGACCAAACTTTTTGTACGTATTCCTTTACGTACATACTCTGGAAATACGGGGTATAACACACGCCCTCAAAGTCATCACTCAAAATATAACAATGGGTCTCACGCCCACAACATCAATCATGCCCGTGGAATTCCTTCCTCACTGCCGGCAGTCTATGATATAACAACACCAAGGAGTACACTTGAACACCAGGTCCCACCTGTGTCATAAAACCGTACGGGGCAAGTACGAAGGCTAACTACCAGATACCAAAGCCGCATCATCAACTGATCGGGGCAAGTACGAAAGCCAACTACCAGATACCAAAGCCGTACTAACAATACTATATAACCATACCACGAAGCTGACACTGGGCAAGTACGAAAGCCAACTACCAGATACCAAAGCCGCATCACGCCGATGGGGCACGAGGGCTAACTACCAGATACCAAAGCTGTGATCACGAGACTTCGCCACAAAACTGAATGGGGCAAGTGCGAAGGCTAACTACCAGATACCAAAGCCGAATCAGCCACGACCGGGGCAAGTACGAGAGCCAACCACCAGATACCAAGGCCGAATCAAGAAACCCCACGAGGCGGGTCCATGGAATGACACTATCATGAACTGATCGGGGCAAGTACGAAAGCCAACTACCAGAACCAACTTGCATCAGCAACGACCGGGGCAAGTATGAGGGCTAGCTACCAGATACCAAGGCCGAATCAGTAAACCTCATGGAGAGCTAGTCCATGTAACAACAATCCTAATGGAACCATGCCCGCGGCCACCCAACGTGTCACAGGTCCAAGGATATAACAAGACAACACTCCTAGTGGAAGCATACCCGTGCCACCCATCGTGTCGATGTCCATCAATCAAGAATAACATGACCGACCTCCATCGAGACGCGGTAATATAAGGATACAACACTTGCACAACAAGGCTATCACACGCAAACATAGGCAAGTTACACACAACTCAAGGTACTTTCATTTTATGTCAAAGTCCGGGTTTTAACCCCAAAGTACTACATACTTTAATCCTTTCAAAAAGATCTCTTTTTACGTAAAATAACTCGATACTATTATCCGTAGTACCAAACACGTTCATGTTTAAATCACGTACTTTATACTTTTTAAACCAAGTGGCTTACACTTTTAAAACAACGTCAAATATACTTTTAAAACCCAAGTAACTAACTCTTTTAAGATCAAGGTACTCCTACCTTTTAAAACCAAGCCACTTATACTATTCCATCAAGAAAAGTTCGATATTTAAAAACAAGTTACTTATACCATTAAACTCAAGTTACTTCTCTTTTCCCAAAATCAAGTTACCATTTTAAATCCAATACTAAAACCATTCTTTTGTTTTCATAAAGTCGTTATAACTAACTTCCCATAAAGCTATTATAACACTTTATGTTTTAAACCAATTTAAGACAAAACCATGCCTTTCTTTAAACCAAAACACTTCAAATTCTCAAGTCTCTTTTTAGAAATCAAGTTCCTTACTTTGGAATTTAAGAAAACAATACTTGTTTATAATGATTCTTATTAAAGTTGCCATGATCTATAAAATGTAATACAATTTTGTCGTATCTTAGCTTCTATGCAGATGGAGGTTTCATCGTTATAATATAATTAATTAATTGTCATTACATTTTCCTTTATTAACGCCGCAATGGCTTGTTCGATAGTTATTCCCATTTCTGAAAATCAAGTAAAACTTTATTCTTTTAAAGACCAAGTACTCATTACTCACGAATGAGGTTTTACCACTTTTTAACACAATTAAAGTTCTTCACATTTCACATCAAGTCCAATATAAGTCAAGTCTCTTATCTTTTAAAAATTCAACAAACCATTCTTTACCTACATAAAGTTGTTATAACAAACTTCCCATAAAGCCGTTATAACACTTTATGTTTTAAACCAACCAAATTTGTTTAGCACACGTACGTCTACCGTACTACATAGTTCACAACCATCATGCTAGAAAAGATAGGAAGAGGTTCACATACCTCGCGACGATTATCGACAATTAGCAAAATGCTCCAAGTGCTATAACCTTGCTAGCCTTTTCCACCCTTCAAGTAGAATACGCTACTCGTAGTACTTTAACCTATAAAGGCCACAAAACGTCTATTAATTTCTAGATCCCTTCGTAGAACATTTCTAAGTACAAGGTTCCTTATTCTACGGAAAATTCGTGCAAAGACCTCCCGTAACCACATAACTCTCCTCCTCTATCAAGGCCCGCTACCAAGCCAACAACTCCAAGGGGGTTACACGTCTAACCGGACGTGTACAACACGGCCCCACAATAATACTACAAGTCTACTGTAAATATAGTCCAATGTAAATACAGTTCAATTCTTATCAATATTCATTCTATATATAGTATACTCAACTATACATTACTACAACATGTAATCTCCAATTACAATAGGGGGATAAAGATCATTACCTCGGTAAGCCCAAAATTATCCAAGATTTATAAGTCGATCCTGAGCAACGTTTAGCTCCAATTCCTTACGCTCCAACCCGCTCCAAGCAACCCTTAGAAGTTCCTAACCAACTCCTCTTCAAGATCCAACTCCAAAAAGTGAAGAACACTTAGGCTACAATTTGGCAATGTTTCGGCGAAGGGGCATATCTAAGGCTAGGGGTGTGAAATTCTTACACCCCGTAAGTCCAGGACATGTAAAAGAGAATGTACGAAAGGAAACAAGACTTGGAAATTGATACGAAAGGAAGAATTGTTTTTCCGACGGAAAATGTTCCGAACGTCGGAAAGGAAAAATGTTCGTTGTTGAGAATTGGATTCTCAAAAGACAATATTTGTAAAGTATGGAACTTATTATATTTATGGAAATTTATTTTTACGGATTTGGTCATGTGGGGCCCACCCGAGGAAATTTTACATTTTTGTGGGGCCCACGAGGGTTACGAAATTTTATGGACGAATGAGAGGGTGACACGTGGCACCCCCACATGGCTTGGTCGAAATAATTGCAAGGGTGTTATGGTCATTTGACCTATGTAGATGATAAGTCTTCTAAGCTTGATATTGTTCACAAGTCAACTTGTCCACCTAGGCTTGATCCAAGTGAAACTCATCCTAACCTCACATTTGTTTAAGTCTAAGCCCTCCATTGTGTTTTATAAGGTTACTACTAGTGCAAGACTAGCTCATTTACACTTAGAAAAATTAGAACACTTAGTGCCATGAGGGGAAGCTCTCATTTGGCTAAGCTCTCACATGAAAAATTTGTAGTTTTGATCCATTAGCCACAAGACTTTAACCCAATGTCCCTTAGGGTATTGTAAGGATATCTCAATAGAAAGATTTCGGAA
The DNA here is from genome assembly GCA_029844215.1 of Przewalskia tangutica. Classification (NCBI taxonomy): domain Eukaryota; kingdom Viridiplantae; phylum Streptophyta; class Magnoliopsida; order Solanales; family Solanaceae; genus Przewalskia; species Przewalskia tangutica. Next base: position 96,149,732 of record CM056729.1, read on the forward strand.
AAAACGCATTTTCACGTTAGTCGCAAGGCGGAAACTATGGGAGTTCTTCAACTTTGAAGTTGGAACTTGAAGATGGGTTCTTCATAGGCCTCTACAGGAGTGCTTGAGCGGATTGGAACTTAAGGAAAGGAGCTAAGAATTTCTAAGGCGACTTTGGATCTTGGAAATTTTAAGGGCTTGGAAAGGTATAAATTTTTGTCGTTTTAGTAGTTAAGACTTACTTTTGTTGTAGCTATGAATTTTAGCAAGCATGTGTTATATAGTATGAAGTTTGATATGTTTATGGGCTATTGAACCCTAATCCAAAACTAGCATGTTTAGCTTTAAGATTGGAATTCAAGTTGATTATTAGTTTAAGGCGTCGCATGGTGAATAAAGAAGGAAATTTTAGTTGTTGAAGTTGTTTATGACTAAGTAATATGTTGACCTAAGAACTTGAAATTGGAAAAGAATTGGAAAGGACTTGTGTTGAGTCATTGTTGGCCGAGAATGACTAGTAAGTATTGAACTATTTAGTATGAATTGTGGGCGGAATTTTACACGTATAGTAAGGCGTGTAATCCCCTTTGTTTGGATGTTGGTTGGAGCCTTAAATGTGGCTTGTTGGTTATTGTATTCGGCCTTGAAAAAGGTGGCAAAGTAAGTAGAAACAAAGGAGGTGCTGCCCGATTTTCCGTAGAATTAGAGACCGTATACTTAGTATTATTCTACGTAGAGACTAGAAGTTGATAGTCTTGTTGTGACCATTATAGGTTGACACTTCTACGTACGGCGTATTCGGCTTAGCTTGTGGATATTAGCCGAAAAGGTATGTGAACTATCTCCTCTTCTAGAATGATTCCTTATAATAAAGAAATTAAGTTCTACTCCTTGAATGATCCATTCCTTGCTTGTATTTGGATTGCCTAAAATAGAATTTGTTCTATGTACTTCCTTGAGTGTACTTTGATGTTTAAATTGTAAGTAGTATAATCCATTTCCTTAGGGAAGTTTGGATTCTTAAAAGTGAAGGTATTTTTCTTAAAGTACATAGAGACTTGAAAAGAAAGTGGTTTCCAAATCTTTTGGCTAGTGCCTTATTTCTAAAACCTAAAGGTCATTATAATGACTTTAGGGGAGTCAAAGGAGTGATTTACTTATTTGATTTAAAAGAGGAGAAATGACATGATTTAAGAGAATTAACTTGCGTTAAGGGTGAAGTTACTTGAGGTTTAAAAAGTAGAAGAAAACTTATTTTCTAACTATTAAGAGACTTGAAGTATTTTGAAAGTTAAGAACTTGATTTGTAAGTATGTGATACTTGGTTTTAATAGTATAAGTCTCTTGGTTATTGAAGGAATGGATACGTCTAAAACCATAAAGGGTTATAACGGCTTTATGGGAAGTTGGTTATAACGACTTTATGGAAGATTTGAAAGTTGTCTATTTTGATTAAATCGGCATAAGTTGCCTAGATTGTGAAAATTTGGAGTTACTTGATTTCAAGCTTTGAAATGAGTTTTCTAAAAGTGTAGTAACTTACTTTGAAAAATAGACACGCCTTGATACTACGGGTGTTAGTATGATGGGGCTTTACATAGAAAGGAGTCTTTTATAAAAGAATGTACGTATGTAGTACTTTGGCTTGATAAATTGAGAATTTGTCTAAAGTGTGCCTTGATAAGTACTTTGACTTGTTAAAAGAGAATTATTCTATGTATGCCTTGATTAGTACTTTGGCTTGATAAATTGAGAATTTGTCTAAAGTGTGCCTTGATAAGTACTTTGACTTGTTAAAAGAGAATTATTCTATGTATGCCTTGATTAGTACTTTGGCTTGATAAATTGAGAATTTGTCTAAGTGTGCCTTGATAAGTACTTTGGCTTGTTAAAGAGAATTATTCTAAGTGTTTAGTAAGGACTTTGGCTTGTAATTAAGGATTTCCTATGTGCCGGAAATAGCCGGTTGTGTGCTATCGTATATCGATCGTTTGAGGTCATTCGGGTTTGTGGCATTTGCATAATTCCGTGGATTTGCTACCCACGGCGCGAGAATACCTCGCGCGAGTCCGTAGGGCTTATCGCGGGTGAAATAGTCCCACGCGGGCGGGTCCACCTATGCGAGAATACCTCATGCGAGTCCGTAAGGGCTTATCGCGGGTGAAATAGTCCTATCTGAGGAATACCTCATGCGGGTCCGAAAGGTCTTACGCGGGTGAAATAGTCCCACGCGGGCGGTTCACCCTATGCGAGAATACCTCACGCGGTCCACGCGACCTACGCGGGTGAAATAGTCCCGTGAATAGGATTGCTAAATGATACCGCGCGGATGGTCCCGCTTGATCATGAGCTTCTAGTTTATATTGTAAAGGATACTCCGTTTACTCTCATTGTTAGTAAGGCACAATGTGTTGTATTTTGATTATCATATATGTCCCGGATTTGTTTGTGTTACCCATGGTCATGCTTTTACGGTGGGATTAGGGCATGGGACCACGATGTATTGAGGACACAGGTGGGACTTGGTGTTCATGTATCCTTATTGGTGTTATTACATCATGGATCGCCAGATGAGGAAGGATTCCACGCATGATTGATATTATGGGCGTGAGACCCACGGTTATATTGAGTAATGACTTTGAGGCTTGCGCCCCACGACTTGATATGACCGCTATGTGTTATGCATCGTAGGTTGGATATCATACATGTCTCGCTTTGTTTAGATCGTTATGATTTCATTACGCATTTATTGTTCACATACTTGGTACATTCTTCGCATCGACTCCTGGGCTGCGTCATGCCGCAGTTTAGGTCACGCATGATTCGGTGATCGGCAGTGTAGGATCACGCTTTCGGGTTTTGGATAAGCTCCTTCTATTCGGAGTTTATCTTTGGTTTATGTCCTTCAAGATGAGCTTTGTATAGTTTTGGGTGCACGGGGCCTTGTCCCGTCATAGTTGATTTAACTCCTAGAGTGCTGTATTCATATGTGGATTGGACTCACGTACGGTGTAGTGTCTTTTGTTTATGTATATATGGCGGCCTTGGCTTTGCACGCATTTTGTTTTAAAAAAAAAATGAGGTGTTATTTCAGTTCCGGAGCTTACTTGTATTGTTAAGGTAGAAGGGTGCCCAGTAGCAACGACCACTTTCGGTATACATCGAGAGAATAGCAATGAACATACACAACTCTTAAAATAAAAATCATACTTAGACAGTAGACATCAACCGGATAGCCGATAAGGCCGCCTTTCGTAACATATATGTTATACCCCGTATTTCCAGAGTATGTACGTAAAGGAATACGTACAAAAAGTTTGGTCTTAAAGTTAGGCCTTGGACGATTTTTAGGCACAACTCACAAAGCGAACGGTTTTCCGATGAAAACGTTTCCCGACTTTCGTAGGATAAATTCCGCTATGTCATTTCTAATTTTTGCGGATTTTTCCGAGAGGCGTAACACTTTGGACCAACGAGAGGCGACATTTGCCACCCTCTCATTGGTGGACTTGTCACGCAATAGGGCGATTGGATGACCATCCTTGTCATAAAGTTGGTTAGATATTTTGTGTGCAAGTTGGCTAGGTACACTTGCCCTAATCTTGACCTTACACTTGCCTAGCACTTGGCTAAATCTTGGCCATTGGTTGGCCATGTCTTGACCTATAAATACCCCTCTTGAGATGAAGAGTTCTTCATCCACAAAAGCTTTCCAAGTCTAAAAATCCTTCCCTCTCCCTTTGTAAGCAATTCGTCCAACACACCCCCTCCTCGGAAGCTTGCCGAGGCTACCCCACCCCTAGCCTAGCCGAAACCTACCCCTCCCTTGGTAGAAAAGTTGCCTTCTTGTATTGTTATAATGCCCAAAATACCCTAGCCCAAATACCTTAGTACTTAGTAGAAGTTGTGAAGAACTTCTAAGGTTTCTCGAGCATACAACTTAGAGCAAAACCTGCTCAGCGCGACTTTTCTAGGATATTATTGGGCTTACCGAGGTAACTAATCCTAACCCTCTTTTGAATTAGAGAATACTTACTGTTGTAGAATAAGAATAAGTATAAATACTTAGAAGGTTATTAAGGAATAGAATTGAACTATAACACCTTAGAAGGGTATAAAAGAAGAATATCTAATCAGATTTACATGGGACTGTTTTCACAGAGACTTATATAGCTCACCGTAGGGTTGTGCTGCCCGACTTTCCGTAGAATCGAGGACCCTCTGTTTAGAATGACCTACGAATAGTCTAGACTTTGATAGATATACGTGACTATTATAGGCTGATTCTCTGTAGCGACATACCGACTCGGTGGATTTCACGAAGGTATGTGATTCTTCCTAAAGCATGATATTTTACAATATGTATATAGTACGGTAGACGCATACATGTGTTAATCGAATAATACTTACGGCAATGCCTCACGCTTAAGCACGAATAATACGTGACGCGAATGCCTCACGGCTTAAGCACGAATAATAAAGAATCAAAACATTTCAAAAGGACTACTGAATCATTTTTACAGAAGAGAACTAATTGGTTTCTTAAACAGAAGCTTAAGAGTTATACTAGCTTTATGGGAAGTTAAGTATAACCACTTAAGATTGATAAAAGAAACAAGTTGCCTATGTATTTCTAATGGACTTATATGAAATTGTGAAAGAATAATAAGATGGTTTGATAAGTAGACATGACATGTTGCTATATGTGTTAGTACCTCGTAACGTATGTATAAGTGAGTATCCTTGTTGTACTTATGTTGTTTAAAGACGAGTCGTTATGTTAGTGTACTATCACTCACCTCTTGAGATGATACCGAGGTTGCCGCCTCCGACGCGGGTAGACTCAGCGGTCCGGGACCATGATTCGAGAATACCTCACGCGGGTCCAGGGGGCCTACGCGAGCTACGAGTTCCAGGTTAGTATGCGGGTTATGCCTCACGCGGTCTACGTGGCCACGCGACAAATGAGTCCGGACGATGCCGAGGAGTAGCTACCACGACGCGGGTTATACCTCACGCGCCCACGCGAGTGGCCTACGCGACTCGAGTCCAGGATTAGGCTGCAGAATGAGGATGTGGCGAGTGGCCTGCTTTCGATCATTCGCAACCTAGACAAGACGACATAGATTACCTATTGTTGCTCTTGTTTGTGATGTGGCACTATGTGCGTTTTCGGTTGTTTCACACATATTTGTAAACTAGTTTTAAAATGATATGTTTTCATTTAAGTACTTTACGCTGCATACTTAGTACTGTTATCGACCTCCTTCTGGGCTGCTCATGCCGCAGTAAGGGCAAGCAGTGTGCTAGATCCGCATCCTTAGGATCTCTACGTTGGTGTCGTGAGCTCCATCTCTTCCGAGGCTCTACTTTTGGTATGATCTCCCGTTGTAGATAGTTTTGTAGACAGTGGTATGGCGGCCCCGTCCCGCCATAGTTGTATATTTCAGAGGTCTGTAGTCATGTTGTACGATGTCGGATGTAGCGCAAAAACATGATTATATATATACGCCGAAAGGCGATGTTCTCTCACATAACTGTGTCTTGTTTTATAAATCGTTTCATGTCTTGCTTTATGTTTCCGCTGATTACTCGATGTATGACTACTGGGTGCCGGAAGACACCGATCACGGGCCCCGGAACGGGTCGTGACAAAAGTGGTATCAGAGAAGTTAATCCTCGGAAAGTGTCTACAGACCGTATCTAGTAGAGTCTTGATTATCTGTATGTTGTGCACCATACCAATAATCAGGAGGCTATATGATATTTAGGATTGGTTTCGTTCTTCTCATTCCGAGATCGTGCTTTAGAGTCGTGTTATAGGTTGGACCCTCTAACGTATTCCTTTCCCGTACGCTTATGCCTCCACGTAAGGCAACCCGCCTGGGGCAAGGCAGCGAGGAGGCGCTAGCAGACACCCAGTCACGAGGGCTCGAGCCCATCTATACCAGACGGCAAGTTCTATGACGCCGCCGCCCCAAAGAGACCACAAGACCCACACCTCCCGTCCCACACCAGGCGGAGGAGTTAGGGTACAAGGAGACGGCCCGACTTTTGGCTAAAGTTGTGGCCCGACACGGCAGGCCGACGCGGCCTGATTCCAGCTCCCAAGGCCGGTCGCACCGTTGCTCACCCGAGGCGAGAGTTTGAGGCTACGAGACTTCGAGTCAGAGTCACGGAGTTTTATGGATCGAGGCCGGAGGATGATCCGCAGGAGTTCATCCGCCGCCTTCAGAGATTTTGAGAGTGATCGTAGCCGGAGACCGAGTCCGTGATCTTTGGTTCACATAGGCTTGCGTGATACCGCAATCGATTGGTTTGATTCACGGAGTTATCCGGGAGAGCACGCGCCCCGGCCTACTGGGATGAGTTCTCGAGGCTTTCCTCACTCACTTCTTGCCTCCACAGATGAGGGCGCGGCCGATAGATTTACCATCGAGGCAGAGGACGCACCGCTGTGAGTACAATGTCGAGTTTGATTCATTGCTCGATATGTCCCAAAGATTGGTAGCATATGGAGATAGGTGCACCGCTATGTCACCGCTAGACGACTATATGGCCGAAGTCATGCGCGGGTTTTCCACCGGTATGGACATTACCCGCACGCAGCTCACGCCTCGATGCGAGAGCGCAGAGGTCGACGAGTGGGCACGGCAGGAAGGCCGGACGGGAGGGTCTTCCGTGGTTATCGTGGTGGCGGCCTCAAAGCCTAGATTCGCACCACGCCAAAGACAGAGCACTCCCGCACCGCCCTCGCGACAGCCTACGCTGAGGCGTACTGTGGCTTCGACGCCCGTAGCAGAGGTATCGCCGACGACCACCCGGTGTGCCGATGCGGTAGATCCCATTACGGGAAGTGTGGTACTACTTTTGGATCTTGTTACGATTGGCCAGCAGGTCACTTTGCGGGACCGTCCGACCGGGCGCGGTGGTAGGCTCACCTTACGGTTGCTGCCGCTTCATCATCTCCTACGCTACTCGCCGAGGCGTGGTGCTCATGGGTCGCCAGGTCGCGCAGAGGCCGTGGCTCGTCCCGATTCTAGCGGTCCTCGAACCGCATTTATGCTTTGTCCACCGACGAGATCGTGAGGCCTCACCGATGTCGCCATGTACCTTATCGATTCGGGTTTGATATGTATGCTTTGATAGATCCTGCTCTACTGGCCCTATATATCTCCCTTGTTGCTAGTAGGATAGGGATAGAGCCCGAGTCCATAGACACTTTCGAGGTAGCTACGCCTGGGTGATTCGGTGGTAGCTCGGCGTATATAGAGCTTGTCTGTGATCATTTACGCCGTCGACCGCCGACTTGATAGAGTTGGAGATGATTGACGATGTGATCACGGGATGGATTGGCTAGCTTCCCGCTACGCCAATGTAGACCGCAGAGAGAGAATAGTACGGTTCAGTTTCGGCGAGCCATTGTTGAGTGGGAGGAGCACGACGCCGGTGGGTAGGTTTATTTCCTACCTCAAGGCTAGGAAGATGGTGCAGGGTATATCTACCATCTCGTTCGGTGTTTGATACTGGCCGCGTACCAGATTTTCCGTCGCCCAGAGTCACGAGTTCCCGCACGTGTTTCCATGACCTCCCGTATCCTCCCGAGAGGAGATCGAGTTTTGTATAGATGTGTTGCGGATACTCGGCTTATTTCCATTCCGCCATACGGAATGGCACCGCCGAGTTGAGAGAGTTGAAGGATCACTTAGGGATTTGCTAGAGAAGGGCTTCATTAGGCCTAGTGTTTCTCCCCGGGAGCGCAGATTGTTCGTGAAGAAGAAGGGCGGACGCCGCGCATGTGTGTCGATTACGGTGAACAAGGTGACCATTAAGAACGAATACCCTTCCTAGGATTGATGATTTGTTCGACCGCGATTGGCGCGAGATGTTTCTCCAAGATTGATCTGCGATCGGGCTAAAATCAGTGCGAGTCGAGAGGTGGATGTCCTAGGATCGCATTCGGACGACGCATTATGAGTTCGGTCATGTCTTTTGGGTTGACCAATGCTCCGCAGTATTCATGGATTTGATGAACCGAGTGTTCAAACCATTTTTAGACACGCTTGTGATAGTGTTCATTGATGATATCTTGGTTTATTCTCGCCGAGCGAGCATGCGAGCATTTGGCGATCAGGGCCGACGCTTCTCCAGACTAGCGATTTATGCGCCAAGTTTTCCAAATGTGAGTTTTGGTTAACTTCGATGGCGCTTGGGCATATTGTCGGGCTGATGGCATTCGAGTTGATACGCCAAGATCGAGGCGATCGGGACTTGCCTGACCTACTACTCCGGCTGAGGTTCGCAGCTCGGGCCTTGCAGGTATTATCGGCGTTCGTGGAGAAGTTTGCTTCTATCTTCGCACCATTGACTAGGCTGACTCGTATGGCCAAGTTTGATGGATCGATGCTTGTGAGCGTGGTTTCGATTCTTGAAAGAGAGACCGACGACCGCCCCGCTCTTACTCTTCCGCAGGGTCCAGATGGTTATGTCGTATTGTGATGCGTCGCATCGGGTTGGGATGTGTGTTGATGCAGCATGGCAGAGTTATAGCATATGCATCCCGACACCAAGAAACACGAGGAACTACCCCACCCATGATTTGGAGTTGGTACCGTGATTCACGCTTTGAAGATCTGAGGCACTATTTGTATGGGTTCACGTGGATATTTTTACTGCACCACAAGAGCCTCCAAGATATCTTCACCGAGGAGCCGAACTTACGAGTAGACGGTGGTTGAGTTGCTTAAGGATTACGATGTGGACATCCCGTACCACCCGCAAGGCCAATGTTGTGGCGTATGCCGCAGTCGTAGGGTCGATGGGGAGCCCATCGATGTGCAACTAGAGAGAAGGGACATGGTTCGTAATTTGCACCGCTTAGCGAGCCTCGTGTCCGCTTGATTGATTCCGATAGCAACGGGGTTAGAGTTCGAGTGAGGTTGCCGAGTCTTCCATCGTTGAGGAGGTGAAGAGGCAACAGTCGAGGATCCACTTTGATTCGATATCGTGATACGCCTCTTCGTGAGAGCAAGGGTCCTTTGAGGTAGCACCGATGGGTGCTAAGGTTTGAGGGCGTGTGTGTTCCAGATGTTTCAGGACTTGGCAGCAGTTCTGGGAAGCACACGCAAGCGTTCTATCCATCCGGTCGACCAAGATGTACCACGACCTTAGATCCGTATTGGTGGGATGGCTTGAAGAGGACGTTGCAGAGTTCGTAGCTCGCCCGTGTTGTCGCAGTGAAGGTAGAGCACCGAGACCGTGGTTTGTTACAGCGATAGAGATCCCGACCGAAGTGGGAGGTAATCAACATGGACTTCATCACAGGATTACCTCGCACTCGCAGGAGACATGATTCTATATGGGTTATCGTCGACAGTCGATTTAAATCAGCCCACTTTCTTCCCGCCGTGACGACTTTTCTACCGAGGATTATGCCGCACTTTACATCCGAGAGATCGCCGATCGCATTGAGTCCCTACTTCGATCATATCGCATGCAGGAGCCCGCTTACGCCAACTTCGGAGGTCCTTCCAGAGGGGTTTAGGGACGCAGTGAGCCCGAAAATCGCATTTCATCCACGCACAGACGACAGCAGAGCGCACTATCCGCACTCTCGAGGATATGCCGCGAGCCCGTGTTATTGACTTCATGGTAGTTGGGAGGATCATTTGCCTCTAGTTGAGTTCGCGTATAATAATAGCTACCACTCCAAGATTCGATGGCGCCTTACGAGGCCTTGTATGAGGAAGTGCAGATCGCCTATAGGTTGGTTCGAGGTGGGCGAGGTGCAAGTGGGACCAGACGGTGCAGCAGCAAAGGATAAGGTGAAGCTTATCCGAGCCGGCTATCGATACTCGAGTCGAGTAAGTCGATGCAGATCATCGCCGTCGACATCCGAGTTTGCAGCTGATGATTGGGTTTTCTCAAGGTGTCCACCCACGGCGGTGTGATGAGATTCGGAAGAAGGAAACTCACCAAGGTACATCGGGCCGCTTCAGATTGTCCGCAGGTAGGCAAGGTTGCCTATGAGTTGATCCGCCGTCCGATCCGAGGCAAGGCATCCGTGTTTCACGTTTTATGCCGAGGAGATGTATCGGGATCCATCTAGGTACATCCGATTGACGATGTCCAGTGACCGAGGTTATCGATGAGGAGATTCCATAGCGATAATCGATCGTCAAAGTTAGCGCCCGCGACGAAGGACGTGGCTTCCGTCAAAGTCTTGTGGCGAACGAGCTCGAGGAGAGATGACGTGGGAAGCCGGGAGGACATGAGGCGTAAGTATCCTCACCGTTCCCCACCCTCCGTAATTCACTTTCCTACTTGTAAATCTTCATTATCGCTTATGCCTAAGTGTTGTTTATGGCCGTGTGTGGCTTTTGCAAACTGCTTAAGTTTTGAAGAACCTTATCGTTATCTGTTTGGGAAGGAACATTCGACGAATGTTTCTAAGGAGGAGAATGTTATACCAGATTTGCAGTATGTACGTAAAGGAATACGCATAAAAAGTTTGGTCTTAAAGTTAGGCCTTGACGATTTTTAGGCACAACTCACAAAGCTTAACGGTTTTCCGACGAAACGTTTCCACAGCTTTCGTAGGATAAATTCCGCTATGTCATTTCTAATTTTATGGATTTTTCCGAGAGACGTAACACTTTGGACCAACGAGAGGCGACATTTGCCACCCTCTCATTGGTGGACTTATCACGCAATAGGCCGATTGGATGACCATCCTTGTCATAAAGTTGGTTAGATATTTTGTGTGCAAGTTGGCTAGGTACACTTGCCCTAATCTTGACCTTACACTTGCCTAGCACTACAAATCTTGGCCATTGGTTGGCCATGTCTTGACCTATAAATACCCTCTTGAGATGAAGAGTTCTTCATCCACAAAAGCTTTCCAAGTCTAAAAATCCTTCCCTCTCCCTTTGTAAGCAATTGGCCCAACACACCCCCTCCTCAGAAGCTTGCCGAGGCTACCCCACCCCCTAGCCTAGCCGAAACCTACCCCCCCTCCCTTGGTAGAAAAGTTGCCTTCTTGTATTGTTATAATGCCCAAAATACCCTAGCCCAAATACCTTAGTACTTAGTAGAAGTTGTGAAGAACTTCTAAGGTTTCCTTGGAGCATACAACTTAGGAGCAAAACCTTGCTCAGGCGCGACTTTTTCTAGGATATTATTGGGCTTACCGAGGTAACTAATCCTAACCCTCTTTTGAATTAGAGAATACTTACTGTTGTAGAATAAGAATAAGTATAAATACTTAGAAGGTTATTAAGGAATAGAATTGAACTATAACACCTTAGAAGGGTATAAAAGAAGAATATACGAACTGTACTTACATAGGACTGTTTTCACAAAGAGACTTATATAGCTCACCTGCAGGGTTGTGCGCCCGACTTTCCGTAGAATCGAGGACCCTCTGCTTAGAATGACCTACGTAATAGTCTAGACTTTGATAGATATCTGTGACTATTATAGGCCGATTCTCGCGACATACCGACTTGGCGTGGATTTCACGGAAGGTATGTGATTCTTCCTAAAGCATGATATTTTACAATATGTATATAGTACTAGACGCATACGTGTTAATCGAATAATACTTACGGCAATGCCTCACGCTTAAGCTCGAATAATACGTGACGAATGCCTCACGCTTAAGCCTCAATAATAAAGAATCAAAACATTTCAAAGGACTCATCAATCATTTTTACGTAAGAGAACTAATTGGTTTCTTAAATGTGCTTAAGAGTTATACTAGCTTTATGGGAAGTTAAGTATAACCACTTAAGATTGATAAAAGAAACAAGTTGCCTATGTATTTCTAACAGACTTATATGAAATTGTGAAAAGAATAATAAGATGGTTTGATAAGTAGACATGACATGTTGCTATATGTGTTAGTACCTCGTAACGTATGTATAAGTGAGTATCCTTGTTGTACTTATGTTGTTTAAAGACGAGTCGTTATGTTAGTGTACTATCACTCACCTCTTGAGATGATACCGAGGTTGTCGCCTCCGACGCGGGTAGACTCAAAGTGTCCGGGGACCATGATTCGAGAATACCTCACGCGGGTCCAGGGGCCTATGCGAGCTACGAGTTCCGTGTTAGTATGCGGGTTATGCCTCACGCGGTCTATGTGGCTACGCGGACAGCGAGTCCACGATGCCGAGGAGTAGCTACCACGACGCGGGTTATACCTCACGCGCCCACGCGAGTGGCCTACGCGGACTCGAGTTCAGGATTAGGCTTGCAGAATGAGGATGTGGCGAGTGGCCCCGCTTTGATCATTCGCAGCCTAGACAAGACGACATGCTTACCTATTGCTCTTGTTTGTGATGTGGCACTATGCGCGTTTCTGGTTGTTTCACACATATTTGTAAACTAGTTTTAAAATGATATGTTTTCATTTAAGTACTTCTGATTCGCATACTTAGTACTGTTATCGACCTCGCCGCGCTCATGCCGCAGGTAAGGGCAAGCGGTGCTAGATCCGCATCCCAGGATCTCTACGGTGTCGAGCTCCATCTCTTCCGAGGCTCTACTTTTGGTATGATCTCCTGTCAGATAGTTTTTGTAGCTGATAGGTATGGCGGGCCGGTCCCGCCATAGTTGTATATTTCCTTAGAGGTCTGTAGTCATGTTGTACAGTGTCGGATGTAACTGCAAAAAACATGATTATATATATATGCCGAAAGGCGATGTTCTCTCACATAATCTGTGTCTTGTTTTATAAACTGTTTCATGTCTTGCTTTATGTTTCCGCTGATTACTCTGATGTATGACTACTTGGGTGCCCCGGTAAGGCACCAGTCACGGGCCCCGGAACGGGTCGTGACAATATACATAATACAAAATTAAAACAGTACATCTTTGTTCTTACAAACCAAATCCACAAATGTGACTACAGACCTCTAAGAATAACAACTTTGGCGGGACAGGGCCCCGCCATACCCCTGAATGTACAACAACCAACAATGCCAGGGATAAGCCTCCAAAATAAAGGAGCTTCTCAACAGTTGAACAGTGATCCTAAGAGTGAGGATCGCGAATCAGACTTACTGCTGCGTGAACGCACCAAGGAGGTCAGTACAACATGTACCAAATATGTGAAACTGAAAGTACTGTAGTGAAATCATAAGTCTAAAATAAAACTGGAGACATGTATGATAACTCATATAACAGTACACTGTGCCTTACTAACAATGAGAGTAAACAAGAGTATACTTTACTGCATAAAAAAGCTCATGATCAAAGCAGGGCCACCCGCCCGCAGTATCATTAAGCAATCCTACTCCTGGGACTATTTCACCCGCAGTGGGTCGTATGGACCCGCATGAGGTATTCTCGTGATGCATCGTATCCGCGTGTAGGTCGTGGCACCGCATGAGGTATTCCTCGCATAGGACTGGTCCGCCCCACATGGGACTATTTCACCCGCATAAGCCCTTTCGGACCCGCATGAGGTATTCCTCGCATAATATATCACTAGCACAAACCGGCTATCATACATAACATAAGCACTACCGGCTTACCATACATAACATAAGCGCACACGGCTACCATATATCCTAACATAAGTACTACCGGCTTATCATACATAACATAAGCAAGTTAAGAAATCCTCTAACTTCTTATTAGTCTTATACATGTACACTCTCATTTTAGTTTACTTAAGGCACTAACATGTCATTATAAAAATCCGGGAATTTAACCCAAAGTACTACGTACTTCTACTATTTTAAAATGACTCTTTTTCATACAAAATTTCCAAGATACTAATAACCATAGTATCAAGTCATAACTACTTTTCAAGACAAGTCACAATACCTTTTAGAAATACAATTATAGGCTTCTAAATCAAGTGACTTCTTTCTTTTAAACTTTAAGCAATTGATGCCTTTAAATCAATTTGCCTTTCATTATTTCAAGTCATTTATCATACTTAAATTACTTAGAGTAAATCACTCTTTTTAACCTTCCATAAAGCTATTATAACTAACTTCCCATAAAGCCGTTATACTAGCTTTATACCTTAGAAACTTACATTCTTCTTTATAACCAAGAGACTTAAACTTTCCAACAAAACAAGTATCAAAAATACTTTCAACATACCTAAAGTCTCTTAACTTTTGAAAACCAAGATATCCTTAATATTTAAACAAGTGAGTTAATTCCCTAACTCAACCAACTTGGACATTCTTAAAATAAGCCAAGGATATCAAATGGACTAGATTGTCAAAATCTTGTACGTCTATCGTACTATACATTTACAACTTATTCATGCTCAAGAGATAAGAAAGTTCCACATACCTCTTCGGTTTAATCCACTTGCTAAGTCCAATACACCGTATGTAGTATGTCAACCTATAATGACCATAATAGGTCTATTAACTTCTAGCTTCAAACGTAGAATATTCCAAGTGCAAAGTCACTAAATTCTACGGAAAATCGGACAGCACTTCCTTTGTTTCTACATACTTTGCCACCTTTTTCAAGGCCGAATTCAATATCCAAACACGCCACATTTAAGGCTCAACAAAGTAGTTAACAATAGGGGGTTACACGCTTAATCAGGACGTGTAAAATTCCGCCCCACAATAAATATCAAACTAGTCCAACATATAATGTCCATTCGGCAAAATAGGGACAACAATACAAATTTGTTTCCAATCCCTTTTCAATCCAAGTGGTTTAATATAACATTTTATCTAGCCGCAATTGATTATAACTACTACAATCCTCAAGTAGGTAAACATGCGACGATTCTAATTATCGACCAAATTGTATTTCAATTTCAAATGGCTTAACATGTCATTTTTGGATTTGAGCTTCCAAATTTCCATAACACTTATCAATATTCATAACACATATCACATGATCATTTCTAACTTATTATAACATGGAATCTTCAATTACAAAAGTAAGACGAAGATTATTACCTCATTTAGCCCAAATATGATCCAAGATTACAAGTCGATCCTTAGCAACTTTAGCTCCTCTTTTAGATGTTCCAATCCACTCCAAGAAACCCTTAGAAGCTTATGAAGATCTCCTCTTCAAGTTCCAACTTCAAAGTTGAATAACTCCTTAAGTTTTCGCCTTGCAACTAATACGAAAACACCACTTTTCTGGGATATTTCTATTGAGATGCACTTACAATACCCTTAGGTACCTTGGTTTAAAGTATGGAGCTTATTGGACAACAAACAAAAAAAATTCTCTCCTAATGGATGCTAAAGCCGAGAGCCCCTCAAAGGTGTTCTTCAAATTCTTGAAAATTTTTCTAAGTGTAGAGCCTTTGTCTTGCTACTAGTACATATATATAACACAATGGAGGGTCAATATTAGCACATATGGGTGGCCAAGATGAGTTTCACAAGGATCAAGCCCAAGTGGCCCTTTGACAAGTCAACAATGTCAAGCTCTTTGTCTTGGCAAGACTTGGTTATTTAAATTATGGTCAAATGACCATTTTAACCATGCCAAATTCGACCAAGACCACAAAGGGGGTGACACGTGTCGCCCTCCCGTTCGTCGCAATATTTTGTTTTCCGACAATTCCATAATTCCGATAAATTTTTACTCGTCTCCAATCTTAACATTTTTTTGTTCTTACGTACGTTTCTTATAAACATATCCTTGAATTCCGGGGTGTAACATTTCTAATGAAATTCCTAAGGGAAAAAGGGTGTGGAAAGGCGTTTAAAGGCCTCACATTTTACCCTCGTTATTATAGAATTGTGGGTTGTTTTGTGCCGGAAATTGTGGACTGTTTTTATATCGTTGTGGGGAAGAATTTTACACATCTAGTAGGCGTGTAATCCCCTTTGGATAACTGTTGGTTGTACCCTTAAGTGTGGCTTGATTGGTGTTGAATTCAGACCTTGGAAAAGGTGGAAAAGTACGTATAAATGGGGGAAGTTGTCACACCCCGAACCCCGGGCCCGTGACTGGTGCCCTACCTGGGCACCCTTCTACCTTAACAACTAAGTAAACTGCGGAAATTAAATAACACCTCATTTTTTTTTTAAACCAACGTACGTGCAAGGCAAAGCCGACAAGGCTGCCATATAATATACATAATAAAAGACACTACACTGTACATGAGTCCAATCCCACATATGAATACGCACCTCAAGAGTTTTATGAAATATGACGGACAAGGCCCCGCTGCACCCATAATCAGCATAAAAGCCTGCATCGAAAGAACTTATACCGTAAAGATAAACTCCCAACGAAGGAGCTATCCAAAACTCGAAAGGCGGTCCTACACTGCCGATCACCAAATCTGCACTCTAAACTCGCGGCATGAACGC
Organism: Przewalskia tangutica; assembly: GCA_029844215.1. Lineage (NCBI taxonomy): Eukaryota > Viridiplantae > Streptophyta > Magnoliopsida > Solanales > Solanaceae > Przewalskia > Przewalskia tangutica. Next base: position 96,166,033 of record CM056729.1, read on the forward strand.
ACTTCAAGGAGGTCAAGACAAGAATGTACCAAGTATGTGAGCGTAGCATCAGAATGAAATCATGCGATCTAAACAAAGCAGAGACATGTATGATAGCCAACCTACATTACACAATACATAGCCATATCAAGTCGGGACGCAGCCCTCAAAGTCACTACTCAAATATAACTATGGGTCTCACGCCATAATATCAATCATGCGTGGAATCCTTCCTCACCACGATCCGCGATGTAATAACACCAATAAGGATACATGAACACCAAGTCCCACCTGTGTCCTAAATACCACGTGGTCTCATGCCACGGAATCCCACATCGTAAAAGCATGACCATAGGGTAACACAAACAAATCCGGGGACATATATGATAATCAAATTACAACACATTGTGCCTTACTAACAATGAGAGTAAACAGTAGTATCCTTACAATATAAAATAGGAATCTCATGATCAAAACAGGACCATCCGCCCGCAGTATCATTTAGCCATCCTACTCCTGGGACTATTTCACCCGCATAGGCCGCGTGGACCCGCGTGAGGTATTCCTCGCATGGGACTATTTCACCCGCATAAGCCCTTACGGACTCGCATGAGGTATTCCTCGCATAGGCTGGACCCGCCCGTATGGGACTATTTCATCCGCATAAGTCCTTACGGACCCGCATGAGGTATTCCTCGTATCGTGGGTAGCAAATCTACGGAATATCCAAATGCCACAAACCCGAGGAATGACCCCGAAACGACTGATATACCAATAGCACACAACCGGCTATTTCCAGCACACATAGGCAATTCTCAACTAAACAAGCCAAAGTACTTATCAAGGCACACTTAGAATAATTCTCATTTAGCAAGCCAAAGTACTTACCAAGGCACCCTTAGACTAATTCCCAATTAATCAAGCCAAAGTACTTATCAAGGCACAAATAGAATAATTCTCAATTAACAAGCCAAAGTACTTATCAAGACACAAATAGAATAATTCTCAATTAACAAGCCAAAGTACTTATCAAGGCACAAATAGAATAATTCTCAATTAACAAGCCAAAGTACTTATCAAGGCACACTTAGAATTATTCTCAATTAACAAGCCAAAGTACTTATCAAGGCACAAATAGAATAATTCTCAATTAACAAGCCAAAGTACTTATCAAGGCACACTTAGAATTATTCTCAATTAATCAAGCCAAAGTACTTATGAAGGCACACTTAGAATTATTCTCAATTAACAAGCCAAAGTACTACGTGTTACACCCCGGAAATTCCAGGATATGTTTTTAAGAACGTACGTAAGAACTCAAATGTTAAGGTTTGAGACGAGTAAAATTTAACGGAATTTTGGATTTGTGAAACGAAATATCAGGATTTAATGGGAGGGCGACACGTGTCACCCCCCTTATGTTGTCTTGGACGAAATTTAACAAGGACAAAAGGGTCATTTGACCATTGTTAGGAAGACAAGTCTTGCAAATGACTTAGCTTGACATTGTTGACTAAAAGTCCAAGGGCCACTTGGGCAAAATCCATGTGAAACACATCCGAGCCATCCATATGTACTAATCTAGACCTTCCATTTTGTTATATAAGCTTAATAGTAGCAAGACTTTGTCATTCTCTACACTTAGAAAAAAAATTGAAATCTTGTCTTGCTCACTATGGAAGCTCACGGTTTTGACAAGTTTCCAAGAGGAAAATTTTCAATTCTTGTCCAATAATTCCCCACTTTAAACCAAGGTTCCTAAGAGTATTGTAAGGTTTTCTCAAAAGAAAGATTTCGGAAAAGAGGCGTTGTATTAGTCGCAAGGCGAAAACCTAAAGGGTTATTCAACTTTGAAGTTGGAACTTGAAGATGAGTTATTCTTAAGCTTCTAAGGATTGCTTGGAGTGGATTGGAACGTCGAAAGGAGGAGCTAAAGTTGCTAAGGAGCGACTTGTGATCTTGGATCATAATTGGGCTAATTGAGGTATAATCTTCGCTTTACTTTTGTAATCAAGTTTCCACGTTATTATAAGTTAGAAGTGATCATGTGATTTGTGTTATGAAGTTTGATAAGTGACATGGATTGTAGAAGCCTAGAACCAAAATGACATGATTAGCCTTTTGAAATTGAAATGCAATTTTGGTCGTTAATTTAGAATCACGCATGTTTACCTACTGAGAATTGTAGTAGTTGTAATCGATTGCGCTTGATATCATGTTATACTAAACCATTTGGATTGAAATGGAAATTGAATAAGAATTGGTATTGTTATATTATTGTGAGCCAATTCTGTTTGGTTATTCATTTGCATTGGATTACCTTCATATTATGTGAGCCAATTGGGCTGTTTGGTTATTCATTGGCATCGATTACCTTCTATATTGTTGTGAGCCAATTGGGGCTGTTTGGTTATTGTATTTCGACCTTGGAAAAGGTGGCAAAGTTAGTAAAAACAAAGGAGGTTGTCCGATTTTCCGTAGAATTTAGAGACTTAACACTTATAATACTCTACGCTTTGAAGTAAGGCCTTAATGGACGTATTGTGAATATTATAGGTTGACATACTACGGGCGGAATTTGTACTTGACAAGTGGTTTGACCAAGAGTTATGTGGAACTTTTCCTATCTTTTGAGCATGACTAGTTTCACGATATAGTACGGTGAGCGACAAGATTTTGACAATCTAGTCCATTTGACATCCTTGGATTATTTTAGGAATGTCCAAGTTGATTGAGTTAGGAATTAACTCACTTGTTTAAATGTTAAGGATATCTTGGTTTTCAAAGTTAAGAAACTTTAAGTATGTTGAAAGTATTTTGATACTTGTTTTATGGAAAGTTTAAAGAGTGGTTTACTCTAAGTAATTTAAGTATGTTAAGGGACTCAAGAGTTTTAAAATATGCGATACTTGTTTCGCTTTAAACGTATAAGTCCTTGGATAGAAATTGTACTTGACTAATGCATAAAGTGAATATAACGACTTTATGGGGAGTTGGTTATATTGGCTTTATGGAAAGATAAATGGCTTGATTTATTGAAAGGCAATTTTATTTAAGGCATCAATTGCCTAAGGTTTTAAAGGAAAGAAGTCACTTGATTTAAGCCTAAATGTATTTCTAAAAGGTATCGTGACTTGTCTTGAAAAGTAGTTATGACTTGATACTACGGTTATTAGTATCTTGGAAGTTATATATGAAAAGAGTCATTTTAAAAGAATAGAAGTACGTAGTACTTTGGGTTAAATTCAGATTTTATAATGACATGTTAGTGCCTTAAGTAAACTAAAATGAGAATGTATATGAATAAGGCTAATAAGAAGTTAGGGATTTCTTAACTTGCTTATTTATTGTATGATGTTTCGTAGGGCTTATGTTATGTATGATGGCCGTTGAGCTAGGTAAGAGTATAAATGAGGGGTAAACCCCAAGACGTTATACCACCCGCCAGTGGTAAGAGTATAAATGGCGGGTAAACCCCAAGACGTATACCACCTGCTTCCGTGGATTTGCTACCCATGATGCGAGAATACCTCACGCGAGTCCTTATGGGCTTATGCGGTGAAATAGTCCCATGCGGGTGGCATACCATGCGAGAATACCTCACGCGGTCCACGCGATCTATGCGGTGAAATAGTCCCAGAATAGGATTGCTTAACGACATCTGCGGGTGGTCCCGCTTGATCGTGAGCCTCCTACTTTATATTGTAAGTATACTCCTATTTACTCTCATTGTTAGTAAGACACAGTGTACTGTAATTGAGTAATCATACATGTCTCCAGTTTTATTTTAGACTTATGATTTCATTACAGACTTTCGTTTCACATATTTGGTACATGTCAGATCGACTTCCTTCGGGCCGCTCATGCCGCAGGTAAAGTACAGGTTGCTGATCCTCGCTCTTAGGATCACTGTTCAGCTGTTGAGAAGCTCCTTCATTTCGGAGGCTTATCCCTGGTATTGTCGGTTGTTGTACATTCAGGGGTATGGCGGGGCCCTGTCCCGCCAGAGTTGTTATTCTTAGAGGTCTGTAGTCACATTGTGGATTGGGCTGAAAAGAAAAGAAAAATGTACTGTTCTATTTCTGGATTGAGTATATTTTACGGAAGGTGGCCTTATCGGCTAGCCTGTTGTTGGTTACTGTCTAAGTTTTTTTGTATGTTGTGTATGTTCCGCTGCTATTCTCTGATGTATACCTGACAGGGGTGCCCAGGTAGGGCACCAGTCGCGGGCCCGGGGTCGGGTCGTGACAAAGTGGTATCAGAGCAGTTAGTCCTCGGAAAGTGTCTACAGACCGTGTCTAGTAGAGTCTTGATTATCGGTGTGTTGTGCACCACATCTATAATCAGGAGGCTGCAGGACATTTAGGATTGGTTTCCATTCTTCTCACTCTAAGATCGTGCGATAGAGCTGTATGGTTGTGGTCGCTCTCCCTAACAAGTTATGATTGTTCGGTTTCACGAAAGGCAATGATGACCCGGAAGGATTACGTGGATTGCGTATCCAGGTTGGTAATGGTTGTAGTTGGTATTGTGACATACAACTATGCGAATTTATGTATGAGGGTCAGACGCGAGTTGCCTAGAATGATTTAGATTACCAGGATTTGGAAGGGACTAAATAAATACCGGGAAGGTATGAAACAGTTTAATGAATTCTCATCAAGGTTTTACGTGCTAATTTGAGATAATTAGGAAATGATGAGTTATCAGTAAAGGTAATGGACCCTTAAGAAGTTAATTAAGAGACTAAGTGGAAGACTATGTTAGCAACTTAAGCTACGTGGTATGCTTAAGGGAATTGTAGCGAGATCCGGACGAAGAAAGTATGGTTGTTGTGGTCAAGACAACACGATTATGATATTACGAGAAGTTCTTGCATCTTGCACGGGTCGATAAGATAGGCTTGGAGCATGGAAATTGCGAGCCTAAAATGTTGATAACCAGGACCTTAGGTATATAAGGCCTTCTGCAGTAAAAATTTAAGACACCTAGAAAAGAGTTAAGTACGACGCGAAGTCTGGTCAGGATCTATTTAGGTCGCCCATAACTCAAAGGAAATGGGATCGATTAGTAGTAGTCCCGCCATGTGACAGTGGTCACGGGTGCAAGGCCCAAGTTTAGTTAGTCATTTTACTGTTCGTGGGCGTGTTCCACGAACCAGCCGTGAGCCGAATGGGCCTTGTATTGTTTAATTTAGTAACTCCGCAGATTTGAGGCGAAAGCAGTATGAAGGCTATGTACGTGCGCTAGAATAAGTTTGGGAGTACGGGAAGAATGCGACCAGAGGAAAGAAACAACCAGAATAAGGAAATGGAACTGAATCCATGAGGACCTTCGAGGTGACTACACGTGAGTGTTGGGTGGTAGCCGAGCGGTTAGATAATAATTGGATAACGATAAAGTCGTTGGACCAGTGAGAGATGTTATATGAGACATTGAGGTCATTATGGGTTCGGGCTAGTTGGCCTCTTGTTATGCCAACGTGGACTACATAAGAGAGATTGATTCGGTTCCGTGGCGGTTATCGAGTGGAAAGGAAGAAGTGGTGGTAACGGTGAATTATCCTTCCTTCTTTGACATTGTTTTCTTTTTAAAGTGCGTGACTTGTTTACTTGGGGTAAATTGATGCAGGAAGTATGTAATAATTGAATTTGGAGGAAGTTATTTTAAGTGCCCTTGAAGGTACTTGGAGTTGGTTTGGTGTGGCGGTCAGGGCCACGACCTTCCGGATAATTTCAGGAAAATGTACAAGGCAAGAATAAAAATAAATACAGTCTTTGCGTGAAAGTGAGGGCATCTTTGGTAGGTTGGAAAATCTACGAACTTAAAGCGGGCGTGATGATTAGCTAATTCTTTGGACCGCAAGAGGACCCGATGAGTAGGGTTGTGACTCGAAGGAAAGTTCAAGATAGGGAGATAAGTTCTCTTCCCCACGAAAAGGGCGATTTGCGTATTATGGGGTTGCATGTACCCATGTTGTTAGGCGCGAGGATATGACGAATAATAAAGGAGAATACGACTATGGTTAAAAATAGGTTGCACGAGATATGTTTACCCGGACTAGTGTAAAGACCATTAGTAAATAATGGGAAGTAAGAACATTTAGAAAATGTGGTAACACCTAGTTATAGGCTCTACAAACCGGGAAAGGAAAAGCGGGTTACTACTTGACGAGATCAAGGAAACCTCCCTAAATTGTGATTGTGATGAAGTCTTAGCCACGAGGCAAGCAAAGGAATTAAGTCTAAGTTTAGTGACCAAGTTTGGTTGCAACAAAAGGAAAGCAGGAACCATAAGTGAGATTAAGGATACGAATATTTCAGGAATGAGAAAGACTTTGATTATTGGAAGACAAGTTGACCACGACTACAGTTCTAACTCCTCCTGAAAGACTAGAGGGTTAGGTTTTGATGATAACACGTTGGGTGTTGGGCTAGGTTGTGTGCTAACGCAACCTGATAAGGTTAGAACCTATGTTTTCCCGGTAGTTAGGGAAGCGGGAAAGAAATTGCGCCACTCGCGATTTAGAGTTGGCGGCGGTTAAATCATGCCTTGAAGATTTGGGGGCATGACGTATATCTGAACTTCATGTGGATACTTATGCGGACCACAAAGCCTCGGTATATCTGCAGTCGAGGCGGTAGAATTTGCGACAGATGGTGGTTAGAGTTACTCGAGATTGTGATATTGATATCTATACCATCCGGGAAAGCCAAGAGCGATTACATATACTCTTTGTGATGGACCTAAGGGTAGTCGCGGATGGGCAGCCAAATAGACAGGATGTAGTCCGTAAGATTCTTGATTCTGAGCCTGGGGTTCGATTATTGGTTTCAAGGTTAATGAAGTTCAGATCAGAGAGGTTGCGAGTCTTCCATCGTTGAGGAAATAAAGAGGCGACGATATGAGGTCGGTTATGATCTGTATCGAGATACGCATTACACCGTATTTACGAGGACATGGTGTAGAGCGTCGTAAGAACTCACGATGTTAAGATTTGAGACTTGTAAAAATTTCGGAATTATGAAATTTTTGGAAAACGTCTATTGTGGCGAATGGGAGGCGACACGTGTCACCCCCTTAAATGGTGTCTTGGACGAAATTACAAGGACAAAAGGGTCATTTGACCCTTGTTAGATAACAAGTCTTGCAAAGTAGTAGCTTGGCAATTTTGACTTGGTCAATGGGACCACTTAGCATGATATTTTAAAGAGATGCATCCAAACCACACATATGTATTTATCTTAGCCCTCCAGGTTGTTAGATAAGGGTACTAGTAGCAATACAAGAGTTCCACACTTAGCCAAAATTACAACAAATTGGAGGAGCAAGCTTTGCTTCACCATCTAGGAAAAGAAAAAATTCGTTGCTTGTCCATTAAGCTCCAAACTTTAACCCAAGGTTCATGAGTGTTATGTAAGTGTATCTCAATAGAAAAATCCGGAAAAGAGAGTTTTCAGTATTAGTCGCAAAGTGAAAACCTAGTGGCTTTTCTAGGTTTTGGATTGGAAGTTGAAGGAAATTTGTTAGTGTTGTTCTAAGGGTCTCAAGAGGCGGATTGAAGTGTCTTGAAGAGGCTCTAAGTTGCTAAGGAGCAACCGGTTTTGAAGATTGGATTACAATTCGTTGAGGTATAATCTTGTTCTTTGAAAGTGTTACAAGATTATTTTTATTGTTGATTAGCTTTACTTGTTGCTAGCATGAAGGATATGTGTTAAGGTTTATAAGGATTATGGATTGATTGTAGCCTTGGAAATCCGAAAATGTAATGTAAGCCATGTTAAGTTGGATTACTAATTGGTCGTTTATTAGAAATCGTCGCATGTTACTTACTTAAAGATTATGGTTGTTATAATCAAATACGACTTGATATCATGTTATGTTAACAATTTGGATTGAAATGGAAATTTGATAAGAATTGGTATGGTTGAACTCAAGGTGGCCGAATTTGGACTTTTAGTTTGTTATTCATTTGTATTGGACTACTTTCTAAATTGTGAGCCAATCGGGGTGTTTAGTTATGCATTTGTATTGGACTACCTTCCATATTGTTGTGAGCCAATTGGGGCTGTTTGGTTATTGTATTTGGCCTTGAAAAGGTGGCAAAGTAAGTAGAAACAAAGGAGGTCTTTGTCAGATTTTCGTAGAATTTAGTGACTTGGCACTTAGGATATTCTACGTTTAAAGTATGAGGTTAATGGGCGTATTGTGGCCATGATAGGTTGAAGTACTAAGTTTAGCGTATCCTACTTGAAGAATGGAATAGCTCGAGGTTGAAGTACTTTGGAGCATTTTGCTATTTGTCGCTAGTCGTCGCGAGGTATGTGAACCCTTCTTTCTTTGGCATGATCCTACGTATGAAATATCCACGTGATAGTATTTCAAGATTTCTTCTACTCTTAGAAGTTAAGAAGTATTTACATTGTTGAATCTAAGTTAAGAGTATGTTTAAATTGTCTAAGTCCTTACTAGGTCTTATGGGAGGCGTTGGTAAACGGTTAGGAAGTTATGAGCTTTGATTTAAAGGCTATGTGTCTTGATTTGTTTAAAGTAAGTAAGTGGATTTTATGTTCGAAAATGACTAGAATTTATATGAGAAAAGGGGTTTTATTTTAAAAGTGAAAGTTATATGGTTTTAAGAGAAGAAGTTACTTGGTTTTGGAAGTGTATGGAACTTTGTATAGTTGTTTATAAGTATAAGTAAGTGGACTTTAAAGAATGCGTTATAAGGTTTTAAGACTATGAACTTTGGTTGTCTTCTAAGGATTATGAAACTTTTTTTTTTAATTGTGGACTTGATTTCTAAAGTATTGATGACATGATTTCAAAGAGTATGTGACTTGAAGTTTGATAATTCTTTTAAATGCGTATATGCGTAGTATGGTTAGGTTTAGTTTCCTAATGTTGCAAGAATTAAGTGCCTTAAGTTCTCTAATATGAAAGAACGTTATAATAGCTTTATGGGAAGTTGTTATGACGACTTAAGAAGAAGTAATAACGATTTAAAAGATTATGTAAGGAAAATACAGGAGCCTACAAATAGGCGGATTCGTTATGAAATACACCGAGCCTACAAATAGGTGGACACGTTATGAAATACACCGAGCCTACAAATAGGCCGGATTACGTTATGAGATACACGAGCCTACACATAGGCGGATTACGCCATATTACCCGAGCCTACACATAGGCGGTTGCGTCAAGATAATCGAGCTCGCGGGAGGCGGATTATGCTACATGATTCCACGATTATGCAAGAGCGGCGGGCGGATTATGTCACATGATTCGTCGATGCACGTGTCGCAAATGGGCGGATTATGTTATGTAAGATAAGTAAGTTATGTGGAAAAACTTGATTAACCTCTTGAAATGCGTATGTAAGAATATGATGTTAAATCTTATGGAAAGAAGGAATGGAGCGGTTAATATACGAGTGATTTCGGGAGTTAAAAATGGCATTCTTTTATGCGATTATGATTTGATTCTTGCGTTATTTCTGTTCCATATTAAATTTTTGTTATCGACCGCCCGAAGTGCGTTAAATGCCGCGAGTTTAGGTACTGTGATGGTGGATCATGACTTAGGATCGGTTGACAAGTCGAGATGACTCGGTGTTCGGAGTTGTCACGTTTATGTTTATTGAAGTGCGTCGGGGCCTTGTCATGCCACGCTTGTTATGTTAAAACTCTTAGAAGTGCAGTAGTCACATATTGTGGGTCGGTTGTAAAAAAAAAAAAAAAGAGGCAAGCGCCGTTTATGTATATGCGTCGGGAAGGTAGCCCTATCGGCTAACCTGTTGTTTTATTGCTGTTGTTTTATTTTAATAAGTTTCATGTATGTTCCGCTGATTATCTCTGATGTATACCTGTAAGGGTGCCCAGGTAGGGCACCAGTCGCGGACCCAGGGTCGGGTCGTGACAAAAGTGGTATCAGAGCAGTTAGTCCTCGGAAAGTGTCTACAGACCGTGTCTAGTAGAGTCTTGATTATCGGTGTGTTGTGCACCACATCTATAATCAGGAGGCTACTGAGGACATTTAGGATTGGTTTCCATTCTTCTCACTCGAGATCGTGCGATGAGGCGTGTTGTTAAGTCGTCTCTCCCAATGAGTTATGTTGTTTGCATTACGAAAGCGTGATGACCGGGAAAGACTATGTGGATTGCGTATCGGGTTGGTAATGATTATAGTATAGTTGGTATTGTGACATACATCTATACGGAGTTATGTATGAATTCGGGCGCGTGTTGCCTAGAATGATTTTAGATTACGAGAATTGGTAAAGACTAACTAGATCTGGGAAGGTATGGTATAGTTAATGAATTTTGCCAAGGTTTTGTGTTTGTTTTGAGGTAATTGGGAAAGGATGAGTTATGCGATAGGGTAGTGAACCCAGAAGCCATATTAAGGAACCTAGAATGTCATGTTAATAGATTAGTGTAGTAAGGCTTAAGAGAATTATACGGATGAGTGCGGATAGAGTAGCAATGGTTGTTGTGATCGAGAGACAACATGGTTTTGGTATTATGAGAAGTTTTGTACCGTTCTTGGGGATGGTAAGGTAGGCGTGGAGCATGGAAATTGCGAGCCTAAGAATATTGATTCGCGAGACCTTAGGTATATAAGGTTTTCCGAAATAAGATTTTAAGTCGGACGAGGATAAGAGTTAAGTGCGGCCATTTGGGTCGGGTTGAGGACTGTTACGGGTCTCCCAGCCCGGAATGGAGTGGGATCAGTTGGTAGTGGTTCCGCCACGTGATAGAGTCCGCAGTATGAGCCCAAATTTAGTTAATTGTTTCTGGGTTCGTGGACGCGTTCCACCGGAACCAGTCATGGCGGAAATGGCCTTATATTGTTTTATAGAGTGACTCCAAAGATTTGAGGCCAGAATCGGTATGGAAGTTATGTATGTATGCTAGTATGAGTTGGAAATACGAAGGATAATCTCTTTTGGGCTTATGATGGGCGATTATGCGTGTGCGAGTATTAGGGCCATGTGTGGCATTGTTGGTATGTCGATTGTGACAGAAACTATGTCGGTAATTATAAGTTTGACTCAGAAAGAACATTCGAGGGCGAATGTTTCTAAGGGGAAGAATGTTACACCAGTATTTACGAGGACATGGTGTAAGAACGTGCGTAAGAACTCACGGTGTTAAGATTTGAGACTTGTAAAAATTTCTAATTATGAAATTTTGGAAAGCGTACTATTAGACGAATGGGAGGGCGACACGTGTCACCCCCCCTTAAATGGTGTCTTGGACGAAATTACAAGGACAAAAGGGTCATTTGACCCTTGTTAGATAACCAAGTCTTGCAAAGTAGTAGCTTGACAATTTTGACTTGGTCAATGGGACCACTTAGCATGATATTTTAAAGAGATGCATCCAAACCACACATATGTATTTATCTTAGCCTCCATGTTGTTATATAAAGTACTAGTAGCAATACAAAGAGTTCCACACTTAGCCAAAATTACAACAAATTGGAGGAGCAAGCTTTGAAGCCTCGGCCACCATCTAGGAAAAGAAAAAAATTCGTTGCTTGTCCATTAAGCTCCAAACTTTAACCCAAGGTTCATGAGTGTTATGTAAGTGTATCTCAATAGAAAAATCCGGAAAAGAGAGTTTCGTATTAGTCAAAGTGAAAACCTAGTGGCTTTTCTAGGTTTTGGATTGGAAGTTGAAGGAAATTTGTTAGTGTTGTTCTAAGGGTCTCAAGAGGCGGATTGAAGTGTCTTGAAGAGGCTCTAAGTTGCTAAGGAGCAACTTCGGTTTTGAAGATTGGATTACAATTCGTTGAGGTATAATCTTGTTCTTTGAAAGTGTTCTGAGATTATTTTATTGTTGATTAGCTTTACTTGTTGCTAGCATGAAGGATATGTGTTAAGGTTTATAAGGATTATGGATTTATTGTAGCCTTGAAATCAGAAAATGTAATGTAAGCCATGTTAAGTTGGATTACTAATTGGTCGTTTATTAGAAATCGTCGCATGTTACTTACTTAAAGATTATGGTTGTTATAATCAAATACGACTTGATATCATGTTATGTTAACAATTTGGATTGAAATGGAAATTTGATAAGAATTGGTATGGTTGAACTTAGGTGGCCGAATTTGGACTTTTAGTTTGTTATTCATTTGTATTGGACTACTTTCTAAATTGTGAGCCAATTGGGGCTGTTTAGTTATGCATTTGTATTGGACTACCTTCCATATTGTTGTGAGCCAATTGGGGCTGTTTGGTTATTGTATTTCGGCCTTGAAAAGGTGGCAAAGTAAGTAGAAACAAAGGAGGTCTTTGTCAGATTTTCCGTAGAATTTAGTTACTTGGCACTTAGGTTATTCTATGTTTAAAGTCTGAGGTTAATTCACGTATTGTGGCCATTATAGGTTTAAGTACGATGGTTAGCGTATCCTACTTGTAGAATGGAATAGCTCGAGGTTGAAGTACTTTGGAGCATTTTGCTATTTGTCGCTAGTCGTCGCGAGGTATGTGAACCCTTCTTTCTTTGGCATGATCCTACGTATGAAATATCCACGTGATAGTATTTCAAGATTTCTTCTACTCTTAGAAGTTAAGAAGTATTTACATTGTTGAATCTAAGTTAAGAGTATGTTTAAATTGTCCTAAGTCCTTACTAGGTCTTATGGGAGGCGTTAGTAAGAACGGTTAGGAAGTTATGAGCTTTGATTTAAAGGCTATGTGTCTTGATTTGTTTAAAGTAAGTAAGTGGATTTTATGTTCGAAAATGACTAGAATTTATATGAGAAAAGGGTTTTATTTTAAAAGTGAAAGTTATATGGTTTTAAGAGAAGAAGTTACTTGGTTTTGGAAGTGTATGGAACTTTGTATAGTTGTTTATAAGTATAAGTAAGTGGACTTTAAAGAGATATGCGTTATAAGGTTTTAAGACTATGAACTTTGGTTGTCTTCTAAGGATTATGAAACTTTATTTTTTTTAATTGTGGACTTGATTTCTAAAGTATTGATGACATGATTTCAAAGAGTATGTGACTTGAAGTTTGATAATTCTTTTAAATGCGTATATGCGTAGTATGGTTGAGTTTAGTTTCCTAATGTTGCAAGAATTAAGTGCCTTAAGTTCTCTAATATGAAAGAAACGTTATAATAGCTTTATGGGAAGTTGTTATGATGACTTAAGAAGTAATAATACGATTTAAAAGATTATGTAAGGAAAATACACGAGCCTACAAATAGGCGGATTCGTTATGAAATACACCGAGCCTACAAATAGGCGGATTACGTTATAAATACACCGAGCCTACAAATAGGCGGACACGTTATGAGATACACCGAGCCTACACATAGGCGGATTACGCCATATTACCCCTAGCCTACACATGCGGGTTACGTCACAAGACACCGAGCTCCACGAGGGCGAATTATGCTACATGATTCCACGATTGCAGAGCCCCAAAGCGGGCGGATTATGTCACATGATTCGTCGATGCCGTGTCCCGCAAATGGGCGGATTATGTTATGTAAGATAAGTAAGTTATGTGGAAAAACTTGATTAACCTCTTAAAATGCGTATGTAAGAATATGATGTTAAATCTTATGGAAAGAAGGAATGGAGCGGTTAATATACGAGTGATTTCGGGAGTTAAAAATGGCATTCTTTTACTGATTATGATTTGATTCTTGCACGTTATTTACATTCCATATTAAATACTGTTATGCGGCCCCTTCGGCTGCGTTCATGCCCGCAGTTTAGGTACAGATGGTGGATCCGCGAGCTTAGGATCGGTTCGGCAAGTCGAGATGGCTCAGTGTTCGGAGTTATCACGTTTATGTTTATTCAGGGGTACGGCGGGGCCTTGTCCCGCCACAGTTATTATGTTAAAACTCTTAGAGGTCTGTAGTCACATATTGTGGGTCAGTTTGTAAAAAAAAAAAAGAGGCAACTGCTTCGTTTATGTATGACGTCGGGAAGGTAGCCTATCGGCTAACTTTGTTGTTTATTCTTGTTGTTTTATTTTAATAAGTTTCATGTATGTTCGTGATTATCTCGATGTATACTGTAAGGGTGCCCGGGTAGGGCACTCGCGAGCCAGTGGTCGTGACAGCGACTCTCGAGAGAAGAGCACAGTTGAGTAGCACGGATGGGAGTCTTGTGAGATGAGGATAGATTGCGTGTACGGTCTTTGTAGGACTAGTCGCGAGTTTTGGGAGGCACGCGGTGCTTATTGCCCTAATTGTTTGGGGCCGACTAAGTCGTGTCGTGACCTCAGTATGTATGGGTTAGATGACCAGGAAAAGGGACATAGCGGAGTTCTTGCAGTGTCGAGATAGTAGCAGTCATGGTTGAGCACCGAAGCCAGTGGGCTATTGCGGCGATTGAAATCCCAACCTAGATATGAGAAGTAATTAATATAGATCTTGTTCTGAGGTGGCATCGTACTCGGAGAAGTGCGACTCACAGGAGTCATAGTAATTAAATGGCGAAACCAGTGTTCTTTCAGTTGGGACCCTTACTCGGATGAGGATTATGCTTGCTTGTATAGCGAGAGATTGTGAGGCGCACGGGGTTCTACGTTTATGATGACCAAGCAGATGAGCTCGATTACGGATAACTTGGAGGTTTTCGGGAGGATTAGGGACACGGTGAGTCTCGGTGTTGCATTACACCTCGGGCCAGCGAGACGGGCAAGGCGTACTATCCGGCACTGAGGATAGGATGCGGGCTGTTCTTGATTTGAAATAGCGGGAGGTTAATTGTCTCTTGTTGTGTTGAGTACAATAGATACCCTTCCGATTCGGATGACCTGTATGAGGCCTTGTATGTAAGAAAGTGTAGATCGCCGGTTGGTGGGTTGGCGTGGGCGAGGTTGATTATTTGGTCGGACTTGATTGAGTGGCCATGGATAAGGCGAAGCTTATCCGGAAAGATTATTTGTAAGCTTAGAGTCGTGAAGCTTTATGCAAATAACCGACGTTGACACATGGGGTTCAGGTTGGCATTTTAGTATGTGGCCACCTGTGGCATTATTGGTATGTAGGGGTTGTAAGGAGACTATGTCGCTATCTTTAAGTTGGACTCCCGAAAGAACATTCGGGACGAATGTTTCTAAGGGGAAGAATGTTACACCGGAAATTCGGGATATGTTTTTAAGAACGTCGTAAGAACTCAAATGTTAAGGTTTGAGACGAGTAAAATTTATCGAATTTTGGATTTGTGGAAAGCGAAATATTGTGACGAATGGGAGGCGACACGTGTCACCCCCTTATGTTGTCTTGGACGAAATTTAAAAGGACAAAAGGGTCATTTGACCATTGTTAGGAAGACAAGTCTTGCAAATGACTTAGCTTGACATTGTTGACTAAAAGTCCAAGGGCCACTGGGCAAGATCCATGTGAAACACATCCGAGCCATCCATATGTACTAATCTAGACCTTCCATTTTGTTATATAAGCTTACTAGTAGCAAGACTTTGTCATTCTCTACACTTAGAAAAAAATTGAAATCTTGTCTTGCTCACTATGGAAGCTCACGGTTTTAACAAGTTTCAAGAGGAAAATTTTCAATTCTTGTCGAATAATTCCCCACTTTAAACCAAGGTTCCTAAGAGTATTGTAAGGTTTTCTCAAAAGAAAGATTTCGGAAAAGAGGCGTTTCGTATTAGTCGCGAAAACCTAAAGGGTTATTCAACTTTGAAGTTGGAACTTGAAGATGAGTTATTCTTAAGCTTCTAAGGGTTGCTTGGAGTGGATTGGAGCGTCGAAAGGAGGAGCTAAAGTTGCTAAGGAAGCGACTTGTGATCTTGGATCATAATTGGGCTAATTGAGGTATAATCTTCGTTTTACTTTTGTAATTGAAGTTTCCACGTTATTATAAGTTAGAAGTGATCATGTGATTTGTGTTATGAAGTTTGATAAGTGACATGGATTGTAGAAGCCTAGAACCGAAAATGACATGATTAGCCTTTTGAAATTGAAATGCAATTTTGGTCGTTAATTTAGAATCGTCGCATGTTTACCTACTTGAGAATTGTAGTAGTTGTCATCGAGTGCGCTTGATATCATATTATACTAAACCATTTGGATTGAAATGGAAATTGAATAAGAATTGGTATTGTTATATTATTGTGAGCCATTGAAATTTGGTTATTCATTTGCATTGGATTACCTACATATTATTGTGAGCCAATTGGGGCTGTTTGGTTATTCATTGGCATTGGATTACCTTCTATATTGTTGTGAGCCAATTGGGGCTGTTTGGTTATTGTATTTCGACCTTGGAAAAGGTGGCAAAGTTAGTAAAAACAAAGGAGGTCTTTGTCAGATTTTCCGTAGAATTTAGAGACTTAACACTTATAATACTCTACGTTTGAAGTAAGGCCTTAATGGACGTATTGTGAATATTATAGGTTGACATACTACGGGCGGGAATTTGTACTTGACAAGTGGTTTGACCCGAAGAGTTATGTGGAACTTTTCCTATCTTTTGAGCATGACTAGTTTCACGTATATAGTGCGATGAGCGTCTGAATTTTGACAATCTAGTCCATTTGACATCCTTGGATTATTTTAGGAATGTCGAGTTGATTTAGTTAGGAATTAACTCACTTGTTTAAATGTTAAGGATATCTTGGTTTTCAAAGTTAAGAAACTTTAAGTATGTTGAAAGTATTTTGATACTTGTTTTTATGGAAAGTTTAAAGAGTGGTTTACTCTAAGTAATTTAAGTATGTTAAGGGACTTGAAGAGTTTTAAAATATGCGATACTTGTTTCGTTTTAAGCGTATAAGTCCCTTGGATAGAAATTGTACTTGACTAATGCATAAAGTGAATATAACGACTTTATGGGAGTTGGTTATATTGGATTTATGGAAAGATAAATGGCTTGATTTATTGAAAGGCAATTTGATTTAAGGCATCAATTGCCTAAGGTTTTAAAGGAAAGAAGTCACTTGATTTAGAAGCCTAAATGTATTTCTAAAAGGTATCGTGACTTGTCTTGAAAAGTAGTTATGACTTGATACTACGGTTATTAGTATCTTGGAAGTTATATATGAAAAGAGTCATTTTAAAAGAATAGAAATCGTAGTACTTTGGGTTAAATTCGGATTTTATAATGACATGTTAGTGCCTTAAGTAAACTAAAATGAGAATGTATATGAATAAGGCTAATAAGAAGTTAGAGGATTTCTTAACTTGCTTATTTATTGTATGACAAGCGGTAGGGCTTATGTTATGTATGATGGCCGGTTGAGCTAGGGTAAGAGTATAAATGAGGGTAAACCCCAAGGCGTTATACCACTGCTTGGGGTAAGAGTATAAATGAGGGTAAACCCCAATCGTTATACCACTGTTTAGTGGATTTGCTACCCATGATGCGAGAATACCTCATGCGAGTCCTTATGGGCTTATGCGGGTGAAATAGTCCCGTGCGGTAGTCTGACTATCACGAGGAATACCTAAATGCGGGTGAAATAGTCCCGGGAATAGGATTGCTTAATGATCTGCGGGCGGGTGGTCTGCTTTGATCGTGAGCCTCTACTTTATATTGTAAGTATACTCCTATTTACTCTCATTGTTAGTAAGGCACGATTATCGTTAATCGAGTAATCATACATGTCTCGCTTTTATTTTAGACTTATGATTTCATTCTGATACTTCGATTTCACATATTTGGTACATGTTATGCCGACCTCCTTGAGTGCGTTCGTCTGCAGTAAAGTGCAGTTCTTGATCCTCGCTCTTGGATCAACTGTTCGGTGTTGAAGCTCCTTCATTTCGGAGGCTTATCCCAGGTATTGTCGGTGGTTGTACATTCGGGGGTATGGCGGGGCCATCATGAGTTGTTATTCTTAAGTGCAGTAGTCACATTGTGGATTGGTGAAAAGAAAAGAAAAATGTCTTGTTCTATTTACGGATTGAGTATATTTTACGGAAGGTGGCCTTATCGGCTAGCCTTTGTTGTTAGTTCTTGTCTAAGTTTTTGTATGTTGTGTATGTTCATTGCTATTCTACGATGTATACGACAAGGGTGCGGGTAGGGCACGATCGCGAGCAGTCGGGTCGTGACACTACGTCACGTCATTCTTTTTTTTAAAAGACTCCTTCTATATAAAGCCCCACGATACTAACACGTAGTATCAGGCGTGTCTATTTTTCAAAGTAAGTTACTACATTTTTAGAAAACTCATTTCAAAGCTTGAAATCAAGTAACTCCAAATTTTCACAATCTAGGCAACTTATGCCTAATACTCAAAATAGACAACTTTCTAAACCTTCCATAAAGCCGTCATAACCAACTTCCCATAAAGCCGTTATAACCCTTTATGGTTTTAGACATATCCATTCCTTTTATAACCAAGAGACTTATGTTATTAAAACCAAGTATCACATCTTACAAATCAAGTTCTTAACTTTCAAAACACTTCAAGTCTCTTAATATATAGAAAACAAGTTTCTTCTACTTTTAAACCTCAAGTAACTCACACCTTTAAAACAAGTTACTTCTCTTAAATCATGTCATTTCTCCTCTTTTAAAACAATTAAGTAAATCACTCCTTTGACTCCCCTAAAGTCATTATAATGACCTTTAGGATTTTGAGACTAAGGTACTAGCCCAAAAGATTTGGAAACCACTTCCTTTTCAAGACTCTATGTACTTTTAAGTAAAATACTTTCACTTTTAAGAATCCAACTTCACTAAGGCAATGGATTATACAACTTACAATTTAAACATCAAAGTACAATCAAAGGAAGTACATAGAACAATTTCTACTTTAGGCAATCCAAATACAACCAAGGAATGGATCATTTAAGGAGTAGGACGTACTTTCTTTCTCTTAAGGAATCATGCTAGAAGAGGAGATAGTTCACATACCTTTTCGGCTAAAATCCACAAGCTAAGCCGAATACGCCGTACGTAGAAGTGTCAACCTATAATGGTCACAACAAGACTATCAACTTCTAGTCTCAACGTAGAATAATACTAAGTATACGGTCTCTAATTCTACGGAAAATCGGGCAGCACTTCCTTTGTTTATACTCACTTTGCCACCTTTTTCAAGGCCGAATACAATAACCAACACGCCACATTTAAGGCTCCAAACAACAACCAAACAAAGGGGATTACACGCCTTACAATACGTGTAAAATTCCGCCCCACAATTCATACCAAATAGTATAATACTTCACTAGCCATTCTCGGCCAACATATAACCAATAACACTATGTCTTTTCCAATCCTTTTCCAATTTCAAGTTCTTAGGTCAACATGTTATTTAGTCATAAACAACTGCAACAACTACAATTTCCTTCTTTATTCAACATGCGACGACTTAAACTAATAATCAACTTGAATTCCAATCTTAAAGCTAAACATGCTAGTTTTCGGATTAGGGTTCCAATAGCCCATAAACATATCAAACTTCATACTATATAACACATGCTTGCTAAAATCCATAGCTACAACAATAAGTAAGTCTTAACTACTAAAACGACAAAATTTATACCTTTCCAAGCCCTTAAAATTTCCAAGATCCAAAGTCGCGCCTTAGAAATTCTTAGCTCCTTTACTTAAGTTCCAATCCGCTCCAAGCACTCCTAGAGGCCCGTGAAGAACCCATCTTCAAGTTCCAACTTCAAAGTTGAAGAACTCCATTAGTTTCACTTGCGACTAACGTGAAAACTCAGTTTTCGAAATCTTTCTATTGAGATAACCTTACAACAGTCTTAGGAACCTTGGTTTAAAGTCTTGTGGACAAAGGAACAAAATTACAAAATTTTGTGTGAAGGGAGGACAGGCAGAGAGCTCTTCTAGGCTAAGCTCAATGTTCTCAAATTTTTCTAAGTGTAATGAGCTAGTCTTGCACTAGTAGTAACCTTATAAAACACAATGGAGGGTTTAGATGTCCACAAATGTGAGGTTAGGATGGGTTTCACTTGGATCAAGCCTAGGTGGACAAGTTGACTTGTCAACAATATCAAGCTTTGGAAGACTTATCTTCTACCATGGTCAATGACCATTTTGCCCTTACACAATTTCGACCAAGCCATGTGGAAGGAGTTCCACGTGTCGCCCTCTCATTCGTCCATAAAATTCCGTAACCTCGTGGGTCCCACAAAACGTAAAATTCCTCGGGTGGGCCCCACGTGACCAAATCCGTAAAAATAAATTTCCATTAGGTTAAGAGTTCCATACTCTTCAAATAATGCATTTTGAGAATCTAATTCTCAATAACGAACATTTTTCCTTTCCGACGTTCGGAACATTTTCCGTCGGAAAAACAATTCTTCCTTTGGTACCAATTTCCAAGTCTTGTTTCCTTTCGTACATTCTCTTTTACATGTCCTGGACTTACGGGGTGTAACATTCTTCCCCCCTTAGAAACATTCGTCCCCGAATGTTCTTAGTCGGTTGCCAAGCTATACAAACTCCGGCATAAAATCTATACTATGCCTATCAATCAAAACATGCACAAGACCAACGATGCCACACATGGCCACCACAACATACGTGAACATAATAATGGACCTTCCGTCCGTGACCCCTTCTCACAAAACTCGAAGGTTACAGTCTTCTCAAACACGAGATCCTTAGAGGTTCCTTTCTTTCCTTACTTGTCATACCTTCTCGTACCTTCAAACTTACCTAGTACACGTACAAAATCTCAAATTTTGTTTCTGAATACCAATCTTTGGAGTTACTATCCAAACTTGGCCATATTGTTACTTACATTCCCGTTAAGGCTCTTTTCGGTCCTTACGACCTAGTTTCGGTGGAACGCATCCACGAACTCGTACAACGATTAACTCAACTTGGGTCTGGCATCCTCGTGACCCTATCACATAACGGGACTACTACCAACTGACATCACCCCATTCCCTACTACCGGCTGACCCGAAATGAGTCTATAACCCGACCCATCTTCACACTTAACTTCTCATTCTTAGTCTGAAACAAATCTTTCTCTTATCTCAAGGTACTTCTCACCCTATCCCCCTATTCACTAGAGGTTCGTCACATAGGTCCAAGTATTTCTACAGTACAATCTTCCCTATTGGTCTTACACTGTCATGGGGCAAATACTACGTGTGAACTCTACACAACTATAGTCTCAGTTCACTTACCATTCTTGTCAATATTCTTAACTTTTCACTTTTACTAATCAAAGTATCCCTACCTCTGGGGTACTATCACTTTACAACTCTAGCAATAAAGGGAAAACATATACGCTAGGGTAAAATCTGAATCTATCAACGCACGTATGATTCAAAAGAATCGAGATATACCTGTAAACCAGTGCGATGTCGCCTCACGATCCCGCCCGATGAGTCACGTCATTTCGCGGTTCAAGGACCGCGAACTATAAACTCCACCACGACTTCCACCACGGTGGCTAACATCCGAACACCGCTTGCAGGGGCGCAGTGTGGAGGAAAGGTAACCAACCATCGGCCTCATAGGCTGAGCCACCTCACCGGTGCCCCTTCTAAAAGGACATACCCTCAGTATATGGCCGGGACGGCCATAATAAAACAAACACTGCCATAACGGCATTTCCCGAATGGCGCTTACTACATCGATACATCGAGGAATAGGTGGCCTCGGCCGAGAAAATCCTCTGCTCCTCACGAGAACCTCGACCTCTGGAGCTCGGGCAGCTCCTAAATACCTTGTGGGGTCCAAACTCCCACCGTGAGCTGCGGGGTATGTCTTTGGGTAGGTGGGGACGAATATCTCACTCGGCTTGAGGCGGCTCGTCCAAACTCACGGAATAACCAACCGGTCTAGCCTCTTACGCAGATCTCGGCGGCCCTCTACCCTCTGTACACACTGCATTTTAGCCGAATAACCTCCTGGCGACGAAAGCTGCGACCGCTATCTTGGTCAATAACATAATGGCTTCCTTCATGACCCTAAAGTCTCCCTTAGCCGAACTGGAGGCTCGTGCTGGGGCCTCAAAACAGGCGAAGAAGAACTCGCGATCGCTGAACAACATCCGGTATAACACAGGCATAAGCCTTATCAACTCTCGAGTCGACTAGTAGCTCTGCTACTCCTTTGCCCTATACGGCATTGCCCTCTTTGGAGGCATAAGCGTAACACAATACGTCGAGAGGAATTATCTTACTAACACGGCTCATGGCACGATCTTAGAGTGAGAAGAATAGAAACCAACTCCTAAATGTCCTATAGCCTCACTGTTTATGGGTGTGGCGCAACACACGATAATCAAGACTCTACTAGACACGGTGCAGTAAACATTAGAGGACCGATCGCTCGATACCACTCTGTCACACCCAGAACCTCGGGCGTGGCGGTGCCTACACAGGCACCCTGCATAACAACTAAGTAAATTGCGGAAATTAAATAACACCTCATTTTTTTAAACCAACGTGCGTGCAAGGCAAAGCGACAAGGCGCCATATAATATACATAATAAAAGACACTACTGCATACATGAGTCCAATCCTACATATGAATACTGGACCTCAAGAGTTTTATGAAATATGACGGACAAGGCCCGCCGTACCCATAATCGTACAAAAGCACATCTTGAAAGAACTTATACGAGAAAGATAAACTCGAACGAAGGAGCTATCCAAAACTACGGCGGTCCTACACTGCCGATCACCAAGCTGCGACCTAAACTGCGGCATGAACGCGGTCCGAAGGAGGTCGATGCGAAGAATGTATCAAGTATGTGACGATGAAATGCGTAATGAAATCATAATGATCTAAACAAAGTAGGAGACATGTATGATAGCCAACCTACGATACCAATACATAAGCAATCATATCAAGTCAGGGACGCAGGCCCTCAAAGTCACTACTCAAATATAACTATGGGTCTCACGCCCATAATATCAATCATGCCCGTGGAATCCTTCCTCACTGCCGGCAGTCCATGATGTAATAACACCAATAAGGATACATGAACACCAAGTCCCACCTGTGTCCTAAATACCACGTGGTCTCATGCCCCGGAATCCCACATCGTAAAAGCATGACCATAGGGTAACACAAACAAATCCGGGGACATATATGATAATCAAATTACAACACATTGTGCCTTACTAACAATGTGTCACGACCCGATTCGGGCCGTGGTAGTGCCTTACCGGGCACCCTGGTGATACAACATCAGTAATCACGAACATAAAACAATACAAGACATATTATGAAATATGAAACAATAATCTGAGAAAAACTTGCCTTTCGGCATATATATAAATAACAACTTTTTCCAACATGAACAGTTTAATCCTTTTTACAAACCACCCACAACGGTACTACGGACCTCTAAGAAATGATCGACAACAATGGCGGGACGGGGCCCGCCATACCACGAATGTAAACACCTACAACAACAGGGACTATACCATCGATAAGCCTCCGAGAAAGCGGAGCTTTCCCACACGTTGAACTGTGACCCTAAGGCGAGGATCAATGGCGGTGTACCTTTACTGCGGCATGAACGCGGCCGAAGCGAGGTCGATCTGGCAACAGTACAGTATGTGGCGAAAATCAGTAAATGAAATCATAATAGTCTATAAAGCGGGAGACATGTATGATAACCAAACTACGATTCACAATAAATAAGCGATCATGTCAAGTCGAGGACTCACGCCTCAAAGTTATCACAATAAAACCGTGCACGGGCAAGTGCGAAGGCATAGCCGACTACTAAGACCCACGGTACCAAAAATACCACAAAGCGTATCTCGAGGTCTTTCTAGGCGCACCACGTGATCGGTTGGCCACTCGCCCGCAATATCAATGTGCGCGTCTATCCTCGAACTCTCGACTCCGCATAGGTCACCCATGGACCGCGTGAGGTATTCTCGAATCATGGTCCTGCATCACGAGGTATACCGCGTCGAAGCGACCAACCCTCGGTATCCGCCAGGCTCGCGGCCCGCATAGTCTCAAAAGACCGCATAGTCTCAGCAGACCGCATAGAATCCCGCGTCAGGCTAAACACCCGAATGATCAATCTCGAGCTACCGCGCTCCGCGTAGTCACAAGGATGCATAGGCCGTATAGACCCGCATCAAGGGTGGCAAGCCCTCGGTATAACAAGTCAAGGGGGTATGTGATACAATAACAGTACAACGGGCTTAACGCTTGACAACGTAAGCACAACAAGAGTGACCCCCTTACACAATAATCACAAGATACTAACACACGTAGCATCCTAACATGCTTACTTATCAAATCAACAAGAAAGTATTACAAGGCTATCACAAACCAATACAATCAAGTTATTTACACAAGGTACTTTCTACTAACAAGTTCGGGTACCTATCCCCAAAGTACTTCATACATTAAATCTTTAAAAGATACGTTACTTCACAAAAACCACACAATACCTGTAGTATATGAAAAATAGAGTGATTATCTTTTTAAAGTAAATCAATTACTTCTCTTTGTAAAATCAAGTAGCAACCTTCTTTTCCAATGTTCAAGTTTCTTATTTTAGAAGGGTTTCGTAGTTCATAGTCTTATTGATTAAGAATATAATTCTCTTTTAACTATCTGAGAAACATAAGTCTTATATGTGAGTAGGATATTCTTGTTTATAACAATCTTATTACAGCAGCCATGATCTAGGAAATATCATTTTGTCTCATCTTAGCTTCATGCGGATGGAAGTTTCACCGGTTTTAATAATACTTAATTGGTCAAAACATTTCATTTTATTAACGCGATGGTTTGTAGATACATTCTGATTTCCGAAATCAGTAAAACATTCTTAAGCCGTTATACCTAACTTCCCATAAAGCTAGTATAACTCTTAAGTTTTGCAAAAACCAAGTATTACTTCTTCTTTCAAAATGATTCAAAAATCTTTTGAAATACTTCAAGTTCTTTACTAATACATAACAAGCCAGTTATAGTTCAAATCAGTTACCTTTTAAAGACCACACATATTTTCTTACCAACATAAAGCTGTTATAACCAACTTCCCATAAAGCCGTTATAACACTTTATGTTTTAAACCAATCAAATACATTTAGCACATGTACGTCTATCGTACTACATAGTTCACACATATCATGCTAGAAGAGATAGGAAGAGGTTCACATACCTCGCGACGAGTATCGACTAATAGCAAACGCTCAAGTACTTCCAACCGTCGGCTACTCCTTAAGCCAAGTAGATCGCGCCACACGTAGTACTTCAACCTATAAGGCCACAAGGCGCTTATTAACATTTAGATCCTCGTAGAACATTCTACGTAAAATTGTGAGACCTCCCACCCGCAATGGCGTAAATCTCCTCCTCTATCGAGCTACCAAGCCAACGAGGGGTTATACGCCTAACCCTAGGTGCCATTCTACTCCACGGTACAACTACACAAGTCTACTGTAATACAGCCCTATGTAATTACAGTTCAGTACTCTACTTTAAATTCAGGCTTAAGTCAAAAGACATTGCCGATAACTACGTTCAGTTCTATATATAGTATAATTCAACTATATATTCTAACAATATGTAATTTCCAATTACAATAGAGGGACAAGATAATTACCTCGATAAGCCCATAATTATCCTAGTTAAAGTCGATCCTGGGCAATCGTTTTGCTCCAACCCGCTCTAAACCACCCTTAGAAGTTCTAACCAACTTCTACATACTACTCCAACAAACCATGGAGATTTTCCAGGGTTTGGTTTGGTATTGACGGGAAGTATAATAGTATATCCGGCTTTTCAGTAGGTATAACCTTAGAATACTACAAGGTATAAGGCTAAGGTAATTTGGGCATTATAACAATACTTTTGAGAGTATTTCTACCAAGAGAGTGGTATTATCTGAAAGCAACTAGGCTAGGGGGTACCCCTGCCAAGGCACCACAAAGGGGAGGGAGGCTCTCGGCCACAAGGCCACTCAAAGGGAGGGGGTGTTGGACGAACACAACACAAAAGGAGGGAGGGATTTTAGGCTTGGAAGGTTTCATTTGTGGATGAAGAGTTCATCAACATAAGGGGGGTATTTATAGCAAAACCAAAGGCCAACCAATGGCCAAGATCTAGCCAAGTGCAAGGCAAGTGTAAGGCCAAGATCAAGCCAAGTGCACCCTAACCCCTACTCCACAAAACATGGCACAAAACAAGCCACAAAACAAGGCACAAAACCATGAACCAATCGGCCAAGGCCAAGCCTCCTCTTTATCAGTCAACGAGGGTGACAAGTGTCACCTCCGTTGGTCCAAAAATGTTTCGTCTCTCGTAAAAATC
Organism: Przewalskia tangutica; assembly: GCA_029844215.1. Taxonomy (NCBI): domain Eukaryota; kingdom Viridiplantae; phylum Streptophyta; class Magnoliopsida; order Solanales; family Solanaceae; genus Przewalskia; species Przewalskia tangutica. Next base: position 96,192,234 of record CM056729.1, read on the forward strand.
CGAAAAATTAAAAATGACATAGCGGAAATTCCCTACGAAAAGTTGTGAAAACGTTTACTAAAACGACTCTAATCGGGTGTTGTGTACAAAAATAATTCGGCCAAGCCTATTCTCAAGTTCGAAATTTCTACGCACGCCCCACGTACATACTTTGAAAATACGGGGTATAACATTCTCCCCTCCTTAGAAACATTCGTCCCGAATGTTCCTTCTAAGTCTCAAAACAAACGCGCGCCAGTATAGTCTTCACTACCATACTTACGAAACAATCCTGCCACAGTGGCCACAGAAACAACTGCACAAAATACTTACATCCAAGTCCACGAGGAATCACCTCTAACATCACCACAAACACCTCTCTCCGGGGTCTAAAATATACTTCTTCCACACTTTTCCAAACAAAAGAAATGGTCACATCAATTCTCGCCATACATGCTCGCTTCTTCCCGATACCACTTTTGTCACATTGCCGCGAGGTTCTAGTGTCACTCCGGCGACCCAACAAATGGTACCGGACTACATGCGATCCCTGAGGCTGTCGTACACTCGAACTCTTACCACATTTCTGATACTGCTTCAGTTTCCAAAACTCGGGGTTACTATCTCTAACGTGGTCATCATTAACTGGGAACACTCTGGATGGATCTCCGATACTTTCCCGATCATAACAATACGAAAGACCGGTCATACTGCCTCCTAAGTCGGACGGCAAAAGCTAACATATAGGCAACCTGGCCTATTCTTCACATGAACTTAAAAAGGCCCAAAGTAACCCGGGCTAAGTTCCCTCTGTTTTCCAAAACTCGTCACACCCAAACCGGGGTGGTACTTTCAAGAAGACCGACCGTCAACCTGAACTCTAAGCGTCGTCGCCGATTATCCGCACGATTTCTCTGAGCTGCCAGAACCTCTTCTAGACAAGCTTTACTCTATCCACAGTCTGCTGGAACAAGCCTGAACCAATTATCTGAATCCTGCCAACATCGAACCAATCGACCATGACTACCCATCCGCCTACAAGGCTTCAAAAGCGACATCCGAACACCGAAATGGTAGCTTAAACACTCCTTCAACAGAGACAACAATTCGCAACTATCCTGAAATCAAACACCGCCCGAGGCGAATGTGATTCGGGACTTACTCGAAGTTCCTAACCTTGCTGGTAAAACCTCGAGAAAAGCTGCAACCACGGGCTCCACTTATCGACATAAGGTGAAGGTAGGCACCTCGTGCAGCCTTACAAAGATTTTACGATATATCATCTCGCATAACCTCTCGCGAGTAAACGGTCTTAGCTAGAAGACAACACGGCTGACCTCCTCGGCCCAACTACTGGTCGAATGCATCCACGAACTCGTACGCTGGTTAACTAAACTTGGGCCTAACACCCTCACAACCCTAACACAAGGCGGGACCACCACAACCTGACCCACCACCAAACCTACCGCGGGTTGACATGGCGTGGCCTCAACCCGACCCTAACGCGCACAATACTAGCTCCCGATTGAACAATCTCACAAATCACGTTTGAAAACCTAGCGGTCTTCTTAGCTCAACTACCCCTTTCATTCCACACTACTAGGGACCTATCCCAAACCTGACTCACGTGCACTATGCATTTCGATAAGTGGTCAAACATAACACTACACCTTTCTCGAGATGGCCTCACCTCTAAGGTCTCTACGTAAAGCTCTAAGGTTCACACCTTCTCTATCCGTTATACCCGTGAGTTGCGTGGTATGTATGTGAGGACGCACGCATGCAGAGTACTGTGAGAAAATTTTGAAAAGAAAGAAAGATGTGAGTTTTCGGAAAAGTTTCCTGCTATTTGTGAAGAAAAAGGTTCGTTAACGGGAATTGGATTCCCGATTTGGTATTTGGACTTCATAGATTATATTAGAATTTTGAGATTTTATTTTTGGAAATGGTCACGTGGGGCCCACGAGAAATTTACTTTGTAGGCCCGCTTTGTTTTTGAGATTTCCTAAATTGGATATTTTCTAAGACGAAATATTCGGCGAATCGGGGCGACACGTGTCACCCCACGGCACCTGGCCGATTTTACATTTGTACACAACACCGGTTGAGTCGTTTTTCGTAAACGCTTTATGCGTAACTTGCGAAGGAAAATTCCGGCTATGTCGTTTTGTATTTTTGCGGATTTTTCCGAGAGACGAAACATTCGGACCAACGGAGGGTGACATGTGTCACCTCACAATGAACAAGTGGGCGTGACTTGGCCGGTGAGGGGGCAAGTTGGGCTTGATATTTGTGTAGATATTTGTGAGGGTTTTAAGGAGTAGGGTCTAGGGTGCACTTGGCTTGATCTTGGCCTTACACTTGCCTTGCACATGGCTTGATCTTGGCCATTGGTTGTGTTATACCCCGTATTTCCAGAGTATGTACGTGAGGGCGTACGTATTAAATTTTTTTTTGCCTTAAGAATTGGCTTGGTTCGAAATTTGGGCACAAGTGCCGAATAGAGTCGTTTTCTGACGAAACGTTTCCACAGCTTTCGTAGAGAAAATTCCGGCTATGTCATTTATAATTTTTGCGGATTTTTACGAGGCGAAACATTTTGGACCAACGGGAGGGTGGCGTGTGTCACCTCACATCGGAAAGGCAGACGGCAAACATGGCATGTCTTGGACGATTTTGGTCCACTTTAGTTGGTAGGATATTTTGTGCAAGTTGTGTGGTAGATGGATAAGGTAGCACGTGGCTAAATCTTGGCCTTACACTTGCTATGCACTTGTCTTCATCTTGGCCATTGGTTGGCCTTCACTGACCTATAAATACCCCATTAGTTGATGAGTTCTTTCATCCACAAATTGCCTAAGTCTTGAAAACCCCTCTCCCTCCCTCTTGAGAATTCTCGTCCTAGCCCTCCCTTTCCCTGGCGAGAGCCACCCCTCCCTTGGTGGTGTTTCAGTGGGGTACCCCACTAGCCTAGTTGTCTCGTATAAATACCCCTTTGTGGTATAGAAATACTCTCCAAGTATTGTTGTAATGTCCAAATACCTTGGCCCAAATACCTTGTAGTATTCCCAAGTTACACTTATAAAAGCCAGAAAATACGATTATACTTTCCTTTAGCCACTAAACGAAACCTAAAGAAATCTTCATAGTTGTTTGAAGTACTTAAGAGAAGTTGGTTAGAACTTCTAAGGGTTGTTTGGAGCGGATTGGAGCACTCGGAGTAGGAGCTAAACCTTGCTCAGGAGCGACATTAAACTCGGATAATTTTGGGCTTATCGAGGTAAATATCTTGTCCCCCTATTGTAATTGGAAATTACATAAGTGTTGAATATATAGTTGTTGTATACTATATATAGAACTGAACTTAGTACTGTGGCAATGTCTTTTGACTTAAGCCTGAAGAATTAAGAATCCAATCGAGCGTAATTACATGGGGTGTATTCTGATAGACTTGTGTAGTAGTAGTGGAGTAGAATTGTACCCGTTAGGGTTAGATGTATAACCCCCCCCCTGGTTGGCTTGATAGCCGGCCTCGATAGAGGAGGAGATTAACGCTGTTGCGGGGGGGGGAGGTGCTGCCGAATTTTCTGTAGAATATTCTACGTTGTGGTCTAGATGTTAACAAGCGCCTTGTGGCCTTATAGGTTGAAGTCCTACGTGTGGCGCGATTTACTTGGCTTACGGAGTTGCCGATTGTTTGGGCGTTTGCTATTAGTCGATACTCGTCGCGAGGTATGTGAACCTCTTCCTATCTCTTCTAGCATGATATGTGTGAACTATGTAGTACGGTGAGCGTCACGTGTGCTAAATGTATTTGATTGGTTTAAAACATAAAGTGTTATAACGGCTTTATGGGAAGTCGGTTATAATAGCTTTATGTGGATAAGCAAGTACCTTGTGGTTTTTAAAAGGTAACTGTTTTGAATAATAACTGGCTTGTTATAATAAAGAACTTGATGTATTTCAAAAGATTTATAAATCGTTTTGAAGGAAGAGTAACACTTGGTTTTAAAGGTTTTAAAAAGAGTTATACTAGCTTTATGGGGAGTTAGGTATAATGTCTTAAGAGAGGTAAAGAAAATGGTTTACTAATGTTAGAAGTTAAGAGACTTGATCTTATAAGATAAGAGACTTAACTTATTTGTTTTAATGTGAATGTTTGGGTGAAACCTCATTCGTGAGTAATGAGTACTTGGTTTTATCTAAAGGGATAATGTTTTACTGATTTCGGAAATCAGAATGTGTATCGACAGACCACTGCAGCGTTAATAAAGGAAAATGTATTAAATAATGATGAATTGTATTAAAACCAGTAGAAACCTCCATCTGCATAGAAACTAAGATGAGACAAAATGATATACATTTTCTAGATCATGGCTGCTGTAATAAGAATGTTGTAAACAAGAATAACCTACTCTCATGTAAGACATATATTACTCAATTGTTCTAAACAGGAATCAAGTGATTAAGTTTATGAACTATGAAACCATTTGAAAATGAGAAGCTTGAGTAATTGAAACTAGGCAAGCGGAATTTAGGAAAAGAATATTGTTACTTGACTTTGAAAAGGAATGTGGGTTGGTCATTCTAATACTACGGGTATCGGGTGACTTTTATAAAAGTAATGGATCTCTTTTAAAAGAACTTAACGTATGTAGTACTTTGGGGTTAAAAACCCGGACTTTGGCATAAAATGAAAGTACTTTGAGTTGTGTGATACTTGCCTATGCTTGTTGTTGTGAAACTAGCCTATGCTTGTTATTGTGAAACGTGCCTATGCTTGTTGTGATAGCCTTTGTTGTGCAAAACGTTGTATTTCTGTGTTATCGCGTCTCTCGATGGAGAATTCGGTTGGTTGGTTGAGAACTTACTTGGGCGTGTCGGCATTGTGGAGAAATTCCGCAGTGCGTCCTGTTGATAGTATTATTGTTATTAATCGCTTTGGACATATCGACACGATCGTAGCGCGCGGGTATGTTTCCATTTGATTATCGTCTTGTGATTTCCTTTTGGACATCTCGACCCGTCGTAGCGCCGCAGTATCGTCCATTTGGAATCTTGTCTATTGTTTCCCTTTGGACATATCGACCGTCGTAGCGCGCGAGTATGCGTCCATTTGGAATGTTGCCTTATTGTTTCCCTTTGGACATCTTGACCCGTCGTAGCGCCGCAGTATCGTCCATTTGGATTGTTATCTTGTTTATTATTGTTGCATCATGGACATGTCTGCCGTCACGATATTAGGGCGTACGCGGCCATGATCACGAACATGATGGATGTTGTGGGCGTGAGACCCATAGTTATATTTAGTGGTGACTTTGAGGCGTGAGTCACGACTTGGCTTCTATGTTGTGAATCGTAGTTTGGTTATCATACATGTCTCTGCTTTATATAGACTAGTATGATTTCATTCTGATATTTCTGATTTCACATACTTGGTACTGTTGTCTTGACCTCGCCCGAAGTGCGTTCATCTGCATGAGTAAAGGTACATCGATCGATCCCCGCTTATAGGATCACATTCGGCGTGTTGGGAAGCTCCGTTTCTCGGAGGCTTATCTTATTGGTATGTGTTCCTGAGTTGTAGGTTCTTGTACATTCGGGGTATGGCGGGGCCTGTCCGTCATAGTTGTTGTAAATCTTAGAAGTGCATAGAAGCTGTTGTGGCGGGGTTTGTAAAAGGATAAGCTGTTCGGGTATTTATGTATGTATGTTGAAGGCAAGCTGTTTTGGTTGCTTTGTTTATTTATCATGTCTCTCATTTCATGTTTAAAGTTTTTATTTCCATTGGTTTTCTCGATGTTGTATCGCTAGGTGCGGGTAAGGCACGATGTGGGCGAGTTCGGGCGTTACAAAAGTGGTATCGAAGCGATTAATCCTCGGAAAGTGTCTACTGCACCGTGTCTAGTAGAGTCTTGATTATCGGTGTGTTGTGCACCACATCTATAATCGAGGCTATAGGACATTTAGGATTGGTTTCCATTCTTCTCATTACGAGATCGTGCCTTAGAGCCGTGTTGTAAGTTGGACCCTCGGCGTGTTTCGTTTTACGATTATGCCTCTGCGAAGGCAACGGGGGCCCGAGAAAGGGCAAAGCGGCGAGGAGGCGCTAGTGGGATTGAGAGGAGTACGAGCGCGAGCGGTCGAAGACTGAGTAGTGCTTCCGACGGCCCGAGTTTTGTGACGCCGCCAAGGCAGCGAGTTTAAGCGCGGCGATGGGCGTGAGACTACGATACACGAGCCTCGGTCCGCGATGCAGGCGGGAGATGGGTCACGAGAGATGGCGATTATTGGCGAGGTTGTGGCGAATATGACAGTGAATCGGCGATTCGATTCAGCGGCTCATGTAGTGCACCCGAGCGACGATTTGAGTGCGGGATTTCTTAGTTGTAGCCGCTTTGAGTTTCTGGTCGGCGGAGGATGATCCGAGGAGTTCATCCGTCGATTCTGAAGAGATCGTCACGGGTGATCAAGGCTTGGTGATGCTGTGACATTTGGTTCGCATCGGTGCGTGATACCGCGATCGATTGGTTTGACTTCGTGGGAGCTTTCGGGAGAGCATGCACTTCCGGCCGTTTGGGGCGAGTTTTGGGGCCTTACGGCACATTTCTTGCCTCGCAAATGAGGAGGGCTCGGTAAACAGTTTTTGATGTTGAGGCGAGCAGGCGTCTGATTCGGGAGTACAATGTGAGTTCGACTCATTGGCGGTATGTTCCGCATTAGTAGCTAGTATGGAGGATCGAGTGCGGAAGTATGTTCTGAGGCTCGATGATTACCTAGCGAGATAGTTGTTGGTGTTTCCTTGGTAGGGCATGGACATTGCCGCATTCGAGCTCGTGCACTTGGGTGCGAGGCGCAGATCGGCAGGTGGACCGCTTTGAGAAGAAGGCCAAGGCGGATATTTTGGCGACTTTCGAGCGCGCGCCTCGGCGAACTAGTTATGTACCTCCACCGTCTTGAGGCGAGTCGGGGCTCGAGGTTCAGATTTCCGGGAGAAGCGAGGGTGTTAACGGTGAAGCCACCCTACGTTGTGACCATTGTGGTAGACTCCATTTTGGAGAGTGTCGTGCTAGATTGGGAGTTTGTTTTGCATGCGGCCAGCGGGGCCATTTGCGAGGCGTCCGGCCAAGGGTAGCACGGATGTTACGACTTCGACCCTGGATCGGTGGGTGGTTCATCGCGCTCTGATTATGCGCCTGCGAGTAGGGCCTATGATTAGAGTGGGCGGTTGATTCGGTATATCCTTAACCTCTAGAGTTTTGGTATGCTTGTTTTAATGATCTCATTATTGTGTGCTATGCGGATAGCGTTGTGATATTATGAGTTAGAATACATGGTAAGTGTGAACCTTAAACTATGTCACGGCGAGACCTTAGGGGGTAAGGTCGTCTTGAGTTAAAGATTTATTTTATGTTTGACCACTTGCTCGAGTAGTAGTATACGTGGGATTTATTTGTGTGATAAGTCAGTGGGTAGTGTGAGATGGAAGTGGTAGCTTTCGTGATGGGAATTGGTAAGATTGTTCGGATCGGGAACAAGAGTTTGGCGCGGTTGGGGTCGGGTTGAGGACCATTGCGGGTCAACCGTGGCGGATTGAGGTGGGGTCAGCTCTGGGTGGTCCCGCCAGAGTAGGGTCACGGTGTTAGGCCCAGTTTAGATGACCATCGTATGAGTTGGTGGATATGTTCGACCGAAGTGGATCGTGGAGGCCGGAGCGGCCTTAGAGAAGATCGAAGTTAGTCGGATGACCAGTTTGGAGGTAGTGACTCGAGGGTTGGAAACGAGCGTTGGCGAAGTGTGGTGCGGATACTAGAGCGAGTTCGAGTGTTCGTGGCGAGTTCTACGAAAGGGAGAGGTGAGCGTGTGTTTTGTGGCGGTGTGGCATGATTGTTTTAAATGCGTATAGCGGTGAAGACTATCACGGCGCTGATTTGTTTGAGACCTTGAAGGAACATTCGGGGCGAATGTTTCTAAGGAAGAATGTTATACCGTATTTCGGAGTATATGCGTGAGGCGTGCGTATTAAATTTTTGCCTTAAGAATTGGCTTGGTTGAAATTTGGGCAAGTGCGAATAAGTCGTTTCGGCGAAACGTTTCCACGACTTTCGTAGAAAATTCGGCTATGTCATTTATAATTTTTGCGGATTTTTAGAGGCGAAACATTTTGGACCAACGGGAGGGTGGCGTGTGTCACCTCACATTGGAAACTTGGACGGCAAACATGGCATGTCTTGGGCGATTTTGGTCCACTTTAGTTGGTAGGATATTTTGTGCAAGTTGTGTGGTAGATGGATAAGGTAGCACGTGGCTAAATCTTGGCCTTACACTTGCTATGCACTTGTCTTCATCTTGGCCATTGGTTGGCCTTCACTTGACCTATAAATACCCCATTAGTTGATGAGTTCTTTCATCCACAAATTGCCTAAGTCTTGAAAACCCCTCTCCCTCCCTCTTGAGAATTCTCGTCCTAGCCCTCCCTTTCCCATGGCGAGAGCCACCCCTCCCTTGGTGGTGTTTTCGTGGGGTACCCACTAGCCTAGTTGTCTCGTATAAATACCCCTTTGTGGTATAGAAATACTCTCAAGTATTGTTGTAATGTCCAAATACCTTGGCCCAAATACCTTGTAGTATTCCCGAGTTACACTTATAAAGCCGGAAAATACGATTATACTTTCCTTTAGCCACTAAACGAAACCCTAAAGAAATCTTCATAGTTGTTTGAAGTACTTAAGAAGTTGGTTAGAACTTCTAAGGGTTGTTTGGGCGGATTGGAGCACTCGGAGTAGGAGCTAAACCTTGCTCGGGAGCGACATTAAACTCGGATAATTTTGGGCTTATCGAGGTAAATATCTTGTCCCTATTGTAATTGGAAATTACATAAGTGTTGAATATATAGTTGTTGTATACTATATATAGAATGAACTTAATCTTTGTGCAATGTCTTTTGACTTAAGCTGAAGAATTAAGAATCCCAGGCGAGCTGTAATTACATAGGGTGTATTACAGTAGACTTGTGTAGTAGTGCAGTGGAGTAGAATTGTACCGTTAGGGTTAGATGTATAACCCCGGTTGGCTTGATGGCGGCCTCGATAGAGGAGGAGATTAACGCATTTGTTGCGGGGAGGTCTTCTTAGAATTTTACGTAGAATATTCTACGTTGGGGGCTAGAAGTTAACACGCGCCTTGTGGCCTGATAGGTTGAAGTCTACGTGTGGCGCGATTTACTTGGCTTAAGGAGTAGCCGATTGTTTGGGCGTTTGCTATTAGTCGATACTCGTCGCGAGGTATGTGAACCTCTTCCTATCTCTTCTAGCATGATATGTGTGAACTATGTAGTACGGTGAGCGTACATGTGCTAAATGTATTTGATTGGTTTAAAACATAAAGTGTTATAACGGCTTTATGGGAAGTCGGTTATAATAGCTTTATGTGGATAAGCAAGTACCTTGTGGTTTTTAAAAGGTAACTGTTTTGAATAATAACTGGCTTGTTATAATAAAGAACTTGATGTATTTCAAAAGATTTATAAATCGTTTTGAAGGAAGAGTAACACTTGGTTTTAAAGGTTTTAAAAAGAGTTATACTAGCTTTATGGGGAGTTAGGTATAATGTCTTAAGAGAGGTAAAGAAAATGGTTTACTAATGTTAGAAGTTAAGAGACTTGATCTTATAAGATAAGAGACTTAACTTATTTGTTTTAATGTGAATGTTTGGGTGAAACCTCATTCGTGAGTAATGAGTACTTGGTTTTATCTAAAGGGATAATGTTTCTTGATTTGGAATCGAATGTGTATCGACAGGACACTGCGGCGTTAATAAAGGAAAATGTATTAAATAATGATGAATTGTATTAAAACGGTAGAAACCTCCATCTGCATAGAAACTAAGATGAGACAAAATGATATACATTTTCTAGATCATGGCTGCTGTAATAAGAATGTTGTAAACAAGAATAACCTACTCTCATGTAAGACATATATTACTCAATTGTTCTAAAGGAATCAGTGATTAAGTTTATGAACTATGAAACCATTTGAAAATGAGAAGCTTGAGTAATTGAAACTAGGCAAACGGAATTTAGGAAAAGAATATTGTTACTTGACTTTGAAAAGGAATGTGGGTTGGTCATTCTAATACTACGTATCGGGTGACTTTTATAAAAGTAATGGATCTCTTTTAAAAGAACTTAACGTATGTAGTACTTTGGGGTTAAAACCCGGACTTTGGCATAAAATGAAAGTACTTTGAGTTGTGTGATACTTGCCTATGCTTGTTGTTGTGAAACTAGCCTATGCTTGTTATTGTGAAGCGTGCCTATGCTTGTTGTGATAGCCTTTGTTGTGCAAAGCGTTGTATTTACGTGTTATCGCGTCTCGATGGAGGTCGGTTGGTAGTTGAGAACTTACTTGGGCGTGTCGGCATTGTGGAGAAATTCCGCAGATGCGTCCTGTTGATAGTATTATTGTTATTAATCGCTTTGGACATCGACGATGCGTGGCGCGCGGGTATGTTTCCATTTGATTATCGTCTTGTGATTTCCTTTTGGACATCTCGACCCGTCGTAGCGCCGCAGTATCGTCCATTTGGAATCTTTGTCCTATTGTTTCCCTTTGGACATATCGACCGTCGTAGCGCGCGAGTATCGTCCATTTGGAATGTTGCCTTATTGTTTCCCTTTGGACATCACGACCGTCGTAAGCGCACGCAGTATCGTCCATTTGGATTGTTATCTTGTTTATTATTGTTGCATCATGGACATGTCTACACCGTCACGATATTAAGGGCATGCGGCCGTGATGCGAACATGATGGATGTTGTGGGCGTGAGACCCATAGTTATATTTGAGTGGTGACTTTGAGGCGTGAGTCCACGACTTGGCTATACATGTTGTGAGCTGTAGTTTGGTTATCATACATGTCTCTGCTTTATATAGACTAGTATGATTTCATTTCTGATATTTCTGATTCACATACTTGGTACTGTTGTCTTGACCTCCTTGGGGCTGCGTTCATCTGCGCGAGTAAAGGTACATCATCGTCGATCCCCTTATAGGATCACATTCGTGTTGGGAAGCTCCGTTTCTCGGAGGCTTATCTTATTGGTATGTGTTCCCGAGTTGTAGGTTCTGTACATTCGGGGTATGGCGGGCCACTGTCCGTCATAGTTGTTGTAAATCTTAAGTGCCAGAATTGTGGGCGGGAGTTTGTTAAAAGGTTAACTGTTCGGGTATTTATGTATGTATGTTGAAGGCTACTGTTTTGGTTGGCCTGTTTATTTATCATGTCTCTCATTTCATGTTTAAAGTTTTTATTTCCGCTGGTTTTCTCGATGTTGTATCGCTAGGGTGCAGGGGTAAGGCACGATGTGGGCCGGGTTCGGGCGTTCTGAGGTTGGCATTTGGGTTTGCTATAAATACCCCTGTGAAGACTTCATTCATCCACAAATGTTTCCAAGTCTTGAATCCTCCTCCTCCTCTTGTGACTCTCGTCCAAGAGCTCCTCTCCCTGAAAGTGGCCTTTGGCGAGAGGTCTCCCTCCTCTTGTGAGGTCTAGCCGTGGGTACCCACTGCCTAGTTGTTTTCGTATAATACCCTTGTTGTGGTATAGAAATACTCCCTAGTATTGTTATAATGCCCAAAATACCTTAGCCTTGTACCTTGTAGTATTCCAAAGATACCTCTTTACGTAGAGTCAGGAAATACTACCTTTTGTCCTTTTAGTCTCAAACCGAAACCACAAGGAAATCTTCAGTTGGTTGAAGTATTTGAGTAGAAGTTGGTTAGAACTTCTAAGGGTTGTTTGGAGTGGTTTGGAGCGCACGGTGGAGCTAAACCTTGCTCAGGCGCGACATTATACTCGGATAATTTTGGGCGTATCGAGGTAATTATCTTGTCCCTCTCTTGTAATTGGAAATTACATGTTTGTTAGAATATATAGTTGAAGTATACTATATATGGAACTACTTAGTATTCGCAATGTCTTTTGACTTAAGCTGAAGAATAAAGAAGCTGAGCTGTATTTACATAGTGCATATGCAAGAACTTGTGTAGAATTGTACACGTCCAGGTTAGACGTGTAAACCCCACTGGTTGGCTTGGTAGCGGCCTCGATAGAGGAGGAGATTTCTGCTGTTGCGGGAAGTCTTCAATTTTCTATAGAAAGATAGAAAACTTGTGTTTTGGGGTTAATAGGCGTTTGTGACCTTTATAGGTGAAAGTACTAAGAGTAGCGTATTCTACTCGAGAGTGGAAAGGGCTAGTGGTTGTAGTACTTGGAGCATTTTGCTTATTGTCGATAAATCGTCGCGAGGTATGTGAACCTCTTCCTATCTTTTCTAGCATGATTGTTGTGAACTATGTAGTACGGTGAGCGTACATGTGCTAAGTGATTTGGTTGGTTTAAAACATAGGGTGTTATAATAGCTTTATGGGAAGTTAGTTATAACGACCTTATGTAAGTGAAAATGGTTTCTTGATGTTAGAAGTTAAGAGACTTGATCTTATAAGATAAGAGACTTAACTTATTTGTTTTAATGTGGATGTTTGTGTGAAACCTCATTCATGAGTAATGAGTACTTGGTTTTAAAGGGATAATGTTTTTGATTTGGGAATCGTAATGTGTATCGGCAGCACCTGCGGCGTTAATAAAGGAAATGTATTGAATAATGATGTGTTGTATTAAAACGGTAGAAACCTCCATCTGCATAGAAGCTAAGATGAGACAAAATGATATTACATTTTCTAGATCATCATTTCTTTGTAATAAGATCGTTATAAACAAGAATAAACTACTCACGTATATGACATATGTTACTCAATTGTTCTAAAAAGGAATCAAGTGATTAAGTTTGGGGAACTATGAAACCATTTGAAAATTAGAAGCTTGAGTAATTGAAACTAGGCAAACTGGAACTTAAGAAAAGAATGTTGTTACTTGATTTTGAAAAGGAAGGTGGGTTGGTCATTCTAATACTACGGGTATCGGGTGACTTTTATAAAAGTAATGGATCTCTTTTAAAAGAACTTAACGTATGTAGTACTTTGGGGTTAAAAACCCGGACTTTGGCATAAAATGAAAGTACTTTGAGTTGTGTGAAACTTGCCTATGATTGTTGTTGTGAAACTTGCCTATGCTTGTGATGATAGCCTTTATTGTACAAGCGTTGTGTTTTACGTGTTACGCGTCTCGATAGAGTCGGTTGGTAGTTGAGAACTTACTTGGGCGTCTTGGCGGTGGCGGAGAAATTCCGCAGATGCGTTCACGTTGATAGTATTATTGTTGTTAGTCGCTTTGGACATCGACCACGATCGTAGCGCTGCGGGTATGCTTCCATTTTGTTAAGGTCTTGTGGTTAATCGCTTTGGATATATCGACACGATCGTAGCGCGCGGGTATGTTTCCATTCGATTATCGCCTTGTGATTTCCTTTTGGACATCGCGACACGATCGTGGCCGCGGGTATCGTCCATGTGGAAAGTTGTCTTATTGTTTCACTTTGGACATACTGAAACGATGCGTAGCGCACGGGTATGCTTCCATTTGGATTCTTTGTCTTATTGTTGCATCATGGACATATCTACACCGGCGCATTCACGGCATGCGCCATAATGCGAAGATTGATGTTGTGGGCGTGAGACCCATAGTTATATTGGAGTGATGATCGTTTTATGTTGTGAGCGTAGTTTGGTTATCATACATGTCTCTGCTTTATATAGACTAGTATGATTTCATTCTGATGTTATGCGATTTCACATACTTGGTACTGTTATCTTGACCTCGCCTTGAAGTGCGTTAAATCTGCAGTAGAGTACATCGGTCGTGGTTCCTCGCTCTTAGGATCACGATTCAGCGCATTTGAAGCTCCGTTTCTCGGAGGTTTATCTTTTAGTAGGTGTTCCTGAGTTGAAGGTTCTTGTACATTCGTGGGTATGGCGGGGCCTGTCGTCATAGTCATGTATATCTTAGAGTGCAGTAATCTTGTTGTGGCGGGGTTGTTTAAGGATTAAACTGTTCGAGTTTTATGTATATCGAAGGCAAGCTGTTTTGGTTGCTTTGTTTTATTATATCTCTTGTTAAATGACTCTTGTTTTATGTTCCGCTGATTTTCTCGATGTATGTATCACCAGGGTGCCCGGTAAGGCACCGATGCTTGCCCGGGCAGTCGTTACAAAAGTGGTATCGAGCGCTTAATCCTCGGAAAGTGTCTGAACCGTGTCTAGTAAGTCTTGATTATCGGTGTGTTGTGCACCACATCTATAATCGTGAGGCTATAGGACATTTAGGATTGGTTTCCATTCTTCTCATTCCGAGATCGTGCCTTAGAGTCGTGTTGTAAGTTGTACCCCCCGACGTATCTCGTTTTTACGATTATGCCTCGCTAGAGCAACCAGAGCCCGAGAAGGGCAAGGCGGCCGAGGAGCCGCTAGTGAGATCTGAGAGGAGTTCGGCGCGAGCGGTCGAGACGAGCAGTGCTTCCGGCGGCGAGTTCGTAGCGCCGCCCGGCCAAAGAGTTTAAAGCCGCAGCGATGGCTGCGAGACTCTGATACACGAGCCTCCGGTCCCCGATGCAGGCGGGGAGATGGGTCGCGAGAGATGGCGATTCTTGGCGGTCGTGGCGGATATGAGATAAGCTGGATCTGGCGATTCGATTCGATTCGATAGCACGATGGTTCACCCGGCGAGATAGTTTGAGGCTACGGGACTTTACGAGTTGTAGCGCGAGTTTTATGGGTCGAGGCACGAGGATGATCGCGAGGAGTTCATCCGGCGATTCTGACGGATCGTGCGGGTGATCAAGGCTTGAGAAACCAGTGCGTGACCTTTGGTTCGCGTCGTTGCGTGATACCGGATCGATTGGTTTGATTCATGGGAGCTTTCGGGAGAGCATGCACCTCCAGCGGTATGGGATGAGTTTTGGGGCTTTCTCACGCACTTCTTGCCTCCGCGGATGAGGAGGCGCGGGCCAGATTTTTGTTATCGAGGCAGAGGCGCGCTGTCGAGAGTACAATGTCGAGTTCGATTCTTTGGCTCGATATGTCCTGCGCTAGTTGCGGATATGGAGGATAGGGTGCGTCGCTACGTCACGGGCTTGATGATTATATGGCGAATCTTGTGCGGGTGTTTATCTTCAGCCGGGCATGGACATTGCCCGCATGCAGGCTCATGCACTAGGATGTGAGGCACGGAGGGGTCGGCGGAATGACACAGATCAGCGAGAAGAGGGCGGGGCGGGGTCCTGGTGGCTTCGAGGCGGACCGCCTCGGCGAGCTAGTTATATACCCCACCGGTGCAGAGTGGTCCTCCACCGTCTTCGAGGCAGTCGGGGCTCGAGGTTGATTTTGGCGAGCGGGGTGTTAACGGTGAAGCCACCCCTACCTCGTTGTGACCATTGTGGTAGACTCCATTTTGGAGTGTCGTGCTAGATTGGGAGTTTGTTTTGCATGCGGCCAGCGAGGCCATTTGCGAGGCGTCCTACCAAGGGAAGCGCGGATGTTACGACTCGACGCCGGGATCGTGGGTGGTTCATCACCTTCCTACGGTATGCGCCTGCAGGTGAGCCTATGATTAGAGTGGAGCGGTAGCTTGGTATATCCTTAACCCTCTAGAGTTTTGGTATGCTTGTTATGATGATCTCATTATTGTGTGCTATGCGGATAGCATTGTGATATGTGTGAGTTAGAATGCATGGTTAGTTGGAAGGATACGTATGGAGGCATGGTAAGTGTGAACCTTAGACTATGTCACGGCCCGAGACCTTAGGGGTAAGGTCGTCTTGAGTTAAAAATTTATTTTTGACCCTTATCGAGTAGTAGTGCGTGGGATTTATTTGTGTGATAAGTCAGTGGGTAGTGTGAGATGGAAGTGGTAGCTTTCATGATGTGAATTAGTAAGATTGTTCGGATCGGGAACAAGAGTTTAGCGCGGTTGGGGGTCGGGTTGAGGACCATTTTGGTCAACCCGTAACCGGTTTGGGGTGGGTCAGTTCTGGGTGGTCCCGGTGGTAGGAGTCACGAGGATGCTAGGCCCAGTTTGTATGATCATCGTATGAGTTCGTGGGCGCGTTCGACGAGCGGTTCGTAAAGGCGGGAATGGCCTTAGGAAGTTTGAGGTTAGTAAGATGACCAAGTTTGGAGGTAGTGACTCGGAGATTTTCGAGCGGAAGTAATGGTGAAGTATGAGTGCGTCTTGGGAGAGTTCAGTGTTCGAGAAGGGTACAACAGTAAGGAGGAAGATAACGTGTGTTATTTCGTGCCAGTGTGGCGTTGGCAACTTGTTAGAGGAACTTTATCGTTATTCGACTTGAGAAGGAACATTCGGGACGAATGTTTCTAAGAGGAGAATGTTATACCGTAGTTGCGGGGTATGTATGTGAGGACGTGCGTGCGAAGTGCGAGAAAATTTTGAAAAGAAAGAAAGATGTGAGTTTCACGGAAAAGTTTCGGTTATTTGTGAAGAAAAGGTTCGTTAATGGGAATTGGATTCCCATTTGGTATTTGGACTTCATAGATTATATTAGAATTTTGAGATTTTATTTTGGAAATGGTCACGTGGGGCCACGGGAGAAATTCTGATTTTGTGGGCAGCTTTGTTTTGAGATTTCCGGTAAATTGGATATTTTGGAAGACGAAATATTCAGGCGAATCGAGGCGACACGTGTCACCCCATGTGGAACCCTTGGCGATTTTACATTTGTACACAACACCCTGGTTGGAGTCGTTTTCGACGAAGCGTTTTGCGTAACTGCGAAGGAAAATTCCGGCTATGTCGTTTTGTATTTTTGCGGATTTTTCGAGAGGCGAAACATTCGGACCAACGGGAGGGTGACATGTGTCACCCTCATGAACAAGTGGGCGTGACTTGGCCGAATTGAGGGCAAGTTGGGCTTGATATTTGTGTAGATATTTGTGAGGTTTTAAGGAGTAAGGTCTAGGGTGCACTTGGCTTGATCTTGGCCTTACACTTGCCTTGCACATGGCTTGATCTTGGCCATTGGTTGGCATTTGGGTTTGCTATAAATACCCCCCCCGTTGTGAAGACTTCATTGGTCCCCAAATGTTTCCCAGTCTTGAATCCCTCCTCCTCTTGTAGACTCTCGTCAGAGCTCCTCTCCCTTGAAAGTGGCCTTTGGCGAGAGGTCTCCCTCCCCTTGTGAGGTCTAGCTAGGGTACCCCACTGCCTAGTTGTTTTAGTATAATACCCTTGTTGTGGTATAGAAATACTCCTAGTATTGTTATAATGCCCAAAATACCTTAGCCTTGTACCTTGTAGTATTCCAAAGATACCTCTTTACGTAGAGTCAGGAAATACTACCTTTTGTCCTTTTAGTCTCAAACCAAAACCCTAAGGAAATCTTCATTGGTTGAAGTATTTGAGTAGAAGTTGGTTAGAACTTCTAAGGGTTGTTTGGAGTGGTTTGGGCGCGGTGGAGCTAAACCTTGCTCGGGAGCGACATTAAACTCGGATAATTTTGGGCTTATCGAGGTAATTATCTTGTCCTCTATTGTAATTGGAAATTACATGTTTGTTAGGGTATATAGTTGAAGTATACTATATATGGAACTACTTAGTATTCGCAATGTCTTTTGACTTAAGCTGAAGAATAAAGAACCGAATCTGTATTTACATGAGTGCGTATTGCGGTAGACTTGTGTAGAATTGTACACGTCGGTTAGGCGTGTAAACCCACTGGTTGGCTTGGTAGCCGGCCTCGATAGAGAGGAGATTTCTGTTGTTGCGGGGAAGTCTTTGCGAATTTTCTATAGAAAGATAGAAAACTTGTGTTTTGGGGTTAATAGGCGTTTGTGACCTTTATAGGTGAAAGTACTAAGAGTAGCGTATTCTACTCGAGAGTGGAAAGGGCTAGCAAGGTTGTAGTACTTGGAGCATTTTGCTTATTGTCGATAAATCGTCGCGAGGTATGTGAACCTCTTCCTATCTTTTCTAGCATGATTGTTGTGAACTATGTAGTACGGTAGACGTACATGTGCTAAGTGATTTGGTTGGTTTAAAACATAGGGTGTTATAATAGCTTTATGGGAAGTTAGTTATAACGACCTTATGTAAGTGAAAATGGTTTACTGATGTTAGAAGTTAAGAGACTTGATCTTATAAGATAAGAGACTTAACTTATTTGTTTTAATGTGGATGTTTGTGTGAAACCTCATTCATGAGTAATGAGTACTTGGTTTTAAAGGGATAATGTTTCACGATTTGGGAATCGAATGTGTATCGACAGGACCACTGCGGCGTTAATAAAGGAAATGTATTGAATAATGATGTATTGTATTAAAACCGGTAGAAACCTCCATCTGCATAGAAGCTAAGATGAGACAAAATGATATTACATTTTCTAGATCATGGCTTTGTAATAAGATCGTTATAAACAAGAATAAACTACTCACGTATATGACATATGTTACTCAATTGTTCTAAAAGGAATCAAGTGATTAAGTTTGGGAACTATGAAACCATTTGAAAATGAGAAGCTTGAGTAATTGAAACTAGGCAAGCGGAACTTAGGAAAGAATGTTGTTACTTGATTTTGAAAAGGAAGGTGGGTTGGTCATTCTAATACTACGGGTATCGGGTGACTTTTATAAAAGTAATGGATCTCTTTTAAAAGAACTTAACGATGTAGTACTTTGGGGTTAAAAACCGGACTTTGGCATAAAATGAAAGTACTTTGAGTTGTGTGAAACTTGCCTATGATTGTTGTTGTGAAACTTGCCTATGCTTGTGATGATAGCCTTTATTGTACAAGCGTTGTGTTTCGTGTTACCGCGTCTCTCGATAGAGGTCGGTTGGCCCAGTTGAGAACTTACTTGGGCGTCTTGGCGGTGGCGGAGAAATTCCGCAGTGCGTTCACGCTGATAGTATTATTGTTGTTAGTCGCTTTGGACATACCGACACGATCGTAGCGCGCGGGTATGCTTCCATTTTGGTTAAGGTCTTGTAGTTAATCGCTTTGGATATCGACACGATCGTGGCGCACGGGTATGTTTCCATTCGATTATCGCCTTGATTTCCTTTTTGGACATATCGACACGATCGTGGCGCGGGTATCGTCCATTTGGAAAGTTGTCTTATTGTTTCCCTTTGGACATACCGACGCGATCGTGGCGCGCGGGTATGCTTCCATTTGGATTCTTTGTCTTATTGTTGCATCATGGACATGTCTACACCGTCACGATTCCGGCATGCGGCCATAATGCGAACTCGATTGATGTTGTGGGCGTGAGACCCATAGTTATATTGGAGTGATAGTATTTTATGTTGTGGCGTAGTTTGGTTATCATACATGTCTCTGCTTTATATAGACTAGTATGATTTCATTCTGATGTTATGCAGTTTCACATACTTGGTACTGTTATCGACCTCCTTGGGGCCGCGTTCATCTGCAGTAGAGGTACATCGGTCGTGGTTCCTCGCTCTTAGGATCACGATTCAGCGCATTTGAAGCTCCGTTTCTCGGAGGTTTATCTTTTAGTAGGTGTTCCACGAGTTGAAGGTTCTTGTACATTCGAGGTATGGCGGGGCCTGTCCCGTCATAGTCGTGTATATCTTAAGTGCAGTAATCTTTGTTGTGGGCGGGGTTGTTTAAGATTAAAGCATTCGGAGTTTATGTATATCTTGAAGGCAAATGTTTTGGTTGGCTGTTTATTTATTATATCTCTTGTTAAATGACTCTTGTTTTATGTTCGTGATTTTCTCGATGTATGTATCACTAGGGTGCGGGTAAGGCACGATGCGGGCCGGGCAGTCGTTACACTATCCCCAAAATCTTACTCGGTTAAACAACCATGATCTAATCACGACTAACACCTTTATCGAGAACATAGCACTTAAGGTATACTCACCTTATCACACATCCGATCTCTAGAGGTTAAAGATATATCTATATCTCCGCTTCACTCCTTAGTCGTTCAAATCAAACTGCCAGTAGGCGCATAGCTAAGAAAGATGACGAACTACCCACCAATCACGAAGGCTAAGTCCTCCTACAAAGACACTCTCGACACATGTACGGCGGCGCGAGTACAACAAGTACCAACTAAAGGCGACATTCCGGGATGGCGTGCATCTAATGAGCCGGAAGCCACGGAGTTGACCAACTCTGCACACCCCAACGCCCCGAAATGCGTGGAAGACCACTCTGCCTTGCGGCGGAGGTGCATATCTATCTTTGGTGGCGGTTCGCCTCGAAAGTTACTAAAGGACCCTGCTGTTCTGACCCTCCTGCTGTCCTTTGTTAACCCGTAAATCTCTACGTTTCTTGGCCTGCTGCGCATAAGCCCGTACACAGGCCATGCTCAAGCCTAACTGAAGAATTACTCTTGCACAACCCTCTCTTAGATAGTCATCAAGACCCGTGGTACATCGGTATACTTTCTGGTAGCCACATCCATAGCTAATGTGGTCGTCTTCTTTGCACTCTATATTCACCGCCCCGGTCGTGGGCGAAGGTTCAAATATCATGGCGATGGGAGCTGGATTGCCGTGCCAAACTCTGCTGGGGCTAGTGACGTATCAAAACTCCACTAATGAAGCACTACCCTAGGTAATGATTGGGCTGTGCCTCGCCACCCTGAACTACTGCGTCTCCGTCTCCTCGGTGCCTTGACCTCACGGGCGGGTTGCCTCTGCGGAGGCATAACGGTGAGGAAAGAAATACGTCGGAGGTCCGACTTACAACACGGCTCTAAGGCACGATCTGAGTGAAGAATAGAAACCAATCCTAAATACCTATAGCCTCACGATTATTGGTGTGGTGCACAACACGCGATAATCAAGACTGCTGAATCGATGCGTAGACACTTTCAGAGGATGAGCGCTCACGATACCACTTTTGTCACGACCGATTAGGGCGTGGATCGTGCCTTACCGGGCACCTAGTGATACAACATCGAGTGTCGGAACATAAAACAATACAAGACATATTATGAAATATGAAACAATAACTGAGAAAAACTTGCCTTTCGGCATATATATAAATAACAACTTTTTCCAACATGAGCGGTTTAATCCTTTTTACAAACCACACTTGCAACAAGATTACGGACCTCTAAGAAATGATACGACAACAATGGCGGGACGGGGCCCGCCATACCACGAATGTAAACACCTACAACAGGGGACTATACCATCGATAAGCCTCGAGAAACGGAGCTTTCCCATGAATCGCTGTGACCCTAAGAGCGAGGATCAATGATGGTGTACCTTTACTGCGGCATGACGCGGCCCCGAAGGAGGTCGATCTACAGTACCAAGTATGTGGCGAAAATCAGTAAATGAAATCATAATAGTCTATAAAGCGGGAGACATGTATGATAACCAAACTACGATTCACAATAAATAGCGATCATGTCAAGTCGGGGACTCACGCCTCAAAGTTATCACAATAAAACCGTGCGGGCAAATGCGAAGGCATAGCGAACGACTACTAAGACCACGGTACCAAAAATACCAAATCAGTATCTCGAGGTCTTTCTAGACCGCACCATGATCGAAGTTGGCCCTCGCCCGCAATATCAATATGCGCGTCTATCCTCGGAACTCTCGCGACTCGCATAGGTCACCCGGACCGCGTGAGGTATTCCTCGAATCATGGTCCTGCATCGCTGAGGTATACCCGCATCGAAGGCGAGCCAACCCTCGGTATCCGCTTAGGCTCCGCGACCGCGCATAGTCTCAAAAGACCGCATAGTCTCAGCGGACGCGTAGGAATCCCGCATCAGGCTAAACACCCGGAATGATCAATCCTGGAGCTACCGCACTCCGCATAGTCACAAGGACTGCATAGGCCGTATAGACCTGCTTCATGGGTGGACATCCCTCGGTATAACAAGTCAAGGGGGGATGTGATACAATAACGATACAGCGGGCTTAACGTTTGACAACGTAAGCACAACAAGAGTGACCCCTTACACAATAATCACAAGATACTAACACGTAGCATCCTAACATGCTTACTTATCAAATCAACAAGAAAGTATTACAAGGCTATCACAAACCAATACAATCAAGTTATTCACACAAGGTACTTTCTACTAACAAGTTGGTACCTATCCCCAAAGTACTTCATACATTAAATCTTTAAAAGATACGTTACTTCACAAAAACCACACAATACCTGTAGTATATGAAAAATAGAGTGATTATCTTTTTAAAGTAAATCAATTACTTCTCTTTGTAAAATCAAGTAGCAACCTTCTTTTCCAATGTTCAAGTTTCTTATTTTAGAAGGGTTTCGTAGTTCATAGTCTTATTCGATTAAGAATATAATTCTCTTTTAACTATCGAGAAACATAAGTCTTATATGTAGTAGGATATTCTTGTTTATAACAATCTTATTACAATGACCATGATCTAGGAAATATCATTTTGTCTCATCTTAGCTTACATGCGGATGGAAGTTTCTCTGGTTTTAATAATACTTAATTGGTCAAAATATTTCCTTTTTATTAACTGCGATGGTTTGTCGATACATTCGATTTCGAAATCGGTAAAACATTCTTAAGACGTTATACCTAACTTCCCATAAAACTAGTATAACTCTTAAGTTTTGCAAAAACCAAGTATTACTTCTTCTTTCAAAATGATTCAAAAATCTTTTGAAATACTTCAAGTTCTTTACTAATACATAACAAGCCAGTTATAGTTCAAATCAGTTACCTTTTAAAGACCACGTATTTTCTTACCAACATAAATTGTTATAACCAACTTCCATAAAGCGTTATAACACTTTATGTTTTAAATAATCAAATACATTTAGCACGTATGCGTCTATCGCACTACATAGTTCACACATATCATGCTAGAAGAGATAGGAAGAGGTTCACATACCTCGCGGCAGTATCGACTAATAGCAAAAACGCTCAAGTACTTCCAACCGGCTACTCCTTAAGCCAAGTAGATCGCGCCACACGTAGTACTTCACCTATAAGGCCACAAAGCATTAACATTTAGATCCCCTCGTAGAACATTCTGAAAATTGGCGACACCTCCCATGCAGCGTAAATCTCCTCCTCTATCGAGGCGGCTACCAAGCCAACCGAGGGGGTGTTATCGTCTAACCCTACTTGGTACCATTCTACTCCACGGTACAACTACAAGTCTCTGTGTCAGACCTATGTAATTACGATTCAAGATTCTACTTTAAATTGGGCTTAAGTCAAAAGACATTGCGATAACTACGTTCGATTCTATATATAGTATACTTCAACTATATCTTCTAACAATATGTAATTTCCAATTACAATAGAGGACAAGATAATTACCTCGATAAGCCCATAATTATCCTAGTTAAAGTCGATCTGGGCAATCGTTTAGCTCGACCCGCTCTAAACCACCCTTAGAAGTTCTAACCAACTTCTACATACTACTCAACAAACCATGGAGATTTTCCTAGGGTTTCGGTTTGGTATTGACGGGAAGTATAATAGTATATCCGGGCTTTTCGTATAGGTATAACCTTAGAATACTACTAGGTATAAGGCTAAGGTAATTTGGGCATTATAACAATACTTTTGAGAGTATTTCTACCAAGAGAGGGTATTATACGAAAGCAACTAGGCTAGGGGTACCCGGCCAAGGCACCACAAAGGAGTGTTATACCGTATTTCCGCAGTATGCGTGAGGGCGTGCGTATTAAATTTTGCCTTAAGAATTGGCTAGGACTGAATTTTGGGCACAAGTGCGATTTGAGTCGTTTTTGTGAAACGTTTCCCATTACGTTGGGAAAATTCCGGCTATGTCATTTACTATTTTTGCGGATTTTTCCGAGAGGCGAAACATTTTGGACCAACGGGAGGTGACACTTGTCACCCTCGCGGTGAGCAGTTGATGGCCGATTGGCTCACGTTTTGTGCCTTATTGGTGCCTTGTTTGTGCCTCGTTTTGGCCTTGTTTTGTGCATGGTTTTGGGCCATGTTTTGTGGAGTAGGGGTTAGGGTGCACTTGGCTTGATCAAGGCCTTACACTTGCCTTGCACATGGCTTGATCTTGTCCATTGGTTGGCCAGCTTCCTATAAATACCCCTCCCTTTGTTGAAGACTTCATCATCCAAATGTGTTCTAAGTCTTGCAAACCTTCCCCTCTCCTCTTGTTGCTCTCGTCCTAAGCCTCCCTCCCCTTTGGTGGCCTAGTGGCCGAGAGTTCCCCCTCCCTTGTCCAGGCCCTTTGGCGAGAACCCCATCTTGGAGTGTTTTCGTGAGGTACCCCCCCCCCTAGTGGTATTGAAATACTCTCCAAGTATTGTTATAATGCCCAAAATACCTTGGCCTCATATCTTGTAGTATTCCAAAGTTACCTCTATACGTAGAGCCCGAAAATACTACCTTTTGTCCTTTAAGTCTCAAACCAAAACCCTAAGGAAATCTTCATAGTTGGTTGAAGTATTTAAGTAGAAGTTGGTTAGAACTTCTAAGGGTTGTTTGGAGCGCACGGAGTAGGAGCTAAACCTTGCTCAGGATCGACTTTTATCTCGGATAATTTTGGGCTTATCGAGGTAAATAATCTTGTCCCCCTTTTGTAATTGGAAATTACATGTTGTTGTATTATATAGTTGAAGTATACTATATATAGAATTAAGTTTAGTACTGCGGCAATGTCTTTTGACTTAAGCCTGAATTTAAAGAAAGAACTGAACTGTAACTACATAGGACTGTATTACAGTAGACTTGTGTAGCTTGTTGTGTAGTAGAAATTGTACACGCCCGGTTAGACGTATAAAACCCCCCCTGGTTGGCTTGGTAGCCGGCCTCAATAGAGGAGGAGATTTACGCTGTTGCGGGGAGAGTCTTCGAATTTTACGTAGAAAGATGGGAACATGTGTTTAAGATTTAAATAGACGTTTGTGGCCTTTATAGGTGAAAGTACTAAGAGTAGCGTATTCTACTCGAGGAGTGGAAAGGGCTAGCAAGGTTGTAGTACTTGGAGCTTTTTGCTTATTGTCGATAATCGTCGCGAGGTATGTGAACCTCTTCCTATCTCTTCTAGCATGATATGTGTGAACTATGTAGTACGGTAGACGTACATGTGCTAAATGTATTTGATTGGTTTAAAACATAAAGTGTTATAACGGCTTTATGGGAAGTCGGTTATAATAGCTTTATGTGGATAAGCAAATACTTTGTGGTTTTTAAAAGGTGGCGATTTGAATAATAACTGGCTTGATATGTGTTAATAAAGAACTTGAAGTATTTCAAAAGATTTATGAATCGTTTTGAAAGAATGAGTATTACTTGGGTTTTGAAAGCTTAAGAGTTATACTAGCTTTATGGGAAGTTAGGTATAACGGCTTAAGAATGTTTCTTGATTTGGAAATCGAGAATGCGTATCGACAAACCAACTGCGGCGTTAATAACGGAAAATGTATTGACTAAAGAAGTATTAAAACCATAGAAACCTCCATCTGCATATAAGCTAAGATGAGACAAAATGATATTACATTTCCTAGATCATGGATGCTTAATAAGATTGATTATAAACAAGAATAACCTACTCACATCTAAGACATATGTTTCTCAAAACGTTTAAAGGAGAATTATGTTTTAAAGGATTAAAACTACGAACTACGAAACCTTTTCTAAAAGAGAAACTTGAGCATTTGTAATTAGGCAAACGGAACTTTAGGAAAAGAATGTTGGTACTTGAGTTTAAAAAGAAAGTGTTACGGTTTACTTAATAATGTGAATCACTCTAGTTTTATACTACGGTATCGGGTGACTTTTATAAAGGAATGTATCACTTTTAAAAGGACTTAACGTATGTAGTACTTTAGGGTTAAAACCGGACTTTGACATAAAATGAAAGTACCTTGAGTTGTGTGTAACTTGCTTATGCTTGTTGTTATGAAACTTGACCATGTTACGTGTGATAGCCTTGTTGTGCAAATCTTGTTCACTCGACTACGGTTCATCCGGAAATGTATTTCACTTGACTCTGGTTCATCCGGAAATGTATTTCACTTGATTACGGTTCATCCGGAATGTATCTCACTTGATTACGGTTCATCCGGAATGTATTTCACTTGATTCACGGTTCACGGGAATGTATCTCACTTGACTACTGGTTTATCAGGAATGTATTTCACTTGACTCACGGTTCATCCGGGAATGTATTCCACACGTTTCTATATTGGGTCCATAAGATGGGCGAGACCTTATCGTATCACATGATTTATACCTAGGCCGGCGGTGAGGAAGGAGTTCCACGGGCATGAGGATGACTTTGAGGCGTGAGTCACGACTTGACATGATGCTTTTATGTTGTGGCGTAGTTTGGTTATCATACATGTCTGCTTTATATAGACTATTATGATTTCATTCTGATGTTTCTGATTTCACATACTTGGTACTGTTATCTTGACCTCGCCGGGCTGCGTTCATCTGCGAGTAAAGGTACATTCGTCGATCCCCGATTCTAGGATCACATTCAGCGTGTTGGGAAGCTCCGTTTCTCCGGAGGCTCATCTTTTGGTAGGTGTTCCCTGAGTTGTAGGTTCTTGTACATTCAGGGGTATGGCGGGGCCCTGTCCCGTCATAGTTGTTGTAAATCTTAAGTGCATGCAAGCTGTTGTGGCGAGGGTTGTAAAAGATTAAACTATCGGGTTTTATGTATATCTTGAAGGCAAGCTGTTTTGGTTGGCTTTGTTTAGTTATTATATCTCTTGTTTCATGATTCATGTTTTATTTTCATTTGGTTTTCTCGATGTTGTATCACTAGGGTGCAGGGTAAGGCACGATATGGGCAGGTTGGGGTGTTACAAAGTGGTATCGAGCGATTAGTCCTCGGAAAGTGTCTACGACCGTGTCTAGTAGAGTCTTGATTATCGGTGTGTTGTGCACCACATCTATAATCGAGAGGCTATAGGACATTTAGGATTGGTTTCCATTCTTCTCATTACGAGATCGTGCCTTAGAGGCGTGTGATAAATTGGACCCTCGGCGTATTCCTTTCCTTTACGATTATGCCTCCGCGTAAAACCGAGCCCGATGGGCAAAGCGATCGAGATTAGCGAGATCTGAGAGAGTACGAGCGCGAGCGGTCGAGACGAGCAGTGCTTCCGACGGCGGGTTTCGCGGCGCCGCCCGGCACCAAGATTTAGAGCGCGGCGGTGGCTGCTGAGACTCTGATACACGAGCCTCGGTCCGCACGGCTGGATCCGATGAGATGGGGTACAAGGAGATGGCGATTCTTGGCGGTCGTGGCCGATATGAGATAAATTTGAATCTGGCGATTCCGGCCCGATGGCACCGTAGTTCACCCCGGCGAGCAGTTTGAGGCTACGTGACTTTACGAGTTGTAGCCCGCCGGTGTTCTATGGATCGAGAGGCGAGGCGACCCTCGGGAGTTTATCAAGCAGCTCTGACGGATCATGAGAGTGATCGAGTCTCGAGCGAGTCGGTGGTATTGGGTTCGCATCAGTGCGTGATATCTGCGATTGTTGGTTTGATCGTGGGAGTTGTCGGGAAGAGCATGCACTTCCAGTAGTATGGGGCGAGTTCTCAAGGGCTTTTCTTGCATATTTCTTTCCCCACAGATGAGGAGGGCTCGGGCGTGATTTTTAGCGTTGAGCGGGGCGGGCGGGCGGTTAGAAGTACAATGTGAGTTCGACTCATTAGCTAGGTATGTCCCAGCGTAGTAGCGATATGGAGGGCGAGTACACGCTACGTCACCGGTGGATGAGTACTGGCGAGCTTGTTGGGTGTAGCCCTTGGTAGGAGCATGGACATTGCCGCGTGCGAGCTCATGCACTAGGATGTGAGGCACGGAGAGATCGGCGGAATGGCCGAGATCGGCGAAGAAGGCCGGGGCGAGGTCCTGGTAACTTTCAAGGCGGACCGCCTGTGTGAGCTAGTTATGTACCTCCGCTTGATCTGGTGGTCCCCATGATCGTCGGGGCGTTCGAGGTATTCGGGGCTGGTCGAGCTCCAGGCTTAGTTCGCGAGATATACATGGGTTACAGCCAGCGATTCACGTCCCCTCGGTGTGCGATGTGGCAAACATCATCGGGGAATGTCGTCTTTTTCTGGTGCTTGCTTCGCTGCGGCGTCGAGGGCCATGTGGCGAGGCTGCTTATAGGAGAATGCGGCGGCTTAGCGCGACTGCAGGATCGATGGCGAGTTCATCGCCTTACGGTTATGCGCCTGCGAGTGGACTTACGATTAGAGTGGAGCGGTAGCTTCAGGTATATCCTTAAACCTCTAGATGCTTGTATGTTTTGATGTTATGTTAATGTGTTAGGTGTTATGTTCGGATAGCTTTGTGCTAAAATTTGATTTAGGAACCTGGTTTGGGAAAAAGGGTAAGCCTGGGGGTGAGGGAATGATGAACCTTAGAATATTACAGTTGAGACCTTAGATGTAAGGCCGTCTTGGGTACAAGATTTTTGCGAGTGATCCTTGACAGTGCATTTTATGCCTAGAAAGTATTGTGTGATAAGTCCAGGTTGGGTAAATGAAAGTGGTATCTTCCATGTGATTTAGCAAGATTGTTCCGTGTCGAGGAGCAAGAGTTGCGCGACGATGGGTCGGGTTGGGGCCGTGTTGCGGGCCAACCCGACTGTTTTGAGGTGGGGTCGGCTCTGGGTGGTCCCGGTGGTAGGTCACGAGGAGCTAGGCCCAAGTTTTGGTAACCATCGTATGAGTTCGTGGATATGTTCGACCCGAGCGGTCGTGAAGGCGGGAATGGCCTTAAGGAAGATTGAGGCTAGTAGATGACCAAGTTTGGAGGTGGTGACTCCAAAGTTTTGGAAACTAAGCGATGGTGGAGTATGGTGAGTATACTAGAAGAGTTCAAGTGATCGAGGAGGGCACGACGAGTAAGGAAGGAAGAGAACGTGTGGCCATGTGTGGCAGTGGAAACTTGTTAGAAGAACTTCATCTTTATCCGCCTTTAGAAGGAACATTCGGGACGAATATTTCTAAGGAGGGGAGAATGTTATACCCCGTATTTCCAGAGTATGTACGTGAGGGCGTACGTATTAAATTTTTTTGCCTTAAGAATTGGCTAGGACCGAATTTTGGGCACCAGTGCCGATTTGAGTCGTTTTTAAAGCGTTTCCTGACTTACGTTGGGAAAATTCCGGCTATGTCATTTACTATTTTTGCGGATTTTTCCGAGAGACGAAACATTTTGGACCAACGGGACTTGTCACCCTCATGGTGGACGGATTGGTGGCCGATTGGCTCACGTTTTTGTGCCTTATTGGTGCCTTGTTTTGTGCCTTGTTTTGGCCTTGTTTTGTGCATTGTTTTGTGCCATGTGTTGTGGAGTAGGGATAGGGTGCACTTGGCTTGATCAAGGCCTTACACTTGCCTTGCACATGGCTTGATCTTGTCCATTGGTTGGCCCTTGGCTTCCCTATAAATACCCCTCCCTTTGTTGAAGACTTCATCATCCAAATGTGTTCTAAGTCTTGCAAACCTTCCCCTCTCCTCTTGTTGCTCGTCCTAAGCCTCCCCCTCCCTTTGGTGGCCTAGTGGCGAGAGTTCCCCCTCCTTGTCAAGGCCCTTTGGCGAGAACCCCATCTTGGAGTGTTTTCGTGAGTACCCACTTGTGGTATTGAAATACTCTCAAGTATTGTTATAATGCCCAAAATACCTTGGCCTCATATCTTGTAGTATTCCAAAGTTACCTCTATACGTAGAGCCCGGAAATACTACCTTTTGTCCTTTAAGTCTCAAACCAAAACCCTAAGGAAATCTTCATAGTTGGTTGAATTATTTAAGTAGAAGTTGGTTAGAACTTCTAAGGGTTGTTGGAGCGCACGTAGTAGGAGCTAAACCTTGCTCAGGATCGACTTTTATCTCGGATAATTTTGGGCTTATCGAGGTAAATAATCTTGTCCCCCTTTTGTAATTGGAAATTACATGTTGTTGTATTATATAGTTGAAGTATACTATATATAGAATTAAGTTTAATCTTGCAATGTCTTTTGACTTAAGCTGAATTTAAAGAAAGAAGCGTAACTACATAGGGCGTATTCTGATGAGACTTGTGTAGCTTGTTGTGTAGTAGAAATTGTACACGCTTGGTTAGGCGTATAAAACCCCACTGGTTGGCTTGGTAGTGGCCTCGATAGAGGAGGAGATTCTGTTATTTGGGGAGAGTCTTGCCAATTTTACGTAGAAAGATGGGAATATGTGTTTAAGATTTAAATAGACGTTTGTGGCCTTTATAGGTGAAAGTACTAAGAGTAGCGTATTCTACGAGGAGTGGAAAGGGCTAGCAAGGTTGTAGTACTTGGAGCTTTTGCTTATTGTCGATAATCGTCGCGAGGTATGTGAACCTCTTCCTATCTCTTCTAGCATGATATGTGTGAACTATGTAGTGCGGTGACGTACATGTGCTAAATGTATTTGATTGGTTTAAAACATAAAGTGTTATAACGACTTTATGGGAAGTCGGTTATAATAGCTTTATGTGGATAAGCAAATACTTTGTGGTTTTTAAAAGGTAACTGATTTGAATAATAATTGGCTTGATATGTGTTAATAAAGAACTTGAAGTATTTCAAAAGATTTATGAATCGTTTTGAAAGAATGAGTATTACTTGGGTTTTGAAAGCTTAAGAGTTATACTAGCTTTATGGGAAGTTAGGTATAACGGCTTAAGAATGTTTACTGATTTCGGAAATCAGAATGCGTATCGACAAACCAACTGCGGCGTTAATAACAGAAAATGTATTGACTAAAGAAGTATTAAAACCAGTAGAAACCTCCATCTGCATAGAAGCTAAGATGAGACAAAATGATATTACATTTCCTAGATCATGGCTGCTTAATAAGATTGATTATAAATAAGAATAACCTACTCACATCTAAGACATATGTTTCTCAAAACGTTTAAAGGAGAATTATGTTTTAAAGGATTAAAACTACGAACTACGAAACCTTTTCTAAAACAGAAACTTGAGCATTTGTAATTAGGCAAACCGGAACTTTAGGAAAGAATGTTGGTACTTGAGTTTAAAAAGAAAGTGTTACGGTTTTACTTAATAATGTGAATCACTCTAGTTTTATACTACGGTATCGGGTGACTTTTATAAAGGAATGTATCACTTTTAAAAGGACTTAACGTATGTAGTACTTTAGGGTTAAAACCGGACTTTGACATAAAATGAAAGTACCTTGAGTTGTGTGTAACTTGCTTATGCTTGTTGTTATGAAACTTGACCATGTTACGTGTGATAGCCTTGTTGTGCAAGTACTGTGTTCACTCGACTACCGGTTCATCCGGAAATGTATTTCACTTGACTACCGGTTCATCCGGAAATGTATTTCACTTGATTACCGGTTCATCCGGGAATGTATCTCACTTGATTACGGTTCATCCAGGAATGTATTTCACTTGATTACGGTTCACCGGATGTATCTCACTGACCTCACGTTTATCCCGAATGTATTTCACTTGACTACCGGTTCATCCGGGAATGTATTCCACACGTTTTTATATTGGGTCCATAAGATGGGCCGAGACCTGTTATACGTATCACATGATTTATACCTAGACTGCCGGCAGTGAGGAAGGAGTTCCACGGGCGTGAGGATGACTTTGAGGCGTGAGTCCACGACTTGACATGGCGCTTTTATGTTGTGAGCGTAGTTTGGTTATCATACATGTCTCTCGCTTTATATAGACTATTATGATTTCATTCTGATGTTTCTGATTTCACATACTTGGTACCTGTTGTACTGACCTACTTAGGGGGTCTGCGTTCATGCCGCAGGTA
The DNA here is from genome assembly GCA_029844215.1 of Przewalskia tangutica. Classification (NCBI taxonomy): domain Eukaryota; kingdom Viridiplantae; phylum Streptophyta; class Magnoliopsida; order Solanales; family Solanaceae; genus Przewalskia; species Przewalskia tangutica. Next base: position 96,223,947 of record CM056729.1, read on the forward strand.
AATGGTACATCGGCTGTCTATCCCAGCTTATAGGATCACATTGGCGTGTTGGGAAGCTCCGTTCTCGGAGGCTCATCTTTGGTAGGTGTTCACGAGTTGTAGGTTCTTGTACATTCGGGGTATGGCGGCCACTGCCCCGTCATAGTTGTTGTAAATCTTAAGTGCAGAATTTGTTGTGGGCGGGGTTGTAAAAGGATTAAACTGTCCGGTTTTATGTATATCTTGAAGGCAAGCTTTTGGTTGCTTTGTTTAGTTATTATATCTCTTGTTTCATGATTCATGTTTTATTTTCATTGGTTTTCTCGATGTTGTATCACTAGGGTGCCGGGGTAAGGCACGATGCGGGCCGGGTTCGGGTGTTACGAGGAGGAGGCTCTCGGCCACAAGGCCACTCAAAGGGGAGGGTGTTGGGCGAACACAACACAAGAGGAGGGAGGGATTTTAGGCTTGGAAGGTTTCATTTGTGGATGAAGAGTTCATCAACATATGGGTATTTATAGCAAAACCAAAGGCCAACCAATGGCCAAGATCTAGCCAAGTGCAAGGCAAGTGTAAGGCCAAGATCAAGCCAAGTGCACCCTAACCCCTACTCCACAAAACATGGCACAAAACAAGCCACAAAACAAGGCACAAAACCATGAACCAATCGGCCAAGGCCAAGCCTCCTCTTTACCGTCCAATGAGGGTGACAAGTGTCACCCTCCCGTTGGTCCAAAAATGTTTCGTCTCTCGGAAAAATCCTCAAAAATTAAAAATGACATATCCGGAAATTCCACTACGAAAGCGTGAAAGCGTTTAAAAACGACTCTAATCGGGTGTTGTGTACAAAAATAATTCGGCCAAGCCTATTCTCAAGTTCGAAATTTCCTACGTACGTCCTTACGTACATACTTTGAAAATACGGGGTATAACACAATGAGAGTAAACAGTAGTATCCTTACAATATAAAATAGGAAGCTCATGATCAAAACAGGACCATCCGCCCGCAGTATCATTTAGCCATCCTACTCCTGGGACTATTTCACCGCGTAGGCGTGGACCCGCGTGAGGTATTCTCGCATGGGACTATTTCACCCGCATAAGCCCTTACGGAATCGCATGAGGTATTCCTCGCATAAATTGGACCCGCCCACGGGACTATTTCACCGCGTAAGTCCTTACGGACCGCGTGAGGTATTCTCGCATCGTGGGTAGCAAATCCACGGAATATCCAAATGCCACAAACCCGGGGAATGACCCCGAAACGACTGATATACCAATAGCAAACAACCGGCTATTTCCAGCACACATAGGCAATTCTCAACTAAACAAGCCAAAGTACTTATCAAGGCACACTTAGAATAATTCTCATTTAGCAAGCCAAAGTACTTACCAAGGCACCCTTAGACTAATTCCCAATTAATCAAGCCAAAGTACTTATCAAGGCACAAATAGAATAATTCAAAATTAACAAGCCAAAGTACTTATCAAGGCACAAATAGAATAATTCTCAATTAACAAGCCAAAGTACTTATCAAGGCACAAATAGAATAATTCTCAATTAACAAGCCAAAGTACTTATCAAGGCACACTTAGAATTATTCTCAATTAACAAGCCAAAGTACTTATCAAGGCACAAATAGAATAATTCTCAATTAACAAGCCAAAGTACTTATCAAGGCACACTTAGAATTATTCTCAATTAATCAAGCCAAAGTACTTATCAAGGCACACTTAGAATTATTCTCAATTAACAAGCCAAAGTACTACGTACGTACATTCTTTTTTTTTTAAAAGACTCCCTTCTATATAAAGCCCCACGATACTAACACCCGTAGTATCAAGGCGTGTCTATTTTTCAAAGTAAATTACTACATTTTTAGAAAACTCATTTCAAAGCTTGAAATCAAGTAACTCCAAATTTTCACAATCTAGGCAACTTATGCCTAATACTCAAAATAGACAACTTTCTAAACCTTCCATAAAGCGTTATAACCAACTTCCCATAAAGCCGTTATAACCCTTTATGGTTTTAGACATATCCATTCCTTTTATAACCAAGAGACTTATGCTATTAAAAACCAAGTATCACATACTTACAAATCAAGTTCTTAAATTTCAAAACACTTCAAGTCTCTTAATATATAGAAAACAAGTTTTCTACTTTTAAACCTCAAGTAACTCACACCTTTAAAACAAGTTACTTCTCTTAAATCATGTCATTTCTCCTCTTTTAAAACAATTAAGTAAATCACTCCTTTGACTCACTAAAGTCATTATAATGACCTTTAGGATTTTGAGACTAAGGTACTAGCCCAAAAGATTTGGAAACCACTTCCTTTTCAAGACTCTATGTACTTTTAAGTAAAATACTTTCACTTTTAAGAATCCAACTTCACTAAGGCAATGGATTATACAACTTACAATTTAAACATCAAAGTACAATCAAAGGAAGTACATGGAACAATTTCTACTTTAGGCAATCCAAATACAACCAAGGAATGGATCATTTAAGGAGTAGGACGTACTTTCTTTCTCTTAAGGAATCATGCTAGAAGAGGAGATAGTTCACATACCTTTTCGGCTAAAATCCACAAGCTAAGCCGAATACGCCGTACGTAGAAGTGTCAACCTATAATGGTCACAACAAGACTATCAACTTCTAGTCTCAACGTAGAATAATACTAAGTATACGGTCTCTAATTCTACGGAAAATCGGGCAGCACTTCCTTTGTTTCTACTCACTTTGCCACCTTTTTCAAGGCCGAATACAATAACCAACACGCCACATTTAAGGCTCCAAACAAAAACCAAACAAAGGGGATTACATGCCTTACAATACGTGTAAAATTCCGCCCCACAATTCATACCAAATAGTATAATACTTCACTAGCTATTCTCGGCCAACATATAACCAATAACACTACGTCTTTTCCAATCCTTTTCCAATTTCAAGTTCTTAGGTCAACATGTTATTTAGTCATAAACAACTTCAACAACTACAATTTCCCTCTTTATTCAACATGCGACTGTCACGACCCGAACCTGGGCCCGTGACTGGTGCCTTACCCCGGGCACCCTAGTCATACAACATCAGAGTAATCAGCGGAACATAAAACACGATATGAAATAATGCAAAGGAAACACATGCCTCACGAAGAAAAGTTGCCTTTCGCATATATATAAATAACAACTCTTTCAAAATGAGCAGTTTAATCCTTTTTACAAACCACGCCGCAGTACTACAGACCTCTACGAATGATATGACATGACAACGACGGCGGGGCCGTCATACCACGAATGTGGCACCTACAACACGAGGACTATACGAAGACAAGCCACCGGAGAAACGGAGCTTTCCCAAACGCTGAGCTGTGACCCCAGGCGAGGATCAACGGCGGTGTACCTTTACCGCGGCATGAACGCCTTCCGAGAGAGTCGGTCTGGCAGTGCAGAGTATGTGGCGAAAATAAATCAGTAAATGAAATCATAGTAGTCTATAAAGCGGAGACATGTATGATAACCAAACTACGATTCACAATAAATAGCGATCATGTCAAGTCGAGGACTCACGCCTCAAAGTCATCACTCAAATATAACTATGGGTCTCACGCCCACAACATCAATCATGCGTGGAGTACCTTCCTCATCGCCGTGATCTATGATATAAAAGCATCAAGGAATACACATGAACACGGGTCCCACGTGTCCTAATAAAACCGTGCGAGGTAAATGCGAAGGCATAGCGACTACTAAAACCACGATACCAACAAGGTCATAAATCGTATCATGAGATCTGTCTAGGCGTCCATGATCAAAGCCGCCACTCGCGCGATATCTAATGCGGCGTCTAGACACGGAACTTCCGCGACTCGCATAGGCCAATCTCATAGGCGCGTGAGGTATAACCTCGCATCGAGGGTAGCTACTCCGGCATCCGCTGGACTCGCGATCCGCGTGGCCATATAGACGCGTGCCCATAAGGCGCGATACTAACTCGGAACTCGTAGCTCCGCGCAGGCCACAGGACCGCGTGAGGTATCCTCGAATCATAGGTCACTAGACACTTTGAGTCTACCCGCGTCGGAGGCGACAACCTCGGAAACAAGTCAAGGTGAGTGGTACAATACCAACATAACGGTGATAGTGAAACTATTTAGCGCAATCGAGAAACCCTACAAACATCACAAGATACTAACACACGTGGCATCCTAGCATATTTACTTAACAAATCAACGAGAAAGTATTACAAGGCTATCACAACCCAACACAATCAAGTTATACACACAAGGCACTTTCTACTATATGATTAACAAGATCGGGTTTTTATCCCCAAAGTACTTCATACATTAACTCTTTTAAAAGATACGTTACTTTCACAAAGTCACACAATACCCGTAGTATATGAAAATAGAGTGATTATCTTTTGAAGTAAATCAAAACACTTCTCTTTGTAAAAATCAAGTAACAACATTATTTTCCAAACGTCCAAGTTTGCCTAATTTCAAATGTTCATGTTTCTTATTTAGAAAGGTTTCGTAGTTCATAGTCTTATTCATTTACGAATGTAATTCTCTTTTAAACCATCTAAGAAACATAAGCCTTATATGTGAGTAGGATATTCTTGTTTATAACAATCTTATTACAGCAGCCATGATCTAGGAAATATCATTTTGTCTCATCTTAGCTTACATGCGGATGGAAGTTTCTCGTTTTATTAATACTTTATTAATCAAAACATTTCCCTTTATTAACGCCGATGGTTTGTCGATACACATTCGATTTCGAAATCAAAAACATTATCCCTTTTAAAAATCAAGTACTCATTACTCACGAATGAGGTTTCACACAAAATTCATATAATTTATTTAAGTTAAGTCTCTTATCTTACAAGATCAAGTCTCTTAACTTCTAAATCATTTGTTTTATCACTCTTAAGCCGTTATACCTAACTTCCCATAAAGCTAGTATAACTCTTAAGCTTTTAAAACCAAGTATTACTCTTCTTTTAAAAATAGTTCTTAATTCTCTTGAACTACTTCAAGATTATTATTATTCGGGCTTAAGTCAAAGACATTGCCGTATAACTACGTTCAATTAACACACGTACGTCTACCGTACTACATAGTTACACACATATCATGCTGGAAGAGATAGGAAGAGGTTCACATACCTCGCGACGATTATCGACTAAAAGCAAATCGCTCCACGGCTATAACCCGGCTAGCCTGGTCCACCTTCTCAAGTAGCACATGCTACTCGCAGAACATTCAACCTATACAGGTTATACAAGTCTATCAAAGTCTAGACTACTCGGTAGAATAAATCTAGATACAAGATCCTACGGGAAATTGGGCAGCCCTCCTGCGACAAGCTACACAAGTCTCTTTGTCTGATCCTACGTAAATACGTTCGATTCTCTTCTTTAAATTCGGGCTTAAGTCGAGGACATTTGCCACAAAACTATGTTAGTTCTTATATATATAGTATACTTCAACTATATATTCCTACAACATGTAATCTCCAATTACAATAGGGGACAAGATAATTACCTCGATAAGCCCATAATTATCCCGATATAAATGTCGATCGTGGGCAACGCGTTTAGCTCGACTCCATGCGCTCCAACCCACTCCGAACCACCCTTAGAAGTTCTAACCAACTTCTACATAACACTCCAACTAACTAGGAGATTTTCCTTGGGTTTCAGTTTGTGGTGACGGAAGTATAATAGTATTTACGGGCTTTTCAGATAGGTATAACCTTAGAATACTACAAGGTATCTGGCTAAGGTAATTTGGGTATAGTAACAATACTTTTGAGAGTATTTCTACCAAGAGGGGTATTTATACGAGACAACACCACAAGGGGGTATTATGAAAACAACTAGGCTAGGGGTACCCTGCTAGCACAAGGAGGGGTGTATACCCTCGGCCTACCCAGCTGGGTACTCTCGACGAGGGAGAGGGCTCTCGGCCGAACTCAACACAAAGGGGAGGGAGGAGGATTTTAACACTTAGAAATATTAGGAATGGATGAACAAGTCTTCCAAGGGGGGGTATTTATAGGACAAGCCAAGGCCAACCAATGGCCAAGATCATGCCAAGTGCATAGCAAGTGTAGGGCCAAGATCTTGCCAAGTGCACCCTAACCAACTAACACACAAAATATCCTACCAACCCTTGACCACAATGGCCACACTTTCGCCACCTTTACATTCACACTCCTCCAATGAGAGGGTGCCAAGTGGCGCCCTCTTGTTGGTCCAACACGTTTCGTCTCTCGGAAAAATCCGCAAAAATAAGAAATGACATAGCCGGAATTTTCCCTACGAAAGCTGTGAAAACGTTTCGTCGAAAAACGACTCTAACCGGGTGTTGTGAACAAATAATTTTCGGCCAAGCCACTTTAAAGTCCAAACTTTTCTACGTCGCCCCACGCATACTGCAAATACGAGGTATAACATTCTCCTCTTAGAAACATTCGTCCCGAATGTTCCTTCTAAGTCTCAAAACAAACGTGCGTCAGTATAGTCTTCACTACTATAATTAGGAGAACAAACCTGCCACACCTGGCCACAGAAACACCCGCGCAAAATACTTACATCCACGTCCACGAGGAAACACTTCTAACATCACCACCAAACACCTCTCACCGGGGTCTAAAATATACTTCCTTCGCACCTTCTCTTTACCAAAGAAATGATCACATCTATGCTCGCCATACATGCTCGCTTCTTCCCGATACCACTTTTGTCACTTTGCCGCGAGGTTCTAGTGTCACTCCGGCGACCCAACAAAGAGTACCGGGCTGTATGCGATCCCTGAGGCTGTCGTACACTTCTTGTACACTCGAACTCTTTCTCATAACCTACCACATTCCTGATACTGCTTCAGTTTCCAAAACTCGGGGGTTACTATCTCTAACGTGGTCATCATTAACTGGGAACACTCTGGATGGATCTCCGATACTTTTCCGAACATAACAATACGAAAGACCGGACGTACTGCCTCCTAAGTCGGACGGCAAATGCTAACATATAGGCAACCTGGCCTATTATTCATATGAACTTAAAAAGGCCCAAAGTAACACGGGCTAAGTTTCCTCTATTTTCCGAATCTCGTCACACCCTAACCGGGGTTGTACCTTCAAGAAGACCGATCGTCAACCTGAACTCTAAGCGTCGTCTCCGATAATCCGAACGATTTCTTTGAGCTGCCAAAAACCTCCTCTAGATAAGCTTCACCCTATCCACAGTCTGTTGGAACAAGCCTGAACCAACTATCTGAACCTTGCCAACATCAAACCAACGACCGGCAACTTACACTTCCGCCCCTACAAGGCTTCATAAGGCGACATCCGAACACTGAAATCGTAGCTAAAACACTCCTTCAACAGGAGACAACAATCCTTGCAACTACCCCTGAAAATCAAACACTGGCCCGAGGGCGAATGTGATTCTGAGACTCACCTGAGTTCCTAACCCTGCCTGGTAAAACTTTTTAGAAACCGAAAAATAGCCACAACCTGGGCTTCACTGTCTGTCATAAGGTGAAGGTAGGCACCCCGTGCAGCCTTACAACCTTTCTGATATAATCAACACTACTGAGTACACGGTCTTTGCTAGAAGACAAGACGGGCTGACCTCCTCGGCCCGACTACTGGTCGAATGCATCCACGAACTCGTACGTTGGTTAACTAAACCTGGGCCTAACACCCTCGTGACCACCGCCGACCACCACAAACCGACCCCACCACCAAACAGCCGCGGGTTGACCCGCAACATGGCCTCAACCCGTCCCAGCGCGCAAAACACTAGCTCCCCGACCCGGAACAATCTCACTAATCACGTTACGAAAACCTAGCGGTCTTCTTAGCTCAACTACCCTCTTTCATTCCACACTACTCAGGGACTTATCCCACAAACATAGCTCACGTGCACTATGCACTCCGATAAGGGTCAAACATAAACATACGTCTTTTACTCGAGATGGCCTTACCTCTAAGGTCTCTACGTATAAAGCTCTAAGGCTCACACTTTCTCTATCCCCCAAAATCTTACTCGGTTAAACAACCATGATTTCCTAATCACAATTTACACACTGCTATCAGAACATAGCACTTAAGATATACTCACCTTATCACATAAACAAACTCTAGAGGGTTAAAGATATGCATGTATCTACTGCTTCACTCCCCTTAGTCGTTCTAAACAAACCTGCCCCGTAGGGCGCATAGCTAAGGAAGATGACAAACTACCCACCGACCCTGAAGGCTAAGTCCTCCTACAAGGACACTCTTCCGACATCAGACACGGCGGTCGTAGGTACAACAAGTACCAACTAAAAGACGACATTCCCCGGGATGACGTCTGCCACACTGTGAACCGGAAGATCTGGAGCTCTGACCAACTCCTGCATACCCCGAACGTCCTGAAATTCGTGGAGGACCTCTCTGCACTGGTGGATGTGCATAATATAATCCGCTGGTGAGGTGACTCGCCTCGAAAGTTACCAAAGGACCTTGCTGCTCTGGCCCTCTTCTGCTGTCCTTTGTTAACCCGTCGATCTACGTTCTCGCTGCCGCGCATAAGCCCGTATAGGCCATGCTCAAGCCTAATCAAGAATTACTCTTGCACAACCTCTCTTAGGTAGTCATCAAGACTCGCGGTACATCGCAGTATACTCGGTAGCCAAATCTATAGCTAATGTGGTCGCCTCTTTGCAATCTATATTCTCTGTCCACGGTCGTGGAACTGAAGGTTCAAATGTCATGGCCGCAGTAGGAACTGCCGCCGCCGTGCTAAACTCTGCTGGGGCTAGTGACGTCGCAGAACTCCCCGAATGAAGCACCTAACTCAGGTGATGGTTGGGCCTGTGCCCTCGTAACCCTCTGTACTCAACTCGCAGCCCCCTCGGCTGCCTTGCCCTCCTGGGCCCGGGTTGCCCTACGCGGAGGCATAACGGTAAGGGAAAGAAATACGTTAGAGGGTCCAACTTACAACACAGCTCTAAGGCACGATCTCAGAGTGAGAAGAATAGAAACCAATCCTAAATATCCTATAGCCTCCTGATTATTGGTGTGGTGCACAACACACCGATAATCAAGACTCTACTGGATACGGCCTGTAGACACTTTCCGAGGATTAACTGCTCTGATACCACTTTTGTCACGACCCGAACCTGGGCCCGTGACTGGTGCCTTACCCCGGGCACCCTAGTGATACAACATCAGAGTAATCAGCGGAACATAAAACACGATATGAAATAATGCAAAGGAAACACATGCCTCTGAAGAAAAGTTGCCTTTCGGCATATATATAAATAACAACTCTTTCAAAATGAACAGTTTAATCCTTTTTACAAACCCTGCCCACAACAGTACTACAGACCTCTACGAATGATATGACAACAACGACGGGACAGGGCCCCGTCATACCCCTGAATGTAAGCACCTACAACACAGGGGACTATACCAAGACAAGCCACCGGAGAAACGGAGCTTTCCCAAACGCTGAATTGTGACCCCAAGAGCGAGGATCAACGATCGTGTACCTTTACTGCGGCATGAACGCAGCCCCTGAGGTCGATAACAAAAATGAGTATGTGAAATCGAAAATAAATCAGTAAATGAAATCATAGTAGTCTATAAAGCAGAGACATGTATGATAACCAAACTACGATTCACAATAAATAAGCAAATATGTCAAGTCGTGACTCACGCCTCAAAGTCATCACTCAAATATAACTATGGGTCTCACGCCCACAACATCAATCATGCCGTGGAGTACCTTCCTCACCGCCAGCGATCATGATATAAAAGCATCAAGGAATACACATGAACACGAGTCCCACTGTGTCCTAATAAAACCGCATGGTAAGTACGAAGGCATAACCGACTACTAAAAACCCACGATGCAACAAGGTCATAAATCGTATCATGAGATCTGTCTGCCATTACATGATCAAAGCCGCCACTCGCGCGATATCTAATGCGCGCGTCTAGCCTCGAACTTCCGCACTCCGCATAGGCCAATCTCATAGGCCCGCATGAGGTATAACCCCGCATCGAGGTAGCTACTCAAGATCCGCCTCGACTCGCGATCCGCATGGCCATATAGATCGCATGCCCATAAAGGACGATACTAACTCGAACTCGTAGCTCCGCATAGGCCCTCGGGACCCGCATGAGGTATCCTCGAATCATAGGTCACTAGACCGCCGAGTCTACCCGCGTGGAGGCGGCTTAACCTCCGGAAACAAGTCTGGCGAGTGGTACAATACCAACATAACGGTGATGGTGAAACTATTTAGGCGCAATCGAGAAACCCTACAAACATCACAAGATACTAACACATGTAGCATCCTAGCATATTTACTTAACAAATCAACCAGTAAGTATTACAAGGCTATCACAACCCAACACAATCAAGTTATACACACAAGGCACTTTCTACTATATGATTAACAAGATCGGGTTTTTATCCCCAAAGTACTTCATACATTAACTCTTTTAAAAGATACGTTACTTTCACAAAGTCACAAATACCCGTAGTATATGAAAATAGAGTGATTATCTTTTGAAGTAAATCAAAACACTTCTCTTTGTAAAAATCAAGTAACAACATTATTTTCCAAACGTCCAAGTTTGCCTAATTTCAAATGTTCATGTTTCTTATTTAGAAAGGTTTCGTAGTTCATAGTCTTATTCATTTACGAATGTAATTCTCTTTTAAACCATCTAAGAAACATAAGCCTTATATGTGAGTAGGATATTCTTGTTTATAACAATCTTATTACAGCAGCCATGATCTAGGAAATATCATTTTGTCTCATCTTAGCTTCTATGCAGATGGAAGTTTCTACTGGTTTTATTAATACTTTATTAATCAAAACATTTCCCTTTATTAACGCTGCAGTGGTTTGTCGATACACATTCTGATTTCCGAAATCAGTAAAACATTATCCCTTTTAAAAATCAAGTACTCATTACTCACGAATGAGGTTTCACACAAAATTCATATAATTTATTTAAGTTAAGTCTCTTATCTTACAAGATCAAGTCTCTTAACTTCTAAATCATTTGTTTTATCACTCTTAAGCCGTTATACCTAACTTCCCATAAAGCTAGTATAACTCTTAAGCTTTTAAAACCAAGTATTACTCTTCTTTTAAAAATAGTTCTTAATTCTCTTGAACTACTTCAAGATTATTATTATTCGGGCTTAAGTCAAAGACATTGCCGTATAACTACGTTCAATTAACACACGACGCTACCGTACTACATAGTTACACACATATCATGCTGGAAGAGATAGGAAGAGGTTCACATACCTCGCGACGATTATCGACTAAAAGCAAATCGCTCCACGGCTATAACCCGGCTAGCCTGGTCCACCTTCTCAAGTAGCACATGCTACTCGCAGAACATTCAACCTATACAGGTTATACAAGTCTATCAAAGTCTAGACTACTCGGTAGAATAAATCTAGATACAAGATCCTACGGGAAATTGGGCAGCCCTCCCCTACCCGACAAACTACACAAGTCTACTGTAATACAGTCCTACGTAAATACAGTTCAGTTCTCTTCTTTAAATTCAGGCTTAAGTCCAAGGACATTGCCACAAAACTATGTTCAGTTCTTATATATATAGTATACTTCAACTATATATTCCTACAACATGTAATCTCCAATTATAATAGGGGGACAAGTTAATTACCTCGATAAGCCCATAATTATCCCAGTATAAATGTCGATCCTGGGCAACGTTTAGCTCCAACTCCATGCGCTCCAACCCGCTCCGAACCACCCTTAGAAGTTCTAACCAACTTCTACATAACACTCCAACTAACTAGGGAGATTTTCCTTAGGGTTTCGGTTTTGTGACTGACGGGAAGTATAATAGTATTTCGGCTTTTCAGATAGGTATAACCTTATAATACTACAAGGTATACTGGCTAAGGTAATTTGGGTATAGTAACAATACTTTTGAGAGTATTTCTCCCAAGAGGGGGGTATTTATACGAGACAACACCACAAGGGGGGGTATTATACGAAAACAACTAGCAGTGGGGTACCCACTAGCACCATGAGAGGGTGTATACCCCTACCCCACTCAGTGGGGTACCCACGGCTAGCACCACAAGAGGAGGTGTATACCTCTACTACCCCATTGTGGGGTACTCTCGGCCATGGGAGAGGGCTCGGCCGAACTCAACACAAAGGGGAGGAGGAGGATTTTAACACTTAGAAATATTAGGAATGGATGAACAAGTCTTCCAGGGGTATTTATAGGACAAGCCAAGGCCAACCAACGGCCAAGATCATGCCAAGTGCATAGCAAGCAGGGCCAAGATCTTGCCAAGTGCACCCTAACCAACTAACACACAAAATATCCTACCAACCTTGACCACAATGGCCACACTTTCGCCACCTTTACCGCCCACACCCTCCAATGAGAGGGTGCCAGTGGCGCCTCTTGTTGGTCCAACACGTTCGCCTCTCGGAAAAATCCGCAAAATAAGAAATGACATAGCCGGAATTTTCCTACGAAGTCGTGGAAAACGCTTTCCAAAAAAACGACTCTAACCGTGTTGTGAACAAATAATTTTCGCCAAGCCACTTTAAAGTCCAAACTTTTCTACGCACGCCCCACGCATATACTGAAATACGGTATAACAAATGGACTTAAACTAATAATCAACTTGAATTCCAATCTTAAAGCTAAACATGCTAGTTTTCGGATTAGGGTTCCAATAGCCCATAAACATATAAAACTTCATACTATATAACACATGCTTGCTAAAATCCATAGCTACAACAATAAGTAAGTCTTAACTACTAAAACGACAAAATTTATACCTTTCCAAGCCCTTAAAATGTCACGACCCGTTCCGGGGCCCGTGACTGGTGCCTTACCGGGGCACCCAAGTAGTCATACATCAGAGAAATCAGCGGAAATATAAAACAAGACATGAAACAGCTTTATAAAAATAAGACCACGCTTTATGTGAGAAAACACGCCTTGCATAAATATATAATCATAGTTCAAGCTACATCCGACATCGCATAACATGACTACTGCACTAAGGAAATATACAACTATGGCGGGAGCCCCGCCATACCTCGATCGCATAAAACTATCTACAACAGGAGATCATACCAAAAGTAGAGCCTCCTAAGAGACGGAGCTCCCGACACCAACGCGGAGATCCTAAGGACGCGGATCTAGCACTGCTGCCCTTACTGCGGCATGAACGCAGCCCCGAAGGAGGTCAAGATAACAGTACTAAGTATGCGAAATCAGAAAGTACTTAAATGAAAACATATCATTTTTAAAACCGGTTTACAAATATGTGTGAAACAACCAAGGAACCGCACATAGTGCCACATCACAAACAAGAGCAACAATAGGTAATCAGAATGAGTCTTGTCTAGGCCGCGAATGATCAAACAGGGCCACTCGCCTCATCATCATTCTCGCAGCCTAATCTCGACTCCCGAGTCCGCATAGGCCACTCACGGGCCCGCATGAGGTATAACCCGCATCGAGGGTAGCTACTCCTCGGATCGCCCCGACTCGTCCGCACGGCCACATAGACCGCATGAGGCATAACCCCGCATACTAACCTGAACTCGTAGCTCGCGCATAGGCCCCCGACCCGCATGAGGTATTCTCGAATCACGGTCCTGCATCACTGAGTCTACCCGTGACGGAGGCGCCTAACCCTGTGATCATCTCAAGAGGTGAGTGATAGTATACTAACATAACAACTTATCTTTAAACAACATAAGCACAACAAGGATACTCACCTATACAAACGTTACAAGATACTAACACACATAGCATCATATCATGTCTACTTATCAAACCATCTTATTATTCTTTTCACAATATAAGTCTGTTATAAACACATAGGCAAACTTGTTTCTTTTATCAATCTTAAGTGGTTATACTTAACTTCCCATAAAGCTAGCATAACTCTTAAGCTTCTGTTTTAAAAACCGATTAGTTCTCTTTAAAATGATTCAGTATTCTTTTGAAATGCTTTCAGATCTTTATTATTCAGGCTTAAGCCGTGAGGCATTGCCGTAAGTGTTATTCAGGCTTAAGCCGTGAGGCATTGCCGTAAGTGTTATTCAGGCTTAAGTCAAAGACATTGCCGTAGTTATTATTCAGTTAACACATGTACGTCTACCGTACTATATATATATTGTAAAATATCATGCTTTAGGAAGAATCACATACCTTCTCAAATAAAACCACTCCGCCAAGTCAATATGTCGCGCAGAGAGTCAGCCTATAATAGTCACAGATATCTATCAAAGACTACTCTGAAGGTCATTCTAAACAGAGGGTTCATAATTCTACGGAAAGTCGGGCAGCACTTCCCTACCCGGTGAGCTATATAAGTTCATCGTGAAACAAATCTATGTAAGTACTGCCAATTATTCTTCTTTAAACCCTTCTACATGTGATAGCTTCATTTCTATTCCGTGATATACTTCTAAGTATTTATACTTATCCTTATACTACAACAAGTATATATTTCTAATTCAAAAGAGGGTTAGGATTAGTTACCTCTGTAAGCCCAATAATATCCTAGAAAAGTCGCTGAGCAAGGTTTTGCTCTAAGTTGTATGCTCAAGAACCTTAGAAGTTCTTCACAACTTCTACTAAGTACTAAGGTATTTGGGCTAGGTATTTTGGGCATTATAACGATACAAGAAGGTAACTTTTCTACCAAGGGAGGGTAGATTTTTGGCTAGGCTAGGGGGTATTCGCCATGGCCTTCACAAGGAGGAGGTGTTTTTGACGAAGACTACAAAGGAGAGGAGAGGATTTTTCAAGACTTGGAAGATTTGTGGATGAAGAACTCTTCATCTCTAAGGTATTTATAGGTCAAGCCTTGGCCAACCAATGGCCAAGATGAAGACAAGTGCAAGGCAAGTGTAGGGTGAGGATTAACTAAACACAAATATCCTACCAACCTCGATTTGTGCACAAGGCACAAAAACGTGCCTTGGCTCTCCAATTTCGCCCATGGACGATTCAAGTCCATCAATGGGAGGGTGCCAAGTGTTGCCCTCCCGCTGGTCCAAAATGTTTCGTCTCGGAAAAATCCGCAAAAATAAGAAATGGCATACCGGAATTTACTCTACGAAGCGTGGAAACGTTTAGTCGGAAAACGATTCTTTTAGTGAGTTGTGCACAAAATAAAACGTTCAAGGCTTATCTTTAAGGCAAGACTTTCGTACGTATTCCCTTACGTACATACTCTGGAAATACGGGGTATAACATTCTCCCCTCCTTAGAAACATTCGTCCCGAATGTTCCTTCCCAAGACGATTATCGAAGAAGCTTAGCGATTGTAAATGCCACACGGCCACAGAGCAACACATAGGCGAAACGATAATGAAAATTTGCAAGTAGGAAAGTGAATTTACCTGAGGTGTGGGAATAGGTGAGGATACTTCCGCCTATGTCCTCCTGGCCCCATGTCATCTCCTCCCGAGCTCGTTCCGCCACAAGACTTTGACGGCCACGCCCTTCGTCCACAGACGCCTAACTCGACGATCGACTATCGCCATGGAATCTCTCATACGATAACCCTGGTCACTGACATCGCCAATCGGTGCACCCTAGATGGATCCCCGATCATCTCCTCAAAGATAGATACGTGAAACACCTGATGCACCGCCTCCAGACGGACGGCGATTCAACTCGTAGGCAACCTTGCCTACCTCGCGGACAACTGAAGCGCCCAATGTACCTTGGGCCGAGCTTCCTTCTTCCGAATCTCATCACACCCTTCATGGGTGACACCTTTAGGAAAACCCAATCATGAACCTCGAACTCAAGATGTCGACGACGATGATCCGCATACGACTTGGCCGACTCGAGCCAATAGCCGCTCTCGGATAAGTTTCACCTTATCCATCGCTGTACCAACCGTCCCACTAGCCGCCGCCCACATCGAACCAACCTATAGGCGACCGCACTTCCTCCCATACAAGGCCTCATAAGGCGCCATCTGAATACTGGAGTGGTAGCTATTATTATAAGCGAACTCAACTAGAGGCAAATGATCCTCCCAACTACCATGAAGTCAATAACACAGCTCGCAAAGATATCCTCAAGAGTGCGGATAGTGCGCTCTGCTCGTCTCGCTCGTGGATGAAATGCGATTTCAGCTCACCGCCCCTAAACCCCTCCGGAAGGACCTCCGAGTTAGCCGTAAACCGGGCTCTCTGCGATATGATCGGGTAGGGACCCATGCACCGACGATCTCTGATGTAAAGTTCGCATAATCCTCACCAAAAGTCGCCCCGACGGAAGAAAGTGGGCTGATTTCGCGACCGCCGACGATAACCCATATAGAATCATGTCTCCTCCGAGTGCGAGGTAATCTTGTGATGAAGTCCATGTTGATTACCTCCCACTTCCGTGTCGATCTCAATCGCTCAGAATAAACCACCGTGCCTCCGTGCTCTACCTTCACCGGCCGACAACACGCACCGAGCTACGAACTCGCAACGCCCCTCTTCAAGCCATCCCACCAATACACGATCTAAGGTCGTGGTACATCTTGGTCGACCCGATGGATAGAGTAACGCTACCGCGGTGCTTCCCCAAGAACTCGCCAAGTCCTCAAACATCCGAACACACACCGCTCAAACCTTAGCACCCCATCAGTGCTACTCAAAAGGACCCTTGCCCTCACGAAGAGTCGTATCACGATATCGAATCAAAGCCGATCCTCGAATCGCCTCTTCACCTCCTCGACGATGGAAGACTCGCAACCTCACGAACTCTAACCCCATCGCTATCGGAATCAATCAAACGGACACCAAGGCTCGCTAACCGATGCAAATCACTTAACCATGTCCTCCTCTCTAGCCGCACATCCGATAGGCTCCCATCGACCTACGACTAAGAGCATCCGCCACAACATCGCCTTCCCCGGTGGTATAGGATATCAACATCGTAATCCTTAAGCAACTCCAACCACCGCCTCGCCGTGAAGTTCACTCCTCTCGTCAAGATATACCGGAGGCTCTTGTGGTCTGTATAAATATCCACGTGAACCCCATACAAATAGTGCCTCCAGATCTTCAAAGCGTGAATCACTACCGCTAACTCCAAATCATGGGGGTAGTTCCTCGTGTTTCTTCACCGCCGATGCATATGCTATAACCCCGCCATGCCGCATCAATACACATCCCAACCCGATGCCCGACGATCACAATACACGACATAACCATCCGACCCTCCGAAGAGTAAGAACGGGGCGTCGCCTTCTTTCAAGAATGGAAACCCCGCCACAAGCATCACCATCAAACTTGGCCGCTTTCTCGAGTCACCTAGTCAATGGTGCGTAGATAGAAGCAAACTTCTCCACGAACCGATAATAACTCGCAAGGCCCGTAAAATCGCGAACCTCCGGAGTAGTAGGTCTCGCCAAGTCTCGATCGCCGATTCGCCGACAACTCGAATGCCATCAGCCCCGGCTAATATGCCCAAGAAACGCCATCAAGTCAACCAAAACTCACATTTGGAAAACTTGGCGCATAATCAGCTGGTCTGGAGAATCACAAGATACAGCTCAAATGCTCCGCATGCTCCTCGCCGAGCGAATAAACCAAGATATCATCAATGAACACTATCACAAACGTGTCCAAAATGGTTTGAACACTCGTTCATCAAATCCATGAATATCACGAGCATTGGTCAACCCAAAAGACATGACCGAACTCATAATGCCCGCACGTCCGAATGCGATCTGTGGACATCCACCTCTCGACTCGCACTGATGATAGCCCGATCGCAGATCAATCTTGGAGAAACATCTCGCACTCGCAGAATCGTCGAACAAATCATCAATCACGGGAGGGGGTATTCGTTTAATGGTCACCTTGTTCACCGCTCGTAATCAACACACATGCGCAGGCCCCGCCCTTCTTCTTCACGAACAATACCGCGCTTCTGTGGAGAAACACCGGGCCTAATGGCCCTTCTCTAGCAAATCCCTAAGCCGATCCTGCCTCTCAACTCGGCAGTGCCATTCTCGTATGGCGGAATGGAAATAGGCCGAGTATCCGCAATATGTCAATACAAAACTCAATCTCCTCTCGTGAGGATACCCGAGGTCATCCGAACACGTCTGGGAACTCACGACCACGGAATCGATCAAAACTGCACCGCAGCCTCGTGATCAAACACTCGAACTAGATGGTAGATATACCCTTCCGCACCATCTTCCTAGCCTTGAGGTAGGAAATAAACCTACCTCTGGCGATACCGTGCTCCTCCCACTCAACAACCGGCTCGTGAAACCGAACTGCACTACTCTCTCACTTCAGTCTAAATTGGAATAGCAAGAAGCTAGCCAATCAATCACCATAATAACGTCGAAGACAATAATCTCCAACTATAACAATTCTGCTAGGGTCCGACGAATGTAAATGGTCACAGGACAAGCTCTATATACACGTCGAGCTACCACCGAATCACCCATCGCGTAGCTACCTCGAAAGCGGTCTATGGACTCGTGCTCTATCCCTATCCTACTAGCAACAAGGGGAGATATATAGGACCAGTAGAACCGGATCTATCAAGGCATAAACATCAAACCTGTGAACCGATAGGTACTGTGGCGACATCGTGAGGCCTCCGATCCGCTACCGACAAAGCATAAATGCGTTCTCGAGGACCGCTAGAATCGGGACCGAGCCACGACCGCCGCACTGGCCGACCTACGAGCACCCCGCCCCGGCGAGTAATCAGGAGATGATGAAGCGGCCACGTAACTCGGCGCCGAGCCCTACCACTAGCGCCGCCGGCCGGACGGCCGCAAAGTGACTCGCCGCTACAATCAGAATAAGATCCATAAGAGTACCACACTTCGTAATGGGATCTACCGCATCGCCACACCGGGTGGTCCCGATCGCCGCACTCGCTACTCGACGCCGAAGCCACAGGCCCCGGTCCGCCTCGAAAACTCGCCGCGGCCGAGGACCTGCGCAGAGTGCTCGAGCCGGCCGTGGTGCGACCCAGACCGCCGAGGCCGCCACCACGATAACCACCGTAAGACCTCCCGCCCCGCCTTCTTCTCGGCCCGCCCACTCGCCGACCTCTCGCGCCTCGCATCCAAGGGCGTGAGCTCGCACGCGGTAATGTCCATACCCTACCGGAGAGAAACCCCGCACATGACTCGCCATATAGTCGCTTCAGCCTTGACATAGCGGTGTACCCTATCCTCCATATCTCGCTACCAACGCCGGGACATATCGAGCCAATGAATCAAACTCGACATTGTACTCCCGACAAGGCGCCTCTCTCGCCAAAGCAGAAAAATCTATCACCGCGCCTCTCATCCGCGAGGCAAGAAGTGAGTGAGGAAAGCCTCCGAGAACTCATCCCAAGACTGGGACGCAGGCTCTCCCGATAACTCCCATGAATCAAACCAATCGATCGCGTATCACGCAGCCTTATGTGAACCAAAGATCACGACTCGGTCTCCGACGCCCGATCACTCTCAAAATCCTTCGCCGACGATGAACTCCTCGCGATCATCCTCCGCCTTGACCCATAAAACTCCGCGGCTACAACTCAAGAAATCTCGTAGCCTCAAACTATTCGCCTCGTGTACCACGGGCGCGATCGAGCCGAGCCGAACCGAACTTCCGCATCCAATCTCTCTCGTGACGGGCCACAACTTTAGCCAAAAGTCGGGCCATCTCTCAGTACTTCCTAACCTCCGCCTCTGTGCCGTGGGAGCGAGGTGTGGCACCGTGGTCTGCGGCCGGGCGGCGTCATAGAACTCGCCGCCTCCGGTATAGACCGGGCCCGAGCCCTCGTGACTCGGGTGTCTCGCTAGCGCCTCCGGCCGCTTTGCCTTCGGGCCGGGTTGCCTTTACGTGAGGCATAATCGCATAGAAAGGAATACGTTAGAGGGTCCAACCTATAACATGACTCTAAAGCACGATCTCGTAATGAGAAGAATGGAAACCAATCCTAAATATCCTATAGCCTCCTCGATTATTGGTGTGGTGCACAACACACCGATAATCAAGACTCTACTAGATACGGCTCATAGACACTTTCCGAGGATTAATCGCTCGATACCACTTTTGTCACGACTGCCCGGCCCGTGGATCGTGCCTTACCGGGCACCCAAGTAGTCATACATCGAGAAATCGGAAATATAAAACAAGACATGAAACAGCTTTATAAAAATAAGACATACGCTTTATGTGAGAAAACACGCTTTCGGCATAAATATATAATCATAGTTCACAGCGATATCCGACATCGCATAACATGACTACGCACTTAAGGAAATATACAACTATGGCGACAGTGGCCCCGCCATACCTCGATCAGATAAACTATCTACAACAGGAGATCATACCAAAAGTAGAGCCTCGGAAGAGATGGAGCTCCCGACACCAACGCGAGATCCTAAGGACGCGGATCTAGCACTGCTGCTTACCGCGCAGCATGAACGCAGCTCAAGGAGGTCGATAATAGGTACTAAGTATGCGAAATCAGAAAGTACTTAAATGAAAACATATCATTTTTAAAACCAGCCACAAATATGTGTGAAACAACCAAGGGAACCGCACATAGTGCCACATCACAAACAAGAGCAACAATAAAATCAGAATGAGTCTTGTCTAGGCCGCGAATGATCGAAACAGGCCACTCGCCCCATCATCATTCTCGCAAGCCTAACTCGACTCGAGTCCGCATAGGCCACTCACATGGGCCCGCATGAGGTATAACCCCGCATCGAGGTAGCTACTCCGGCATCGCCCCGACTCGTCCCGCATGGCCACATAGACCGCATGAGGCATAACCCCGCATACTAACCTCGAACTCTCGTAGCCCGCATAGGCCCTCGACCCGCATGAGGTATTCTCGAATCACGGTCCTGCATCACCCGAGTCTACCCCGCATCGGAGGGCAGCTTAACCCCCGGTATCATCTCAAGAGGTGAGTGATAGTATACTAACATAACAACTTATCTTTAAACAACATAAGCACAACAAGGATACTCACCTATACAAACGTTACAAGATACTAACACACATAGCATCATATCATGTCTACTTATCAAACCATCTTATTATTCTTTTCACAATATAAGTCTATTATAAACACATAGGCAAACTTGTTTCTTTTATCAATCTTAAGTGGTTATACTTAACTTCCCATAAAGCTAGCATAACTCTTAAGCTTCTGTTTTAAAAACCGATTAGTTCTCTTTAAAATGATTCAGTATTCTTTTGAAATGCTTTCAGATCTTTATTATTCAGGCTTAAGCCGTGAGGCATTGCCGTAAGTGTTATTCAGGCTTAAGCCGTGAGGCATTGCCGTAAGTGTTATTCAGGCTTAAGTCAAAGACATTGCCGTAGTTATTATTCGCTTAACACATGTACGCTACCGCATTATATATATATTGTAAAATATCATGCTTTAGGAAGAATCACATACCTTCTCAAATAAAACCACCGCCAAGTCAATATGTCGCGCAGCAGAGTCACCATAATGGTCACAGATATCTATCAAAGACTACTCAAGGTCATTCTAAACAGAGGGTTCACAATTCTACTGAAAGTCGGGCAGCACTTCCCTACCCGTGAGCTATATAAGTTCATCGTGAAATGTACCCATGTAAGTACTGATTCAATTATTCTTCTTTAAACCCTTCTACGTGATAACAGCTTCATTTCTATTCTCGTGATATACTTCTAAGTATTTATACTTATCCTTATACTACAACAAAGATATATTTCTAATTCAAAAGAGGGTTAGGATTAGTTACCTGTAAGCCCAATAATATCCTAGAAAAGTCGCTACCGAGCAAGGTTTTGCTCCTAAGTTGTATGCTCCAAGAACCTTAGAAGTTCTTCACAACTTCTACTAAGTACTAAGGTATTTGGGCTAGGTATTTTGGGCATTATAACGATACAAGAAGGTAACTTTTCTACCAAGGGAGGGATAGATTTTTGGCTAGTGGGGGTATTCGCCAGGGCCTTCACAAGAGGGAGGTGTTTTTGGACGAGAAGACTACAAAGGAGAGGAGAGGATTTTTCAAGACTTGAAGATTTGTGGATGAAGAACTCTTCATCTCTGGGGGTATTTATAGGTCAAGCTCGCCAACCAATGGCCAAGATGAAGACAAGTGCAAGGCAAGTGTAGGTGAGGATTAACTAAACACAAATATCCTACCAACCTCGATTGTGCACAAGGCACAAAAACGTGCCTTGGCTCTCCAATTTCGTCCATGGACGATTCAAGTCCATCAATGGGAGGGTGCCAAGTGTTGCCCTCCCGTTGGTCCAAAATGTTTCGTCTCTCGGAAAAATCCGCAAAAATAAGAAATGGCATAGCCGGAATTTACTCTACGAAAGCTGTGGAAACGTTTCGTCGGAAAACGATTCTTTTAGTGAGTTGTGCACAAAATAAAACGTTCAAGGCTTATCTTTAAGGCAAAACTTTCGTACGTATTCCCTTACGTACATACTCTGGAAATACGGGGTATAACATAAAATTTCCAAGATCCAAAGTCGCGCCTTAGAAATTCTTAGCTCATTTCCTTAAGTTCCAATCCGCTCCAAGCACTCCTTAGAGGCCCATGAAGAACCCATCTTCAAGTTCCAACTTCAAAGTTGAAGAACTCCATTAGTTTCCGCCTTGCGACTAACGTGAAAACTCCGTTTTTCCGAAATCTTTCTATTGAGATAACCTTACAACACTCTTAGGAACCTTGGTTTAAAGTCTTGTGGACAAAGGAACAAAATTACAAAATTTTGTGTGAAGGGGAGGACCAAACCCGAGAGCTCTTCTAGGCTAAGCTCAATGTTCTCAAATTTTTCTAAGTGTAATGAGCTAGTCTTGCACTAGTAGTAACCTTATAAAACACAATGGAGGGTTTAGATGTCCACAAATGTGAGGTTAGGTGTCATGACCCGTTCCGGGGCCCGTGACTGGTGCCTTACCCGGGCACCCAAGTAGTCATACATCAGAGTAATCAGCGGAACATAAGACAAGACAGGAAACATTATAAAAATAGAAACAGTTTATCTGATGAAAAGCTTGCCTTTCGGCATATATATATAACCCAAGTTTTGCAGTTACATCCCAAATGTACAATAGGACTACTGCACTTAAAGAAGTAACTACTATGGCGACGGTTCCCGCCATACCTGAATGTACAAAACTATCTACAATACAGGAGATCATACCCAAAAGTAGAGCCTCCGAGAAGATGGAGCTCCCGACACCAAAGCAAAGATCCTAAGGATGTGGATCTAGCACTGCTGCCTTTACCGCATGAACGCAGCCTCGAAAGAGGTCAAGATAACAGTACCAAGTATGTGAAATCAGAAAGTACTTAAATGAAATCATATCACTTTAAAAATCAATTTTACAAATATGCACGAAACAACTAATGTAACCGCACATAGTGCCACATCATAAACAAGAGCAACAATAGTAAATCGTAATGTGTCTTTTCTAGGCCGCGAATGATCGGCAGGCCACTCGCCATATTATCATTCCGCAAGCCTAATCGACTCCGTAGTCCGCATAGGCCACTCACATAGGCCCGCATGAGGTATAACCCCGCATCGAGGTAGCTACTCCTCGGCATCGCCCCGACTCGTTGTCCGCATGGCCACATGGACCGCATGAGGCATAACCCCGCACACTAACTCGAACTCGTAGCTCGCATAGGCCCCCGGACCCGCATGAGGTATTCTCGAATCATAGTCCTGCATCGCCGAGTCTACCCCGCATCGGAGGCGCCTTAACCCCTGTATCATCTCAAGAGGTGAGTGATATAGTACTAACATAACAGCTTATAGTTTAAACAACATAAGCATAAGTAAGACTGACATCTTTACACAAACGTTACAAGATACTAACACATAGCATCACAATATGTCTACTCATCAAAACCATCTTATTATACCTTTCGTAAATCAATACAAGTCTTTTATAAACACATAAGTAAACTGTTCTTTTATAAAACTTAAGCCGTTATACTTAACTTCCCATAAATCTAGTATAACCCTTAAGCTTCTTGTTTTAAAAACAAATATTCTTCTTCTTTCAAAACTGTTTTATAATTCTTTTGAAAGACTTTTTAAGATCTTTATTATTCAGGCTTAAGTCGCAAGACATTGCCATAAGTATTATTTAGGCTTAAGTCAAAAGACATTGCCGTAGTTATTATTCAGTTAACACACGTACGTCTACCGTACTATATATATATTTAAAATATCATGCTCAAGAGTATAGGAAGAATCACATACCTTCTTGGCGAAATCCACCTGCCAAGTCGTATATGTCGCGCGCAGAGAATCAGCCTATAATAGTCACAAACATCTATCAAAGTCTAGACTACTCTGTAGGTCATTCTAAACAGAGGGTTCTCAATTCTACGGAAAGTCGGGCAGCACTTCCCTACCCGGTGAGCTATAAGTCTCTTGTGAAAACAAATTCTATGTAAGTATAGTTCAATTATTCTTCTTTATACCCTTCATCGTGATAACATTCAATTATATTCGTAATATTCTTCTAAGTATTTAATACTTATTCTTATACTTCTACAAAGATGTATTCTCTAATTATAAAAGAAGGGTAAGATTATTTACCTCTATAAGCCCAATATTATCCAAGTATAAACGTCGATCCTGAGCGAGGTTTAGCTCCTAATTTGAACGCCCGATAGCTCCAGAACCCTTAGAAGTTCTTCACAACTTCTACTAAGTACTAAGGGATTTGGGCTAGGTATTTTGGGCATTATAACAATACTAGAAGGCAACTTTTCTACCAAGGGAGGGGTAGGTGTTATACCCGTATTTCCGCAGTATGTACGCAAGACGCACGTAGAAAATTTGAACTTGTGATTTAGGCTTGGCAATTCTTTTGTTCACAACACCTGCTAGAGTCGTTTTGGGCGAAACGTTTTCACAGCTTTCGTAGGGGAATTTCCGGCTATGTCATTTTTAATTTTTGCGGATTTTTCCGAGAGACGAAACATTTTGGACCAACAAGAGGGCGACACTTGTCACCCTCTCATTGGAACACCTCGCAGGTAAAGGAGTTGGCCGAATGGCCATTGTTTGGTCAAGGGGTTGGTAGGATATTTTGGTGGTAGATGGATAAGGTGCACTTGGCAAGATCTTGGCCCTACACTTGCCTTGCACTTGGCAAGATCTTGGCCATTGGTTGGCCTTTGCTAGACCTATAAATACCCCCCCTTTGGAAGACTTCTTCATCCATTCCTAAAATTTCCTAAGTGTTAAATCCTCCCCCCCTTTGTAGTGTAGTTGTCGTCCCTCCCGCTTTGAGAAGGGCTCTGGCCGAGAGCCCCTTGGCCGAGAGTACCCCTCAGTGGGAGTAGGCCGAGGGGTATACACCCCCCCCTTGTGGTGTTGACTCATATATATACCCCCCCTCGTGGTAGAAATACTCTCAAAAGTATTGTTATAATGCCCAAATTACCTTAGCCGTATACCTTGTAGTATTCTAAGGTTATACCTATACGAAAAGCCCAGAAATACTATTATACTTCCCGTCAGTCACAAAACCGAAACCCTAGGAAAATCTCCATAGTCCGTTGGAGTATTGTGTAGAAGTTGGTTAGAACTTCTAAGGGTGGTTTAGAGAGGGTTGAGCGCTGAGTCGAGCTAAACGTTGCCCGTGATCGACATTTTAACTTGATAATTATGGGCTTATCGAGGTAATTATCTTGTCCTCTATTGTAATTGGAAATTACATGATGTTAGAATATATAGTTGAAGTATACTATATATAGATCAACTTAATGTTGTGGCAATGTCCTCGGACTTAAGCCCAAGTTAAAGTTAAGAATCGAATCAGAATTACGTAGGATCAGACATAAAGAGACTTGTGTAGTTGACGGTAGGAAGCGGCTGCCCAATTTCCGTAGGATCTTGCATCTAGATTTATTTCTACCGAGTAGTCTAGACTTTGATAGACTTGTATAACCTGTATAGGTTGAATGTTCTCGCAGTAGCATGTGCTACTTAAGAAGGTGAACCGTGCTAGCCGGGTTATAGCCGTGAGCGATTTGCTAATAGTCGATAATCGCCGCGAGGTATGTGAACCTCTTCCTATCTCTTCTAGCATGACGTGTGTATAACTATGTAGTACCAGACGACGTGTGTTAATTGAACGTAGTTGTACGGCAATGTCTTTGACTTAAGCCCGAATAATAATAATCTTGAAGAGTTCAAGAGAATTAAGAACTGTTTTTAAAAGAAGAGTAATACTTGGTTTTAAAAGCTTAAGAGTTATACTAGCTTTATGGGAAGTTAGGTATAATGGCTTAAGAGAGATAAAACGAATGATTTCTTTATTTTAGAAGTTAAGAGACTTGATCTTGTAAGATAAGAGACTTAACTTAAATGAATTATACGAATTTTGTGTGAAACCTCATTCGTGAGTAATGAGTACTTGATTTTTAAAAGGGATAATGTTTTACTGATTTCGGAAATCAGAAATGTGTATCGACAAAACCATCGCAGTTAATAAAGGGAAATGTTTTGATTAATTAAGTATTATTAAAACCAAGAGAAACTTCCATCCGCATGAAGCTAAGATGAGACAAAATGATATTTCCTAGATCGTATTGTAATAAGATTGTTATAAACAAGAATATCCTACTCACATATAAGGCTTATGTTTCTCCGATTGTTTAAAAGAGAATTATATTCTTAAATGAATAAGACTATGAACTACGAAACATTTCTAAAATAAGAAACGTGAACATTTGAAATTAGGCAAACTTGGACGTTTGGAAAATAATGTTGTTACTTGATTTTACAAAGGTAAGCGTTTTGGTTTTCTTAAAAGATACCACTCTATTTTATACTACTGGTATTGTGTGACTTATGTGAAAGAAACAGATCTTTTAAAGATTTAATGTGAAGTACTTTGGGGGTAGATACCAACTTGTTAATGTAAAGTACCTTGTGTGAATAACTTGATTGGATTGGTTTGTGATAGCCTTGTCATACTTTCGTATTGATTTGATAAGTAAACATGTTAGGATGCTACGTGGGTTAGTATCGTGTGCTGTTAGTGTAAAGGGTTTTCCTCGATCGCGCTTAAAGTTGTTTGACTATCACCGTTATGTTGGTATTGTACCACTCACCTTGACTTGTGTCCGGAGGTTAAGCCGCCTCACGCGGGGTAGACTCAGCGTCTGGGACCATGATTCGAGAATACCTACGCGGGTCCGTGGATCCATGCGGAACTACGGAGTTCCGTGTTAGTTTACGCCCTTGTGGTCACGCGGTTCAGTGGCCACGCGGATCGCGAGTCCGTGATTTACGCCGGGAGTAGCTACCCTCGACGCGGGTTATACCTCACGGCCTATGAGCTTGGCCTACGCGGAGTGCGGAGAGTTCGTGGCTAGACGCGCACATTTGATACAGCGGGCGAGTGACCAGCTTTGATCATGTGACGGTCTAGACAGATATCATGATACAGTTTATGACCTTGTTAGTACTGTGGGTGTTAGTAGTCGGCTATGCCTTCGCATTTACCCTCGACTATTTTATTTGGACACGTGGGACCCGTGTTCATGTGTATTCCTTGGTGCTTTTATATCATAGATCACGGCGAGGAAGGTATTCCACGCATGATTGATGTTGGGCGTGAGACCCATAGTTATTTTTGAGTGATGACTTTGAGGCGCGAGTCCCCGACTTGACACGATCGCTTATTTATCAGAATCGTAGTTTGGTATCATACATGTCTCCCGCTTTGTATAGACTACTATGATTTCATTTATGATTTATTTTCGCTTCACATACTCGGCACCAGATCGACCTCCTTCGGGGGCCGCTCATGCCGCAGTAAAGGTACACCATCGTTGATCCTCGCCTAGGGTCACGCATTGTTGGGAAAGCTCCGCTTCTCCGAGGCTTATCAGGTATAGTCCCCGTGGTTGTAGGTGTTTACATTCGGGTATGGCGGCCCCATCCCGCCATTGTTGTTGTATAATTTCTTAGAGGTCTGTAGTAATCTTGTAAGGTGGTTTGTAAAAAGGATTAAACTGTTCATGTTGAAAAAGTTGTTATTTATATATACGCCGAAAGGCAAGTTTTCCAGACATCGTTGCACTTCATTTGTTTCATGTATGTGTTTTATGTTCCACTGACACTCGATGTTGTATCACTAGGGTTCCTGGTAAGGCACTCACCACGGCCCCGAACGGGTCGTGATGAGGTTTCGCTAGGCTAGGGGGTAGCCTCTGGCCAAGCCTCACTTAAGGGAGAGTAGGCTTCGACGAAAAGGCTCAAGGGAGAGGAGGATTTTCAAGACTTGGAGAAAGATTTGTGGATGAAGAACTCTTCATCTTAAGGGGGGTATTTATAGGTCAATCCATGGCCAACCAATGGCCAAGATGATGCCAAGTGCAAGGCAAGTGTAAGGTCAAGATTTGGGCGTTGTCCTTATCCATCTACTACACAAAAATATCCTACCAACTACTTGACAAAAATGGCCATCCAATGCTCACTTCGCCACACGCCCACCAATGAGAGGTGACAAGTGTCGCCTCTCGCTGGTCCAAAGTGTTTCGCCTCTCGAAAAATCCGCAAAAATTAGAAATGACATAGCCTAATTTACCCTACGCGAGTCAGGTAAAACGCTTCGGGAAAATGATTCTTTTAGTGAGTTGTGCCCAAAAACGCCCCATGCCTAAACTTTGCTAAACTTTCGTGACGCACGCCTCACGCATATACTGGAAATACGGTATAACATTAGGACGGGTTTCACTTGGATCAAGCTTAGCGACAAGTCGACTTGTCAACAATATCAAGCTTTGAAGACTTATCTTCTACCATGGTCAATGACCATTTTGCCCTTACAAAATTTTGACCAAGCCACGTGGAAGGAGTGCCACGTGTCGCCTCTCATTCGGCCCATAAAATTCAGAACCCTCGTGGGTCCCACAAAACGTAAAATTCCTCGGGTGGGCCCCACGTGACCAAATCCGTAAAAATAAATTTTCATTAGGTTAAGAGTTCCATACTCTTCAAATAATGCATTTTGAGAATCTAATTCTCAACAACAAACATTTTTCCTTTCCGACGTTTCGAACATTTTCCGCTTGAAAACAATTCTTCCTTTGGTACCAATTTCCAAGTCTTGTTTCCTTTCGTACATTCTCTTTTACATGTCCTGGACTTACGGGGTGTAACAGAAGTGCTGCCCAAATTTCTGTAGAATAAGAGGACCATTACTTGGTATAAGTCTTACACTTGAAAGATTGAAGTTTAAAGAAGTGCTATTGTCATTTTAGGTTGAAGTAATACGTGTGGAATATTCTACTTGGCATGTAGAATAGCCGATAAGGTTGAAGTACATTGGGTCATAGTCTACTTGTCGTGTTGGTTAGTCGTCAATGAGGTATGTGAACTATAATTTCTTCTTTGGCATGATTTGATTGTATAAAGTGAGTGGATTTTAATCATTGATGATACTTGATTTGGTTTTTATAAAGTGAGTGGATTTCAATCCTTATTGACACTTGACTTGATCTTTATAAAGTTCCATTGGATCCTAGTCCTTAGTGATATATTCTCTTGATAGTACTTTGAGTTTTCTAAAATGGAAGTTGTTCTATATATTCCCTCGATTGTACTTTGGGTTTCTACATGGTTTAAATCCTATTGATATGTTTAGTAGAAGTACCTTTGGGTTTCAAAAAGAAAGGTTTATTTTAATGATTTTGAAAGAAGAAGTGACTTGATTTAAAAGTATAAGTTCATTTTAATGATTTTGAAAGAAGAAGTGACTTGATTTAAAGGTATAAGTTACTTGATTTTGAAATAAGACGTGACTTGATTTAAAGGTATAAGTCACTTGATTTTGAAAGAAGAAGTGATTTGATTTAAAGGTATAAGTTACATGGTTTTAAAAAGAGGTAAGCTACTTGAGTCTAAAGGTGTAAGTAACTTGATTTTTAAAAGTGGAAATGTCTTGATACTATGAGTGTTAGTGTCTTAGGGTTTGTAAATGAAAAGATGTACGGTGAACGTACATAGTACTTTTTGGTTCACGTCCCTAATATTTCATAGTACTTTGGGTTCATTTCCCTAAAAATGTGATAGTGCCTTGGTTTATTCTAAAATGGAAGGCATGGTATTACCTTGGTTGTTCTAAAATGAAAGTTCGTTTAAATATTTTATTAAGAGTCAAAAGATGGTTTAAATTGCACATGGTTGCTCAAATAGCTATCCATGCATGTGTTTTGTCCGTGAAATTTTATTCACGATGCGGGTATAGATTCCCATGAGATGTGTTTTGTCCGTGAACTTGTATTCATAATGCGGGTATAGATTTTCATGAGATGTGTTTTGTCCGTGAACTTGTATTCACGATGCGGGTATAGATTCCCATGAGATGTGTTTTTTCCGTGAACTTGTATTCATGATGCGGGTATAGATTCTCATGAGATGTTTTTTGTCCATGAACTTGTATTCAAGATGCGTATAGTAATCTCACGAGATGTGTTTTGTCCGTGAAATTTTATTCACGATGCGGGTATAGATTCCCATGAGATGTGTTTTGTCCGTGAACTTATATTCACGATGCGGGTATAGATTCTCATGAGATGTATATTTTCCATGAACTTGTATTCACGATGCGGGTATAGATTCCCATGAGATATGTTTTGTCCGTGGACTTATATCCATGATGCGGGTGTAGATACCTATGGCAGTATTTGACTAGACGAACAGACATGCATGATTTTGTTTTAACTCTCTGTTACACCCCGTAATTCCAAGACATGTATAAGAGAATAGACGCGGGAACGCAAGACTTGAAAATTGGTGCGAAGGAAGAATTGTTTTTCCGACGGAAAATCATCCGAAAGTAGGAAAGGAAAAAGGTTCGTTGATGAGAATTAGATTCTCAAAATGCATTAATTGAGGATTATGGAATGTATTATCATTATAGAAATTTATTTTTTTACGGATTTGGTCACGTGGGGTCCACCCGAGGAATTTTACGTTTTGTGGGGCCCACGAGGGTTACGAAATTTTATGGACGAATGGGAGGGTGACACATGGCACCCCCACCCCCACACGGTCTTGGATGAAATTATACAAGGGTAATATGGTCATTGACCATTGTAGATGAATAAGTCTTCAAGCTTGAGAATATTGACCAAGTCAACTTGCCACTTGGATAATTATTTAATGCTCTTCATCCAAGCCACACATATGTTATAATCTTGACCCTTCCTTGTGTTATATATACTACCCAAGTGCAAGACTAAGTCTCCAACACTTAGAAAAATTTCACAACATTATTGTTCTTCATAAGGCTCTCTGGTCGAGGTTTCACACAAAAAAATTTGCAATTGTGGTTCGTAATTCACAAGACTTTAACCCAAGGTCCCTAAGGGTATTGTAAGGATATCTCAATAGAAAGATTTCGGAAAAACGACATTTTCACGTTAGTCGCAAGGCGAAAACCTAAGTCGTTTTCCTAGTTTTGGATTGGAAATGGAAGAGAAGTTGGTTGTGAACTTCTAAAGGCTTCAAATAGCGGATTGGAGTGTAAAGGAAAGGAGCTAAGAATTGCTAAGGAGCGACTTTGAATCTTGGAAATTATAAGGGCTTATAAAGGTAACAATTCTTGTCGTTTTAGTAATTAAGATTACTTATTGTCAGTAGCTACGGATATTAGCAAGCATGAAGTTTATAGTATGAAGTTTGATAAGTGTATCGCTATTGGAACCCTAATCCAAAACTAGCATGTTTAGCCCTTAAGATTACAATTGATTTGATTATTAGTTTAAGTCGTCACATGTTATATAAAGAAGAAATTGTAGTTGTTAGTTGTTTATGACTATATAACATGTTAGACCTAAGGACTTGGATTGAAAAAGAATTGGAAAGAACTTTGTGTTGTTGAATAAGTTAGCCGAGAGTGGCTTTGATTATGGACTTAGTTGGTATTAATTGTGGGGCAGAATTTTACACGATTGTAAGGCATGTAATCCCTTTGTTGGTTGATGTATTGAGCCTTAAATATGGCATGTTGGTTATTGATTATCGGGCCTTGAAAAAGGTGGAAAAGTATGTAGAAACAAAGGAGGTGTTGCTCGATTTTCCGTAGAATAAGAGACCATATACTTAGTATTATTCTACGTTAGAAGATAGAAGTTGATAGTCGTGTTGTGGCCATTATAGGTTGACAATTCTACGTGCGGCGTATTCGACTTAGCTTGTGGATTAAGCCGAAAAGGTATGTGAACCATCTCCTCTTCTTCTAGCATGATTCCTTATGGTAAAGTAAGTAAGTCCTACTCCTTAAATGATTCATTCCTTGGTTGTACTTGGATTGCCTAATATAGAATTTGTTCTATATACTTCCTTGATTGTACTTTGGATGTTTAAATTGTTAGTTGTTATAATCCATTACCTTAATGAAGTTTGGATTTTCAAAAGTGAAAGTATTTTACTTAAAGTACATAGAGTCTTGAAAAGGAAGTGATTTTCAAATCTTTTGGCTAGTGCCTTAGTTCCAAAACCTAAATGTTGTTATAATGACTTTAGGGGAGTCAAATGAGTGATTTACTTAATTGATTTAAAAAGAGGAGAAATGACATGATTTAAAGTTAAGGGACTTGAAGTACTTTGAAAGTTAAGAAACTTGATTTCTAAAGATTAAGAGACTAGAAGTATTTTGAAAGTTAAGAAACTTGATTTGAAAGTATGTGATACTTGGTTTTAAAAGTATAAGTCTCTTGGATATAAAAAGAATAAATTTGTCTAAAACCATAAAGGGTTATAACGGCTTTATGGGAAGTTGGTTATAACGGCTTTATGGAAGGTTAAGAGAGTTGTTTATTTTGGTTGATAGGCATGAGTTGCCTAGATTGTAAAAATTAAAGTTACTTGGTTTCAAGCCTTGAAATGAATTTCCAAAAGGTGTAGTAACTTATTTTGAAAAATAGACATGCCTTGATACTACGGGTGTTAGTATCTTGGGGTTTTACATAAAAAGGAGTCTTTTGAAAAGAATGTACGTACGTAGTACTTTGGCTTGTTTAAATGAGAATTTTTCCATTTGTGCCTTGATAGTAATTTGGCTTGTTTAAATGAGAATTATTCTATGTGTGCCTTGATAGTACTTTGGCTTGTTTAATTGAGAATTATTTTATGTGTGCCTTGATAAGTACTTTGGCTTGCTTAAATAAGGATTTCTCTTGGTTTATGTAAAAAGAAGGCATGGTAATTGTCTTGGTTTATGTGAAAATAAGGCATGGTAATTGTCTTGGTTTGTGTAAAGGCATGGTATTGTCTTGGTTTGTGTAAAAAGGAAAGGCATGATATTGTCTTGGTTTATGACAAAAAGAAAGGCATGGTAATTGTCTTGATTTGTGTAAAGGCGTGGTTTTGTCTTGGTTTGTGTCACGACCCGAACCCGGGCCCGTGACTGGTGCCTTACCCGGGCACCTAAGTAGACATACATCAGAGTAACCAGCGGAATATAAAAACAAGACATGAAACAATATGAAAAGAGAAACAGTTTATCCAAGAAAAGATTGCCCTTCGGCATGTATATACATAAAGAGTGAACACTATATCCCAACTTTTCAACAGACTATGCACTTAGGAATGTAAACAACTATGGCGGGACAGGGCCCCGCCATACCCTGAATGTACATAAAGCTACAATGACAGGGAGATCATACCCAAAAGATAAGCCTCCGGAGAAACGGGGCTTCCCAAAAGCAGAAACGGTGATCCTAGGAGCGGGGTTCAACAACAGGAGTACCTCTACCTGCGGCATGACGTAACGCACTCAAGGAGGTCGACAACAGTACCAAATATGTGAAATCAGAAAGTACTTAAATGAAATCATATCATTTTAAAACCAATTTTACAAATATGTACGAAACAACCAATGTAACCGCACATAGTGCCACAGCATAACCAAGAGCAAAATAGATATAACATAACTGGTCTTTTCTAGGCCGCTATTGATCGAAGCAAGGCCATTCGCCCATAGTATCATTATGCGTGCCTAATCCTGGAACTCCCGCAGTCCGCATAGGCCGCATAGGCCCGCATGAGGTATTCCTCGCATCGGGGGTAGCTAACCCGCAGATCATCCTCGACACGAAGTCCGTGATAGTCCTATGGACCGCATGAGGTATTCCTCGACGGCCAGAACACACCCGAGTGATCAATCACCGGAACTCCCGCACTCCGCATAGGTCACATGGACCCGCATGAGGTATTCCTCGCATCGAGGTGGCAAGTCCTCGCATCATAACAAGTCCGGGGGTATGTGATATAATAGCAAGATAATCGCTTATCGTTTAACAACGTAAGCACAACAAGAATAACCCCCTTACACAAACATCACAAGACACTAACACACGTAGCATCATAACATGTTTACTTATGAAACCATCTTACTACACTTTCCAGAAATCAATACAAGACTTTCATAAACAAATAAGTAAACCGTTCCTTTTATCTTTCTTAAGTCGTTATACCTGACTTCCCATAAAGCTAGTATAACTCTTAAGCTTTTAAAACCAAGTATTACTTTTCTTTCAAAAATGATTCATAACTCCTTTGAAATATTTCCAAGATTCTTATCATTTAAAACTCAAGTCAAAAGACATCAAAGTAAAACCAAGTTTAGTTAACACATGTACGTCTACCGTACTATATATATTTCAAAAGTATCATGCTCAAGAGGATAGGAAGAATCACATACCTCTTCGGCTTAATCCACAAGCCAAGTCGAGTATGCCGCGCGTAGAAGATCCACCTATAATATTCACAATACATCTATCAACTTCTAGTTCTCTTCATAGAATACTTCTAAGTACAAGGATCCTTATCCTACAGAAAATTTGGCAGCACCTCCCCCCCCACAATCACCTACATAACCCCCCCCCCCTTAACAAGGCATGCTACCAAGCCAACAACTCCAAGGGGATTACACATCTAACCGGACGTGTTCAATTCTACTTCACAGTAATACTACACAAGTCTACCGTAAATACAGTCCAATGTAAATACAGTTCGATCCTTTATAATATTCGTTCTACATATAGTATACTCAACTATACATCACTACAACATGTAATATCCAATTACAATAGGGGGGGGGGAGGTAAAGATCATTACCTCGATAAGCCCAAAATTATCCAAGATTTAAGTCGCTCCTAAGCAAGGTTTAGCTCCAATTCCTTACGCTCCAACCCACTACAAGCAACCCTTAGAAGTTTCTAAACAACTTCTCTTAACACTTCAAATCCAAAAAGTGAAGAACACTTAGGCTTTAGATGTGGCAAGTTTCGGCCAAGGGGTAGTTTTAGGGGCTAGGGTGTGAAATCTTTTCTAACCCTTGGTTAATAATCTTCCTAATACACTAAGGAAGAACACTTAAGAGTCTAAGAATTTTTGGACAAAGTTTGGTTAAGGGAGAGGGGTGTTGGACGAGAACTACTACAAAGGGGGAAAGGATTTTTGTGACTTGGAAATTGTTTAAGTGGATGAAGAAGTCTTGCTATCAAGGGGGGTATTTATAGAGAAATCAAGGGCTAGGATCATAGAAAGTGTGTGGTCTATATTGGGCCATGTGTGTGTGGGTCCCACTTATCTATCTACTACACAAATATCTTGCAAGACTTTGACCAAATGTTTTAAGCCTTTAAAATGACAAAAACGTGCAAGGCCAACTTGTCCACCAATTCGTCCAACATGTGCCACCTAGGGGTGACACATGTCGCCCTCCTATTGGTCCAAAATATTTCATCTCCCGAAAATATCCGTAATGCCAAAAATCTGAAAATAAAGTGGGCCCCACAAAACCGTAAATCCTCCCGTGGGCCCCGCGTGACCAATTCCGGAAATAAAATTCCAATGTTTCTAAAATAATCCCAGAAGTCCGAATACCAACTGAAATCCAATTCCTATCAACGAACCTATTTCCTTCACAAAAACCGGAAACTTTTCCGTCGAAAATCACATCTTTCTTCCTTTCTAATTTAAATGTCGTATTCTCGTACGTACGGCCTCACATACATACCCTGGAACTATGGGGTGTAATAGTTTGCTTGCATATGGGTTGCTCATATAGACATTCGTGCAAGTGTCATATCTCCACATCTCCGCGTCCCTCCATAAAGGGCCGGCAACTTGTTTAAAGGATACCATGGGTTAGCTCCCACGCGCGAGTGGTACACACTCACGGGTCGGTATTTGACTCGCGGGTTAAATTTCCGGTTATATATAAGCCACGGATTAGCTATCCGTGATGCTAGTATCGTACCGATGACTCATCGGGTCCACATGACCTAAGCGGTGAAATAGTCCTTCATGGGTGAAATAGTCCTATGATAGGTCAGATTATAACACGCAGGTGGTCGACTCGCACCGAACGACATTCATGTTTTGAAAGCGGTATTGATTACATTAATGAAAGGGTGCATTGTGGTTATGACTTAAAGTGAACGAGTTGGTCTCATTGTTAAAAGCATAACTTAAAAGATAAAAAGGATTGCATTACTCTACGATCGCAAGCGTTCAGTGTGCTAATTGATGTTATATTATATCATGGAGGATTCCACGGGCATGATTGATATTCTGGGCGTGAGACCCATGGTTATATTTGAGTAATGACTTTGAGGGCATGCGTCCCTGACTTGATATGATCGCTATGTATCGTGTATCAGAGGTTGGCTATCATACATGTCTCCTGCTTTGTATAGATCGTTATGATTTAGTTATGACTTTCATCGCTTCACATACTTGGTACATTCTTCAGACCGACTTTTCGGGGCCGCTCATGCCGCAGTTTAGGCACGCAGCTTGGTGATCTGCAGTGTAGGACCGCCAGAGTTTTTGGATAGCTCCATCTGTTCAGGAGTTTATCATTTTGGTATAGATCCTTCAGTACAGGCTTTTGTACAGTTATGGGTACGGCGGGGCCTTGTCCCGTCATAGTTCAGTATAACTGTTTGTCACGACCCGATCCCGGGCCCGTGACTGGTGCCTTACCCCGGGCACCCTAGTGATACAAGATCAGAGAAAATCAGCGGAAATAAAAACTTAAACATGGAACAAGAGATATGATAAAAAAACAGGCCAACTAAAACGGTTGCCTCCTTACATATATACAGAAATTGAACAGTTACATCCTTTACAACCTTGCCCACAACAGTACTATAGACCTCTAAGAATGTGACCACAACTATGACGGGACAGGGCCCCGCCATACCCCTGAATGTACAAGAACCTACAACTCAGGGAAAACATACCAAAAGATAAGCCTCCGGAGAAACGGAGCTTCCCAATACGCTGAACTGTGATCCTATGAGCGAGGATCAACAACCGATGTACCTCTACCTGCGGCATGAACGCAGCCCCCCGAAGGAGGTCAGTACAACAGGTACCAAGTATGTGAAACTGAAAATACTGTAAATGAAATCATAGTAGTCTATATAAAACATGAGACATATATGATAACCAAACTACAGTACATAATATGTAAGCAGACACGTCAAGTCAGGGACTCACGCCCTCAAAATCATCACTCAAATATAAATATGGGTCTCACGCCCACCACATCATTCGTGCGCGTGGAATACCTTCCTCACTGCCAGCAGTCTGTGATATAGCAACACCAAGGAGTACACATGAACACCAGGTCCCACCTGTGTCATAACAACCGTGACGGCAAGTACGGCGCTAACTACCAGATACCAAAGCCGCATCCTCAACTGACCGGGGCAAGTACGAAAGCCAACTACCAGATACCAAAGCCGTACCAACAAATCTACATAACCATACCACGAAGCTGACCCAGGGCAAGTACTAAAGCCAACTACCAGATACCACCTGCGCCATGTAGCTGGCCGGGGCAAGTACGAAGACTAACTACCGCCACTGCCGAATCACGAGACTTCGCCACAAACCGAACGGGCAAGTACGAAGGCAAACTACCAGATACCAATCCGAATCAGCCACGACTTCGGGGCAAGTACGAGAGCCAACTACCAGATACCAAGCCGAATCAGTAAAACCTCATGGAGAGCTAGTCCATGGAATTATAATCGCAGGTTGCACTGCGGAATGCTCCACACCGCAGACGCCCAAGTAAGATCATAACAAATCAGCCGGCCCTCCATCGAGAGACGCGGTTGTATAGAAATACAATACTAGCACGACAAGGCTATCACACACAAACATAGGCAAGTTACACACAACTCAAGGTACTTTCATTTTATGCCAAAGTCCAGGTTTTAACCCCAAAGTACTACGTACATTAAATTCTTTTTAAAAGATCCATTTCTTTTACAAAGGTCACCCGATGCCCGTATTATAAAAAATAGAGTGACTAACATTTTTAAGTAAACCAAAACAACTTCCATACTTTCCTTTTTAAACCAAATTAAGACAATACCATGCGTTCTTTTTAGACCAAAACACTTCTCCTTTTAAAGTCAAGTTACCATTTTAAAACCAATGATAAAACCATTCTTTTGTTTTCATAAAGTCGTTATAACTAACTTCCCATAAAGATGTTATAACACTTTATGTTTTAAACCAATTTAAGACAAAACAATGTCTTTCTTTTAAACCAAAAACTCTTCAATTCTGCAAGTCTCTTTTCTTTTAGAAATCAAGTTCCTTACTTTGGAAATTTAAGAAAATTCATGCTTGTTTATAATGATTCTTATTAAAGCAGCCATGATCTAGGAAATGTAATACAATTTTGTCTTATCTTAGCTTCTATGCAGATGGAGGTTTCTACTGGTTTTAATAGTAATTAATTAGTCAATACATTTTCCTTTAACAACGCTGCAGTGGTTTGTTCGATACTTATTCTCATTTCTGAAATCAATATAATATTATTCCTTTTAAAACCCAAGTACCCATTTCTCATAAAAGCGGTTTCACAACTGTTTAACACAACCCAAGTCCTTATTATTTCACATCAAGTCATTTATAAGTCAAGTCTCTTATCTTTTAAAAACCACAACCCATTTCTTTACCTACATAAAGTTGTTATAACCAACTTCCCATAAAGCCGTTATAACACTTTATGTTTTAAACCAACCAA
This sequence comes from Przewalskia tangutica, assembly GCA_029844215.1. NCBI lineage: Eukaryota > Viridiplantae > Streptophyta > Magnoliopsida > Solanales > Solanaceae > Przewalskia > Przewalskia tangutica. The sequence goes on from CM056729.1 coordinate 96,263,082, forward strand.
ATTCATTTAACATATGTATGTCTACCGTACTACATAGTTCACAACATATCATGCTAGAAGAGATAGGAAGAGGTTCACATACCTCGCGACGATTATTGTCACGACCAACCTGCCCGTGGATCTGCCTACCCGGCACCCAAATAGACATACATCGAGTAATCAATAACATAAAACAAGACATGATATAATATGAAATGTGAAGCTTATACGAGAAAACTTGCCTTTCGCATATATATATAAACTTTAAAACCAATAGCTATATCCCATTTACAACTCGCCCACAACAAGATTTCATGCACTTCTAAGAATAATATGACAACAATGGCGGACAGTGGCCGCCATACCACGAATGTAAGTACTACTACGACAGGGACTATACCATTGATAAGTCTCCGAGAAACGGAGCTTCCCAAACGCTGAATCGTGACTCCTAAGAGCGAGGATCAACGATCGTGTACCTTTTACTGCGGCATGAACGCAGCCTCCGAGGTCGCATAACAGTACCAAGTATGTGAATCGAAAAATCAGAATGAAATCATAGTAGTCTATATAAGTAGGAGACATGTATGATAACCAAACTACGCTCACAATAAATAAGCAAATATGTCAAGTCGTGGACTCACGCCTCAAGTCATCACTCAAATATAACTACGGGTCTCACGCCACAACATAAACAAGAGCGAAATAGATATATCAGAATCGGTCTTTTCTAGGCCGCTAATGATCGGCAAGGCCAATCGCCCATAGGATCATTATGTGTGCCTAATCCTCGACTTTCCGCACTCGCATAGTCACACATAGACCCGCATAGTCGTATAGACCAAGACGGTAGCTAACCCCTGCATCTCCTCGACTCCGCACCGCATAGTCTCAATAGACCGCATAGTCACACAGATCGCATAGGGCATCCCCGATCGGGATAATACACCCTAATGATCAACTCGAGCATACCGCTGCCCGCATAGTCACACGCATCGCGATAGCCGTATAGACCCGCGTCAGGGTGGCAAGCCCTGTGATAACAAGTCATCGGGTATGTGTCACGACCTGCTCGGTTCGTGATCGTGCCTTACCCGGGCACCAAAGTAGTCATACATCATAGTAATCAGCGGAATATAAAAACAAGACATGAAACAATTGTAAAATGAGACACAGTTTTATGTGAGAAAATGTCGCCTTTCGGTATATATATATAAACATAGTTTTGCAGTTACATCCCAACTGCATAATAGACTACTGCACCTCTAAGAAGATAACAACTATGGACGGGCCCCGCCTTACCCTGAATGTACAAAACTATATACAACAACAGGAGATCATACCCAAAAGTCGAGCCTCGGAGAAGATGGAGCTCCCGACACCAAAGCAAAAGATCCTAAGGATGTGGATCTAGCACTGCTTGCCCTTACTGCGGATGAACGCAGCTTCGGGCGAGGTCGATAACAGTACCAAGTATGTGAAATCAGAAAGTACTTAAATGAAATCAAAGTATTTTAAAACCATTTGTAAATACAATCGCTCAATTGCACATAGTGCCATATCACAAACAAGAACAATACTAGGTAAATCAGAATAAAGATTTTCTAGGCCGCGAATGATCGAAGCGCCAATCGCCCATAGTATCATTATGCGTGCCTAATCTCGACTTCCGCAATCCGCATAGTCACACATAGATCCGCATGAGGTATTCCTCGACGGGGTAGCTAACCCCTGCATTCTCCTCGACTCCCGCACCGCATAGTATCAATAGACCGCATAGTCACATTGCATCGCATAGGCATCCCCGTGACGGATAAACACCCGAATGATCAATCTCCGGAACTCCCGCAGCCCGCATAGTCACATAGATCGCATAGCCGATAGACCCGCATCAAGCGTGGCAAGCCCTGTGATAACAAGTCGAGGGTAGGTGATATAATAACAAGATAACCGACTTACCGCTTAGCAACGTAAGCCCAATCAAGAATGACCCCTTTCACCACATCACAAGACACTAACACACGTAGCATCATAATATGTCTACTTTTCAAACAATCTTATTACACCTTACGTAAATCAATACAAGGTTTTTATAAACAAATAAGTAAACAGTTCCTTTTATCTTTCTTAAGTTGTTATACCTAACTTCCCATAAAGTTAGTATAAATCTTAAGGTTTTTGTTTAAAAACCAAATATTTCCTCGTTAAAAATGATTCAAAGATTCTTTTGAAATGCATCAAGATTCTCATTATTCGTGCTTAAGTCAAAAGACATTGCCGTAATTATTATTCAGCTTAAGTCAAAAGACATTGCCAGTAATTATTATTCGCTTAACACACGCTTCACCGCACTATATATATATGTTAAAATATCATGCTTAAGAGTATATGAAGAATCACATACCTTCCGTGAAATCCACCGCCAAGTCGAATATGTCGCGCAGAGAATCACTATAATAGTCAAATACGCCTATCAACGCCTAGACTATTCTCAGAAATGATTCTAAGTAGAGGGTTCTCTATTCTATGGAAAATTGGGCAGCACTTCCCTACCCGTCGAGCTACTCAAGTCTACTTTGAAAACAGTCCTAAGTAAGTATAGTTCAATTATTCTTCTTTTAAACCCTTCTACTGTGATAACAGTTCAATTCTATTCGTTAATATCCTTCAGTGTATCTTATACTCAAGTCTATACTATTCTTATATGTAATATCCAATTACAATAGAAGGACAAGAGTATTTACCTCGATAAGCCCAAAATTATCCAAGTTAAATGTCGCTCCTGAGCAAGGTTTAGCTCCTAACTTGTCGCCCGATAGCTCCAAGAAACCCTTAGAAGTTCTACACAACTTCTACTAAAATACTATAAGGGATTTGGGCTAGGTATTTTGAATAGTGACTATACTTGGAAGACAACTTTCTACCAAGGGAGGGGGTAGGTTTCTGCCAGACTACTAGGCTAGAGGGTGTTTCGCCAAGGGCCTTCATGAGGGAGGGGAGTGTTTGGACGAAAACACAACAAGAGAGGGGAGGGATTTTTCAAGACTTGGAAATTGATTTGTGGATGAAGAACTCTTCATCTTAAGGGGGGTATTTATAGGCCAACCAATGGCCAAGATGAAGCCAAGTGGTAGGCAAGTGTAAGGTCAAGATTTGGGCAAGTGTCCTTATCCATCTACTACACAAAAATATCCTACCAACTCCTTGACAAAAAGGCCATTCCAATCGTCCAAATGGATGCCTCACGTCCACTAACTAGAGGGTGACAAGTGTCGCCCTCTCGTTGGTCCAAAATGTTTCGTCTCTCAGAAAAATCCGCAAAAATAATAAATGTCATAGCCGGAATTTTCCCTTCGCAAGTTTTGTAAAACGTTTCGTCGGAAAACGATTCTTTTTGATAGGTGTGCCCAATCTTTTTCGTCCAATGCCTAACCTTAAGGCAAAACTTTTGTACGTATGCCCTCGCGTGCATACTCTGGAAAATATGGGGTATAACATTCTCCCCTCCTTAGAAACATTCACCCCGAATGTTCCTTCCCAAGACAGTTAACGATAAAGCTTAAACAGTTTGCAAATGCTACATACGGCCACAAAACAACACTTAAGCATAAATGACAATGAAAATTTACAAGTAGGAAAGTGAATTACCTGGAGGTGTGGGGAATAGGTGAGGATACTTCTGTCTCATGTCCTCCTCAGCTTCCCACGTCATCTCCTCCCTGAGCTCGTTCCGCCTCAAGACTTTGACGGAAGCCACGTCCTTGGTCCGCAGACGCCTAACCTGACGATCGATTATCGCAATGAGAACCTCCTCATACGATAACCCCTCGGTCACCTGGACATCGTCAATCGGGTGTACCCTAGATGGATCCCCGATACATCTCCTCAACATAGAAACGTGAAAAACCGGATGCACTGCCTCCAGATCGGACGGCAGATCCAACTCATAGGCAACCTTGCCTACCCTGCGGACAATCTGATACGGCCCAATGTACCTTGGGCTGAGTTTCCCTTTCTTCCCGAATCTCATCACACCCTTCATGGGTGACACCTTCAGGAAAACACAATCATCAACCTCGAACTCGGATGCCGACGGCGATGATCTGATATGACTTCGCCGACTACGAGCCGCCAAGAATCGCTCTCGATAAGTTTCACCTTATCCACCGCCGCTGCACCAACCGTCCTACTAATCGCACTCGCCTACATCAAACCATCCTATCGGCGACCGCACTTCCTCCCATACAAGGCCTCATAGGCGCCATCCGAATACTGGAGTGGTAGCTATTATTATATGCAAACTCAACTAGAGGCAAATGATCCTCCCACCTACCTCGAAGTCGATAACACAGCTCGCAGATATCCTCGAGTGCGGATAGTGCGCTCGCCTGTCCGTCTGCGTCGGATGGAATGCAAGACTGTGCTCACCGTCCCAAACCCTTCTCGAAAGACCTCGAGTTAGCCGAACGGGCTCCTCGCGATATGATCGAAATAGGGACTCCATGCATCGACGATCTCTGATGTAAAGTCCGCATAATCCTCACCGAAAAGTCGCCCTAACGGAAGAAAGTGGGCTGATTTCACCGTCGACGATAACCCATATAGAATCATGTCTCCTCCGAGTGCGAGGTAATCTGTGATAAAGTCCATGTTGATCACCTCCCACTTCCGGTCGGGATCTCTATCGTCGCAACAAACCACTGTGCCTCGTGCTCTACCTTCACCGCCGACAACACGCATCGAGCTACGAACTCGCAACGTCCTCTTCAAGCCATCCCACCAATACACGATCGGCGTCGTGGTACATCTTGGTCGACCGACGGATGGAGTAACGCCGCGTGTGCTTCCCAAGAACTCCGCCAAAGTCCTCAAACATCCAAACACACAACCCGCCTCAAACCTTAGCACCCCATCAGGTGCTACCTCAAAAGGACCCTTCCCCTCACGAAGAGCCGTATCACGGTACCGCGTCAAAATTGGATCATCAAACTGTTGCCTCTTCACCTCCTCGACGATGGAAGACTCGGCAACCTCTCGAACTCGAACTCCACTGCTATCAGAATCAATCAAACGGACACCAAGGCTCGCTAACGGATGCAAATCATGAACCATGACCCTCCTCTCTGGCTGCACATATGATAGGCTACCCATCGACCTACGACTAAGGGCATACGCACAACATTGGCCTTCTCGTGGTACGGGATGTCAACATCATAATCCTTGGCGCTCTAACCACCGTCTCGCCGTAAGTTCAGCTCTCTCGTGAAGATATACCGAGGCTCTTGTGGTCTGTATAAATATCCATGAACCCCATACAAATAGTGCCTCCGGATCTTCAAGGCGTGAATCACCGCTAACTCCAAATCATGGGCGGGTAGTTCCTCTCGTGTTTTTAAATTGCCGGGATGCATACACTATAACCTTGCCCCGATCAACACACATCCCAACCCGATGCGCCGACGTCACAATACACGCATATAACCGTCTGGACCTGCGGAAGAGTAAGAACGGGCGGTCGTCGCCTCCTTCAAGAATCGAAACCACGCCACACGCATCGTCCCACCAAACTTAGCCGCTTTCCGAGTTAGCCTAGTCAATGGTGCAGAGATAGAAGCAAACTTCTACGAACCGATAATAACACGCAAGGCCGAAATCGCGAACCTGCGCTGAGTAAGGTCGAGGCCAACTCGATCGCCGATCTTGGCCGTATCCACCGAATACCATCGGCCCGACAATATGCCCAAGAAAAGCCACCAAGTCAACGAATTCACACTTCAAAACTTGGCGTATAATCACGGTCCCGAGAACTCTCAAAGACGCCTCAAATGCTCCGCATGCTCCACTCGAGCGATAATAAACCAAGATTTCATCACTGATCACTATCAACATCGTGTCCAAATTTGGTTTGAACACTCGGTTCATCAAATCCATGAATACAACCGGAGCATTGGTCAACCCAAAAGACATGACCACGAACTCATAATGCGTGCATCGGGTCGGAATGCGATCTAGGGACATCCGCCTCTAACTCGCACTGATGATAGCGATCGCAGATCAATCTTGAGAAACATCTCGCACTCGCACCGGTCGAACAAATCATCAATCCCGGGAAGGGTATCGTTCTTAATGGTCACCTTGTTCACCGCTCAGTAATCAACACACATGCGTGGCCCCGCCCTTCTTCTTCACGAACAATATCGGGCTCCCGGGGAGAAACACTAGGCTCGATGAAGCCCTTTCTCCAAAGAAATCTCGTAGCTGGTCCTTCAACTCTCTCAACTCGGCAGGTGCCATTCTGTATGGCGGAATTGAAATAGGCCGAGTGTCTGGCAGTACATCGATACAAAACTCTATCTCCTCTCGGGAGGATACCGGAGGTTGTCCGGAAACACGTGCGGGAACTCTCGACTCATCGAATCGACCGAAATCGCACCGCAGCCTCGGTATCAAACACCGAACGAGATGGTAGATATACCCTTCGCACCATCTTCCTAGCCTTGAGGTAAGAAATAAACCTACCTCGGCGTACGGTGTTCCTCCCACTCAACAACTGCTCTCACGAAAATGGAACTGTACTACTCTCTCTCTCGGTCTACATTGGCATAGCAGAAGCTAACCAATCCATACCCATGATCACGTCGAAATCGCCATGTCCAACTCTACCAAGTCGGCTAGGGTCTGACGACTGCATAAGGTCACTGGACAAGCCCTATATACCCGCCGAGCTACCACCGAATCACCCACCGGCGTAGCTACCTCGAAAGGGTCTATGGACTCAGGCTCTATCCTCATCCTACTAGCAACAAGGGGAGATATGTAGGACGAGTAGAACCCGGATCTATCAAGGCATACACATCATAATCGAGATCGATAAGGTACCGTGGCGACATCGGTGAGGCCTCCCGGTCCCGCTTACCGGACAAGGCATAAATGCGGCTCGAGGACCACTAGAATCGGGACCGCGCCACGACCTGCCGCGACTGCTGGCCCATGAGTACCACGCCTCGGGCGAGTAATCGTAGGAGATGATGAACCGCAACAGACCTCGAGACTAAGCCCTACCACCGCGCCCCGATCGGACAGGCTCGCAAAATGACCTGCTGGCCACAAGTATAGCAAGCTCCCGAGTAGTACTACGGCTCCGAATGGAATCTACCACAACGGACACCGAGCGGACTCGATCGGTTAGCACCCTTTGCTACTCGAAATCAAGTCCCGGGCCCCGACCGCCCCGAATACTCTGGTTGTACTGACAATGATGTGGGAGTGCTCTGAGCTGGCTGGGGTGCAAATCTAGACTGCTGCTGAGGCCGTCCACCCCGAGAACTACCAAAAGAACCGGCCGTCTTGGCCTTCTTCTGATGCTGATATTTGTCGACTCGTCGGTCTCTGCGCTCCTCGCATCCAAGTGCATGAGCCTGCATACGGGTAATGTCCATGTCTGGCTGAAGAGCCACACCCGCACAAGACTCGGCCATATAATCATCTAGCCCGGTGACATAGCGATGCACCCTATCCTCCATATCCGCTACCAATGCAGGGACATATCGAGCCAAAGAATCGAACTCGACATTGTACTCCCTAACTGTGGCCCTCTCGCCTCTCAGTAACAAAAATCTGTCGGCCCGCGCCCTCCTCATCTGTGGAGGCAAGAAGTGAGTGAGGAAAGCCTCCGAGAACTCATCCCAAGTAGCTGGGGACGCGTGCTCTCCCCGGGATAACTCCCACGAATCAAACCAATCGAATGCGGTATCACGCAGCCGATGCGAACCGAAGATCACGGACTCGGTCTCCGACGCCCTGATCACCCTCATAATCCTTCAGAATCGACGGATGAACTCTGCGGATCATCCTCGGCCTCGACCCGTAAAACTCGCGGCTACAACTCAGAAATCTCGTAGCCTCAAACTATTCGCCTCGGGTGAACCACGGTACTACGATTTGGGCTGAATCGGAATCGCAGATCCAGCCTATCCTCATGTCCGCCACGATCACGGCGAATCGGGCCATCTCCTTGTACCCTAACTCCTCTCGCCTGTGCCGGGACCGGGAGGGGCGGTATCGTGGTCTCTGGCTGGGCCGACGGCGTCATGGAACTCGCCATCTCGTATAGATCGGGCACGAGCCTCGTAACTCTCGGTGTCCTACTAGCGGCTCTCACGCTTTGCCGCTTCTGGGCGGTTGCCTTACGTGAAGGCATAATCATATGTAAAAGGAATACGTTAGAGGTCCAACTTATAACACGACTCTAAGGCACGATCTCGAGTGAGAAGAATGGAAACCAATCCTAAATATCCTATAGCCTCACGATTATTGGTGTGGTGCACAACACACCGATAATCAAGACTCTACTAGATACGGTGCAGACACTTTCGAGGATTAATCGCTCGATACCACTTTTGTCACGACCCGTTCCGGGGCCCGTGACTGGTGTCTTACCCGGGCACCCAAGTAGTCATACATCAGAGTAATCAGCGTAATATAAAAACAAGACATGAAACAATTGTAAAATGAGACACGCTTTTATGTGAGAAAATGTCGCTTTCGCATATATATATAAACATAGTTTTGCAGCTTACATCCCAACTGCATAATAGGACTACTGCACTTAAGAAGATAAACAACTATATGGACAGGCCCCGCCATACCTGAATGTACAAAACTATATACAACAACAGAGAGATCATACCTAAAAGTCGAGCCTCGGAGAAGATGGAGCTCACGACACCAAAGAAAAAGATCCTAAGGATGTGGATCTAGCACCTGCTTGCCCTTACCTGCGGTATGAACGCAGCCCCCCGAAGGAGGTCAGTACAACAGGTACCAAGTATTTGAAACTTTAAAGTACTTAAATGAAATCAAAGTATTTTAAAACCATTTGTAAATACACCGCTCAATTGCACAGTGCCATATCACAAACAAGAACAATACTAGGTAAATCAGAATGTGTCTTTTCTAGGCCGCGAATGATCAAGCAAGGTCAATCGCCTATAGTATCATTATGCGTGCCTAATCACGGACTTCGCAGTCCGCATAGGTCACACATGCACCCGCATGAGGTATTCTCGCGACGGGGTAGCTAACCGGTATTCTCCCGACTCCCGCACCGCATAGTCTCGATAGACCGCATAGTCACACGCATCCGCATAGGGCATCCTCGTGACGGATAAACACCGAATGATCAATCTCGAACTCTCGCAGCCCGCATAGTCACATAGATCGCATAGCCGTATAGACCGCATCGGTGGCAAGCCCTCGGTATAACAAGTCGAGGGTAGGTGATATAATAACAAAGACAACCGACTTACTGTTTAACAACGTAAGCCCAATCAAGAATGACCTTTCACCACATCACAAGACACTAACACACGTAGCATCATAATATGTCTACTTTTCAAACAATCTTACTACACCTACGTAAATCAATACAAGGTTTTTATAAACAAATAAGTAAATAGCCTTTTATCTTTCTTAAGTTGTTATACCTAACTTCCCATAAAGTTAGTATAACTCTTAAGGTTTTTGTTTAAAAACCAAATATTTCCCTTCTGTTAAAAATGATTCAGTATTCTTTTGAAATGCATCAAGATTCTCATTATTTAGGCTTAAGTCAAAAGACATTGTAATTATTATTCAGCTTAAGTCAAAAGACATTGCGTAATTATTATTCGGCTTAAGTCAAAAGACATTGCCGTAATTATTATTCGGTTAACACATGACGCTTCACCGTACTATATATATATGTTAAAATATCATGCTTAAGAGTATAGGAAGAATCACATACCTTCTCGGCGAAATCCACCTGCCAAGTCGAATATGTCGCGCGCAGAGAATCAGCCTATAATAGTCAAATACGTCTATCAACGTCTAGTCTATTACGTAAGATTCTAAGTAGAGGTTCTCTATTCTATGGAAAATTGGGCAGACTTCCCTACCCGTCGAGCTACTCAAGTCTCGTGAAAACAGTTCTAAGTAAGTATAGTTCAATTATTCTTCTTTTAAACCCTTCTCGTGATAATGATTCAATTCTATTCTTTAATATCCTTCAGTGTATCTTATACTCAAGTCTATACTATTCTTATATGTAATATCCAATTACAATAGAAGGACAAGAGTATTTACCTTGATAAGCCCAAAATTATCCAAGTTAAATGTCGCTCGAGCAAGGTTTAGCTCCTAACATGCGCTCAGATAGCTCCAAGAAACCCTTAGAAGTTCTACACAACTTCTACTAAAATACTATAAGGGATTTGGGCTAGGGTATTTTGGAATAGTGACTAAACTTGGAAGACAACTTTCTACCAAGGGAGGGGGGGGTAGGTTTCGGCTAGGACTACTAGGCTAGAGGGGGGGGGGTGTTTCGGCCAAGGGCCTTCACAAGGGGGGGAGTGTTTGGACGAAAACACAACAAGAGAGGGGAGGGATTTTTCAAGACTGGGAAATTGATTTGTGGATGAAGAACTCTTCATCTTGCTGGTATTTATAGGCCAACCAATGGCCAAGATGAAGCCAAGTGGTAGGCAAGTGTAAGGTCAAGATTTGGGCAAGTGTCCTTATCCATCTACTACACAAAAATATCCTACCAACTCCTTGACAAAAAGGCCATTCCAATCGTCCAAATGGACGCCTCACGTCCACCAACTAGAGGGTGACAAGTGTCGCCCTCTCGTTGGTCCAAAATGTTTCGTCTCTCGGAAAAATCCGCAAAAATAATAAATGTCATAGCCGGAATTTTCCCTTCGCAAGTTTTGTAAAACGTTTCGTCGGAAAACGATTCTTTTTGATAGGTGTGCCCAATCTTTTTCGTCCAATGCCTAACCTTAAGGCAAAACTTTTGTACGTATGCCCTCGCGTGCATACTCTGGAAAATACGGGGTATAACAGTATGTGATATAATAACAGTACAACGGGCTTAAAGTTTAACAACATAAGCACAACAAGAATAACCCCTTTACACAACACCACAAGATACTAACACACGTAGTATCCTAACATGTTTACTTATCAAATCAACAAGAAAGTATTACAAGGCTATCACAAACCAATACAATCAAGTTATTCACACAAGTTACTTTCTACTTTATGTTAACAAGTTCGGGTATTTATTCCCAAAGTACTTCATACATTAACTTTTTTTTTAAGATCCGCTTCTTTCACAAAAGTCACACAATACCCGTAGTATAAAAATAGAGTGACTATCTTTTTAAGTAAACCAAAACCCTTCCTTTTGTAAAATCACGTAACAACATTATTTTCCAAACGTTCAAGTTTGCCTAATTTCAATTGCTCAAGTTCTCATTTTTGAAAGGTTTCGTAGTTCATAGTTTAAATCACTTAATGATATAATTCTCCTTTAAAACAATTTGAGATACATAGGCCTTATATGTGAGTAGGTTATTCTTGTTCATAATCAATCTTATTTAAGAAGCCATGATCTAGGAATTGTAATATCATTTTGTCTCATCTTAGCTTCTATGTAGATGGAGGTTTCTCGGTTTTAATAATACTTTATTAGTCAATACACTTCCTTTATTAGTATTCTTTGTGGTTTGTTCGATACTTATTCTCATTTCCGAAATCAGTAAAACATTATTCCTTTTACAAACCAAGTACTCATTACTCAAGAATGAGGTTTCACACAAAAACTCATATTAATTTATTTAAGTCAAGTCTCTTATCTTTTAAGATAAAGTCTCTTAACTTCTAAAATTAATAAACCATTCTTTTTATCTCTCTTAAGTCGTTATACCTAACTTCCCATAAAGCTAGTATAACTCTTAAGCTTTTAAAACCAAGTACTACTCTTCTTTCAAAAAGGATTCTTAATTCTTTTGAAATACTTCAAGATTCTTATTATTCAGGCTTAAGTCAAAAGACATTGCCGTACAATTACGTTCAGTTAACACACGTACGTCTACCGTACTATATATATATTCTTTAAAAATATCATGCTCAAGAGGATAAGAAGAATCACATACCTCGCGACGATTATCGACTATTAGCAAAACGCTCCACGGCTATAACCCGGCTAACCTCGTCCACCTTTCAAGTAGTACATGCTACTCGCAGATCAATCAACCTATAAAGGTTATACAAGTCTATCATTGCCTAGACTACCCTTGTAGAATATTCTTCTGAAGTGATTTCAGTTCAAGCCTATTCTGTAATATCCTTCTATTACAGTTCAATTCTCTTCTATGAATCTTATATTCATTTCTATACAACTACAGTATGTAATTTCCAATTACAATAGAAGGATAGGATTATTTACCTCGGTAAGCCCAAAATTATCCAAGTTTAATGTCGATCCTGAGCAACGTTTAGCTCCTACTCCGGGTGCTCCAACCCGCTCCAACAACCCTTAGAAGTTCTACGCAACTTCTTCTTAATACTCCAACCAACTATGCAGATTTTCCTTAGGGTTTCGTTTAGTGACTGAAGGGAAGCATAATAGTATTTCTGGGCTTTTAGTATAGGTGTAACCTTGGAATACTACAAGGTATTTGGGCCAAGGTATTTGGAATAGTAACTATACTTGGAGAGTATTTCTACCAAGAGGGGGGGTAGTATTTTTTGAGAACAACTTTAGGTAGTGGGGTACTCGGCCAAGGCCACTAGGAGGGGGGGGTTTCGGCCAAAGCCCCACCAAGGCTTGGACGAGAACCTAGCTAAGAGGGGAGGGAGAATTCAAGACTTAGAAACTATTTTAGGATGAAGAAGTTCATCAACCAAGGGGGGTATTTATAGGCCAACCAATGGCCAAGATCAAGCCAAGTGCTAAGCAAGTGTAGGGTGAGGATTTATCCAAGTGTCCTTATCCATCTACTACACAAAATATCCTACCTAACCAAGACCTCCCAATCGTCCAACTTGCCGCCCCACATCCACCAACTTGAGGGTGACAAGTGTCGCCCTCTCGTTGGTCCAAAATATTTCGTCTCTCGGAAAAATCGGCAAAAATTATAAATGACATAGCCGTAATTTTCCCTTCGCAAGTCTTGTAAAACGTTTCGTCGGAAAACGATTCTTTTCGGTACTTGTGAACAAAATTTCGTCCTTGCCTAATCTTTAAAGCTCAAACTTTTCTACGTACGTCCTCACGTACATACTCTGGAAATACGGGGTATAACATTCTCCCCTCCTTAGAAACATTCGTCCCGAATGTTCCTTCTCAAGACAGATAACGATAAGTTCCTCTTAACATAACAAGTTGCCATTGCCACACCTGGCCACAAAATATCACACGCGCAAATACTTAGTCCAAGTCCACGAGGAATCACCTTTAACATCACAAAAACTCCCACCCAAGGGCTAAAAGATACTCCCTTCGAATCTTCACTTTACAAAAGAAAAGATCACCTCTATGTTCTTACACATGCTCGCTTCTTCCCTTACTCATCGTACCCTTCTCGTACACTCGAACTCTTTCTCATAACTTACCACATTCCGGTTACTGCTTCCGTTTCCAAGACTCTGGGTTACTACCTCCAACTTGGTCATCATTAACTGAGAATACTCTGGATGGATCTCCGATACTCTTCCGAACATAGAAACATGAAGGATCGGACGTACTGCCTCCTACGTCGGACGGCAATGCTAACTATAGGCAACCTGTCCTATTCTTCACATGACCTGAAAAGGCCCAAAGTAACTCGGGCTAAGTTTCCTCTATTTTCCGAATCTCGTCACACCCTTCCGGGGTGGTACCTTCAAGAAGACCCACCGTCTGAACTCAACCTGCCGTGCCGCCGATTATCCGCACGACTTCCATTGACTCTGAGCTGCCGATAACCTCTCCTGGATAGGCTTCACCCTATCCACATCCTGCCGAAACAAGTATGAACCAACTACCTGAACCTTGCCAACATCGAACCAATCGACCGGCAACTTACACTTCCGCCCCTACAAGGCTTCATAAGGCAATACCAGAACACTGAAATGGTAGCTAAAAACACTCCTCAACAGAGGCAACAATCCTCCCCTACCCTCGAAATCCAAACATCGCCCGAGGATGAATGCGCATCGAGACTCACCGAGTTCCTTAACCCCGCTCGTAAAACTTCGAAAACGAAATAGCCACAACTGGGCTTCATCATCATAAGGTGAAAGTAGGCACCCTGCAGCCTTACAACCTTCGATAAAAACATCTCGCATAACTCTGCCGAGTAAATACCCCGATCAAGGACAAGATGGGTGACCTCATCGCCCGACTCATCGTCGAACGCATCCACGAACTCGCATAATCGTTTACTAAACTTGGTCCTAACACCCTCGTGACCCTACCACCGGGCGACCACCCGAATCGACTTACCACAAATCAGGTCGCGGTTGACCCGCTGATCGTCCTCAACCCGACTCGCCATCGCAAGAAAAACTCTTGTTCCCGATCCTAACGATCTCACTAATCAAGTCACGAAAACCTAGTGGTCTTCTTAGTTCAACTACCCTCTTTCATTCCACACTACTCAGGGACTTATTATACAACTATATCTCACGTGCACTATGCACTCCGATAAGGGTCAAACACATAAAAAAAAATACATCTTTTACTCGAGATGGCCTTACCTCTAAGGTCCCTACGTATAAAACTCTAAGGCTCACACTTTCTCTGCCCCCCCAATCTTACCCGGTTAACTAACCATGATTTCTAATCGCAATTTACACAATGTTATCTCTAGAGGGTTAAGGATACACCTGTATCTACTGCTTCACTACCCTCTGTCGTTCCAATCAATCCTGCCCTGCTGGGCGCAAGCATAACAAGCCGTCGAAGAAGTACGACACTCCCCACAATGACACTTACCACAACGGCCGCACCGAGGTGGGGGTGGCCTCCTCTGGCTAACACCCCTTCCTCTCCGAACCATCAATCAAGAATCGACTGGTAGTCGAGTCCTACTACTTGCATCCTTCCTACTAGGACATCCTTTCGACACATGGCCCTGACGGCCGCAGGTAAAACAAGTATCAACAAAAGATGGCATTCCCCGGGATGACGCCTGTCACACTGTGAACACTGGGAAAAAAACTGAATCCGGCTGGCGGGACCTACGTGTATCTGTGCATCAGAAGCCCTGGAGCTTTGACCAACTCATGCATACCTCGAACGTCCTGAACCTCGCGAGGACCATTCTGCACCGGCGGAGGTGCATATCTAGTTCTTGGCGGTTCGCCTCGAAAGTTACCAAAGGACCTCGCTGCTCGCCCTCTTCGCGATCTTGGTTAATCCGTCGATCTCACGCCTTCTCGCCACGCGCATAAGCCCGTACACAGGCCATGCTCAAGCCTGACTGAAGAGCTACTCTTGCACATTTTTTTT
This sequence comes from Przewalskia tangutica, assembly GCA_029844215.1. Lineage (NCBI taxonomy): Eukaryota > Viridiplantae > Streptophyta > Magnoliopsida > Solanales > Solanaceae > Przewalskia > Przewalskia tangutica. The sequence goes on from CM056729.1 coordinate 96,278,380, forward strand.
TTTTTTATAGTCATCAAGACCAGTGATATATCGGTGCACTCTATATTCTCTGGTTGCTAAAATCCTAGCTAGTAACAGGTCCATTCCTTTTAATCCATATTCTTTGTTCCCGGTCGTGGAACTGAAGGCTCATACATCATGGCCGCAGCTGGAATCACTGTGCTAAACTTCTGGGGCGGCGACGCCAGAACTCCCGAATAAAGCACCACCCTAGGTGATGGTTGGGCCTGTGCCCTCGTAACCCTCTCAGACTTTACCGCAGCCTCCTCGCTTTGCCCTTCTGGGCCCGGGTTTCCTTACGCGGAGGCATAACGGTAAGGGAAAGAAATATGTTAGAGGGGTCCAACTCGTAACACAGCTCTAAGGTACGATCTCAGAGTGAGAAGAATGGAAACCAATCCTAAATATCCTATAGCCTCCTGATTATTGGTGTGGTGCACAACACACCGATAATCAAGACTCTACTAGATACGGTCTGTAGACACTGTCCGAGGATTAACTGCTCTGATACCACTTTTGTCACGACCCGAACCCGGGCCCGTGACTGGTGCCTTACCCCGGGCACCCAAGTAGACATACATCAGAGTAATCAGCGGAACATAAAACAAGATATGATATAATATGAAATGTGAAACAGTTATCTGAGAAAAACTTGCCTTTCGGCATATATATATAAACTTTAAAACCGAACAGTTACATCCCATTTACAACTCTGCCCACAACAGTACTACAGACCTCTAAGAATAATATGACAACAATGGCGGGACAGGGCCCCGCCATACCCCTGAATGTAAGTACCTACTACGACAGGGGACTATACCACTGATAAGCCTCCGGAGAAACGGAGCTTCCCCAAACGCTGAACTGTGACCCTAAGAGCGAGGATCAACGACTGGTGTACCTTTACCTGCGGCATGAACGCAGCCCCCCGAAGGAGGTCAGTACAACAGGTACCAAGTATGTGAAACTGAAAAATACTGTAAATGAAATCATAGTAGTCTATATAAGCAGGAGACATGTATGATAACCAAACTACAGTTCACAATAAATAAGCAGTCATGTCAAGTCAGGGACTCACGCCCTCAAGTCATCACTCAAATATAACTATGGGTCTCACGCCCACAACATAAACAAGAGCGAAATAGATATACTGTAACTGGTCTTTTCTAGGCCGCTAATGATCGAAGCAAGGCCAATCGCCCATAGTATCATTATGCGTGCCTAATCCTGGACTTCCCGCAGCCCGCATAGGTCACACATAGACCCGCATAGGTCGTATAGACCCGCATCGGGGGTAGCTAACCCCGGTACCCTCCTGGACTCCCGCAGCCCGCATAGTCTCAATAGACCGCATAGTCACACAGACCGCATAGGGCATCCCCCGCATCGGGATAATACACCCGGAATGATCAATCCTGGAGCATACCGCTGCTCCGCATAGTCACACAGACCGCATAGGCCGTATAGACCCGCATCAAGGGTGGCAAGCCCTCGGTATAACAAGTCAAGGGGGTATGTGATATAATAACAGTACAACGGGCTTAAAGTTTAACAACATAAGCACAACAAGAATAACCCCCTTACACAACACCACAAGATACTAACACACGTAGTATCCTAACATGTTTACTAATCAAATCAACAAGAAAATATTACAAGGCTATCACAAACCAATACAATCAAGTTATTCACACAAGGTACTTTCTACTTTATGTTAACAAGTTCGGGTATTTATTCCCAAAGTACTTCATACATTAACTTTTTTTTAAGATCCGCTTCTTTCACAAAAGTCACACAATACCCGTAGTATAAAAATAGAGTGACTATCTTTTTAAGTAAACCAAAACCCTTCCTTTTGTAAAATCACGTAACAACATTATTTTCCAAACGTTCAAGTTTGCCTAATTTCAATTGCTCAAGTTCTCATTTTTGAAAGGTTTCGTAGTTCATAGTTTAAATCACTTAATGATATAATTCTCCTTTAAAACAATTTGAGATACATAGGCCTTATATGTGAGTAGGTTATTCTTGTTCATAATCAATCTTATTTAAGAAGCCATGATCTAGGAAATGTAATATCATTTTGTCTCATCTTAGCTTCTATGTAGATGGAGGTTTCTACTGGTTTTAATAATACTTTATTAGTCAATACACTTCCCTTTATTAGCGCTGTTGTGGTTTGTTCGATACTTATTCTCATTTCCGAAATCAGTAAAACATTATTCCTTTTACAAACCAAGTACTCATTACTCAAGAATGAGGTTTCACACAAAAACTCATATTAATTTATTTAAGTCAAGTCTCTTATCTTTTAAGATCAAGTCTCTTAACTTCTAAAATTAATAAACCATTCTTTTTATCTCTCTTAAGTCGTTATACCTAACTTCCCATAAAGCTAGTATAACTCTTAAGCTTTTAAAACCAAGTATTACTCTTCTTTCAAAAAGGATTCTTAATTCTTTTGAAATACTTCAAGATTCTTATTATTCAGGCTTAAGTCAAAAGACATTGCCGTACAATTACGTTCAGTTAACACACGTACGTCTACCGTACTATATATATATTCTTTTAAAATATCATGCTCAAGAGGATAGGAATAATCACATACCTCGCGACGATTATCGACTATTAGCAAAACGCTCCACGGCTATAACCCGGCTAGCCTCGTCCACCTTTCAAGTAGTACATGCTACTCGCAGATCAATCAACCTATAAAGGTTATACAAGTCTATCAATGCCTAGACTACCCTTGTAGAATATTCTTCTGAAGTGATTTCAGTTCAAGCCTATTCTGTAATATCCTTCTATTACGCTCAATTCTCTCTATGAATCTTATATTCATTTCTATACAACTACAGTATGTAATTTCCAATTACAATAGAAGGATAGGATTATTTACCTCGGTAAGCCCAAAATTATCCAAGTTTAATGTCGATCCTGAGCAACGTTTAGCTCCTACACCGGGTGCTCCAACCCGCTCCAACAACCCTTAGAAGTTCTACGCAACTTCTTCTTAATACTCCAACCAACTATGGAGATTTTCCTTAGGGTTTCGTTTAGGATCAAGGGAAGCATAATATTATTTCTGGGCTTTTAGTAGAGGTGTAACCTTGGAATACTACAAGGTATTTGGGCCAAGGTATTTGGAATAGTAACTATACTTGGAGAGTATTTCTACCAAGAGGGGGGTAGTATTTTTTGAGAACAACTTTAGGTAGGGGGGGGGGGGGGGTACTCTCGGCCAAGGCCACTAGGAGGGGGGGGTTTCGGCCAAAGCCCCACCAAGGCTTGGACGAGAACCTAGCTAAGAGGGGAGGGAGAATTCAAGACTTAGAAACTATTTTAGGATGAAGAAGTTCATCAACCAAGGGGGGTATTTATAGGCCAACCAATGGCCAAGATCAAGCCAAGTGCTAAGCAAGTGTAGGGTGAGGATTTATCCAAGTGTCCTTATCCTTCTACTACACAAAATATCCTACCTAACCAAGACCTCCCAATCGTCCAACTTGCCGCCCCACATCCACCAACTTGAGGGTGACAAGTGTTGCCCTCTCGTTGGTCCAAAATATTTCGTCTCTCGGAAAAATCCGCAAAAATTATAAATGACATAGCCGTAATTTTCCCTTCGCAAGTCTTGTTAAACGTTTCGTCGGAAAACGATTCTTTTCGGTACTTGTGAACAAAATTTCGTCCTTGCCTAATCTTTAAAGCTCAAACTTTTCTACGTACGTCCTCACGTACATACTCTGGAAATACGGGGTATAACAATTATCGACAATTAACAAAATGCTCCAAGTACTACAACCTTGCTAGCCTTTTCCACCCTTCAAGTAGAATACGCTACTCGTAGTACTTCCACCTATAATGGCCATAAAACGCCTATTAACTTCTAGTTCTCTTCGTAGAATATTTCTACGGAAAATTCGGCAGCACCTCTCCCCCCGCTATCACATAAATCTCCTCCCATATCAAGGTCCGCTATCAGGCCAACAACTCCCAGGGGATTACACGTCTAACCGGACGTGTTCAATTCTACTTCACATGAATACTACAAGTCTACTGTAAATACAGTCCTATGTAATTACAGTTCAATTCTCTTCTTTAATATCCATTCTATATATAGTATACTCAGCTATACATTACTACAACATGTAATTTCCAATTACAATAGGGGGGATAAAGATCATTACCTCGATAAAGATCTTTTACAAAGGTCACCCGATGCCCGTATTATAAAAATAGAGTGACTAACATTTTTAAGTAAACCAAAACAACTTCCATACTTTCCTTTTTAAACCAAATTAAGACAATACCATGCCTTCTTTTTAGACCAAAACACTTATCCTTTTAAAGTCAAGTTACCATTTTAAAACCAATGATAAAACCATTCTTTTGTTTTCATAAAGTCGTTATAACTAACTTCCCATAAAGTTGTTATAACACTTTATGTTTTAAACCAATTTTAAGACAAAACAATGTCTTTCTTTTAAACCAAAAACTCTTCAATTCCTCAAGTCTCTTTTCTTTTAGAAATCAAGTTCCTTACTTTGGAAATTTAAGAAAATTCATGCTTGTTTATAATGATTCTTATTAAAGCAGCCATGATCTAGGAAATGTAATACAATTTTGTCTTATCTTAACTTCTATGCAGATGGAGGTTTCTACTGGTTTTAATAGTAATTAATTAGTCAATACATTTTCCTTTAACAATGCTGCAGTGGTTTGTTCGATACTTATTCTCATTTCCGAAATCAATATAATATTATTCCTTTTAAAACCCAAGTACCCATTTCTCATAAAAGCGGTTTCACAACTATTTAACACAACCCAAGTCCTTATTATTTCACATCAAGTCATTTATAAGTCAAGTCTCTTATCTTTTAAAAACCACAACCCATTTCTTTACCTACATAAAGTTGTTATAACCAACTTCCCATAAAGTCGTTATAACACTTTATGTTTTAAACCAACCAAATTCATTTAACACATGTACGTCTACCGTACTACATAGTTCACAACATATCATGCTAGAAGAGATAGGAAGAGGTTCACATACCTCGCGACGATTATCGACAATTAGCAAAATGCTCCAAGTACTACAACCTTGCTAGCCTTTTCCACCCTTCAAGTAGAATACGCTACTCGTAGTACTTCCACCTATAATGGCCATAAAACGCATATTAACTTCTAGTTCTCTTCGTAGAATATTTCTACGGAAAATTCGGCAAAGACCTCCACCCCGCTATCACATAAATCTCCTCCCTATCAAGGCCCGCTACTAGGCCAACAACTCCCAGGGGATTACACGTCTAACCGGACGTGTTCAATTCTACTTCACAGGAATACCACAAGTCTACTGTAAATACAGTCCTATGTAATTACAGTTCAATTCTCTTCTTTAATATCCATTCTATATATAGTATACTCAGCTATACATTACTACAACATGTAATTTCCAATTACAATAGGGGGGATAAAGATCATTACCTCGATATGCCCAAAATTATCCAAGATTATATGTCGATCCTGAGCAACGTTTAGCTCCAATTCCTTACGCTCCAACCCGTTCCAAGCAACCCTTAGAAGTTTCTAAACAACTTCTCTTAACACTTCAACTCCAAAAGTGAAGAACACTTAGGCTTTGATTGTGGCAACTCTCGGCCAAGGGGTACTTTTAGTGGCTAGGGTGTGAAATCTTTTCTAACTTTTGGTTAATAGTCTTCCTAATACACTAAGGAAGAACACTTAAAACTTTAAGAATTTTTGGACAAAGTTTGGTTAAGGGAGAGGGGTGTGGGACGAGAACTTCATCAAAGGGAGGGAGTATTTTAAGACTTGGAAATTGTTTTGTGGATGAAGAAGTCTTGCACTTAGGGGGGTATTTATAGGCCAATCAATGGCCAAGATCAAAGCAAGTGTGTGGTCTAGATTGAGCCATGTGTGTGTGGGTCCCACTTATCCATCTACTACACAAAATATCTTCAAGACTTTGACCAAATGTTTAAAGCCTTTAACATGTAAAAAACGTGTAAACCATGGTTTCCACTCGTCCACCAAGTGCCACCTAGGGGTGACACATGTCGCCCTCCTATTGGTCCAAAATATTTCATTTTCCGAAAATATCCGTAATGCCAAAAATCCGAAAATAAAGTTGGCCCCACAAACCGTAAATTCCTCCCGTGGGCCCCACGTGACCAATTCAGGAAATATAATTCCATAATTCTCAAATATTCAAAAAAGTCCGAATACCGAATCCGGGAATCCAATTCCCATAAACGAACATTTTTCCTTCACAAAATCCGGAAACTTTTCCGTCGAAAAATCACACATTTCTTTCTTTCTAATATAATGTCGTATTCTCGTACGTATGTCATCACATACATACCCTAAAAATACGGGGTGTAACACTGTTACACCCCGTAAGTCCAGGACATGTATAATAGAATGAATGTATGTAAGGAATCAAGACTTGAAAATTGGTACGAAAGGAAGAATTGTTTTTCCGACGGAAAATCTTCCGGACGTCGGAAAGGAAAAATGTTCGTTGTTGAGAATTGGATTCTCAAAATACATTATTTGAAAAGTATGGAACTCTTAACCTTATGGAAATTTATTTTTACGTATTTGGTCATGTGGGGCCCACCCGAGGAATTTTATGTTTTGTGGGGCCCACGAGGGTTACGGAATTTTATGGACGAATGAGAGGGCGACACGTGGCACCCCACATATGGTCTTGGACGAATTGGTGTAAGGGTAAAATGGTCATTGACCATCTTGGAAGATAAGTCTTGCAAGCTTGATATAATTGACCAAAGTCAAATTGCCACTTGGGCTTAATCCATGTGATCTTCATCCTAGCCACTCATGTGTTGCAATCTAAGCCATCCAATGTGTTTTATATACTCAACTAGTAGCAAGACTTGGCATTTTTACACTTAGAAAAATTAGAGAACCTTGTGTTCTTCAAGACATTCTCTCGGGTTCAATAGCTATCCCACACAAAAATTTGTAGTTTTGATCCATTAGCCACAAGACTTAAACCCAAGGTCCCTAAGGGTGTTGTAAGGATATCTCAATAGAAAGATTGCGGAAAAACGACGTTTTCGTATTAGTCGCAAGGCGGAGACTTAAGAAGTTCTTCAACTTTGAAGTTGGAACTTGAAGATGGGTTCTTCATAGGCTTCTAAGGAGTGCTTGGAGCGGATTGGAACTTAAGGAAAAGAGCTAAGAATTGCTAAGGCGCGACTTTGAATCTTGGAATTTTTAAGGGCTTATAAAGGTATAAATTTTGTCATTTTAGTAGTTAAGACTTACTTATTATTGTAGCTATGGATATTAGCAAGCATGAGTTATATAGTATGAAGTTTGATAAGTGTATTGACTATTGGAACCCTAATCCGAAAATTAGCATGTTTAGCTTTAAGATCACAATTCAAGTCGATTATTAGTTTAAGTCGTCGCATGTTGTATAAAGAAGGAAATTGTAGTTGTTGAAGTTGTTTATGACTATATAACATGTTTGACCTAAGAACTTGGAATTGGAAAAGAATTTGGAAAGAACTTGTGTTGTTGTTTTAAGTTGGCCGAGAGATGGCTTATGGAGTATTAAACTACTTCGTATTAATTGTGGGGCGGAATTTTACACGTATTGTAAGGCGTGTAATCCCCTTTGTTTGGTTGTTGTTTTGAGCCTTAAATGTGGCGTGTTGGTTATTGTATTCGTCCTTGAAAAAGGTGGCAAAGTGAGTAGAAACAAAGGAAGTGCTGCCCGATTTTCCGTAGAATTAGAGACCGTATACTTGGTATTATTCTACGTTAGAGACTAGATGTTGATAGTCTTGTTGTGACCATTATAGGTTGACACTTCTACGTACGGCGTATTCGGCTTAGCTTGTGGATTTAGCCGAAAAGGTATGTGAACTATCTCCTCTTCTAGCATGATTCCTTAAGATAAAGAAAGCATGTCCTACTCCTTAAATGATCCATTCCTTGGTTGTATTTGGATTGCCTAAAGTAGAATTGGTTCTATGTACTTCCTTGATTGTACTTTGATGTTTAAATTATAAGTTGTATAATCCATTGCCTTAGTGAAGTTGGATTCTTAAAAGTGAAAGTATTTTACTTAAAGTACATAGAGTCTTAAAAAGGAAGTGGTTGTCACGACCCGATCCCGGGCCCGTGACTGGTGCCTTACCCCGGCCACCCTAGTGATACAACATCAGAGAAAATCAGCGGAAATAAAACATAAACATGAAACAAGAGACATGTTAAATAAACAGGCCAACCAAACGGTTACCTTCCAATAACATATATATATATATAACTCTTTCAAAACGAACAGTTTAATCCTTTTTTTACAAACCCTGCCCACAACAGTACTACAGACCTCTAAGAGTTACAACAACCATGACGGGACAGGGCCCCGCCATACCCCTGAATGTATAAGAACCTACAACTCAGGGAACACATACCGAAGAATAAGCCTCCGGAGAAACGGAGCTTCCCAACGCTGAACTGTGACCCTAAGAGCGAGGATCAACACCGGTGTACCTCTACCTGCGGCATGAACGCAGCCTCGGAGGTCGATAACAGTACCAAGTATGTGAAATGAAAATATCAGAATGAAATCATAACGATACATATAAAAACAGAGACATGTATGATAACAAAACTACGATTCACAACATAAAGCGATCATGTCAAGTCGTGGACTCACGCCCTCAAAGTCATCACTCAAATATAACCCGGGAATTTAACCCGCACAACGGCCGCATGCCCAGGCATCTCACCTCGGTAAGCATGGCCATGGAACCATCCCAATGGAAGCATACCCGCGGGCCACGATCGCGGCCGTATGTCCAAAGGAAATATCCGGATAACAATCGAAATGGAAGATACGCGCACCACGCATCGTGGTCGGTATGTCGAGCCAATAACAAGACAAAGAATCGATGGAACCATACCCGCGCGCCACGATCGTGGTCGATATGTCCAAAAGGAAACCACTAGACAGCAATCAAAATGGAACCATACCCGTGCGCCACGCATCGTGTCAGTATGTCCAAAGTGATTTAGCAAAAATAACACTATCAACAGGAGCGTACCCGTGGGATTCTCCGTCACTGCCGGCACGTCCAAGTAACTTTTCAACCAGATAGCCGGCCCTCCAACGAGAGGCGCGGTAACACAGAGATACAATACTTGCACAACAAAGGCTATCACAACAAGCATAGGCAAGTTCAACAAATTCATAGACTTATATTTTATTACAACAATTCCGGGTTTTAACCCCAAATTACTACATACATTAATTCTTTTCAAAGGATCCGTTCCTTTCACAAAAGTCACATAATACCCATAGTATAAAAATAGAGTGACTATCTGTTTAAGTAAACCAAAATACTTCCCTTTGTAAAATCAAGTAACAACATTATTTTCCAAACGTTCAAGTTTGCCTAATTTCAAATGCTCAAGTTTCTCATTTTAGAAAGGTTTCATAACTCATAGTCTTAATCTCTTTTAAAACAATCGAGCAACATATGTCTTATACGTGAGCCGTTTATTCTTGTTTACAACAACCTTGTTACAGCAGCCATGATCTAGGAAATGTAATACAATTTTGTCTTATCTTAGCTTCTATGCAGATGGAGGTTTCTACTGGTTTTAATAACAATTAGTTATTTGTCAACACATTTTCCTTTATTAGCGCTGCTGTGGTTTGCTCGACACTTATTCTCATTTCCGAAATCAGTAAAACATTATTCTTTTAAAGCCAAGCACTCATTACCCGCGAATGAGGTTTTACAACATTTTTAACAAAATGTTAATTACCAAGTAAAACAAGTTAAGTCTCTTATCTTTCAAGATCAAGTCTCTTAACTTCTACAATCAAATAAACCAATCTTTTACCTACATAGAGTCGTTATAACTAACTTCCCATAAAGCTATTATAACACCCTATGTTTTAAACCAACCAACTCATTTAGCACATGTACGTCTACCGTACTACATAGTTTACAAAGCATCATGCTAGAAGGATAGGAAGAGGTTTACATACCTCGCGACGATTATCGACAATAAGCAAACGCCCACAAGATCAGAACCGGCTAGCCTTTTCCACTCTTCAAGTAGAATACGCTACTCGTAGTACTTCCACCTATAAGGCCACAAACGCCTATTAACTTCTAACCGCACGGTTCCATATTCAACAGAAAATTCGGCAAAGACTCTCCCGCAAATCGCAGAAATCTCCTCCTCTATCGAGGCCGGCTACCAAGCCAACCAGGGGGGGAGGGGGTTATACGTCTAACCGGACGTATACAACTCTACTACACAGAAAACCACACAAGTCTACTGCAATACAGTCCTATGTAATTACAGTTCAGTTCTCTTCTTTATATTCAGGCTTAAGTCAAAAGACATTGCCGCAAAGCTATGTTCAGTTCTATATATAGTATACTTCAACTGTATATTCCTACTACATGTAATTTCCAATTACAATAAGGGGACAAGAATATTTACCTCGATAAGCCCAAAAATTATCCGAGATAAAAGTCGATCCTGAGCAAGGTTTAGCTCCTACTCCGTGCGCTCCAATCCGCTCCAAACAACCCTTAGAAGTTCTAACCAACTTCTACTTAAATACTTCAACCAACTATGAAGATTTCCTTAGGGTTTCAGTTTGAGACTAAAAGGACAAAAGGTAGTATTTCCGGGCTCTACGTATAGAGGTAACTTTTGGAATACTACAAGGTAAAGGCTAAGGTATTTTGGGCATTATAACAATACTTGGAAGACAACTTTCTACCAAGGGGGGGTACCCCTCGGCTAGACACCACAAGGGGGGGAGGGGAACCTCTCGGCTAAAGGCCACTAGGAGGGGAGGAGAGGCTTTGACGAGCCACAAGAGGAGGGGAGGATTTCAAGACTTAGACAAAGTGAGTGGATGAAGAAGTTCATCTCTGGGGTGGGTATTTATAGGAAGCTGGCCAACCAATGGCCAAGATCAAGCCATGTGCAAGGCAAGTGTAAGGCCTTGATCAAGCCAAGTGCACCCTAACCCCTACTCCACAAAACAAGGAACCAAACAAGCCATAAAACAAGGCACAAAACAAGGCCAAAACAAGGAGCCAATCGGCCAAGAAAACGTGACCCAATCGGCCAACCCAACGTCCACTTGAGGGTGACAAGTGTCACCCTCCCGTTGGTCCAAAACATTTCGTCTCTCGGAAAAATACGCAAAAAAAAAAACGCACATCGCCGTATTTTTCCATTCGCAAGCTTTTTAAAACGTTTCTTCTAAAAACGACTCTAACCGGGTGTTGTGCACAAAATTCGATCCAATGCCTAACTTAAGGCTCAAACTTTCGTACGTACGTCTCCACGTACATACTCAGGAAATACGGGGTATAACATTCTCCCCTCCTTAGAAACATTCGTCCCGAATGTTCCTTCTCAAGACAGATATCGATGAAGTTCCTCTAACAAGTTGCCAACGCCACCGCTTGGCCACGAAATGACACACGTTCTCTTCCTTCCTTACTCGTCGTGCCCTCCCTCGAACACTTGAACTCTCCCAAGATATCGCATCATACTTCGCCATCGCCGATTTCAACACCGTGAGTCACTACCTCCAAACTTGGTCATCTTACTAGCTTCACTTTCCGCCAAGGCCATTCCCGGCCTTCACAAACCGATTCTGGTCGAACTCATCCACGAACTCATACGATGGTTAACTAAACTCGGGCCTAGTATCCTCGTGACCCTACCACCTGGCGGGACCACCTCGAACTGACCCCACCACAAACCGGGCTGCGGGTTGACCCGCGAACGACCCTCAACCCGACCCACAATCGCGCCAACTCTTGCTCCTCGATACGGAACAATCTTACTAATTCACATCATGAAAGCTACCACTTCCATCTCACACTACCTATGGACTTATCACACAAATAAATCCCACGTATACTACTTACTCTGATAAGGGTCAAACATAAAATAAATCTTTTACTCAAGACGACCTTACCTCTAAGGTCTCAATCGTGACATAGTCTAAGGTTCACACTTACCATGCCCCCATACTTATCCTTCCAACTAACCATGTTTTCTAACTCAAAATTAACACCACGTTATCCGTACATAGCACACAATAATGAGATCATCATAACAAGCATACCAAAACTCTAGAGGGTTAAAGATATACCTGTATCCACCGCGTCACTCTAATCATAGGCACGCCACGCATGCGGGCGATAAGCGAAGGTGATGAACCAGCCACTGATCCTGAAGGATGAGTCGTAACATCCGTGCTACCCTTGGTCGGACAATTTCTCGCAAAATGGCCCTGCTGGCCGCATGTAAAACAAACTCCCAAATTAGCACGACACTCCCCAAAATGGGGCCTACCACAACGGTCACAACGAGGTAGGGGTGGCTTCACCGCTAACACCCGCTCACGAAAATCTGAACCTCGAGCCACGACCGCCCTCAAGACGGTGGAGGACCACCAGCATCAAGTGGGTACATAACTAGCTCGCGCGAGGCGTTCGCCTCAAAGTCGCCAAAAGACCACGATGTCTCGGCCTCTTCTCGCTGATCCGGTCGTTCGTCGACCTCTCCGCACTCACATCCTGGCGCATGAGCTGCGTGCGGCAATGTCCATGCGGTGAAGAGCTACACCAACAAGCCTCTGTCAAGTAATCATCTAGCCGTGGCGTGGCGGTGCACTCTATCCTCCATGGTTGCCACTAAAGCGGGACATACCGAGCCAACGAGTCAAACTCCACGTTGTACTCCCAACCGCACGCCTCTGCCTAAGCATCATAAATCTCGCGCGTCTCCTCATCCGCGAGGCGAAGTGAGTAAGGAATGCCTCGAGAACTCGTCCCATCTCGCTGGAAGCGCATGATCTCCCGACAACTCCACGAATAAAACCGATCGCGGTATCACGCGGCCGACGCGAACCTAAGACCACCGACTCGGTCTCCGGCCTTGATCACTCTCGACTGGCGTAACCACGGATGAACTCCTGCGGATCATCCTCGTGCCTCGACCCATAAAACTCGCGGGCTATAACTCGAAAGTCTCGTAGCCTCAAACTATCTGCTCGGGGTGAACCACCGGTGCTATCGAACTGAATCCGGATTCACTTATCCTCCTATTCGCCACGACCACGCCAAGAATCGGGCCATCTCCTTGTACCCATCTCATCCGCTCCAGCCGGGGGTGAAGGCTCAGTGTGGTCTCAGCGACCGCCGCGCTCTAAACTCGCTGGCCGGGCGGCGCGCAAAACTCGCCGTCAAGCATAATCTCAGTCTCGACTGCTCGCGCTCGTACTCCTCAGATCTCACTAGCAAGACCCTCGCTGCCTTGCCTTCGGGCTCTGGTTGCCTGCGCGAGGCATAATCGGTAAAACGAGATACGTCGGAGGGTCCAACTTACAACACCTCTAAGGCACGATCTCGGAATGAGAAGAATGGAAACTAATCCTAAATGTCTCGCACTCCTCGATTATAGATGTGGTGCACAACACATCGATAATCAAGACTTACTAGACACGGTGCAGACATTTTCCGAGGATTAATCGCTCGATACCACTTTTGTCACGACCGATCCGGCCCGTGGATCGTGCCTACCCCGCACACTAGTGATACAAAATCGAGAAAATCAGCGGAAATAAAACATAAACATGAAACAAGAGACATGTTAAATAAATAGCCAACCAAACGGTTACCTTCCAATAACATATATATATATAACTCTTTCAAAACGAGCTTTAATCCTTTTTACAAACCCCGCCACAATAAGATTACATGACCTAAGAGTTACAACAACCATGACGACGGGCCCCGCCATACCACGAATGTACAAGAACCTACAACTCAGTGGAACACATACCAAGAATAAGCCTCCGAGAAACGGAGCTTCCCAACGCCGAATTGTGACTCCTAAGGCGAGGATCAACACGGTGTACTCTACTGCGGCATGAACGCAGCCTCGGGGAGGTCGATAACAGTACTAAGTATGTGAAATCAAATATCAGAATGAAATCATAATATCTATATAAAAACAGAGACTGTATGATAACAAAACTACTGATTCACAACATAAAAGCCATATGTCAAGTCGGGACTCACGCCTCAAAGTCATCACTCAAATATAACCCAGAATTTAACCACAACGCCGCATGCCCCAAGATCTCACCTCGGTATAAGCATGGCCATGGAACCATCCCAATGGAAGCATACCCGTGCGCCACGCATCGTGTCAGTATGTCCAAAGGAAATATCCAGATAACAATCGAAATGGAAGCATACCCGTGCGCCACGCATCGTGTCAGTATGTCCAAGCCAATAACAAGACAGCAATCCCAATGGAACCATACCCGTGCGCCACGCATCGTGTCAGTATGTCCAAAAGGAAACCACTAGACAGCAATCAAAATGGAACCATACCCGTGCGCCACGCATCGTGTCAGTATGTCCAAAGTGATTTAGCAAAAATAACACTATCAATGCGAGCGCATCTGGGATTCTCCACACCGCCGCGACGCCCAAGTAACTTTTCAACGCAGATAGCCCTCCAACGCAGGCGCGGTAACACGAGATACAATACTTGCACAACAAAGGCTATCACAACAAGCATAGGCAAGTTCAACAAATTCATAGACTTATATTTTATTACAACAATTCCGGGTTTTAACCCCAAATTACTACATACATTAATTCTTTTCAAAGGATCCGTTCCTTTCACAAAAGTCACATAATACCCATAGTATAAAAATAGAGTGACTATCTGTTTAAGTAAACCAAAATACTTCCCTTTGTAAAATCAAGTAACAACATTATTTTCCAAACGTTCAAGTTTGCCTAATTTCAAATGCTCAAGTTTCTCATTTTAGAAAGGTTTCATAACTCATAGTCTTAATCTCTTTTAAAACAATCGAGCAACATATGTCTTATCATTGGTAGTTTATTCTTGTTTACAACAACCTTATTCTGACCATGATCTAGGAAATGTAATACAATTTTGTCTTATCTTAGCTTCTATGCAGATGGAGGTTTCTACTGGTTTTAATAACAATTAGTTATTTGTCAACACATTTTCCTTTATTAGCGCTGCTGTGGTTTGCTCGACACTTATTCTCATTTCCGAAATCAGTAAAACATTATTCTTTTAAAGCCAAGCACTCATTACCCGAATGAGGTTTTACAACATTTTTAACAAAATGTTAATTACCAAGTAAAACAAGTTAAGTCTCTTATCTTTCAAGATCAAGTCTCTTAACTTCTACAATCAAATAAACCAATCTTTTACCTACATAGAGTCGTTATAACTAACTTCCCATAAAGCTATTATAACACCCTATGTTTTAAACCAACCAACTCATTTAGCACATGTACGTCTACCGTACTACATAGTTTACAAAGCATCATGCTAGAAGGATAGGAAGAGGTTTACATACCTCGCGGCGATTATCGATAATAAGCAAACGCCCACAAGATCAGTAACGGCTAGCCTTTTCCACTCTTCAGTAGAATACGCTACTCGTAGTACTTCCACCTATAAGGCCACAAACGTCATTAACTTCTAACCGCATGCGGTTCCATATTCAACAGAAAATTCGGCAAACCTTTCCCCAACCGCGTAAATCTCTCTCTATCGAGTTACTGCAAACAACCAGTGGGGTTATACGCCTAAGGACGTATACAACTCTACTACAGAAAACCACACAAGTCTTTGCACATCTTATACCCGTAGTTGCAGGTATGTATGTGAGGACGTGCGTCTGAGTGTACTACGAAATTTTGAAAGGAAAGAAAGATGTGAGTTTTCACGGAAAAGTTTCCTGTTATTTGTGAAGAAAAAGGTTCGTTAATGGAATGGATTCCCAGTTTGGTATTTGGACTTCATAGATTATATTAGAATTTTGAGATTTTATTTTGGAAATGGTCACGTGGGGCCACGGGAGAAATTCTGATTTGTGGGGCCAGCTTTGTTTTGAGATTTTGGCCATTGTGGTTATTTTTTTGAAGACGTTTTTGAGGGCCATAGGAGGGTGACACGTGTCACCCCGCCGTGGCTTGCCAAAGTTACATTTGGGCACAGTCGACTAGAGTCGCTTTCCGACGAAACGTTTCCACTTTCGTAGGGAAAATTGGCTATGTCGTTTTGTATTTTTGCGGATTTTTCCGAGAGACGAAACAAGTTTGACCCACGGGAGGGTGACATGTGTCACCTCACATTGGAAGCAAGTGGCGCCCAGTGAACGAATGGTTCACGTTTTTGGCTTGATCTTTTTGGCTCACGTTTTGTGCCTATTGGTTCCTTGTTTTGTGCCTTGTTTTGGCCTTGTTTTGTGGCTTGTTTGGTGCAATGTTTTGTGGAGTAGGGGTTAGGGTGCACTTGGCTTGATCAAGGCCTTACACTTGCCTTGCATATGGCTTGATCTTGGCCATTGGTTGGCATTTGGGTTTGCTATAAATACCCCACTGTGAAGACTTCATTCATCCACAAATGTTTCCAAGTCTTGAATCCCTCCTCCTCTTGTTGACTCTCGTCCAGAGCTCCTCTCCCCTGAAAGTGGCCTTTGGCGGGTGAGGTCTTCCCTCCTGTGAGGTCTAGCGGGTACCCCTAGCCTAGTTGTTTTCGTATAATACCCCTTGTTGTGGTATAGAAATACTCCCCTAGTATTGTTATAATGCCCAAAATACCTTAGCCTTGTACCTTGTAGTATTCCAAAGATACCTCTTTGCGTAGAGTCCGGAAATACTACCTTTTGTCCTTTTAGTCTCCAACCGCAAACCTAAGGAAATCTTCATAGTTGGTTGTAGTATGTGAGTAGAAGTTGGTTAGACCTTCTAATGGTTGTTTGGAGTGGTTTGGGCGCTCGGTGGAGCTAAACCTTGCTCAGATCGACATTATAACTTGGATAATTTTGGGCTTATCGAGGTAATTATCTTGTCCCTCTATTGTAATTGGAAATTACATGTTTGTTAGGATATATAGTTGAAGTATACTATATATGGAACTATACTTAGTATTATGGCAATGTCTTTTGACTTAAGCCTGAAGAATGAAGAATTGAACAGTAATCACATAGAAGGTTAATAAAGAGAAGAACTGAACTGTAATTACCTAGGGTTGTATTACAGTAGACTTATGTAGCATTACTGTGTTGTAGAATTGTACGCGTCCGGTTAGACGTGTTAACCCCCTGGTTGGCTTGGTAGCCACCTCGATGAAGGAGGAGATTTCTGTTTGTTGCGGGGAAGTCTTTGCAATTTTCTGTAGAAAGATGGGAACGTGTGTTTAAGATTTTAATAGACGTTTGTGACCTTTATAGGTAAAAGTACTAAGAGTAGCGTATTCTACTCGAGGAGTGGAAAGGGCTAGCAAGGTTGTAGTACTTGGAGCATTTTGCTTATTGTCGATAAATCGTCGCGAGGTATGTGAACCTCTCCCTATCTCTTCTAGCATGATATGTGTGAACTATGTAGTACGGTGAGCGTACATGTGTTAATCGTGTTTGATTGTTCTTAAAACATAAAGTGTTATAACGGCTTTATGGGAAGTTGGTTATAATGACTTTATGTAGGTAAGAAAATACTTTGTGGTTTTAAAAGGTAATCGATGTGAATTATAAGCGGCTAGTTATAATAAAGAACTTGATGTATTTCAAAAGATTTCTAAATCGTTTTGAAGGAGAGTAACACTTGGTTTTAAAGGTTTTAAAAAGAGTTATACTAGCTTGATGGGAGTTAGGTATAATGTCTTAAGAGAGGTAAAGAAAATGGTTTCTTGATGTTAGAAGTTAAGAGACTTGATCTTATAAGATAAGAGACTTAACTTATTTGTTTTAATGTGGATGTTTATGTGAAACCTCATTCGTGAGTAATGAGTACTTGGTTTTATTTAAAGGATAATGTTTCTTGATTTGAAATCGTAATGTGTATCGACAGGACCAACTGCAGCGTTAATAAAGGACAATGTATTGAATAATGAGGAATTTTATTAAAACCCGTAGTAACCTCCATCTGCATAGAAACTCAGATGAGACAAAATGATATTACATTTTCTAGATCATGGTCTTTGTAATAAGAATGTTGTAAACAAGAATAACCTACTCTCACGTGAGACTTATATTACTCAATTGTTCTAAAACGGAATCAAGTGATTAAGTTTATGAACTATGAAACCATTTGAAAATGAGAAGCTTGAGTAATTGAAACTAGGCAAACTGGAACTTAGGAAAAGAATGTTGTTACTTGATTTTGAAAAGGAATGTGGGTTGGTCATTCTAATACTACGGGTATCGGGTGACTTTAATAAGTAATGGATCTCTTTTAAAAAGAACTTAACGTACGTAGTACTTTAGGGTTGAAACCAGGACTTTGGCATAAAATGAAGGTACTTTGAGTTGTGTGAAACTTGCCTATGCTTGTTGTTGTGAAACTTGCCTATGCTTGTTGTTGTGAAACTTGCCTATGCTTGTGATGATAGCCTTTGTTGTGCAAGTGTGGTGTTTCTGTGTTACCGCGTCTCTCGATAGAGGCGGTTGGTCGTTGAGGTTTCTTCTTGTTCGGCTGGGTATCGGTGGTCTGGCTCTGCGTACTTGCCGCCTCGTGGTGATTCGCCTTGGTATCGGTAGTCACCGACACTTGCCTGTTCGAGATAGTGACGGTTTCGTGATCTGACCTTGGTCCTGGTGGTCACCCTCGTACTTGCCCGGTCGGTGCGTGGCCGGCCTTGTATCCTGTGAGTCGGCTCGCACTTGCCGTGTCGGCTTCGTGTTTTGGTTGCATTGTATTATTAGTACGGTCGGATCTGGTAGTTATACTTGTCTGCACGGTTTTATAACACGTGGGACATGGTGTTCATGTATAATCCTTGGTATTGTTATATCATAAATCGCCGGCGTGAGGAAGAAATTCCACGCACGAGTGATAATTTGGAGCGTGAGTCCTCGTCTTGAATCGGTTATATGTTATATCTCGTAGTTTGGTCATCATACATGTCTCTCGCTTTATAGACTATTATGATTTCATTACAGATATTCTGATTTCACATACTTGTACTGTTGCATCGACCTCCTTCGGGGCCGCGTTAAATCAGCAGTAAGTCGACATCTGTCGATCCGCGTTTAGGATCTCATTTCAGCGTTTTGGGAAGCTCCGTTCCGTCGGAGGCTTATCTTTGGTATGTTACCACAGTCCGTAAGTTCTTATGCGTTCGGGGTATGGCGGGGCCTGTCCGTCATAGTTGTTGTATAAATCTTAGAGGTGCAGTAAATCTTTATTGTGGGCGGGGTTGTAAAAGGATTAAACTGCTCGTATTATGTATATCTTGAAGCAATCGCTTTTAGTTGCTTTGTTTATTTATTATAACTCTGGTTTCATGATTCATGTTTTATTTTCATCTGGTTTTCTCTGATGTTGTATCACTAGGGTGCCCGGTAAGGCACCGATGCGCCCGAGTTGAGGCGTTACAAAGTGGTATCGAGCGATTAATCTCGGAAAGTGTCTGCATCGTGTCTAGTAGAGTCTTGATTATCGATGTGTTGTGCACCACATCTATAATCAGGAGGCTATAGGACATTTAGGATTGGTTTCCATTCTTCTCATTCTGAGATCGTGCCTTAGAGCTGTGTGATAAGATTGGACCCCTCTGACATACTTTGTTTTTACCAGTTATGCCTCTGCGAAAGGCAACCCGGGCCCAGAAGGGCAAGCAGCGAGGATCTGCGAGTAAAGCGTGGCGAGACCACAAGACACGAGCCTCCATCCGCGATGCCGGCGAGAGGAGATGAGTTACAAAGTAGGCGATTAATGGCGTGGTTGTGGCAGACTTGAGGATAGGCTGGGCGCGCAGTTCCGAGCACGATGGTTCACCCTAGATCGGATAGTTCGAGGCTACGGGATTTTCCGAGTTGTAGGCGCGAGTTTTATGGGTCGAGGCACGAGGATGATCCGAGGAGTTCATCCGAGCGATTCTGACCGGATCGAGAGTGATCAAGGCATCGGAGATCAGTCGGTGGCCCTAGGTTCACATCAATCGCGTGATACCGTGATCGGGTTGATTCTGAGCCGTCCGGGAGAGCATGCACTTCCAGTGGTATGGAACGAGTTCTCGAGGCCTTTCTTGCACATTTCTTGCCTCCCGGATGAGGAGGGCTCGGGCCAGATTTTTGGTGTTACTGGCGAGCAGGCGTATGGTTCGGGAGTACAATGTGAGTTCGACTCATTGGCGATGCGTCCGCGTTAGTAGCTTGTATGGAGGATCGAGTGCACCGATATGTTACGAGGGCTCGATGATTGCCTTGCAGAGTTGTTGGTGTAGCTCTTGTAGGGCATGGACATTGCTCGCGTCGGCGTATACACTTGGATGTGAGGAGCGGATAAATCGACGGAATGACCAAAGTCGGCGAGAAGGGCGAACAGCAGGTCCTTTGGTGATTTTCGGCGGACCGCCTCAGCAGACTAGTTATGTACCTCCGTCGATGCAGTGGTCCTCCGCGGCTTTCGGGACGCCGTGATATTCGGGAGCGGTCGGGGCTCCTGTGTTTCAGATTTTCGGAGAGCAGGAGTGCTCGCGGATGAGGTGCCCTTGTCTCGGTGTGGCGTTGTGGAAAGCTTCATAAGGAGGGTGTCGTACTAACTCTCGGGAGATTGTTATTTTTGCGGCCCAGCAGGGCCGTCGGCAAGAGATCGTCCGACGAGGTAGCTGGTAGGATAGCATGGACTACTAGGCGATTGCGGGTTCTTCACCTTCCGTAGCGAGCAGGATGTTCGTACCGGAAGGCCGGTAAGTCGCGGTGGGAGTTCGCTTTTAAGCGGTCCTTGAACCGCCTAGCCAGTATATCCTTAACCTCTAGAGTTTTGTTTATGTTGTTGATGTGTTTAATGTTATGTTTGGTTAGCTTTGTGCTAAAATGTGATTTAGAAACACGGTTAGTGAAAAGGGTAAGTCCAGGTAGTGTGAGATGGAAGTGGTAGCTTTCGCGATGTGAAATAGTAAGATTGTTCGGATCGGGAACAAGAGTTAAGCGCGGTTGAAGTCGGGTTTAGGACCATTTGCGGGTCAAACCGTAACCGGTTTGGGGTGGGGCCAGTTAGGTGGTCCCGCCGGTGGTAGGGTCACGAGGACGCTAGGCCCAAGTTTGTATGATCATCGTATGAGTTCGTGGACGCGTTCGACGAGCGGTTCGTAAAGCGCCGGAATGGCCTTAAGGAAGTTTGAGGTTAGTAAGATGACCAAGTTTGGAGGTAGTGACTCCAGAGATTTTCGGGAACGGAAGTAATGACTCAAGTATGGTACATACTGGGAGAGTTCAAGTGTTCGAGAAGGGCACGACGAGTAAGGAAGGAAGATAACGGGTGTTATTTCGTGGCCAAGCTGTGGCGTTGACAACTTGTTAAGAGGAACTTCATCGATATCCGTCTTGAGAAGGAACATTCGGGACGAATGTTTCTAAGGAGAGAGAATGTTATACCCGTAGTTGCGGGGTATGTATGTGAGGACGTGCGTGCGAGTGTATTTAGAAATTTTGAAAGGAAAGAAAGATGTGAGTTTTCACGGAAAAGTTTAGGTTATTTGTGAAGAAAAAGGTTCGTTAATGGGAATTGGATTCCCAGTTTGGTATTTGGACTTCATAGATTATATTAGAATTTTGAGATTTTATTTTGGAAATGGTCACGTGGGGCCACGGAGAAATTTACTGGTTTTGGCCCACTTTGTTTTGAGATTTTGGCCATTGTGGTTATTTTTTCGAAGACGTTTTTGAGGGCCAATAGGAGGGTGACACGTGTCACCCCCTGCTTGGCCAAAGTTACATTTGGGCACAGTCTGCATTAAGTCGTTTTCGACGAAACGTTTCCACGCCTTTCGTAGGGAAAATTCCGGCTATGTCGCTTTGTATTTTTGCGGATTTTTCCGAGAGGCGAAACATGTTGGACCAACGGGAGGGTGACATGTGTCACCCTCATCGGAAGCAAGTGGGCGCCAGTGAACGAACGGTTCACGTTTTTGGCTTGATCTTTTGGCTCACGTTTTGTGCCTATTGGTTCCTTGTTTTGTGCCTTGTTTTGGCCTTGTTTTGTGGCTTGTTTGGTGCAATGTTTTGTGGAGTAGGGGTTAGGGTGCACTTGGCTTGATCAAGGCCTTACACTTGCCTTGCACATGGCTTGATCTTGGCCATTGGTTGGCATTTGGGTTTGCTATAAATACCCCCCCTTTGTGAAGACTTCATTCATCCACAAATGTTTCGAAGTCTTGAATCCTCCTCCTCTTGTTCACTCTCGTCCAAGAGCTCCTCTCCACCATGAAAGTGGCCTTTGGCGGGTGAGGTCTTCCTCCCTGTGAGGTCTAGCCAGTAGGGTACCCCACTGCTAGTTGTTTTCGTATAATACCCCTTGTTGTGGTATAGAAATACTCCCCTAGTATTGTTATAATGCCCAAAATACCTTAGCCTTGTACCTTGTAGTATTCCAAAGATACCTCTTTGCGTAGAGTCCGGAAATACTACCTTTTGTCCTTTTAGTCTCAAACCGAAACCCTAAGGAAATCTTCATAGTTGGTTGAAGTATGTGAGTAGAAGTTGGTTAGAACTTCTAAGGGTTGTTTGGAGTGGTTTGGAGCGCTCGGAGTGGAGCTAAACCTTGCTCAGGATCGACATTATAACTTGGATAATTTTGGGCTTATCGAGGTAATTATCTTGTCCCTCTATTGTAATTGGAAATTACATGTTTGTTAGGATATATAGTTGAAGTATACTATATATGGAACTATACTTAGTATTATGGCAATGTCTTTTGACTTAAGCCTGAAGAATGAAGAATTGAACAGTAATCACATAGAAGGTTAATAAAGAGAAGAACTGAACTGTAATTACCTAGGGTTGTATTCAGATGAGACTTATGTAGCATTCTTGTGTTGTAGGGTATGCAGCGTCGGTTAGACGTGTTAACCCCGGTTGGCTTGGTAGCCACCTCGATAGAGGAGGAGATTTCTGCCGTTGCGGGAGAGTCTTGAATTTTACGTAGAAAGATGGGAACGTGTGTTTAAGATTTTAATAGACGTTTGTGACCTTTATAGGTAAAAGTACTAAGAGTAGCGTATTCTACTCGAGGAGTGGAAAGGGCTAGCAAGGTTGTAGTACTTGGAGCATTTTGCTTATTGTCGATAAATCGTCGCGAGGTATGTGAACCTCTCCCTATCTCTTCTAGCATGATATGTGTGAACTATGTAGTACGGTAGACGTACATGTGTTAACTGTGTTTGATTGTTCTTAAAACATAAAATGTTATAACGGCTTTATGGGAAGTTGGTTATAACAGCTTTATGTAGGTAAGAAAATACTTTGTGGTTTTAAAAGGTAACTGATGTGAATTATAACTGGCTAGTTATAATAAAGAACTTGATGTATTTCAAAAGATTTCTAAATCGTTTTGAAGGGAGAGTAACACTTGGTTTTAAAGGTTTTAAAAAGAGTTATACTAGCTTGATGGGGAGTTAGGTATAATGTCTTAAGAGAGGTAAAGAAAAATGGTTTACTGATGTTAGAAGTTAAGAGACTTGATCTTATAAGATAAGAGACTTAACTTATTTGTTTTAATGTGGATGTTTATGTGAAACCTCATTCGTGAGTAATGAGTACTTGGTTTTATTTAAAGGATAATGTTTCTTGATTTGGAAATCGAATGTGTATCGACAGGACCACTGCAGCGTTAATAAATGAAAATGTATTGAATAATGATGAATTGTATTAAAACCAGTAGAAACCTCCATCTGCATAGAAACTAAGATGAGACAAAATGATATTACATTTTCTAGATCATGGCTGCTGTAATAAGAATGTTGTAAACAAGAATAACCTACTCTCACGTGAGACTTATATTACTCAATTGTTCTAAAACGGAATCAAGTGATTAAGTTTATGAACTATGAAACCATTTGAAAATGAGAAGCTTGAGTAATCAAACTAGGCAACCGAACTTAGGAAAAGAATTTTGTTTATTGATTTTGAAAAGGAATGTGGGTTGTTCATTCTAATACTACGTGTATCGGGTGACTTTAATAAGTAATGGATCTCTTTTAAAAAGAACTTAACGTACGTAGTACTTTAGGGTTGAAACCCGGACTTTGGCATAAAATGAAGGTACTTTGAGTTGTGTGAAACTTGCCTATGCTTGTTGTTGTGAAACTTGCCTATGCTTGTTGTTGTGAAACTTGCCTATGCTTGTGATGATAGCCTTTGTTGTGCAAGTGTGGTGTTTCTGTGTTACCGCGTCTCGATAGAGGCGGTTGGTGGTTGAGGTTTCTTCTGCTCGGCTGGGTATCGGTGGTCGGCTCTCGTACTTGCCGTCTCGTGGTGATTCGGCCTTGGTATCGGTAGTCACCCTGACTTGCCTGTTCGATATAGTGACGAAGTTTCGTGATCTGACCGTCCCCGTGGTCACCCTCGACTTGCCCGGCCGGTGCGTGGCCGGCCTTGGTATCCTGAGTCGGCTCTCGCACTTGCCGTGACGGCCGTGTTTGGTTGCATTGTATTATTGGTACGGTCGGATCTCGTAGTTATACTTGTCTGCACGGTTTTATAACACGGTGGGACATGGTGTTCATGTATAATCCTTGGTATTGTTATATCATAAAGCGCCGTGATGAGGAAGAAATTCCAGCACGAGTGATAATTTGGGCGTGAGTCCTGTCTTGATGCTTGGTTATATGTTATATCACGTAGTTTGGTCATCATACATGTCTCCTCGCTTTATAGACTATTATGATTTCATTACAGATATTCTGCTTTCACATACTTGGTACTGTTGCATCGACCTCCTTCTGGCTGCGTTCATGCCGCAGTAAGTACGTCTACCGCCGATCCCCGTTTAGGATCTCATTTCAGCGTTTTGGGAAGCTCCGTTCCGTCGGAGGCTTATCTTTGGTATGTTACCCTGAGTCTGTAAGTTCTTGTACGTTCAGGGGTATGGCGGGGCCCTGTCCCGTCATAGTTGTTGTATAAATCTTAGAGTGCATGAAATCTTGTTGTGGGCGGGGTTGTAAAAGGATTAAACGTTCGGGTATTATGTAGATCACGAAGGCAATCATTTTGGTTGCTGTTTATTTATTATATCTCTTGTTTCATGATTCATGTTTTATTTTCCTGGTTTTCTCGATGTTGTATCACTAGGGTGCCCGGTAAGGCACGATGCGAACGAGGTTGGGCGTTACAAATCTGATCTATGTAATTACGATTCGCTTCTCTTCTTTCTTTCGTGCTTAAGTCAAAAGACATTGCCGCAAAGCTATGTTCATTCTATATATAGTATACTTCAATCAGATATTCCTACTACATGTAATTTCCAATTACAATAAGGGACAAGAATATTTACCTCGATAAGCCCAAAATTATCCGAGATAAAAGTCGATCTGAGCAAGGTTTAGCTCTACCCGTGCGCTAATCCGCTCCAAACAACCATAGAAGTTCTAACCAACTTCTACTTAAATACTTGACCAACTATGAAGATTTCCTTAGGGTTTCGGTTGGAGAATAAAAGGACAAAAGGTAGGATTTCCGGGCTCTACGTATAGAGGTACCTTTTGGAATACTACAAGGTAAGGGCTAAGGTATTTTGGGCATTATAACAATACTTGGAAGACAACTTGCTCCCACGGGGGGGTACCCCTCGGCTAGACACCACAAGGGGGGGAGGGGAACCTCTCGGCTAAAGGCCACTAGGAGGGGGAGGGGGAGAGGCTTTGGACGAGAGCCACAAGAGGGAGGGGAGGGATTTCAAGACTTAGACAAAGTGAGGAGTGGATGAAGAAGTTCATCTCTAAGGGGGGGGGGGGGTATTTATAGGGAAGCCAAGGGCCAACCAATGGCCAAGATCAAGCCATGTGCAAGGCAAGTGTAAGGCCTTGATCAAGACAAGTGCACCCTAACCCCTACTCCACAAAACAAGGCACCAAACAAGCCATAAAACAAGGCACAAAACAAGGCCAAAACAAGGAGCCAATCGGCCAAGAAAACGTGACCCAATCGGCCAACCCAACGTCGGCAGGGGTGACAAGTGTCACCTCCCGCTGGTCCAAAACATTTCGTCTCTCGGAAAAATCCGCAAAAATCAAAAGGACATAGCCGAATTTTCCTTCGCAGCTTTGTAAAACGCTCCGCGAAAAAAACGACTCTAACCAAAGTGTTGTACAAAATTCGATCCAATGCCTAACTTAAGACGCACATACTCGTGAAATACGGGGTATAACAGTGGTTTCAAACCTTTGGCTAGTGCCTTAGTTCCAAAAACAAAGGTCATTATAATGACTTTAGGGGAGTCAAATGAGTGATTTACTTAATTGTTTTAAAGGAGGAGAAATGACATGATTTAAGAGAAGTAACTTGTCTTAAAGGTGTGAGTTACTTGAGGTTTAAAAGTAGAAGAAACTTGTTTTCTATATATTAAGAGACTCGAAGTATTTTTGAAAGTTAAGAAACTTGGTTTGAAAGTTTGTGATACTTGGTTTTAAGTATAAGTCTCTTGGTTATAAAAAGAATGAAATTGTCTAAAAACCATAAAGGGTTATAACGGCTTTATGGGAAGTTGGTTATAACGACTTTATGGAAGGTTTAGAAAGTTGTCTATTGTGATTAATGGGCATAAGTTGCCTTGATTGTGAAAATTTGAAGTTACTTGATTTCAAGCTTTGAAATGAGTTTTCTAAGAGTGTAGTAACTTACTTTGAAAAATAGACACACCTTGATACTACGGGTGTTAGTATCTTGGGGTATTACATAAAAAGGAGTCTTTTGAAAAGAATGTACGTACGTAGTACTTTGTCTTGTTTTACACCCTGTAGTTCCAGGGTATGTATGTGAGGACGTACGTACGAGAATACGACACAAAAATTAAAAAGGAAGAAAGATGTGATTTTTCGACGGAAAAGTTTCCGGATTTTGTGAAGGAAAACGGTTCGTTAAAGGGAATTGGATTCCCAGATTTGGTATTCGGACTTTTTGGAATATTTGAGAAATATGAAATTTTATTTTCGGAATTGGTCACGTGGGGCCCACGGGAGGAATTTACGGTTTGTGAGGGCCACTTTATTTTCGAGATTTTTGGCATTACGGATTTTTTCGGAAGATGAAATATTTTGGACGAGTAGGGGGGCGACACGTGTCACCCCCATGTGGCCCTATGGCCGAATTTAAGGGGACACTTGGACAGTTTTGTGGGGTCCCATTTTTGTGGTGGACATTTGCTTGGTAGAATCCATACACACTTGTTCCAAGATCTCACCACACACTTGCCTTGATCTTGGCCATTGATTTCTCTATAAATAGACCCTTAAGCTTGCAAGACTTATTCATTCCACACTTAGTTATTTCCAAAGCTTGAAAAATTACTCCCTCCCTTCTAGTGGCTCTCGGCCTTGGGCTGATTTGTGGAGCTTAAGTTGTCCAAAAATTCTTAAAGTTTTAAGTGTTCTTCCTTAGGGTGTTAGGAATATTGTGTACCAAGAGTTGGAAAAGATTTCACACCCCTAGCCTTAGTTATACCCCTTGGCCGAAACATTGCCAAATTGTAGCCTAAGTGTTCTTCACTTTTGGAGTTGGATCTTGAAGAGGAGTTGGTTAGAAGCATCTAAGGGTCGCCGTAGAGGATTGGAACGTAAGGAATTGGAGCTAAACGTTGCTCAGGATCGACTTATAAATCTTGGATAATTTTGGGCTTATCGAGGTAATGATCTTAGTCCTTCTATTGTAATTGGATATTACATGTTGTAGTAGTTTAGATTTGAGTATAAGATATATTGGAAGGATGATTATAAAGAATTGAACTGTATTTACATTGGACTGTATTTTACAGTAGACTTGTAGTATTATTGTGGGGCGTTGTACACGTCCGGTTAGACGTGTAACCCCCCCTTGGAGTTGTTGGCTTGGTAGCGGACATTGATAGAGGAGGAGATTTATGTGGTTACGGGGGGGGGGGGGGGAGGTGCTGCCGAATTTTCCATAGAATAAGGAACCTTTTACTTAGAAATGTTCTACGAAGGGATCTAGAAATTAATAGACTTTTTGTGGCCTTTATAGGTTGAAGTACTACGAGTAGAGTATTCTACTTGAAGGGTGGAAAAGGCTAGCAAGGTGATAGTACTTGGAGCATTTTGCTAATTGTCGATAATCGTCGCGAGGTATGTGAACCTCTTCCTATCTTTTCTAGCATGATGTTGTGAACTATGTAGTACGGTAGACGTACGTGTGCTAAGCGAATTTTGGTTGATTTTAAAAGATAAGAGACTGAACTTATATTTTGACTTGATATGAAATGTGAAGGACTTGAATTGTGTTAAAGTGGTGAAACCTCATTCGTGAGTAATGAGTACTTGGTCTAGAAAAAGGAATAAGTTATATTAATTTCGGAAATGGGAATAACTATCGAACAAGCCATTGCAGCGTTAATAAAGGAAAATGTAATGACAATTAATTATATTAAAACCAGTAGAAACCTCCATCTGCATAGAAGCTAAGATAACACAAAATTGTATTACATTTCCTAGATCATGGCTGCTCTAATAAGAATTATTTTAATCAAGTTTTGATTTTCTTAAAAATTCCAAAGTAAGGAACTTGATTTCTAAAAGAAAAGAGACTTAAGAATTTGAAGTGTTTTGGTTTAAAAGAAAGGCATGGTTTTGTCTTAAATTGGTTTAAAACATAAAGTGTTATAATAGCTTTATGGGAAGTTAGTTATAACGACTTTAGGGAAACAAAAGAATGGTTTTATTATTGGATTTAAAATGGTAACTTGATTTTGGGAAAAGAGAAGTAACTTGAGTTTAAAAGTATAAGTAACTTATTTTCAAATATCGGACTTTTCTTGATGAGAAAAATATAAGTGGCTTGGTTTTAAAAGGTAGGAGTACCTTGATCTTAAAAGAATTGGTTACTTGGGTTTTAAATGTATACTTGACGTTGTTCTAAAAGTGTAAGCCACTTGGTTTAAAAAGTGTAAAGTACTTGATTTAAACATGAACGTATTTGGTACTACGGATAATAGTATCGAGTTGTTTTTACGTAAAAAGAGATCCTTTTTAAAAGAATTAAAGTATGTAGTACTTTGGGGTTAAAACCCGGACTTTGACATAAAATGAAAGTACCTTGAGTTGTGTGTACCTTGCCTATGTTTGTGTCACGACCCGAACCCGGGCCCGTGACTGGTGCCTTACCCGGGCACCCAAGTAGTCATACATCAGAGAAATCAGCGGAATATAAAACATACAGATATGAGACAAGAGATATGATAATAACACAGGCCAACCAAGACGGTTGCCTTCTTGCATATATACGGAAATTGAACAGTTACATCCCCTTTTTTTTTTTACAATCCTGCCCACAACAGTACTACAGACCTCTAAGAATGTTATAGCAACAACTATGACGGGACAGGGCCCCGCCATACCCCTGAATGTACAAGAACCTACAACTCAGGGAAACATACCAAAAGATAAGCCTCCGGAGAAACGGAGCTTCCCAATACGCTGAACTGTGATCCTATGAGCGAGGATCAACAACCGATGTACCTCTACCTGCGGCATGAACGCAGCCCCCCCAAGGAGGTCAGTACAACAGGTACCAAGTATGTGAAACTGAAAATACTGAAAATGAAATCATAATAGTCTATATAAAACAGAAGACATATATGATAACAAAACTACAGTTCACAGCATAAAAGCAGTCATGTCAAGTCAGGGACTCACGCCCTCAAAGTCATCCTCGTACGTGGAACTCCTTCCTCACTGCCGGCAGTCTAGGTATAAATCGTGTGATACGTATAACATGTCTCGGCCCATCTCATGGACTCGGTGTCGGATAGTATGGAATACATTCCCGGTCCATCTCATGGACGCGGTGTCGAGTGAAATACATTCCCGGTCCATCCCATGGACGCGGTGTCGAGTGAAATACATTCCCGATCCATCCCATGGACGCGGTGTCGAGTGAAATACATTCCCGGTCCATCCCATGGACGCGGTGTCGAGTGAAATACATTCCCGGTTCATCCCATGAACGCGGTGTCGAGTGAAATACATTCCCGGTTCATCCCATGAACTCGGTGTCGTGTGAAATACATTCTCGGTTCATCCCATGAACTCGGTGTCGTGTGAAATACATTCCCGGTTCATCCCATGAACTCGGTATAGAATCGGCCATAACATTTAACTCTCTTTTAAGACAGATTAAGATAATATCATGCTTTCCTTTTAAATCAACTAAGGCAATATTATGCCCTCCTTTTTAAACCAAAACACGTTCCTTTTTAAAGTCAAGTAACAACATTCTTTTCCGAAAGTTCAAGTTGCCTAATTTCAAATACTCAAGTCTTTTAGTTTCGAAAGATTTCATAGTTCATAGTCTTAATCAAATAACGTAATCTCTTTTAAAACAATTGAGTAACGTATGCCTTATGTGTGAGTAGGTTATTCTTGTTTATAACAATCTTATTAAAGCAGCCATGATCTAGGAAATGTAATACAATTTTGTCTTATCTTAGCTTCTATGCAGATGGAGGTTTCTACTGGTTTTAATTAATTATTTGTCAATACATTTTCCTTTATTAACGCTGCAGTGGTTCGTTCGCTACTTATTCTCATTTCCGAAATCAATAAAACATTATTCTTTAAAAACCAAGTACTCATTACTCACGAATGAGGTTTCTCACTTTTTAACAAAGTTCATATCAATTCAATTAAGTCAAGTCTCTTATCTTTTAAGATCAAGTCTCTTAACTTCTAAAATCAATAACCCATTCTTTTTATCTCTCTTAAGTCGTTATACCTGACTTCCCATAAAGCTAGTATAACTCTTAAGCTTTCAAAACCAAGTATTACTATTCTTTCAAAAACGATTCTTAATTCTTTTGAAATACTTCAAGATTCTTATTATTTAAAACTCAAGCCATAAGACATCGAAGTAAAACCATGTTCAGTCAACACACGTACGTCTACCGTACTATATATATTCTTTTAAAATATCATGCTCAAGAGGATAGGAAGAATCACATACCTCGCGACGATTATCGACAATTAGCAAATAGCTCCAAAAATCGTAATCCTGCTAGCCTTTTCCACCCTTCGAGTAGAATACGCTACTCGCAGTACTTCAACCTATAACGGTCATATAAGTCTATCAACGTCTAGACTACTCTGTAGAATAATTCTAGATACAAGATTCCTTATTCTACGGAAAATTGGGCAGCACTTCCCTACCCGTCAAATTACACAAGTCTACTGTAAATACAGTCCTATGTAAGTACAGTTCAATTCTCTTCTTATATACCTTCCTTGTATATAACTTATACTCAATTCTACACTTCTACAATATGTAATCTCCAATTACAATAGAAGGACAAGATTATTTACCTCGATAAGCCCAAAATTATCCAAGATATATGTCGATCCTGAGCAAGGTTTAGCTCCTATTCTGAACGCTCCAATTCGCTCCAAGAAACCCTTAGAAGTTCTACACAACTTCTACTAATTACTTCAACCAACTATGAAGATTTTCCCCAGGGTTTCGTTTTGTGACTGAAGGGAAGTATAGTAGTATTTCTGGGCTTTTAGTATAGGGGTAACCTTGGAATACTACAAGGTATTCGGGCCAAGGTATTTTGGAATAGTAACAATACTTGGAGAATACTTTTCTACCAAGGAGGGGGGGTGCTTCGGCTAGAACAACTAGGAGGGTTCTGAGGGCTTTTTCTAAGGGGAGGGATGCTTTGGACGAGAACTACACAAAGGGGAGGGAGTATTTTTCCTTGGAATTTCTCAAGTGAGGATGAATAATAAGTCTTGCACTTATGGGGTATTTATAGGACATTCAAAGGCCAAGATTGAAGCATGTGGATGGTGTAGATTTGGACAAGTATGTGTGGGTCCCACCTTATCCATCTACCACACAAATATCTAGCCAAACATTGACCAAATGTTTAAGGCCTTTTCCATGTAAAAAACGTGCCAACAACTCCCCTCAATTGCCGTCCACTTGAGGGTGACAAGTGTCGCCCTCTCGTTGGTCCAAAATGTCACGACCCGAACCCGGGCCCGTGACTGGTGCCTTACCCCGGGCACCCTAGTGATACAACATCAGAGAAAATCAGCGGAACATAAAAACAAGACATGAAGCAAGAGATATTATATATAAACAGGCCAACCAAAACAGTTGCCTTCTGTATATAAATACATAAAAACCCGAACAGTTTAATCCTTTTTACAACCCTGCCCACAACAGTACTACAGACCTCTAAGATTTACAACAACTATGACGGGACAGGGCCCCGCCAAACCCCTGAATGTACAAGAACCTACAACTCAGGGAACACATACCGAAGAATAAGCTTCCGGAGAAACGGAGCTTCCCAATACGCTGAACTGTGATCCTATGAGCGGGGATCAACTACCGATGTACTCCTACCTGCGGCATGAACGCAGCCCCCCGAAGGAGGTCAGTACAACAGGTACCAAGTATGTGAAACTGAAAATACTGCATTTAAATCATAACAGTCTATATAAAGCAGGAGACATGTATGATAACCAAAATACAGTACGCAACATAAAAGCAGTCAAGTCAGGGACTCACGCCCTCAAAGTCATCACTCAATATATAACTATGGGTCTCACGCCCACAACATCAATCATGTTCGCATCATGGCCACATGCCGGAGTGACGCCGGTGCAGACATGTCCATGATGCAACAATAAAAACAATGCCGCATGGCCACATGCCCCCGGAATTCTGCATCGGTGCAGACATGTCCATGTAACATCAACAACAATATACTGGGTGGTCAACCCTGCCGCATGGCCACGTGCCCCCGGAATTCTGCATCGGTGCAGACACGCCCATGTAACAATAATAACCATATATCGGGTAATCAACCCTGCCGCATGGCCACATGCCCCCGGAATTCTGCATCGGTGTAGACATGTCCATGTAACAATAATCACAATATATCACACAACCAGGCTATCACAAGTAAGCACAAGCAAATTACCATACTTCTAGACTTTCATAAAAAGGTCCATTCTTTACCATACAAAGGCTATCACAACAAGCATAGGCGAGTTACACAACAACAAGCATAGGCAAGTTATACACAACTCAAGATACTTCCATTTTATATCAAAGTCCGGGTTTTTAACCCTAAAGTACTACGTACGTTAAATTCCTTTTAACGAGATCCATTCCTTTTATAAAGGTCACCCGATACCCGTAGTATAAAAATAGAGTGACTCACATTTTTAGGTAAACCAAAACACTTTCCTTTTTAACAACATTCTTCCCCTAAAGTTCTAGTTTGCCTAATTTCAATTGCTCAGATCTCTTTATTTTAGAAAAGTTTCATAGTTCATAGTCTTAATCATTTAAGAATATAATTCTCTTTTAAACAATCTGAGAAACATATGCCTTATATGAGTGTAGGTTATTCTTGTTTATAATCAATCTTATTAAGCAGCCATGATCTAGGAAATGTAATATCATTTTGTCTCATCTTAGCTTCTATGCAGATGGAGGTTTCTACTGGTTTTAATAATACTTTATTATTCAATACATTTTCCTTTATTAACTCGCGCAGATGGTTTGTCGATACTCATTCTGATTTCCGAAATCAGTAAAACGTTATTCCCTTTTAAAAACCAAGTACTCATTACTCACGAATGAGGTTTCACACAAACATCCATATTAAGTCAAGTCTCTTATCTTTTAAGATCAAGTCTCTTAACTTCTTTAAAATCAATAAACCATTCTTTTAGCTCTTTTAGACGTTATACCTAACTTCCCATAAAGCTAGTATAACTCTTAAGCTTTTTAAAACCAAGCATTACTCTTCTTTCAAAAGGTTTCTTAAATCTTTGAAATACTTCAAGATCATTATTATTCGTGCTTAAGTCAAAAGACATTGCCGTGACACTACATTCGCTTAACACACGACGCCTACCGTACTATATATATATACTCTTTTAAAATACTTCAAGATTCTTAGTATTCGTGCTTAAGTCAAAAGACATTGCCACGTACGTCTACCGTACTATATATATATTCTTTTAAAATACTTCATGCTCAAGAGTATTGGAAGAATCACATACCTCGCGACGATTATCGACTATAAGCAAAACGCTCCACGGCTATAACGCGGCTAGCCTTGTCCACCTTCCAAGTAGCACATGCTACTCGCAGAACATTCAACCAATAAAGGTTATCGCCTATTGCAAATACGCTTTAATCTTCTACTTAAATCTTACGATGTGATTTCGTTCAAGTCTATTCTGTAATATCCTTCTATTACGATTCAATCTCTTCTATGAATCTTATTTTCATTTCTATACTACTACGATGTAATTCCCAATTACAATAGAAGGATGAGTATTTACCTCGATGAGCCCAAAATTATCCAAGTATATAAGTCGCTCCCGAGCAACGTTAAGCTCTACTCCGAGTGCTCCAACTGCTCCAAACCACCCTTAGAAGTTCTACGCAACTTCTACTTAACACTTCAACCGACTATGAAGGTTTTCCTTAGGGTTTCGTTTTTGTGGCTGAGGGAAAGTATAATAGTATTTCCGGGCTCTACGTATAGAGGTAACTTTGGAAAGTACTACAAGGTATTTGGGCTAAAGTATTTGGGCATTATAACAATACTTAGGAGAAGTATTTCTCAACCAAGGGGGGTAGTATTTCGACTAGCAACTAGGCTAGGGGGAGGGGGGTATTCTCGGCCGAGGGCCTCCAAGAGGGGGAGGGGTGTTTCGGCTAGGCTACCACAAAGGGGGAGGGGGTGTGGCGGACGAAAGCACAAGTGGGAGAGGGAGGGTTTTTGCCTTAGAAGTTTTCAAGTGAGGATGAAGAAAGTCTTCAACTTAGGGGAGTATTTATAGGCTAACCAAAGGCCAACTAATGGCCAAGATTAATCCAAGTGTTAGGCAAGTGTAAGGTGTAGATTAAGTCATGTGCACCTTATCCATCTACCACCAAAATATCACAAAATATCCTACCAACTCCCCTTGACCCAATAGTCCAAGTTGCCGCCCCAAGCTCTTCCAATGTGAGGGTGACACATGTCACCCTCCCGTTGGTCCAAAATGTTTCGTCTCTCGGAAAAATCCGCAAAAATTAAAAATGACATAGCCGGAATTTTCCCTTCGCAAGTTTAGTAAAACGTTTCGTCGAAAAACGACTCTTTCCGGCACTTGTGTACAAATTTCGAACCTAGCCTAACTTTAAGGCTCAAACTTTTCTACGTACGTCCTCACGTACATACTCTGGAAATACGGGGTATAACATTCTCCCCTCCTTAGAAACATTCGTCCCGAATGTTCCTTCTCAAGACGGATAACGATGAAGTTCTTCTAACAAGTTGCCAACGCCACACCTGGCCACGAAATAACACACGTTCTCTTCCTTCCTTACCTGTCGTGCCCTTATCAAACACTTGAACTCTTCTAGTATACGTACCACACTTCAGTCATCGCTTCAGTTCCCAAAACT
The DNA here is from genome assembly GCA_029844215.1 of Przewalskia tangutica. Lineage (NCBI taxonomy): Eukaryota > Viridiplantae > Streptophyta > Magnoliopsida > Solanales > Solanaceae > Przewalskia > Przewalskia tangutica. Next base: position 96,313,919 of record CM056729.1, read on the forward strand.
TTGGAGTCACCACCTCCAAACTTGGTCATCTTACTAGCTTCACTTCTCTCTAAGGCCATTCCCGGCCTTCACGAACCGATTCTGGTCGAACATATCCACGAACTCATACGATGGTCATCTAATCTTGGGCCTAGCACCCTCGTGACCCTACCACCTGGCGGGACCACCCGTGACCCACCTCCGAACAGCCGCGGGTTGGCCCTCAACATGGCCCCAACCCGACCCACTTAATACATCACGCTCTTATTCCCCGATCCGGAACAATCTTACCTAAACAGGTCATGAAAGCTACCACTTCCATTTTACACTACCCAAGGAATCTTCCCACAATACATTCTAGGCATAAAAATGCACTCCGACAAGGATCACTTGCAAAATCCTGTACTCAAGACGGCCTTACATCTAAGGTCTCAACGTGTAATACTCTAAGGTTAATACTTTCCCTGCCCCCCACACTTATTCTTTCAACTTACCAGGTTCTAAATCACATTTTAGCACAAAGCTATCCGAACATAACACTAAACACATCATCATAACATCAATACATTCAAAACTCTAGAGGGTTAAGGATATACCTGAAAATAGGCGGTTCAAAGGACCGCTAAAACTGGGAACTTCCACCGCGACCTCTGCCGTGGCCTGCCGGTGTATGAACATCCTGCCTAGCTATGGAAGGTGAAGAACCAAAGAATCGATCCGTAGTCTGTGCTATCCTACCAGCGCTACCCCGTCGGACGATCTCGCGGATGGCCTGTTGGCGCAAAATAACAAGCTCCTCGCACCACGACACTCCCGAAATGCGGTCTACCACATCGACCACAGAGGTAGGGGTCGTGATCCGCCCACACCCTACTCCCCGAAATCAACCCCGGAGCTCGACCGCTCTCGAATCCTCGGATGCCACGAAGGTTGTGGAGGACCATTCGCATTTGGTGGAGGTACAAAACTAGTATCTCGAGGCGGTCCGCCTCGAAAGTCACCAAAGGACCTCGCTGTTCGGCCCTCTTCGCTGATCTTGGTCATTCCGCCGACCTCTCCGCTCCTCACACCCAGTGCATAAGCTGCATGCGGGCAATGTCCATGCCGGTGAAGAGCTACACCGAACAAGCCTCGCAAGTAGTCATCTAACCCGATAACGTAGCGGTGTACTCGCCCTCCATATCGCCTACTCTGGGGCATACCGAGCCAATGAGTCGAACTCACATTGTACTCCCGATCAGACGCGGTTTCGCCTCAACATCAAAAATCTGTCGCCGAGCCCTCATCATGTGGAGGCAAGAAATGTGCAAGAAATGCCTCAAAACTCGTCCCCAAACGGATGGAAGTGCATTCTCTCCCGGGGCAGCTCACGAATCAAACCGATTGGCTGCGGTATCACGCAGCCGACGCGAACCTAGGACCACCGACTTCGGTCTCCGCCTCGATCACTCTCATGATCCGTCAGAATCGCTTGGGATGAACTCGCGGATCATCCTCGTGCCTCGACGTAGAACTCTGGCGGCTACATCTCGTAAAGTCTGTAGCCTCAAACTATCCGATCTTGGGTGAACCATGGGTGCTACCGGAACTGCTGCGTCCATCCTATCCTCATATCTGGCCATGACCACGCCGATGGCCATCTCTTTGTACCCCAACTCCTGCGCCTGTGTGGGGTGAAGGCGCAGTGCGTGGTCTCATCACCCACCGCCGCGACTCTAAACTTCTTTGGGCCGGGCGTCGCAAAACTCGCCGTCAAGCATCGCTCGGTAATGACCGGCTCGCCCTCGTACTCCTCTGTATCTCACTAGCAGCTCCCTCGGCTGCCTTGCCCACCTGGGCCCGGGTTGCCTTGCGCGGAGGCATAACTGGTAAAGGAAAGGAATACGTCAGAGGGGTCCAACTTATCGCACGGCTCTAAGGCACGATCTCAGAATGAGAAGAATGGAAACCAATCCTAAATGTCCTATAGCCTCCTGATTATAGATGTGGTGCACAACACACCGATAATCAAGACTCTACTAGACACGATGCAGACACTTTCCGAGGATTAATCGCTCGATACCACTTTTGTCACGACGAACCGGGCCGTGGATCGTGCCTTACCCCGCACCTAGTGATACAACATCGAGAGAAAATCACGGAACATAAAAACAAGACATGAAGCAAGAGATATTATATATAAATTTCAACCAAAATAGTTGTCTTACGTATATAAATACATAAAAACGAACAGTTTAATCCTTTTTACAACCTCGCCACAACAAGATTACTCTGCACCTTAAAATTTACAACAACTATGACGGACGGGGCCCGCCAAACCTCGAATGTACAAGAACCTACAACTCGGGAACACATACGAAGAATAAGCTTAGGAGAAACGGAGCTTCCTAATCTGAATCGTGATCCTATGAGCGAGGATCAACTACCGATGTACTCTACTGCGGCATGAACGCAGCCCGAAGGAGGTCGAGACACAGTACCAAGTATGTGGCCCGAAAATCGCATTTAAATCATAACAGTCTATATAAAGCAGGAGACATGTATGATAACCAAAATACAGTACGCAACATAAGAGCATTCAAGTCAGGGACTCACGCCCTCAAAGTCATCACTCAATATACAACTATGGGTCTCACGCCCACAACATCAATCATGTTCGCATCATGGCCACATGCCCCCGGAATTCTGCATCGGTGCAGACATGTCCATGATGCAACAATAAAAACAATGTCGCATGGCCACATGCCCCCGGAATTCTGCATCGGTGCAGACATGTCCATGTAACATCAACAACAATATACTGGGTGGTCAACTCTGCCGCATGGCCACGTGCCCCGAGTGCATCGTGCGCAACACGCCCATGTAAAAATAATAACCATATATCGGGTAATCAACCCTGCCGCATGGCCACATGCCCCCGGAATTCTGCATCGGTGTAGACATGTCCATGTAACAATAATCACAATATATCACACAACCACGCTATCACAAGTAAGCACAAGCAAATTACCATACTTCTAGACTTTCATAAAAAGGTCCATTCTTTATCAAGAAGTCACCTCATATCAACATTTGCACAACAAAGGCTATCACAACAAGCATAGGCGAGTTACACAACAACAAGCATAGGCAAGTTATACACAACTCAAGATACTTCCATTTTATATCAAAGTCCGGGTTTTTAACCCTAAAGTACTACGTACGTTAAATTCCTTTTAACGAGATCCATTCCTTTTATAAAGGTCACCCGATACCCGTAGTATAAAAATAGAGTGACTCACATTTTTAGGTAAACCAAAACACTTTCCTTTTTAACAACATTCTTCCCCTAAAGTTCCAGTTTGCCTAATTTCAATTGCTCAGATCTCTTTATTTTAGAAAAGTTTCATAGTTCATAGTCTTAATCATTTAAGAATATAATTCTCTTTTAAACAATCTGAGAAACATATGCCTTATATGAGTGTAGGTTATTCTTGTTTATAATCAATCTTATTAAGCAGCCATGATCTAGGAAATGTAATATCATTTTGTCTCATCTTAGCTTCTATGCAGATGGAGGTTTCTACTGGTTTTAATAATACTTTATTATTCAATACATTTTCCTTTATTAACGCTGCAGTGGTTTGTCGATACTCATTCTGATTTCCGAAATCAGTAAAACGTTATTTCCTTTTAAAAACCAAGTACTCATTACTCACGAATGAGGTTTCACACAAACATCCATATTAAGTCAAGTCTCTTATCTTTTAAGATCAAGTCTCTTAACTTCTAAAATCAGTAAACCATTCTTTTTAGCTCTTTTAGACGTTATACCTAACTTCCCATAAAGCTAGTATAACTCTTAAGCTTTTTAAAACCAAGCATTACTCTTCTTTCAAAAAGGTTTCTTAAATCTTTTGAAATACTTCAAGATCATTATTATTCAGGCTTAAGTCAAAAGACATTGCCGTGACACTACATTCAGTTAACACACGTACGTCTACCGTACTATATATATATACTCTTTTAAAATACTTCAAGATTCTTAGTATTCAGGCTTAAGTCAAAAGACATTGCCACACGTACGTCTACCGTACTATATATATATTCCTTTAAAATACTTCATGCTCAAGAGTATAGGAAGAATCACATACCTCGCGACGATTATCGACTATAAGCAAAACGCTCCACGGCTATAACCCGGCTAGCCTTGTCCACCTTCCAAGTAGCACATGCTACTCGCAGAACATTCAACCAATAAAGGTTATCAGTCTATTGCAAATACAGTTTAATCTTCTACTTAAATCTTCTGATGTGATTTCAGTTCAAGTCTATTCTGTAATATCCTTCTATTACAGTTCAATCTCTTCTATGAATCTTATTTTCATTTCTATACTACTACAGTATGTAATTCCCAATTACAATAGAAGGACAGTAGTATTTACCTCGATGAGCCCAAAATTATCCAAGTATATAAGTCGCTCCTGAGCAAAGTTAAGCTCCTAAGTATATAAGTCGCTCCTGAGCAAAGTTAAGCTCCTACTCCGAGTGCTCCAATCCGTTCCAAACAACCCTTAGAAGTTCTACGCAACTTCTACTTAACACTTCAACCGACTATGAAGGTTTTCCTTAGGGTTTCGTTTTTGTGGCTGAGGGAAAGTATAATAGTATTTCCGGGCTCTACGTATAGAGGTAACTTTGGAAAGTGCTACAAGGTATTTGGGCTAAAGTATTTGGGCATTATAACAATACTTAGGAGAAGTATTTCTCAACCAAGGGGGGTAGTATTTCGACTAGCAACTAGGCTAGGGGAGGGTATTCTCGTGAGGGCCTCCAAGAGGGGGAGGGGTGTTTCGGCTAGGCTACCACAAAGGGGGAGGGGGTGTGGCGGACGAGAGCACAAGAGGGAGAGGGAGGGTTTTTGCCTTAGAAGTTTTGAAGTGAGGATGAAGAAAGTCTTCAACTTAGGGGAGTATTTATAGGCTAACCAAAGGCCAACCAATGGCCAAGATTAATCCAAGTGTTAGGCAAGTGTAAGGTGTAGATTAAGCCATGTGCACCTTATCCATCTACCACCAAAATATCACAAAATATCCTACCAACTCCCCTTGACCCAATCGTCCAAGTTGCCGCCCCAAGCTCTTCCAATGTGAGGGTGACACATGTCACCCTCCCGTTGGTCCAAAATGTTTCGTCTCTCGGAAAAATCCGCAAAAATTAAAAATGACATAGCCGGAATTTTCCCTTCGCAAGTTTAGTAAAACGTTTCGTCGAAAAACGACTCTTTCCGGCACTTGTGTACAAATTTCGAACCTAGCCTAACTTTAAGGCTCAAACTTTTCTACGTACGTCCTCACGTACATACTCTGGAAATACGGGGTATAACACAAAATATTTCATCTCTCGGAAAAATCCGCAAAAATTATAAATGTCGCAACCGTAATTTTCCCTTCGCAAGGTCCGGAAAACTTTTCATCGGAAAATAATTCTTTTCGCTAGTTGTGCACAATTTCGTCCCTTTGTCTACTTAAGGCTTAAACTTTTGTACGTACGCCCTCACGTACATACTCTGGAAATACGGGGTATAACATTCTCCCCTCCTTAGAAACATTCGTCCCGAATGTTCCTTCTCAAGACAGATAACGATAAAGTTCCTCTTAACTTAAACAAGTTGCCAATGCCACACCTGGCCGCAAAATAACACACGCGCAAATACTTAATTCAAGTCCACGAGGGATCACCTCTAGCATTACAAAAGCTCCCCCCACGGTCTAAAAGACATTCCCTTCGCACCTTTACTTCACAAGAGTAATGATCACTTCTATTCTCTTACTCGTCGTACCCTCCTCGTACACTCGAACACTTCCTAAATAAACTTACCACCCTTCTGTTATTGCTTCAGTTTCCAAAATGTTATACCCCGTATTTCCAGAGTATGTACGTGAGGGCGTACGTATAAAAGTTTAAGCCTTAAGTTAGGCTAGGACCGAAAATTTTGTGCACAACACACGAAAAGAATCGTTTTCCGACGAAACGTCTTCCAAAACTTGCGAAGGGAAAATTCCGGCTATGTCATTTATAATTTTTGCGGATTTTTCCGAGAGATGAAATATTTTGGACCAACGAGAGGGCGACAGTTGTCACCCTCTAATTGGCGGATGTGAGGGCGTCTATTGGACGAAATGGAGCCTTGGAGTTGGTAGGATATTTTATGTAGTTGATGAGCAAGTGGGACCCACAAACACTTGTCCAAATCTTGACCTTACACTTGCCTACCACTTTTCTTGATCTTGGCCATTGGTTGGCCTATAAATACCCCCCTTCGTTGAAGATCTTCTTCATCCACAAATTGTTCTAAGTCTTGAAAAATCCTTCCCTCCACCTCTTGGAGGCTCTCGGCCGAAACCCTCCCCCCCTCCTTTGAGTGGCCCTTGGCCGAGACACACACCCCCCCCCTACCTTGAGTTGTCTCGTAAAATACTACCCCCCTCGTGGTAGAAATACTCTCCAAGTATAGTTACTATTCCAAAATACCTTGGTCCAAATACCTTGTAGTATTCCAAGGTTACACTTATACTAAAAGCCCAGAAATACTATTATACTTCCCTTCAGTCACTAAACGAAACCCTAAGGAAAATCTTCACAGTTGGGTGAAGTATTAGAAAGAAGTTTCGTAGAACTTCTAAGGGTTGTTTGGAGCGGGTTGGAGCACCCGGAGTAGGAGCTAAACGTTGCTCAGGATCGACATTAAACTTGGATAATTTTGGGCTTACCGAGGTAAACAATCCTATCCTTCTATTGTAATTGGAAATTACATATTGTAGTTGTATAGAAATGAATATAAAATTCATAGAAGAGAATTGAACTGTAATAGAAGGATATTACAGATAAGACTTGAACTGAAATCACATCAGAAGAATATTAATGTAGAAGTTGATAGACTTATATAACCTTTATAGGTTGAATGTTCTGTGAGTAGCATGTGCTACTTGAAAGGTGGACAAGGCTAGCCGGGTTATAGCCGTGGAGCGTTTTGCTAATAGTCGATAATCGTCGCGAGGTATGTGATTCTTCCTATCCTCTTGAGAATGATATTTTAAAAGAATATATATATAGTACGGTAGACGTACGTGTGTTAACTGAACGTAGTTTTACGGCAATGTCTTTTGACTTAAGCCTGAATAATAAGAATCTTGAAGTATTTCAAATGAATTAAGAAACCTTTTTGAAAGAAGAGTAATACTTGGTTTTAAAAGCTTAAGAGTTATACTAGCTTTATGGGAAGTTAGGTATAACGACTTAAGAGAGATAAAAATAATGGTTTATTAATTTTAGAAGTTAAGAGACTTGATCTTAAAAGATAAGAGACTTGACTTAATATGAATTTTGTGTGAAACCTCATTCGTGAGTAATGAGTACTTGGTTTTTTTAAAAGGAATAATGTTTTACTGATTTCGGAAATCAGAATAAGTATCGAACAAACCACTGCAGCGTTAATAAAGGGAAATGTTTTGACTAATTAAGTATTATTAAAACTAGTAGAAACCTCCATATGCATAGAAGCTAAGATGAGACAAAATGATATTACATTTCCTAGATCATGGCTGCTTTAATAAGATTGTTATAAACAAGAATAACTTACTCACATATAAGGCATATGTTTCTCAAATTGTTTAAAGGAGAATTATATCATTAAGTGATTAAAACTATGAACTACGAAACCTTTCGAAAATGAGAAACTTGAACATTTGAAATTCGGCAAACTTGAACGTTTGGAAAATAAGGTTGTTACTTGATTTACAAAGGGAAGTGTTTTGGTTTACTTAAAAAGATAGTCACTCTATTTTTATACTACGGGTATTGTGTGACTTTTGTGAAAGAAACAGATCTTTTAAAGAGTTAATGTATGAAGTACTTTGGGGATAAAAACCCGAACTTGTTAACATAAAGTAGAAATTACCTTGTGTGATTAACTTGATTGTGTTGGTTTGTGATAACCTTGTAATACTTTCTTGTTGATTTGATAAGTAAACATGTTAGGATGCTACGTGTGTTAGTATCTCGTGATGTTGTGTAAGGGGGTTATTCTTGTTGTGCTTATGTTGTTAAACGTTAAGCCCGTTGTACTGTTATTATATCACATACCCCCTTGACTTGTTATACCGAGGGCTTGCCACCCTTGATGCGGGTCTATACGGCCTATGCGGTCTGCGTGACTATGCGGAGCAGCGGTATGCTCGAGATTGATCATTCGGTGTTTTATCCGATGTGGGGATGCCACATGTGGTGCTGTGACTATGCGGTCTATGAGACTATGCGGACTGCGGGAGTCCAGGAGGGTACCGGGGGTTAGCTGCCCCCGATGCGAGGAATACCTCATGCGGGCCTATGTGTGGCCTATGCGGAGCAGCGGTATGCTCCAGGACTAGACGCGCACATTGATACTGAGGGCGAGTGGCCAGCTTCGATCATGTGGTGCGGTCTAGAAAGACCTCGTGATACAGTTTATGGCATTGTTGGTACTGTGGGTCTTAGTAGTCGGCTATGCCTTCGTACTTACCCCGTACGGTTCTATTATGACACAGGTGGGCGTGAGACCCATAGTTATATTTGAGTGATGACTTTGAGGGCGTGAGTCCCTGACTTGACATGACTGCTTATTTATTGTGAACTGTAGTTTGGTTATCATACATGTCTCCTACTTTATATAGACTACTATGATTTCATTTACAGTATTTTTCAGTTTCACATACTTGGTACCTGTTGTACTGACCTCCTTCGGGGGGCTGCGTTCATGCCGCAGGTAGAAGTACACCAGTCGTCGATCCTCGCTCTTAGGATCACAGTTCAGCGTTTTGGGAAGCTCCGTTTCTCCGGAGGCTTATCAGTGGTACAGTCCCCTGTCGTTGTAGGTATTTACATTCAGGGGTATGGCGGGGCCCTGTCCCGCCATTGTTGTTATCATTCTTAGAGGTCTGTAGTACTGTTGTGGGCAGAGTTGTAAAAAGGGATGTAACTGTTCTAGTTGTTATTTATATATATGCCGAAAGGCAAGTTTTCTCATATGAATTGTTTCATATTTCATACTATGTCATGTATTGTTTTATATTCCGCTGATTACTCTGATGTTGTATCACTAGGGTGCCCGGGGTAAGGCACCAGTCACGGGCCCGGGTTCGGGTCGTGACAAAAGTGGTATCAGAGCAGTTAATCCTCGGAAAGTGTCTACAGACCGTATCTAGTAGAGTCTTGATTATCGGTGTGTTGTGCACCACACCAATAATCAGGAGGCTATAGGATATTTAGGATTGGTTTCCATTCTTCTCACTCTGAGATCGTGCCTTAGAGCTGTGTTATAAGTTGGACCCCTCTAACGTATTTCTTTCCTACCGCTATGCCTCCGCGTAAGGCAACCCGCCCAGGCGGCAAGGCAGCGGGAGGAGCCGCGTAGAGCACGAGGGTTACGAGGGCACAGCCCAATCATCACTGGGTGGTGCTTCTTCCGGGAGTTCTGCGACGTCGCCCCAAAGAGAGTTTAGCACGGCGCGATTCCTCTGCGGCCATGATATATGAGCCTTCACGGCCAGGATCGAACAAAGAATTTGGATTACAAAGGAATGAACCTGTTACTAGCTAGGATTTTAGCAACCAGAGGATATAGAGTGCACCGATATATCACGGGTCTTGATGACTATCTAAGAGAGAATGTGCAAGAGTAGCTCTTCAGTCAGGCCTAAGCATGGCCTGTGTACGGGCTTATGCGCAGCAGGCCGAGAAACGTAGAGATCGACGGATTAACCAAGATCAGCAGAAGAGGGCCAGAACAGCAGGGTCCTTTGGTAACTTTCAAGGCGAATCGCCTCAGCAGCAGATTGGTTATGCGCCTCCGCCCGATCAGGTGGTTCTCGCGTGGTTCAGGACGTTCGGAGTATGCAGGAGTTGGTCAAGGCTCCAGGGCTTCTGGTGCACAGATACACGTAGGTCCAGCCAGCCGGATTCAGTTTTTCCCCAGTGTTCACAGTGTGACAGGCGTCATCCCGGGGAATGTCATCTTTTGTTGATGCTTGTTTTACCTACGGCCGTCAGGGCCATGTGTCGAAAGGATGTCCTAGTAGGAGGACTCAGCCTACCAGATCAGTTGCGGATTCAGTAGTTCGGAGAGGAAGGGGTGTTAGCCAGAGGAGGCCACCCCCACCTCGGTGTGGCCGTTGTGGTAAGTGTCATTGTGGGGAGTGTCGTACTTCTTCGACAACTTGTTATGCTTGCAACAGGCAGGATTAATTGGAACGACAGAGGGTAGTGAAGCAGTAGATACAGGTGTATCCTTAACCCCCTAGAGATTGTATGTGTGATAAGATAAGTATATCTTAAGTGTTACGTTCAGTTAACATTGTGTAAATTGTGATTAGAAATCATGGTTAGTTAACCAGGTAAGACTGGGGGATAGAGGAAGTGTGAGCCTTAGAGTTTTATACGTAGAGACCTTAGAGGCGAGGCCATCTCGAGTAAAAGATGTATTTTTAGGTTTGACCCTTATCAGAGTGCATAGTACACGTGAGATATGTTGGTGTGATAAATCCCTGAGTGGTATGAAATGAAAGAGGGTAGTTGAGCTAAGAAGACCACTAGGTTTTTCGTGACTGGATTAGTAAGATTGTTCCGGATCGGGGAACAAGAGTTTTTGCGCGATAGCGGGTCGGGTTGAGGACCAATCGCGGGTCAACCCGCGGCCTGTTTTGTGGTGGGGTCAGTTTGTGGTGGTCCCGCTTGGTGATAGGGTCACGAGGGTGTTAGGCCCAAGTTTAGTTAACCAGCGTACGAGTTCGTGGATGCGTTCGACCAGTAGTCGGGCCGATGAGGTCAGTCCCTCTTGTCTTTCAGTCAAGATCGTTTACTCGGCAGAGGGTTATGTTATACCCCGTATTTCCAGAGTATGTACGTAAGGACGTACGTAGAGAATTTGAGCCTTAAAGTTAGGCATTGGTTCGAAATTTGGGCAAAAGTGCCGAATAGAGTCGTTTTCCGACGAAACGTTTCCACAGCTTACGTAGGGAAAATTCCGGCTATGTCATTTATATTTTTTGCGGATTTTTCCGAGAGGCGAAACATTTTTGGACCAACGGGAGGGTGACACTTGTCACCCTCATTGGACGGTAAAGAGGGGTGTTGGCCTTGCACGATTGGTTCACGTTTTTGTGCCTTGTTTTGGCCTTGTTTTGTGGCTTGTTTTGTGCCATGTTTTGTGGAGTAGGGTTAGGGTGCACTTGGATTGATCTTGGCCTTACACTTGCCTTGCACATGGCTTGATCTTGGCCATTGGTTGGCCTTTGGCTTTCCTATAAATACCCCCCTAAGCTTGAAGACTTCATTCATCCAAAAACTTCCAAGTCTTGAAACCCTCTCCTCCCTTCTTGTTGCTCTAGCCGAGAGCTTCCCCCTCCCCCCCTTTTCGTGTGGCCTTTGGCCGAGAGGTTCCCCCTCCCCCTCCTAGTGGTCTAGCCGTGGGGTACCCCCCCTAGCCTAGTTGTTTCGTATAATACACCCCCCTCTTGGTAGAAGTACTCTCCAAGTAGTGTTATAATGCCCAAAATACCTTGGCCTTATACCTAGTTGTATTCCAAAAGTTACCTCTCTACGTAGAGCCCGAAAATACTACCTTTAGTCTCAAACCGAAACCCTAAGGAAAAACCTTCATAGTCGGTTGAAGTGTTAAGTAGAAGTTGTTGGGAACTTCTAAGGGTTGTTTGGAGCGGGTTGGAGCGCCCGGAGTAGGAGCTAAACGTTGCTCAGGAGCGACTTGTATACTTGGATAATTTTGGGCTTATCGAGGTAAATACTCTTAACCTTCTTTTGTAATAAGAGTTTGCATACTGTTGAAGTATAAGAATTAAGTATAAGTATATACAAGGAAGGTATATAAGAAGGGAATTGAACTGTACTTACATAGGACTGTATTTACAGTAGACTTGTAAAATTTGACGGGTAGGGAAGTGCTGCCCAATTTACCGCAGAATAGTCTAGACTTTGATAGACTGGTATAACCTGTTTAGGTTGAATGTGCTACTTGAAAGGTGGACAAGGCTAGCCGGGTTATAGCCGTGGAGCATTTTGCTTATAGTCGATAATCGTCGCGAGGTATGTGATTCTTCCTATACTCTTGAGCATGATATTTTAAAGGAAGATATATATAGTACGGCAATGTCTTTTGACTTAAGCCTGAATAATATATAGTACGGTAGACGTACGTGTGCTAATTGAACGTAGTTGTACAGCAATGTCTTTTGACTTAAGCCTGAATAATATATAGTACGGTAGACGTACGTGTGCTAATTGAACGTAGTTGTACGGCAATGTCTTTGACTTAAGCCTGAATAATAAGAACCTTGAATGTATTTCAAATGCTAAGAAACCATTTTTTTTGAAAGAAGAGTAACACTTGGTTTTAAAAGGTTTTAAAAGAGTTATACTAGCTTTATGGGAAGTTAGGTATAACGTCTTAAGAGTGGTAAAGAAAATGGTTTGCTGTTTTTAGAAGTTAAGAGACTTGATCTTATAAGATAAGAGACTTAACTTAATTGTCTTAAATATGGATGTTTGTGTGAAACCTCATTCGTGAGTAATGAGTACTTGGTTTTTAAAAGGAATTATGTTTCTTGATTTGAAATCGAATGTGTACAGGACCATCATCGGCGCTAATAAAGGAAAATATTGAATAATGATGTATTATATTAAAACCAGTAGAAACCTCCATCTGCATAGAAACTAAGATGAGACAAAATGATATTACATTTTCTAGATCATGGCTGCTGTAATAAGATTGTTATAAACAAGAATAACCTACTCACACATAAGGCATATGTTTCTCAGGTTGTTTAAAAGAGAATTATATTCTTAAGTAAATAAGACTATGAGTTATGGAACCTTTTTAAAATAAGTGACTTGAGCATTTGAAATTAGGCAAACTTGAACGTTTGGAAAATAATGTTGTTACTTAATTTTAAAAAAGGGGAAGTGTTTTGTTTACTTAAAAAGATAGTCACTATTTTATACTACGGGTATTGTGTGACTTATGTGAAAGAAATGGATCTCTTTAAAAGGAAGTTAACGTACGTAGTACTTTAGGGTTAAAACCCGGACTTTGATATAAAATGAAAGTACTTGTTGTTGTGTATAACTTGCCTATGCTTGTTGTTGTGTATAACTTGCCTATGCTTGTTGTTGTGTAACTTGCCTATGCTCGTTGTTGTATAACTTGCCTATGCTTGTTGTGATAGCCTTTGTTGTGCAAGAATGGTATTTCTATATTACTGCGTCTCTCGATGGAGGGCCGGTTGACTTGTTGAGGACTTACTTGGACGTACTGGCAGTGACGGAAGATTCCACGGGTATGCTTCCATTATTATTGTTACATGGGCATGACTACACCGATGATGTGGACATGTGACCATTCTGGTTATTTACGCGGTATCGTGACTTACGATTGTGATCGGTGCGTAGCTTTTACTTGCCCCGTCGCCACGCGTGGCGCGTGGATCTGGTATAGGTTATTGCACCGCCACGTGTCGACTTCGCGAGTCGGTGTTTGGATGGAGCCGTGACTTACGGTTGTGATCTGTGCGTGGCGATTCACTTGCCCCGCCGCCTACGTGGCGCAGTGGAGTGGTGGAGGCTATTACACTTGCCACGTGTCGCCTTCATGATTGGTTATGCAAGATTATTAGTGCGGTCGGATCTGGTAGTTATACTTGCCGACGGTTTTTATGACACGTGGGACACGTGGTCATGTATACTCCTTGGTGTTGTTATATCATAGATCGCCGGCGATGAGGAAGGAATTCCACGCACAGTGATGATTTGGAGCGTGAGTCCCTGACTTGATATAACTGTTTATATGTTGTGTACTGTAGTTTGGCTATCATACATGTCTCCTGCTTTGTATAGACTGTTTTGATTTCATTCTGATGTTATGCATTCCACATACTTGGTACTGTTATCGACCTCCTTCGGGTGCGTTCATCTGCAGTAAGTACATCTATTGTCGATCCGCGTTTAGGATCTCATTTCAGCTTTTGGGAAGCTCCGCCAAAGTCGAGGCTTATCTTTGGTATGTTACCCGAGTGCAGAGGTTCTTGTACATTCGGGGTATGGCGGGCCCTGTCGTCATAGTTGTTGTAAAAATCTTAGAGTGCAGAGTAATTGTGGCAAGCGTGGTTGTAAGGATTATGCTTGTTCAAATGTGTATAAATATATTTTGAAAGGCACCCATTTTGTTTGGCCTATTTTATTTCATCTTTATACATTTCTATTTGCATGTTTAAGTTTTTATTTCCGCTGGTTTTCTCTGATGTTGTATCACTAGGGTGCCCGGGGTAAGGCACCAGTCACGGGCCCGGGTTCGGGTCTTGACAGGTTATGCGAGATGTTATATCATGAAGGTTGTAAGGCTGCACGAGGTGCCTACCTTCACCTTATGACAGATGGAGCCCGCCATTCTGCTTTTTCTCGAGGTTTTACCAGCAGGGTTAGGAACTCGAGGAGTCTCGATGTCGCGTTCGCCTCGGGCCGGTGTTTGGATTTCAGGGTAGTGAGGATTGTTGCCTCTGTTGAGGAGTGTTTTATAACTACCATTTCTCACACACCGAACCGGGCGTGGATCGGTGCCCTACTTGGGCACCCTTCTACCTTAACAACTAAGTAAAACTGCAGAAAATAAATAACACCTCTTTTTTTTTTTAAAACCAACATACGCAAGGCAAAGCCGACAAGTGCCATATATACATAAACAAAATACACTACACCGCATACGTGAGTCCAATCCCACATATGAATCTGGACTCTAAGAGTTACTGAACTATGACGGGACAAGGCCCCGCCGTACCCATAAATGTACAAAAGCATGTACTAAAGGAACTCATACCAAAAAGATAACTCCCGAACAGAAGGAGCTATCCAAAACTCTGAGCAGGGTCCTACACCTGCCGATCACCAAACAGCGTACCTAAACCTGCGGCATGAACGCAGCCCCCCGAAGGAGGTCAGTACGAAGAATGTACCAAGTATGTGAAACAGTAAGTACTGTAAGTGAAACCATAACAGTCTATATAAAACAGGAGACATGTATGATAACCAAACTACAGTTCACAATATATAAGCAGTCACGTCAAGTCAGGGACTCATGCCCTCCAAGTCATCACTCAAAATATAACCATGGGTCTCACGCCCACAACATCAATCGTGCCCGTGGAATTCCTTCCTCACTACCGGCAGTCTATGATAGAACAACACCAAGGAGTACACATGACACCAGGTCCCACCTGTGTCATAAAACCGTACGGAGCAAGTACGAAGGCTAACTACCAGATACCAGAGCCATACTAACAATACTATACAACCAAACCACGGAGTCGAGCACGGGCAAGTAAAGCCGACTACGGATACCAAGGCCGTGTCCACGTGGTGGCGACAAGTACGAGGCTAACTACCGATACGAGGCGTATCGAGACTTCGCCACTAAACCGAGCGGGCAAGTGCGAGGGCTAACTACGGTACGATTAAGGCCGAATCACCACGAGACGGGCAAGCACGAAGCCGACCACGGATACCAAGGCCGAATCGAAGAAACCTCATGGAGAGCTAGTCCATGGAATAACACTATCAGCGAGGCGTGCGTGGAATTCTCCGTCACTGTGCGTCCAAGTAATATCATAACAAATCAGCCCTCCATTGAGAGACGCGGCGGTATAGAAATACAATACTAGCACGACAAGGCTATCACACACAAACATAGGCAAGTCACACACAACTCAAGGTACTTTCTTTTTTTATGTCAAAGTCCGGGTTTTAACCCCAAAGTACTACATACATTAATCCTTTCAAAAAGATCTCTTTTTACGTAAAACAACTCGATACTATTATCCGTAGTACCAAACACGTTCATGTTTAAATCAAGTACTTTCTACTTTTTAAACCAAGTGGCTTACACTTTTTAAAACGATGCCAAGTATACTTTTAAAACCCAAGTAACTAACTCTTTTAAGATCAAGGTACTCCTACCTTTTAAAACCAAGCCACTTATATTTTTCTCATCAAGAAAAGTTCGATATTTGAAAATAAGTTACTTATACTTTTAAACTCAAGTTACTCCTCTTTTCCCAAAATCAAGTTACCATTTTAAATCCAATAATAAAACCATTCTTTTGTTTTCATAAAGTCGTTATAACTAACTTCCCATAAAGCTATTATAACACTTTATGTTTTAAACAAATTTAAGACAAGACCATGCCTTTCTTTTAAACCAAAACACTTCAAATTCTTAAGTCTCTTTTCTTTTAGAAATCAAGTTCCTCCCACTTTTAAACCTCAAGTAACTCACACCTTTTAAAACAAGTTACTTCTCTTTAAATCATGTCAATTCTCCTCTTTTTAAAACAATTAAGTAAATCACTCCTTTGACTTTCCTAAAGTCATTATAATGACCTTTAGGTTTTGGAACTAAGGCACTAGCCAAAAGATTTGGAAATCACTTCCTTTTCGAGACTCTACGTACTTTACGTAAAATACTTCCACTCTTTAAGAATCTAAACTTCACTAAGGCAATGGATTATACAACTTACAATTTAAATATCAAAGTATAATCAAGGAAGTACATAGAACAAATTCTATATTAGGCAATCCAAGTACAACCAAGGAATGGATCATTTAAGGAGTAGAACGTACTTTCTTTATCTTTAGGAATCATGCTAGAAGAGGAGATAGTTCACATACCTTTTCGGCTAAATCCACAAGCTAAGCCGAATACGCCGTACGTAGAAGTGTCAACCTATAATGGTCACAACAAGACTATCAACTTCTAGTCTCTAACGTAGAATAATACTAAGTATACGGTCTCTAATTCTACGGAAAATCGGGCAGCACTTCCTTTGTTTCTACTCACTTTGCCACCTTTTTCAAGGCCGAATACAATAACCAACACGCCACATTTAAGGCTCCAAACAACAACCAAACAAAGGGGATTACACGCCTTACAATACGTATAAAATTCCGCCCCACAATTCATACCAAGTAGTTTAAAACTCCAAGCCATTCTCGGCCAACTACATACTAACAATTCAAAGTCTTTTCCAATCCTTTTCAAATTCCAAGTTCTAAGGCCTAACATGTTATATAGTTATAAACCACTTCAACAACTACAATTTCCTTCCTACACAACATGCGACGACTTAAACGAATAACCAACTTGAATTATAGTCTTAAGGCTCACATGCTAGTTTTCGGATTTAGGGTTCTAATAGCCAATATACTAATCCAACTACATAATATACATCTCATGCTTGCTAATAACCATAGCTACAACAATAAGTAAACTTAATTGCTAAAACGAAAAAATTTATACCTTTCCAAGCCCTTAAAATTTCCAAGAATCAAAGTCGCGCCTTAGCAATTCTTAGCTCATTTCCTTAAGTTCCAATCCGCTCCAAGCACTCCTTAGAGGCCTAAGAAGAACCCATCTTCAAGTTTCAACTTCAAAGTTGAAGAACTCCCTAAGTTTCCGCCTTGCGACTAATACAGCAGTTTTCCGAAATCCTTCTATTGAGATATCCTTATAAAACCCTTATGGACATTGGGTTAAAGTCTTGTGAATATTGGACAACAAACTAAAAATTTTGTGTGCACAAATTGTCCAAACCCGTGAGCCTCAAGAACAAGAAAAATGTTGTGAAATAATTCTAAGTGTTGGAAGACCTTGTCTTGCACTAGCCTAGTATATATAACACAATGAAGGGCCAAGACTTAAACAAATGTGAGGCTAGGATGAGTTTCACTTGGATCAAGCCTAGGTGGACAAGTTGACTTGTCAACAATATCAAGCTTAGGAAGACTTATCTTCTACCATGGTCAATGACCATTTTACCCTTGCAACATTTCGACCAAGACCACATGAGGGGGTGCCACGTGTCGCCCTCTCATTCGTCCATAAAATTCCGTAACCCTCGTGGGCCCCGCAAAACGTAAAATTCCTCGGGTGGGCCCCACGTGACCAAATCAGTAAAAAAAATGAATTTCCATATGAATATAAGTTCCATACTCTTCAAATAATATATTTTGAGAATCCAATTCTCAACAACGAGCATTTTTCCTTTCCGACGTCCGGAAGATTTTCCGTCGGAAAAACAATTCTTCCTTTCGTACTAATTTCCAAGTCTTGTGTTCCTTACGTACCTTCACTTATACATGTCCTGAACTTACGAGGGTGTAACATTCTTCCTTAGAAACATTCGTCCCCGAATGTTCTTAGTCGGTTATCAAGCTATACAAACTCCGGCATAAACTCTATACTATGCCTATCAATCAAAACTGCACAAGACCAACGATGCCACACATGGACACCACAACATACGTGAACATAATAATGGTCCTTCCGTCCGTGGCCCCTTCTCACCATACTCGAAGGTTACTGTCTTCCCAAACACGGGATCCTTAGAGGTTCCTTTCTTTCCTTACTTGTCATACTTTCTCGTACTTTCAAACTCATCTAGTACACGTACAAATATCAAATTTTGTTTCTCTTCTCCAATCCTTAGAGTTACTATCCAAACTTGGCCAATAGTTACTTACATTCCCGTTAAGGCTCTTCTCGGTCCTTACGACCTAGTTCCGGTGGAACGCATCCACGAACTCGTATAACGATTAACTAAACTTGGGCCTTGCATCCTCGTGACCCTATCACATAGCGGGACCACTACGAACTGACATCACCCCATTCCATACTACCGGTTGACCCGAAATGAGTCCATAACCCGACTCATCGTCACACTTAACTTCTCATTCTTAGTCTGAAATAAATCTCTCTCTTATCTCGAGGTACTTCTCACCCTATCCCCCTTTTCACTAGAGGTTTGTCACATAGGTCGAAGTATTTCTACCGTACATTCTTCCCTATTGGTCTTACACTGTCATGGGGCAATTACGTGTGAACTCTACGCAACTATAGTCTCAGTTCACTTACCATTTGTCAACATTCTTAACTTCTCACTTTACTACTCAAGGTATCCCTACCTCTGGGTACTATCACTTTACAACTCTAGCAATAAAGGGAAAACATATACGCTAGGGTAAAATCTGAATCTAACAATGCACGTATGATTCAAGAGAATCGAAATATACCTGTAACCCTATGTGATGTCGCTTCCTGATCCTGCCCAGTAGTCACGTAATCTATGCGGTTCGAAGGACCGCGAACTATAAACTCCACCGACTCTACCACTACCGCTAACGTCAACACCCCGCCTGGGGACACACACGGTTTGAGGAAAGGAACCAACCATCGGCCTCATAGCCGAGCCACCTCACCGGTGCCCTTCTAAAACGACATACCTCGATATGGCCCGGACGGCCACAATAATAACAAACACCTGTGCCAAGACGGCATCTCCCCAAATGACGCTTACTACAATGGAAACACTGAGGAATAAGTGGCCTCGACTGAGAAAATCCTGCTCTTTGAGAACCTCGACCGGAGCTTGGACCGACTCTAAATACCTTGTGGGGTCCAAACTCCCACCGTGAGCTGCGGGGTATGTCTAGGTAGGTGGGACGAATATCTCCTCATTTCTTGAGGCAGCTCGTCCAAAACTCATCTGGGATAACCAACCGGTCTAGCCTCTTACCTTGAGATCTCGCGTTGGCCTCTACCTCTGTACACCTATCTGCTTGGTCGAATAACCCTTGAGAAGCGTAGCTTTGCTATCTTGGTCAATAACATAATGGCTTCCTTCATGACCCTAAAGTCTTCCCCTGCGAGAAAGCGTAGGCTCAGTCTTTGTGGTCTCAAAGCACAGCGTGAGAAGAACTCGCCGGCGTACATCATCCGGTATACCACAGGCATAAGCCCTATCAACTCTCTGAGTCTGACTAGTAGCTCCTGCTACTCCTTTGCCCTTCTGGGCGGCTGTTGCCCTCCTTGGAGGCATAGCTGTAACACAAAATCACGTCAGAGAGGAATTATCTTACTAACACAGCTCTATGGCACGATCTTAGAGTGAGAAGAATAGAAACCAACTCCTAAATGTCCTGTAGCCTCCTGTTTATGGGTGTGGCGCGCAACACACCAATAATCAAGACTCTACTAGACACGGTCTGTAGACATTAGAGGACCGATCGCTCACGATACCACTCTGTCACACCGAACCCGGGCGTGGCGGTGCCCTACCTGGGCACCCTTCTACCTTAACAACTAAGTAAAACTGCAGAAATTAAATAACACCTCTTTTTTTTTTTTAAAACCAACATACGTGCAAGGGCAAAGCCGACAAGGCTGCCATATATACATAAACAAAAGACACTACACCGTACATGAGTCCAATCCCACATATGAATACAGACCTCTAAGAGTTACTGAACTATGACGGGACAAGGCCCCGCCGTACCCATAAATGTACAAAAGCCTGTACTGAAGGAACTCATACCAAAAAGATAACTCCCGAACAGAAGGAGCTATCCAAAACTCTGAGCAGGGTCCTACACCTGCCGATCACCAAACAGCGTACCTAAACCTGCGGCATGAACGCAGCCCCCCGAAGGAGGTCAGTACGAAGAATGTACCAAGTATGTGAAACAGTAAGTACTGTAAGTGAAACCATAACAGTCTATATAAAACAGGAGACATGTATGATAACCAAACTACAGTTCACAATATATAAGTCGTCACGTCAAGTCAGGGACTCATGCCCTCCAAGTCATCACTCAAAATATAACCATGGGTCTCACGCCCACAACATCAATCGTGCCCGTGGAATTCCTTCCTCACTGCCGGCAGTCTATGATAGAACAACACCAAGGAGTACACATGACACCAGGTCCCACCTGTGTCATAAAACCGTCTGAGCAATGCGAAGGCTAACTACGGATACGAGCCATACTAACAATACTATACAACCAAACCATGGAGCTGATATGGGGCAAGTACGAAAGCCGACTACGGATACCAAAGGCGTGTCACGTGGTGGCCGGGGCAAGTCTGAGGGCTAACTACGGATACCAAGGCGTATCACGAGACTCGCCACGAAGGCGTCACGGGGCAAGTCTGGCCGACTACGGATACCGGCGTGTCACGTGGTGGCCGGGGCAAGTCGAGGGCTAACTACGGATACCAAGGCCGTATCACGAGACTTCGCCACTAAACTGAGCAGGGCAAGTGCGAGGGCTAACTACCAGTACCAAGGCGAATCAGCCACGAGGCGGGGGCAAATCTGGCAAACCACGGATACCAAGGCGAATCGGTAGAAACCTCATGGAGAGCTAGTCCATGGAATAACACTATCAGCGAGGCGTGCGTGGAATTCTCCGTCCTTTGCCGACGCGTCCAAGTAATATCATAACAAATCAGCCGGCCCTCCATTGAGAGACGCGGCGGTATAGAAATACAATACTAGCACGACAAGGCTATCACACACAAACATAGGCAAGTCACACACAACTCAAGGTACTTTCTTTTTTTATGTCAAAGTCCGGGTTTTAACCCCAAAGTACTACATACATTAATCCTTTCAAAAAGATCTCTTTTTACGTAAAACAACTCGATACTATTATCCGTAGTACCAAACACGTTCATGTTTAAATCAAGTACTTTCTACTTTTTAAACCAAGTGGCTTACACTTTTTAAAACGATGCCAAGTATACTTTTAAAACCCAAGTAACTAACTCTTTTAAGATCAAGGTACTCCTACCTTTTAAAACCAAGCCACTTATATTTTCTCGTCAAGAAAAGTTCGATATTTGAAAATAAGTTACTTATACTTTTAAACTCAAGTTACTCCTCTTTTCCCAAAATCAAGTTACCATTTTAAATCCAATAATAAAACCATTCTTTTGTTTTCATAAAGTCGTTATAACTAACTTCCCATAAAGCTATTATAACACTTTATGTTTTAAACAAATTTAAGACAAGACCATGCCTTTCTTTTAAACCAAAACACTTCAAATTCTTAAGTCTCTTTTCTTTTAGAAATCAAGTTCCTCCCACTTTTAAACCTCAAGTAACTCACACCTTTTAAAACAAGTTACTTCTCTTTAAATCATGTCATTTCTCCTCTTTTTAAAACAATTAAGTAAATCACTCCTTTGACTTTCCTAAAGTCATTATAATGACCTTTAGGTTTTGGAACTAAGGCAGCCAAAAGATTTGGAAATTACTTCCTTTTCGAGACTCTACGTACTTTACGTAAAATACTTCCACTCTTTAAGAATCTAAACTTCACTAAGGCAATGGATTATACAACTTACAATTTAAATATCAAAGTATAATCAAGGAAGTACATAGAACAAATTCTATATTAGGCAATCCAAGTACAACCAAGGAATGGATCATTTAAGGAGTAGAACGTACTTTCTTTATCTTTAGGAATCATGCTAGAAGAGGAGATAGTTCACATACCTTTTCGGCTAAATCCACAAGCTAAGCCGAATACGCCGTACGTAGAAGTGTCAACCTATAATGGTCACAACAAGACTATCAACTTCTAGTCTCTAACGTAGAATAATACTAAGTATACGGTCTCTAATTCTACGGAAAATCGGGCAGCACTTCCTTTGTTTCTACTCACTTTGCCACCTTTTTCAAGGCCGAATACAATAACCAACACGCCACATTTAAGGCTCCAAACAACAACCAAACAAAGGGGATTACACGCCTTACAATACGTATAAAATTCCGCCCCACAATTCATACCAAGTAGTTTAAAACTCCAAGCCATTCTCGGCCAACTACATACTAACAATTCAAAGTCTTTTCCAATCCTTTTCAAATTCCAAGTTCTAAGGCCTAACATGTTATATAGTTATAAACCACTTCAACAACTACAATTTCCTTCCTACACATGACACGGCGACTTAAGCGAATAACCAACTTGAATTATAGTCTTAAGGCTCACATGCTAGTTTTCGGATTTAGGGTTCTAATAGCCATATACTAATCCAACTACATAATATCCAGCGCATGCTTGCTAATACCCATAGCTACAACAATACGTAAACTTAATTGCTAAAACGACAAAATTTATACCTTTCCAAGCCCTTAAAATTTCCAAGAATCAAAGTCGCGCCTTAGCAATTCTTAGCTCCTTTCCTTAAGTTCCAATCCGCTCAAGCACTCCTAGAGGCCTAAGAAGAACCCATCTTCAAGTTTCAACTTCAAAGTTGAAGAACTCCTAAGTTTCCGCCTTTGCGACTAATACAAAACGCCGTTTTCCGAAATCCTTCTATTGAGATATCCTTATAAAACCCTTATGGACATTGGGTTAAAGTCTTGTGAATATTGGACAACAAACTAAAATTTTGTGTGCACAAATTGTCCAACACCCGTGAGCCTCAAGAACAAGAAAAATGTTGTGAAATAATTCTAAGTGTTGGAAGACCTTGTCTTGCACTAGCCTAGTATATATAACCTGATGAAGGGCGAAGACTTAAACAAATGTGAGGCTAGGATGAGTTTCACTGGATCAAGCCTAGGTGGACAAGTTGACTTGTCAACAATATCAAGCTTAGGAAGACTTATCTTCTACCATGGTCAATGACCATTTTACCCTTGCAACATTTCGACCAAGACCACATGAGGGGGTGCCACGTGTCGCCCTCTCATTCGTCCATAAAATTCCGTAACCCTCGTGGGCCCCGCAAAACGTAAAATTCCTCGGGTGGGCCCCACGTGACCAAATCAGTAAAAAAAATGAATTTCCATATGAATATAAGTTCCATACTCTTCAAATAATATATTTTGAGAATCCAATTCTCAACAACGAGCATTTTTCCTTTCCGACGTCCGGAAGATTTTCCGTCGGAAAAACAATTCTTCCTTTCGTACTAATTTCCAAGTCTTGTGTTCCTTACGTACCTTCACTTATACATGTCCTGAACTTACGGGGTGTAACAATTTCAGTATTCGGATATTGCCTTATGAAGCCTTGTAGGGGCGGAAGTATAAGTTGCCGGTCGATTGGTTCGATGTTGGCAAGGCTCAGATAGTTGGTTCATACTTGTTTCGGCAGAATGTGGATAGGGTGAAGCTTATCCAGAAGAGGTTATCGGCAGCTCAGAGTTAACAGAAGTCGTGCGGATAATCGGCGACGACGCTTGGAGTTCAGGTTGACGGTGGGTCTTCTTGAAGGTACCACCCCGGAAAGGGGGTGACGAGTTTGGAAACAGAGGAAACTTAGCCCGAGTTACTTTGGGCCTTTTCAGGTCATGTGAAGAATAGGCCAGGTTGCCTATAGTTAGCATTGCCGTCCGACGTAGGAGGCAGTACGTCCGATCTTTCATGTTGCTATGTTCGGAAGAGTATCGGAGATCCATCCAGAGTATTCTCAGTTAATGATGACCAAGTTGGAGGTAGTAACCCAGAGATTTGGAAACTGAAGCAGTAACAGAAATGTGGTAAGGTATGAGAAAGAGTTCGAGTGTACGGGAAGGGTACGACGAGTAAGGGAAGAAGTGAACAGGTGTTAAGAGGATAAAAGTGATCGTTTCTTAAGGGAGTATCGTTTAGACTTTGGGTGGAAGCTTTTGTGATGTTAGAGGTGATTCCTCGTAGACTTGGATTAAGTATTGGAGCGTGTGTTATTTTGTGGCCATGTGTGGCATTGGCAACTTGTTTAAGTTAAGAGGAACTTCATCGTTATCCGTCTTGAGAAGGAACATTCGGGACGAATGTTTCTAAGGAGGGGAGAATGTTATACCCCGTATTTCCAGAGTATGTACGTGAGGGCGTACGTATAAAAGTTTAAGCCTTAAGTTAGGCTAGGACCGAAAATTTTGTGCACATCACACGAAAAGAATCATTTTCCGACGAAACGTCTTCCAAAACTTGCGAAGGGAAAATTCCGGCTATGTCATTTATAATTTTTGCGGATTTTTCCGAGAGATGAAATATTTTGGACCAACGAGAGGGCGACACTTGTCACCCTCTAATTGGCGGATGTGAGGGCGTCTATTGGACGAAATGGAGCCTTGGAGTTGGTAGGATATTTTGTGTAGTTGATGAGCAAGTGGGACCCACAAACACTTGTCCAAATCTTGACCTTACACTTGCCTACCACTTGTCTTGATCTTGGCCATTGGTTGGCCTATAAATACCCCCCTTAGTTGAAGATCTTCTTCATCCACAAATTGTTCTAAGTCTTGAAAAATCCTTCCCACCCCCTCTTGGAGGCTCTCGTGAAACCCTCCCCTCCTTTGGTGGCCTGGCCGAGACCACACCCCCTACCTTGAGTTGTCTCGTAAAATACTACCCCCCCTCGTGGTAGAAATACTCTCCAAGTATAGTTACTATTCCAAAATACCTTGGTCCAAATACCTTGTAGTATTCCAAGGTTACACTTATACTAAAAGCCCAGAAATACTATTATACTTCCCTTCAGTCACTAAACGAAACCCTAAGGAAAATCTTCACAGTTGGGTGAAGTATTAGAAAGAAGTTTCGTAGAACTTCTAAGGGTTGTTTGGAGCGGGTTGGAGCACCCGGAGTAGGAGCTAAATGTTGCTCAGGATCGACATTAAACTTGGATAATTTTGGGCTTACCGAGGTAAACAATCCTATCCTTCTATTGTAATTGGAAATTACATACTGTAGTTGTATAGAAATGAATATAAGATTCATAGAAGAGAATTGAACTGTAATAGAAGGATATTACAGATAAGACTTGAACTGAAATCACATCAGAAGAATATTAATGTAGAAGTTGATAGACTTATATAACCTTTATAGGTTGAATGTTCTGCGAGTAGCATGTGCTACTTGAAAGGTGGACAAGGCTAGCCGGGTTATAGCCGTGGAGCGTTTTGCTAATAGTCGATAATCGTCGCGAGGTATGTGATTCTTCCTATCCTCTTGAGCATGATATTTTAAAAGAATATATATATAGTACGGTGAGCGTCGTGTGTTAATCGAGCGTAGTTTTACTGCAATGTCTTTTGACTTAAGCCTGAATAATAAGAATCTTGAAGTATTTCAAATGAATTAAGAAACCTTTTTGAAAGAAGAGTAATACTTGGTTTTAAAAGCTTAAGAGTTATACTAGCTTTATGGGAAGTTAGGTATAATGACTTAAGAGAGATAAAAAGAATGGTTTATTAATTTTAGAAGTTAAGAGACTTGATCTTAAAAGATAAGAGACTTGACTTAATATGAATTTTGTGTGAAACCTCATTCGTGAGTAATGAGTACTTGGTTTTTTTAAAAAGGAATAATGTTTTACTGATTTCGGAAATCAGAATAAGTATCGAACAAACCACTGCAGCGTTAATAAAGGGAAATGTTTTGACTAATTAAGTATTATTAAAACCAGTAGAAACCTCCATCTGCATAGAAGCTAAGATGAGACAAAATGATATTACATTTCCTAGATCATGGCAGCTTTAATAAGATTGTTATAAACAAGAATAACCTACTCACATATAAGGCATATGTTTCTCAAATTGTTTAAAGGAGAATTATATCATTAAGTGATTAAAACTATGAACTACGAAACCTTTCGAAAATGAGAAACTTGAGCATTTGAAATTAGGCAAAATTGAACGTTTGGAAAATAAGGTTGTTACTTGATTTACAAAGGGAAGTGTTTTGGTTTACTTAAAAAGATAGTCACTCTATTTTTATACTACGGGTATTGTGTGACTTTTGTGAAAGAAACGGATCTTTTAAAGAGTTAATGTATGAAGTACTTTGGGGATAAAAACCCGAACTTGTTAACATAAAGTAGAAAGTACCTTGTGTGATTAACTTGATTGTGTTGGTTTGTGAAAACCTTGTAATACTTTCTTGTTGATTTGATAAGTAAACATGTTAGGATGCTACGTGTGTTAGTATCTCGTGATGTTGTGTAAGGGGGTTATTCTTGTTGTGCTTACGTTGTTAAACGTTAAGCCTGTTGTACTGTTATTATATCACATACCCCCTTGACTTGTTATACCGAGGGCTTGCCACCCTTGATGCGGGTCTATACGGCCTATGCGGTCTGCGTGACTATGCGGAGCAGCGGTATGCTCCAGGATTGATCATTCCGGGTGTTTTATCCCGATGCGGGGGATGCCACATGCGATGCGTGTGACTATGCGGTCTATGAGACTATGCGGTGCGGGAGTCGGAGGGTCCGGGGTTAGCTGCCCCGTCGAGAATACCTCATGCGGGCCTATGTGGCCTATGCGAGCGGCGGTATGCTCGAGACTAGACGCGCACATTGATCTGAGCGAGTGGCGGCCGATCATGTAGTGCGGTCTAGAAAGACCTCGTGATCTGATTTATGGCATTGTTGGTGCGTGGGTCTTAGTAGTCGGCTATGCCTTCGCTTACCCGTCACGGTTCTATTATGACACAGTGGGCGTGAGACCCATCGTTATATTTGAGTGATGACTTTGAGGCGTGAGTCCACGACTTGACAACATGGCTTAACTGTCAGGAATCGTAGTTTGGTTATCATACATGTCTCCTACTTTATATGGACTACTATGATTTCATTTACGTATTTTTGATTCACATACTTGGTACTGTTATCGACCTCCTTCGGCTGCATTCATCGCCGCAGTGAAGTACACGATCATCGATCCTCGCTTTTAGGATCATGATTCAGCGTTTTGGAAGCTCCGTTTCTCGGAGGCTTATCGGTGGTACAATCCTTCGTTGTAGGTATTTACATTCGGGGTATGGCGGGACCTGTCCGCCATTGTTATTATCATTCTTAGAAGTGCGTAATCTTTGTTGTGGCGAGTTGTAAAAGGGATGTATCGTTTCTAGTTGTTATTTATATATATGCCGAAAGGCAAGTTTTCTCATATGAACTGTTTCATATTTCATACTATGTCATGTATTGTTTTATATTCCGCTGATTACTCTGATGTTGTATCACTAGGGTGCCCGGGGTAAGGCACCAGTCACGGGCCCGGGTTCGGGTCGTGACACAAAATCTCTGGGTTACTATCTCCAACTTGGTCATCATTAACTGGGAACACTCTGGATGGATCTCCGATACTTTTCCGAACATAGCAACGTGAAAGACCGGCCGTACTGCCTCCTAAGTCGGACGACAATGCTAACTTATAGGCACCCTGAACTCCAAGTGTCGACGCAGATTATCCGCACGACTTCTGTTGACTCTGAGCTGCTAAAACCTCTTCTGGATAAGCTTCACCCTACCCACGTCCTGCTGAATCAAGTATGGACCAACTATCTGAACCTTGCCAACCTCGAACCAATCGACCGGCAACCTACACTTCCGCCCATACAAGGCTTTATAAGGCACCATCCGAATACTAAAATGGTAGCTATATAATACTCACTCAACAAGAGGCAAATAATCCTCACAACTACCCCTGAAATCAAAACACCGGCCCGTAACCTATCCTCC
The DNA here is from genome assembly GCA_029844215.1 of Przewalskia tangutica. Lineage (NCBI taxonomy): Eukaryota > Viridiplantae > Streptophyta > Magnoliopsida > Solanales > Solanaceae > Przewalskia > Przewalskia tangutica. Next base: position 96,342,269 of record CM056729.1, read on the forward strand.
AACTCTTTGAAGGCCATTCCCGGCCTTCACGATCTGATTCTAGTCGAACACATCCGCGAACTCGTACGATGGCCACCTAAACCTGGGCCTTGCACCCTCGTGATCCTACCACCTGGTGGGACCACCTCGAACTGACCCCACCTCATTCCGGGTTGCGGGTTGACCCGCGAATGGTCCTCAACCCGACCCACAATCGCGCCAACTCTTGTTCCCCGATACGGAACAATCTTACTAATTCACGTCATGAAAGCTACCACTTCCATCTCACACTACCCATGGACTTATCACACTAATACACCCTAGGTATATAATGCACTCCGACAAGGATCATTTGCAAAATCCTTTACTCAAGACGGCCTTACATCTAAGGTCTCAATCGTGAAAATATTCTAAGGTTCACACTTTCCATGCCCCCATACTTATCCTTTCAACTAACCATGTTTTCTAACTCACAAATAACACAACGCTATCCGTACATAGCACACACTAATAAGACCATCATATCACGCATACAAATCTCTAGAGGGTTAAGGATATACCTGTATCTACCGCTTCACTCTAATCATAGGCCTGCCCTGCCGGGCGCATAGCTGTAGAAGGCGATGAACACCGCATCGACGGTGGTGAGTCATTCTGCTGCATCCATCCTATAAGCCGCGATCTCGTCACATGGCGACGCGGCAGTGAAACAAGCACGATAAAAGATGACATTCCGGGATGGCGCTGCACATCGTGCACCGAGGGCATGAATCTGTGGCTAGAACCCGTGTATATATGTAAACCGAAGCCACGGAGCTCGACCGGCTCCCAAATACCCGAGCGTCGAAGGCGGAGGACCACTGCATCTTGGCGGAGGTACATAACTTCTTCACTGGCGGTCCGCCTCGAAAGTTACCAAAGGACCTGCTGTCACGGCTTCTTTCTTGATCTCGGTCATTCCGTCGACCCTTCGCTCCTCACATCCAAGTGCATAAGCTGCGTGCGGGCAATGTCGTGCGGTGAAGAGCTACACCGAACAAGCCTCGCCAAGTAGTCATCGAGCGGTGGCGTGGCGGTGCACTCTGTCCTCGATGTCGGCTACTAATGCGGGGCGTCGAGCTAATGAGTCAAACTCCACATTGTACTCCCGAATGCGCTGTGCGCCTCAGCGTCAAAAATTTGTGGCCCAAGCCCTTCTCATCCGTGGAGGCAAGAAATGTGCAAGAAATGCCACGAGAACTTCGTCCCATACGGTAGGAAGTGCATACTCTCCCGGACGGCTCGCGAATCAAACCGATCATTGCGGTATCACGCGCGGCCGATGCGAACCTAAGACCACCGACTTCGGTCTCGAAGCCTTGATCACTCGTGATCGCAGTAGCTGTCGGATGAACTCCTGCGGATCATCCTCGTGCCTCGACGTAGAACTCTGGCGGGCTCTGACTCGAGAAAGTCCGTAGCCTCAAACTATCCGATCTCGGGTGAACCATGGTACTCTTGGGCTGAACTGCTGCATCGGCCTATCCTCGTATGCGCCACGATCACGGCGATGGCGGGCATCTCTTTGTACCCGACTCCTGCTCCGGTGTGGGTGGAGGCTCAGTCTTGTGGTCTCGCAGACCATACTGCGACTCTAAAGCTCTGCTTTGGTGGCGGCGTCAAAACTCGCCGTCTGAAGCACTATCTCGGGTAATGGCCGGGCTGCGCCTCGTACTCCTCTGTATCCTACTAGCGGCTCCTCATTTGTCTTGCCCATCAGGCGGGTTGCACTTGCGCGGAGGCATAGCGGTAAAACGAAATACGTCGAGAGGGTCCACTTATAACATAGCTCTAGGCACGATCTCGGAATGAGAAGAATGGAAACCAATCCTAAATGTCCTGCGACCTCACGATTATAGATGTGGTGCACAACACATCGATAATCAAGACTCTACTGAACACGGTGCGTAGACACTTTCCGAGATTAATCGCTCACGATACCACTTTTGTCACGACGAACCGGGCGTGGTCGTCTACCGGGCACCCAAGTAGTCATACATCAGAGAAATCAGCGGAATATAAAACATACATATATGAGACAAGAGATATGATAATAACACAGGCCAACCAAGACGGTTGCCTTCTTGCATATATACGGAAATTGAACAGTTACATCCCCTTTTTTTTTTTACAATCCTGCCCACAACAGTAATACATACCTCTAAGAATGTTATATCAACAACTATGACGGGACGGGGCCGCCATACCCCGAATGTACAAGAACCTACAACTCGAGGAAAGCATGCAAAAGATAAGCCTCGGAGAAGCGGAGCTTCCCAATCTGTTGAGCGTGATCCTATGAGCGAGGATCAACAACCGATGTACCTCTACCTGCGGCATGAACGCAGCCCCCCGAAGGAGGTCAGTATAACAGGTACCAAGTATGTGAAACTAAAAATACTGAAAATGAAATTGTCACGACCTGAACCCGGGCCCGTGATTGGTTCCTTACCCCGGGCACCCTAGTGATACAACATCAGAGAAAAACCAGCGGAAATAAAAACTTAAACATTTAAATAGACATGGATCAAGATAAGGAAAATAGGCCAACCAAAACGGTTGCCTTTCAACATATATATATATAGACATTTGAACAGTTACAATCCTTACAACCACACTTGCATGCACTCTGGACCTCTAAGATTTTTACAATAACTATGACGGACGGGGCCCGCCATACCACGAATGTACAAGAACCTCTGGACTCGGTGACATACCAAAGATAAGCCTCGAAAGAGCGGAGCTTCCCAATATCTTTGAAAGGTGATCCTATAAGCGGGGATCGACAACCGATGTAACTCTACTGCGGCGTGACGCGGCCGAAGGAGTCGAGACAACAGTACCAAGTATGTGAAGCGTAAAATCGTAAATGAAATCATAGCGATCTATATAAAGCGAGGAGACATGTATGATAACCAAACTACAGTACACCACATATAAACAGTCATATCAAGTCAGGGACTCACGCCCTCCAAATCATCACTCGTGCCCGTGAAATTCCTTCCTCACTGCCGGCAGTCTATGATATAACAACACCAAGGAGTATACATGAACACCAGTCCCACGTGTCAATAAAACCGCCGGGGCAAGTATAACTACGGATCCGACCGTACCAATATCTGTACAACCATATCATGAAGGCGACACGTGGCAAGTGCACTAGCCTCCACCAGATCCACTGCGTCACGTGGCGGCGAGGCGTGAATCGGCCAGGCACCCGATCACAACCGTAAGTCACGAAGCTCCATCCAACACTGACTCGCGAAGCTGACACGTGGCAAGTACACTAGCCTCCACCAGATCCACCTGCGTCACGTAGCTGACGGGGGCAAGTGAATCGGCCAGGCACCCGATCACAACCGTAAGTCACGATACTTCGCCGCGAAGCTGACACGTGGCAAGTGCAATAACCGCTACCAGATCCACCTGCGTCACGTAGCTGACGGGGGCAAGTAAACAGGCTACGCACCCGTTCACAACCGTAAGTCACGATACTTCGCCATAACCATAATGGTCACATGTCCACAGAATTCATCAACAGTGTGGACATGCCCATGTAACAATGCTAATGGAAGCATACCCGTGGAATCTCCCATCACTGCCGGTACGTCCAAGTTAGTTCTCAACAAGTCAACCGGCCCTCCATCGAGAGACGCGGTAGAATAGAAACACAATTCTTGCACAACAAGAACTATCTCAATAAGCATAGGCAAGTTACACAACAACAAGCATAGGCAAGTTACACAACAACAAGCATAGGCAAGTTACACAACAACAAGCATAGGCAAGTTATTCACAACTCAAAGTACTTTCATTTTATGTCAAAGTCCGGGTTTTAACCCTAAAGTACTACGTACGTTAAATTCCTTTTTAAAGAGATCCATTCCTTTTATAAAAGCCACCCGATACCCGTAGTATAAAATAGAGTGACTCACATTTTTAGGTAAACCAAAACACTTTCCTTTTCAACCACATTCTTTTCCCTAAGGTTCCAGTTTGCCTAATTTCAATTACTCAAGTCTCTTTATTTTAGAAAAGTTTCATAGTTCAATGTCTTAATCTCTTTTAAAACAATTGAGTAACATATGCCTTATATGAGTGTAGGTTATTCTTATTCATAATCAATCTTATTAAGCAGCCATGATCTAGGAAATGTAATATCATTTTGTCTCATCTTAGCTTCTATGCAGATGGAGGTTTCTACTGGTTTTAATAATACTTCATTATTCAATACATTTTCCTTTATTAGCGCTGCAGTGGTTTGTCAATACTCATTCTGATTCCCGAAATCAGTAAAACATTATTCCTTTTTTAAAAAACCAAGTACTCATTACTCACGAATGAGGTTTCACACAAAATTCATATTAATTCATTCAAGTCAAGTCTCTTATCTTTTAAGATTAAGTCTCTTAACTTCTAAAAATCAGTAAACCATTCTCTTTATCTCTCTTAAGACGTTATACCTAACTCCCCATAAAGCTAGTATAACTCTTATGTTTTCAAAACCAAGTATTACTCTTCTTTCAAAAAGGTTTCTTAATTCTTTTGAAATACTTCAAGATTCTTATTATTCAGGCTTAAGTCAAAAGACATTGCATAACCACGTTCAATTAGCACACGTACGTCTACCGTACTATATATATATATATATTTTATTCAGGCTTAAGTCAAAAGACATTGCCGTACAACTACGTTCAATTAGCACACGTACGTCTACCGTACTATATATATATATATATCTTTAAAATATCATGCTCAAGGGTATAGGAAGAATCACATACCTCGCGACGATTATCGACTATAAGCAAAACGCTCCACGGCTATAACCCGGCTAGCCTTGTCCACCTTCCAAGTAGTTCATGCTACTCGCAGAACATTCAACCAATAAAGGTTATCAGTCTACTGTAAATACAGTCCTATGTAAATACAGTTTAATCTTCTACTCTAATATTCTTCTGATGTGATTTCAGTTCAAGTCTATTCTGTAATATCCTTCTATTACAGTTCAATTCTCTTCTATGAATCTTATATTCATTTCTATACAACTACAGTATGTAATTCCCAATTACAATAGAAGGACAGTAGTATTTACCTCGATGAGCCCAAAATTATCCAAGTTTAATGTCGCTCCTGAGCAACGTTTAGCTCCTACTCCGAGTGCTCCAATCCGCTCCAAACAACCCTTAGAAGTTCTACGCAACTTCTACTTAACACTTCAACCGACTATGAAGGTTTTCCTTGAGGTTTCGTTTTGTGGTGAGGAAAGTATAATAGTATTTCCGGGCTCTACGTATAGAGGTAACTTTGGAAAGTACTACAAGGTATATGGGCTAAAGTATTTGGGCATTATAACAATACTTGGAGAGTATTTCTATACCACAAAAGGGGGGTATTTATACGAGACAACTAGGCAAGGGGGGGTACCCTCTCGGCCAAGCCTCACTCAAGGGGGGGGAGGCTCTCGGCCAAGGCTTCTCAAAAGAGGGGGGGGGGGTGCTTTGGACGAACCACTCAAGAGGGGAGGGAGGATTTCAAGACTTAGAAAGATTGCTCAAGTTTTGGATGAAGAAAGTCTTCAACTTAGAGGGGTATTTATAGGTCAAGAAATGGCCAACCAATGGCCAAGATACATCCAAGTGTAAGGCAAGTGTAGGGCTAGATTTTAACCATGTGTACCTTATCCATCTACCACACCAACTTGCACAAAAATATCCTACCAACTCCCTCCTCCAATTCGTCCTCTTCACCGCCCACAATTCCTTCCAATGTGAGGGTGACACATGTCACCCTCCCGTTGGTCCAAAATGTTTCGTCTCTCGGAAAAATCCGCAAAAATTATAAATGTCATAGCCGGAATTTTCCCTTCGCAAGTCTTGTAAAACGTTTCGTCGAAAAACGATTCTTTTCAGCACTTGTGCCCAAATTTTCGAACCTTGCCAACTTTAAGGCTTAAATTTATATACGTACGCCCTCACGTACATACTCTGGAAATACGGGGTATAACATTCTCCCCTCCTTAGAAACATTCGTCCCGAATGTTCCTTCTCAAGACGGATAACGATGAAGTTCTTCTAGCAAGTTGCCAATGCCACACCTGGCCACAAAATAACACACGTTCTCTTCCTTCCTTACTCGTCGTACCCTTCTCGAACACTTGAACTCTTTTAGTATACGTACCACATTTTAGTCATCGCTTTAGTTTCCAAAACTTTGGAGTCACCACCTCCAAACTTGGTCCTCTTACTAGCCTCAATCTCCCTTAAGGCTATTCCCGGCCTTCACGATCCGCTTCTGGTCGAACATATCCACGAACTCATACGATGGTCATCTAAACTTGGGCCTAGCACCCTCGTGACCCTACCACCTGGCGGGACCACCCAGAGCTGACCCCACCGAAGCAGTGCGGGTTGGCCCTCACATAGCTGACCAACCCACTTATCGCATCACGCTCTTGTTCCCCGATCCGGAACAATCTTACCTATACAGGTCATGAAAGCTACCACTTCCATTTTACACCACCCAAGGAATTTTCCCACAATCACTCCACGTATACATATTCATTCTGACAAAGATCACCCGCAAAGTCTTGTACTCAAGACGGCCTTACATCTAAGGTCTCAACTGTAATATTCTAAGGTTCATCATTTTCTCACCCCCAGGCTTACCCTTTTTCACTAACCAGGTTTCTAAATCACATTTTAGCACAAGGCTATCCGAACATAACACTAAACACATCATCACAACATCAATACATACAAAACTCTAGAGGGTTAAGGATATACCTGAAAATAGGCGGTTCAAAGGACCGCTAAAACTGGGAACTTCCACCGCGACCTCTACCGTGGCCTGCCGGTGTATGAACATCCTGCCTAGCTATGGAAGGTGAAGAACCCGCAACTGAACCCGTAGTCTGTGCTATCCTACCAGCGCTACCCCTGGTCGGACAGTCTCCCGTCAAATGGCCCTGTCGGCCGCAAGTATAGCAATCTCCCAAACCAGTACGACATTCCCCTCTATGGGCTTTACCACAACGGTCACACTGAGATACGGGTGGCCTCATCCGGCGAGCACTCCTACTCCCCTGAAAATCTGAACCACAGGAGCCACGACGCTCTGAATATTCCAAGCGTCCCGACGGCGGTGGGGACCACTTAATGCTGGCGGAGGCGCATAAGCGGCTTTCTTCTTTGAGGCGGTCCGCCTCGAAAGTCATCAAAGGACCTGCTGTGCAGCCCTCTTCGCGATCTCGGTCATTAGTCGATTTCTCGCTCCTCACATCCAAGTGCATAAGCTGCGTGCGGGCAATGTCCATGCGGTGAAGAGCTACAGAACAACTCTGCTAGGTAATCATCGAGCCACCTTAACATATCGGTGCACTCGATCCTCCATACTAGCTACTAACGCGGGGCGTCTGGGCTAATGAGTCGAACTCCACATTGTACTCGAGCCGTCGCGGATTACGCGCAACACCAAAAATCTGTGGGTCGGAGCCCTCCTCATCTGTGGAGGCAAGAAATGTGCAAGAAATGCCTCTGAGAACTCGTCCCATATAGCTGGAAGTGCATTCTCTCCCCGGGACAGCTCCCACGAATCAAACCAGTCGACTGCGGTATCACGCAGCCGATGCGAACCTAGGACCACTGACTCGGTCTCCGATGCCTTGATCACTCTCATGATCCGTAGAATCGCCGGATGAAATCCTGCGAGATCATCCTCGTGCCTTGACCCATAAAACTCGCGGCCTACAACTCGGAAAATCCGTAGCCTCGAACTATCGATCTAGGGTGAACCGCGGTGCTCTGGGCTGCTGCGTCGGCCTATCCTCAAGTCAGCCACAACCACGGCCTTTAATCGGGCCGCTCCTTGTAACCCATCTCCTCCGCTCGGTGTGGGGTGGAAGCTCAGTCTTGTGGTCTCTGTAGAGGCGCATTGCTCTACTCGCGACTCCTCTGCTGCGTTGCCGCCCGGGCGGGTTGCCTTGCGCGGAGGCATAACTGCAAAAAACGAAGCACGTCAGAGGGGTCCAACTTATCACACAGCTCTAAGGCACGATCTCTGAATGAGAAGAACGGAAACCAATCCTAAATGTCCTGCGACCTCACGATTATAGATGTGGTGCCTGACAAATCGATAATCAAGACTACTAGACACGTTACGTAGGCACATTCCGAGGACTAATCGCTTTGATACCACTTTTGTCACGACCGAACCGGGCGTGGATCGTGCCGGGCACCCTAGTGATACAACATCAGAGAAAAACCAGCGGAAATAAAAAGTTAAACATTTAAATAGACATGGATCAAGATAAGGAAAATAGGCCAACCAAAACGGTTGCCTTTCAACATATATATATATAGACATTTGAACAGTTACAATTCTTACAACCCTGCCCACTTTCTGAGACCTCTAAGATTTTTACAACAACTATGACGGACGGGGCCGCCATACCCACGAATGTACAAGAACCTCTGGACTCGTGGTGACATACCAAAGATAAGCCTCGAAGGAACGGAGCTTCCCAATATCTGAAAGGTGATCCTATAAGCGGGGATCGATACCGATGTAACTCTACTGCGGCATGAACGGCCCCGAAGGAGGTCGATGCAACAGTACCAAGTATGTGGCTTGTAAAATCAGTAAATGAAATCATAGCGATCTATATAAAGCGAGAGACATGTATGATAACCAAACTACGAGACACCACATATAAGCGATCATATCAAGTCGGGGACTCACGCCTCCAAATCATCACTCGTGCGTGGAATTCCTTCCTCACCGCCGGCGATCTATGATATAACAACACGAGGTATTTATGAACACGAGTCCCGCGTGTCAATAAAACGCCGCGGGGCAAGTATAACTACGGATCCGGCCGTACCAATATCTTGTACAACCATATCATGAAGCTGACACGTGGCAAGTGCACTAGCCTCCACCAGATCCACCTGCGTCACGTAGCTGACAGGGGCAAGTGAATCGGCCAGGCACCCGATCACAACCGTAAGTCACGAAGCTCCATCCAACACTGACTCGCGAAGCTGACATGTGGCAAGTACACTAGCCTCGCGAGATCCACTGCGTCACGTAGGCGGCGGGGGCAAGTGAATCGGCGGGCACCGATCCTGGCAAGTAAGTCACGATACTTCGCCGCGCGAAGGCGACACGTGGCAAGTCAATAACCGCTACGGATCCACTGCGTCACGTGGCGGCGGGGCAAGTAAACAGGCTACGCACCCGTTCACAACCGTAAGTCACGATACTTCGCCATAACCATAATGGTCACATGTCCACAGAATCCATCAACAGTGTGGACATGCCCATGTAACAATGCTAATGGAAGCATACCCGTGGACTCTCCGTCATTTTGATGCGTCCAAGTAAGTTCTCAACAAGTCAACCGGCCCTCCATCTAGAGACGCGGTAGAATAGAAACACAATTCTTGCACAACAAGGACTATCTCAATAAGCATAGGCAAGTTACACAACAACAAGCATAGGCAAGTTACACAACAACAAGCATAGGCAAGTTACACAACAACAAGCATAGGCAAGTTATACACAACTCAAAGTACTTTCATTTTATGTCAAAGTCCGGGTTTTAACCCTAAAGTACTACGTACGTTAAATTCCTTTTAAAGAGATCCATTCCTTTTATAAAAGTCACCCGATACCCGTAGTATAAAATAGAGTGACTCACATTTTTAGGTAAACCAAAACACTTTCCTTTTCAACCACATTCTTTTCCCTAAGGTTCCAGTTTGCCTAATTTCAATTACTCAAGTCTCTTTATTTTAGAAAAGTTTCATAGTTCAATGTCTTAATCTCTTTTAAAACAATTGAGTAACATATGCCTTATATGAGTGTAGGTTATTCTTATTCATAATCAATCTTATTAAGCAGCCATGATCTAGGAAATGTAATATCATTTTGTCTCATCTTAGCTTCTATGCAGATGGAGGTTTCTACTGGTTTTAATAATACTTCATTATTCAATACATTTTCCTTTATTAGCGCTGCAGTGGTTTGTCGATACTCATTCTGATTCCCGAAATCAGTAAAACATTATTCCTTTTTTTAAAAACCAAGTACTCATTACTCACGAATGAGGTTTCACACAAAATTCATATTAATTCATTCAAGTCAAGTCTCTTATCTTTTAAGATTAAGTCTCTTAACTTCTAAAAATCAGTAAACCATTCTCTTTATCTCTCTTAAGACGTTATACCTAACTCCCCATAAAGCTAGTATAACTCTTATGTTTTCAAACCCAAGTATTACTCTTCTTTCAAAAAGGTTTCTTAATTCTTTTGAAATACTTCAAGATTCTTATTATTCAGGCTTAAGTCAAAAGACATTGCCGTACAACTACGTTCAATTAGCACACGTACGTCTACCGTACTATATATATATATATATTTTATTCAGGCTTAAGTCAAAAGATATTGCCGTACAACTACGTTCAATTAGCACACGTACGTCTACCGTACTATATATATATATATATATATATCTTTAAAATATCATGCTCAAGGGTATAGGAAGAATCACATACCTCGCGACGATTATCGACTATAAGCAAAACGCTCCACGGCGATAACCCGACTAGCCTTGTCCACCTTCCAAGTAGTTCATGCTACTCGCGAACATTCAACCAATAAAGGTTATCACCATCAGAATACAAATCCTATGTAAATACAGTTTAATCTTCTACTCTAATATTATTCTGATGTGATTTCAGTTCAAGTCTATTCTGTAATATCCTTCTATTACAGTTCAATTCTCTTCTATGAATCTTATATTCATTTCTATACAACTACAGATGTAATTCCCAATTACAATAGAAGGACAAGAGTATTTACCTCGATGAGCCCAAAATTATCCAAGTTTAATGTCGCTCCCGAGCAACGCTTAGCTCCTACTCCGAGTGCTCCAATCCGCTCCAAACAACCCTTAGAAGTTCTACGAACTTCTACTTAACACTTCAACCGACTATGAAGGTTTTCCTTAGGGTTTCGTTTTGTGGTGAGGAAAGTATAATAGTATTTCCTGCTCTACGATAGGGTAACTTTGGAAAGTAATACAATGTTTATGGGCTAAAGTATTTGGGCATTATAACAATACTTGGAGAGTATTTCTATACCACAAAAGGGGGGTATTTATACGAGACAACTAGGCAAGGGGGGGGGGTACCCTCTCGGCCAAGCCTCACTGCTGGGTACCCTCTCGCCAAGCCTCACTCGGGGGAGGCTCTCGGCCAAGGCTTCTCAAAAGAGGGGGGGGGTGCTTTGGACGAACCACTCAAGAGGGGAGGGAGGATTTCAAGACTTAGAAAGATTGCTCAAGTTTTGGATGAAGAAAGTCTTCAACTTAGAGGGGTATTTATAGGTCAAGAAATGGCCAACCAATGGCCAAGATCCATCCAAGTGTAAGGCAAGTGTAGGGCTAGATTTTAACCATGTGTACCTTATCCATCTACCACACCAACTTGCACAAAAATATCCTACCAACTCCCTCCTCCAATTCGTCCTCTTCACCGCCCACAATTCCTTCCAATGTGAGGGTGACACATGTCACCCTCCCGTTGGTCCAAAATGTTCCGTCTCTCGGAAAAATCCGCAAAAATTATAAATGTCATAGCCGGAATTTTCCCTTCGCAAGTCTTGTAAAACGTTTCGTCGAAAAACGATTCTTTTCGGCACTTGTGCCCAAATTTTCGAACCTTGCCAACTTTAAGGCTTAAATTTATATACGTACGCCCTCACGTACATACTCTGGAAATACGGGGTATAACAGAAATCATAATAGTCTATATAAAATAGAAGACATATATGATAACAAAACTACAGTTCACATCATAAAAGCAGTCATGTCAAGTCAGGGACTCACGCCCTCAAAGTCATCCCTCATGCCCGTGGAACTCCTTCCTCACTGCCGGCAGTCTAGGTATAAATCGTGTGATACGTATAACATGTCTCGGCCCATCTCATGGATTCGGTGTCGGATCGTATGGAATACATTCCCGGTCCATCTCATGGACGCGGTGTCGAGTGAAATACATTCCCGGTCCATCCCATGGACGCGGTGTCGAGTGAAATACATTCCCGGTCCATCCCATGGACGCGGTGTCGAGTGAAATACATTCCCGATCCATCCCATGGACGCGGTGTCGAGTGAAATACATTCCCGGTTCATCCCATGAACGCGGTGTCGAGTGAAATACATTCCCGGTTCATCCCATGAACTCGGTGTCGTGTGAAATACATTCCCGGTTCATCCCATGAACTCGGTGTCGTGTGAAATACATTCCCGGTTCATCCCATGAACTCGGTATAGAATCGGCCATAACATTTAACTCTCTTTTAAGACAGATTAAGATAATACCATGCTTTCCTTTTAAATCAACTAAGGCAATATTATGCCTCCTTTTTAAACCAAAACACGTTCCTTTTTAAAGTCAAGTAACAACATTCTTTTCCGAAAGTTCAAGTTGCCTAATTTCAAATACTCAAGTCTTTTAGTTTCGAAAGATTTCATAGTTCATAGTCTTAATCAAATAACGTAATCTCTTTTAAAACAATTGAGTAACGTATGTCTTATGTGTGAGTAGGTTATTCTTGTTTATAACAATCTTATTAAAGCAGCCATGATCTAGGAAATGTAATACAATTTTGTCTTATCTTAGCTTCTATGCAGATGGAGGTTTCTACTGGTTTTAATTAATTATTTGTCAATACATTTTCCTTTATTAACACTGCAGTGGTTCGTTCGCTACTTATTCTCATTTTCGAAATCAGTAAAACATTATTCTTTAAAAACCAAGTACTCATTACTCACGAATGAGGTTTCACACTTTTTAACAAAGTTCATATCAATTCAATTAAGTCAAGTCTCTTATCTTTTAAGATCAAGTCTCTTAACTTCTAAAATCAATAACCCATTCTTTTTATCTCTCTTAAGTCGTTATACCTGACTTCCCATAAAGCTAGTATAACTCTTAAGCTTTCAAAACCAAGTATTACTCTTCTTTCAAAAACGATTCTTAATTCTTTTGAAATACTTCAAGATTCTTATTATTTAAAACTCAAGCCATAAGACATCGAAGTAAAACCACGTTCAGTTAACACACGTACGTCTACCGTACTATATATATTCTTTTAAAATATCATGCTCAAGAGGATAGGAAGAATCACATACCTCGCGACGATTATCGACAATTAGCAAATAGCTCCAAAGTACTGTAATCCTGCTAGCCTTTTCCACCCTTCGAGTAGAATACACTACTCGCAGTACTTCAACCTATAACGGTCATATAAGTCTATCAACGTCTAGACTACTCTGTAGAATAATTCTAGATACAAGATTTCTTATTCTACGGAAAATTGGGCAGCACTTCCCTACCCGTCAAATTACACAAGTCTACTGTAAATACTTCTATGTAAATACATTCAATTCTCTTCTTATATACCTTCCTTGTATATAACTTATACTCAATTCTACACTTCTACAATATGTAATCTCCAATTACAATAGAAGGACAAGATTATTTACCTCGATAAGCCCAAAATTATCCAAGATATATGTCGATCCTGAGCAAGGTTTAGCTCCTATTCTGAACGCTCCAATTCGCTCCAAGAAACCCTTAGAAGTTCTACACAACTTCTACTAATTACTTCAACCAACTATGAAGATTTTCCCCAGGGTTTCGTTTTGTGACTGAAGGGAAGTATAGTAGTATTTATGGGCTTTTAGTATAGGGGTAACCTTGGAATACTACAAGGTATTCGGGCCAAGGTATTTTGGAATAGTAACAATACTTGGAGAATACTTTTCTACCAAGGGGTGCTTCTAGAACAACTAGGAAGGGGTTTAGTGAGGGCTTTTTCTAAGGGGGGGAGGGATGCTTTGGACGAGAACTACACAAAGGGGATGGAGTATTTTTCCTTGGAATTTCTCAAGTGAGGATGAAGAATAAGTCTTGCACTTATGGGGTATTTATAGGACATTCAAAGGCCAAGATTGAAGCATGTGGATGGTGTAGATTTGGACAAGTATGTGTGGGTCCCACCTTATCCATCTACCACACAAATATCTAGCCAAACATTGACCAAATGTTTAAGGCCTTTTCCATGTAAAAAACGTGCCAACAACTCCCCTCAATTGCCGTCCACTTGAGGGTGACAAGTGTCGCCCTCTCGTTGGTCCAAAATATTTCATCTCTCAGAAAAATCCGCAAAAATTATAAATGTCGCAACCGTAATTTTCCCTTCGCAAGGTCCGGAAAACTTTTCGTCGGAAAACAATTCTTTTCGCTAGTTGTGCACAATTTCGTCCCTTTGTCTACTTAAGGCTTAAACTTTTGTACGTACGCCCTCACGTACATACTCTGGAAATACGGGGTATAACAGTTTGCGTGTGATAGCCTTGTTGTGCAAGTGTTGTATTTCTGTGCTACCGCGTCTCTCGATGCAGGGCCGGCTATCTGGTTGATTGATGGACATACTGACACGATGGGTGGCCCACGTGTATGCTTCCACTATATCGATCCTTTTGGACATACTGACACGATGGGTGGCCCACGGGTATGCTTCCATTAGGAGTGTTATCTTGTTATTTTCTTTGGACATACTGACACGTTGGGTGGCCCACGAGTATGCTTCCACTATGAGTGCTATATTGTTATTTCCTTTGGACATACTGACACGATGGGTGGCCCACGGGTATGCTTCCATTAGGAGTGTTATCTTGTTATTTTCTTTGGACATACTGACACGATGGGTGGCCCACGAGTATGCTTCCACTATGAATGTTATATTGTTATTTCCTTTGGACATACTGACACGATGGGTGGCCCACGGGTATGCTTCCATTAGGAGTGTTATCTTGTTATTTGCTTTGGACATACTGACACGATGAGTGGCCCACGAGTATGCTTCCATTATGATTGTTATCTTGTTATTTCCTTTGGACATACTGACACGATGGGTGGCCCACGGGTATGCTTCCATGAGGATGGTTCCATGGCCATGCTTATACCGAGGTAAGATGCCGGGCACGCGTCTTGCGTTAAATTCGGGTTATATTTTGAGTGATGACTTTGAGGGCGTGAGTCCCTGACTTGACATGGCTACTTATATGTTGTGTACTGTAGTTTGATTATCATACATGTCTCTTGCTTTATATAGACTATTATGATTTCATTTACGATTTTCGATTCACATACTGCAATTGCAGATCGACCTCCTTGGGGCCGCTCATGCCGCAGGTAGAGGTACACCAGTTGTTGATCCTCGCTCATAGGATCACAGTTCAACATTTTGGGAAGCTCCGTTTCTCCGGAGGCTTATCTTTTGGTATGGTTCCCTGAGATTGTAGGTTCTTGTACATTCAGGGGTATGGCGGGGCCCTGTCCCGTCATAGTTGTTATAAAATTCGTAGAGGTCTGTAGTACTATTGTGGGCAGGGTTGTTAAGGATGTAACTGTTCAAGTCTTTATGTATATATTCAGAAAGGTGACCGTTTTGGTTAGCCTGTTTCTTATTGTATATCTGTTTCATGTTTAAGTTTTTATTTCCGCTGGTTTTTCTCTGATGTAGTATCACTAGGGTGCCCGGGGTAAGGCACCAGTCGCGGGCCCGAGGTCGGGTCGTGACAGCTTGATTAATTGAGAATTATTCTATGTGTGCCTTGATAAGTACTTTGGCTTGTTTAATAGAGAATATTCTAAGTGTGCCTTGATAAGTACTTTGGCTTGATTAATTGAGAATTATTCTAAGTGTGCCTTGATAAGTACTTTGGCTTGTTTAATTGAGAATTATTCTATGTGTGCCTTGATAAGTACTTTGGCTTGTTTAATTGAGAATTGCCTATATGTGCTGGTAATAGCCGGTTGTGTGCTATTGGTATATCAGTCATTTCGGGGTCATTCCCCGGGTTTGTGGCATTTGCATATTCCGTGGATTTGCTACCCACGATGCGAGGAATACCTCATACGAGTCTGCAAGGGCTTATGCAGGTGAAATAGTCCCATGCGGGCGGGTCCAGCCTATGCGAGGAATACCTCATGCGAGTCCTTAAGGGCTTATGTGGGTGAAATAGTCCTATGCGAGGAATACCTCACGCGGGTCCACGCGACCTATGCGGGTGAAATAGTCCCAGGAGTAGGATTGCTTAATGATACTGCGGGCGGGTGGTCCTGCTTTGATCGTGAGCTTCCTAGTTTATATTGTGAGTATACTACTATTTACTCTCATGATTGCAAGGTTCAGTGTGCTTACTGATGTTGGATTATATCATGGATTGCCGGCAGTGAGGAAGGATTCCACGGGCATGATTGATATTATGGGCGTGAGACCCATGGTTATATTTGAGTAATGACTTTGAGGGCATGCGTCCCTGACTTGATATGACTGCTTATGTATTGTGTATTGTAGGTTGGCTATCATACACAAGATAATAAATAAAATATATATAAACAACTCTTTCAAAAATCTTATTTGATTACGCGAAGGTGATCATCGTGACTGACTTCTACCGCTGCGGCATGACGCACTTCAAGGAGATGAAATCATAATAGTCTATATAAAGAAGGAGACATGTATGATGACGCGCCCACCACGTACGACCGCAGAGCCGTCGAGGCTGACCTAGTCCATAAAAATAACAATTCTTAAAGAGATCCATTCGTATAAAAAAGTAAACAAAATGCTTTCCTTTGTAAAAATCAAGTAACAACCTTATTTTAATTTCAAATTTTTAGAAAAGGTCTCTTAGTTCATAGTTTTAACTTTAAAACATAATTCTCCTTTAATGATTTGAGAAACATATGCCTTATATGAGTAGGTTATTACGGTTTATAATCGATCTTATTACCAAGCCGTGATCTAGGATATGTAATATCATTTTCATTATTTAATACATTTTCCTAAACATTATCCCTTTAAATAAAACCAAGTACTCATTACTCACGAATGAGGTTTCCATTCACATTAAACAATAAGTTAAGTCTCTTATCTTATAAGATCACCATTTTCTTTACCTCTCTTAAGACATTATACCTAACTCTAGTATAACTCTTTTTAAAACCTTTAAAATTTATAAATCTTTTGAAATACATCAAGTTCTTTATTATAACTGTATTTTCTTATCATGCTAGAAGAGATAGGAAGAGGTTGAATGTTTACCTCGATATAAACCCGGGGCTAGCACCTCGGTGACTCTACACTGGCGGGACCACCCGTGACCGCGAGACAAGCAAACCTCCTCATCGTGACAGCTGGGCAATATCCGTACCGACTGAAGGCTTCCCACGAACAACTCGGCTAGTCCCCTGCAGCTGAGCTATGCGCTCCTGCTCTCGGCTGCGCTAATCAAAACGGTCGATCAGGCGCGTCACGATGCGAAACCTGGGACCACCGACATGCAACCGGGGCCGCATGCAGAGTCGATACGGCGGTCGCGTGTTAGCTGGCCAGGCCAGTCTGAGGAGCTGACCGCGAGGACGAGCCGTATCAGAGACCCGTCTATCGCTGAAGCACCTAAAAGTCTGCGGTGCATCTCTACCACGCGGCCCAAGGCGCGGGCACCACGAGAGGCGGCAATAATCAGAGCCGAAACACCGTGACTAAGAGCGAACAAGAAGAAACTCGCGAGAGACTAATAGCGGCTCCGAGTACCTTAAGCCGTCGGCTCTCCGGCCGTACGTAGATCGCACCACGCGTTCCCCTTGGATGTAATCTCCTCCTTTACAGAAGGCGGCTACCTGCCCCTTTGTTGCCCCAACTCTGAAGGGGGAGGGCTCGCCGAAGGCCTTTAGTGGGAGGGGGGAGGGTGAGGGTGACACATATCGCCTCACGTTGAATCCAAAATTCCGTCTCTCGGAAAAATGTCTCTGCTTTTGTTAGATCGTTATGATTTCATTCTGATTTTTTCGTTTCACATACTTGGTACATTCTTCGTCGACCTCCCGGAAGTGCGTTCATGCCGCAGGTTTAGGTACGCAGTTTGGTGATCAGCAGGTGTAGGACCCTGCTCAGAGTTTTTGGATAGCTCCCTCTGTTCAGGAGTTTATCATTTTGGTATAGTTCCTTCAAAGAGCTTTTCTGATTATGGATGCATGGGGCCTTGTCCGTCATAGTTGATATAACTCTTAGAGTGCGTATTCATATGTGGATTGGACTCATATGCGGTGTAGTGTCCTTTGTTATGTATATTATATGGCGCCTTGTCGGCCTTGCACGCGTCTGATTGGTTTAAAAAAAAAAAAAAAGAGGTGTTATTTAATTTCCGCAGTTTACTTAGTTGTTAAGGTAGAAGGGTGCCCAGGTAGGGCACCAGTCACGGGCTCGGGGTTGGGGCGTGACAATAACTCTTAGAGGTCTGTATTCATATGTGGGATTGGACTCGTGTACAGTGTAGTGTCTTTTTATTATGTATATTATATGGCAGCCTTGTCGGCTTTGCCCTTGCATGTACGCGGGTTTTAAAAAAAACGAGGTGTTATTTAATTCTGCAGTTTACTTGTGTCAGTTAGGTAGAAGGTGCGGGTAGGGCACGATCCACGGTCCGGGTTTGGGCATGAGTGGTATCGAGCGATCGGTCCTCAGAATGTCTACAGACCGTGTCTAGTATAGTCTTGATTATCGGTGTGTTGCGCGCCACACCCATAAACAGGAGGCTACAGGACATTTAGGAGTTGGTTTCTTGTTACACTCCGGAATTTCAGGATATGTTTATAAGAACGAAGGTAAGAACCCAAAAATATTAAGATTTGAGACGAGTAAAAATTTATCGGAATTATGAAATTGTCGGAAAACGAAATATTGCGACGAATGGGAGGGTGACACGTGTCACCCCCCTTAGTGGTCTTGGACGAAAATGGCATGGTTAAAATGGTCATTTGACCATAATTTAAATGACCAAGTCTTGCAAAGACAAGGATCTTGACATTGTTGACTTGTCAAAGTGCCACTTGGGCTTGATCCATGTGAAACTCATCTAAGCCCCACATGTGCGCTAATCTAGACCCTTCCTAGTGTTATATATGTCTACTAGTTGCAAGACAAGCTTATACACTTAGAAAATTTTCAAGAAAATTTGAAGACACACAAAGTGTGATCTCGGCAATGCTAGGTTTCCAAGAGAAGATTTTTCAATTTTTGTCCAATAATCCCCATACTTTAAACCAAGGTTCCTAAGTGTATTGTAAGGGTATCTCTATAGAAAGATTCCGGAAAAATGGCGTTTTCGTATTAGTCGCAAGGCGGAAAGTTAAGGAGTTCTTCAACTTTGAAGTTGGAACTTGAAGATAAGTTCTTCATAAGCTTCTAAGGGTTGCTTGGAGTGGATTGGAACGTCGAAAAGATGAGCTAAAGTTGCTAAGGATCGACTTGTGATCTTGGATTATATTTGGGCTAAATGAGGTATAACCTTCATCTTACTGTTGTAATTGAAGATTTCATGTTATGATAAGTTATAAGTGATCATGTGATATGTGTTATGAAGATTGATAAGTGTTATGGAAGTTTAGAAGCTCAAATCCGAAAATGACATGTTGAGGCATTTGAAATTGAATTACATTTTGGTCGTTAATTAGAATCGTCGCATATTACCTACTTGAAGATTGTAGTAGTTATACTCAATTGCGGCTTGATAACATGTTATACTAAATAACTTGGATTGAATAGGAAATGGGAAAAGAATTGGTATTGTTGTCCCTAATTGCCGAATGGACATTGTATTTTTGGACTAGTTTAATGTCAATTGTGGGGCGGAATTTTACACGTCTTGATTAAGCGTGTAATCCACTATTGTTAACTACTTTGTTGAGCCTTAAATGTGGCGTGTTTGGTTATTGAATTCGGCCTTGAAAAAGGTGGCAAAGTATGTAGAAACAAAGGAAGTGCTGTCCGATTTTCCGTAGAATTTAGTGACTTTGCACTTGGAATATTCTACGTTTGAAGTAAGAAGTTAATAGACGTACTATGGTCATTATAGGTTGACATACTACGTACGACGTATTGGACTTAGCAAGTGGATTAAACCGAAGAGGTATGTGGAACTTTCTTATCTCTTGAACATGAATAGTTGTAAATGTATAGTACGGTAGACGTACGAGTTTTTGACGAATCTAGTCCATTTGATATCCTTGGCTTATTTTAAGAATGTCCAAATTGGTTGAGTTAGGAAATTAACTCACTTGTTTAAATATTAAGGATATCTTGGTTTTCAAAAGTTAAGAGAGTTTAAGTATGTTGAAAGCATTTTTGATACTTGCTTTGTTGGAAAGTTTAAGTCTCTTGGTTATAAAGAAGTATGTAAGTTTCTAAAGTATAAAGTTAGTATAACGGCTTTATGGGAAGTTGGTTATAATAGCTTTATGGAAAGTTAAAAAGAGTGGTTTACTCTAAGTAATTTAAGTATGTTAAATGACTTGAAATAACGAAAGGCAAATTGATTTAAAGGCATCTATTGCCTAAGGTTTTTATGAGAGAAGAAGTCACTTGATTTAGAAGCCTAATTTCATTTCTAAAAGTATTGTGACTTGTTTTGAAAAGAAATTGTGACTTGATTGTCAAGACCCGAACCCGGGCCCGTGACTGGTGCCTTACCCGGGCACCCAAGTAGTCATACATCAGAGAAAATCAGCGGAACATAAAAACAAGACATGAAGCAAGAGATATTATATATATAAACAGGCCAACCAAAACAGTTGCCTTCAGTATATTAATACATAATAACCCGAACAGTTTAATCCTTTTTACAACCCTGCCCACAACAGTACTACAGACCTCTAAGATTTACAACATCTATGACGGGACAGGGCCCCGCCATACCCCTGAATGCACAAGAACCTACAACTCAGGGAACACATACCAAAGATAAGCCTCCGAAGGAACGGAGCTTCCCAATACGCTGAAAGGAGATCCTAAAAGCGGGGATCGACAGCCAATGTACTTCTACCTGCGGCATGAACGCAGCCCCCCGAAGGAGGTCAGTACAACAAGTACCAAGTATGTGAAACTGTAAAATACTGTAAATGAAATCATAATAGTCTATATAAAGCAGGAGACATGTATGATAACCAAACTACAGTTCACAACATAAAAGCAGTTATGTCAAGTCAGGGACTCACGCCCTCAAAGTCATCCCTCATGCCCGTGGAACTTCTTCCTCACTGCGATCTAGGTACAAATCATGTGATCATTATAACATGTCTCGGCCCATCTCATGGACCCGGTATAGAAAGCGTGTGGGATACATTCGGTTCATCCCATGAACCAGAGTCGAGTGAAATACATTCGGATGAACCGTAGTCGAGTGAAATACATTCCGGATGAATCGGTGGTCGAGTGAAATACATTCGGATGAACCGTGAGTCGAGTGAAATACATTCGGTTCATCCATGAACGTAGTCGAGTGAAATACATTCCGGTTCATCCATGAACGATAGTCGAGTAGTAGAACCGCGATGCTTGCACAACAAGGCTATCACACGTAACATGGTCAAGTTTCACAACAACAAGCATAGGCAAGTTATACACTACTCAAGTACTTTCATTTTATGTCAAAGTCCGGATTTTAACCTAAAGTACTACGTCGTTAAATTCCTTTTAAGAGATTCAATCCTTTTATAAAACTCACCCGAAACCCGTAGTATATAAAAATGTGTGACTTATATCTTTTAAGTAAACCAAAACAACTTTCATACTTTCCTTTATAAGACCAAATTAAGGCAATACCATGCCTTCTTTTTGGACCAAAATACTTCTCTTTTAAAAGTCAAGTTACCACATTAAAACAAATGATAAAACCCTTCTTTTGTTTTCATAAAGTCGTTATAACCAACTTCCCATAAAATTTGTTATAACACTTTATGTTTTAAACCATTTTAAGACAACACAATGCCTTTCTTTTCCCTAAAAGTTCCGGTTTGCCTAATTTCAATTACGCAAGTCTCTTTTTAGAAAAGTTTCATAGTTCAATGTCTTAATCTCTTTTTAAAACAATAGAGTAACATATGCCATAGGTGAGTAGGTTAATCTTGTTCATAATCAATCTTATTAAGCAGCCATGATCTAGAAAATGTAATATCATTTTGTCTCATCTTAGCTTATGCAGATGGAGGTTTCTACTGGTTTCAATAATACTTAATTATTCAATACATTTTCCTTTATTAACTTATTGCGATGGTTTATCGATACACATTCTGATTTCCGAAATCAGTAAAACATTATTCCTTTTAAAAACCAAGTACTCATTACTCACGAATGAGGTTTCACACAAAATCCATATTAATTCATTTAAGTTAAGTCTCTTATCTTATAAGATCAAGTCTCTTAACTTCTAAAATCAGTAAACCATCTTCTTTACCTCTCTTAAGACGTTATACCTAACTCCCCATAAAGCTAGTATAACTCTTTTTAAAACCTTTAAAACCAAGTGTTACTCTTCTTTCAAAAATGGTTTCTTAACAATTTTGAAATACTTCAAAATTCTTATTATTCAGGCTTAAGTCAAAAGACATTGCCGTACAACTACGTTCAATTAGCACACGTACGTCTACCGTACTATATATTATTCAGGCTTAAGTCAAAAGACATTGCCGTACTATATATATCTTCCTTTTAAAATATCATGCTCAAGAGTATAGGAAGAATCACATACCTCGCGACGATTTATCGACTATAAGCAAAACGCTCCACGGCTATAACCCGGCTAGCCTGGTCCACCTTCTAAGTAGCCCATGCTACTTGCAGAACATTCAACCAATAAAGGTTATCAATCTACTGTATATACAATCTATGTAAATCTGATAACTTCTACTTATATTCTTCTGAAGTGATTTCAGTTCAAGTCTTTTCTGTAATATTCTTCTATTACAGTTCAATTCTCTTCTATTAATCTTATATTCATTTCTATACTACCATAGTATGTAATTCCCAATTACAATAGAAGGACAGTAGTATTTACCTCGATGAGCCCAAAATTATCCGAGTTTAAAGTCTCTCCTGAGCAACGCTTAGCTCCTACTCCGAGTGCTCCAATCCACTCCAAACAACCCTTAGAAGTTCTAACCAACTTCTACTTAAATACTTCAACTATCAATGAAGATTTTCCTTAGGGTTTCGTTTAGTGGCTAAAGAAAGTATAATAGTATTTGGGCTTTTGTATAAGTGTAACCTTGGGAATACTACAAGGTATTTGGGCAGGTATTTGGGCATTATAACAATACTTGGAGAGTATTTCTATACCACAAAAGGGGTATTTATACGAGACAACAAGGCTAGGGGTACCCCGGCTAGGGCACCTGAAAGGGGAGGAGGCTCTCGGCCAGGGCCTTTCTCAAAGGGGAGGGGTTTTGGGACGATAGCAAAACAAGAGGGAGGAGTATTTGAGACTTAGATAGATTGCTCAAGTTTTGGATGAAGAAAGTCTTCAACAAGGGAGTATTTATAGGCTAACAAAGGCCAACCAATGGCGAAGATGAAGACAAGTGTTGTGCAAGTGTAGGGCTAGATTTTAACCATGTGGACCTTATCCATCTACCACACAACTTGCACAAAATATCCTACCTACTCCTTGACCCCAAATCGTCCAAACCGCCCACTATTGCTTCGATGTGAGGTGACACATGTCACCCTCCGTTGGTACAAAATGTTTCGCCTCTCGGAAAAATCCGCAAAAATTCTCAATGACATAGCGGAATTTTCCCTTCGCAAGTTTAGTAAGCGTTTAGTCGAAAAGCGATTCTTTTGGCACTTGTGCCTAAATTTCGAACCTTGCCTACTTTAAGGCTTAAATTATAATACGTGCGCCTCACGCGCATACTGCGGAAATACGGTATAACATTCTCCTCCTTAGAAACATTCGTACCGAATGTTCCTTCTCAAGACAGATAACGATGAAGTTCCTTTAACAAGTTGTAAACGCCACACTTGGCCACAAAATAATACACTTTCTCTTCCTTCCTTACTCGTCGTACCCTTCTCGAACACTTGAATTCTTCGATGCGTACCACACCTCGACCATTGTACGTTGCCAAACTTTGAGTCACCACCTCTAAACTTGGTCATCCTACTAGCTTCACTTTCCTCTAGGGCCATCCCCGGCCTTCACGAACCGATTCTGGTCGAACATATCCACGAACTCATACGATGGTCATCTAAACTTGGGCCTAACACCCTCGTGACCCTGCCACCTGGCAGGACCACCCAGAGCTAACCCTACCTCTAAACAGGCCACGGGTTGGCCCGCAACATGGCCCCAACCCGACCCACTAACGCATCAAGCTCTTGTTCCCCGATCCAGAACAATCTTACCAATACAGGTTATGAAAGCTACCACTTCCATTTTACACTACCCAAGGAATTATCACATAATACATTCTAGGCATAAAATGTACTCACAAGGATCACTCAAAAATCTTGTACTCAAGACGACGCTTACACCTAAGGTCTCAACCGCAATATTCTAAGGTTCATCATTTTCTCACCCCAGCTTACCCTTTTCACTAACGGTGTTTCTAAATCACACTTTAGCACAAAGCTATC
Source organism: Przewalskia tangutica (assembly GCA_029844215.1). Classification (NCBI taxonomy): domain Eukaryota; kingdom Viridiplantae; phylum Streptophyta; class Magnoliopsida; order Solanales; family Solanaceae; genus Przewalskia; species Przewalskia tangutica. Next base: position 96,366,835 of record CM056729.1, read on the forward strand.
CGAACATAACACTTAACACATTTTCATAACCTCAATACATACAAGTCTCTAGAAGGTTAAGGATATACCTGTCTCTACCGCTTTCCTACTCGATCCCGCTGAAGGCGCATAGCTAGTGAAGCGATGAACACATCGATCCGGTGCGCTGCGCCATGCGGTACCTCTCCTATAAGCACGATCTCGTCCATGGCCACTCGACGCCGCGGTGAAACAAGCACCGATAAAAGACGACATTCCGGGATGATGTTTGCCACATCGTGCATGCTGAGGGACGTGAATCCTGGCGGCTAGCACTCACGTATACTGTGAACGGAAGCCACGGAGCTCGACCCGGCTCGAATACCGAACATCTCAAGGCGCGGAGGACCACTCTGTCTTGGCGGAGGTACATAACTAACTGCCGGGCGGTCCGCCTCGAAAGTTACCAAAGGACCACGATGTCTGGCCTCTTACGATCTCGGTCATTTCGTCGACCTCTCCGTGCCTCACATCTAGTGCATGAGCTTGCGTGCGGGCAATGTCCATGTCCGGTGAAGAGCTACACCGTCTGCCTGCGCCAGTAATCATCTAGCCTTGACGTGGCGGTGTACTCGTCCTCCATATCGGCTACCACGAGGACATACCGAGCTAACGAAGTCGAACTACGCAGACCTACACCTATGTGAGGCCACAAAGCGCCTACTCCACATTGTACTCTCTAACCGCCCTCCCGCCCCGCCTTAACGTCAAAAATCTGTCGGCCCGAGCCTCCTGTCTGTGAGGCAAGAAGTGTGCAAGAAATGCCTTTGAGAACTCATCCCATATACCGGAAGTGCATTCTCTCCCGACAGCTCACGAATCAAACGATCATTGCGGTATCACGCGGTGATGCGAACCTAGGACCACCGACTCGGTATCCGATGCCTTGATCACTCACGACTACAGAATCGCGGATGAACTCTGCGGATCATCCTCGTGCCTCGACCCATAAAACTCTGGCGGGTTACACCTCGGAAAATCCGTAGTCTCAAACCATGCGCTCGGGGTGAACTACGGGTGCTCTGGGGCGAGGCTGCTGCGTCGGCCCTATCCTCATATCTTGCCACGACCACGGCGATGAATCGGGCCATCTCCTTGTACCCGTCTCATCTGCTCCGGTGTGGGGTGGAGGCTCAGTATTGTAGTCTCGTGACCACTGCTGCGGCTCTAAACTCTGCTGGTGCTGGCGGCGTCGCGAAACCCGCCGTCGGAGGCTGTCTCAGGTACTGACCGGGCCTGCGCCCTCGTACTCCTCTGTATCTCACTAACGACTCCTCGATCGCCTTGCCCATCGGGCTCAGGTTGCTACGCGAGGCATAATCGGTAAAGGAAAGGAATACGTCAGAGGGGTCCAACTTATCACACAGCTCTAAGGCACGATCTCAGAATGAGAAGAATGGAAACCAATCCTAAATGTCCTATAGCCTCCTGATTATAGATGTGGTGCACAACACACCGATAATCAAGACTCTGCTAGACACGGTGCGTAGACACTTTCCGAGACTAATCGCTCGATACCACTTTGTCAAGACCGGGCTCGCGTGATCGTGCCTTACGGGCACCCAAGTAGTCATACATCGAGAAAATCAGCGAACATAAAAACAAGACATGAAGCAAGAGATATTATATATATAAACATGCCAACAAAGCGTTTGCCTTGGTATATTAATACATAATAACTTAACAGCTTTAATCCTTTTTACAACCCCGCCACAACAGATTTCTGCACTTAAGATTTACAACATCTATGACGGGACAGGGCCCCGCCATACCCCTGAATGAACAAGAACCTACAACTAAGGGAACACATACCAACTATAAGCCTCATAAGGAACGGAGCTTCCCAATACGCTGAAAGGAGATCCTAAGGGGATCGATTGACGATGTACCTACTGCGGCGTGAGCGGCCCGAAAGGAGGTCGATGCAACAAGTACCAAGTATGTGAAAGCGTAAAAATCGAAATGAAATCATAATAGTCTATATAAAGCGGAGACATGTATGATAACCAAACTACGATTCACAACATAAAGCGATTATGTCAAGTCGTGGACTCGCGACCTCAAAGTCATCCTCACGCGTGGAACTTCTTCATCACCGGCGATCTAGGTACAAATCATGTGATACGTATAACATGTCTCGGCCTATCTCATGGACCCGGATAGAAACGTGTGGGATACATTCCGGTTCATCCCATGCACCGCTAGTCGAGTGAAATACATTCCCGGATGAACCGGTAGTCGAGTGAAATACATTCCCGGATGAACCGGTAGTCGAGTGAAATACATTCCCGGATGAACCGGTAGTCGAGTGAAATACATTCCCGGTTCATCCCATGAACCGGTAGTCGAGTGAAATACATTCCCGGTTCATCCCATGAACCGGTAGTCGAGTAGAACACAGTACTTGCACAACAAGGCTATCACACGTAACATGGTCAAGTTTCACAACAACAAGCATAGGCAAGTTATACACTACTCAAGGTACTTTCATTTTATGTCAAAGTCCGGATTTTAACCCTAAAGTACTACGTACGTTAAATTCCTTTTAAGAGATTCATTCCTTTTATAAAAGTCACCCGATACCCGTAGTATATAAAAATGTGTGACTTATATCTTTTAAGTAAACCAAAACAACTTTCATACTTTCCTTTATAAGACCAAATTAAGGCAATACCATGCCTTCTTTTTGGACCAAAATACTTCTCTTTTAAAAGTCAAGTTACCATATTAAAACAAATGATAAAACCCTTCTTTTGTTTTCATAAAGTCGTTATAACCAACTTCCCATAAAGCTGTTATAACACTTTATGTTTTAAACCATTTTAAGACAACACAATGCCTTTCTTTTCCCTAAAAGTTCGGTTGCCTAATTTCAATTACGCAAGTCTCTTTTTAGAAACGTTTCATAGTTCAATGTCTTAATCTCTTTTTAAAACAATAGAGTAACATATGCCATAGGTGAGTAGGTTAATCTTGTTCATAATCAATCTTATTAAGCAGCCATGATCTAGAAAATGTAATATCATTTTGTCTCATCTTAGCTTCTATGCAGATGGAGGTTTCTTGGTTTTAATAATACTTAATTATTCAATACATTTTCCTTTATTAACGCTCGGTGGTTTATCGATACACATTCGATTTCGAAATCAAGAAACATTATTCCTTTTAAAACCAAGTACTCATTACTCACGAATGAGGTTTCACACAAAAACCATATTAATTCATTTAAGTTAAGTCTCTTATCTTATAAGATCAAGTCTCTTAACTTCTAAAATCAGTAAACCATTTTCTTTACCTCTCTTAAGACGTTATACCTAACTCCCCATAAAGCTAGTATAACTCTTTTTAAAACCTTTAAAACCAAGTGTTACTCTTCTTTCAAAAATGGTTTCTTAACAATTTTGAAATACTTCAAAATTCTTATTATTATTCAGGCTTAAGTCAAAAGACATTGCCGCATAACCACGTTCAATTAGCACACGTACGTCTACCGTACTATATATTATTCAGGCTAAAGTCAAAAGACATTGACGTACTATATATATCTTCCTTTTAAAATATCATGCTCAAGAGTATAGGAAGAATCACATACCTTGCGACGATTTATCGACTATAAGCAAAACGCTCCACGGCTATAACCCTGGCACGGTCCACCTTCTAAGTAGCCCATGCTACTTGCAGAACATTCAACCAATAAAGGTTATCAATCTACTGTATATACAGTCCTATGTAAGTACAGTTTAACTTCTACTTATATTCTTCTGAAGTGATTTCAGTTCAAGTCTTTTCTGTAATATCCTTCTATTACAGTTCAATTCTCTTCTATGAATCTTATATTCATTTCTATACTACCATAGTATGTAATTTCCAATTACAATAGAAGGACAGTAGTATTTACCTCGATGAGCCCAAAATTATCCGAGTTTAAAGTCGCTCCTGAGCAACGCTTAGCTCCTACTCCGAGTGCTCTAATCCGCTCCAAACAACCCTTAGAAGTTCTAACCAACTTCTACTTAAATACTTCAACTATCAATGAAGATTTTCCTTAGTGTTTCGTTTAGTGTCTAAAGAAAGTATAATAGTATTTGGGCTTTTGTATAAGTGTAACCTTGGGAATACTACAAGGTATTTGGGCCAAGGTATTTGGGCATTATAACAATACTTGGAGAGTATTTCTATACCACAAAAGGGGGTATTTATACGAGACAACAAGGCTAGGGGTACCCTCGGCTAGGAGCACCACAGGGGAGGAGGCTCTCGGCCAAGGGCCTTTCTCAAAGGGGAGGGCTTTGGACGATAGCAAAACAAGAGGGAGGGAGTATTTGAGACTTAGATAGATTGCTCAAGTTTTGGATGAAGAAAGTCTTCAACAAGGGGAGTATTTATAGGCTAACCAAAGGCCAACCAATGGCCAAGATGAAGACAAGTGTGGTGCAAGTGTAGGGCTAGATTTTAACCATGTGGACCTTATCCATCTACCACACAACTTGCACAAAATATCCTACCTACTCCCTTGACCCCAAATCGTCCAAACCGCCCACTATTGCTTCCAATGTGAGGGTGACACATGTCACCCTCCCGTTGGTCCAAAATGTTTCGTCTCTCGGAAAAATCCGCAAAAATTCTCAATGACATAGCCGGAATTTTCCCTTCGCAAGTTTAGTAAAACGTTTCGTCGAAAAACGATTCTTTTTGGCACTTGTGCCTAAATTTCGAACCTTGCCTACTTTAATGCTTAAATTATAATACGTACATTCTCTGGAAATACGGGGTATAACATTGATACTACGGTTATTAGTATCTTGGAAGTTTTATATGAAAAAGAGTCATTTTTAAAAGAGTGGAAGTATGTAGTACTTGGGTTAAATTCCCGGATTTTTATAAAAGACATGTTAGTGCCTTAAGTAAACTAAAATGAGAGTGTATATGAACAAGAATAATAAGAAGTTAGGGGATTTCTTAACTTGCTTATATATGGTATGATAAGTCGTTAGTGCTTATGTATGTATGATAAGCCGGTAGTGCTTATGTTATGTGTGATAGCCGGTTTGTGCTAGTAGTATGTTATTCATTACGGGGTCATTCCCCGAGTTTGTGGCATTTGCATATTTCGTGGATTTGCTACCCACGATGCGAGGAATACCTCATGTGAGTCCGTAAGGGCTTATGCGGGTGAAATAGTCCCATGCGGGCGGATACAGCCTATGCGAGGAATACCTCATGCGGGTCTACACGACCTATGCGGGTGAAATAGTCCCATGCGAGGAATACCTCATGCGGGTCCACACGACCTATGCGGGTGAAATAGTCCCAGGAGTAGGATTGCTTAATGATACTGCGGGTGGGTGGTCCTGCTTTGATCGTGAGCTTCCTATTTTTATTTTGTAAGTATACTCTTGATTACTCTCATTGTTAGTAAGGCACAGTGTACTCTTAATTGAGTTATCATACCTGTCTCCAGTTTTATTATAGACTTATGATTTCATTCTGATGCTTTCAGTTCCATATTTGGTACATGTTATGCGACCTCCTTCGGGGTTGCGTTCATGCCGTGAGTAGAGTATCTGAGTAGCTGATCCTCATTTTTAGGATCACCGATTCACCGTTGAGAAGCTCCATTACTCGGAGGCTTATCCACTGGTATGGTCGGTTGTTGTACATTCAGGGTATGGCGAGCCTATCCGTCCAATTGTTATTCTTAGAGGTCTGTAGTCACATTTGTGGATTGGGTTGTAAAGAAAAAAAAATGTACTGTTTTATTATGTATATTTTACGGAAGGTGACCTTATCGGCTAGTCTGTTGTTGTTTTATGTTTAAGCATTTTATAAGTTGTGTATGTTCCGCTGCTATTCTCTGATGTATACCGAAAGGGGTGCCTAGTGTCACGACCCGAACCCGGGCCCGTGACTGGTGCCTTACCCCGGGCACCTTAGTGATACAACATCAGAGAAAATCAGCGGAAATAAAACATAAACATGAAACAAGAGATATGATAAATAAACAAAGCAACCAAAGCAGTTGCCTTACGTATATATACATAAAAACCCGACAGTTATCCTTTTACAACTCGCCTACAATTACTACAGACCTCTAAGAGTTTTACAACAACTATGACGGGACAGGCCCCGCGTACCACGAATGCATAAGAACCTGCACTCGGGTAACATACAAAGATAAGCCTCGGAGAAGCGGGGCTTCCCAACACGTTGACGTGATCCTATGGCGAGGATCCTGGCCGATGTACCTCTACTGCGGCATGAACGCGGCCCCGAAGAGGTCGATCTAACAGTACCAAGTTTGTGGCGAAAAATCGTAAATGAAATCATAACAGTCTGTATAAAACATGAGACATGTATGATAACCAAACTACAGTTCATAACATAAAAATAGTCACGTCAAGTCAGGGACTCACGCCCTCAAGTCATCCCTCATGCATGTGGAACTCCTTCCCACCGGCGATGCGGATATAAACCGTATTATAGGTACAACATGTCTCGGCTCATCCCACGGGGATAGAGGTGGAGCAGGTGTGGTGTACATGTCGGCCCATCCGTGGGACTCGGTGAAGTATGGAATCGTGTCGGCCCATCCTGGGACTCGGTAAAGAATCGGATGAAATACGTGTCCCGGCTCATCTCATGGGACTCGGTAAAGAATCAGATGAAATACGTGTCCCGGCCCATCTCATGGGACTCGGTGAAGAATCAGATGGAATACGTGTCCCGGCCCATCTCATGGGACTCGGTGAAGAATCAGAGGGAATACGTGTCCCGGCCCATCTGTCACGACCCGAACTCGGGCCCGTGACTGGTGCCTTACCCCGGGCACCCTAGTGATACAACATCAGAGAAAACCAGCGGAAATAAAACTTTAACATGCAAATAGACATGGATTAAGAGACATGATAAATAAGCAGGCCAACAAGCGATTGCCTCGGTATATATACATAAATACGACAGTTATCCTTTTAACGGACTACGCCTGGCGGTACTACTGGACCTCTAAGAAGTGATAACAACTATGACGGGACGGGGCCCGCCATACCACGAATGTACAAGAACCTACGGACTGTGGTAACATACCAAAGATGAGCCTCAGGAAGGAGCAGACTTCTAACACTTGAAATGAGATCTAGCGGGGATCGGCGGTAGATGTACTTACTGCGGCATGAACGCAGCCCCCCGAGGGAGGTCAGTACAACAGGTACCAAGTATGTGAAACTGTAAAATACTGCAATGAAATCATAATAGTCTATAAAAAGCAGGAGACATGTATGATAACCAACTACAGTTCATAACATAAAAGCAGTCATGTCAAGTCAGGGACTCACGCCCTCAAGTCATCCCTCATGCCCGTGGAACTCCTTCCTCTGCCGGCGATCTAGGTACAAATCGGTGTCGTCGCATAACATGTCTCGGCCCATCTCATGGACCAAGTATAGAAAGCGTGTGGAATACATTCCGGATGAACCGTAGTCGAGTGAAATACATTCGGATGAGCCGTTAGTCGAGTGAAGTACATTCGGATGAACGGTAGTCGAGTGAAGTACATTCGGATGAACCGGTAGTCGAGTGAAGTACATTCGGATGAGCCGTAGTCGAGTGAAATACATTCCCGGATGAACCGGTAGTCGAGTGAAATACATTCCCGGATGAACCGGTAGTTGAGTAGAACACAGTATTTGCACAACAAAGGCTATCACAATAAGTATAGGCAAGTTTCACAACAACATGCATAGGCAAGTTACACAACAACAAACATAGGCAAGTTATACACAACTCAAGGTACTTTCATTTTATGTCAAGTCAGGGTTTTAACCTAAAGTACTACGTACGTTAAATTCCTTTTAAAGAGATCCATTCCTTTTATAAAAGTCACCCGATACCCGTAGTATAAAAATAGAGTGACTTACATCTTTTAAGCAAACCAAAACAACTTCTCTTATAAAAGCCAAGTTTCCACATTTAAAACCAATGATAAAAACCCTTCTTTTGTTTTCATAAAGTCGTTCTAACCAACTTCCCATAAAGTCGTTATAACACTTTAAGTTTAAACCATTTTAAGGCGACACGATGCCTTTCTTTTCCTAAAGTTCGGTTGCCTAATTTTCATTACTCAAGTCTCTTTTTAGAAAAGTCTCATAGTTCGATGTCTTAATCCCTTTTTTTAAAACTATTGAGTAACATATGCCTTATATGAGTGTAGGTTATTCTTATTCGTAATCAATCTTATTAAGCAGCCATGATCTAGGAAATGTAATATCATTTTGTCTTATCTTAGCTTCTATGCAGATGGAGGTTTCTATTGGTTTTAATAATACTTCATTAATTAATACATTTTCCTTTATTAACGCTGCAGTGGTTTGTCGATACACATTCTGATTTCCTAAATCAGTAAAACATTATTCCTTTTAAAAACCACGTACTCATTACTCACGAATGAGGTTTCACACAAAAACTCATTTTAAGTCATTCAAGTTAAGTCTCTTATCTTATAAGATCAAGTCTCTTAACTTCTAAAATCAGTAAACCATTTACCTCTCTTAAGACGTTATACCTAACTCCCCATAAAGCTAGTATAACTCTTTTTAAAACCTTTAAAACCAAGTGTTACTCTTCTTTCAAAAATGGTTTCTTAACATTTGAAATACATTCAAGGTTCTTATTATTCAGGCTTAAGTCAAAGACATTGCCGTACAACTACGTTCAATTAGCACACGTACGTCTACCGTACTATATATTATTCAGGCTTAAGTCAAAAGACATTGCCGTACTATATATATCTTCCTTTAAAATATCATGCTCAAAGTATAGGAAGAATCACATACCTCGCGACGATTATCGACTATAAGCAAAACGCTCCACGGCTATAACCCGGCTAGCCTGGTCCACCTTCTAAGTAGCCCATGCTACTTGCAGAACATTCAACCAATAAAGGTTATCGATCATCGTATATACGATCCTATGTAAGTGAGTTTAATTTCTACTATTTTCTTAAGTGATTTGATTCAAGTCTTTTACGTAATATCCTTCTATTCAGTTCAATTCTCTTCTATGAATCTTATATTCATTTCTATACTACCATAGTATGTAATTTCCAATTACAATAGAAGGACAGTAGTATTTACCTCGTTGAGCCCAAAATTATCCGAGTTTAAAGTCGCTCTTGAGCAACGCTTAGCTCCTACTCCGAGTGCTCCAATCCGCTCCAAACAACCCTTAGAAGTTCTAACCAACTTCTACTTAAATACTTCAACTAACAATGAAGATTTTCCTTAGGGTTTCGTTTAGTGGCTAAAGAAAGTATAATAGTATTTGGGCTTTTGTATACGCGTAACCTTGGGAATACTACAAGGTATTTGGGCCAAGGTATTTGGGCATTATAACAATACTAGGAGAGTATTTCTATACCACAACAAGGGGTAATATACGAAAACAACTAGGCTAGGGGTACCCAGGCTAACCACTACAAAGGGGAGGAAGCTCTCGGCCAAAGGGCCTTCTCAAAGGGGAGGGTGTGGTGGACGAAAGAACAAGAGGGAGGGAGTATTTTGAGACTTAGATAGATTGCTCAAGTTTTGGATGAAGAATGTCTTCAACTAGAGGGGTATTTATAGGTCAAGCAAGGGCCAACCAAAGGCCAAGATGAAGACAAGTGCATAGCAAGTGTAAGGCCAAGATTTAGCCATGTGCTACCTTATCCATCTACACAAAATATCCTACCTAACCCTTGACCAAAATTTCAACACAAAAACGTGCCAAAGGTCTAGCTTTGCCGTCCACTTGCTTCCAATGTGAGGGTGACACTTGTCACCCTCCCGTTGGTCCAAAATGTTTCGTCTCTCGGAAAAATCCGCAAAAATAATAAATGACATAGCCGGAATTTTCCCTACGAAAGCTGTGGAAACGTTTCGTCGAAAAACGACTCCTAACGGGTGTTGTGTACAAATTTCGAAACTTGCCTAACTTAAGGCTCAAATTTAATACGTACGCCCTCACGTACATACTCTGGAAATACGGGGTATAACACCATCTCATGGGACTCGGTGAAGAATCGTTCATAACAAATCAGCCGGCCCTCCATCGAGAGACGCGGTGGTATAGAAATCTGATGCACTGCACAAGGCTATCAAACGCAAACATAGGCAAGTTACACACAACTCAAGGTTATTTTATGCCAAAGTCCAGGTTCTGACCCCAAAGTATTACGTACGTTAAATTATTTTTAAAAGATCCATCTCTTTTATAAAGGTCACCCGATACCCGTAGTATTAAAATAGAGTGACTCACATTTTTAGGTAAACCAAAACACTTTCCTTTTCAACATCAAGTAACAACATTCTTTTCCATAAGTTCAAGTTTGCCTAATTTCAAGTACTTAAGTCTCTTATTTTATAAAGGTTTCGTAGTTCATAGTCTTAATCACTTAAGAATATAATTCTCTTTTAAACAATTTGAGAAACATATGCCTTATATGTGAGTAGGTTATTCTTGTTCATAATCAATCTTATTAAAGCAGCCATGATCTAGGAAATGTAATATCATTTTGTCTCATCTTAGCTTCATGCAGATGGAGGTTTCTCGGTTTTAATAATACTTAATTAGTCAATACATTTCCCTTTATTAACGCTGCGGTGGTTCGTTCGATACTTATTCGATTTAGAAATCAAGAAACATGATTCCTTTTAAAAACCAAGTACTCATTACTCACGAATGAGGTTTCACACTTTTTAACAAAATTCATGTTAATTCAAAATAAGTCAAGTCTCTTATCTTTTAAGATCAAGTCTCTTAACTTCTAAAATCAATAAACCATTCTTTTTATCTCTCTTAAGTCGTTATACCTAACTTCCCATAAAGCTAGTATAACTCTTAAGCTTTTAAAACTTTTAAAACCAAGTGTTACTCTTCTTTCAAAAAGGTTTCTTAACTCTTTTGAAATACTTCAAGATTCTTATTATTCAGGCTTAAGTCAAAAGACATTGCCGTAAAACTACGTTCAGTTAACACACGTACGTCTACCGTACTATATATATATTCTTTTAAAATATCATGCTCAAGAGGATAGGAAGAATCACATACCTCGCGACGATTATCGACTATTAGCAAATAGCTCCAAAGTACTGTAATCCTGCTAGCCTTTTCCACCCTTTGAGTAGACTACGCTACTCGCAAAGATTTCAACCTATAACGGTTATACAAGTCTATCAATGTCTAGACTACTCGGTAGAATAAATCTAGATACAAGATTCTACGGAAAAATCAAGCAAGACTTCCTACCACAAACTTCACAAGTCTCATCAGAATACAGTCCTATGTAAGTACAGTTCAATTCTCTTCTTATATACCTTCCTTGTATATAACTTATACTTAATTCTTATACTTCAACAGTATGTAAACTTTAATTACAAAAGAAGGTCAAACGTATTTACCTCGATAAGCCCAAAATTATCCAAGTTTAAATGTCGATCCTGAGCAACGTTTAGCTCCTACTCTGGGCGCTCCAACCCGCTCCAAACAACCCTTAGAAGTTCTACGCAACTTCTACTTAACACTTCAACCGACTATGAAGATTTTCCTTAGGGTTTCGTTTTTGAGACAAAAAGGACATAAGGTAGTATTTCCGGGCTCTACGTATAGAGGTATCTTTGAAATACTACAAGGTATAAGGCTAAGGTATTTTGGTATAGTAACAATACTTGGAGAGTATTTCTACCAAGAGGGGGGGTATTTTACGAGAACAACTTTAGGTGGGGTGTACCTCTCGGCCAACACCACTAGGAGGGGGGAGGTACCTCTCGGCCAAAAGGCCTCACAAAGGGGGGGAGGGGGAGGCTTGGACGAGAACCTCTCCTAAGGGGGGAAGGGTTTTCAAGACTTAGAAAATTTTGTGGATGAAGAAGTCTTCACAAAGGGGGGGGGGTATTTATAGGGAGATCAATGGCCAAGATCAAGCCAAGTGGGGGGCAAGTGGAGGGCCAAGATTTGTCCAAGTGCACCCTAACCCTACTCCACAAATCCCTCACAAACATTGACCCATGTTTTAGGCACAAAACAAGCCACGAAATGGGCACCAATTCGGCCACCTTGACCGCCCACTTGAGGGTGACAAGTGTCGCCCTCTCGTTGGTCCAAAATATTTCATCTCTCGGAAAAATCCGCAAAAATAATAAATGACATAGCCGTAATTTTCCCTTCGCAAATTTTGTAAAACGTTTCGTCGAAAAACGATTCTTTACGGGGGTTGTGCACAAAATTTCGTCCTTGCCTAACTTTAAGGCTCAAACTTTTCTACGTACGCCCACACGTACATACTCTGGAAATACGGTGTATAACACCTAGGTAGGGCACCAGTCGCGGGCCCGGGGTCGGGTCATGACATTTCTATTCTTCTCACTCTGAGATCGTGCCATAGAGCTGTGTTATTAAGATAATTCCTCTCTGACGTATTTTTGTGTTACAGCTATGCCTCCAAGTAGGGCAACAGTCTCCCAGAAGGGCAAATCAATAGCATGAGCTACCAGTCAGACTCAGAGAGTTGATAGGGCTTATGCCCTGGGTATACCTGATATTGTGCCACAGTCGGCGAGTTAACCTGCGCAGTTTTGAGGCCCCGCACGAGCCTCCGGTTTCTCGATTGAGGAAGACTATAGGATCATAAGGGAAGCAGTTATGTTATTGACCAAGATAGCGGTGCTACAGTTTCATCAGCAGGAAGTTATTTGGCCAGTACAAACAGGTGTACAGAGGGTAGAGGGCCAACGCGGAAATCAGCGCAAGAGGGCTAGACCGATTGGTTATCCCGGTGAGTGTTTGGACGAACAGTCTCAGCAGCGAGTGAGATATTCATCCCAGCCTACCCAGTGCATACCCCCGCAGCTCACAGGTGGGAGATTTGACCCCACGAGGTATTTAGGAGTCGGTCCAAGCTCCAGGAGTCGAGGTTCTCAGAGGAGCAGAGGATTTTCTCAGTCGAGGCCACTTATTCTTCAGTGTTTCCGATGTAGTAAGCGTCATTTGGGGAAATGTCGTCATGGCACAGGTGTTTGTTATTATTGTGGTCGTCCGGGCCATATACTGAGGGTATGTCCTTTTAGAAAGAGCACCGGTGAGGTGGCTCAACCTATGAGGCCGGTAATTGGTTCCCTTTCCTCCACAGCTGTGCGCCCCCCATGTCATGGTGTTCAGATGTCAGCCAGATGTGGTAGAGGTCAGGGTGGAGTTTATAGTTCTGGCGGTCCTTCGAACCGCATAGATGACGTGACTACTGGGTAGGATCAGGAGGCTACATCGCATGAGGTTACAGGTATATTTCGATTATTTTGAATCATACGTGCATTGATAGATTCAGATTTCGCCCTAGCATATATGTTTTCCCTTTGTTGCTAGCAGTTGTAAAGTGATAGTACCCCCAGAGGTAGGGATACTTTGATTAGTAAAGTGAAAAGTTAAGAATGTTGACAAGAATTATAAAGTGAACTGATACTATAGTTGTGTAGGGTTCACAAGTTGTAATTACCCCATAATAAGTGTAAGACTGATAGGGAAGGATGTACAGTAGAAATACTTCGACCTATGTGACGAACCTCTAGTGAATAAGGGGATAGGGTAAGAAGTACCTTGAGATAAGAGAGAGATTTATTTCAGACTAAGAATGAGAAGTTAAGTGTGACGATGGGTCGGGTTATGGACTCATTTCGGGTCAGCCGATAGTATGAAATGGGGTGATGTCAGTTGGATATGGTCCCGCTATGTGATAGGGTCACGAGGATTCCAGGCCCAAGTTGGGTTAATCGTTGTACGAGTTTGTTGACGCGTTCCACCGAAATCAGGTCGTAAGGGCCGAGAAGAGCCTTAGCGGAAATTCAAGTAGCAAAATGGCCAAGTTTGGATAGTAACTCCAAGGATTGGAGAACAGAAGCTATATTTGAAATTTTGTACGTATACTAAATAAGTTTGGAAGTACGAGAAATTATGACAAGTAAGAAAATGAAGGAACAAGGGTTAAGAGAACTATAGTGATTATAGTTATAAGTAATGAAGGTGCGTAGAGAGAATCCTTTTAGGCCATGAGTGGAGGTTAATTATGATGATACACACGCCTTAGGTTCAGTAACACTGTCCATAGGTGCTCGTGTTTGAGATGTTACTAGTATTAGAGTTTACACCGGTTGGTAAACTAAGCTAGGCAGATTATAGATTCATGTCCCAACTAGTTTGGTGACTAAGTGAGACAGAGAAGGGGAGTAACACGGGGGAACACCTCAGTTAGCTGAGTAGGAGTCCGACTGAAAGATTCAGGTAGTGTTAGTCTCATGACTTAGATTACGACAGGGCCATCCTTTATGCGGGAAAAAAAAAGGAACCTCTAAGGATCCCATTTTTTAAGACTGTAACCTTTGAGTTTTGTGAGAAGGGACCACGGACGGAAGGTCCATTGTTATGTTTACGTATGTTATGTGGTGGCCATGTGTGGCATCGTGGGTCTTGTGGAGTATTGATTGATAGGCATAGTAAAGAGATTATGTCGGGGTTTGTATAGCTTGACAACCGACTAAGAACATTCGGGGACGAATGTTTCTAAGGGGGGAAGAATGTTACACCCCGTAATTCCAAGACATGTATAAGAGAATAGACGCGGAACGCAAGACTTGAAAATTGGTACAAAAGGAAGAATTGTTTTTCCGACGGAAAATCTTCCGAAAGTCGGAAAGGAAAAAGGTCCGTTGATGAGAATTAGATTCTCAAAATGCATTAATTGAGGATTATGGAATGTACTATCATTATGGAAATTTATTTTTTTACGAATTTGGTCACGTGGGGCCCACCCGAGAAATTTTACGTTTTGTGGGGCCCACGAGGGTTACAAAATTTTATGGATGAATGGGAGGGCGACATGTGGCACCCCCACCCCCCACATGGTCTTGGATGAAATTATACAAGGGTAATATGGTCATTGACCATTGTAGATGAATAAGTTTTCAAGCTTGAGAATATTGACCAAGTCAACTTGCCACTTGGATAATTATTTAATGCTCTTCATCCTAGCCACACATATGTTATAATCTTGACCCTTCCTTGTGTTATATATACTACCCTAGTGCAAGACTAAGTCTCCAACACTTAGAAAAATTTCACAACATTATTGTTCTTCATAAGGCTCTCGGGTTTGAGGGTTTCTCACACAAAAAAATTTGCAATTGTGGTTCGTAATTTACAATACTTTAACCCAAGGTCCCTAATGGTATTGTAAGGATATCTCAATAGAAAGATTTCGGAAAAACGACGTTTTCACGTTAGTTGCAAGGCGAAAACCTAAGTCATTTTCCTAGTTTTGGATTGGAAATGGAAGAGAAGTTGGTTGTGAACTTCTAAAGGCTTCAAATAGCGGATTGGATCGTAAAGGAAATGAGCTAAGAATTGCTAAGGAGAGACTTTGAATCTTGGAAATTATAAGGGCTTATAAAGGTAACAATTCTTGTCGTTTTAGTAATTAAGATTACTTATTGTTGTAGCTACGGATATTAGCAAGCATGAAGTTTATAGTATGAATTTTGATAAGTGTATTGGCTATTGGAATCCTAATCCGAAAACTAGCATGTTTAGCCCTTAAGATTACAATTCGATTTGATTATTAGTTTAAGTCGTCACATGTTATATAAAGAAGAAATTGTAGTTGTTGAAGTTATTTGTGACTATGTAACATGTTAGACCTAAGGATTTGGATTGAAAAAGAATTGGAAAGAACTTTGTGTTGTTGAATAAGTTAGCCGAGAGTGGCTTTGATTATGGACTTAGTTGGTATTAATTGTGGGGCAGAATTTTACACGTTTTGTAAGGCGTGTAATCCCCTTTGTTGGTTGATGTATTGAGCCTTAAATGTGGCATGTTGTTTATTGATTATCGGGCCTTGAAAAATGTGGAAAAGTATGTAGAAACAAAGGAGGTGCTGCCCGATTTTCCGTAGAATAAGAGACCATATACTTAGTATTATTCTATGTTAGAAACTAGAAGTTGATAGTCGTGTTGTGGCCATTATAGGTTGACAATTCTACGTGTGGCGTATTCGACTTAGCTTGTGGATTAAGCCGAAAAGGTATGATCTATTCCTTGGTTGTACTTGGATTGCCTAATATAGAATTTGTTCTATACTTCCTTGATTGTACTTTGGATGTTTAAATTGTAAGTTGTTATAATCCATTACCTTAATGAAGTTTGGATTTTCAAAAGTGAAAGTATTTTACTTAAAGTACATAGAGTCTTGAAAAGGAAGTGGTTTCCAAATCTTTTGGCTAGTGCCTTAGTTCCAAAACCTAAAGGTTGTTATAATGACTTTAGGGGAGTCAAAGGAGTGATTTACTTAATTGATTTAAAAAGAGGAGAAATGACACGATTTAAAGTTAAGGGACTTGATGTACTTTTAAAGTTAAGAAACTTGATTTCTAAAGATTAAGAGACTAGAAGTATTTTGAAAGTTAAGAAACTTGATTTGAAAGTATGTGATACTTGGTTTTAAAAGTATAAGTCACTTGGATATAAAAAGAATAAATTTGTCTAAAACCATAAAGGGTTATAACGGCTTTATGGGAAGTTGGTTATAACGGCTTTATGGAAGGTTAAGAGAGTTGTCTATTTTGGTTGATAGGCATGAGTTGCCTAGATTGTAAAAATTAAAGTTACTTGGTTTCAAGCCTTGAAATTAATTTCCAAAAGGTGTAGTAACTTATTTTGAAAAATAGACATGCCTTGATACTACGGGTGTTAGTATCTTGGGTTTTACATAAAAATGAGTATTTTGAAAAGAATGTACGTACGTAGTACTTTGACTTGTTTAAATGAGAATTTTTCCATTTGTGCCTTGATAGTACTTTGGCTTGTTTAAATGAGAATTATTCTATGTGTGCCTTGATAGTACTTTGGCTTGTTTAATTGAGAATTATTCTATGTGTGCCTTGATAAGTACTTTGGCTTGCTTAAATAAGGATTTCTCTTGGTTTATGTAAAAAGAAGGCATGGTAATTGTCTTGGTTTATGTGAAAAGAAGGCATGGTAATTGTCTTGGTTTGTGTAAAGGCAGGGTATTGTCTTGGTTTGTGTAAAAAGGAAAGGCATGGTATTGTCTGGGTTTATGACAAAAAGAAATGTATGGTTATTGTCTTGATTTGTGTAAAGGCATGGTTTTGTCTTGGTTTGCTTGCATATGGGTTGCTCATATAGACATTCGTGCAAGTGTCATATCTCCACATCTCCGCGTCCCTCCATAAAGGGTCGGCAACTTGTTTCAAGGATACCATGGGTTAGCTCCCCATGGGGGTGAGTGGTACACACTCACGGCGGGTCGGTATTTGACTCGGGCGGGTTAAATTCCCGGGTTATTTATAAGCCATGGATTAGCTATCCGTGATGCGAGTATCGTGTACCGATGACTCATTGCGGGTCCACATGACCTAAGCGGGTGAAATAGTCCTTTGCGAGTGAAATAGTCCTATGATAGGTTGCATTATAACACAGAGGGTGGTTGACCACGCAGCGCACGACGCTTCATGTTTTGAAACGGTATTGATTTCATTAATGAAAGGGTGCAGTGTGGTTATGACTTAAAGTGGAACAGTTGGTCTCATTGTTAAAAGCATAACTTAAAAGATAAAAAGGATTGCATTACTCTCATGATTGCAAGGTTCAGTGTGCTAATTGATGTTATATTATATCGCGGACTATCGGCAGTGAGGAAGGATTCCACGGGCAAGATTGATATTCTGGGCGTGAGACCCATGTGTCACGACCCGAACCCCGGGCCCGTGACTATTGCCCTACGTGGGCACCCTATTACCTAACTGACACAAGTAAACTGCGGAACTAAACAACACCTCATTTTTTTTAAAACCAACGTACATGCAAGGGCAAAGCTATCACGACCCGACCTCGGGCCCGCGACTGGTGCCTTACCCCGGGCACCCTAGTGATACAACATCAGAGAAAATCAGCGGAAATAAAAACTTAAACATGAAACAAGACATAACATAAGCAATAGGCTAACCAAAACGGTTACCTTCCTGTATATATATAACTCAAAAATTGAACAGTTAAATCCCTTACAAACCCTGCCCACAACAGTACTACAGACCTCTACGAATTTTATAACAACTATGACGGGACAGGGCCCCGCCATACCCCTGAATGTACAAGAACCTACAACTCAGGGAAACATACCAAAAGATAAGCCTCCGGAGAAACGGAGCTTCCAATCTGCTGAGTGATCCTATGAGCGAGGATCAACAACCGATGTACCTCTACCTGCGGCATGAACGCAGCCCCCCGAAGGAGGTCAGTACAACAGGTACCAAGTATGTGAAACTGAAAATACTGTAAACGAAATCATAGTAGTCTATATAAAACAGGAGACATATATGATAACCAAACCACAGTACATAATATGTAAGCAGTCACGTCAAGTCAGGGACTCACGCCCTCAAAGTCATCACTCAAATATAAATATGGGTCTCACGCCCACCACATCATTCGTGCCCGTGGAATACCTTCCTCACTGCCAGCAGTCTATGATATAGCAACACCAAGGAGTACACATGAACACCAGGTCCCACCTGTGTCAAAACAACCGTACGGGGCAAGTACGAAGGCTAACTACCAGATACCAAAGTCGCATCCTCAACTGACCGGGGCAAGTACGAAAGCCAACTACCAGATACCAAAGTCGTACCAACAAATCTACATAACCATACCACGAAGCTGACCCAGGGCAAGTACGAAAGCCAACTACCAGATACCACCTGCGCCACGTAGCTGGCCGGCAAATCTGAACTAACTACGGATACTGCCGGAATCACGAGACTTCATCACAAAACTGAGCGGGGCAAGTCGAAGGCAAACTACCGGATACTGTCGAATCAGCCACGACTTCGAGGCAAGTACGAGAGCCAACTACCAGATACCAAGCCGAATCAGTAAAACCTCATGGAGAGCTAGTCCATGGAATAATAATCGCAGAAGCGTACCCGTGGAATGCTCCGTCACTGCCGGTACGTCCAAGTAAGATCATAACAAATCAGCCGGCCCTCCATCGAGAGACGCGGTGGTATAGAAATACAATACTAGCACGACAAGGCTATCACACGCAAACATAGGCAAGTTACACACAACTCAAGATACTTTCATTTTATGCCAAAGTCCAGGTTTTAACCCCAAAGTACTACGTACGTTAAATTCTTTTTAAAAGATCCATTTCTTTTACAAAGGTCACCCGATGCCCGTATTATAAAAATAGAGTGACTAACATTTTTAAGTAAACCAAAACAACTTCCATACTTTCCTTTTTAAACCAAATTAAGACAATACCATGCCTTCTTTTTAAACCAAGACACTTCTCCTTTTAAAGTCAAGTTACCATTTTAAAACCAATGATAAAACCATGTCTTTCTTTTAAACCAAAAACTCTTCAATTCCTCAAGTCTCTTTTCTTTTTAGAAATCAAGTTCCTTATTATTTCACATCAAGTCATTTATAAGTCAAGTCTCTTATCTTTTAAAAACCACAAACCATTTCTTTACCTACATAAAGTTGTTACAGCAAACTTCCCATAAAGCCGTTATAACAATTTATGTTTTAAACCAACCAAATTCATTTAGCACATGTACGTCTACCGTACTACATAGTTCACAACAATCATGCTAGAAGAGATAGGAAGAGGTTCACATACCTCGCGACGATTATCGACAATTAGCAAAATGCTCCAAGTGCTAAATCCTTGCTAGCCTTTTCCACCCTTCAAGTAGAATACGCTACTCGTAGTACTTCCACCTATAATGGCCATAAAACGTCTATCAACTTCTAGATCTCTTCGTAGAATATTCTAAATACAAGATTCCTTATTCTATGGAAAATTCGGCAGCACCTCCCCCCCCGCAACCACAAAAAATCTCCTCCTCTATCAAGACCTGCTACCAATCCAACAACTCCAAGGGGGAGTTACACGTCTAACCGGACGTGTACAACACTGCCCCACAATAATACTACAAGTCTACTGTAAATACAGTCCAATGTAAATACAATTCAATTCTTTATAATCATCCTTCCAATAAATCTTATTCTCAATTCTAAACTACTACAACATGTAATATCCAATTACAATAGGGGGACAAAGATCATTACCTCGATAAGCCCAAAATTATCCAAGTTTATAAGTCGATCCTAAGCAACGTTTAGCTCCAATTCCTTACGTTCCAACCCGCTCCAAGCAACCCTTAGAAGTTTCTAACCACTCCTCTTCAAGATCCAACTCCAAAAAGTGAAGAACACTTAGGCTACAACACTACCAACTTTCGGCCAAGGGGGTGTATCTAGGCTAGGGGTGTGAAATCTTTTCCAACTCTTGGTACGCAATCTTCCTAACACCCTAAGGAAGAACACTTAAAACTTTAAGAATTTTTGGACAAGTTTTGCTCACAAAATCAGCCCATGGCCGAGAGCACACAAGAGGAAAGGGAGGGAGTTTTCAAGACTTTGAAATCTCTAAGTGTGGATGAATTTATGTCTTGCACAAAGGGGTATTTATAGATAAATCAATGGCTAGGATTAAGGCAAATGTAAGGTGAGGATGGGGTACATGTGTATGGATAGTTGGCCAACCATTTGTTCACCACAAAAATGGGACAAGTGGCCACCACAAAAATGGGCCACTTGTCCACCTAAAAAACGTCCCACTTGTCCTTCTCCAATTCGGCCAACATGGCCACACGGGGGTGACACGTGTCGCCCCCCTACTCGTCCAAAATATTTCATCTTCCGAAAATATCCGTAATGCCAAAAATCCGAAAATAAAGTGGGCCCCACAAAACCGTAAATTTTCAGTGGGCCCACGTGACCAATTTCGGAAATAAAATTTCATAATACTCAAATATTCTAAAAAGTCCAAATACCAAATCTGGGAATCCAATTCCCATTAACGAACCTTTTTCCTTCACAAAATCCGGAAACTTTTCCGTCGAAAAATCACATCTTTCTTCCTTTCCAATTTTTGTGTCGTATTCTCGTACGTACGTCCTCATATACATACTCTGGAACTACGGGGTGTAACAAAAGCCGACAAGGCTTCCATATAATACATAATCAAAAGACACTACTGTTATACCCCGTAGTTCCGGAGTATGTATTTAAGGACGTACGTACGAATGTATAAACCCTAATTAGGGTAAGAATGAAAGAATTGTTTTCCGACGGAAAATATTCCGAACCTTGCGAAGGAAATTTTACGTTTTCAATATTTTAACCAATTATGGATTTTTTCCGAGAGATAAATATTTTGGGACCAATAGGAGGGCGACATGTGTCACCCCAAGAGCCATGTTGGACGTTTTTTTCAAGACAAGTGGGCAAGACAAGTGGCCAAAAGTCTTGTTGTTATACCCCGTATTTCCAGAGTATGTATACGAGGACGTACGTACGAATATTCAAGCCCTAATTAGGTTAAGGATGAAAATTGTGAGCTTTCAACGGAAAAGTTTCCGAACCTTGTGAAGGAAATTCTACGTTTTTAATAATTTATTTAATTTGGATTTTTCCGAGAGATGAAATATTTGGACCAATAGGAGGGCGACATGTGGCAACCTTAGGTGGCATGGTGGACGAAAATGTTGGGCTAGTGGACAAGTCAAATAGTCAAGTCTTGGAAGTTATTTTCTTTGGGTTAGTGGGAGTAGGTGGGGGCGTTTTTGTGGGGCATGAGGGAAGGCCTTGTGGACGTTTTTCTTGAGCAAGTGGGTGGCCACTTGGCTCTTTGTTGTGGTGGACATATGTCCCAATGTTGTGGTGGACATATGTCCCAACATTGTGGTGGACACTTGGTGGAAGACTCCACTCACACAAGAAACCCAATCCTCACCCTCCATTTGTTTTAATCTTGGCCATTGAAGGTTCTATAAATACCCCCCTCTTGTGCAAGACTTCTTCATCCACAAACGCACTTTCCAAGTCACAAAATCCTTCCCCCTTAGTTGCTAGTTCTCGTCCAACCCCCCCCCCCCCCCCTTTGCCTAGTTGTTTCGTCCGAAACACCCCCTTCCCCCTTCCTTGTGGTTCTCGTCGAAATACCCCCCCCCCCTTGGTAGAAAAGTTGTCTTCTAGTATTGTTACTATGCCAAAATACCTTAGCCTAAATCCCTTGTAATTTTCCTAAGTTACCTCTATACTAAAAGCCCGGAAATACTACTTTATATCCTTTAGTCACAAAACGAAACCCTAGGGAAAATCTTCATAGTTGGTTGAAGCATTAAGTAGAAGTGGGTTGGGAACTTCTAAGGGTTTCTTGGAGCTATCGGAGCGTGCAAATTAGGAGCTAAACGTTGCTCAGGATCGACATATAATCTTGGATAATTTTGGGCTTATCGAGGTAAATATCTTTGTCCTTCTATTGTATTGGAGATAGCATATCGTAGTAGTTTAGAATTAAGTATAAGATATATAAGAGGATGGTATAAAGAAAGGATTGAACTGTATTTACATTGAACTGTATTTACAGTAGACTTATGTAGTATATCTGTGAAGTAGAAATGAACACGTCCGGTTAGACGTGTAATCCCCTGGGAGTTGTTGGCCTGGTAGCGGGCCTGAGTAGAGGAGGATATTTATGTGGTTGCGGGGGAGGTCTGCGAATTTTACGTAGAATAAGGAATATTTAGAATATTCTACGAAGAGATCTAGAAGTTGATAGACGTTTTATGGCCATTATAGGTTGAAGTACTACGAGTAGCGTATTCTACTTGAAGGGTGGAAAGGGCTAGCAAGGTTATAGTACTTGGAGCGTTTTGCTAATTGTCGATAACCGTCGCGAGGTATGTGAACCTCTTCCTATCTTTTCTAGCATGATTGTTGTGAACTATGTAGTACGGTGAGCGCATGTGCTAAATGAATTTGGTTGGTCTAAAACATAAAGTGTTATAACGGCTTTATGGGAAGTTTGCTATAACAACTTTATGTAGGTAAAGAAATGGTTTGTGGTTTTTAAAAGATAAGAGACTTGACTTATAAATGACTTGATGTGAAATATTAAGGACTTGGTTTGTGTTAAACAGTTGTGAAACCGCTTTTATGAGAAATGGGTACTTGGGTTTTAAAAGGAATAATATTATATTGATTTCGGAAATGAGAATATGTATCGAACAAACCACTGCAACGTTAATAAAGGAAAATGTACTGACTAATTAATTACTATTAAAACCAGTAGAAACCTCCATCTACATAGAAGCTAAGATAAGATAAAATTGTATTACATTTCCTAGATCATGGCTGCTTTAATAAGAATCATTATAAACCAGCATTAATTGTCACGACCCGACCCCGGGCCCGCGACTGGTGCCCTACCTGGGCACCCCTGTCAGGTATAAATCAGAGAATAGCAGCGGAACATACATATAACTTAGACAGTAAACAACAACAGGCTAGCCGATAAGGCCACCTTCCGTAAAAAAAATACTCAATCCAGAAATAGAACAGTACATTTTTTTATTTCTTTACAACCCAATCCACAATGTGACTACAGACCTCTAAGAATAACAACTCTAGCGACGGGGCCCGCCATACCCGAATGTACAATAACCGACAATACTGAGGATAAGCCTCCGAAATAAAGGAGCTTCTCAACGGTGACAGTGATCCTAGGCGAGGATCAAGAATCATTGTACCACTGCGGCGTGAACGGCCCGAAGGAGGTCGAGACAACATGTACCAAATATGTGGCCCGAAATCTTGTAATGAAATCATAAGTCTAAATAAAGCGAAGACATGTATGATAACTCAATTAACAGTACACTGTGCCTTACTAACAATGAGAGTAAATAGGAGTATACTTACAATATAAAGTAGGAAAGCTTACGATCAAAACAGGACCACCCGCCCGCAGTGTCATTAAGCAATCCTATTGCTGGGACTATTTCACCGCATAGGTCCGGTGGACCCGCGTGAGGTATTCCTCGCATGGGACTATTTCACCCGCATAAGCCCTTACGGACTCGCATGAGGTATTCCTCGCATAGGCTGGACCCGCCCGCATGGGACTATTTCACCCGCATAAGCCCTACGGACTCGCATGAGGTATTCCTCGCATCGTGGGTAGCAAATCCACGCAAATATACAATGCCACAAACCCGGGGAATGACCCCGCACGATTAATATATCACTAGCACAAATTCGGCTACTACATAACATAAGCACTACCGAACATCATACAATACATAAGCAAGTTAAGAAATCCCCTAACTCCTTATTATTCTTGTTTATATACACTCTCATTTTAGTTTACCTAAGGCACTATCATGTCTTTTATAAAAATCCGGGAATTTAACCCAAAGTACTACGTACTTCTATCCTTTTAAAATGACTCATTTCATTATACAACTTCCAAGATACTAATAACCATAGTATCAAGTTACAATTACTTTTCAAGACAAGTCACAATACTTTTAGAAATAAAATTAGGCTTCTAAATCAAGTGACTTCTTTTCGTAAAACCTTAGGCAATTTATGCCTTTAAAACAAATTGCCTTTCAAATAAATCAAGCCATTTTATCTTTCCATAAAGCCAATATAACCAACTCCCATAAAGTCGTTATATTCACTTTATACCTTAGTCAAGTACAATTTCCTTTCCAAGGGACTTATACGTTTAAAATGAAACAAGTATCACATTCTTTAAAACTCTTCAAGTCCCTTAACCTACTTAATTTACTTAGAGTAAACCACTCTTTAAACTTTCCATAAAGCTATTATAACCAACTTCCCATAAAGCCGTTATACTAGCCTTATACATTAGCAAATTACATTCTTTCCTTATAACCAAGAGACTTAAACTTTCCCCACAAAACAAGTATTAAAATACTTTCAACATACTTAAAGTCTCTTAACTTTTGAAAACCAAGATATCCTTAATATTTAAACAAGTGAGATAATTCCCTAACTCAACAACTTGGACATTCTTTAAAATAAGCCAAGGATATCAAATAGACTAGATTGTCAAAATCTTGTACGTCTACCGTACTATACATTTACAACTTAATCATGCTCAAGAGATAAGAAAGTTCCACATACCTCTTCGGTTTAATCCACTTGCTAAATCCAATCGCCGTACGTAGTATGTCAACCTATAATGACCATAGTACGTCTATTAACTTCTAGTTTCAAACGTAGAATATTCCAAGTGCAAGTCACTAAATTCTACGGAAAATCGGACAGCACTTCCTTTGTTTTTACTAACTTTGCCACCTTTTCCAAGGTCGAAATAGAATAACCAAACAACCCCAATTGGCTCACAATAATATAAAAGGTAATCCAATGCAAATGAATAACCAAACAGCCCCAATTGGCTCACAATAATATAGAAGGTAATCCAATGCAAATGAATAACCAAACAGCCCCAATTGGCTCACAATAATATAGAAGGTAATCCAATGCAAATGAATAACCAAACAGCCCCAATTGGCTCACAATAATATAGAAGGTAATCCAATGCAAATGAATAACCAAACAGCCCCAATTGGCTCACAATAATATAACAATACCAATTCTTATTCAATTTCCATTTCAATCCAAATTGGTAGCATAATAAGATATCAAGCATGATTGATTCTAGCTACTACATTCTCCAAGTAGGTAACATGCGACAATTCAATTTATCGATCAAATTGGATTTCAATTTCAAATGGCTAAATATGACATTTTCGGTTCTAGGCTTCTACAATCCATGTCACTTATCAAACTTCATAACACAAATCACATGATCACTTATAACTTATCATAACAAGAAATCTTCAATTACAAAAGTAAAACGAAGAGTATACCTCAATTAGCCCAATTATGATCCAAGATCACAAGTCGCTCCTTAGCAACTTTAACCCCTCCTTTCGACATTCCAATCCACTCCAAGCAACCCTTAGAAGCTTATGAATAACTCATCTTCAAGTTTCAACTTCAAAGTTGAATAACCCCTTAGGTTTTCGCCTTGCGACTAATACGAAAACGCCTCTTTTCCGGGATCTTTCTATTGAGGAACACTTACAATACCCTTAGGTACCTTGGTTTAAAGTGGGGAGATTATTGGACAACAATTGCAAATTTTTCTCTTGAAACCCTCCCTATGGCCGAGAGCCTCTAAGTGAAGAACACAAAACTCTTGAAATTTCTCTAAGTGTAAAAGTCATCTAGCACTAGTAGGATGAATATATAACCAATTGGAGGGTTAGGATTAGAACAATTGTGTGGCTTGGATGAGTTTCACATGGATCAAGTCTAGGTGGCCTTTGACTTAGTCAACTTTGTCAAGCTTCAAGACTAGCAAGACTTGGTCATTTAATTTATGGTCAAAAGACCATTCTAACCATGACAATTTCGTCCATGACCATAAGGGGGGGGGGGGGTGACCCGTGTCGCCCTCCCGTTCGTCGCAATATTTCGTTTTCCGACAAATTCCAAAATTCCGATAAATTTTTACTCGTCTCAAATCTTACCATTTGAGTTCTTACGTACGTTCTTAGAAACGTATCCTGGAACTTCCGGGGTGTAACATTCTTCCCCCCTTAGAAACATTCGTCCCCGAATGTTCTTTCGGGAGTCCGACTTTAAGATAGCGACAAAGTCTTCTTTTACCACCCCTACATACCAATAATACCACACGAGGCCACGTAACAATACTCATACCAAAATGTCAAACTGAACCCCACGTGTCAACATTGGTTATCAGCATAAAGCTTCCGCTGACTCTGAGCTTACTAGTAATCTTCCCTGGGTAAGCTTCGCCTTATCCACAGCCCGCTGAATCAAGTCTGGCTCAAATAACTGAACCTCGCCTATGTCGAAGTATCCAACCGGCGATCTACACTTTCTTACATACAAGGCCTCCTACAGGGCCATCTGAATACTGGAAGGGTGTCTATAACACAACGAGAGGCAATAACCCTCCCGGCTATCTGAAATCAAGAACACAGGCCCGCAACCTATCCTCAAGTGTCTGGATAGTACGCTCTGCCTGTCCGTCGGTCTGAGGGTGTAATGCAACACTGAGACTCACCTGTGTCCCTAAAACCCTTCAAAAACCTCGAAGTTACTCAGAATCGAGCTCATCGGTCGACATCATAAATGTAGGGACCGTGCGGTCTCACAATACCTCGCTATACAAGCTAGCATAATCCTCACCAGTAAGTGGTCCTAACTGAAAGAACACGGTGGTTTCGCGACCTAATTACCATGACCCTGTGGAGTCGTGACTTCCTCCGATACGATGCCACCTCAGAACAAGATCCATAATAAATACTTCTCATATCTAGGTTGGGATTTCAATCGCCTGCAATAGCCCACTGGGCTTCTGGTGCACAACCATGACCTGCTACTAACTCGGACACTAAGCAGTAAACTCCGCTATGTCCCTTTCCCGGTCATCTTACCCATTCATACATCTGAGGTCACGACACAACTTGGTCGACCTCGAACAGTGTGAACAATAAGCACTGTATGCCTCCCTTATAACCTGCTGACTAGTCCTGCAGCACCGGGTACACGCAATCTATCCTCATCTCACAGCACCCCATCCGGTGCTACTCAAACAGGCTCTTCTCCTCTCGGAGAGCCGTATCTCGATACCGTATCATAACTGGATCCTCATACTGTCGCCTCTTTACTTCCTCAACAATGGAAGACTCGGCAACCTCTCGGATCTGAACTTCATTAACCTTGGAAACAAATAATCGAACCCCTAGGCTCGGTAACTAAAGAATCTCACTGACCACATCCTGTCTATCTGGCTGCCCATCTGGCAGACTACCCTTAGGTCCACGACAAAGAGTATTCAGAATCTTGGCTTTCCCCGGATGGTATAGGATATCAATATCACAATCCTTGAGTAACTCTAACCACCATCGCTGTCGCAAATTCTACTGCCTCAGTCTGCAGATATACCGGAGGCTTTTGTGGTCTGCACAAGTATCCACATGAAGTCAGATATACGCCATGCCCCAAATCTTCAAGGCATGATTTAACTGCCGCCAGCTCTAAATCGTGAGTGGCGCAATTTCCTTTCCTGCCTCCCTAACTACCGGGAAAACATAGGTTCTATCCTTATCGGGTTGCGTCAGCACACAACCTAGCCCAATACCCAACGTGTTGTAATAATAACCTAACCCTCTAGTCTCACAGGAGGGGTTAGAACTGTAGTCGTGGTCAACTTATCTTCCAATAACTGAAAGCCTTTCTCATTCCTGCGAAATATTCGGGTATCCTTAATCTCACTTATGGTTCCTGATTCCCTTTTTGTTGCAACCAAACTTGGTCACTAACTTAGACTTAATTCCTTTGCTTGCCTCACGGCTAAGACTTACTGTCAATCACATTCTAGGGGGGAGGTTTCCTTGGTCTCGTCAAGTAGTAACCCGGTTTTCCTTTCCCAGTTGCAGAGCCTATAACTAGGTGTTATGTTATACCCCGTATTTACTGAGTATGTACGTGAGGGCGTACGTATTAAATTTTTGCCTTAAGAATTGACAAGTTTCGAAATTTGGGCACAAGTGCCGATAGGAGTCGTTTTTTAAATGAACGTTTCCACACTTTCGTAGGAAAATTCGGCTATGTCATTTTTATTTTTGCGGATTTTTCAGAGGCGAAACATTTTGGACCAACGGGAGGGTGACAAGTGTCACCTCACATCAGTGCGTTTTAGGCGGTAATGGACGAAAGGGTGGGGTGTAGTTGGTAGGATATTTGTGCAAGTTGGTGTGGTAGATGGATAAGGTCCACATGGTTGAAATCTAGCCCTACACTTGCACCACACTTGTCTTCATCTTGGCCATTGGTTGGCCTTCACTTGACCTATAAATACCCCTCTAGTTGAAGACATTCTTCATCCAAAACTTGAGCAATCTTTCTAAGTCTCAAATACTCCCTCCCTCTTGTTTGCTTTCGTCCACCACCCGCCCCCTTTGAGAAGGCCCTTTGGCGAGAGCTTCCCCTCCTTTGTGGTGCCCTAGCCGAGGGGTAACCCCCCCCCTAGCCTTGTTGTCTCGTATAAATACCCCCCTTTGTGGTATAGAAATACTCTCCTAGTATTGTTATAATGCCCAAAATACTCTAGCTCATATACCTTATAGTACTTCCAAAGTTACCTCTATACGTAGAGCCCGGAAAATACTATTATACTTCCTTTAGCCACTAAACGAAACCCTAAGGAAATCTTCACCCGATAGAAGTTATAAGTAGAAGTTGGTTAGAACTTCTAAGGGTTGGTTGAGGCGGAGTCGGAGCGCACGGAGTAGGAGCTAAACCTTGCTCAGGATCGACATTTAAACTCGGATAATTTTGGGCTTATCGAGGTAAACACTCTTGACCTTCTGTTGTAATTGGAAATTACATGTTGTTGGAATATATAGTTAAGGTATACTATATATAGTTTTGAACATAATTGTGCGGCAATGTCTTTTGACTTAAGCCTGAATTTAAAGAAGTAGACTGAACTGTAATTACATAGGACTGTATTACAGTAGACTTGTGTAGTATTACTGTGAGTAGAATTGTACACGTCCGGTTAGACGTGCAAACCCCCCCCCCCTGGTTGGCTTGGTAGCCGGCCTCGATAAAGGAGGAGATTAACGCTGTTGCGGGGGGGGGGGGAGGTGCTGCCGAATTTTCTGTAGAATATTCTACGTGGAGACCTTGATGTTAATAGGCGCCTTGTGGCCTCTATAGGTTGAAGTACTACGTGTGGCGTGATCTACTTGGCTTAAGGAGTAGCCGACGGTTTGAGGTACTTGGAGCGTTTTGCTATTAGTCGATAATCGTCGCGAGGTATGTGAACCTCTTCCTATCTGTTCTAGCATGATATGTGTATAACTATGTAGTACGGTGAGCGTACGTGTTAATCGTATTTGATTGGTTTGAAACATAAGGTGTTATAACGGCTTTATGGGAAGTTGGTTATAACAACCTTATGTAGGTAAGAAAATGCTTTGTGGTTTTAAAAGGTAACTGACTTGATATGTGTTAATAAAGAACTTGAAGTATTTCAAAAGATTCTTGAGTCGTTTTGAAAGAATGAGTAGTACTTGGTTTTTGAAAGCTTAAGAGTTATACTAGCTTTATGGGAAGTTAGGTATAACGGCTTAAGAATGTTTTCTTGATTTGAAATCGAATGTGTATCGACAAACCATCGCAGCGTTAATAAAAGGAAAATGTATTGACTAATGAAGTATTATTAAAACCAAGAGAAACCTCCATCTGCATAGAAGCTAAGATAAGACAAAATGATATTACATTTCCTAGATCATGGCCGCTTAATAAGATTGATTATGAATAAGAATAACCTACACTCATATAAGGCATATGTTACTCAATAGTTTTAAAAGGGATTAAGACATTGAACTATGAAACTTTTCTAAAAAGAGACTTGTGTAATGAATATTAGGCAAACTGGAACTTTAGGGAAAAGAAAGGCATTGTGTTGTCTTAAAATGTTTTAAAACTTAAAGTGTTATAACAGCTTTATGGGAAGTTGGTTATAACGACTTTATGAGAACAAAAGAAGGGTTTTTATCATTGGTTTTAAATGTGGAAACTTGGCTTTAATAAGAGAAGTTGTTTCTGTTTGCTTAAAAGATGTAAGTCACTCTATTTTTATACTACGGGTATCGGGTGACTTTTATAAAAGGAATGGATCTCTTTAAAAGGAATTTAACGTACGTAGTACTTTAGGGTTAAAAACCCGGACTTTGGCATAAAATGAAAGTACCTTGAGTTGTGTAACTTGCCTATGCTTGTTGTTGTGTAACTTGCCTATGCTTGTTGTTGTGTAGCTTGCTTATGCTTGTGGTGATAGCCTTTGTTGTGCAAATGGTGTTCTATATAACCGCGTCTCTCAATGGAGTGCCGGTTGACTTGTTGAGGACTTACTTGGACGTACCGGCAGTGACGGAAAATTCCACGGGTATGCTCCTGTTGATAGTGTTATTCCATGGACTAGCTCTCCATGAGGTTTCTTACTGTTCGGCCTTGGTACCCGGTGGTCGGCTTTCGTACTTGCCCCGTCTCGTGGCTGATTCGGCCTTGGTACCTGGTAGTTAGCCCTCGCACTTGCCCCGTTCAGTGTAGTGACGAAGTCTCGTGATACGGCCTTGGTACCCGGTGGTCAGCCCTCGTACTTGCCCCGGTCAGCTACGTGACCGGCCTTGGTATCTGGTAGTCGGCTCTCGCACTTGCCCCGTGTTGCATTGTATTATTGGTACGGTCGGATCCGGTAGTTGTACTTGTCCTGTACGGTTTTTATGACACAGGTGGGACCTGGTGTTCATGTATACTCCTTGGTATTGTTATATCATAAACTGCCGGCAGTGAGGAAGAAATTCCACGGGCACGAGTGATAATTTGGAGGGCGTGAGTCCCTGACTTGATGTAACTGGTTATATGTTATGTACTGTAGTTTGGTCATCATACATGTCTCCTGCTTTATATAGACTATTATGATTTCATTTACAATATTCTGATTTCACATACTTGGTACTGTTATCGACCTCTCCCGGGCTGCGTTATGCCGCAGTAGAAATCATCATTTGCCGATCCCCGCGTTTAGGATCTCATTTCAGCGTTTTGGGAAGCTCCGTTCCGCCGGAGGCTTATCTTTGGTATGTTACCACGAGTCCGTAAGTTCTTATGCGTTCAGGTATGGCGGGGGCCCCGTCCGTCATAGTTATCAGATAAATCTTAAGTGCAGGTCCTTTGTTGTGGCGTGGTTGTAAGGATTAGAATCGTTCAAATGTCTTTATATATATATGTTGAAAGGCAACTGTTTTGGGTGGCCTGTTTATTTATAATATCTCTCACTTCATGTTCATGTTTTACTTTCCGCTGATTTTCTCTGATGATTTTATCACTAGGGTGCCCGGGGTAAGGCACCAGTCACGGGCCCGGATTCGGGTCGTGACAAAGTGGTATCAGAGGAGTTAGTCCTCGGAAAGTGTCTACAGACCGTGTCTAGTAGAGTCTTGATTATCGATGTGTTGTGCACCACATCTATAATCAGGAGGCTGCAGGACATTTAGGATTGGTTTCCATTCTTCTCATACTGAGATAGTGCCGTAGAGCTGTGTGATAAGATTGGACCCTCCGACATACTTCGTTTTTACGATTATGCCTCGCGTAAGGCAACGGGCCCGAAGGGCAAGCGGCGAAGGAAAGCTGCGAGTAGAGCGTGGCAGAGACCACAAGACTGAGCCTCGATCCGCGATGCAGGCGAGAGGAGATGAGTCACGAGTGGGCGATTAATGGCGAGGTTGTGGCGGAACTTGAGGATAGGCTGGACGCAGTTCGATAACACCGTGGTTCACCCTAGATCGAGATAGTTCGAGGCTACGGGATTTTCGAGTTGTAGGCGCGAGTTTTATGGGTCGAGGCACGAGGATGATCCGCAGGAGTTCATCCGGCGATTCTGGATCATGAGTAATCAAGGCATCGGAGACCGAGTCGGTGGTCCTAGGTTCACATCAATCGCGTGACACCGCATGATCGGTGGTTTGATTCGTGGGAGCTGTCCAGGAGAGCATGCACTTCCACTTTTGGGGACGAGTTCTCGGAGGCCTTTCTTGCACATTTCTTGCCTCGCAGATGAGAGGGCTCGGGCGAACAGATTTTTGGTGTTCTGGCGAGCAGGCGTATGGTTGGAGTACAATGTAGAGTTTGACTCATTAGCCAGACGTCCGCGTTGGTAGCTAGTATGGAGGATCGAGTGCACCGATTTGTTCAGGGCTCGATGATCACCTAGCGAGAGTTGTTCGTGTAGCTCTTCAGGGCATGGACATTGCCGCGTGCAGCGTATGCACTTGGATGTGAGGCGGATAAATCGACGGAATGACCAGTCGTCAGAAGAGGCGAACAGCAGGTCCTTTGGTGACTTTCGAGGCGGACCGCCAAGAAGAAAGCGATTATGCGCCTCCACCAAGACAGAGTGGTCCTCCACGCCGGGACCTTTGGGATATTCAGGAAGCGGTCGGGGCTCCTGTGTTTCAGATTTTGAGGAGTAAGTGCTCGCCGGATGAGGTTGCCCTTGTCTCAGTGTGGCGTTGTGGAAAACTTCATAAGAAGTGTCGTCGACTCGGGAGATTGTTATTTTGCGGCCAACAGGGCCATCCGGCAGAAGGTCCAGGCGGTAGCACTGGTAGGATAGCATGGACTACTAGAGCAGTTGCGGGTTCTTCACCTTCCATAGCCAGCAGGATGTTCGTGCCGTGAGCCCGGTGAAGGTCGCGGTGGGAGTTCCGATCTTAGCGGTCCTTTGAACCGCCTATTTTCAGTATATCCTTAACCTCAGAGACTTATATTGTATTGATGTTGATGATGTGTTTAGTGTTATGTTCGGATAGCTTTGTGCTAAAATGTGATTTAGAAACACAGTCGAAGAAAAAGGGTAAGCACAGGGTGAGAAATGATAAACCATAGAATATTACGATTGAGACCTTAGATGTAAGGTCGTTTTGAGTACCATTTTTGCAAGTGATCCTTGTGAGTGCATTTTATGCCTAGAACGTTTTGTGTGACAAAGTCCCGGTAGTGTGGAATGGAAGTGGTAGCTTTCATGACCTGTAGAGGTAAGATTGTTCGGATCAAGAAACTAGAGAGTTGGCGTGACGGAGGGTCGGGTTGAGGGCGTGTTGCGTGTCAACCCGTAGCCCGGATTGAGGTGGGGTCAGCTCTGGGTGGTCCCGCCGAGTAGGGTCACCAGGGTGTTAGGCCCAAGTTTTGATGACCATCGTATGAGTTCGTGGATATGTTCGACTAGAAGCAGATCGTGAAGGCCGGGAATGGCCTTAAGGAAGAGTACGTGTGTTAGTTCGTGGCCAGGCGCGGCGTTGGCAACTTGTTAGAAGATCTTCGTGTCCGTCTTGAGAAGGAACATTCGACGAATGTTTCTAAGGAGGAGAATGTTATACCGTATTTCACGAGTATGTACGTGAGGCGTGCGTATTAAATTTTTGCCTTAAGAATTGACAAGTTTGAAATTTGGGCACAAGTGCGATAGAGTCGTTTTTACGAAACGTTTCCACAACTTTCGTAGGGAAAATTCCGGCTATGTCATTTTTAATTTTTGCGGATTTTTCCGAGAGACGAAACATTTTGGACCAACGGGAGGGTGACAAGTGTCACCTCACATCAGTGCGTTTTGGGGCGTAATGGACGAAAAGGTGGGGTGTAGTTGGTAGGATATTTGTGCAAGTTGGTGTGGTAGATGGATAAGGTCCACATGGTTGAAATCTAGCCCTACACTTGCACCACACTTGTCTTCATCTTGGCCATTGGTTGGCCTTCACTTGACCTCTAAATACCCTACAGTTGAAGACATTCTTCATCCAAAACTTGAGCAATCTTTCTAAGTCTCAAATACTCCCTCCCTCTTGTTTGCTTTCGTCCACCACACCCCTCCCCTTTGAGAAGGCCCTTTGGCCGAGAGCTTCCCCCTCCCCCTTTGTGGTGCCCTAGCCGAGGGGTACCCCCCCTAGCCTTGTTGTCTCGTATAAATACCCCCCTTTGTGGTATAGAAATACTCTCCTAGTATTGTTATAATGCCCAAAATACTCTAGCCCATATACCTTATAGTACTTCCAAAGTTACCTCTATACGTAGAGCCCGGAAAATACTATTATACTTCCTTTAGCCACTAAACGAAACCCTAAGGAAATCTTCACCCGCAGTAGAAGTTATAAGTAGAAGTTGGTTAGAACTTCTAAGGGTTGGTTGGAGCGGGTCGGAGCGCACGGAGTAGGAGCTAAACCTTGCTCAGGATCGACATTTAAACTCGGATAATTTTGGGCTTATCGAGGTAAACACTCTTGACCTTCTGTTGTAATTGGAAATTACATGTTGTTGGAATATATAGTTAAGGTATACTATATATAGTTTTGAACATAATTGTGCGGCAATGTCTTTTGACTTAAGCCTGAATTTAAAGAAGTAGACTGAACTGTAATTACATAGGACTGTATTACAGTAGACTTGTGTAGTATTACTGTGAGCAGAATTGTACACGTCCGGTTAGACGTGCAAACCCCCCCCTGGTTGGCTTGGTAGCCGGCCTCGATAAAGGAGGAGATTAACGCATTGCGGGGAGAGTCACGAATTTTACGTAGAATATTCTACGTGGAGACCTTGATGTTAATAGGCGCCTTGTGACCTCTATAGGTTGAAGTACTACGTGTGGCGTGATCTACTTGGCTTAAGGAGTAGCCGACGGTTTGAGGTACTTGGAGCGTTTTGCTATTAGTCGATAATCGTCGCGAGGTATGTGAACCTCTTCCTATCTGTTCTAGCATGATATGTGTATAACTATGTAGTACGGTGACGCATACATGTGTTAATCGTATTTGATTGGTTTGAAACATAAGGTGTTATAACGGCTTTATGGGAAGTTGGTTATAACAACCTTATGTAGGTAAGAAAATGCTTTGTGGTTTTAAAAGGTAACTGACTTGATATGTGTTAATAAAGAACTTGAAGTATTTCAAAAGATTCTTGAATCGTTTTGAAAGAATGAGTAGTACTTGGTTTTTGAAAGCTTAAGAGTTATACTAGCTTTATGGGAAGTTAGGTATAACGGCTTAAGAATGTTTTACTGATTTCGGAAATCAGAATGTGTATCGACAAACCACTGCCGCGTTAATAAAAGGAAAATGTATTGACTAATGAAGTATTATTAAAACCAGTAGAAACCTCCATCTGCATAGAAGCTAAGATAAGACAAAATGATATTACATTTCCTAGATCATGGTTGCTTAATAAGATTGATTATGAATAAGAATAACCTACACTCATATAAGGCATATGTTACTCAATAGTTTTAAAAAGGGATTAAGACATTGAACTATGAAACTTTTCTAAAAAGAGACTTGTGTAATGAATATTAGGCAAACTGGAACTTTAGGGAAAAGAAAGGCATTGTGTTGTCTTAAAATGTTTTAAAACTTAAAGTGTTATATGACTTTATGGGAAGTTGGTTATAACGACTTTATGAGAACAAAAGAAGGGTTTTTATCATTGGTTTTAAATGTGGAAACTTGGCTTTAATAAGAGAAGTTGTTTTTGTTTGCTTAAAAGATGTAAGTCACTCTATTTTTATACTACGGGTATCGGGTGACTTTTATAAAAGGAATGGATCTCTTTAAAAGGAATTTAACGTACGTAGTACTTTAGGGTTAAAAACCCGGACTTTGGCATAAAATGAAAGTACCTTGAGTTGTGTAACTTGCCTATGCTTGTTGTTGTGTAACTTGCCTATGCTTGTTGTTGTGTAGTTTGCTTATGCTTGTGGTGATAGCCTTTGTTGTGCAAATGGTGTTCTATATAACCGCGTCTCTCAATGGAGTGCCGGTTGACTGGTTGAGGACTTACTTGGACGTACCGGCAGTGACGGAAAATTCCACGGGTATGCTCCTGTTGATAGTGTTATTCCATGGACTAGCTCTCCATGAGGTTTCTTACTGTTCGGCCTTGGTACCCGGTGGTCGGCTTTCGTACTTGCCGCCTCGTGGCTGATTCGGCCTTGGTACTGGTAGTAAGCCCTCGCACTTGCCCGTTCGGTGTAGTGTGAAGTCTCGTGATCTGACCTTGGTACCGGTGGTCAGCCCCGCACTTGCCCGGTCGACTACGTGGCCGGCCTTGGTATCTGGTAGTCGGCTCGCGACTTGCCCCGTGTCAACCGTGTTTGTGGTTGCATTGTATTATTGGTACGGTCGGATCCGGTAGTTGTACTTGTCTGACGGTTTTATGACACAGTGGGACTCGTGTTCATGTATACTCCTTGGTATTGTTATATCATAAATCGCTGCGGTGAGGAAGAAATTCCACGCACGAGTGATAATTTGGGCGTGAGTCCCGACTTGAATCGGTTATATGTTATGTACTATAGTTTGGTCATCATACATGTCTCTGCTTTATATAGACTATTATGATTTCATTTACGATATTCTGATTTCACATACTTGGTACTGTTGTCTCGACCTCTGGGCCGCGTTCATGCCGCAGTAAGTACATCATCTACCGCCGATCCGCGTTTAGGATCTCATTTCAGCGTTTTGGGAAGCTCCGTTCCGTCGGAGGCTTATCTTTGGTATGTTACCACAGTCCGTAAGTTCTTATCGTTCGAGGTATGGCGGGCCCCTGTCCGTCATAGTTATGTATAAATCTTAGAGTGCAGAGCTTTGTTGTGGCGGGGTTGTAAGGATTAGAATCGCTCAAATGTCTTTATATATATATGTTGAAAGGCAACTGTTTTGGTTGGCCTGTTTATTTATAATATCTCTCACTTCATGTTCATGTTTTACTTTCCGCTGATTTTCTCTGATGATTGTATCACTAGGGTGCCCGGGGTAAGGCACCAGTCACGGGCCCGGATTCGGGTCGTGACATGTTACCACCCTTTTCTCGAAATGTTCTTACTGCCCATTATCTACTAATGGTCTTTACACTAGTCTGGGGTAAACATATCTCGTGCAACCTACATTTATATCTTTACGATTCTTCCTCGACCAATTCGTACGTCGTTCTTAATTACCCCAACACAACACTTTTCCCACGGTTATCTACAACTGTAACCTATGGTATGACGATACCGAAGACCTTACCAGTCTTATATCCTTCGTCTAACAACATGGGTACACGCGACCATGTCATAAACCGACCTTTTACGTGGGGAAGAGAACTTATCTCCCTTTCTTAAACTTTCCTTGGAGTCACAACCCTAATCACAGGGTCCTCTTGCGGTCCAGTAATTAGCTAATCGTCACGCACCGCCTTAAAGTCATGCAGATTTTCAAACCTACCAAAGATGCCCTCAGCTTTCTGCCAAAGACTGTATTTATCTTATTCATGCCTTGCATATTTTTCCTGAAATTATCTGGAAGGT
The DNA here is from genome assembly GCA_029844215.1 of Przewalskia tangutica. Classification (NCBI taxonomy): domain Eukaryota; kingdom Viridiplantae; phylum Streptophyta; class Magnoliopsida; order Solanales; family Solanaceae; genus Przewalskia; species Przewalskia tangutica. The sequence goes on from CM056729.1 coordinate 96,404,780, forward strand.
CGTGGCCCTGACCGCCACACCAAACCAACTCCAAGTACTTCCAAGGGCACTTAACACAACTTCCTCCAAATTCAATTATTACATACTTTCTGCGTCAATTTACCCCAAGTGAAACAAGTCACACAGACTTAAAAAGAAAAACAATGATGCTAAAGAAGGAAGGATAATTCACTGGTTACTACCACTTCTCTTCCTTTTCACTCGATAACCGGCTTATCGGGAAACTGGTACCGAATCAATCTCTCTCTGTAGTCCACGTTGGCATAACAAGAGGCCAACTAGTCCGTACTCGTAGTAACCTCAATGTCTATCATAACAGCTCTGCTGGGTCCAACGACTTTATCGTTACCGGAAATTATCTACCCGCTCAGCTACCACCCAACACTCACGGGTGTAGTCACCTCGAAAGGTTCTCATAGATTCGGCTTTATTTCTTTACACTTGGTTGCTTTCTTTGTCACTGGTCGTACTCTTCCCGTACTTCCAAACTTATACTAGCATACGTACACAAAATTCCATACTAATTCTGGCCTCAACTCTTTGAAGTTACTAAATTAATCAATACAAGGCCCATTCCGGCTCTCACAACCTGGTTCCGGTGGAACACGTCCACGAACCCGTAAAATGACTAACTAAACTTGGGCCTTGCACCCTCGTGACCTTGTCACGTAGCGGGACTACTACCAACTGATCCCATTTCATTTCAAGCTATGGGGGCGACCCTTAATAGATCCCCAACTCGACTCGGCGTCGCACTTAACTCTTTTCCTAGGTCTGTCTTAACTTTTCACTACCCGAGAAGGCCTTATATACCTAAGGTCTCGGTGGTTATCAACATTTTTAGGCTCACAATTTCCATGCTCCAAGCCTATCTTATCAGCCCCCCGTAACCGGGTACAAGAACTTCTAGTAATACCATAATCGTGTTGTCTTGTCCACAACAACCATACTTACTCCATACGGATCTCACCCGTACCATTCTCGAAATCCTTCTACGTAGCTTAATCTATTAACATAGTCTTACTTTAAGTCCCTTAATCACCCTCTTGAGGGTCCATTACATTCTCACATAGCTCATCATCACCTAATTATCTCAAATTAGCACGTAAAACCTTGATGAGAGTTCATTAAACTGTTCCATACTTTCCCGGTATTTATTTAGTCCTTACCAAATCCTGGAAATCTAAAATCATCCTAGGCAACACATATGTGACCCCCATACATAAATCCGCATAGTTGCATGTCACAATACCAACTACAGCCATTACCAACCTGGATACGCAACCCACGTAATCCTTCCTGGGTCATCACGCCGCCGTGGCGCAAACAATCATAACTTGGTAGGGAGAGACGACCCTAACCATACAGCTCTATCGCACGATCTTAGAGTGAGAAGAATGGAAACCAACCCTAAATGTCCTGCAGCCTCCTGATTATAGATGTGGTGCACAACACACCGATAATCAAGACTCTACTTAGACACGGTGCAGACACTTTCCGAGGACTAATCGCTCGATACCACTTTTGTCACGACTCCGGCTCGCGCATCGGTGCCCTACACAGGCACCCCGCCGGTATAAATCGAGAGAATAGCGTGAACATACATATAACTTAGACAAGAAACAACAAAGGCTGGCCGATAAGGCCACCTTCCGTAAAAATATACTCAATCCGAAATAGAAAGACATTTTTATTTCTTTACAACCCAATCCATAATGTGACTACAGAACTCTAAGAATAACAACTCTGGCGGGACAGGGCCCCGCCATACACCTGAATTTACAATAACAGACAATACAATGGATAAGCATCCGAAATGAAGGAGTTTCTCAACGGTGACAGTGATCCTAAGAGCGAGGATCAGAACTGTACTCCACTGCGGCGTGACGCGGCCCGAAGGAGGTCAAGACAACATGTACCAAATATGTGAAAGAAATGCGTAATGAAATCATAAGTCTAAATAAAACTGAAGACATGTATGATAACTCAATTAACAGTACACTGTGCCTTACTAACAATGAGAGTAAATAGGAGTATACTTACAATATAAAGTAGGAAAGCTTACGATTAAAGCAGGACCACCCGCCCGCAGTGTCATTAAGCAATCCTATTCCTGGGACTATTTCACCCGCATAGATCCAGTGGACCCGCGTGAGGTATTCCTCGCATGGGACTATTTCACCCGCATAAGCCCTTACGGACTCGCATGAGGTATTCCTCGCATAAATTTGGACCGCGCGTGGGACTATTTCACGCGATAAGCCCTACGGACTCGCACGAGGTATTCCTCGCATCGTGGGTAGCAAATCCACGGAAATATACAATGCCACAAACCGGGAATGACCAGACGATTAATATATCACTAGCACAAATTCGGCTACTACATAACATAAGCACTACCGCTTATCATACAATACATAAGCAAGTTAAGAAATCCCCTAACTCCTTATTATTCTTGTTTATATACACTCTCATTTTAGTTTACCTAAGGCACTATCATGTCTTTTATAAAAATCCGGGAATTTAACCCAAAGTACTACGTACTTCTATCCTTTTAAAATGACTCATTTCATTATACAACTTCCAAGATACTAATAACCATAGTATCAAGTTACAATTACTTTTCAAGACAAGTCACAATACTTTTTAGAAATAAAATTAGGCTTCTAAATCAAGTGACTTCTTTTCTTGTAAAAACCTTAGGCAATTGATGCCTTTAAAACAAATTGCCTTTCAAATAAATCAAGCCATTTTATCTTTCCATAAAGCCAATATAACCAACTCCCCATAAAGTCGTTATATTCACTTTATACCTTAGTCAAGTACAATTTCCTTTCCAAGGGACTTATACGTTTAAAATGAAACAAGTATCACATTCTTTAAAACTCTTCAAGTCCCTTAACCTACTTAATTTACTTAGAGTAAACCACTCTTTAAACTTTCCATAAAGCTATTATAACCAACTTCCCATAAAGCCGTTATACTAGCCTTATACATTAGCAAATTACATTCTTTCCTTATAACCAAGAGACTTAAACTTTCCCCACAAAACAAGTATTAAAATACTTTCAACATACTTAAAGTCTCTTAACTTTTGAAAACCAAGATATCCTTAATATTTAAACAAGTGAGTTAATTCCCTAACTCAACAACTTGGACATTCTTTAAAATAAGCCAAGGATATCAAATAGACTAGATTGCCAAAATCTTGACGTCTCCGTACTATACATTTACAACTTAATCATGCTCAAGAGATAAGAAAGTTCCACATACCTCTTGGTTTAATCCACTTGCTAAATCCAATCGCGACGTAGTATGTCAACCTATAATGACCATAAACGTCTATTAACTTCTAGTTTCAAACGTAGAATATTCCAAGTGCAAGTCACTAAATTCTACGGAAAATCGGACAGCACTTCCTTTGTTTTTACTAACTTTGCCACCTTTTCCAAGGTCGAAATAGAATAACCAAACAGCCCCAATTGGCTCACAATAATATAGAAGGTAATCCAATGCAAATGAATAACCAAACAGCCCCAATTGGCTCACAATAATATAGAAGGTAATCCAATGCAAATGAATAACCAAACAGCCCCAATTGGCTCACAATAATATAGAAGGTAATCCAATGCAAATGAATAACCAAACAGCCAATTGGCTCACAATAATATAGAAGGTAATCCAATGCAAATGAATAACCAAACAGCCCCAATTGGCTCACAATAATATAACAATACCAATTCTTATTCAATTTCCATTTCAATCCAAATTGGTAGCATAATAAGATATCAAGCCGCAATTGATTCTAGCTACTACATTCTCCAAGTAGGTAACATGCGACAATTCAATTTATCGATCAAATTGGATTTTAATTTCAAATGGCTAAATATGACATTTTCGGTTCTAGGCTTCTACAATCCATGTCACTTATCAAACTTCATAACACAAATCACATGATCACTTATAACTTATCATAATAAGAAATCTTCAATTACAAAAGTAAAACGAAGAGTATACCTCAATTAGCCCAATTATGATCCAAGATCACAAGTCGCTCCTTAGCAACTTTAGCCCCTCCTTTCGACATTCCAATCCACTCCAAGCAACCCTTAGAAGCTTATGAATAACTCATCTTCAAGTTTCAACTTCAAAGTTGAATAACCCCTTAGGTTTTCGCCTTGCGACTAATACGAAAATGCCTCTTTTCCGGGATCTTTCTATTGAGGAACACTTACAATACCCTTAGGTACCTTGGTTTAAAGTGGGGAGATTATTGGACAACAATTGCAAATTTTTCTCTTGAAACCCTCCCTATGGCCGAGAGCCTCTAAGTGAAGAACACAAAACTCTTGAAATTTCTCTAAGTGTAAAAGTCATCTAGCACTAGTAGGATGAATATATAACCAATTGGAGGGTTAGGATTAGAACAATTGTGTGGCTTGGATGAGTTTCACATGGATCAAGTCTAGGTGGCCTTTGACTTAGTCAACTTTGTCAAGCTTCAAGACTAGCAAGACTTGGTCATTTAATTTATGGTCAAAAGACCATTCTAACCATGACAATTTCGTCCATGACCATAAGGGGGGGGTGACCCGTGTCGCCCTCCCGTTCGTCGCAATATTTCGTTTTCCGACAAATTCCAAAATTCCGATAAATTTTTACTCGTCTCAAATCTTACCATTTGAGTTCTTATGTACGTTCTTAGAAACGTATCCTGGAACTTCCGGGGTGTAACATTAATTTTCTTAAATTTCCAAAGTAAGGAACTTGATTTCTAAAAGAAAAGAGACTTGAGGAATTGAAGAGTTTTTGGTTTAAAAGAAAGACATGGTTTTGTCTTAAATTGGTTTAAAACATAAAGTGTTATAACAGCTTTATGGGAAGTTAGTTATAACGACTTTATGAAACAAGAGAATGGTTTTATCATTAGTTTTAAAATGGTAACTTGACTTTAAAAGGAGAAGTGTTTTGGTCTAAAAAGAAGGCATGGTATTGTCTTAATTTGGTTTAAAAAGGAAAGTATGGAAGTTGTTTTGGTTTACTAAAAATGTTAGTCACTCTATTTTGACAATACGGGCATCGGGTGACCTTTGTAAAAGAAATGGATCTTTTAAAAAGAATTTAACATACGCAGTACTTTGGGGTTAAAACCTGGACTTTGGCATAAAATGAAAGTACCTTGAGTTGTGTGTAACTTGCCTATGTTTGGGTGTGATAGCCTTGTCGTGCTAGTATTGTATTTCTATACCACCGCGTCTCTCGATGGAGGGCCGGCTGATTTGTTATGATCTTACTTGGACGTCTGCGCGGTGTGGAGCATTCCGATGCACGTGATTATTATTCCATGGACTAGCTCTCCATGAGGTTTCTTGATTCGGTATCGGTAGTTAGCTCGTACTTGCCCGAGTCGTGGTGATTCGGCTTAGTATCCGGTAGTTAGCCTTCGTACTTGCCCGTTCAGTTTTGTGAAGTCTCGTGATTCCCTTGGTATCGGTAGTTAGTCTTCGTACTTGCCGACCATTACGTGGCGCAGGTGGTATCTGGTAGTTGGCTTTCGTACTTGCCCTGGGTCAGCTTCGTAGTATGGTTATGTAGATTTGTTGGTATGACTTTGGTATCTGGTAGTTGGCTTTCGTACTTGCCCCGGTCAGTTGAGGATGCGGCTTTGGTATCTGGTAGTTAGACTTCGTACTTGCCCCGTACGGTTGTTATGACACAGGTGGGACCTGGTGTTCATGTGTACTCCTTGGTGTTGCTATATCATAGACTGCTGGCAGTGAGGAAGGTATTCCACGGGCACGAATGATGTGGTGGGCGTGAGACCCATATTTATATTTGAGTGATGACTTTGAGGGCGTGAGTCCCTGACTTGACGTGACTGCTTACATATTATGTACTGTAGTTTGGTTATCATATATGTCTCCTATTTTATATAGACTACTATGATTTCATTTCTGATATTTTGATTTCACATACTTGGTACCTATTGTCTTGACCTCCTTGAAATGCGTTCACGCCGCGGTAGAGTACATCGATTGTTGATCCTCGCCATAGGATCACGGTTCACGTATTAGGAAGCTCCGTTTCTCAGGAGGCTTATCTTTTGGTATGTTTCCACAGTTGTAGGTTCTTGTACATTCGGGGATATGGCGGGCCTGTCTGTCATAGTTGAGTTACATTCTTAAGTGCTGTAGTATTGTTGTGGGCGGGGTTGTAAAGGATGTAGCTGTTCAATTCTGTATATATATGCAGAAAGCGTAGTATTTTTGGCTTTGTTTTATTATCATATCTCTTGTTTCATGTTTAAGTTTTTTATTTCTGCTGATTTTCTCTAATGTTGTATCACTAGGGTGCCCGGGGTAAGGCACCAGTCACGTGCCCGGGATCGGGTCGTGACAAAAGTGGTATCAGAGCAGTTAGTCCTCGGAAAGTGTCTACAGACCGTGTCTAGTAGAGTCTTGATTATCGGTGTGTTGTGCACCACATCTATAATCAGGAGGCTGCAGGACATTTAGGATTGGTTTCCATTCTTCTCACTCTGAGATCGTGCCTTAGAGTTGTGTTGTAAGTTGGACTCCCTATGACGTATTCTTTTATATCAGTTATGCCTCCACACAAGGCAACCAGAGCCCAGAAGGGAAAGGCAGCAGAAGGAGCTGCGAGTAGAGCACAGAGGGTTACCAGGACAGAGGCCCAGTCTTTACCCGAGGTGGTGCTACAAACGGCGGATTCTACGATGCCGCCAGCCCAGTTTAGAAGCGGCAGCGGTAGCCTACGAGGCCACGATATCGAGCCTCCGTCCACGGCCGAAACAGAGGATATGGGTTGCAATGAGATGGCGATTACTAGTTAGGTTTATGGCGAGACTTGAGGACAGGCGGGAGCCGGTGGTACCAGTAGTGCACCCCAGGGACGATTGTTGGAGACTTCGGGACTTCTTAAGTTGCAGTCCACCAGTGTTCTATGGATCGAGAGATGAGGATGACCTCGTGGAGTTTATCCGACAGCGATTCTGACGGATCATGAGTGATCAGGCCTCGAGGCGGTCGGTGGTATTGGGTTCGCATCGGCCGCGTGATATCTGCGTCGATCGGTTTGATTCACGGAAGCGTCGGGGAGCATGCGCTTCCAGCTGTATGGGACGAGTTCTCAGGGGCATTTCTTGCACATTTTGTCACGACCCGTTCCGGGGCCCGTGACTGGTGCCTTACCCGGGCACCCAAGTAGTCATACATCAGAGAAATCAGCGGAATAATAAACAAGACATGAAACAATATGAAAAGAGAAACAGTTTATCTGAGAAAAAATTGCCTTTCGACATATATATATATGTACCAAGTCTGGCAGTTACATCCCAACTTTACAACAGGACTACAGACCTCTAAGGAAGTAAACAACTATGGCGGGACAGGGCCCCACCATACCCTGAATGTACAAAATATCTACAACACCAGGGAGAGTCGTACCAAAAGTCGAGCCTCCGGAGAAATGGAGCTCCTGACACCAGAGTAAGGATCCTAAGAATGAGGATCTACCACCTGCTTCCCCTTACCTGCGGCATGAACGCAGCCCCCCGAAGGAGGTCAGTACAACAGGTACCAAGTATGTGAAGCTGTAAAGTACTGAAATGAAATCAAAGTATTTTTAAAACCATTTACAAATACAACCAGTTCAACCGCACATAGTGCCACAGCATAGACAAGAGCAAAAATAAATATAATGTAACTGGTCTTTTCTAGGCCGCTAATGATCGAAGCAAGGCCAATCGCCCATAGTATCATTATGTGTGCCTAATCCTGGAACTCCCGCAGTCCGCATAGGTCACACAGACCCGCATGAGGTATTCTTCGCATCGGGGGTAGCTAACCCGTGACATCCACCTGGACTCCCGCAGTCCGCATAGTCACACAGACCGCATGAGGTATTCCTCGAATCATAGTCACACAGACCGCATGAGGTATACCTCGCATCGGGTAACACACCCGGAGTGATCATCCTGGAACTCCCGCAGCTCCGCATGGTCACACAGACCGCATGAGGTATTCCTCGCATCGAGGGTGGCAAGTCCTCGGCATCATAACAAGTCAGGGGGGTATGTGATATAATAACAGTACAACGGGCTTAACGTTTAACAACGTAAGCACAACAAGAATAACCCCCTTACACAAACATCACAAGACACTAACACACATAGCATCATAGCATGTTTACTTATCAAACCATCTTACTACACTTTCCAGAGATCAATACAAGACTTTCATAAACAAATAAGTAAACCATTCCTTTTATCTTTCTTAAGTCGTTATACCTAACTTCCCATAAAGCTAGTATAACTCTTAAGCTTTTAAAACCAAGTATTACTTTTCTTTCAAAAATGATTCATAACTCTTTTGAAATACTTCAAGATTCTTATTATTTAAAACTCAAGTCAAAGGACATCAGAGTAAAACCAATTTTAGTTAACACACGTACGTCTACCGTACTATATATATATCAAAAATATCATGCTCAAGAGGATAGGAAGAATCACATACCTCCTCGGCGAAATCCACCTGCCAAGTCGAATATGTCGCGCGCAGAGTATCAACCTATAATAGTCAAATACGTCTATCAACGTCTAGACTACTCTGTAGAATATTCTAAGCAGAGGGTTCTCTATTCTACGGAAAATCGGGCAGCACTTCCCTACCCGTTAAACTACACAAGTCTACTGTAAATACAGTCCTATGTAAGTACAGTTCAATTCTCTTCTTTTATACCATCCTTCTATACGTCTTATACTCATTTCTATACTACTACAGTATGTAATCTCCAATTACAATAGAAGGACAAGATATTTACCTCGACAAGCCCAAAATTATCCAAGATATATGTCGATCCTGAGCAAGGTTTAGCTCCTATTCTGCACGCTCCGATAGCTCCAAGAAACCCTTAGAAGTTTCCAAACAACTTCTACCTAATACTTCAACCAACTATGAAGATTTCCCCAGGGTTTCGTTTTGTGACTAATGGATATAAGGTAGTATTTCTGGGCTTTTAGTGTAGAGGTAACTTTGGAATACTACAAGGTATTTGTCTAAGGTATTTTGGCATAGTAACAATACTTGGAGAATAATTTTTCTACCAAGGGGGGGGGGGTGTTGCTTCGGACGAGACACTAGGAAAGGGGGGGGGGAGGAGTTGGACGAGAACTAGCAACTAAGGGGGAAGGATTTTGGAGACTTGGAATGTGTTTAAGTGGATGAAGAAGTCTTGCACAAGAGGGGGGTATTTATAGAACTACCAAGGGCCATGATTAAAAAAAATGGAGGGTGAAGATTTGGATCCAAGTGAAGAATGAGGTCTTCCAACCAAGTGTCCACCACAATGTTGGGACATATGTCCACCACAACCTTGGAACATATGTCCACCACAACAAAGAGTCATGTGGCCTTCCACTAGCACAAAAAAACGTCCAAGGCAAGCCCCCACTTGCCCACAAAATCGTCCACCTACCTACTCCCACTCACCCAAAGAAAATATCTTCCAAGACTTGACCATTTGACTTGTCCACTAGCCCAACATTTTCGTCCAAACATGCCACCTAAGGGTGACACATGTCGCCCTCCTATTGGTCCAAAATATTTCGTCTCTCGGAAAAATCCGTAATCGGTTAAAATATTAAAAACGTAGAATTTCCTTCACAAGGTTCGGAATCTTTTCCGTCGAAAGTTCACAATTTCATCCTTAACCTAATTAGGGTTTGAATAATCGTACGTACGTCCTCGTATACATACTCTGGAAGTACGGGGTATAACATTCTCCCTTCCTTAGAAACATTCGTCCTGAATGTTCCTTCTCAAGACAGATAACGATAAAGTTCCTCCTAACTTAAACAGTTTGCAAATGCCACACATGGCCACAATACAACACTTAAGCAAATATGTCAATGAAAAATTTACAAGTAGGAAAGTGAGTTACCTGGAGGTGTGGGGAATAAGTGAGGATACCTCATGTCCTCCTCCGCTTCCCACGCCATCTCCTCTGCGTGCTCGTTCGCCATATGACCTTGTGAAGCCACATCCTTTATGCGTAGTCGCCTAACTCAAGATCGAGTATCGCGATGGGAATCTCCTCACACGATAACCCCCGGTCACTGGACATCGTCGGGTGCACTCTAGATGGATCCCGATACATCTCCTCAAAGATAGAAACATGAAAAACCGGATGCACCGCCTCCGGATCGGACGGCAGATCCAACTCATAAACCTCGCCTACCTGCGGACAATCGATAAGGCCCAATGTACTGGGCCGAGCTTCTTTCTTCCCAAACCTCATCACACCTTCATGGGTGACACCTTCAGAAAACCCAATCATCAACCTCAAACTCGGATCACGACGATGATCTGCATACGACTTGCCGACTACGGTGTCGATCGCTCTGGATAAGCTTCACCTTATCCACGCTCGCACCAAGTGCGGTCCTACTAATCGCACTCGCCACATCAAACCACTATCGGCGATCGCACTTCCTCCCATACAAGGCCTCATAAGGCGTCGTCGAATCTTGGGTGGTAGCTATTATTATCGCAAACTCTACTAGCGGCAAAGGATCCTCCCGGCTACCTGAAATCAATAACAGCTCGCAGCATATCTCGAGAGTGCGGATAGTGCGCTCTGCTGTCCGATGCATGCGAGGATGGAAAGCGATCTTGAGGCTCACTGCGTCCTAACCCCTTCGGAAAGACCTCCGAAGTTAGTCATAAATCGGGCTCCTGCATGCGATATGATCGAAATAGGGACCATGCGGTCTCACGATCTCTGATGTAAAGTCTAGCATAATCCTCGGTAGAAAAAGTCGTCTGACGGAAGAAAGTGGGCTGATTTCCACCGTCGGCGATAACGGATAGAATCATGCTTCCTCTGAGTGCGAGGTAACCCTGTGATAAAGTCCATGTTGATCACCTCCCACTTCCAGGTCGGGATCTCTATCGTCTGCAATAATCCTCCAGGCCTCTGGTGCTCTACCTTTACCTGCTGACAACACGGGCACTGAGCCACAAACTCTGCAACGTCCCTCTTCAAGCCATCCCACCAATACACATATCTGAGGTCATGGTACATCTTTGTCGACCCTGGATGGATAGAGTAACGCGCGTTGTGTGCTTCCCCTAGAACCTGCTGCCGAAGTCCTGCAATATCTGGAACACACAACCTGCCCTCAAACCTTAGCACCCTATCAGGTGCTACCTCAAAAGGACCCTTCCCCTCACGAAGAGCCTTATCACGATACCGCGTCAAAACCGGATCCTCAAACTGTTGCCTCTTCACCTCCTCGACGATGGAAGATTCGGCAAACTCTCGAACTCGAACCCCACTGCTATCAGAACCAATCAATCGGACTCCAAGGCTCGCTAACTGATGTAACTCGCGGACCATGCCCCTCTTCTGCTGCGCATCGATAGACTCCCATCGACCTACGACTAAGGGCATACGCCACAACATCGCCTTCCCGGGTGGTACAAGATATCGACATCATAATCATTCAAGAACTCTAACTACCGCCTCGCCGTAAGTTCGACTCCAGCCGGTGAAAATATCTGGAGGCTCTTGTGGTCCGTGTAAATATCCACATGAACCCATACAAATAGTGCCTCAGGATCTTGGCGTGAATCACCGCCAACCTCCAAATCATGGGTGGGGTAGTTCTCTCGCTTCTTAAGCTGTCGGGATGCGTCTTATAACCTTGCCTTGCATCAACACACATCCAAGCCCGATGCGCCGACGATCACAATACACCACATAGCCATCTAGACCCTGCGAAGAGTAAGAATCGGGGCGGTGGTCAGCTCTCAAGAATCGGAAACCCCGCCACAAGCATCACCCATCAAACTTAGCTCCGCCTAAGTCAGCTTGGTCAAAGGTGCCGAAATAGAAGCAAACTTCTCCACGAACCTCCAATAGTAACCTGCAAGGCCCAGAAAACTGCACACCACTGTCGGAGTAGTAGGTCTAGGCCAACTCTCGATCGCCGATCTTGGCGTATCCACGAATACCATCACCCTACAATGTGCCCAAGAAAAGCCACCGAAGCCAGCCAAAACTCACATTTGGAAAACTTGGCGTATAACTGCTGGTCCTGGAGAACTCTCAGCACAGTCCTCAAATGCTCTGCATGCTCCTGCTCTGAGCGAGAATAAACCAAGATGTCATCAATGAATACTATCACAAACGTATCCAAAAATGGCTTGAACACTCGGTTCATCAAATCCATAAATACTGCCGGAGCATTGGTCAAACCGAAAGACATAACCCTGAACTCATAGTGCCCGTACCGGGTCCGGAATGCAGTCCTAGGGACATCCGCCTCTCTAACTCGCACCTGATGATAGCCCGATCGCAGATCAATTTTGGAGAAACATCTCGCACTTCGCAATCGGGTCGAACAAATCATCAATCTCGGGAAGGGTATCGTTCTTAATAGTCACCTTGTTCACCGTAATCAACACACGCGCGGCGTCGCGCCTTCTTCACGAACAATACCGGCGCTCCCCAGGGAGAAACACTAGGTCTGATGAAGCCCTTCTCCAGCAAATCTCTCAGTTGGTCATTCAACTCTCTCAACTCGGCAGGTGCCATTCTGTATGGCGGAATGGATATAGGCCGAGTGTCTGGCAGCACATCGATACAAACTCTATCTCCCTCTCAGGAGGGATGTCACGACCGACCGGGCTGCGATCGTGCCCTACCAGGCACCCGCTGTATAAATCGAGAGAATAGCGTGGAACATACATATAACTTAGACAAGAAACAACAAAGTGCTGGCCGAAATAAGGCCACCTTCCGTAAAAAATACTCAATCCGAAATAGAACAATACATTTTTATTTCTTTACAACCCAATCCACAATGTGACTACGGACCTCTAAGAATAACTCAAGCGGGCGGGGCCCCACCATACCCGAATGTACAATAGCAACCAATACTGGATAAGCCTCCGAAATGAAGGAGCTTCAGCGGTGGCTGTCGACCCGATTCGGGCCCGTGATCGTGCCTACCGGCACCCTAGTGATACAACATCGAGTAATCAATGGAACATAAACGATACAAGACATATTATGAAATATGAAACAATGATTCGAGAAAAACTTGCCTTTCGCATATATATAAACAACGACTTTTTCAACATGAGCAGTTTAATCCTTTTACAAACCACCGCCTACAATACTCTGCACTTACGAATGATATGACAACAACGACGGAGTGGCCGTCATACCCCGAATGTAAGCTACAACAACAGGGACTATACGAAGATAAGCCTCGGAGAAACGGAGCTTTCCCAAAAGTGACTGTGACCTAAGAGCGAGGATCAACGGCGGTGTACCTTTACTGCGGCACGTGAGCATGGGCCAGGAGGTCAAGATAAGTGCAGAGTATGTGAAACTGAAAATAAATACTGTAAATGAAATCATAGTAGTCTATACAAAGCAGGAGACATGTATGATAACCAAACTACAGTTTACAATAAATAAGCAGTCATGTCAAGTTAGGGACTCACGCCCTCAAAGTCATCACAATAAAACCGTACGGGGTAAGTACGAAGGCATAACCGACTACTAAGACCCTCAGTACCATAAATGCCATAAACTGTATCACGAGGTCTTTCTAGACCGCACCACATGATCGAAGCTGGCCAATTGCCCGCAGTATCAATGTGCGTGTCTATCCTCGAACTCTCGCTGACTCGCATAGGTCACACGCACGCGCATAAGGTATTCCTCGAATCATGGTCCTAGATCGCTGAGGTACATGTCACGACCGGATCGGGCGTGGATCGGTGCCTTACCCCGGCACCCTAGTGACACAACATCGAGTAATCAATGAACATAAAACATATACATGAAACAAGTGAAGTACAACGATGTCCCGAGGAAAACTTGCCTTTTGGAATATATAAATAACAACTTTTACAAATGAACAGTTTAATCCTTTTCACAAACCACCTTACGGCGATTACGGACTTCTAAGAAATGATACGACAACAATGGCGGACGGGCCGCCATACCACGAATGTAAACACCTACAACAACAGGGGACTATACCATCGATAAGCCTCCGAGAAACGGAGCTTTCCCGAATCTTGTGACTCCAAGAGCGAGGATCAATGGTGTACCTTTACTGCGGCATGAACGCACTTCAAGGAGGTCAGCATAACAGCAAGTATGTGAAATCGAAAATAAATCAGTAAATGAAATCATAGTGGTCTATATAAAGCGGAGACATGTATGATAACCAAACTACGATTCCTGACAACTAGCGATCTTATCAAGTCGTGACTCACGCCTCAAGTCATCACAAAGAACATAACAGAGGTCTCACGCCCACAACCTCAATCGTGCGTGGACACATTCTCACCGCCTAGCTTTATGATATAAAAGCACCAAGGAACACACATGAACACCAGGTCCCACGTGCCATAATAACACCGTGACGGGGTAAGTGCGAAGGCATAGCCGACTACTAACACCTACGCATCAACAAGGTCATGAATCGTATTATAAGATCTGTCTAGGCCGTCACATGATCAAAGCCGCCACTTGCCCGCGGTATCTAATGTGCGCGTCTAGTCTCGGAACTTCCCGCAGCTCGCGATAGGCCAATCTCATGCCGCATGAGGTATTCCGCATCGAGGGTAGCTACTCCGGCATCGCCCCGACTTCCGAGTCCGCGTGGCCACGAGACCGCATGCCCATAAAGGACGCACACTAACACGGAACTCTCGTAGCTCGCGAGGCCCCCGGGACTGCATGAGGTATTCTCGAATCATAGGTCCATCGACCACTTTGAGTCTACCGCGTCGGAGGCGACTTAACCCGGAATCATCTCAAGAGATGAATGCCACAATACTATCATAACGACTGATAGTTTATAAGCACAATCAAGGGAAACCCCTTTACACAAACATCACAAGATACTAGCACACGTAGCATCCTAACACGTTTACTTATCAAAGCAACAAGAAAGTATTACAAGGCTATCACAAACCAATACAATCAAGTTGTTCACACAAGGTACTTTCTACTATATGATTAACAAGATCGGGTTTTTATCCCCAAAGTACTTCATACATTAACTCTTTAAAAGATACGTCACTTTCACAAAAAGTCACACAATACCCGTAGTATATGAAAATAGAGTGATTATCTTTTAAAGTAAATCAATTACTTCTCTTTGTAAAATCAAGTAGCAACATTCTTTTCCAATGTTCAAGTTTGCCTAATTTCCAATGTTCAAGTTTCTCATTTTTAGAAAGGTTTCGTAGTTCATAGTCTTATTCATTTAAGAGTATAATTCTCCTTTAAACAATCTGAGAAACATAAGCCTTATATGTGAGTAGGATATCTTGTTTATAACAATCTTATTACAATGACCATGATCTAGGAAATATCATTTTGTCTCATCTTAGCTTCTATGCGGATGGAAGTTTCTCCGGTTTTAATAATACTTAATTATTCAAAACATTTCCTTTTAACGTATTGCGATGGTTTGTCGATACACATTCGATTTCAAATCGAGAAAACATTCTTAAGCCGTTATACCTAACTTCCCATAAAGCTAGTATAACTCTTAAGTTTTCAAAACCAAATATTACTACTTCTTTCAAAATGATTCAAAAATCTTTTGAAATACTTCAAGTTCTTTATTAACACATAACAAGCGATTATAGTTCAAATCGATTTACCTTTAAAAACCACATGTATTTTCTTACCAACATAAAGTTATAACCAACTTCCCATAAAGCCGTTATAACACTTTATGTTTTACACCAATCAAATACATTTAGTACGTATGCGTCTACCGTACTACATAGTTCACACATATCATGCTAGAAGGGATAGGAAGAGGTTCACATACCTCGCGACGAGTATCGACTAATAGCAAAACGCTCAAGTACTTCCAAACGTCGGCTACTCCTAAGCCAAGTAGATCGCGCCACGTAGTACTTCAACCTATAAGGCCACGCGCGCATTAACATCTAGATCTTATCGTAGATCATTCTACGAGAAAATTCGGCACCTCCCCGCCACGGCGTAAATCTCCTCCTCTATCGAGGCGGCCATCAAGCCAACCGGGGGTTCTACACGCCTAACGGGCGTGTACAATTCTACTCCACGATGCACTACAAGTCTCATGTGTAATCCTATGTAATTACGATTCGATTCGATTCTTTATTCTTCAGCTTAAGTCAAAAGACATTGCCAACTAACTACGTTGATTCTATATATAGTATACTTCAACTATATATTCTAACAACATGTAATATCCAATTACAATAGGGGGACAAGATAATTACCTCGATAAGCCCATAATTATCCGAGTTAAAAGTCGATCCTTAGCAATGTTTCGCTCCTACTCCGGGTGCTCCAACCCGCTCCAAACAACCCTTAGAAGTTCTACTCAACTTCTTAATAATACTCCAACCAACAATGGAGATTTTCCTTAGGGTTTCGTTTAGTGACTGAAGGAAGGTATAATAGTATTTCTGGGCTTTTCGTATAGGTATAACCTTAGAATACTACAAGGTATAAGGCTAAGGTATTAGGGCATTATAACAATACTTTGGAGAGTATTTCTATACCACAAAGGGGGGTATTATACGAAAACAACTAGGCAGGGGGTGTATACCTCGGCCTACCCACTAGGGGGTACTCTCGGCCAAGGGGGGAGGGGTACACTCTCGGCTAGCACCCCTAGAGGGGTGCTCTCGGCGAACTCACACAAAGGGAGGAGAAGGCTCTCAAGACTTAGGCATTTTGGATGAAGAAGTCTTCAACCTTAAGGGGTATTTATAGGTCAAGGATGGCCAACCAAAGGCCAAGATCAATCCATGTGTTAGGCAAGTGTAGGGCTGGATTTACCAAACACAAATATCCTACCAACCCTTGACTTTTCAAAGGCACAAAAAACGTGCTCCACCCTTGTCCATTTCGTCCTAAGGACGTTTCAAGTCCACCAATGAGAGGGTGCCAAGTGGCGCCCTCTTGTTGGTCCAAAATGTTTCGTCTCTCGGAAAAATCCGCAAAAATTAAAAATGACATAGCGGAAATTCCCTACGAAAGTGTGAAAGCGTTTCGTCGAAAACGACTCCAAGCGGGTGTTGTGAACAAACATTAATTCGCCAAGCCTTACTTGAAGTTGAAATTTCCCTACGCACGCCCTCGCGTACATACTGCGGAAATCTGGGGTAAAACATTCTCCCCTCGCAGAAACATTCGTCGAATGTTCCTTCTAAGTCTCACAACAAGCGGCGCGATATAGTCTTCACTACTATACTTACGAGAACAAACACGCCACATGGCCACGAAACAATGCGCACAATACTTACATCTAAGTCCTCGAGAAACACCTCTAACATCACCACAAATAATACTACTTTGTCACTTTGTGCGAGATACCACTTTGTCACTTTGTCGCGAGCCTTGCTCGACGACCCAACAAATGGTGCGGGAACAGCTGCGATCAGAAGGCATCGTACACTCGAATTATTACCACATTTAAATCGCTTTAGTATCCAAAATTCGGGGTTACTATCTCTAACGTGGTCATCATTAATCGGGAACATTCGGATGGATCTTGATACTTTCCCGAACATAACAATCTGAAAGACCGGACGTCCTTCCTCCTAAGTCGGACGGCAAATGCTAACATATAGGCAACGGCCTATTCTTCACATGAACTCACAAAGGCCCAAGTAACTCGGGCTAAGTTCTCGCTTTTTCCACAACTCGTCACACTTAACCGGGGTGGTACCTTGAAGGACCGACCGTCAACTGAACTCTAAGCGTCGTCGCCGATTATCCGCGACGATATCTACGAGTGCGAGAACCTCTTCTAGACAAGCTTCTCACTACCACAATCTGCTTTGGAACAAGCTGAACCAACTATCTCGAACCTTGCCAACATCGAACCAATCGACCGACAACTTACACTACGCCTACAAGGTTTCAAAAGGCGACATCCGAACACCGAATGGTAGCTTAAACACTCCTCCACGAGGAGACAACAATCCCTACAACTACCACGAAATCCAACACCGGCGAGGCGAATGCGGTCTGAGACTGCTTTGAGTTCTTAATCTTGCACAGTAAAACTTCGAAACAAAACAGCCGTAACACAGGCTCCACTGTCATAAGGTGAAGGTAGGCACCGTGCAGCCTTACAACCTTTACGATAAATCAACAACGCCGAGTGAATGGTCTCGACCGAAGAACACGATGGGCTGCCCCATCGGCCCGACCAGCGTCGAACGCATCCACGAACTCGTCTGTTGGTTAACTAAACTTGGGCCTAACACCCTCACAACCTAACACAAGGCGGGACCACCACGCGACCCCACCACCAAACCTACGCGGGTTGACCCGCAGCGGGGCCTCAACCCGACGGCGCAGCGCGCAATACTAGCTCCCGAAGGAACAATCTCACTAAACACGTTACGAAAACCTAGCGGTCTTCTTAGCTCAACTACCCTCTTTCATCCCACACTCGGGGACTTATCTCACAACCATCGTTCACGTGCACTAGGCACCCGATAAGGATCAACATAACCATACGTCTTTTACTCTAGATGACCTTACCTCTAAGGTCTCTACGTAACAAAACTCTAAGGTTCACACCTTCTATTCCCGAATCTTACTTGGTTAACTAACCAACACACTGCTATCGAACATAGCACTTAAGGTATACTCACCTTATCACATAAACAAAACTCTAGAGGTTAAAGATATATCTATATCTCTGCTTGCTCCCTTAGTCGTTCTAAACAAACTGCCCGTGAGCGCATAGCTAAGGAAGATGACAAACTACCCACCGATCTCGAAGGCTAAGTCCTCTACAAGGACACTCTTCGACACGGCACTCGGCGGTCATAGTACAACAAGTACCAACTAAAGACGACATTCCGGGATGGCGTCACATCGTGAGCGGAAGCCACGGAGTTCACCAACTCCTTCATAACCCGAACGTCAACCCCGTGGAAGACCACTCTGCCGGTGGATGTGCATAACCTAATCTGCTGGTGGCGACTCGCCTCGAAAGTTACCAAAGGACCTTGCTGCTCGGCCTCTTACGTTGTCGCCCGTTAACCCGTCAATCTCTACGTTCGCCGACTGCTGCGCGTAAGCCCGTACACAGGCCATGCTCAAGCCTAACTGAAGGATTACTCTTGCACAATCTTCTCTTAGGTAGTCATCAAGACTTGCGGTACAACGGTATACTCTCTGGTAGCCAAATCCATAGCTAATGTGAGGTTGCCTCTTTGCAATCCATACTCATGTTCTGGTCGTGGGCGAAGGTTCAAATATCATGGCGCATGAGCGCCGTCGCCGTGCTTAAACTCTCTTTGGGGCTAGTGGCGTCGCGAAATCCCGAATGAAGCATTACCTAGGTAATGATTGGCTGCCACGTAACCCTCGAACTCTACTCGCGACTCGCCATTGCGCCTTGCCCTCTGGGCGGGTTGCCTACGCGGAGGCATAATGATAAGGAAAGAATTTCATCGGAGGTCCAACTTACAACTCGGCTCTAAGGCACGATCTCAGAGTGAGAAGAATAGAAACCAATCCTAAATATCCTATAGCCTCACGATTATTGGCGTGGTGCACACACACCGATAATCAAGACTTCATGGATACGATGCGTAGACACTTTCCGAGGATTAATCGCTCACGATACCACTTTTGTCACGACCGGCGGGCGTGGCGGTGCCTTACCGGGCACCCTAGTGACACAACATCGAGTAATCGGCGGAACATAAAACATATACATGAAACAAGTGAAGTACAAAGCGATGTCGAGGAAAACTTGCCTTTTGGCATATATAAATAACAACTTTTACAAATGAGCAGTTTAATCCTTTTCACAAACCACCTTGCGATTACTATGGACCTCTAAGAAATGATACGACAACAATGGCGGGACAGGGCCGCCATACCACGAATGTAAACACCTACAACAACAGGGACTATACGCTGATAAGCCTCCGAGAAGCGGAGCTTTCCCAAATCTTGGCTGTGACCCTAAGGCGAGGATCAATGGCGGTGTACCTTTACGGCATGAGCGCAGCCGGGCGAGTCGATCAAGCAGTGCAGAGTATGTGGCGAAAATAAATCAGTAAATGAAATCATAGTGGTCTATATAAGCGGAGACATGTATGATAACCAAACTACGATTCATAACTAAGCGATCTTATCAAGTCGGGGACTCGCCTCAAGTCATCACAAAAGAACATAACGGTCTCACGCCCGCAACCTCAATCGTGCGTGGGACACATTCCTCACCTGGCGGTTTATGATATAAAAGCACCAAGGAACACATGAACACCAGGTCCCACCTGTGCCATAATAACACCGTACGGGGTAAGTACGAAGGCATAGCCGACTACTAACACCCACAGTACCAACAAGGTCATGAACTGTATCATAAGATCTGTCTAGACCGTCACATGATCAAAGCTGGCCACTTGCCCGCAGTATCTAATGTGCGCGTCTAGTCATGGAACTTCCCGCAGCTCCGCATAGGCCAATCTCATCGGCCCGCATGAGGCATTCACCGCATCGGTAGCTACTCCCGGCATCGTCACGGACTTCCGAGTCCGCATGGCCCTGAGACCGCATGCCCATAAAGGACGCACACTAACACGGAACTCGTAGCTCCGCGTAGGCCCTCGGGACTGCGTGAGGTATTCTCGAATCATAGGTCCATCGACCACTGAGTCTACCCGCGTCGGAGGGCTTAACCGGAATCATCTCAAGAGATGAATGCCACAATACTATCATAACGACTGATAGTTTATAAGCACAATCAAGGGAAACTCCTTTACACAAACATCACAAGATACTAGCACACGTAGCATCATAACACGTTTACTTATCAAAGCAACAAGAAAGTATTACAAGGCTATCACAAACCAATACAATCAAGTTGTTCACACAAGGTACTTTCTACTATATGATTAACAAGATCGGGTTTTTATCCCCAAAGTACTTCATACATTAACTCTTTAAAAGATACGTCACTTTCACAAAAGTCACACAATACCCGTAGTATATGAAAATAGAGTGATTATCTTTTTAAAGTAAATCAATTACTTCTCTTTGTAAAATCAAGTAGCAACATTCTTTTCCAATGTTCAAGTTTGCCTAATTTCCAATGTTCAAGTTTCTCATTTTTAGAAAGGTTTCGTAGTTCATAGTCTTATTCATTTAAGAGTATAATTCTCCTTTAAACAATCTGAGAAACATAAGCCTTATATGTGAGTAGGATATCTTGTTTATAACAATCTTATTACAGCAGCCATGATCTAGGAAATATCATTTTGTATCATCTTAGCTTCTATGCAGATGGAAGTTTCTTTTGGTTTTAATAATACTTTATTATTCAAAACATTTCCTTTTAATGTATGCAGTGGTTTGTCGATACACATTCTGATTTCCGAAATCAGTAAAACATTCTTAAGCCGTTATACCTAACTTCCCATAAAGCTAGTATAACTCTTAAGTTTTCAAAAACCAAATATTACTACTTCTTTCAAAATGATTCAAAAATCTTTTGAAATACTTCAAGTTCTTTATTAACACATAACAAGCCAGTTATAGTTCAAATCAGTTACCTTTTAAAAACCACATGTATTTTCTTACCAACATAAAGCTGTTATAACCAACTTCCCATAAAGCCGTTATAACACTTTATGTTTTACACCAATCAAATACATTTAGTACGTATGCGTCTGCGTACTACATAGTTCACACATATCATGCTAGAAGGGATAGGAAGAGGTTCACATACCTCGCGACAGTATCGACTAATAGCAAAGCGCTCAAGTACTTCCAAACGTCGGCTACTCGTAAGCCAAGTAGATCGCGCCACACGTAGTACTTGACCTATAAGGCCACAGCGACTTATTAACATCTAGATCTTATCGTAGATCATTCTACGAAAATTCGCAGACCTCCCCACGGCGTAAATCTCTCTCTATCGAGCGGCTATCAAGCCAACGGGAGTTACACGTCTAACGGGCGTGTACAATTCTACTCCACAGTACGGCTACAAGTCTCTATGTCTGATCTAATACACCTGATTCGATTCGATTCTTTATTCTTGAGCTTAAGTCAAAAGACATTGCCAACTAACTACGTTGATTCTATATATAGTATACTTCAACTATATATTCTAACAACATGTAATATCCAATTACAATAGGGGACAAGATAATTACCTCGATAAGCCCATAATTATCCGAGTTAAAAGTCGATCCTTAGCAATGTTTCGCTCTACTCCGGGTGCTCCACCGCTCCAAACAACCCTTAGAAGTTCTACTCAACTTCTTAATAATACTCCAACCAACAATGGAGATTTTCCTTAGGGTTTCGTTTAGTAGTGAAGGAAGGTATAATAGTATTTACGGGCTTTTATAGGTATAACCTTAGAATACTACAAGGTATAAGGCTAAGGTATTAGGGCATTATAACAATACTTTGGAGAGTATTTCTATACCACAAAGGGGTATTATACGAAACAACTAGGCTAGGGGGTGTATACCCTCGGCCTACCCCACTGGGGTACTCTCGGCGAGGGGAGGGTACACTCTCGGCTAGCACCACAGAGGGGTGCTCTCACGAACTCACACTGAGGAGGAGAAGGCTCTCAAGACTTAGGCATTTTGGATGAAGAAGTCTTCAACCTTAAGGGGTATTTATAGGTCAAGGATGGCCAACCAAAGGCCAAGATCAATCCATGTGTTAGGCAAGTGTAGGGCTAGGATTTACCAAACACAAATATCCTACCAACCCTTGACTTTTCAAAGGCACAAAAACGTGCTCCACCTTGTCCATTTCGTCCTAAGGGCGTTTCAAGTCCACCAATGAGAGGGTGCCAGTGGCGCCTCTTGTTGGTCCAAAATGTTTCGTCTCTCGGAAAAATCCATAAAAATTAAAAATGACATAGCGGAAATTCCCTACGAAGGCGTGAAAGCGTTTCGTCGAAGCGACTCCAAGCGGGTGTTGTGAACAAACATTAATTCGGCCAAGCCTTACTTGAAGTTGAAATTTCCTACGTCGTCCTCGCGTACATACTCGGAAATACGGGTATAACGATACACCCGGATCGGCGACTTAACGCCGGTATCCGCCTAGGCTCCATGACCCGCGTAGTCTCAAAAGACCGCATAGTCTCGGCCGCGCATAGAATCCCGCGTCGGGCTAAACACCGGAATGATCAATCCTGGAGCTCTCGTGACTCGCGTAGTCACAAGGACCGCATAGGCGTATAGACCGCATCAAGGGTGGCAAGCCCTCGGTATAATAAGTCAAGGGGGTAGGTGATATAATAATAGTACAATGGACTTACCGTTTAGCAACGTAAGCACAGCAAGAATGACTCCCCTTACATATCAACCACAAGATACTAACACACTTAGCATCCTAACATGTTTACTTATCAAATCAACAAGAAAGTATTACAAGACTATCACAAACCAATACAATCAAGTTATTCACACAAGGTACTTTCTACTAACAAGTTTGGGTATCTATCCCCAAAGTACTTCACACATTAAATCTTTCAAAGATCCGCTTCTTTCCCATAAGTCACGCAATACCCGTAGTATAAAATAGAGTGACTGTCTTTTTTTTAAGTAAACCAAAACACTTACCTTTGTAAAATCAAGTAACAAAATTATTTTCCAAACGTTCAAGTTTGCCTAATTTCAAATGTCCACGTTTCTTATTTTAGAAAGGTTTCGTCGTTCATAGTCTTATTCATTTAAGAATATAATTCTCTTTTAAACCATCTAAGAAACATAAGCCTTATGTGTGAGTAGGATATTCTTGTTTATAACAATCTTATTACAGCAGCCATGATCTAGGAAATATCATTTTGTCTCATCTTAGCTATGCGGATGGAAGTTTCTCTGGTTTTATTAATACTTCATTAATCAAAACATTTCCCTTTATTATTTGCAGTGGTTTGTCGATACACATTCTGATTTCCGAAATCAGTAAAACATTATCCCTTTTAAAAATCAAGTACTCATTACTCACGAATGAGGTTTCACACAAAATTCATTGATTAAGTTAAGTCTCTTATCTTACAAGATCAAGTCTCTTAACTTCTAAAATAAATCATTCGTTTTATCTATCTTAAGCCGTTATACCTAACTTCCCATAAAGCTAGTATAACTCTTAAGTTTTTTAAAACCAAGTATTACTCTTCTTTTAAAAACAGTTCTTAATTCTCTTGAACTATTTCAAGATTATTATTATTCGGGCTTAAGTCAAAAGACATTGCCGTACAACTACGTTCAATTAACACACGTACGTCTACCGTACTACATAGTTATACACATATCATGCTAGAAGAGATAGGAAGAGGTTCACATACCTCGCGACGATTATCGACTATTAGCAAATCGCTCCACGGCTATAACACGGCTAGCCTGGTCCAACGTCTCAAGTAGCACATGCTACTCACGTAACATTCAACCTATACAGTTATACAAGTCTATCAAAGTCTAGACTACTCGGTAGAATAAATCTAGATACAAGATCCTACGGGAAATTGGGCACCGCCCTACAGTCAAACTACTGCAAACTCTTATGTCTGATCTATGTAATTACAGATTGATTCTCTTCTTTAAATTGGGCTTAAGTCCAAAGACATTGCCACAAATATATGTTGATTCTATATATAGTATACTTCAACTATATATTCCAATAACATGTAATTTCCAATTCTGATAGGGACAAGATAATTACCTCGATAAGCCCATAATTATCCAAGTATAGATGTCGATCACGGGCAGCGTTTAGCTCGACTCCGTGCGCTCAACCCGCTCCAAACCACCCTTAGAAGTTCTAACCAACTTCTACACAACACTCCAACTAATTATGGAGATTTCCTTAGGGTTTCGGTTTTGTGACTGACGGGAAGTATAATAGTATTTCTGGGTTTTTCGTATAGGTATAACCTTAGAATACTCTTTTATGCCGTATTTCAGTAATATGCGTGAGGCGCACGTATTAAATTTTTTTGCCTTAGAATTGGCTTTGGTTGAAATTTGGGCACAAGTGCCGAATAAGTCGTTTTACGTGAAGCGTTTCCACGACTACGTTGGGAGAATTCCGGCTATGTCATTTAGTATTTTTGCGGATTTTTAGGCGGCGGAACATTTTTGGACCAGCGGGAGGTGACACTTGTCACCCTCGTTGGACGGCAAAGAGGAGGCTTGGCCTTGGCGGCGATTGGTTCATGGTTTTGTGCCTTGTTTTGTGGCTTGTTTTGTGCCATGTTTTGTGGCGTAGGGGTTAGGGTGCACTTGGCTTGATCTTGGCCTTACACTTGCTATACACTTGGAAGGATCTTGGCCATTGGTTGGCTTTTGGTTTTGCGATAAATACCCCTCTCTTTGAAGACTTCATTCATCCAAAATCTTCCAAGTCTTGGAAACCCCTCCTCCTCTTGTTGACTCGTCCAAGAGCCTCTCCCTTAAAATTTGGCTTTGGCGAGAGGCCACCCTCCCACTGTGGTGCCTTGGCGTGGGGTACCCCTAGCCTAGTTGTTTCGTATAATACCCTTGTTGTGGTATAGAAATACTCTCTAATATTGTTATATGTCCAAATACAGCTTGCCCAAATACCTTGTAGTATTCCCAAGTTACACTTATACAAAGCAGAAAATACGATTATACTTCCTTTAGCCACAAGCGAAACCCTAAGGAAATCTTCACCGTTGTTGAAGTTGTAAGTAGAAGTTGGTTAGAACTTCTAAGGGTTGTTTGGAGCGCTCGGAGTAGGAGCTAAGCGTTGCTCAGGATCGACTTTATACTTGGATAATTTTGGGCTTATCGAGGTAAACACTACTGTCCTTCTATTGTAATTGGAAATTACATGTTAGAATATATGGTTGAAGTATACTATATATAGAACTGAACTTAGTATTGTGGCAATGTCTTTTGACTTAAGCCTGAAGAATAAAGAATCGACTTGTATTTACATAGGGTGTATTGCGATGAGACTTGTGTAGTATTCTTGAGTAGGATGGTACACGTCCGGTTAGATGTGTGAACCCCAGTTGGCTTGGTAGCGGCCTCGATAGAGGAGGAGATTTCTGTTGTTGCGGGGGAGTCTTCGAATTTTACGTAGAAAGATAGAACTTGTGTTTTGGGGTTAATAGACGTTTGTGACCTTTATAGGTGAAAGTACTAAGAGTAGCGTATTCTACTCGAGGAGTGGAAAGGGCTAGCAAGGTTGTAGTACTTGGAGCATTTTGCTTATTGTCGATAAATCGTCGCGGTATGTGAACCTCTTCTATCTCTTCTAGCATGATATGTGTGAACTATGTAGTGCGGTAGACGTACATGTGTTAGCGTGTTTGATTGTTCTTAAAACATAAAGTGTTATAACGGCTTTATGGGAAGTTGGTTATAATGACTTTACGTAGGTAAGAAAATACTTTGTGGTTTTAAAAGGTAGCGATGTGAATTATAAGCGGCTAGTTATAATAAAGAACTTGATGTATTTCAAAGATTTATAAATCGTTTTGGAAGGGAGAGTAACACTTGGTTTTAAAGGTTTTAAAAAGAGTTATACTAGCTTTATGGGAGTTAGGTATAATGTCTTAAGAGAGGTAAAGAAAATGGTTTCTTGATGTTAGAAGTTAAGAGACTTGATCCGATAAGATAAGAGACTTAACTTATTTGTTTTAATGTGAATGTTTGTGTGAAACCTCATTCGTGAGTAATGAGTACTTGGTTTTATTTAAAGGGATAATGTTTCTTGATTTGGAAATCGTAATGTGTATCGACAGGACCAGCTGCGGCGTTAATAACGGAAAATGTAGTGAATAATGATGAATTGTATTAAAACCGGTAGAAACCTCCATCTGCATAGAAACTAAGATGAGACAAAATGATATACATTTTCTAGATCATGGCTTTGTAATAAGAATGTTGTAAACAAGAATAACCTACTCTCGCGTGAGACATATATTACTCAATTGTTCTAAAAAGAAATCAAGTGATTAAGTTTATGAACTATGAAACCATTTGAAAATGAGAAGCTTGAGTAATTGAAACTAGGCAAAGCGGAACTTAGGAAAAAATGTTGTTACTTGATTTTGAAAAGGAAGGTGGGTTGGTCATTCTAATACTACGGTATCGGGTGACTTTTATAAAAGTAATGGATCTCTTTTAAAAGAACTTAACGTATGTAGTACTTTGGGGTTAAAACCCGGACTTTGGCATAAAGTGAAAGTACTTTGAGTTGTGTGAAACTTGCCTATGCTTGTTGTTGTGAAACTTACTGTGCTTGTTGTTGTGAAACTTGCCTATGCTTGTGATGATAGCCTTTCTTTGTGCAAGTGTGGTATTTACGTATTCCGTGTCTCTCGATAGAGGCGGTTGACTTGTTGAGAACTTACTTGGGCGTCTTTGGCGGTGATGGAGAATTCCGGGTATGTTTCCATTTTGATTCTTGTCTTGTGTTGATGTCACATGGACATGTCTACCGTCACGATTCCGGGGCATGCGGCCGTGCGGCGGGTTGATTACCGATATATGGTTATGCGCAACATGGGCGTGTCTGCCGTCTGATTCCGGGGCATGTGGCGTGCGGCGGGGTTGACCACCGATATATTGTTATTGAGGTTACATGGGCATGTCTACACCGTCACGATTCCGGTACGTGTGGCCATGCGGCCTTATTGTGTGTTGCATCATGGACATGTCTACACCGAGGCGATATTCGGGGCATGCGGCCATGATGCGAACATGATGGATGTTATGGGCGTGAGACCCATAGTTATATTTAGTGGTGACTTTGAGGCGTGAGTCACGACTTATTTATTTTATGTTGCGTCTTGTATTTTGGTTATCATACATGTCTCACGCTTTTTAAGCTATTATGATTTCATTCTGATGTTGTGATTTCACATACTTGGTACTGTTATCTTGACCTCCTTGGGGCTGCGTTCATCTGCGCAGTAGAGGTACATCGGTCGTGGATCCTCGCTCTTAGGATCTCGATTCGGCGTTTTGGGAAGCTCCGTTTCTCGGAGGCTTATCTTTTGGTATGTGTTCCACGAGTTGTAGGTTCTTGTACATTCGGGGTATGGCGGGGCCTGTCCGTCATAGTCGTTGTAAATCTTAAGTGCATGAATTGTGGCGGGGTTGTAAAGGATTAAACTATTCGGGTTTTATGTATATCTTGAAGGCAAGCTGTTTTGGTTGGCTGTCTATTTATTATATCTCTTGTTTCATGATTCATGTTTTATTTTCCATTTGGTTTTCTCGATGTTGTATCACTAGGGTGCGGGGTAAGGCACGATGTGAGCCGGGTTGGGCGTTACAAAGTGGTATCGAGCGATTAGTCCTCGGAAAGTGTCTGGACCTTGTACAGTAGAGTCTTGATTATCGGTGTGTTGTGCACCACATCTATAATCGAGGCTATAGGACATTTAGGATTGGTTTCTATTCTTCTCATTACGAGATCGTGCCTTAGAAATTTGTGTTGTAAGTTGGACCCCTCGGCGTGTTTCGTTTTTACGATTATGCCTCTGCGAAGGCAACCAGGCCCAGAAGGGCAAGGCGTAGGAGCCGCTAGTGGGATTGAGAGAATACGAGCGCGAGCGGTCGATACTGAGTAGTGCTTGACGGCGAGTTTTGCGGCGCCGCCCGGCCTGGCGAGTTTAGAAGCGCGGCGATGGCTGCCGAGACTCTGATACACGAGCCTCGGTCCACGATGCAGGCGGGAGACGGGTCACGAGAGATGGCGATTATTGGCGAGGTTGTGGCAGATATGAGATAAGTGGGCCGGCGATTCAGTTCAGCGGCACGCATGAGTGCACGAGCGACGATTTGAGGCTACGGGATTTCCTTAGTTGTAGCCGCTTTGAGTTTTACTGGTCGGCCGGAGGATGATCCGCGAGGAGTTCATCCGTCGATTCTGAAGGATCGCGCGGGTGATCAAGGCTTTGAGACCGATGCGTGACATTTGTTCGCATCGGTGCGTGATACGCGATCGATTGGTTTGACTTCGTGGGAGCTTTCGGGAGAGCATGCACTTCCGGCCGTTTGGGGCGAGTTTTGGGGCGCCGCGGCACATTTCTTTCCTCCACAAATGAGGAGGCTCGGGTACAGATTTTTGATGTTGAGGCGAGCAGGCGTCTGATTCGGGAGTACAATGTGAGTTCGACTCATTGGCGGTATGTTCCGCATTAGTAGCTAGTATGGAGGATCGAGTGCACCGATATGTTCTGAGGCTCGATGATTACCTAGCGAAGAGTTGTTGGTGTTTCTCTTCAGGGCATGGACATTGCCGCGTTCGAGCTCATGCACTTGGAGTGCGAGGCGCAGATCGGCAGGTGGACCGCTTTCGTGAGAAGAAGGCGAGCGGCGGATATTTTGGCGACTTTCGGCGGACGCCTCGGCCAGCGGAACTAGTTATGTACCTCGCCATTCTGAGTGGCCTCGCGACGCCGGGACCGCAGGATATTCGGGGCGATGCAGGCTCCGTGTTTGAGATGTTGAGGAGTAGGGGTGTTGGCGGTCACGATCACCCTGCACCGGTGTGGTCGATGTGGTAGACCGCATTTGGAGAGTGTCGTAGTACGAGGAGCTTGTTATTCTTGCGGCCCAGCGGGGCCATATGACGAGGCTGTCAGGCTGAGGTAGCTTGGTAGGATAGCACAGACTACTAGGCGATTGCGGGCCACGGTAGGTCGCGGTGGAAGTTCGATTTTAGCGGTCCTTGAACCGCCTAGTTTGTATATCCTTAACCTACAGAGTTTTGTGTATATTGATGTTGTTGATGTGTTTAATGATATGTTTGGATAGCTTTGTGCTAAAATGTGATTTAGAAACACAGTTAGTGAAAAGGTAAGTCACAGGTAGTGTGAAATGGAAGTGGTAGCTTTCGCGGCTGTAGAAATAGATTGTTCGGATCAAGAAACTAGAGAGTTGGCGCTACGATGGGTCGGGTTGGGAGCCATGTTGCGGGCCAACCCGCGTCCGTTTTGAGGAAGGGTCAGCTCGGGTGGTCGCCGGTGGCGGTCACGAGGTGCTAGGCCCAGTTTAGATGACCATCGTATGAGTTCGTGGATACGTTCGATCGAGAATCAGTTCGTGAAGGCGGGAATGGCCTTAGGGAAATTGAGGTTAGTGGTGACCAAGTTTGGAGGTAGTGACTCGAGGTTGGAAAGCGAGCGTTGGCGAAGTGTGGTGCGGACACTAGAACGAGTTCGAGTGTTCGTGGCAAGTACTACGAGTAAGGGGAGAAGTTAACGTGTGTTTTTGTGGCCAGGTGTGGCATTATTGTTTTAGTACGGATAGCAGTGAAGACTATACTGACGCCTGTTTGTTTTGAGACCTTGAAGGAACATTCGGACGAATGTTTCTAAGGAAGAATGTTATACCGTATTTCAGTATATGCGTGAGGCGTGCGTATTAAATTTTTTTGCCTTAAGAATTGGCTTTGGTTCGAAATTTGGGCACAAGTGCGAATAAGTCGTTTTACTAAACGTTTCCACGACTACGTTGGGAAAATTCCGGCTATGTCATTTAGTATTTTTGCGGATTTTTAGAGCGGCGGAACATTTTTGGACCAACGGGAGGTGACACTTGTCACCCTCATTGGGCGACAAGAGGAGGCTTGGCTTGGCCGATTGGTTCATGGTTTTGTGCCTTGTTTTGTGGCTTGTTTTGTGCCATGTTTTGTGGAGTAGGGTTAGGGTGCACTTGGCTTGATCTTGGCCTTACACTTGCTATACACTTGGAAGGATCTTGGCCATTGGTTGGCTTTTGGTTTTGCTATAAATACCCCTCTCTTTGAAGACTTCATTCATCAAAAATCTTCCAAGTCTTGAAACCCCTCCTCCTCTTGTTGACTCGTCCAAGAGCCCCTCTCCCTTAAAATTTGGCTTTGGCGAGAGGCCACCCTCCCCTTTGTGGTGCCTTGGCAGTAGGGTACCCACTGCCTAGTTGTTTCGTATAATACCCTTGTTGTGGTATAGAAATACTCTCCTAATATTGTTATAATGTCCAAATACCTTGGCCCAAATACCTTGTAGTATTCCCAAGTTACACTTATACAAAAGCCCGGAAAATACGATTATACTTCCTTTAGCCACAAAACGAAACCACAGGAAATCTTCACGTTGTTTGAAGTTGTAAGTAGAAGTTGGTTAGAACTTCTAAGGGTTGTTTGGGCGCTCGGAGTAGGAGCTAGCGTTGCTCGGGATCGACTTTATACTTGGATAATTTTGGGCTTATCGAGGTAAACACTCTTGTCTTATTGTAATTGGAAATTACATGTTAGAATATATGGTTGAAGTATACTATATATAGAATGAACTTAGTATTGTGGCAATGTCTTTTGACTTAAGCTGAAGAATAAAGAATCCCAATCAGTATTTACATGGGGTATTGCGGTGAACTTGTGTAGTATTCTTGAGTAGGATGGTACACGTCCGGTTAGGCGTGTGAACCCACACTGGTTGGCTTGGTAGCGGCCTCGATAGAGGAGGAGATTTCTGTTGTTGCGGGGAGAGTCTTGCCGAATTTTACGTAGAAAGATAGAACTTGTGTTTTGGGGTTAATAGACGTTTGTGACCTTTATAGGTGAAAGTACTAAGAGTAGCGTATTCTACTCGAGGAGTGGAAAGGGCTAGCAAGGTTGTAGTACTTGGAGCATTTTGCTTATTGTCGATAAATCGTCGCGGTATGTGAACCTCTTCCTATCTCTTCTAGCATGATATGTGTGAACTATGTAGTACGGTAGGCGCATGTGTTAAGCGTGTTTGATTGTTCTTAAAACATAAAGTGTTATAACGGCTTTATGGGAAGTTGGTTATAATGACTTTACGTAGGTAAGAAAATACTTTGTGGTTTTAAAAGGTAGCGATGTGAATTATAAGCGGCTAGTTATAATAAAGAACTTGATGTATTTCAAAAGATTTATAAATCGTTTTGGAAGGAGAGTAACACTTGGTTTTAAAAGGTTTTAAAAGAGTTATACTAGCTTTATGGGAGTTAGGTATAATGTCTTAAGAGAGGTAAAGAAAATGGTTTCTTGATGTTAGAAGTTAAGAGACTTGATGCGATAAGATAAGAGACTTAACTTATTTGTTTTAATGTGAATGTTTGTGTGAAACCTCATTCGTGAGTAATGAGTACTTGGTTTTATTTAAAGGGATAATGTTTCTTGATTTGGAAATCGAATGTGTATCGACAGGACCACTGCGGCGTTAATAACGGAAAATGTAGTGAATAATGATGAATTGTATTAAAACCAGAGAAACCTCCATCCGCATAGAAACTAAGATGAGACAAAATGATATACATTTTCTAGATCATGGTCTTTGTAATAAGAATGTTGTAAACAAGAATAACCTACTCTCGTGAGACATATATTACTCAATTGTTCTAAAAGAAATCAAGTGATTAAGTTTATGAACTATGAAACCATTTGAAAATGAGAAGCTTGAGTAATTGAAACTAGGCAAACCGGAACTTAGGAAAAGAATGTTGTTACTTGATTTTGAAAAGGAAGGTGGGTTGGTCATTCTAATACTACTTGTCTAGGGTGACTTTTATATAAGTAATGGATCTCTTTTAATATAAATTAAGGTATGTAGTACTTTGTGGTTAAAAACCCGGACTTTTGCTTAAATTGAAAGTACTTTGAGTTGTGTGAAACTTGCCTATGCTTGTTGTTGTGAAACTTGCACTGTGCTTGTTGTTGTGAAACTTGCCTATGCTTGTGATGATAGCCTTTCTTTGTGCAAGTGTGGTATTTACGTATTCCGTGTCTCTCGATAGAGGCGGTTGACTTATTGAGAACTTACTTGGACGTCTTTGGCGGTGATGGAGAATTCCACGGGTATGTTTCCATTTTGATTCTTGTCTTGTGTTGATGTCACATGGACATGTCTACACCGACGCTGATAGGGGCACGCGGCCGTGCGGCGGGTTGATTACCGATATATGGTTATGCGCAACATGGGCGTGTCTACCGCCGTCTGAGATTCCGGGGCATGTGGCGCGGCAGGTTGACCACCGATATATTGTTATTGAGGTTACATGGGCATGTCTACACCCGTCGATTCGGGGGCATGTGGCGTGCGGCGCTTGTGTGTGTTGCATCATGGACATGTCTACAGAGGCGTGATTCCGGGCATGCGCCATGATGCGAACATGATGGATGTTATGGCGTGAGACCCATAGTTATATTTAGTGGTGACTTTGAGGCGTGAGTCACGACTTGGTATTTTATGTTGCGTCTTGTATTTTGGTTATCATACATGTCTCTGCTTTTTAAGCTATTATGATTTCATTCTGATGTTGTGATTTCACATACTTGGTACTGTTATCGACCTCCTTGGGAGTGCGTTCATGCCGCAGTAGAGGTACATCGGTCGTGGATCCTCGCTCTTAGGATCTCAGTTCAGCGTTTTGGGAAGCTCCGTTTCTCCGGAGGCTTATCTTTTGGTATGTGTTCCCTGAGTTGTAGGTTCTTGTACATTCAGGGGTATGGCGGGGCCCTGTCCCGGCATAGTCGTTGTAAATCTTAAGTGCAGCCATTGTTGTGGCGGGGTTGTAAAAGGATTAAACTGTTGGGTTTTATGTATATCTTGAGGCAAGCTGTTTTGGTTGCTTTGTCTATTTATTATATCTCTTGTTTCATGATTCATGTTTTATTTTCCGCTGGTTTTCTCTGATGTTGTATCACTAGGGTGCTCGGGGTAAGGCACCAGTAACGGGCCCGGGTTCGGGGCGTTACAACTACAAGGTAATTTGGGCATTATAACAATACTTGGAGAGTATTTCTACACCACAAAGGGGGGTATTATACGAAAACAACTAGGCTAGGGGGGGGTACCCCACGGCTAGCACCACAAAGAGGGGGGGAGGGCTCTCGGCCAAGGGAGGAAGGCTCTCACGAGCTCAACACAAAGGGAGGAGGAGGATTTAACACTTAGAAATATTTAGGAATGGATGAAGAAGTCTTCAAAGAGGGGGGTATTTATAGGTCTAGCAAAGGCCAACCAATGGCCAAGATCTTGCCAAGTGCAAGGCAAGTGTAGGGCCAAGATCTTGCCAAGTGCACCTTATCCATCTACCACAAAAATATCCTACCAACCCCTTGACCAAACAATGGCCAATTCGGCCAACCCCTTTACCGCCCAAGTCCTCCCAATGAGAGGGTGACAAGTGTCGCCCTCTTGTTGGTCCAAAATGTTTCGTCTCTCGGAAAAATCCGCAAAAATTAAAAATGACATAGCCGGAATTTTCCCTACGAAAGCTGTGAAAACGTTTCGTCGAAAAACGACTCTAACCGGGTGTTGTGCACAAAAATTAATTCGGCCAAGCCTTTAAAAAGTTCAAATTTTCTACGTACGTCCTTACGTACATACTCTGGAAATACGGGGTATAACATGAACAGTGATCCTAAGAGCGAGGATCGGACACGTACTCTACTGCGGCGTGAACGGCCCGAAGGAGGTCGATAACATGTACCAAATATGTGGCCAGAAATCTTGTAATGAAATCATAAGTCTAAATAAAACTGAAGACATGTATGATAAATCAATTAACAGTACACTGTGCCTTACTAACAATGAGAGTAAATAGGAGTATACTTACAATATAAAGTAGGAAAGCTTACGATCAGCGGGACCACCCGCGCGATGTCATTAAGCAATCCTATTCCTGGGACTATTTCACCCGCATAGATTCAGTGGACCCGCGTGAGGTATTCCTCACATGGGACTATTTCACCCGCATAAGCCCTTACGGACTCGCATGAGGTATTCCTCGCATAGTGGACCCCGCGTGGGACTATTTCACCGCGTAAGCCCTACGGACTCGCATGAGGTATTCCTCGCATCGTGGGTAGCAAATCCACGCAAATATACAATGCCACAAACCCGGGGAATGACCCCGCACGATTAATATATCACTAGCACAAATCCGGCTACTACACATAACATAAGCACTACCGGCTTATCATACAATACATAAGCAAGTTAAGAAATCCCCTAACTCCTTATTATTCTTGTTTATATACACTCTCATTTTAGTTTACCTAAGGCACTATCATGTCTTTTATAAAAATCCGGGAATTTAACCCAAAGTACTACGTACTTCTATCCTTTTAAAATGACTCATTTCATTATACAACTTCCAAGATACTAATAACCATAGTATCAAGTTACAATTACTTTTCAAGACAAGTCACAATACTTTTTAGAAATAAAATTAGGCTTCTAAATCAAGTGACTTCTTTTCTTGTAAAAACCTTAGGCAATTGATGCCTTTAAAACAAATTGCCTTTCAAATAAATCAAGCCATTTTATCTTTCCATAAAGCCAATATAACCAACTCCCCATAAAGTCGTTATATTCACTTTATACCTTAGTCAAGTACAATTTCCTTTCCAAGGGACTTATACGTTTAAAACGAAACAAGTATCACATTCTTTAAAACTCTTCAAGTCCCTTAACCTACTTAATTTACTTAGAGTAAACCACTCTTTAAACTTTCCATAAAGCTATTATAACCAACTTCCCATAAAGCCGTTATACTAGCCTTATACATTAGCAAATTACATTCTTTCCTTATAACCAAGAGACTTAAACTTTCCCACAAAACAAGTATTAAAATACTTTCAACATACTTAAAGTCTCTTAACTTTTGAAAACCAAGATATCCTTAATATTTAAACAAGTGAGTTAATTCCCTAACTCAACAACTTGGACATTCTTTAAAATAAGCCAAGGATATCAAATAGACTAGATTGTCAAAATCTTGTACGTCTACCGTACTATACATTTACAACTTAATCATGCTCAAGAGATAAGAAAGTTCCACATACCTCTTCGGTTTAATCCACTTGCTAAGTCCAATCGCCGTACGTAGTATGTCAACCTATAATGACCATAGTACGTCTATTAACTTCTAGTTTCAAACGTAGAATATTCCAAGTGCAAGTCACTAAATTCTACGGAAAATCGGACAGCACTTCCTTTGTTTTTACTAACTTTGCCACCTTTTCCAAGGTCGAAATACAATAACCAAACAGCCCCAATTGGCTCACAACAAAATAGAAGGTAATCCAATGCAAATGAATAACCAAACAGCCCCAATTGGCTCACAATAATATAACAATACCAATTCTTATTCAATTTCCATTTCAATCCAAATTGGTAGCATAATAAGATATCAAGCCGCAATTGATTCTAGCTACTACATTCTCCAAGTAGGTAACATGCGACAATTCAATTTATCGATCAAATTGGATTTCAATTTCAAATGGCTAAATATGACATTTTCGGTTCTAGGCTTCTACAATCCATGTCACTTATCAAACTTCATAACACAAATCACATGATCACTTATAACTTATCATAACAAGAAATCTTCAATTACAAAAGTAAAACGAAGAGTATACCTCAATTAGCCCAATTATGATCCAAGATCACAAGTCGCTCCTTAGCAACTTTAGCCCCTCCTTTCGACGTTCCAATCCACTCCAAGCAACCCTTAGAAGCTTATGAATAACTCATCTTCAAGTTTCAACTTCAAAGTTGAATAACCCCTTAGGTTTTCGCCTTGCGACTAATACGAAAACGCCTCTTTTCCGGGATCTTTCTATTGAGGAACACTTACAATACCCTTAGGTACCTTGGTTTAAAGTGGGGAGATTATTGGACAACAATTGCAAATTTTTCTCTTGAAACCCTCCCTATGGCCGAGAGCCTCTAAGTGAAGAACACAAAACTCTTGAAATTTCTCTAAGTGTAAAAGTCATCTAGCACTAGTAGGATGAATATATAACCAATTGGAGGGTTAGGATAAGAACAATTGTGTGGCTTGGATGAGTTTCACATGGATCAAGTCTAGGTGGCCTTTTGACTTAGTCAACTTTGTCAAGCTTCAAGACTAGCAAGACTTGGTCATTTAATTTATGGTCAAAAGACCATTCTAACCATGACAATTTCGTCCATGAACATAAGGGGGGGTGACCCGTGTCGCCCTCCCGTTCGTCGCAATATTTCGTTTTCCGACAAATTCCAAAATTCCGATAAATTTTTACTCGTCTCAAATCTTACCATTTGAGTTCTTACGTACGTTCTAAGAAACGTATCCTGGAACTTCCGGGGTGTAACAAGGGATACCCGGGAGGTCATCTGGAAACACATCTGGGAACTCTCTGACTCTGGGCCGGAAAATGCGGTACGCGACCTCGATATCAAACACACGAATGAGATGGTAGATATACCCCTTCTGCACCATCTTCCTAGCCTTGAGGTAAGAAATAAACCTACCCCTCGGCGACACAGTGTTCCCCTCCCACTCAATAACCGGCTCCCCAGGAAACTGGAACCGTATCACTCTCTCCCTGCAGTCTACATTGGCGTAGCAAGAAGCTAACCAATCCATACCTATGATCACATCGAAATCAGTCATATCCAACTCTATCAAGTCGGCTAGGTCGGACGATCGCATATAGTCCTTGGACAAGCCCTATATACCCGCCGAGCTACCACCGATCACCCGGCTGGCGTAGCTACCTCGAAAGGGTCTATGGACTCGTGCTCTATCCCTATCCTACTAGCAATATGGGAGATATATAGGTGAGTAGAACCGGATCTATCAAGGCATACACGTCACAACAAGAAAGCGATAAAGTACTGTGGCGACATCCGCGACGCCTCACGGTCTGCCGGTGGAAAGAGCATAAATGCGGTTCGAGGACCGCTAGAACTAGGACCCTGCCCGACCTCTGCCGCGACCTGCTGGTCCTCGAGCACCACGCCTCGGGGCGAGTAAATGAGGTGAAGAAGACCACCGAAGACCAGTGGTGACCCCTACCATCTGCGCTGCCTCTGGTCGGACAGTCTCTCGCATAGTGACCCTGCTGACCGCAAGCATAACAAACTCGTGAAGTAGGACCACAATTCCCATAATAGGATCTACTGCATCGGCCACACTAAGGGGGGGTAGTCCGTCGGTTAGCACCTGCTACCTGGAAGTCAGAAGTCTGGGGCACGACCTTCCCGAATACTCTTTGTACTAAAGATGGTGTAGGAGTGCTCGAGTGGGTGTGTTGCAAATCTAGGCTGGCTTGGCGTCCTCCCAGAGCTACCAAAAGATCCGGCCGTCTTGGCCTTACCTGCTGCGATATCTGTCGACCGTCGGCTCTACGCTCCTCGCATCAGTGCATGAGCTGCGTGCGGGCAATGTCATGCGGTGAAGAGCCACACTGAGCAAGACTCGCCAAGTAGTCATCGATCCGTGGCGTAGCGATGCACTCGGTCCTCCATATCTGCTACTAATGCAGGGACATATCGAGCCAACAAATCGAACTCAACGTTGTACTCCCGGTATGCGCCGCTACGTCTCGGCATCAAAAATCTGTCGGCGTGCTCCCTCTGCGTGGCGGCAAGAAATGAGTGAGAAATGCCTCGAGAACTCGTCCCATAATCTTTGGAGCGCATGCTCTCCCGGGATAGCTCCCGAATCAAACGATCGGCTGCGGTATCACGGCCGATGCGAACCGAATCACGGACTCGGTCTCGAAGCCTTGATCACTCTCGTGATCCAGAATCGCTTCGGATGAACTCCTGCGGATCATCCTCGTGCCTCGACCGTAGAACTCGGCGGGCTACAACTCGAGAAAATCCGTAGCCTCAAACTATCCGACCTCGGGTGAACCACGGGTACTCTGGAATCGGCTGCTGCGTCGGCCTATCCGTATGCGGCCTGATCACGGCGATGGCGAGCCATCTCTCTGTAACCCATCTCTCTGCTCCGGGATGTGGGGTGGGCGCAGTGCGTGGTCTCATCACCCGCTGCGGCTCTAAACCTGCTTTGGGCGGCGTCGTGGAACTTCGCCGTCGAGGAATCGCCTCGGGTATAGGCGGGCGGGCCTCGTGACCCTCGTGTCCTACTAGCGGCTCCGCCGGCGCCTTGCCTCGGGCGAGTTGCCTTACGTGGAGGCATAATCGGTAAGAAAATACGTTAGAGGGTCCAACTTATAACATAGCTCAGGCACGATCTCGAGTGAGAAGAATGGAAACCAATCCTAAATATCCTATAGCCTCACGATTATTGGTGTGGTGCACACACCAATAATCAAACTCTACTAGATACGGTGCGTAGACACTTTCCGAGGATTAAGCGTTGCGATACCACTTTTGTCACGGCCCGTTCGGCTGTGGATCGTGCTTACCCGGGCACCCAAGTAGTCATACATCAGAGAAATCAGCGGAATAATAAACAAGACATGAAACAATATGAAAAGAGAAACAGTTTATCTGAGAAAAAGTTGCCTTTCGGCATATATATATATGTACCAAGTCTGGCAGTTACATCCCAACTTTACAACAGGACTACAGACCTCTAAGGAAGTAAACAACTATGGCGGGACAGGACCCCGCCATACCCTGAATGTACAAAATATCTACAACACCAGGGAGAGTCATACCAAAAGTCGAGCCTCCGGAGAAATGAAGCTCCTGACACCAGAGTAAGGATCCTAAGAATGAGGATCTACCACCTGCTTCCCCTTACCTGCGGCATGAACGCATCCCCCCGAAGGAGGTCAGTACAACAGGTACCAAGTATGTGAAGCTGTAAAGTACTGAAATGAAATCAAAGTATTTTTAAAACCATTTACAAATACAACCAGTTCAACCGCACATAGTGCCACAGCATAGACAAGAGCAAAAATAGATATAATGTAACTGGTCTTTTCTAGGCCGCTAATGATCGAAGCAAGTCCAATCGCCCATAGTATCATTATGCGTGCCTAATCCTGGAACTCCTCGGTCGCATAGGTCACACAGACCGCATGAGGTATTCTCGCATCGGGGTAGCTAACGCGGCATCCTCTGGACTCCGCGATCGCATAGTCACTGATCCGCATGAGGTATTCCTCGAATCATAGTCACATAGACCGCATGAGGTATACCTCGCATCGGGTAACACACCCGGAGTGATCATCCTGGAACTCCAGCGACTCGCGTGGTCACATTGCATCGCATGAGGTATTCCTCGCATCGAGGGTGGCAAGTCTTGGCATCATAACAAGTCGGGGTATGTGATATAATAACGATCTGCGGGCTTAACGTTTAACAACGTAAGCACAACAAGAATAACCCTTTACACAAACATCACAAGACACTAACACACATAGCATCATAACATGTTTACTTATCAAACCATCTTACTACACTTTCGGAGATCAATACAAGACTTTCATAAACAAATAAGTAAACCATTCCTTTTATCTTTCTTAAGTCGTTATACCTAACTTCCCATAAAGCTAGTATAACTCTTAAGCTTTTAAAACTAAGTATTACTTTTCTTTCAAAAATGATTCATAACTCTTTTGAAATACTTCAAGATTTTTATTATTTAAAACTCAAGTCAAAGGACATCAGAGTAAAACCAATTTTAGTTAACACACGTACGTCGTCACCGTACTATATATATATCAAACATATCATGCTCAAGAGGATAGGAAGAATCACATACCTCCTCGGTGAAATCCACCTGCCAAGTCGAATATGTCGCGCGCAGAGTATCAACCTATAATAGTCAAATACGTCTATCAACGTCTAGACTACTCTGTAGAATATTCTAAGCAGAGGGTTCTCTATTCTACGGAAAATCGGGCAGCAATTCCCTACCCGTTAAACTACACAAGTCTACTGTAAATACAGTCTATGTAAATCTGTTCAATTCTCTTCTTTTATACCATCCTTCTATACGTCTTATACTCATTTCTACACTACTACACTATGTAATCTCCAATTATAATAGAAGGACAAGATATTTACCTCGACAAGCCCAAAATTATCCAAGATATATGTCGATCCTGAGCAAGGTTTAGCTCCTATTACGCACGCTCAAGCGACTCCAAGAAACCCTTAGAAGTTTCCAAAAAAATTCTACCTAATAATTCAACCAACTATGAAGATTTCCCCAGGGTTTCGTTTTGTGACTAATGGATATAAGGTAGTATTTCTGGGCTTTTAGTGTATAGGTAACTTTGGAATACTACAAGGTATTTGGCTAAGGTATTTTGGCATAGTAACAATACTTGGAGAATAATTTTTCTACCAAGGGGGGGGGGGGGGGTGTTGCTTCGGACGAGACACTAGGAAAGGGGTGGGAGGAGTTGGACGAGAACTAGCAACTAAGGGGGAAGGATTTTGGAGACTTGGAATGTGTTTAAGTGGATGAAGAAGTCTTGCACAAGAGGGGGGCATTTATAGAACCACCAAGGGCCATGATTAAAACAAATGGAGGGTGAAGATTTGGATCCAAGTGAAGAATGAGGTCTTCCAACCAAGTGTCCACCACAATGTTGGGACATATGTCCACCACAACCTTGGAACATATGTCCACCACAACAAAGAGCCATGTCGCCTTCCACTAGCACAAAAAAACGTCCAAGGCAAGCCCCCACTTGCCCACAAAATCGTCCACCTACCTACTCCCACTCACCCAAAGAAAATATCTTCCAAAACTTGACCATTTGACTTGTCCACTAGCCCAACATTTTCGTCCAAACATGCCACCTAAGGGTGCCACATGTCGCCCTCCTATTGGTCCAAAATATTTCGTCTCTCGGAAAAATCCGTAATCGGTTAAAATATTAAAAACGTAGAATTTCCTTCACAAGGTTCGGAATCTTTTCCGTCGAAAGTTCAAAATTTCAACCTTAACCTAATTAGGGTTTGAATAATCGTACGTACGTCCTCGCATACATACTCTGGAAGTACGGGGTATAACATTCTCCCCTCCTTAGAAACATTCGTCCTGAATGTTCCTTCCGAAACAGAATAACGATAAAGTTCCTCCTAACTTTAACAGTTTGCAAATGCCACACATGGCCACAATACAACACTTAAGCAAATATGTCAATGAAAAATTTACAAGTAGGAAAGTGAGTTACCTGGAGGTGTGGGGAATAAGTGAGGATACCTCTGCCTCATGTCCTCCTCCGCTTCCCACGTCATCTCCTCTCTGTGCTCGTTCCGCCATAAGACCTTGACGGAAGCCACATCCTTTGTCTGTAGTCGCCTAACCTGATGATCGAGTATCGCAATGGGAATCTCCTCATACGATAACCCCTCGGTCACCTGGACATCATCAATCGGGTGCACTCTAGATGGATCCCCGATACATCTCCTCAGCATAGAAACATGAAAAACCGGATGCACTGCCTCCAGATCGGACGGCAGATCCAACTCATATGCAACCTTGCCTACCCTGCGGACAATCTGATAAGGCCCAATGTACCTTGGGTTGAGCTTCCCTTTCTTCCCAAACCTCATCACACCCTTCATGGGTGACACCTTCAGGAAAACCCAATCATCAACCTCAAACTCGGATGCGACGACGATGATCTGCATCGACCTCTGCCGACTCGGCTGTCGAGAATCGCTCTGGATAAGCTTCACCTTATCCACCGCTCTTGCACCAAGTGCGGTCCTACTAATCGCACCTCGCCACATCAAACCGACTATCGGCGATGCACTTCCTCATACAAGGCCTCATAAGGCGTCATCCGAATCGGGTGGTAGCTATTATTATACGCAAACTCTACTAGCGGAAAATGATCCTCGGCTACCTCGAAATCAATAACACGGGCTCGAGATATCCTCAAGAGTGCGGATAGTG
The DNA here is from genome assembly GCA_029844215.1 of Przewalskia tangutica. Classification (NCBI taxonomy): domain Eukaryota; kingdom Viridiplantae; phylum Streptophyta; class Magnoliopsida; order Solanales; family Solanaceae; genus Przewalskia; species Przewalskia tangutica. The sequence continues at coordinate 96,447,499 of CM056729.1, forward strand.
CGCTCGCTGTCATGCATGCGAGGATGGAAGCGATCGAGGCTCACTGCGTCCTAACCCGCTTCGGAAAGACCTCGGAAGTTAGTCATAACCGGGCTCCTGCATGCGATATGATCGAAATAGGGACCCATGCGATCTCACGATCTCTCGGATGTAAAGTCTAGCATAATCCTCGGTAGAAAAATCGTCTGACGGGAAGAAAGTGGGCTGATTTAACACTGTCGACGATAACCGGATAGAATCATGCTTCCTCCGAGTGCGAGGTAACCCCGTGATAAAGTCCATGTTGATCACCTCCACTTCGGTCGGGATCTCTATCGCGCAATAATCCTCCGGGCCTCTGGTGCTCTACCTTTACCTGCTGACAACACGGGCACTGAGCCACAAACTCTGCAACGTCCATCTTCAAGCCATCCCACCAATACACATATCTGAGGTCATGGTACATCTTTGTCGACCATGGATGGATAGAGTAACGCGCGTTGTGTGCTTCCCCTAGAACCTGCTGCCGAAGTCCTGCAATATCTGGAACACACAACCTGCCCTCAAACCTTAGCACCCTATCAGGTGCTACCTCAAAAGGAACCTTCCCCTCACGAAGAGCCTTATCACGATACCGCGTCAAAACCGGATCCTCAAACTGTTGCCTCTTCACCTCCTCGACGATGGAAGATTCGGCAACCTCTCGAACTCGAACCCACCGCTATCGTAACCAATCAATCGGACTCAAGGCTCGCTAATCGATGTAACTCGCGACCATGCCTCCTCTCTGCTGCGCATCGATAGACTCCCCATCGACCTACGACTAAGGGCATCTGCCACAACATTGGCCTTCCCCGGGTGGTACAAGATATCGACATCATAATCATTCAGTAACTCTAACCACCGTCTCTGTCGTAAGTTCAGCTCCCTCAGGCTGAAAATATACTGGAGGCTCTTGTGGTCTGTGTAAATATCCACATGAACCCCATACAAATAGTGCCTCGGATCTTGGCGTGAATCACCACGCGACTCCAAATCATGGGTGGGGTAGTTCCTCTCATGCTTCTTAAGTGTCGGGACGCGTGCGCTATAACCTTGCCTCTGCGTCAACACACATCAAGCCCGATGCCCGACGATCACAATACACCACATAGCCGTCTAGACCTGCAGAAGAGTAAGCCCGAGGCGATCGTCACCTCTCCTTGATGGCGAAACCACGATACAAGCATCAGTCGGCGAAACTTAGCTCCTTACGAGTCGGCTTGGTCAAAGGTGCGAAATAAAGCAAACTTCTCCACGAACCTCCAATAGTAACTGCAAGGCCCGAAATCGCACACCTCAGCCGGAGTAGTAGGTCAGGCCAACTCCCGATCGCCTCGATCTTAGCCGTATCCACCGAATACCATCAGCCCTACAATGTGCCCAAGAAAAGCCACGAAGCCAACCAAAACTCACATTTGGAAAACTTGGCGTATAAGCTGCTGGTCTGGAGAACTCTCAAGACAATCCTCAAATGCTCGCGTGCTCCGCTCTGGCGAGAATAAACCAAGATGTCATCAATGAATACTATCACAAACGTATCCAAAATGGCTTGAACACTCGGTTCATCAAATCCATAAATACCACGGAGCATTGGTCAAACCGAAAGACATAACCCGAACTCATAGTGCGTCTGGGTCCGAATGCGATCTAGGGACATCCGCCTCCCTAACTCGCACCTGATGATAGCCCGATCGCAGATCAATTTTGGAGAAACATCTCGCACCCTGCAACTGGTCGAACAAATCATCAATCACAGGAAGGGGTATCTTCTTAATAGTCACCTTGTTCACCGTAATCAACACATGCGCGGCGTCGATCCTTCTTCTTCACGAACAATCGGCGCTCCCGGGAGAAACACTAGGTCGATGAAGCCCTTCTCCAAATCTCTCGGTTGGTCATTCAACTCTCTCAACTTCGGCAGTGCCATTACGTATGGCGGAATGGATATAGGTAGAGTGTCCGCAAAGACATCGATACAAACTTTATCTCCTCTCGGGAGGATGTCACGACCCGACCGGGCATCCGGTGCCCTACTGGGCACCCGCTGTATAAATCGAGAGAATAGCAATGAACATACATATAACTTAGACAAGAAACAACAAGGCTAGCCGATAAGGCCACCTTCCGTAAAAAATACTCAATCGAGAAATGAAACGACATTTTTATTTCTTTACAACCCAATCCACAATGTGACTACGGACCTCTAAGAATAACAACTCAAGCGGGGCGGGGCCCGCCATACCTGAATGTACAATAACCGACAATACCGAGGATAAGCCTCCGAAATGAAGGAGCTTCATCACTGAATCGCGACCGATTCCGGATCGTGCCTTACCGGGCACCCTAGTGATACAACATCGAGTAATCACGAACATAAACGATACAAGACATATTATGAAATATGAAACAATGATTCGAGAAAAACTTGCCTTTCGGCATATATATAAACAATGCTTTTCAACATGAGCAGTTTAATCCTTTTACAAACCCCGCCCACAACAAGATTACTCTGACCTCTACGAATGATATGACAACAACGACGGACAGGGGCGTCATACCACGAATGTAGCACCTACAACGGGGACTATACGAATAAGCCTCGGAGAAAGCGAGCTTTCCCAAAGCTGTGACCCTAAGGCGAGGATCAACGGCGGTGTACCTTTACTGCGGCATGAACGCGGCCCAAGGAGGTCGATAACAGTGCAGTATGTGGCGAAAATAAATCAGTAAATGAAATCATAGTAGTCTATACAAAGCGGGAGACATGTATGATAACCAAACTACGATTCTGATAAATAAGCAGTCATGTCAAGTTAGGGACTCACGCCCTCAAAGTCATCACAATAAAACCGTACGGGGTAAGTACGAAGGCATAGCCGACTACTAAGACCCTCAGTACCATAAATGCCATCAACTGTATCACGAGGTCTTTCTGATCGCACCATGTCGAATCGGCCGCCAATTGCCCGCGAGATCAATGTGCGTGTCTATCCTCGAACTCTCGCGACTCCGCATAGGTCACAGCGGACCGCATAAGGTATTCCTCGAATCATGGTCCTATCACCGAGGTACACCCCGGATCGAAGGCAGCTTAACCTTCGGTATCCGCCTAGGCTCCCGCAACCCGCATAGTCTCAAAAGACCGCATAGTCTCAACAGACCGCATAGGGAATCCCCCGCATCAGGCTAAACACTCGGAATGATCAATCCTGGAGCTCTCGCACTCCGCATAGTCACAAGGACCGCATAGGCCGTATAGACCCGCATCAAGGTGGCAAGCCGGTATAATAAGTCAAGGGGGTAGGTGATATAATAATAGTACAATGGACTTACCGTTTAGCAACGTAAGCACAACAAGAATGACTCCCCTTACATATCAACCACAAGATACTAACACACTTAGCATCCTAACATGTTTACTTATCAAATCAACAAGAAAGTATTACAAGACTATCACAAACCAATACAATCAAGTTATTCACACAAGGTACTTTCTACTAACAAGTTTGGGTATCTATCCCCAAAGTACTTCACACATTAAATCTTTCAAAGATCCGCTTCTTTCCCATAAGTCACGCAATACGTAGTATAAAATAGAGTGACTGTCTTTTTTTTAAGTAAACCAAAACACTTACCTTTGTAAAATCAAGTAACAAAATTATTTTCCAAACGTTCAAGTTTGCCTAATTTCAAATGTCCACGTTTCTTATTTTAGAAAGGTTTATTGCTCATAGTCTTATTCATTTAAGAATATAATTCTCTTTTAAACCATCTAAGAAACATAAGCCTTATGTGTGAGTAGGATATTCTTGTTTATAACAATCTTATTACAATGACCATGATCTAGGAAATATCATTTTGTCTCATCTTAGCTTCATGCGGATGGAAGTTTCTCTTGGTTTTATTAATACTTCATTAATCAAAACATTTCCCTTTATTAACGCTGCGGTGGTTTGTCGATACACATTCGATTTCCAAATCAAGAAACATTATCCCTTTTAAAAATCAAGTACTCATTACTCACGAATGAGGTTTCACACAAAATTCATTGATTAAGTTAAGTCTCTTATCTTACAAGATCAAGTCTCTTAACTTCTAAAATAAATCATTCGTTTTATCTATCTTAAGCCGTTATACCTAACTTCCCATAAAGCTAGTATAACTCTTAAGTTTTTAAAACCAAGTATTACTCTTCTTTTAAAAACAGTTCTTAATTCTCTTGAACTATTTCAAGATTATTATTATTCGGGCTTAAGTCAAAAGACATTGCATACAACTACGCTCAATTAACACACGACGTCTACCGTACTACATAGTTATACACATATCATGCTAGAAGAGATAGGAAGAGGTTCACATACCTCGCGACGATTATCGACTATTAGCAAATCGCTCACGGCTATAACCCTGCTTTGGTCCACCTTCTCAAGTAGCACATGCTACTCACGAACATTCAACCTATACAGTTATACAAGTCTATCAAAGTCTAGACTACTCGGTAGAATAAATCTAGATACAAGATCCTACGGAAATTGGGCAGCCCTTCCCTACGTCAAACTACAAACTCTTTGTAATACAGTCCTATGTAATTACAGTTCAGTTCTCTTCTTTAAATTCAGGCTTAAGTCCAAAGACATTGCCACAAATATATGTTCAGTTCTATATATAGTATACTTCAACTATATATTCCAATAACATGTAATTTCCAATTACAATAGGGGGACAAGATAATTACCTCGATAAGCCCATAATTATCCAAGTATAGATGTCGATCCTGGGCAACGTTTAGCTCCAACTCCGTGCGCTCCAACCCGCTCCAAACCACCCTTAGAAGTTCTAACCAACTTCTACACAACACTCCAACTAATTATGGAGATTTCCTTAGGGTTTCGGTTTTGTGACTGACGGGAAGTATAATAGTATTTCTGGGTTTTTCGTATAGGTATAACCTTAGAATACTACAAGGTAATTTGGGCATTATAACAATACTTGGAGAGTATTTCTACACCACAAAGGGGGGTATTATACGAAAACAACTAGGCTAGGGGGGGTACCCCACGGCTAGCACCACAAAGAGGGGGGGAGGGCTCTCGGCGAGGGGAGGAAGGCTCTACGAGCTCAACACAACGGGGAGGGAGGAGGATTTAACACTTAGAAATATTTAGGAATGGATGAAGAAGTCTTCAAAGAGGGGGGTATTTATAGGTCTAGCAAAGGCCAACCAATGGCCAAGATCTTGCCAAGTGCAAGGCAAGTGTAGGGCCAAGATCTTGCCAAGTGCACCTTATCCATCTACCACAAAATATCCTACCAACCCGCCGACCAAACAATGGCCAATTCGGCCAACCCTTTCGCCCAAGTCCTCCCATGAGAGGGTGACAAGTGTCGCCTCTTGTTGGTCCAAAATGTTTCGTCTCTCGGAAAAATCCGCAAAAATTAAAAATGACATAGCGAATTTTCCTACGAAGCGTGAAAACGTTTCGTCAAAAACGACTCTAACCGGGTGTTGTGCACAAAAATTAATTCGGCCAAGCCTTTAAAAAGTTCAAATTTTCTACGTACGTCCTTACGTACATACTCTGGAAATACGGGGTATAACATGAACAGTGATCCTAAGAGCGAGGATCGACAGCTGCACTCTACTGCGGCGTGAACGGCCTTCGAAGGAGGTCGAGACAACATGTACCAAATATGTGGCTGAAATGCGTAATGAAATCATAAGTCTAAATAAAACTGAAGACATGTATGATAAATCAATTAACAGTACACTGTGCCTTACTAACAATGAGAGTAAATAGGAGTATACTTACAATATAAAGTAGGAAAGCTTACGATCAAAGCAGGACCACCCGCCCGCAGTGTCATTAAGCAATCCTATTCCTGGGACTATTTCACCCGCATAGATCCAGTGGACCCGCGTGAGGTATTCCTCACATGGGACTATTTCACCCGCATAAGCCCTTACGGACTCGCATGAGGTATTCCTCGCATAGGCTGGACCCGCCCGCATGGGACTATTTCACCCGCATAAGCCCTACGGACTCGCATGAGGTATTCCTCGCATCGTGGGTAGCAAATCCACGCAAATATACAATGCCACAAACCCGGGGAATGACCCCGCACGATTAATATATCACTAGCACAAATTCGGCTACTACACATAACATAAGCACTACCGGCTTATCATACAATACATAAGCAAGTTAAGAAATCCCCTAACTCCTTATTATTCTTGTTTATATACACTCTCATTTTAGTTTACCTAAGGCACTATCATGTCTTTTATAAAAATCCGGGAATTTAACCCAAAGTACTACGTCTTCTATCCTTTTAAAATGACTCATTTCATTATACAACTTCCAAGATACTAATAACCATAGTATCAAGTTACAATTACTTTTCAAGACAAGTCACAATACTTTTTAGAAATAAAATTAGGCTTCTAAATCAAGTGACTTCTTTTCTTGTAAAAAACTTAGGCAATTGATGCCTTTAAAACAAATTGCCTTTCAAATAAATCAAGCCATTTTATCTTTCCATAAAGCCAATATAACCAACTCCCATAAAGTCGTTATATTCACTTTATACCTTAGTCAAGTACAATTTCCTTTCAGGACTTATACGTTTAAAACGAAACAAGTATCACATTCTTTAAAACTCTTCAAGTCCCTTAACCTACTTAATTTACTTAGAGTAAACCACTCTTTAAACTTTCCATAAAGCTATTATAACCAACTCCCCATAAAGCCGTTATACTAGCCTTATACATTAGCAAATTACATTCTTTCCTTATAACCAAGAGACTTAAACTTTCCCACAAAACAAGTATTAAAATACTTTCAACATACTTAAAGTCTCTTAACTTTTGAAAACCAAGATATCCTTAATATTTAAACAAGTGAGTTAATTCCTAACTCAACAACTTGGACATTCTTTAAAATAAGCCAAGGATATCAAATAGACTAGATTGTCAAAATCTTACGCGTCTACCGTACTATACATTTACAACTTAATCATGCTCAAGAGATAAGAAAGTTCCACATACCTCTTGGTTTAATCCACTTGCTAAGTCCAATCGTAGTACGTAGTATGTCAACCTATAATGACCATAGTACGTCTATTAACTTCTAGTTTCAAACGTAGAATATTCCAAGTGCAAGTCACTAAATTCTACGGAAAATCGGACAGCACTTCCTTTGTTTTTACTAACTTTGCCACTTTTTCCAAGGTCGAAATACAATAACCAAACAGCCCCAATTGGCTCACAACAAAATAGAAGGTAATCCAATGCAAAAGAATAACCAAACATTTCAATTGGCTCACAATAATATAACAATACCAATTCTTATTCAAATTTCATTTCAATCAACATTGGTAGAATAATAAGTTATCAAGCAGCAATTGATTCTAGATACTACATTCTCCAAGTAGGTAACGCGACAATTCAATTTATCGATCAAATTGGATTTCAATTTCAAATGTCTAAATATGACATTTTCGGTTCTAGGCTTCTACAATCCATGTCACTTATCAAACTTCATAACACAAATCACATGATCACTTATAACTTATCATAACAAGAAATCTTCAATTACAAAAGTAAAGCGAAGAGTATACCTCAATTAGCCCAATTATGATCCAAGATCACAAGTCGCTCCTTAGCAACTTTAGCCCTCCTTTCGACGTTCCAATCCACTCCAAGCAACCCTTGAAGCTTAAGAATAACTCATCTTCAAGTTTCAACTTCAAAGTTGAATAACCCCTTAGGTTTTCGCCTTGCGACTAATACAAAAACGCCTCTTTTCCGGGATCTTTCTATTGAGGAACACTTGCAATACCCTTAGGTACCTTGGTTTAAAGTGGGGAGACTATTGGACAAAATTTGAAAATTTTCCCTCTTGAAACCCTCCCTATGGTAGAGCCTCTAAGTGAAGAACACAAAACTCTTGAAATTTCTCTAAGTGTAAAAGTCATCTAGCACTAGTAGGATGAATATATAACCAATTGGAGGGTTAGGATAAGAACAATTGTGTGGCTTGGATGAGTTTCACATGGATCAAGTCTAGGTGGCCTTTTGACTTAGTCAACTTTGTCAAGCTTCAAGACTAGCAAGACTTGGTCATTTAATTTATGGTCAAAAGACCATTCTAACCATGACAATTTCGTCCATGAACATAAGGGGGGGTGACCTGTCGCCTCCCGCTAAATCGCAATATTTCGTTTCCGACAAATTCCAAAATTCCGATAAATTTTTACTCGTCTCAAATCTTACCATTTGAGTTCTTACGTACGTTCTAAGAAACGTATCCTGGAACTTCCGGGGTGTAACAAGGGATACCCGGGAGGTCATCTGGAAACACATCTGGGAACTCGACTCTGGGCGATGAAAATGCGTACGCGACCTCGATTATCAAACACACGAATGAGATGGTAGATATACCCTTCGCACCATCTTCCTAGCCTTGAGGTAAGAAATAAACCTACCCGCCGGCGACGGTGTTCCTCCCACTCAATAACCGGCTCCAGAAAGCTGAACCGTATCACTCTCTCCCTGCAGTCTACATTGGCGTAGCAAGAAGCTAACCAATCCATACCTATGATCACATCGAAATCAGTCATATCCAACTCTATCAAGTCGGCTAGGGTCTGACGACTGCATATAGTCACTGGACAAGCCCTATATACCCGCCGAGCTACCACCGAATCACCCACTGGCGTAGCTACCTCGAAAGGGTCTATGGACTCAGGCTCTATCCCTATCCTACTAGCAATATGGGGAGATATATAGGACAGAGTAGAACCCGGATCTATCAAGGCATACACGTCACAACAAGAAACTGATAAAGTACCTGTGACGACATCCGGCGACGCCTCCTGGTCCTGCCGGCTGGACAAGGCATAAATGCGGTTCTGAGGACCGCTAGAACTAGGACCCCTGCCACGACCTCTGCCGCGACCTGCTGGTCCCTGAGCACCCTGCCCTTCGGGGCGAGTAACCGTAGGTGAAGAAGACCCGGCGAAAGACCCTGTAGGCTGACCCCTACCATCTGCGCTGCCTCTGGTCGGACAGTCTCTCGCATAGTGACCCTGCTGACCGCAAGCATAACAAACTCGTGAAGTAGGACCACAATTCCCATAATAGGATCTACTGCATCGGCCACACTAAGGGGGGGTAGTCCCGATCGGTTAGCACCTCTGCTACCCTGGAAGTCCGAAGTCCTGGGGCCCTGACCTTCCCCCGAATACTCTGGCTGTACTAAAGATGGTGTAGGAGTGCTCTGAGCTGGCTGTGTTGCAAATCTAGACTGCTGCTGAGGCCGTCCTCCCCGAGAGCTACCAAAAGATCCGGCCGTCTTGGCCTTCTTCTGCTGCTGATATCTGTCGACCCGTCGGCCTCTACGCTCCTCGCATCCAAGTGCATGAGCCTGCATGCGGGCAATGTCCATGCCCGGCTGAAGAGCCACACCTGAGCAAGACTCTGCCAAGTAGTCATCCAGTCCCGTGACGTAGCGATGCACTCGGTCCTCCATATCTGCTACTAATGCAGGGACATATCGAGCCAACAAATCGAACTCAACGTTGTACTCGGCAGGCGCTTCTTCTCGGCCTCAAAGATCAAAAATCTGCCGGCGTGCTCTCATTCGTGGCGGCAAGAAATGAGTGAGAAATGCCTCGAGAACTCGTCCCATACCGCTGGAGGCGCATGCTCTCCGGGATAGCTCCACGAATCAAACCGATCGCGGTATCACGCGGCCGTCGCGAACCAAGATCACGGACTCGGTCTCGAAGCCTTGATCACTCTCGTGATCCGTCAGAATCGCCGGATGAACTCCTGCGGATCATCCTCAGGCCTCGACCCGTAGAACTCTGCGGGGCTACAACTCAGAAAATCCCGTAGCCTCAAACTATCCGACCTCGGGTGAACCACGGGTACTCATCGGCTCGGCTGCTGCATCCGGCCTATCACCGTATGCGGCCTGATCACGGCGAATCGAGCCATCTCTTCAGTAACCCATCTCTGCTCCCGGTGTGGGGTTTGGAGGCGCAGTCTTGTGGTCTCAGCCACTGCAGCGGCTCTAAACCCTGCTGGGGCTGGCGGCGTCGTGGAACTCGCCGTCTGAGGAATCGCCTCGGGTATAGACTGGGCCCGGGCCCTCGTGACCCTCTGTGTCCTACTAGCAGCTCCCTCGACTGCCTTGCCCTTCTGGGCCCGAGTTGCCTTACGTGGAGGCATAACTGTTAAAGAAAGGAAATACGTTAGAGGGGTCCAACTTATAACATAGCTCTAAGGCACGATCTCAGAGTGAGAAGAATGGAAACCAATCCTAAATATCCTATAGCCTCCTGATTATTGGTGTGGTGCACAACACACCAATAATCAAGACTCTACTAGATACGGTCTGTAGACACTTTCCGAGGATTAACTGCTCTGATACCACTTTTGTCACGACCCGTTCCGGGGCCCGTGACTGGTGCCTTACCCGGGCACCCAAGTAGTCATACATCAGAGAAATCAGCGGAATAATAAACAAGACATGAAACAATATGAAAAGAGAAACAGTTTATCTGAGAAAAAGTTGCCTTTCGGCATATATATATATGTACCAAGTCTGGCAGTTACATCCCAACTTTACAACAGGACTACAGACCTCTAAGGAAGTAAACAACTATGGCGGGACAGGACCCCGCCATACCCTGAATGTACAAAATATCTACAACACCAGGGAGAGTCATACCAAAAGTCGAGCCTCCGGAGAAATGAAGCTCCTGACACCAGAGTAAGGATCCTAAGAATGAGGATCTACCACCTGCTTCCCCTTACCTGCGGCATGAACGCATCCCCCCGAAGGAGGTCAGTACAACAGGTACCAAGTATGTGAAGCTGTAAAGTACTGAAATGAAATCAAAGTATTTTTAAAACCATTTACAAATACAACCAGTTCAACCGCATAGTGCCACAAAGATAGACAAGAGCAAAAATAGATATAATGTAACTGGTCTTTTCTAGGCCGCTAATGATCGAAGCAAGTCCAATCGCCCATAGTATCATTATGCGTGCCTAATCCTGGAACTCCCTCAGTCCGCATAGGTCACATGCACTCCGCATGAGGTATTCTCGTCGGGGTAGCTAACCCGCGGCATCCTCCTGGACTCCCGCAGTCCGCATAGTCACACAGTCCGCATGAGGTATTCCTCGAATCATAGTCACATAGACCGCATGAGGTATACCTCGCATCGGGTAACACACCCGGAGTGATCATCCTGGAACTCCCACAGCTCCGCATGGTCACACAGACCGCATGAGGTATTCCTCGCATCGAGGGTGGCAAGTCTTCGGCATCATAACAAGTCAGGGGGGTATGTGATATAATAACAGTACAACGGGCTTAACGTTTAACAACGTAAGCACAACAAGAATAACCCCCTTACACAAACATCACAAGACACTAACACACATAGCATCATAACATGTTTACTTATCAAACCATCTTACTACACTTTCCAGAGATCAATACAAGACTTTCATAAACAAATAAGTAAACCATTCCTTTTATCTTTCTTAAGTCGTTATACCTAACTTCCCATAAAGCTAGTATAACTCTTAAACTTTTAAAACTAAGTATTACTTTTCTTTCAAAAATGATTCATAACTCTTTTGAAATACTTCAAGATTCTTATTATTTAAAACTCAAGTCAAAGGACATCAGAGTAAAACCAATTTTAGTTAACACACGTACGTCTACCGTACTATATATATATCAAAAATATCATGCTCAAGAGGATAGGAAGAATCACATACCTCCTCGGTGAAATCCACCTGCCAAGTCGAATATGTCGCGCGCAGAGTATCAACCTATAATAGTCAAATACGTCTATCAACGTCTAGACTACTCTGTAGAATATTCTAAGCAGGGGGTTCTCTATTCTACGGAAAACCGGGCAGCAATTCCCTACCCGTTAAACTACACAAGTCTACTGTAAATACAGTCCTATGTAAGTACAGTTCAATTCTCTTCTTTTATACCATCCTTCTATACGTCTTATACTCATTTCTATACTACTACACTATGTAATCTCCAATTATAATAGAAGGACAAGATATTTACCTCGACAAGCCCAAAATTATCCAAGATATATGTCGATCCTGAGCAAGGTTTAGCTCCTATTCGCACTCCGACTCCAAGAAACCCTTAGAAGTTTCCAAACAACTTCTACCTAATACTTCAACCAACTATGAAGATTTCCCCAGGGTTTCGTTTTGTGACTAATGGATATAAGGTATATTTCTGGGCTTTTAGTGTAGAGGTAACTTTGGAATACTACAAGGTATTTGGCTAAGGTATTTTGGCATAGTAACAATACTTGGAGAATAATTTTTCTACCAAGGGGGGGGGGTGTTTCTTCGGACGAGACACTAGGAAAGGGGTGGGAGGAGTTGGACGAGAACTAGCAACTAAGGGGGAAGGATTTTGGAGACTTGGAATGTGTTTAAGTGGATGAAGAAGTCTTGCACAAGAGGGGGGCATTTATAGAACCACCAAGGGCCATGATTAAAACAAATGGAGGGTGAAGATTTGGATCCAAGTGAAGAATGAGGTCTTCCAACCAAGTGTCCACCACAATGTTGGGACATATGTCCACCACAACCTTGGAACATATGTCCACCACAACAAAGAGCCATGTCGCCTTCCACTAGCACAAAAAAACGTCCAAGGCAAGCCCCCACTTGCCCACAAAATCGTCCACCTACCTACTCCCACTCACCCAAAGAAAATATCTTCCAAAACTTGACCATTTGACTTGTCCACTAGCCCAACATTTTCGTCCAAACATGCCACCTAAGGGTGCCACATGTCGCCCTCCTATTGGTCCAAAATATTTCGTCTCTCGGAAAAATCCGTAATCGGTTAAAATATTAAAAACGTAGAATTTCCTTCACAAGGTTCGGAATCTTTTCCGTCGAAAGTTCACAATTTCAACCTTAACCTAATTAGGGTTTGAATAATCGTACGTACGTCCTCGCATACATACTCTGGAAGTACGGGGTATAACATTCTCCCCTCCTTAGAAACATTCGTCCTGAATGTTCCTTCTCAAGACAGATAACGATAAAGTTCCTCCTAACTTTAACAGTTTGCAAATGCCACACATGGCCACAATACAACACTTAAGCAAATATGTCAATGAAAAATTTACAAGTAGGAAAGTGAGTTACCTGGAGGTGTGGGGAATAAGTGAGGATACCTCTGCCTCATGTCCTCCTCCGCTTCCCACGTCATCTCCTCTCTGTGCTCGTTCCGCCATAAGACACTTGCGGAATCCACATCCTTTGCGTAGTCGCTAACTCGATGATCGAGTATCGTGATGGGAATCTCTCATACGATAACCCTCGGTCACCGGACATCATCAATCGGTGCACTCTAGATGGATCCTCGATACATCTCTCAAAGATAGAAACATGAAAACCGGATGCGCTTCCTCGGATCGGACGGCAGATCCAACTCATAGGCAACCTTGCCTACCCTGCGGACAATCTGATAAGGCCCAATGTACCTTGGGCTGAGCTTCCCTTTCTTCCCAAACCTCATCACACCCTTCATGGGTGACACCTTCAGGAAAACCCAATCATCAACCTCAAACTCCAGATGCCGACGACGATGATCTGCATACGACTTACATCGACTACGCCGTCAAGAATCGCTCCGGATAAGCTTCACCTTATCCACCGCCGCACCAAGTCCGGTCCTACTAATCGCACCTCGCCCATCAAACCAGCCTATCGGCGATCGCACTTCCTCATACAAGGCCTCATAAGGCGCCATCGAATCGGAGTGGTAGCTATTATTATACGCAAACTCTACTAGCGGAAAATGATCCTCCCAGCTACCTCTGAAATCAATAACACAGGCTCGCAGCATATCCTCAAGAGTCTGGATAGTGCGCTCTGCTGTCCGCTGCATGCGAGGATGGAAAGCGATCGAGGCTCACTGCGTCCCTAACCTTCGGAAAGACCTCGAAGTTAGTCATAAATCGGGCTCCTGCATGCGATATGATCGAAATAGGGACCCCATGCAGTCTCACGATCTCTCGGATGTAAAGTCTAGCATAATCCTCAGCCGAAAAAGTCGTCCTGACGGGAAGAAAGTGGGCTGATTTCGTCAGCCTGTCGACGATAACCCAGATAGAATCATGCTTCCTCTGAGTGCGAGGTAACCCTGTGATAAAGTCCATGTTGATCACCTCCCACTTCCAGGTCGGGATCTCTACCGTCTACAATAATCCTCCAGGCCTCTGGTGCTCTACCTTTACCTGCTGACAACACGGGCACTGAGCCACAAACTCTGCAACGTCCCTCTCCAAGCCATCCCACCAATACACAGATCTGAGGTCGTGGTACATCTTTGTCGACCCCGGATGGATAGAGTAATGCGCGCTGTGTGCTTCCCCTAGAACCTGCTGCCGAAGTCCTGCAATATCTGGAACACACAACCTGCCCTCAAACCTTAGCACCCCATCAGGTGCTACCTCAAAAGGACCCTTCCCCTCACGAAGATCCGTATCACGATACCGCGTCAAAACCGGATCCTCAAACTATTTCCTCTTCACCTCCTCGACGATGGAAGATTCAGCAACCTCTCGAACTCGAACCCCACTGCTATCAGAAACAATCAATCGGACTCCAAGGCTCTCTAACTGATGTAACTCGCGGACCATGCCCCTCCTCTCTGGCTGCACATCTGATAGACTCCCCATCGACCTACGACTAAGGGCATCTGCCACAACATTGGCCTTCCCCGGGTGGTACAAGATATCGACATCATAATCATTCAGTAACTCTAACCACCGTCTCTGTCGTAAGTTCAGCTCCCTCAGGCTGAAAATATACTGGAGGCTCTTGTGGTCTGTGTAAATATCCACATGAACCCCATACAAATAGTGCCTCAAGATCTTCAAGGCGTGAATCACCGCTGCCAACTCCAAATCATGGGTGGGGTAGTTCCTCTCATGCTTCTTAAGCTGTCGGGATGCGTACGCTATAACCTTGCCCTGCTGCATCAACACACATCCAAGCCCGATTCTTGACGCATCACAATACACCACATAGCCGTCTAGACCCTCTGGAAGAGTAAGAACTGGGGCAGTCGTCAGCCTCTCCTTCAGTAACTGGAAACCCTGACACAAGCATCAGTCCACTGAAACTTAGCTCCCTTCTGAGTCAGCTTGGTCAAAGGTGCCGAAATAGAAGCAAACTTCTCCACGAACCTCCAATAGTAACCTGCAAGGCCCGAAATCGCACACTGCCGGAGTAGTAGGTCAGGCCAACTCGATCGCTCGATCTTGGCGTATTCACGAATACCATCACCTCTGCAATGTGCCCAAGAAAAGCCACGAAGCCAACCAAAACTCACATTTGGAAAACTTGGCGTATAATCGCTGGTCTGGAGAACTCTCAAGACAATCCTCAAATGCTCGCGACTCTCGCTCTGGCGAGAATAAACCAAGATGTCATCAATGAATACTATCACAAACGTATCCAAAAATGGCTTGAACACTCGGTTCATCAAATCCATAAATACCGCCGGATCATTGGTCAAACCGAAAGACATAACCCTGAACTCATAGTGCCCGTACCGGGTCCGGAATCCAGTCCTAGGGACATCCGCCTCCCTAACTCGCACCTGATGATAGCCCGATCGCAGATCAATTTTGGAGAAACATCTCGCACCCTGCAACTGGTCGAACAAATCATCAATCCTGGGAAGGGGGTATCTGTTCTTAATAGTCACCTTGTTCACCGCTCGTAATCAACACACGCGCGGCGTCCGCCCTTCTTCTTCACGAACAATACCGGCCCTCCCCAGGGAGAAACACTAGGTCTGATGAAGACCTTCTCCAGCAACTCTCTCAGCTGGTCCTTCAACTCTCTCAACTCGGCAGGTTCCATTCTGTATGGCGGAATGGATATAGGAAGTGTCCGGCAAACATCGATACAAAACTCTATCTCCTCTCGGGAGGATACGGGAGGTCGTCTGAAACACATCCGGGAACTCTCGACTCATCGGGTGAAAATCTGGTACCGCAGCCTCAGTATCAAACACACGAATGAGATGGTAGATATACCCCTTCTGCACCATCTTCCTAGCCTTGAGGTAAGAAATAAACCTACCCCTCGGCGACACAGTGTTCCCCTCCCACTCAATAACCGGCTCCCCAGGAAACTGGAACCGTATCACTCTCTCCCTGCAGTCTACGTTGGCGTAGCAAGAAGCTAACCAATCCATACCCATGATCACATCGAAATTAGTCATATCCAACTCTATCAAGTCGGCTAGGGTCTGATGACTGCATATAGTCACTGGACAAGCCCTATATACCTGCCGAGCTACCACCGAATCACCCACTGGCGTAGCTACCTCGAAAGGGTCTATGGACTCAGGCTCTATCCCTATCCTACTAGCAATATGGGGAGATATATAGGACAGAGTAGAACCCGGATCTATCAAGGCATACACGTCACAACAAGAAACTGATAAAGTACCTGTGACGACATCCGGCGACGCCTCCTGGTCCTGCCGGCTGGACAAGGCATAAATGCGGTTCTGAGGACCGCTAGAACTAGGACCCCTGCCACGACCTCTGTCGCGACCTGCTGGTCCCTGAGCACCCTTCCCTCCGGGGCGAGTAACCGTAGGTGAAGAAGACCTGGCGAAAGACCAGTGGTGACCCTACCATCTGCGCCTGCAGTGGACGATCTCGCATAGTGACCCTGCTGACCGCAAGAATAACAAACTCATGAAGTAGGACCACAATTCCCGTAATGGGATCTACTGCATCGGCCACACTGAGGGGGTGGTCCGTCGGTTAGCACCTTCGCTACGGAAGTCGAAGTCACGGGGACTCGACCTTTCCCCGAATACTCTGGCTGTACTAAAGATGGTGTAGGAGTGCTCTGAGCTGGTTGTGGTGCAAATCTAGACTGCTGCTGATATCTGTCGACCCGTCGGCCTCTACGCTCCTCGCATCCAAGTGCATGAGCCTGCATGCGGGCAATGTCCATGCCCGGCTGAAGAGCCACACCTGAGCAAGACTCTGCCAAGTAGTCATCCAGTCCCGTGACGTAGCGATGCACTCGGTCCTCCATATCTGCTACTAATGCAGGGACATATCGAGCCAACAAATCGAACTCAACGTTGTACTCGGTATGCGGCGCTACGTCTCGGCTCAAGATCAAAAATCTGTCGGCGTGCTCTCCTCATTCGTGGCGGCAAGAAATGAGTGAGAAATGCCTCGAGAACTCTTCCCATCTCGCTGAGGCGCATGCTCTCCCGGGATAGCTCGCGAATCAAACGATCGGCGGTATCACGCGGCCGTCGCGAATCAAGATCACGGACTCGGTCTCGAAGCCTTGATCACTCTACGATCCTCAGAATCGCTTCGGATGAACTCCTGCGGATCATCCTCGTGCCTCGACCCGTAGAACTGGCGGGCTACAACTCGAGAAAATCCGTAGCCTCAAACTATCCGACTCGGGTGAACGCGGGTACTCTCGAATCGGCTGCTGCGTCGGCCTATCCTCGTGTTCGGCCACAATCACGGCGATGGCGAGCCATCTCTCAGTAACCCATCTCCTGCTCCGGTGTGGGATCGAGGCGCAGTCTTGTGGTCTCATCACCATCGCGGCGGCTCTAACCTGCTTTGGGCGGCGTCGTGGAACTCGCCGTCTGAGGTATCACCTCGGGTATAGACTGGGCCTGGGCCCTCGTGACCCTCTGTGTCCTACTAGCAGCTCCTCGTTGCCTTGCCTACGGGCGGGTTGCCTTACGTGGAGGCATAACTGTTAAAGAAAGGAAATACGTTAGAGGGGTCCAACTTATAACATAGCTCTAAGGCACGATCTCAGAGTGAGAAGAATGGAAACCAATCCTAAATATCCTATAGCCTCCTGATTATTGGTGTGGTGCACAACACACCGATAATCAAGACTCTACTAGATACGGTCTGTAGACACTTTTCGAGGATTAACTGCTCTGATACCACTTTTGTCACGACCCGTTCCGGGGCCCGTGACTGGTGCCTTACCCGGGCACCCAAGTAGTCATACATCAGAGAAATCAGCGGAATAATAAACAAGACATGAAACAATATGAAAAGAGAAAGAGTTTATCCGAGAAAAAGTTGTCTTTCGGCATATATATATATACCAAGTCTGGCAGTTACATCCCAACTTTACAACAGGACTACAGACCTCTAAGGAAGAAAACAACTATGGCGGGACAGGGCCCCGCCATACCCTGAATGTACAAAATATCTACAACACCAGGGAGAGTCGTACCAAAAGTCGAGCCTCCGGAGAAATGGAGCTCCTGACACCAGAGTAAGGATCCTAAGAATGAGGATCTACCACCTACTTCCCCTTACCTGCGGCATGAACGCAGCCGAAGAGGTCGATAACAGGTACCAAGTATGTGAAGCTGTAAAGTACTGAAATGAAATCAAAGTATTTTTAAAACCATTTACAAATACAACCAGTTCAACCGCACATAGTGCCACAGCATAGACAAGAGCAAAAATAGATATAATGTAACTGGTCTTTTCTAGGCCGCTAATGATCGAAGCAAGGCCAATCGCCCATAGTATCATTATGCGTGCCTAATCTTGGAACTCCGCGATCGCATAGTCACACATACCGCGCATGAGGTATTCTCGCATCGGGGTAGCTAACCGCGGCATCCTCGCGGACTCCCACGATCCGCATAGTCACACGCCGCATGAGGTATTCCTCGAATCATAGTCACACAGACCGCATGAGGTATACGTCGCATCGGGTAACACACCCGGAGTGATCATCCTGGAACTCCCACAGCTCCGCATGGTCACACAGACCGCATGAGGTATTCCTCGCATCGAGGGTGGCAAGTCCTTGGCATCATAACAAGTCAGGGGGGTATGTGATATAATAACAGTACAACGGGCTTAACGTTTAACAACGTAAGCACAACAAGAATAACCCCCTTACACAAACATCACAAGACACTAACACACATAGCATCATAACATGTTTACTTATCAAACCATCTTACTACACTTTCCAGAGATCAATACAAGACTTTCATAAACAAATAAGTAAACCATTCCTTTTATCTTTCTTAAGTCGTTATACCAAACTTCCCATAAAGCTAGTATAACTCTTAAGCTTTTAAAACCAAGTATTACTTTTCTTTCAAAAATGATTCATAACTCTTTTGAAATACTTCAAGATTCTTATTATTTAAAACTCAAGTCAAAGGACATCAGAGTAAAACCAATTTTAGTTAACACACGTACGTCTACCGTACTATATATATATCAAAAATATCATGCTCAAGAGGATAGGAAGAATCACATACCTCCTCGGCGAAATCCACCTGCCAAGTCGAATATGTCGCGCGCAGAGTATCAACCTATAATAGTCAAATACGTCTATCAACGTCTAGACTACTCTGTAGAATATTCTAAGCAGAGGGTTCTCTATTCTACGGAAAATCGGGCAGCACTTCCCTACCCGTTAAACTACACAAGTCTACTGTAAATACAGTCCTATGTAAGTACAGTTCAATTCTCTTCTTTTATACCATCCTTCTATACGTCTTATACTCATTTCTATACTACTACAGTATGTAATCTCCAATTACAATAGAAGGACAAGATATTTACCTCGACAAGCCCAAAATTATCCAAGATATATGTCGATCCTGAGCAAGGTTTAGCTCCTATTCTGCACGCTCCGATAGCTCCAAGAAACCCTTAGAAGTTTCCAAACAACTTCTACCTAATACTTCAACCAACTATGAAGATTTCCCCAGGGTTTCGTTTTGTGACTAATGGATATAAGGTAGTATTTCTGGGCTTTTAGTGTAGAGGTAACTTTGGAATACTACAAGGTATTTGGCTAAGGTATTTTGGCATAGTAACAATACTTGGAGAATAATTTTTCTACCAAGGGGGGGGGGGGGTGTTGCTTCGGACGAGACACTAGGAAAGGGGGGGAGGAGTTGGACGAGAACTAGCAACTAAGGGGGAAGGATTTTGGAGACTTGGAATGTGTTTAAGTGGATGAAGAAGTCTTGCACAAGAGGGGGGTATTTATAGAACCACCAAGGGCCAAGATTAAAACAAATGGAGGGTGAAGATTTGGATCCAAGTGAAGAATGAGGTCTTCCAACCAAGTGTCCACCACAATGTTGGGACATATGTCCACCACAGCCTTGGAACATATGTCCACCACAACAAAGAGCCATGTGGCCTTCCACTAGCACAAAAAACGTCCAAGGCAAGCCCCCAGTTGCCCACAAAATCGTCCACCTACCTACTCCCACTCACCCAAAGAAAATATCTTCCAAGACTTGACCATTTGACTTGTCCACTAGCCCAACATTTTCGTCCAAACATGCCACCTAAGGGTGCCACATGTCGCCCTCCTATTGGTCCAAAATATTTCGTCTCTCGGAAAAATCCGTAATCGGTTAAAATATTAAAAACGTAGAATTTCCTTCACAAGGTTCAGATTCTTTTCCGTCGAAAGTTCACAATTTCATCCTTAACCTAATTAGGGTTTGAATAATCGTACGTACGTCCTCGCATACATACTCTGGAAGTACGGGGTATAACACATTTCTTGCCCCCACAGATGAGGAGGGCTCGGGCCGACAGATTTTTGATGTTGAGGCAGGATGGGCGTACGGTTCGGGAGTACAACGTGGAGTTCGACTCGTTGGCCCGATATGTCCCGGCGTTAGTGGCAAATATGGAAGACAGAGTGCACCGCTACGTCATGGGGCTCGATGACTACTTGGCAGAGGCTTGCTCTGGTGTAGCTCTTCAGTCGGGCATGGACATTGCCCGCATGCAGGCTTATGCGCAGGTGTGAGGCGGAGAGGTCGACGGAATGGCCGGGATCGGCGAAGAGGCGAGCAGCAGGTCTTTTGGCGACTTTCAAGCGGACCGCCTCGGCCAGAACTAGTTATGCGCCTCCGCCAAGACTGAGCGATCCTCCACGGTCTTCAGGCATCCAGTGTATTGAAGCATGTCGTGGGCTCGAGGTTGGCTTTTCGGGGGAGTAGTGGTGTTGACCAGATGAGGCCACCCTTACCTCAGTGTGGCCGTTGCGGTAGAATCCATAAGGGGGAGTGTCGTGCTGGTTCGGGAGGTTGTTTTACATGCGGCCAACAGGGCCATTTTGCGAGAAATTGTCCGACCAGAGGTAGCGCGGATGTAGAGACTCGGCCCCGGGATCTATGGTGGTTCATCACCTTCTGCTACTGCAGTATGCGCCTGCGGCCTATGATTAGAGTGAAGCGGTAGATACAGGTATATCCTTAACCCTCTAGAGATTAGTATGCTTTTGTAGTGGCACCTTTTGAATCAAAACAACATCTTATAGAGTTCTCTATGATTTTATCCCCTCTTGTAGTGGCACCTTTTGAGTGACCACCCCTCCCCTCTATCTCTTCTTGTTTGCATTACGTTGAGGCTTGAGATACCTCAACGACTGATTGTAGCCACTTCCTTTTCGTTATTAGTAATAATATTTGCATTTACCTAAAAAAAAAAAAAAAAAAAAAAAAGTATGCTTGTTATGATGATCTTATTATTGTGTGCTATGTACGGTTAGCATTGTGTTATTGGTGAGTTAGAAAACATGGGTGGTTGAAAAGGTAAGTATCGGGGTATGGAAGGTGTGAACCTAGAATATTACACGTCGAGACCTTAGATGTAAGGTCGTCTCGAGTAGAAGATGTTGCGGGTGATCCTTGTCGGAGAGCATTATATACATAGGGTGTACCAGTGGGATAATTCCTGGGGTTGTGTAAGATGAAAGTGGTAGCTTTCAGGACTTGAATAGGTAAGATTGTTCCGGATCGGGGAACAAGAGTTTGACGCGATTATGGGTCGGGTTGAGGACCATTCGCGGGTCGACCCATGACCGGTTTGGGGTGGGGTCGATTCGAGTGGTCCCGCCGGTGGTAGGGTCACGAGGGTGCTAAGCCGTGTTTAGGTAACCATCGTAGAGTTCGTGGATACGTTCGACCAGAATCGGACCATGAAGACTGGGAATGGCCTTAAGGGAATTTGAAGCTAGTAAGATGACCAAGTTTGGAGGTAGTGACTCGAGGTTTTGGAAATCAAGTAATGGTGAAGTGGGGTAAGTATACTAGAAAGAGTTCGGTGTCTGAGAAAGTCTGACAGTAAGGAAGGAAGCGAATATGTGTTAAGAGGATGGAAGTGATCTTTTTGTGAAGTGAAGGTGCGAAGAAAGTAGCCTTTAGACCATGGGTGGAAGCTTTTGAGATCTTAGAGGTGATTCCTTGTTGGCTTGGATTTGGGTTTTCGCGTGTGTTATATTATGGCCAATGGTGGCATAATTGGTTTCGTAAGTATAGTAGTTGAGACTATACCGGCGCGTGTACTTTGGAGACTTAGAAGGAACATTCGGGACGAATGTTTCTAAGGGGGGAAGAATGTTATACCCCGTATTTCCAGAGTATGTATACAAGGACGTATGTACGAATATTCAAGCCCTAATTAGGTTAAGGATGAAAATTGTGAGCTTTCAACGGAAAAGTTTCCGAACCTTGTGAAGGAAATTCTACGTTTTCAATAATTTATTTAATTTGGATTTTTCCGAGAGATGAAATATTTGGACCAATAGGAGGGCGACATGTGGCAACCTTAGGTGGCATGGTGGACGAAAATGTTGGGCTAGTGGACAAGTCAAATAGTCAAGTCTTGGAAGTTATTTTCTTTGGGTTAGTGGGAGTAGGTGGGGGCGTTTTTGTGGGGCATGAGGGAAGGCCTTGTGGACGTTTTTCTTGAGCAAGTGGGTGGCCACTTGGCTCTTTGTTGTGGTGGACATATGTCCCAATGTTGTGGTGGACATATGTCCCAACATTGTGGTGGCCACTTGGTGGAAGACTCCTATCACGACCCGACCCCGGGCCGCGACTGGTGCCCTACCTGGGCACCCTGTTCAGGTATACGTCAGAGAATAGCAGCGGAACATACACAACATAAACACATGTGTAACAATAAAACATCCCAGGCAAGCCGATAAGGCCGCCTTCCAATATATATAACAAAATCAAAAGTACAACTGTACAACATCAGTTCTTACAGCCCAACCACATATGTGAATACAAACCTCTAGGAATAATAACTGTGGCGGGACAGGGCCCCGCCATACCCCTGAATGTACAAAAATCTACAACACCAGGGAAAAGACTGTACCAAAAGAGACAAGCCTCCGGATAAATGGAGCTTCTGACGTCTGATAAGTGATCTTAAGAATGTGGATCCGCCACCTGCTTACCCTTTCCTGCGGCATGAACGCAGCCCCCGAGGAAGGGGGTCAGTACACAATATGTACCAAGTATGTAAAACTGGAAAAATACTGTAATTACATCATAAGTCTAAATCAAAGCCAGAGACAGGTATGATAATCAAATTACAGTACACTGTGCCTTACTAACAATGAGAGTAAAATAGGGGTATACTTACAACGAAAAATAGGATTGAAATCCTACTCCTGGGACTATTTCACCCGCATAGGTCCAGTGGACCCGCGTGAGGTATTCCTCGCATAGGACTATTTCACCCGCATAAGCCCTTACGGACTCGCATGAGGTATTCCTCGCATAGGCTGGACCCGCCCGCATGGGACTATTTCACCCGCATAAGCCCTTACGGACTCGCATGAGGTATTCCTCGCATCGTGGGTAGCAAATCCACGGAAATATGCAATGCCACAATCCCGGGGAATGACCCCGCAACGAATAATATATCACTAGCCCAAATCCGGCTATCATACATAACATAAGCACTACCGGCTTATCATACAATATGTAAGCAAGTTAAGAAATCCCCTAACTTCTTACTATTCTTGTTTATAAACACTCTCATTTTAGTTTACCTAAGGCACTAACATGTCTTTTATAAAAGTCCGGGAATTTAACCCAAGTACTACGTACTTCTACTCTTTAAAACAATGACTCTTTTTAGTAGAAAACTTCCAAGATACTATTAATCGTAGTATCAAGTCCAAATTACATTTCAAGGTAAGTCACAACACCCTTAGAAATAAAGTTAAGTTTCTAAATCAAGTGACTCCTTTTCTTATAAAACCTTAGGCAATTGATGCCTTAAAATCGAATTGCCTTCCATAAATCAAGTCATTTATCTTTCCATAAAGTCAATATAACCAACTCCCCATAAAGTCGTTATATTCACTTTATACTTTAGTCAAATACAATTTCCTATCCAAGGGACTTATACGTTTAAAACGAAACAAGTATCACATACTTTAAAACTCTTCAAGTCCCTTAACTTTAATAAAACTTAAGACATCCTTAATACTTTCAAAGAAGCGAGTTAATCTCCTAACTCACCCGATTTGGCCATTCAATAAACTAGTAAAGGATATCAAGATCTTGTACCTCTATCGTACTATATACGCGTAACTAGTCATGCTCAAAGGATAGGAAAAGTTCTACATACCTTGTCGGGTCAACCACTTGCCAAGTAAAAAGTCCCGCCCATAGTATGTCAACCTATAATATTCACAATACGTCTATTAACGCCTTACTTCAAACGTAGAATATTATAAGTGTTAAGTCTCCAATTTCTACGGAAAATCGGACAACACCTCCTTTGTTTTTACTAACTTTGCCACCTTTTTCAAGGCCGAATACAATAACCAAACACGCCCCATTTAAGGCACAATCAAAGCAATTAATCGATAGGGGATTACACGCCTACTAGACGTGTAAAATTCCGCCCCACAAACGATAACAATCTAATACAAACTACAAGTCCAAATTCGGCCACATTGAGTTCAACAATACCAATTCTTATTCAATTTCCATTTCAATCCAAATTGGTAGCATAATATGATATCAAGTCGCATTTGGTTATAACTACCATAATCTTCAAGTCAATAACATGCGACGATTCTAACAACGATTAAATTGTAATCCAACTTAGTCATGGCTTACATTACATTTCGGATTTAAGCTACAAGCAATCCATAATACTTATAAACTTCAACATATCAACTTCATGCTAACAACAACAATATAAACATATAATCTTGTAACACCTTTTAAAAGACAAGATTATAACTCAATGAACCTTAATCCAACTCCAATCCGAAGTCGCTCCTTAGTAGTTTAGAGCCTCTCCAAGACACTTCAATCCGCTTGTTGAGACCCTTAGAACAACACCAACAAAAATCCCTCAAATCTCCAAACAAAACTAGAAAGACAACTAGGTTTTCGTTTTGCGACTAACCCGTAAACTATCTTTTTCCAAGATTTTTCTATTGAGATATGTTTACAATACACTCTAGAACCTTGCTTTAAAGTGTGGAACTAAAAGAACAAGGAACAAAGATTTTTCCTTTCTCTTGTGAGGGAACCCGAGAGCATGCCTATGTTCATCCAATTTTTTGTGAAAATTTTTCTAAGTGTTGGCTCTCTCTTGCTACTAGTAGTAATATAAAGGAACATGGAGGGTCAAGATGCAACCATTTGGGTGGCTAGGATAAGGTCTTAGCAAATATCAAGACTTATGTGGGTCCTTTGACTTAGTCAAGATTATCAAGCTACAACTTGGAAGACTTAGTCATACAAGACTATGGTCAATGACCATCTTAGCCATTCTATTTTTCGTCCAAGGCACATTAAGGGGGGTGACACATGTCGCCCTCCCATTCGTCACAATAATACATTTTCCGACAATTTCATAATTCCGATAAATTTTTACAAGTCTCAAATCTTAGCACTTGTGAGTTCTTACGTACGTTCTTAAAAACATGTCATGTAAATACGGGGTGTAACATTCTTCCCCCCTTAGAAACATTCATCCCCGAATGTTCTTTCGGAGTCAAACTTATAATTAGCGACATAGTTTCCTTTCACAACCCCGACATACCAAAAATGCCATTCAAGGCCACATAATAGCATTCAGGCAAAAGAAAATACTTCAATTTAAAACTTGACAAGTAAGGGAAGATGAATTACCTGAAGGTATAGGAAATAAGTGAGGATACTTCCTCAACATGTCCTCCTCCGCTTCCCAAGTCATCTCATCCCGGTTATCATTTCTTCACAGGACTTTGACGGAAGCTACATCCTTGGTCCGCAGTAGCCTGACCTGGCGATCGAGTATCGCTATGGGACTCTCCTCATACGATAACCCCTCTGTCACCTGGACCTCACTAGTAGGGAAAACTCTCGCTGGATCACCGATACACTTCCGCAACATAGAAACATGGAAGACCGGATGTACCGCCTCTAACTCTGATGGCAGATCCAACTCGTAGGCAACCTTGCCCACTCTACGGACAATCTGGTAGGGCCCAATGTACCTTGGACTGAGCTTCCCCTTCTTACCGAATCTCATCACACCCTTCATGGGTGACACCTTCAAGAAGACCCAATCGTCTACCTGAAACTCCAAATGCCGCCGCCGATTATCCGCATATGACTTCTGCCGACTCTGGGCTGCTAACAGTCTCCCCTGGATAAGCTTCACCTTATCCACAGCCTGTTGTACCAAGTCTGGGCCAACTAACTGTACCTCGCCCACGTCGAACCAACCGATCGGCGACCTGCATTTCCGCCCATATAAAGCCTCGTATGGCGCCATCTGTATACTGGAATGGTAGCTGTTGTTGTAAGCAAACTCCACAAGAGGCAAATGATCCTCCCAGCTACCACTGAAATCAATCACGCAGGCTCGCAGCATATCCTCAAGTGTCTGGATAGTACGCTCTGCCTGCCCGTCAGTCTGAGGATGAAATGTTGTACTGAGACTCACCTGTGTCCCTAAACCCTTCTGGAAAGACCTCCAGAAGTTAGCCGTAAACTGGGCTCCCCTATCAGATATAATCGACACTGGGACACCGTGCAGCCTCACAATCTCTCTGATGTACAATCTGGCATAGTCCTCAGCCGAAAACGTCGTCCTGACTGGAAGGAAATGGGCTGATTTCGTCAGCCTGTCAACAATAACCCAAATGGAGTCGTACTTCCTCTGAGTACGAGGTAACCCTGTAACAAAGTCCATGTTGATCACCTCCCACTTCCAAGTCGGAATCTCAATAGCCTGCAATAATCCATTGGGCCTCACGGTGCTCGACCTTGACTCGGCAATTAGGACATTGTGCAACAAAACCTGCCACGTCCCTCTTCAGGCCATCCCACCAATACAAACATCTGAGGTCATGGTACATCTTGGTCGACCCCGGATAAATAGAATAACGAGCACTGTGTGCCTCCCCCAGAATCTGCTGACGAAGTCCTGACACATCGGGAACACACAACCGACCCTCAAATCTCAGCACCCCATCAGCGCTACCTCGAATAGACTCTTCTCCTCCCGAAGAGCTGCGTCTCGATCTGCGTACCAACCGGGTCCTCAAACTGTCACCTCTTCACCTCATCAACGATGGAAGACTCGGCAACCTTACGAACCCGTACCCCACTATCGTCGGTATCGATCAAACGAACCCCAAGGCTCGCTAACTGGTGGATCTGACGGACCATGTCCTGTCTCTGCAGGTACCTCGGCGGGCTCCCATAGATCTACGACTCAAGGCATCAGCAACTACGTTGGCCTTCCCCGGATGGTATAGAATATCAACATCATAATCTTTCAGCAACTCTAACCACCGTCTCTGCCTCAGGTTCAGCTCCCTCTGCCTGAAGATATACTGGAGGCTCTTGTGGTCTGTATAAATATCCACATGAACCCCATACAAATAATGTCTCCAAATCTTCAAGGCATGAATAACTGCGGCCAACTCTAAGTCATGGGTAGGGTAATTCCTCTTATGCTTAGTAGCGCCGGAAGCATAGGCTATAACTCTTGCCGTCTTTGCATCAAACACACCCTGGCCCGATGCAGAGGCATCACAATAGATCACGTGCGTCTAACCCGCCGGGAAGAGTAGAAGCGGGTTGTAGTCAACCTTTCCTTCAAAGAATCGGAAACCTTTCTCGCAAGCCTCATCGGCTGGAACTTGGTCGCCTTATGAGTCACCTAGTCAGCGGTCTTGAAATCAAGCAAAGCGCTCCAAACCTACAATAATAACTCGGTCCCAAGCTGCGCACCTCGGTCGGAGTAGTAGGTCTCGACCAAGACTTGATCGCCTCGATCTTTGCCGTATCCACGAACACCATCAGCCCAATAATATGCCCGGGAATGCCACCGAGGCCAACCAAAACTCACACTTGGAGAACTTGGCGAATAGCGCCGGCTCGGAGAACCCCAATCTGCGTCGCCGAGTAGTCTGCATGCTCCTGCTCTGTCCGCGAATAAACCAGGATGTCGTCAATGAATACTATCACAAATGTATCCAAAAATGGCTTGAACACCCGGTTCATCAAATCCATAAATACCGCTGGATCGTTGGTCAAACCGAAAGACATAAACCTGAACTCATAGTGCCCATACCGGGTCCTGAATGCAGTCTTTGGGATATCTGCCTCTCGAACTCGAACCTGATGATAACCAGACCGCATGTCTATCTTTGAGAAACACCTCGCACTCGCATGGTCAAACAAATCATCAATCACGGGAGAATTTTTATTCTTAATGGTTACCTTATTCAGCTTCCTGTAATCAACACACATACGCAGCGTCCCATCCTTCTTTTTCACGAACAACACCGGTGCTCCCCAGGGAGATACACTAGGCCTGATAAAGCCTTTCTCCAGCAAATCTTTCAGCTGGTCCTTCAGCTCCCTCAACTCAGTAGGTGCCATCCTGTATGGCGGAATGGAAATAGGTCGAGTGTCTGGCAACGTGTCAATACAAAACTCAATCTCCCTCTCAGGAGGGATACCCGGAAGATCATCTGGGAACACATCCGGAAACTCTCTAACCAGTGCTTGGTCAAGAATCGCACCTCGGCCTGCGTATCAAATACCGAACGGATGATAGATGTACCGCCTGCACCATCTTCCTAGCCTTGAGGTAAGAAATAAACCTACCTCGGCGTCTTTGTGTTGCCCTCACTCGATAAGCGGCTCGCCAGAAGCTGAAGACCAACCTGCCCTACGATCCAGCGTTGGCATAACAAGAAGCCAACCAGTCCATACCCATAATGACATCAAAATCTGTCATCTCCAGCTCTATCAAGTCTGCAAGGGTCTGACGACTGTAAATATAAACCGGACAACCTCTGTACACCCGCTCAGCTAACACCGAATCTCCCATAGGCGTAGCTACCTCAAAAGGCTCTATCGACTCCGGCTCTATCCCGATTCTACCCGCAATAAGAGGGGACACATAGGACAAGGTAGAACCTGGATCTATCAAAGCATAAACATCACAGCCTGAAATCAGTAATGTACCTGTGACGACGTCAGGGGAAGCCTCCTGATCCTGGCGGCTGGCTAATGAATATATGCGGTTCTGAGGACCGCTAGAACTAGAACCACCACCTCGACCTCTACCGCGGCCTGCCTGTCCGTGAGTACCCTGCCCTCCGGGGCGCATAACCACAGAAGGAGAAGAAGACCCAGCAACTGATCCCGTCGGCTGTGCTGTACCACCCATGCTGCCTCTAGACGGACAATCTCTCTTCAAGTGGCCCAGCTGGCCACAAGAGTAACAACCTCCTGCAGGAACACGACACTCGCCTGGGTGCGATCTACCGCATCGAGCACACCGAGGTGTGGGTGGTCTCGATCGGCGAGGATCTCTGCCTCCCTGAAACCCCGAAGCCCTGACCTGCTCCTGACTGACCCTGCTGATCGGACCTCCTGCCAGAAAACCGTGACGGAGCACTCTGTGCTGGCTGGAAAGTGGACCCAGTCTGCTGCTGAGGCTGTCCGCCTCGAGAACTGCCCTGAGACCCTGATGTCCTGGCCCTCTTGGGCTGGCCTGAGTCAATCTGGTCCTCCCTTTCTCTATCCTCGATCCCCTGTGCATAGGCCTGCATCCTAGCAATGTCCATACCGGGCTGAAGAGCCACCCCCAAGCATGCTGTAATCATATGACGGTCTAGCCCCATCACATATCGATGAACTCTATCCGCCATGTCAGCTACAATAGTGTGAGCATGCCTGGCCAAGGAGTCAAACTCCAGGCTGTACTCCCTAACAGTCCTCCCGTTCTGCCTCAAGGTCAAGAATCTGTCTACCCGGGCTCTCCTCATCTCGGGAGGCAAAAAGTGATCCATGAAGGCCTCTGTAAACTCCTCCCAAACAGCTGGAAGAGCATCATCACCTCTCGAAAGCAACCACGACTCAAACCAGTTCAACGCAATATCGCGTAACCGGTAAGAGGCTAGTGTAACAGACTCTGTCTCTGAAGCCCTAAGAACCTGCATGGTCCGCTGTAGCTGCCGAATGAACTCCTGCGGATCCTCATCAGACCTCGAACCATAAAACTCAGGTGGATGACATCCCAGAAAATCCCTAATATGCAAACCGTCGGCTCTAGGGTGGGTGCTGTTCTTCTGTCATTGCGGCTACTATCTTGGTCAATAACGAATCTGCTCCCGTAGTCTCTATACTCGTGGTGGTGAGGCTGGAGGGTCTGCAGGAACCTGCGGAGCTACTGCCGCTCTCGGCTCCTCTAACAACGCGGCGTGGTGAACTCGCCGACCCGCTACTACCTCGGGCATAGTGCGTGCACGAGCAGTGTAACCCTCGAGTACCGCTGCGACTCTGCTCTTTGCCTTGCCACTCGGGCTCTGGCCGCCAGTGGAGGCATATCTGTTCATAAGACTAGGTCGGAGAGGATTCACCTAATAAGACGACTCTCTTGCACGATCTCGAGAGAGAAGAATGGAAACCAATCCTAAATGTCTGCTGACCTCACGATTATAGATGTGGTGCCTGACACCGATAATCAAGACTATACTAGACACGATGCGTAGACACTTTCCGAGGACTAAGCGCTCGATACCACTTTTGTCACGACCGACCCGGGCCACGGCGGTGCCCTACAGGCACCTGTTGCATATCGTCGAGAGAATAGCAGCGGAACATACACAACATAAACATATGTGTAACAATAAAACATCCCAGGCAAGCCGATAAGGCCGCCTTCCAATATATATAACAAAATCAAAAGTACAATCAGATAACATCAGTTCTTACATGACCACATATGTGAATACGGACCTCAGGAATAATAATCGTGGCGGGGCGGGGCCGCCATACCCCTGAATGTACATAAATCTACAACACCAGGGAAAAGACTGTACTAAAAGAGACAAGCCTCCGGATAAATGGAGCTTCTGACATCTGATAAGTGATCTTAAGAATGTGGATCCGCCACCTGCTTACCCTTTCCTGCGGCATGAACGGCCCAGGAAGGGGTCGGTACCTGATATGTACCAAGTATGTAAATCGGAAAAATCGTAATTACATCATAAGTCTAAATCAAAGCCAGAGACAGGTATGATAATCAAATTACAGTACACTGTGCCTTACTAACAATGAGAGTAAAATAGGGGTATACTTACAACGAAAAATAGGATTGAAATCCTACTCCTGGGACTATTTCACCCGCATAGGTGTCACGACCCGTTCCGGGGCCCGTGACTGGTGCCTTACCCGGGCACCCAAGTAGTCATACATCAGAGAAAATCAGCGGAATATAAAACAAGACATGAATCAATGAAAATTGAGACACAATTTATATGAGAAAAGTCGCCTTTCGGCATAATATATATAAACCCAAAATCTGGCAGTTACATCCCAACTGTACAATAGGACTACAGACCTCTAAGGAAATAAACAACTATGGCGGGACAGGGCCCCGCCATACCCTGATTGTACAAAACTATCTACAACAGGGAGATCATACCCAAAAGTCGAGCCTCCGGAGAAGATGGAGCTCCTGAAACCAACGCAAAATATCCTAAGGATGCGAATCTAGCACCTGCTTGCCCTTACCTGCGGCATGAACGGCCTCGAAGAGTCGAGACAAGTACCAGTATGTGAAGCGTAAAGTACTTAAATGAAATCATATCATTTTAAAACCAATTTTACAAATATATGCGAAACAACCATGTAACGCACATAGTGCCACATCACAAATAAGAGTAATAATGTAATTAGAATGAGTCTTTTCTAGGCTGCGAATGATCGAAGCAAGGCCAATCTCCCATAGTATCATTATGCAAGCCTAATCCTGGACTCCCGTAGTCTGCATAGGCCACTCACATAGGCCCGCATGAGGTATTCCCCGCATCGAGGGTAACTACTCCTCGGCATCGTCCTGGACTCGTAGTCCGCATGGCCACATAGACCGCATGAGGTATAACCCCGTACACTAACTTGGAACTCTCGTAGCTCCGCATAGGTCCCCTGGACCCGCATGAGGTATTCTCGAATCATGGTCCCAGACCGCCTGAGTCTACCCCGCATCGGAGGGCAGCTTAACCCCCGGTATCATGTCAAGAGGTGAGTGATATAGTACTAACATATCAGCTTATTGTTAAACAACATAAGCACAAATAAGAATGACCTCTTTACACAAACGTTACAAGATACTAACACACATAGCATAACAATATGTCTACTCATCAAAACCATCTTATTATACCTTTCAGAAATCAATACAAGTCTTTTATAAACACATAAGTAAACTGTTCCTTTTTATCTTTCTTAAGCCGTTATACTTAACTTCCCATAAAGCTAGTATAACTCTTAAGCTTCTTGTTTTAAAAACAAATATTCTTCTTCTTTTAAAACTGGTTTATAATTCTTTTAAAAGACTTCAAGATCTTTATTATTCAGGCTTAAGTCAAAAGACATTGCCATAAGACTACGTTCAGTTAACACACGTACGTCTACCGTACTATATATATACTTTAAAATATCATGCTTAAGAGTATAGGAAGAATCACATACCTTCTCGGCGAAATCCACCTGCCAAGTCGAATATGTCGCGCGCAGAGAATCAACCTATAATAGTCAGGATCGTCTATCAATATCTAGACTATTCTGTAGACTATTCTAAACAGAGGGTTCTTAATTCTACGGGAAATCGGGCAGCACTTCCCTACCCGGTAAGCTATACAAGTCTACTGTAAATACAGTACTATGTAAGTACAGTTCAATCTTCTTCTGTAATATCCTTCTAAGTATCTTATACTTAATTCTATACTTCTTCAGTATGTATTCTCCAATTACAAAAGAAGGATAAGATTATTTACCTCGATAAGCCCAATATTATCCAAGATATAAGTCGATCCTGAGCGAGGTTTAGCTCCTAGTCTGAACGCTCCGATAGCTCCAAGAAACCCTTAGAAGCTTCTACACAACTTCTACTTACTACTTCAAACAACTATGAAGTTTTCTCCTAGGGTTTCGTTTAGTGACTAATTGGAAGAATAGTAGTATTTTCCGGACTCTACGTATAGAGGTAACTTTGGAAATACTAAGGGATATACGGCTAGGGTATTTGAGGATAACAACAATACTTGGAGAGTATTTCTACCAAGAGGGGGTATGTTTGGACGAGAGCAATACCAAGGGAAGGGGGGGTGTCTCGGCTAGAACACCACAAAGGGGGAGAGGGGTGGTTTCGGCCAAGGCCTTTTCAAGGGGGAGGGGGATGGCTTGGACGAACACAACACAAAGGGAGGGAGGGATTTTAGGCTTGGAAGGTTTGATTTGTGGATGAAGAACTCTTCATCAAGAGGGGGGGTATTTATAGGGCTTTTAAGGGCTAGGATGAAGCCAAGTGCAAGGCAAGTGTATGGTGGGGATTTGCCCAAGTGCACCCTAACCTACTCCACAAAACATTGACCCATGTTTTAAGCCCCAAAACCATGTTGATCGTCCAAGGAGCCGCCCCACTTGGCCGTCCACTTGAGGGTGACAAGTGTCACCCTCCCGTTGGTCTAAAATGTTTCGTCTCTCGGAAAAATCCGCAAAAATTATAAATGACATAGCCGTAATTTACCCTACGCAAGTTTTGTTAAACGTTTCGTCGGAAAACCATTCGTTTTGTGAGTTGTGCCCAAAAAAACGTCCTATGCCTAAACTTTAAGGCTAAACTTTCGTACGTACGCCCTCACGTACATACTCTGGAAATACGGGGTATAACATTCTCCCCTCCTTAGAAACATTCGTCCCGAATGTTCCTTCCCAAGACATACAACGATAAGGTTCTTCATAACTTAAACAGTTTGCAAATGCCACACATGGCCACGATACAGCACTTAAGCAAATATGTCAAAGAAAAATTTATAAGTAGGAAAGTGAGTTACCTGGAGGTGTGGGGAATAGGTGAGGATACTTCTGCCTCATGTCCTCCTCAGCTTCCCACGTCATCTCCTCCCTGAGCTCGTTCCGCCACAAGACTTTGACGGAAGCTACGTCCTTGGTCCGCAGACGCCTAACCTGACGATCGATTATCGCTATGGGAATCTCCTCATACGATAACCCCTCGGTCACCTGGACATCGTCAATCGGATGCACTCTAGATGGATCCCCGATACATCTCCTCAGCATAGAAACATGAAACACCGGATGCACTGCCTCCAGATCGGACGGCAGATCCAACTCATAGGCAACCTTGCCTACCCTGCGGATAATCTGATCGACCCGATGTACCTTGGTGAGTTTCCCTTTCTTCCGAATCTCATCACACCGCCATGGGTGACACCTTCAGAAAACCCAATCATCAACCTCGAACTCCGGATCCGACGACGATGATCTGCGTATGACCACTTCGACTACGGTATCGATGGCGCTCCTGGATAAGCTTCACCTTATCCACTGCCTGCTGCACCAAATCTGGTCCCACTAACTGCACCTCGCCCACATCAAACCAGCCTATCGGCGATCTGCACTTCCTCCCATACAAGGCCTCATAAGGCGTCATCTGAATACTGGAGTGGTAGCTATTATTATACGCAAACTCAACTAGAGGCAAGTGATCCTCCCAGCTACCCCTGAAGTCAATAACACAGGCTCGCAGCATATCCTCAAGAGTCTGGATAGTGCGCTCCGCCTGTCCGTCTGTCTGAGGATGGAATGCGATGCTCGTGCTCACTGCGTCCTAAACCCTTCGGAAATACCTCCGAGTTAGCGTAACCGGGCTCCTCTGCCGGATATGATCGAAATAGGGACTCCATGCGATCGGCGATCTCTCGGATATAAAGTCTGGCATAATCCTCAGCCGAAAAAGTCGTCCTGACTGGAAGAAAGTGGGCTGATTTCGTCAGCCTGTCGACGATAACCCAAATAGAATCATGTTTCCTCGGAGTGCGAGGTAATCCTGTGATAAAGTCCATGTTGATCACCTCCCACTTCCAGGTCGGGATCTCTATCGTCTGCAACAAACCACCAGGCCTCTGGTGCTCTACCTTCACCTGCTGACAACACGGGCCGAGCTACAAACTCTGCAACTTCCCTCTTCAAGCCATCCCACCAATACACAGATCTGAGGTCGTTGTACATCTTGGTCGACCCCGGATGGATAGAGTAACGCGCGTTGTGTGCTTCCCTAGAACTCACTGCGAAGTCCTGAAATGTCTGGAACACACAACCTGCCCTCAAACCTTAGCACCCCATCAGGTGCTACCTCAAAAGGACCCTTCCCCTCACGAAGAGCCGTATCACGATACCGAGTCAAAACTGGATCCTCAAACTGTTGCCTCTTCACCTCCTCGACGATGGAAGACTCGGCAACCTCTCGAACTCGAACCCCACTGCTATCAGAACCAATCAAACGGACCCCAAGGCTCGCTAACTGATGCAAATCGCAAACCATGCCCCTCCTCTCTGGTTGCACATCTAATAGACTCCCCATCGACCTACGACTCAGAGCATCTGCCACAACATTGGCCTTCCCCGGGTGGTACAGGATGTCGACATCGTAATCCTTGAGTAACTCTAACCACCGTCTCTGTCGTAAGTTCAGCTCCCTCTGGCTGAAGATATACTGGAGGCTCTTGTGGTCTGTATAAATATCCACATGAACCCCATACAAATAGTGCCTCCAGATCTTCAAAGCGTGAATCACCGCTGCCAACTCCAAATCATGGGTGGGGTAGTTCCTCTCGTGTTTCTTTTGTCGGGATGCACGCTATAACCTTACCAGTGCATCAACACACAACGAGCCCGACGCGCGACGATCACAATACACAACATAACCTGCGGACCTCAGAAGAGTAAGAACGGGGCGGTCGTCGATCTCTCCTTGATGGCGGAAACCACGCTCACAAGCATCGATCCATCGAAACTTAGTCTTACGAGTCGGCCTAGTCAATGGTGCGATATAGAAGCAAACTTCTCCACGAACGCCCGATAGTAACTGCAAGGCCCGTAGCTGCGCACTGGCCGGAGTAGTAGGTGCAGGCAAGTCCCGCGCCTCGATCTTGGCCGTATCACCCGAATACCATCAGCCCGACAATATGCCCAAGAAAAGCCACGAAGCCAACCAAAACTCACATTTGGAAAACTTGGCGTATAATCGCTGGTCTGGAGAATCACAAGATCGCCAAATGCTCCGCGTGCTCTACTCTGGCGAGAATAAACCAAGATATCATCAATGAACACTATCACAAGCGTGTCCAAAAATGGTTTGAACACTCGGTTCATCAAATCCATGAATACCGCGGAGCATTGGTCAACAGAAAGACATAACCACGAACTCATAATGCGTGCATCGTCCGAATGCGATCCAGGGACATCCGCCTCTCGACTCGTACTGATGATAGCCCGATCGCGGATCAATCTTGGAGAAACATCTCGCGCCACCTGGGTCGAACAAATCATCAATCACGGAAGGGGGTATTCTTAATGGTCACCTTGTTCACCGTCAATCAACACACACGCGCGCGGCGTCCTTCTTCTTCACGAACAATCGGCGCTCCCGGGAGAAACACTGGGCACGATGAAGCCGCTTCTCCAAGAAATCTCTCGGTGGTCCTCAACTCTCTCAACTCGGCAGGTGCCATTCTGTATGGCGGAATGGAAATAGGCCGAGTGTCTGGCAGCACATCTATACAAAACTCAATCTCCTCTCGGGAGGATACGGGAGGTCGTGCGAAACACATCGGGAACTCTCGACTCTGGGCCCGGTGAAAATCTGGTACCGACCTCGATTTCGAACACCGAATGAGATGGTAGATATACCCCTTCGCACCATCTTCCTAGCCTTGAGGTAGGAAATAAACCTACCCTCGGCGTCTGGTGCTCCCACTCAACAATCGGCTCGCCGGAAAGCTGAACCGCACTACTCTCCCTGCAGTCTACATTGGCGTAGCAAGAAGCTAGCCAATCCATACCCATGATCACGTCGAAATCAGTCATATTCAACTCTATCAAGTCGACTAGGGTCTGACGAATGTATATGGTCACTGGACAAGCCCTATATATCTGCCGAGCTACCACCGAATCACCCACTAGCGTAGCTACCTCGAAAGGGTCTATGGACTCAGGCTCTATCCCTATCCTACTAGCAATAATGGGAGATATATAGGGCAGTAGAACCGGATCTATCAAGGCGTACATCATAACGAGAACCGATAAAGTACTGGCGACATCGGTGAGGCCTCTGGTCTGCCCGGTGGACAAGGCATAAATGCGGTTTGAGGACCGCTAGAATCGGGACTGCGCCACGACCTCTGCCGCGACCTGGCCCATGAGTACCACGCCCTCGGGCGAGTAGCTGTAGGAGATGAAGACCGTGAAAAGAACTCGTAGGTGACCTACCATCTGCGCGCCTTGGTGACGGTTCGCAAAGTGACGATGGCCACTGTAACAAACTCCCGTAGTATTACGACAATTCTCTTAATGTGATCTACCGAATCTGCCACACTGAGGGGGGGTTGTCCCGATCGGACAGCAGCTCTGCTACTCCGACGTCAAGTCACGGGGCCTGGTCTCTCGAAGGCGGCAGGGAGTGCTCTGAGTTGGTGGTGCAAATCTAGGCTAGCTGAGGCCGTCCACCGAGCTACCAAAAGACCTGCCGTCGCGCCTTCCTGCTGCTCGTCACCGTCGGCCTCTACGCTCCTCGCATCCAAGTGCATGAGCCTGCATGCGGGTAATGTCCATACCCGGCTGAAGAAACACCTGCACAAGACTCGGCCATATAATCATCTTGCCCGGTGACGTAGCGGTGCACCTATCCTCCATATCTGCTACGATCTTTGGGACATATCGAGCCAATGAATCGAACTCAACGTTGTACTCCGACGGTGCGCCTCTGCGTCTCAAAGAACAAAAATCTGTCGCGTGCCCTCCTCATCCGCGAGGCAAGAGTGAGTGAGGAAAGCCTCGAGAACTCGTCCCAAGTAGGGGGGCGTGCTCTCCCAGAGATAACTCCCACGAATCAAACCAATCGACTGCGGTATCACGCAGCCTATGTGAGCCGAAGGTCACAGACTCGGTCTCTGAAGCCTTGATCACCCGCATGATCCTCTGTAACTGACGGATGAACTCCTGCGGATCATCCTCAGGCCTCGACCCGTAGAACTCTGGCGGGCTACAACTCAGAAAATCCCGTAGCCTCAAACTATCTTCTCTCGGGTGAACCACGGGTGCTGCTGGAACTAATCGGCCGATCCGGCTGTCCTCATATGCGCCCGCAATCCGGGCAAATAATCGGGCCATATCTGCGTACCATCTCCTGCTCGGTGAGGGTGGAAGGTGCAGGTATTGTGGTCTCATCAGCCACGACTGCGGCTCTAAACCCTGCTGGGGTCGGCGGCGTCGTGGAACTCGCCGTCTCGGGTATAGACTGGGCCTGAGCCCTCGTGACTCTAGGTGTCATACTAGCAGCTCCCTCGGCTGCCTTGCCCTTCTGGGCCCGGGTTGCCTTACGTGGAGGCATAACTGTTAAAGAAAAGAAATACGTTAGAGGGGTCCAACTTATTACACAGCTCTAAGGCACGATCTCAGAGTGAGAAGAATGGAAACCGATCCTAAATATCCTATAGCCTCCTGATTATTGGTGTGGTGCACAACACACCGATAATCAAGACTCTACTAGATACGGTCTGTAGACACTTTCCGAGGATTAACTGCTCTGATACCACTTTTGTCACGACCGAATCGTGCCTTACCGGGCACCCTAGTGACACAACATCAGTAATCGAACATAAAGACAATACATGAAACCAATGTAATATGACGGTGAAATAAGAAAAGGCTAACCAAAAGCGGTTACCTTGGTATATATATAAATAGCAATTTGAGCGATAACCTCTTACAAATTCGACCTCTACGAATAATATGACAACAACGCGGGACGGGGCTGTCATACCCTGAATGTAGCACCTACAATCAGGGGACTATACGAAGATAAGCCTCGGAGAAGCGGAGCTTTCCCAAATTTGTGACCCTAAGGCGAGGATCACGGCGATGTAACTTTACTGCGGCATGAGCGCGGCCCAGAGTCGATTACATGCAAGTATGTGGAAATAAATCACGTAAATGAAATCATAGTAGTCTATATAAAGCGGGAGACATGTATGATAACCAAACTACGATTCACAATAAATAAAATACCAAGTCGAGGACTCGCGCCTCAAAGTCATCCCTCGTACGTGGAGCTCCGCGGTCTAGGTACAAATCATGTGATACGTATAACGGTCTCGGCCCGTCTTATGGACCCGATATAGAAAGCGTGTGGAATACATTCCGGATGAACGGTAGTCGTGAAATACATTCGGATGACCGAGTCAAGTGAAATACATTCGGATGAGCCGTAGTCGAGTGAAATACATTCCGGATGAACCGGTAATCAAGTGAAATACATTCGGATGAGCCGGTAATCAAGTGAAATACATTCGGATGAACCGGTAATCAAATGAAATACATTCGGATGAGCGGTAATCAAGTGAAATACATTCGGATGAGCCGGTAATCGTGAAATACATTCGGATGAACCGTGTCGAGTGAAATACATTCGGATGAACGGTAGTCGGTAGAACACAATAATTGCATAACAAGGCTATCACCGTAACATGGTCACGTTTCATAACGACAAGCATAAAGTTATACCTGACTCAAGGCACTTTCATTTTATGTCAAAATGCGGATTTTAACCAAATTACTACGTGCGTTAAATTCCTTTAAGATCCATTTCTTTTACAAAGGTCACCCGATACGTAGTATAAAATTAGAGAGACTAACATTGTTAAGTAAACCAAAATGCTTTCCTTTGTAAAATCAAGTAACAACCTTATTTTCCAAGCGTTGAAGTTTGCCTAATTTCAAATGCTCAAGTTTCTCATTTTAGAAAGGGTTTCGTAGTTCATAGTTTTAAATCCTTTAAAACATAATTCTCCTTTAAGCGTTTTGAGAAACCTATGTCTTATAAGTGAGTAGGTTATTCTTGTTTATAATCAATCTTATTAAGCATCCATGATCTAGGAAATGTCATTTTGTCTCATCTTAGCCATGCGGATGGAAGTTTCTCTTGGTTTTAATAATACTTAATCTGTCAAAACATTTCCTTTTATTTGGTTTGTCGATACGTTCGATTTAGAAATCGATAAAACATTCTTAAAATTTATTACCCAACTTCCCATAAAGCTAGTATAACTCTTAAGTTTTCAAAACCAAGTATTACTTCTTCTTCGAAATGATTCAAAAATCTTTTGAAATACTTCAAGTTCTTTATTAACACATAACAAGCCGTTATAGTTCAAATCGGTTACCTTTTCAAAACCACAAGTATTTTCTTACCAACATAAAGTCATTATAACCAACTTCCCATAAAGCGTTATAACACTTTATGTTTTAAACAATCAAATACATTTAGCAACACGTCTCTGGTACTACATAGTTCACATATCATGCTAGAAGAGATAGGAAGAGGTTCACATACCTCGCGAGTATCGACTAATAGCAAAAGCGCTCAGTACCTCCAACCGTCGGCTACTCCTTAAGTCAAGTAGATCGCGCCACAGTACTTCAACCTATAAGGCCGCGCTTATTAACATTTAGACCTCGTCGTAGAACATTCTACGAAAATTCGGCACCTCCCATACGCGTAAATCTCCTCTATCAAGCCAACGGGGTTCATACATCTAACCGGGCGTGCACAATTCTACCTGAGAGAAAAGCTACACAAGTTCTATGTAATTGATTCGATCTTCTTTCGAAAAGGTTTCTTATATTGAGCTTAAGTCAAAAGACATTGCCGATAACAACGTTCGATTCTATATATAGTATACTTCAACTATATAGTCTAACAATCATGTAATTTCCAATTACAATAGAGGACAAGATATTTACCTCGATAAGCCCATAATTATCCGAGTTTAAATGTCGATCTGAGCAAGGTTTAGCTGTGCGCTCAGGCCGCTCCAAACAACCCTTAGAAGTTCTAACCAACTTCTACTTATTACTCAACTAACCATGGAGATTTTCCTTAGGGTTTCGGTTTTGTGACGGAAGGAAGTATAATAGTAGTTCTGGGTTTTTCGTATAGGTATAACCTTAGAATACTACAAGGTATATGGCTAAGGTACTTTGGGCATTATAACAATACTTTTGAGAGTATTTCTACCAAGAGGGGGGGGTGTATTAGACGAGACAACTAGGCTGGGTGGGGTACCTACTAGGAGAGGGTGAGGGCTCGGCGAGGGGAGGAAGGCTCTTGGGCGAGAACCACAAGGAAGAGGAGGGATTTTAACACTTAGAAGATTTTAGGATGAAGAAAGTCTTCAACATAGGGTGGTATTTATAGGCCAACCAATGGCCAACCAATGGCGAATCTTGCCAAGTGCAAGGCAAGTGTAGGGCGAATCTTGCCAAGTGCACCTAGCCAACTAACACACAAAAATATCCTACCAACTCCGGACCAACAAGGCCAATCGTCAACCCTCCTTTACCGCCCACTCGCCCAATGAGAGGGTGCCAAGTGGCGCCTCTTGTTAATGACACGTTCGTCTCTCGGAAAAATCGTAAAAATTAAAAATGACATAGCGGAAATTCCCTACGAAGGCGTGGAAGCGTTTAGTTAAAAGCGACTCTAATCGGGTGTTGTGCACAAAATTAATTCGCAAGCCTAATTAAAAGTTTCAAATTTTCTCGTCGTCCCGTACATACCGGAAATCATAACATTCTCCCCTCGTAGAAACATTCGTCGAATGTTCATACAGGTCTCGAAACAAGCGTGCGCGATATAGTCTTCACCACTATACTTACGAGAACAAACACGCACGGAACCAACTGCGCAAAATGCTTACATCGAGTCAAACACCTCTAACATCACCAAAATGATACCACTTTTGTCACTTTGCACGAGGCATTAACGCTTCTCGGCGACCCAACAAATGGTGCTGCGTCGATCGTGCATTCGAACTTTTACTACATTTCAAAACTGGTTACTATCCTAACGTGGTCATCATTGGCGGGAACACTCTGGATGGATCTTCGATACTTCGAACATAACAATCTGAGGCCGGACGTCTCGCCTCCTAAGTCGGACGAATCGCTAACATATAGGCAACGGCCTATTCTTCACATGAACTCAAAGGGCCCAAGTAACTCGGGCTAAGTTCCCTCTGTTTTCCAAAACTCGTACGCTGACCCAGGG
This sequence comes from Przewalskia tangutica, assembly GCA_029844215.1. NCBI lineage: Eukaryota > Viridiplantae > Streptophyta > Magnoliopsida > Solanales > Solanaceae > Przewalskia > Przewalskia tangutica. Next base: position 96,490,084 of record CM056729.1, read on the forward strand.
TGGTACCTTGAACCGACCGCCAGTCAGCACGAACTCTAAGCGTCGTACGATTATCCGCACGATTTCTGCGAACCTCTTCCAAGCTTTACCACATCCACGATCTGGAACAAGCACGAACACTATCTGAATCTTGCCAACATCAGACCAATCGGCCTTACACTTCAAGGCCTCGTAAGGCGACATTCAAAATGGTAGCTTAAACACTCGCACGAGGAGACAACAATCCCCACAACTACCTGTGGGAGGCGAATACGGTGTTGGCCCGATTTTGAGACTCACGAGTCTTAACCTGCTTGGTAAAACTTCCGAAACCAAAACAGTAGTACTGCACGGGCTCTCGCCATAAGGTGAAGGTAGGCACCGTGCAGCCTTACAACCTTTACGATCTTTGTTAGAAAACAAGGCGGTGACCTCGCCGGCCCGAGAATCGTCCACGAACTTCATTCGGTTAACTAAACTTGACCTAACACCTCGTGACCCTACCGGCGGGACCACCAGTGACCCGCGCGAACATGCGCGGGTTGACCGTGCTAACGCAGCTTAAACGCTAGCTCTCAGAAGGAAAACTCTCACTAATCACGTTACGAAAACCTAGCGGTCTTCTTAGCTCAACTACCTCTTTCATTCCACGCTACTCGGGGACTTATCCAGTAAACATAGTTCATGTGCACTATGCACTCCTATAAGGTCAAACACGAACACTACACCTTTACTCGAGATGGCCAGGTCTCTACGTATAAAACTCTAAGGCTCACACCTATCCCCCAAAATCTTTCTCGGTTAACCTGATTTATAATCCCTACTAACACTTGCTATCAGAACATAGCACTTAAGGTATACTTACCTTATCCATACCGATCTCTAGAGGTTAAGGATATATCTATATCTCTGCTTTCCTCCTTAGTCGTTCAAATCAAACCCGTGAGCATGCGTAGAAGATGACAAACTACCGATCACGAAGGCTAAGTCCTCCGCGAGGACACTCTTTCGACATCGGACCACGGCGGTCATGTGCAACAAGTACCAACTAAAGTGACATTCGGATGGCGCTGCCTGTGAACGAGAAAAAGAATCGGATGTTTGGAACCGTGTAATGGTGAGCGGAAGCTCCGGAGCTCGACTAACCTGCGTACCGAGCGTCACGAACCACGGAGGACCTTTGTGCAGCGGTGGATTGCATAATCTCTTTGGTGAGGTGACTCGACTCAAAAGTTACCAAAGGACCTTGCTGCGGCCTCGCCGTTAACGCGTCGATCTCGTTTCTCGGCTCTGCATAAGCCCATACGAGGCCATGCCCAAGCCTAAGCGAAGAACTTACTATTGCACATTGATACTCGTGAGACTCGCGACATCCGGTATACTCTGGTAGCCAAATCCATGCTAGTAATAAGGTCCTTTTTGCAATCTATATTCTCTGCTCTGCTGTTAGGCGAAGGTTCAAACATCATGGCCGCGATCGAGCGCCGTAGTGCTAAACTTCGCTGGGGCTAGTGGCGTCGCAAAACTCCCGAATGAAGAACCACGGTGATGATTGGGCTGTGCCCACGTAACCCTCGTACTGCTCGCGACTCCTCCTTGCCCTCTGGGCGGGTTGCCTACGCGGAGGCATAGCGGTAAGGAAAGAAATACGTTAGAGGTCCAACTTACAACGACTCTAGGCACGATCTCGGAGTGAGAAGAAATAGAAACCAATCCTAAATATCCTATAGCCTCACGATTATTGGTGTGGTGCACAACACGATAATCGAACTAGACACTTTCAGAGGATTAAGCGCTCGATACCACTTTTGTCACGACCGAATCGGGCGCAGTGCCTTACCGGGCACCTAGTGACACAACATCAGGAACATAAAGACAATACATGAAACCAATGTAATATGACGGTGAAATAAGAAACTAACCAAAGCGGTTACCTTGGTATATATATAAATAGCAATTTGAGCGATTACAACCTCTTACAAATTCTGCCTTATTACTACAAAAGACCTCTACGAATAATATGACAACAACGGCGGAACAATCAGGGGACTATGCGAATAAGCCTCGGAGAAGCGGGCTTTCCCAAATGCTGAGCTGTGACCCTAAGGCGAGGATCACGGCGATGTAACTACTGCGGCATGAACGCGGCCCTGAATCTGCAGAGTATGTGAATGAAATAAATGCGTAAATGAAATCATAGTAGTCTATATAAAGCGGGAGACATGTATGATAACCAAACTACGATTCACAATAAATAAATCATGTCAAGTCGTGGACTCACGCTCAAAGTCATCCTCGTGCGTGGAGCTCGCCCGCTGCCCGGTGGTCTAGGTACAAATCATGTGATACGTATAGTCTCGGCCCATCTTATGGACCCGATATAGAAAGCGTGTGGAATACATTCCGGATGAACGGTAGTCGGTGAAATACATTCCGGATGAGCCGGTAGTCAAGTGAAATACATTCCGGATGAGCCGTTAGTCGAGTGAAATACATTCGGATGAGCCGTAATCAAGTGAAATACATTCCGGATGAGCCGTAATCAAGTGAAATACATTCGGATGAGCCGGTAATCAAATGAAATACATTCGGATGAGCCGGTAATCAAGTGAAATACATTCGGATGAACCGGTAATCAAGTGAAATACATTCGGATGAGCCGGTGAGTGAAATACATTCGGATGAGCCTAGTCGAGTAGAACACAATAATTGCATAACAAGGCTATCACGTAACATGGTCACGTTTCATAACGACAAGCATAGGCAAGTTATACACGACTCAAGGCACTTTCATTTTATGTCAAAGTCGGATTTTAACCTAAAGTACTACGTCGTTAAATTCCTTTTAAGATCCATTTCTTTTACAAAGGTCACCCGATACGTAGTATAAAATTAGAGACTAACATTGTTAAGTAAACCAAAATGCTTTCCTTTGTAAAATCAAGTAACAACCTTATTTTCCAAGCGTTCAAGTTTGCCTAATTTCAAATGCTCAAGTTTCTCATTTTAGAAAGGGTTTAGTAGTTCATAGTTTTAAATCCTTTAAAACATAATTCTCCTTTAAACGTTTTGAGAAACCTATGTCTTATAAGTGAGTAGGTTATTCTTGTTTATAATCAATCTTATTAAGCATCCATGATCTAGGAAATGTCATTTTGTCTCATCTTACATGCGGATGGAAGTTTCTCTTGGTTTTAATAATACTTAATCTGTCAAAACATTTCCTTTTATTAACGCTGCGGTGGTTTGTCGATACACATTCGATTTCCAAATCGAGAAAACATTCTTAAGTCATTATTACCCAACTTCCCATAAAGCTAGTATAACTCTTAAGTTTTCAAAACCAAGTATTACTTCTTCGAAATGATTCAAAATCTTTTGAAATACTTCAAGTTCATTATTAACACATAACAAGCCAGGTATAGTTCAAATCAGTTACCTTTTCAAAACCACAAGTATTTTCTTACCAACATAAAGTTGTTATAACCAACTTCCCATAAAGCCGTTATAACACTTTATGTTTTAAACAATCAAATACATTTAGCACTTGACGTCTACCGTACTACATAGTTCACACATATCATGCTAGAAGAGATAGGAAGAGGTTCACATACCTCGCGACAGTGTCGACTAATAGCAAAACGCTCCAAGTACCTCCAACCGTCGGCTACTCCTTAAGTCAAGTAGATCGCGCCACACGTAGTACTTGACCTATAAGGCCAACACGCGCTTTATTAACATTTAGACCTCATCGTAGAACATTCTAGAAAATTCGGCGACCTCCCCGCAACCGCGTAAATCTCCTCTCTATCGAGGCGGCTATCAAGCCAACCGGGGGTTCATACATCTAACGGACGTGCACAATTCTACCTCCGCGAAAAGCTACACAAGTCTATGTAATTACAGTTAGAGCTCGATTCTTTCGAAAAGGTTTCTTATATTGGGCTTAAGTCAAAAGACATTGCCGATAACAACGTTCAGTTCTATATATAGTATACTTCAACTATATAGTCTAACAATCATGTAATTTCCAATTACAATAGAGGACAAGATATTTACCTCGATAAGCCCATAATTATCCGAGTTTAAATGTCGATCCGAGCAAGGTTTAGCTCTACTCACGCTCTCAGGCCGCCTCGAACCTTCGAAACAACCCTTAGAAGTTCTAACCAACTTCTACTTATTACTCCAACTAACCATGGAGATTTTCCTTAGGGTTTTGGTTTTGTGACGGAAGGAAGTATAATAGTATTTACGGGTTTTTCAGATAGGTATAACCTTAGAATACTACAAGGTATATGGCTAAGGTAATTTGGGCATTATAACAATACTTTTGAGAGTATTTCTACCAAGAGGGGGTGTATTAGGCGAGACAACTAGGCTAGGGGTACCCCCCTGCTCTTAGGAGAGGGGTGAGGGCTCTCGGCGAGGAAGGCTCTTGGGCGAGAACCCTGAAGGAAGAGGAGGATTTTAACACTTAGAAGATTTTAGGATGAAGAAAGTCTTCAACATAGGGTGGTATTTATAGGCCAACCAATGGCCAACCAATGGCCAAGATCTTGCCAAGTGCAAGGCAAGTGTAGGGCCAAGATCTTGCCAAGTGCACCCTAGCCAACTAACACACAAAAAATATCCTACCAACTCCCCTTGACCAACAAGGCCAATCGTCCAACCCTCCCTTTACCGCCCACTCACGTCCGCCAATGAGAGGGTGCCAAGTGGCGCCTCTTGTTGCCCAACACGTTCGTCTCTAAAAATCCGTAAAATTAAAAATGACATAGCGGAAATTCCCTACGAAAGTGTGGAAACGTTTTCAACGACTTAATCGGTGTTGTGCACAAAATTAATTCACCTAATTAAAAGTTTCAAATTTTCTACGTACGTCCCTTCGTACATACTCTGGAAATACGGGGCATAACAAACCAACTCCCCATAAAGTCGTTATATTCACTTTATACTTTAGTCAAATACAATTTCCTATCCAAGGGACTTATACGTTTAAAACGAAACAAGTATCACATACTTTAAAACTCTTCAAGTCCCTTAACTTTAATAAAACTTAAGACATCCTTAATACTTTCAAAGAAGCGAGTTAATCTCCTAACTCACCCGATTTGGCCATTCAATAAACTAGTAAAGGATATCAAGATCTTGTACGTCTATCGTACTATATACGCGTAACTAGTCATGCTCAAAGGATAGGAAAAGTTCTACATACCTTGTCGGGTCAACCACTTGCCAAGTACAAAGTCCCGCCCGTAGTATGTCAACCTATAATATTCACAATACGTCTATTAAAGCCTTACTTCAAACGTAGAATATTATAAGTGTTAAGTCTCCAATTTCTACGGAAAATCGGATAACACCTCCTTTGTTTTTACTAACTTTGCCACCTTTTTCAAGGCCGAATACAATAACCAAACACGCCCCATTTAAGGCACAATAAAAGCAATTAATCGATAGGGGATTACACGCCTACTAGACGTGTAAAATTCCGCCCCACAAACGATAACAATCTAATACAAACTACAAGTCCAAATTCGGCCACATTGAGTTCAACAATACCAATTCTTATTCAATTTCCATTTCAATCCAAATTGGTAGCATAATATGATATCAAGTCGCATTTGGTTATAACTACCATAATCTTCAAGTCAATAACATGCGACGATTCTAACAACGATTAAATTGTAATCCAACTTAGTCATGGCTTACATTACATTTCGGATTTAAGCTACAAGCAATCCATAATACTTATAAACTTCAACATATCAACTTCATGCTAACAACATGTAGAGCTAACAACAACAATATAAACATATAATCTTGTAACACCTTTTAAAAGACAAGATTATACCTCAATGAACCTTAATCCAACTCCAATCCGAAGTCGCTCCTTAGTAGTTTAGAGCCTCTCCAAGACACTTCAATCCGCTTGTTGAGACCCTTAGAACAACACCAACAAAAATCCCTCAAATCTCCAAACAAAACCTAGAAAGACAACTAGGTTTTCGTTTTGCGACTAACCCGTAAACTATCTTTTTCCAAGATTTTTCTATTGAGATATGTTTACAATACACTCTAGAACCTTGCTTTAAAGTGTGGAACTAAAAGAACAAGGAACAAAGATTTTTCCTTTCTCTTGTGAGGGAACCCGAGAGCATGCCTATGTTCATCCAATTTTTTGTGAATTTTTTTCTAAGTGTTGGCTCTCTCTTGCTACTAGTAGTAATATAAAGGAACATGGAGGGTCAAGATGCAACCATTTGGGTGGCTAGGATAAGGTCTTAGCAAATATCAAGACTTATGTGGGTCCTTTGACTTAGTCAAGATTATCAAGCTACAACTTGGAAGACTTAGTCATACAAGACTATGGTCAATGACCATCTTAGCCATGCTATTTTTCTTCCAAGGCACATTAAGGGGGGTGACACATGTCGCCCTCCCATTCGTCACAATAATACATTTTCCGACAATTTCATAATTCCGATAAATTTTTACAAGTCTCAAATCTTAGCACTTGTGAGTTCTTACGTACGTTCTTAAAAACATGTCCTGTAAATACGGGGTGTAACAACTCCACTCACACAAGCAACCCAATCCTCACCCTCCATTTGTTTTAATCTTGGCCATTAAAGGTTCTATAAATATCCCCCTCTTGTGCAAGACTTCATCATCCACAAACGCACTTTCCAAGTCACAAAATACTTCCCCCTTAGTTGCTAGTTCTCGTCCAACCCCCCCCCCCCCCTTTGCCTAGTTGTTTTGTCCGAAACACCCCCTTCCCCCTTCCTTGGTTCTCGAAATACCCCTCTTGGTAGAAAAGTTGTCTTCTAGTATTGTTACTATGCCAAAATACCTTAGCCTAAATCCCTTGTAATTTTCCTAAGTTACCTCTATACTAAAAGCCCGGAAATACTACTTTATATCCTTTAGTCACAAAACGAAACCCTGGGGAAAATCTTCATAGTTGGTTGAAGCATTAAGTAGAAGTGGGTTGGGAACTTCTAAGGGTTTCTTGGAGCTATCGGAGCGTACAAATTAGGAGCTAAACGTTGCTCAGGATCGACATATAATCTTGGATAATTTTGGGCTTATCGAGGTAAATATCTTTGTCCTTCTATTGTATTGGAGATTGCATATCGTAGTAGTTTAGAATTAAGTATAAGATATATAGGAGGATGGTATAAAGAAAGGATTGAACTGTATTTACATTGGACTGTATTTACAGTAGACTTATGTAGTATATCTGTGAAGTAGAATTGAACACGTCCGGTTAGACGTGTAATCCCCTGGGAGTTGTTGGCCTGGTAGCGGGCCTGAGTAGAGGAGGAGATTTATATGGTTACGGGGGGAGGTGCTGCCGAATTTTCTGTAGAATAAGGAATCTTGTATTTAGAATATTCTACGAAGAGATCTAGAAGTTGATAGACGTTTTATGGCCATTATAGGTTGAAGTACTACGAGTAGCGTATTCTACTTGAAGGGTGGAAAGGGCTATCAAGGTTATAGTACTTGGAGCGTTTTGCTAATTGTCGATAACCGTCGCGAGGTATGTGAACCTCTTCCTATCTTTTCTAGCATGATTGTTGTGAACTATGTAGTGCGGTGAGCGACATGTGCTAAATGAATTTGGTTGGTCTAAAACATAAAGTGTTATAACGGCTTTATGGGAAGTTTGCTATAACAACTTTATGTAGGTAAATAAATGGTTTGTGGTTTTTAAAAGATAAGAGACTTGACTTATAAATGACTTGATGTGAAATATTAAGGACTTGGTTTGTGTTAAACAGTTGTGAAACCGCTTTTATGAGAAATGGGTACTTGGGTTTTAAAAGGAATAATATTATATTGATTTCGGAAATGAGAATAAGTATCGAACAAACCACTGCAGTGTTAATAAAGGAAAATGTATTGACTAATTAATTACTATTAAAACCAGTAGAAACCTCCATCTGCATAGAAGCTAAGATAAGATAAAATTGTATTACATTTCCTAGATCATGGCTGCTTTAATAAGAATCATTATAAACCAGCATTAATTTTCTTAAATTTCCAAAGTAAGGAACTTGATTTCTAAAAGAAAAGAGACTTGAGGAATTGAAGAGTTTTTTGTTTAAAAGAAAGACATGGTTTTGTCTTAAATTGGTTTAAAACATAAAGTGTTATAACAGCTTTATGGGAAGTTAGTTATAACGACTTTATGAAACAAGAGAATGGTTTTATCATTAGTTTTAAAATGGTAACTTGACATTAAAAGGAGAAGTGTTTTGGTGTAAAAAGAAGGCATGGTATTGTCTTAATTTGGTTTAAAAAGGAAAGTATGGAAGTTGTTTTGGTTTACTAAAAATGTTAGTCACTCTATTTTGACAATACGGGCATCGGGTGACCTTTGTAAAAGAAATGGATCTTTTAAAAAGAATTTAACGTACGCAGTACTTTGGGGTTAAAACCTGGACTTTGGCATAAAATGAAAGTACCTTGAGTTGTGTGTAACTTGCCTATGTTTGCGTGTGATAGCCTTGTCGTGCTAGTATTGTATTTCTATACCACCGCGTCTCGATGGAGGGCTGATTTGTTATGATCTTACTTGGGCGTCTGGCGGTGGAGCATTCCGCAGTGCGACACGTGATTATTATTCCATGGACTAGCTCTCCGAGGTTTCTTGATTCGGCTTGGTATCCGGTAGTTGGCTCGTACTTGCCAGAGGTCGTGGCTGATTCGTCTTGGTATCCGGTAGTTAGCCGTGACTTGCCCGTTCAGTTTTGTAACGAAGTCGTGATTCCGGCTTGGTATCGGTAGTTAGTCTTCGTACTTGCCCGACCACTCGTGGCGCGGTGGTATCCGTAGTTGGCTTCGTACTTGCCACAGGTCGCCGTGGTATGGTTATGTAGATTTGTTGGCACGGCTTTGGTATCCGGTAGTTGGCTTCGTACTTGCCGGTCGATTGAGGATCGGCTTTGGTATCCGTAGTTAGCCCGTACTTGCCGTCACGGTTGTTATGACAGGTGGGACACGTGTTCATGTGTACTCCTTGGTGTTGCTATATCATAGACTGCTGGCAGTGAGGAAGGTATTCCACGGGCACGAATGATGTGGTGGGCGTGAGACCCATATTTATATTTGAGCTAAGCCTCCGGAGCAAATGGAGCTTTCTCTCAAAAACTGAACCGAGATCCTAAGAGCAAGGATCACCAACCTGGGTACCTAAAACCTGCGGGCATGAACGCAGCCCGAAGAAGTCGATACAACAGTCGAATATGGAGCAGAAATAACGTCTGATGCGGATCATAAGCGTAAAAAAGAATGACAAGGACGAGTATAAAAATACATACCAGATCCTGCCGTGTCATTTCCACTTATGAACTTAATTTCACATTATTATCTATTCTCATTTTCAATAAAGGTTATAGCCACATTCTTACGCACATGATTAGAAAAAGTCATTAAGTTCATTACTATATAACTTACTTATCTTTCATAAGTATAATCCGGCCCTTTAAGGAGGGGCGCCTATACTACCCGGCCCAATCTGGGACGCGATCAAGTCACACAAATATCAAAGCGTGCCCGTGGAATCCCCCATCACTGCCGGACTATAAGTGTAAAATATAACCATGTGACGCGCCCGTGGCATCCCACCTCACTGTCGGCGTACACATACACAACACATATATATATATCTCCTGCCCGAGGAATCCCACCTCACTGCCGACATCTATAAGTGTAAAATACAACCATGTGACGAGCCCGTGGCATCCCACATCACTGTCGGCGTACACATACACAACACATATATATAACTCGGCCGCATGCCCCGGAATCCCACATCGTATAAGCATGGCCATAACGTGCCCTCGGCATCCCTCATCGTAGGTGCAGGTCTTCATGGGGAGCTAGCCCATGGAGTAATAATATAACATGCCCGGAATCCTCATCGTGGTACATGTCTTCATGGGAGCTAGCCCATGGAGTAATAAACGCGCAGCATCTAACGCGTCTGGTGCGTGCCGGCATCCTCATCGTATAAGCATGGCCAAAATCAATCACAATGGAAGCATACGTGGAATCCCACATCACTGCCTGCGTCGCCCAATAAAATGTCCGGCATCTAACCCGCATCTGGTCACATGCCGGAATCCCATCGTATAAGCATGTCCAAGGATCAATCACAATGGGAGCATACGTGGAATCCCACATCAGCTGTCGATGCGTCGATGAAACTTATAACAAGACAGCCCTCCAACCGAGAGACACGACGAAGACATATAATACTTGCACTCAAAGCTATCACAAGCAAACCTAGGCAAGTTCATTAAACCTTAGACTTCCATTTTATAAACTCATGGCACATTTTACACATAAAAATCCGGGAATTTAACCCCAAGTACTACGTACTTCCATTCTGTTCAAAAGATTCTTTTTTCTATAAAACCCCAAGATACTAACACCCGCAGTATCAAGGCTTGGGTACAATTCACATAAGTCACTATACATTAGAAATACATTTCTCGGCTTCTAAATCAAGTGACCCTTACTTTAAAACTTTAAGCAAGTGATACCTTTAAATCACATTGCCCTTCCTTAATTCAAGTTATTCCTTTGATTTCTTTATTAGAGAAAACCATTCTCTTAACCTTCCATAAAGCCGTTATAACCAACTTCCCATAAAGCCGTTATAACCCTTTATGGTTTTAGACAAAACTCAATCCTTTTCTAACCAAGAGACTTCTACTTTTTGAAACCAAGTATTACATACTTTCAAAGCAATTCACTTAACTTTCAAAAATACAATTAGTCTCTTAACCTTTAGAAATCAAGTGACTCCTTTTATTATACAACCTTAGGCAATTGATGCCTTAAAACAAGTTGCCTTTTCACTAAAATCAAGTCATTATCTTTCCATAAAGCAAATATAACCAACTTCCCATAAAGTCGTTATATTCACTCTATACCTTAGTCAAATACAATTTCCTATCCAAGGGACTTATACGATTAAAACAGAACAAGTATCACATACTTCAAAAACTCTTCAAGTCCCTTAACTTTCAATAAAACATTAGACATCCTTAATACTTTCAAAGAAGTGAGTTAATCTCCTAACTCACCCGACTTGGCTATTCATAAAACTAGTAAAGGATATCAAGATGTTGTACGTCTACCGTACTATATACGTGCAACTAGTCATGCTCAAAAGATAGGAAAAGTTCTACATAGAGCAAATCACACAACTACCTCTTAACTTCTAAGAGTAGAAAGAAACATGAAATGATACCACAGGTATATTCCATACATAGAATCATGCCAAAGGAAGGAAGAGGTTCACATACCTCGCGACGATTATCGACAAGTAGCAAAATGCTCCAAAGTACTTCAACCTTGATAGCTATTCCACCCTCCAAGTAGGATACGCTATACTTAGTACTTCAACATATAATGGTCATAATATGTCCATTAACCTCTTACTTCAACGTAGAATATCCTAGGTGCTAAGTCACTAAATTCTACGGAAAATCGGACAGCACCTCCTTTGTTTCTACTTACTTTGCCACCTTTTTCAAGGCCGAATACAATAACCAAACACGCCACATTTAAGGCCCAATCAATGCAATCAACAATAGGGGATTACACGCCTACTAGACGTGTAAAATTCCGCCCCACAAACGATATCAAATTAATACAACTTACTAGGCCAATTCGGCTAACTTGAAGTACTACAACATCAATTCTTATCCAATTTCCATTTCAATCCAAGTTATTAGCCTAACATGATATCATGTCACAAGCGATTATAACTACTACAATCTCCAAGTAATTAACATGCGACTATTCTAACTACGACCAACTTGAAATCCAACTTCAAATGGCTAATGTGTCATTTCGGATTTTAGGCTACAACAATCCATAACACTTATAAAACTTCAACACATATACTACATGCTAGTAAAATGTAAGGCTAACAACAATACATAATCTTGTAACACTTAAAGAGAACAAGATTATACCTCAACGAATCTCAATCGAACTTCCAAATCCGAAGTCACTCCTTAGCAACTTAGAGACTCTTCAAGACACTTCAATCCGCTACTTGAGACCCTTAGAACCATACCAACAACTTTCCTTCAAACTTCCACACAAAACCTAGAAGACAACTAGGTTTTCGCTTTGCGACTAATACGAAAACTCTCTTTTTCCGGGATTTTCCATTGAGATACACTTAAAATACACTCATGAACCTTGGTTTAAAGTGTGGAGCTTAAAGAACAAGTAACGAAATTTTTTCTTCTTTCTCCTTCATGAACCCGAGAGCACTAGCTCTTGTTCTTCAATTTCTCTTCAATTTTTTCTAAGTGTTGGACTATGTCTCACTACTAGTAGTATTATATAGGGACATGGAGGGTCAATATGTGAACAATTGGGTGGCTTGGATGAGCTTCACTTAAATATCAAGGCTTGTGGGACCTTTGACTTAGTCAATTTTCTCAAGCTCACACTTGCAAGACTTTGTCATCTTAAGACTATGGTCAATGACCATTTTGGCCATGCCTATTTCGTCCAAGGCATCTCAAGGGGGGGGGGGAGGTGACACGTGTCGCCCTCCCATTCGTCACAATATTACGTTTTCCGACAATTTCATACTTCCGATAATTTTTTTTTTACAAGTCTCAAATCTTCACACTTGTGAGTTCTTACGTACGTTCTTAAAACATGTCCTGTAAATACGGGGTGTAACACCTATAGTTGATGAAATCTTCCACACTTAGAACATTTCAAGACTTGAAAATATTTTCCTCTTCTCCCTAGTTGCTCTCGTCCCACCCCCCTCTTTCTTGAGCAAATGTTGTCCAAAAATTCGTAAACTTATAAGTGTTCTTCCTTAATGTATTAGGAAGATTATTAACCAAGAGTTAGACAAGATTCACACCCCTAGCCTCAAAAAGCCGAGAGTGGACAGATTTGGAACTTTAGTGTTCTTCACTTTTTGGAGTTAATTCTTGAATAGAAGTTGGTTAGAAACTTCTAAGGGTGACTTGTGGTGGTTTGGAACACAAAGATTTGGAGCTAAAACTTGCTTAGGAACGACTTTAAGTTCTTGGATATTGTTGGGCTATTTTGAGGTAATGAACCTTAACCTCTTTGTGAAGTTGATTATTATGTATATTGGATATTATACATATATTGGAAGTATATTATGAAGTATGAGATATAAGGAAAGATTTGGATCTTGTTAAGATGTTAAAAGGAGAATTGGCATATTAGCCATTACAATGGTAAAAATGTATCCATTACTTACTAAGAAGTTAACAACAAAGAAACTATAACTTATATAAAGATTGGAATATAAGTTGGAAGACTAATGAAGTAATTGGATAAGTAAAATTATAAAAGTTGGCCAAGGACCCCAACTTAAGGACTGTATTTACTTTGGACTGTATTTACTTTGGACTGTATTTACATTGTTGTTAAGGGGAAGATTGTTAATCGCTTTCCATTTGGGCGTGTGATCCCCTTCCTTAATTATTGTTGTTGTTAAGGGGAAGATTGTTAATCGCGTTCCGTTTGGGCGTGTGATCCCCTTCTTTAATTATTGTTGTTGTTAAGGGGAAGATTGTTAATCGCGTTCCGTTTAGGCGTGTGATCCCCTTCTTTAAATTTCGGAATTATTGCGCCTTATTTATGGCATGTTGGTTACTATTATCGGGCCTTGAAAAAGGTGAAGAATTGAGTAGAAACGGGGGAGGTGCTGCCCAATTTTTCGTAGACTAAGAGAAATCTTACTTAGAAGAATCCCACGTAAAACTAGAAGTTGATAGGCGTGTTTTGACTATTATAGGTTGACACTCTGCGCGCGACATATTCCGACTTGGCAAGTGGATTTATCCGAGGAGGTATGTGATTGTTCCTATCCCTTTGAGCATGATATTTGTGAAATATATATAGTACGGTAGACGTACGTGTGTTAAACTAAATTTGGCTTTACTTTGATGTCTTTTTAATAAGAATCTTGAATATTTCAAAAAGAGTTATGAATCATTTTGGAAGAAAAGTAATATTTGGTTTTCATAAAAAGTTTAAGTGTTATACTAGCTTTATGGGAAGTTAGCTATAACGACTTAAGAAAGATAAGAAAAACGGTTTAATTATTTGTTTATCAAATGCTTGAAATGATGTTTGAAGGTATGGTAAGTTGGTTTGATAAACATGTTATGATGCTACGTATCTTGTGACGCTTGTGTAAGGAGGTTATTCTTGTTGTGCTTATGTTGTTTAACGATAAGCCATTGTGTTAGTAATATATCACTCACCCTCCTGACTTGTTACGATGTCGTGGGTTAGCCGCCCCCGATGCGAGGAATATCTCATGCGGGTCCATGGGACCTATGCGGAGCTGCGGGAGTTCCATTATGATCACTCCGGGTGTGTTACGTCGATGCGAGGAATACCTCATGCGGTCTATGTGGCCATGGATCGCGGAGTCGGGGCGATGCCGAGGGTTAGCTACCCCCGATGCGAGGAATACCTCATGCGGGCCTAGGGGGCCTATGCGGACTGCGGGAGTTCCAGGATTAGGCTCGCATAGTGATACTATGGGCGATTGACCTTGCTTCGATCATTAGCGGCCTAGAAAAGACCAGTTACATTATATCTATTTTTGCTCTTGTTTATGATGTGCACTATATGCGTTAACTTAGTTGTTTCGCATATATTTGTGAATTGGTTTTAAAATGTTATAATTATATATATCGATTTCTGATTTCACATACTTGGTACTGTTATCGACCTCCTTCTGGCTGCGTCATACCGCAGTAAGGAAAGGTGGTGGATCCTCATTCTTAGGATCTTTACTCAGTGTCGTGAGATCCATTTCTCGGAGGCTCGACTTTTGGTACGGTTCTCCCTGGTGTTGTAGATGTTTTGTACATTCAGGGGTATGACGGGGCCCTGTCCCGTCATAGTGTTTACACCTTCTTAGAGGTCTGTAGTCCTGTCGAAAAGTTAGGATGTAGCTGTTCACTTTTGGTATTTATATACATGCCGAAAGGCAACTTTTCTTTGGATAGACTGTTCTTATTTTACACTGTTTCATGTTTGCAAGTTTATATTCCGTTGGTTACTCTGATGTATGTCTACTTGGGTGCCCGGGTAAGGCACCAGTCACGGGCCCGGGAACGGGTCGTGACAAAAGTGGTATCAGAGCAGTTAAATCCTCGGAAAGTGTCTACAGACCGTATCTAGTAGAGTCTTGATTATCGGTGTGTTGTGCACCACACCAATAATCAGGAGGCTGCAGGATATTTAGGATTGGTTTCCATTCTTCTCACTCTGTGATCGTGCCTTAGAGCTGTGTTATAAGTTGGACCCCTCTGACGCAAGGCAACCCGGGCCCAGAAGGGCAAGGCAGCCGAGGGAGCTGCTAGTAGGACACAGAGGGTCACGAGGGCCCAGGCCCAGCCTTTACCCGAGGTGATACCCCAGACGGCGAGTTCCACGACGCCGCCGGCCCCAGCAGGATTTAGAGCCGCAGCAGTGGCTACTGAGGCCACGGCACCTGAGCCTCCAGTCCCACAGCCTGGAGCAGAGGAGATGGGTTACAAGGAGATGGCCCAGTTATTAGCCAGGGTCGTGGCAAGGCACGAGGATAGGCTGGATGCATCAGTTCCAGTTCCAGTGGTACCCGTGGTTCACCCGAGGTCGGATAGTTTGAGACTTCGGGACTTTCTGAGTTGCAGCCCGCCAGAGTTCTATGGGTCGAGGCCTGAGGATGATCCGCAGGAGTTCATCCGGCGATTCTGATCAGAGAGTGATCAAGGCTTCGGAGATCAAGTCAGTGGTCTTAGGTTCACATCGGCTGCGTGATACTGCAGTCGACTGGTTTGATTCATGTGAGCTGTCCCGGGTGGAGCATGCGCCTCCAGCTGTTTGGGACGAGTTCTCAGAGGCATTTATCACTCACTTCTTACCTCCGCAGATGAGGAGAGCACGAGCCGACAAATTTTTTATGCTGAGGCAGAACGGGCGCACAATTCGGGAGTACAACGTGGAGTTCGACTCGTTGACTCGGTATGTCCCCGCGTTAGTGGCAGATATGGAGGACCGAGTGCACCGCTACATCACAGGTCTTGATGACTACTTGGTAGAGTCTTGCTCGGGTGTAGCCCTTCAGCCGGGAATGGACATTGCCCGCATGCAGGCTCATGCACTTGGGTGTGAGGAGCGTAGAGGCCGACGGGTTGACAGATATCAGCAGAAGGCGGGGCAGCGAGGTCTTTTGGTAGCTCTCGGGGTGGACGATCTCAGCAGCAGACTAGATTTGCACCTCAGCCAGCTCAGAGCAGTCCTACACCATCTTCGTGGCCAGGTTTTCGGGCGGTCGGGGCCCGGGACTTGGACTTCGAGTAGCAGAGGTGCTAACCGATCGAGACCACCTCCCTCTCAGTGTGTTCGATGTGGTAGATCCCATTACGGGAGTTGTGGTACGACTTCGGGAGCTTGTTACACTTGCGGCCAACAGGGTCACTTTGCGAGAGACTGTCCAACCAAGGGCAGCGCAGATAGTAGGGTTCAGCCTACATGGTCTTTAGCCGGGTCTTCATCTCCTACAGTTACTCGCCCCGGAGGGCAGGGTGCTCATGGGCCAGCAGGTCGCGGTAGAGGTCGTGGCAAGGGTCCTAGTTCCAGCGGTCCTCAGAACCGCATTTATGTCATGTCCAGCCGCCAGGACCAGGAGGCGTCACCGGATGTCATCATAGGTACTTTATCAGTTTCTTGTTGTGACGTATATGCCTTGATAGATTCAGGTTCTACCTTGTCCTATATATCTCCCCATATTGCTAGTAGGATAGGGATAGAGCCCGAGTCCATAGACCCTTTTGAGGTAGCTACGCCGATGGGATCGGTGGTAGCCGGCGGGTATATAGGGCTTGCCCGATGACTATATGCGATCGTCGGACCTAGCCGACTTGATAGAGTTGGATATGACCGATTTTGATGTGATCATGGGTATGGATTGGTTAGCTTCTTTCTACGCCAATGTAGACCAGAAGCGGTTAGTGCGGTTCGCTTTCTGAGAGCCGGTTATCGAGTGGGAGAACACTATGTCGCCGAGGGTAAGTTTATTTCTTACCTCAGGCCGGGAAGATGGTTCAGAAGGGGTATATCTACCATCTCATTCGGGTATTTGATACTGAGGCGGTGACACCAGACCTTCAGTCAGTTCCAGTAGTCAGAGAGTTTCCAAATGTGTTCCCAGACGACCTCCCGGGTATCCCTCCTAAGAGGGAGATAGAGTTTTGCATTGATATTCTGCCTGATACTCGACCTATATCCATTCCGCCATACAGAATGGCACCGCCGAAGGAGAGAGTTGAAGGACCACCGAGAGATTTCTTTGGAGAAGGGCTTTATCAGGCCTAGTGTTTCTCCCTGGGGAGCGCCGGTATTGTTTGTGAAGAAGAAGGATGGGACGCTGCGCATGTGTGTCGATTACAGGCAGCTGAACAAGGTGACTATTAAGAACACCCTTTCCCAGGATTGACAATTTGTTCGACCAGTTGCAGGGCGCGAGGTGTTTCTCCAAGATAGACCTGCGATCGGGTTACCATCAGGTGCGAGTTAGGGAGACGGATTTCCCTAGGACTGCATTCTGGACCCGGTACGAGCACTATGAGTTCAGGGTCATGTCTTTCGGCTTGACCAATGCTCCGGTAGTATTTATGGATTTGATGAACCGAGTGTTCAAGCCATTTTTGGATACGTTTTTGATAGTATTCATTGATGACATCTTGATTTATTCTCGCTCGGAGGCGAGCATGCGAGCATTTGAGACAGTCTTTGAGAGTTCTCGGGACCAGGTTGTATGCCAAGTTTTGAAGTGTGAGTTTTGGTTTGCTTGGCGTTTCTGGGGCACATTGTCGGGGCCGATGGTATTCGGGTGGATACGGCAAAGATCGAGGCAGTCAGGAGTTGGCCTAGACCTACTACCCCGACAGAGGTGCGCAGCTTTTTGGGCCTTGCGGGTTACTACCGGAGGTTTGTGGAGAAGTTTGCTTCTATTTCAGCACCTTTGACCAAGCTGACTCAGAAGGCAGCTAAGTTTCAGTGGACGGATGCTTGTGAGGAGGGCTTCCAGTTACTGAAGGAGAGGTTGACAACCGCCCCAGTTCTTACTCTTCCAGAGGGTCCAGACGGCTATGTGGTTTATTGTGATGCGTCGGGCATCGGGCTTGGATGTGTGTTGATGCGTGAGGCAAGGTTATAGCTACGCATCTCGGCTCAAGAAGCATGAGAAGAACTACCCGCACATGACTTAGAGTTGGCAGCAGTGATTCACGCCTTGAAGATTTGGAGACATGATTTGTATGGAGTTCATGTGGATATTTACACAGACCACAAGAGCCTCGGTATATCTTGATCGGAGGAGTGAACTTGCGGCGAGAGCGGTGGTTAGAGCTACTCAGGATTATGATGTCGATATCCTATACCACCCGGAAGGCGATGTAGTGGCGGATGCCCTTAGTCGTAGGTCGATAGGTAGTCTATCGGATGTCTTTGCCAAATAGGAGGGCATGGTCCACGAGTTACATCACTAGCGAGCCTTGAGTCCGATTGATTGATTACGATAGTAGTGGGGTTCGGTTCGAGAGGTTGCCGAGTCTTCCATCGTCGAGGAGGTGAAAAGGTGATATGAGGATCAGATTATGACACGATTATGACGGTATCGTGATCTGACTCTTCGTGAGGAAGGGTCCATTTGAGGTTTTGATGGGGTGCTAAGGTTTGAGGCAGGTTGTGTGTTCCGGATATTGCGGACTTCGACAGCGGGTTTTAGGAAAGCACGGCCGCAGCGTTACTCTATCCATCCGAGGTCGACAAAGATGTACCACGACCTCGGTCG
Source organism: Przewalskia tangutica (assembly GCA_029844215.1). Lineage (NCBI taxonomy): Eukaryota > Viridiplantae > Streptophyta > Magnoliopsida > Solanales > Solanaceae > Przewalskia > Przewalskia tangutica. The sequence goes on from CM056729.1 coordinate 96,508,958, forward strand.
TGTATTGGTGGGGCGGCACGAAGAGGGGCGTTGCGAGTTTGTTGCTCGGTGCCCGAGTTGTCGTGAGTCAAGGTAGAGCACGGAGGCACAGTGGGTTGTTGCAGGCTATAGAGATTCCGACATGGAAGCGGAAGGTGATCAATATAGACTTTATTACAAGGTTACCGCGTACTCAGAGGAAGCATGATTCTATCTGGGTTATCGTCAACAGGCTGACGAAATCAGCCCACTTTCTTCCCGTCAGGACGACTTTTTCGACCGAGGATTATGCTAGACTTTACATCCGAGAGATCGTGAGACTACATGGGGTCCCTATATCTATCATACCGGACAGAGGAGCCCGCACGGCTAACACGAGGTCTTTCCGAAGGATTAGGACGCAGGTGAGTGGCACAGTGCATTCCATCCTCGACAAGCGGACAGGCGGAGCGTACTATCCAGACACTTGAGGATATACTGCGAGCCTGTGTTATTGATTTCAGGGGTAGCTGGGAGGATCATTTGCCGCTAGTAGAGTTTGCGTATAACAACAGCTACCACTCCAGTATCCATATGGCGCTTTATGAGGCCTTATATGGGAGGAAGTGCAGGTCACCAATAGGTTGGTTTGATGTGGGTGAGGTGCAGTTAGTCGGGCCGGACTTGATTCAGCAGGCGGTGGATAAGGTGAAGCTTATCCAGGAGCGGTTATTGACAGCTCGGAGTCGACAGAAGTCGTATGCAGATCATCGGCGTCGACATTTGGAGTTCGAGGTTGCTGATTGGGTTTTCCTGAAGGTGTCACCCATGAAGGGTGTGATGAGGTTTGGGAAGAAGGGGAAGTTCAGCCCAAGGTACATTGGGCCTTATCAGATTGTCCGTAGGGTAGGCAAGGTTGCCTATGAGTTGGATCTGTCGTCCGATCTGGAGGCAGTACATCCGGTTTTTCATGTTTCTATGCTGAGGAGATGTATCGGAGATCCGTCTAGAGTGCACCCGATTAATGATGTCCAGGTGACAGAGGCGTTATCGTATGAGGAGATTCCCATAGCGATACTCGATTGTCAGGTTAGGTGACTGCGGACAAAGGATGTGGCTTCCGTCAAGGTCTTATGGCGGAACGAGCACAGAGAGGAGATGACGTGGGAAGCAGAGGAGGACATGAGGCAGAAGTATCCTCACTTATTCCCCACACCTCCAGGTAACTCACTTTTCTACTTGTTAAAACTTAATTTTCATATGTACTTAAGTGTTCTATTGTGGCCATATGTGGCATTTTGCAAATTGTTCAAGTTGTGAGGGACTATGCCGTTATCTGAGTTAACTGAATCTTGAAGGAACATTCAGGACGAATGTTTCTAAGGGGGGGAAAATGTTATACCCCGTAGTTCCGGAGTATGTATGTAAGGACGTACGTACGAATGTATAAACCCTAATTAGGGTAAGAATGAAAGAATTGTTTTCCGACGGAAAATATTCCGAACCTTGCGAAGGAAATTTTACGTTTTCAATATTTTAACCAATTATGGAATTTTTTCGAGAGATAAATATTTTGGGACCAATAGGAGGGCGACATGTGTCTCCCCAAGAGCCATGTTGGACGTTTTTTTCAAGACAAGTGGGCAATACAAGTGGCCAAAAGTCTTGCATGGCATTTGCATGGCATAGTGGACGGTTTTTGCAAGGTTAGTGGGCAAGTCAAATGGTCAAAGTCTTGCATGGCATTTGTGGGACACGTGGAGAAAGGAACCTACACAAACAATCTATACCATACACATGTTTCAATCCTAACCCTTGGTTGTCCTATATAAACACCTCTAGTTGATGAAATCTTCCACACTTAGAACATTTCAAGACTTGAAAATATTTTCCTCTCCTCCCTAGTTGCTCTCGTCCCACCCCCCTCTTTCTTGAGCAAATGTTGTCCAAAAATTCTTAAACTTATAAGTGTTCTTCCTTAATGTATTAGGAAGATTATTAACCAAGAGTTAGACAAGATTTCACACCCCTAGACTCAAAAACCCTCAAAAAGCCGAGAGTGGACAGATTTGGAACTTTAGTGTTCTTCACTTTTTGGAGTTAATTCTTGAATAGAAGTTGGTTAGAAACTTCTAAGGGTGACTTGTGGTGGTTTGGAACACAAAGATTTGGAGCTAAAACTTGCTTAGGAACGACTTTAAGTTCTTGGATATTGTTGGGCTATTTTGAGGTAATGAACCTTAACCTCTTTGTGAAGTTGATTATTATGTATATTGGATATTATACATATATTGGAAGTATATTATGAAGTATGAGATATAAGGAAAGATTTGGATGTTGTTAAGATGTTAAAAGGAGAATTGGCATATTAGCCATTAAAATGGTAAAAATGTATCCATTACTTACTAAGAAGTTAACAACAAAGAAACTATAACTTATATAAAGATTGGAATATAAGTTGGAAGACTAATGAAGTAATTGGATAAGTAAAATTATAAAAGTTGGCCAAGGACCCCAACTTAAGGACTGTATTTACTTTGGATTGTATTTACTTTGGACTGTATTTACATTGTTGTTAAGGGGAAGATTGTTAATCGCGTTCCGTTTGGGCGTGTGATCCCCTTCTTTAATTATTGTTGTTGTTAAGGGGAAGATTGTTAATCGCGTTCCGTTTGGGCATGTGATCCCCTTCTTTAATTATTGTTGTTGTTAAGGGGAAGATTGTTAATCGCGTTCAGTTTTTTCGTGTGATCCCCTTCTTTAAATTTCGGAATTATTGCGCCTTATTTATGGCATGTTGGTTACTATTATCGGGCCTTGAAAAAGGTGAAGAATTGAGTAGAAACGGGGGAGGTGCTGCCCAATTTTTCGTAGACTAAGAGAAATCTTACTTAGAAGAATTCCACGTAAAACTAGAAGTTGATAGGCGTGTTTTGACTATTATAGGTTGACACTCTGCGCGCGACATATTCCGACTTGCAAGTGGATTTAGCCGAGGAGGTATGTGATTCTTCCTATCCATTTGAGCCTAATATTTGTGAAATATATATAGTACGATAGACGTACGTGTGTTAAACTAAATTTGGCTTTACTTTGATGTCTTTTTAATAAGAATCTTGAATATTTCAAAAAGAGTTATGAATCATTTTGGAAGAAAAGTAATACTTGGTTTTCATAAAAAGTTTAAGTATTATACTAGCTTTATGGGAAGTTAGCTATAACGATAAGAAAGATAAGAAAAACGATTTAATTATTTGTTTATCAAATGCTTGAAATGATGTTTGAAGGTATGGTAAGTTGGTTTGATAAACATGTTATGATGCTACGTATCTTGTGACGCTTGTGTAAGGAGGTTATTCTTGTTGTGCTTATGTTGTTTAACGATAAGTCGTTGTGTTAGTATTATATCACTCACCCTCCTGACTTGTTACGATGTCGTGGGTTAGCCGCCCCCGATGCGAGGAATACCTCATGCGGGTCCAAGGGACCTATGCGGAGCTGCAGGAGTTCCATTATGATCACTCCGGGTGTGTTACGCCGATGCGAGGAATACCTCATGCGGTCTATGTGGCCATGCGGACTGCGGGAGTCCAGGATGATGTCGAGGGTTAGCTACCCCCGATGCGAGGAATACCTCATGCGGGCCTAGGGGGCCTATGCGGACTGCGTGAGTTCCAGTATTAGGCTCGCATAGTGATACTATGGGCGATTGGTCTTGCTTCGATCATTAGCGGCCTAGAAAAGACCAGTTACATTATATCTATTTTTGCTCTTGTTTATGATGTGGCACTATGTGCGGTTAACTTGGTTGTTTCGTACATATTTGTGAATTGGTTTTAAAATGTTATAATTATATATATCGATTTCTGATTTCACATACTTGGTACATGTTGTCTCGACCTCCTTGAAGCTGCGTTCATGCCAGTAAGGGAAGCGGTGGTGTTTCCTCATTCTTAGGATCTTTACTCGGTGTCGGGAGCTCCATTTCTCGGAGGCTCGACTTTTAGTGCAGTTCTCCCGGTGTTGTAGATGTTTTGTACATTCGGGGTTTGACGGGGCCCTGTCGTCATAGTGTTTACACCTTCTTAGAGTGCGTAGTCTGTTGTAAAGTTGGGATGTAGCTTGCTCACTTTTGGTATTTATATACATGCGAAAGGCAACTTTTCTTTAGATAGATCTTTATTTTACCTTTGTTTCATGTTTGCAAGTTTATATTCCGGTTACTCGATGTATGTCTACTTGGGTGCCGGGTAAGGCACGATCACGGGCGAGGCAGTCGTGACAACTACACTGCATACGAGTCCAATCCCATATGAATACAAACCTCTAAGAGTTATCTTGAACTTTGTGGGACAAGGCCCGCCGTACCCATAAGCGTAAAAGCACATGAAGGATTTATACCAAAATGATATACTCCTGAACAGATGGAGCTATCCAAAAACTCTGAGCAGGGTCCTACACCTGTAGATCACCAAACTGCGTACCTAAACCTGCGGCATGAACGCAGCCCCGGAAGGAGTCGATCTGAAGAATGTACCAATTATGTGAAACAGTAAATACTGTAATGAAATCATAACAGTTAAAACACAACAGGAGACATGTATGATAGCCAACCTACATTACACAATACATAGCGGTCATATCGTCGTGGACGTGCCTCAAAGTCATTACTCAAATATAACCATGGGTCTCACGCCCATAATATCAATCATGCCCGTGGAATCCTTCCTCACTGTCGGTAGTCCATGATATAATATGACATCAATGAGCACACTGAACCTTGCAATCATGAGAGTAATGAAATCCTTATTTATCTTTTAAATTATGCTTTTAACAATGAGACCAACTGTTCCACTTTAAGTCATAACCACACTGCACCCTTTCATTAATGAAATCAATAGCGTTTCAAAACATGAAGGTTGTGCCAGTGCCAGGGTCAACCACCCTCTGTGTTATAATGCAACCTATCATAGGACTATTTCACCCGCAAGGGACTATTTCACCCGCTTAGGTCATGTGGACCCGCAATGAGTCATCGGTACACGATACTCGCATCACGAATAGCTAATTCATGGTTTATATATATATATCCCGGGAATTTAACCCGCCCGAGTCAAATCACGAGCCGCGGTAGTGTGTACCACTCACCCCGTGGAGCTAACCCATGGTATCCTTGAAACAAGTTGCCGGCCCTTTATGGAGGGACGCGGAGATGTGGAAATATGACACTTGCACGAATGTCTATATGAGCAACCCATATGCAAGCAAAACAAGACAATACCATGCCTTTCACACCAAGACAATACAATGCCTTTCCTTTTTACATAAACCAAGACAATACCATGCCTTTACAAACCAAGACAATTACCATGCCTTCTTTTTACATAAACCAAGACAATACCATGCTTTTACAAACCAATACAATTACCATGCCTTCTTTTTACATAAACCAAGAGAAATCTTTATTTAAGCAAGCCAAAGTACTTATCAAGGCACACATAGAATAATTCTTATTTAAACAAGCCAAAGTACTATCAAGGCACAAATAGAAAAATTCTCATTTAAACAAGCCAAAGTATTACGTACGTACATTCTTTTCAAAAGACTCTTTTTTATGTAAAACCCCAAGATACTAATACCCGTAGTATCAAGGCACGTCTATTTTTCAAAATAAGTTACTACACTTTTTAGAAATTCATTTCAAGGCTTTGAAACCATGTAACTTCAATTTACACAATCTAGGCAAGTCATGCCTACCAATCAAAATAGACAACTCTCTTAACCTTCCATAAAGCCGTTATAACCAACTTCCCATAAAGCCGTTATAACCCTTTATGGTTTTAGACCAATTCATTCTTTTTATAACCAAGAGACTTATACTTTTAAAACCAAGTATCATATACTTTCAAATCAAGTTTCTTAACTTCAAAATACTTCAAGTCTCTTAATCTTTAGAAATCAAGTAGCTTATACTTTTAAATCCCAAGTAACTCACACCTTTAGAACAAGTTACTTCTCTTTAAATCATGTCATTTCTCCTCTTTTAAATCAATTAAGTAAATCACTCCTTTGACTCCCCTAAAGTCATTATAACAACCTTTAGGTTTTGGAACTAAGGCACTAGCCAAAAGATTTAGAAACCACTTCCCTTTCAAGACTCTATGTACTTTAAGTAAAATACTTTCACTTTTGAAAATCCAAACTTCATTAAGGTAATGGACTATAACAACTTACAATTTAATCATCCAAAGTACAATCAAGGAAGTATATAGAACAACTTCTATATTAGGCAATCCAAGTACAATCAAGGAATGGATCATTTAAGGAGTAGGACTTACTTACTTTACCATAAGGAATCATGCTAGAAGAAGAGGAGATGGTTCACATACCTTTTCGGCTTAATCCACAAGCTAAGTCGAATACGCCGCACGTAGAAGTGTCAACCTATAATGGCCACAACACGACTATTAACTTCTAGTTTCTAACGTATAATAATACTAAGTATACAGTCTCTTATTCTACGGAAAATCGGGCAGCACTTCCTTTGTTTCTACATACTTTTCCACCTTTTTCAAGGCCCGATAATCAATAACCAACATGCCACATTTAAGGCTCAATACATCAACCAACAAAGGGGATTACACGCCTTACAATACGTGTAAAATTCTCCCCCACAATTAATACCAACTAAGTCCATAATCAAAGACATTCTCGGCTAACTTATTCAACAACACAAAGTTCTTTCCAATTCTTTTTCAATCCAAGTCCTTAGGTCTAACATGTTATATAGTCATGAACAACTTTAACAACTACAATTCCTTCTTTATATAACATGTGACGACTTAAACTAATAATCAAATTGAATTGTAATCTTAAGGGCTAAACATGCTAGTTTTCGGATTAGGGTTCCAATAGCCAATACACTTATCAAACTTCATACTATATACTTCATGCTTGCTAATATCCGTAGCTACAACAATAAGTAATCTTAATTACTAAAACGACAAGAATTGTTACCTTTATAAGCCCTTATAAATTCCAAGATTCAAAGTCGCTCCTTAGCAATTCTTAGCTCCTTTCCTTTACGCTCCATTCTGTTATTTGAAGCCTTTAGAAGTTCACAACCAACTTCTCTTCCATTTCCAATCCAAACTTATGAAAACGACTTAGGTTTTCGCCTTGCGACTAACGTGAAAACGTCATTTTTCCGAAATCTTTCTATTGAGATATCCTTACAGTACCCTTAGGGACCTTAGGTTAAAGTCTTGTGAATAATGAATCACAAACTAAAAATTTTTGTGTGGATTTTTCTTCAAACCCGAGAGCTATCTCATGAAGAACAAGGCCTCTCTAATTTTTCTAAGTGTTAAAGACAAGTCTTGCTACTAGTGTGTATATATAACACAATGGAGGGTCAAAATTACAACATATGGGTGGCTAGGATGAAGGACATTAAATGTTTAGCCAAGTGGACAAGTTGACTTGGTCAATTATCTCAAGCTAGCAAGAATTGATCATCTTCAATGGTCAATGACCATATTACCCTTGTATAATTTCGTCCAAGACCATGTGGGGGGGGGGGTGTCACGTGTCGCCCTCCCATTCGTCGGGTGGGCCCCACGTGACCAAATCCGTAAAAATAAATTTCCATAATGTTAATAAGTTTCATACTCTTCAAATAATGCATTTTGAGAATCTAATTCTCCTCAACAAACATTTTTCCTTTCCGACGTTCGGAAGATTTTTCGTCGAAAAAACAATTCTTCCTTTCGTACCAATTTCTCAAGTCTTGTGTTCTCGCGTCTATTCTCTTATACATGTCCTGGACTTACGGGGTGTAACATTCTTCCCCCCTTAGAAACATTCGTCCCCGAATGTTCTTAGTCGGTTGTCAAGCTATACAAACTCCGACACAGTCTCTATACTATGCCTATCAATCAATACTCCACAAGACCAATGATGCCACACATGGCCACCACATAACATACGTAAACATATCAATGGACCTTCCGTCCGCGCTCCCTTCTCACAAAACTCGAAGGTTACAGTCTTATCAAACACGGGATCCTTAGAGGTTCCTTTCTTTTTCCCGTACTAGGGATGGCCCTGTCGTAATCTAAGTCATGGGACTAACACTATCTGAATTCTTCAGTCGGACTCCCACTCAGCTAACTGATGTGCTTCCCCCGTGTTACTTCCCTTCTCTGCCTCACTTAGTCACCAAACTAGTTGGGACATGAATCTATAATCTGCTTAGCTTAGTTTACCAACCGGTGTAAACTCTAATACTAGTAACATCTAAAACACGAGAACCTATGGACAGTGTTACTGAACCTAAGGCGTGTGTATCATCATAATTAACCTCCATTCATGGCCTAAAAGGAATTTTCTCTACGCACCTTCATTACTCATAACTATAATCACTATAGTTCTTTTAACCCTTGTTCCTTCCTATCTTACTTATCATGCTTTCTCGTACTTCCAAACTTATTTAGTACACATACAAAATCTCAAATATTGTTTCTGTTCTCCGATCCTTGGAGTTACTATCCAAACTTGGCCATTAAGCTACTTGAATTTTCGTTAAGGCCTTTCTCGGCCCTCACGACCTGGTTCCGGTGGAACGCGTCCACAAACTCGTAAAACGATTTACTAGACTTGGGCCTTGCATCCTCGTGACCCTATCACATAGCGGGACCATTTCTAATTGACATCACCCCATTTCATACTACTGACTGACCCGAAATGAGTCCATAACCCGACCCATCGTCACACTTAACTTCTCATTCTTAGTCTGAAATAAATTTCTCTCTTATCTCAAGGTACTTCTCACCCTATCCCCCTATTCAATAGAGGTTCGTCACATCGGCCGAAGTATTTCTACTGTACATTCTTCCCTATCGGTCTTGCACTGTTATGGGGTAATTACAACTTGTGAACCCTACACAACTATAGTCTCATTTCACTTTATCATTCTTGTCAACATTCATCACTTTTCACTTTACTAATCAAAGTATCCCTACCTCTGGGGGTACTATTGTTACACCCCATATTTACAGGAAATGTTTTAAGAACGTACGTGAGAATTCCTAATGTTAAGATTAGAGACTTGTAAAAATTTATCGGAATTATGAAATTGTCGGAAAACGAATATTGTGACGAATGGGAGGGCGACACGTGTCACCCCCTTATAGTTGCCTTGGACGAAATGGGGCAGGGCTAAAATGGTCATTGACCATAGTCTTAAGATGACAAGTCTTGCAAGTAGTGAGCTTGAGAAAATTGACTAAGTCAAAGGGTCCACAAGTCTTGATATTTTATTGAAACTCATCCAAGCCTCACATTTGGGCACATCTTGACCCTCCATTGTGCTATATAATACTACTAGTAGTAAGACTAAGTCCAACACTTAGAAAAAATTTCAAGAATTTCAAGAACACCTCTAGGAGCTCTCGGGTTTGGCTAGCTCTCAACACAAAAAAAATTTGTTTGTTGTCCATTAAGCTCCACACTTTAAACCAAGGTTCATGAGTGTATTATAAGTGTATCTCAATAGAAAAATCCCGGAAAAAGATAGTTTTCATATTAGTCGCAAGGTGAAAACCTAGTTGCTTTTCTAGGTTTTGTTTGGAAGATTGAAGGAAATTTGTTGGTGTTGTTCTAAGGGTCTCAAGTGGCGGATTGAAGTGTCTTGAAGAGGATCTAAGTTGCTAAGGAGCGACTTCGGATTTGGAGTTGGATTAAGATTCGTTGAGGTAATAATCTTGTCTCTTAAAAGTGTTACAAGATTATATATATTGTTGTTAGCTTTACTTGTTTGCTAGCATGAAGTATATGAGTTGAAGTTGATAAGTATTATGGATTGATTGTAGCCTTAAAATCCGAAATGTCATTTAAGCCATGTGAAGTTGGATTACAATTTGGTCGTTTATTAGAATCGTCGCATGTTACTTACTTGAAGATTATAGTAGTTATAATCGATTGCGACTTGATATCATGTTATGCTAACAACTTGGATTGAAATGGAAATTGGATAAGAATTGGTGTTATTATACTCAATGTAGCCGAATTGGACTAGTAGTTTGTATTAGTTTGATATCTTTTGTGGGGCGGAATTTTACACTTCTAGTAGGCGTGTAATCCCCTATTGTTGATTGCATCGATTGGGCCTTAAATGTGGCGTGTTTGGTTATTGAATTCGGCCTTGAAAAAGGTGGAAAAGTACGTAGAAACAAAGGAGGTGCTGTCTGATTTTCCGTAGAATTTAGAGACTTTACACTTATAATATTCTACGTTTGAAGTAAGGCGTTAATAGACGTATTGTGGATATTATAGGTTGACATACTACGAGCGGGATATTGTACTTAGCAAGTGGATTGGCCCGAAGAGGTATGTAGAACTTTCCTATCTTTTGAGCATGACTAGTTGCACGTATATAGTACGGTAGACGTACAAGACCTTGATATCCTTTACTAGTTTTATGAATAGCCAAGTCGGGTGAGTTAGGAGATTAACTCACTTCTTTGAAAGTATTAAGGATGTCTTAAGTTTTATTAAAGTTAAGGGACTTTGTTACACCCCGTAACCAGGGCTACTAATTGAGAACGTGAATAAGGATTTAAGATTTGAATTTTGGAAGGAAAGAATAATTACATTTTCTTAAGGAAAATTTCGGAAAAAATGTGACGACGGAAAAATTATTAACTTGGAGTATAATACTTCTAATTGGATTTATGGACTTAGTATTGGATTATAAGGTGTTGGAATTGATAATATGGGGTCCGCCGAGAATTTCACAATTTCGCAGTGACCTTCGAAAAATTATAATATTTTGGACCAATCGGAGGGCGACACGTGGCGCCCCTCCACTTGTCTTGCTAAGATGACAACAAAATAGATATTTTGAGAGGGGACAAGTGGACATGGGTCCCACTCCACTTGGCTATACATATCCAAGTCTTGCAAGACTTGGATCACTTTACACTTAGACAAAACAATAAGCTCTCATCTTCTCCCCTTTAGCTCCATAATTTCGAGAGCCCCTTGGCTAAAAACAACCATTGTTGATCAATTTATTTCTCCAAGATTAATCCCTTAAACCAAGTGCTAAGCCTAGATTAATATTCTACACGGTTTTACTTGTCTTGGCTGAAAGTTGATGCCAAAACCCTAGGGGTTCCGTCGACTTTTTGGAAGTGAGATTCAAAGAGAAGTTGCTCCTAAGGTTGTAGGGGGTACATATATGTGTTTGGAACTTGAAGAAGTTGAGCGAAACGAAAACTGAGCACCAATAAAGACCGGACTGTTTTGCGGCGTTTTTGGGCAATAAATGAGGTAAAATTCCTTCTTCTTTTAAAGTAATTGGATATTACTTATTGTTATTATGTATGGATAAACTTGTGTTAGAAAAGAATGAAGAATAAAAAGCGTTTGAGCCATTTTTGGGGCTAAAACCGATTTGGGACAGATTTGGTGCAAATGGAATTCGTTGGTTATTGTCGTTGTTATCTTCACCTATTGCATGTTATAATGGATTAATATTGTTGTTAATAAGTTGTTATAACTTATGTAGAAGTTTTGGAACTCGAATTGGAATAAAATGGATTAAGGAACGAGTTATCGGGTTGTAGTTGTTGTGGCCGAGAAACTGCCCAAAACTGTTAGACGTTGTTGTGTCGTTTAGTGGACTGTTTTGAGGTATTATGTAAACGCCCCGAACCCGGGCCCGTCACTGGTGCCTTACCCCGGGCACCCTAGTGATACAACATCAGAGAAAATCAGCGGAAATAAAAACATGAACATGAATTAAGAGACATGATAAATAAACAGGCCAACCAAAACATTTGCCTTTAGTATAAATACATAAACACCCGAACAGTTATCCTTTTACAAACCCTGCCCACAACAGTGCTACAAACCTCTAAGATTTACAACGACAATGACGGGACAGGGCCCCGCCATACCCCTGAATGTACAAGAACCTACAACTCAGGGAAACACATACCAAAAGATAAGCCTCCGGAGAAACGGAGCTTCCCAATACGCTGAACTGTGATCCTATGAGCGAGGATCCACGACCGATGTACCTACCTGCGGCATGAACGCGGCCCAAGGAGGTCGATCAACAGTACCAAGTATGTGAAATCAGAAAATCAGAAATGAAATCATACTAGTCTATAAAAAGCGGAGACATGTATGATAACCAAACTACGATTCACAACATAAGCGATCATGTCGATCGGGACTCACGCCCTCAAGTCATCACTCAAATATAACTATGGGTCTCACGCCCACAACATCAATCGTGTTCGCATCATGGCCGCATGCCCCCGGAATACTGCATCGGTGTAGACATGTCCATGATGCAAAAATAATAACAAGGCCGCATGGCCACATGCCCCCGGAATACTGCATCGGTGTAGGCATGTCCATGTGACATCAATAACAAGACAGAAATCAAAATGGAAACATACCCGTGGAATTCTCCATCACTGCCAGCAGTCTAGGTACAAATCATGTGATACGTATAACAGGTCTCGGCCCATCTTATGGACCCAATATAGAAATGTGTGGAATACATTCCCGGATGAACCGGTAGTCGGTGAAATACATTCCCGGATGAACCGGTAGTCAAGTGAAATACATTCCCGGGTGAACCGGTAATCAAGTGAGATACATTCCCGGATGAACCGGTAATCAAGTGAGATACATTCCCGGATGAACCGGTAGTCGAGTGAGATACATTCCCGGATGAACCGGTAGTCGAGTGAACACAGTACTTGCACAACAAGGCTATCACACGTAACATGGTCAAGTTTCATAACAACAAGCATAAGCAAGTTACACACAACTCAAGGTACTTTCATTTTATGTCAAAGTCCGGGTTTTTAACCCCAAAGTACTACATACGTTAAGTTCTTTTAAAAGAGATCCATTACTTTTATAAAAGTCACGATACGTAGTATTAGAATGACCAACCCACATTCCTTTTCAAAATCAAGTAACAACATTCTTTTCCTAAGTTCCGGTTTGCCTAGTTTGATTACTCAAGCTTCTCATTTTCAAATGGTTTCATAGTTCCCAAACTTAATCACTGATTCCTTTTAGAACAATTGAGTAATATATGTCTCACGTGAGTAGGTTATTCTTGTTTACAACACTCTTATTACAATGACCATGATCTAGAAAATGTAATATCATTTTGTCTCATCTTAGTTTCTATGCGGATGGAGGTTTACCGGTTTTAATACGATACATCATTATTCAATACATTTTCCTTTATTAACGCTGCGATGGTGCTGCCGATACACATTACGATTTCGAAATCGAGAAACATTATCCCTTTAAATAAAACCAAGTACTCATTACTCACGAATGAGGTTTCACACAACATTCACATTAAAACAAATAAGTTAAGTCTCTTATCTTATAAGATCAAGTCTCTTAACTTCTAACATCGATAAACCATTTTCTTTACCATTCTTAAGACATTATACCTAACTCATATAAAGCTAGTATAACTCTTTTTAAAACCTTTTAAAACCAAGTGTTACTCTCCTTCAAAACGATTTATAAATCTTTTGAAATACATCAAGTTCTTTATTATAACTAGCCGGTTATAATTCACATCGATTACCTTTTAAAACCACAAAGTATTTTCTTACCTACATAAAGTCGTTATAACCAACTTCCCATAAAGCCGTTATAACACTTTATGTTTTAAGAACAATCAAACACGATTAACACGTATGCGTCACCGTACTACATAGTTCACACATACCGTGCTAGAAGAGATAGGAAGAGGTTCACATACCTCGCGGCGATTATCGACAATAAGCAAAAAGCTCCAAGTACTACAACCTTGCTAGCCCTTTCCACTCCTCGAGTAGAATACGCTACTCTTAGCACTTTCACCTAAAAAGGTCACAAACGTCTATTAACTTTTAAACACACTGCCCATTTCTCTACGAAAATTCGGAACCTCCCGCCACAACAGCGTAAATCTCCTCCGCTATCGAGGCCGGCTACCAAGCCAACGGGGGTTTACACGCCTAACGGACGTGTACAATTCTACTCAGTAATACTACACAAGTCTACTGCAATACAGTCCAATGTAAATACAGTTCAGTTCTTTTCTTTATTCTTCAGGCTTAAGTCAAAAGACATTGCCACAAACTAGGTTCAGTTCTATATATAGTATACTTCAACTATATATTCTTAACAACATGTAATTTCCAATTACAAATAGAGGGACAAGATAATTACCTCGATAAGCCCATAATTATCCAAGTTAAATGTCGGTCCTTAGCAACGTTTAGCTCCAACTCCGGGTGCTCCATCCCGCTCCAAACAACCCTTAGAAGTTCTAACCAACTTCTACCTAAATACTTCAACCAATCAATGAAGATTTCCTTAGGGTTTCGGTTTGAGACTAAAGGGACAAAAGGTAGTATTTCCGGGCTCTACGTATAGAGGTATCTTTGGAATACTACAAGGTACAAGGCTAAGGTATTTTGGGCATTATAACAATACTAGGGGAGTATTTCTATACCACAACAAGGGGTATTATACGAAAACAACTAGGCTAGGGGTACCCAGCCAAGGCACCACAAAGGGGAGGAGGAGGCCTCGCCAAGCCTCTCAAAAGAGGGGATGAGTTGATGAACTCAACACTAGAGGAGGGAGGATTTTAGGCTTGGAAGGTTTCATTTGTGGATGAAGAGTTCATCAACATAAGGGGGGGTATTTATAGCAAAACCAAAGGCCAACCAATGGCCAAGATCTAGCCAAGTGCAAGGCAAGTGTAAGGCCAAGATCAAGCCAAGTGCACCCACAAAACACTCCACAAAACACTCCACAAAACAAGACACAAAACAAGGCACAAAAGGAGGGACCAATCGGCCAAGGCCAGCCAATCCTCTTGGGCCCAATCGTCCAAGCCACCCTATTTGCTTCCCGATGTGAGGGTGACACATGTCACCCTCCCGTTGGTCCAAAATGTTCGTCTCTCGGAAAAATCCGCAAAAATTATAAATGACATAGCGGAATTTTCCTACGAAAGCCGTGGAAACGTTTCATTAAAAACGACTCTATTCGGCACTTGTGCCCAAAATTCGGTCCTTTGCCTAACTTAAGGCTCAAATTCTCTACGTACGTCCTTACATACATACTCTGGAAATACGGGGTATAACATTCTCCCCTCCTTAGAAACATTCGTCCCGAATGTTCCTTCTCAAGTCTCCACACAAACCTGCGCTAGTATAGCCTTCACTGCTATACGTACGAAAACAATCATGCCACGCCCGCCATAAAAAAATAACAAACGCACCAATACTTAAACCCAAGTCAACGAGGAAACACCTCTAATCATCACAAAAACCCCTTACCTGAGGTCTAAAATATACTCCCTTCACACCTTCGTTTCACAAAAGAAACGATCACACACGTTCACTTCTCCCCTATCTCGTTGTCCCCTTCTCGAACATTCGAACTCTTTCTAGTATTCGTACCACACTTCCGTCAACACTTCTGTTTCCAACCCTTGGAGTCACTACCTCCAAACTTGGTCATCTCACTAACTTCGATCTTTCTAAGGCCGTTCGGCCTCGCGATCCGCACGGTTGAACATATCCACCAACTCATACGATGGTCATATAAACTTGGGCCTAGCATCCTCGTGACCTACCACCGGCGACCACCCGTAAGCGACCCCACCTTAATCCGGCACGGGTTGACCGTATCACGTCCTCCACCCGACCCACAATCGCGTCAAGCCCTTTGTTCCCCGACACGAACAATCTCGCTAAATCACGTCATGAAAGCTACCACTTCCGTCTCACATTACCCGTGGATGATCACACATATAAAACCAGCGTATACTACGCACTCGATAAAGGTCAAGCGTAAAGCGAATCTTTTACTCAAGCGACCTTACCTCTAAGGTCTCAATCGTGACGATCAGGGTTCACACTTACCACACTCTAAGGCACGATCTCGGAATGAGAAGAATGGAAACCAATCCTAAATGTCCTATAGCCTCACGATTATAGATGTGGTGCACAACACATCGATAATCAAGACTCTACTAGACGATGCATGTAGACACTTTCCGAGGATTAAGCGCTCGATACCACTTTGTAAACGCCCGAACCGGGCGACATCGTGCCTTACCCCGGGCACCCTAGTGATACAACATCAGAGAAAATCAGCGGAAATAAAAACATGAACATGAATTAAGAGACATGATAAATAAACAGGCCAACCAAAACAGTTGCCTTTAGTATAAATACATAAACACCCGAACAATTATCCTTTTACAAACCCTGCCCACAACAGTGCTACAGACCTCTAAGATTTACAACGACAATGACGGGACAGGGCCCCGCCATACCCCTGAATGTACAAGAACCTACAACTCAGGGAAACACATACCAAAAGATAAGCCTCCGGAGAAACGGAGCTTCCAATCTGAATCTGTGATCCTATGGCGAGGATCCACGGCCGATGTACCTCTACTGCGGCATGAACGCGGCCGAAGGAGGTCGATAACAGTACCAAGTATGTGAAAGCAGAAAAATCGTAAATGAAATCATACTAGTCTATAAAAAGCAGGAGACATGTATGATAACCAAACTACAGTTCACAACATAAAAGCAGTCATGTCCAGTCAGGGACTCACGCCCTCAAGTCATCACTCAAATATAACTATGGGTCTCACGCCCACAACATCAATCGTGTTCGCATCATGGCCGCATGCCCCCGGAATACTGCATCGGTGTAGACATGTCCATGATGCAAAAATAATAACAAGGCCGCATGGCCACATGCCCCCGGAATACTGCATCGGTGTAGGCATGTCCATGTGACATCAATAACAAGACAGAAATCAAAATGGAAACATACCCGTGGAATTCTCCATCACTGCCAGCAGTCTAGGTACAAATCATGTGATACGTATAACAGGTCTCGGCCCATCTTATGGACCCAATATAGAAACGTGTGGAATACATTCCCGGATGAACCGGTAGTCGGTGAAATACATTCCCGGATGAACCGGTAGTCAAGTGAAATACATTCCCGGGTGAACCGGTAATCAAGTGAGATACATTCCCGGATGAACCGGTAATCAAGTGAGATACATTCCCGGATGAACCGGTAGTCGAGTGAGATACATTCCCGGATGAACCGGTAGTCGAGTGAACACAGTACTTGCACAACAAGGCTATCACACGTAACATGGTCAAGTTTCATAACAACAAGCATAAGCAAGTTACACACAACTCAAGGTACTTTCATTTTATGTCAAAGTCCGGGTTTTTAACCCCAAAGTACTACATACGTTAAGTTCTTTTAAAAGAGATCCATTACTTTTATAAAAGTCACCCGATACCCGTAGTATTAGAATGACCAACCCACATTCCTTTTCAAAATCAAGTAACAACATTCTTTTCCTAAGTTCCAGTTTGCCTAGTTTCAATTACTCAAGCTTCTCATTTTCAAATGGTTTCATAGTTCCCAAACTTAATCACTTGATTCCTTTTTAGAACAATTGAGTAATATATGTCTCACGTGAGAGTAGGTTATTCTTGTTTACAACACTCTTATTACAGCAGCCATGATCTAGAAAATGTAATATCATTTTGTCTCATCTTAGTTTCTATGCAGATGGAGGTTTCTACTGGTTTTAATACGATACATCATTATTCAATACATTTTCCTTTATTAACGCTGCAGTGGTCTGTCGATACACATTCTGATTTCCGAAATCAGTAAAACATTATCCCTTTAAATAAAACCAAGTACTCATTACTCACGAATGAGGTTTCACACAAACATTCACATTAAAACAAATAAGTTAAGTCTCTTATCTTATAAGATCAAGTCTCTTAACTTCTAACATCAGTAAACCATTTTCTTTACCATTCTTAAGACATTATACCTAACTCCCTATAAAGCTAGTATAACTCTTTTTAAAACCTTTTAAAACCAAGTGTTACTCTCCCTTCAAAACGATTTATAAATCTTTTGAAATACATCAAGTTCTTTATTATAACTAGCCAGTTATAATTCACATCAGTTACCTTTTAAAACCACAAAGTATTTTCTTACCTACATAAAGCTGTTATAACCAACTTCCCATAAAGCCGTTATAACACTTTATGTTTTAAGAACAATCAAACACGATTAACACGTATGCGTCACCGTACTACATAGTTCACACATACCATGCTAGAAGAGATAGGAAGAGGTTCACATACCTCGCGACGATTATCGACAATAAGCAAAGCTCCAAGTACTACAACGCTAGCCCTTTCCACTCCTCGAGTAGAATACGCTACTCTTAGCACTTTCACCTAAAAAGGTCACAAACGTCTATTAACTTTTAAACACGGTTCCATTTCTCTACGAAAATTCGCGAACACCTCCCCGCCACATACAGCGTAAATCTCCTCTCTATCGAGGCTGGCCAAGCCAACCGAGGGTTTACACGTCTAACCGGGGCGTGTACAATTCTACTGAATACTACACAAGTCTACCGCAATACGATCCAATGTAAATACGATCGATTCTTTTCTTTATTCTTGAGCTTAAGTCAAAAGACATTGCCACAAACTAGGTTGATTCTATATATAGTATACTTCAACTATATATTCTTAACAACATGTAATTTCCAATTACAAATAGAGGGACAAGATAATTACCTCGATAAGCCCATAATTATCCAAGTTAAATGTCGGTCCTTAGCAACGTTTAGCTCCAACTCCGGGTGCTCCATCCCGCTCCAAACAACCCTTAGAAGTTCTAACCAACTTCTACCTAAATACTTCAACCAATCAATGAAGATTTCCTTAGGGTTTCGGTTTGAGACTAAAGGGACAAAAGGTAGTATTTCCGGGCTCTACGTATAGAGGTATCTTTGGAATACTACAAGGTACAAGGCTAAGGTATTTTGGGCATTATAACAATACTAGGGGAGTATTTCTATACCACAACAAGGGGTATTATACGAAAACAACTAGGCTAGGGGGGGGGTACCCCACGGCCAAGGCACCACAAAGGGGGAGGGAGGAGGCCCTCGGCCAAGACTCTCAAAAGAGGGGGGGGATGAGTTGGACGAACTCAACACTAGAGGAGGGAGGGATTTTAGGCTTGGAAGGTTTCATTTGTGGATGAAGAGTTCATCAACATAAGGGGGGGTATTTATAGCAAAACCAAAGGCCAACCAATGGCCAAGATCTAGCCAAGTGCAAGGCAAGTGTAAGGCCAAGATCAAGCCAAGTGCACCCACAAAACACTCCACAAAACACTCCACAAAACAAGCCACAAAACAAGGCACAAAAGGAGGGACCAATCGGCCAAGGCCAACCAATCCTCTTGGACGCCCAATCGTCCAAGCCACCCTATTTGCTTCCAATGTGAGGGTGACACATGTCACCCTCCCGTTGGTCCAAAATGTTTCGTCTCTCGGAAAAATCCGCAAAAATTATAAATGACATAGCCGGAATTTTCCCTACGAAAGCTGTGGAAACGTTTCGTCGAAAAACGACTCTATTCGGCACTGCGGCCCAAATTCGATCCTTTGCCTAACTTAAGGCTCAAATTCTCACGCACGTCCCACATACATACTCTGGAAATACGGGATATAACATTCTCCCCTTAGAAACATTCGTCCCGAATGTTCCTTCTCAAGTCTCCACACAAACCTGCGCTAGTATAGCCTTCACTGTTATACGTACGAAAACAATCATGCCACACCTGGCCATAAAAAAAAATAACAAACGCACCAATACTTAACCCAAGTCAACGAGGAAACACCTCTAATCATCACAAAAACCCCTTACCTGAGGTCTAAAATATACTCCCTTCACACCTTCATTTCACAAAAGAAACGATCACACACGTTCACTTCTCCCCTATCTCGTTGTCCCTTCCGAACACTCGAACTCTTTCTAGTATTCGTACCACACTCACAACACTTCGTTTCCAACCCTTGAGTCACTACCTCCAAACTTGGTCATCTCACTAACTTCGATCTTCTAAGGCCGTTCCCGCCTCCACGATCCGCTCGTTGAACATATCCACCAACTCATACGATGGTCATATAAACTTGGGCCTAGCATCCTCGTGACCTACCACTGGCGGACCACCGAACCGACCCACCTTAATCCGGCCACGGTTGACCGTATCACGTCCTCCACCCGACCCACAATCGCGTCAAGCCCTTTGTTCCCGACACGGAACAATCTCGCTAAATCACATCATGAAAGCTACCACTTCCATCTCACATTACCCATGGACTGATCACACATATAAAACCCACGTATACTACGCACTCGATAAAGGTCAAGCGTAAAGCGAATCTTTTACTCAAGACGACCTTACCTCTAAGGTCTCAATCGTGATCTAGGGTTCACACTTACCACACGGCTAAGGCACGATCTCGAATGAGAAGAATGGAAACCAATCCTAAATGTCCTATAGCCTCACGATTATAGATGTGGTGCACAACACATCGATAATCAAGACTCTACTAGACACGATGCAGACACTTTCCGAGGATTAAGCGCTCGATACCACTTTGTAAACGCCCGAACTCGGCCGTCATCTGGTGCCTTACCGGGCACCCTGGTGATACAACATCGAGAAAATCAGCGAAATAAAAACATGAACATGAATTAAGAGACATGATAAATAAACAGCAACCAAAGCATTTGCCTTTAGTATAAATACATAAACACCGAACAATTATCCTTTTACAAACCCCGCCCACAATTAAGCATGCACTTAAGATTTACAACAACATTGACGGACAGGGCCGCGCCATACCACGAATGTACAAGAACCTACAACTCGGGAAACACATACCAAAAGATAAGCCTCGGAGAAACGGAGCTTCCTAATACGAATCGTGATCCTATGAGCGAGGATCCACGACCGATGTACCTACTGCGACATGAACGCACTCCGGAGGTCGATAACAGTACCAAGTATGTGAAACTATAAAATATCAGAAATGAAATCATACTAGTCTATAAAAAGCGGGAGACATGTATGATAACCAAACTACGATTCACAACATAAAGCGATCATGTCGATCGGGGACTCACGCCTCAAGTCATCACTCAAATATAACTATGGGTCTCACGCCCACAACATCAATCGTGTTCGCATCACGGCGCGTGCCGAATCTTGCATCGGTGTAGACATGTCCATGATGCAAAATAATAACAAGGCCGCGTGGCCATGCCCCGAATCTCGCCGGTGTAGGCATGTCCATGTGACATCAATAACGACAGTAAATCAAAATGGAAACATACGTGGAATTCTCCATCACCGCGGTGCGCAAGGTACAAATCATGTGATGACGGTAGTCGGTGAAATACATTCCGGATGAGCCGGTAGTCAAGTGAAATACATTCGGGTGAACCGGTAATCAAGTGAGATACATTCGGATGAGCCGTAATCAAGTGAGATACATTCGGATGAACCGTGAGTCGAGTGAGATACATTCGGATGAGCCCAGTAGTCGAGTGAACACGTACTTGCACAACAAGGCTATCACACGTAACATGGTCAAGTTTCATAACAACAAGCATAAGCAAGTTACACACAACTCAAGGTACTTTCATTTTATGTCAAAGTCGGGTTTTAACCCAAAGTACTACATACGTTAAGTTCTTTTAAAAGAGATCCATTACTTTTATAAAAGTCACCCGATACGTAGTATTAGAATGACCAACCCACATTCCTTTTCAAAATCAAGTAACAACATTCTTTCCTAAGTTCCAGTTTGCCTAGTTTCAATTACTCAAGCTTCTCATTTTCAAATGGTTTCATAGTTCCCAAACTTAATCACTTGATTCCTTTTTAGAACAATTGAGTAATATATGTCTCACGTGAGAGTAGGTTATTCTTGTTTACAACACTCTTATTACAGCAGCCATGATCTAGAAAATGTAATATCATTTTGTCTCATCTTAGTTTCTATGCAGATGGAGGTTTCTACTGGTTTTAATACGATACATCATTATTCAATACATTTTACTTTATTAACGCTGCAGTGGTCTGTCGATACGTTCGATTTCAAATCGGAAACATTATCCCTTTAAATAAAACCAAGTACTCATTACTCACGAATGAGGTTTCACACAAACATTCACATTAAAACAAATAAGTTAAGTCTCTTATCTTATAAGATCAAGTCTCTTAACTTCTAACATCAGTAAACCATTTTCTTTACCATTCTTAAGACATTATACCTAACTCCCTATAAAGCTAGTATAACTCTTTTTAAAACCTTTTAAAACCAAGTGTTACTCTCCCTTCAAAACGATTTATAAATCTTTTGAAATACATCAAGTTCTTTATTATAACTAGCCAGTTATAATTCACATCAGTTACCTTTTAAAACCACAAAGTATTTTCTTACCTACATAAAGTTATATAACTTCCCATAAAGCCGTTATAACACTTTATGTTTTAAGAACAATCAAACACAGTTAACACATGTACGTCTACCGTACTACATAGTTCACACATACCATGCTAGAAGAGATAGGAAGAGGTTCACATACCTCGCGACGATTATCGACAATAAGCAAAAAGCTCCAAGTACTACAACCTTGCTAGCCCTTTCCACTCCTCGAGTAGAATACGCTACTCTTAGCACTTTCACCTAAAAAGGTCACAAACGTCTATTAACTTTTAAACACACGGTTCCATTTCTCTACAGAAAATTCGGCAGCACCTCCCCCCCCCCGCCACAGCGTAAATCTCCTCCTCTATCGAGGCCGGCTACCAAGCCAACCAGGGGGGGGGGGTTTACACGTCTAACCGGACGTGTACAATTCTACTCAGTAATACTACACAAGTCTACTGCAATACAGCCCAATGTAAATCTGATTCGATTCTTTTCTTTATTCTTCAGGCTTAAGTCAAAAGACATTGCCACAAACTAGGTTCAGTTCTATATATAGTATACTTCAACTATATATTCTTAACAACATGTAATTTCCAATTACAAATAGAGGGACAAGATAATTACCTCGATAAGCCCATAATTATCCAAGTTAAATGTCGGTCCTTAGCAACGTTTAGCTCCAACTCCGGGTGCTCCATCCCGCTCCAAACAACCCTTAGAAGTTCTAACCAACTTCTACCTAAATACTTCAACCAATCAATGAAGATTTCCTTAGGGTTTCGGTTTGAGACTAAAGGGACAAAAGGTAGTATTTCCGGGCTCTACGTATAGAGGTATCTTTGGAATACTACAAGGTACAAGGCTAAGGTATTTTGGGCATTATAACAATACTAGGGGAGTATTTCTATACCACAACAAGGGGTATTATACGAAAACAACTAGGCTCGGGGGGGGGGTACCCCACGGCCAAGGCACCACAAAGGGGGAGGGAGGAGGCCCTCGGCCAAGACTCTCAAAAGAGGGGGGGATGAGTTGGACGAACTCAACACTAGAGGAGGGAGGGATTTTAGGCTTGGAAGGTTTCATTTGTGGATGAAGAGTTCATCAACATAAGGGGGGGTATTTATAGCAAAACCAAAGGCCAACCAATGGCCAAGATCTAGCCAAGTGCAAGGCAAGTGTAAGGCCAAGATCAAGCCAAGTGCACCCACAAAACACTCCACAAAACAAGCCACAAAACAAGGCACAAAAGGAGGGACCAATCGGCCAAGGCCAACCAATCCTCTTGGACGCCCAATCGTCCAAGCCACCCTATTTGCTTCCAATGTGAGGGTGACACATGTCACCCTCCCGTTGGTCCAAAATGTTTCGTCTCTCGGAAAAATCCGCAAAAATTATAAATGACATAGCCGGAATTTTCCCTACGAAAGCTGTGTAAACGTTTCGTCGAAAAACGACTCTATTCGGCACTTGTGCCCAAAATTCGGTCCTTTGCCTAACTTAAGGCTCAAATTCTCTACGTACGTCCTTACGTACATACTCTGGAAATACGGGGTATAACATATTAAATGCTGGAAATTTAGTTGTTGTTATACATGTTTAAGTGTAGTAGTTGCTAATGAAAGTCCTAAGGGAATAAGGGTGTGGAAAGGCGTTAAAAGGCCTCACATTTTACCCTCGTTATGGTTGGATTGCGGACTGTTTTTATGGGCTGATTTGTGGACTGTTTTGTATAACTGTGTGGCAGAATTTTACACGTCCATTTAGGCGTGTAATCCCCTTTGGCTAACTGTTGGTTGTGCCTTAAATGTGGCTTGTTGGTTGATGAATACGGGCCTTGGAAAAGGTGGAAAAGTACGTAGAAACAAAGGAAGTGCTGCCCAATTTTCCGTAGAATTAGAGGGCCATTATTTGGTATAAGTCCTACACTTGATAGCTTGTAGTTGATAGAAGTGCTATTGTCATTTTAGGTTGAAGTACTACGTGTAGCACATTCTACTTGGCTTGTGGAATAGCCAATAAGGTTGAAGTACATTGGAGCGTATTGCTACTTGTCGTTTGGGTTAGTCGCCAACGAGGTATGTGAACTTCTTCCTTCCTTTGACATGATTATTTGGTAAGTCTATGTGACTAAATTTTAGTGAGTCTATGTGACTTGATTTGGTAAGTCTATGCGACTTAATTCATTTGAAGTAAGTAAGTCTATTTTGGAAATATATGAGTCTTGATTATGAAAGTATGAGTGGCTTAGTCAAAATTGTATAAGTTACGTGAAGTACTTTAAAGTTAAGAGATTTGATTTAAGGTTAAGAGACTTGATTTCTTTACAAGTTATGAGACTTTATTTTTCAAGAAATGGGACTTGATTTCTAAAGTTAAGAGATTTGATTTAAAGTTATGAGACTTGATTTCTTTACAAGTTATGAGACTTTATTTTTTAAGAAATGGGACTTGATTTCTAAAGTTAAGAGATTTGATTTAAAGTTATGAGACTTGATTTCTTTACAAGTTATGAGACTTTATTTTTCAAGATATGGGACTTGATTTCTAAAGTTAAGATATTTGATTTAAAGTTATGAGACTTGATTTCTTTACAAGTTATGAGACTTTATTTTTCAAGATATGAGACTTGATTTCTAAAGTTAAGAGATTTGATTTAAAGTTATGAGACTTGATTTCTCTACAAGTTATGAGACTTTATTTTTCAAGATATGAGACTTGATTTCTAAAGTTAAGACATTTGATTTAAAGTTATGAGACTTGATTTCTTTACAAGTTATGAGACTTTATTTTTCAAGATATGGGTTACTTGATTTACTTTTAAAGTTAAGAGGCTTGATTTCGAAAGAGTATGTGACTTGAGTTTTAAAAGTATACGTTTATTGATTTAAAGAGAAGGAGTTTTATGATTCTTTTTAAGTATGTATTTAGTACTTTTGGGTTTAGTTTCCCCAATGTGATAAGAAATAAAAGTGCCTTAAGTTCTCTAAAATGAAAGGTTGTTATAATAGCTTTATGGGAAGTTGTTATAACGACTTAAGAAGAAGTGAAAGGGTGGTTAAAATGTTATGTAAGGAAAATCACACCGAGCCTACAAATAGGCCGAATTATGTTATGAGATACACTGAGCCTACAAATAGATCGGATTATGTTATGAGATACACCGAGCCTACAACAGGCCTGACGCCATATTACCTCGAGCCTACACACATAGGCCGTTACGTCATCTTACACCGAGCCCACAGCGGGCGGATTATGCTACATGATTCCACAGTACACCGAGCTCCACAGGCGGGCCGGATTATGCTACATGATTCCACAGTACACCGAGCCCCACAGGCGGGCCGGATTATGCTACATGATTCCACAGTACACCGAGCACCACAGGCGGGCCGGATTATGCCACATGATTCATCAGTACACCGTGTCCCGCAAATGGGCCGGATTACGTTATCACGTATGGATAATCAAAGTAAGCTCCCAAATAAGAAGTCCCTCCATAAAGGGTCGGATTATGTTATGTAAGATATATAAGTTATGTGGAAAAACTTGATTGAATTCTTAAGTATGTATGTAATAATATGATGTTAATTCTTGTTGAAAGAAGGAAAAGAATGATTAATGTACGATTGATTTCATGAGTTAAAATGGCACGGTAGGATCTGGTATTTTAATTTTTATACTTGCCCTGTCATTATTTTGTCTGATTATGATCTTGTTTAATTTACTTTATTTCCGTTCCATACTTAGTACTTGTTGTGCGGCCTTCTTGGGCTGCGTTCATGTCCATGTGTCTAGGTACACGATTGGATCCGCGAGCTTAGGATCCTTGTTCGGATTTTGAGATGGCTCCAAGTTCGGAGTTTGTCATTATGACTAGGTATATTCAAAGTGCGCGGGCCTTGTCCGTCATAGTTGTTGTCACCTTAGAAGTGCGTATTCATATGTGGGCCGGTGGTGTAAGTTGTATTTACATTGTTGTACATCGTAGACCCTTTCGGGTGATTTATATTTATACGGAAGCCTTTCCGGCTTTGCCTTTGTTTTAAAAAAAATGAGTGTTATTTATCTTCCGCGGTTTATTTATGTTGTATGGGTAGAAGGGTGCCTAGGTAGGGGCACCAGTCACGGGCCCGGGATTTGGGGCGTGACAGACTTGAAGAGTTTTAAAGTATGTGATACTTGTTTCGTTTTAAACGTATAAGTCCCTTGGATAGGAAATTGTATTTGGCTAAGGTATAAAGTGATTATAACGACTTTATGGGAAGTTGGTTATATTGACTTTATGGAAAGATAAATGACTTGATTTAATGAAAGGCAATTTGATTTTAAGGCATCAATTGCCTAAGGTTTTATAAGAAAAGGAGTCACTTGATTTAGAAACCTAACTTTATTTCTAAAGGTATTGTGACTTGACTTGAAATGTAATTTTGACTTGATACTACGGTTAATAGTATCTTGGAAGTTTTATACGAAAAAGAGTCATTTTTAAAAGAGTGGAAGTATGTAGTACTTGGGTTAAATTCCCGGATTTTTATAAAAGATATGCTAGTGCCTTAAGTAAAATAAAATGAGAGTGTATATGAATAAGACTAATAAGAAGTTAGGGGGATTTCTTAACTTGCTTATTTATTGTATAATAAGCCGGTAGTGCTTATGTTATGTATGTTGGCCGGTTGAGATAGGGTAAGAGTATAAATGAGGGGCAAGCCCCAAGACGTTATACCACATTCTCCAGGCTAAGAGTATGAATGAGGGGAAAGCCTTTTACACCCCGTATTTTCAGGACATGTTTTAAGAACGTACGTAAGAACTCACAAGTGTTAAGATTTGAGACGTGTAAAAATTTATCGGAATTATGAAATTGTCGGAAAACGAATATTGTGACGAATGGGAGGGCGACACATGTCACTCCCTTATAGTTGCCTTGGACGAAATATGTCATGGCCAAAATGGTCATTGACCATAGTCTTAGGATGACAAGTCTTGCAAGTTGTGAGCTTGAGAGAATTGACTAAGTCAAAGGGGTCCACAAAGTCTTGATATTTAATAAGACCTCATCCAAGCCACCCATTTGTTTACATCTTGACCCTCCATTGTGCTATATAATACTACTAGTAGCAAGAGTGAGTCCAACACTTAGAAAAAATTTCAAGAAATTGGAAGACCAACAATAGTTGCTCTCGGGTTTGCTACCCCACAACAACAAAAAAAATTGTTTGTTATCCATTTAGCTCCACACTTTAAACCAAGGTTCTTGAGTGTATTGTAAGTGTATCTCAATAGAAAAATCTCGGAAAACGATAGTTTTCGTATTAGTCGCAAGGTGAAAACCTAGTTGCTTTCTAGGTTTTATTTGGAAGTTTGAAGGAAATTTGTTGGTGTTGTTCTAAGGGTCTCAACTAGCGGATTGAAGTGTCTTGAAGAGGCTCTAAGTTGTTAAGGAGCGACTTCGGATTTGGAGTTGGATTAAGATTCGTTGAGGTATAATCTTGTCTCTTAAAAGTGTTACAAGATCATATATATATTGTTTGTTGTTAGCTTTACATGTTTCTAGGATGAAGTATATGTGTTGAAGTTTATAAGTATTATGGATTGCTTGTAGCCTTAAAATCCGAAATGTAATGTAAGCCATGTGAAGTTGGATTACAATTTTGTCGTTTATTAGAATCGTCGCATGTTACTTACTTGAAGATTATAGTAGTTATAATCGATTGCGACTTGATATCATGTTATGCTAACAACTTGGATTGAAATGGAAATTGGATAAGAATTGGTATTGTTGCATCTCAATGTGGCCGAAATTGGACTAGTAGTTTGTATTAGTTTGATATCGTTTGTGGGGCGGAATTTTACACGTCTAGTAGGCGTGTAATCCCCTATTGTTAATTGCATTGATTGGGCCTTAAATGTGGCGTGTTTGGTTATTGAATTCGGCCTTGAAAAAGGTGGCAAAGTAAGTAGAAACAAAGGAGGTACTGTCCGATTTTCCGTAGAATTTAGAGACTTTACACTTATAATATTCTACGTTTGAAGTAAGGCGTTAATAGACGTATTGTGAATATTATAGGTTGACATACTACGGGCGGTACTTTGTACTTGGCAAGTGGTTTGACCCGGAGAGGTATGTAGAACTTTCCTATCTTTTGAGCATGACTAGTTGTACGTATATAGTACGGTAGACGTACAAGACCTTGATATCCTTTACTAGTTTTATGAATAGCCAAGTCGGGTGAGTTAGGAGATTAACTCACTTCTTTGAAAATATTAAGGATGTCTTAAGTTTTATTAAAGTTAAGGGACTTGAGAGTTTTAAAGTATGTGATACTTGTTTCGTTTTAAACGTATAAGTCCCTTGGATAGGAAATTGTACTTGACTAAAGTATAAAGTGAATATAACGACTTTATTGGAAGTTGGTTATATTAGCTTTATGGAAAGATAAATGACTTGATTCAATTGCCTAAGGTTTTATAAGAAAATGTATTGTGGCTTGTCTTGAAACGTATTTCGACTTGATACTATGGTTAATAGTATCTTGGAAATTTTATACTAAAAAGAGTCATTTGTTTTAAAGAGAAGAAGTATGTAGTACTTGGGTTAAATTCCCGGATTTTTATAAAAGATATGCTAGTGCCTTAAGTAAACTAAAATGAGAGTGTATATGAATAAGAAGTTAGGGGGATTTCTTAACTTGCTTACTTTATGTATGATGGCCGGTTGAGATAGGGTAAGAGTATATCTGAGGGGTAAATTCCCAAGATAGTTATACCACCTTCTCCAGGGTAAGAGTATATCTGAGGGGTAAATCCCCAAGATCGTTATACCACCTGCTTCAGGGTAAGAGTATAATTGAGGGGTAAATCCCCAAGATAGTTATACCACCTGTTTCCGTGGATTTGCTACCCACGATGCGAGGAATACCTCATGCGAGTCCTTATGGGCTTATGCGGGTGAAATAGTCCGTGCGCGGATCTGACTATGCGAGGAATACCTCATGCGGGTCCACACGACCTATGCGGGTGAAATAGTCCCAGGAGTAGGATTGCTTAATGATACTGTGGGCGGATGGTCCTGCTTTGATCGTGAGCTTCCTATTTTTATGTTGTACGTATACTATTAGTTACTCTCATTGTTAGTAAGGCACTGTGTACTGTAATTTTATTATCATACATGTCTCCGGCTTTGTTTTAAACTTATGATGTAATTTACAGTATTTTCCAGTTTTACATACTTAGTACATATTGTGTACTGACCCCCTTCCTCGGGGGCTGTGTTCATGCCGCAGGTAGGGGTAAGCAGGTGGTGGATCCTCATACTTAGGATCACTTATCAGACGTCAGAAGCTCCATTTCTCCGGAGGCTTGTTTTTTTGGTACAGTCTTTCCCTGATGTTGTAGATTTATGTACATTCAGGGGTATGGCGGGGCCCTGTCCCACCACTGTTGTTATTCCTAGAGGTCTGTAGTCGCATGTATGTGGTTTTGGGCTATAAGAACCGAGTTGTACAGTTTTTCTTTGATTATGCATATTTTATGGAAGGCGGCCTTATCGGCTAGCCTGTGTTATTATTGTCTAAAAATGTTGTATGTTGTGTATGTTCCACTGCTATTCTCTGATGTATACCTGAACGGCAGGTGCCTGGTAGGGCACCGATCGCGGTCGGGTCGTGACAAAAGTGGTATTAGAGCAGTTAGTCCTCGGAAAGTGTCTACAGACCGTGTCTAGTAGAGTCTTGATTATCGGTGTGTTGTGCACCACATCTATAATCAGGAGGCTGCAGGACATTTAGGATTGGTTTCCATTCTTCTCTCTCTGAGATCGTGCGATGAGATTTGTCTTATTAGGTTGAATCCTCTCGACCTATTCTTATAAAGCGATTATGCCTCCACGGAGCGACCAGGGCCCGAAGGGCAAGGCAAAGCGGAGGCGCTAGCGATACTCGAGGGTTACGGACTGACCGAGCACGACTATGCACGAGGTAGTAGTCGGCGAGTTCAGCCACACCGGCAGATAGAGGAGCCGAGAGCGGTAGCTCGAGGTTCCGTGCGAGCCTCCATCCCACAACCGTGAGCTGAGTATAGAGACTACGGAGCAGATCCGATTATTGACCGATAGTAGCGAGCGTGGCGAGTAGGCCGCTAACCCTAGAGCCGACAGTTTGCGGATCCGGGATTTTCTGGGTTGTCATCCGCCCGAGTTTTATGGTTCGAGGTCTGAGGAGGATCCGCAGGAGTTCATTCGGCAGCTACAGCGGACTATGTAGGTTCTTAGGGCTTCAGAGACAGAGTCTGTTATGCTAGCCTCTTATCGGTTACGCGATATTGCGTTGAACTGGTTTGAGTCATGGGAGCTGTCGAGAGGTGAGGATGCTCTTCCAGCTGTTTGGGAGGAGTTCACAGAGGCCTTCATGGATCACTTTTTGCCTCCTGAGATGAGGAGAGCCCGTGTAGATAGATTCTTGACCTTTAGGCAGAATGGGAGGACTATCAGGGAGTATAGCCTGGAGTTTGACTCCTTGGCCTGGCATGCGCACACCATTGTAGCCAACATGGCGGATATAGTTCATCGTTATGTGATGGGGCTAGACCGTCATATGATTACTGCATGCTTGGGGGTGACTCTTCAGCCCGGTATGGACATTGCCAGGATGCAGGCCTATGCGCAGGTGATAGAGGATAGAGAGAGGGAGGACCAGATTGACTCAGGCCAGCCCAAGAGGGCGTGACAGTAGGTCTCAGGCGGTTTCGAGAGGGCGGCCTCGGCAGACTAGGTCCACATTTGTCACGACCCGACCCCGGGCCGCGACTGGTGCCCTACCTGGGCACCCCGTTCAGGTATACATCAAAGAATAGCAGCGGAACATACACAACATAAACACATGTGTAAACAATATAACAACACAGCTGGCCGATAAGGCCGCTTCCATAATATAAACAAAGTCAAAAGTACAACTTTACAACTCGGTTCTTATAGCCCAACCACATATGTGAATACGGACCTCTAGGAATAACAAGCGTGGACGGGCCCGCCATACCACGAATGTACATAAATCTACAACATCGAGGAAAGAGCGTACGAAAGAAAGACAAGCCTCAGAGAATGGAGCTTCCGACGTCGATAGCGATCCTAAGAGTGAGGATCCGCTACCGCTACCCTTCCTCGCGCATGAACGCAGCCCCGAGAAGGGGTCGACACAATATGTACTAAGTATGTAAAACTGGAAAGTACTGTAATTACAATTAAGTTTAAAACAAAGCCGGAGACATGTATGATAACAAAATTACAGTACACAGTGCCTTACTAACAATGAGAGTAAATCAAGAGATTACGTACAACATCACAATAGCAGTCTCGCAATCAAATCATGGGGAGTGAACCCATAAAAACAGGTGGTATAACGTCTTGGGGTTCTTACCCCTCATTTATACTCTTACCCTGAAGCAGGTGGTATAACGTCTTGGGGGTTTGCCCCTCATTTATACTCTTACCCTGAAGAAGATAGTAACGCAGGTGGTATAACGTCTTGGGGGCTTACCCCTCATTTATACTCTTATCCTGGAGAAGGTGGTATAGCGTCTTGGGGGTTTGCCCCTCACTGATACTCTTACCCTATCTCAAAACCGGCCGTCATACAATAATTAAACAAGTTAGCAATCCCCCTAACTTCTTATTAGTCTTATTCATCTACACTCTCATTTTAGTTTACTTAAGGCACTATCATGTCTTTTATAAGAATCCGGGAATTTAACCCAAAGTACCACGTACTTCTACTCTTTAAAAACAAATGACTCTTTTTAGTAGAAAGCTTCCAAGACACTATTAACCATAGTATCAAGTCCAAATTACATTTCAAGGCAAGTCATGATACCTTTAGGATTAAAGTAGGTTTCTAAATCAAGTGACTCTTTTCTTATTAAAACCTTAGGCAATTGATACCTTAAAATCAATTTGCCTTTCATTAACACAAGCCATTTACCTTTGCATAAAGTCAATATAACCAACTCCCCATAAAGTCGTTATATTCACTTTATACCTTAGTCAAGTACATTTTCTTATCCAAGGGACTTATACGATTAAAACGACACAAGTATCACATACTTTAAATCCTTCAGTCCCTTTAACTTTACTAAGACTTAAGACATCCTTAATACTTTCAAAGAAGTGAGTTAACTTCCTAACTCACCCGACTTGGCATTTTATAAGGCTAGTAAGGAATGTCAAAGTCTTGTACGTCTATCGTACTATATACGCGAAACTAGTCATGCTCAAAAGATAGGAAAAAGTTCTACATACCTCGTCGGGTCAAACCACTTGCCAAGTACAAAGTCCCGCCCGTAGTATGTCAACCTATAATATTCACAATACGTCTATTAAAGCCTTACTTCAATCTAATAATATAATAAGTGTAAAGTATCAATATTCTACGGAAAATCGGACAAAGACCTCTTTTGTTTTTACTCACTTTGCCACCTTTTCAAGGCCGAAATACAATAACCAAACAGCCCCAATTGGCTCACAACAATATAGAAGGTAGTCCAATACAAATGAATAACCAAACAGCCCCAATTGGCTCACAACAATATAGAAGGTAGTCCAATACAAATGAATAACCAAACAGCCCCAATTGGCTCACAACAATATAGAAGGTAGTCCAATACAAATGAATAACAAACTAATACAAACTACAGTCCAAATTCGGCCACCTTGAGTTCAACAATACCAATTCTTATCCAATTTCCATTTCAATCCAAATTGGTAGCATAACATGATATCAAGTCGCATTTGATTATAATAACCATAATCTTTAAGTAAGTAACATGCGACGATTTCTAAAAATGACCAATTAGTAATCCAATTTTCAAGTGGCTTGTATAACATTTCGGATTTAGCTACAAGCAATCCATAATACTTATAACTTCAACATATCAACTTCATGCTAGCAACAAGTAAAGCTAACAACAACAATATAAATATATAATCTTGTAACACCTTTAAAAGACAAGATTATACCTTAACGATTTTTAATCCAATTCCAAATCCGAAGTCGCTCCTAGTAGTTTAGAGCCTCTCCAAGACACTTCAATCCGCTTGTTGAGACCCTTAGAACAACACCAACAATTATCCTTCAAAACTCCAAACAAAACCTAGAAAGACCATTAGGTTTTCGTTTTGCGACTAACCCGTAAACCATATTTTTCCAAGATTTTTCTATTGAGATGTGTTTACAATACACCTAAGAACCTTGGTTTAAAGTGTGGGATCAAAAGGACAAGAAACGAAAATTTTCTCTTCTTTCTTGTGGTGAACCCGAGACCTCCAATGAGTTCTTCAAAGTTTTGTGTGAAATTTCTCTAAGTGTTGGCTCTCTCTAGCACTACTAGTATTATAAAGAGCAATGGATGGTCAAGATATAAACAAATGTGAGGCTTGGATAAGCTCTTAGTAATTCAAGACTTATTGACCATATGACTTAGTCAAGATTGTCAAGCCACAACTTGCAAGACTTTAGTCATCCAAGACTTATGGTAAATGACCATTATGGCCTTGCCTAAATCGACCAAGGCATCAATAAGGGGGGTGACACGTGTCGCCCTCCCATTCGTCACAATAATACATTTTCTGACAATTCCATAATTTCCGATAAATTTTTACAAGTCTCAAATCTTAACACTTGTGAGTTCTTACTTACGTTCTTAAAACATGTCCTGAAATTACGGGGTGTAACAACATTCCAGCCAGCACAGAGTGCTCCGTTACGATTTTCTAGCAGGAGGTCTGATCAGCCAGGTCATTCAGGAGCCTGTCAGGGCTCCAGGACTTCGGGGTTTCAGGGAGGCAGAAACCGTCACTGATCGAGACCATCCACATTTCAGTGTGCTCGATGCGGTAGGTCTCACCAGGGTGAGTATCGCATAGCTCCGGGAGCTTGTTACTCTTGTGGCCAGCAGGGCCATTTGAGGAGAGATTGTCCGTCTAGAGGCGGCATGGGTGGTACTGCATGCGGAGCGGGATCGCTTTGGGTCTTCCTCTCCTTCTGTGGTTATGCGCCCCGGAGGGCAGGGTACTCACGGACCGGCAGGCCGCGGTAGAGGTCGTGATGGTGGTTCCAGTTCTAGCGGTCCACAGAACCGCATATATTCATTAGCCAGCCGCCAGGATCAGGAGGCTTCCCCTGACGTCGTCAGAGGTACATTATTGATTTCATGATGTGACATTTATGCTTTGATAGATCCAGGTTTCCACCTTGTCCTATGTGTCCCCTCTTATTGCGGGTAGAATCGGGATAGAGCCGGTGTCGATAGAGCCTTTTGAGGTAGCTACGCCAGTGCGTGATTTGGTGTTAGCCGAGCGGGTGTATAGAGGTTGTCCGATGTTTATTTACAGTCGTCAGACCCTTGCAGACTTGATAGACTTGGAGATGACAGATTTTGATGTCATTATGGGTATGGATTGGTTGGTTTCTTGTTATGCCAACATTGACTGTAGGGGCAGGTTGGTTCGGTTCCAATTTCCTGGCGAGCCAGTTATCGAGTGGAAGGGCAACACAGCGTCGCCGAGGGGTAGGTTTATTTCTTACCTCAAGGCTAGGAAGATGGTGCAGAAAGGGTACATCTATCATCTGGTTCGGGTATTTGATATAGAGGCTGAGGTGCCAGTTCTTCAGTCAGTGCCAGTGGTTAGGAAGTTTCCAGATGTGTTCCCAGACGATCTTCCGAGTATCCCTCCTGAGAGGGAGATTGAGTTTTGTATTGACACGTTGCCAGACACTCGACCTATTTCCATTCCGCCTTACAGGATGGCACCTGCTGAGTTGAGGGAGCTGAAGGACCAGCTAAAAGATTTGCTGGAGAAAGGCTTTATCAGGCCTAGTGTTTCTCCCTGGGGAGCGCCAATTTTGTTTGTGAAGAAGAAGGATGGGACGCTGCGTATGTGTGTTGATTACAGGCAGCTGAATAAGGTAACCATCAAGAATAGGTACCCCTCCCCAGGATTGATGATTTGTTTGACTAGTTGCAGGGTGCGAGGTGTTTCTCCAAGATAGACCTGCGGTCTGGTTATCATCATGTGTGAGTTCGAGAGATAGATATCCCAAAGACTGCATTCAGGACCCGGTATGGGCACTATGAGTTCAGGGTTATGTCTTTCGGTTTGACCAACGCTCCAGCAGTATTTATGGATTTGATAAACCGGGTGTTCAAGCCATTTTTGGATACATTTGTGATAGTATTCATTGATGACATCCTGGTTTATTCGCGGACGAGAAGGAGCATGCAGATCACTCGAGGCGGTATTGGGTCCTCCGAGAGGCAGCTTATTCGCCAAGTTCTCCAAGTGTGAGTTTTGGTTGGCCTCGGCTTTCTGGGGCATATTATTGGTGATGGTGTTCGGGTGGATACGGCAAAGATTGAGGCGATCAAGTCTTGGCGAGACCTACTACTCGGCCAAGTGCGCGATTTCTTAGGATGGCGAGTTATTATCGTAGGTTTGTGGAGCGGTTGCTTGATTTCAAAGACCGTTGACTAGGTGACTCGAAAGCGGCCAAGTTCCGATGGGCGAGGCTTGCGAGAAGGGTTTCGATTCTTGAAGGAAAGGTTGACTACAACACGATTCTTACTCTTCCCGAGGGGTTAGGCGATGCGTCATCTATTGTGATGCCTCGGGTATCGTGCTAGGTGTGTTTTGATGCAAGACGGCAAGGTTATAACCTATGCTTCCGGCGATTTTAAGCATGAGAGGAATTACCCTACCGCGACTTAGAGTTGGCGCGATTATTCATGCCTTGATGATTTGGAGACATTATTTGTATGGTGTTCATGTGGATATTTATACGAGACCACAAGAGCCTCGGTATATCTTGAGCAGGAGTGAACTTGCGGCGAGGCGGTGGTTAGAGTTGTTGAAAGATTATGATGTTGATATTCTATACCATCCGGGAAAAGCCAACGTAGTTGCTGATACCTTGAGTCGTAGATCGATGGGGAGTCTGTCAGAGGTACAGTCGGAGAGACAGGACATGGTCCGTCAGATCCACCAGCTAGCGAGCCTTGGGGTTCGATTGATCGATACCGACGATAGTGGGTGCGGTTCGTGAGGTTGCCGAGTCTTCCATCGTTGATAAGGTGAAGAGGCGTTTGAGGACCAGTGTTGGTACAAGATCGAGATGCGACTCTTGGGAGGAGAAGAGTCTATTCGAGTAGCGCGATGGGTGCTAAGATTTGAGCCGATTGTGTCCCGATGTGACAGGACTTCGTCAGATTTTGGGAGGCACTGCGGTGCTCGTTATTCTATTCATCCGGTCGACCAAGATGTACCATGACCTCGGATGTTTGTATTGGTGGGATGGCACGAAGAGGGCGTGGCGAGGTTTTATTGCGATGTCCTAATTGCGG
The DNA here is from genome assembly GCA_029844215.1 of Przewalskia tangutica. Taxonomy (NCBI): domain Eukaryota; kingdom Viridiplantae; phylum Streptophyta; class Magnoliopsida; order Solanales; family Solanaceae; genus Przewalskia; species Przewalskia tangutica. The sequence goes on from CM056729.1 coordinate 96,545,727, forward strand.
CGAGTTAAGGTCGAGCACGAGAGGCCCGATGGATTATTGCGGCTATTGAGATTCCGACTTGGAAGTGGAGGTGATCAACATGGACTTTGTTACAAGGTTACCTCGTACTCGGAGGAAATGCGACTCCATTTGGGTTATTGTTGGGTGACGAAATCAGCCCATTTCCTTCGGTCGACGACGTTTTGGTGAGGATTATGCCGATTATACATCGAGAGATTGTGAGGCTGCGGTGTCGGTGTCGATTATATCGATAGGGAGCCCGGTTACGGCTAACTTCCGGAGGTCTTTCGGAAGGATTAGGGACACAGGTGAGTCTCTGACAACATTTCATCCTCGGTGGCGGTGTTATACCGTATTTCAGTATGCGTGGGGCGTCGTAGAAGATTTGAACTTTTAAATAGGCTTGGCCGATTTAATTTTTGCACAACCCCCGGTTAGAGTCGTTTTTCGAAAGCGTTTTCCACGACTTCGTAGGGAAAATTCGGCTATGTCATTTTTAATTTTTGGATTTTTGAGAGGCGAAACATTTTGGACCAACGAGAGGCGACACGGCACCCTCATTGGTGGACTTGAGCGTTATTGTGGCGAATGGAATGGCTTTAGTTGGTAGGATATTTTGTGAGGGATTTGTGGAGTAGGGTCTAGGGGGCACTTGGGCATATCTTGACCTTACACTTGCCTACTACTTGGCATAATCTTGGCCATTGGTTGGCCTTGGCTTGTACTATAAATACCCCCCTTTGTGAAGACTTCTTCATCCAAATATTTTTTCTAAGTCTTTGAAATCCTCCCTCCCTTGAAGAGTTGTTCTCGTCCTCCCCCCTTTGTGAGGCCCCCTTGGCCGAGAGCCCTCCCCCCCCTCCTAGTAGTGTGGCCGTGGGGTACCCCCCCTAGCCTAGTTGTCTCGTATAATACACCCCCCCTCTTGGTAGAAATACTCTCAAAAGTATTGTTATAATGCCCAAATTACCCTAGCCATATACCTTGTAGTATTCTAAGGTTATACCTTTACAAAAAGCCCAGTTATACTATTATACTTCCCACAGTACAAAACCGAACCCTAAGTAAATCTTCACCCGTAGTTGAAGTTATAAGTAGAAGTTGGTTAGAACTTCTAAGGGTTGTTTGGAGCGGGTCGGAGCGCACGGAGTAGGAGCTAAACCTTGCTCAGGATCGACATTTAAACTCGGATAATTATGGGCTTATCGAGGTAAATATCTTGTCCCCCTATTGTAATTGGAAATTACATATTGTAGGAATATATAGTTGGAGTATACTATATATAGAACTGAACCTAGCTTGTGGCAATGTCTTTGGACTTAAGCCTGAATTTTAAAGAAGAGAACTGAACTGTAATTACGTAGGACTGTATTACAGTAGACTTGTGTAGTTTGACGGGTAGGGAAGGGCTGCCCATTTTTCCCGTAGGATCTTGTATCTAGATTTATTCTACCGAGTAGTCTAGACTTTGATAGACTTGTGTAACCTGTATAGGTTGAATGTTCTGTGAGCGTGTGCTACTTGAGAAGGTGGACCAGGCTAGCCGGGTTATAGCCGTGGAGCGATTTGCTAAATAGTCGATAATCGTCGCGAGGTATGTGAACCTCTTCCTATCTCTTCTAGCATGATATGTGTATAACTATGTAGTACGGTAGACGTACGTGTGTTGATTGAACGTAGTTGTACGGCAATGTCTTTTGACTTAAGCCCGAATAATAATAATCTTGAAGTAGTTCAAGAGAATTAAGAACTGTTTTTAAAAGAAGAGAAATACTTGGTTTTAAAAACATAAGAGTTATACTAGCTTTATGGGAAGTTAGGTATAACGGCTTAAGAGAGATAAAACGAATGATTTATTTAGAAGTTAAGAGACTTGATCTTGTAAGATAAGAGACTTAACTTAATCAATGAATTTTGTGTGAAACCTCATTCGTGAGTAATGAGTACTTGATTTTTTAAAAGGGATAATGTTTTACTGATTTCGGAAATCAGAATGTGTATCGACAAACCACTGCAGCGTTAATAAAGGGAAATGTTTTGATTAATGAAGTATTAATAAAACCAGTAGAACTTCCATCTGCATAGAAGCTAAGATGAGACAAAATGATATTTCCTAGATCATGACTGCTGTAATAAGATTGTTATAAACAAGAATATCCTACTCACACATAAGGCTTATGTTTCTTAGATGGTTTAAAAGAGAATTATATTCTTAAATGAATAAGACTATGAACTACGAAACCTTTCTAAATAAGAAACATGAACATTTGAAATTAGGCAAACTTGGACGTTTGGAAAATAATGTTGTTACTTGATTTTTACAAAGAGAAGTGTTTTGATTTACTTCAAAAGATAATCACTCTATTTTAAAAGAGTTAATGTATGAAGTACTTTGGGGATAAAAACCCGAACTTGTTAATCATATAGTAGAAAGTGCCTTGTGTGTATAACTTGATTGTGTTGGGTTGTGATAGCCTTGTAATACTTTCTTGTTGAATTGTTAAGTAAACATGCTAGGATGCTACGTGTGTTAGTATCTTGTGATGTTTGTGAAAAGGGGGTTTCCCCTCGATTGCGCTTAAATTGTTTCACTATCAGCCGATATGTTGGTATTGTACCACTCACCTTGACTTGTTTCCGGAGGTTGCCCTCCGACGCGGGTAGACTCGGTGATGCAGGACCATGATTCGAGAATACCTCATGCGGGTCGAGGGGCGCGCGAGCTACGAGAGTTCGTGTTAGTATCGTCCTTTATGGGCATGCGGTCTATGTACGCGGATGCGAGTCCAGCGGATGCCGGGGAGTAGCTACCTCGACGCGGGTTATACCTCATGCGGGCCTATGAGATTGGCCTATGCGGAGTGCGGAGAGTTCGGGGCTGACGCGCACATTTGATCTGCAGGCGAGTGACCGGCTTTGATCATGTGACGATGCAGGCAGATATCATGATCTGATTTATGACCTTGTTAGTAATGTAGGTGTTAGTAGTCGGCTATGCCTTCGTATTTACTGCATCGCTTTATTTGGACACAGTGGGACACGTGTTCATGTGTATTCCTTGGTGCTTGTATATCATAGATCGGCGGTGAGGAAGGTATTCCACGCATGATTGATGTTGTGGCGTGAGACCCATAGTTATATTTGAGTGATGACTTTGAGGCGTGAGTCACGACTTGATATGATCGCTTATTTATTGTGAATCGTAGTTTGGTTATCATACATGTCTCGCTTTATATAGATCGCTATGATTTCATTTACTGATATTTATTTTGATTTCATATACTCGGCACTGTTATCGACCTCCTTCGGGGGGCTGCGTTCATGCCGCAGGTAAAGGTACACCAGTCATTGATCCTCGTGCTTAGGGTCACAGTTCAGCGTTTGGGAAAGCTCCGTTTCTCCGGAGGCTTATCAGTGGTATTGTCCCCTGTCGTTGTAGGTATTTACATTCAGGGGTATGGCGGGGCCCTGTCCCGCCATTGTTGTCGCATCATTCTTAGAGGTCTGTAGTACTGTTGTGGGCAGGGTTTGTAAAAAGGATTAAACTGTTCATTTGTAAGAGTTGTTATTTATATATATGCCGAAAGGCAAGTTTTCCTCGACATTCTTTTTTGTACTTCATTTGTTTCATGTATGTGTTTTATGTTCGATTACTCGATGTTGTATCACTAGGGTGCCCGGTAAGGCACGACCACGCCCAGTTCGGTCGTGACAAAAGTGGTATCGAGCGATTAATCCTCGGAAAGTGTCTACAGACCGTATCTAGTAGAGTCTTGATTATCGGTGTGTTGTGCACCACACCAATAATCAGGAGGCTATAGGATATTTAGGATTGGTTTCTATTCTTCTCACTCTGAGATCGTGCCTTAGAGCTGTGTTGTAAGTTGGACCCTCTAACGTATTTCTTTTCCCTTACCGTTATGCCTCCGCGTAGGGCAACCCGGGCCCAGGAGGCGCGCAGCCGAGGAGGCGCGAGTTGAGTCTGAGAGGGTTACGAGGGCACAGGCCCAACCATCACCTGAGTTAGGTGTTTCGTTTGGGGAGTTCTGCGACGTCACTAGCCCCAATAAAGTATATCACGGCGGCGGCAGTTCCTACTGCGGCCATGGTATGTAAACCTTCAGTTCCACGACCGGGAACAGAGAATTTAGATTGCAAGAGCGCGACCACATTAGCTATGGATTTGGCTACCAGAGTATACCGTTGTACGCAAGTCTTGATGACTACCTAAGAGAGGTTGTGCAAGAGTAATTCTTGATTGGGCTTGAGCATGGCACGTATGCGGGCTTATGCGCAGCAGCCGAGAAACGTAGATCGGCCAGGTTAACGGGCGGCGAAGAGGCGGGAGCGAAGGTCCTTTGGTAACTTTCGAGGCGAGTCACCTCACCAGATTTGATTATGCACATCCACAGTGCAGAGTGGTCTTCCACGGATTTCAGGACGTTCGGGGTATGCAGGAGTTGGTTAGAACTCCAGGGCTTCCGGTTCACAGTGTGACAGACGTCATCCCGGGGAATGTCGTCTTTTAGTTAGTACTTGTTGTACCTATGACCGTCAGGGTCTGGTGTCGAAGAGTGTCCTTGTAGGAGGACTTAGCCTTTAGGATCGGTGGGTAGTTTGTCATCTCCCTCAGCTATGCGCCCTACGGGGCAGGTTTGATTAGAACGACTAGGGGAGTGAAGCTGTAGATTCAGGTATATCTTTAACCCTCTAGAGATCAGTATGTGTAATAAGGTGAGTATACCTTAAGTGCTATGTTCTGTTAGCAGTGTGTCAGTTGTGATTAGAAATCATGGTGGGTTAACCGAGTAAGATTTTGGGGGATAGAGAAAGTGTGAGCCTTAGAGCTTTATACGCGAAGACCTTAGAGGTAAGGCCATCTCGAGTAAAAGACGTATGTTTATGTTTGACCCTTAGAGGAGTGCATTGTGCACGTGAGCTATGTTTGTGGGATAAGTCCCGGAGTAGTGTGGAATGAAAGAGGGTAGTTGAGCTAAGAAGACCGCTAGGTTTTCGTAACGTGATTAGTGAGATTGTTCCGGATCGGGAGCTAGTATTGTGCGCGTTGCCGGGTCGGGTTGAGGCCGCGCATGGGTCAACCCGCGACTGTTTGTTGGTGGGTCGGTTTGTGGTGGTCCGCCGGTGGTGGATCACGAGGGTGTTGGGCCCAAGTTTAGTTAACCAGCGTACGAGTTCGTGGATACGTTCGACCGGTGGTCGGGTCGATGGGGGCAGCCCATCGTGTTCTTCGTTCGGGACCGTTCACTCGGCAGTGTTGAATTATCAGAAAGGTTGTAAGGCTGCACGGGGTGCCTACCTTCACCTTATGGCGCAGTGGAGCCAGTTACGATTGTTTTTGTTTGGAAGTTTTACGAGCGGGGTTAAGGACTCAGTGAGTCTCGAATCGCGTTCGCCTCGTGATGATGTTTGGATTTCGGGGGTAGTTGTGGGGATTGTTGTCTCTGAGAGAGAAGTGTTTTTAGCTACCATTTCGGTGTTGGATGTCGCCTTATGAAGCCTTGTAAGGGCGGAAGTGTAAGTTGCGGTCGATTGGTTCGATGTTGGCAAGCGTTGACCGATCGGTTGAGCTTGTTCCAGCAGATGTGGATAGTGAAGCTTGTCTAGAAGAAGTTACGGCTCGGAGGAATCGTGCGGATAATCGGCGACGACGCAGAGTTGAGTTGGCCGGTCTTCTTGAAAGTACCACCGGACGGTGTGGCGAGTTTTGAAACGAAGAACTTAGCCCGAGTTACTTTGGGCCTTTTGGGTTCATGAGAAGAATAGGCCAGGTTGCCTATATATTAGCAATTGTCGTCCGACTTAGGAGGCAGTGCGTCCAGTCTTTCGTGTCATGTTCGAGAAGGAAATCGGAGATCCATCCAGAGTGTTCCCAGTTAATGATGACCAGGTTGGAGATAGTAACCCCGAGTTTTGGAAACTGAAGCAGTATCAGAAATATGGTAAGAGTTCGAGTGTACGACAGCCTCAGGGATCGCAGGCAGCCCGGTACCATTTGTTGGGTCGTCGGAGCAAGGCTCGCGACAAAGTGCCAAAAGTGGTATCAGTGTTAAAAGAAGTATATTTTGACCCCGGGGAGAGGTATTTGTGGTGATGTTAGAGGTGTTTCCTCGTGGATTTGGATGGAGGTATTTGCGCGGGTGTTTCTGTGGCCAGGTGTGGCAGGATTGTTCTCGTAAGTATAGTAGTGAAGACTATACCGGCGCGCGTTTGTTTTGAGACTTAGAAGGAACATTCGGGACGAATGTTTCTAAGGAGGGGAGAATGTTATACCCCGTATTTCCAGAGTATGTACGTAAGGACGTACGTAGAAGATTTGAACTTTTAAATAGGCTTGGCCGATTTAATTTGTGCACAACACCCGGTTAGAGTCGTTTTTCGACGAAACGTTTTCACAGCTTTCGTAGGGAAAATTCCGGCTATGTCATTTTTAATTTTTGCGGATTTTTCCGAGAGACGAAACATTTTGGACCAACGAGAGGGCGACACTTGGCACCCCCTCATTGGTGGACTTGAGGCGTTATTGTGGCCGAATGGAATGGCTTTAGTTGGTAGGATATTTTGTGAGGGATTTGTGGAGTAGGGTCTAGGGGGCACTTGGGCATATCTTGACCTTACACTTGCCTACTACTTGGCATAATCTTGGCCATTGGTTGGCCTTGGCTTGTACTATAAATACCCCCCTTTGTGAAGACTTCTTCATCCAAATATTTTCTAAGTCTTTGAAATCCTCCTCCTGAAGAGTTGTTCTCGTCCTCCCCTGTGAGGCCCCTCGCCGAGAGCCCTCCCCTCCTACAGTGGCCGTGGGTACCCCAGCCTAGTTGTCTCGTATAATACACCCCCCCTCTTGGTAGAAATACTCTCAAAAGTATTGTTATAATGCCCAAATTACCCTAGCCATATACCTTGTAGTATTCTAAGGTTATACCTTTACAAAAAGCCCAGTTATACTATTATACTTCCCGTCAGTCACAAAACCGAACCCTAAGTAAATCTTCACCCGTAGTTGAAGTTATAAGTAGAAGTTGGTTAGAACTTCTAAGGGTTGTTTGGAGCGGGTCTGAGCACTGAGTAGAGGTAAACCTTGCTCAGGATCGACATTTAAACTCGGATAATTATGGGCTTATCGAGGTAAATATCTTATCCCCCTATTGTAATTGGAAATTACATATTGTAGGAATATATAGTTGGAGTATACTATATATAGAACTGAACCTAGCTTGTGGCAATGTCTTTGGACTTAAGCCTGAATTTTAAAGAAGAGAATCGAATCAGAATTACGTAGTGTATTCTGATGAGACTTGTGTAGTTTGTGGTGGGAAGGGCTGCCCATTTTTCCCGTAGGATCTTGTATCTAGATTTATTCTACCGAGTAGTCTAGACTTTGATAGACTTGTGTAACCTGTATAGGTTGAATGTTCTGTGAGTAGCATGTGCTACTTGAGAAGGTGGACCAGGCTAGCCGGGTTATAGCCGTGGAGCGATTTGCTAAATAGTCGATAATCGTCGCGAGGTATGTGAACCTCTTCCTATCTCTTCTAGCATGATATGTGTATAACTATGTAGTACGGTAGACGTACGTGTGTTGATTGAACGTAGTTGTACGGCAATGTCTTTTGACTTAAGCCCGAATAATAATAATCTTGAAGTAGTTCAAGAGAATTAAGAACTGTTTTTAAAAGAAGAGAAATACTTGGTTTTAAAAACATAAGAGTTATACTAGCTTTATGGGAAGTTAGGTATAACGACTTAAGAGAGATAAAACGAATGATTTATTTAGAAGTTAAGAGACTTGATCTTGTAAGATAAGAGACTTAACTTAATCAATGAATTTTGTGTGAAACCTCATTCGTGAGTAATGAGTACTTGATTTTTTAAAAGGGATAATGTTTTACTGATTTCGGAAATCAGAATGTGTATCGACAAACCACTGCAGCGTTAATAAAGGGAAATGTTTTGATTAATGAAGTATTAATAAAACCAGTAGAACTTCCATCTGCATAGAAGCTAAGATGAGACAAAATGATATTTCCTAGATCATGGCTGCTGTAATAAGATTGTTATAAACAAGAATATCCTACTCACACATAAGGCTTATGTTTCTTAGATGGTTTAAAAGAGAATTATATTCTTAAATGAATAAGACTATGAACTACGAAACCTTTCTAAATAAGAAACATGAACATTTCAAATTAGGCAAACTTGGACGTTTGGAAAATAATGTTGTTACTTGATATTTACAAAGAGAAGTGTTTTGATTTACTTCAAAAGATAATCACTCTATTTTCATATACTGCGGGTATTGTGTGACTTTGTGAAAGTAACGTATCTTTTAAAAGAGTTAATGTATGAAGTACTTTGGGGATAAAAACCCGAACTTGTTAATCATATAGTAGAAAGTGCCTTGTGTGTATAACTTGATTGTGTTGGGTTGTGATAGCCTTGTAATACTTTCTTGTTGAATTGTTAAGTAAACATGCTAGGATGCTACGTGTGTTAGTATCTTGTGATGTTTGTGAAAAGGGGGTTTCCCCTCGATTGCGCTTAAATTGTTTCACTATCACCGATATGTTGGTATTGTACCACTCACCTTGACTTGTTCGAGGTTAAGGCCCTCCGTCTGGGTAGACTCAAAGTGATGCAGGACCATGATTCGAGAATACCTCATGCGGGTCGAGGGCCTACGCGAGCTACGAGAGTTCCGTGTTAGTATCGTCCTTTATGGGCACGCGCATGTGGCCACGCGGATCGCGAGTCCAGGCGGACGCCGGGAGTAGCTACCCTCGACGCGGGTTATACCTCACGCGGCCTACGAGATTGGCCTATGCGGAGTCGCGGAGAGTTCCGTGGCTAGACGCGCACATTTGATCGCGGCGAGTGACCCGGCTTTGATCATGTGACAGTGCAGACAGATATCATGATACGATTTATGACCTTGTTAGTAGGTGTTAGTAGTCGGCTATGCCTTCGTGACTTACCTGCATCGCTTTATTTGGACACAGGTGGGACCTGGTGTTCATGTGTATTCCTTGGTGCTTGTATATCATAGACTGCCGGCAGTGAGGAAGGTATTCCACGGGCATGATTGATGTTGTGGGCGTGAGACCCATAGTTATATTTGAGTGATGACTTTGAGGGCGTGAGTCCCTGACTTGATATGACTGCTTATTTATTGTGAATTGTAGTTTGGTTATCATACATGTCTCCTGCTTTATATAGACTGCTATGATTTCATTTACTGATTTATTTTCGATTTCATATACTTGCACTGTTATCGACCTCCTTGGGCCGTGCTCATGCCGCAGTAAAGGTACACGATCATCGATCCTCGTGCTTAGGTCACGATTCAGCGTTTGGGAAAGCTCCGTTTCTCCGGAGGCTTATCAGTGGTATTGTCCCCTGTCGTTGTAGGTATTTACATTCAGGGGTATGGCGGGGCCCTGTCCCGCCATTGTTGTCGCATCATTCTTAGAGGTCTGTAAGATCTGGCAAGTGTGGTTTGTAAAAAGTATTAATCTGTTCATTTTTAAGAGTTGTTATTTATATATATATATGCAGAAATGAAAGTTTTCCTCAGATTACTGCTTTGTACTTCATTTGTTTCATGTATGTGTTTTATGTTCCATTGACACTGATGTCAGATCACCAGGGTGCCCGGTAAGGCACCGCCACGCCCAGTTCGTGTTATACCCCGTATTTCCAGAGTATGTACGCGGGGACGTCGGAGCAAGGCTCGCGACAAAGTGACAAAAGTGGTACCATTTGTTGGGTCGCCTGAGAAGGTTAATGCCTCAGGCATAGTGACAAAGTGGTATCTACGACGAGTAAAGTGAGAAGCGAGCATGTATGGCGAGCATAGATGTGATCATTTCTTTTGTAAAGAGAAGGTGCGGGAAGTATATTTTAGACCCGGTGAGAAGTGTGTTGTGATGATGATTAGAGGTGTTTCCTCGTGGACTTTGATGTAAGTATTTACGCAGGTGCTTCTGTGGCCAGCGGTGGCAGGTTTGTTCTCGTAAGTATAGTAGTGAAGACTATACTGGCGCGCGTTTGTTTTGAGACTTAGAATGAACATTCGGGACGAATGTTTCTAAGGAGGGGAGAATGTTATACCGTATTTCCAGAGTATGCACGGGGCGACGAGAAAAGTTTGTGCCTTAAAGTGCTTGGCGAATTTTATTTGTGCATAACACCGGTTAGAGTCGTTTTTAGTAAACGTTTTCCACGACTTTCGTAGGGAATTTCGGCTATGTCATTTCTAATTTTTATGGATTTTTCCGAGAGGCGAAACATTTTGGACCAACGAGAGGCGACACTTGTCACCCTCTAGTTGAAGGGAGGCTGAAAGCATGGGACGAATTGGGTGAGTTTTGTCAAGTAGTAGGTAGGATATTTTGTGTGCAAGTTGGCTATGTACACATGCCCAAATCTTGGCCTTGCTCTTGTGTAGCACTTGGCTCAATCTTGGCCATTGGTTGGCCTTCACTTGGCCTATAAATACCCATCCCTTTGAAGACTTATTCATCCATTCCTAAATAATCCTAAGTGTTAAAATCCCTCCCTCTCCCCTCTTGTTGACTCTCGTCCAAGAGCCCCTCTCCCCCTTTGAAAGGCCCCCTTGGCCGAGAGCCCTCTCTCCCCCCTCCTAGTAGTGTGGCCGTGGGGTACCCCCCCCCCCTAGCCTAGTTGTTTTCGTATAATACCCCCCCTCTCTTGGTAGAAATACTCTCAAAAGTATTGTTATAATGCCCAAATTACCTTAGCCGTATACCTTGTTGTATTCTAAGGATATACCTATACGAAAAGCCCAGAAATACTATTATACTTCCCGTCAGTCACAAAACCGAAACCCTAGGGAAATCTCCATAGTCAGTTGGAGTATTGTGTAGAAGTTGGTTAGAACTTCTAAGGGTAGTTTAGAGCGGGTTGGAGCGCTCGGAGTTGGAGCTAAACGATTGCCCAGGATCGACATTAAACTCGGATAATTATGGGCTTATCGAGGTAAATATCTTGTCCCTCTATTGTAATTGGAAATTACATATTGTAGAATATATAGTTGAAGTATACTATATATAGAACTGAACGTAGTTATCGGCAATGTCTTTTGACTTAAGCCTGAATAATACTTACGGCAATGTCTTGCGACTTAAGCCTGAATTTTAAAAGAAGAATACTGAACTGTAATTACATAGGGTTGTATTACAGTAGACTTGTGTAGTAGTACCGTGGAGTAGAATTGTACCCGTTAGGGTTAGATGCATAACCCCCCCCTGGTTGGCTTGATAGCCGGCCTCGATAAAGGATGAGATTTAGATTTACGCTGTCATGGGAGGCTTTGCCGAATTTTCAGAGAATGTTCTACGAAGGGATCTAAATATTAATAAGCGCCGTGGGGCCTTATAGGTTGAAGTACTACGTGTGGCGCGATCTACTTGGCTTAAGGAGTAGCCGACGGTTGGAAGTACTTGGAGCGTTTTGCTATTAGTCGATACTCGTCGCGCGGGATGTTAACCTCTTCCTATCTCTGCTAGCATGATATGTGAACTATGTAGTGCAGTGACGCATACGTGTTAAATGTATTTGATTGGTTTAAAACATAAAGTGTTATAACGGCTTTATGGGAAGTCGGTTATAACAGCTTTATGTTGGTTAGAAAATACATGTGGTTTTTAAAAGGTAACTGATTTGAACTATAACTGTCTTGTTATGTGTTAATAAAGAACTTGAAGTATTTCAAAAGATTTTTGAATCATTTTGAAAGAAGAAGTAATATTTGGTTTTTGAAAACTTAAGAGTTATACTAGCTTTATGGGAAGTTAGGTATAACGCTTAAGAATGTTTCTTGATTTGGAAATCGAATGTGTATCGACAAACCAACGCGGTTAATAAAAGGAAATGTTTTGAATAATTAAGTATTATTAAACCAAGAGAAACTTCCATCCGCATAGCTAAGATGAGACAAAATGATATTTACTAGATCATGGCTGCTGTAATAATATTTATATAAACAAGAATATCCTACTCAAATATCAGGCTTATGTTTCTCAGACGGCTTAAAAGAGAATGATATTCTTAAGTGATTAATACTATGAACTACGAAACCCTTTCGAAATCTGAGAAACGTGAACATTGGAAAAGAATGTTGCTACTTGATTTTACAAAGAAAAGTAATTGATTTACTTTAAAAGATAATCACTCTATTTTTATATACTACGTATTGTGTGACTTTTGTGAAAGTAACGTATCTTTTAAAGAGTTAATGTATGAAGTACTTTGGGGATAAAAACCCGATCTTGTTAATCATATAGTAGAAAGTACCTTGTGTGAACAACTTGATTGTATTGGTTTGTGATAGCCTTGTAATACTTTCTTGTTGCTTTGATAATTAAACGTGTTAGGATGCTACGTGTGTTAGTATCTTGTGATGTTTGTGTAAAGCGTTTTCCCTTGATTGTGAATATTAACTATCAGTCGTTATGATCGTATTGTGGCATTCATCTCTTGAGATGATTAGGGGTTGTCGCCTCCGACGCGGGGTAGACTCGGCGGGTCAATGGACACATGATTCGAGAATACCTACGCAGTCCCGGGCCTATCGCGAGCTACGAGAGTTCCGTGTTAGTATCGTCCTTTATGGGCATGCGTCCATGTGGCCATGCGGATCGCGAAGTCCGTGGCGACGGGAGTAGCTACCGATGCGGAATACCTCATGCGGCCGATGAGATTGGCCTACGCGGAGTGCGGGGTTCCGTGGTTAGACGCGTAGACATTGACATCGCGCAAGTGGCGGCCTTTGATCATGTGACGGTCTAGACAGATCTTATGATACAGTTCATGACCTTGTTGGTACTGTGGGTTTTTAGTAGTCGGCTATGCCTTCGTACTTACCCCGTACAGTTTATTATGACACAGGTGGGACCTGGTGTTCATGTGTGTTCCTTGGTGTTTTTATATCATAGACTGCCGGCAGTGAGGAAGGTATTCCACGGGCATGATTGATGTTGTGGGCCTGAGACCCATTGTTATACTTGAGTGATGACTTGAGGGCGTGAGTCACCGACTGACATGATCGCTTGTTGTAAATCGTAGTTTGGTTATCATACATGTCTCCCGCTTTATATGATCGCTATGATTTCATTTACGAGGTATTTTCGATTTCACATACTGCACTGTTATCGACCTCCTCGGAAGTGCGTTCATGCCGCAGTAAAGGTACACCGCCGTTGATCCTCGCTCTAGGGTCACAGTTCGACTTTGGGAAGCTCCGTTTCTCCGGAGGCTTATCTTGGTATAGTCCCCTGTTGTTGTAAGTGCTTACATTCAGGGGTATGACGGGGCCCTGTCCCGTCGTTGTTGTCGTATCATTTCTTAGAGGTCTGTAGTACTGTTGTGGGCAGGGTTTGTAAAAAGGATTAAACTGTTCTTTTGTAAAAGTGGTTATTTATATATGCCGAAAGGCAAGTTTTTCTCAGATTTCTGTTTTGTACTTCACTTGTTTCATGTATGTGTTTTATGTTCCGATTACTCACGTTGTGTCACTAGGGTGCCCGGTAAGGCACCACCACGCCGAGTTGGGTCGTGACAAAAGTGGTATCGAGCGATTAATCCTCGGAAAGTGTCTGGCAAGTATCGATGAAGTCTTGATTATCGGTGTGTTGTGCACCACACCAATAATCAGGAGGCTATAGGATATTTAGGATTGGTTTCTATTCTTCTCACTCTGAGATCGTGCCTTAGAGCTGTGTTGTAAGTTGGACCCTCTGACGAAATTCTTTCCCTTATCGTTATGCCTCCGCGTAGGGCAACCCGCCGGGGAGAGGCAAAGCGGAGGAGCCGCGAGTAGAGTCAGAGGGTTACGTGGGCACAGCCCAATCATCACCGGGTGGTGCTTCATTCGGGAGTTTTGCGGCGTCACTAGCCCAAAGCAGAGTTTAGCACGGGCGGCGATTCATCGCGCCATGACATTTGAACCTTCGCCCGACCGGAAACAGAGAATTTAGATTGCAAAGAGGCGACCCTGTTACTAGCTATAGATTTGGCTACCAGAGAGTATACCGATGTACCGCGAGTCTTGAGGACTATCTAAAAGAGGGTTGTGCAAGAGTAAGTTCTTGATTAGGCGAGCATGGCACGTATGCGGAGCTTATGCAGTCGAGAAACGCAGAGATCAGCGGTGAGCGGGCGAGGTAAGAGGGCGCAGTAGCAAGGTCCTTTGGTAACTTCGAGGCGAGTCGCCTCACCGCCAGATTTGATATGCACTCCGCCGGCAGAGTGGTCTTCCACGGATATCGGGATGTTCGGGTACGCAGGAGTCGGTCGAACTCCGGTCTTCCGATTCACAGCGATGACGCCATCCCGGGAATGTCGTCTTTTAGTCGGTACTTGTTGTACCTATGACCGTCGTGGTCCGATGTCGAAAGAGTGTCCTTGTAGAGGACTTAGCCTTCGTGGATCGATGGGTAGTCGCCACCTTCCTTAGTTATGCGCCTACAGGCGTGTTTGATTAGAACGACTAAGGAGTGGAGCAAAGAGATATAGATATATCTTTGACCCTCTGAGATCGTATGTGTGTTAAGGTGAGTATACCTTAAGTGCTATGTTCGATAGCGGTGTTAGTTGTGTTTAGAAATCATGGTGGTTAACCGAGTAAGATTTTGGGGATAGATAAGGTGTGAGCCTTAGAATGTTTTACGTAAAGACCTTAGAGGTGAGGCCATCTCGAGAAAAGGTGTAGTGTTATGTTTGACTTTATCGGAAGTGCATGGTGCACGTGAGTTATGTTGGGATAGGTCCCTAGTAGTGTGGAATGAAAGGGTAGTTGAGCTAAGACCGCTAGGTTTTCAAACGTGTTTAGTGAGATTGTTCGGATCGGAGCTAGTATTGCGTTTGCGGTCGGGTTGAGGCCACGTTGCGTCAACCCGCGGTAGGTTTGGTGGTAGGTCGGGTGGTGGTCCCGCCTTGTGTTAGGGTTGTGAGGGTGTTAGGCCCAAGTTTAGTTAACCAGCGTACGAGTTCGTGGATGCGTTCGACCAGTGGTCGGGCCGATGGGGGCAGCCCATCATGTTCTTCGGTCAGGACCGTTTACTCGGCTGTGTTGAGTTATCAGAAAGGTTGTAAGGCTGCACGGGGTGCCTACCTTCACCTTATGACAGACAATGGAGCCTGTGGTAGGCTGTTGTTCCGGAAGTTTTGCCAAGCATGTGTTAAGAACTCAGTGAGTCTCAGACCGCATTCGCCTCGGCCGATCTGGATTTCGTGATAGTTGGGATTGTTGTCTCTTATGGAGGAGTGTTTAAGCTACCATTTCGGTTCGGATGTTGCCTTTTGAAGCCTTGTAGGGGCGGAGGTGTAAGTTGCCGATCGATTGGTTCGAGGTTGGCAGGGTTCAGACAGTTGGTTCAGGCTTGTTCCAGCAGACTGTGGTGAGAGTAAAGCTTGTCTAGAAGAGGTTCTGGCAGCTCAAAGAAATCGTGCGGATAATCGGCAACGACGCCAGAGTTCAGGTTGACGGTCGGTCTTCTTGAAAGTACCACCCCGGTTAGGGTGTGACGAGTTTTGGAAAGCAGAGGAAAACTTAGCCCGAGTTACTTTGGGCCCTTTTGAGTTCATGTGAAGAATAGGCCAGGTTGCCTATATGTTAGCAATTGCCGTCCGACTTAGGAGGCAGTACGTCCGGTCTTTCGTATTGATATGATCGGGATAGTATCGGAGATCCATCCAAAGTGTTCCCAGTTAATGATGACCACGTTAGGGATAGTAACCCCGAGTTTTGGAAACCGAAGCCGTATCAGAGTGTGGTAAGAGATCGAGTGTACGACATCCTCGTGGATCGACGCACCGGCACCATTTGTTGGGTCGTCGGAGCAAGGCTCGCGACAAAGTGACAAAAGTGGTACCATTTGTTGGGTCGCCTGAGAAGGTTAATGCCTCAGGCATAGTGACAAAGTGGTATCTACGACGAGTAAAGTGAGAAGCGAGCATGTATGGCGAGCATAGATGTGATCATTTCTTTTGTAAAGAGAAGGTGCGAAGGAAGTATATTTTAGACCCCGGTGAGAAGTGTGTTGTGATGATGATTAGAGGTGTTTCCTCGTGGACTTTGATGTAAGTATTTACGCAGGTGCTTCTGTGGCCAGCTGTGGCAGGTTTGTTCTCGTAAGTATAGTAGTGAAGACTATACTGGCGCGCGTTTGTTTTGAGACTTAGAAGGAACATTCGGGACGAATGTTTCTAAGGAGAAAGTTATACCGTATTTCCAGAGTATGTACGCGGGGACGTACGTAGAAAAGTTTGTGCCTTAAAGTGCTTGGCCGAATTTTATTTGTGCATAACACCCGGTTAGAGTCGTTTTTCGGCGAAACGTTTTCACAGCTTTCGTAGGGGAATTTCCGGCTATGTCATTTCTAATTTTTGCGGATTTTTCCGAGAGACGAAACATTTTGGACCAACGAGAGGGCGACACTTGTCACCCTCTAGTTGGTGGGAGTGGGCGGTAAAGCATGGGACGAATTGGGTGAGTTTTGTCAAGTAGTAGGTAGGATATTTTGTGTGCAAGTTGGCTATGTACACATGCCCAAATCTTGGCCTTACACTTGTGTAGCACTTGGCTCAATCTTGGCCATTGGTTGGCCTTCACTTGGCCTATAAATACCCATCCCTTTGAAGACTTATTCATCCATTCCTAAATAATCCTAAGTGTTAAAATCCCTGCCTCTCTCCTCTTGTTGACTCTCGCCCAAGAGCCCTCTCCCTTTGAAAGGCCCTGGCCGAGAGCCCTCTCCCCCTCCTAGTAGGCCGTGGGTACCCCCTAGCCTAGTTGTTTTCGTATAATACCCCCCCTCTCTTGGTAGAAATACTCTCAAAAGTATTGTTATAATGCCCAAATTACCTTAGCCGTATACCTTGTTGTATTCTAAGGATATACCTATACGAAAAGCCCAGAAATACTATTATACTTCCCGTCAGTCACAAAACCGAAACCCTAGGGAAATCTCCATAGTCAGTTGGAGTATTGTGTAGAAGTTGGTTAGAACTTCTAAGGGTAGTTTAGAGCGTTGAGCGCCGGAGTCGAGCTAAACGATTGCCCAGGATCGACATTAAACTCGGATAATTATGGGCTTATCGAGGTAAATATCTTGTCCCTCTATTGTAATTGGAAATTACATATTGTAGAATATATAGTTGAAGTATACTATATATAGAACTGAACGTAGTTATCGGCAATGTCTTTTGACTTAAGCCTGAATAATACTTACGGCAATGTCTTGCGACTTAAGCCTGAATTTTAAAAGAAGAATACTGAACTGTAATTACATAGGGTTGTCAGACATGAGACTTGTGTAGTAGTACCGTGGAGTAGAATTGTACCGTTAGGTTTAGATGATAACCCCCGGTTGGCTCGATAGCCTACCGATAAAGGATGAGATTTACGCTGCCATGCGGGGAGGTGTCGCCAATTTTACGTAGAATGTTCTACGGGGATCTAAATATTAATAAGCGCCTTGTGGCCTTATAGGTTGAAGTACTACGTGTGGCGCGATCTACTTGGCAAGGAGTAGCCGGTTGAAGTACTTGAGCGTTTTGCTATTAGTCGATACTCGTCGCGAGGTATGTGAACCTCTTCCTATCTCTTCTAGCATGATATGTAATCCATGCACCGTGAGACGCATACGTGTTAAATGTATTTGATTGGTTTAAAACATAAAGTGTTATAACGGCTTTATGGGAAGTCGTTATAACGACTTTATGTTGGTTAGAAAATACATGTGGTTTTTAAAAGGTAATCGATTTGAACTATAAGCGCTTGTTATGTGTTAATAAAGAACTTGAAGTATTTCAAAAGATTTTGAATCATTTTGAAAGAAGAAGTAATATTTGGTTTTTGAAAACTTAAGAGTTATACTAGCTTTATGGAAGTTAGGTATAACGCTTAAGAATGTTTTATCGATTTGGAAATCGAATGTGTATCGACAAACCATCGCAGCTACATTAAAAAGGAAATGTTTTGAATAATTAAGTATTATTAAAACCAGAGAAACTTCCATCTGCATAGAAGCTAAGATGAGACAAAATGATATTTCCTAGATCACGGTCATTGTAATAAGATTTATATAAACAAGAATATCCTACTCACATATAAGGCTTATGTTTCTCAGATGGCTTAAAAGAGAATGATATTCTTAAGTGATTAATACTATGAACTACGAAACCCTTTCGAAAACTGAGAAACTTGAACATTGGAAAAGAATGTTGCTACTTGATTTTACAAAGAAAAGTAATTGATTTACTTTAAAAAGATAATCACTCTATTTTTTATATACTACGTATTGTGTGACTTTTGTGAAAGTAACGATCTTTAAAGAGTTAATGTATGAAGTACTTTGGGGATAAAAACCCGATCTTGTTAATCATATAGTAGAAAGTACCTTGTGTGAACAACTTGATTGTATTGGTTTGTGATAGCCTTGTAATACTTTCTTGTTGCTTTGATAAGTAAACGTGTTAGGATGCTACGTGTGTTAGTATCTTGTGATGTTTGTGTAAAGGGGTTTCCTTGATTGTGCTTATTAACTATCGCCGTTATGATAGTATTGTGGCATTCATCTCTTGAGATGATTCCGGTTAAGTCGCCTCCACGCGGGTAGACTCAAAGCGTCGATGGACCTATGATTCGAGAATACCTCACGCAGTCCCGGCCTATGCGGAGCTACGAGTTCCGTGTTAGTATGCGTCCTTTACGGGCATGCGTCCATGGGCTACGCGATGCGAAGTCGGGGCGACGCCGGGAGTAGCTACCGATGCGGGGAATACCTCACGCGGGCCGATGAGATTGGCCTACGCGAGTGCGGGGTTCGTGGTTAGACGCGACATTGACATCGCGCAAGTGGCCGCTTTGATCATGTGACGATGCAGACAGATCTTATGATACGATTCATGACCTTGTTGGTACCGTGGGTTTTTAGTAGTCGGCTATGCCTTCGCATTTACCCCGCATGATTTTATTATGACACAGTGGACCCGTGTTCATGTGTGTTCCTTGGTGTTTTTATATCATAGATCACGGCATGAGGAAGGTATTCCACGCATGATTGATGTTGTGGGCCCGAGACCCATTGTTATACTCGAGTGATGACTTGAGGGTGAGTCCCCGACTTGACATGATCGCTGTTGTAAATCGTAGTTTGGTTATCATACATGTCTCCCGCTTTATATGACCGCTATGATTTCATTTACTGAGGTATTTTCGCCACATACTGCACTGTTACATCGACCTCCCGGGCCGCGTTCATGCCGCAGTAAAGGTACACCCGCCGTTGATCCTCGCCTAGGAGTCACGCATTGGGAAGCTCCGTTTCTCGGAGGCTTATTCGTATAGTCCCCTGTTGTTGTAAGTGCTACATTCGGGGTATGACGGCCCCGTCCCGTCGTTGTTGTCGTATCATTTCTTAAGGTCCGTAGTAATGCTGCAAGTGTGGTTTGTAAAAAGGATTAAACCGTTTCTTTGTAAAAGTGGTTATTTATATATGCCAAAGGCAAGCTTTCCTCGATTGCTTTGTACTTCACTTGTTTCATGTATGTGTTTTATGTTCCGCTGACATTACTCGATGTTGTGTCACTAGGGTGCCCGGTAAGGCACCGCCACGGCCCGGTTTGGGTCGTGATTCGGTCGTGATGTGACGGCAGGCGTAACGCACTATCCGCATACACTCGAGGATATCTCGCGAGCTGCGTGATTGATTTCGTGGGTAGCTGGGAGGATCATTTGCCTCTTGGAGTTTGCTTATAACAGCTACCATTCCAAAGATACAGATGGCGCCATACGAGGCTTTATATGGGCGGAAATGTAGATAGATCGGTTGGTTCGACGTGGGCGAAGTGCAGTTAGTTGGCCCATACTTGGTTCAGAAGGCTGTGGATAAGGTGAAGCTTATCCAGGAGAGACTGTTAGCATCTCAGAGTCGGCAGAAGTCATATGCGGATAATCGGCGTCGACATTTGGAGTTTCGTGTATTTATTGGGTCTTCGAAGGTGCCACCCATGGCGGTGTGATGAGATTCGGTAAGAAGGGGAAACTCAACCCAAGGTACATTGGGCCCTACCAGATCGTCCGTCGAGTAGGCAAGGTTGCCTATGAGTTGCATCTGCCATCAGAGTTAGAGGCGGTACATCCGGTCTTCCATGTTTCTATGTTGCGGAAGTGTATCGGAGATCCAACGAGAGTTTTCCCTGTTAGTGAGGTCCAGGTGACAGAGGGGTTATAGTATGAGGAGAGTCCCATAGCGATACTCGATCGCCAGGTCAGGAGACTGCGGACCAAGGATGTGGCTTCCGTCAAAGTCTTGTGGAGGAATGATAACCGGGAGGAGATGACTTGGGAAGCGGAGGAGGACATGTTGAGGAAGTATCCTCACTTATTCCCTACACCTTCAGGTAATTCTTTTCCCTTACTTGTCAAGTTTTAATTGAAGTATTTCCTTTGCTTAAATGCTATTATGTGGCCATGTGTGGCATTGTTGGTATGTCGGAGTTGTGAAAGGAAACTATGTCGCTAATTATAAGTTTGACTCCGAAAGAACATTCGGGGACGAATGTTTCTAAGGAGGGAAGAATGTTACACCCCGTATTTTCAGGACATGTTTTAAGAACGTACGTAAGAACTCACAAGTGTTAAGATTTGAGACGTGTAAAAATTTATCGGAATTATGAAATTGTCGGAAAACGAATATTATGACGAATGGGAGGGCGACACGTGTCACCCCCTTATAGTTGCCTTGGACGAAATATGTCATGGCCAAAATGGTCATTGACCATAGTCTTAGGATGACAAGTCTTGCAAGTTGTGAGCTTGAGAGAATTGACTAAGTCAAAGGGGTCCACAAAGTCTTGATATTTAATAAGACCTCATCCAAGCCACCCATTTGTTTACATCTTGACCCTCCATTGCGCTATATAATACTACTAGTAGCAAGAGTGAGTCCAACACTTAGAAAAAAATTCAAGAAATTGGAAGACCAACAATAGTTGCTCTCGGGTTTGCTATCCCACAACAACAAAAAAATTTGTTTGTTATCCATTTAGCTCCACACTTTAAACCAAGGTTCTTGAGTGTATTGTAAGTGTATCTCAATAGAAAAATCTCGGAAAACGATAGTTTTCGTATTAGTCGCAAGGTGAAAACCTAGTTGCTTTCTAGGTTTTGTTTGGAAGTTTGAAGGAAATTTGTTGGTGTTGTTCTAAGGGTCTCAACTAGCGGATTGAAGTGTCTTGAAGAGGCTCTAAGTTGCTAAGGAGCGACTTCGGATTTGGAGTTGGATTAAGATTCGTTGAGGTATAATCTTGTCTCTTAAAAGTGTTACAAGATCATATATATATTGTTTGTTGTTAGCTTTATGTCACGACCCGAACCCGGGCCCGTGACTGGTGCCTTACCCCGGGCACCCTAGTGATACAACATCAGAGAAAAACCAGCGGAAATAAAAACTTAAACATTTAAATAGACATGGATCAAGATGAAAGAAAACAGGTCAACCAAAACGGTTGCCTTTCAACATATATATATATATAAACATTTGAACAGTTACAATCCTTACAACCCTGCCCACAACAGTGCTACAGACCTCTAAGATTTATACAACAACTATGACGGGACAGGGCCCCGCCATACCCCTGAATGTACAAGAACCTCTGACATCGTGGTAACATACCAAAGATAAGCCTCCAAGGAACGGAGCTTCCAAGACAAAAGGTGATCCTAAAGCGGATCGACAACCGATTAACTTCTACTGCAGATTGAACGCACTTCAAGGAGGTCGAAGACAGTACCAAGTATGTGAACGAAAATCAGAAATGAAATCATAATAGTCTATATAAAGCAGGAGACATGTATGATAACCAAACTACAGTACACAACATATAAACAGTTATATCAAGTCAGGGACTCACGCCCTCCAAATCATCACTCGTGCCTGTGGAATTCCTTCCTCACTGCCGGCAGTCTATGATATAACAACACCAAGGAGTATACATGAACACCAGGTCCCACCTGTGTCATAAAAACCGTACGGGGCAAGTATAACTACCAGATCCGACCGTACCAATAATATTGTACAACCATATCATGAAGCTGACACGTGGCAAGTGCAATAGCCTCCACCAGCTCCACCTGCGCCACGTAGCTGATGGGGCAAGTGAATCGCCACGCACTGCATCACAACCGTAAGTCACGGCTCCATCCAAACACCGACTCGCGAAGGCGTGGCGGTGCAATAACCTATACCAGATCCACCGCGCCACGTGCCGACGGGGCAAGTAAACAGCTACGACCCGATCACAACCGTAAGTCACGATATTCGCCGCGAAGGCGACACGCGGTGCAATAACCTATACCAGATCCACCGCCACGCACCGACGGGGCAAGTAAACAAAGCACGCGACCATCACAATCGTAAGTCACGACATTTCGCCATAAATAACCATAATGGTCACATGTCCACATCATCCGGTGTAGACATGCCCATGTAATAATAATAATGGAAGCGTATCTGGAATCTCCCATCACCGCCAGACGCGTCCAAGTAAGTTCTCAACAAGTCAACCGCCTCCATCGAGACGCCAGAGAATAGAAACACAATTCTTGCTCAACAAAGACTATCTCAATAAGCATAGGCAAGTTATCCAACAACAAGCATAGGCAAGTTACACAACAACAAGCATAAGCAAGTTACACAACAACGAGCATAGGCAAGTTATACAACAACAAGCATAGGCAAGTTATACACAACTCAAAGTACTTTCATTTTACGTCAAAATCCGGGTGTTAACCCTAAAGTACTACGTACGCTAAATTCCTTTTGAAAGAGATCCATTCCCTTTATAAAAGTCACCCGATACCCGTAGTATAAAAATAGAGTGACTCACATTTTTAGGTAAACCAAAACACTTTCCTTTTCAACCACATTCTTTTCCCTATGGTTCCAGTTTGCCTAATTTCAATTACTCAAGGCTCTTTATTTTAGAAAAGTTTCATAGTTCAATGTCTTAATCTCTGTTAAAACAATTGAGTAACATATGCCTTATAAGAGTGTAGGTTATTCTTATTCATAATAAATCTTATTAAGCAGCCATGATCTAGGAAATGTAATATCATTTTGTCTCATCTTAGCTTCTATGCAGATGGAGGTTTCTACTGGTTTTAATAATACTTCATTATTCATTACATTTTCCTTTATTAACGCTGCAGTGGTTTGTCGATACTCATTCGATTTCCAAATCAAGAAACGTTATTCCTTTTAAAAGCGTTATACCTCGTATTTGCAGTATATGCGTGAGGAATACGTACGAAAGTTTAGCCTTACAGTAGGCAATGGGACGTTTTTTTTGGGCACAACTCATTAAAAGAATCGCTTTCGACGAAACGCTTTACACAACTCGCGTAGGATAAATTCGGCTATGTCATTTCTAATTTTATGATTTTTCCGAGAGACGAAACACTTTGACAACGAGAGGGCGACACTTGTCACCCTCTCATTGATGGATGTGTGGACGGCATTAGGGCCGAATGAATGGCTTATTTTGTCTTGGAGTTGGTAGGATATTTTGTGTGCAAGTTGGCTAGGTACACTTGCCCAAATCTTGACCTTACACTTGCCTTGCACTTGGCTAAATCTTGGCCATTGGTTGGCCATCCCTTGACCTATAAATACCCCTCTTGTGATGAAGAGTTCTTCATCCACAAAAGCTTTCCAAGTCTAAAATCCTCCCCTCTCCCTTGATAGCCTTTTCGTCCAAACACCTCCCTTCGAGAAGCTTAGCCGAGGCTATCCCCCCCTCGCCTAGCCGAACTCTACCCCCCTCCCGTGGGAGAACCGGTGCCTTCTAGTATGGTTAGAATGCCCAAAATACCCTAGCCCAAATCCCTTAGTACTTAGTAGAAGTTGTGAAGAACTTCTAAGGTTTCCTTGGAGCTATCGGAGCGTACAACTTAGGAGCTAAGCCTTGCTCCGGATCGACTTATATCTAGGATATTATTGGGCTTACCGAGGTAAATAATCCTAACCCTCCTTTGTATTAGAGAATACATACTATAGAAGTATAAGAATAAGTATTAATACTTAGAAGAATATTACAGAATAGAATTGAACTGTTATCACAGTAGAAAGGTTTAAAAGAAGAATAATTGAACTATACTTAGGACTGTTTTCACAGTAGACTTGAGTAGCTCACCGGGTAGGGAAGTGCTGCCCGATTTTCCGTAGAATAAAGGACCCTCTCGCTAGAATCCATGAGTAGTCTAGACGTTGATAGACGTGTCTGACTAGTATAGGTTGAGTCTCTGCGCGCGACATATTCAACTTGGCAGGTGGTTTTCGCCGAGAAGGTATGTGATTCTTCCTAAGCATGATATTTTACAATATATATATAGTACGTAGACGCATACGTGTTAACTGAATAATAATTACGGCAATGTCTTTTGACTTAAGCCTGAATAATACTTACGGCAATGTCTTTTGACTTAAGCCTGAATAATAAGAATCTTGATGCATTTCAAATGAATACTGAATCATTTTTAACAGAAGAGAACTAATTGGTTTTTAAACAGAAAGCTTAAGAGTTATACTAGCTTTATGGGAAGTTAGCTATAACAACTTAAGAATGATAAAAGGAACAATTTATGTGTTTATAACGCACTTACATTGATCTATGGAAAGAATAATAAAATGGTTTGATAAGTAGACATGATATGATGTTATGTGTGTTAGTGTCTTGTAACGTTTGTATAAGAGGGTATTCTTGTTGTGCTTATGTTGTTTAACGATAAGTTGTTATGTTAGTATTATATCACTCACCTCTTGACATAAATACCGGGTTAAGTCGCCTCCACGCAGTGGTATACCTCGGCGATGCAATGTGACTATGATGCGAGGACACCTACGGTCTGCAGGTGACCTATGCGAGCTACGAGAGTTCCGTGTTAGTGTGCGGGTTATACCTCATGCGGTCTATGTGGCCACGCGGACTACGAGTCCGTGACGATGCCGTGGAGTAGCTACCTCGATGCGGGGTTATGCCTACGCAGCCTATGAGTGGCCTACGCGACTACGGAGTCCAGGATTAGGCTTGCTTAATGATACTATGGGCAATTGGCCCCGCTCGATCATTCGCACCGAAAAGACACATTACGCTTACCTATTGTTGCTCTTGTTTATGATGTGGCACTATGTGCGGTTACCTTGGTTGTTTCATACATATATGAAAACCGATTTTAAAATGATATGTTTTCATTTAAGTACTTTACGGCCGCATACTTAGTACTGTTGTCAGATCGACTTCTTGGGCCGCTCATGCCGCAGTAAGGGCAAGGTGTGCTAGATCCACATCCTTAGGATCTTTGCGTTGGTGTCGTGAGCTCCATCTTCTCCTGAGGCTCTACTTTGGGTATGATCTCCGTATTGTAGATAGTTTTGTACATTCAGTGGTATGGCGGGCCCCTGTCCCGCCATAGTCGCTACTTCCTTAGAGGTATGTAGTCCTATTATGCAGTTGGGATGTAATCGCAAAACTATGTTTATATATATGCCGAAGGCGACATTTTCTCACATAAACGTGTCTCTTTTACAATTGTTTCATGTCTTGTTTTTATATTCCGTGATTACTCGATGTATGACTACTGGTGCCGGTAAGGCACCACTTGCCCCGAACGGGTCGTGACAAAAGTTGTATCGAGCGATTAATCCTGAAAGTGTCTACGCAGTATCTATTAAGTCTTGATTATCGGTGTGTTCGCACCACACCAATAATCGTGAGGCTATAGGATATTTAGGATTGGTTTCCATTCTTCTCACTCGAGATCGTGCTTTAGAGTCGTTTAAGTTGGACCTCTAACGTATTCCTTTCTCATGCTTATGCCTCACGTAGCGGCAACCCGGCGAAGGGCAAAAGCCAGGAGCCGCTAGTAGACACCGAGAGTTACGAGGGCTCGTGCCCGATCTATACCTCGATGGCGAGTTCCATGACGCCCGGCCCAAAGACCACGTACCCACACCTCGCCCCACACCGGGCGGAGGAGTTAGGGTACGGAGACGGCCCACTATTGGCCGATCGTGGCCGACACGAGGACAGCCGATGCAGCTTCAGCCGGCATCGTGTGGTTCACCCGAGGGCGAGAGTTTGAGGCTACGAGATTTCCGAGTCAGTTGTAGCCCGCCGAGTTTTACGTCGAGGCCGAGGATGATCCGCAGGAGTTCATCCGTCGCCAGAGGATTATGAGTGACGTGGCGTCGAGACCGAGTCCGTGATCTTGCTCACATAGCCGCGTGATACCGCAATGATTGGTTTGATTCATGGAGTTATCCCGGAGAGCACGCCCCCGCCTACTTGGGATGAGTTCTCGAGGCTTTCTCACTCACTTCTTGCCCACAGACGGCGAGGGCGCGCCGATGATTTTTATTGCCGAGGCGAGGCGCACGGTTAGGGAGTACAATGTCGAGTTCGATTCCTTGGCTCGATGTCCTCGCATTGGTAGCGGATATGGAGGACGGTGCATCGCATCGTTATACCCCGTAGTTGCAGTGGTATGTATGAGGACGCACGCAGAGTACAGTGCGAAATTTTGAAAAGAAAGAAAGATGTGAGTTTTCACGGAAAAGTTTAGAAGTTGTGAAGAAAAGGTTCGTTAATGGGAATTGATTCCAGATTTGGTATTTGGACTTCATAGATTATATTAGAATTTTGAGATTTTATTTTCTGAAATGGTCACGGGCCACGAGAAATTTACTGCTTTGTCCCGCTTTGTTTTTGAGATTTCAGATTTTGGATATTTTCGAAGATGAAATATTCAGGCGACCGGGCGTACACGTGTCACCCCCATGTGGCACTTGGCCGAATTATCTTTTGCACAACACTTGCTGAGTCGCTCGACGCAAACGCTTTACATAACTCGAGGGAAAATTCGCTATGTCGTTTGTATTTTTGCGGATTTTTCCGAGCGACGAACATTTTGGGCCAACGAGAGGTGACACTTGTCACCCTCAGTGGCAGGGTAGGCAAAGGGGGGACGTCGTCCTCCCTTATTGTGTGTCTTGTCTTGGCCTTGTTTGGTGCATTGTTGTGTGGCCTGCTATCCGGCGTAGGGGGTAGGGTGCACTTGGCTTGAACATGGCCTTACACTTGCCTTGCACATGGCTTGATCTTGGCCATTGGCCTTTGGTTTTGCTATAAATACCCCTAAGCTCAAGACTTCATCCATTCCTAAAATCTTCCAAGTCTTGAGTCCTCTCCCTCCTCTTGAGTGTTCTCGCCCTAAGCCTCTCCTCCCCTTGAGTGGCCTTGTGGCCGAGCCTCCCTCCCCTGGAGGTGCTAGCCGTGGTACCCTCCCAGCCTAGTTGTGCTAGCCGAGCCTACCCTGTAGAAAGTTGTCTTCCAAGTATTGTTATAATGCCCAAAATACCTTAGCCTTGTACCTTGTAGTATTCCAAAGTTACCTCTATAATAGAGTCCTAAATACTACCTTTTGTCCTTTTAGTCTCAAACCGAAACCCTAAGGAAATCTTCATAGTTGGTTGAAGTATTTGAGAAGTTGGTTAGAACTTAAGGGTTGTTTGGAGCGGATTGAGCGCACTGAGTAGAGCTAAACCTTGCTCAGGATCGACATTATAACTTGGATAATTTTGGGCTTGTCGAGGTAAATATTCTTGTCCCTTTTTGTAATTGGAGATTACATGTAGTAGGAATATATAGTTGAGGTATACTATATATAGAATCAACATTATTCGGCAATGTCTTTTGACTTAAGCTGAATTTAAAGAAGAGAATCGAATCAGAATTACATAGATCAGACACATGAGACTTGTAGCATTGTTGTGTAGTAGAATGGTACACGCCGGTTAGACGTGTAAACCCCGGTTGGCTTGGTACTACCGATAGAGAGAGATTTACGCTGTCATGTGGGGAGGTGTCTTCCGAATTTTCTATAGAGAAATGGAACCTTGTGTTTTGAAGTTAATAGACGTTTGTGACCTTTTAGTGAAAGTACTAGTAGCGTATTCTACTGAGAAGTGGAAAGGGCTAGTGCGTTGTAGTACTTGGAGCATTTTGCTTATTTTCGATACTCGTCGCGAGGTATGTGAACCTCTTCCTATCCTTCGAGCATGATGTTTTGTAAACTATGTAGTACGGTGAGACGATACGTGCTAAATGAGTTGGTTGGTTTAAAACATGTGGTGTTATAATAGCTTTATGGGAAGTTAGTTATAACGACCTTATGTAGTAAAAATGGTTTCTCGATATTAGAAGTTAAGAGACTTGATCTTATAAGATAAGAGACTTAACTTATTTGTTTTAATGTGGATGTTTGTGAAACCTCATTCGTGAGTAATGAGTACTTGGTTTTAAAGGGATAATGTTTTATCGATTTCGAATCGAATGTATCGATGCACCACCGCGGCGTTAATAAGGAAAATGTATTGAATAATGATGTGTTGTATTAAAACCAGTAGAAACCTCCATCTGCATAGAAGCTAAGATGAGACAAAATGATATTACATTTTCTAGATCATGGCTGCTGTAATAAGATCGTTATAAACAAGAATAAACTACTCACATATATGACATATGTTACTCAATTGTTTTAAAAGAGATTAAGACTATGAGGTATGAAACCTTTCCAAAATAAGTGACTTGAGCATTTGAAATTAGGCAAACTTGAACGTTTGGAAAGTAATGTTGTTACTTGATTTTACAAAAGGGGAAGTGTCTTGTTTACTTAAAAGGATAGTCACGATTTTTATACTACGTATTGTGTGACTTATGTGAAAGTACTTTGAGTTGTGTGAACTTGCTATGCTTGTCATGAAACTTGCCTATGCTTGTTGTTGTGAAACTTGCCTATGCTTGTGATGATAGCCTTTGTTGTGCAAGTGTGGTATTTACGTTACCGCCTCTCGATAGGTCGGTCGACTTGTTGAGAACTTACTGGACGCGCAAGCGGTGATGAGAATTCCACGTATGTTTCCATTTTGATTATCGTCTTGTTGTTGATGTCACATGGACATGTCACACCGACGCAAGATTCGGGCATGTACACGCAGGGCGGTTGATCACCCAAGATATATTATTAATGTCACATGGACGGTCTACACCGAGGTAGAATTCCGGCATGCCGCGGCATTGTATTAGTGCGCATCATGGACATGTCTACACCGATGCAGACTCGGCACGCGCCATGATGCGAACACGATTGATGGGCGTGAGACCCATAGTTATATTTGAGTGATGACTGAGGCGCGAGTCCTCGATCGACATGATCGCTTATGTTGTGAATCGTAGTTTGGTTATCATACATGTCTCCCGCTTTTTATAGACTAGTATGATTTCATTTACTGATTTTTACGCCTTCACATACTGTACTGCCAGATCGACCTCCTTCGGCCGCGTTCATGCCGCAGTAGGTACATCGGCCGTGGATCCTCGCCAGGATCACGCCAACAGATTGGGAAGCTCCGTTTCTCCGAGGCTTATCTTTGCATGTGTTTCCCCGAGTTGTTCTGTACATCTGTGGGTACGGCGCCCCGCCCGTCATAGTCGCCAGAAATCTTAGAGGTCTGAGTAGTACAAGTTGTGGGAGTTGTAAAAGGATTAAACTGCTCGTGTTTATATATACCAAGGCAATCGCTTTGGCCTGTTTATTATTATAACTATTGTTGCATGTCTAAGTTTTTATTTCCGCTGTTTTTTTTTTCTCTGATGTTGTATCACTAGGGTGCCCGGGGTAAGGCACCAGTCACGGGCCCGAATTTCGGGGTGTGACATAGTGGTATCAGAGCAGTTAGTCCTCGGAAAGTGTCTACAGACCGTCTAGTGTAGTCTTGATTATCGGTCAGGCACCACATCTATAATCGTGAGGCTATAGGACATTTAGGATTGGTTTCATTCTTCTCATTCCGAGATCGTGCCTTAGAATGTGTAAGTTGGACCCCTCCGACGATCTCGCTTTTTACCGCTATGCCTCCGCTAAAGGCGACCAGTGCCTGGCGGCAAGGCGCCGAGGGTGCCGCTGAGATACAGGAGTACGAGGGCGCAGCCCGACAAGACGAGGTCAGGCTTCGTGACGGCGTTTTGTGGACGCCGCCAATTTCAAAGAGTTAGAGCCGCAGCGTGGTCGCCGAGACCACGCGACTCGAGCCTCCACCCACACCGGGGGCGAGGAGATGGTTACGCGAGACGGCCCGGCCGTCGTCGTGGTCGTGGCCGATATGAGGATAGGGCCGATGCAGCAGCGAGCCTGGCCCAAAGAGCACCAGTGGTTCACCCCGAGCGTATAGTTCGAGGCTACGGACTTTCCGAGTCAGAGCCCGCCAGTTTTACGGGTCGAGGCTCGAGGATGATCCGCAGGAGTTCATCCGCAGCATACGCCGCGAGTGATCAAGGCTTCGAGACCGAGTCGGTGGTCTTAGGTTCGCATCGGCCGCGTGATACCGCAATGATCGGTTTGATTCGCGGAGTTGTCCCGGAGAGCATGCGCTCAAGAAGATGGGACGAGTTCTCGAGGCATTCTCACTCACTTCTTGCCTCCGCAGATGGCGAGGGCACGCCGACGATTTATGACGCGAGACAGAGGCGCAGCCGAGAGTACAACGTGGAGTTTGACTCTGCCTCGGTATGTCCCCGCTTAGTGGCAACCATGGAGGATAGAGTGCACCGCCACGCCACCGGCCAGATGATTACTTGACAGAGGCTTGTTCGCGTAGCTCTTCACCGCATGGACATTGCCCGCACGCAGCTCATGCACCAGACGCGAGGTACGGAGAGGTCGCACGAACGACCGATCAGCAGAAGAGGCCGTGACATCGTGGTCTTTGGCGACTCGAGGCGACCGCCTCAAAGAAATTATGTACCCCGCCAAGACAGAGTGGTCCTCCACCGCCTTCGTGAGCGTCGTGGCTCGCGGTTCGTTTCTGGCGAAGTAAGTTTACAGACGCGGCCACCCCTACCTCGGTGGACGTGGTAGACCGCATTTCGGAGTCGTGGTGCCAAGGGAGCTTGTTATTTTGGCGATACAGGCCATTTTGCGAGGAATCGTCCACTGGCGGTAGCACGGATGCTACGAATCACCCTTCGTGATCGGGCTGGTTCATCACCTTCACTACGGCTATGTGCCGCAGGCGATCGTGATTAGGAAGCTAAGAGACAGTATATCCTTGACCTCTAGAGTTTTGTTTATCGATGTGTTTTAGTGTTATGTTCGATAGCTTTGTGCTAAATGTGATTTAGACACCGTTATTGTAGGCGGTATGGGGCACGTAAGCGCGAACCCTAGATCGTCACGATTGAGACCTTAGAGGTAAGGTCGCTTGAGTAAAAGATTCGCTTTATGTTTGACCTTTATCGAGTGCGAGTATACGGGGTTTTAATTGTGATAAGTCCGGGTAGTGAAATGGAAGTGGTAGCTTTCATGACTTGACAGGTAAGATTGTTCCGCTTCGGCGGCAAGTGTCGCGCACGACGCTGGTCGCCGACGGTCGCCGCGTCTCCGCACTCGCCCGGCTTTAGCGGGTCAGTTCGTGGTCCCGCCAGTAGGGTCACGAGGATGCTAGGCCCAAGTTTGTATGATCATCGATGAGTTCGTGGACGCGCTCGACGAGCCGTTCAGAAGGCCGGAATGGCCTTAAGGAAGTTTGAGGTTAGTAAGATGACCAAGTTCGAGGTAGTGACTCAGCAGATTTTTGGGAACTAAGTAATGACTGAAGTTTGGTACGCATCGAGAGTTCAAGTGTTCGAGAAGGGCACGAGTAAGGGAAGAGAACGCGTGGTTATTTCGCCGTGCCCGCCGCTGACAACTTGTTAGAGGAACTTTATCGCTATCCGATTGAGAAGGAACATTCGGACGAATGTTTCTAGGCGAGGAGAATGTTATACCCTATAGTTGCAG
This sequence comes from Przewalskia tangutica, assembly GCA_029844215.1. NCBI lineage: Eukaryota > Viridiplantae > Streptophyta > Magnoliopsida > Solanales > Solanaceae > Przewalskia > Przewalskia tangutica. The sequence continues at coordinate 96,577,669 of CM056729.1, forward strand.
TGGTATGTATGAGGACGACGCATTTGAGTACACAGTAGAAATTTTGAAAAGAAAGAAAGATGTGAGTTTTCACTAAAAGTTTCCGTAAGTTGTGAAGAAAAGGTTCATTAATGGTAATTGATTCCCGTGATTTGGTATTTGGACTTCATAGATTATATTAGAATTTTGAGATTTTATTTTCTGAATGGTCACGGGCCCACTGAGAAATTTACTGCTTGGGCCCGCTTTGTTTTTGAGATTTCGATTTTGGATATTTTCTAAGATGAAATATTCTGGCGACCAAGTGATACGTGTCACCCCACGTGGCACCCTTTGGCCGAATTATCTTTGTGCACAACACTGCTGTAGTCGTTTCGACTAAACGCTTTACATAACTTGCGAGGGAAAATTCGCTATGTCGCTTTGTATTTTTATGGATTTTTCCGAGCGACGAACATTTTTAGCCAACGAGGGTGACACTTCACCCTCAAGTGACGGTTGCAGGGTGCCGGGACGCCTTCCTCCTTATTTTGTGCCTTGTTTTGGCCTTGGTGCATTGTTTTGTGGCATGTTTTGTGAGTAGGGTTAGGGTGCACTTGGATTGATCTGGCCTTACACTTGCCTTGCACATGGCTTGATCTTGGCCATTGGTTGGCCTTGGTTTTGCTATAAATACCCCTAAGCTCAAGACTTCATCCATTCCTAAAATCTTCCAAGTCTCGAGTCCTCTCTCCTCCCCTCGAGTGTTCTCGCCCTAAGCCTCTCCTCCCCTGAGTGGCCTTGTGGCAGAGCCTCTCCCCTCGAGGTGCTAGCCTGGGTACCACTCCCCAGCCTAGTCAGCTAAACCGAGCCTCCCTGGTAGAAAGTTGTCTTCCAAGTATCGTTATAATGCCCAAAATACCTTAGCCTTGTACCTTGTAGTATTCCAAAGTTACCTCTATACGTAGAGCCCGGAAATACTACCTTTTGTCCTTTTAGTCTCAAACCGAAACCCAAGGAAATCTTCATAGTTGGTTGAAGTATTTGAGCAGGTTGGTTAGAACTTCTAAGGGTTGTTTGGATGGACGAGCGCACTGAGTAGAGCTAAACCTTGCTCAGATCGACATTATAACTTGGATAATTTTGGGCTTGTCGAGGTAAATATTCTTGTCCCTTTGTAATCGAGATTACATGTAGTAGGAATATATAGTTGAGGTATACTATATATAGAATCGAACATTATCAAGGCGCAAATGTCTTTGACTTAAGCTCAATTTAAAGAAGAGAATCGAATAATTACATAGATCAGACATGAGACTTGTGTAGCATTGTTGTAGTAGAATGGTACACGCCCAGGTTAGACGTAACCCCCTCGGTTGGCTTGGTAGCTACCGAGAGAGGAGATTTACGCTGTCATGTGTGGCCGCCAATTTTCTATAGAAAATGGAACTGTTTTGAAGTTAATAGACGTTTGTGACCTTTTTAGTGAAAGTACTAAGAGTAGCGATTCTACTTGAGGAGTGGAAAGGGCTAGCAAGGTTGTAGTACTGGAGCATTTTGCTTATTGTCGATACTGTCGCGAGGTATGAACCTCTTCCTATCCTTCGAGCATGATGTTTTGTAAACTATGTAGTACGGAGACGCATACGTGCTAAATGAGTTGGTTGGTTTAAAACATGTGTTATAATAGCTTTACGGGAAGTTAGTTATAACGACCTTATGTAGTAAAAATGGTTTATCGATATTAGAAGTTAAGAGACTTGATCTTATAAGATAAGAGACTTAACTTATTTGTTTTAATGCTGATGTTGCGGTGAAACCTCATTCGTGAGTAATGAGTACTTGGTTTTAAATGGATAATGTTTTACCGATTTCGAATCGTAATGTATCGGCTGCACCACCGCAAGCGTTAATAAAGGAAAATGTATTGAATAATGATGTGTTGTATTAAAACCAAGAGAAACCTCCATCCAGAAGCTAAGATGAGACAAAATGATATTACATTTTCTAGATCACGGTCATTGAATAAGATCGTTATAAACAAGAATAAACTACTCACATATGACATATGTTACTCAATTGTTTTAAAAGAGATTAAGACTATGAGGTATGAAACCTTTCCAAAATAAGTGACTTGAGCATTTGAAATTAGCAAACTTGAACGCTTGGAAAGTAATGTTGTTACTTGATTTACAAAAGCAAATTTGTTTACTTAAAAGGATAGTCACGATTTTTATACTACGTATCAGGTGACTTATGAAAGTACTTTGAGTCAGGTGAAACTTGCCTATGCTTGTTGTTGTGAAACTTGCCTATGTTTGTTGTTGTGAAACTTGCCTATGCTTGTGATGATAGCCTTTGTCAAGTGCGTGGTATTTCGTGTTACCGCTCTCGATGGAGGCCTGGCCGACTTGTCGAGAACTTACTGACGCGTCTTTGCGGTGACGGAGAATTCCACGCATGTTTCCATTTTGATTATCGTCTTGTTGTTGATGTCACATGGACATGTCTACACCGATGCAAAGATTCGTACGTGGGCACGCGCAGGTTGATCACCCAAAGATAATGTTATTAATGTCACGGACGGTTCACACCGAGGTAGAATTCGGCACGCGCTACGGGCATCGTATTAGTGCAGATTGTCACGACCCGATCCCGGCCCGTGATCGTGCCTTACCCGCACCCTAGTGATACAACATCGAGAAAACCAAATGAAATAAAACTTAAACATGAACACGACAAGATAATAAAACAGCCAACCAAACGGTTACCTTCCATTAAAATATATATATAAACAACTCTTTCAAAACAACGCTTAATCCTTTTACAAAACCCCGCCCACACAAAGCTGCACTTAAGATTTACAACAACTATGACGGACAGGTCTCGCCATACCCCGAATGTACAAGAACCTACAACTCAGGAACACATACCAAAAGATAAGCCTCCAAGGAACGAGCTTCCCAACACGAAAGGTGATCCTAATAATGGATCGACAGCAACGTACTTCTACTGCAGATTTAACGCAGCCTCGGCGGAGGTCAAGACAACAGTACCAAGTATGTGAAATCAGAATATCAGAAATGAAATCATAATAGTCTATATAAAGGTGAGACATGATGATGACCAAACTACAAAGACATAACACATAACTAGTTACATCAAGTCGTGACTCACGCCCAAATTATCACTCGTGCGTGAATTTCTTCCTCATCGCCATAGCTTTATGATATGACAATACCAAGGAGTATGCATGAATACCGTGTCCCACCTGTGTCATAAAACCGTGATAGGACAAGTATAACTACCAGATCCGACCGCATCAATAATATAATGCAACCAAAACACGGCCGATACGGCAAGCGCGAGCCGACTCATCGATACCAAGGCCGGCCACGAGCTGACCGGCAAGTACGAGGGCTGACCATCAGGACCAAGGTCAGATCACGAGACTTCACTAATCGAACGGCAAGCGCGAGGGTCGACCACGGTACCAAGGCCGAATCACCATGAGACGGCAAGCAGAGCCGACCACTGTGACTGGGGTCAGACACGAGACTTCACTACACCGAATCAAGTGCGAGGGTGACATCGTACCAAGGCCGAATCAGCCACGAGATCGGCAAGTACGAGCCGACCACCGTGACCAAGGCCGAACAAGAAGAAACCTCACGGAGAGCTAGTCCATAAAATAACCATTCTTGCACAACCAAGGCTATCACCACAAGCATAAGCAAGTTACGCAACAACAAGCATAGGCAAGTTACACAACACAAGCATAGGCAAGTTACACAACAACCAGTATAGGCAAGTTACACAACACAAGCATAGGCAAGTTACACAACTCAGTTACTTTCATTTTATGCCAAAGTCCTGCTTTAACCCTAAAGTACTACGTACGTTAAATTCCTTTTAAAGAGATCCATTACTTTTATAAAAGTCACCCGATGTCCGTAGTATAAAAATAGAGTGACGAGCATTGTTAAATAAACAAAATGCTTTCCTTTGTAAAATCAAGTAACAACCTTATTTTCCAAACGCTCAAGTTTGCCTAATTTCAAATACTCAAGTTTCTCATTTTAGAAAAGGTTTTGTAGTTCATAGTTAATCCTTTAAAACATAATTCTCCTTTAATGATTTGAGAAACATATGCCTTATATGTGAGTAGTTTATTCTTGTTTATAATCGATCTTATTAAGCACCATGATCTAGTATGTAATATCATTTTGTCTCATCTTAGCTTCTATGCAGATGGAGGTTTCACCGGTTTTAATACAATACTTCATTATTCAATATATTTTCCTTTATTAACGTCAGAAGGGTCCTGTCGATACACATTCCGATTCAAATCAAGAAACATTATCCCTTTAAATAAAACCAAGTACTCATTACTCACGAATGAGGTTTCACACAAGCATCCACATTAAAACAAATAAGTTAAGTCTCTTATCTTATAAGATCAAGTCTTTTAACTTCTAACATCAAGAAACCATTTCTTTACCTTTCTTAAGACATTATACCTAACTTCCCATAAGCTAGTATAACTCTTTTTAAAACCTTTAAAACCAAGTGTTACTCTCCTTCAAAACGATTTATAAATCTTTGAAATACATCAAGTTCTTTATTATAACTAGCCGCTTATAATTCACATCGCTACCTTTTAAAACCACAAAGTATTTTCTTATTTACATAAAGTCGTTATAACCAACTTCCCATAAAGCCGTTATAACACTTTATGTTTTAAAACAATCAAACACGCTTAATACACGCACGCCTACCGCACTACATAGTTCACACATATCATGCCAAGAGATGAAGAGGTTCACATACCTCGCGACGAGCGCCGACTAATAGCAAAACGCCCAAGTACTTCAAACCGCCGCTACTCCTCAAGCCACGATCGCATCACACGTAGTACTTCAACCTATAAGGCCACAAGGCGCTTTATTAACATCTAGATCTCATCGCTCCATATTCTACGTAAAATTCTAAGATTCTCCCGCAACAGAAATCTCCTCCTCTATCGAGGCCGCTACCAAGCCAACTGTGGGGTTAACACGCCTAACCGACGTACAATTCTACTACAAGTAATGTTACACAAGTCTACCGTAATACACCCCATGTAATTACGCTCGCTTTCTTTAAATTCAGCTTAAGTCGCAAGACATCGTCGTAAGTATTATTCAGCTTAAGTCAAAAGACATTGCCGCAATTATAATCAGTTCTATATATAGTATACATCAACTATATATTCCTACAACATGTAATTCCCAATTACAATATGTCAAGAGTGTTTACCTCGATAAGCCCAAAATTATCCGAGTTTATATGCCGATCCCGAGCAAGGTTTAGCTCCTACTCCGGCGCCCAATCCGCCTCCAACAACCCTTAGAAGTTCTAACCAACTTCTACTTATAACTTCAACTACGTGAAGATTTACTTAGGGTTTCGCTTTTGATCGAGGGAAGTATAATAGTATTTCCTGCTCTACGATAGAGGTAACTTTGGAAGTACTAAAAGGTATATGGGCTAGAGTATTTTGGGCATTATAACAATACTAGAGAGTATTTCTATACCACAAAAGCGGGGTATTATACGAAACAACTAGCAGTGGGTACCCCACTACGCCAAACACCACAAAGGGGAGGGGGGGGTGGCTCTCGGCCAAGGGCTCACAAAGGGGGAGGTGATTTGGACGAGAACTACACTTAAGGGGGGGGGGAGAGATTTTAACACTTAGAAAGGATTTTGACAAGAAGTTCATCAACATAAGAGGGTATTTATAGGTCATGGACGGCCAACCAATGGCCAAGATTATGCCAAGTGCAAGGCAAGTGTAAGGCCAAGATTTGGGCAAGTGTCCTAAGCCAACTTGCACACAAAATATCCTACCAACTCCAAGACAAAACAAGCCACCTTGTTCGTCCCTTTGCCGCCCACTCAAGTTAATGCGAGGTGACACTTGTCACCTCCCGCTGGTCCAAAATGTTTCGCCTCTAAAAATCCGCTAAAATTAAAATGACATAGCCGGAATTTTCCTACAAAAGCCGTGGAAACGCTTGCCGTAAAACGACTCTTTCGCACTTGTGCACAAATTTCGAAACTAGCCAACTTTAAGGCTCAAATTATTATACGCACGCCTCACGCATACTGAAATACGGTATAACATTCTCCTCCTAGAAACATTCGTCCCGAATGTTCCTTCTCAAGACGGATAACGATAAAGTTCTTCTAATAAGTTGCCAACGCCACAACCGCCACTTAAACAACACCGCACGCAAATACTTATATCCAAGTCCACGAGGAAACACCTCTAACATCACAACTTTTGTCACTTTGCCGCGAGGTTCTAGTGTCACTCCGCGACCCAACAAATGGTACCGGATCGCACGCGATCCCCGAGGTCTAAAATATACATCCTTCGTGACCTTCTCTCTTTACAAGAAATGATCATATCTATGCTCGCAATACATGCCGTCTCTACTCTTACTCGTCAGATTTTCTCGAACACCGAACTCTTCTAGTATAATGCACCATACTTCGGCCTTCCAAAACTTTGGAGTCACTACCCCAAACTTGGTCATCTTACTAGCCTCGATCTTCCTTAAGGCCATTCCCGCCTTCACGATTCATCACTGGTCGAAACACCCACGAACTCATACGGTGGTCAACTAAACTGGGCCTAGCACCCTCGTGACCCTACCACCGGCGACCACCTGTGCTGACCCCACTTTGAAACCGGCCGCGGTTGGCCCTCAACATGGCCCCAACCCGATCCACTAACGCATCACGCCTTGCTCCCACCCTAACAATCTTACTCAACAGTCATGAAAGCTACCACTTCCATTCAACACTACTCAAGGAAATTATCACACAACACATTCTAGGCATAAAATGTATTCGACAAGGATCACTTGAAAACTGTACTCAAGACGACCTTACATCTAAGGTCTCAACATGAAATATTCTAAAGTTCACACTTTCCTTGCCCCCATACAAATCCTTTCAACCAGCCAAGCTTTCTAACTCATAACCATCATAACGCTTATCCGAACGTAGACACAATAATAAGCGTCATCATATCACGCATACAAATCTTTAAAGCGGTTAAGGATATACTAAAATAGGCGTTCAAAGGACCGCTAAATCGGAACTTCCACCGCGACTTCACCGGCTCGCGGTACGTAACATCCCGCTCAAGCTATGGAAGGTGAAGAACCCGCGAATCGCTTCTAAGAGTTCATGCTATCCTACCAAGCTACTCGGCCTGGACGCTTCTGCCGATGGCCCCGCTGGCCGCAAAAATAACAATCTCCCGAGTTAGTACGACACTTCCTTATGAAGCTTTCCACAACGCCACACGGAGACAAGGGCAACCTCATCCGGCGAGCACTCGCTTCCTCAAAATCTGAAACCGGGAGCCCGACCGCTTCCCAATATCTCGGGCGTCCTGGCGCCGCGAGACCACTCAGATCGCGAGGCGCATAATCGCTCGCCGAGGCGCGTCCGCCTCGAAAGTCACCAAAGCGACCTCGCTGCTCGCCTTCTTCACGACTCGTCATTCCGCCGATTTATCCTCTCCTCACATCCCACAGATAAGCTCAGACGCGGCAATGTCCATGCCCAATCAAGAGCTACACTAACAACTTCTCGCCAGGTGATCATCGAGCCCTCAGAATAAATCGTGGTGCACTCGATCCTCCATACTAGCTACCAACGCTGGACGCATCGCCAACGAGTCGAACTCACATTGTACTTCCCGAACCGCACGCCTGCTCGCCAGAACACCAAAAATCTGTCGCCCGAGCCCTCTCATCCGCGAGGCAAGAAATGTGCAAGAAAGGCCTCGAGAATTGGCCCCATAAAGCCGAAGTGCATGCTCTCCCGACAGCCTCCCACGAATCAAACTACCGATCGCGGATCACGCACTGACGCGAACCTAGACCACCGACTCGTCTCCGATGCCTCGATCACTTACGATCCGTCAGAATCGCTTGATGAACTCCTCGCGATCATCCTCGTGCCTCACCCATAAAACTCGCGCCTACAACTCGTAAAATCCCGTAGCCTCGAACTATCCGATCTAGGCGAACCACAAAGCATCGAATCGCCGGCCCACTTATCCTCAAGTTCGCCACAACCTCGCCATCAATCGCCCACTTTGTAACTCATCTCTCTCGCCTGCATCGCGGATCGAGGCTCGTGTATCAGGCTCTCGCCGCTTTACTCGCAGCCTCCTCTCGCCGCTTTGCTCTTTCGCCCGGTTGCTTTACGCGAGGCATCACCGTAAAAACGGCGATGCTGCAGGGTCCAATCTTATCACATTTCTAAGGCACGATCTCGTAATGAGAAGAATGGAAACCAATCCTAAATGTCTTATAGCCTTCGATTATAGACGTGGTGCACAACACATCGATAATCAAGACTCTACTAGACACGGTCGTCAGACACTTTCCGAGGATTAATCGCTCGATACCACTTTTGTCACGACCCGATCCTGCCCGTGATCGTGCCTTACCCCGCACCCTAGTGATACAACATCGAGAAAACCAAATGGAAATAAAACTTAAACATGAATACGAGACAAGATAATAAAACAAAGCCAACCAAACTTACCTTCCATTAAAATATATATATAAACAACTCTTTCAAAACGCAATGCTTAATCCTTTTACAAAACCCCGCCTACACAAAGGCTACATGCACTTAAGATTTACAACAACTATGACGGACAGTGGCTCCCGCCATACCCCAATGTACAAGAACCTACAACTCAGTGAACACATACCAAAAGATAAGCCTCCAAGGAACTGAGCTTCCTAATACGCCGAAAGGTGATCCTAATAATGGATCGACACCAATGTACTTACCGCGCAGATGAACGCAGCCTCGGCGAGGTCAAGATAACAGTACTAAGTATGTGAAATCAGAATATCAGAAATGAAATCATAATAGTCTATATAAAGCAGAGACATGTATGATGACCAAACTACAAGACATAACACATAACTAGTTACATCAAGTCGTGACTCACGCCTCCAAATTATCACTGTGTTCGTGGAATTTCTTCCTCATCACGGCAGCTTTATGATATGACAATACCAAGGAGTATGCATGAATACTGTGTCCCACTGTGTCATAAAACCGATAGACAAGTATAACTACCAGATCCGACCGCATCAATAATATAATGCAACCAAAACACGGCCGACACGGCAAGCGCGAGAGCCGACCATCGGATACCAAGGCCAAATCAGCCATGAGATCGGCAAGTACGAGAGCCGACCACTGTGGACCAAGGTCAGACACGAGACTTCACACTACACCGAACGGGCAAGTGCGAGGGTCGACCACGTACCAAGGCCGAATCACCATGAGATCTGGGCAAGTACGAGAGCCACCACTGTGACCAAGGCCGAACAAGAAGAAACCTCATGGAGAGCTAGTCCATAAAATAACCATTCTTGCACAACCAAGGCTATCACCACAAGCATAAGCAAGTTACGCAACAACAAGCATAGGCAAGTTACACAACACAAGCATAGGCAAGTTACACAACAACCAAGATAGGCAAGTTACACAACACAAGCATAGGCAAGTTACACAACTCAAAGTTACTTTCATTTTACGCCAAAGTCCGGTTTTTAACTCCTAAAGTACTACGACGTTAAATTCCTTTTAAAGAGATCCATTACTTTTATAAAAGTCACCCGATGTCCGTAGTATAAAAATAGAGTGACGAGCATTGTTAAATAAACAAAATGCTTTCCTTTGTAAAATCAAGTAACAACCTTATTTTCCAAACGTTCAAGTTTGCCTAATTTCAAATACTCAAGTTTCTCATTTTTAGAAAAGGTTTTGTAGTTCATAGTTAATCCTTTAAAACATAATTCTCCTTTAATGATTCGAGAAACATATGCCTTATATGTGAGTAGTTTATTCTTGTTTATAATCGATCTTATTAAGCACCCATGATCTAGTGGTATGTAATATCATTTTGTCTCATCTTAGCTTCTATGCAGATTGAGGTTTCTACCGGTTTTAATACAATACTTCATTATTCAATATATTTTCCTTTATTAACGCCAGTAGTGGTCCTGTCGATACACATTCCGATTTCCAAATCAAGAAACATTATCCCTTTAAATAAAACCAAGTACTCATTACTCACGAATGAGGTTTCACACAAGCATCCACATTAAAACAAATAAGTTAAGTCTCTTATCTTATAAGATCAAGTCTTTTAACTTCTAACATCAAGAAACCATTTCCTTTACCTTTCTTAAGACATTATACCTAACTTCCCATGCTAGTATAACTCTTTTAAAACCTTTAAAACCAAGTGTTACTCTCCTTCAAAACGATTTATAAATCTTTGAAATACATCAAGTTCTTTATTATAACTAGCCGCTTATAATTCACATCGCTTACCTTTTAAAACCACAAAGTATTTTCTTATTTACATAAAGTCGTTATAACCAACTTCCCATAAAGCCGTTATAACACTTTATGTTTTAAAAACAATCAAACACGCTAATAACACGACGCTCACCGCACTACATAGTTCACACATATCATGCTGTAAGAGATAGGAAGAGGTTCACATACCTCGCGACGAGTGCCGACTAATAGCAAAACGCCCAAGTACTTCAAACCGCCATTACTCCTCAAGCCACGATCGCACCAAACGTAGTACTTCACCATATAAGGCCACAAGGCGCTTTATTAACATCTAGATCTCATCGCTCCATATTCTACGTAAAATTCGCAAAGACTTCTCCCGCAATAAACAGAATCTCCTCCTCTATCGAGGCCGGCTACCAAGCCAACTGGGGTTAACACGCCTAACCTGACGTACAATTCTACTACAAGTAATGTTACACAAGTTCATCAGAATAATACCCATGTAATTACAGTCAGCTTCTTTCTTTAAATTCAGCTTAAGTCGCAAGACATCGCTGTAAGTATTATTCAGCTTAAGTCAAAAGACATTGCCGCAATTATAATCAGTTCTATATATAGTATTCATCAACTATATATTCCTACATATTGTAATTCCCAATTACAATAGAAGGTCATGAGTGTTTAACTAGATAAGCCCAAAATTATCAGAGTTTATATGTCGATCCCGAGCAAGGTTTAGCTCCTACTCCGGCGCCCATCCGCCTCCAACAACCCTTAGAAGTTCTAACCAACTTCTACTTATAACTTCAACTACGTGAAGATTTACTTAGGTTTCGCTTGATCGAGGGAAGTATAATAGTATTTCCTGCTCTACGATAGAGGTAACTTCAAAGTACTAAAAGGTATACGGGCTAGAGTATTGGGCATTATAACAATACTAGAGAGTATTTCTATACCACAAAAGGGGGTATTATACTAAAAACAACTAGGCTAGGGGTACCCCACTACCAAACACCACAAAGGGAGTGGGGTGGCTTCTCGCCAAGGGCTCAAAAGGAGGTGATTTGGACGAGAACTACACTTGGGGGAGAGATTTTAACACTTAGAAAGGATTTTGATGAAGAAGTTCATCAACATAAGAGGGGTATTTATAGTCAAGGGATGGCCAACCAATGGCCAAGATTATGCCAAGTGCAAGGCAAGTGTAAGGCCAAGATTTGGGCAAGTTGTCCTAAGCCAACTTGCACACAAAATATCCTACCAACTCCAAGACAAAACAAGCCACCTTGTTCGCCCTTTGCCGCCCACTCAAGGTTAATGTGAGGTGACACTTGTCACCCTCCCGCTGGTCCAAAATGTTTCGCCTCTCTAAAAAAATCCGCAAAAATTAAAAATGACATAGCCGGAATTTTCCCTACAAAAGTCGCGGGAAACGCTTTCACGTAAAACGACTTTTCGCACTTGTGCACAAATTTCAAACTAGCCAACTTTAAGGCTCAAATTATTATACGCACGCCTCACGCATATACCGGAAATACGGTATAACATGCATCATGGACATGTCTACACCGCAGCACTCCGGCACGCGCCATGACGCGAACACGATTGATGTTGGGCGTGAGACCCATAGTTATATTTGAGTGATGACTGAGGGCGTGAGTCCCCGATCGACATGATCGCTTATGTTGTGAATCAGTTTGGTTATCATACATGTCTCGCTTTTTATAGACTAGTATGATTTCATTTATGATTTTACAGCCTTCACATACTGGTACTGGTCATCGACTCCTTCGGGCCGCTCATGCCGCAGTAGAGGTACATCTGGCCGTGATCCTCGCCATAGGATCACAAACAGATTGGAAGCTCCGCTTCTCCGAGGCTTATCTTTTGGTACGTGTTTCTCGAGTCAGGTTCTGTACATCTGTGGTACAAGTGGCCCCGTCCCGCCATAGTCAGTAAATCTTAGAGGTCTGTAGTAATCGCAAGGTGGTTGTAAAAGGATTAAACTGCTCGTGTTTTATGTATATACCAAGGCAACTGCTTTGGTTGGCCTGCTTATTATTATAACTATTGTTGCATGTCTAAGTTTTTATTTCCGTTTTTTTTTTCTCTCGATGTTGTATCACTAGTGCCCTGGTAAGGCACTACCACGCCCGACTTCGGGTGTGACAACACGCCACCGCTAGATGATTACATGGCCGAAGTCTTGCGGTGTGTCCCTTCACCAGTATGGACATTACCCGTGATGCAGCTCACGACCGATGCGAGCGCCGAGGCCGACGGTTGCCGATGACAAAGAAGAGAAGAGGAACAGACGCAGGTCCTTTGGTAGTTATCGTGGACGGCCTCAAGAATGTCTAGATTCGCACCACGCCCACCAGAGCACTCCCGCACCATCCTCAAGACACCAGAGTATTCGGGGCGTGCCGTGGCCCCGACTTCAGACTTTCGTGGGCAGAGGTGTTGGCTTGCCGACAACCCCCTCAGTGGCCGATGCAGATCCCATTTCGGAATTGTGGTACTCCGAGGGTTTGTTACGCGCGCGACGGGTCATATTGCGAGGGTTTGTCCGACGGGGCAGCGCGGTAGGCTCACCACGGTCCATTGCGGCTCATCATCTCCTTCGCTTACTCGCCTGAGGGCGTGGTACTCATGGACCAGCAGTCACGCAGAGGTCGTGGCTCGTCTCAGCTAGCGGTCCTCGTAACCGCATTTATGCCTTGTCCAACCGGCAGATCGTGAGGCCTCACCGATGTCGCCACGTACCTTATCGCCTCCGACATGATGTATGCCTCGATAGATCCGGTTCTACTGGCCCCATATATCTCCCTTGTTGCTAGTAGGATGTGGATAGAGCTCGAGTCCATAGACCCTTTCGAGGTAGCTACGCCAGCTGGGTGATTCGGTAGCTCTACGGCATATAGTGGTCCAAAGGACTATTTACGCCGTTTGACTCAGCCGACTTAATAGAGTTGATATGATTGATTTCGACGCGATCATGGTATGGATTGGCTAGCCTCTGCTACGCCAATGTAGACCGCAGAGAGAGTAGTACGTTCCCAGCTCGGCGAGCCATTGTTTAGCGGAGGAACATCAGACGCTGGCGGGTAGGTTTATTTCCTACCTCAAGGCTGGAAGATGGTGCGTGGCGGTACATCTACCATCTCGCTCGGTGTTTGATATCGAGGTCCGCAGCGCGATTTCCGCCCCAAAGAGTCGAGTTCCCGCACGCAGTTTCCACGCACTCCCGTATTCCTCCGCAGAGGAGATAGAGTTTTGTATTGACGCAGCTGCACACTACTATTTCCATTCCGCCATACGTAATGGCACCCGCCGAGTTGAGAGAGTCAAGGACCAAATGAGAGATTTGTCGGAGAAGCGGCTTCATCAGCCTAGTATTTCCCGGGAGCGCCAGATTGTTCGCAAGAAGGACGGATGACGCGCATGTGTTGATTACGTACCAACAAGGTGACCATTAAGAATGTATACCCTTCCTGTGATTGATGATTTGTTCGACCGCTGCAGGGCGCGAGATGTTTCTCCAAGATTGATCTACGGCCGCTATCATCAAAAGTAGTCGAGAGTCTGACATCCCTAGGATCGCATTCCGACCCAGACGCACTACGAAGTTTAGGTTATGTCGTTGGTTGACCAACGCCCGCGTATTCATGGATTTGATGAACCGAGTGTTCAAACCATTTTTGACACGCTTGTGATAGTGTTCATTGATGATATCTTGGTTTATTCTCGCCAGAGTGAGCACGCGAGCATTTGGCGATCAGGCCGACAGCTTCTCAGATCAAAGCAGCTATACGCCAAGTTTTCCAAATGAGTTTTGGTTAACTTCGTGGCTTTTCGTACGTTGTCGGGCCGACGGCATTCGAGTGGATACGCCAAGATCGAGGCGCCAGACTTGGCCTAGACCTACCACTCCGACGAGGTTCGCAGCTCGGGCCTTGCAGTTATTATCTACGGTCAGAGAAGTTTGCTTCTATCTCGCACCATTGACTAGGCCGACTCGTGGCGCTAAGTTTCGCCGATCGATGTCGGAGCGTGGTTTCAGCTGTCGGCGAGAGATCGACGACCGCCTGCTTCTACTCTTCCACAGGTCCGCACGATATGTAGTGTATTGTGACGCGCCGTGCATCGGTTGGGATGTGTGTTGATGCAAAGCAGGCAAGGTTATAGCGATGATCCCGACACCAAGAAACACGAGAGAACTACCCCACCCATGATTCGAGTCGCAACGCGATTCACGCCAAGATCCGAGGCACTATTTGTACGGGGTTCACGTGGATGTTTATACGCACCACAAGAGCTCTCCAAAGATATCTTCACTGCAGGAGCCGAACTTACGGCAGACGGTGGTTAGAGTTGCTTAAGGATTACGATGTTGATATCCTGCACCACCCGGGAAGGCCAATGTCAGGCGTATGCCTTAGTCGTAGGTCACGGGGAGTCTATCGACGTGCAATGACAGAGAGACACGGTTCGTGATTTGCATCGCCAGCGAGCCTGGTGTCCGCTTGATTGATTCTCGATAGCAGCTGGTTCGAGTTCGCGAGGCTGCCGAGTCTTCCATCGCCGGCGAGGTGAAGAGGCAACAGCCGAGGATCCGCTTGACATCGCTATCGCGATACGACTCTTCATGGAAGCGGTCCTTTCGAGGTAGCACCACGGGTGCTAAGGTTTGAGGGCGTGCAGTGTGTTCCGATGTTTCGTGACTCTGGCAGAGGTTCTGGGGAAGCACACAACGCTGCTACTTCATCCATCCGTGGTCACCAAGATGTACCACGACCTTAGATCTATGTATCGCGGATGGCTTCAAGAGGACGCCAGCAGTTCGTAGCTCGCCCGTGTTTTCAGCAGTGAGCAGAGCACCGCAGGCCCGTGGTTTGTTACGCATTTAGAGATCCCGACCGGAAGTGGGAGGTGATCAACTTGGACTTCATGACATGATTACCTCGCACTCAGAGGAGACATGATTCTATATGGGTTATCGCCGATGTCGACGAAATCAGCCCACTTTCTTCCCGTTAGACGACTTTTTCTACCGAGGATTATGCCGACTTTACATCCGAGATCGCCGATCGCACGGAGTCCCTATTTCGATCATATCGCATGCAGGAGCCCGCTTACGCTAACTTCGAGGTCTTTCCGTATGGTTTAGTGGACGCAGTGAGCTCGAGTAATCGCATTCCATCCACGCATGCACGACAGCAGAGCGCACTATCCGCACTTCGAGGATATGCCGCGAGCCTGTTATTGACTTGTGGGTAGCCGAGGATCATTTGCCTCAGTTGAGTTTCATGATAATAATAGCTACCACCCAAAGATTCGACGGCGCCATGAGGCCTTGTAGATGAGGAAGTGCAGATCGCCTATAGTTGGTTCGATGTGGGCGAGGTGCGAATGGGACCAGACGGTGCAGAGGCGCGGATAAGGCGGCTTATCCAGAGAGGTTGCCGACACCGTGAGTCGATGTGTCATACGCAGATCATCGCCGCCAGATCCGGAGTTCGAGGTTCATGATTGGGTTTTCCTAGCGTCACCCACGGCGGTGTGATGAGATTCGGAAGAGGAAACTCACCAAGCGTACATCGGGCCGCTGATTGTCCGCAGGTAGGCAAGGTTGCATGAGTCGATCTCGCCGTCCGATCCGAGGCGCAGCATCCGTGTTTCATGTTTACGCCGGAGATGTATCGGATTCATCTGTGCATCCGATTGACGTATGTCCAGTGACCGAGGGGTTATCGATGAGCGAGATTCCCATACAGCGATAGTCGATCGCCGTTAGCGCCCGCGACTGTTGACGTGGCTTCCACAAAGTTCCGTGGGCGAACGAGCTCAGGGAAGAGACGACGTGGAAGCCGGCGAGGACATGAGGCGTAAATATCCTCACCTATTCCCCACACCTCCGTGTAATTCACTTTCCTACTTGTAAATTTTTCGCTATCGCTTATGCCTGTGTTGTTCTCGCCGTGTGGCTTTTGCAAATCGCTTAAGTTATGAAGAATCTTATCGTTAACTGTCTTGGGAAGGAACATTCGGGATGAATGTTTCTAAGGAGGGGAGAATGTTATACCCCGTATTTCCAGAGTATGTACGTGAGGGAATACGTACGAAAGTTTAGCCTTAAAGTAGGCAATGGGACGTTTTTTTTGGGCACAACTCATTAAAAGAATCTTTTCCGACTAAACGCTTTACACAACTCGCGTAGATAAATTCCGCTATGTCATTTCTAATTTTTATGGATTTTTCCGAGAGACGAAACACTTTGATCAACGAGAGGCGACACTTGTCACCCTCTCATCGACGGATGTGGACGGCATTAGGCCGAATGAATGGCTTATTTTGTCTTGAGTTGGTAGATATTTTGTGCAAGTTGGCTAGGTACACTTGCCCAAATCTCGACCTTACACTTGCCTTGCACTTACAAATCTCGCCATTGGTTGGCCATCCCTGACCTATAAATACCCTCTTGTGATGTAAGAGTTCTTCATCCACAAAAGCTTTCCAAGTCTAAAATCCTCCTCTCCCTCGATAGCCTTTTCGCCCAAACACCTCCCCTTCGAGAAGCTTAGCCGAGGCTATCCCCTAGCCTAGCCGAAATCTACCCCTCCCTTGGTAGAAAAGTTGCCTTCTAGTATTGTTATAATGCCCAAAATACCCTAGCCCAAATCCCTTAGTACTTAGTAAGTTGTAAGAACTTCTAAGGTTTCTGAGCTATCTGAGCGCATAACTTAGTGAGCTAAGCCTTGCTCCTGATCGACTTATATCTAGGATATTATTGGGCTTACCGAGGTAAATAATCCTAACCTCCTTTGTATTAGAGAATACATACTATAGAAGTATAAGAATAAGTATTAATACTTAAGAATATTACGTATCAGAATTGAATCATATCACAGAGAAAGGTTTAAAAGAAGAATAATTGAACTATACTTAGACTGCTTTCACAGAGACTCGAGTAGCTCACCGCAGGGAAGTGCGCCCGATTTTCCGTAGAATAAAGGACCTCTCGCTAGAATCGCATGCAGTAGTCTAGACGCTGATAGACGGTTCCGACTATTATGTCGATTCTTCCGCACACATATTCTAACTCGCGTGGTTTTCACGGTATGCATGTGATTCTTCCTAAGCATGATATTTTAAAATATATATATAGTATAGACGCATACGTGTTAATCGAATAATAATTACGCAATGTCTTTTGACTTAAGCTCGAATAATACTTACTACAATGTCTTTTGACTTAAGCCCAATAATAAGAATCTTGATGCATTTCAAATGAATATCAATCATTTTTAA
This sequence comes from Przewalskia tangutica, assembly GCA_029844215.1. Lineage (NCBI taxonomy): Eukaryota > Viridiplantae > Streptophyta > Magnoliopsida > Solanales > Solanaceae > Przewalskia > Przewalskia tangutica. The sequence continues at coordinate 96,595,342 of CM056729.1, forward strand.
TGTAAGAGAACTAATTGGTTTTTAAACAAAAGCTTAAGAGTTATACTAGCTTTACGGGAAGTTAGCTATAACAACTTAAGAATGATAAAAGGAACGCTTTACTTATGTGTTTATAATGCACTTTACATCGATCTATGGAAAGAATAATAAAATGGTTTGATAAGTAGACATGATATGATGTTACGTGTGTTAGTGTCTTGTAACGCTTGTATAAGAGGGTATTCTTGTCAGGCTTATGTTGTTTAACGATAAGTTGTTATGTTAGTATTATATCACTCACCTCGACATAAATACCGGGGTTAAGTCGCCTCCGACGCGGTATACCTCAAAATTGGTGACTATGACGCGAGGACACTCACGCGGTCTCAGGTGGACCTATGCGCGAGCTACGAGAGTTCCGTGTTAGCGGGGTTATACCTCACGCGGTCTATGTGGCCATGCGGACTACGAGTCCGTGACGACGCCGAGGAGTAGCTACCGACGCGGGTTACGCCCTACGCAGCCTACGAGTGGCCTACATGCGACTACGGAGTCCGTGATTAGGCTTGCTTAACGATACTACGGGCAATTGGCCTCGCTTCGATCATTCGCACCGAAAAGACTCGCATAGCTTACCTATTGTTGCTCTTGTTTATGATGTGGCACTATGCGGTTACTCGTTGTTTCATACATATATGAAAACCGATTTTAAAATGATATGTTTTTATTTAAGTACTTTACGCTTCGCATACTTAGTACCGTTGATCGACTCTCTTCTGGGGCCGCGCTCATGCCGCAGGTGGCAAGAGTGTGCTAGATCCACATCCTTAGGATCTTTATGCGCTGTCGTGAGCTCCATCTTCTCCGAGGCTCTACTGGGTATGATCTCCCGTATCAGAGATAGTTTTGTACATTCAGGGTATGGCGGGGCCCTGTCCCGCCATAGTCGTTTACTTCCTTAGAGGTCTGTAGTCCTATTGTACAGTTGGGATGTAACTGCAAAACTATGTTTATATATATATTCCGAAAGGCGACATTTTCTCACATAAAACTGTGTCTGTTTTTACAATCAAGCTTTCATGTCTTGTTTTTATATTCATTGACACTCGATGTATGACTACTTGGGTGTCCGGGTAAGGCACCAGTCACGGGCCCCGGAACTGGTCGTGACAAAAACCAAGTACTCATTACTCACGAATGAGGTTTCACACAAATTTCATATTAATTCAATTAAGTTAAGTCTCTTATCTTCTAAAATCAGTAAACCATTTTCTTTTCCTCTCTTAAGACGTTATACCTAACTCCCCATAAAGCTAGTATAACTCTTTTTAAAACCAAGTACTCTTCTTTCAAAAAGGTTTCTTAAATCTTTTGAAATACTTCAAGATCATTATTATTCAGGCTTAAGTCAAAAGACATTGTCGTGACACTACATTCAGTTAACACACGTACGTCTACCGTACTATATATACTCTTTTAAAATATTTCAAGATTCTTATTATTCAGGCTTAAGTCAAAAGACATTGCCACACGACGCTCACCGTACTATATATATATTCCTTTAAAATACTTCATGCTCAAGAGTATAGTAAGAATCACATACCTCGCGACGATTATCGACTATAAGCAAAACGCCCACTCGCTTATAACCCGCTAGCCTTGTTCACCTTCTAAGTAGCACACGCTACTTGCGTAACATTCAACCAATAAAGGTTATCACCATCAGAAATACAAATTCTATGTAAATACAATTTAATCTTCTACTTAAATATTCTTCCGATGCGATTTCGCCAAGTCTATTCTGTAATATCCTTCTATTACAGTTCAATTCTCTTCTATGAATCTTATATTCATTTCTATACAACTACAGTATGTAATTCCCAATTACAATAGAAGGACAGTAGTATTTACCTCGATGAGCCCAAAATTATCCAAGTATATAAGTCGCTTCTGAGCAACGTCAAGCTCCTACTCCGAGTGCTCCAATCCGCTCCAAACAACCCTTAGAAGTTCTACGCAACTTCTATTTAACACTTCAACCGACTATGAAGGTTTTCCCTTAGGGTTTCGTTTTGTGGCTAAAGGAAGTATAATAGTATTTTCCGGGCTCTACGTATAGAGGAAACTTTGGAAAGTACTACAAGGTATTTGGGCTAAAGTATTTGGGCATTATAACAATACTTGGAGAGTATTTCTATACCACAAAAGGGGGGTATTATACGAAAATAACAAGGCAAGGGGGGGTTTGCCTCGCCACCACTCAGAGGGGAGGGGGCACCTCTCGGCCAAGGCTTCACAAAGGGGGAGGGGACTCTTGGACGAAATATCAAGAGGGAGGGAGCATTTTGAGACTTATAAAGATTGCTCAAGTTTGGATGAAATAACTCTTCAACAAGGGGGGGTATTTATAGGTCAAGAAATGGCCAAGATTCATCCAAGTGTAAGGCAAGTGTAGGGCTAGATTTAAACCATGTGGACCTTATCCATCTACCACAACAACTTGCACAAAAATATCCTACCTAACCAAGGCACAAAAAACGTGCCAAGTCTTGCCTTTGCCGTCCACTTGCTTCCAATGTGTGGGTGACACATGTCACCCTCCCGTTGGTCCAAAATGTTTCGTCTCTCGAAAAATCCGCAAAAATTAGAAATGTCATAGCCGGAATTTTCCCTTCGCAAGTCTTGTAAAACGTTTCGTCGAAAAACGACTCTTTTCGGCACCTGTGTACAAATTTCGAAACTTGCCAAATCTTAAGGCTTAAATTATTATACGTACGCCCTCACGTACATACTATGGAAATACGGGGTATAACACTTTACATGTTGCTAGCATGAAGTATATGTGTTGAAGTTTATAAGTATTATGGATTGCTTGTAGCCTTAAAATCCAAAATGTAATGTAAGCCATGTGAAGTTGGATTACAATTTGGTCGTTTATTAGAATCGTCGCATGTTACTTACTTGAAGATTATAGTAGTTATAATCGGTTGCGACTTGATATCATGTTATGCTAACAACTTGGATTGAAATGGAAATTGGATAAGAATTGGTATTGTTGCATCTCAATGTGGCCGAAATTGGACTAGTAGTTTGTATTAGTTTGATATCGTTTGTGGGGCGGAATTTTACACGTCTAGTAGGCGTGTAATCCCCTATTGTTAATTGCATTGATTGGGCCTTAAATGTGGCGTGTTTGGTTATTGAATTCGGCCTTGAAAAAGGTGGCAAAGTAAGTAGAAACAAAGGAGGTGTTGTCCGATTTTCCGTAGAATTTAGAGACTTTACACTTATAATATTCTACGTTTGAAGTAAGGCGTTAATAGACGTATTGTGAATATTATAGTTGACATACTACGCGGACTTTGTACTTGGCAAGTGGTTTGACTCAAGAGGTATGTAGAACTTTCCTATCTTTCGAGCATGACTAGTCAGACGATATAGTACTAAGAGACGACAAGACCTTGATATCCTTTACTAGTTTTATGAATAGCCAAGTCGGGTGAGTTAGAGATTAACTCACTTCTTTGAAAATATTAAGGATGTCTTAAGTTTTATTAAAGTTATGGACTCAAGAGTTTTAAAGTTTGTGATACTTGTTTCGTTTTAAACGTATAAGTCCCTTGGATAGGAAATTGTACTTGACTAAGGTATAAAGTGAATATAACGACTTTATGGGAAGTTGGTTATATTAGCTTTATGGAAAGATAAATGACTTGATTTAATGAAAGGCAATTTGATTTTAAGGCATCAATTGCCTAAGGATTTATAAGAAAAGGTATTGTGGCTTGTCTTGAAACGTATTTCGACTTGATACTATGGTTAATAGTATCTTGGAAGTTTTATACTAAAAAGAGTCATTTGTTTTAAAGAGTAGAAGTATGTAGTACTTGGGTTAAATTCCCGGATTTTTATAAAAGATATGCTAGTGCCTTAAGTAAATTAAATGAGAGTGTATATGAATAAGAAGTTAGGGGGATTTCTTAACTTGCTTACTTTATGTATGATGGCCGGTTGAGATAGGGTAAGAGTATATCTGAGGGGTAAATTCCCAAGATAGTTATACCACCTTCTCCAGGGTAAGAGTATATCTGAGGGGTAAATCCCCAAGATCGTTATACCACCCGCCTGTGGTAAGAGTATAATCGGCGGTAAATCCTCAAGATAGTTATACCACCGCTTCCGTGATTTTCTACCCACGATGCGAGGAATACCTTATGCGAGTCCTTATGGGCTTACGCGGGTGAAATAGTCCCACGCGGGCGGATACACTTTACGCGAGGAATACCTCACGCGGTCCACACGACTCCATGCGGTGAAATAGTCCCGCGAGTAGGATTGCTTAATGATACCGTGGGCGGATGGTCCCGCTTGATCGTGAGCTTCCTATTTTTATGTCAGATGATACTAGTAGTTACTCTCATTGTTAGTAAGGCACCGTGGTAATCGTAATTTTATTATCATACATGTCTCCCGCTTTGTTTTAAACTTATGATGTAATTTACTGATTTTCCGCTTTACATACTTAGTACATATCAGGTACCGAATTCTACTCCTGGGCCGCTCATGCCGCAGTAGGGTAAGGTGTGGTGGATCCTCATACTTAGGATCACTTATCAGACGTCAGAAGCTCCATTTCTCCGGAGGCTTGTCTTTTTGGTACAGTCTTTCCCTGATGTTGTAGATTTATGTACATTCAGGGGTATGGCGGGGCCCTCTCCCGCCACTGTTGTTATTCCTAGAGGTCTGTAGTCGCATGTATGTGGTTTGGGGCTGTAAGAACCGAGTTGTACAATTTTTCTTTGATTATGCATATTTTATGGAAGACGGCCTTATCAGCTAGCCTGTGTTATTATTGTCTAAAAATGTTGTATGTTGTGTATGTTCCGCTGCTATTCTCTGATGTATACCTGAACGGGGTGCCCAGGTAAGGCACCAGTCGCGGCCCGGGGTCGGGTCGTGACAAAGCCCCAAGATCGTCATACCACCTTCTTCAGGGTAAGAGTATAAATAAGGGGTGAATCCCCAAGATCGTTATACCACCTGTTCTGTGGATTTGCTACCCACGATGCGAGGAATACCTCATGCGAGTCCTATGGGCTTATGCGGGTGAAATAGTACCACGCGTGGCGGTACACCATGCGAGGAATACCTCACGCGGTCCACACGACCCACGCGGTGAAATAGTCCTGCGAGTAGATCGCTTAATGACATCGCGCGCGATGGTCCTGCTTTGATCTTGAGCTTCCTATTTTTATGTTGTACGTATACTATTGGTTACTCTCATTGTTAGTAAGGCACTGTGTACTGTAATTTTGTTATCATACATGTCTCCGGCTTTGTTTTAAACTTATGATGTAATTGTCACGACCTAACCCGCCCGCGGATCGTGCCTACCCCGGGCACCCTAGTGATACAACATCAGAGAAAAACCAGCGGAAATAAAAACTTAAACATATAAATAGATATAGATCAAGACGAAAGAAAATAGGCCAACCAAAACGGTTGCCTTTCAGCATTTATATATATCGACCTTTGAACAGCATAACTTACAACCCCGCCACAACAAAGCATGCACTTAAGATTTTTACAACAACTATGACGACAGGCCCCGCCATACCCTCGAATGTACAAGAACTCTGCACTGTGGTAACATACCAAAGATAAGCCTCCGAAGGAACGAGCTTCCCAACACGCCGAAATGTGATCCTAAAAGCGGGATCGACAAATGATGTACTTCTACCGCATGATGAACGCAGTTCCCAAGGAGGTCAAGATAACAGTACCAAAGTATGTGAAATCAGAATATCAGAAATGAAATCATAGTAGTCTATATAAAGCAGAGAGACATGTATGATAACCAAACTACAAGACACATATAAGCTTATATCAAGTCGTGACTCACGCCCAAATCATCACTGCTCTCGGAATTCTTCCTCACCGCCAGCCTATGATATAACAACACCAAGGAGTATACATGAACACCGTGTCCCACTCGTGGTCATAAAAACCGTGACGGCAAGTATAACTACCGATCCGACCGCACTAATAATATCGCATAATCATATCACGGTCGACACGCGGCGCAATAGCCTCCACCGCCTCCTCGCGCCACGAGCCGACGGGGCAAGTGAATCGCCACGCACTGATCACAACCGTAAGTCACGGCTCCATCCAAACACCGACTACGGCGACACGCGCAAGTAATCGTTATACCCCGTATTTCCAGAGTATGTACGTGGGGACGACGAGAAATTTTCGAACTTCATTAGCCTCGCCGAATTCTTTTGTGCACAACACCCTGCTAGAGTCGCTTTTTGACGAAACGCTTCCACAGCCTTTCGTAGGGAATTTCCGCCATGTCATTTATAATTTTTATGGATTTTTCCGAGAGACGAAACATTTTGGATCAACGAGGGCGACACTTGTCACCCTCTAATTGGAAGGAGTGACGGCAACTTTGGGCTAGCTTGGACGATTTGTGCCTTTCCCTTGGTCAAGGGTTAGGTAGGATATTTTGTGGTAGATGGATAAGGTAGCACATGGCTAAATCTCGCCTTACACTTGCTATGCACTTGTCTTCATCTCGCCATTGGTTGGCCTTCACTGACCTATAAATACCCTCTAGTTGAAGACATTCTTCATCCTAAACTTGAGCAATCTATCTAAGTCTCAAACTACTCCCTCCTCTTGAGTTTCGGCCCACCACACCCCTTCCCTTTGGCCGAGAGCTTCCCTCCCTTTGTAGTGTTAGCTGGTACCCCTAGCCTAGTTGTTTTCGTATAATACCCCTTGTTGTGGTATAGAAATACTCTCCTAGTATTGTTATAATGCCCAAATACCTTGGCCCAAATACCTTGTAGTATTCCCAAGGTTACACTTATACAAAAGCCCAGAAAATACGATTATACTTCCTTTAGCCACAAAAACGAAACCCTAAGGAAATCTTCACCCGTTGTTGAAGTTGTAAGTAGAAGTTGGTTAGAACTTCTAAGGGTTGTTTGGAGCGCCTGAGTAGGAGCTAAGCGTTGCTCAGGATCGACTTTATACTTGGATAATTTTGGGCTTATCGAGGTAAACACTACTGTCCTTCTATTGTAATTGAGAATTACATGTTAGAATATATAGTTGAAGTATACTATATATAGAACTAAACTTAGTATAGTGGCAATGTCTTTTGACTTAAGCCTGAAGAATAAAGAACTGAACTGAACTGTAATTACATAGGACTGTATTGCAGTAGACTTGTGTAGTATTACTGAGTAGAATTGTACGCGTCCGGTTAGACGTATAAACCCCCCCCCTGGTTGGCTTGGTAGCCGGCCTCGACAGAGGAGATTTACGCCGTGGCGTGGGGAGGTGCCGAATTTTCTCAGAGATTATGGAACGTTGAGATCTAGATGTTAATGTCGCGCGTGGCCTTATAGGTCAAGTACTACGCGGAGTGATCCACTTGGCAAGGAGTAGTCGGCGGTTTGAGGTACTTGAGCGTTTTGCTATTAGTCGACAATCGCCGCGAGGTATGCGAACCTCTTCCTATCTCTTCTAGCACGATATGTGTGAACTATGTAGTACGGTAGACGCATACGTGTTAATCGTGTTTGATTGTTTAAAACATAAAGTGTTATAACGCTTTATGGGAAGTCAAGTTATAATACTTTATGTAGGTAAGAAAATACTTTGTGGTTTTAAAAGGTAATCGATGTGAATTATAATCGCTAGTTATAATAAAGAACTTGATGTATTTCAAAAGATTTATAAATCGCTTTGGAAGGAGAGTAACACTTGGTTTTAAAAGGTTTTAAAAGAGTTATACTAGCTTTATGGGAGTTAGGTATAATGTCTTAAGAGAGGTAAAGAAAATGGTTTATCATGTTAAGATAAGAGACTTAACTTATTTGTTTTAATGTGAATGTTTGTGTGAAACCTCATTCGTGAGTAATGAGTACTTGGTTTTATTTAAAGGGATAATGTTTTATCGATTTCGAAATCGAATGTGTATCGGCTGCATCACCGCTGCTAATAAAGGAAAATGTATTGAATAATGATGAATTGTATTAAAACCAGAGAAACCTCCATCCGCATAGAAACTAAGATGAGACAAAATGATATACATTTTTCTAGATCACGGTCACGAATAAGAATGTTGTAAACAAGAATAACCTACTCTCACGTAAGACATATATTACTCAATTGTTCTAAAAGGAATCAAGTGATTAAGTTTGGGAACTATGAAACCATTTGAAACGGAGTTTCGAGTAATCAAACTAGGCAACCGAACTTAGGAAAAGAATGTTGTTACTTGATTTTGAAAAGGAATGTGGGTTGGTCATTCTAATACTACGTATCGGGTGACTTTTATAAAAGTAATGGATCTCTTTAAAAGAACTTAACGTATGTAGTACTTTGGGGTTAAACCCGACTTTGGCATAAAATGAAAGTACTTTGAGTTGTTGTGAAACTTGCCTACGCTTGTTGTTGTAAACTCGCTATGCTTGTTGTTGTGAAACTCGCCTATGCTTGTTGTTGTGAAACTTGCCTATGCTTGTGATGATAGCCTTTGTTGTGCAAGCGCGGTATTTCGCGGTTACCGCTCTCGATAGAGGGCCGTTGACTTGTCGAGAACTTACTCGACGCGGCACTGATGGAGAATTCCACGTATGTTTCCATTTTGATTATCGCCTTGGTTGATGTCACACGGATACGCCTACACCGATGCAGATTCCGGTACGCGTCAAGGGTTGATTACCCGATATATGGTTATTATCGCAACATGGACGTGTCTACACCGACGCAAGATTCCGGCACGTGGCTACGCGCAGGTTGACCACCAAAGATATTATTGAGGTTACACGGGCATGTCTACACCGCAAGATTCCGGTACGCGCACGCGCCTTGTTATTATTGTCGCATCATGGACATGCTACACCGGCGCAAGATTCCGGCACGCGCCATGATGCGAACATGATGGATGCGCGCGGGCGAGACCCATAGTTATATTTGAGTGGTGACTTTGAGGCGCGAGTCCTCGACTGATCGCTTATGTCGGTGCATCGTATTTTGGTTATCATACATGTCTCCCGCTTTTAAGCTATTATGATTTCATTTACGTGATTTGACAGCCATACTTGGTACCACAGATCGACTCCTTCGGGGCGCTCACGCCGCAGGTAGGTACATCGGCCGTGGATCCCCGCCTTAGGATCTCATTTCACGTGTTGAAAGCCCGCTTCCTTCTGAGGCTTATCTTTGCATGCTTTCGAGTTGTAGGTTCTTGTACATTCGTGGGCGTGGCCCCGCCCGTCATAGTTGTTGTAAATCTTAGAGGTCAGAGTAATCACAGGTGGTTTGTAAAAGGATAACTGCTCGGTTTTTATGTATATACCAAGGCAACTGCTTGCTGGCCTGCTTATTTATTATATCTCTTGTTTCATGACTCGTGTTTTATTTCCCGCCGGTTTTCTCCGATGTTGTATCACTAGGGTGCCGGTAAGGCACGAACGCCCGGTTCGGGCGCAAAGTGGTATCGAGCGCTTAGTCCTCGAAAGTGTCTACGCACCGTGTCTAGTAGTCTCGATTATCGATTGTGCACGCACCACATCTATAATCGTGAGGCTATAGGACATGTAGGATTGGTTTCTATTCTTCTCATTCCGAGATCGTGCCTAGAGCCGAGTTGTAAGTCGGACCTCCGACGTGTTTCATTTTACCGCTTATGCCTCCGCGCAGGCGCACCAAAGTGCAAGGCACCGCGGGAGCCGCTAGTGGGATACAGAGAGTACGAGGGCGCAGCCCGCCAAGACTGAGGTAGCTTCGGACGAAGAGTTTTGGCGACGCCAAAGACCGCAGAAGTTTAGAGCCGCAGCAGGGCCGCCGAGACTACAAGATACGAGCCTCCACCCCACACCGAGCGGAGACGGGTCATGCGAGATGGCTTATCGCCGTGGTTGTGGCGATATGAGGATAGGCCGACGCAGCCTGGCCCAAAGAAGACTGTAGTGCACCCGGCGGCGCATACTGAGGCTACGGATTTTTAGTTGTAGCTCACTGAGTTTTACTGGTCGAGGCCGGGGAGGATGATCCGCAAGAGTTCATACGCCGCTGCAGAGATCACGCGTGATCAAGGCTTCAGATCGAGTCGTGACATTTGTTCGCACGGCCGCGTGATACCGCAATGATCGTTTGACTCGCGAGCTTTCCGGGAGAGTATGCACTTCCACCATTTGGGACGAAGTTTTCGGGGCCTTCGGCACATTTCTTGCCTCCACAAACGGCGAGGGCTCGGCCGGCTGATTTTTGATGCTGAGGCGTAATCCGCGCATGGGCCGGAGTACAATGTGAGTTCGACTCATCGTCGGTATGTTCCCGCATTAGTAGCTAGTATGGAGGATCGAGTGCACCGATATGTTACAGGTGGCGATTACCTAGCAGAGTTGTTCGGTGTTTTCTTCACCGCATGACATTGCCCGCATTCGTGCTCATGCACTGCGCGGCGAGCGCAGATCGACGCAGCGGACCGCCACAGGTTAAGGCCAAGACACGGATATTTTGGCGACTTTCGAGGCGGACCGCCAAAGCAGATTAGTTATGTACTCCGCCATTGCAGAGTGGTCCTCCGCAGCCTTCTCGACCTCGGGATATTCAGAGCGTGTCCGGCTCCTGTTTCGATGTCTGGAGTAGGGTGTTGCCGACGCAATACCCCTACCTCGTGGTCGATGTAGACCGCATTTCGAGAGTGTCGAGTACCAAGGGAGCTTGTTATTCTGCGCCAACAGGCCATATGACGAGAGACTGTCCGACTGTGGGTAGCACCGCAGATAGCATGCACTACTAGAGCGCCATGCCACGGTAGAGGTCGCGTGGAAGTTCTCGCTTAGCGGCCTTGAACCGCCTAGTTTGTGTATATCCTTAACCTCGTAGATACTTGTATGTATTGATGTTAATGATGTGTTAAGTGTTATGTTCGAATAGCTTTGTGCTATAGTGATTTAAAAATATGGTTAGTGCGAGACGGAAGTGGTAGCTTCCATGACGTGTGTTCCGTGTCGGCGAGCGGAAGTTGGCGCTACGCTGGTCGGGTTGGCCATGTTGCGGCCAACCCGCCCCGCTTCGGCGGCGGTCAGCCGTGGTCCCGCCAGTGGCAGTGGTCAGAGGTGCTAGGCCCAAGTTTAGATGACCATCGTATGAGTTCATAGATATGTTCGACCGTAATCATTCGCGAGGCCGAGAATGGCCTTAGAGGAAATCGAGGTAGTAAGATGACCAAGTTCGAGGTAGTAACTCCGGGTTGGAAACAGAACGCTGACAAGCGTGGTACGTACTAGAAAGAGCTCGAGTGTTCGAGAGCGGCACGACGAGATAGGGAGAAGTGAACGCGTGTGATCGCTTTCTTTGTGAAACGTAGGTGCGGAGTGTATTTTAGACCTCGCGGGACTTTTGTGCTAATCGAGGTGGTTCCTCGGGCGTGGATTGGTTTCTTGCGCGCATGTTATTTTGTGCCAGCGTGGCATGTTTGATTCTCGTAAGTATATAGTGAAGACTATATCCGGGCGACGCTTGTTTTGAGATTTAGAAGGAACATTCGACGAATGTTTGGCGAGGAGAATGTTATACCGTATTTCCAGAGTATGTACGTGGACGACGAGAAATTTTCGAACTTCATTAGGTCGCCGAATTCTTTTGTGCACAACACCTTGTTAGAGTCGCCGATTTAAACGCTTTCCACGCCTTCGTAGGGAATTTCCGCTATGTCATTTATAATTTTTATGGATTTTTCCGAGAGACGAAACATTTTGGATCAACGAGGCGACACTTGTCACCCTCTAATTGGAAGGAGTGGACGGCAACTTTGGGCTAGCTTGGACGATTTTGTGCCTTTCCTTGGTCAAGGGTTAGGTAGGATATTTTGTGGTAGATGGATAAGGTAGCACATGGCTAAATCTCGCCTTACACTTGCTATGCACTTGTCTTCATCTTGCCATTGGTTGGCCTTCACTTGACCTATAAATACCCTCTAGTTGAAGACATTCTTCATCCTAAACTTGAGCAATCTATCTAAGTCTCAAACTACTCCCTCCATCTTGAAGTTGCCCACCACACCCCTTCCCTTGGCCGAGAGCTTCCTCCCTTTGTGTTAGCAGTAGGGTACCCCTAGCCTAGTTGTTTTCGTGATAATACCCTTGTTGTGGTATAGAAATACTCTCCTAGTATTGTTATAATGCCCAAATACCTTGGCCCAAATACCTTGTAGTATTCCCAAGGTTACACTTATACAAAAGCCCGTAAAATACGATTATACTTCCTTTAGCCACAAAACGAAACCCTAAGGAAATCTTCACCCGTTGAAGTTGTAAGTAGAAGTTGGTTAGAACTTCTAAGGGTTGTTTGGAGCGCCGAGTATGAGCTAAGCGCTGCTCAGATCGACTTTATACTTGGATAATTTTGGGCTTATCGAGGTAAACACTCATCGCCCTTCTATTGTAATTGAGAATTACATGTTAGAATATATAGTCAAGATACTATATATAGAACTAAACTTAGTATAGTGGCAATGTCTTTGACTTAAGCCCAAGAATAAAGAATCGAATCGAATCAGAATTACATAGGACGTATTGACAGAGACTTGTGTAGACATACCGAGTAGAATTGTACGCGTCCGTTAGACGATAAAACCCCTCGTTGGCCAGCCGGCCTACAGCAGGAGGAGATTTACGCCGTATGGAGGTGCCGAATTTTCTCGTAGATTATGGAACGTTGAGATCTAGATGTTAATGCGCTGTGGCCTTATAGGTCAAGTACTACGTGTGGAGTGATCCACTTGGCCGAGTAGTCGGTTTGAGGTACTTGAGCGCTTTGCTATTAGTCGACAATCGCCGCGAGGTATGTGAACCTCTTCCTATCTCTTCTAGCATGATATGTGTGAACTATGTAGTACGTAGACGCATACGTGTTAATCGTGTTTGATTGTTCTTAAAACATAAAGTGTTATAACGCTATGGGAAGTCGTTATAACAACTTTATGTAGGTAAGAAAATACTTTGTGGTTTTAAAAGGTAATCGATGTGAATTATAATCGCTAGTTATAATAAAGAACTTGATGTATTTCAAAAGATTTATAAATCGCTTTGGAAGGAGAGTAACACTTGGTTTTAAAAGGTTTTAAAAAGAGTTATACTAGCTTTATGGGAGTTAGGTATAATGTCTTAAGAGAGGTAAAGAAAATGGTTTATCATGTTAGAAGATAAGAGACTTAACTTATTTGTTTTAATGTGAATGTTTGTGAAACCTCATTCGTGAGTAATGAGTACTTGGTTTTATTTAAAGGGATAATGTTTTACCGATTTGAAATCGAATGTATCGATGCACCATCGCAAATGCGTTAATAAAGGAAAATGTATTGAATAATGATGAATTGTATTAAAACCAGAGAAACCTCCATCTGCATAGAAACTAAGATGAGACAAAATGATATACATTTTTCTAGATCATGGTTGCTGTAATAAGAATCTTGTAAACAAGAATAACCTACTCTCACGTAAGACATATATTACTCAATTGTTCTAAAAGGAATCAAGTGATTAAGTTTGGGAACTATGAAACCATTTGAAAATGAGAAGCTTGAGTAATCAAACTAGCAAACCGAAACTTAGAAAAGAATGTTGTTACTTGATTTTGAAAAGGAATGGGTTGGTCATTCTAATACTACGTATCGGGTGACTTTTATAAAAGTAATGGATCTCTTTAAAAGAACTTAACGTATGTAGTACTTTGGGGTTAAAACCCTGACTTTGGCATAAAATGAAAGTACTTTGAGTTGTTGTGAAACTTGCCTATGCTTGTTGTTGTGAAACTTGCCATGCTTGTTGTTGTGAAACTTGCCTATGCTTGTTGTTGTGAAACTTGCCTATGCTTGTGATGATAGCCTTTGTGCAAGTGTGGTATTTCGTGTTACCGCTCTCGATAGAGGCGTTGACTTGTTGAGAACTTACTCGACGTCGGGCAATGACGGAGAATTCCACCGCATGTTTCCATTTTGATTATCGCTGTTGTTGACGCCACGGACATGTCTACACCGACGCAGATTCCGGCACGCGTCGTTGATTACCCGATATATGGTTATTACCGCAACATGGACGGTTCACACCGATGCAAGATTCCGGCACGTGGCTACGCGCAGGTTGACCACCCAAAGATATTGTTATCGAGGTTACACGGGCATGCTACACCGATGCAGATTCGGGCATGTGGCCATGCCACGACCGCTCGCCTGGGTGGATCGTGCCTTACCCGCACCCAAGTAGTCATACATCGAGAAAACCAATGGAATATAAACAACCAAGATATGAAACAAGATAAATAAGACACGCTTCGAAAAAGTTGCCTTTCGCATAATGTATATAAATAACCCAAAATGAACAAGCTATATCCCAACCTTACAACAGTCTATGCACTTCTAAGAGTTTAAACAACAATGGCGGACAGTATTCCCCGCCATACCCTCGAATACGAATATCTACAACGACAGGACCATACCAAAATGCTAAGCTTCCGAGAAACGGAGCTTTCCTAACGCTGCGGTGATCCTAAGAACGGATCAACGGAGGAGTACCTTTACCGCAGATGAACGCACCCGGGCGAGGTCGATAACAGTACCAAGTATGTGAAATCAAAATATCAGAAATGAAATCATAGTAGTCTATATAAGGCAGAGACATGTATGATAAGCCAAAACTACGCTCACAATAAATAAGCCATATGTCAAGTCGTGGACTCATGCCTCAAAGTCATCACAATAGAACTGCACGGGTAAGTACGGCGTAGCCGACTACTAAAACCCACGACTAACAAGGTCATAAATCAGATTATGAGATCTCGCTGCATCATTCACATGATCAAAGCCGCCACTCGCCCGCAGATCTAATGCGCGATCTAGTCCTCGAACTTCCCGCACTCAAGATAGGCCAAACAGATAGGCCCGCATGAGGTATAACCCCGCATCGAGGGTAGCTACTCCCTGCAGCGCCCTAGACTCGTCGTCCGCATGGCTACAAGAACCGCATGACCACAAGGGCCGCATACTAACTCGAACTCCCGCAGTTCCGCATAGGCCATACTGCACCGCATAAGGTATTCTCGAATCATAGTCCATCGACCCGCCCGAAGTCTACCCCGCATCGGAGGGCAGTTTAACCCCTGAGTTATGAATGATATAATATCAACATAACCGATTATTGCTAAACAACATAAGCACAACAAGGAAAACCTCTTTACACAAATATCACAAGATACTAACTCACGTAGCATCCTAACATGTTTACTTATCCAAATAACAAGAAAATATTACAAGACTATCACAAATCAATACAATCAAGTTATTCACACAAGGTACTTTCTACATTATGTTAACGAGTTCAAGTTGTTAGCCCCAAAGTACTTCATGTATTACTCTTTAAAAGATCCGCTTTTTTACAAAAGTCACACAATAACCGTAGTATAAAAATAGAGTAATTATCTTTCAAGTACATTAAAACACTTCTCCTTGTAAAATCAAGTAACAACATTCTTTTCCTAACGCTCAAGTTTGCCTAATTTCAATTACTCAAGTTTCTCATTTTCAAAGGGTTTGTAGTTCATAGTTTTAATCCTTTAAAACAATTTGAGAAACATATACCCTAAGTGTGAGTAGGTTATTATTATTCAGAATAATCTTATTACAAAGACCATGATCTAGTAAATGTAATATCATTTTGTCTCATCTTAGCTCCTATGCAGATGGAAGTTTCTACTAGTTTTAATAATACCTTATTAGTCAAAATAATTCCTTTATTAGCGCCGTGGTTTGTTCGACATTTATTCCGATTGGTAAAACATCATTCCTTTTGAAACCAAAAATACTATTTACTCACTAATGAGGTTTCACATTTTTAACAAAATTCATATTAGTATAATAAGTCAAGTCTCTTATTTCCTTAAATCAATAAATCGTTCTTTTATCACTCTTGCCGTTATACCTAACCTCCCATAAAGCTAGTATAACTCTTAAGCTTTTAAAACCAAGTGTTACTCTTCGTTAAAAATGATTCAAGATTCCTTTGAAATGTTTTCGCTTTATTATTCAAAGCTTTAAGCGTGAGGCATCGCAAGTGTTATTCAGCTTAAGCCGTGAGGCATTGCCGTAAGTATTATTCGCTTAACACACGTACGCCTACCGCACTATATATATTGTAAAATATCATGCTTTAGGAAGAATCACATACCTTCTCACGGAAACCACTTGCCAAGTCAATATGTCGCGCGCAGAGTATCGACTCATATCACCAAATATGTCTATCAACGCCTAGATCAGATCGCATAAAAGTTCTAAGCGAGGGTTCGTTATTCTATGGTCATTTGGGCAGACTTCCTACCCGGTGAGCTACTCAAGTTCATCAGAAAACACCCATGTAAGTACAATTCTATTATTCATCTTTTAAACCCTTCATCGTGATAATACCAATTCTATTCTCGCAATATCCTTCTAAGTATTTAATACTTATTCCTATACTTCTACAAAGATATATATTCTAATTACAAAAGGAGGATAAGGTTATTTACCTCGGTAAGCCCAATAATATCCTAGATAAAAGTCGCACTGAGCAAGGTTTAGCTCCTAAGTTGTGCGCTCCCAGAGTCTAAGAAAACCTTAGAAGTTCTTCACAACTTCTACTAAGGACTAAGGATTTGGGCTAGGTAATTTGGGCATTATAACAATACTAAGGCAACTTTTCTACCAAGGGAGGGGGGTAGTGTTTCGGCTAGGCTAGCTTTAGATGGGGTTGCTCTGCAGGGCTTCTCAAAAGGGGAGGGTGTGTTTGGACGAAACAACAAGAGGAGAGGGAGGGATTTGAGACTTAGATAGATTGCTTCAATTTAGGATGAAATAACTCTTCAACAAGGGGTATTTATAGGTCAAGACATGGCCAACCAATGGCCAAGATTATGCCAAGTGCAAGGCAAGTGTAGGGTGAGGATTTAGGCAAGTGTCCTTGGCCAACTTGCACACAAAATATCCTACCAACTACTTGACAAAAATTGTCATCCAATTGGCCTCAATGCCGGTAACATCCATCAATGAGAGGTGACAAGTGTCGCCTCTCGTTGGTCCAAAATGTTTCGCCTCGGAAAAATTCGCAAAAATAAGAAATGACATAGCCGGAATTTATCCTACGCGAGTTGTAAAACGCTTCATTTAAAAACGACTCTAAACGGTCAGGTACAAAGTGGAATTCGGCCCAAGCCAACTAGTGGGGTGACACGTGTCGCCTCCTACTCGGCCCAAAATATTTCATCTTCCAAAATATCCACAATGGCCAAAATCTCAAAACAAAGTGGGCCCTACAAAATCAGAATTTTCTCCCGTGGACCCCACGTGACCATTTCCAAAATAAAATTCCATAATTCTCTAAAATTCCAAGAAGTCCGAATACCAAACTGGGAATCCACCCCATTAACGAATCTTTTCCTTCACAAAACCGAAACTTTTCCGTGGAAAATCACCTCTTTCTTCCATTCCAATTAATGTCGATTCTCGCACGCACGCCCTCGCATACATACCCCAAACTACGGGTATAACATTCTCTTCCTTAGAAACATTCGTCCCGAATGTTCCTTCGTATCAAACAAACAGCGCCAAGATAGTCCCTATCGCTATACTTACTTTAAACAACCATGCCACACTGGTCACAACACAACAAGCGCATACTTATCTCCAAGTCCACGAGGAATCACCTATCACAAAATATTCCTACTCGAGATCTAAAAAGATACTCCCTTCGCCCCTACTCTTACAAACGAAAGATCACACCTATGCCCGTAATACATGCTCGTTCTTCCCTTACCCGTCGTGATACCACTTTTGTCACTTTGTCGCGAGCCCTGCTCCGACGACCCAACAAATGGTACCGCCGCCATGATCCCCGAGGATGTCGTGCACTTCTTGTACGCCGAACTCTTACCACCTTTCATACCGCTTAGTTTCCAAATCTCGGGTTACTATCTCTAACGTGGTCATCATTAATCGAACACTCGGTGGATTTCGATACTTTCCTAACATAACAATACGAAAGATCGGACGATCGCTTCCTAAGTCGGACGGCAATGCTAACATATAGGCAACCCGCCTAATCTTCACATGAACTCAAAAGGCCCAAAGTAACACGCTAAGTTTCTCTCGCTTCCAAAACTCGCACACCCTATCCACATCACTGGAACAAACTCGAACCAACTATCTCAACCTTGCCAACATCGAACCAATCGACGCAGAATTTATACTTCCGCCCTACAAGGCTTCCTAAGGCGACATCCGAATACTGAAATGGTAGCTATAATATATACTCAACAAGAGGCGAAGAGTCCTTACTACTCCCAAATCCAATCACTTGCCCGAGGGTGAATGCGACACCGAGATTCACCTGAAGTTCCTAATCTTGCTGGTAACTCTTCCGTAAAAGAAACACCAGAACTTGACTCCTCACCATAAGGTGAAGGTAGGCACCTGCAGCCTTACAACCTTCCCGAAATAATCATCTCGCAACTTACTACCGAGTACACGCTTGACTAAAAGATAAGACGCCGACCTCATCGGCCCGACCATCGGTCGAACGTATCCACGAACTCGCACGTTGGTTAACTAAACTTGGGCCTAACACCCTAGTGACTTACCACGGCGGACCACCAAAATCGACCCCACCACCAAACAAAGCACGGTCGACCCGCCACGGCCTCCACCCAACCCGCAATGCGCAAACACTAGCTCCCCGATTCGAATAATCTCACCAATCACGTTATTTAAAACCTAGCGTCTTCTACCCTCTTTCATTCCACATTACTCGTGGATTCATCCCACAAAATATCTCACGATACTATGCACCTCGATAAGGGTCAAACACGAAATAATTCTTTTACCAAAGATGGCCTCGCCTCTAAGGTCTCTACGCACACATCCTAAGGCTCCCACTTTCTATCCCCAATCTTTCCGATTAACTACTCATGCTTCCCAATCACGCTTAACACAATGCTATCCAAAATAATACTTAAGATATTCGCTACACATATAAATCTCTAAAGGGTTAAGGATATACCAGATTCACGCAGACTTCCCTTAGGTCGTTTAATCAAACCCGCTTCGGGCGCATACCGGGAAGCGTGATGAACTATCCATTGATCCCGGCGCCGAGTCTCTACATCCGCACCACCCTTGGCCGGACAATTCCTCGCAAATGGCCCCCGCCGTCGCAAACATAACAAGTCGACGCGAAGAACGACACTCATGATGACATCGACCACAACGGCCACACCGAGCGGGGTGGCCTCCTCCGCTTACACCTCTCCTCTCCAAACCATCGCATCCACAATCGGGTCTAGTAGGCCGAGTCCTCGTGATTGTATCCTTCCTCATAGAACATTCCTCGCCATATGGCCCCCGACGGCCTCAATAAAAACAAGCACCAAGAAAAACGGCACTTCCCGATGACACCGCCACACCGCGGAACACCGAGGAAAATCAACCTCGCGAGGGACACTCAGACCGGGCGAGGCGCATGTCTAATCTGGCCGCCGAGGCGATTCGCCGAGAGTTACCAAATGATCCCGCCAATCGCCCTCTTCGCCGCTTCCTGGCCACTCGCCGATCTCTACCTCTCTCACCATTGACATAATCCTCAACGCAAGCCCGCTCGCCCTCGATCAAGAGCTACTCCTCACAACCCTTCTTAGATAAGCATCAATATCCTTGGAATACCGACATAAAATACTCTCGCTAAGTCCTTTGCTAGCAACAGGCCGCTCCTTCCAATCCATATTTTCTCGCTCCCGCCGTGGAACTGAAAGTCCAGATGTCATGACCGCAGAGAATCGCTGCCGCGGTTAAACTCTCATCGGCCGCGACGCCTCGTAACTCCTCGCATGGCATCACCTCAGTGATGATTGGGCCTGTGCCTTCTAAATCTCTCAGACTTACTCGCAGCCTCCTTCCGCTTGCCCTTCTCGGGCCCGAGGTTCGCGCGAGGCATCACCGTAAAGGAAAGGAATACGTTAGAGGGGTCCAACTTATAACACGCCTCTAAAGCACGATCTCGAGTGAGAAGAATGGAAACCAATCCTAAATATCCTATAGCCTCTCGATTATTGCGTGGTGCACAACACACCGATAATCAAGACTCTACTAGATACGGTTCAGAGACACTTTCCGAGGATTAATCGCTTCGATACCACTTTTGTCACGCACCCGCTCGGCCCGTGGATCGTGCCTTACCCGCACCCAAGTAGTCATACATCGAGAAAACCGGGAATATAAACAACCAAGATATGAAACAAGATAAATAAGACACGCTTCGAAAGTTGCCTTTCGCATAATGTATATAAATAACCCAAAATGAACAGCTATATCCCAACCTTACAACAGTCTACATGCACTTCTAAGAGTTTAAAATAACAATGGCGACAGTGGCCCCGCCATACCCCGAATATGAATATCTACAACGATGTGGACCATACCAAAATGCTAAGCTTCCGAGAAACGGAGCTTTCCCAACGCCGAAGCGTGATCCTAAGAACGGATCAACAAGAGGAGTACCTTTACCGCGGATGAACGCAGCCTCCGGAGGTCAAGATAACAGTACCAAGTATGTGAAACCAAAATATCAGAAATGAAATCATAGTAGTCTATATAAGGCGAGACATGTATGATAAGGCAAAACTACAGCTCACAATAAATAAGCAATATGTCAAGTCGTGACTCATGCCTCAAAGTCATCACAATAGAACCGCACGGTAAGTACGGCGTAGCCGACTACTAAAACCCACGCATCAACATGGTCATAAATCAGACATGAGATCCGCTCTGCACCGCCACATGATCAAAGCCGCCACTCGCCCGCAGTATCTAATGTGCGCATCTAGTCCTGGAACTTCCCGCAGCTCCGCATAGGCCAATCAGATAGGCCCGCATGAGGTATAACCCCGCATCGAGGGTAGCTACTCCCTGGCAGCGTCCTGGACTCGCGTCCGCATGGCTACAAGAACCGCATGACCACAAGCGGCCGCATACTAACTCGAACTCCCGCAGCTCGCATAGGCCATACTGCACTCCGCATAAGGTATTCTCGAATCATAGGTCCATCGACTACCGAGTCTACCCCAGATCGGAGGCGCTTTAACCCCTGAGTTATGAATGATATAATATCAACATAACCGATTATTGCTAAACAACATAAGCACAACAAGGAAAACCTCTTTACACAAATATCACAAGATACTAACTCACGTAGCATCCAAACATGTTTACTTATCCAAATAACAAGAAAATATTACAAGACTATCACAAATCAATACAATCAAGTTATTCACACAAGGTACTTTCTACATTATGTTAACGAAGTTCGTTGTTAGCCCCAAAGTACTTCATGTATTACTCTTTAAAAGATCCGCTTTTACAAAAGTCACACAATAACCGTAGTATAAAAATAGAGTAATTATCTTTTGAAGTACATTAAAACACTTCTCCTTGTAAAATCAAGTAACAACATTCTTTTCCTAACGCTCAAGTTTGCCTAATTTCAATTACTCAAGTTTCTCATTTTGAAAGTGGTTTGTAGTTCATAGTTTTAACTTTAAAACAATTTGAGAAACATATACCCTAAGTGTGAGTAGGTTATTATTATTCGTAATAATCTTATTACAAAGAACCATGATCTAGTAAATGTAATATCATTTTGTCTCATCTTAGCTCCTATGCAGATGGAAGTTTCTACTACTTTTAATAATACCTTATTAGTCAAAATAATTCCCTTTATTAGCGCTGCTGTGGTTTGTTCGACATTTATTCTGATTGGTAAAACATCATTCCTTTTGAAAACCAAAAATACTATTTACTCACTAATGAGGTTTCACATTTTTTTAACAAAATTCATATTAGTATAATAAGTCAAGTCTCTTATTTCCTTAAATCAATAAATCGTTCTTTTTATCACTCTTAAGCCGTTATACCTAACCTCCCATAAAGCTAGTATAACTCTAAGCTTTTAAAACCAAGTGTTACTCTTCCGTTAAAAATGATTCAAGATTCCTTTGAAATGTTTTCGCTTCTTATTATTCGTGCTTGCGTGAGGCATTGCACAAGTGTTATTCGTGCTTAAGCCGAGGCATTGCCGTAAGTATTATTCGCTAACACACGTACGCCTACCGCACTATATATATTGTAAAATATCATGCTTTAGGAAGAATCACATACCTTCTACGAAACCACTTGCCAAGTTGAATATGTCGCGCAGAGTATCGACTCATATCACCAAATATGTCTATCAACGCCTAGATCAGCATCGCATAAAGTTCTAAGCAGAGGGTTCGTTATTCTACGGTCATTTGGGCAGCACTTCCTACCCGTGAGCTACTCAAGTTCATCAGAAAACAAATCCCATGTAAGTACAATTCTATTATTCATCTTTTAAACCCTTCTCCGTGATAACAGCTCAATTCTATTCTCAATATCCTTCTAAGTATTTAATACTTATTCCTATACTTCTACAAGATATATATTCTAATTACAAAAGGAGGATAAGGTTATTTACCCTGTAAGCCCAATAATATCCTAGATAAAAGTCGCACTGAGCAAGGTTTAGCTCCTAAGTTGTGCGCTCCAGAGTCTAAGAAAACCTTAGTTCTTCACAACTTCTACTAAGGACTAAGGGATTTGGGCTAGGTAATTGGGCATTATAACAATACTGAAGGCAACTTTTCTACCAAGGATGGGGTAGTGTTTCGGCTAGGCTAGCTTTAGAGGGGGTTGTTTCTGCAGTGGCTTCTCAAAAGGGGAGGGTGTGTTTGGACGAAACAACAAGAGGGAGAGGGAGGATTTGAGACTTAGATAGATTGCTCAATTTAGGATGAAATAACTCTTCAACAAGGGGGTATTTATAGGTCAAGACACGCCAACCAATGGCCAAGATTATGCCAAGTGCAAGGCAAGTGTAGGGTGAGGATTTAGGCAAGTGTCCTTGGCCAACTTGCACACAAAATATCCTACCAACTACTTGACAAAAATTGTCATCCAATCGCCTCAATGCCGTGTAACATCCATCAATGAGAGGTGACAAGTGTCGCCTCTCGTTGGTCCAAAATGTTTCGCCTCTCAAAAATTCGCAAAAATAAGAAATGACATAGCCGAATTTATCCTACGCGAGTTGTAAAACGCTTCGCCAAAAACGACTCTAAACGGTCAGGTACAAAGTGGAATTCGCCCAAGCCAACTGTGGGGGTGACACGTGTCGCCTCCTACTCGCCCAAAATATTTCATCTTCCAAAATATCCACAATGGCCAAAATCTCAAAACAAAGCTGGTTCTACAAAATCAGAATTTTCTCCGTGGACCCCACGTGACCATTTCCAAAATAAAATTCCATAATTCTCTAAAATTCCAAGAAGTCCGAATACCAAATCTGGGAATCCAATTCATTAACGAATCTTTTCCTTCACAAAACCTAAACTTTTCCGTGGAAAATCACCTCTTTCTTCCATTCCAATTCCAATGTCAGATTCTCGCACGCACGCCCTCGCATACATACCACGAAACTACGGGTATAACACATGCGCCTTGTTATTATTGTTGCATCATGGACATGTCTACACCGATGCGCAGATTCCGGCACGCGCCATGACGAACATGATGGATGCTGCGGGCGCGAGACCCATAGTTATATTCGAGTGGTGACTTTGAGGCGTGAGTCCCCGACGGATCGCTTTATGTTGCATCGTATTTTGGTTATCATACATGTCTCCGCTTTTTAAGCTATTATGATTTCATTTACGTGATTTGGACAAGCTTTCACATACTGTACTGTCAGATCGACCTCCTTCGGGGCCGCTCACGCCGCAGCAGTAGGTACATCGGCCGTGGATCCCCGCCTTAGGATCTCATTTCAGCGTGTTGAAAGCTCCGTTCCTTCGAGGCTTATCTTTGCATGTTTCCACGAGTTGTAGGTTCTGTACATATCTGTGGTATGGCGGGCCCGTCCCCGCCATAGTTGTGTAAATCTTAAGGTCCAGAGTATCGCTGGTGTGGTTTGTAAAAAGGATAACTGCTCGGGTTTTTATGTATATACCAAGGCAAATGCTTTGGTTGGCCTGCTTATTTATTATATCTCTTGTTTCATGACTCGTGTTTTATTTCCCTGGTTTTCTCCGATGTCAGATCACTAGTGGTGCCCGGTAAGGCACCGCACCGCCCGTTCGGGCGTTACATGCACTAGCCTCCACCGCCTCCTCGCGCCACGTAGGCCGACGGGGCAAGTGAATCGCTAAGCACCAGATCACAACCGTAAGTCACGATACGCCGCCGGTCGACACGCGGGTGCCGCAATAACTCATACCAGATCCACCGCGCCACGTAGGCCGACGGGGCAAGTAAACAGCTACGCACCCGATCACAACCGTAAGTCATGATACTTCGCCATAATAACCATAATGGTCACATGTCCACAGAATCCATCATCGGTGTAGACATGCCCATGTAACAATAATAATGGAAGCATACCCGTGGAATCTTCCACACGCCAAGACGCCCAAGTAAGTTCTCAACAAGTCAACCGCCTCCATCGAGACGCCAGAGTATAGAAACACAATTCTTGCACAACAAAGGCTATCACAACAAGCATAGGCAAGTTACACAACAACAAGCATAGGCAAGTTACACAACAACAAGCATAGGCAAGTTATACACAACTCAAGGTACTTTCATTTTATTTCAAGTCCGGGTTTTAACCCTAAAGTACTACGTACGTTAAATTCCTTTTAAAGAGATCCATTCCTTTTATAAAAGTCACCCGATACCCGTAGTATTAAAATAGAGTGACTCACATTTTTAGGTAAACCAAAACACTTTCCTTTTCAACAACATTCTTTTCCCTAAAGTTCCAGTTTGCCTAATTTTAATTACTCAAGTCTCTTTATTTTAGAAAAGTTTCATAGTTCAATGTCTTAATCTCTTTTAAAACAATTGAGTAACATATGCCATATGTGTGAGCAGTTTATTCTTGTTTATAACCGTCTTATTAAAGCAGCCATGATCTAGAAAATGTAATATCATTTTGTCTCATCTTAGCTTCTATGCAGATGTAGGTTTCTACTGGTTTTAATAATACTTCATTATTCAATACATTTTCCTTTATTAACGCTGCAGTGGTTTGTCGATACTCATTCTGATTTCCGAAATCAGTTAAAACATTATTCCTTTTTAAAAACCAAGTACTCATTACTCACGAATGAGGTTTCACACAAATTTCATATAAATTCATTTAAGTCAAGTTTCTCATCTTTTAAGATTAAGTCTCTTAACTTCTAAAAATCCGTAAACCATTCTTTTTACCACTCTTAAGACGTTATACCTAACTTCCCATAAAGCTAGTATAACTCTTATGTTTTCAAAACCAAGTATTACTCTTCTTTCAAAACGGTTTCTAAATCTTTTGAAATACTTCAAGATTCTTTATTATTCAGGCTTAAGTCAAAAGACATTGCCGTAACACTACATTCAGTTAACACACGTACGTCTACCGTACTATATATATATTCCTTTAAAATACTTCATGCTCAAGAGTATAGGAAGAATCACATACCTCGCGACGATTATCGACTATAAGCAAAACGCTCCACGGCTATAACCCGGCTAGCCTTGTCCACCTTCCAAGTAGCACATGCTACTCGCAGAACATTCAACCAATAAAGGTTATCAGTCTATTGTAAAATACAGTCCTATGTAAGTACAGTTTAATCTTCTACTTATATATTCTTCTGATGTGATTTCAGTTCAAGTCTTTTCTGTAATATCCTTCTATTACAGTTCAATTCTCTTCTATGAATCTTATATTCATTTCTATACAACTACAGTATGTAATTCCCAATTACAATAGAAGGACAATAGTATTTACCTCGATGAGCCCAAAATTATCCAAGTTTAATGTCGCTCCTGAGCAACGTTAAGCTCCTACTCCGTGCGCTCCAACCCGCTCCAAACAACCCTTAGAAGTTCTACGCAACTTCTACTTAACACTTCAACCGACTATGAAGGTTTTCCTTAGGGTTTCGTTTAGTGGCTGAGGGAAAGTATAATAGTATTTCTGGGCTTTTCGTATAGGGGTATCTTTTGGAATACTACAAGGTATTTGGGCTAGAGTATTTAGGGCATTATAACAATACTTGGAGAGTATTTCTATACCACAAAGGGGGGGTATTATACGAAACAACTAGGCAAAGTGGAAGGTTTCGCCATGGCTCACAAAGTGTGAGTGTGGCGGACGAACTCAACTCACAAAGGGGGAGGGATTTCAAGACTTGGAAAATGATTTTAGGATGAAGAAGTTCATTAACTTAGGGGGGTATTTATAGGTCAAGAAATGGCCAACCAATGGCCAAGATCAATCCAAGTGTAAGGCAAGTGTAGGGCTAGGATTTAACCAAGTACACCTTATCCATCTACCACCAAAATATCACAAAATATCCGACCAACTCCTTGACCCCAATCGTCCAATTGCCGCCTAATTGTTTCCAATGTGAGGGTGACACATGTCACCCTCCCGCTGGTCCAAAATGTTTCGCCTCTCTAAAAATCCGCAAAAATTATAAATGACATAGCCTAATTTTCCTTCGCAAGTTTAGTAAAACGCTTCATTTAAAAACGATTCTTTTGGTACTTGTGACCAAATTTTCGCACCTGGCCAATCCTTAAGGCTTAAATTTTTATACGTACGCCTCACGCATATACTGGAAATACGGGTATAAAAGAATTACAGATTTTTCCGCTTACATACTTAGTACATATTGCATCGACCCTTCCTGGCCGCTCACGCCGCAGTAGGGTAAGCAGGTGGTGGATCCTCATTCTTAGGATCACTTATCAGACGTCAGAAGTTCCATTTCTCCGGAGGCTTGTCTTTTTGGTACAGTTTTTCTCTGATGTTGTAGATTTATGTACATTCAGGGGTATGGCGGGGCCCTGTCCCGCCACAGTTGTTATTCTTAGAGTTCTGTAGTCACATGTTGTGGTTTGGGCTGTAAGAACCGAGTTGTACAGTTTTGATTTTGATTATGCATATTTTATGGAAGGCGGCCTTATCGGCTAGCCTGTGATATTTTGTCTAAACATGTTGTATGTTGTGTATGTTCCGCTGCTATTCTCTGATGTATACCTGAACGGGGTGCCCAGGTAGGGCACCAGTCACGGCCCCGGGGTCGGGTCGTGACAATTATCACTTTACAACTGCTAGCAACAAAGGGAAAACATATATGCTAGGGCGAAATCTGAATCTATCAATGCACGTATGATTCAAAAGAATCGAAATATACCTGTAACCCCATGCGATGTTGCCTTCTGATCCTGCCCAGTAGTCACGTCATCCATGCGGTTCCAAGGACCGCCAGAACTATAAACTCCACCCTGACCTCTACCACGACTGGCTGACATCTTAACACCCTACCCTGGGGGACGCACAGCTGTGGAGAAAAGAGAATCAACCATCGGCCTCATAGGCTGAGCCACCTCACCGGTGCTCTTTCTAAAAGGACATACCCTCAGTATATGGCCCGGACGGCCACAATAAAAACAAACACATGTGCCATAACGACATTTCCCCATATGACGCTTACTACATCGGAAACACTGACGAATAAGTGGCCTCGACTGAGAAAATCCTCTGCTCCTCTGAGAACCTCGACCCCTGGAGCTTGGACCGACTCCTAAATACCTTGTGGGGTCCAATCTCCAACCTGTGATTTGTGGGGGTATGTACTGGGTATGTTGGGACGAATATCTCACTCGCTACTGAGGCTGCTTGTCCAAAAACTCACTGGGATAACCAACCGGTCTAGCCCTCTTACGCTGATCTCCGCGTTGGCCCTCTACCCTCTGTACACTTGTTTGTACTAGCCGAATAACTTCCTTCTGGTGAAACTGTAGCACCGCTATCTTGGTCAATAACATAACTGCTTCCCTCATGACCCTATAGTCTTCTCCTAACTGAGAAATCAGAGGCTCGTGTCGGCCTCCAAACTCGGGCGCAGGTTAACTCGCCGATCGCAGACAACATCCAGATACCTCGGGCATAAGCCCTATAAACTCTCTCGAGTCCGACCGTAGCTCTCATCGCTTTGTGCCCTTCTGGCATCGCTGTTCTCCTCGAGGCATACCAGAACACAATAATACGCCGAGAGGATTATCTTACTAACACACTTCTATGGCACGATCTCGAGTGAGAAGAATAGAAACCAACTCCTAAATGTCCCGTAGCCTCCTGCTTATGGGCGCGCAACACACCGATAATCAAGACTCTACTAGACACGGTCAGACATTCCGAGATCGATCGCTCGATACCACTGTCACGACCCAAACCTGCTCAGAATTCAAGTGCCCTACCCGGGCACCCTTTACCTAATCGACACAAGTAAATCATGAACTAAACAACACCTCATTTTTTTTTTAAAACCAACGTACATGTAAGGGCAAAGCCGAAAAGACTGTCATATAATACATAATCAAAAGACACTACACTGTACACGAGTCAAATCCCACATATGAATACAGACCTCTAAGAGTTATATCAACTATGACGGACAAGGCCCCGCCGCATCTCCATAATCGCATAAAAGTCTGCAAGTATGATCTATACCAAAATGATAAACTCCCGAATGTACGGAGCTATCCAAAACTCGAAAGGTGGTCCTACACTGCAAATCACCAAATCGTGCACCTAAACTCGCGCATTTAACGCGCTTCGGCAAGAGGTCAAGAAGAATGTACCAAGTATGTGAAACAAGAATATCAGAATGAAATCATAATACCAAAACACAACAGAGACATGTATGATAGCCAACCTACAAGACACAATACATAAGCGCCATATCAAGTCGTGGACGACGCCTCAAAGTCATTACTCAAATATAACCACGGGTCTCACGCCCATAATATCAATCATGCCCGTGGAATCCTTCCTCACCGCTTACAAATTCATTATATAATATAACATCAATTAGCACACTGAACCTTGCAATCATGAGAGTAATGAAATCCTTATTTATCTTTTAAATTATGCTTTTAACAATGAGACCAACTGTTCCACTTTAAGTCATAACCACACTGCACCCTTTCATTAATGAAATCAATACCGTTTCAAAACATAAAGGTCGTGCCAGTGCCAGGGTCAACCACCATCTATATTATAATGCAACCTATCATAGGACTATTTCACCCGCAAGGGACTATTTCACCCGCTTAGGTCATATGGACCCGCAATGAGTCATCGGTACACGATACTCGCATCACGGATAGCTAATTCATGGCTTATATATATATCCCGGGAATTTAACCCGCCCGAGTCAAATACCGACCACGCGAAGTGTGTACCACTCACCCTACGGGAGCTAACCCATGGTATCCTTGAAACAGTTGTCGCCCCTTGGAGGACGCAGAGATGTGGAAATATGACACTTGCACGAATGTCTATATGAGCAACCCATATGCAAGCAAAACAAGACAATACCATGCCTTTCACACCAAGACAATACCATGCCTTTCCTTTTTACATAAACCAAGACAATACCATGCCTTTACAAACCAAGACAATTACCATGCCTTCTTTTTACATAAACCAAGACAATACCATGCTTTTACAAACCAAGACAATTACCATGCCTTCTTTTTACATAAACCAAGAGAAATCCTTATTTAAGCAAGCCAAAGTACTTATCAAGGCACACATAGAATAATTCTCATTTAAACAAGCCAAAGTACTATCAAGTCACAAATAGAAAAATTCTCATTTAAACAAGCCAAAGTACTACGTACGTACATTCTTTTCAAAATACTCCTTTTTATGTAAAACCCCAAGATACTAATACCCGTAGTATCAAGGCACGTCTATTTTTCAAAATAAGTTACTACACTTTTTAGAAATTCATTTCAAGGCTTTGAAACTAAGTAACTTCAATTTACACAATCTAGGCAAGTCATGCCTACCAATCAAAATAGACAACTTGTCACGCCCCGAACCCCGGGCCCGTGACTGGTGCCCTACCTGGGCACCCTTCTACCTAACTGACACAAGTAAACTGCGGAATTTAAATAACACCTCATTTCTTTGTTAAACCCAACATACGTGCAAGGGCAAAGCCGACAAGGCTGCCATATAATATACATAATAAAAAGACACTACACTGTACATGAGTCCAATCCCACATATGAATACAGACCTCTAACAGTTTTACTGAACTATGACGGGACAAGGCCCCGCCGTACCCATAACTATACAAAAGCCTGTAGTGGAGGATCTATACAAAAATGATAAACTCCTGAACAAATGGAGCTATCCAAAGACTCTGAGCAGGGTCCTACACCTGCAGATCACCAAATCAAGACCTAAACTCATGCAGATGAACACACTCGGGCGAGGTCAAGACGAAGAATGTACCAAGTATGTGAAACAGTAAGTACTGTAATGAAATCACAATAGTCTATACAAAATATGAGACATGTATGATAGCCAACCTACAGTACACAATACATAAGCAGTCATATCATGTCAGGGACGCATGCCCTCAATATCATCGCTCAAATATAACCATGGGTCTCACGCCCATAATATCAATCATGCCCGTGGAATCCTTCCTCAGTTCCGGCAGTCCATGATATAATACAACATCAGTAAGCACACTGAACCTTGCAATCATGAGAGTAATGCAATCCTTTTTATCTTTTAAGTTATGTCTTTAACAATGAGATCAATTGTTCCACTTTAAGTCATAAACACACTGCACCCTTTCATTAATGAAATCAATACCGTTTCAAAACATGAAGGTCATGCCAGTGCCAGGGTCAACCACCCTCTGTGTTATAATGCAACCTATCATAGGACTATTTCACCCGCAAGGGACTATTTCACCCGCTTAGGTCATGAGGACCTGCAATGAGTCATCGGTACACGATACTCGCATCACGGATAGCTAATCCATGGCTTATATATTATTATACCCCGTATTTCCAGAGTATGTACGTGAGGACGTACGTACAAAAGTTTGAGCCTTAAGTTAGGCAAGATTCGAAATTTGTACACAACTAGCGAAAAGAGTCGTTTTCCGACGAAACGTTTTCCGGACTTTGCGAAGAGAAAAATACGGCTATGTCATTTATTATTTTTGCGGATTTTTCCGAGAGATGAAATATTTTGGACCAACGGGAGGGTGACATGTGTCACCCTCAAAGTGGACGATTTGGGCGTTTCTTTTGCCTTGTTTTTGGTCAAGGGTTAGGTAGGATATTTTGGTGGTAGATGGATAAGGTACACTTGCCCAAATCTTGACCTTACACTTGCCTATCACTTGTCTTGATCTTGGCCCTTGGTTGTCCTATAAATACCCCCTTAGTTGAAGACTTATTCTTCATCCTCACTTGAAATTCCAAGTCTAAAAACCCTCTCCCCCTTAGTATAGTTTTCGTCCAAGGTCTTCCCCCCCCCCCTTGATAAGCCTTGGCCGAGAGGTCTACCCCCCCCCCCCCTTGCCTAGTTGTTTTCGAAAATACACCCCCCCCCTTGGTAGAAAAATACTTCTCCAAGTATTGTTGTATAAATTCCAAAATACTCTAGCCCAAAACCTTTGTAGTATTTCCAAGTACCCTCTATACGAAAAGCCCGGAAAATACTACTATACTTTCCCTTCAGTCACAAAAACGAAACCCTAAGGAAAAATCTTCATAGTCGGTTGAAGTGTTATGTAGAAGTTGTGTAGAACTTCTAAGGGTTTCTTGGAGCGATTGAGCGCATGCACAAGAGAGCTAAACGTTGCTCAGGATCGACATTTAAACTTGGATAATTTTGGGCTTATCGAGGTAAATACTCTTGTCTTATATTATAATTGGGAATTACATATTGTAGTATAGAAATGTATATAAGATACATAGAAGAGAATTGAACTGTAATAGAAGGATATTACAGAAGAATATTGAACTGAAATTACACCAGAAGAATATTAAAGAAGAAGATTGAAATGTACTTACATAGGACTGTATTTACAGTAGACTTGTGTAGTTTGGCGGGTAGGGAAGTGCTGCCCAATTTCCCGTAGAATAAGGAATCTGTATCTAGAATTATTCTACAGAGTTGTCTAGACGTTGATTGACTTGTATGACCGTTATAGTCAAGATCGCAAGTAGCGATTCTACTAGAAGGGGTGAAAAGGCTAGCCTGATTACAAAGATTTGGAGCTATTTGCTAATAGTCGATAATCGTCGCGAGGTATGTGATTCTTCCTATCCTCTTGAGCATGATATTTTAAAAAGAATATATATATAGTACGGTAGACGTACGTGTGTTAACTGAACGTAATTGTACGGCAATGTCTTTTGACTTAAGCCTGAATAATAAGAATCTTGAAGTATTCCAAAGAAATAAGAAACCTTATTGAAAAAAGAGTAATGCTTGATTTTAAAAAGTTTAAGAGTTATACTAGCTTTATGGGAAGTTAGGTATAACGACTTAAGAGAGATAAAAAGAATGGTTATTTGATTTTAGAAGTTAAGAGACTTGATCTTATAAGATAAGAGACTTGACTTAATTAAATTGACATGAAGTTTGTTAAAAAGTGTGAAACCTCATTCATGAGTAATGAATACTTGGTTTTTAAAAGGAATAATGTTTTACTGATTTCGGAAATCAGAATAAGTATCGAACAAACCACTGCAGCGCTAATAAAGGGAAATGTATTGAATAATGAAGTATTATTAAAACCAGTAGAAACCTCCATCTGCATAGAAGCTAAGATGAGACAAAATGATATTACATTTCCTAGATCATGGCTGCTGTAATAAGATTGTTTATAAATAAGAATAACCTACTCACACATAAGGCATACATTAATCAATTATTTTAAAGGAGAGTATGTTATTTGATTAAGACTATGAACTATGAAATCTTTCGAAACTAAAAGACTTGAGTATCTGAAATTAGGCAAACTTGAACTTTTGGAAAAGAATGCTGTTACTTGACGTTGTTCTAAAAAGTATAAGCCACTTGGTTTAAAATAGTATAAAGTACTTGAGTTTAAAACATGAACGTATTTTGGTACGACGGATAATAGTATCGAGTTGTTTTTACGCAAAAGGATGTCTTTTTGAAAGGATAATTGTATGTAGTACTTTAGGGTTAAAACCCGGATTTGTTGTGATAAAATAAATGTTTGTGAGTATGATTAAACTTGCCTATGCTTGTGGTGATAGCCTTTGTTGTGAAAGTGTTGTATTGCATACCGCGCCTCTCGCCGGAGGGGCCATTATCCGATCGATTGATGGACATACCGACACGATGGGTGGCCCACGGCATGCTTCCACTAATCGATCCTTTCGACATACCGACACGATGGGTGGCCCACGGGTATGCTTCCATTGAGTGTTATCTTGTTATCGGCTCGACATACCGACACGATGGGTGGCCCACGAGTATGCTTCCATTCCGATCGTTATCTTGTTATTTCCTTTTCGACATACCGACACGACGGGTGGCCCATGTGTATGCTTCCATTAGAGTGTTATCTTGTTATCGGCTCGACATACCGACACGATGGGTGGCCCACGAGTATGCTTCCATTCGATTGTTATCTTGTTATTTCCTTCGACATACCGACACGATGGGTGGCCCACGGGTATGCTTCCATTAGGATGGCTACATGGACACGTCCGCACCACGGAGAATTCCGGGCACGCGCCACGCGCGTAACATAATTGATGTTGTGGGCATGAGACCCATAGTTATATTTGAGTGATGACTTGAGGGCGTGAGTCCCTGACTTGACTGTTTTTATGTTGCGTACTGTATTTTGGTTATCATACATGTCTCCTGCTTTATATAGACTGTTATGATTTAACTATAGTATTTTCGGGCCACATACTGCAATTGCCAGATCGACTCTCTTCGGGGCCGCGTTCATGTCGCAGTAGAGGTACATCGGTTGTCGATCCTCGCTTCAGGATCACAAATCAGCGTTTGGGAAGCTCCGCTTTCTCGAGGCTTATCTTTTGGTATGTTACCCCGAGTCCAGAGGTTATTGTACATTCGTGGGTATGGCGGGCCCCGTCCCGCCATAGTTGTCGTTACATTCTGTGAGGTCCAGTAGTAATCGCCAAGGTGTGGTTGTAAAAAGGATTAAACTGTTCGGTTTTCAAGATTGTATTTATATATTTATGCCGAAAGGCGACTTTCTCTCGGATAAAATGTGTCTCATTTTACATTTGATTCATGTCTTGTTTTTATGTTCCGCTGATTTTCTCTGATGTATGACTACTTGGGTGCCCGTAGGCACTACCACGCCCGGATCGGTCGTGACAAAAGTGGTATCAAAGCGCTTAATCCTGAAAGTGTCTACGCATCGGTTCAGTAGAGTCTTGATTATCGTGTTGTGCACCACATCTATAATCGTGAGGTTGCAGGACATTTAGGATTGGTTTCCATTCTTC
This sequence comes from Przewalskia tangutica, assembly GCA_029844215.1. Classification (NCBI taxonomy): domain Eukaryota; kingdom Viridiplantae; phylum Streptophyta; class Magnoliopsida; order Solanales; family Solanaceae; genus Przewalskia; species Przewalskia tangutica. The sequence continues at coordinate 96,629,840 of CM056729.1, forward strand.
TCATTCCGAGATCGTGCCTTAGAGTCGTGTTGTAAGTCGACCCTCCGACGTATCTCGCTTTTACCGCTTATGCCTCCGCGCAACGCAACCCCGCCCAGAGGCAAGGCGGCGAGTCGCTAGTGGGATACAGAGGAGTACGAGGGCGCAGGCCCGGTCAGTACCTGAGACAGTGCTTCCGACGGCGAGTTTTGCGACGCCGCCAGCCCCAGCAGAGTTTAGAGCCGCAGCAGTGGCTGCTGAGACTACAGTACCTGAGCCTCCACCCCACACCGGAAATGATGAGACGGGTACAAGAAGATGGCCGCCATCGCCGTGGTCGTGGCCAGATATGAGGATAGGCTGGATGCAGCAGTTCCAGTTCCAGTAGCACCCGTAGTTCACCCCCGAGCAGACAGTTTGAGACTACGGGACTTTCTGAGCTGCAGCCCGCCAGAGTTCTACGGGTCGAGGCCTGAGGATGATCCGCAGGAGTTCATCCGACAATTACAGAGGATCATGAGAGTGATCAAGGCTTCAGAGACCGAGTCGGTGGTCTTAGGTTCGCATCGGCTGCGTGATACTGCAGTCGACTGGTTTGATTCGTGGGAGCTGTCCCGGGGAGAGTATGCACTTCCAGCCGTATGGGACGAGTTTTTAGGGGAATTTCTTGCACATTTCTTGCCTCCACAGATGAGGAGGGCTCGGGCCGACAGATTTTTGACGTTGAGGCGTAATCGCGCATACTGGGAGTACAATGTGAGTTCGACTCATTGGCTCAGATGCCCTCACAGAGTAGGCGATATGGAGGATGAGTGCACCGCCACGCACGTTAGACGACTACTGCGAGCGTGTTCGGGTGTAGCTCTTCAGCCGGGCATGGACATTGCCCGCATACAGGCTTATGCACTTGGGTGTGAGGAGCGGAGAGGTCGACGGAATGACCAAGATCAGCAGAAGAGGGCCAGAACAACAGGGTCCTTTGGTGACTTTCGAGGCGGACCGCCTCAGCAACAGACTAGTTATGCACCTCCGCCAGTACAGAGTGGTCCTCCACAATCTTCAGGGCATCCAGAGTATTCAGGAGCAGGTCAGGGCTCCAAGGGTTCAGATTTTCGGGAGAGCAGAGGTGTTAGCCAGCTGAAGCCACCCCTACCTCGTTGTGACCGATGTGGTAGACTCCATTTTGGGGAGTGTCATGCTAGTTCGGGAGTTTGTTTTACATGCGGCCAGGCCATTTTATGAGAAACCGTCTGACCGAGGTAGCACCGCGGGCAAAGACTGACTACGGGATCTATGGCTGGTTCATCACCTTCTACAGCTATTCGCCCTGTAGGGCAGGCCTATGATTAGAGTGAAGCGGTAGATACAGGTATACCCTTAACCCTCTAGAGTTTTGTATACTTGATATGATGATCTTATTGTGTGCTATGTACGGATAGCGTTGTGTTATTTGTGAGTTAGAAAACATGGTTAGTTGGAAGGATAAGTGGGGGTATGGAAAGTGTGAACCTTAGAATATTTCACGATGGAGACCTTAGATGTAAGGCCGTCTTGAGTAAGGGATTTTGTAAATAATCCTTGTCGGAGAGCATTATATGCCTAGAATGTATTGTGTGATAAGTCCCTGGGTAGTGTGAGATGGAAGTAGTAGCTTTCATGATGTGAATTAGTAAGATTGTTCCGGATCGAGAAACTAGAAAGTTCGGCACGATGGAGGGTCGGGTTGAGGACGACGCGGTCAACCCGTAGCCTCGCGGGGTCGGGCTGGGTGGTCCCGCCAGGTGGTAGGGTCATGAGGGTGCTAGGCCCAAGTTTAGATGACCATCGTATGAGTTCGTGGATATGTTCGGCCAGAATCGGATCGTAAAGGCCGGGGAATGGCCTTAAAGGAATTTGAGGCTAGTAAGATGACCAAGTTTGGAGGTAGTGACTCCAGAGATTTTGGAAACTAAAGCGATGACTGAAGTATGGTACGTATACTAGAAAGAGTTCAAGTGTTCGAGAAGAGTACGGCGAGTGAGGGAAGAAGAGAACGTGTGTTAGCAGAATAACAGAGATCATTTTGTTGTGAAGTGAAGATGCGAAGGGAGTATCCTTTAGACCAGGGTGGAAGCTTTTGTGATGAAGGAATGATTTCTCGTGGACTTGGGTTAAGTATTTTCACGTGAGTTATTTTTGTGGTCAGGTGTGGCGTTGGCAACTTGTTTAAGTTAAGAAGAACTTTATCATTATCCGTCTTGAGAAGGAACATTCGGGACGAATGTTTCTAAGGAGGGGATAATGTTATACCCCGTATTTCCAGAGTATGTACGTGAGGACGTACGTACAAAAGTTTGAGCCTTAAGTTAGGCAAGATTCGAAATTTGTACACAACTAGCGAAAAGAGTCGTTTTCCGACGAAACGTTTTCCGGACTTTGCGAAGAGAAAAATACGGCTATGTCATTTATTATTTTGGCGGATTTTTCTGAGAGATGAAATATTTTGGACCAACGGGAGGGTGACATGTGTCACCCTCAAAGTGGACGATTTGGGCGTTTCTTTTGCCTTGTTTTTGGTCAAGGGTTAGGTAGGATATTTTGGTGGTAGATGGATAAGGTACACTTGCCCAAATCTTGACCTTACACTTGCCTACCACTTGTCTTGATCTTGGCCCTTGGTTGTCCTATAAATACCCCCTTAGTTGAAGACTTATTCTTCATCCTCACTTGAAATTCCAAGTCTAAAAACCCTCTCCCCCTTAGTATAGTTTTCGTCCAAGGTCTTCCCCCCCCCCCCCCTTGCCTAGTTGTTTTCGAAAATACACCCCCCCTTGGTAGAAAAATACTTCTCCAAGTATTGTTGTATAAATTCCAAAATACTCTAGCCCAAAACCTTTGTAGTATTTCCAAGTACCCTCTATACGAAAAGCCCGGAAAATACTACTATACTTTCCCTTCAGTCACAAAAACGAAACCCTAAGGAAAAATCTTCATAGTCGGTTGAAGTGTTATGTAGAATTTGTGTAGAACTTCTAAGGGTTTCTTAGAGCGGATTGGAGCGTACAGAATAGGAGCTAAACGTTGCTCAGGATCGACATTTAAACTTGGATAATTTTGGGCTTATCGAGGTAAATACTCTTGTCTTATATTGTAATTGGGAATTACATACTGTAGTATAGAAATGTATATAAGATGCATAAAAGAGAATTGAACTGTAATAGAAGGATATTACAGAAGAATATTGAACTGAAATCACATCAGAAGAATATTAAAGAAGAAGATTGAATCAGCATTTACATGTGATCGTATTTACAGTAGACTTGTGTAGTTTGGCGGGTAGGGAAGTGCTGCCCAATTTCCCGTAGAATAAGGAATCTGTATCTAGAATTATTCTACAGAGTAGTCTAGACGTTGATTGACTTGTATGACCGTTATTGGTTGAAGTACTGCAAGTAGCGTATTCTACTAGAAGGGTGGAAAAGGCTAGCCGGATTACAGTACTTTGGAGCTATTTGCTAATAGTCTATAATCGTCGCGAGGTATGTGATTCTTCCTATCCTCTTGAGCATGATATTTTAAAAAGAATATATATATAGTACGGTAGACGTACGTGTGTTAACTGAACGTAATTGTACGGCAATGTCTTTTGACTTAAGCCTGAATAATAAGAATCTTGAAGTATTCCAAAGAAATAAGAAACCTTATTGAAAAAAGAGTAATGCTTGGTTTTAAAAAGTTTAAGAGTTATACTAGCTTTATGGGAAGTTAGGTATAACGACTTAAGAGAGATAAAAAGAATGGTTATTTGATTTTAGAAGTTAAGAGACTTGATCTTATAAGATAAGAGACTTGACTTAATTAAATTGACATGAAGTTTGTTAAAAAGTGTGAAACCTCATTCATGAGTAATGAATACTTGGTTTTTAAAAGGAATAATGTTTTACTGATTTCGGAAATCAGAATAAGTATCGAACAAACCACTGCAACGCTAATAAAGGGAAATGTATTGAATAATGAAGTATTATTAAAACCAGTAGAAACCTCCATCTGCATAGAAGCTAAGATAAGACAAAATGATATTACATTTCCTAGATCATGGCTGCTGTAATAAGATTGTTTATAAACAAGAATAACCTACTCACACATAAGGCATACATTACTCAATTGTTTTAAAGGAGAGTATGTTATTTGATTAAGACTATGAACTATGAAATCTTTCGAAACTAAAAGACTTGAGTATCTGAAATTAGGCAAACTTGAACTTTTGGAAAAGAATGATGTTACTTGACGTTGTTCTAAAAAGTATAAGCCACTTGGTTTAAAATAGTATAAAGTACTTGAGTTTAAAACATGAACGTATTTTGCTACGACGGATAATAGTATCGAGTTGTTTTTATGCAAACGGATGTCTTTTTGAAAGGATAACTGTATGTAGTACTTTAGGGTTAAAACCCGGATTTGTTGTGATAAAATAAATGTTTGTGAGTATGATTAAACTTGCCTATGCTTGTGGTGATAGCCTTTGTTGTGCAAGTGTTGTATTTATGTACTCAGGTCTCTCGTTGGAGGTAGGCTATCTGATTGATTGATGGACATACTGACATGATGGGTGGCCCACGGGTATGCTTCCACTAATCGATCCTTTTGGACATACTGACACGATGGGTGGCCCACGGGTATGCTTCCATTAGGAGTGTTATCTTGTTATTGGCTTGGACATACTGACACGATGGGTGGCCCACGAGTATGCTTCCATTCTGATCGTTATCTTGTTATTTCCTTTTGGACATACTGACACGATGGGTGGCCCACGGGTATGCTTCCATTAGGAGTGTTATCTTGTTATTGGCTTGGACATACTGACACGATGGGTGGCCCACGAGTATGCTTCCATTCTGATTGTTATCTTGTTATTTCCTTTGGACATACTGACACAATGGGTGGCCCACGGGTATGCTTCCATTAGGATGGCTACATGGACATGTCTGCACCGATGCAGAATTCCGGGGGCATGCGGCCATGCGGCAGAACATAATTGATGTTGTGGGCGTGAGACCCATAGTTATATTTGAGTGATGACTTGAGGGCGTGAGTCCCTGACTTGACTGTTGTTATGTTGCGTACTGTATTTTGGTTATCATATATGTCTCCTGCTTTATATAGACTGTTATGATTTAACTACAGTATTTTCAGTTTCACATACTTGGTACCTGTTGTACTGACCTCCTTCGGGGGGCTGCGTTCATGCCGCAGGTAGAGGTACATCGGTTGTCGATCCTCGCTTCTAGGATCACAAATCAGCGTTTTGGGAAGCTCCGTTTCTCCGGAGGCTTATCTTTTGGTATGTTACCCTGAGTCTGTAGGTTCTTGTACATTCAGGGGTATGGCGGGGCCCTGTCCCGCCATAGTTGTCGTTACATTCTTAGAGGTCTGTAGTACTGTTGTGGGCAGGGTTGTAAAAAGGATTAAACTGTTCGGTTTGAAAGATTGTATTTATATATTTATGCCGAAAGGCGACTTTCTCTCGGATAAAATGTGTCTCATTTTACATTTGATTCATGTCTTGTTTTTATGTTCCGCTATTTTTCTCTGATGTATGACTACTTGGGTGCCCGGGTAAGGCACCAGTCACGGGCCCGGGATCGGGTCGTGACATATATATCCCGTGAATTTACCCCGTCCGAGTCAAATACCGACCCGCCGTGAGTGTGTACCACTCACCCCCATGGGGTGCTAACCCATGGTATCCTTGAAACAAGTTGCCGGCCCTTTATGGAGGGATGCAGAGATGTGGAAATATGACACTTGCACGAATGTCTATATGAGCAACCCATATGCAAGCAAACCAAGGCAAAACCATGCCTTTACACAAATCAAGACAATTACCATGCCTTTTTGCCATAAACCAAGACAATACCATGCCTTCTTTTTACATAAACCAAGACAATTACCATGCCTTCTTTTTACATAAACCGAGACAATTACCATGCCTTCTTTTTACATAAACCAAGAGAAATCCTTATTTAAGCAAGCCAACGTACTTATCAAGGCACACATAGAATAATTCTCATTTAAACAAGCCAAAGTACTATCAAGGCACACATAGAATAATTCTCATTTAAACAAGCCAAAGTACTATCAAGGCACACATAGAATAATTCTCATTTAAACAAGCCAAAGTACTACGTACGTACATTCTTTTCAAAAGACTCCTTTTCATGTAAAACCCCAAGATACTAACACCCGTAGTATCAAGGCGTGTCTATTTTCAAAGTAAGTTACTACACTTTTAGAAACTCATTTCAAAGCTTGAAACCAAGTAACTTTAAATTTTCACAATCTAGGCAACTTATGCCCATTAATCAAAATAGACAACTTTCTTTACCTTCCATAAAGCCGTTATAACCAACTTCCCATAAAGCCGTTATAACCCTTTATGGTTTTAGACCAATTCATTCCTTTTTATATCCAAGAGACTTACACTTTTAAAATCAAGTATCACATATTTACAAATCAAGTTTCTTAACTTTCAAAATAGTTCAAGTCTCTTATTATTTAGAAATCAAGTTTCTTAACTTATAGAAATCAAGTTTCTTCTACTTTTAAATCTCAAGTAACTCACACCTTTAAAACAAGTTACTTCTCTTAAATCATGTCATTTCTCCTCCTTTAAATCAACTAAGTAAATCACTCATTTGACTCCCCTAAAGTCATTATAACAACCTTTAGGTTTTGGAACTAAGGCACTAGCCAAAAGATTTGGAAACCACTTCCTTTTCAAGACTCTATGTACTTTAAGTAAAATACTTTCACTTTTGAGAATCCAAACTTCCCTAAGGAAATGGAGTATAACAACTTACAATTTAATCATCCAAAGTACAATCAAGGAAGTATATAGAACAAATTCTACATTAGGCAATCCAAGTACAACTAAGGAATGGATCATTTAAGGAGTAGGACTTACTTTCTTTATCTTAATGAATCATTCTAGAAGAAGAGATAGTTCACATACCTTATCGGCTTAATCCCCAAGCTAAGTCGAATACTCCGCACGTAGAAGTGTCAACCTATAATGGTCACAACATGACTATCAATTTCTAGTTTCTAACGTAGAATAATACTAAGTATACAGTCTCTTATTCTACGGAAAATCGGGCAGCACTTCCTTTGTTTCTACATACTTTGCCACCTTTTTCAAGGTCGAATTCAATAACCAAACATGCCACATTTAAGGCTCAACATACCAACCAATCAAAGGGGATTACACGCCTTACAATACGTGTAAAATTTTCCCCCACAATTCATACCAAGTAGTTTAATAACCAAGCCATTCTCGGCCAACATATACAACAACACTAAGTCCTTTCCAATTCTTTTTCAATCCAAGTTCTTAGGTCTAACATGTTATATAGTCATAGGCAACTTTAACAACTATAATTTCTTCTTTATATAACATGTGACGACTTAAACTAATAATCAACTTGAATTGTAATCTTAAGGCTAAACATACTAGTTTTCAGATTAGGGTTCCAATAGCCAATACACTTATCAAACTTCATACTATATACTTCATGCTTGCTAATATCCATAACTACAATGATAAGTAAACTTTAATTGCTAAAATGACAAGATTTATACCTTTACAAGCCCTTAAAAATTCCAAGATTCAAAGTCGCTCCTTAGCAATTCTTAGCTCATTTCCTTTACGCTCCAATCCGCTATTTGAAGCCTCTAGAAGTTCACAACCAACTTCTCTTCAATTTCCAATCAAAACCTATGAAAAATGCCTTAGGTTTTCGCCTTGCGACTAACGTGAAAACGTCGTTTTTCTGAAATCTTTCTATTGAGATATCCTTACAATACCCTTAGGGACATTGGGTTAAAGTCTTGTGAATAAAGAACCAAAACTACAAATTTTTCTTGTGGGAAAAGGCACTAAGCCGAGAGCTCACTTGCAAGAACAACAATGTGTGAAATAATTCTAAGTGTTGAAGAGCTAGTCTTGCACTAGTGTGGTATATATAACACAATGAAGGGTAAAGATTATAACAAATGTGTGGCTTGGATGAAGTACACTTGGATAACTACACAAGTGGCAAGTTGACTTGGTCAATATTATCAAGCTAGCAAGACTTATTCATCTTCAATGGTCAATGACCATTTTACCCTTGTAATTTTCGTCCAAGACCAAGTGGGGGAGGTGCCACGTGTCGCCCTCTCATTCGTCCATAAAATTCTGTAACCCTCGTGGGCCCCACAAAACGTAAAATTTCTCGGGTGGGCCCCACATGACCAAATCCGTAAAAATAAATTTCCATAATGTTAATAAGTTCCATATTCTTCAAATAATGCATTTTGAGAATCCAATTCTCATCAACGAACATTTTTCCTTTCCGACGTTCCGAAGATTTTTCCGTCGGAAAAACAATTCTTCCTTTTGTACCAATTTTCAAGTCTTGTGTTCTCGCGTCTATTCTCTTATACATGTACTGTACTTACGGGGTGTAACATTCTTCCCCTCTTAGAAACATTCGTCCCCGAATGTTCTTAGTCGGTTGTCAAGCTATACAAACTCCACGCGATCTACATACTATGCCTATCAATCAATACTCTACAAGACCAACGATGCCACACATGGCCACCACATAACATACGTAGACATAACAATGGACCTTCCGTCCGCGGTCCCTTCTCCCAAAACTCGAAGGCTACTGTTTTATCAAAAACAAGATCTTTAGAGGTTATTTTTTTTTCCCCGCAAAAAGGGATGGCCCTGTCGTATTCTAAGTCATGGGACTAACACTACCTGAATCCTTCAGCCGGACTCCTACTCAGCTAACTGATGTGTTCCCACGTGTTACTCCCCTTTCTCTGCCTCACTTAGTCACCAAACTAGTTGGGACATGAACCTATAATCTGCCTAGCTTAGTTTACCAACCGGTGTAAACTCTAATGCTAGTATCATCTCAATCACGAGCACCTATGGACAGTGTTACTGAACCTAAGGCGTATGTATCATTACAATTAACCTCCACTCATGGCCTAAAAGGAATTTTCTCTACGCACCTTCATTACTTCTTAACTATAACCACTATAGTTCTTTTAACCCTTGTTCCTTCCTTTCTTACTTGTCATACTTTCTCGTGTTTCTAAACTTATTTAGTAAACGTACAACATTTCAAATATTGTTTATGCCCTCCAATCCTTGGAGTTACTATCCCAACTTGGCCATTATGCTACTTGCATTCCCGTTACGGCTCTTCTCGGTCCTTACGACCTGGTTCTGGTGGAACGCGTCCACAAACTCGTACAATGATTAACCCAACTTGGGTCTGGCATCCTCGTGACCCTATCACATAGCGGGACCATATCCAACTGACATCACCCCATTCCATACTATCGGTTGACCCGAAATGAGTCCATAACCCGACCCATCGTCATACTTAACTTCTCATTCTTAGTCTGGAATAAATTTCTCTCTTATCTCAAGGTACTTCTCACCCTATCCCCCTATTCACTAGAGGTTCGTCACATAGGTCGAAGTATTTCTACCGTACATCCTTCCCAATTGGTCTTTGCACTGTTACGGGGTAATTACAACTTGTGAACTCTACACAACTATAGTCTCAGTTCACTTACCATTCTTGTCAACATTCTTAACTTTTCACTTTACTAATCAAAGTATTCCTACCTCTGGGGATACTATCACTTACAACCGTTAGCAACAATGGGAAAACATATATGCTAGGGCGAAATCTGAATCTATCAATACACGTATGATTCAAAAAAATCGAGATATACCTGTAACCCCATGCGATGTCGCCTCCTGATCCTGCCCCGTAGTCACGTCATCTCTGCGGTTCGAAGGACCGCCAGAACTATAAACTCCACCCTGACCTCTACCACTGGTCGACATCCGAACACCGCGCTCGGGGACGACATTGTGGAGGAAAGGGAATCAACCATCGGCCTCATAGGCTGAGCCACCTCACCGGTGCTTTTTCTAAAAGTACATACCCGCAGTATATGGCCCGGACGGCCACAATAAAAACAAACACTTGTGCCATGACGGCATTTCCCCAAATGATGCTTACTACATCGGAAACACTGAGGAATAAGTGGCCTTGACTGAGAAAATCCTCTGCTCTTCTGAGAACTTCGACCCTGGAGCTCGGACCAACTCCTAAATACCTGGTGTGGCCAAATCTCCCACCTGTGAGCTGCGGGGGTATGTACTGGGTAGGCTGGAACGAATATCTCACTCGCTGCTGAGGCTGCTCGTCCAACAATTCACCGGGATAACCAACCGGTCTAGCCCTCTTACGCTGATCTCCGCATAGGCCCTCTACCCTCTGTACACCTGCCTGTACTTTCTGAATAACCTCCTGCTGATGAAACTGTAGCACCGCTATCTTGGTCAATAACATAACTACTTCCCTCATGACCCTATAGTCTTCTCCTAACTGAGAAACTGGAGGCTCTGGTGCTGGGGCCTCGAAACCTGGCGCAGAAAAACTCGCCGACTGCGGCACAACATCTGGTATACCCTGGGCATAAGCCCTATCAACTCTCTGAGTCTGACTGGTAGCTCCTGCTACTCCCTTGCCCTTCTGGGAGACTGTTGCCCTCCTTGGAGGCATAGCTGTAACACAAAAATACGTCAGAGAGGAATTATCTTACTAACACATCTTTATGGCACGATCTCAGAGTGAGAAGAATAGAAACCAACTCCTAAATGTCTTGTAGCCTCTTGTTTATGGGTGTAGCGCGCAACACACCGATAATCAAGACTTTACTAGACACGGTCTATAGACATTTCGAGGACTGACTGCTCTGATACCACTCTGTCACGCCCCGAACCCCGGGCCCGTGACTGGTGCCCTACCTGGGCACCCTTCTACCTTAACAACACAAGTAAACTGCGAAATTTAAATTACACCTCATGTTTTTTTTAAAACCAACATACGTGCAAGGGCAAAGTCGACAAGGCTGCCATATAATATACATAATAAAAAGACACGACAGTGTACATGAGTCCAATCCCACATATGAATATAGACCTCTAAGAGTTTTACTGAACTATGACGGGACAAGGCCCCGTCGTACCCATAACTGTACAAAAGCCTGTACTGGAGGATCTATACCAAAATGATAAACTCATGAACATATGGAGCTATCCAAAGACTCTGAGCAGGGTCCTACACCTGCAGATCACCAAACTGCATACCTAAACCTGCGGCATGAACGCAGCCCCCCGAAGGAGGTCAGTACGAAGAATGTACCAAGTATGTGACACAGTAAGTACTGTAATGAAATCACAATAGTCTATACAATATAGGAGACATGTATGATAGCCAACCTACAGTACACAATACATAAGCAATCATATCAAGTCAGGGACCCATGCCCTCAAAGTCATCGCTCAAATATAACCATGGGTCTCACGCCCATAATATCAATCATGCCCGTGGAATCCTTCCTCACTGCCGGCAATCCATGATATAATACAACATCAGTAAGCACACTGAACCTTGCAATCATGAGAGTAATGCAATCCTTTTTATCTTTTAAGTTATGTCTTTAACAATGAGATCAATTGTTCCACTTTAAGTCATAAACACACTGCACCCTTTCATTAATGAAATCAATACCGTTTCAAAACATGAAGGCCGTGCCAGTGCCAGGGTCAACAACCATCTGTGTTATAATGCAACCTATCATAGGACTATTTCACCCGCTTAGGTCATGAGGACCCGCAATGAGTCATCGGTACACGATACTCGCATCACGGATAGTTAATCCATGGCTTATATATATCCCGGGAATTTAACCCTTCCGAGTCAAATACCGACCCGCCGTGAGTGTGTACCACTCACCCCCATGGGGAGCTAACCCATGGTATCCTTGAAACAAGTTGCCGGCCCTTTATGGAGAGACGCGGAGATGTGGAAATATGAAACTTGCACGAATGTCTATATGAGCAACCCATATGCAAGCAAACCAAGGCAAAACCCTGGCTTTACACAAATCAAGACAATTACCATGCCTTTCTTTTTGCCATAAACCAAGACAAATGTTATACCCCGTAGTTCCAGGATATATATGTGAGGATGTACGTACGAGAATACGACAGAAATTTTGGAAAGAAAGGAAGATGTAATTTTCGACAGAAAAGTTTTCGGGTTTTGTGAAGGAAAAAGGTTCGTTAATGGGAATTGGATTCCCAGATTTGGTATTTGGACTTCGTGGAATATTAGAGAATTATGGAATTTTATTTCCGGAATTGGTCACGTGGGGCCACGGGAGAATTCTGGTTTTGTGGGGCCCACTTTGTTTTCGAGATTTTGGCCTTTATGGATATTTTCGGAAGATGAAATATTTTGGACGAGTAGGAGGGCGACACGTGTCACCCCCCTAGGTGGCCTCATGGCCGAAATTTGCTAACAAGTGGCAAGACAAGTGGCCTTGTCTTGCTAGATATTTTGTGTGGACAAGTGGCCAAGTCTTGCTAGATATTTTGTGTGGACAAGTGGCTTGTGGGACCCACACACACTTGTCCCCAATCTCAACCACACACTTGCCTTCATCCTAGCCCTTGGTTGTCCTATATATGCACCCTTAGTTGATGAAAACTTCCACACTTAACCATTTCAGACAAGAAATTCCCTCCTTCTCCCTTGACCTTGCTCTCGTTTTGAGCCCATTTCTTGACCTAAATTTGTCCAACAATTCTTAAACTCTCAAGTGTTCTTCCCTAAGGTGTTAGGAAGATTGTATACCAAGAGTTGGAAAAGATTTCACACCACAACCTATTGTTCATGCCTTGGCGAAACTTACTAGTTGGAAACCTAAGTGTTCTTCACTTTTGAGTTGGTTCTTGAAGAGAAGTTGGTTAGGAGCTTCTATGGGTTGCTTGTAGCGGATTGGAACGTAAAGATTTGGAGCTAAGACTTTCTTGGAGCGACATTAAGTTCTTGGATAATTTTGGGCTATTTGAGGTAGTAAACCTTAACCTCTTTGTGAATTGGTCATTATACATATATTATAAGTATATTATGGAGTATATAATATATGGAGTAAAGTTTGGAAGAGTTGGATCTTGTTAACTTGTTAAAAGAAAGGATTGGCCGTTTGCCATTAAAATGGTAAAACGTATCTTACTTGTGAAGAAGTAATTAACAAAGTAACTATAACTTATATTAAGATGGAATATAAGTTGGATGACTAATGAAGTAATTGGGTAAGTAAAATGGACAAAGTTGGCCAAGGACCCCAACTTAAGTGTCAGATTTACTTTGGGCAGATTTACTTTGGGATATTTACTTTGGGTATTTACTTTGATGATTTACTTTGGTATTTACTTTGGACTATATTTACATTTCTTAAGGGAAGATTGTTCAATCGCGTTCCGTTTGGGCGTGTGATCCCTTTTTAATTATTGTATTGTTATGGCGTGATAGTAAACGCGTTACCGTTTGGCGCGTAATCCCCTTCTTTTACTTGTTGTTATTATGGGCGTGATAGTAAACGCGCTACCGTTTGGGTGTGTAATCCCCTTCTTTATGTTGTTTAATTATTACGCCTTATATATATATATGGTATATATATTACGGTTATTCGGGCCTTGGTAAAAGATGGAAAAGTGAGTAAAAACGGGGGAAGTGCTGCCGAAATTTCCGTAGATTTAGAGGGCTTTTTATTGGTATAAGTCTTCAATGGTGAGAAAGGTTTGATAAAAGTACTATGACCATTTTAGGAGTGGAGTACTACGTGTGGCGTGATCTACTTGGCTTAAGGAGTAGCCGACGGGTTGAAGTACTTGGAGCGTTTTGCTATTTGTCGATAATCGTCGCGAGGTATGTGAACCTCTTCCTATCCTTTCTAGCATGATGTTTTGTAACTATGTACGGTGAGCGTCGTGTGCTAAATGAGTTTGGTTGGTTCAAAACATAGGGTGTTATAATAGCTTTATGGGAAGTTAGTTATAACGACTCTATGTAGGTAAAATAATGGGTTATTGATTGTAGAAGTTAAGAGACTTGATCTTGAAAGATAAGAGACTTAACTTATTTGACTTGATATGAATTTTGTTAAAGTTGTGAAACCTCATTCGTGAGTAATGAGTACTTGGTTTTTAATGAATATTGTTTCTTGATTTGGAAATGAGAACAAGAGTCGAACAAACCATCGCGCTTAATAAAGGAAAAGGGATTGACTAATTGAGTATTATTAAAAACCGGTAGAAACCTCCATCCGCATAGAAGCTAAGATAAGACAAAATGATATTACATTTCTAGATCATGATTGCTTTAATAAGATTGTTATAAACAAGAATAACCTACTCACACATAAGACATATGTTACTCAATTGTTTTAAAGAGATTAAGACTATGAGTTATGAAACCTTTCTAAAATAAGTGACTTGAGCAATTGAAATTAGGCAAACTTGAGCGTTTGGAAAATAATGTTGTTACTTGATTTTACAAAGGGAAGTGTTTTGGTTTACTTAAAAGATAGTCACTTTATTTTCATACTACGGGTATTGTGTGACTTATGTGAAAGAAATGGATCTTTTAAAGGAGTTAATGTATGTAGTACTTTGGGGTTAAAACCCGGATTGGTTGTAATAAAATATAAGTCTATGAGTATGTTGAACTTGTCTATGCTTGTGGTGATAGCCTTTGTTGTGCAAGTGTTGTATTTCTGTGCTACCGCGTCTCTCGATGGAGTAGGTTGATTTGTTATGTATGATTCTTTATCGAGTCCCATGGGATGGGCGAGACACGTATTCCACAGTTCTTTATCGAGTCCCATGGGATGGGCCGAGACACGTATTCCACCTGGTTCTTTATCGAGTCCCATGAGATGGGCCGAGACACGTATTCCACATAATTCTTTATCGAGTCCCATGGGATGGGCGAGACACGATTTCACCGATTCTTTATCGAGTCTCATGGGATGGGCCGAGACACGTATTCCACATGATTTATACCTAGACTGCCGGCAGTGAGGAAGGAGTTCCACGGGCATGAGGGATGACTTTGAGGGCGTGAGTCCTGACTTGACATGACTACTTTTATGTTGTAAACTGTAGTTTGGTTATCATACATGTCTCTTGTTTTATATAGATCGTGATTTCATTCTGATATTTCATTTTCACATACTTGGTACTGTTATCTTGACCTCCTTGGGGCTGCGTTCAATGCGCGAGAGGTACATCGGTTGTGGATCCTCGCTCTTAGGATCATGATTCGTGTTGGGAAGCCGTTCCTTCGGAGGCTTATCTTTTGGTATGTTACCACGAGTGCAGCAGGTTCTTGTACATTCGGGTATGGCGGGGCCACTGTCCGTCATAGTTGTTGTCACTTCTTAGAGTGCATGTAATCTTGTTGTGGGCGAGTTTGTAAAAAGGATAATTGTTCGGGTTTTTATGTATATATCTGAAGGCAAGCTTTTGGTTGACCTGTTTATTTATCATGTCTCTTGTTTCATGTTTATGTTTTTATTTCCGCTGATTTTCTCTGATGTTGTATCACGAGGGTGCCCGGGGTAAGGCACCAGTCACGGGCCCCGGTTCGGGTCGTGACAACAATACCATGCCTTCTTTTTACATAAACCAAGACAATTACCATGCCTTCTTTTTACATAAACCGAGACAATTACCATGCCTTCTTTTTACATAAACCAAGAGAAATCCTTATTTAAGCAAGACAACGTACTTATCAAGGCACACATAGAATAATTCTCATTTAAACAAGCCAAAGTACTATCAAGGCACACATAGAATAATTCTCATTTAAACAAGCCAAAGTACTACGTACGTACATTCTTTTCAAAAGACTCCTTTTCATGTAAAACCCCAAGATACTAACACCCGTAGTATCAAGGCGTGTCTATTTTCAAAGTAAGTTACTACACTTTTAGAAACTCATTTCAAAGCTTGAAACCAAGTAACTTCAAATTTTCACAATCTAGGCAACTTATGCCCATTAATCAAAATAGACAACTTTCTTAACCTTCCATAAAGCCGTTATAACCAACTTCCCATAAAGCCGTTATAACCCTTTATGGTTTTAGACCAATTCATTCTTTTTTATATCCAAGAGACTTACACTTTTAAAATCAAGTATCACATATTTACAAATCAAGTTTCTTGTCACGACCGAACAGGGCGTGGTAGTGCCTTACCCGCACCCAGTAGACATACATCGAGTAACCGGAATATAAAACAAGACATGAAACAATATGAAGTGAAAACAGTTTATTCGAGAAAAGGCACTTTGTCGGCATATATATAAAAGCTTGAGCGATTACATCCCTTTTACAAACCACCGCGCTACTCTGAGACCTCTAAGAATAATATAACAACAATGGCGGGACAGGGCCCCACCATACCCCTGAATGTAAGTACCTACAACGACAGGGGACTATACCAAAGATAAGCCTCCGGAGAAACGGAGCTTCCCAAAACGCTAAAATGTGGTCCTATGAGCGAGGATCAACAACTGGTGTACCTCTACCTGCGGCATGAACGGCCAGAAGGAGTCGGTCTGACAGTACCAAGTATGTGAAACTGAAAATACTGTAAATGAAATCATAATAGTCTATATAAAACAGAAGACATATATGATAACCAATTTACGATACACAATGTGTAAGCAGTCATGTCACGTCAGGGACTCACGCCCTTGAAGTCATCACTCAATATAACCATGGGTCTCATGCCCACAATATCAATCATGCCCGTGGAATTCCTTCCTTACTGCCGGCAGTCCATGATATAAAAGCACCAAGGAATACACATGAACACCAGGTCCCACTTGTGTCAATGTAAAACCGTACGGGGTAAGTACGAAGGCATAGCCGACTACTAAAACCCACAGTACCAACAATGCTATAAAACTGTATCACGAGGTCTTTCTGATCGCGCCACATGATCGAAGGCGGCGCCGCCGCCTAGTATCAATGTGCGTCTAATCCTCGAACTTACCGCGACTCGCATAGGCCACATAGGCCGCATGAGGTATTCTCGCGTCGGGGTAGCTAACCGCGGCATCCTCCTGGACCCCGAAGTCGCATAGTCACCTGAACCGCATAGTCACACTGACGCATGAGGCACTCTCGCGTTGGGATAATACACCGGAATGATCAATCTGGAACTCCGCGACTCCGCATATGTCACCTGCACCGCGTGAGGTATTCTCGAATCATAGTCACCGGACCGCATGAGGTATACCTCGCATCGGTGGCAAGTCCTCGGCATTTCAAGTCGGTGTAAGTGATATAATATCAAAGACAACCGCTATCGTTAAACAACATAAGCACAACAGTGGAACCCCTTTACACAAACGTTACAAGATACTAACACACGTAGCATCATAACATGTTTACTTATCAAACCAACAAGAAAGTATTACAAGGCTATCACAAACCAACATAGTCAAGTTATTCACACGAGTACTTTCTATTTTATGTCAGCGAGTTCGGGTTTTTATCCCCAAGTACTTACATTAACTCTTTAAAAGATCTTGTTTCTTTCACAAAGTCACACGATACATCACGACCGATTAAGGCGTGGATGGTGCCTACCGGGCACCTGGTGATACAACATCAGTAATGTCGGAACATAAACGATACAAGGCATATTATGAAATATGAAACAATAATCGAGAAAAACTTGCCTTTCGGCATATATATAAACAACAACTTTTTCAACATGAGCAGTTTAATCCTTTTACAAACCACACAGCGATTACTACGGACCTCTAAGAAATTATACAACAACAATGGCGGACGGGGTTCCGCCATACCCCGAATGTAAACACCTACAACAACAGGGACTATACGTGATAAGCCTCCGAGAAACGGAGCTTTCCCAATGAGCGTGACCCTAGAGCGAGGATCAATGGCGGTGTACCTTTACTGCGGCATGAACGCGGCCGCAGGAGGTCGATCTAAGTGCAGTATGGAATCGAAAATAAATCGTAAATGAAATCATAGTAGTCTATACAAAACAGGAGACATGTATGATAACCAAACTACGGTTCTAATAAATAGCGATCATGTCAAGCGGGGACCCACGCCTCAAAGTCATCACTCGATAATAACTATGGGTCTCACGCCACAACATCAATCATGCGTGGAATACCTTCCTCATCGGCGATCTATGATATAAAAGCACGAGGAATACATGAACACGGGTCCCACGTGTCCAAATAAAGCGATGCGTGGTAAGTGCGAAGGCATAGCCGACTACTAACACCCACAATACTAACAAGGTCATAAAGCGTATCATGATATCTGTCTAGGCATCACATGATCAAGGCGGTCACTCGCGCGAGATCAAATGTGCGCGTCTAGCCTCGAACTTTCCGCGACTCGCATAGGCCAACCTCGTAGGCCCGCATGAGGTATAACCCGCATCGAGGTAGCTACTCCGGCGTCGCCCCGGACTCGCGATCCGCGTAGCGCAAGTGACCGCGTGACCACGCGGGTAAACTAACTGGAACTCCGTAGTTCGCATGGATCCCCGGACCCGCGAGGTATTCTCGAATCATGGTCCTGCATCGCTGAGTCTACCGCGTCGGAGGCGACTTAACCTCGGACACAAGTCAAGGTGAGTGGTACAATACCAACATAACGGTGATAGTCAAACAACTTTAAAGCGCGATCGAGGAAAACCCCTTTACACTAACATCACAAGATACTAACACACGTAGCATCCTAACATGTTTACTTATCAAATCAACAAGAAAGTATTACAAGGCTATCACAAACCAATACAATCAAGTTATTCAAACAAGGTACTTTCTATTAACAAGTTCTATCTACCCCCAAAAGTACTTCACACATTAAATCTTTAAAAGATCTGTTTCTTTCACATAAGTCACACAATGCGTAGTATAAAATAGAGTATTTGTCCTTTTAAGAAAACCCAAAACTCTTACCTTTGTAAAATCAAGTAACAACATTATTTTCCAAACGTCCAAGTTTGCCTAATTTCAAATGTTCACGTTTCTTATTTTAGAAAGGTTTCGTAGTTCATAGTCTTATTCATTTAAGAATATAATTCTCTTTTAAACAATCGGAGAAACATAAGCCTTATATGTGAGTAGGATATTCTTGTTTATAACAATCTTATTACTGACCATGATCTAGGAAATATCATTTTGTCTCATCTTAGCTTCATGCGGATGGAAGTTTCTCTTGGTTTTAATAATACTTAATTATTCAATACATTTTCCTTTATTAACGCCGATGGTTTGTCGATACACATTTACGATTTCGAAATCAGTAAAACATTATCCCTTTTAAAAATCAAGTACTCATTACTCACGAATGAGGTTTCACACAAAATTCATATAATTCATTTAAGTTAAGTCTCTTATCTTACAAGATCAAGTCTCTTAACTTCTAAAATAAATAAATCATTCGTTTTATCTCTCTTAAGCCGTTATACCTAACTTCCCATAAAGCTAGTATAACTCTTAAACTTTTAAAACCAAGTATTACTCTTCTTTTAAAAACAGTTCTTAATTCTCTTGAACTACTTCAAGATTATTATTATTCGGGCTTAAGTCAAAGACATTGCCGTACAACTACGTTCAATTAACACACGTACGTCTACCGTACTACATAGTTATACACACATCATGCTAGAAGAGATAGGAAGAGGTTCACATACCTCGCGGCGATTATCGACTATTAGCAAATCGCTCCTCGGCTATAACGCTAGCTGGTCACCTTCTCAAGTAGCACACGCTACTCGCGAACATTCAACCTATACAGGTTACGAGTCTATCAAAGTCTAGACTACTCGGTAGAATAAATCTAGATGCAAGATCCTACGGAAATTGGGCGACTTCCCACTGCGTCAACTACACAAGTCTCATGTCTGATCTACGTAATTACAATTCAGTTCTTAACTTTAAATTGGGCTTAAGTCGAGGACATTGCCACAACATTAAGTTCGATTATATATATAGTATACTTCAACTATATATTCTAACATCATGTAATTTCCAATTACAATAGAGGGACAAGATAATTACCTCGATAAGCCCATAATTATCCAGTTTAAAATGTCGATCCCAGGCAACGTTTAGCTCGACTCAGCGCTCAACCCGCTCTAAACCACCCTTAGAAGTTCTAACCAACTTACACAATACTCCAGCGGACTATGGAGATTTTCCTTAGGGTTTCGGTTTTGTAGTGACGGGAAGTATAATAGTATTTACGGGCTTTTCGTATAGGTATAACCTTAGAATACTACAAGGTATCTGACTAAGGTATTTGGGCATTATAACAATACTTGGAGAGTATTTCTATACCACAAAAAAGGGGGTATTATACGAAAGCAACTAGGCTAGGGGGGGGGGGTTCTCGGCCGACCACTAGGAGGGGGGGGAGAGCACCCTCTCGGCCAAGGCTTCTCAAGGGGGAGGGGGGGGTGTTGGACGAACACAACCTAAAGGGAGGGAGGGATTTTGGCTTGGAAGGTTTCATTTGTGGATGAAGAGTTCATCAACACAAAGGGAGGTATTTATAGGAAAACCCAAGGCCAACCAATGGCCAAGATCAAGCCATGTGCAAGGCAAGTGTAAGGCCAAGATCAAGCCATGTGCACCCTAACCCTACTCACAAACACTCCACAAAACAAGGCACAAACAAGGCACAAATCAAGGCCATAAAGTAGCCCAATTCGGCCAGGGTTGCGCCGCTTGCTTCAATGTGAGGTGACACATGTCACCCTCCGTTGATCCAAAATGTTCGTCTCTCGGAAAAATCCATAAAAATTAAAAATGACATAGCGGAAATTCCCTACGAAAGTCGTGGAAGCGTTTAGTCGAAAAACGACTCTAATCGGGTGTTGTGAACAAAAAGAATTCGAGCCTAAATCACAAGTTCAAATTTCTCGCACGCCCCACGTACATACTTTGGAAATACGGGTATAACATTCTCCTCTTAGAAACATTCGTCCGAATGTTCCTTCTAAGTCTCAAACAACGCTTGCGCCAAGATAGTCTTCACTACTATACTTACGAGAACCAACACGCCACGTTTGGCCACGAAACACCGCGCACATAAAACTTACATCCAAGTCCACGAGGAAACACCTCTAACATCACCAAAATGATACCACTTTTGTCACTTTGTCGCGAGCCTTGCTCGGCGACCCAACAAATGGTGCCGCCGCATGCGATCACGGGCGCGTACACTCGAACCCTTACCACATTTACGATCTCGCTTTAGTTTCCAAAACTGGGTTACTATCTCTTAACGTGGGCATCATTAATCGGGAACATGCGGATGGATCTTCGATACTTTCCTAACATAACAATACGAAAGCCGGACGTCCGCCTCACAAGTCGGACGGCAAATGCTAACATATAGGCAACCGGCCTATTCTTCACATGAACTCTCAAGGCCCAAGTAACTCGGGCTAAGTTTCCTCTGTTTTCCAAAGCTCGTCACACCGCAATAGGTGGTACTTTCAAGACCGACCGTCGACTGAACTCTGGCGTCGCCGCCGATTATCCGCACGATTCTCCGTGCGAACTTCTTCTAGACAAGCGCACTATCCACGATCTGTTGGAACAAGCTGAACCAAGTATGCGAACCTTGCCAACATCGAACCAATCGACCAACTTTACACTTCCGCCCTCTGAGGCTTTAAAAGGTGACATCCGAACACGAAATGGTAGCTTAAACACTCCTCCACGGAGACAACAATCCCACAACTATCCACGAAATCCAAGCGGCGAGGCGAACGCGGTCGAGACTCACTGAGTTCTTAACACATGTTTGGTAAAACTTCGAAACAAAAACAGCGTGCACTGGCTCCACATGCGCCATAAGGTGAAGGTAGGCACCGTGCGACGCCTTACAACCTTCTGTTAAAACAACATCTGAGTGAGCGGTCCCGATCGAAGAACACGATGGGCTGCCCGTCGGCCAAACCATCGGTCGAACGCATCCACGAACTCGTACGCTGGTCAACTAAACTTGGGCCTAACACCCTCGTGACCCTAACACAAGGCGGGACCACCACAAACTGACCCCACCACCAAACCTGCCGCGGGTTGACCCGCAACGTGGCCTCAACCCGACCCGGCAACGCGCACAATGCTAGCTCCACGAAGGAAAACTCTCACTAATCACGCTACGAAAACCTAGCGGTCTTCTTAGCTCAACTACCCCCTTTCATTCCACACTACTTAGGGACCTATCCCAAACATAGCTCACGTGCACTATGCACTTCCGATACGGATCAAACATAACACTACACCTTTTCTCGAGATGGCCTCACCTCTAAGGTCTCTAAGGCGCCAGATTAAGGTTCTCTACGTATAAAACTCTAAGGCTCACACCTTCTCTATCCCCCAAATCTTACTTGGTTAACTAACCAAGATTTCTAATCACAATATTAACACACTGCTATCAAAACATAGCACTTATGATATACCCATCTTATCACACATACTGAACTCTAGAGGGTTAAGGATATGCCTGAATCTACTGCTTCACTCCCCTAGTCGTCCTAATCAAACCTGCCCCGTAGGGCGCATAGCTAAGGAAGGTGACGAACTACCCACCGATCCTGAAGGCTAAGTCCTTCTACCAGGACACTCTTTCGACATCAGACCCTGACGGTCATAGGTACAACAAGTACCAACTAAAAGACGACATTCCCGGGATGGCGTCGTCAAGCCAATGAGCGGAAGCCACGGAGTTCTAACCAACTCTTGCATAGCCCGAACGTCCTGAAATCCGTGGAAGACCACTCTGCATTGTGGATGTGCATAATCAAATTTGCTGGTGAGGTGACTCGCCTCGAAAGTTACCAAAGGACCTTCTTTGCTCACGGCCTGCCTGCTGTCCTTGGTTAACGTCGATCTCTACGTTTCTCGGCTTTCGTGTATAAGCTCGCATACGTGCCATGCTCAAGCCTAATCGAAGAACTACTCTTGCACAACCTCTCGTTGATATTCATCAAGACTCGCGATACATCGGTATACTCTCTGGTAGCCAAATCCATAGCTAATGTGAGGTTGCCTCTTTGCAATCTATATTCTCTGTTCGGTCGTTGGGCGAAGGTTCACATATCATGGCGCAGTAGGAACCGCGTCGCCGTGCTTAAACTCTCTTTGGGGCTAGTGGCGTCGCGAAATCCCGAATGAAGCATTACCTAGGTAATGATTGGGCTGTGCCCGCGTAACCCTCCGAACTCTACTCGCGGCTCCTCGGTGCCTTGCCTCTGGGCGGGTTTTGCCTGCGCGGAGGCATATCGGTAAGGAAAGAAATACGTTAGAGGTCCACTTACAACACGACTCTAAGGCACGATCTCGAGTGAGAAGAATAGAAACCAATCCTAAATATCCTATAGCCTCACGATTATTGGTGTGGTGCACAACAGCGATAATCAAGACTTCTTGGATACGGTGCGTAGACACTTTCCGAGGATTAATCGCTCACGATACCACTTTTGTCACGACCGATTAGGGCGTGGTGGTGCCTTACCGGGCACCCTAGTGATACAACATCAGTGTCAATGGAACATAAAGCGATACAAGGCATATTATGAAATATGAAACAATAATCGAGAAAAACTTGCCTTTCGGCATATATATAAACAACAACTTTTTCAACATGAGCAGTTTAATCCTTTTTACAAACCACCTTACAACAAGATTCTGAGACCTCTAAGAAATTATACAACAACAATGGCGGGACGGGGCCCGCCATACCACAGAAACACCTACAACAACGAGGACTATACCACTGATAAGCCTCGGAGAAAGCGGAGCTTTCCCAACGTCAATTGTGACTCCTAAGAGCGAGGATCGATCGGTGTACCTTTACTGCGGCGTGAACGCAGCCCGAAGGAGGTCGATGCAGTGCAGAGTATGTGGCGAAAATAAATCGTAAATGAAATCATAGTAGTCTATACAAAGCAGGAGACATGTATGATAACCAACTACGATTCAATAAATAGCGATCATGTCAAGCCGGGGACCCACGCCTCAAAGTCATCACTCGATAATAACTATGGGTCTCACGCCACAACATCAATCATGCGTGGAATACCTTCCCACCGCTGGCGATCTATGATATAAAAGCACCAGGAATACACATGAACACGGGTCCCACTGTGTCCAAATAAAGCGATGCGAGGTAAATGCGAAGGCATAGCGACTACTAACACCAGTACTAACAAAGTCATAAAGCGTATCATGATATCTGTCTAGGCGTCACATGATCAGCGGTCACTCGCCGCGATATCAAATGTGCGGCGTCTAGCCACGGAACTTTCGCGACTCGCATAGGCCAACCTCATAGGCCGCGTGAGGTATAACCCCGCATCGAGGGTAGCTACTCCGGCGTAAATCTGGACTCGCGATCCGCGTAGCCACAAGACGCATGACCACAAGGCGTAAACTAACACGGAACTCCGTAGTTCCGCATGGATCCCCGGACCCGCGTGAGGTATTCTCGAATCATGGTCCCGCATCACTGAGTCTACCCCGCATCGGAGGCGGCAACCTCGGACACAAGTCAAGGTGAGTGGTACAATACCAACATAACGGCTGATAGTCAAACAACTTTAAGCGCAGTCGAGGGGAAAACCCCTTTACACTAACATCACAAGATACTAACACACGTAGCATCCTAACATGTTTACTTATCAAATCAACAAGAAAGTATTACAAGGCTATCACAAACCAATACAATCAAGTTATTCACACAAGGTACTTTCTATTAACAAGTTCGGGTATCTACCCCCAAAGTACTTCACACATTAAATCTTTAAAAGATCTGTTTCTTTCACATAAGTCACACAATGCCCGTAGTATAAAATAGAGTGACTGTCCTTTTAAGAAAACCAAAACTCTTACCTTTGTAAAATCAAGTAACAACATTATTTTCCAAACGCCCAAGTTTGACTAATTAAAAATTTTCACGTTTCTTATTTTAGAAAGTTTTAGTATTTCATATTCTTATTCATTTTAGAATATAATTCTCTTTTAAACAATCGGAGAAACATAAGCATTATATGTGAGTAGGATATTCTTGTTTATAACAATCTTATTCTGACCCGTGATCAGGAAATATCATTTTGTCTCATCTTAGCTTACATGCAGATGGAAGTTTCTACTGGTTTTAATAATACTTATTTATTCAATACATTTTCCTTTATTAACGCTGCAGTGGTTTGTCGATACACATTTCTGATTTCCGAAATCAGTAAAACATTATCCCTTTTAAAAATCAAGTACTCATTACTCACGAATGAGGTTTCACAAAAATTCATATAATTCATTTAAGTTAAGTCTCTTATCTTACAAGATCAAGTCTCTTAACTTCTAAAATAAATAAATCATTCGTTTTATCTCTCTTAAGCCGTTATACCTAACTTCCCATAAAGCTAGTATAACTCTTAACTTTTAAAACCAAGTATTACTCTTCTTTTAAAAGCAGTTCTTAATTCTCTTGAACTACTTCAAGATTATTATTATCGGGCTTAAGTCAAAAGACATTGCCGTATAACTACGTTCAATTAACACACGTCGTCTACCGTACTACATAGTTATACACACGTCATGCTAGAAGATATAGGAAGAGGTTCACATACCTCGCGGCGATTATCGACTATTAGCAAATCGCTTCACGGTATAACCCTGGCACGGTCCACCTTCTCAGTAGCACATGCTACTCGCGACATTCAACCTATACAGGTTACACGAGTCTATCAAAGTCTAGACTACTCGGTAGAATAAATCTAGATGCAAGATCCTACGGAATTGGGCAGCCGCCACTGCGTCAACTACAAGTCTCATGTCTGATCCTACGTAATTATGATTGGTTCTTAACTTTAAATTCAGGCTTAAGTCGAGGACATTGCCACAACATTAAGTTCGATTACTATATATAGTATACTTCAACTATATATTCTAACATCATGTAATTTCCAATTACAATAGAGGACAAGATAATTACCTCGATAAGCCCATAATTATCCAAGTTTAAAATGTCGATCTGGCAACGTTTAGCTCAACTCCGGCGGTCCAACCGCTCTAAACCACCTTAGAAGTTCTAACCAACTTCTACACAATACTCCAACGGACTATGGAGATTTTCCTTAGGGTTTCGGTTTTGTGGTGTGGGAAGTATAATAGTATTTACGGGCTTTTCGTATAGGTATAACCTTAGAATACTACAAGGTATCTGGCTAAGGTATTTGGGCATTATAACAATACTTGAGAGTATTTCTATACCACAAAAAGGGGGTATTATACGAAAGCAACTAGGCTAGGGGGTTCTCGGCGGACCACCAGGAGTGGAGAGCACCTCTCGGCCAAGGCTTCTCGAGGGGAGGGGTGTTGGAAGAATACAACATAAATGGAGGGAGGGATTTTGGCTTGGAAGGTTTCATTTATGGATGAATAGTTCATCAACACAAATGGAGGGATTTATAGGAAAA
Source organism: Przewalskia tangutica (assembly GCA_029844215.1). Taxonomy (NCBI): domain Eukaryota; kingdom Viridiplantae; phylum Streptophyta; class Magnoliopsida; order Solanales; family Solanaceae; genus Przewalskia; species Przewalskia tangutica. The sequence goes on from CM056729.1 coordinate 96,656,280, forward strand.
CCCAAGGCCAACCAATGGCCAAGATCAAGCCATGTGCAAGGCAAGTGTAAGGCCAAGATCAAGCCATGTGCACCCTAACCCTACTCCACAAAACACTCCACAAAACAAGGCACAAAACAATGCACAAATCAAGGCCATAAAGTAGCCCAATTCGGCCAAGGGTTGCCGCCCCTTGCTTCCAATGTGAGGGTGACACATATCACCCTCCCGTTGGTCCAAAATGTTTCGTTTCTCGGAAAAATCCGCAAAAATTAAAAATGACATAGCCGGAAATTCCCCTACGAAAGCTGTGGAAACGTTTCGTCGAAAAACGACTCTAATCGGGTGTTGTGAACAAAAAGAATTCGGCCAAGCCTAAATCACAAGTTCAAATTTCTACGTACGTCCTTACGTACATACTCTGGAAATACGGGGTATAACAATACCCGTAGTATCAAAATAAAGTAACTATCTTTTTAAGTAAACCAAAACAATTTCCATATCTTCTTTTAAAACAAACTTAAGACAAAAGCATGCCTCCTTTTTAAACGAAAACACTTCAAATTTTCAAGTCTTTGTCTTTTATAAAACAAGTCCTTACTTTGAAATTTTAAGAAAATCAAAACTTGTTTATTAATGATCTTATTAAAGTAGCCATGATCTAGGAAATGTAATACAATTTTGTCTTATCTTAGCTTCTATGCAGATGGAGGTTTCTACTGGTTTTAATAATAATTAATTAGTCAATACATTTTCCTTTATTAGCGCTGCAGTGGTTTGTTCGATGTTCTTTCCCCGTTCTGAAATCAATACAAGGCTTTCATAAACAATTAAGTAAATTGTTCCTTTTATCTCTCTTAAGTCGTTATACCTAACTTCTCATAAAGCTTGTATAACTCTTAAGCTTTTAAAACCAAGTATTACTCTTCTTTAAAAAACGATTCATAATTCTTTTGAAATACTTTAAGATTCTTATTATTTAAAACTCAAGTCAAAAGACATCCAAGTAAAACCACGTTCAGTTAACACACGTACGTCTACCGTACTATATATATATTTTAAAAATATCATGCTCAAGAGGATAGGAAGAATCACACACCTCCTCGGCGAAATCCACCTGCCAAGTCGAATATGTCGCGCGCAGAGTATCAACCTATAATAGTCAAATACGTCTATCAACGTCTAGACTACTCTGTAGAATATTCTAAGCAGAAGGTTCTTATTTCTACGGAAAATTGGGCAGCACTTCCCTACCTGTAAAGCTACACAAGTCTACTGTAAATACAGCCCAATGTAAGTACAGTTCAATTCTCTTCTTTTATACCATCCTTCTATACCATATACTCAATTCTAAACTACTATATGTAATTTCCAATTACAATAGGAGGACAAGATTATTTACCTTGATAAGCCCAAAATTATCCAAGTTAAAATGTCGATCCTGAACAACGTTTAGCTCACCATTCGCGCGCTCACGAAAGCTCGAAACCTTAGAAGTTTCTAAACAACTTACTTAATTGTCACGACCAGACCAGGGCATGGTGCCCTACACAGGCACCACTTACAGTATACATCGAGAGATAATCGTAGACATACATGAAACTTATAAAGTAAAACAACAGAAATAAAACAACAGGTTAGCCGGTAGGGCTACCTTCCTGGACATATATATAAATACAACCGAAGCAGTTGCCTCTTTTCCTTTACAAACTGACCCACAATATGTGACTACAGACCTCTAAGAGTTTTAACATAACAAGCGTGGCGACGGGGCCGCCATACCACGAATAAACATAATCTACTACCTCGGAAACCGTACCAAGAGATAAGCCTCGGAGCAAATGGAGCTTTCTCTAAAAGCAACGAGATCCTGAAGCAGGATCGCCACTGGTACCTAAAACCTGCGGGCATGAACGCGGCCCGAAGAAGTCGATCAACAGTGCAGAATATGGAGCAGAAATAACGTCGATGGCAGATCATAAGCGTACAAAGAATGGCGAGGGACAAGTATAAAAATACATACGGATCTGTAGTGTCATTACCACATGAACTTAATCGCATGTATTATCTTTTCCCATTTTCAATAAAGTTATAGCCACGTTCTTACGCATGATTAGGAAAAATCATTAAGTTCATTACTATATAACTTACTTATCTTTCATAAGTATAATCCGCCCTTTAAGGAGGGCACATTTACTACCCGTCCCGATGCGGGACGCGATCAAATCACAAATATCAAGCGTGTCCGTGGAATCCCCATCGCCAGACTATAAGTGTAAAATATAACTATGTGTGGCGCCCGTGGCATCCCTCCATCGGCGTACACATACACAACACATATATATATCTCGCGTGGAATCCCATCATCATCACGATCCAGGATATAATAATACACCAATAGGCATACATGAACACCAAGTCCCACGGTGGTATAACGTCTTGAGTCTACCCTCACTTATACTCTTACCTGGAAAAGGTGGTAAGCGGTGGTATAGCATCTTGGGGTCTACCCTCACTTATACTCTTACGGAGAAGGTGGTATAACGTCTTGGGGCTTGCCGCCATTTATACTCTTTACCCTATCTCAACCAGCTATTATACAAAACAAGCGGGGTATAATGTCTTGGGGTTTACCCTCACTTATACTCTTACGGAGAAGGTGGTATAGCATCTTGGGGTTTACCTCACTTATACTCTTACCCTATCTCGACCAGTTAAACAAAAGCACTACCATGTCTTATAAAAATCCGGAATTTAACCCAGTACTACAAATAGCAAGCATACCCGGGAATCCCACATCACCGTCGTGCGTCAGGTAACTTATAACAAGACGGTACCCAACCGAGAGTCGCGGCAACTTAATAAAACATAATCCTTGCACTCAAAGGCTATCGCCAGCACACATAGGCAATTCTCAATTAATCAAGCCAATATACTTATCAAGGCACACATAGAATAATTCTCATTTAACAAGCCAAAGTACTTATCAAGGCACAAATAGAATAATTCTCATTTAACAAGCCAAAGTACTTACCAAGGCACAAATGGAATAATTCTCATTTAACAAGCCAAAGTACTTATCAAGGCACAAATGGAATAATTCTCATTTAACAAGCCAAAGTACTTATCAAGGCACAAATAGAATAATTCTCATTTAACAAGCCAAAGTACTTATCAAGGCACAATTAGACAAATTCTCAACTTATCAAGCCAAAGTACTAATCAAGGCACACTTAGACAAATTCTCAATTTATCAAGCCAAAGTACTAATCAAGGCATCACATAGAACTATTCTCAATTAAGCAGACCAAAGTACTACGTACGTACATTCTTTTCAAGAGACTCTTTTGTGTGTAAAACCCCAAGATACTAACACCCGTAGTATCTAGGCTTGTGTACATTTCACATAAGTCACGATACTTTTAGAAATACATTTCTCGGCTTCTAAATCAAGTGACCCTTACTTAAAAGCTTTAAGCAAGTGATATCTTTAAATCACATTGCCCTTCCTTAATACAAGTTAATTCTTTGATTTCATTATTAGAGAAAACCATTCTCTTAACTTTCCATAAAGCCGTTATAACCAACTTCTCATAAAGTCGTTATAACCCTTTATGGTTTTAGACAAAACTCTTTCCTTTTATAACCAAGAGACTTCTACTTTTTAAAAAACCAAGTATTGTATACTTTCAAATCGATTCTCTTATCTTCAAAAATACAATTAGTCTCTTAACCTTAGAAATCGAGTGACTCCCTTTATATAAAACCTTAGGCAATTGATGCCTTAAAAATCAAGTCATTATCCTTCCATAAAGCAAATATAACCAACTCCCCATAAAGTCGTTATATTCACTTTATACCTTAGCCAAAATACAATTTCCTATCCAAGGGACTTATACGTTAAAAACGGAACAAGTATCACATACTTCCAAAACTCTTCAAGTCCCTTAACTTAATAAAACTTAAGACATCCTTTATACTTTCAAAGAAGTGAGTTAATCTCCTAACTCACCCGACTTGGCTATTCATAAAACTAGTAAAGGATATCAAGGTGTTGTACGTCTACCGTACTACATACGTGCAACTAGTCATGCTCAAAAGATAGGAAAAGTTCTACATAGAGTAAATCACACAACTACCTCTTAACTTCTAAGAGTAGAAGGAAACATGAAATGATACCATAGGTATATTCCATACATAGAATCATGCCAAAGGAAGGAAGAGGTTCACATACCTCGCGACGATTATCGACAAACAGCAAAATGCTCCAAAGTACTTCAACCTTGATAGCTATTCCATCCTTCAAGTAGGATACGCTATACTTAGTACTCCAACCTATAATGGTCACAATACGTCCATTAACCTCTTACTTCTAACGTAGAATATTCTAGGTGCTATGTCGCTAAATTCTACGGAAAATCGGACAGCACCTCCTTTGTTTCTACTTACTTTGCCACCTTTTCAAGGCCAAATACAATAACTAAACACGCCACATTTAAGGCACAACCAAAGCAATTAATCAATAGGGGATTACACGCCTACTAGACGTGTAAAATTCCGCCCCACAAACGATAACAAGCTAATACAACTACTAGTCCAATTTTCGGCCATAATGAATACAACAATACCAATTCTTATCCAATTTCCATTTCAATCCAAATTGGTAGCATAACATGATATCAAGTCGCATTTGATTATAACTACCATAATCTTCAAGTCAACTACATGCGACGATTCTAATATCGACTAAATGGTAATCCAACTTAACATGGCCTACATTACATTTCGGATTTCCAAGGCTACAATCAATCCATAATCCTTATAAACTTCAACACATATACTTCATGCTAGCAACATGTAAAGATAACAACAATAATATAAATAGTCTTGTAACACTTTCAAAGAACAAGATTATACCTCCACGAATCTTAATCCAATCTTCAAATCCGAAGTCGCTCCTTAGCAACTTAGAGACTCTTCAAGACACTTCAATCCGCTACTTGAGACCCTTAGAACCACACCAACAACTTTCCTTCAAACTTTCAATCCAAAACCTAGAAAGCCACTAGGTTGTCACTTTGCGACTAATCCGAAAACTCTTTTTTTCCGGGATTTTTCTATTGAGGTACACTTACAATACACTCATGAACCTTGGTTTAACGTGTGGAGTTTAATGGACAAGAAACAATTTTTTTTCCTTTTGAAAGGCATGGAACCCGAGAGCTCTTCCTTGAGTTCTTCAAATTTGTGAAAAAATTTCTAAGTGTTAAGCTCACTCTTGCTACTAGTAGTATAATATAGCACCTTGGAGGGTCAATATATGAACAATTGGGTGGCTAGGATAAGGTCTTAGCAAATATCAAGACTTTGTGGGTCCATTGACCAAGTTAATTATGTCAAGCTCTTCAAGTTGCAAGATTTGTCTTCCTAACAAGGGTCAAATGACCCTTATGTCCATGATCAATTCGTCCAAGCTCACTTAAGGGGGGGTGACACGTGTCGCCCTCCCATTCGTCACAATATTACGTGTTCCGACAATTTCATAATTACGATAAATTTTTACAAGTCTCAAATCTTAACACTTGTGAGTTCTTACTCACGTTCTTAAAACATGTCCTGTAAATACGGGGTGTAACATTCTTCCCCCCTTAGAAACATTCGTCCCCGAATGTTCTTTCGGAGTCAAACTAATTAATTAGTCCTCGGAAAGTGTCTACAGACCGTGTCTAGTAGAGTCTTGATTATCTCACGGCCGAACCGGGCGTGATCGTGCCTACAGGCACCCTTCTACCTTAACAATACAAGTAAGCTGCGGAAATAACACCTCATTTTTTTAAAACAAGCGTGCGTAGGCAAAGCCGACAAGCCACATATACATAAACAAAAGACACTACACCGCATGCAGTCCATCCACATATGAATCTGCACCTCAGAGTTATATTGAACTATGACGGACAAGGCCCCGCTGTACCCAAAAGCATACAAAGCACATGCTTGAAGGATATATACCAAAAGATAAACTCACGAGCAGGAGCTATCCAAAATCTGAGCAGGATCCTACACTGCCGATCACCGCGCTGTACCTAAACTGCGGCGTGAACGCAGCCTCGAAGGAGGTCGATCGAAGAATGTACTAAGTATGTGAGCGATGAAATGCGTAATAAAATCATAGCGATCTAAATAACATAGGAGACATGTATGATATCCAACCTACGATACATAACACATAGCGATCATATCAAGTCGGGACGCAGCGCCAAAGTCATTACTCAATATAACCATGGGTCTCGCCCATAATATCAATCGTGCGTGGAATCCTTCCTCACCGCTTCGGCATCCATGATGTAATAACACCAATAAGGATACATGAACACCAAGTCCCACTGTCCTAAATACCACGTGGTCATGCCGGAATCCCATCGTAAAAGCATGACCATACGGTAACACAAATCCGGGGACATATATGATAATCAAAATACAACACATTGTGCCTTATTAACAATGAGTAAACAGAGTATCCTTACATATAAACTAGGAAGCTCATGATCAGCAGACTATCCGCCCGAAGATCATTTAGCAATCCTATTCTGGGACTATTTCACCGCGATAGGTCGCGTGGACGCGTGAGGTATTCCTCGCATAGTGGACCGCCCGCGTGACGAGACTATTTCACCGCATAAGCCCTGGGCCCGCATGAGGTATTCCTCGCGAGGACTATTTCACCCGCATAAGCCCTTACGGACTCGCGCAGGTATTCCTCGCATAGGTGGACCGCCGCATGGGACTATTTCACCCGCATAAGCCCTTACGGACTCGCATGAGGTATTCCGCATCGTGGGTAGCAAATCCACGGAATTATGCAAATGCCACAAACCCGGGGAATGACCCTGAAACGACTGATATACCAATCGCACACAATGGCTATTTCAAAGACACATAGGCAATTCTCAATTAACAAGCCCAAGTACTTATCACGGATACTTAGACAAATTCTCAATTTATCAAGCCAAAGTACTAATCAAGGCATACATAGAATAATTCTCTTTTAACAAGCCAAAGTACTTATCAAGGCACACTTAGACAAATCCTCAATTTATCAAGCCAAAGTACTAATCAAGGCATACATAGAATAATTCTCTTTTAACAAGCCAAAGTACTTATCAAGGCACACTTAGAATAATTCTCTTTTAACAAGCCAAAGTACTTATCAAGGCACACTTAGAATAATTCTCTTTTAACAAGCCAAAGTACTTATCAAGGCACACTTAGACAAATCCTCAATTTATCAAGCCAAAGTACTAATCAAGTTATACATAGAATAATTCTCTTTTAGCAAGCCAAAGTACTTATCAAGGCACACTTAGAATAATTCTCTTTTAACAAGCCAAAGTACTAATCAAGGCATACATAGAATAATTCTCTTTTAACAAGCCAAAGTACTTATCAAGGCACACTTAGAATAATTCTCTTTTAACAAGCCAAAGTACTTATCAAGGCACACTTAGAATAATTCTCTTTTAACAAGCCAAAGTACTTATCAAGGCACACTTAGAATAATTCTCTTTTAACAAGCCAAAGTACTTATCAAGGCACACTTAGACAAATCCTTAATTTATCAAGCCAAAGTACTAATCAAGGCATCACATAGAATTATTCTCAATTAAATAGGCCAAAGTACTACGTACGTACATTCTTTTCAAAAGACTCCTTTTTGTGTAAAATCCCAAGCTACTAACACCCGTAGTATCAAGGCATGTCTATTTTTCAAAGTAAGTTACTACACGTTTAGAAAACTCATTTCAAGGCTTGAAATCAAGTAACTTCAAATTTTCACAAAATAGGCAACTTATGCCGATTAATCAAAATAGACAACTTTCTAAACCTTCCATAAAGCCGTTATAACCAACTTCCCATAAAGACGTTATAACCCTTTATGGTTTTAGACATATCCATTCCTTTTTTATAACCAAGAGACTTATACTTACAAATCAAGTTCTTAACTTTCAAAATACTTCAAGTCTCTTAATAGTTAGAAAACAAGTTTTCTTCTACTTTTTAAACCTCAAGTAACTTCACCCTTAACGCAAGTTACTTCTCTTAAATCATGTCATTTCTCCTCTTTTAAATCAAATAAGTAAATCACTCCTTTGACTCCCCTAAAGTCATTATAATGACCTTTAGGTTTTAGAACTAAGGCACTAGCCAAAAGATTTGGAAACCACTCTTTTCCTTTCAAGTCTCTATGTACTTTAAGAAAAATACCTTCACTTTTAAGAATCCAAACTTCACTAAGGAAATGGATTATACTACTTACAATTTAAACATCAAAGTACACTCAGGAAGTACATAGAACAAATTCTATTTTAGGCAATCCAAATACAAGCAAGGAATGGATAATTCGAGGTAGAACTTACTTTCTTTATTCTAAGGAATCATGCTAGAGGAGATAGTTCACATACCTTTTCGCTAATATTGTCACGACCGAACTGGGCGATCGTGCCTTACCCTGCACCTAGTGATACAACATCGAGTAATCAGTGAACATAAACACGATATGAAAAATGCAAAGGAAACACATCATCACTCGAAGAAAAGTTGCCTTTTCGCATATATATAAATAACAACTTTTTACAAAATAACAGTTTAATCCTTTTTACAAACCATGCCCACAACAGTACTACAGACCTCTATCAAATTATACGACAACAACTACGGGAAAGGGCCCCGTCATACCACGAATGGCACTTTACAACACGGGGACTATACTAAGACAAGCCACCGAGAAACGGAGCTTTCCCGACTGAACCGTGACCCCAAGAGCGAGGATCAACGGGTGTACTTTACCGCGGCATGAACGCAGCCCGGGAGTCGTCACAAACAGTGCATTTGTATGTGAAACCGAAAATAAATCGAATGAAATCATAGTAGTCTATAAAGCAGAGACATGTATGATAACCAACCTGATTCACAATAAATAAGCCATGTCAAGTCGTGGACTCGCTCAAAGTCATCACTCAAATATAACTATGGGTCTCACGCCCAACATCAATCATGCCCGTGGAGTACCTTCCCGCCAGCGATCTATGATATAAAAGCATCAAGGAATACACATGAACACGTCCCACTGTGTCCTAATAAAACCGCATGGTAAGGCGAAGGCATAACCGACTACTAAAAACCCAGCAGTCCAACAAGGTCATAAATCAGACATGAGATCTGTCTAGATCACATGATCAAACCGCCACTCGCGCGGGCATATCTAATGCGCGTTTAGCCCGAACTTCCGCGATTCCGCAGGCCAATCTCATAGGCCCGCATGAGGTATAACCCGCATCGAGGGTAGCTACTCCGGCGATCCGCTGGACTCGCCAGTCCGCGTAGCATAGACCGCATGCCCATAAAGCGATACTAACACGGAACACTCGTAGCTCGCGATAGCCCTGGGACCCGCATGAGGTATCCTCGAATCATAGGTCACTAGACCCGCTCGAGTCTACCCGCGTGGAGGCAACTTAACCTCCTAAACAAGTCAAGGTGAGTGGTACAATACCAACATAACGGTGATAGTGAAACTATTTAGGCGCAATCGAGGAAACCCTACAAACATCACAAGATACTAACACGTAGATCCTAGCATATTTACTTAACAAATCAACAAGAAAGTATTACAAGGCTATCACAACCCAACACAATCAAGTTATACACACAAGGCACTTTCTACTATGATTAACAAGATCGGGTTTTATCCCCAAAGTACTTCATACATTAACTCTTTTAAAAGATACGTTACTTTCACAAAGTCACACAACACCCGTAGTATATAAAAATAGAGTGATTATCTTTTGAAGTAAATCAAAATACTTCTCTTTGTAAAAATCAAGTAACAACATTATTTTCCAAACGTCCAAGTTTGCCTAATTTCAAATGTTCATGTTTCTTATTTAGAAAGGTTTCGTAGTTCATAGTCTTATTCATTTAAGAATGTAATTCTCTTTTAAACCATCTAAGAAACATAAGCCTTATATGTGAGTAGGATATTCTTGTTTATAACAATCTTATTACTGACCATGATCTAGAAATATCATTTTGTCTCATCTTAGCTTCATGCGGATGGAAGTTTCTCTCGGTTTTATTAATACTTTATTAATCAAAACATTTCCCTTTATTAACGCCGCAGATGGTTTGTCGATACACATTCGATTCAAATCAAGAAACATTATCCCTTTTAAAATCAAGTACTCATTACTCACGGATGAGGTTTCACACCAACTTGATATAATGTATTTAATTTAAGTCTCTTATCTTACAAGATGAAGTCTCTTAACTTCTAAATTAAATAAATTTTTTGTTTTATCACTCTTGCCGTTATACCTAACTTCCCATAAAGCTAGTATAACTCTTAAGCTTTTAAAACCAAGTATTACTCTTCTTTTAAAAGCAGTTCTTAATTCTCTGAACTACTTCAAGATTATTATTATTCGGGCTTAAGTCAAAAGACATTGTCGTGCAACCACGCTCAATTAACACACGACGCTACCGTACTACATAGTTATACACATATCATGCTAGAAGAGATAGGAAGAGGTTCACATACCTCGCGACGATTATCGACTAAAAGCAAATCGCTCCGGCTAGCTTTGGTCCACCTTCTCAAGTAGACACGCTACTCGCAGAACATTCAACCTATACTGAGTTATACAAGTCTATCAAAGTCTAGACTACTCAAGAGAATAAATCTAGATGCAAGGTTCTACTAAATTGGGCGCTTCTTCCCGTCAAACTACGAGTTCATCAGAATATTACCCCATGTAATTACAGCTTCGCTTCTCTTCTTTAAATTCAGGCTTAAGTCCAAAGACATTGCCACAAAACTATATTCAGTTCTATATATAGTATACTTCAACTATATATTCCAACAACATGTAATTTCCAATTACAATAGGGGGACAAGATAATTACCTCGATAAGGCCATAATTATCCCAAAGATAAATGTCGATCCTAGGCAACGCTTAGCTCAACTCACATGCGCCCAACCCGCTCCAAACCACCCAGAAGTTCTAGCCAACTTCTACATAATACTCCAACTAACTATGGAGATTTTCCCTTAGGGTTCGGTTTGTGTGACGGAAGTATAATAGTATATCGGGGCTTTTCTTATAGGTATAACCTAGAATACTACAAGGTATACTGGCTAAGGTAATTGGGTATAAGAACAATACTTTTGAGTATTTCTACCCCGAGGAGGGTATTTATACGAGACCACACCACAAGGGGTATTATACGAAACAACTAGGCTGTGGGTACCCACTGGCTAGCACCACAAGGAGGTGTATACCTCGCCTACCCCACTGTGGGGAGAGGGGCTCTCGGCCGAACTCAACACAAAGGGGAGGGAGGAGGATTTTAACACTTAGAAATATTTAGGAATGGATGAAGAAGTCTTCCAAAGGGGGGGTATTTATAGGGAAGCCAAGGCCAACCAACGGCCAAGATCATGCCGTATGCATACAGTGTAGGGCAAGATTCACCCAAGTGTCCTTAACCAACTAACACACAAATATCCTACCTAACCCTTGACCCAAAATGGCCACACTTTCGGCCACCTTTACCGCCCACACTCCACCAATGAGAGGGTGCCAAGTGGCGCCCTCTTGTTGGTCCAACACGTTTCGTCTCTCGGAAAAATCCGCAAAAATAAGAAATGACATAGCCGTAATTTTCCCTACGAAAGCTGTGGAAACGTTTCGTCGAAAAACGACTCTAACCGGGTGTTGTGCACAAAAAAAATTCGGCCAAGCCACTTTAAAGCCCAAACTTTTCTACGCACGCCCCACGCATACTCGGAAATACGGTATAACATTCTCCTCCTTAGAAACATTCGTCCGAATGTTCCTTCTAAGTCTTAAAACGAACGCGTGCAAGATAGCCTTCACTACTATAATTAGGGAGAACGAACACCACACTGCCACGAAACACCCGCGCAAAATACTTACATCCAAGTCCACGAGGAAACACCTCTAACATTACCATAAAACACCTCTCACCGGGGTCTAAAATATACTTCCTTCGCACCTTTTTTTTTTTATTACAAAAGAAATGATCACATCTATGCTCGCCATACATGCTCGCTTCTTCCCGATACCACTTTTGTCACTTTGCCGCGAGGTTCTAGTGTCACTCCGGCGACCCAACATAGGGTACCGGGCTGCATGCGATCCCTGAGGCTGTCATACACTTCTTGTACACTCGAACTCTTTCTCATAACCTACCACATTTCTGATACAGCTTCAGTTCCGAAAACTCGGGGTTACTATCTCTAACGTGGTCAACATTAACTGGGAACACTCTGGATGGATCTCCGATACTTTCCCGAACATAACCATCCGAAAGACCGGACGTACTGCCTCCTAAGTCGGACGACAAATGCTAACATATAGGCAACCTGGCCTACTCTTCACAAGAACTCAAAAAGGCCCAAAGTAACACGGGCTAAGTTTCCTCTGTTTTCCGAATCTCGTCACACTTATCCGGGTGGTACCTTCAAGAATACCGACCACAACCGAACTCTGGCGTCGTCGCCGATAATCCGCACGATTTCTCTGAGCTGCCAATAACTTCTTCTAGATAAGCTTCACCCTATTCACAGTCTGCTGGAACAAGCCTGAACCAACTATCTGAATCTTGCCAACATCGAACCAATCGTGCAACTTACACTTCCGCCCCTACAAGGCTTCATAAGGCGACATCCGAACACTGAAACGGTAGCTTAAACACTCCCTCCACAGGAGACAACAATCCTTGCAACTATCCTCAAATCTAAACCGGCGAGGATGAATACGATACGAGACTCACTCGAGTTCCTAACCTCGCTGGTAAAACTTTTTAGAAAACGAAAATAGCCACAACAGGCTTCACCGTCATAAGGTGAAGGTAGGCACCCCGTGCAGCCTTACAACCTTCCTGATAAATCAACACTGCCGAGTAAACGGTCTTGACCGAAAAACACGACGGGCTGCCCCCATCGGTCCGACTACTGGTTGAACGCATCCACGAACTCATCTGGGTTAACTAAACTTGGGCCTAACACCGTGACTGACTTATCACAGCGGGACCACCACAAACTGACCACTACAAACAGCCGCGGGTTGACCCGCGGCGCCTCAACCCGACCCGGTGATCGCAAGAAACACTAGCTCCCCGATCCGGAGCAATCTCTCTAATCATGTTACGAAAACCTAGCGGTCTTCTTAGCTCAACTACCCTCTTTGACTTATCCCACAAACATAGCTCACGTGCACTATGCACTCCTATAAGGGTCAAACATAAGCATACGTCTTTTACTCGAGATGGCCTTACCTCTAAGGTCTCTACGTATAAAGCTCTAAGGCTCACACTTTCTCTATCCCTCAAAATCTTACTCGGTTAAACAACCATGATTTCCTAATCACAATTTACACCATGCTATCTGAACATAACTCTTAAGGTATACTCACCTTATCACATATACAAAACTCTAGAGGGTTTAAGATATGCCTGCATCTCCTCGCTTCACCCTTAGTCGTTCTAATCAAACCGCCTGCAGGCGCCTAGCTAGGAAGATGACGAACTACCCACGATCTCAAGGCTAAGTCCTCCTAGGACACTCTTTCGATATCGGACTCGACGGTGTAGTACAACAAGTACCAACTAAAGACGACATTTCGGATGACGTGCGTCACACCGTGAACCGGAACCCCGAGTTCGACCAACTCTGCATACCCCAAATGTTCTCAAATCGTGGAAGACCACCCCGCGGCTGGAGGTGCATATCTAATCAGCGTAGGCGACTCGCCTCAAAAGTTACCAAAGGACCTTTGCTCGCCCTCTTACGTTAACCCGCCGATCTACGTTTCTTGGCACGCAAGCCCGCATACGTGCCATGCTCAAGCCTAATCAAGAATTACTCTTGCACAACCTCTCTTAGATAGTCATCAAGACTCGTGGTACATCGGTGTACTCTCCGGTAGCCAAATCCATAGCTAATGTGAGGTCGCCTCTGCAATCTATATTCTCGCTTTCCGTGGCGTGAAGGTTCAAATGTCATGGCGCGATGAAGGCTGCCGCCGTGCTAAACTCTGCTGGGGCTGGTGACGTCGCAGAACTCCCCGAATGAAGCACCTAACTCAGGTGATGGTTGGGCCTGTGCCCTCGTAACCTCAGACTCAACTCGCAGCCTCGGCCGCTTTGCCTCTGGGCGGTTGCCTACGCGAGGCATAACGGTAAGGAAAGATGTCACGACCAACCGGCGTGGATCGTGCCTTACCCTGCACCGTGATACAACATAAGAGAGAATCATGAAATAAAAACATAAACATGAAACAAGAGACATGATAAATAAACAAAGCAACCAAAACGGTTTTCTCAGATATATTCATAAAACCCAACAGTTATCCTTTTTACAAACTCGCCACAACAAGATTACTGACTTCTAAGAAGTGACAATAACTATGACGGACAGGCCCCGCCATACCTCGAATGTACAAGAACCTCTGGACTCGTGGTAACATACCAAAAGATAAGCCTCCGAGAAACGGCTTCCCAATACATCGAAGCGTGATCCATGAGCGAAGATCCACAACCGATGTACCTCTACTGCATGAACGCAGCCCGGGCGAGGTCGACATCGTACCAAGTATGTGAAATGAAAAATCAGAAATGAAATCATAACGATCTATATAAAATCGAGACATGTATGATAACCAAACTACAACTCATAACATAAAAGCGATATGTCAAGTCGTGGACTCACGCTCAAAGTCATCCTCATGCTCGTGGAACTCCTTCCTCACCGCCGATGGGCCTAGTACAAACCATGTGATACGTATAATATGTCTCGGCCCATCTCATGGACCCAGATAGAAACGTGTGGAATACATTCCGGTTCATCTCACGAACTCGGTAGTCGGATGGAATACATTCGGCCCATCCTACGGACCTTGATAGTCGAGTGAAATACATTCCTGCTCATCCTACGAACGCTAGTCGAGTGAAATACATTCGGTTCATCCTACGAACGCAGAGTCGAGTGAAATACATTCGGTTCATCCTGAACCGGTAGTCGTAAAATACAGATTTGCACAACAAGGCTATCACACGCAAACATAGGCAAGTTACACACAACTTAAGGTACTATCATTTTATGCCAAAATCCCGCTTCGACCTAAAGTATTACATACATTAACTCTTTTAAAAGATACGTTTCTTTCACAAAAGTCACACAATATTCGTAGTATAAAATAGAGTGACTATCTTTTAAGTAAACCAAAACACTTCCTTGTAAAATCAAGTAACACATTATTTTCCAAACGCTCAAGTTTGCCTAATTTCAAATGCTCAAGTTTCTCATTTTCAAAGGTTTCGTAGTTCATAGTTTTAATCACTTAAGAATATAATTCTCCTTTAAAACAAATTTGAGAAACATATGCCTTATGTGTGAGTAGGTTGTTCTTGTCTATTACAATCTTATAAAAGACCATGATCTAGAAATGTACTCTCGTTTTGTCTCATCTTAGCTTCTATGCAGATGGAGGTTTCTACTGGTTGTAATAACAATTAGGCAATACATTTCCTGTATTAACGCTGCATGGGGTTGTTCGATACTTAATCTCATTTCCAAATCAAGAAACATTATTCTTTTAAAACCAACTACTCATTACTCGCGAATGAGGTTTTTACAACATTTTAACAAAATTCATAACAAGTCAAACTAAGTCAAGTCTCTTATCTTTCAAGATCAAGTCTCTTAACTTTCAAAATCAACGCGTGTATAAGTCAAGTCTCTTATCTTTCAAGATCAAGTCTCTGAACTTTCAAAATCAAGTCGTGTATAAGTCAAGTCTCTTATCTTTCTACAATCAATAAACCATTCTTTACCTACATAAAGTCGTTATAACTAACTTCCCATAAAGCTATTATAACACCCTATGTATTAAACCCACCAAATCACTTAGCACATGTACCTCTACCGTACTACATAGTTCACAACAATCATGCTAGAAAAGATAGGAAGAGGTTCACATACCTCGCGACGATTATCGACAAATAGCAAAACGCTCAAGTACTTCCAACCCGTCGGCTACTCCTTAAGCCAAGTAGATCACGCCACACGAGTACTCCACTCCTAAAATGGTCATAGTACTTCTATCAAACCTTTCTTACTATCAAGACTTATACCAATAAAAGCCCTCTAATTCTATGGAAAATTCGAAGACTTCCGTTTTACTCACTTTTCCATCTTTCTCCAAGGCCCGAATAACCGTAATATATATACCATATATATATATAAGGCGTAATAATTAAACAACATAAAGAAGGGGATTACACGCCCAAACGGTAACGCGGTTTACTATCACGCCTCCATAATAACAACAAGTAAAATAAGGGGATTACGCGCCCAAACGGTAACGCGGTTTACTATCACGCCTTCATAACAATACAATAATTAAAAAGGGGATCACACGCCCAAACGGAACGCGATTGAACAATCTTCCCCTTAACAGAAATGTAAATACAGTCCAAAGTAAATACAGTCCAAAGTAAATACTGTCCAAAGTAAATACAGTCCAAAGTAAATACAGTCCTTAAGTTGGGGTCCTTGGCCAACTTTGTCCATTTTACTTATCCAATTACTTCATTAGTCATCCAACTTATATTCCATCTTAATATAAGTTATAGTTACTTTGTTAATTACTTCTTCACAAGTAAGATACGTTTTTACCATTTTAATGGCAAGCCAATCCTTTCTTTTAACAAGTTAACAAGATCCAACTTTTCCAAACTTTACTCCATATTTTATATACTCCATAATATACTTATAATATATGTATAATGACCAATTCACAAAGAGGTTAAGGTTTACTACCTCAAATAGCCCAAAATTATCCAAGAACTTAATGTCGCTCCAAGCAAGTCTTAGCTCCAAATCTTTCCGTTCCAATCCGCTACAAGCAACCCATAGAAGCTCCTAACCAACTTCTCTTCAAGAACCAACTCCAAAAAGTGAAGAACACTTAGGGTTTCCAACTAGTAAGTTTCGGCCAAGGCATGAACAATAGGTTAGGGGTGTGAAATCTTTTCCAACTCTTGGTACACAATCTTCCTAACACCTTAGGGAAGAACACTTGAGAGTTTAAGAATTTTTGGACAAATTTAAGTCAAGAAATGGGCTCAAAAACGAGAGCAAGGTCAAGGGAGAAGGGAGGGAATTTCTTGTCTTGAAATGGTTAAGTGTGGAAGTTTTCATCAACTAAGGGTGCATATATAGGACAACCAAGGGCTAGGATGAAGGCAAGTGTGTGGTTGAGATTGGGGACAAGTGTGTGTGGGTCCCACAAGCCACTTGTCCACACAAAATATCTAGCAAGACTTGGCCACTTGTCCACACAAAATATCTAGCAAGACAAGGCCACTTGTCTTGCCACTGATAGCAAATTTCGGCCACGAGGCCACCTAGGGGTGACACGTGTCGCCTCCTACTGGTCAAAATATTTCATCTTCCGAAAATATCCATAAAGGCAAAAATCTCGAAAACAAAGTGGGCCCCACAAAACAGAATTTCTCAGTGGCCCCACGTGACCAATTCCGGAAATAAAATTCCATAATTCTAATATAATTCAAGAAGTACAAATACCAAATCTGGGAATCCAATTCCCATCAACGAACCTTTTTCCTTTACAAAACCCAGAAACTTTTCCGTCGAAAAATCACATCTTTCTTTCTTTCCAAAATTTATGTTGTATTCTCGCACGTACATCCTCACCTATATACCCTGGAACTACGGGGTATAACATTCTTCCCCCCTTAGAAACATTCGTCCCGAATGTTCCTTCTAAGTCTCCAAACGTACTTGCGTCGGTATAGTCTTCACTACTATACTTACAAAACCGATCATGCCACCAATGGCCAGAATATAACATGTGCGCAAAACTCAAATCCAAGCCAACGAGGAATCATTTCTAATCTCACAACGGCTCCCACTAGCTTCAATTTACTCTAAGGCCATTCCCGGCCTTCACGATCCGATTCTGGTCGACGCATCCACGAACCCGCACGATGGTTACCTAAACACAGGGCCTAGCACCTCGTGACCCTACCACCGGCGAGACCACCTCGAATCCACCCCAAACGGGCTGCGGGTTGACACGCAACCTTGCCTCAACCCGACCCATTTGCCACGCCAAACTCTTGTTCCCCGATCCGGAACAATCTCACTAATCAAGTTACGCAAACCTAGTGGTCTTCTTATCATAACTATCCTTATATAATTCACACCACTGAGGACTTATCACACAATTTTTTTACCTCGTATACTATGCACTCCGACAAAGGTCAATCGTAAACAAATCTTTTACTCAAGATGGCCTCGCATCTAAGGTCTCCACTTATAATATTCTAAGGTTCACACCTTCCATGACCCCAACTTACCTCTTCACTAGTCATGTTCTCTAAGTTATACTTAACACAATGCTATCTGTACATAGCACACAATAATAAGATCATCATATCGCGCAAACAAAACTTTAGAGGGTTAAGGATATACCTGTATCTACCGCTTCACTCTAATCATAGGCTGCCTGCAGTATGCATTGTAGAAAGGCGATGAACACCGCCCGATCCGGTGAGGCTGCGTTATCTTTGCCGGTACCCTCCTATAAGCACATTCTTCGTCACATGGCCACGACGGCGCGGTGAAACAAGCACCGCAAAAAAGCGACATTCCCGGATGACGCCGCCACATCGTGCACGAGGGGACATGAATCCTGGCTAGAACTCACGTATATCGTGAACCGGAAGCCCCGGAGCCTCGACCAGCTCGAATACCGAACGCCACGAAGGCGCGGAGGACCACCAGTCTTGGCGAAGGTGCATAACTAGCCTGCCGCTGAGGTGGTCCGCCTCGCAAGTTACCAAAGGACCGCTATTCGGCCTTCCTGCCGATCCGGCCATTCCGTCGACCTCTCCGTGCCTCACATCCAGTGCATGAGCTGCATGCGGGCAATGTCCATGCGGTGAAGAGCTACACGAACAAGTCTCGCCAAGTAATCATCGAGCCGGTGGCGTAGCGGTGCACTCGTCCTCCATATCGGTCACTAAGGCGGGGACACACCGAGCCAATGAGTCAAACTCCACGTTGTACTCCCCGCAAATGCGCCCGATGCGCCTTAACGTCAAAAATTGTTTACCCCGAGCCCTCTCATCTGTGAGGCAAGAAATGTGCAAGAAATGCCCGAGAACTCGCCCCAAACTGTTGGAGCGCATGTTCCTCGGACGATTCCATGAATCAAACTACGATCAAGCGGTATCACGCAATCGATGCGAACCCAATACCACCGACGCCTGCGAGACTCGATCACTCACGATCATTGTAGCTGTCGGATAAACTCACGAGGTCATCCTCGGCCGATCCATGTAACGCCTGGCGGGCTACAACTCGAAAGTCCCGTAGTCTCAAACCCATGCGCCGGGGTGAACTACGGTGCTCTCGGGACTAGAGCTGCTGTGATCCAGCCTCTCTCCATATCTGGTCACGACCTCGGCGAATCGGGCCATCTCCTTGTACCCCGTCTCATCCGCTCCGGTGTGGGGGGAGGCTCAGTGCTTGTAGTCTCGCAGCCACCGCCGCGGATCTAAACTCTGCCCGTGGCGGCGTCGCAAACTCGCCGTCGGAAGCACTATCTCGGTAACGGCGGGCTCTGCCTGTAACCTCCGTGCTCTACTCACGGCTCCTCGGCTTCCTTGCCGCCCGGGCCCGATTGCCTTGCGTGGAGGCATAATCGGCACATAAGAATACGTCGGAGAGTCCAACTTATAACACAACTCTAAGGCACGATCTCGAGTGAGAAGAATAGAAACCAATCCTAAATGTCCTGCGACCTCGATTATAGATGTGGTGCACAACACACGATAATCAAGTCTCTACTAGACACGGTGCGTAGACACTTTCCGAGGACTAATCGCTCGAGATACCACTTTTGTCACGACCCGAACCGGGCGTGGATCGTGCCTTACCGGGCACCTCGTGATACAACATCGAGAGAGAATCGGGAAATAAAAACATAAACATGAAACAAGAGACATGATAAATAAACAGGCCAACCAAAACAGTTGCCTTCTGTATATATTCATAAAACCCAAACAGTTATTCTTTTTACAAACTCTGCCCACAACAGTACTACAGACCTCTAAGAAGTGACAATAACTATGACGGGACAGGGCCCGCCATACCCCTGAATGTATAAGAACCTACAGACTCAGGGTAACATACCAAAAGATAAGCCTCCGGAGAAACGGGGCTTCCCAATACAGGCGTGATCCATGAGCGAGGATCCACAACCGATGTACCTCACTGCGGCATGAACGCAGCCCGAAGGAGGTCAAGACAACAGTACCAAGTATGTGAAACTGAAAATATCAGAATGAAATCATAATAGTCTATATAAAACAGGAGACATGTATGATAACCAAACTACAGCTCATAACATAAAAGCAGTCATGTCAAGTCAGTGACTCACGCCCTCAAAGTCATCCCTCATGCCCGTGGAACTCCTTCCTCATCGCCGAAGATCTAGGTACAAACCATGTGAATCGTATAACATGTCTCGGCCCATCTCATGGACCCAGATAGAAACGTGTGGAATACATTCGGTTCATCTCATGAACTCGGTAGTCGGATGGAATACATTCGGTCCATCCACGTGGGCGCGGTAGTCGAGTGAAATACATTCGGCTCATCCTATGACGCGGTAGTGAGTGAAATACATTCGGTTCATCCCATGAACGCGATGGTCGAGTGAAATACATTCGGTTCATCCTACGAACCGTAGTCGAGTAAAATACAGACTTTCACAACAAGGCTATCACACGCAAACATAGGCAAGTTACACACAACTTAAGGTACTATCATTTTATGCCAAAATCCGGTTCGACCTAAAGTATTACATACATTAACTCTTTAAAAGATACGTTTCTTTCACAAAAGTCACACAATATTCGTAGTATAAAATAGAGTGACTATCTTTTAAGTAAACCAAAACACTTCCCTTGTAAAATCAAGTAACACATTATTTTCCAAACGTTCAAGTTTGCCTAATTTCAAATGCTCAAGTTTCTCATTTTAGAAAGGTTTCGTAGTTCATAGTTTTAATCACTTAAGAATATAATTCTCCTTTAAAACAAATTTGAGAAACATATGCCTTATGTGTGAGTAGGTTGTTCTTGTCTATTACAATCTTATAAAAGCAACCATGATCTAGGAAATGTAATATCATTTTGTCTCATCTTAGCTTCATGCGGATGGAGGTTTCTCTTGGTTTTAATAACAATTAGGCAATACATTTCCTTTATTAACTTGCAATGGTTTGTTCGATACTTAATCTCATTTCGAAATCAAAAACATTATTCTTTTAAAACCAACTACTCATTACTCGCGAATGAGGTTTTTACAACATTTTAACAAAATTCATAACAAGTCAAACTAAGTCAAGTCTCTTATCTTTCAAGATCAAGTCTCTTAACTTTCAAAATCAAGTCGTGTATAAGTCAAGTCTCTTATCTTTCAAGATCAAGTCTCTTAACTTTCAAAATCAAGTCGTGTATAAGTCAAGTCTCTTATCTTTCTACAATCAATAAACCATTCTTTTACCTACATAAAGTCGTTATAACTAACTTCCCATAAAGCTATTATAACACCCTATGTTTTAAACCAACCAAATCACTTAGCAAAAGTACTACTACCGTAAAACATAGTTCAAACCAAACATGCTAGAAAAGATAGGAAGATGTACACATACCACGCGACGAAAATCGAAAAATAGCAAAACGCTCCAAGTACTTCAACCCGGCTACTCCTTAAGCCAAGTAGATCACGCCACACGTAGTACTCCTCCTAAAATGGTCATAGTACTTCTATCAAACCTTTCTTACCATTGAAGACTTATACCAATAAAAAGCCCTCTAATTCTATGGAAAATTCGTAAAGACTTCCCGTTTTACTCACTTTTCCATCTTTCTCCAAGGCGAATAACCGTAATATATATACCATATATATATATAAGGCGTAATAATTAAATAACATAAAGAAGGGGATTACACGCCCAAACGGTAACGCGGTTTACTATCACGCCTCTATAATAACAACAAGTAAAATAAGGGGATTACGCGCCCTGACGCTGCGGTTTACTATCACGCCTTCATAACAATACAATAATTAAAAAGGGATCACACGCCTAAACGGAGCGATTGAACAATCTTCCCTTGAAATGTAAATACAATCCAAAGTAAATACTGATCCAAAGTAAATCGCCCAAAGTAAATACATCCAAAGTAAATACTGATCCAAAGTAAATCTGATCCTTGAGTTGGGGTCCTTGGCCAACTTTGTCCATTTTACTTATCCAATTACTTCATTAGTCATCCAACTTATATTCCATCTTAATATAAGTTATAGTTACTTTGTTAATTACTTCTTCACAAGTAAGATACGTTTTACCATTTTAATGGCAAACGGCCAATCCTTTCTTTTAACAAGTTAACAAGATCCAACTTTTCCAAACTTTACTCCATATTTTATATACTCCATAATATACTTATAATATATGTATAATGACCAATTCACAAAGAGGTTAAGGTTTACTACCTCAAATAGCCCAAAATTATCCAAGAACTTAATGTCGCTCCAAGCAAGTCTTAGCTCCAAATCTTTCCGTTCCAATCCGCTACAAGCAACCCATGTAAGCTCCTAACCAACTTCTCTTCAAGAACCAACTCCAAAAGTGAAGAACACTTAGGGTTTCCAACTAGTAAGTTTCGGCCAAGGCATGAACAATAGGTTAGGGGTGTGAAATCTTTTCCAACTCTTGGTACACAATCTTCCTAACACCTTAGGGAAGAACACTTGAGAGTTTAAGAATTTTTGGACAAATTTAAGTCAAGAAATGGGCTCAAAAACGAGAGCAAGGTCAAGGGAGAAGGGAGGGAATTTCTTGTCTTGAAATGGTTAAGTGTGGAAGTTTTCATCAACTAAGGGTGCATATATAGGACAACCAAGGGCTAGGATGAAGGCAAGTGTGTGGTTGAGATTGGGGACAAGTGTGTGTGGGTCCCACAAGCCACTTGTCCACACAAAATATCTAGCAAGACTTGGCCACTTGTCCACACAAAATATCTAGCAAGACAAGGCCACTTGTCTTGCCACTTGTTAGCAAATTTCGGCCATGAGGCCACCTAGGGGGTGACACGTGTCGCCCTCCTACTAAATCCAAAATATTTCATCTTAGAAAATATCCATAAATGCAAAAATCTCGAAAACAATGTGGGCCCCACAAAACCTTAAATTTCTCCCGTGGGCCCCACGTGACCAATTCCGGAAATAAAATTCCATAATTCTAATATAATTCAAGAAGTACAAATACCAAATCTGGGAATCCAATTCCCATCAACGAACCTTTTTCCTTTACAAAACCCAGAAACTTTTCCGTCGAAAAATCACATCTTTCTTTCTTTCAAAAATTTATGTCGTATTCTCGCACGTACATCCTCACCTATATACCCTGGAACTACGGGGTATAACAAAAGAAATACGTTAGAGGGTCCAACTTACAACACAGCTCTAAGGCACGATCTCAGAGTGAGAAGAATAGAAACCAATCCTAAATATCCTATAGCCTCCTGATTATTGGTGTGGTGCGCACACCGATAATCAAGACTCTTGGATACGGCTGTAGACACTTTCCGAGGATTAAGCGCTTCGATACCACTTTTGTCACGACCGAACTGGGCGTGGATCGTGCCTTACCCGGGCACCTAGTGATACAACATCGTAATCAGTGTCGAACATAAAACACGATATGAAAATGCAAAGAAACACATGCTCGAAGAAAAGTTGCCTTTCGGCATATATATAAATAACAACTCTTTCAAAATGAGCAGTTTAATCCTTTTTACAAACCCGCCCACAACAAGATTCTGAGACCTCTACGAATGATATGACAACAACGACGGGGCGGGGCCGTCATACCACGAATGCTTTCTACAACACGGGGACTATACCAAGACAAGCCACGGAGAAACGGAGCTTTCCCGAAGCAGCTGTGACCCCAGAGCGAGGATCAACGGCGGTGTACCTTTACTGCGGCATGAACGCAGCCCTCCGAAGGAGGTCGATAACAAAAATGCGAGTATGTGGCGAAAATAAATCGTAAATGAAATCATAGTAGTCTATAAAGCAGGAGACATGTATGATAACCAACCTGATTCACAATAAATAAGCGATCATGTCAAGTCGTGACTCACGCCTCAAAGTCATCACTCAAATATAACTATGGGTCTCACGCCCACAACATCAATCATGCGTGAGTACGCCCTCATTGCTGCGATCATGATATAAAAGCATCAAGGAATACACATGAACACCAGTCCCACGTGTCCTAATAAAACCGTCTGAGGTAAGTCTGAAGGCATAGCCGACTACTAAAAACCACATGCAACAAGGTCATAAAGCGTATCATGAGATCTGCAAGCCGTCACATGATCAAAGGCCACTCGCGCGATATCTAATGCGCGTCTCAGCCACGAACTTCCCGACTCGCGTAGGCCAATCTCATAGGCGCGTGAGGTATAACCCGCATCGAGGGTAGCTACTCCGGCGTCCGCTGGACTCGCGATCGCATGCGTACATAGACGCATGCCCATAAAGGGCGATACTAACTCGGAACTCTCATAGCTCCGCATAGGCCCTCGGGACCCGCATGAGGTATCCTCGAATCATAGGTCACTAGACCCGCCTGAGTCTACCCCGCATCGGAGGGCAGCTTAACCTCCGGAAACAAGTCAAGGTGAGTGGTACAATACCAACATAACGGCTGATAGTGAAACTATTTAGGCGCAATCGAGAAACCCTACAAACATCACAAGATACTAACACACGTAGCATTCTAGCATATTTACTTAACAAATCAACAAGAAAGTATTACAAGGCTATCACAACCCAACACAATCAAGTTATACACACAAGGCACTTTCTACTATATGATTAACAAGATCGGGTTTTTATCCCCAAAGTACTTCATACATTAACTCTTTTAAAAGATACGTTACTTTCACAAAGTCACACAATACCCGTAGTATATAAAAATAGAGTGATTATCTTTTGAAGTAAATCAAAATACTTCTCTTTGTAAAAATCAAGTAACAACATTATTTTCCAAACGTCCAAGTTTGCCTAATTTCAAATGTTCATGTTTCTTATTTAGAAAGGTTTCATAGTTCATAGTCTTATTCATTTAAGAATGTAATTCTCTTTTAAACCATCTAAGAAACATAAGCCTTATATGTGAGTAGGATATTCTTGTTTATAACAATCTTATTACAGCAGCCATGATCTAGGAAATATCATTTTGTCTCATCTTAGCTTACATGCGGATGGAAGTTTCTCTTGGTTTTATTAATACTTTATTAATCAAAACATTTCCCTTTATTAACGCTGCAGTGGTTTGTCGATACACATTCTGATTTCCGAAATCAGTAAAACATTATCCCTTTTAAAAATCAAGTACTCATTACTCACGAATGAGGTTTCACACAAAATTCATATAATTTATTTAAGTTAAGTCTCTTATCTTACAAGATCACGTCTCTTAACTTCTAAAATAAATAAATCATTTGTTTTATCACTCTTAAGCCGTTATACCTAACTTCCCATAAAGCTAGTATAACTCTTAAGCTTTTAAAACCAAGTATTACTTCTTCTTTTAAAAACAGTTCTTAATTCTCAACTACTTCAAGATTATTATTATTCGGGCTTAAGTCAAAAGACATTGCCGTACAACTACGTTCAATTAACACACGTACGTCTACCGTACTACATAGTTATACACATATCATGCTAGAAGAGATAGGAAGAGGTTCACATACCTCGCGACGATTATCGACTAAAAGCAAATCGCTCCACGGCTATAACCCGGCTAGCCTGGTCCACCTTCTCAAGTAGCACATGCTACTCGCAGAACATTCAACCTATACAGGTTATACAAGTCTATCAAAGTCTAGACTACTCGGTAGAATAAATCTAGATGCAAGGTTCTACGGAAAATCGGGCAGCCCTGCCGTCAAGCTACCACGAGTCTCTTGTAATATAGTCTATGTAATTCTGATTGATTCTCTTCTTTAAATTCAGGCTTAAGTCCTAAGACATTGCCACAAAACTATATTCAGTTCTATATATAGTATACTTCAACTATATATTCCAACAACATGTAATTACCAATTACAATAGGGGGACAAGATAATTACCTCGATAAGCCCATAATTATCCCAAAGATAAATGTCGATCCGGGCAACGTTTGGCTCAACTCGTGCGCCCAACCCGCTCCAAACCACCCTTAGAAGTTCTAGCCAACTTCTACATAATACTCAACTAACTGGAGATTTTCCCTTAGGGTTCGGTTTTGTATTGTGGGAAGTATAATAGTATATCGGGGCTTTTCGTATAGGTATAACCGTAGAATACTACCAGGTATCCGGCTCAGGTAATTTGGGTATAGTGATACTTTTGAGAGTATTTCTACCAAGAGGAGGTATTTATACGAGACAACACCACGAGGGGTATTATCTGAAAACAACTAGGTTTTGGGGGTACCCTGCTAGCACCACAAGGAGGGTGTATACCCTCGGCTACCCACTAGGGAGGAGAGGGCTCTCGGCGAACTCAACACAAGGGAGGGAGGAGGATTTTAACACTTAGAAATATTTAGGAATGGATGAAGAAGTCTTCCAAAGGGGGTATTTATAGGACAAGCCAAGGCCAACCAATGGCCAAGATCATGCCAAGTGCATAGCAAGTGTAGGGCCAAGATTCACCCAAGTGTCCTTAACCAACTAACACACAAATATCCTACCTAACCCTTGACCCAAAATGGCCACACTTTCGGCCACCTTTACCGCCACTCACTGATGAGAGGGTGCCAAGTGGCGCCTCTTGTTGGTCCAACACGTTCGTCTCTCGGAAAAATCCGCAAAAATAAGAAATGACATAACCGGAATTTTCCTACGAAAGTCGTGGAAAGCGTTTAAAAAACGACTCTAACCGGGTGTTGTGCACAAAAAAAATTCGGCCAAGCCACTTTAAAGCCCAAACTTTTCTACGTACGTCCTTACGTACATACTCTGGAAATACGGGGTATAACAAATATCCACAAGCTAAGCCGAATACGCCGTACGTAGAAGTGTCAACCTATAATGGTCACAACAAGACTATCAACTTCTAGTCTCTACGTAGAATAATACTAAGTATACGGTCTCTAATTCTACGGAAAATCGGGCAGCACCTCCTTTGTTTCTACTTACTTTGCCACCTTTTTCAAGGCCGAATACAATAACCAACAAGCCACATTTAAGGCTCCAAACAACAACCAAACAAAGGGGATTACACGCCTTACAATACGTGTAAAATTCCGCCCCACAATTCATACGAAATAGTGAATATGCCAAAAGCCATTCTCGGCCAACCTCTAGAACAACACTAAGTGTTTTTCAATCCTTCTTACAATTCCAAGTTCTAAGGTCTAACATGTTATATAGTCTAAACAACTTCAACAACTACAATTTCCTTCTTTATACAACATGCGACGCTTAGACTAATAATCGACTAGAATTGAAATCTTAAAGTTAAACATGCTAGATTTCGGATTAGGGTTCCAATAGCCAATACACTAATCCAACTATATAATATACATCTCATGCTTGCTAATAACCATAGCTACAACAATAAGTAAGTCTTAATTGCTACGACGACAAGAATATACCTTTAAAGCCCTTAAAATTTCCAAGATTCCAAAGTCGCGCCTTAGAAATTCTTAGCTCCTTTCCTTAAGTTCCAATCCTCTCCAAGCACTCCTTAGAGGCCTATGAAGAACCCATCTTCAAGTTCCAACTTCAAAGTTGAAGAACTCCAATAGTTTCCGCCTTGCGACTAACGTGAAAACTCCGTTTTTCCGAAATATTTCTATTGAGATATCCTTACAATACCCCTAGGGACATTGGGTTAAAGTCTTGTGGCTAATGGATCAAAATCACAAATTTTTTTGTGTGGGAGGTGCACTAAGCCGAGAGCAATATTGGCTAAGCTCAAAGTTTCTTGAAATTTTTTCTAAGTATAGAATTCTCAAGTCTTGCTACTAGTAGTATACTTATAACACAATGGAGGGCTTGGATAATAACACTTGTTAAAATTGGAGGGAAGAGATCAAGCCAAATGGCTCTTGACTTGGTCAACTTTGTCAAGCTCTAGCAAGACTAATCTTTCACCTTGGTCAATGACCATTATGCCCTTGCATAATTTCGACCAAGCCATGTGGGGGAGGTGCCACGTGTCTCCCTCTCATTCGTCCATAAAATTGCAGAACCTCGTGGGCCCACAAAAATGTAAAATTTCCTGTGGGCCCCACATGACCAAATAAAAATAAATTTCCATATTATTTATAAGTTCCATACTCTTCAAATAATGCATTTTGAGAATCCAATTCTCAATAACGAACATTTTTCCTTTCCGACCTTCGGAAGATTTTCCGTCGGAAAAACAATTCTTCCTTTCGTACTAATTTCCAAGTCTTGCTTCCTTACGTACATTCTCTTATACATGTCCTGGACTTACGGGGTGTAACATTATCGGTGTGTTGTGCACCACATCTATAATCAGGAGGCTGCAGGACATTTAGGATTGGTTTCCATTCTTCTCACTCTAAGATCGTGCGATAGAGCTGTGTTGTTAGGGTCGTCTCTCCCTAACGAGTTATGTTGATTGCAGCTACGAGAAAGGCAGCAGTGACCCAGGAAGGACTATGTGGATTGCGTATCCAGGTTGGTAATGATAGAGTATAGTTGGTATTGTGACATATATCTATACGGAGTTATGTATGAGGGTCATTTATGGGTTGCCTAGAATGGTTTTAGATTTACCAAGAGTGGTAAAGACTAACTAGATACCGGGAAGGTATGGAATAGTTAGTGAATTTTCGCCAAGGTCTTGTGTTTTATTTTGAGATAATTGGGAAAGGATGAGCTGTCTGATAGGGTAGTGAACCCTTAAAAAAGCCATGTTAAGGAACGTAACGGGATGTCATGTTAATAGATTAAGCTGCGTAGTAGGCTTAAGATAATTGTACGGATGAGGTCCTTATAGAGTAAGTAATGGTGGTTGTGATCAAGACGACACGATTATGGTATTATGAGAAGTTTTTGTACCCATTTACTGGGGGACTGGTAAGGTAGGCTTGGAGCATGGAAATTGCGAGCCTAAGAATATTGATAACTGCCGAGACCTTAGATATATAAGGCTCTCTCGGGCCATAAGATTTTAAGTCAGACCAAGGATAAGAGTTAAGTGCGACGGCGGGTCGGGGTGAGGACCTGTTACGGGTCTCCCCATGGCCTGGAATGGAGTGGGATCAGTTGGTAGTAGTTCCGCCACGTGACAGGGTCACGGGGGTGCAAACCCAGGCTAGTTAATTGTTTCTGGGTTCGTGGACGCGTTCCACGAAACCAGATCGTGAGTCGGAAATGGCCTTATGTTGTTTAAAGTGGCCAAGATTGGAGGCCAGCATCGGTATGGAAGTTATGTATACTAGTGTGAGTTGGAAATACGGAAAGAGTACGACCAGTAAGAAAGATAACAACCAAGTGTAAAGGAATAGAGCCTAAATCCCTAAGAACCTTTCGAGGTAACTACACCCGTGAGTGTGTGTGGGGTGGTAGCTGAGCGGGAATATGAGGTTTTCCCGGTGATGATACAGTCGGCAGACCCTAGTAGACCTAGTAGAGAGGATGATGACAGACTTTGAGGTCATTATAAGTATGGGCTAGTTGGCTTCGTGAGTGCCAAGGTTGACATCTTAGTATAAATATTGTTATGTGGCCATGGGTGGCATATGTTGTAAGAAGGGTGTAGTATAAGGAGACTATGTCGCGCTTTAATTAGTTTGACTCCGAAAGAACATTCGGGGACGAATGTTTCTAAGGGGGGAGAATGTTACACCCCGTATTTACAGGACATGTTTTAAGAACGTGAGTAAGAACTCACAAGTGTTAAGATTTGAGAGTTGTAAAAATTTATCGGAATTATGAAATTGTCGGAAAACGTAATATTGTGACGAATGGGAGGGCGACACGTGTCACCCCCCCTTAAGTGAGCTTGGACGAATTGATCATGGACATAAGGGTCATTTGACCCTTGTTAGGAAGACAAGTCTTGCAACTTGAAGAGCTTGACATAATTGACTTGGTCAATGGACCCACAAAGTCTTGATATTTGCTAAGACCTTATCCTAGCCACCCAATTGTTCATATCTTGACTCTCCAAGGTGATATATTATACTACTAGTATCAAGAGTGAGCTTAACACTTAGAAAAAATTTCACAAATTTGAAGAACTCAAGGAAGAGCTCTCGGGTTCCTGCCGTGTCATTACCACTTATGAACTTAATCGCACTGTATTATCTTTTCCCATTTTCAATAAAAGTTATAGCCACATTCTTACGCACATGATTAGGAAAAATCATTAAGTTCATTACTATATAACTTACTTATCTTTCATAAGTATAATCCGGCCCTTTAAGGAGGGCACATTTACTACCCGTCCCAATCTGGGACGCGATCAAGTCACACAAATATCAAGCGTGTCCGTGGAATCCCCCATCACTGCCGACAGCTATAAGTGTAAAATATAACTATGTGACGCGCCCGTGGCATCCCACCTTACTGTCGGCGTACACATACACAACACATATATATATATCTCCTGCCCGTGGAATCCCACATCACTGCTGACAGTCCAGGATATAATAATACACCAATAGGCATACATGAACACCAAGTCCCACCGGTGGTATAGCGTCTTGGGGGTCTACCCCTCACTTATACTCTTACCCTGGAAAAGGTGGTAAGGCAGGTGGTATAGCATCTTGGGGGTCTACCCCTCACTTATACTCTTACCCTGGAGAAGGTGGTATAACGTCTTGGGGCTTGCCCCTCATTTATACTCTTACCCTATCTCAACCGACTATTATACAAAACAAGCAGGGGGTATAATGTCTTGGGGGTTTACCCCTCACTTATACTCTTACCCTGGAGAAGGTGGTATAGCATCTTGGGGGTTTACCCCTCACTTATACTCTTACCCTATCTCGACCGGCCGTCAAACAAAACAGAAGCACTACCATGTCTTCTATAAAAAAATCCGGGAATTTAACCCAAGTACTACAAATAACGGAAGCATACCCGTGGAATCCCACATCACTGGCGGTACGTCCAAGTAACTTATAACAAGACAGCCGACCCTCCAACCGAGAGTCGCGGCAACTTAATAAAACATAATCCTTGCACTCAAAGGCTATCGCAAGCACACATAGGCAATTCTCAATTAATCAAGCCAAGGTACTTATCAAGGCACACATAGAATAATTCTCATTTAACAAGCCAAAGTACTTATCAAGACACAAATAGAATAATTCTCATTTAACAATCCAAAGTACTTACCAAGGCACAAATGGAATAATTCTCATTTAACAAGCCAAAGTACTTATCAAGGCACAAATGGAATAATTCTCATTTAACAAGCCAAAGTACTTATCAAGGCACAAATAGAATAATTCTCATTTAACAAGCCAAAGTACTTATCAAGGCACAATTAGACAAATTCTCAACTTATCAAGCCAAAGTACTAATCAAGGCACACTTAGACAAATTCTCAATTTATCAAGCCAAAGTACTAATCAAGGCATCACATAGAATTATTCTCAATTAAGCAGACCAAAGTACTACGTACGTACATTCTTTTCAAGAGACTCCTTTGTGTGTAAAACCCCAAGATACTAACACCCGTAGTATCCAGGCTTGTGTACATTTCACATAAGTCACGATACTTTTAGAAATACATTTATCGGCTTCTAAATCAAGTGACCCTTACTTAAAAGCTTTAAGCAAGTGATATCTTTAAATCACATTGCCCTTCCTTAATACAAGTTAATTCTTTGATTTCATTATTAGAGAAAACCATTCTCTTAACTTTCCATAAAGCCGTTATAACCAACTTTCCATAAAGCCGTTATAACCCTTTTATGGTTTTAGACAAAACTCTTTCCTTTTATAACCAAGAGACTTCTACTTTTTAAAAAAACCAAGTATTGTATACTTTCAAATCGATTCTCTTATCTTCAAAAATACAATTAGTCTCTTAACCTTAGAAATCGAGTGACTCCCTTTATATAAAACCTTAGGCAATTGATGCCATAAAAATCAAGTCATTATCCTTCCATAAAGCAAATATAACCAACTCCCCATAAAGTCGTTATATTCACTTTATACCTTAGCCAAAATACAATTTCCTATCCAAGGGACTTATACGTTAAAAACGGAACAAGTATCACATACTTCCAAAACTCTTCAAGTCCCTTAACTTAATAAAACTTAAGACATCCTTTATACTTTCAAAGAAGTGAGTTAATCTCCTAACTCACCCGACTTGGCTATTCATAAAACTAGTAAAGGATATCAAGGTGTTGTACGTCTACCGTACTACATACGTGCAACTAGTCATGCTCAAAAGATAGGAAAAGTTCTACATAGAGTAAATCACACAACTACCTCTTAACTTCTAAGAGTAGAAGGAAACATGAAATGATACCACAGGTATATTCCATACATAGAATCCTGCCAAAGGAAGGAAGAGGTTCACATACCTCGCGACGATTATCGACAAACAGCAAAATGCTCCAAAGTACTTCAACCTTGATAGATATTCCATCCTTCAAGTAAGATACGCTATACTTAGTACTCCAACCTATAATGGTCACAATACGTCCATTAACCTCTTACTTCTAACGTAGAATATTCTAGGTGCTAAGTCGCTAAATTCTACGGAAAATCAGACAGCACCTCCTTTGTTTCTACTTACTTTGCCACCTTTTTCAAGGACGAATACAATAACCAAACACGCCACATTTAAGCCACAACCAAAGCAATTAATCAATAGGGGATTACACGCCTACTAGACGTGTAAAATTCCGCCCCACAAACGATAACAAGCTAATACAACTACTAGTCCAATTTTCGGCCATAATGAATACAACAATACCAATTCTTATCCAATTTCCATTTCAATCCAAATTGGTAGCATAACATGATATCAAGTCGCATTTGATTATGTCACGACCCGAACCCAGGCCCGTGACTGGTGCCTTACCCCGGGCACCCTAGTGATACAACATCAGAGAAAAACCAGCGGAAATAACAATTTAAACATACAAATAGATATGGATCAAGATAAAAGAAAATAGGCCAACCTAAACGGTTGCCTTTCAGCATATATATATATATCGACCTTTGAACAGTTACTATCCTTACAACCCTGCCCACAACAAGGCTGCACTTAAGATTTTTACAACAACTATGGCGACGGGGCCCCGCCATACCACGAATGTACAAGAACCCTGCACTCGTGGTAACATACCAAAAGATAAGCCTCTGAAGGAACGGAGCTTCCTAATACGCTGAAATGTGATCCTATAAGCGGGGATCGACAGCCGATGTACCTCTACCTGCGGCGTAACGCAGCTCAAGGAGGTCGATGCAACAGTACCAAGTATGTGGCGAAAATCGTAAATGAAATCATAGCGATCTATATAAAGCGGAGACATGTATGATAACCAAACTACGATCACGATAAATAGCGGTCATGTAAGTCGTGACTCACGCCTCGTAGTCATCACTCAAATATAACTATGGGTCTCACGCCCGCAACATCAATCATGCGTGGAATACCTTCCTCACCGCGGCGATCTATGATATAATAATACCAAGAGTACATATGAACACCAAGTCCTACGATGCCAGCGGTACTAACAATACTATACAACCAAACCACGGCGACACGGGGCAATCTGAAGCCGACTACGGATACCAAGCGCGGTCACGTGGCGGCGGGGCAAATCTGAGGGCTAACTAGTACAGGCGTATCACGAGACCGTCACTACTGAGCGGGGCAAGTGCGAGGGCTAACTACGGTACCAAGGCCGAATCACCACGAGATGGGGCACGAAGCCGACCACGGATACCAAGGCGAACGGTAAAACCTCGTGGAGAGCTAGTCCATGGAATAACACTATCAGCGGGAGGCGTGCGGAATTCTCCACATCGCCAAGACATCCAAGTAAGTTCTCAACAAGTCAACCGGCCCTCCACCGAGAGACGCGGTAGTATAGAAACACAATTCTTGCACCACAAAGGCTATCACAACAAGCATAGACAAGTTACACAACAACAAGCATAGGCAAGTTACACAACAACAAGCATAGGCAAGTTATACACAACTCAAGGTACTTTCATTTTATGTCAAAGTCCGGGTTTAAACCCTAAAGTACTATGTACGTTAGATTCCTTTAAAAATCCATTTCTTTTACAAAGGTCACCCGATACCCGTAGTATAAAAATAGAGTGACTCCCATTTTTAGGTAAACCAAAACACTTTCCTTTTCAACAACATTCTTTTCCCTAAAGTTCCAGTTTGCCTAATTTCAATTACTCAAGTCTCTTTATTTTAGAAAAGTTTCATAGTTCATAGTCTTAATCACTTAAGAATATAATTCTCTTTTAAACAATTTGAGAAACATATGCCTTATATGTGAGTAGGTTATTCTTGTTCATAATCAATCTTATTAAGCAGCCATGATCTAGGAAATGTAATATCATTTTGTCTCATCTTAGCTTCTATGCAGATGGAGGTTTCTACTGATTTTAATATCATTACTTATTTGTCAATACATTTTCCTTTATTAACGCTGCAGTGGTTTGTCGATACTCATTCTGATTTCCGAAATCAGTAAAACATCATTCCTTTTAAAAACCAAGTACTCATTACTCACGAATGAAGTTTCATACTTCTTAACAACTTTCATATCAATTCAATTAAGTTAAGTCTCTTATCTTATAAGATCAAGTCTCTTAACTTCTAAAATCAGTAAACCATTTTCTTTACCTCTCTTAAGACGTTATACCTAACTTCCCATAAAGCTTAGTATAACTCTTATGTTTTCAAAACCAAGTATTACTCTTCTTTCAAAAAGGTTTCTTAATTCTTTTGAATTACTTCAAGATTCTTATTATTCAGGCTTAAGTCAAAAGACATTGCCGTATAACTACGTTCAGGTAACACACGTACGTCTACCGTACTATATATATATTCTTTTAAAATATCATGCTCAAGAGTATAGGAAGAATCACATACCTCGCGACGATTATCGACTATAAGCAAAACGCTCCACGGCTATAACCCCGCTAGCCTTGTCCACCTTCCAAGTAGTACATGCTACTCGCAGAACAGTCAACCAATAAAGGTTATAAGTCTACTGTAAATACGCAGTTTAGTCTTCTATGTTAATATTCTTACGATGTGATTTGATTGAGTCTTTTCTGTAATATCCTTCTATTACAGTTCAATTCTCTTCTATGAATCTTATATTCATTTCTATATATAGTATACTTCAACTATATATTACTACAACATGTAATTTCCAATTACAATAGGGGGACAAGATTATTTACCTCGATAAGCCCAAAATTATCCAAGTTTAAAGTCGATCCTGAGCAACATTTAGCTCCTACTCCGTGCGCTCCAATTCGCTCCAATTCGCTCCAAAAACCCTTAGAAGTTCTACACACTTCTTCTAAGTACTCCAACCAATTATGGAGATTTTTCCATAGGGTTTCGTTTAGTGGCTAAAGGAAAGTATAGTAGTATTTTCCGGGCTTTTCGTATAGAGGTAACCTTGGGAATACTACAAGGTATTTGGGCCAAGGTATTTGGGCATTATAACAATACTTGGAGAAGTATTTCTATAACACAAAGGGGGGGTGTATTTCGACTAGCACAACTAGGAGGGGGGGGGGGTAGGCTCGGCTAGAACCACTAGGCAAGGGGGGGGTACTCTCGGCCAAGGGCCTCACAAGGGGGAGGGGACTTTGGACGAGAACTCTCACAAAGAGGGGAGGGATTTTTGCCTTAGAAATTATCAAGTGAGGATGAAGAAAGTCTTCAACTTAGAGGGGTATTTATAGGCCAACCAAGGGCCAACCAATGGCCAAGATGAAGCCAAGTGTTAGGCAAGTGTAAGGCCAAGATTTTGCCAAGTACACCTTATCCATCTACCACCAAAATATCCTACCTAACCAAGACCCCATTTTCGTCCCACTTGCCGCCCCAAACACGCCCAATGTGAGGGTGACACATGTCACCCTCCCGTTGGTCAAAAATGTTTCATCTCTCGGAAAAATCCGCAAAAATTAGAAATGACATAGCCGGAATTTTCCCTTCGCAAGTTTAGTAAAACGTTTCGTCGAAAAACGATTCTTTTCGGTACTTGTGAACAATAATTTCGTCCTTGCCTATTCTTTAAAGCTCAAACTTTTGTACGTACGTCCTCACGTACATACTCCGGAAATACGGGGTATAACAGATTATAACTACCATAATCTTCAAGTCAACTACATGCGACGATTCTAATATCGACTAAATGGTAATCCAACTTAACATGGCCTACATTACATTTCGGATTTCCAAGGCTACAATCAATCCATAATCCTTATAAACTTCAACACATATACTTCATGCTAGCAACATGTAAAGATAACAACAATAATATAAATAGTCTTGTAACACTTTCAAAGAACAAGATTATACCTCCACGAATCTTAATCCAATCTTCAAATCCGAAGTCGCTCCTTAGCAACTTAGAGACTCTTCAAGACACTTCAATCCGCTACTTGAGACCCTTAGAACCACACCAACAACTTTCCTTCAAACTTTCAATCCAAAACCTAGAAAGCCACTAGGTTGTCACTTTGCGACTAATCCGAAAACTCTCTTTTTACGGGATTTTTCTATTGAGGTACACTTACAATACACTCATGAACCTTGGTTTAAAGTGTGGAGTTTAATGGACAAGAAACAATTTTTTTTCCTTTTGAAAGGCATGGAACCCGAGAGCTCTTCCTTGAGTTCTTCAAATTTGTGAAAAAATTTCTAAGTGTTAAGCTCACTCTTGCTACTAGTAGTATAATATAGCACCTTGGAGGGTCAAGATATGAACAATTGGGTGGCTAGGATAAGGTCTTAGAAAATATCAAGACTTTGTGGGTCCATTGACCAAGTCAATTATGTCAAGCTCTTCAAGTTGCAAGACTTGTCTTCCTAACAAGGGTCAAATGACCCTTATGTCCATGATCAATTCGTCCAAGCTCACTTAAGGGGGGGTGACACGTGTCGCCCTCCCATTCGTCACAATATTACGTTTTCCGACAATTTCATAATTCCGATAAATTTTTACAAGTCTCAAATCTTAACACTTGTGAGTTCTTACTCACGTTCTTAAAACATGTCCTGTAAATACGGGGTGTAACATTAATACTTCAACCAACTATGAAGATTTTCCTAGGGTTTCGTTTGTGACTAAAGGAAATAAAGTAGTATTTCCAGGTTTTTAGTATAGAGGTAACGGTGGGAATACTACAAGGTACTTGGGCTAAGGTATATTGGAATAGTAACAATACTTTGGAGAATACTTTTCTACCAAAGGGGGGGGGTATTTCGGACGAAAGCTTCAAGGAAGGGGGGTAGTGTTTCGGCCGAGAGCTTCCAAGAGGGGGAGAGGGATTTTGAGACTTGGAAAATGTTTAAGTGATGAAGAATAAGTCTTGCACACAAGGGGTATTTATAGGACTTTCAAGGGACAAGATTCAAGCATGTGGATGGTGGAGATTTGGACAAGTGTTGTGTGGGTCCCACTTATCCATCTACTACACAAATATCTTCAAGACTTTGACCAAACATTTTTGGCCTTTAAAACACAAAAAACGTGTCAACAATTCCCCACCTAAACTGTCCACATGAAGGTGACACATGTCGCCCTCTCGTTGGTCCAAAATATTTCATCTCTCGGAAAAATCCAAAATAAATAAATTCCTAAAAACGTAAAATTCCTTTACAAGGTTCGGAAAATTTTCCGTCGGAAAAACAAATCTTTTTCGTGGATGTGCACAATTTCGTCCTTAACAATAATTCGGGCTTACAAAACTGTACGTACGTCCTCACATACATACTCTGGAAAATACGGGGTATAACATTCTTCCCCCCTTAGAAACATTCGTCCCGAATGTTCCTTCTAAGTCTCAAAACACGCTAGCGCCGGTATAGTCTTCACTAATATACTTACGAAGCCAATTATGCCACACCTGGCCATAATAACACACGCGCAAATACTTAAATCCAAGTTCACAAGGAATCACCTCTAGCATCACAAAAGCTCTCACCCAAGGTCTAAAAGATACTCCCCTTGCACCTTCACTTCACAAAAGAAATGATCACTTCTATCCTCTTAACACATGCTCGTTTCTTCCCTTACTCGTCGTACCCTTCTCGTACCCAAACTCCAAGTGTCGATGCCGATTATCCGCACGACTTCTGTTGACTCTGAGATGTCAATAACTGCTCCTGGATAAGCTTCACCTTATCCGTTGCCTGCTGTATCAAGTCTGGACCAACTATCTGAATCTTGCCAACATCGAACCAATCGACCGGCAACCTACACTTTCGCCCATACGAGGCTTCATAAGGCACCCTCCGAATCCTGAAATGGTAGCTAGTATAATACTCCCTCAACAAAAGGCACATAATCCTTACAGCTACCCCTGAAATCAAAACCACCGGCCCGAGGGTGAATGCAATACGGAGACTTACCTGAGTCTCTTACCCTGCCTGGTAAAACCTCCAGAAAAGAAATAGCCGTAAACTGGGCTCCACTGCCCGTCATCAGGTAAAAGTAGGAACCCCATGCAGCATTACAACCTTCCTGATATATAACATCTCGCATAACCTTCCGCCGAGTAAACAGTCATGACTGAAAGACAAGATGGGCTGACCTCATCGGCCCGACTACTGGTCGAACGTATCCACGAACTCGTACGATGGTCAACCAAACTTGGGCCTAACACCCTCGTGACCCTAACACATAGCGGGACCACCACAAATTTTCCTTACTTCAAACCGGGCTGCGGGTTGACCCGCAATATGGCCTCAACCCGACCCATTTATCGCGCCAAGCTCTTGTTCCCCGATCCGGAACAATCTCACTAATCAAGTCACGAAAACCTACTGGTCTTCTTAGCTCAACTACCCTCTTTCATTTCACACCACCCAGGGACCTATCACACAAATATATCTCATGCATACTATGCACTCCGATAAGGGTCAAACATAAAAATAAATCTTTTACTCAAGATGGCCTCGTCTCTAAGGTCTCCACGTATAAAACTCTAAGGCTCACACTTTCCCTATCCCCAATCTTACCCCTTTTAACTAACCATGATTTCTAATCACAATTAACACAATGCTATCTGAACATAACACTTAAAATATACTCATCTTATCACACATACTAATCCCTAGAGGGTTAAGGATATACCTGTATCTACTGCTTCACTCCCCTTTGTCGTTCTAGTCAATCCTGCCCTGTTGGGCGCATAGCTAGGGAAGGTGATGAACTAGCCACTGTTCCTGAAGGCTGAGTCTCTACATTCGCGCCACCTCTAGTCGGAAAATTTCTCGCAAAATGGCCCTTCTGGCCGCAAGCATAACAAGCTGTCGAAGTAGCACGACACTCCCCACAATGACATCTACCACAACGGCCACACCGAGGTGGGGGTGGCCTCCTCTGGCTAACACCCCTTCCTCTCCGAACCACTGAATCCGCAACTGATCTGGTGGGCTGAGTCCTCCTACTTGTATCCCTCCCACTAGAACATTCTTTCGTCACATGGCCCTGACGGCCGCAGGTAAAACAAGCACCAACAAAAAGACGACATTCCCCGGGATGACGCCGCCACCGTGAACACCGAGGAAAATCGAATCCGGTGGTGGAACCTACGTGTATCTGTGAACCAGAAGCCCTGGAGCTCTGACCAACTCCTGCATACCCCGAACGTCCTGAACCCTATGGAGGACCACTCTGCACTGGCGGAGGCGCATATCCAGTCTGCTGCTAAGGCGATTCGCCTCGAAAGTTACCAAAGGACCCTGCCGTCCGCCTGCCTCGCTGATCTTGGTTAACCTGTCGATCCTACGTTTCTCGGCTGCTGCGCATAAGCGTCTGTGAGCCATGCTGCCATCGATCAAGATCTACTCTTGCACAACCTCTTTTAGATAATCATCAAGACTCGTGATAAATCGGTACATAATATACTCTGCAGTTGCTAAATCCCTAGCTAGTAATGTGGTCGTCTCTTTGCAATCCATACTTTACGCTCGGTCGTGGGCGAAGGTTCAAATATCATGGCCGTAGTAGGAACCGATCTTCTTGTGCTAGACTCTTTGGTGGCGACGTCCAGAACTCCCGAATGAAGCACCACCTCGGTGATGATTGGGCTTGTGCCTCGTAACCCTCTGTGCTCTGCTCGCGGCTCCGTTTGCCTTGCCCTTACAGGCGGGTTGCACTGCGCGAGGCATAAGCTGGTAAGGGAAAGAAATACGTTAGAGGGTCCAACTTATAACACGCCTCTAAGGCACGATCTCGAGTGAGAAGAATGGAAATCAATCCTAAATATCCTATAGCCTCACGATTATTGGTGTGGTGCACAACACACCGATAATCAAGACTTACTAGATACGATCGTAGACACTTTCCGAGGATTAATCGCTCGATACCACTTTTGTCACGACCGAACCGGGCGTGGATCGTGCCTTACCCGGGCACCAAAGTAGACATACATCAGAGTAACCAGCGGAATATAAAACAAGACATGAAACAATATGAAGTGAGAAACAGTTTATCTGAGAAAAGCTGTCTGTCGGCATATATATATAAAAGCTTGAATAGTTACATCCCTTTTACAAACCCTGCCCACAACAGTACTACAGACCTCTAAGAATGATATAACCATAATGGCGGGACAGGGCCCCGCCATACCCCTGAATGTAAGTACCTACAACGACAGAGGACTATACCAAATATAAGCCTTCGTAGAAACGGAGCTTCCCAAAACGCTGAAATGTGGTCCTATGAGCGAGGATCAACAACTGGTGTACCTCTACCTGCGGCATGAACGCAGCCCCCCGAAGGAGGTCAGTACAACAGGTATCAAGTATGTGAAACTGAAAATACTGTAAATGAAATCATAATAGTCTATATAAAACAGAAGACATATATGATAACCAATTTACGATACACAATGTGTAAGCAGTCATGTCACGTCAGGGACTCACGCCCTTGAAGTCATCACTCAATATAACCATGGGTCTCATGCCCACAATATCAATCATGCCCGTGGAATTCCTTCCTCACCGCTTCTAAGTCCATGATATAAAAGCACCAAGGAATACACATGAACACCGTGTCCCACGTGTCAAAGTAAATAGTGCGGGGTAAGTGCGAAGGCATAGCCGACTACTAAAACCACGGTACCAACAATGCTATAAAATCGTATCACGAGGTCTTTCTAGACCGCGCCACATGATCGAAGTTGGCGCCGCCTCGGTATCAATGTGCGCGTCTAATCTCGAACTTACCGCAGACTCGCGATAAAGCCATACATAGGCGCGTGAGGTATTCCTCGCGTCGGGGTAGCTAACCGCGGCATCCTCTGGACCCCAAGTCCGCATAGTCACACGCATCGCATAGTCACGCGGACGCATGAGGCCCTCGCCGCATCGGGATAATACACCGGAATGATCAATCACGGAACTCCCGTGACTCGCATAGGTCACATGACCGCGCAGGTATTCCTCGAATCATAGTCACACAGACCGCATGAGGTATACCTCGCATCGAGGGTGGCAAGTCCTCGGCATTTCAAGTCAGGGGTGTAAGTGATATAATATCAGCACAACTGCTTATCGTTAAACAACATAAGCACAACAAGGGAACCCCCTTTACACAAACGTTACAAGATACCAACACACGCAGCATCATAACATGTTTACTTATCAAACCAACAAGAAAGTATTACAAGGCTATCACAAACCAACATAGTCAAGTTATTCACACAAGGTACTTTCTATTTTATGTCAACAGGTTCGGGTTTTTATCCCCAAAGTACTTCATACATTAACTCTTTAAAAAGATCCTGTTTCTTTCACAAAAGTCACACGATACCCGTAGTATCAAAATAGAGTAACTATCTTTTTAAGTAAACCAAAACAATTTCTATATCTTCTTTTAAAACAAACTTAAGACAAAAGCATGCCTCTTTTTTAAACGAAAACACTTCAAATTTTCAAGTCTTTGTCTTTTATAAAGCAAGTCCTTACTTTGAAATTTTAAGAAAATCAAAACTTGTTTATTAATGATCTTATTAAAGCAGTCATGATCTAGGAAATGTAATACAATTTTGTCTTATCTTAGCTTTTATGCAGATGGAGGTTTCTACTGGTTTTAATAATAATTAATTAGTCAATACATTTTCCTTTATTAGCGCTGCAGTGGTTTGTTCGATGTTCTTTCCCCTTTCTGAAATCAATACAAGGCTTTCATAAACAATTAAGTAAACCGTTTCTTTTATCTCTCTTAAGTCGTTATACCTAACTTCCCATAAAGCTAGTATAACTCTTAAGCTTTTAAAACCAAGTATTACTCTTCTTTCAAAAACGATTCATAATTCTTTTGAAATACTTCAAGATTCTTATTATTTAAAACTCAAGTCAAAAGACATCCAAGTAAAACCACGTTCAGTTAAAACACGTACGTCTACCGTACTATATATATATTTTAAAAATATCATGCTCAAGAGGATAGGAAGAATCACATACCTTCTCGGCGAAATCCACCTGCCAAGTCGAATATGTCGCGCGCAGAGTATCAACCTATAATAGTCAAATACGTCTATCAACGTCTAGACTACTCTGTAGAATATTCTAAGCAGAAGGTTCTTATTTCTACGGAAAATTGGGCAACACTTCCCTACCCGTAAAGCTACACAAGTCTATTGTAAATACAGCCCAATGTAAGTACAGTTCAATTCTCTTCTTTTATACCATCCTTCTATATCTTATACTCAATTCTAAACTACTATATGTAATTTCCAATTACAATAGGAGGACAAGATTATTTACCTTGATAAGCCCAAAATTATCCAAGTTAAAATGTCGATCCTGAACAACGTTTAGCTCCTATTCCGCACGCTCCGAAAGCTCCAAGAAACCCTTAGAAGTTTCTAAACAACTTCTACTTAATACTTCAACCAACTATGAAGATTTTCCTAGGGTTTCGTTTGTGACTAAAGGATATAAAGTAGTATTTCCGGGTTTTTAGTATAGAGGTAACGGTGGGAATACTACAAGGTACTTGGGCTAAGGTATATTGGAATAGTAACAATACTTTGGAGAATACTTTTCTACCAAAGGGGTATTTGGACGAAAGCTTGAGGAAGGGGGTAGTGTTTGGTAGAGCTTCCAAGAGGGGGAGAGGGATTTTGAGACTTGGAAAATGTTTAAGTGATGAAGAATAAGTCTTGCACACAAGGGGTATTTATAGGACTTTCAAGGGCCAAGATTCAAGCATGTGGATGGTGGAGATTTGGACAAGTGTTGTGTGGGTCCCACTTATCCATCTACTACACAAATATCTTCAAGACTTTGACCAAACATTTTTGGCCTTTAAAACACAAAAAACATGCCAACAATTCCCCACCTAAACCGTCCACTTGAGGGTGACACATGTCGCCCTCTCGTTGGTCCAAAATATTTCATCTCTCGGAAAAATCCAAAATAAATAAATTCCTGAAAACGTAAAATTCCTTTACAAGGTTCGGAAAATTTTCCGTCGGAAAAACAAATCTTTTTCGTGGATGTGCACAATTTCGTCCTTAACAATAATTCGGGCTTACAAAACTGTACGTACGTCCTCACATACATACTCTGAAAAATACGGGGTATAACATTTCTTAACTTTCAAAATAGTTCAAGTCTCTTATTATTTAGAAATCAAGTTTCTTAACTTTTAGAAATCAAGTTTCTTCTACTTTTAAATCTCAAGTAACTCACACCTTTAAAACAAGTTACTTCTCTTAAATCATGTCATTTCTCCTCCTTTAAATTAACTAAGTAAATCACTCCTTTGACTCCCCTAAAGTCATTATAACAACCTTTAGGTTTTGGAACTAAGGCACTAGCCAAAAGATTTGGAAACCACGTCCTTTTCAAGACTCTATGTACTTTAAGTAAAATACTTTCACTTTTGAGAATCCAAACTTCCCTAAGGAAATGGAGTATAACAACTTACAATTTAATCATCCAAAGTACAATCAAGGAAGTATATAGAACAAATTCTACATTAGGCAATCCAAGTACAACTAAGGAATGGATCATTTAAGGAGTAGGACTTACTTTCTTTATCTTAATGAATCATTCTAGAAGAAGAGATAGTTCACATACCTTATCGGCTTAATCCCCAAGC
The DNA here is from genome assembly GCA_029844215.1 of Przewalskia tangutica. Classification (NCBI taxonomy): domain Eukaryota; kingdom Viridiplantae; phylum Streptophyta; class Magnoliopsida; order Solanales; family Solanaceae; genus Przewalskia; species Przewalskia tangutica. The sequence continues at coordinate 96,700,782 of CM056729.1, forward strand.
TAAGTCGAATACTCCGCACGTAGAAGTGTCAACCTATAATGGTCACAACATGACTATCAATTTCTAGTTTCTAACGTAGAATAATACTAAGTATACAGTCTCTTATTCTACGGAAAATCGGGCAGCACTTCCTTTGTTTCTACATACTTTGCCACCTTTTTCAAGGCCGAATTCAATAACCAAACATGCCACATTTAAGGCTCAACATACCAACCAATCAAAGGGGATTACACGCCTTACAATACGTGTAAAATTCCGCCCCACAATTCATACCAAGTAGTTTAATAACCAAGCCATTCTCTGCCAACATATACAACAACACTAAGTCCTTTCCAATTCTTTTTCAATCCAAGTTCTTAGGTCTAACATGTTATATAGTCATAGGCAACTTTAACAACTATAATTTCTTCTTTATATAACATGTGACGACTTAAACTAATAATCAACTTGAATTGTAATCTTAAGGCTAAACATGCTAGTTTTCGGATTAGGGTTCCAATAGCCAATACACTTATCAAACTTCATACTATATACTTCATGCTTGCTAATATCCACAACTACAATGATAAGTAAACTTTAATTGCTAAAACGACAAGATTTATACCTTTACAAGCCCTTAAAAATTCCAAGATTCAAAGTCGCTCCTTAGAAATTCTTAGCTCATTTCCTTTACGCTCCAATCCGCTATTTGAAGCCTCTAGAAGTTCACAACCAACTTCTCTTCAATTTTCAATCAAAACCTATGAAAAATGTCTTAGGTTTTCCCCTTGCGACTAACGTGAAAACGCCATTTTTCCGAAATCTTTCTATTGAGATATCCTTACAATACCCTTAGGGACATTGGGTTAAAGTCTTGTGAATAAAGAACCAAAACTACAAATTTTTCTTGTGGGAAAATGCACTAAGCCGAGAGCTAACTTGCAAGAACAACAATGTGTGAAATAATTCTAAGTGTTGAAGAGCTAGTCTTGCACTAGTGTGGTATATATAATACAATGAAGGGTCAATATTCTAACAAATGTGTGGCTTGGATGAAGTACACTTGGATAACTACACAAGTGGCAAGTTGACTTGGTCAATATTATCAAGCTAGCAAGACTTATTCATCTTCAATGGTCAATGACCATTTTACCCTTGTAATATTCGTCCAAGACCAAGTGGGTGAGGTGCCACGTGTCTCCCTCTCATTCGTCCATAAAATTCTGTAACCCTCGTGGGCCCCACAAAACGTAAAATTTCTCGGGTGGGCCCCACATGACCAAATCCGTAAAAATAAATTTACATAATGTTAATAAGTTCCATATTCTTCAAATAATGCATTTTGAGAATCCAATTCTCATCAACGAACATTTTTCCTTTCCGACGTTCGGAAGATTTTTCCGTCGGAAAAACAATTCTTCCTTTCGTACCATTTTTCAAGTCTTGTGTTCTCGCGTCAATTATCTTATACATGTCCTGGACTTACGGGGTGTAACACAACTCTCTTAACCTTCCATAAAGCCGTTATAACCAACTTCCCATAAAGCCGTTATAACCCTTTATGGTTTTAGACCAATTCATTATTTTTATAACCAAGAGACTTATACTTTTAAAACCAAGTATCATATACTTTCAAATCAAGTTTCTTAACTTTCAAATCAAGTTTCTTAACTTTCAAAATACTTCAAGTCTCTTAATCTTTAGAAATCAAGTAGCTTATACTTTTAAATCCCAAGTAACTCACACCTTTAGAACAAGTTACTTCTCTTTAAATCATGTCATTTCTCCTCTTTTAAATCAATTAAGTAAATCACTCCTTTGACTCCCCTAAAGTCATTATAACAACCTTTAGGTTTTGGAACTAAGGCACTAGCCAAAAGATTTGGAAACCACTTCCCTTTCAAGACTCTATGTACTTTAAGTAAAATACTTTCACTTTTGAAAATCCAAACTTCATTTAGGTAATGGACTATAACAACTTACAATTTAATCATCCAAAGTACAATTAAGGAAGTATATAGAACAACTTCTATATTAGGCAGTCCAAGTACAATCAAGAAATGGATCATTTAAGGAGTAGGACTTACTTACTGTTACACCCCGTTTTTACGGGACATGTTTTAGGAACGTACGTAAGAACTCACAAGTGTTAAGATTTGAGACTTGTAAAAATTTATCGGAATTATGAAGTTGTCGGAAAACGTAATATTGTGGCGAATGGGAGGGTGACACGTGTCACCCCCCTTATGGTTGCCTTGGACGAATTAGGCAAGGGCTAAAGGGTCATTTGACCTTTGTAGGATGACTAAGTCTTGCAAGTAGTGAGCTTGAGAATATTGACTAAGTCAAAGGGGCTACAAGGCTTGATATTTAATAAGACCTCATCCAAACCACCCATTTGTTTACATCTTGACCCTCCATTGTGCTATATAATACTACTAGTAGCAAGACTAAGTTCCACACTTAGAAAAAATTTCAAGAAATTGAAGAGCTCACTCTAGTTGCTCTCGGGTTCTAGCACTTTAGAAAAGAAAAAAATTTGTTTCTTGTCCATTAAGCTCCACACTTTAAACCAAGGTTCTTGAGTGTTTTGTAAGTGTATCTCAATAGAAAAATCTCGGAAAAAGATAGTTTTCGTATTAGTCGCAAGGTGAAAACCTAGTTACTTTCTAGGTTTTGTTTGGAAGTTTGAAGGAAATTTGTTGGTGTTGTTCTAAGGGTCTCAAGTAGCGGATTGAAGTGTCTTGAAGAGGCTCTAAGTTGCTAAGGAACGACTTCGGATTTGGAGTTGGATTAAGATTCGTTGAGGTATAATCTTGTCTCTTAAAAGTATTACAAGATTATATATATTGTTTGTTGTTAGCTTTACATGTTGCTAGCATGAAGTCTATATGTTGAAGTTTGATAAGTATTATGGATTGATTGTAGCCTTAAATCCGAAATGTCATTTAAGCCATGTGAAGTTGGATTACAATTTGGTCGTTATTAGAATCGTCGCATGTTACTTACTTGAAGATTATAGTAGTTATAATCGATTGCGACTTGATATCATGTTATGCTAACAACTTGGATTGAAATGGAAATTGGATAAGAATTGGTATTGTTGCATCTCAATGTGGCCGAATTGGACTAGTAGTTTGTATTAGTTTGATATCGTTTGTGGGGCGGAATTTTACACGTCTAGTAGGCGTGTAATCCCCTATTGTTAATTGCATTGATTGGGCCTTAAATGTGGCGTGTTTGGTTATTGAATTCGGCCTTGAAAAAGGTGGCAAAGTAAGTAGAAACAAAGGAGGTGCTGTCCGATTTTCCGTAGAATGTAGAGACTTTACACTTATAATATTCTACGTTTGAAGTAAGGCGTTAATAGACGTATTGTGGATATTATAGATTGACATTCTATGGGCGGGATTTTGTACTTGGCAAGTAGTTTGAGCCGAAGAGGTATGTAGAACTTTTCCTATCTATTGAGCATGACTGGTTGCACGTATATAGTACGGTAGACGTACAAGACCTTGATATCCTTTACTAGTTTTATGAATGGCCAAGTCGGGTGAGTTAGGAGATTAACTGTCACGACCCGACCGGCGCATGATCGTGCCCTACACAGGCACCTGTCGTATAAATCGAGAGAATAGCGGGAACATACATATAACTTAGGCGATAAACAACAGGCTAGCCGATAAGGCCACCTTCCGTAAAAAAACATACTCAATCCAGAAATAGAACAGTACATTTTTTTTATTTCTTTACAACCCAATCCACAATGTGACTACAGACCTCTAAGAACAACAACTCTGGCGGGACAGGGCCCCGCCATACCCCTGAATGTACAATAGCAGCAATACTGAGGATAAGCCTCCGAAATGAAGGAGCTTCTCAGCGGTGAGCAGTGATCCTAAGGCGAGGATCGGAACACTGTACTACTGCGGCGTGAGCGGCCAAGGAGGTCGATTACAACATGTACCAAATATGTGGCGAAATGCTGTAATGAAATCATAAGTCTAAATAAAGCGGAGACATGTATGATAACTCAATTAACGATGCGTGCCTTACTAACAATGAGAGTAAATAGGAGTATACTTACAATATAAAGTAGGAAAGCTCACGATCAGCGGGACCACCCGCCCGCGATTTCATTAAGCAATCCTATTCACGGGACTATTTCACCCGCATAGATCCGGTGGACCCGCGTGGTATTCCTCGCATGGGACTATTTCACCCGCATAAGCCCTACGGACTCGCGTGAGGTATTCCTCGCATAGGATGGACCGCCCGCGTGGGACTATTTCACCGCGTAAGCCCTACGGACTCGCGAGGTATTCTCGCATCGTGGGTAGCAAATCCACGGAAATATACAATGCCACAAACAGGAATGACCCATGCGATTAATATATCACTAGCACAAATCCGGCTACTACATAACATAAGCACTAAAACTTATCATACAATACATAAGCAAGTTAAGAAATCCCTAACTTCTTATTATTCTTGTTTATATACACTCATTTTAGTTTACCTAAGGCACTATCATGTCTTTTATAAAAATCAGAATTTAACCCAAAGTACTACGTGCTTCTATTCTTTTAAAATGACTCATTTCATTATACAACTTCCAAGATACTAATAACCGTAGTATCAAGTTACAATTACTTTTCAAGACAAGTCACAATACTTTTTAGAAATAAAATTAGGCTTCTAAATCAAGTGACTTCTTTTCTTGTAAAAACCTTAGGCAATTGATGCCTTTAAAACAAATTGCCTTTCAAATAAATCAAGCCATTTATCTTTCCATAAAGCCAATATAACCAACTCCCCATAAAGTCGTTATATTCACTTTATACCTTAGTCAAGTACAATTTCCTTTCCAAGGGACTTATACGTTTAAAATGAAACAAGTATCACATTCTTTAAAACTCTTCAAGTCCCTTAACCTACTTAATTTACTTAGAGTAAACCACTCGTTAAACTTTCCATAAAGCTATTATAACCAACTTCCCATAAAGTCGTTATACTAGCCTTATACATTAGCAAATTACATTCTTTCCTTATAACCAAGAGACTTAAACTTTCCCACAAAACAAGTATTAAAATACTTTCAACATACTTAAAGTCTCTTAACTTTTGAAAACCAAGATATCCTTAATATTTAAACAAGTGAGTTAATTCCCTAACTCAAACAACTTGGACATTCTTTAAAATAAGCCAAGGATATCAAATAGACTAGATTGTCAAAATCTTGTACGTCTACCGTACTATACATTTACAACTTAATCATGCTCAAGAGATAAGAAAGTTCCACATACCTCTTCGGTTTAATCCACTTGCTAAGTCCAATCGCCGTACGTAGTATGTCAACCTATAATGACCATAGTACGTCTATTAATTTCTAGTTTCAAACGTAGAATATTCCAAGTGCAAGTCACTAAATTCTACGGAAAATCGGACAGCACTTCCTTTGTTTTTACTAACTTTGCCACCTTTTTCAAGGCCGAATACAATAACCAAACAGCCCCAATTGGCTCACCACAATTTATAAGGTAGTTCAATACAAATGAATAACCAAACAGCCCCAATTGGCTCACCACAAACGATAACAAACTAGTCTAAACTATAATGTCCATTCGGCAATTAGGCAACAATACAAATCGTTTCCACTTTCTTTTTAATCCAAGTGGTTTAGTATAACATGATATCAAGCCGCAATCAATTACAACTACTACAATCCTCAAGTAGGTAAACATGCGACGATTCTAATTAACGACCAAAATTGTATTTCAATTTCATAAGGCTAATCATGTCATTTTCGGTTCTAGGCTTCTACAATCCATGTCACTTATCAAACTTCATAACACAAATCACATGATCACTTATAACTTATCATAACATGAAATCTTCAATTACAAAAGTAAAACGAAGATTATACCTCAATTAGCCCAATTATGATCCAAGATCACAAGTCGCTCCTTAGCAACTTTAGCTCCTCCTTTCGACGTTCCAATCCACTCCAAGCAACCGCCAGAAGCTTATGAATAACTCATCTTCAAGTTTCAACTTCAAAGTTGAATAACCCTTAGGTTTTCGCCTTGCGACTAATGCAACGCCTCTTTTAGGGATCTTTCTATCGAGGAACACCTCTGATACCCTTAGGTACCTTGGTTTAAAGTGGGAGATTATTGGACAACAATTGCAAATTTTTCTCTTGAAACCCTCCCTATAGAGAGCCTCTTAATGAAGAACACAAAACTTTTGAAATTTTTCTATGTGTAGAAGTCATCTTGCACTAGTAGGATGAATATATAACCAATTGGAGGTTAAGATTAGAACAATTGTGTGGCTTGTATGAGTTGCACATGGATCAAGTCTAGGTGGCCTTTGACTTAGTGAACTTTGTCAAGCTTCAAGACTAGCTAGACTTGGGCATGTACTTTATGGGCAATAGACCATTCTAACCATGACAATTTCGTCCATGACCATAAGGGGTGACGTGTCGCCCCTCGTTAAATCATGATATTTCGTTTCAGACAAATTCCAAAATTAGATAAATTTTTACTCGTCTCAAATCTTACCATTTGAGTTCTTACGTCGTTCTTAGAAGCGTATCCTGGAACTTCAGGGTGTAACATTCTTCCTCCTTAGAAACATTTGTCCCGAATGTTCTTTGAGTCGACTTTAAGATAGCGACAAAGTCTTCTTTTACAACCCTACATACCAATAATACCACGAGGCCACGTAACAATACTCATACCAAAATGTCAAGCCGAACGCGTGTCAACATCGGTTATCAGCATAAAGCTTCCGCTGACTCTGAGCTTACTAGTAATCTTCCCTGGATAAGCTTCGCCTTATCCACAGCCCGCTGAATCAAGTCTGGCTCAAATAACTGAACCTCGCCTATGTCGAAGTATCCAACCGGCGATCTACACTTTCTTACATACAAGGCCTCCTACAGGGCCATCTGAATACTGGAAGGGTGTCTATAACACAACGAGAGGCAATAACCCTCCATTATCGAAATCAAGAACACATGCCCACAACCTATCCTCGAGTTCTGGATAGTACGCTCTGCTGTCGTCGATGCGAGGTGTAATGCAACGAGACTCACTGTGTCCGAAACCCATACGAAAAACCTCCGGAAGTTACATGTCGAGCTCATCGATCGACATCATAAGCGTAGGGACCGTGCGATCTCACAATACCTCGCTATACAAGCTAGCATAATCCTCGGTAGAGTAAGTGGTCCCAATCAGAAAGAACACGGTGGTTTCGACCTAATTACCATGACCCCGAGTCGCACTTCCTGATGCGATGCCACCTATAACAAGATCCATATTAAATACCTCGTGTCGGTTGGGATTTCAATGCTCGCCAATAGCCAGCTGGGCTGGTGCACCACCATGACCTGCTACTAACTTTCGGACACTAGCGGTAATTTCGCTATGTCCCTTTTTGGTCATCTTACCCATACATACATCCGAGGTCACGACCACGACTTAGTCGGCCCCAAACAATTAGAGCGATAAGCCTTGCGTGCCTCCCTAAAACCTCACGACTAGTCTGCTGCGCCTGGGTACACGCAATCTATCCTCATCTCACGGCACCCCCAGGTGCTACTCAAACGAGCTCTTCTCCTCGGAGGTATCTCGATCTGCGTATCATGCTGGATCCTCATCACGCCTCTTTACTTCCTCAACAATGGAAGACTCGGCAACCTCTCGAATCTGAACTTCATTAACCTTGGAAACAAATAATCGAACCCCTAGGCTCGGTAAATGAAGAATCTCGCGACCACATCATCTATCGGTGCCCGTCTAGCGGACTACCCTTAGGTCCACGACAAAGAGTATCTGTAACTGTCTTGGATTTCCCCGGATGGTATAGGATCTCAATATCACACTCCTTGAGTAACTCTAACCACCGTATTTATCGCAAATTCTCACGCCTCGATCTGCGGATATCAGGAGGCTTTTGTGGTGCACAAGTATCCACATGAAGTGCGTATATCGTCATGCCCCCAAATCTTCAAGGCATGATTTAGCGCGCCGACTCTAAATCGTGAGTGGCGCGATTTCCTTTCACCTCGCAACTACAGAAAACATAGGTTCTATCCTTATCGGGTTGCGTCGACACAACCTAGCCCAATACCCAGCGTGTTGTAATAATAACCTAACCTCTAGTCTGCGGGAGGTTAGAAGCTATGTAGTCGTGGTCAACTTATCTTCCAATAACTGAAAGCCTTTCTCATTCCGGCGAAATATTCGGGTACCCTTAATCTCACTTATGGTTCCTGATTCCCTTTTTGTTGCAACCAAACTTGGTCACTAACTTAGACTTAATTCCTTTGCTTGCCTCACGGCTAAGACTTCACGTCGATCACATTCTAGGGGAGGTTTCCTTGGTCTCGTCAAGTAGTAACCGGTTTTCCTTTCCCGATTCGAGCTATAACTAGGTGTTACCACATTTTCTCGAAATGTTCTTACGCCCATTATCTACTAATGGTCTTTACACTAGTGCAGGGTAAACATATCTCGTGCAACTACATTTATATCTTTACGATACTTCCTCGATTAAATGCGTCGTTCTTTATTACTCGACGATACTTTTCCACGGTTATCCTGGCGTAACCTATGGCATGGCGATCGAAGACCTTACGTCTTATATCCTTCGTCTAACAACATGGGTACACGTAACCCATGTCATAAAATCGCTTTTCGTGGGAGAGAACTTATCTCCTTACTTAAACTTTCCTTGAGTCACAACCACAATCACGAGGTCCTCTCGGTCGATAATTATATAATCATCACGCGCCTTAAAGTAGTGTAGATTTTCAAAACCTACCAAAGATGCCTCGACTTTCTGTAGTGACACTCGTACTCATTTTTATTCTTGCCTGCATTTCCACTGAAATTATCAGGAAGGTCGTGGCTCGACCGCCCCAAACCAACTCCAAGTACGCTAGGGCACTTAACATAAATTCCTTCAAATTCAATTATGTCAAAGAAGGAAGAGTAATTCCTTTGGTTACCACCTCTTCTCTTCCTTTCCACTCGATAGCACTTATCGGAAGCTGATGCGAATCAATCTCTCTGTAGTCTACGTTGGCATAACAAGAGGCCAACTAGTCCGTACTCGTAGTAACCTCAATGTCGGTCATAACAGCTCTGCTAGGTCTGCTAGGGTCCAACGGTGTATCGTTCTGGTAATTATCTACGCTCGGCTACCGCAACACTCCGGGTGTAGTCTCGCCGAAAGGTTCTCATGGATTCGGGCTTTATTTCTTTACACTTGGTTGCTTTCTTTGTCACTGGTCGTACTCTTCCCGTACTTCCAAACTTATACTAGCATCGTTACAAAATTCCATACTAATTATGGCCTCGACTCTTTGAAGTTACTAAATTAATCAATCTGAGGCCGATTCAGGCTCTGCGACACAGTTAGGTGGAACACGTCCACGAACAGTAAAATGACTAACTAAACTTGGGCCTTGCACGCCGTGGTATAATACCCGTAGTTCGAGGGTATGTATGCGATGGCGTGCGTGCGAGAATCTGAGAAAGATTGGAAAGGAAGAAAGAAGCGATTTTCCACGGAAAAGTTTAGGTTTTGTGAAGGAAAAAGGTTCGTTAATGGGAATTGGATTCCCGGTTGGTATTCGGACTTCTGGAATATTAGAGAATTATGGAATTTTATTTTGGAAATGGTCACGTGGGGCCCACGGGTGAAATTCTGGTTTTGTGGGCCAGCTTTGATTTTGAGATTTTGGCGTTTTGGATATTTTGGAAGGCGAAATATTTTTGGGCGAATCGGGGCGACACGTGTCACCCCATGTGGCACCTTTGGGCCGAAATATGTTTGTGCACAACACGGTTAGAGTCGTTTTCGGCGAAAGCGTTTTCCACGACTTTCGTAGGGAATTTCGGCTATGTCATTTAGTATTTTTGCGGATTTTCCGAGTGGCGGAACATTTGGACCAACGAGAGGCGGCGCAGCACCCTCTCGTTGGTGGGCAAAGTGGGCGGCGTGGGCGATTTGGGGAAGGCAAGTGGGAGATATTTTTGGTAGATATTTTGTGTGCAAGTTGGCTAGGACACGTGGGTGAATCTTGGCCTACACTTGCTAGGCACTTGGCTAGATCTTGGCCATTGGTTGGCCTTGGCTTGTGCTATAAATACCCTAAGGTTGATGAACTTCATCCATTCCAAATATTTCCTAAGTGTTAAAGTCCCTCCTCTCCTCTTGTTTGACTCTCGTCCAGAGCCCCACTCCTAGATAGGCCTTTGTGGCGAGAGCCTCCACTCTCCGCTGTGGTGTGGCGTGGGGTACCCCACTGCCTAGTGTTTTCGTATAAATACCCACTCTTGGTAGAAATACTCTCAAAAGTATTGTTGTTATGCCCAATTACCTTAGCCTTATACCTTGTTGTATTCTAAGGTTATACCTTTCTGAAAAGCCGGAAATACTATTATACTTCCGTCGGTCCAAAGCGAAACCACAGGAAAATCTCCATAGTCAGTTGGAGTCTTGTGTAGAAGTTGGTTAGAACTTCTAAGGGGGCTTTAGAGCGGGTTGGAGCGCCCGGAGTTGGCCCTAACACTTTGCTAAGGATCGACATTAAACTCGGATCATTATGGGCTTAACGAGGTAATTATCTTGTCCTATTGTAATTGGAAATTACATGTTGTTAGATTATATAGTAGAAGTATACTATATATAGTCTTTGTTGTAATTACATGGAATGTATTCTGATGAACTTGTGTAGTAGTGCAGTGGAGTAGAATTGTAGTTAGGGTTAGATGTATAACCCCTGGTTGGCTTGGTGGCCAGGCCTCGTTAGAGGAGGAGGTTTCTGTTGTTGCGGGGAGGTCTTTGCGAAATTTACGTAGAAAGTTCTACGATGAGACCTAAATGTTAATAAGCGCCTTGTGGCCTTATAGGTTGAAGTTCTACGTGTGGCGCGTTCTGCGGCTTAGGAGTGGCGCGGCGAGTACTCGGAGCATTTTGCTATTAGTCGATAATCGTCGCGGTATGTGAACCTCTTCCTATCTCTTACAGCATGATATGTGTGCACTATGTAGTGCGGTGAGCGTCGTGTGCTAAATGTATTCGATTGGTTTAAAACATAAAGTGTTATAACGGCTTTATGGGAAGTTAGTTATAACGACTTTATGTAGATAAGAAAACACTTTGTGGTTTTTAAAAGGTAAATGATTTGTTTATAAGCGGCTTGATGTGTGATCATAAAGAACTTGAAGTATTTCAAAGATTTACGAAATCGTTTTGAAGAATGTAATACTTGGTTTTGAGAACTTAAGAGTTATACTAGCTTTATGGGAAGTTAGGTATAGCGGCTTAAACGTTTTCTTGATTTTGGAAATCGGGATGTGTATCGACAAACCAACTGCGGCGTTAATAAAGGAAATGTTTTGAATAATTAAGTATTATTAAAACCGGTAGAAACTTCCATCTGCATAGAAGCTAAGATGAGATAAAATGATATTTCCTAGATCATGCATTTCTTTGTAATAAGATTGTTATAAACAAGAATGTCTACTCACATATAAGGCTTATGTTTCTCAGATTGTTTAAAGAGAATTATATTCTTAATTGAATAAGACTATGAACTCTGAAACCTTTCTAAAATGAGAAACTTGAACATTGGAAATTTGGCAAACTTGATCATTGGAAAGAATGTTGCTACTTGATTTTACAAAGAGAAGTAATTGATTTACTTTAAAAGGATAGTCACTCTATTTTATACTACGGGTATTGTGTGACATTGTGAAATGTAACGTATCTTTTAAAGAGTTGATGTATGAAGTACTTTGGGGATAAAAACCGATTTTGTTAATCATATAGTAGAAGGTACCTTGTGTGAACAACTTGATTGTATTGGTTTGTGATAGCCTTGTAATACTTTCTTGATTGCGTTGATAAGTAAGCGTGTTGGGATCTTCGTGTGTTAGTATCTTGTGATGTTTGTGTGAAGGGTTTCACTTGATTGTGCTTATTAACTATCGGTCGTTATGATAGTATTGTGGCATTAAATCTCTTGAGATGATTCCGGAGTTAAGCGCCCTCCGATGCGGGGGTAGACTTCGGCGGTCGATGGACCTATGATTCGAGAATACCTCATGCGAGTCGGGGCTATGCGGAACTACGAGTTCGAGTTAGTGTCGTCCTTTATGGGCATGCGGTCGCGTGGCGTGCGGTGCGAAGTCGGGGCGATGCGGGAGTAGCTACCCTCGATGCGGGGATGCCTCATGCGGGCGATGAGATTGGCCTATGCGGTGCGGGAAGTTCGGGACTAGGCGCGCGTTAGATCTGCGGGCAAGTGGCGGCTTTGATCATGTGGCGATGCAAGCGGATCTTATAATCTGATTCATGACCTTGTTGATGCGTAGGTGTTAGTAATCGGTTATGCCTTCGTACTTACCGTGCGGTGTTATTATAGCGCAGGTGGGACACGGTGTTCATGTGTGTTCCTTGGAACTTTTATATCATAAAGCTATGCGGTGAGGAATGTGTCCCAGGCACGATTGATGTTGTGGCGTGAGACCAGCTGTTATGTTCTTTGGTGATGACTTGAGGCGTGAGTCACGACTTGATATATTGCTTAGTTATTGTAAAGCGTAGTTTGGTTATCATACATGTCTCTGCTTTATAGACTATTATGATTTCATTTGCGGTATTTTTAGTTTCACATACTAAATGTTGTCTTGACCTCGCTTGAAGCTGCGTTAATCTGCGAGTTGAGGTACACGATCGTTGATCCTAGCTCTCGAGTCCGCGATTCGGCGTTTGGGAAGCTCCGTTTCTCGGAGGCTTATCGGTGGTGTAGTCCTGTCGTAGTAAGTGTTTACATTCGGGGTTTGGCGGGGCCTGTCGCCATTGTTGTCATATCATTCTTAAGTGCATGAAATCTTGTTGTGGGCGGGGTTTGTAAAAAGTTAAAGCATTCATGTTAAAAGTTGTCATTTATATATATCTGAAAGGCAAGTTTCCTGATTATTGTTTTATATACATTTATCTCGTATTGTTGTGTTTGTTCATTGATTACTCGATGTATGTCTACTTGGGTGCGGGGTAAGGCACGATCCACGAACCGGTTGGTCGTGACAAAAGTGGTATCGAAGCGATTAATCCTCGGAAAGTGTCTACGAACCGTATCGATGAAGTCTTGATTATCGGTGTGTTGTGCACCCATCAATGTCGGAGGCTATAGGATATTTAGGATTGGTTTCTATTCTTCTCACTCTGAGATCGTGCCTTAGAATTTGTGTTGTAAGTTGAACCCTCGGCGAAATCTTTTCCACTTATCGTCATGCCTCGCGTAGAGCAACCGGGCCGGGAGGCAAGCGGTAGAGAGGCTGAGTAGAGTTCGGAGGGTGGCGAGGCACGGGCCCGATCATTACCTAGGGTAGTGCCGTTCGGGGATTTACTGCGGCGTCGCTGGCCCGGCGAGTTTAAGCACGGCGGCGGCGGTTCCTCTGCGGCCATGATATTTGAACCTTGTTCCACGGCGAGCAGAGAATATAGATTGCGAGGACAACCATTACTAGCTATAGATTTGGCTACGAGTATACCGATGTCTGCGATGCGGAGGACTATCTAAAGAGAGTTGTGCAAGAGTAATTCTTGATTGAAGCGAGCATGGCACGTATGCGGGCTTATGCGCGGCAGCGAAAGCGTGAGATCGGCGGGTTAACGAGGCGTGAAGAGGGCGAGCGGCAAGGTCGCCGGTAACTTTCAAGGTGAGTATACCTTAAGTGCTACGTTACGATGGCGATGTGTGAGTTGTGATTAGGAATCATGGTGGGTTAGCAGAGTAAGATTTTGGGGATAGAGAAGGTGTGAGCCTTAGAGTGTTATACGTAAAGACCTTAGAGATAAGGCCGTCTCGAGAAAGGTGTAGTGTTATGTTTGACCCTTATAGGAGTGCATAGTGCCGCGTGAGCTATGTTCGTGGGATAAGTCACGAGTAGCGTGATTTGAAAGAAGGTAGTCGAGCTAAGAAGACCGCGGGTTTTAAGTAGCGTGTTTAGTAAGATTGTTCCTTGGGGTGATGGTATTTGCGCCTTGCGGGTCGGGGTTGAGGCTACGTGCGGGTCAACCCGCGGTAGGTTTGGTGGTGGGGTCGGTTGTGGTGGTCCCTCTTTGTGTTAGAGTCATGAGGGTGTTAGGCCCGTGTTTAGTTAGCGTGCAAGTTCGTGGATGCGTTCGACCGGTGGTCGGGCGATGGGGCGACTATCGTGTTCTTGGTCGGTCGTTCCTCGGCGGGTTGATGTTATCACGAAAAGGTTGTGAGGTTGCGGGTGCCTACCTTCGCCTTATGACGAGTGGAGCCAGTGCAGCTGTTTCTCTTCTGGGAGTTTGTACGAGCGGGGCTAGGAACTTCGGGTGAGTCTCCGTATCGCGTTCGCCTCGGGCGGTGTTTTGATTTCGAGGGTATTTGTGAGGATCGTTGTCTCGGTTGGGAGTGTTTAAGCTACCATTTCGGTGTTCGGATGTCGTCTTGTGGCGCCTTGTAGAAGCGAAATGCAAGTTGCGTCGATTGGTTCGATGTTGGCGGGGTTGAGATAGTTGGTTGAGCTTGTTCCGGCGTGTGGATAGTGTGAAGCTTGTCTAGAAGGAGTTACGGCGGCTCGGAGGAATCGTGCGGATAATCGGCGGCGCTTAGAGTTGAGTTGGTCGGTCTTCTTGAAAGTACCACCGGGCGGTGTGGCGAGTTTTGGAAAGCGAAGGAACTTAGCGAGTTACTTTGGGCCTTTGTGAGTTCATGTGAAGAATAGGCGAGTTGCCTATATGTTAGCATTCTTGCCGTCCGACTTAGGAGGAAGGGCGTCCGGTCTTCGTATTGTTATGTTGGAAAGTATCGAAGATCCATCGAGAATGTTCCCGATTAATGATGACCACGTTAGAGATAGTAACCCGAGTTTTGGATACTAAGCGATGCTCGAAATGTGATAAGAATCAAGTGTACAACGCTTGGTGATCGCGTGCGGCGGTACCATTTGTTGGAGTCGTCGGAGCAAGGCTCGCGACAAAGTGACAAAAGTAGTATTATTTGTGGTGATGTAGAGGTGTTTCCTCGTGGACTTAGATGTAAGTTTTGCGCGGTGTTTCCATGGCGGTGTGGCGGGATTGTTCGTAAGTATAGTAGTGAAGACTATCTTGCGCGTGTTCGTTTTGAGACTTAGAAGGAACATTCGGGCGAATGTTTCTAAGGGAAGAATGTAATACCCGTAGTTCGAGGTATGTATGCGAGGGCGTGCGTGCGAGAATCTGCGAAAGATTGGAAAGGAAGAAAGAGGCGATTTTCCACGGAAAAGTTTCGGTTTTGTGAAGGAAAAAGGTTCGTTAATGGAATTGGATTCCCGATTTGGTATTCGGACTTCTGGAATATTAGAAATTATGGAATTTTATTTTGGAAATGGTCACGTGGGGCCCGGGTGAAATTCTGTTTTGTAGAAGCTTTGATTTTGAGATTTTGGCGTTTTGGATATTTCGGAAGGCGAAATATTTTTGGGCGAATCGGGGCGACACGTGTCACCCAATGTGGCACCTTTGGGCGAAATATGTTTGTGCCTGACACGGTTAGAGTCGTTTTCGGCGAAGCGTTTTCCACGACTTTCGTAGGGAATTTCCGGCTATGTCATTTAGTATTTTTGCGGATTTTTAGAGGCGGAACATTTTGGACCAGCGAGAGGCGACGCGGCACCTCTCGTTGGTGGGCAAAGTGGGCGGCGTGGGCGATTTGGGGAAGGCAAGTGGGAGATATTTTTGGTAGATATTTTGTGTGCAAGTTGGCTAGGACACATGGGTGAATCTTGGCCTACACTTGCTAGGCACTTGGCTAGATCTTGGCCATTGGTTGGCCTTGGCTTGTGCTATAAATACCCTCTAAGGTTGATGAACTTCTTCATCCATTCCAAATATTTCCTAAGTGTTAAAGTCCCTCCTCTCCTCTTGTTTGACTCGTCCAAGAGCCCCACTCCTAGATAGGCCTTTGTGGCGAGAGCCTCCCCTCTCCCCTTTGTGGTGTGGCGTGGGGTACCCCACTGCCTAGTGTTTCGTATAAATACCACTCTTGGTAGAAATACTCTCAAAAGTATTGTTGTTATGCCCAATTACCTTAGCCTTATACCTTGTTGTATTCTAAGGTTATACCTTCTGAAAAGCCGAAATACTATTATACTTCCGTCGGTCCACAAAACCGAAACCACTAGGAAAATCTCCATAGTCAGTTGGAGTATTGTGTAGAAGTTGGTTAGAACTTCTAAGGGTGGTTTAGAGCGGGTTGGGCGCTCGGAGTTGGAGCTAAAACTTTGCTAAGGATCGACATTAAACTCGGATAATTATGGGCTTATCGAGGTAATTATCTTGTCCTATTGTAATTGGAAATTACATGTTGTTAGATTATATAGTAGAAGTATACTATATATAGTCTTGACTGTAATTACATGGGTGTATTACAGTAGACTTGTGTAGTAATGTAGTGGAGTAGAATTGTACAGTTGGGGTTAGATGTATAACCCCTGGTTGGCTTGGTGGCAGGCCTCGTTAGAGGAGGAGGTTTCTGTTGTTGCGGGGAGGTCTTTGCGAAATTTACGTAGAAAGTTCTACGATGAGACCTAAATGTTAATAAGCGCCTTGTGGCCTTATAGGTTGAAGTACTACGTGTGGCGCGTTACTTGGCTTAAGGAGTAGCGGCGGCTTGAGGTACTCGGAGCATTTTGCTATTAGTCGATAATCGTCGCGAGGTATGTGAACCTCTTCCTATCTCTTCTAGCATGATATGTGTGCACTATGTAAATGCGGTAGGCGTCGTATGCTAAATGTATTCGATTGGTTTAAAACATAAAGTGTTATAACGGCTTTATGGGAAGTTGGTTATAACGACTTTATGTAGATAAGAAAACACTTTGTGGTTTTAAAAGGTAAATGATTTGTTTATAAGCGGCTTGATGTGTGATCATAAAGAACTTGAAGTATTTCAAAAGATTTAAATCGT
This sequence comes from Przewalskia tangutica, assembly GCA_029844215.1. NCBI lineage: Eukaryota > Viridiplantae > Streptophyta > Magnoliopsida > Solanales > Solanaceae > Przewalskia > Przewalskia tangutica. The sequence goes on from CM056729.1 coordinate 96,717,772, forward strand.
TTTGAAGAGAAGTAATACTTGGTTTTGAGAACTTAAGAGTTATACTAGCTTTATGGGAAGTTAGGTATAACGGCTTAAACGTTTCTTGATTTTGGAAATCAGGATGTGTATCGACAAACCACTGCAGCGTTAATAAAAGGAAATGTTTTGAATAATTAAGTATTATTAAAACCAGTAGAAACTTCCATCTGCATAGAAGCTAAGATGAGACAAAATGATATTTCTAGATCATGCAACTTTGTAATAAGATTGTTATAAACAAGAATGTCTACTCACATATAAGGCTTATGTTTCTCAGATTGTTTAAAGAAATTATATTCTTAATTGAATAAGACTATGAACTACGAAACCTTTCTAAAATGAGAAACTTGAACATTGGAAATTTGGCAAACTTGATCATTGGAAAAGAATGTTGCTACTTGATTTTACAAAGAGAAGTAATTGATTTACTTTAAAAGGATAGTCACTCTATTTTATACTACGGGTATTGTGTGACATTGTGAAAGTAACGTATCTTTTAAAGAGTTGATGTATGAAGTACTTTGGGGATAAAAACCGATTTTGTTAATCATATAGTAGAAGGTACCTTGTGTGAACAACTTGATTGTATTGGTTTGTGATAGCCTTGTAATACTTTCTTGATTGCGTTGATAAGTAAGCGTGTTGGGATCTACGTGTGTTAGTATCTTGTGATGTTTGTGTGAAGGGTTTCCCTTGATTGTGCTTATTAACTATCGGTCGTTATGATAGTATTGTGGCATTAATCTCTTGAGATGATTAGGGGTTAGCGCCCTCCGTCTGGGGTAGACTTCGGCGGTCGATGGACTATGATTGAGAATACCTCATGCGAGTCCGAGGGCTATCTTGCGGAACTACGAGTTCGAGGTTAGTGTACGTCCTTTATGGGCATGCGGTCGCGTGGCCATGCGGTGCGAAGTCGGGGCGATGCGGGAGTAGCTACCCTCGATGCGGGGATGCCTCATGCGGGCGATGAGATTGGCCTATGCGGGTGCGGGAAGTTCGAGGACTAGGCGCGCGCATTAGATCTGCGGGCAAGTGGCGGCTTTGATCATGTGGCGGTCTGAAGCAGATCTTATAATCTGATTCGCGGCCTTGTTGATGCGTAGGTGTTAGTAGTCGGTTATGCCTTCGTACTTACCCGTGCGGTGTTATTATAGCACAGGTGGGACACGGTGTTCATGTGTGTTCCTTGGAACTTTTATATCATAAAGCTGGCGGTGAGGAATGTGTCCCAGACGCGATTGATGTTGTGGCGTGAGACCACTGTTATGTTCTTTGGTGATGACTTGAGGCGTGAGTCACGACTTGATATATTGCTTAGTTATTGTAAAGCGTAGTTTGGTTATCATACATGTCTCTGCTTTATAGACTATTATGATTTCATTTGCGGTATTTTTAGTTTCACGTACTAAATTTTTGTTGTCTTGACCTCGCCCGAGGCTGCGTTCATCTGCGAGTTGAAGTACACGATCGTTGATCCTAGCTCTCGAGTCACGATTCAGCGTTTGGGAAGCTCCGTTTCTCGGAGGCTTATCGGTGGTGTAGTCCTGCGTAGTAAGTGTTTACATTCGGGGTTTGGCGGGGCCTGTCCGCCATTGTTGTCATATCATTCTTAAGTGCATGTAAATCTTGTTGTGGGCGGGGTTTGTAAAAAGATTAAGCGTTCATGTTAAAAGTTGTCATTTATATATATCGAAAGGCAAGTTTTCCTGATTATTGTTTTATATACATTATCTCATATTGTTGTGTTTGTTCGTGATTACTCGATGTATGTCTACTTGGGTGCGGGTAAGGCACGATCCACGAACCGGTTGGTCGTGTGATGACCACATCGCGTGGCGGGACTACTACCAGTGATCGTTTCATTTCAAGCTATGGGGCGACCACTTAATAGATCCCCAACTCGACTCGGCGTCGCGCTTAACTCTTACCCTTGAGTGCGACTTAACTTTTCTGCAGAAGGCCTTATATACCTAAGGTCTCGGCGGTTATCACCTTCTCGGGCTCGCGATTTCCATGCTCGGCCTAAACATCGATCCGTGGCGGGTACAAAACTTCGTAATACCGTAATCGGGTTGTCTTGTCCACAACAACCATACTTACTCCATACGGATCTCACCCGTACCATTCTCGAAATCCTTCTACGTAGCTCAATCTATTAACATAGTCTTACTTTAAGTCCCTTAATAACCCTCTTGAGGGTCCATTACATTCTCACATAGCTCATCATCACCTAATTATCTCAAATTAGCACGTAAAACCTTGATGAGAGTTCATTAAACTGTTTCATACTTTCCCGGTATTTATTTAGTCCTTACCAAATCCTAGAAATCTAAAATCATCCTAGGCAACACATATGTGACCCCCATACATAAATCCGTATAGTTATGCATCCCAATACCAACTATACTACAAACATTACCAACTGGATACGCGATCCGCATAATCTTTCTGGGTCACTTTGCCTTTCTCGTGGCTGCAAACAACATAACTTTGTTGAAACGACCACAACCATACAGTATCGCACGATCTTAGAGTGAGAAGAATGGAAACCAATCCTAAATGTCCTGCGACCTCACGATTATAGATGTGGTGCGCACTGGGCGATAATCAAGACTACCTGACACGGTGCGTAGACACTTTCAGAGACTAGCGCTCACGATACCACTTTTGTCACGACCGACCGGGCCGCGTGGTGCCCTACTGGCACCCGCATCGTATAAATCGAGAGAATAGCGGAACATACATATAACAGACGATAAACAACAGGCTGGCCGATAAGGCGGCGCCGTAAAAAACATACTCGATCGAGAAATGAAACGGTACATTTTTGTTCTTTACAACCCGATCCTGATGTGACTCTGGACCTCTAGAATAACAACTGCGGCGGACGGGGCCGCCATACCCTGAATGTACAATAACCGAGCAATACCGAGGATAAGCCTCCGAAATGAAGGAGCTTCTCAGCGGTGAGCAGTGATCCTAGGCGAGGATCGGACATGTACTCTACTGCGGTATGAGCGGCCGAAGGAAGTCGATCTGACATGTACCAAATATGTGGCCAGCGAAATCTGTAATGAAATCATAAGTCTAAATAAAGCGGAGACATGTATGATAACTCAATTAACGATGCGTGCCTTACTAACAATGAGAGTAAATAGGAGTATACTTCTGATATAAAGTAGGAAAGCTCGCGATCAAAGCGGACCACCCGCGCGGTGTCATTAAGCAATCCTATTCCGGGACTATTTCACCCGATAGATCCGGTGGACCGCGTGAGGTATTCTCGCATGGGACTATTTCACCCGCGTAAGCCCTTACGGACTCGCGTGAGGTATTCCTCGCGTAAATTTGGACCGCCCGCGTGGGACTATATCACCGCATAAGCCCTACGGACTCGCGAGGTATTCTCGCATCGTGGGTAGCAAATCCACGAAATATACAATGCCACAAACCGGGAATGACCCAACGATTAATATATCACTAGCACAAATCAGCTACTACAACATAAAGCACTTTAAACATCATACAATACATAAGCAAGTTAAGAAATCCCCTAACTTCTTATTATTCTTGTTTATATACACTCTCATTTTAGTTTACCTAAGGCACTATCATGTCTTTTATAAAAATCCGGGAATTTAACCCAAAGTACTACGTACTTCTATTCTTTTAAAATGACTCATTTCATTATACAACTTCCAAGATACTAATAACCGTAGTATCGAGTTACAATTACTTTTCAAGACAAGTCACAATACTTTTAGAAATAAAATTAGGCTTCTAAATCAAGTGACTTCTTTTCTTGTAAAAACCTTAGGCAATTGATGCCTTTAAAACAAATTGCCTTTCAAATAAATCAAGCCATTTATCTTTCCATAAAGCCAATATAACCAACTCCCCATAAAGTCGTTATATTCACTTTATACCTTAGTCAAGTACAATTTCCTTTCGAGGACTTATACGTTTAAAATGAAACAAGTATCACATTCTTTAAAACTCTTCAAGTCCCTTAACCTACTTAATTTACTTAGAGTAAACCACTCGTTAAACTTTCCATAAAGCTATTATAACCAACTTCCCATAAAGCCGTTATACTAGCCTTATACATTAGCAAATTACATTCTTTCCTTATAACCAGAGACTTAAACTTTCCACAAAACAAGTATTAAAATACTTTCAACATACTTAAAGTCTCTTAACTTTTGAAAACCAAGATATCCTTAATATTTAAACAAGTGAGTTAATTCCCTAACTCAAACAACTTGGACATTCTTTAAAATAAGCCAAGGATATCAAATAGACTAGATTGTCAAAATCTTGTACGTCTACCGTACTATACATTTACAACTTAATCATGCTCAAGAGATAAGAAAGTTCCACATACCCCTTCGGTTTAATCCACTTGCTAAGTCCAATCGCCGTACGTAGTATGTCAACCTATAATGACCATAGTACGTCTATTAATTTCTAGTTTCAAACGTAGAATATTCCAAGTGCAAGTCACTAAATTCTACGGAAAATCGGACAGCACTTCCTTTGTTTTTACTAACTTTGCCACCTTTTTCAAGGCGAATACAATAACCAAACAGCGATTGGCTCACCACAATTTATAAGGTAGTTCAATACAAATGAATAACCAAACAGCCCCAATTGGCTCACCACAAACGATAACAAACTAGTCTAAACTATAATGTCCATTCGGCAATTAGGCAACAATACAAATCGTTTCCACTTTCTTTTTAATCCAAGTGGTTTAGTATAACATGATATCAAGCATGATCGATTACAACTACTACAATCCTCAAGTAGGTAAACATGCGGCGATTCTAATTAACGACCAAAATTGTATTTCAATTTCATAAGGCTAATCATGTCATTTTCGGTTCTAGGCTTCTACAATCCATGTCACTTATCAAACTTCATAACACAAATCACATGATCACTTATAACTTATCATAACATGAAATCTTCAATTACAAAAGTAAAACGAAGATTATACCTCAATTAGCCCAATTATGATTCAAGATCACAAGTCGCTCCTTAGCAACTTTAGCTCCTCCTTTCGACGTTCCAATCCACTCCAAGCAACCCTTAGAAGCTTATGAATAACTCATCTTCAAGTTTCAACTTCAAAGTTGAATAACCCCTTAGGTTTTCGCCTTGCGACTAATACGAAAACGCCTCTTTTCCGGGATCTTTCTATCGAGGAACACCTACAATACCCTTAGGTACCTTGGTTTAAAGTGGGGAGATTATTGGACAACAATTGCAAATTTTTCTCTTGAAACCCTCCCTATAGCCGAGAGCCTCTTAATGAAGAACACAAAACTTTTGAAATTTTTCTAAGTGTAGAAGTCATCTTGCACTAGTAGGATGAATATATAACCAATTGGGGGGTTAAGATTAGAACAATTGTGTGGCTTGGATGAGTTTCACATGGATCAAGTCTAGGTGGCCTTTGACTTAGTCAACTTTGTCAAGCTTCAAGACTAGCAAGACTTGGTCATTTAATTTATGGTCAAATGACCATTCTAACCATGACAATTTCGTCCATGACCATAAGGGGGGGTGACCCGTGTCGCCCTCCCGTTCGTCGCAATATTTCGTTTTCCGACAAATTCCAAAATTCCGATAAATTTTTACTCGTCTCAAATCTTACCATTTGAGTTCTTACGTACGTTCTTAGAAACGTATCCTGGAACTTCCGGGGTGTAACATTAACTCACTTCTTTGAAAGTATTAAGGATGTCTTAAGTTTTATTAAAGTTAAGGGACTTGAAGAGTTTTAAAGTATGTGATACTTGTTTCGTTTTAAACGTATAAGTCCCTTGGATAGGAAATTGTATTTGGCTAAGGCATAAAGTGAATATAACGACTTTATGGGGAGTTGGTTATATTAGCTTTATGGAAAGATAAATGACTTGATTTAATGAAAGGCAATTTGATTTTAGGCATCAATTGCCTATGGTTTTATAAGAAAAGATCACTTGATTTAGAAACCTAACTTTATTTCTAAAGGTATTGTGACTTGTCCTGAAAAGTAATTTTGACTTGATACTATGGTTAATAGTATCTTGGAAGTTTTATACTAAAACGAGTCATTTGTTTTAAAGAGTAGAAGTATGTAGTACTTGGGTTAAATTCCCGGATTTTTATAAAAGATATGCTAGTGCCTTAAGTAAACTAAAATGAGAGTGTATATGAATAAGACTAATAAGAAGTTAGGGGGATTTCTTAACTTGCTTATTTATTGTATGATAAGCCGGTAGGGCTTATGTTATGTATGATGGTCGGTTGAGATAGGGTAAGAGTATAAATGAGGGGTAAACCCCCAAGACGTTATACCACCTTCTCCAGGGTAAGAGTATAAATGAGGGGTAAATCCCCAAGACGTTATACCACCTGCTTCAGGGTAAGAGTATAAATGAGGGGTGAACCCCAAGATGTTATACCACCTGTTTTTCCGTGGATTTGCTACCCACGTTGCGAGGAATACCTCATGCGAGTCCTTATGGGCTTATGCGGGTGAAATAGTCCCACGCGCGGTACATCTACGCGAGGAATACCTCATGCGGGTCCACACAACCTATGCGGGTGAAACAGTCCCAGGAGTAGGATTGCTTAATGATACTGTGGGCGGATGGTCCTGCTTTGATCGTGAGCTTCCTATTTTTATGTTGTATGTATACTATTAGTTACTCTCATTGTTAGTAAGGCACTGTGTACTGTAATTTTGTTATCATACATGTCTCCGGCTTTGTTTTAAACTTATGATGTAATTACTGTATTTTCTAGTTTTACATACTTAGTACATATTATGTACTGACCCCTTCCTCGGGGGCTGCGTTCATGCCGCAGGTAGGGGTAAGCAGGTGGTGGATCCTCATTCTTAGGATCACTTATCAGACGTCAGAAGCTCCATTTCTCCGGAGGCTTGTCTTTTGGTACAGTTTTTCCCTGATGTTGTAGATTTATGTACATTCAGGGGTATGGCGGGGCCCTGTCCCTCCACTGTTGTTATTCCTAGAGGTCTGTAGTCACATGTTGTGGTTTGGGGCTGTAAGAACCGAGTTGTACAGTTTTTCTTTGATTATGCATATTTTATGGAAGGCGGCCTTATCGGCTAGCCTGTGTTATTATTGTCTAAAAATGTTGTATGTTGTGTATGTTCCGCTGCTATTCTCTGATGTATACCTGAACGGGTGCCTGTAGGGCACTACCGCGCCCCGGTCGGGTCGTGACAAAAGTGGTATCGAGCGATTAGTCCTCGGAAAGTGTCTACTGCATCGTGTCTAGTAAGTCTTGATTATCGATGTGTTGTGCAACACATCTATAATCGGAGGCTGCAGACATTTAGGATTGGTTTCCATTCTTCTCTCCGAGATCGCAAGAGAGTCGCCTTTATTAGGTTGAATTCTCTCGACCTATTCTTATGAAACAGCTTATGCCTCCACGAAAGGCGTGGCCCGGGGCAAGGCAAAGCAGCAGGCGCTAAGCGGTACTCAGAGGGTTACACAGACTCAGACACAGACTATGCCTGAGGTAGTAGGCGGGTCGGCGAGTTCAGCCACGCCGGCAGTATTAGAGGAGCCGAGAGCGCAGAGCTCAAGAGGTTCCGCACCGTGAGCCTCCACCCCACACAAGAGCCGAGTATAGAGACTACGGGGAGCAGATCCGGTTATTGACCAGCATAGTAGCAGGCGCGGCCGACAGTCGTGCAAACAACCCTGTGAGCCGGCGCTTATGGATTCGTGATTTTCTCGGGTTGTCATCCGCCCGAGTTTTATGGTTCGAGGTCCGAGGAGGATCCGCAGGAGTTCATTCGGCAGCCTACAATGACTATGCAGTCCTTAGAGCTTCGAGACAGAGTTCATTATGCTAGCCTCTTACCGGTTACGCGATATTGCGTTGAACTGGTTTGAGTCATGGGAGCTGTCGAGAGGTGAGGATGCTCTTCCAGCTGTTTGGGAGGAGTTCACAGAGGCCTTCATGGATCACTTTTTGCCTCCTGAGATGAGGAGAGCCCGTGTAGATAGATTCTTGACCTTGAGGCAGAATGGGAGGACTATCAGGGAGTATAGCCCGAGTTTGACTCTTGGCCAGTACGCGCACACCATCAGAAATGACATGGCGGATAGAGTTCATCGTTATGTGATGGGGCTAGACCGTCCATATGATTATCTGATGCTTGGGGTGGCTCTTCACCCAGATGGACATTGCCAGGATGCAGGCCTATGCACAGGGGATAGAGGATAGAGAGAGGGAGGACCAGATTGACTCAGGCCAGCCCAAGAGGGCCAGGACAGCAGGGTCTCAGGGCAGTTTTCGAGGCGGACAGCCTCAGCAGCAGACTAGGTCCACATTCCAGCCAGCACAGAGTGCTCCTTCACGGTTTTCTGGCAGGAGGTCTGATCAGCCAGGTCATTCAGGAGCGGTCGTGGCTCCAGGACTTCGGGATTTCAGGGAGGCAGAAACCGTCACCGATCGAGACCACCCACATCTCAGTGTGCTCGATGCGGTAGGTCTCACCAGGGCGAGTGTCGCAGGGCTCCGGGAGCTTGTTACTCTTGTGGCCAGCAGGGCCATTTGAGGAGAGATTGTCCGTCTAGAGGCGGCATGGGTGGTACGGTGCAGCCGACAGGATCAGTTGCTGGGTCTTCCTCTCCTTCTGTGGTTATGCGTCCCGGCGTGGTACTCACGACGCAGCCGCGGTAGAGGTCGTGGTGGTGGTTCCAGCTTCTAGCGTCCACGTAACCGCATATATTCATTAGCCACCGCCAGATCGGAGGCTTCTCGACGCCGCCACAGTACATTATTGATTTCACGCTGTGACGTTTATGCTGATAGATCCGTGTTCTACCTTGTCCTATGTGTCCTCTTATGCGGGTAGAATCGGATAGAGCCGGTGTCGATAGAGCCTTTTGAGGTAGCTACGCCAGTGGGTGATTCGGTGTTAGCTGAGCGGGTGTATAGAGGTTGTCCGGTGTTTATTTACGCCGCCGACTTGCAGACTTGATAGAGTTGGAGATGACGATTTTGATGTCATTATGGGTATGGATCGTTGGCTTCTTGTTATGCCAACGTTGATCGTAGGGACAGTTGGTTCGTTCCAGCTTCGCGAGCCGCTTATCGAGTGGAAGCGGCAACATACGCCGGCGGTAGGTTTATTTCTTACCTCAAGGCTAGGAAGATGGTGCGAGCGGTACATCTATCATCCGGTTCGTATTTGATATGAGTCCGAGGTGCCGCTTCTTGATCAATGCGATGGTTGGGAGTTTCGGATGTGTTCCTGCACGATCTTTCCGGTATCCTCACGAGAGGAGATTGAGTTTTGTATTGACACGTTGCGGACACTCGACCTATTTCCATTCCGCCTTACGGCATGGCTTTCGAGTTGAGGAGTCAAGGACCGGTGAAAGATTTCTTTGGAAAAAGGCTTTATCAGCCTAGTGTTTCTCCCTGGGGAGCGCCGGTTTTGTTTGTGAGGAAGAAGGATGGGACGCTGCGTATGTGTGTTTATTACAGGCAACTTAATAAGGTAACCATCAAGAATAGGTACCCCCTCCCCAGGATTGATGATTTGTTTGACCAGTTGCAGGGTGCGAGGTGTTTCTCCAAGATAGACTTGCGGTCTGGTTATTATCAGGTGCGAGTTCGAGAGGCAGATATCCCAAAGACTGCATTCAGGACCCGGTATGGGCACTATGAGTTCAGGGTTATGTCTTTCGGTTTGACCAACGCTCCAGCGGTATTTATGGATTTGATGAACCGAGTGTTCAAGCCATTTTTGGATACATTTGTGATAGTATTCATTGATGACATCCTGGTTTATTCGCGGACAGAGCAGGAGCATGCAGATCACTTGAGGACGGTACTTGGGGTCCTCCGGAGCCGGCAGTTATACGCCAAGTTCTCCAAGTGTGAGTTTTGGTTGGCCTCAGTGGCATTCCTGGGGCATATTATTGGGGCTGATGGTTTCGGGTGGATACGGCAAAGATTGAGGCAGACAAGTCTTGGCCGAGACCTACTACTCCGACCGAGGTGCGCAGTTTCTTGGGGCTGGCATGTTATTATCGTAGGTTCGTGGAGCAGTTTGCTTCGATTTCAAAGACCGCTGACTAGGGTGACTCGAGAAAGCGCCAAGTTCCAGTGGGCGAGGCTTGCGAGAAGGGTTTCGATTCTTTGAAGGAAAGGTTGACTACACTCCGCCTTACTCTTCCCGGCGGGTTAGACGGCACGTGATCTATTGTGATGCCTCTGCATCGCCAGGTGTGTTTTGACGCAAAGACGTCAAGGTTATAGCCTATGCTTCGGCGATTCTAAGCATGAGAAGAATTACCCTACCCACGACTTAGAGTTGGCCGCAGTTATTCATGCCTTGAAGATTTGGAGACATTATTTGTATGGGGTTCATGTGGATATTTATACAGACCACAAGAGCCTCCAGTATATCTTCAGGCAGAGGGAGCTGAACTTGCGACAGAGACGGTGGTTAGAGTTGCTGAAAGATTATGATGTTGATATTCGATACCGACGATAGTGGGGTACGGGTTCGTGAGGTTACCGAGTCTTCCATCGTTGATGAGTGAAGAGGCGACAGTTTGAGGACCCAGTGTTGGTACGGTATCGAGATGCAGCTCTTCGGGAGGAGAAAAGTCTATTCGAAGTAGCGCCTGATGGGGTGCTAAGATTTGAGGGCCGGTTGTGTGTTCCCGATGTGGCAGGACTTTGTCAGCAGATTTTGGGAGAGGCACACAGTTCTCGTTATTCTATTCATCCGGGGTCGACCAAGATGTACCATGACCTCAAATGTTTGTATTGGTGGGATGGCCTGAAGAGGGACGTGGCAGGTTTTGTTGCACAGTGTCCTAATTGCCAGCAGGTCAAGGTCGAGCACCATAGACCCAGTGGATTATTGCAGGCTATTGAGATTCCGACTTGGAAGTGGGAGGTGATCAACATGGACTTTGTTACAGGGTTACCTCGTACTCAGAGAAAGTACGACTCCATTTGGGTTATTGTTGACAGTCGATTTAAATCAGCCCATTTCCTTCGATCGGACGACGTTTACCGAGGACTATGCGCGATTGTACATCGAGAGATTGTGAGGTTTCACTGTCCCTGTCGATTATATCCGATAGGAGCCAGTTTACGCTAACTTCGGAGGTCTTTTCGAAGGGTTTAGGACACAGTGAGTCTCGCTTAGCATTTCATCCTCGTGATCGACGGCAGCAGCGTACTATCCGATACACGAGGATATGTTGCGAGCCTACGTGATTGATTTCAGGGGTAGCTGGGAGGATCATTTGCCTCTTGTGGATTTGCTTATAACAACAGCTACCATTCCAGTATACAGATGGCGCCATACGAGGCTTTATATGGGCGGAAATGTAGATCGCCGATTGGTTGGTTCGACGTGGGCGAGGTGCGATTAGTTGGCCTGCACTTGGTTCAAAGGTCGTGGATAAGGTGAAGCTTATCCAGAGAGATCATAGCAGCTCGAGTCGGCAGGTCATACGCGATAATCGGCGTCGGCATTTGGAGTTTCGTGCACGATTGGGTCTTCAAGGTGCCACCCATGGCGGTGTGATGAGATTCGGTAAGAAGAGGAAACTCAGCCCAAGGTACATTGGGCCCTACCAGATCGTCCGTCGAGTAGGCAAGGTTGCATATGAGTTGGATCTGCCATCAGAGTTAGAGGCGGTACATCCGGTCTTCCATGTTTCTATGTTGCGGAAGTGTATCGGAGATCCAGCGAGAGTTTTCCCTGCTAGTGAGGTCCAGGTCACAGAGGGGTTATCGTATGAGGAGAGTCCCATAGCGATACTCGATCGCTGTGTCAGCGATCGCGACCAAGGATGTGGCTTCCGTCAAAGTCTTGTGGAGGAATGATAACCGGGAGGAGATGACTTGGGAAGCGGAGGAGGACATGTTGAGGAAGTATCCTCACTTATTCCCTACACCTTCAGGTAATTCTTTGCCCTTACTTGTCAAGTTTTAATTGAAGCATTTGTTTTGTGTAAATGCTATTATGTGGCCATGTGTGGCATTATTGGTATGTCGGGGTTGTGAAAGGAAACTATGTCGCTAATTATAAGTTTGACTCCGAAAGAACATTCGGGGACGAATGTTTCTAAGGGGGGAAGAATGTTACACCCCGCTTTACTGACATGTTTTAGAACGACGTAAGAACTCACAAGTGTTAAGATTTGAGACTTGTAAAAATTTATCTAATTATGAAGTTGTCGAAACGTAATATCAGGATTTAATGGGAGGGCGACACGTGTCACCCCCCCCCCCTTATGGTTGCCTTGGACGAATTAGGCAAGGGCTAAAGGGTCATTTGACCTTTGTAGGATGACTAAGTCTTGCAAGTAGTGAGCTTGAGAATATTGACGAAGTCAAAGGGGCCACAAGGCTTGATATTTAATAAGACCTCATCCAAACCACCCATTTTGTCACGACCCGAACCGGGGCCCGTGACTGGTGCCTTACCCCGGGCACCCTCGTGATACAACATCAGAGAGAATCAGCGGAAATAAAAACATAAACATGAAACAAGAGACATGATAAATAAACAAAGCAACCAAAATAGCTTGCCTTCAGATATATACATAAAAACCCAACAGCTTATCCTTTTACAAACTCGCCACAACAAGATTTTGCACTTCTAAGAAGGATAACAACTATGACGGACAGTGGCCCCGCCATACCACAGAATGTACAAGAACCTCTGCACTGGGTAACATACCAAAAGATAAGCCTCCAAGAAACGGGCTTCCTAACACGAATCGTGATCCTATGGCGAGGATCCACAACCGATGTACCTACTGCGCAGATGAACGCAGCTTCAAGGAGGTCAAGATAACAGTACCAAGTATGTGAAATGAAAATATCAGAAATGAAATCATAACAAATATATAAACAGGAGACATGTATGATAACCAAACTACAGCTCATAACATAAAAGCAGTCATGTCAAGTCAGGGACTCACGCCCTCAAAGTCATCCCTCATGCCCGTGGAACTCCTTCCTCACTTCCGGCAGTCTAGGTACAAACCATGTGATACGTATAACATGTCTCGGCCCATCTCATGGACCCAGTATAGAAACGTGTGGAATACATTCCCGGTTCATCTCATGAACTCGGTAGTCGGATGGAATACATTCGGCCCATCCTACGGACGCGTAGTGAGTGAAATACATTCCCGCTCATCCTTAACGCGGTAGTCGAGTGAAATACATTCCCGGTTCATCCCATGAACGCGGTAGTCGAGTGAAATACATTCCCGGTTCATCCCATGAACGCGGTAGTCGAATGAAATACATTCCCGGTTCATCCCATGAACCGGTAGTCGAGTAAAATACAGTACTTGCACAACAAGGCTATTACACGCAAACATAGGCAAGTTACACACAACTTAAGGTACTATCATTTTATGCCAAAATCCCGGTTCTGACCCTAAAGTATTACATACATTAACTCTTTTATAAAGATACGTTTCTTTCACAAAAGTCACACAATGTTCGTAGTATAAAATAGAGTGACTATCTTTTAAGTAAACCAAAACACTTCCCTTGTAAAATCAAGTAACACATTATTTTCCAAACGTTCAAGTTTGCCTAATTTCAAATGCTCGGTTTCTCATTTTCGAAAGGTTTCAGTAGTTCATAGTTTTAATCACTTAAGAATATAATTCTCCTTTAAAACAAATTTGAGAAACATATGCCTTATGTGAGTAGGTTGTTCTTGTCTATTACAATCTTATAAAGCACCATGATCTAGAAATGTAATATCATTTTGTCTCATCTTAGCTTCTATGCAGATGGAGGTTTCTACTGGTTTTAATAACAATTAGTCAATACATTTCCTTTATTAACGCTGCAATGGTTTGTTCGATACTTAATCTCATTTCCAAATCAAGAAACATTATTCTTTAAAACCAACTACTCATTACTCATGAATGAGGTTTTTACAACATTTTAACAAAATTCATAACAAGTCAAACTAAGTCAAGTCTCTTATCTTTCAAGATCAAGTCTCTTAACTTTCAAAATCAAGTCGTGTATAAGTCAAGTCTCTTATCTTTCAAGATCAAGTCTCTTAACTTTCAAAATCAAGTCGTGTATAAGTCAAGTCTCTTATCTTTCAAGATCAAGTCTCTTAACTTTCTACAATCAATAAACCATTCTTTTACCTACATAAAGTCGTTATAACTAACTTCCCATAAAGCTATTATAACACCCTATGTTTTAAACCAACCAAATCACTTAGCACACGACGCTCACCGTACTACATAGTTCACAACAATCATGCTAGAAAAGATAGGAAGAGGTTCACATACCTCGCGGCGATTATCGACGAATAGCAAAACGCTCCAAGTACTTCAACCCGTCGGCTACTCCTTAAGCCAAGTAGATCACGCCACACGTAGTACTCCACTCCTAAAACGGTCATAGTACTTTTATCAAACCTTTCTCACCATTGAAGACTTATACCAATAAAAGCCCTCTAATTCTACGGAAAATTCTACAAAGACTTCCCGCTTTTACTCACTTTTCCATCTTTTCCAAGGCGAATAATCGTAATATATATACCATATATATATATAAGGCGTAATAATTAAACAACATAAAGAAGTGGGATTACACGCCCAAACGGTAACGCGTTTACTATCACGCCCATAATAACAATAAGTAAAAGAAGGGATTACGCGCCAACCGTAACGCGTTTACTATCACGCCTTCAGAATAATACAATAATTAAAGGGATCACACGCCCAAACGGAACGCGATTGAACAATCTTCCTTAACAGAAATGTAAATACCCAAAGTAAATACATACCCAAAGTAAATCTTGCCCAAAGTAAATACATCCAAAGTAAATCACCCAAAGTAAATACAGTCCTTAAGTTGGGGTCTTTGGCCAACTTTGTCCATTTTACTTATCCAATTACTTCATTAGTCATCCAACTTATATTCCATCTTAATATAAGTTATAGTTACTTTGTTAATTACTTCTTCACAAGTAAGATACGTTTTACCATTTTAATGGCAAACCAATCCTTTCTTTTAACAAGTTAACAAGATCCAACTCTTCCAAACTTTACTCCATATATTATATACTCCATAATATACTTATAATATATGTATAATGACCAATTCACAAAGAGGTTAAGGTTTACTACCTCAAATAGCCCAAAATTATCCAAGAACTTAATGTCGCTCCAAGCAAGTCTTAGCTCCAAATATTTACGTTCCAACTGGCTACAAGCAACCCATGTAAGCTCCTAACCAACTTCTCTTCAAGAACCAACTCCAAAAAGTGAAGAACACTTGTGGTTTCCAACTAGTAAGTTTCGCCAAGGCATGAACAATAGGTTGTGGTGTGAAATCTTTTCCAACTCTTGGTACACAATCTTCCTAACACCTTAGGGAAGAACACTTGAGAGTTTAAGAATTGTTGGACAAATTTAGGTCAAGAAATGGGCTAAAAACGAGAGCAAGGTCAAGGGAGAAGGAGGGAATTTCTTGTCTTGAAATGGTTAAGTGTGGAAGTTTTCATCAACTAAGTGGTGCATATAGGACAACCAAGGGCTGGGATGAAGGCAAGTGTGTGGTTGAGATTGGGGACAAGTGTGTGTGGTCCCACAAGCCACTTGTCCACACAAAATATCTAGCAAGACTTGGCCACTTGTCCAATAATAAATATCTAGCAAGACAAGGCCACTTGTCTTGCCACTTGTTAGCAAATTTCGCCTACGAGGCCACCTAGGGGGGTGACATGTGTCGCCCTCCTACTCGTCCAAAATATTTCATCTTCCGAAAATATCCATAAAGGCAAAAATCTCGAAAACAAAGTTGGCCCCAAGAAACCAGAATTTCTCCCGTGGCCCCACGTGACCAATTCCTAAATAAAATTCCATAATTCTAATATAATTCAAGAAGCCCAAATACCAAACTGGGAATCCACCCCATCAACGAACCTTTTTCCTTCACAGAACCCGGAAACTTTTCCGTCGAAAAATCACATCTTTCTTTCTTTCCAAAATTTCTGTCGTATTCTCGCACGTACATCCTCACCTATATACCCTGGAACTACGGGGTATAACACATTTGTTTACATCTTGACCCTCCATTGTGCTATATAATACTACTAGTAGCAAGACTAAGTGTTATACCCCGTATTTCCAGAGTATGTACGTAAGGACGTACGTAGAAAAGTTTGAAGCTTAAAGTAGGCTTGGCCGATTTTATTTTGTGCACAACACTCGATTAGAGTCGTTTTGACAAACGCTTTACTAAGTTGCATAAGGGAAAATTCCGGCTATGTCATTTATATTTTTTGCGGATTTTTCCGAGAGACGAAACATTTTGGACCAACGGGAGGGTGACATGTGTCACCCTCACATTGGAAGAATTTGGGGCGGCAATTGGACGATTGGGGTCAAGGGAGTAGGTAGGATATTTTGTGATATTTGTGTGGTAGATGGATAAGGTACACATGGATGAATCTTGACCCTACACTTGCCTTGCACTTGGCATGATCTTGGCCATTGGTTGCTATTGCTTGACCTATAAATACCCCTTAGTCAAGACATTTCTTCATCCACAAACCATTTTCTAAGTCTTGAAAATCCCTTCCCTCTGGTAGTGTTTCGTCCAAACACCCCCTCCCCTGGCGAGGCCCTCGCCGAGAGCCCTCCCTGGCCGAAAGTACCCCTCATCCTAGTGCTAGTAGCTGGTACCCCTACCTTGAGTTGTTTTCAGAAATACACCCTCTTGGTAGAAATACTCTCCAAGTATTGTTACTATACCAAAATACCTTGGCCTAAATACCTTGTAGTATTCCAAGGTTACACTTATACGGAAAGCCCAGAAATACTATTATACTTCCCTTCAGTCACAAAACACAACCCTAAGGAAATCTTCATAGCCGATTGAAGTATTAAGAAGAAGTTGCGTAGAACTTCTAAGGGTTGTTTGGAGCGGGTTGGAGCGCCCGGAGTAGGAGCTAAACGTTGCTCATGATCGACATTTAACTTTGGATAATATTGGGCTTATCGAGGTAAATACCTTTGTCCTTATTGTAATTGGAAATTACATACTGTAGTAGTATAGAAATGAATATAAGATTCATAGAAGGGAGTTGAACTGTTATAGAAGAATATTAAAGAAGAAGGACTAAACTGTACTTACATAGGACTGTATTTACAGTAGACTGTGTAGCTTAATGGATAGGGAAGTGCTGCCCGATTTTCCGTAAATAGAGAACCTACTGATTATTCTGCAGAGTAGTCTAGTCATTGATAGACTTGTATAACCCTGATAGGTTGAATGTACTGCGAGTAGCGTATTCTACTCGGAGGGTGGACAAGGCTAGCCGGATTATACCGCGAGCGCTTTTTGCTAATAGTCGATAATCGTCGCGAGGTATGTGATTCTTCCTATCCTCTTGAGCATGATATTTTAAATGAATATATATATAGTACGGTAGACGTACGCGTGTTAACTGAACGTAGTTCTACGGCAATGTCTTTTGACTTAAGCCTGAATAATAAGAATTTTGAAGTATTTCAAAAGAATTAAGAACCGTTTTTGAAAGAAGAGTAATACTTGTTTTTAAAAGCTTAAGAGTTATACTAGCTTTATGGGAAGTTAGGTATAACGGCTTAAGAAAGATAAAAAGAATGGTTTATTAATTTTAAAAGTTAAGAGACTTGATCTTAAAAGATAAGAGACTTGACTCAATTGAATTAAAATGAATTTTGTGTGAAACCTCATTCGTGAGTAATGAGTACTTGGTCTTTTAAAAGGAATAATGTTTTACTGATTTCGGAAATCAGAATGAGTATCGACAACCCACAACAGCGTTAATAAAGGAAAATGTATTGACTAATTATGTATTATTAAAACCAGTAGAAACCTCCATCTGCATAGAAGCTAAGATGAGACAAAATGATATTACATTTCCTAGATCATGGCTGCTGTAATAAGATTGTTATAAACAAGAATAACCTACTCACATATAAGGCATATGTTTCTCAAATTGTTTTAAAGGAGAATTATATCATTAAGTGATTAAAACTATGAACTACGAAACCTTTCGAAAATGAGAAACTTGAGTATTTGAAATTAGGCAAACTTGAAGGTTTGGAAAAGAATGTTGTTACTTAAATTTACAAAAAGAAGTATTTTGATTTACTTCAGAAGATAGTCACTTTATTTTTATAAACTACGGGTATTGTGTGACTTT
Organism: Przewalskia tangutica; assembly: GCA_029844215.1. Taxonomy (NCBI): domain Eukaryota; kingdom Viridiplantae; phylum Streptophyta; class Magnoliopsida; order Solanales; family Solanaceae; genus Przewalskia; species Przewalskia tangutica. The sequence goes on from CM056729.1 coordinate 96,736,052, forward strand.
TGTGAAAGAAGCGGATCTTTTAAAGAGTTAATATGTGAAGTACTTTGGGATAAAACCCGATCTTGTTAATCATATAGTAGAAAGTACCTTGTGTATAACTTGATTGTGTTGGTTTGTGATAGCCTTATAATACTTTCTTGTTGATTTGATAAGTAAACATGCTAGGATGCTACGTGTGTTAGTATCTTGTGATGTTTGTGTAAAGGGGTTTTCCTCGATTGCGCTTAAGTTGTTTAACGATCAGCCGTTATGTTGGTATTATACCACTCACCTTGACTTGCTCGAGGTTGTCGCCTCCGACGCGGTAGACTCAGCGGTCTGTGTGACCTATGATTCGAGAATACCTGCGGGTCCCGGGCCACGCGAGCTACGAGTTCCGGTGTTAGCGCCTTTATGGTCACGCGTGCGTCTACGCGCGGACGCGTTCGGCGGGTTCCGGGAGTAGCTACCTCGACGCGGGAATACCTCACGCGCCTATGAGTTTGGCCTACGCGAGCCGCGAGAGTTCGAGGCTAGACGCGACATTAGATCTGCGGGCGAGTGGCCGCTTTGATCATGTGGCGTCTGACAGATCTCATGATACGCTTTATGACCTTGTTGCACTGTGGGTTTTAGTAGTCGGCTATGCCTTCGCACTTACCAGACGGTTTTATTAGGACACGTGGGACCCGTGTTCATGCGTATTCCTTGATGCTTTTATATCATAGATCAGGCCGGAGGAAGGTATTCCACGCATGATTGATGTGGGCGTGAGACCCATAGTTATATTTGAGTGATGACTTGAGGCGTGAGTCTCGACGTGACAATCGCTATTTATGGAATCGTAGTTTGGTTATCATACATGTCTCGCTTTATATAGACTACAATGATTTCATTTACGCATTTTTCGCCACATACTTGGTACTCAGATCGACTCTTCGGGGTGCGTCACGCCGCAGTAAAGGTACACCGTTGATCCTCGCCTAGTGGTCACAGTCACCTTGGGAAGCTCCGCTTTCTCGGAGGCTTATCATGGTATAGTCCCCGCCGTGTAGCCCATATCTGTGGTATGGCGGGCCTGCCCGTCATTGTTGTCAAAACATTCTAGAGGTCCAGTAGTAATGTTGGGCGAGTTGTATGGGATGTAATCGTCGGATTAAAGTTTTTATATATATGCCAAAGACAACTTTTCTTGATAAACATGTCTTCTTTACATTGTTTCATGTATTGTTTTTATATTCCGCTGATTACTCTGATGTTGTATCACTGGGGTGCCCGGGGTAAGGCACCACTGCCCGTTCGGTCGTGACAAAAGTGGTATCGTGAGCGCTTAATCCTCGGAAAGTGTCTACGCATCGATCCAAGAGTCTTGATTATCGGTGTTGTGCACCACACCAATAATCGTGAGGCTATAGGATATTTAGGATTGGTTTCCATTCTTCTCACTCCGAGATCGTGCCTTAGAGCCGTGTTGTAAGTTGGACCTCTAACGATTTCTTTCCTCACCGCTATGCCTCGCGTAGGCAAACCGCCTGTGAGGGCGCAAATGGCGGAGCCGCGAGCAGAGTTCGTAGGGTTACGGCACAGCCCAATCATCACCGGGTGGTATTTCATTCGGGAGTTATGTTACGTGTTATACCCCGATTTCAGAGTATGCACGAGGCGCACGCATTTAAAGTTTAGCCTTAAAGTTAGGCCAAGTTCGAAAATTGCACAACTCGCTAAAAGAATCGCTTTCCGACGAAACGTTTCCAACTTTCGTAGGTAAATTCGCTATGCCATTTCTAATTTTGCGGATTTTTCCAGACGAAACATTTTGATCAACGGAGGCGACACTTGTCACCCTCCAATTGATCGACTTGAAATCGTCCATTGGACGAATTGGACAAAGAGTGGCACGTTTTTTGTGCCTTTGCACAAGTCAAGGAGTTGGTAGGATATTTTGTGTATGGACACTTGCCTAAATCTTCACCTTACACTTGCCTTGCACTTGGCATCATCTTGGCCCTTGGTTGGCCACTTCTTGACCTATAAATACCCCCTTAAGATGAAGAGTTCTTCATCCACAAATTCCATTCCAAGTCTTGAAAATCCTTCCCTCTCCCTTGTAGCCCTTTCGTCCAACACACCCTTTGAGTGAGCTTGGCAGGCAACCCTCCCCTAGCCTAGAAATCTACCCCCTCCCTTGGTAGAAAAGTTGCCTTCTAGTATTGTTATAATGCCCAAAATACCTAGCCCAAATCCCTTAGTCCTTAGTAGAAGTTGTGAAGAACTTCTAATGTTTTCGAGCTACCAGAGCGCACAACTTAGAGCAAAACCTTGCTCAGCGCGACTTTTATCTAGGATATTATTGGGCTTACCGAGGTAAATAATCCTAACCCTCTTTTGTATTGAGAACGCATCCGTAGAAGTATAAGAATAAGTATTAAATACTTAGAAGAATATTACAGAATAGAATTGAATCATATCACGTAGAAGGGTTTAAAAGAAGAATAATTGAACTATGCTTATATAGAATGCTTTCACAAAGAGACTTATATAGCTCACCGGTAGGGAAGTGCTGCCCGACTTTCCGTAAATTGTGAACCCTCTGCTTAGAATGACCTTGAGTAGTCTAGACTTTGATAGATGTCTGTGACTATTATAGGTGATTCTCTCGCGACATATTCAACTCAAGAGGTTTTCAGAGAAGGTATGTGATTCTTCCTAAAGCATGATATTTTAAATATATATAGTACTGTAGACGCATACGTGTGTTAACTGAATAATAACTACGCAATGTCTTTCGACTTAAGCTGAATAATACTTACGGCAATGTCTTGCGACTTAAGCTGAATAATAAAGATCTTAAAAAGTCTTTCAAAAGAATTATAACACGCTTTGAAAGAAGAAGAATAGTTGTTTTTAAAACAAGAAGCTTAAGAGTTATACTAGCTTTACGGGAAGTTAAGTATAACGGCTTAAGTTTTATAAAAGGAACAGCATTTACTGTGTTTTATAAAAGACTTGTATTGATTTACGAAAGGTATAATAAAGATGGTTTTGGTGAGTAGACATATTGTGATGCTACGTGTTAGTATCTTGTAACGCTTGTGTAAAGAGGTCGGTCTTTACTTACGCTTATGTTGTTTGAACTATGTCGTTATGTTAGTACTATATCACTCACCTCTTGAGACGATACCGGGGTTAAGTCCTCCGACGCGGTAGACTCAGCGGTGCAGGACCATGATTCGAGAATACCTCATGCTGGTCTAGGGGCCTACGCGAGCTACGAGAGTTCCAGTTAGTATGCGGGGTTATGCCTCACGCGTCTATGTGGCCATGCGACAACGAGTCCAGACGCTGCCGAGGAGTAGCACCCTCGACGCGGGTTATACCTCACGGGCCTACGTGAGTGGCCTACGCGGACTCGGAGTTCAGGATTAGGCTTGCAGAATGACAATATGGGCGAGTGGCCTCGCTTCGATCATTCGCAGCCTAGAAAAGACTCAAGCTTTACCTATTGTTGCTCTTGTTTATGATGTGGCACTATGCGCTACCTTGTTTCATACATACTTGCAAAACTGATTTTAAATGATATGTTTTCATTTAAGTACTTTCTGCTTTCACATACTTAGTACTGTATGCACGACTCCTTCTGGGCCGCGTCATGCCGCAGTAAGTGGCAAGTGCTAGATCCGCATCCTTAGGATCTTTTGCATTGGTGTCGTGAGCTCCATCTTCTCCGAGGCTCTACTTTGGTATGATCTCCCAGTTGTAGATAGTTTTGTACAGTCGGTATGGCGGGCCCCTGTCCGCCATAGTTGTATATTTCTTTAGGTTCTGTAGTCATGTTATGCAAGATCGGATGTATCGCTAAACCATGTTTATATATATATTCGGAAAGGCGACGTTTTCCGCATAAACCGTGTCTTATTTTATAAATCGTTTCATGTCTTGTTTTATATTCCGACATTACTCGATGTATGACTACTGGTGCGCCCCAGGCACGACCACGCCCCGAATGGGTCGTGACAAAAGTGGTATCGAGCGATTAATCCTGAAAGTGTCTACACCGTATCTAGTAGAGTCTGATTATCTGTGTTGTGCACCACACCAATAATCGTGAGGCTATAGGATATTTAGGATTGGTTTCCATTCTTCTCATTCCGAGATCGTGCCTTGAGCATGTTATAAGTCGGACTTTCTAACGTATCCCTTTTTCTCATCAGCTTATGCCTCCACGCAAGGCAACCCGGCCCGTGGCGGCCGGCGGAGTCGCTAGTGGACACCTAGAGTCACGAGGCTCGCCGCTATACGCAGACGGCGAGTTCCACGACGCCGCCACCCCAAAGAGACTATCAGACCGCACCTCCCGTCCCACACCGCTGAGGAGATAGGTACAAGGAGATGGCCCGCCATCGCCGTGATCGTGGCGACATAGGCGACAGCCGGATGCGGCGGGCCCCACTCTGCACCCGTGGTTCACCCGAGGCAAAAGTTTGAGGCTACGAGACTTCCCGAGTCAGAGCTCGCCAGAGTTTTACTGGTCGAGGCCGAGGATGATCCGCAGGAGTTCATCCGTCGCCTACAGAGGATTTTGAGAGTGATCGGGCCGAGACCGAGTCCGTGATCTTTGGTTCACATAGCCGTGATACCGCGATGATTGGTTTGATTCGTGAGTTATCCCGGAGAGCACGCGTCCCGCCTACTGGGATGAGTTCTCGAGGCTTTCTCACTCACTTCTTGCCTCCACAGATGGCGAGGGCGCGGCCGATAGATTTTTATCGCCGAGGCGCAGGACGACCGCCGTGAGGAGTACAATGTCGAGTTTGATTCATTGGCTCGATATGTCCCAAAGATTGGTAGCGACATATGGAGGATAGGGTGCACCGCCACCGGCTAGATGATTATATGGCCGAGTCATGCGGTGTTTTCACCTGGTATGGACATTACTCAGATGCAGCTCACGCCTCGATGCGGCGAGAGCGCGAGGCCGTGATAAAGCAGCAGGTAAGGCGCAGACGAGGGTCTTCCGTGGCTATCGTGGGCGGCCTCAAGAAATTGCTCAGATTTGCACCACGCACCAGAGCACTCGCACCATCCTCACACCCGAGTATTCGAGGCGCACTGTGGCCCTGTATCAGACGCCCAGAGTAGCAGAGGATCGCCGACGGACCACCCCAGTGGCCGATGCGGTAGATCCCATTACGGGAAGTGTGGTACTACTTTGAGCTTGTTATTGTAGCCAGCAGGTCACTTTGCGAGGGATCGTCCGACCGGGGGCGCTACGGTGGTAGGCTCACCTTCGTGTTCATTGCCGCTTCATCATCTCCTGCTTACTCGCCGAGGCGTGGTACCATGGGTCAGCAGGTCGCGGCAGGTCATGGCTCGGGTCTTCTAGCGGTCCTCGTAACCGCATTTATGCTTTGTCCACCGACAGATCGTGAGGCCTCACCGATGTCATCACGGTACCTTATCGGTTCGGGTTGATGTATGCTTTGATAGATCCGGTTCTACTGGCCCTATATATCTCCCTTGTTGCTAGTAGGATGGATAGCCCGAGTCCATAGACCTTTGAGGTAGCTACGCCGTGGTGATTCGGTGGTAGCTCGGCGGGTATATAGAGCTTGTCCTGACCATTTACGCCGTCGACTAGCCGACTTGATAGAGTTGGAGATGATCGACTTCGACGTGATCATGGGGACGGATTGGCTAGCTTCTTGTTACGCCAATGTAGACCGCAGAGAGAGAGTAGTACGGTTCGATTTCACGAGGAGCCGCTTGTTGAGTGGGAGGAGCACGATCGCCAAGGCAGTTTATTTCCTACCTCAAGGCTAGGAAGACGCGAAGGTATATCTACCATCTCGCTCGGTGTTTGATATCAAGTCTGTACCAGATTTTCCGCCGCCCAGTGGTCGAGAGTTCCCGACGTGTTTCACGCACTCCGTATCCTCCCGAGAGGAGATTGAGTTTTGTATAGACATATTGCGCACACTCGGCTATTTCCATTCCGCCATACGTAACGGCACCGCCGAGTTGAGAGAGTTGAAGGATCACCAGAGATTTCGGAGAAGCGGTTTTATCGACCTAGTGTTTCTCCCGGGGCGCCGATTGTTCGTGAAGAAGAAGGACGGACGCGCATGTGTTGACTACGGTGCACCAAGGTGACCATTAAGAACGTATACCCCTTCCTGATTGATGATTTGTTCGACCACCGCAGGCGCGAGATGTTTCTCCAAGATTGACCGCGATCGGGCTATCATCAGTTCGAGTCGAGAGGTGGATGTCCTGGGATCGCATTCGGACTTGACGGGCATTATGAGTTCGTGGTCATGTCTTTGGGTTGACCAATGCTCCGCAGATTCATGGATTTGAACCGAGTGTTCAAACCATTTTGGACACGCTTGTGATAGTGTTCATGTCACGACCCGCCCGGCCCGTGGATCGGTGCCTTACCGTGTTATACCCCGTAGTTCCAGGTATATAGGTGAGGATGCACGTAGAATACGACATAAATTTTGGAAAGAAAGAAAGATGTGATTTTTCGACGGAAAAGTTTCCTTTTGTGAAGGAAAAAGGTTCGTTGATGGGAATTGATTCCCGATTTGGTATTTGGGCTTCTTGAATTATATTAGAATTATGGAATTTATTTGGAATTGGTCACGTGGCCCACGGAGAAATTTACTTTGGGGCCCACTTTGTTTTCTAGATTTTTGCCTTTATGGATATTTTCTAAGATGAAATATTTTGGAGCAGTAGAGGCGACACGTGTCACCCCCTAGGTGGCCTCATGGCCAAATTTGTTAACAAGTGGCAAGACAGTGGCCTTGTCTTGCTAGATATTTGCGATGTGGCCAAGTCTTGCTAGATATTTTGTGTGGACAAGTGGCATGGGACCCACACACACTTGTCCCCAATCTCAACCACACACTTGCCTTCATCCTAGCCCTCGGTTGTCCTATATATGCACCCTTAGTTGATGAAAACTTCCACACTTAACCATTTCAAGACAAGAAATTCCCTCCTTCTCCCTTGACCTTGCTCTCGTTTTGAGCCCATTTCTTGACCTAAATTTGTCCAACAATTCTTAAACTCTCAAGTGTTCTTCCCTAAGGTGTTAGGAAGATTGTGTACCAAGAGTTGGAAAAGATTTCACACCCTAACCTATTGTTCACGCCTTGGCGAAACTTACTAGTTGGAAACCCTAAGTGTTCTTCACTTTTGGAGTCGGTTCTTGAAGAGAAGTTGGTTAGAGCTTCTATGGGTTGCTTGTAGCGGATTGAACGAAAGATTTGGAGCTAAGACTTGCTTGGAGCGACATTAAGTTCTTGGATAATTTTGGGCTATTTGAGGTAGTAAACCTTAACCTCTTTGTGAATCGTCATTATACATATATTATAAGTATATTATGGAGTATATAAAATATGGAGTAAAGTTTGGAAAAGTTGGATCTTGTTAACTTGTTAAAAGAAAGGATTGGCCGCTTGCCATTAAAATGGTAAAACGTATCTTACTTGTGAAGAAGTAATTAACAAAGTAACTATAACTTATATTAAGACGGAATATGTTGTATGACTAATGAAGTAATTGGATAAGTAAATGGACAAAGTTGGCCAAGGACCCCAACTTAAGGATCAGATTTACTTTGACAAGATTTACTTGGATCGATTTACTGGATGATTTACTTTGGATCAGATTTACTTTGGATCAGATTTACATTTCGTTAAGGGAAGATTGTTCAATCGCCCGCTTAGGCGTGTGATCCCTTTTTAATTATTGTATTGTTATGAAGGCGTGATAGTAAACCGCTACCGTCAGCGTAATCCCCTTCTTTTACTTGTTGTTACATGAAGGCGTTATAGTAAACCGCTATCGCTTGGGCGTGTAATCCCCTTCTTTATGTTGTTTAATTATTACGCCTATATATATATATGGTATATATATTACTTATTCGCCTTGGAGAAAGATGGAAAAGTGAGTAAAACGGGAAGTACGCTAATTTTCCGTAGAATTAGAGGGCTTTTTATTGGTATAAGTCTTCAATGGTAAGAAAGGTTTGATAGAAGTACTATGACCATTTTAGGAGTGGAGTACTACGTGGCGTGATCTACTTGGCTTAAGGAGTAGCCGACGTCAAGTACTTGAGCGCTTTTGCTATTTGTCGATAATCGTCGCGAGGTATGTGAACCTCTTCCTATCTTTTCTAGCATGATTGTTGTGAACTATGTAGTACGTAGACGCATACGTGCTAAGTGATTTGGTTGGTTTAAAACATGGGTGTTATAATAGCTTTATAGGAAGTTAGTTATAACGACTTTACGTAGGTAAAATAATGGTTTATCGATTGTAGAAAGATAAGAGACTTGACTTATACACGACTTGATTTTGAATGTTAAGAGACTTGATCTTGAAAGATAAGAGACTTGACTTATACACGACTTGATTTTGAAAGTTAAGAGACTTGATCTTGAAAGATAAGAGACTTGACTTAGTTTGACTTGTTATGAATTTTGTTAAAATGTTGTAAAACCTCATTCATGAGTAATGAGTAGTCGGTTTTAAAAGAATAATGTTTTACTGATTTGAAATGAGATTAAGTATCGAACAAACCATTGCAGTAATAAAGGAAATGTATTGACTAATTGTTATTAAAACCAGAGAAACCTCCATCCGCATAAGCTAAGATGAGACAAAATGATATTACATTTCCTAGATCATGGTCGCTTTTATAAGATTGTAATAGACAAGAACAACCTACTCACACATAAGGCATATGTTTCTCAAATTTGTTTTAAAGGAGAATTATATTCTTAAGTGATTAAAACTATGAACTACTAAACCTTTCAAAATGAGAAACTTGAGCATTTGAAATTAGGCAAACTTGAACGCTTGGAAAATAATGTGTTACTTGATTTTACAAGGGAAGTGTTTGGTTTACTTAAAAGATAGTCACTCTATTTTATACTACGAACATCAGGTGACTTTTGAAAGAAACGATCTTTTAAAAGAGTTAATGTATGTAATACTTTAGGTCGAACCGGATTTTGGCATAAAACGATAGTACCTTAAGTTGTGTGTAACTTGCCTATGTTTGCGTGTAATAGCCTTGTTGCAAGTAATCGTATTTTATGACACGGCTCATGGGATGAACCGAATGTATTTCATTCGACTACCGCTCACGGATGAACCGAATGTATTTCACTCGACTACCGCTCATGGATGAACCGAATGTATTTCACTGACTACCGCTCACGGGATGAACCGAATGTATTTCACTCGACCATCGCCCACGGATGGACCGAATGTATTCCATCCGACTACCGAAGTTCACGATGAACCGGAATGTATTCCACACGCTTTACATCGGGTCCATGACGGGCCGAGACATGTTATACGTATCACATGGTTTGTACCTAGATCACGGTGAGGAAAGGAGTTCCACGTGAGGGATGACTTTGAGGCGTGAGTCCCGACTCGACATGATCGCTTTTATGTTATGAGTGTAGTTTGGTTATCATACATGTCTCTGCTTTATATGCATCGTTATGATTTCATTTATGATTTTTCAGTTTCACATACTGCAATTGTAGATCGACCTCCTTCGGGCCGCTCATGCCGCAGTAGAGGTACATCGGCCAGGATCCTCGCTCATGGATCACGTCAACAGATTGGGAAGCCCCGCTTCTCCGAGGCTTATCTTTTGGTATGTTACCTCGAGTCCGTAGGTTCTTGTACATTCGTGGTATGGCGGGCCCCGTCCCGTCATAGTTATTGTCACTTGCAGGTCTGTAGAAATGCGTAGTTTGTAAAAAGGATAATCGCTCGGTTTTATGAATATATACGTATGCAACCGCTTGGTTGGCCTGCTTATTTATCATGTCTCTTGTTTCATGTTTATGTTTTTATTTCCGCTGATTCTCTCGATGTTGTATCACGAGGTGCCCGGTAAGGCATCACCACGCCCCGGCTCGGTCGTGACAAAAGTGGTATCGAGCGCTTAGTCCTCGAAAGTGTCTACATCGTGTCAGTAGAGTCTTGATTATCGGTGTGTTGTGCACCACATCTATAATCGTGAGGTCGCAGGACATTTAGGATTGGTTTCTATTCTTCTCACTCGAGATCGTGCCTTAGAGAGTGGTTATAAGTCGACTCTCCGACGTATTCTTATGTGCCGCTTATGCCTCCACGCAAGGCAATCGGGCCTGGCGGCAAGGCAGCCGAGGAGCCGAGCAGAGCACGGAGGGTTACCGGCGCAGGCCCGGGCCGTTACACGAGATAGTGCTTCCGACGGCGAAGTTGGCGCCGCCACGGGCAGAGTTTAGAGCCGCAACAGATGGCCGAGACTACAAGACTGAGCCTCCACCCCACACCGGAGCAGATGAGATGGGTACAAGGAGATGGTCGCCATCGCCGTGGTCGGCCGATATGAGGAGAGGCCGGACGCAGCAGCCTCCACCCCAAGAGCACCGTAGTTCACCCCGAGCGCATGGGCTGAGACTACGACTTTTCGATTGTAGCCCGCCGTTTCATGGATCGAGTCAAGATGACCTCGTGAGTTTATCCGACAGCCTACAATGATCGCGAGAGTGATCGAGTCTCGCAGGCGTAGTCGGTGGTATTGGTTCGCATCACCGCGTGATACCGCAATGATCGTTTGATTCACGGAATCGCCCCGAGGGGAACATGCGCTCCCAAAGAAGGCGAAGTTCTCGGCGGCATTTCTTGCACATTTCTTGCCTCCAGATGATGAGGGCTCGCCGACAGATTTTTGACGCATGGCGCATCGGCGCATTTGCCAGGAGTACAACGTGGAGTTTGACTCGTTGGCTGGTATGTCCCCGCCTTTAGTGACCGATATGGAGGACAGAGTGCACCGCCACGCCACCGGCTCGATGATTACTTGGCGAGGCTTGTTCGGTGTAGCTCTTCACCGGCATGGACATTGCCCGCACGCAGCTCATGCACTGGATGCGAGGCACGGAGAGGTCGACGAATGACCGGATCGCCAGGAAGGCCGTAAAGCAGGGTCCTTTGGTAACTTGCGAGGCGGACAGCCTCGCAAAGTTAGTTATGCACTTTCGCCAAGATGCAGTGGTCCTCCGCGCCTTCGTGACATTCGGGTATTCGAGCCGGTCGTGGCTCCGTGGCTTCGGTTCACGATATACGTGAGTTCTAGCCGCCAGGATTCATGTCCCCATCAGTGCACGATGGCGTGCGCCATCCCGGGAATGTCGCTTTTTATCGGTGCTTGTTTCACCGCGCGCCGTGGCCATGTGACGAGAGAATGTGCTTATAGGAGGGTACCGCAAAGATGACGCAGCCTACCGGATCGCGGTGTTCATCGCTTTCATGCGCATACTGCAGGCGTGCCTATGATTAGAGTGAAGCAGATACAGTATATCCTTAACCTCTAGAGTTTTGTTTGCGCGATATGATGATCTTATTATTGTGTGCTATGTACAGATAGCATTGTGTTAAGTATAACTTAGAGAACATGACTAGTCAAGAGGTAAGTTTGGGGTCATGGAAGGTGTGAACCTTAGAATATTATAAGTGAGACCTTAGATGCGAGGCCGTCTTGAGTAAAAGATTTGTTTACGATTGACCTTTGTCGGAGTGCATAGTATACGAGGGGTAAAAAATTGTGTGATAAGTCCCCGAGTGGTGTGAATTATATAAGGATAGTTATGATAAGACCACTAGGTTTGCGTAACTTGATTATCGAGATTGTTCCGGATCGGAACAAGAGTTTGGCGCGCAAATGGGTGGGTTGAGGCAAGGTTGCGGTCAACCCGCAGCCCAGCTTGGGGTGGGGCCGAGGTGGTCCCGCCATGGTGGTAGGTCACGAGAGTGCTAGGCCCAGTGTAGGTAACCATCGACGTTCGTGGACGCGCTCGACCGAATCGATCGTGAAGCGCGGAATGGCCTTAGAGTAAATCAAGCTAGTGGAGCTGTTGTGAGATTAGAAATGATTCTCATTGGCTTGGATTTGAGTTTTGCGACATGTTATATTCGGGCCATCGGTGGCATGATCGGCTTTGTAAGTATAAGAGTGAAGACTATACCGACGCAAGTACGCTTGGGAGATTTAGAAGGAACATTCGACGAATGTTTCTGGGGAAGAATGTTATACCGTAGTTCCGTGGTATATAGGTGAGGATGACGCGAGAATACGATATAAATTTTGGAAAGAAAGAAAGACGTGATTTTTCGACTAAAAGTTTCCTGTTTTGTGAAGGAAAAAGGTTCGTTGATGGGAATTGATTCCCAGATTTGGTATTTGGGCTTCTTGAATTATATTAGAATTATGGAATTTTATTTCCGAATTGGTCACGTGGGCCCAGGAGAAATTTACGCTTTTGGGGCCCACTTTGTTTTCGAGATTTTTGCCTTTATGGATATTTTCTAAGATGAAATATTTTGACGCAGTAGAGGGCGACACGTGTCACCCCAGGTGGCCTCATGGCGAAATTTGCTAACAAGTGGCAAGACAATGGCCTTGTCTTGCTAGATATTTTATGGACAAGTGGCCAAGTCTTGCTAGATATTTTGTGTGGACAAGTGGCTTGTGGGACCCACACACACTTGTCCCCAATCTCAACCACACACTTGCCTTCATCCTAGCCTCGTTGTCCTATATATGCACCTTAGTTGATGAAAACTTCCACACTTAACCATTTCAAGACAAGAAATTCCTCCCTTCTCCCTTTGACCTTGCTCTCGTTTTGAGCCCATTTCTTGACCTAAATTTGTCCAACAATTCTTAAACTCTCAAGTGTTCTTCCCTAAGGTGTTAGGAAGATTGTGTACCAAGAGTTGGAAAAGATTTCACCCCTAACCTATTGTTCATGCCTTGGCCGAAACTTACTAGTTGGAAACCCTAAGTGTTCTTCACTTTTTGGAGTTAGTTCTCAAGAGAAGTTGGTTAGGAGCTTCATGGGTTGCTTGTAGCGGATTGGAACGGAAAGATTTGAGCTAAGACTTGCTTGGAGCGACATTAAGTTCTTGGATAATTTGGGCTATTTGAGGTAGTAAACCTTAACCTCTTTGTGAATTGGTCATTATACATATATTATAAGTATATTATGGAGTATATAAAATATGGAGTAAAGTTTGGAAAAGTTGGATCTTGTTAACTTGTTAAAAGAAAGGATTGGCCGCTTGCCATTAAAATGGTAAAACGTATCTTACTTGTGAAGAAGTAATTAACAAAGTAACTATAACTTATATTAAGATGGAATATGTTGTATGACTAATGAAGTAATTGGATAAGTAAATGGACAAAGTTGGCCAGGACCCCAACTTAAGGATCAGATTTACTTTGGACAATATTTACTTTGGATCAGATTTACTTTGGACAGATTTACTTTGGATCAGATTTACTTTGGATCGTATTTACATTTCTAAGGGAAGATTGTTCAATCGCCCGTTTGGGCGTGTGATCCCTTTTTAATTATTGTATTGCATGAAGGCGTGATAGTAAACCGCTACCGTCGCGTAATCCTTCTTTTACTTGTTGTTATTATGAAGGCGTTATAGTAAACCGCGTACGCTTGGGCGTGTAATCCTCTTCTTTATGTTGTTTAATTATTACGCCTTATATATATATATGGTATATATATTACGTTATTCGCCTTGGAGAAAGATGGAAAAGTGAGTAAAACGGGAAGTCTGCTAATTTTCCGTAGAATTAGAGGGCTTTTTATTGGTATAAGTCTTCAATGGTAAGAAAGGTTTGATAGAAGTACTATGACCATTTTAGAGTGGAGTACTACGTGTGGCGTGATCTACTTGGCTTAAGGAGTAGCCGACGGTTGAAGTACTTGGAGCGCTTTGCTATTTGTCGATAATCGCCGCGAGGTATGTGAACCTCTTCCTATCTTTTCTAGCATGATTGTTGTGAACTATGTAGTACGGTAGACGCATACGTGCTAAGTGATTTGGTTGGTTTAAAACATAGGTGTTATAATAGCTTTATAGGAAGTTAGTTATAACGACTTTATGTAGGTAAAATAATGGTTTATCGATTGTAGAAAGATAAGAGACTTGACTTATACACGACTTGATTTTGAAAGTTAAGAGACTTGATCTTGAAAGATAAGAGACTTGACTTATACACGACTTGATTTTGAAAGTTAGGAGACTTGATCTTGAAAGATAAGAGACTTGACTTAGTTTGACTTGTTATGAATTTTGTTAAATGTTGTAAAACCTCATTCGCGAGTAATGAGTAGTTGGTTTTAAAAGAATAATGTTTTAACGATTTGAAATGAGATTAAGTATCGAACAAACCATTGCAGCGTTAATAAAGGAAATGTATTGACTAATTGTTATTAAAACCAAGAGAAACCTCCATCCGCATAGAAGCTAAGATGAGACAAAATGATATTACATTTCCTAGATCATGGTCGCTTTTATAAGATTGTAATAGACAAGAACAACCTACTCACACATAAGGCATATGTTTCTCAAATTTGTTTTAAAGGAGAATTATATTCTTAAGTGATTAAAACTATGAACTACTAAACCTTTCAAAATGAGAAACTTGAGCATTTGAAATTAGGCAAACTTGAACGCTTGGAAAATAATGTGTTACTTGATTTTACAAGTGGAAGTGTTTTGGTTTACTTAAAAGATAGTCACTCTATTTTATACTACGAACATTGTGTGACTTTTGTGAAAGAAACGTATCTTTTAAAAGAGTTAATGTATGTAATACTTTAGGTCGAACCGGATTTTGGCATAAAATGATAGTACCTTAAGTTGTGTGTAACTTGCCTATGTTTGCGTGTAATAGCCTTGTTGTGCAAGTATCAGATTTTACGACTACGGTTCATGGATGAACCGAATGTATTTCAATCGACTACCGCGTTCATGGAATGAACCTGAATGTATTTCACTCGACTACCGCGTTCATGGGATGAACCGGGAATGTATTTCACTCGACTACCGCGTTCATGGGATGAACCGGGAATGTATTTCACTCGACTACCGCGTCCATGGGATGGACCGGGAATGTATTCCATCCGACTACCGAGTTCATGAGATGAACCGGGAATGTATTCCACACGTTTCTATACTGGGTCCATGAGATGGGCCGAGACATGTTATACGTATCACATGGTTTGTACCTAGACTGCCGGAAGTGAGGAAGGAGTTCCACGGGCATGAGGGATGACTTTGAGGGCGTGAGTCCCTGACTTGACATGACTGCTTATGTTATGAGTTGTAGTTTGGTTATCATACATGTCTCGCTTTATATAGTTATGATTTCATTTCTGATTTTTCGATTTCACATACTTGGTACTTGCGACCTCCTTCGGCTGCGTTCATGCCGCAGTAGAGGTACATATTGTGATCTCGCCATAGGATCACAATTCAGATTGGAAGCCCGTTTATCCGGAGGCTTATCTTTTGGTTTGTTACCCTGAGTCTGTAGGTTCTTGTCCATTCAGGGGTATGGCGGGGCCCTGTCCCGTCATAGTTATTGTCACTTCTTAGAGGTCTGTAGTACTGTTGTGGGCAGAGTTTGTAAAAAGGATAACTGTTCGGGTTTTATGAATATATACAGAAGGCAATCGCTTTTGGTTGCTGTTTATTTATCATGTCTCTTTCATGTTTATGTTTTTATTTCGCCGATTCTCTCGATGTTGTATCGAGGGTGCCCGGTAAGGCGATCACGGGCCGGTTCGGTCGTGACACCCGCACCCTAGTGATACAACATCGAGTAATCACGAACATAAAGACAATACATAAAACCAATGTAATGAGACAGTTGAAATAAGAAGACAAAGCTAACCAAAACGGTTACCTTCGATATATATATATATCAATAGCAATTTGAATAGCATAACCTCTTACAAATTCTGCCCACAACAAGATTTCTGCACTTAAGAATGATACGACAACAATGGCGGACAGGTTCCGCCATACCCCGAATGTAAATACCTACAACGACAGGACTATACTAAGATAAGCCTCCGAGAAACGGAGCTTTCCCAAACGCCAATCGTGACCCTAAGAGCGGATCGATCGGTGTACCTTTACTGCAGATGAACGCACTTCAAGCGAGGTCAAGATAACAGTACCAAGTATGTGAAATCAAAATAAATAATGTAAATGAAATCATAGTAGTTCATATAAAGCAGAGACATGTATGATAACCAAACTACGCTCACAATAAATAAGCAATATGCTAAGTCGTGACTCACGCCTCAAAGTCATCACAATAGAACCGCACGGTAAGTACGGCGCATAGCCGACTACTAAGACCCACGCATCGTAAATACCATAAATCAGATCACGAGGTCTTTCTGCACCGCACTACGATCGGCCGCCACTCGCCCGCAGATCACCGCGGCGCGTCTATCCTCGAACTTATCGCAGCCCGCATAGGTCACACACGCACCCGCATGAGGTATTCTCGAATCATAGTCACGCATCGCACGAGGTATACCTCGTGACGGAGGCGCTTAACCCCAGATCCGCCAGGCTCCCGCACCCGCATAGTATCAAAAGACCGCATAGTCTCACTGCATCGCATAGGGAATCCCGCGATCAGGCTAAACACCGAATGATCAATCTCGAGCATACCGCTGCTCCGCATAGTCACAAGGATTTGACAGCCGATAGACTCGCATCAAGGGCGTGGCAAGCCCTCTGATAATAAGTCAAGGGGGTAGGTGATATAATAACAAGATAATGGACTTACCGCTTAGCAACGTAAGACAGCAAGAATGACCCCTTACATAACAACCACAAGATACTAACACACGTAGCATCCTAACATGTTTACTTATCAAATCAACAAGAAAGTATTACAAGGCTATCACAAACCAATACAATCAAGTTATTCACACAAGGTACTTTCTACTAACAAGTTCGGGTATCTATTCCCAAAGTACTTCATTCATTAAATCTTTTACAAGAATCATTTCTTTCACATAAGTCACACAATACCCGTAGTACAAAAAGAGTGATCGTTTTTTAAGTAAACCAAAACACTTACCTTTGTAAAATCAAGTAACAACGTTATTTTCCAAACGCTCGAGTTTGCCTAATTTCAAATGTTCACGCTTTCTTATTTTAGAAAGGTTTCATTGCTCATATTATTAACCACGTAATAATATAATCCTCTTTAAAACAACTCGAGAAACATATGCCTTATATGCGTAGGTTATTCTTGTTCATAATCAACTGAAAGCAAATGTGATCTAGGAAATGTAATATCATTTTGTCTCATCTTAGCTCCTATGCAGATGGAGGTTTCTACTGGTTTTAATAATACTTTATTAGTCAAAACATTTTCTTTTATTAACGCTGCAGTGGTTTGTCGATACACATTCTGATTTCAAATCAAGAAACATTAACCCTTTTAAAACCAAGTACTCATTACTCACGAATGAGGTTTCACACAAAATTCACATAATTCATTTAAGTTAAGTCTCTTATCTTACAAGATCAAGTCTCTTAACTTCTAAAATAATTTAAATCATTCGCTTTATCTTTCTTAAGCCGTTATACCTAACTTCCCATAAAGCTAGTATAACTCTTAAGCTTTTAAAACCAAGTATTACTCTTCTTTTAAAAATGCTTTAATTCTCTTGAATTACTTCAAGATCATTATTATTATTCGCTTAAGTCAAAAGACATTGCTGCACAACCACGCTCAATTAACACCCGCACGTCTACCGTACTACATAGTTATACACACATCATGCTAGAAGAGATAGGAAGAGGTTCACATACCGCGACGATTATCGACTATTAGCAAATCGCTTCCACGCTATAACCCGGCTAGCTTGGTCCACCTTCTCAAGTAGCCCATGCTACTCGCAGAACATTCAACCTATACAAAGTTATACAAGTCTATCAAAGTCTAGACTACTCAGAGAATAAATCTAGATACAAGATCCTACGGAAAATTGGCACTTCCCTACCCACAACTACACAAGCCTACTGTCAGAATACGGTCCCATGTAATTACAGTCGCTTCTCTTCTTTAAATTCAGGCTTAAGTCCAAAGACATTGCCACAAATATATGTTCAGTTCTATATATAGTATACTTCAACTATATATTCCAATAACATGTAATTTCCAATTACAATAGGGGGACAAGATAATTACCTCGATAAGCCCATAATTATCCAAGTATAGATGTCGATCCTGGGCAACGTTTAGCTCCAACTCCGTGCGCTCCAACCCGCTCCAAACCACCCTTAGAAGTTCTAACCAACTTCTACATAACACTCCAACTAACTATGGAGATTTTCCTTAGTGGTTTCGGTTTTGCCAGATCGACGGGAAGTATAATAGTATTTCTGGTTTTTCAGATAGGTATAACCTTAGAATACTACAAGGTATACGGCTAAGGTAATTTGGGCATTATAACAATACTTGGAGAGTATTTCTACACCACAAAGGGGGGTATTATACGAAAACAACTAGGCTAGGGGGGGTACCCCACGGCTAGCACCACAAAGAGGGGGGGAGGGCTCTCGGCCAAGGGGGAGGGGGATGGTGTTGGACGAGAACACTTCTAAGAGAGGGGGAGGATTTTTAAGACTTAGGAAAATATTTGGATGAAGAAGTCTTCACTAAGGGGGGGTATTTATAGGTCTAGCAAAGGCCAACCAATGGCCAAGATCTTGCCAAGTGCAAGGCAAGTGTAGGGCCAAGATCTTGCCAAGTGCACCTTATCCATCTACCACCAAAATATCCTACCTACTACTTGACAAAAATCCACCCAAATTGTCCACCATTGACCGCCCAAGCATATCCAATGAGAGGGTGACAAGTGTCGCCCTCTTGTTGGTCCAAAATGTTTCGTCTCTCGGAAAAATCCGCAAAAATTAAAAATGACATAGCCGGAATTTTCCCTACGAAAGCTGTGGAAACGTTTCGTCGAAAAACGACTCTAATCGGGTGTTGTGAACAAATAATTTTCGGCCAAGCCACTTTAAAGCCCAAACTTTCTACGTACGCCCCACGCATATACCGAAATACGGGGTATAACATTCTCCCCTCCTTAGAAACATTCGTCCCGAATGTTCCTTCTAAGTCTCAAAAACAAACGTGCGCCAGTATAGTCTTCACTACTATACTTACGAGAACAAACCTGCCACGCCTGGCCACAGAAACACCCGCGCACATACTTCTATTCAAGTCCACGAGGAAAAACCTCTAACATCACCAAAATGATACCACTTTTGTCACTTTGTCGCGAGCCCTGCTCCGATGACCCAACAAATGGTACCGGCCGCTGCGATCCTCGAGGTTGTCGTGACACTCGAACTCTTACCACACTTCGAGCATCGCCATCGCTTTCCAAAACTCGGGGTTACTATCTCTAACGTGGTCATCATTAACTGGGAACACTCTGAATGGATCTCCGATACTTTCTCGAACATAACAATACGAAAGACCGGACGCATCGCCTTCCTAAGCTCGGACGAAAAGCTAACGATAGGCAACCCGCCTATTCTTCACATGTACTCAAAAGGCCCAAAGTAACTCGCTAAGTTCCTCTGCTTTCCAAAACTCGCCACACCCTATCCGGTGGTACTTTCAAGAAGATCGACCGTCAACTCGAACTTAAGCCGCCGCCGATTATCCGCACGATTCTCCGAGTTGCGAACCTCTTCTCGACAAGCTTCACCCTATCCATAGTCCGCCGGAACAAGCTCGAACCAACTATCTGAACCTTGCCAACATCGAACCAATCGACCGGCAACTTACACTTCCGCCCCTACAAGGCTTCATAAGGCGACATTCGAACACTGAAATGGTAGCTTAAACACTCCCTCCACAGGAGACAACAATTCTCACAACTACCCCTGAAATCCAAACACTGGCCCGAGGGCGAATGCGATACGGAGACTCACCTGAGTTCCTAACCCTGCTGTAAAAACTTTAGAAAACGAAAATAGCCACCACTGGCTTCACTGCTCGCCATAAGGTGAAGGTAGGCACCCTGCAGCCTTACAACCTTTCCGATAAATCAACATTACCGAGTGAACGGTCCCGATCAAGAACACGGGGCTGCCCCATCGACCGACCACCGTCGAACGCACCCACGAACTCAGACACTGTTAACTAAACTTGGGCCTAACACCTCATGACCCTACCTTAAGCGGGACCACCACAACCGACCCCACCACCAAACATGCCGCTGGTTGACCCGCAACGTGGCCTCAACCCGACCCTAACGCGACAATACTAGCTCCCGATCCGAACAATCTCACTAATCACGTTACGAAAACCTAGCGGTCTTCTTAGCTCAACTACCCTCTTTCATTCCACACTACTCAGGGACTTATCCCAAACATAGATCACGTGCACTATGCACTCCGATAAGGATCAAACATAACACTACACCTTTTCTCGAGATGGCCTTACCTCTAAGGTCTCTACGTATAAAACTCTAAGGCTCACACCTTCTCTATCCCCCAAATCTTACTTGGTTAACTAACCAAGATTTCTAATCACAATTTTATCACACCGCTATCAGAACATAGCACCTATGATATACCCATCTTATCACACATACTGATCTCTAGAGGGTTAAGGATATACCTGTAACTACTGTTTCACTCCCCTTAGTCGTTCTTATCAAACTCGCCTGTAGGCATACGTGAGGAGATGACAAACTACCCACCGATCCTGAAGGCTAAGTCCTCCTACAAGGACACTCTTCGACACCAGACCCTGACGGTCATAGGTACAACAAGTACCAACTAAAAGACGACATTCCCCGGGATGACGTCTGTCACACTGTGAACCGGAAGCCCTGGAGTTCTGACCAACTCCTGCATACCCCGAACGTCCTGAACCCCGTGGAGGACCTCTCAGACCGTGGATGTGTATAATCTAATCCACGCGAGGTGACTCGCCGAAAGTTACCAAAGGACCTTCACGCTCGCCTCTTCGTTGTCCTTCGTTAACCCGATCTATACGCTTTCTCGCCGCGCATAAGCCCGTACACAGGCCATGCTCAAGCCTAACTGAAGGATTACTCTTGCACAACCTTCTTTTAGGTAGTCATCAAGACTCGTGGTACAATGGTATACTCCCTGGTAGCCAAATCTATAGCTAGTAATGTGGTCGCTTTGCAATCTATATTCTCTGCTCTGCCGTGGAACCAAGGTTCAAATGTCATGGCCGCAGAGGAATCGCCGCTGCCAAACTCTTTGGGCTAGTGACGCCAGAAATCCCCGAATAAGCACTACCCTAGGTAATGATTGGGCTGTGCCTCGCAACCCTCGAACTCTACTTGCAGCCTCCGCCGCTTGCCTCGTGGTCCGGTTGCTACGCGAGGCATAACGATAAGTGGAAAGAATTTTGTCGAGGGTCCAACTTACAACACGCCTCTAAGGCACGATCTCGAGTGAGAAGAATAGAAACCAATCCTAAATATCCTATAGCCTCACGATTATTGCGTGGTGCACAACACACCGATAATCAATACTCATCGATACGGCCTCAGACACTTTCCGAGGATTAAGCGCTCGATACCA
The DNA here is from genome assembly GCA_029844215.1 of Przewalskia tangutica. Taxonomy (NCBI): domain Eukaryota; kingdom Viridiplantae; phylum Streptophyta; class Magnoliopsida; order Solanales; family Solanaceae; genus Przewalskia; species Przewalskia tangutica. The sequence continues at coordinate 96,757,529 of CM056729.1, forward strand.
CTTTTGTCACGACCGCCCGGCCCGTGGATCGTGCCTTACCCCGCACCCTAGTGATACAACATCAGTAATCACGAACATAAAGACAATACATAAAACCAATGTAATGAGACGTTGAAATAAGAAGACAAAGCAACTAAAAACGGTTACCTTCGATATATATATATATATCAATAGCAATTTGAACAGCATAACCTCTTACAAATTCTGCCCACAACAAGACATGCACTTAAGAATGATACGACAACAATGGCGGACAGGGCCGCTATACCCCGAATGTAAATACCTACAACGACAGTGGACTATACCAAGATAAGCCTCCGAGAAACGGAGCTTTCCCAAACGTCGAATCGTGACCCTAAGAGCGGATCGATCGGTGTACCTTTACCGCGGCATGAACGCAGCCTCAAGAGGTCAAGACAACAGTACCAAGTATGTGAAATCAAAATAAATAATGTAAATGAAATCATAGTAGTCTATATAAAGCAGAGACATGTATGATAACCAAACTACGATCACAATAAATAAGCAAATATGCCAAGTCGTGACTCACGCCTCAAAGTCATCACAATAGAACCGTGACGGTAAGTACGAAGGCATAGCCGACTACTAAGACCCACGCACTAAATACCATAAATCGTATCACGAGGTCTTTCTGCATCGCACTACACGATCGGCCGCCACTCGCCCGCAGTATCACCGCGCGTCTATCCTCGAACTTACCGCACTCCGCATAGGTCACACACGCACCGCATGAGGTATTCCTCGAATCATAGTCACACGCATCGCCTCGAGGTATACCCCGACGGAGGCGCTTTAACCCCAGATCCGCCTCAGGCTCCCGCACCCGCATAGTATCAAAAGACCGCATAGTCTCAATGCATCGCATAGGAATCCCCGCATCGGGCTAAACACCCGAATGATCAATCCTCGAGCATACCGCCGCTCGATAGTCACAAGGATCGCATAGCCGTATAGACCGCGATCGCGGTGGCAAGCCCTCGGTATAATAAGTCGGGGTAGGTGATATAATAACAAGATAATGGACTTACCGCTTAGCAACGTAAAGACAGCAAGAATGACCCCTTACATAACAACCACAAGATACTAACACACGTAGCATCCTAACATGTTTACTTATCAAATCAACAAGAAAATATTACAAGGCTATCACAAACCAATACAATCAAGTTATTCACACGCGTACTTTCTACTAACAAGTTCGTATCTATTCCCAAAGTACTTCATTCATTAAATCTTTTACAAGAATCATTTCTTTCACATAAGTCACACAATACCGTAGTACAAAAAGAGTGATCGTTTTTTAAGTAAACCAAAACACTTACCTTTGTAAAATCAAGTAACAACGTTATTTTCCAAACGCTCGAGTTTGCCTAATTTCAAATGTTCACGTTTCTTATTTTAGAAAGGTTTCATTGCTCATATTATTAACCACGTAATAATATAATCCTCTTTTAAAACAACCCGAGAAACATATGCCTTATATGCGAGTAGGTTATTCTTGTTCATAATCAACTGATTAAAGCAAATGTGATCTAGGAAATGTAATATCATTTTGTCTCATCTTAGCTCCTATGCAGATGGAGGTTTCACTGGTTTTAATAATACTTTATTAGTCAAAACATTTTCTTTTATTAACGCTGCATGGTTTGTCGATACACATTACGATTTCCAAATCAAGAAACATTAACCCTTTTAAAACCAAGTACTCATTACTCACGAATGAGGTTTCACACAAAATTCACATAATTCATTTAAGTTAAGTCTCTTATCTTACAAGATCAAGTCTCTTAACTTCTAAAATAATTTAAATCATTCGCTTTATCTTTCTTAAGCCGTTATACCTAACTTCCCATAAAGCTAGTATAACTCTTAAGCTTTTAAAACCAAGTATTACTCTTCTTTAAAAACAGTTCTTAATTCTCTTGAACTACTTCAAGATCATTATTATTATTCGCTTAAGTCAAAAGACATTGCCGCACAACCACGTTCAATTAACACCGCACGCTCACCGCACTACATAGTTATACACACATCATGCTAGAAGAGATAGGAAGAGGTTCACATACCTCGCGACGATTATCGACTATTAGCAAATCGCTTCCATCGCTATAACCCGGCTTAGCCTCGTTCACCTTCTCAAGAGCCCATGCTACTCGCAGAACATTCAACCTATACAAAGTTATACAAGTCTATCAAAGTCTAGACTACTCGGTAGAATAAATCTAGATACAAGATCCTACGGAAAATTGGCACTCTTCCTACCCACAAACTACACAAGCTTCACTGAATACACCCCATGTAATTACAGTCGATTCTCTTCTTTAAATTCAGGCTTAAGTCCAAAGACATTGCCACAAATATATGTTCAGTTCTATATATAGTATACTTCAACTATATATTCCAATAACATGTAATTTCCAATTACAATAGGGGGACAAGATAATTACCTCGATAAGCCCATAATTATCCAAGTATAGATGTCGATCCTGGGCAACGTTTAGCTCCAACTCCGTGCGCTCCAACCCGCTCCAAACCACCCTTAGAAGTTCTAACCAACTTCTACACAACACTCCAACTAACTATGGAGATTTTCCTTAGGGTTTCGGTTTTGTGACTGACGGGAAGTATAATAGTATTTCTGGGTTTTTCGTATAGGTATAACCTTAGAATACTACAAGGTATACGGCTAAGGTAATTTGGGCATTATAACAATACTTGGAGAGTATTTCTACACCACAAAGGGGGGTATTATACGAAAACAACTAGGCTAGGGGGGGTACCCCACGGCTAGCACCACAAAGAGGGGGGGAGGGCTCTCGGCCAAGGGGGAGGGGGATGGTGTTGGACGAGAACACTTCTAAGAGAGGGGGAGGATTTTTAAGACTTAGGAAAATATTTGATGAAGAAGTCTTCACTAAGTGGGTATTTATAGGTCTAGCAAAGGCCAACCAATGGCCAAGATCTTGCCAAGTGCAAGGCAAGTGTAGGGCCAAGATCTTGCCAAGTGCACCTTATCCATCTACCACCAAAATATCCTACCTACTACTTGACAAAAATCCACCCAAATCGTCCACCATTGACCGCCCAAGCCTATCCAATGAGAGGGTGACAAGTGTCGCCCTCTTGTTGGTCCAAAATGTTTCGTCTCTCGGAAAAATCCGCAAAAATTAAAAATGACATAGCCGGAATTTTCCCTACGAAAGTGGAAACGCTTTCAAAAAAACGACTCTAATCGGGTGTCAGGAACAAATAATTTTCGCCAAGCCACTTTAAAGCCCAAACTTTCACGCACGCCCCACGCATATACCGAAATACGGGGTATAACATTCTCCCCTCCTTAGAAACATTCGTCCCGAATGTTCCTTCTAAGTCTCAAAAACAAACGTGCGCCAGTATAGTCTTCACTACTATACTTACGAGAACAAACCTGCCACGCCTGGCCACAGAAACACCCGCGCACATACTTCTATTCAAGTCCACGAGGAAACACCTCTAACATCACCAAAATGATACCACTTTTGTCACTTTGTCGCGAGCCCGCTCGATGACCTAACAAATGGTACCGGCCGCCATGATCCCCGAGGTTGTCGACACTCGAACTCTTACCACACTTCGAGCATCGCATCGCTTTCCAAAACTGGGTTACTATCTCTAACGTGGTCATCATTAACGGGAACACTCAATGGATCTCCGATACTTTCTAACATAACAATACGAAGACCGGACGCATCGCCTCCTAAGTCGACGGAAAAGCTAACGATAGGCAACCCGCCTATTCTTCACATGTACTCAAAAAGGCCCAAAGTAACTCGCTAAGTTCCTCTGCTTTCCAAAACTCGTCACACCCTATCCGGTGGTACTTTCAAGAAGATCGACCAACTCGAACTTTGCGCCGCCGATTATCCGCACGATTCCTCCGAGTTGCCGTAACCTCTTACGACAAGCTTCACCCTATCCATAGTCTGCTGGAACAAGCCTGAACCAACTATCTGAACCTTGCCAACATCGAACCAATCGACCGGCAACCTACACTTCCGCCCCTACAAGGCTTCATAAGGCGACATTCGAAAACTGAAATGGTAGCTTAAACACTCCCTCCACAGGAGACAACAATCCCCACAACTACCCCTGAAATCCAAACACTGGCCCGAGGGCGAATGCGATTCTGAGACTCACCTGAGTTCCTAACCCTGCCTGGTAAAACTTTTAGAAAATGAAAATAGCCACCACCTGGGCTTCATCGTCGCCATAAGGTGAAGGTAGGCACCTGCGCACCTTTACAACCTTCGATAAATCAACATTACCGAGTGAACGGTCCTGACCGAAGAACACGATGGGCTGCCCCCATCGACCCGACCACCGGTCGAACGCACCCACGAACTCGTACGCTGGTTAACTAAACTTGGGCCTAACACCCTACGACTACCTTAGGCGGGACCACCACAAACCGACCCCACCACCAAACATGCCGCGGGTTGACCCGCAACGTGGCCTCAACCCGACCCGCAACGCCGCACAATACTAGCTCCCGATCCTAACAATCTCACTAATCACGTTACGAAAACCTAGCGGTCTTCTTAGCTCAACTACCCTCTTTCATTCCACACTACTCAGGGACTTATCCCAAACATAGATCACGTGCACTATGCACTCCGATAAGGATCAAACATAACACTACACCTTTTCTCGAGATGGCCTTACCTCTAAGGTCTCTACGTATAAAACTCTAAGGCTCACACCTTCTCTATCCCCCAAATCTTACTTGGTTAACTAACCAAGATTTCTAATCACAATTTTATTGTCACGACCCGAACCCGGGCCCGCGACTGGTGCCCTACCTGGGCACCCCTTTTGGTATACATCAGAGAATAGCAGCGGAACATACACAACATAAACATAGGTGTAACAACACAGGCTAGCCGATAAGGCCGCCTTCCAATATATAAACAAAGACAAAAGTACAACTTTACAACTCAGTTCTTATAGCCCAACCACATATGTGACTACTGCACTTCAGAATAACAATCGTATGACAAGGCCCCGCCGCACTTCGAATATACATAAACGTGACAACTCCGAACACCGGAGCCATCTCGACTTCTTGAACCGGATCCTAAGCTCGCGGATCCACAATCACAGACCTAAACTGCGGCATGAACGCCCCAAGGCGGTCGATAACAAAATTTAATATGGAATGTAAATAACGCATAAGAAATGATCACAATCGCAAGAGAATGACAGGGACACGTATAAAAATACTTACCAGATCCGGCCGTGTCATTACCACTTATGAACTTAATCGTACCTTATTATCTTTTCCCATTTCAATAAAAGTTATAGCCATATATTACGTACTTACTTAGGAGAAGTCATTAAGTTCATCTCTATTTAACTTACTTATCTTTCATAACATAGTCCGACCCATTACGGAGGGACACATATACTACCCGGCCCAAACTGGGACGCGATCCAATCACACTAATATCAAAGCATGCCCGTGGAATCCCCCATCACCGTCGACAGCTATAAGTGTAAAATATAACCATGTGACGCGCCCGTGGCATCCTACCTCACTGTCAGCGTACACATACACAATACATATATATATATCTATCTCCTGCCCGTGGAATCCCCCATCACTACCGATAGCCGTACATGTAAACTATAACCATGTGACGCGCCCGTGGCATCCTACCTCACTGTCAGCGTACACATACACAATACATACATATATATATATATATATATCTCATGCCCGTGGAATCCCTCATCTCGGGTACATGACTTCATGAGGCGTCCCTCACATCGTGGGTAGCAAATCCACAAAAACAGGTGGTATAACGATCTTGGGAAGCTATCCTCGATATACTCTTACCGAAACTACATGCCCTAATCCTCATCGTAAGCATGTCTACGGTGCATACCCGTGGAATCCCACATCACTGACGGTACGTCCAGGTAGACTCATAACAAGGCAATGGGAGCATACCCGTGGAATTCCACATCACTGTCGGTACGTCCAAGTAACTTACAACAAGACCGCCGGCCCTCCAACCGAGAGTCGCGGCAACGCAATAAAACATAATACTTGCACTCAAAGGCTATCACCAGCACACATATAGGCTAATTCTCAATCAACCAAGCCAAAGTACTACGTACGTACATTCTTTTCAAAAGACTCCTTTCCAATAAAACTTCCCCAATACTAACCACCGCAGTATCAAGTCCTATCCTCCTTTCAAGACAAGTCACAATACCTTTTTAGAAATACAATTACCGGCTTCTAAATCAAGTGACTTCTTTATTAAAAACCGTAAGCAATTGGTACCTTTAAAACAATTGCCCTTCCTTAATACAAGTTATTCCTTTGATTGCTTTACTAGAGAAAACCATTCTCTTAACCTTCCATAAAACCGTTATAACCAACTTCCCATAAAGCCGTTATAACCCTTTATGGTTTAGACCAATACGTTCCTTTTATAACAAGAGACTTCTACTTTCAAATCACTTCTCTTAACTTTCGAAATACTTCAAGTCTCTTAACTTTTAAGAAAACAAGTTTCAAGTCTAAAAAGCTTCATACGTAAACTCTTTTAAAATTGTGACAAAACATTGGTGCGTAGTGAATAACTTATACTTATTTATAACGATCTTATTCAAGTAGCCATGATCTAGAAAATGTTATACAATATTGTCTTATATTAGCTTCTATGCAGATGGTGGATTTATAGTTGTTTTAACATAACTGATTGTCATTACATTTTCCTTTATTAACGCTGCAGGGGGTTGTTCGATACTTATTCTCATTTGTGTTGTGACTTAGCCAAGTCAACTGCTCTTTATATTATAAATCCTTAGGCAATTGATGCCTTAAAATCAAGTTGCCTTTGTTCTACAATCAAGTCATTATCCTTCCATAAAGCAAATATAACCAACTCCCCATAAAGTCGTTATATTCACTTTATACCTTAGCCATAATACAATTTCCTATCCAAGGACTTATACGCTTAAAACGAATCAAGTATCACATACTTTAAAACTCTTCAAGTCCCTTAACTTTTATAAAACATTAGACATCCTTTAAACTTTCAAAGAAGTGAGTTAATCTCTAACTCACCCGCCTTGGCTATTCATAAAACTAGTAAAGGATATCAAGGTGTCAGACGCTCACCGCACTACATAATGCAACTAGTCAAGTTCACAAGATAGGAAAAGTTCTACATAGAGTAGATCACATAACTACCTCTTAACTTCTAAGAGTAACATGAAACATGAAATGATACCACAGGTATATTCCATACATAGAATCATGCCAAAGGAAGGAAGAGGTTCACATACCTTGCGACGATTGTCGACAAGTAGCAAAATGCTCCAAGTACTTCAACCTTGATAGCTATTCCATCTTCCAAGTAGAATACGCTATACTTAGTACTTCAATCCTATAAAGGGTCATAAACATCTATTAACCTCTAGCTTCGAACGTAGAACATTCTAAGTGTTAAGTCACTAAACTCTACGGAATTCCGACAAAGACCTCCTTTGTTTCAACTTACTTTGCCACCTTTTCAAGGCCGAAACGATAACCAACGCCACATTTAAGGCTCAATCAATTCAACTTAAATAAAACAGCCTCGTGCTCATCTCTTAACTACTAACACCTCGTGCTCGGTTCTTAACTACTATAACTAGAAAACTTCAATCCAAGAGAAGGAAACGCTTTACCTTTGGAAAAGCCCACAAAAGCCCTTTTCTTCCACTTCTCTCCCGCCAAACTTGTCTACCCAAGCTTCCCACAAGTCTATCCACACTCGCCTTTGACGTCGCTCCAATCAATACCCTCAGGCTAGGTTTTCCTTCAAAACCCTAAGAGAAAAGAGAGAGAGAGAGATTTTTGGAGTTCTAAGGTGAAATGAAGACTTGGTCTTAAAATAGGCCCTTTCGTAGTCAACAAGATGGGAGGACACTTGTCCTCCCATAGGCCCTTTTCAAAATAACCTCTGCTTTTAGCAATTCCGCAAAAATCCCGCCAAGGCGTCGCGGCCACGGCCGCGGGCTTCAACCTCCGAGAATTTCCAACATTCCGGCGCTGCCCTCAGATTCGGCCGGCGCTGCAACCCCGCGAACTCGATAAACCGGCCATGGCGCGCTGCACTTCGAATCGAAACCATCGCTTTGCTCGATCGCGCACCAAACATGAAACTTTCATAACTTTTGACTGATGTCCTATCGACGAACGGTTTGTTGCGCTGGGAACTAGATTTAACGTTACACACTAGGCTTCGAAACACTTTACAAAATCTTAACAACGGGGTACAACACTCCGTAGACTAAAAATCCGTCCCAACACATGTTGGTCAACTTATCTTCATCTTTCTAATCTTATTTCCTTTCAAACGTTCTTAACTTAACCTCTTGAATTTACGGGTGTAACATTCTTCCCTTAGAAACATTCGTCCCCGAATGTTCTTTCGAGTCCATCTAGTAAGTTGCATACGCCTTTTACAACCCCTTCATACCATTTCTTTTCCACGATTATCTAAAATTGTAACCTTTAGCACAACGACATCGCAGTCTTACCACCTCACATCCATCGCTATATAACCCGGGTACACACAACCCCATAATACGCAAAACCATCCTTTACGTGGGAGAGAGCTCATCTCTCCTTCATAATCTTGATCATCTAGTGCCACCGACGGTTATTATATATCCGCCGCCTACCACCCATCACTCACGTGTAGTCACCTCGAAAGGTTCTCAAGTATTTAGGCTCTATTCCTTTACACTTGGTTGCTCTGCCCATCGGGTCGTACTCTTTCCGCATTTCCAACTCATACTAGCATACATACATTACTCCCATACCTTCCGGATCTAGTTAGTCTTTACCAACTCTTGGTAATCTAAAATCATCCTAGGCAACACGCGTTTGACCCTCATACATAACTCCGTATAGATGTATATCACAATACCAACTATACTACAATCATTACCAACCTATATACGCAATCCACATAGTTCTTCTGGTCATCGCCTTTCTCAGAAATGCAATCAACATAACTCGTTAGGAGGGACGACCCTAACAAAGACTCTATCGCACGATCTCAGAGTGAGAAGAATGGAAACTAATCCTAAATGTCCTGCTGACCTCCGATTATAGATGTGGTGCACAACACACCGATAATCAAGACTCTACTTAGACACGACCGTAGACACTTTCCGAGGACTAATCGCCTGATACCACTTTTGTCACGACCAACCCAAGCTCATGATCGTGCCCTACCCGGCACCCCTTTGGTATACATCGAGAATAGCAATGAACATACACAACATAAACATAGGTGTAATAACACAAAGCTAGCCGATAAGTGCCGCTTCCAATATATAAACAAAGACAAAAGTACAACTTTACAACTCGCCTTATAGCCCAACCACATACGTGACTACTGCACTTCAGAATAACAATCGTGGCGGGACAAGGCCCCGCTGCACTTCGAATATACATAAACGTGACAACTCCGAACACCGAGCCATCTCGACTTCAACCGGATCCTAAGTCATGGATCCACAATCACAGTACCTAAACTCGCGGCATTTAACGCACTTCGGGCGGGTCGCATAACAAATTTAATATGGAATGTAAATAACGCATAAGAAATGATCACAATCTGCATAAGAGAATGACAGGGACACGTATAAAAATACTTACCAGATCCGGCCGTGTCATTACCACTTATGAACTTAATCGTACCTTATTATCTTTTCCCATTTCAATAAAAGTTATAGCCATATATTACGATTTACTTAGGAGAAGTCATTAAGTTCATCTCTATTTAACTTACTTATCTTTCATAACATAGTCCACCCATTACGAGGGACACATATACTACCCTACCAAACTGGGACGCGATCCAATCACACTAATATCAAAGCATGCCCGTGGAATCCCCCATCACCGTCGACAGCTATAAGTGTAAAATATAACCATGTGACGCGCCCGTGGCATCCTACCTCACTGTCAGCGTACACATACACAATACATATATATATATCTATCTCCTGCCCGTGGAATCCCCCATCACTACCGATAGCCGTACATGTAAACTATAACCATGTGACGCGCCCGTGGCATCCTACCTCACTGTCAGCGTACACATACACAATACATACATATATATATATATATATCTCATGCCCGTGGAATCCCTCATCTCGGGTACATGACTTCATGAGGCGTCCCTCACATCGTGGGTAGCAAATCCACAAAAACAGGTGGTATAACGATCTTGGGAAGCTATCCCTCAGATATACTCTTACCCTGAAACTACATGCCTCGGAATCCCTCATCGTAAGCATGTCTACGGTGCATACCCGTGGAATCCCACATCACTGACGGTACGTCCAGGTAGACTCATAACAAGGCAATGGGAGCATACCCGTGGAATTCCACATCACCGCTTGCGACGCCCAAGTAACTTACAACAAGACCGCCGGCCCTCCAACCGAGAGTCGCGGCAACGCAATAAAACATAATACTTGCACTCAAAGGCTATCACCAGCACACATATAGGCTAATTCTCAATCAACCAAGCCAAAGTACTACGTACGTACATTCTTTTCAAAAGACTCCTTTCCAATAAAACTTCCCCAATACTAACCACCGCAGTATCAAGTCCTATCCTCCTTTCAAGACAAGTCACAATACCTTTTTAGAAATACAATTACCGGCTTCTAAATCAAGTGACTTCTTTATTAAAAACCGTAGCAATTGGTACCTTTAAAACAATTGCCCTTCCTTAATACAAGTTATTCCTTTGATTGCTTTACTAGAGAAAACCATTCTCTTAACCTTCCATAAAACCGTTATAACCAACTTCCCATAAAGCCGTTATAACCCTTTATGGTTTAGACCAATACGTTCCTTTTATAACAAGAGACTTCTACTTTCAAATCACTTCTCTTAACTTTCGAAATACTTCAAGTCTCTTAACTTTTAAGAAAACAAGTTTCAAGTCTAAAAAGCTTCATACGTAAACTCTTTTAAAATTGTGACAAATCTCAAATGTCGTGAATAAGTTATACTTATTTATAACGATCTTATTCAAGTAGCCATGATCTAGAAAATGTAATACAATTTTGTCTTATCTTAGCTTCTATGCAGATGGAGGATTTCTACTTGTTTTAACATAACTGATTGTCATTACATTTTCCTTTATTAACGCTGCAGTGGCTTGTTCGATACTTATTCTCATTTGTGCCGTGACTTAGCCAAGTCAACTTGGCTCTTTATATTATAAATCCTTAGGCAATTGATGCCTTAAAATCAAGTTGCCTTTTGTTCTACAATCAAGTCATTATCCTTCCATAAAGCAAATATAACCAACTCCCCATAAAGTCGTTATATTCACTTTATACCTTAGCCATAATACAATTTCCTATCCAAGGACTTATACGTTTAAAACGAATCAAGTATCACATACTTTAAAACTCTTCAAGTCCCTTAACTTTTATAAAACATTAGACATCCTTTAAACTTTCAAAGAAGTGAGTTAATCTCCTAACTCACCCGTCTTGGCTATTCATAAAACTAGTAAAGGATATCAAGGTGTTGTACGTCTACCGTACTACATACGTGCAACTAGTCAAGTTCACAAGATAGGAAAAGTTCTACATAGAGTAGATCACATAACTACCTCTTAACTTCTAAGAGTAACAGAAACATGAAATGATACCACGTATATTCCATACATAGAATCATGCCAAAGGAAGGAAGAGGTTCACATACCTTGACGATTGTCGACAAGTAGCAAAATGCTCCAAGTACTTCAACCTTGATAGCTATTCCATCTTCCAAGTAGAATACGCTATACTTAGTACTTCAATCCTATAAAGGGTCATAAAACATCTATTAACCTCTAGCTTCGAACGTAGAACATTCTAAGTGTTAAGTCACTAAACTCTACGGAATTCGACAAAGACCTCCTTTGTTTCAACTTACTTTGCCACCTTTTCAAGGCCAAAACGATAACCAACGCCACATTTAAGGCTCAATCAATTCAACTTAAATAAAACACCTCGTGCTCATCTCTTAACTACTAACACCTCGTGCTCGCCTTAACTACTATAACTAGAAAACTTCAATCCAAGAGAAGGGGAAACGCTTTACCTTTTGGAAAAGCCCACAAAAGCCCTTTTCTTCCACTTCTTTCCTGCCAAACTTGTCTACCCAAGCTTCCCACAAGTCTATCCACACTCTGCCTTCTTGACGTCGCTCCAATCAATACCCTCTAGGCTAGGTTTTCCTTCAAAACCCTAAGAGAAAAGAGAGAGAGAGAGATTTTTGGAGTTCTAAGGTGAAATGAAAGACTTGGTCTTAAAATAGGGCCCTTTTCGTAGTCAACAAGATGGGAGGGACACTTGTCCCCCTCCCATAGGCCCTTTTCGAAAATAACCTCTGTTTTTAGCAATTTCCGCAGAAAAAATCCCGCCTTGGCGCCGCGGCCCCGCCGCCGGCGCCGCGGCGCTTCAACCTCTGAGAATTTCCAACATTCCGGCGCCGCGGCCCTGCATTCCGGCGCCGCGGCGCTGCAACTCCCGCGAACTCCCAGTACAACCGGCGCCGTTCGCATTCTACCGCGCTGCACTTCGAATCAAACCATCGCTGCTCGATCAAGCACCAAACATGAAACTTTCATAACTTTTGACTCCGATGTCCTATCGACGAACGGTTTGTTGCGTTGGGAACTAGATTTAACGTACTACACACTAGGCTTCCCGAAACACTTTACAAAATCTTAACAACGGGGGTACAACACTCCAGGTAGACTAAAAATCCGTCCAACACATGTTGGTCAACTTATCTTCATCTTTCTAATCTTATTTCCTTTCAAACGTTCTTAACTTAACCTCTTGAATTTACGGGGTGTAACATTTATCACACCGCTATCAGAACATAGCACCTATGATATACCCATCTTATCACACATACTGATCTCTAGAGGGTTAAGGATATACCTGTAACTACTGTTTCACTCCCCTTAGTCGTTCTAATCAAACCTGCCCCGTAGGGCGCATAGCTGAGGGAGATGACAAACTACCCACCGATCCTGAAGGCTAAGTCCTCCTACAAGGACACTCTTCGACACCAGACCCTGACGGTCATAGGTACAACAAGTACCAACTAAAAGACGACATTCCCCGGGATGACGTCTGTCACACTGTGAACCGGAAGCCCTGGAGTTCTGACCAACTCCTGCATACCCCGAACGTCCTGAATCCCCATGGAGGACCTCTGCACCGTGGATGTATAATCTAATCCACGTGAGGTGACTCGCCTCGGCGTTACCAAAGGACCTGCCGCTGCTCGCCCTTACGTTGTCCTTCGTTAACCCGTCGATCTATACGTTTCTCGGCCTGCTGCGCATAAGCCCGTACACAGGCCATGCTCAAGCCTAACTGAAGGATTACTCTTGCACAACCTTCTTTTAGGTAGTCATCAAGACTCGTGGTACAATGGTATACTCCCTGGTAGCCAAATCTATAGCTAGTAACAGGGTCGCCTCTTTGCAATCTATATTCTCTGTTCCCGGTCGTGGAACTGAAGGTTCAAATGTCATGGCCGCAGAGAATCGCCGCCGTACAAACTCGCTTGGGGCTAGTGACGCCAGAAATCCCGAATGAAGCACTACCCTAGGTAATGATTGGGCTGTGCCTCGCAACCCTCCGAACTCTACTTGCCTCGGCCGCTTTGCCTCGGGGCGGGTTGCCCTACGCGGAGGCATAACGATAAGGGAAAGAATTTTGTCAGAGGGTCCAACTTACAACACAGCTCTAAGGCACGATCTCAGAGTGAGAAGAATAGAAACCAATCCTAAATATCCTATAGCCTCCTGATTATTGGCGTGGTGCACAACACACCGATAATCAAGACTCATCGATACGGTGCAGTAGACACTTTCCGAGGATTAATCGCTCGATACCACTTTTGTCACGACCTGTTCGGTTCGTGGATCGTGCCTTACCCCGGGCACCCTAGTGATACAACATCAGAGTAATCAGCGGAACATAAAGACAATACATAAAACCAATGTAATGAGACAGTGAAATAAGACAAAGCTAACCAAAACGGTTACCTTCGTGATATATATATATCAATAGCAATTTGAATAGCATAACCTCTTACAAATTCTGCCCACAACAAGATTACATGCACCTCTAAGAAATGATACGACAACAATGGCGGGACAGGGCCCCGCCATACCCCTGAATGTAAATACCTACAACGACAGGGGACTATACCAAGATAAGCCTCCGGAGAAACGGAGCTTTCCCAAACGCTGAACTGTGACCCTAAGGAGGTGTACCTTTACCTGCGGCATGAACGCAGCCCCCCGAAGGAGGTCAGTACAACAGGTACCAATTATGTGAAACTGAAAATAAATACTGTAAATGAAATCATAGTAGTCTATATAAAGCAGGAGACATGTATGATAACCAAACTACAGTTCACAATAAATAAGCAGTCATGTCAAGTCAGGGACTCACGCCCTCAATGTTCTCACAATCGAACCGCACGGTAAGTACGAAGGCATAGCCGACTACTAAGACCCACAGCATTGTAAATACCATAAAGCGTATCACGAGGTCTTTCTAGACCGCACCACACGATCGGCCGCCACTCGCCCGCAGATCACCGCGCGCGTCTATCCTCGAACTTACCGCACTCCGCATAGGTCACACACGCACGCATGAGGTATTCCTCGAATCATAGTCACACAGATCGCTCGAGGTATACCACGCGACGGAGGCGCCTTAACCCCAGATCCGCCTAGGCTCCCGCAGCCGCATAGTATCAAAAGACCGCATAGTCTCAGCATCGCATAGGAATCCCGCGTCGGGCTAAACACCGGAATGATCAATCACGAGCATACCGCTGCTCCGCATAGTCACAAGGATCGCATAGCCGTATAGACCGCATCGCGTGGCAAGCCCTGTATAATAAGTCGAGGGTAGGTGATATAATAACAAGATAATGGACTTACCGTTTAGCAACGTAAGCACGCAAGAATGACCCTTACATAACAACCACAAGATACTAACACACGTAGATCCTAACATGTTTACTTATCAAATCAACAGAAAGTATTACAAGGCTATCACAAACCAATACAGTCAAGTTATTCACACAAGGTACTTTCTACTAACAAGTTCGGGTATCTATTCCCAAAGTACTTCTTTCATTAAATCTTTTACAAGAATCATTTCTTTCACATAAGTCACACAATACCGTAGTACAAAAAGAGTGATCGTTTTTAAGTAAACCAAAACACTTACCTTTGTAAAATCAAGTAACAACGTTATTTTCCAAACGTTCGAGTTTGCCTAATTTCAAATGTTCACGTTTCTTATTTTAGAAAGGTTTCGTCGTTCATATTATTAACCACGTAATAATATAATCCTCTTTTAAAACAACCTGAGAAACATATGTCTTATATGCGAGTAGGTTATTCTTGTTCATAATCAATCTGATTAAAGCAGCCGTGATCTAGGAAATGTAATATCATTTTGTCTCATCTTAGCTCCTATGCAGATGGAGGTTTCTACTGGTTTTAATAATACTTTATTAGTCAAAACATTTTCTTTTATTAACGCTGCAGTGGTTTGTCGATACACATTCTGATTTCCGAAATCAGTAAAACATTAACCCTTTTAAAAACCAAGTACTCATTACTCACGAATGAGGTTTCACACAAAATTCACATAATTCATTTAAGTTAAGTCTCTTATCTTACAAGATCAAGTCTCTTAACTTCTAAAATAATTTAAATCATTCGTTTTATCTTTCTTAAGCCGTTATACCTAACTTCCCATAAAGCTAGTATAACTCTTAAGCTTTTAAAACCAAGTATTACTCTTCTTTTAAAAACAGTTCTTAATTCTCTTGAACTACTTCAAGATCATTATTATTATTCGGGCTTAAGTCAAAAGACATTGCCGTACAACTACGTTCAATTAACACCCGTACGTCTACCGTACTACATAGTTATACACACATCATGCTAGAAGAGATAGGAAGAGGTTCACATACCTCGCGACGATTATCGACTATTAGCAAATCGCTCCACGGCTATAACCCGGCTAGCCTGGTCCACCTTCTCAAGTAGCCCATGCTACTCGCAGAACATTCAACCTATACAGGTTATACAAGTCTATCAAAGTCTAGACTACTCGGTAGAATAAATCTAGATACAAGATCCTACGGGAAATTGGGCAGCCCTTCCCTACCCGTCAAACTACACAAGCCTACTGTAATACAGTCCTATGTAATTACAGTTCAGTTCTCTTCTTTAAATTCAGGCTTAAGTCCAAAGACATTGCCACAAATATATGTTCAGTTCTATATATAGTATACTTCAACTATATATTCCAATAACATGTAATTTCCAATTACAATAGGGGGACAAGATAATTACCTCGATAAGCCCATAATTATCCAAGTATAGATGTCGATCCTGGGCAACGTTTAGCTCCAACTCCGTGCGCTCCAACCCGCTCCAAACCACCCTTAGAAGTTCTAACCAACTTCTACACAACACTCCAACTAACTATGGAGATTTTCCTTAGGGTTTCGGTTTTGTGACTGACGGGAAGTATAATAGTATTTACGGTTTTTCAGATAGGTATAACCTTAGAATACTACAAGGTATACGGCTAAGGTAATTTGGGCATTATAACAATACTTGGAGAGTATTTCTACACCACAAAGGGGGTATTATACGAAAACAACTAGGCTAGGGGGGGGGGTACCCCACGGCTAGCACCACAAAGAGGGGGGGAGGGCTCTCGGCCAAGGGGGAGGGGGATGGTGTTGGACGAGAACACTTCTAAGAGAGGGGGAGGATTTTTAAGACTTAGGAAAATATTTGGATGAAGAAGTCTTCACTAAGGGGGGGTATTTATAGGTCTAGCAAAGGCCAACCAATGGCCAAGATCTTGCCAAGTGCAAGGCAAGTGTAGGGCCAAGATCTTGCCAAGTGCACCTTATCCATCTACCACCAAAATATCCTACCTACTACTTGACAAAAATCCACCCAAATCGTCCACCATTGACCGCCCAAGCCTATCCAATGAGAGGGTGACAAGTGTCGCCCTCTTGTTGGTCCAAAATGTTTCGTCTCTCGGAAAAATCCGCAAAAATTAAAAATGACATAGCCGGAATTTTCCCTACGAAAGCTGTGGAAACGTTTCGTCGAAAAACGACTCTAATCGTGTTGTGAACAAATAATTTTCGCCAAGCCACTTTAAAGCCCAAACTTTCTACGCACGCCCCACGCATATACTCGGAAATACGGTATAACGGTCATTGATGATATCTTGGTTTATTCTCGCCAGGCAGAGCACGCGGCATTTGGCGGTCAGGCCGATTCTCGACCAGCGATTACGCCAAGTTTTCCAAATGTGAGTTTTGGTTAACGGTGGCTTTTCGGGCATATTGTCGGTGATGGCATTCGAGTGGATACGCCAAGATCGAAGCGATCGACTGCCTGCACCTACTACTCCGACAGAGGTTCGCAGCTTTACGGGCCTTGCGTGTTATCGGTTCGTGGAAAAGTGTTATACCGTATTTCCGCAGTATGTACGCAGGACGACGTAGGAAATTTCGAACGAGAATAGGCTTGGCGAATTATTTTTGTGCACAACACCCGATTAGAGTCGTTTTGACTAAACGCTTCCACGACTTTCGTAGGGAATTTCCGCTATGTCATTTTTAATTTTTACGGATTTTTCCGAGAGGCGAACGTTGGATGGGCCAACGAGAGGCGCCACTGCACCCTCTCATTGCGGACGTGAGTGGCGGTAAAGGGAGGTTGGACGAATTGGCCTTGTTGGTCGGGAGTTGGTAGGATATTTTGTGTTAGTTGGTCAAGGACACATGGGTGAATCTTGGCCCTACACTTGCCTTGCACTTGGCAAGATCTTGCCATTGGTTGCCTTCACTTGACCTATAAATACCCACCCCTTCAAGACTAATTCATCCATAAAATTGCCTAAGTCTTGAAAGCTCTCCTTCTCCCTCCCTTGTGTTGAGTTCGGCCGAGGCCTCCTCAGGCCGAGAGCACCCCCCCCCTCTAGGGGTGCTAGCCGAGAGTGTACCCCCCCCCTAGCCTAGTTGTTTTTGTATAATACCCCTCTTTTTGTGGTGTAGAAATACTCTCCAAAGTATTGTTATAATGCCCAAATTACCTTAGCCGTATACCTTGTTGTATTCTAAGGTTATACCTTTACGAAAAGCCGGAAAATACTATTATACTTCCCGTCAGTCACGAAACCGAAACCCTAAGGAAAATCTCCATAGTTGGTTGGAGTATTAAGTAGAGGTCGCGTAGAACTTCTAAGGGTTGTTTGGAGCGGGTTGGAGCACCCGGAGTAGGAGCTAAGCGTTGCTAAGGATCGACATTCATACTTGGATAATTATGGGCTTATCGAGGTAATTATCTTGTCCCCCTATTGTAATTGGAGATTACATGTTGTTAGAATATATAGTTGAAGTATACTATATATAGTACTGAACTTAGTGTTGTGGCAATGTCCTTGACTTAAGCCCAATTTAAAGAAGAGAATCGAATCAGAATTACATGGATCAGACATGAGACTTGTGTAGTTTGACCGCAGGAAGGGCCGCCCAATTTCCGTAGGATCTTGCATCTAGATTTATTCTACCGAGTAGTCTAGACTTTGATAGACTTGTGTAACCCGTATAGGTTGAATGTTCGCGAAAGAGCATGTGCTACTTGAGAAGGTGGACCAGGCTAGCCGGGTCATAGCCGTGGAGCGTTTTGCTAATAGTCGATAATCGTCGCGAGGTATGTGAACCTCTTCCTATCTCTTCTAGCATGATATGTGTATAACTATGTAGTACGGTAGACGTACGTGTGGTAATTGAACGTGGTTGTACGCAATGTCTTTTGACTTAAGCCCGAATAATAATAATCTTGAAGTAGTTCAAGAGAATTAAGAACTGCTTTTAAAAGAAGAGTAATACTTGGTTTTAAAACTTAAGAGTTATACTAGCTTTATGGGAAGTTAGGTATAACGGCCAAGAGAGATAAAATGAATGATTTATTTTAGAAGTTAAGAGACTTGATCTTGTAAGATAAGAGACTTAACTTAATCAATGGATTTTGTGTGAAACCTCATTCGTGAGTAATGAGTACTTGATTTTTAAAAAGGGATAATGTTTCACTGATTTCGGAAATCAGAATGTGTATCGACAAACCACTGCAGCGTTAATAAAGGGAAATGTTTTGATTAATGAAGTATTAATAAAACCAGTAGAAACTTCCATCTGCATAGAAGCTAAGGTGAGACAAAATGATATTTCCTAGATCATGGCTGCTGTAATAAGATTGTTATAAACAAGAATATCCTACTCCCACATAAGGCTTATGTTTCTTAGATGGTTTAAAAGAGAATTATATTCTTAAATGAATAAGACTATGAACTACGAAACCTTTCTAAAATAAGAAACGTGAACATTTGAAATTAGGCAAACTTGGACGTTTGGAAAATAATGTTGTTACTTGATTTTACAAAGGTAAGTGTTTTGATTTACTTCAAAAGATAATCACTCTATTTTCATATACTACGGGTATTGTGTGGTTTTTGTGAAAGTAACGTATCTTTTAAAAAGTTAATGTATGAAGTACTTTGGGGGTAAAAACCCGAACTTGTTGACATATAGTAGAAAGTACCTTGTGTGCATAACTTGATTGTGTTGGTTTGTGATAGCCTTGTAATACTGTCTTGTTGATTGATAAGTAAACATGCTAGGATGCTACGTGTGTTAGTATCTTGTGATGTTTGTGTAAAGGGGTTTTTCCTTTGTTGTGCTTATGTTGTTTAACGATAAGCTGTTATGTTAGTATCATACATCACTCATCTCTTAAGATGATTCCGGTTAAGCCGCTCCACGCGGGTAGACTC
The DNA here is from genome assembly GCA_029844215.1 of Przewalskia tangutica. Taxonomy (NCBI): domain Eukaryota; kingdom Viridiplantae; phylum Streptophyta; class Magnoliopsida; order Solanales; family Solanaceae; genus Przewalskia; species Przewalskia tangutica. The sequence continues at coordinate 96,777,530 of CM056729.1, forward strand.
AGCGGTCGATGGACCTATGATTCGAGAATACCTACGCGGGTCCCCGGCCTATGCGAGCTACGAGTTCCGTGTTAGGGTGCGTCTTTTATGGGCACGCGGTCACGCGGCCGCGATCGCGAAGTCCAGCGGATGCCGGAGTAGCTACCTCGACGCGGGTTATACCTCATGCGAGCCTATGAGTTTGGCCTATGCGAGTGCGGAAGTTCGGGGCTAGACGCGCACATTAGATCTGCGGCGAGTGGCCGCTTTGATCATGTGACGGCCAGACAGATCTCATGATACGCTTTATGACCTTGTTGCATCGGGGTTTTAGTAGTCGGCTATGCCTTCATACTTACCGTGCGGTTTTATTATAACACGTGGACCCGTGTTCATGTGTTTCCTTGGTGCTTTCATATCATAGATCGCCGGAATGAGGAATGTGTCCCACGCACGATTGATGTTGTGGGCGTGAGACCCATTGTTATGTTTTAGTGATGACTTGAGGCGCGAGTCACGACTTGACATGATCGCTTATTTATTGTAAAGCGTAGTTTGATTATCATACATCTCGCTTTGTATATACTACTATGATTTCATTTACGATTTATTTTCGCCACATACTGCACTTGTTATCGACCTCGCCCGGGCCGCGTTCATGCCGCAGTAAAGGTACACCCGCCGTTGATCCTCGCTCTTAGGGTCACAAAATCCGGTTGGGAAAGCTCCGCTTTCTCCGAGGCTTATTCGTATAGTCCCCGTTGTTGTAGGTGCTACATTCGGGTATGACGGCCTGTCCCGTCGTTGTTATCATATCATTCGTAGAGGTCCAGTAAATCGTTGTGCGGTGGTTTGTAAAAGGATTAAACTGCTCATTTGTAAGAGTTGTTATTTATATATATGCCGAAAGGCAAGTTTTCCTCGACATCGTTTTGTACTTCATTTGTTTCATGTATGTGTTTTATGTTCCATTGATTACTCGATGTTGTATCACTAGCGCCGGTAAGGCACGATCCACGGCCCGAACGGGTCGTGACAAGAAGTTTGCTTCTATCTTCGCACCATTGACTAGGTCGACTCGGAAGCGGCCAAGTTTGATGATCGATGCTTGTGGCGTGGTTTCGATTCTTGAAAGAGAGATCGACGACGCTTCGCTTCTTACTCTTCCGAGGGTCCAGACGGTTATGTTGTGTACGCGATCGTCGGGCATCGGGTTGGGATGTGTGTTGATGCAAAGATGGCAAGGTTATAGCGCATCCCGATGCCTTAAGAAACACGAGGAACTACCCCACCCATGATTTGAGTTGAACGGTGATTCACGCCTTGAAGATCCGGAGGCACTATTTGTATGGGGTTCACGTGGATATTTATACGCACCACAAGAGCCTCCAAAGATATCTTCACCGAGGAGCCGAACTTACGATGAGACGGTGGTTAGAGTTGCTAAAGGATTACGATGTTGATATCCCGTACCACCCGGGAAGGCCAATGTCAGAGCAGATGCTCTTAGTCGAGGTCGATGGGAGCCTATCGGATGCGGCAGAGAGAAGGGACATGGTTCGTGATTCGCATCGCTTAGCGAGCCTCGTGTCCGCTTGATTGATTACGATAGCAGTGGGTTCGAGTTCGTGAGGTTGCCGAGTCTTCCATCATCGAGAGGTGAAGAGGCAACAGCCGAGGATCCAGCTTTGACACGTTATCGTGATACGACTCTTCGTGGGCGCGGTCCTGAGGTAGCACCTGATGGGTGCTAAGGTTTGAGGGCGTGTGTGTGTTCCAGATGTTTCGTGACTTCGCAACAGGTTCGGGAAGCACACGCGTTACTTCATCCATCCGTGGTCGACCAAGATGTACCACGACCTTAGATCTATGTATTGGTGGGATGGCTTGAAGAGGACGTTGCGAGTTCGTAGCTCGCCCGTGTTGTCGCAGTAAGGTAGAGCACCGCAGGCCCGTGGTTTGTTACGCATAGAGATCCCGACCGAAGTGGGAGGTGATCAACATGGACTTCATCACAGATTACCTCGCACTCGGGAGACATGATTCTATGGGTTATCGTTGACAGGCTGACGAAATCAGCCCACTTTCTTCCCGTAAGGACGACTTTTTCGGCTGAGGATTATGCCAGACTTTACATCCGAGAGATCGCCAGACTGCATGGAGTCCCTATTTCGCTCATATCGCATGCAGGAGCCCGCCACGCTAACTTCCGGAGGTCTTTCCGAGAGGTTTAGGACGCAGTGAGCCCGAAATCGCATTCCATTCACAGACAGACAGGCGAGCGCACTATCCATTCTCGAGGATATCTCGCGAGCTCGTTATCGACTTCGTGGTAGCCGGGAGGATCATTTGCCTCTAGTTGAGTTTGCATATAATAATAGCTACCACTCCAAAGATTCGATGGCGCCTTATGAGGCCTTGTATGAGGAAGTGCAGATCGCCTATAGTTTGCTGGTTCGATGTGGGCGAGGTGCAGTTAGTGGGACCAGATTTGGTGTAGCAGGCAGTGGATAAGGTGAAGCTTATCCAGGAGAGGTTGCTGACAGCTCAGAGTCGACAGAAGTCATATGCAGATCATCGTCGTCGGCATCTGGAGTTCGAGGTTCATGATTGGGTTTTCCTAAAGGTGGCACCCATGGCGGTGTGATGAGATTCGGGAAGAAAGGGAAACTCACCAAGGTACATTGGGCCCTATCGGATCGTCCGCGAGGTAGGCAAGGTTGCTACGAGTTGGATCTGTCGTCCGTCCGAGGCGGTGCATCGGTGTTTCACGTTCTATCGCCGAGAGATGATCGGATCCATTTAGGTACATCCGATTGACGACGCCCAGTGACCGGGGTTATCGTATGAGAGATTCCCATAGCGATAATCGATCGTCGGTTAGGCGTCTGCGGACGGGCTTCCACAAAGTCTTGTGGGCGAACGAGCTCGAGAGGAGATGACGTGGGAAGTCGGGAGGACATGAGGCGAAGTATCTCACCTATTCCCACACCTCCGTAATTCACTTTCCTACTTGTAAATTTTCATTATCGTTTATGCCTAAGTGTTGTTTTGCCGTGTGTGGCATTTGCAAACCTGCTTAAGTTATGAAGAACCTTACCGTTATCCGCTGGAAGGAACATTCGGACGAATGTTTCTAAGGAGGGAGAATGTTATACCGTATTTCCGAGTATGTACGTGAGGCGCACGTCAAAGTTTAGCCTTAAAGTTAGGTCAAGTTCGAAAATTGTGCACAACTCGCTAAAAGAATCGCTTTCCGACTAAACGCTTCCACGACTTTCGTAGGTAAATTCCGCTATGCCATTTCTAATTTTTGCGGATTTTTCCGAGAGACGAAACATTTTGACCAACGAGGGCGACACTTGTCACCCTCCAATTGATGGACTTGAAATCGCCCATTGACGAATTGACAAAGAGTGGCACGTTTTTTGTGCCTTTGCACAAGTCAAGGAGTTGGTAGGATATTTTGTGTATGGACACTTGCCTAAATCTTCACCCTACACTTGCCTTGCACTTGGCATCATCTTGGCCTTGGTTGGCCACTTGACCTATAAATACCCCTTAAGATGAAGAGTTCTTCATCCACAAATTCCATTCCAAGTCTTGAAAATCCTTCCTCTCCCTTGTAGCTTTTCGCCCAACACACCCCCTTGAGTGAGCTTGGCCGAGGCAACCCCCTAGCCTAGCCGAAATCTACCCTCCCTTGGTAGAAAAGTTGCCTTCTAGTATTGTTATAATGCCCAAAATACCCTAGCCCAAATCCCTTAGTCCTTAGTAGAAGTTGTGAAGAACTTCTAAGGTTTTCGAGCTACCTGAGCGCATACAACTTAGAGCAAAACCTTGCTCAGCGACTTTTATCTAGGATATTATTGGGCTTACCGAGGTAAATAATCCTAACCCTCTTTGTATTAGAGAATGCATATTGTAGAAGTATAAGAATAAGTATTAAATACTTAGAAGAATATTACGAATAGAATTGAATTATCACGAGAAGGGTTTAAAAGAAGAATAATTGAACTATGCTTATATAGACTGTTTTCACATGAGACTTATATAGCTCACCGGCAGTGGAAGTCACGCCCGACTTTCCGTAGAATTGTGAACCCTCCGCTTAGAATGACCTTGAGTAGTCTAGACTTTGATAGATGTCTGTGACTATTATAGGTCGATTCTCTCGACATATTCAACTTGGCGAGGTTTTCGAGAAGGTATGTGATTCTTCCTTAAGCATGATATTTTAAATATATATAGTACGGTAGACGTACATGTGTTAACTGAATAATAACTACGGCAATGTCTTTCGACTTAAGCCTGAATAATACTTACGGCAATGTCTCGCGACTTAAGCCTGAATAATAAGGATCTTAAAAGTCTTTCAAAAGAATTATAACACGCTTTGAAAGAAGAAGAATAGTTGTTTTTAAAACAAGAAGCTTAAGAGTTATACTAGCTTTATGGGAAGTTAAGTATAACGGCTTAAGTTTTATAAAAGGAACAATTTACTTATGTGTTTTATAAAAGACTTGTATTGATTTCTGAAAGGTATAATAAAGATGGTTTTGGTGAGTAGACATATTATGATGCTATGTGTTAGTATCTTGTAACGTTTGTGTAAAGAGGTCAGTCTTACTTATGCTTATGTTGTTTGAACTATAAGCTGTTATGTTAGTACTATATCACTCACCTCTTGAGATGATACCGGGGGTTAAGCCGCCCTCCGATGCGGGGTAGACTCAGGCGGTCTGGGACCATGATTCGAGAATACCTCATGCGGTCCAGAGGGCCTATGCGAGCTACGAGTTCCGTGTTAGTATGCGGGTTATGCCTCACGCGTCTATGTGGCCATGCGGACAACGAGTCCAGACGTTGCCGAGGAGTAGCTACCCTCGATGCGGGTTATACCTCATGCGCCTATGTGAGTGGCCTATGCGGACCGAGTTCAGGATTAGGCTTGCGAATGACAATATGGGCGAGTGGCCCGCTCGATCATTCGCAGCCTAGAAAAGACCGCTACGCTTACCTATTGTTGCTCTTGTTTATGATGTGGCACTATGCGCGTTACTAGTTGTTTCATACATACTTGCAAAACTGATTTTAAAATGATATGTTTTCATTTAAGTACTTTACGATTTCACATACTTAGTACTGTTAGATCGACCTCCTTGGGGCTGCGTTCATGCCGCGGTAGGGCAAGCAGTGCTAGATCCGCATCCTTAGGATCTTTTGCGTTGGTGTCGAGCTCCATCTTCTCGGAGGCTCTACTTTTGGTATGATCTCCTGTTGTAGATAGTTTTATCTGATCGGTATGGCGAGCCTGTCCGCCATAGTTGTATATTTCTTTAAGGTCTGTAGTCATGTTGTACAAGATCGGATGTAATCGCTAAACCATGTTTATATATATATATGCCGAAAAGGCGACGTTTTCGCATAAAGCGTGTCTTATTTTATAAACTGTTTCATGTCTTGTTTTATATTCCGATTACTCGATGTATGACTACTTGGGTGCCGTAAGGCACGACCACGCCCGAATGGGTCGTGACATTACGTCACCGGCCCAGAGTTTAGCACGCGCAGCGCTCATCGCGACCATGATATATGAACCTTCGCCTATTCCACGACAGAGAATATAGATTGCAAAGAGGCGACCACATTAGCTATGGATTTGGCTACCGAGAGTATACGATGTACCGCGAGTCTTCGCGAATATCTTAGAGGGTTGTGCAAGAGTAATTCTTTAGTTAGGCTTGAGCATGGCACGTACGGGCTTATGCGCGAGCCAAGAAACGAGATCGACGGGTTAACGGGCGACGAAGAGGCCGAGCAATGAAGGTCCTTTGGTAACTTTCGAGGCAAGTCACCTCACCAGCAGATTAGATTATGCACATCCACCAGTGCAGAGAGGTCCTCCACAGGGTTCAGGACGTTCGGGGTATGCAGGAGTTGGTCAGAGCTCCAGAGCTTCCGATTCACAGCTACACGTAGGTTCCAGCCAGCCGGATTCAGTTTTTCCCGATATTCACAGGATGCACGTCATCCCGGGGGATGTCGTCTTTTTGTTGGTGCTTGTTTTTCCGGCGGCCGTCAGGGCCATGTGTCGAAAGGATGTCCTAGTAGGAGGGATGCAAGTAGGAGGACTCAACCTTCATGATCAGTGACTAGTTCGTCACCTTCCTTAGCTATGCGCCCTACGGGGTAGATTTGATTAGAACGACTAAGGGGAGCGAAGCAGTAGATTCAGATATATCCTTAACCCTCTAGAGATTAGTATGTGTGATAAGATGAGTATATCTTAAGTGTTATGTTCAGATAACATAAGTGTAAAATTGTGGTTAGAAACCATGGTTAGATAGAAAGGGTAAGATTGGGGATAAGGGAAAGTGTGAGCCTTAGAATGTTATACGTAGAGACCTTAGAGGCAAGGCCATCTCGAGAGAAAGATTTATTTTGTGTTTGACCCTTACCAGAGTACATTGTGCACGTGAGCTATGTTTGTGGGATAAGTCCCTGAGTAGTGTGGAATGAAAGAGGGTAGTTGAGCTAAGAAGACCGCTAGGTTTTCGTAACGTGATTAGTGAGATTGTTAGGATCGGGAGCTAGTGTTTTGGGCGCCGTGTCGGGTTGGGGCCTGTTGCGAGTCAACCCGCGACTGTTTTATTGTGGTCAGTTGTGGTGGTCCCGCCAGTGGTAGGTCACGAGGTGTTAGGCCCAAGTTTAGTTAACCATCGTGCGAGTTCGTGGATGCGTCAACCGCAGTCGGCCGATGGGTCACCCGTCGTGTCTTTCACCAAGACCGTTTACTCGCAGGTTATGCGAGACGTTATATCGTAAAGGTTGTAAGGTCGCACGGGTGCCTACCTTCACCTTATGATGCAGTGGAGCCTGGTGCACTGCTTTTTTTACGAGGTTTTACCAGCAGGTTAGGAACTTCGGTGAGTCTCAGACCGATTCGCCTCGGGCCAGTGTTTGGATTTCAGGGGTAGTTGTGAGGATTGTTGTCTCCTGTTGAGGGAGTGTTTTATAGCTACCATTTCAGTTTTCGGATGTCGCCTTATGAAGCCTTGTAGGGGCGGAAGTGTAAGTTGCCGGTCGAGTGGTTCGATGTTGGCAAGGTTCAGATTGTTGGTTCATACCTGTTTCAGCAGAATGTAGTTAGGGTGTGACGAGTTTTGGAAATTGAAGAATGGAATGTGGTAAGTTATGAGAAAGAGTTCGAGTGTACGAGAAGTGTACGACGAGTAAGGGAAGAGGTGAGCATGTGTTGAGAACATAGAGGTGATCATTTCGTTTGTAAAGAAAGGGTGCTAAGGGAGTATCTTTTAGCCGTTGGGTGGGAGCTTTTGTAGTATTGGAGGTGATTCCTCGTGGACTTGGATGTAAGTATTTGCGTGTGTTGTATTGTGGCCATACGTGTCTTTGGAAACTTGTTTATGTTACGAGGAACGTTATCGTTATCTGTCTTGAGAAGGAACATTCGGGACGAATGTTTCTAAGGAGGGGAGAATGTTATACCCCGTATTTCCAGAGTATGTACGTAAGGACGTACGTAGAAAAGTTTGAAGCTTAAAGTAGGCTTGGCCGATTTTATTTTGTGCACAACACCCGATTAGAGTCGTTTTTCGACGAAACGTTTTACTAAGCTTGCGAAGGGAAAATTCCGGCTATGTCATTTATATTTTTTGCGGATTTTTCCGAGAGACGAAACATTTTGGACCAACGGGAGGGTGACATGTGTCACCCTCACATTGGAAGCATTTGGGGCGGCAATTGGACGATTGGGGTCAAGGGAGTAGGTAGGATATTTTGTGATATTTGTGTGGTAGATGGTTAAGGTACACATGGATGAATCTTGACCCTACACTTGCCTTGCACTTGGCATGATCTTGGCCATTGGTTGGCCATTGCTTGACCTATAAATACCCCCTTAGTTGAAGACATTTCTTCATCCACAAACCATTTTCTAAGTCTTGAAAATCCCTTCCCCCTCTTGGTAGTGTTTCGTCCAAACACCCCCCCCCTCCCCCTTGGTGAGGCCCCTTGGCCGAGAGCCCCTCCCCCTTGGCCGAAAGTACCCCCCCCCCTCCTCGTGGTGCTAGCCGTGGGGTACCCCCCCCCCCCCTACCTTGAGTTGTTTTCGTAAAATACACCCCCTCTTGGTAGAAATACTCCAAGTATTGTTACTATTCCAAAATACCTTGGCCCAAATACCTTGTAGTATTCCAAGGTTACACTTATACGAAAAGCCCAGAAATACTATTATACTTCCCTTCAGTCACAAAACACAACCCTAAGGAAATCTTCATAGCCGATTGAAGTATTAAGAAGAAGTTGCGTAGAACTTCTAAGGGTTGTTTGGAGCGGGTTGGAGCGCCCGGAGTAGGAGCTAAACGTTGCTCAGGATCGACATTTAACTTTGGATAATATTGGGCTTATCGAGGTAAATACCCTTGTCCTTATTGTAATTGGAAATTACATACTGTAGTAGTATAGAAATGAATATAAGATTCATAGAAGGGAGTTGAACTGTTATAGAAGAATATTAAAGAAGAAGGACTAAATTGTACTTACATAGGACTGTATTTACAGTAGACTGTGTAGCTTAACGGGTAGGGAAGTGCTGCCCGATTTTCCGTAAATAGAGAACCTACTGATTATTCTGCAGAGTAGTCTAGTCATTGATAGACTTGTATAACCCTGATAGGTTGAATGTACTGCGAGTAGCGTATTCTACTCGGAGGGTGGACAAGGCTAGCCGGGTTATAGCCGTGGAGCGTTTTGCTAATAGTCGATAATCGTCGCGAGGTATGTGATTCTTCCTATCCTCTTGAGCATGATATTTTAAATGAATATATATATAGTACGGTAGACGTACGCGTGTTAACTGAACGTAGTTCTACGGCAATGTCTTTTGACTTAAGCCTGAATAATAAGAATTTTGAAGTATTTCAAAAGAATTAAGAATCGTTTTTGAAAGAAGAGTAATACTTGTTTTTAAAAGCTTAAGAGTTATACTAGCTTTATGGAAAAGTTAGGTATAATGGCTTAAGAAAGATAAAAAGAATGGTTTATTAATTTTAAAAGTTAAGAGACTTGATCTTAAAAGATAAGAGACTTGACTCAATTGAATTAAAATGAATTTTGTGTGAAACCTCATTCGTGAGTAATGAGTACTTGGTCTTTTTAAAAGGAATAATGTTTTACTGATTTCGGCTAACTTATTCAACAACACAAAGTTCTTTCCAATTCTTTTTCAATCCAAGTCCTTAGGTCTAACATGTTATATAGTCATAAACAACTTTAACAACTACAATTCCTTCTTTATATAACATGTGACGACTTAAACTAATAATCAAATCGAATTGTAATCTTAAGGGCTAAACATGCTAGTTTTCGGATTAGGGTTCCAATAGCCAATACACTTATCAAACTTCATACTATATACTTCATGCTTGCTAATATCCGTAGCTACAACAATTAGTAATCTTAATTACTAAAACGACAAGAATTGTTACCTTTATAAGCCCTTATAAATTCCAAGATTCAAAGTCGCTCCTTAGCAATTCTTAACTCATTTCCTTTACACTCCAATCTGCTATTTGAAGCCTTTAGAAGTTCACAACCAACTTCTCTTCCATTTCCAATCCAAACTTATGAAAACGACTTAGGTTTTCGCCTTGCGACTAACGTGAAAACGTCGTTTTCTGAAATCTTTCTATTGAGATATCCTTACAATACCCTTAGGGACCTTGGGTTAAAGTCTTGTGAATAATGAATCACAAACTAAAAAAATTTGTGTGGATTTTTCTTCAAATCCGAGAGCTATCTCATGAAGAACAAGGCCTCTCTAATTTTTCTAAGTGTTGAAGACAAGTCTTGCTACTAGTGTGTATATATAACACAATGGAGGGTCAAGATTACAACATATGGGTGGCTAGGATGAAGGACATTAAATGTTTAGCCAAGTGGACAAGTTGACTTGGTCAATTATCTCAAGCTAGCAAGACTTGATCATCTTCAATGGTCAATGACCATATTACCCTTGTATAATTTCGTCCAAGACCATGTGGGGGGGGGGGGGGTGTCACGTGTCGCCCTCCCATTCATCCATAAAATTTCGTAACCCTCGTGGGCCCCACAAAACGTAAAATTCCTATGGTGGGCCCCACGTGACCAAATCCGTAAAAATAAATTTCCATAATGTTAATAAGTTCCATACTCTTCAAATAATTCATTTTGAGAATCTAATTCTCCTCAACAAACATTTTTCCTTTGCAACGTTCGGAAGATTTTTCGTCGGAAAAACAATTCTTCCTTTCGTACCAATTTCTCAAGTCTTGTGTTCTCGCGTCTATTCTCTTATACATGTCCTGGACGTATGGCGTGTAACATTCTTCCCCCCTTAGAAACATTCATCCCCGAATGTTCTTAGTCGGTTGTCAAACTATACAAACTCCGACACAGTCTCTATACTATGCCTATCAATCAATACTCCACAAGACCAATGATGCCACACATGGCCACCACATAACATACGTAAAAATATCAATGGACCTTCCGTCTGTGGTCCCTTCTCACAAAACGCGAAGGTTACAGTCTTATCAAACACGGGATCCTTAGAGGTTCCTTTCTTTTTCCCGTACTAGGGATGGCCCTGTCGTAATCTAAGTCATGGGACTAACACTATCTGAATTCTTGATCGGACTCCGCTCACTAATCGATGTGCTTCCGTGTTACTTCCCTTCTCTGCCTCACTTAGTCACCAAACTAGTTGGGACATGAATCTATAATCTGCTTAGCTTAGTTTACCAACCGGTGTAAACTCTAATACTAGTAACATCTAAAACACGAGCACCTATGGACAGTGTTACTGAACCTAAGGCGTGTGTATCATCATAATTAACCTCCACTCATGGCCTAAAAGGAATTTTCTCTACGCACCTTCATTACTCATAACTATAATCACTATAGTTCTTTTAACCCTTGTTCCTTCCTATCTTACTTATCATGCTTTCTCGTACTTCCAAACTTATTTAGTACACATACAAAATCTCAAATATTGTTTCTGTTCTCCGATCCTTGGAGTTACTATCCAAACTTGGCCATTAAGCTACTTGAATTTCCGTTAAGGCCTTTCTCGGCCCTCACGACCTGGTTCCGGTGGAACGCGTCCACAAACTCGTAAAACTATTTACTAGACTTGGGCCTTGCATCCTCGTGACCCTATCACATAGCGGGACCATTTCTAACTGACATCACCCCATTTCATACTACTGACTGACTCGAAATGAGTCCATAACCCGACCCATCGTCACACTTAACTTTTCATTCTTAGTCTGAAATAAATTTCTCTCTTATCTCAAGGTACTTCTCACCCTATCCCCCTATTCAATAGAGGTTCGTCACATCGGCCGAAGTATTTCTACTGTACATTCTTCCCTATCGGTCTTACACTGTTATGGGGTAATTACAACTTGTGAACCCTACACAACTATAGTCTCAGTTCACTTTATCATTCTTGTCAACATTCATCACTTTTCACTTTACTAATCAAAGTATCCCTACCTCTGGGGGTACTATCACTTTACAACTGCTAGCAACAAAGGGAAAACATATATGATAGGGCGAAATCTGAATCTAGCAGTGCTCGTATGATTCAAAAGAATCGAAATATACATGTAACCACATGCGATGTTGCCTCCTGATCCTGCCCAGTAGTCATGTCATCTATGCGGTTCGAAGGACCGCCAGAACTATAAACTCCACCCTGACCTCTACCACTACCGGCCGACATCCAACACCCTACTCGGGGACGACACCGTGGAGAAAAGATAATCAACCATCGGCCTCATAGGCTAAGCCACCTCACCGGTGCTCTTTCTAAAAGGACATACCCTCAGTATATGGCCCGGACGGCCACAATAAAAACAAACACCTGTGCCATAACGACATTTCCCCATATGACGCTTACTACATCGGAAACACTGAGGAATAAGTGGCCTCGACTGAGAAAATCCTCTGCTCCTCTGAGAACCTCGACCCCTGGAGCTTGGACCGGCTCCTAAATACCTTGTGGGGTCCAATCTCCCACCTGTGATTTGCGGGGGTATGTACTGGGTATGCTGGGATGAATATCTCACTCGCTACTGAGGCTGCTCGTCCAAAAACTCACTGGGATAACCAACCGGTCTAGCCCTCTTACGCTGATCTCCGCGTTGGCCCTCTACCCTCTGTACACCTGTTTGTACTGGCCGAATAACTTCCTGCTGGTGAAACTGTAGCACCTCTATCTTGGTCAATAACATAACTGTTTCCCTCATGACCCTATAGTCTTCTCCTAACTAAGAAACTGTAGGCTCTGGTGTTGGGGCATCAAAACCTGGCGCAGAACTCGCGATCGCACAACATCCAGATACCTCGGGCATAAGCCCTATCAACTCTCTGAGTCTGGTAGCTCTGCATCGTTGTGTTGCCACTTCAGGCGATTGTTCTCCTCGAGGCATAGTCAGAACACAATAATACGTCAGAGAGGAATTATCTTAACAACACAGCTCTATGGCACGATCTCAGAGTGAGAAGAATAGAAACCAACTCCTAAATGTCATGTAGCCTCCTGTTTATGGGTGTGGCGCGCAACACACCGATAATCAAGACTCTACTAGACACGGTCTGTAGACATTCCGAGCATTGACTGCTCTGATACCACTCTGTCATGACCCGAACCCCGGGCCCGTGACTAGTGCCCTACCTGGGCACCCTTTTACCTAACTGACACAAGTAAACTGCGGAACTAAACAACACCTCTTTTTTTTAAAAAACCAACGTACATGCAAGGGCAAAGCCGACAAGGCTCCCATATAATACATAATCAAAACACACCACTATACACGAGTTCAATCCCATATATGAATACAGACCTCTAAGAGTTATATTGAACTATGACAGGACAAGGCCCCGCCGTACCCATAACTGTACAAAAGCATGTACTGAATGATCTATACCAAAATGATAAACTCCTGAACAGATGGAGCTATCCAAAAACTCATAGCAGGGTCCTACACCTGCAGATCACCAAATCAGACCTAAACTCAAGCGGCATGAACGCAGCCCCCCGAAGGAGGTCAGTACGAAGAATGTACCAAGTATGTGAAACAGTAAATACTGTAATGAAATCATAACAGTCAAAACACAACAGGAGACATGTATGATAGCCAACCTACAATACACAATACATAAGCAGTCATATCAAGTCAGGGACGCATGCCCTCAAAGTCATTACTCAAATATAACCATGGGTCTCACGCCCATAATATCAATCATGCCCGTGGAATCCTCCCTCACTGTCGGCAGTCCATGATATAATATAACATCAATTAGCACACTGAACCTTGCAATCATGAGAGTAATGAAATCCTTATTTATCTTTTAAATTATGCTTTTAACAATGAGACCAACTGTTCCACTTTAAGTCATAACCACACTGCACCCTTTCATTAATGAAATCAATACCATTTCAAAACATGAAGGTCATGCCAGTGTCAGGGTCAACCACCATCTGTGTTATAATGCAACCTATCATAGGACTATTTCACCCGCAAGGGACTATTTCACCCGATTAGGTCATGTGGACCCGCAATGAGTCATCGGTACACGATACTCACATCACGGATAGCTAATCCATGGCTTATATATATATCTCAGGAATTTAACCCGCCTGAGTCAAATACCGACCCGTCGTGAGTGTGTACCACTCACCCCCATGGGGAGCTAACCCATGGTATCCTTGAAACAAGTTGTCGTCCCTTTATGGAGGTACGCGGAGATGTAGAAATATGACACTTGCACGAATGTCTGTATGAGCAACCCATATGCAAGCAAAACAAGACAATACCATGACTTTCACACCAAGACAATACCATGCCTTTCCTTTTTACATAAACCAAGACAATACCATGCCTTTACAAACCAAGACAATTAACATGCCTTCTTTTTACATAAACCAAGACAATACCATGCCTTTACAAACCAAGACAATTACCATGCCTTCTTTTTACATAAACCAAGAGAAATCCTTATTTAAGCAAGCCAAAGTACTTATCAAGGCACACATAGAATAATTCTCATTTAAACAAGCCAAAGTACTATCAAGGCACAAATAGAAAAATTCTCATTTAAACAAGCCAAAGTACTACGTACGTACATTCTTTTCAAAAGACTTTTTTTTATGTAAAACCCCAAGATACTAATACCCGTAGTATCAAGGCACGTCTATTTTTCAAAATAAGTTACTACACTTTTTAGAAATTCATTTCAAGGCTTTGAAACCAAGTAACATCAATTTACACAATCTAGGCAAGTCATGCCTACCAATCAAAATAGACAACTCTCTTAACCTTCCATAAAGCCGTTATAACCAACTTCCCATAAAGTCGTTATAACCCTTTATGGTTTTAGACCAATTCATTCTTTTTATAACCAAGAGACTTATACTTTTAAAACCAAGTATCATATACTTTCAAATCAAGTTTCTTAACTTTCAAAATACTTCAAGTCTCTTAATCTTTAGAAATCAAGTAGCTTATACTTTTAAATCCCAAGTAACTCACACCTTTAGAACAAGTTACTTCTCTTTAAATCATGTCATTTCTCCTCTTTTAAATCAATTAAGTAAATCACTCCTTTGACTCCCCTAAAGTCATTATAACAACCTTTAGGTTTTGGAACTAAGGCACTAGCCAAAATATTTGGAAACCACTTCCCTTTCAAGGCTCTATGTACTTTAAGTAAAATACTTTCACTTTTGAAAATCCAAACTTCATTAAGGTAATGGACTATAACAACTTACAATTTAATCATCCAAAGTACAATCAAGGAAGTATATAGAACAACTTCTATATTAGGAAATCCAAGTACAATCAAGGAATGGATCATTTAAGGAGTAGGACTTACTTACTTTACCATAAGGAATCATGCTAGAAGAAGAGGAGATGGTTCACATACCTTTTCTGCTTACTCCACAAGCTAAGTCGAATACGCCGCACTTAGAAGTGTCAACCTATAATGGCCACAACACGACTATCAACTTCTAGTTTCTAACGTAGAATAATACTAAGTATATGGTGTCTTATTCTACGGAAAATCGGGAAGCACTTCCTTTGTTTCTACAAACTTTTCCACCTTTTTCAAGACCCGATAATCAATAACCAACATGCCACATTTAAGGCTCAATACATCAACCAACAAAGGGTATTACACGCCTTACAATACCTGTAAAAATCTTCCCCACAATTAATACCAACTAAGTCCATAATCAAAGCCATTCTCGGCTAACTTATTCAACAACACAAAGTTCTTTCCAATTCTTTTTCAATCCAAGTCCTTAGTTCTAACATGTTATATAGTCATAAACAACTTTAACAACTACAATTCCTTCTTTATATAACATGTGACGACTTAAACTAATATTCAAATCGAATTGTAATCTTAAGGGCTAAACATGCTAGTTTTCGGATTAGGGTTCCAATAGCCAATACACTTATCAAACTTCATACTATATACTTCATGCTTGCTAATATCCGTAGCTACAACAATAAGTAATCTTAATTACTAAAACGACAAGAATTGTTACCTTTATAAGCCCTTATAAATTCCAAGATTCAAAGTCGCTCCTTAGCAATTCTTAGCTCCTTTCCTTTACCCTCCAATCCGCTATTTGAAGCCTTTAGAAGCTCACAACCAACTTCTCTTCCCTTTCCATTCCAAACTTATGAAAACGACTTAGGTTTTCGCCTTGCGACTAACGTGAAAACGTCGTTTTTCCGAAATATTTCTATTGAGATATCCTTACAATACCCTTAGGGACCTTGGGTTAAAGTCTTGTGAATAATTAATCACAAACTAAAATTTTGTGTGTGGATTTTTCTTCAAACCCGAGAGCTATCTCATGAAGAACAAGGCCTCTCTAATTTTTCTAAGTGTTGAAGACAAGTCTTGCTACTAGTGTGTATATATAACACAATGGAGTGTCAATATTACAACATATGGGTGGCTAGGATGAAGGACATTAAATGTTTAGCCAAGTGGACAAGTTGACTTGGTCAATTATCTCAAGCTAGCAAGACTTGATCATCTTCAATGGTCAATGACCATATTACCTGTTATACCCCGTATTTCCAGAGTATGTACGTAAGGACGTACGTAGAAAATTTTTGAAGTGTAAAGTGGCTTGGCCGAATTTATTTTGTTCACAACACCCGTTTAGAGTCGTTTTTCGACGAAACGTTTTCCACGACTTCGTAGGGAATTTCCGGCTATGTCATTTTTAATTTTTGCGGATTTTTAGAGGCGAAACATTTTGGACCAACGAGAGGCGACACTTGTCACCCTCTCATTGATGGAGTGTGGCGGTTGGCTTGGGCGATTTGGTGACAATTTTGTCAAGTAGTAGGTAGGATATTTTGTGTGTTAGTTGGTTAGGGTGCACTTGGCAAGATCTTGGCCCTACACTTGCTATGCACTTGGCATGATCTTGGCCATTGGTTGGCCTTTGCTAGACCTATAAATACCCCCCCTTGGAAGACTTCTTCATCCATTCATAATATTTCTTAAGTGTTAAAAAATCCTCCCTCCCTTTGTGTGGTGTTTTCGTCCAACACCCCTCTCCCCCTTTGAGTTGGCACTTTGGCCGAGAGCCCTCCCCACCCTTGGCGAGAGTACCCCTAGTGGGGTAGGCGAGGTATACACCCCTTGTGGTGTTGTCTCGTATATACCCTCTCTTGGTAGAAATACTCTCAAAAGTATTGTTATAATGCCCAAATTACCTTAGCCGTATACCTTGTTGTATTCTAAGGTCATACCTTACAAAAAGCCAGTTATACTATTATACTTCCCGTCAACACCAAACCGAAACCCTAGGAAAATCTCCATGGTTAGTTGGAGTAGTATGTAGAAGTTGGTTAGAACTTCTAAGGGTAGTTTGGAGGCGGGTTGGGCGCACGGAGTTGGAGCTAAACGATTGCCGGGATCGACTTTATACTCGGATAATTATGGGCTTATCGAGGTAAATATCTTGTCCTCTATTGTAATTGGAAATTACATGATTGTTAGACCATATAGTTGAAGTATACTATATATATAGAATCGAACGTTGTTGTCGGCAATGTCTTTGGACTTAAGCTGAATAATAAGAAATCTTTTGAAAGAAAATCTTGGCTTGTTTTTACATAGGACTGTATTACAGTAGACTTGTGTAGCTTTTCTGTGAGGTAGAATTGTACACGTCCGGTTAGATATATGAACCCCCCCCCTGGTTGGCTTGATAGCCGGCCCCGATTGAGGAGGAGATTTACGCTGTTGCGGGGAAGTCTTTGCCAATTTTCTGTAGGATGTTCTTCGAAGGGATATAAATGTTAATAAGCGCCTTGTGGCCTTATAGGTTGAAGTACTACGTGAGGCGCGATCTTACGGCTAAGGAGTAGCCAGCGGTTTGAAGTACTTGAGCGTTTTGCTATTAGTCGATACTCGTCGCGAGGTATGTGAACCTCTTCCTATCTCTTCTAGCATGATATGTGTGTAACTATGTAGTACGGTGAGCGTCATGTGTTAAATGTATTTGATTGGTCTAAAACATAAAGTGTTATAACGGCTTTATGGGAAGTTGGTTATAATAGCTTTATGTTGATGCGAAAATACTTGTGGTCTTTAAAAGGTAATCGATTTGAACTATAAGCGGCTTGTTATGTGTTAATAAAGAACTTGAAGTATTTCAAAAGATTTTGAATCATTTTGAAAGAAGAAGTAATACTTGGTTTTGAAAAACTTAAGAGTTATACTAGCTTTATGGGAAGTTAGGTATAACGGCTTAAGAATGTTTCTTGATTTGAATCGAATGTGTATCGACAAACCAACTGCGGCGTTAATAAAAGGAAATGTTTTGACTAATTAAGTATTATTAAAACCGGTAGAAACTTCCATCTGCATAGAAGCTAAGATGAGACAAATGATATTTCCTAGATCACTACTTTGTAATAAGATTGTTATAAACAAGAATATCCTACTTACATATAAGGCTTATGTTTCTCAGATTGTTTAAAATAGAATTATATTCTTAAATGAATAAGACTATGAACTACGAAACCTTTCTAAAATAAGAAACGTGAACATTTGAAATTAGGCAAACTTGGACGTTTGGAAAATAATGTTGTTACTTGATTTTACAAAGGTAAATGTTTTGGTTTATTTAAAAAACGATCCTCTATTTTATACTACGGGTATTGTGTGACTTATGTGAAAGCAACGGATCTTTTAAAAGATTTAATGTATGAAGTACTTTAGGGATAGATACCCGAACTTGTTAGCATAAAGTACCTTGTGTGAATAACTTGATTGTGTTGGTTTGAGATAGCCTTGCAAATACTTTCTTGTTGATGTGATAAGTAAACATGTTAGGATGCTACTTGTGTTAGTATCTTGTGTGATCGTGATGTAAGGGGTCATTCTTGTTGTGCTTACGTTGTTAAGCGTTAAGCCCGTTATCTTGTTATTGTATCACATACCCTTTGACTTATTATACCGAGGGCTTGCCACCCTTGATGCGGTCTATCGGCTATCGCGGTCCTTGTGACTACGCGAGCGCGGTAGCTCGGGATTGATCATTCGGGTGTTTAGCCCGACGCGGGGATTCCTATGCGGTCTGTTGAGACTATGCGGGCTTTTGCGACTATGCGGGTTGCGGGAGCCTAGGCGGATACCGGGGGTTAAGCGCCTCGACGCGGTATACCTCGGTGATGCAGGACCATGATTCGAGGATACCTCATGCGGGTCCGTGTGTGACCTATGCGGAGGCTGCGAGTTCGAGAATAGACGCGCGGTGATCTGCGGGCGAGTGGCGGCCGATCATGTGGTGCGGTCTAGAAAGACCTTGTGATCTGATTTATGGCATTTGTGATGGGGTCTTAGTAGTCGGCTATGCCGCACTTACCCGTCACGTTTTATTGTGATGACTTTGAGGGCGTGAGTCCCTGACTTGACATGACTGCTTATTGTGAACTGTAGTTTGGTTATCATACATGTCTCCTGTTTTTATAGACTACTATGATTTCATTTACAGTATTTTCATTTCACATACTTGGTACTGTTATCGACCTCCCCGGGGCTGC
Organism: Przewalskia tangutica; assembly: GCA_029844215.1. NCBI lineage: Eukaryota > Viridiplantae > Streptophyta > Magnoliopsida > Solanales > Solanaceae > Przewalskia > Przewalskia tangutica. The sequence continues at coordinate 96,796,660 of CM056729.1, forward strand.
GTTCATGCCGCAGAAAAGGTACACGATCGTTGATCCTCGCTCTTGAGTCATGATTCACGTTGGGAAAGCTCCGTTTCTCGGAGGCTTATCGATGGTATAGTCCTCTTGTTGTAGGTATTTACATTCGAGGGGTATGGCGGGGCCACTGTCCGCCATTGTTGTCGTATCATTTCTTAAGTGCATGTAAATCTTGTTGTGGGTTTGTAAAAAGATTAAAGCGTTCATGTTGAAAAGGTTGTTATTTATATATATCGAAAAGCAAGTTTTCTCAGTTATTGTTTCATATTTCATAATATGTCTTGTATCGTTTATGTTCGATTACTCGATGTTGTATCACTAGGGTGCGGGTAAGGCACGATCCACGCCCGGGCAGTCGTGACAAAAGTGGTATCGAGCGATTAATCCTCGGAAAGTGTCTCAGACCGTATCGATGAAGTCTTGATTATCGGTGTGTTGTGCACCACACCAATAATCGTGAGGCTATAGGATATTTAGGATTGGTTTCTAATTCTTCTCACTCGAGATCGTGCCTTAGAGGCGTGTTGTAAGTTGGACCTCCGACGTATTTCTTTCCTTACCGCTATGCCTCCGTAGGGCAACCCGCCCGGGAGGCAAGGCGGCGGAGCCGCGAGTAGAGTTCAGAGGTGGCGAGGCACAGCCCAATCATTACCTAGGGTAGTGCTTCTTTCGGGAGTTCTGCGACGCCACTAGCCCCGAGTTTAGTACGGCGGCGGCGCCTCATGCGCCATGATATTTGAACCTTCACCCCGCGGAACAGAGAATATAGATTGCCAAGAGACAACCACATTAGCTATGGATTTGGCTACCAGAGAGTATACCGACGTACCGCGAGTCTTGAGGACTATCTAAAAGAGGGTTGTGCAAGAGTAATTCTTCAGTTGGGCTTGAGCATGGCCTGTGTACGGGCTTATGCGCAGCAGGCCGAGAAACGTAGAGATCGACGGGTTAACAAAGGACAGCAGAAGGGGGCCAGAGCAGCAAGGTCCTTTGGTAACTTTCGAGGCGAGTCACCTCACCAGCAGATTAGATATGCACCTCCGCCAGTGCAGAGTGGTCTTCCACGGATTTCAGGACGTTCGGGGTGTGCAGGAGTTGGTCAGAACTCCAGGGCTTCCGCTCATCAGGATGCACGCCATCCCGGGAATGTCGTCTTTTAGTTGGTACTTTTTGTACCTACGACCGTCGTGGTCCGATGTCGATAATGTCCTTAGGAGGACTTAGCCTTCAGATCGGTGGGTAGTTCGTCATCTTCCTAGCTATGCGCCTCTACGTGGCGAGTTTGATTAGAACGACTAAGGAGTGAAGCGAGATATAGATATATCTTTAACCCTCTAGAGTTTTGTTTATGTGATAAGGTGAGTATACCTTAAGTGCTATGTTCTGATAGCAGTGTGTTAGTTGTGATTAGATCGTGGTTGTTTAACCGAGTAAGATTTGGGGGATAGAGAAGGTGTGAGCCTTAGAGTTCTATGCGTAGAGACCTTAGAGGTAAGGCCATCTCGAGTAAAGGTGTAGTGTTATGTTTGATCCTTATCTGAGTGCTTAGTGCGTGAGATATATTGTGTGATAAGTCCCCGAGTAGTGTGGAATGAAAGGGGTAGTTGAGCTAAGAAGACCGCCAGGTTTTCGTAACGTGATTAGAAAAGTTGTTCGGACCGGGAGCAAGTGTTTTACGCGAGTGGTCGTTGAGGCTACGCGCGGTCAACCCGCCACCGTTTGTTGGTGGGTCAGTTCGTGTGGTCCCGCAGGGTCACGAGGGTGTTAGGCCCAAGTTTAGTTAACCAACAGTCGAGTTCGTGGATGATTCGACTGGTCGGGCCGATGGGGCAGCCCGTCGTGTTTTTCGAGACCATGTACTCAGATGGTTGTTATATCGTAAAGGTTGTAAGGCGCGACGGTGCCTACCTTCACCTTATGTCGCAGTGGAGCCCGTGTTACGGCTGTTTTGTTTGAAGCTTTGCCAAGCATGTGTTAAGAACTCGTGAGTCTCAGATCGCATTCGCCGGCCGATGGTTGAATTTCGTGGGTAGTTGTGAGATTGTTGTCTCTGTGGAGGAGTGTTTAAGCTACCATTTCGTTCGGATGTCGCCTTATAAAGCCTTGTAGGGGCGGATGTGTAAGTTGCGGCCGAGTGGTTCGATGTTGGCAAGGTTCGCATATTGGTTGAGCTTGTTCCACAGACCGGATAGTGAGAAGCTTGTCTAGAAGAAGTTCAGCACTCGAGAAATCGTGCGGAAAAATCGACGACGCTTAGAGTTGAGCCGACGGTCTTCTTGAAAGTACCACCGATTGGGTGTGACGAGCTTTGGAAAAACAGAGGAAACTTAGCCCGAGTTGTTTTGGGCCTTTTTAAGTTCATGTGAATAATAGGCCGATTGCCTATATGTTAGCTTTGCCGCCCGACTTGGGAGGCGACGTCCGGTCTTTCGTATTGTTATGTTTGGAAAGTATCGAGATCCATCAGTGTTCCCGCTAATGATGACCACGTTAGAGATAGTAACCTCGAGTTTTGGAACCAAGCGAAGATCGTAAATGTGGTAAGAGTTCGAGTGTACGTCACCGTGGATCGACGCACTTGTACCATTTGTTGGGTCGCCGAGTGAACCTCGCGGCAAAGTGACAAAAGTGGTATCATTTCTTTTGTAAAGAGAAGGTGCGAATGAAGTATATTTTAGACCCCGGAGAGAGGTGTTTGTGGTGATGTTAGAGGTGTTTCCTCGTGGACTTGGAGGTAAGTATTTTGCGCAAGTTGGTTCCGTGGCCATGCGTGGGAGGATTGTTTTCGTAAGTATAGCAGTGAGGACTATACCGGCGCGCGTTTGTTTTGAGACTTAGAAGGAACATTCGGGACGAATGTTTCTAAGGAGGGGAGAATGTTATACCCCGTATTTCCAGAGTATGTACGTAAGGACGTACGTAGAAAATTTTTGAAGTGTAAAGTGGCTTGGCCGAATTTATTTTGTTCACAACACCCGTTTAGAGTCGTTTTTCGACGAAACGTTTTCACAGCTTTCGTAGGGGAATTTCCGGCTATGTCATTTTTAATTTTTGCGGATTTTTCCGAGAGACGAAACATTTTGGACCAACGAGGGCGACACTTGTCACCCTCTCATTGATGGAGTGGGCGGTTGGCTTGACGATTTGGTGACAATTTTGTCAAGTAGTAGGTAGGATATTTTGTGTGTTAGTTGGTTAGGTGCACTTGGCAAGATCTTGCCCTACACTTGCTATGCACTTGGCATGATCTTGGCCATTGGTTGGCCTTTGCTAGACCTATAAATACCCCCCCTTGGAAGACTTCTTCATCCATTCCAAATATTTCCTAAGTGTTAAAAATCCTCCCTCCCTTTGTGTGGTGTTTTCGTCCAACACCCCTCTCCCCCGTTGAGTTGGCACTTTGGCCGAGAGCCCCTCCCCACCCCTTGGCCGAGAGTACCCACAGTGGGTAGGCCGAGGGGTATACACCCCCCTTGTGGTGTTGTCTCGTATATACCCCCCCTCTTGGTAGAAATACTCTCAAAAGTATTGTTATAATGCCCAAATTACCTTAGCCGTATACCTTGTTGTATTCTAAGGTCATACCTTACAAACAGCCCAGTTATACTATTATACTTCCCGGTCACCAAATCGAAACCCTAGGGAAAATCTCCATGGTTAGTTGGAGTAGTATGTAGAAGTTGGTTAGAACTTCTAAGGTAGTTTGGAGGCGGTTGGAGCGCACGAGTCGAGCTAAACGATTGCCCAGGATCGACTTTATACTCGGATAATTATGGGCTTATCGAGGTAAATATCTTGTCCCTCTATTGTAATTGGAAATTACATGATTGTTAGACCATATAGTTGAAGTATACTATATATATAGAACTGAACGTTGTTGTCGGCAATGTCTTTGGACTTAAGCTCAATAATAAGAAATCTTTTGAAAGAAGAGTAATCGAATTGCTTTTTACATGGATCGTATACATGAGACTTGTGTAGCTTTTCGTGAGGTAGAATTGTGCACGTCGGTTAGATGTATGAACCCCCGGTTGGCTTGATAGCGCCCCGATTGAGAGGAGATTTACGCCATTGCGGGGAGGTCTGCGAATTTTCTCGTAGGATGTTCTACGAAGGGATATAAATGTTAATAAGCGCTGTGGCCTTATAGGTTGAAGTACTACGTAGGGCGCGATCTTACGCAAGGAGTAGCCGACGGTTTGAAGTACTTGAGCGTTTTGCTATTAGTCGATACTGTCGCGAGGTATGTGAACCTCTTCCTATCTCTTCTAGCATGATATGTGTAACTATGTAGTACGGTGACGCATACGTGTTAAATGTATTTGATTGGTCTAAAACATAAAGTGTTATAACGCTTTATGGGAAGTTGGTTATAATAGCTTTATGTTGGTACGAAAATACTTGTGGTCTTTAAAAGGTAAGCGATTTGAACTATAAGCGGCTTGTTATGTGTTAATAAAGAACTTGAAGTATTTCAAAAGATTTTTGAATCATTTTGAAAGAAGTAATACTTGGTTTTTGAAAACTTAAGAGTTATACTAGCTTTATGGGAAGTTAGGTATAACGGCTTAAGAATGTTTTCTCGATTTGAAATCGAATGTGTATCGACAAACCATCGCTGCGTTAATAAAAGGAAATGTTTTGACTAATTAAGTATTATTAAAACCAAGAGAAACTTCCATCTGCATAGAAGCTAAGATGAGACAAAATGATATTTCCTAGATCACTACGCCAGTAATAAGATTGTTATAAACAAGAATATCCTACTTACATATAAGGCTTATGTTTCTCGATTGTTTAAAATAGAATTATATTCTTAAATGAATAAGACTATGAACTTTAAACCTTTCTAAAATAAGAAACGTGAACATTTGAAATTAGGCAAACTTGGGCGTTTGGAAAATAATGTTGTTACTTGATTTTACAAAGGTAAATGTTTTAGTTTAATTAAAAAGACAATCACTCTATTTTATACTACGTATTGTGTGACTTATGTGAAAGCAACGGATCTTTTAAAAGATTTAATGTATGAAGTACTTTAGGATAGATACGAACTTGTTAGCATAAAGTACCTTGTGTGAATAACTTGATTGTGTTGGTTTGAGATAGCCTTGCAAATACTTTCTTGTTGATGTGATAAGTAAACATGTTAGGATGCTACTTGTGTTAGTATCTTGTGTGATCGTGATGTAGTGGGGTCATTCTTGTGCTTACGTTGTTAAACGTTAAGCCCGTTATCGTTATTGTATCACATACCCCTTTGACTTATTATACCGAGGGCTTGCCACCCGATGCGGTCTATACGGCTATGCGGTCCTTGTGACTATGCGGAGCGCGGTAGCTCGGGATTGATCATTCCGGTGTTTAGCCCGACGCGGGATTCCCATGCGATCTGCTGAGACTATGCGGTCTTTTGAGACTACGGGTTGGAGCCTAGCGGATACCGGGTTGCCGCCTCGATGCGGTATACCTCAGTGATGCAGGACCATGATTCGAGGGATACCTCACGCGGGTCCGTGTGACCTATGCGAGTCGCGAGTTCCAGAATAGACGCGGCTCGATATCGCGCGAGTGGCGGCCGATCATGTGGTGCGGTCTAGAAAGACCTTGTGATACGATTTATGGCATTTGTGGTGCGGGGTCTTAGTAGTCGGCTATGCCTTCGCATTACCCCGCACGGTTTTATTGTGATGACTTTGAGGCGTGAGTCACGACTTGACATGATCGCTATTGTGAATCGTAGTTTGGTTATCATACATGTCTCTGCTTTTATAGACTACTATGATTTCATTTACGGTATTTTCGCCACATACTTGGTACTGTTGATCGACCTCCTTCGGGGCCGCTCACGCCGCAGAAAAGGTACACCGCCGTTGATCCTCGCTCTTGGTCACGATTGGGAAAGCTCCGTTTCTCGGAGGCTTATCAGTGGTATAGTCCTGCGTTGTAGGTATTTACATTCGGGGTATGGCGGGCCCCGTCCCGCCATTGTTGTCGTATCATTTCTTAAGGTCTGTAAATCAGCAAGTGTGGTTTGTAAAAAGGATTAAACTGTTCATGTTGAAAAGGTTGTTATTTATATATATGCCGAAAGGCAAGTTTTTCTCAGATTATTGTTTCATATTTCATAATATGTCTTGTATCGTTTTATGTTCCGCTGATTACTCTGATGTTGTATCACTAGGGTGCCCGGGGTAAGGCACCAGTCACGGGCCCCGGAACGGGTCGTGACATTACCCTTGTATAATTTCGTCCAAGACCATGTGGGGGGGAGGGGGGTTCCATGTGTCGCCCTCCCATTCGTCCATAAAATTTTGTAACCCTCGTGGGTCCCACAAAACGTAAAATTCCTCGGGTGGGCCCCACGTGACCAAATCCGTAAAAATAAATTTCCATAATGTTAATAAGTTCCATACTCTTCAAATAATGCATTTTGAGAATCTAATTCTCCTCAACAAATATTTTTCCTTTCTGACGTTCGAAAGATTTTTCATCGGAAAAACAATTCTTCCTTTCGTACCAATTTCTCAAGTCTTGTGTTCTCGCGTCTATTCTCTTATACATGTCCTAGACTTACGGGGTGTAACACCATGGTTATATTTGAGTAATGACTTTGAGGGCATGCGTCCCTGACTTGATATGACTGCTTATGTATTGTGTAATGTAGGTTGGCTATCATACATGTCTCCTGTTTTGTATAGACTGTTATGATTTAGTTACAGTACTTACTGTTTCACATACTTGGTACATTCTTCGTACTGACCTCCTTCGGGGGGCTGCGTTCATGCTGCAGGTTTAGGTACGCATTTTGGTGATCTGCAAGTGTAGGACCCTGCTCAGAGTTTTTGGATAGCTCCATCTGTTCAGGAGTTTATCATTTTGGTATAGATCCTTCAGTACAGGCTTTTGTACAGTTATGGGTACGGCAGGGCCTTGTCCCGTCATAGTTCAGTATAACTCTTAGAGGTCTGTATTCATATGTGGGATTGGACTCGTGTACAGTGTAGTGTCTTTTGATTATGTATATTATATGGCAGCCTTGTCGGCTTTGCCCTTGCATGTACGTGGGTTTTAAAAAAAAATGTTATTTAATTCTGCGGTTTACTTGTGTCAGTTAGGTAGAAGGGTGCCCAGGTAGGGCACCAATCATGGGCCCGGGGTTCGGGGCGTGACACTCTCTCACTTTTAAAAGGTACAGTCGGCTCTATTTTATATAGTACGGTAGGATCTGGTATTTGATTTTCATACTTGCCCCTGTCATTCCTTTGTACAGTTATGATTTTGTTTATCAGATTTCGTTACGCATTTAGTACTTGTTAGACTTTCCGGGGCTTCATTTATGCCTGCAGGTATTAGGTACTCAGTTGAGTGATCCGCGAGCTTAGGATCTCCACTCAGCTTTCAGTGAGGTAGCTCCATTATTCCGGAGTTTGCCATGTTGGTACGGAGTTATATTATGGTTTTATGTACATTCATGGGTACGACGGGGCCTTGTCCCTTCATAGTTGTTGTCAAAATTCCTAGAGGTTTGTATTCATATGTGGGATCGACCGGTGTATGGTTGTAGGCCTTTGAGTGTTATATGTGATGGCAGCCTTGTCGGCTTTGCCTTTATTTGGAAGAAAAAAATTAAGTGTTATTTTGCTTCCGCAGGTTACTTGTGTGTATGAGTAGAAGGGTGTCCAGGTAGGGAACCAGTCGCGGGCCCTTATTTCGAGTCGTGACAGAGGAGATGAGACATCTTGGTGTAAAGCCGAACCATGTCACCTATTTGGGTGTTTTATCAGCTTGTAGTCATGTGGGTTTAGTGGATAAGGGGATTTGCTATTTCAATTCAATGAATAAATATTATGGTTTAATGCCAAAACTAGAACACTATGCGTCTGTTATAGATATTTTAGGGAGAGCTTGTCATTAGCAGTGTGCAATGAAGTTTGTGAAGACTTTGAGAGGTCTGATGTAGCAAGGTATGTTATATGCCACCCAACATTCGAGGACGAATGTTTCTAAGGGGGGAAGGATGTAACGTCTCGTAATTTTGGGCGATAATTTGAGCATGTAAACGATGGAAATAGACCCGAGTATTGGAAATTTTTTATTACATTTACGTATGCTAATAAGAAAATTAGTATATCAGGAATGCGATTCCGAAATTTTGGATGCTGCAAGTGTGACGGTGGGGATTAATTATAATAATTGTATATCCCCAAAGAGGTTATGGACTAATGTCATATTACCAATTATGACATCGAGTATACGAAAATCCTATGAGTTTTTAAGATTTAAGTAAATTGGGATCGAAAATTAATTATGTGTATAATTAATAAATAATACGGAGGCAGGTCACTTAATTCATAATAAAGGGCATGTGGCACGATTCGGGAAAAATAGATAAGTGGTAAGGCTTCCCACCGCCAACATGGCCAAGTGGGAAGTTAGTGACAAGTACATATATACTAGGTGGTATGTATATATTTTTTATAAGGAAGGGATTGAGAGATTACTACTGAAATGAGTTTTCGAGGGAATTCCTAATCATTTAACATAGTGAATTAGGAATAGTCCTTATATCAACATTAGCAGAAGCACCACCCAATCCTTTCAACATCAATCGTCCTCTCCAATTGTTGATTTTCATTTTGGAATCATTGGAAAAAATTATTCCAGCAAACCCAATACAATATTAAGTGAAGTCAATGTCACGACCCGAACCCCGGGCCCGAGACTGGTGCCCTACCTGGGAACCCTTATACCCGTACCTCCCATATAACCAACAAAAATAAATAAACTCATATAATAAAATAGGCAAGCCGATAAGACCGCCACTTCATATAGAAATATCTGAATAACTGTGACTGTACATATGTCCAACCCACACATGACTACAGACCTCTAAGAGTATAATAGTAACTATGACGGGACAAGGCCCCGCCGTACCCCTAAATGTACATAAGTCTGTAATAGCAAAAAATGTACCAAGAGACTAGACTCCGGGACAATGGAGCTATCTCAACAGCTGAGCAAAAATCCTAAGCACGCAGATCAACAAACTGAGTCCCTACACCTGCGGGCAGAAACGCAGCCTCCCGAAGGGGGTCAATACAACAGGTACCAAGTATGTAAACATAAAGTACAGTAATTAAGATCATAACTAGCCAAAGAATGACAGGGACACGTATGAGAATCAAATACCAGATCCAACAGTGCCATATAAAATAGAGCCAACTGTACCTTTTTAAAAAAACAGAGAGTCAACAGTGCCCTTTTTTTAAAATAAAAATAACGAGAGTCCTTTCAAAATCATGGATACATGTCCATATAACCGTCATATCTGTACACATATCACGTGTCTCGGCCCAATATATATTTATGTTGCGGATCGTGCAACCCGTCCCAATAAATATACATATCACTATCCTAGGCAATCTTGCACAATTTAAATCATCTTTTGACTCTCAATAACACCATTTTTAAAATGAACTTCCATTTTAGGAAAACCAAGGCACTATCACATCTTACATTTTATAAAACACCAAGGTACCAACATATCATGTACCAATCACATATAATGAACTTTCATTTTAAATCCATCATTTGGAAAATCAAGGCATTAGATATCATGTATCACTTTAAAACATCATTTGAAAAGCCAAGGCACTATATATCATGTAGCACCATAAAACATCAATTAGGAATTAGGATCTCCTTAAAACTATGTACGTCCGCCGTACATTCATTTCATATAAAAATCATGCCAAAGAAGAAAGGATAGTTTCACATACGTTATAGGCTATACCAACTTGACAACTAGAGTACGTCTCAAGTAGTACTTCAACCTATAATGACAATAACACGTCTATCAATTTCATGATACTAGTATACACTTATACTACATAATGACTCTTCTTTCGTATAAATATTCGGGCAACACTTCCCCTATTTATACATACTTTTCCACCTTATAAATAAGGCCAAATACATCAATAACCAAGCACCACTTAAGGGCACAACCAAAACAGAAACCAAGGTGCTTCACACACCTATTTCTTATGTAAATCCGGCCTCTTAATCCATATAAAAACGGGCCCATAAAAACAGTCCAAACTTCTACGACAATGAGGGTAAAATGTGAAGCTTACAACACCTTTATTTACCCTTATTCCTTTAGGACTTACGTTAGCAATTTACCACCTTAAACATGCATAATGATACTGAATTTTCAGAATTATAACACCACAAAACAGTACCTGAAACTGCACAACAATATCCAACAGTTTTGGGCAGTTTTCGGCCAACACACAACTAAAGCCCTTTTCACAATTCCTTATAATCCAACTCACATTTCAACATGTTTATATAAACCATAACAACTTGTAACAACATGATTTCCTTCATTTTAACATGCGATTAGAGACGTTAAATAACAACAATAACTAACGAATCCAACATTACCAAAACTGTCCAGTTTCGGCTATCATGCCCAAAACGGTGACATGCATTTTTTATTCTCCTTTTTAATTAACACATGTTCATCTTTCAATTATAACATCATGTAACTTCTAATTACTTGTTACACCCCGTATTTCCAAGAGATTGAGATGAGAACGTACGTATGGAAATAAGATTTGAATTTTGGAAAGAAAGAAAGATTACTTTTTCTTAAGGAAAAATATAGGGAATTTGTGAAGGAAAATGTTTATTAATTGGAATTTGGTATTTGAGACTTTTTGAATATACTAGATTTATGGATTTTTAAGTTCGGATTTGGTCACGTGGGGCCCACGGGAAAATTGTACGGTTTTGTGGGGCCTACAATATTTTGGGATATTTTGGCCAATAATGGATATTTTGGGAGATGAAATATTTTTAGACCAATGAGAGAGTGACACGTGGCACACCCCCCCCCCCCACCACCACTTGGTCTTGAAGACTTGACTTAGATATTTTGTGACAAGTGGACAAGTGGGCCTTGTAGGTCCCACTCCACTTGTCTTGCTACACTTAGGCCATACACTTGTCAAGATCCTACCCATTGTGATACATTACATATACAAGCAAAGGCTTGCAAGACTTAACACTTAGCCAAATTTCATGAAATATATTGCCTTCCGCTTTGAGAGCTCTCGGCCAAGGGCACAAATGGGAGACCAAAATTATTCAATCCTTGTTGATAAATCCTCAAACTCAAGATTAAGCTCCCTAATGAAGTGCTAAGTAAAGATAACCACTTAAACCCCAAGAACAAGGTGTTGGCCGAGAATAGAGGGTGTGAAACCCTAAGTTTTATCAACTTTTTGGAAGTGAAATACAAAGTGAAGTTGTGTATAAGTTCATAGGGGTCACATATATGTGATTGGAACTTGAAGAAGTGGAGCGAAACAAAAATTGCGGACCATATACCCCCGGACTGTTTTGGACGTTTTTAAGGCTAAAAATGAGGTAATGATTCTTCTTCCTTCGCAGTAATTGGATATTACTTATTTTTATGTTTAAGGGATGAATTTATGTTAAGGAAGAAATGTAAAATAAGATGTGTATGTGATAGATATGTTGTTGGCCGAGTTGAGGCAGTTTTGTGTCATTGGTTTCGTTGGTTATATTGTTATCGTTATCCACACTTGTCACATGTTAAAATGAGGTAATATGGTTATTGATAAGTGGGTACATCATATATATAAGTGTTGGAACTTGAATTGGAATAAAATGGATTAAGGAAAGAGTTATCGGATTGTTATAGTTGTTGTTGGACGAAAAACTGCCTAAAACTGTTAGGCGTTGTGATGTTGTTTTCATGGACTTTTTTGGGGTGTTGTTATGCTGGAAAATCATCCCCTAACATGCATGGTTAATGTAGTAAATGGCTAATGAAAGTCCTAAGGAATAAGGGTGTTAAAGGCTTCACATTGTACCCTCCTTGTTGTAGAATTGTGGACTATTTTTATATAGATTGTGGGGAAGAATTTTACACGTCAATTTAGGCGTGTAATCCCCTTTGGTTAACTATTGGTTGTGTCTTAAATGTCGCGTGTTGATTGATGAATACGGGCGTTGGAAAAGGTGGAAAAGTACGTAGAAACAAAGGAAGTGCTGCCCAAATTTCCGTAGAATTAGAGGGCCATTATGTGGTATATGTTACACCCCGTAACTCCAGGACATGTTTTAGAGAATGTACGTAAGGAACTCAAGACTTGAAATTGGTACGAAAGGAAGAATTGTTTTTCCGACGGAAAATCTTCCGAACGTCGGAAAGGAAAAATGTTAGTTGTTGAGAATTGAATTCTCAAAATGCTTTATTTGAAGAGTATGGAACTTATTATCATTATGGAAATTTATTTTTACGGATTTGGTCACGTGGGGCCCACCCGTGGAATTTTACGTTTTGTGGGGCCCACGAGGGTTACGGAATTTTATGGACGAATGGGAGGGAGACACATGGCACCCCCCCACATGGCTTGGTCGAATTAATGCAAGGGCAAAATGGTCTTTTGGCCAATGTTAAGATGACCAAGTCTTGCTAATTAAAGAGCTTGACATTGTTGACTAAGTCCAAGGGCCACTTGGCTTGATCTCTTCCCTCCAAACTTAACATGTGTTGTAATCTAGACCCTCCATTGTGTTATATATCATCCTAAGTAGCAAGACTTAGCTCACAACACTTAGAAAAATTTGAGAGACTTGTGTGTGCCTTGAGTTGCTCTCGGCTTTGACATTATTCCCACACAAATTTTTTGTAGTTTTGGTTCTTTATTCACAATACTTTAACCCAAGGTCCCTAAGGGTATTGTAAGGATATCTCAATAGAAAGATTTCGGAAAAACGTCGTTTTCACGTTAGTCGCAAGGCGAAAACCTAAGGCATTTTCATAGGTTTTGATTGGAAATGGAAGAGAAGTTGGTTGTGAGCTTCTAAAGGCTTCAAATAGCGGATTGGAGCGTAAAGGAAAGGAGCTAAGAATTGCTAAGGAGCGACGCTGAATCTTGGAAATTATAAGGGCTTGTAAAGGTAAAATTCTTGTCGTTTTAGTAATTAAAGATTTCTTATCATTGTAGTTATGGATATTAGCGAGCATGAGGTATATAATATGAAGTTTGATAAGTGTTAGGGATATTGGAACCCTAATCCGAAAACTAGTATGTTTAGCCTTAAGATTACAATTCAATTTGATTATTAGTATAAGTCGTCACATGTTATTTAAAGAAGGAAATTGTAGTTGTTGAAGTTGTCTATGACTATATAACATGTTTGACCTAAGAACTTGGATTGAAAAGGAATTGGAAAGGTTGATAAGTTGTTGCACCTTTTGGCCGAAATTGGCATTTGTATTGTGGACTAGTTTGATATCAATTGTGGGGCGGAATTTTACACGTCTTGTAGGCGTGTAATCCCCTATTGTTAGTTACATTGCTGAGCCTTAAATGTGGCGTGTTTGGTTATTGAATTCGGCCTTGAAAAAGGTGGCAAAGTATGTAGAAACAAAGGAAGTGTTGTCCTATTTTCCGTAGAATTTAGTGACTTTGCACTTAAAATATTCTACGTTTGAAGCTAGAGGGTTAATGGACGTATTATGGTCATTATAGGTTGAAGTACTAAGTATAGTGTATTCTACTTGAAGGATGGAATAGCTATCAAGGTTGAGATACTTTGGAGCATTTTGCTATTTGTCGATAATCGTCGCGAGGTATGTGAACCTCTTCCTTCTTTTGACATGATTCTATATATGGAATATACATGTAGTACTATTTCATGATTCCTTCTACTCTTAGAAGTTAAGAGGTATGTATGTTGATTTACTCTACGTAAAGGTTATGTCTAAGTTATCCTAAGTTCTTACCAAGACTTATGGGGGATGTTGGTAAGAGTCGTTAGGATGTATTTGGAGCCAAGTTGACTTGGCTAAGTTACGACACAAATGAGAATAAGTATCGAACAAGCCACTGCAGCGTTAATAAAGGAAAATGTAATGACAATCAATTAAGTTAAAATGAGTCTAATTCTCCATCTGCATAGAAGCTAAGATAAGACAAAATTGTATTACATTTTCTAGATCATGGCTACTCGATTAAGATCGTTATAAATAAGTATAACTTATTCACAACGCACCAAAGTATATGTTACTTAATTTATAAGAATTTACGTATGGAGTTTTAAGACTATGAACCTCAAATTTTTAAAAGGTTAAGGGACTTTATTTTTCAAGTTATGGGACTTGATTCTTAAAGGAAGAAATGAATTGATTTAAAAGTAAAGAATACTTGATTTGGAAAGTATTGATTTCTTGCCATTCTAAAGTTAAGAAACTTGTTTTCTTAAAAGTTAAGAGACTTGAAGTATTTTGAAAGCTATGTGATTTGATTTGAAAGTATAAGTCTCTTGGTTATAAAAGGAATGAATTTGTCTAAGACATAAAGAGTTATAACGGCTTTATGGGAAGTTGGTTATAACAACTTTATGGAAGATTAAAAGAATGGTTTTCTTCAGTAATGTAAGCAAAGAAATGATTTGAAATAAAGAAGGGCAAATTGTTTTAAAGGTACCAATTGCTTAAGGTTTTAAAGAAAGAAGTAACTTGATTTAGAATCCGGTAAATGTATTTCTAACAGGTATTGTGACTTGTCTTGAAAGGTGGATATGACTTGATACTACGGTTGTTAGTATCTTGGAAGTATTAATTGAAAAAGAGTCGTTTTTAAAAGGAGTAGAGGTACGTAGCACGTTGGGTTAAATTCCCGGATACTATATGACATTACCGCGTCCCAGGATTGGGCCGGACAGTATACCTTTATGGGCAGACTATGTGACCTTACCGCGTCCCAGGATTGGGCCGGGAAGTATACCTTTATGGGCAGACTATGTGACCTTACCGCATCCCAGGATTGGGCTGGGCAGTATACCTTTATGGGCAGACTATGTGACCTTACCGCCCCGTGATTGGGTCGGCAATATACCTTTATGGGCAGACTATGTGACCTTACCGCGTCCCAGGATTGGGCCGGGCAGTATACCTTTATGGGCAGACTATGTGACCTTACCGCGTCCCAGGATTGGGCCGGGCAGTATACCTTTATGGGCAGACTATGTGACCTTACCGCGTCCCAGGATTGGGCCGGGCAGTATACCTTTATGGGCAGACTATGTGACCTTACCGCCTCCCAGGATTGGGCCGGGCAGTATACCTTTATGGGCAGACTATGTGACCTTACCGGCCCCGTGATTGGGTCGGGCAAGATACCTTTATGGGCAGACTATGTGACCTTACCGCTCGTGATTGGGCCGGCAAGATACCTTATGGGCAGACTATATGACCTTACCGCGCCCCGACTGGGCCGGCGATACCTTATGTGCAGACTATATGACATTACCGCCCCGTGATTGGGCCGGCAAGATACCTTACGGGCGCACTATGTGACTTTATCGCGTCCCAGATTGGGTCGGGCAGTATAGGCGTCCCTCCATAAAGGGTCGGATTATGTTATGTAAGGTAAGAAAGTTATATGGTAATGAACTTGACGGTGTTTCCTAAGCATGTACGTAAGAATGTGACTATAACTTTTATTGAAAAATGGGAAAAGATAATAAGGTATGATTAAGTTCACGAGATGGTAATGACACGGTAGGATCTGGTATGTACCATTTTTATACTTTCCCCTGTCATTCTTTTGTATAGTTATGATTTGTTTACTGTACTTTATTTTCCGTTCCATATTCTGCACTGTTATCGACTTCTTCGGGCTGCGTTCATGTCCGCAGGTTAGGTACACAGTTGTGGATCCGCGAGCTTAGGATCCTGATTCAGCATTTTGAGATGGCTCCAATGTTCCGAAGTTGTCATGGCTATGTATATTCAGGGGTACGGCGGGGCCTTGTCCCGTCATAGTATTTCTTCAAATCTTAGAGGTCTGTATTCATCTGTGGCCGGATCGCAGAGTTGTTTTTACATTGTTAAACATGTAGACCTTTTCGTAATTTTTATGATTATGGCACTTATCGCTTGGCCTTGGTTTTTTTAAAAATGTGTTATTTATCTTCCGCAGATTTATTATGTTGTATGATTAGCGGTGCCTGTAGGGCACCGCGCCCGAGGTAGTGGTCGTGACAAAAGTGGTATCAGAGCAGTTAGTCCTCGAAAAGTGTCTACAGACCGTGTCTAGTAGAGTCTTGATTATCGGTGTGTTGTGCACCACATCTATAATCAGGAGGCTGCAGGGCATTTAGGATTGGTTTCCTTTCGTCTCACTCTGAGATCGTGCGATAGAGCTGTGTTGTTAGAGTCGTCTCTCCCTAACGAGTTATGTTGATTACAGTTACGAGAAAGGCAGCAGTGACCCAGGAAGGACTATGTGGATTGCGTATCCAGGTTGGTAATGATTATAGTATAGTTGGTATTGTGACATACATCTATACGGAGTTATGTATGAGGGTCAGACGCGTGTTGCCTAGAATGATTTTAGATTACCAAGAGTTGGTAAAGACTAACTAGATACCGGGAAGGTATGAAACAGTTAAAGAATTCTCATCGAGGTTTTACGTATTACTTTGAGATAATTGAGAAAGGATGAGCTGCTCGATAGGCGCTTGTCACGACCCAACCGGCCCGTGGATCGTGCCTTACCGCACCAGTAGACATACATCGAGTAATCGTGGAACAAACACAACAATATGAGATAGCAAGTATAAAACAATAATCAGGAAAACTTGCCTTTCAAGATACATATAAATGACAACTTTTAACATGAGCTTTAATCCTTTTTACAAACCCCGCCACAACAAGATTACTGCACTTAAGAATGATATGACAACAATGGCGGACAGTGGCCCCGCCAAACCCCGAATGTAAACACTTACTACGACGGGACTACACCACCGATAAGCCTCCGAGAAACGGAGCTTCCCAAACGCTCAATCGTGACTCGAGAGCTAGGATCAACGATCGGTGTACCTCAACTGCGGCATGAACGCACCCGGGCGAGGTCGATAACAGTACCGAGTATGTGAAACAAAAAATATCGCAAATGAAATCATAATAGTCTATAAAGCAGAGACATGTATGATAACCAAACTACGCTTTTACAATAACTAAGCGATATATCAAGTCGTGACTCACGCCTCAAGTCATCACCAAAGAACATAACAGTGGGTCTCACGCCACAACATCAATCGTGCTCGTGGACACATTCCTCATCACGCCAGCTTTATGATATAAAAGTTCCAAGGAACACACATGAACACGTGTCCCACTGCGCTATAATAACACCGCACGGGTAAGTACGAAGGCATAACCGATTACTAACACCTACGCATCAACAAGGTCATGAATCAGATTATAAGATCTGTCTAGACCGTCACATGATCAAAGCCGCCACTTGCCCGCAGATCTAATGCGCGCGCTAGTCCTCGAACTTCCCGCACCCGCATAGGCCAATCTCATCGCCCGCATGAGGCATCCCCGCATCGAGGGTAGCTACTCCGGCATCGCCCCGACTTCGCAGCCGCATGGCCACAAGCGACCGCATGCCCATAAAGGACGACACTAACTCCGAACTCTCGTAGTTCCAAGATAGCCCGGGACTGCATGAGGTATTCTCGAATCATAGTCCATCGACTACGCCGAAGTCTACCCCGCATCGGAGGCGCTTAACCCCTAATCATCTCAAGAGATGAATGCCACAATACTATCATAACGATCGATAGTTAATAAGCACAATCAAGGGAAACCCTTCACACAAACATCACAAGATACTAACACACGTAGATCCCAACACGCTTACTTATCAACGCAATCAAGAAAGTATTACAAGGCTATCACAAACCAATACAATCAAGTTGTTCACACAAGGTACCTTCTACTATATGATTAACAAAATCGGTTTTTATCCCCAAAGTACTTCATACATCAACTCTTTAAAAGATACGCATTTCACAATGTCACACAATACGTAGTATAAAATAGAGTGACTATCCTTTAAAGTAAATCAATTACTTCTCTTTGTAAAATCAAGTAGCAACATTCTTTTCCAATGATCAAGTTTGCCTAATTTCCAATGTTCAAGTTTCTCATTTTAGAAAGGTTTCGTAGTTCATAGTCTTATTCAATTAAGAATATAATTCTCTTTTAAACAATCGGAGAAACATAAGCCTTATATGTGAGTAGGACATTCTTGTTTATAACAATCTTATTACAAAGACCATGATCTAGAAATATCATTTTGTCTCATCTTAGCTTCATGCAGATGGAAGTTTCACCGGTTTTAATAATACTTAATTAGACAAAAACATTTCCTTTTATTAACGCTCCAGTGGTTTGTCGATACACATCCTGATTTCCAAAATCAGTAAAACGTTCTAAGCCGTTATACCTAACTTCCCATAAAGCTAGTATAACTCTTAAGTTCTCAAAAACCAAGTATTACTTCTCTTTCAAAACGATTTAAATCTTTGAAATACTTCAAGTTCTTTATGATCACACATCAAGCCGCTTATAAACAAATCATTTACCTTTTAAAACCACAAAGTGTTTTCTTATCTACATAAAGTCGTTATAACCAACTTCCCATAAAGCCGTTATAACACTTTATGTTTGAAACCAATCGAATACATTTAGCACACGTGACGCTCACCGCACTACATAGTGCACACATATCACGCTAGAAGAGATAGGAAGAGGTTCACATACCTCGCGACGATTATCGACTAATAGCAAAATGCCCGAGTACCTCGCCGCGGCTACTCCTTAAGCCAAGCGTAACGCGCCACACGTAGTACTTCAACCTATAAGGCCACAAGGCGCTATTAACCTTTAGGTCTCATCGTAGAACTTTCACGTAAATTTCGCAAAGACCTCCCGCAACAACAGAAACCTCCTCCTCTAACGAGGCCGGCTACCAAGCCAACCGTGGGTTATACATCTAACCCTAACTGCACAATTCTACTCCACTGCACTACTACACAAGTCCATCAGAATACACCCCATGTAATTACAAAGCACTATATATAGTATACTTCTACTATATAATCTAACAACATGTAATTTCCAATTACAATAGGACAAGATAATTACCTCGATAAGCCCATAATTATCCGAGTTTAATGTCGATCCTTAGCAAAGTGTTAGCTCCAACACCGAGCGCTCCAACCCGCTCTAAACCACCCTTAGAAGTGCTATCCAACTTCTCCACAATACTCCCACGGACGATGGAGATTTTCCTGTGGTTTCGGTTTTGTGGACCGACGAAGTATAATAGTATTTCGGGCTTTTCAGAAAGGTATAACCTTAGAATACAACAAGGTATAAGGCTAAGGTAATTGGGCATAACAACAATACTTTTGAGAGTATTTCTACCAAGAGTGGGTATTTATACGAAAAACACTAGGCTGTGGGTACCCCACGGCCACACCACAAAGGGAGAGGGAGGCTCTACCACAAAGGCCTATCTAGGAGTGGGGCTTTGGACGAGAGTCAAACAAGAGGAGAGAGAGGGACTTTAACACTTAGGAAATATTTGGAATGGATGAAGTTCATCAACCTTAGAGGGTATTTATAGCACAAGCCAAGGCCAACCAATGGCCAAGATCTAGCCAAGTGCCTAGCAAGTGTAGGGCCAAGATTCACCCATGTGTCCTAGCCAACTTGCACACAAAATATCTACCAAAAATATCTCCCACTTGCCTTCCCAAATCGTCCACGCCCACTTTGCCCACCAACAGAGGTGCTGGCGCCTCTCGCTGGTCCAAAATGTTCCGCCTCTCGGAAAAATCCGCAAAAATACTAAATGACATAGCCGAAATTCCCTACGAAAGTCGTGGAAAACGTTTCGCCGAAAAACGACTCTAACCGTGTTGTGCACAAACATATTTCGCCCAAAGGTGCCACTGGGGTGACACGTGTCGCCCGATTCGCCCAAAAATATTTCGTCTTCCGAAAATATCCAAACGCCAAAATCTCAAAATCAAAGCGGGCTACAAAATCAGAATTTCACCCGTGGGCCCCACGTGACCATTTCCAAAATAAAATTCCATAATTCTCTAATATTCCAGAAGTCCGAATACCAACCTGGGAATCCAATTCCCATTAACGAACCTTTTTCCTTCACAAAACCGAAACTTTTCCGTGGAAAATCGCTCTTTCTTCCTTTCCAATCTTTCGTCAGATTCTCGCACGCACGCCCTCGCATACATACCCGAACTACGGGTATTACATTCTTCCTCTTAGAAACATTCGTCCCGAATGTTCCTTCTAAGTCTCAAAACGAACACGCACAAGATAGTCTTCACTACTATACTTACGAAACAATCTCGCCACACCGCCATGGAAACACCGCGCAAAACTTACATCTAAGTCCACGAGGAAACACTCTACATCACCACAAATAATACTACTTTTGTCACTTTGTCGCGAGCCTTGCTCCGACGACTCCAACAAATGGTACCGGCCGCACGCGATCATCAAGTCGTTGTACACTTGATTCTTATCACATTTCGACACGCTTAGTATCCAAAACTCGGTTACTATCTCTAACGTGGTCATCATTAATCGAACATTCGATGGATCTTCGATACTTTCCCGAACATAACAATACGAAGACCGGACGCCCTTCCTCCTAAGTCGACGGAAATGCTAACATATAGGCAACTCGCCTATTCTTCACATGAACTCACAAAGGCCCAAAGTAACTCGCTAAGTTCCTTCGCTTCCAAAACTCGCCACACTCGCCCGGTGGTACTTTCAAGACCGACCGTCAACTCAACTCTAAGCCGCCGCCGATTATCCGCACGATTCCTCCGAGCCGCCGAACTCCTTCAGACAAGCTTCACACTATCCACACCGGAACAAGCTCAACCAACTATTCAACCCCGCCAACATCGAACCAATCGACCGCAACTTGCATTTCTGCCTACAAGGCGCCACAAGACGACATCCGAACACCAAATGGTAGCTTAAACACTTCAACCGAGACAACGATCCTCACAATACCCCCAAATCAAAACACCGCCCGAGGCGAACGCGACACGAGACTCACCGAAGTTCCTAGCCCCGCTCGTACAAACTCCCGAAAGAGAAATGCTGCACTGGCTCCATCGTTCACATAAGGTGAAGGTAGGCACCCTGCAACCTCACAACCTTTTCGGATAACATCAACTCGCCGAGGAACGACTCGACCAAGAACACGATAGGTCGCTTCATCGGCCCGACCATCGGTCGAACGCATCCACGAACTTGCACGCTGGCTAACTAAACACGGGCCTAACACCTCACGACCCTAACACAAAGAGGGACCACCACAACCGACTCACCACTAAACCTACCGCGGTTGACCCGCACGTAGCCTCAACCCCGACTCCAAGGCGCAAAAATACCATCACCCCGGCGAACAATCTTACTAAACACGCTACGAAAACCCGCGTCTTCTTAGCTCGACTACCTTCTTTCAAATCACGCTACTCGTGGACTTATCCCACTTAACATAGCTCACGGCACTATGCACTCCTATAAGGGTCAAACATAACACTACACCTTTCTCGAGACGGCCTTATCTCTAAGGTCTTTACGATAACACTCTAAGGCTCACACCTTCTCTATCCCCAAAATCTTACCTGTTAACCCACCATGATTCCTAATCACAACTCACACACCGCCATCGTAACGTAGCACTTAAGGTATACTCACCTTGAAAGTTACCAAGGACTCCGCCTCGCCCTCTTCACGCGCTCTGGTTAACCCGGCCGATCTCTACGCTTGGCCACGCAAGATAAGCCCGCATACGTGCCATGCCTGCTTCAATCAAGAATTACTCTTGCACAACCTCTTTAGATAGTCCTCCGCATCGCAGACATCGCAGATACTCTCTGTAGCCAAATCTATAGCTAGCAATGTGGTTGTCCTCGCAATCTATATTCTCTGCTCTGGCCGTGGAACCAAGGTTCAAATATCATGGCCGCAGAGGAATCGCCGCCGCCGCTTAAACTCACGGGGCTAGTGACGTCGCAGAAATCCCGAACGGCACTACCCTAGGTAATGATTGGGCCTGTGCCTCGCCACCCTCGAACTCTACTCGCAGCCTCTCTACGCTTTGCCCTCCCGGGTTGCCCTACGCGGAGGCATGACGATAAGGGAAAAGATTTCGTCAGAGGGTTCAACTTACAACACAGCTCTAAGGCACGATCTCAGAGTGAGAAGAATAGAAACCAATCCTAAATATCCTATAGCCTCCGACATTGATGTGGTGCACAACACACCGATAATCAAGACTTCATCGATACGGTTCGTAGACACTTTCCGAGGATTAATCGCTCGATACCACTTTTGTCACGACCAACCGGCCCGTGGATCGTGCCTTACCCTGCACCCAAGTAGACATACATCGTAGTAATCACGAACAAACACAACAATATGAGATAATGTAGTATAAAACAATAATCAGGAAAACTTGCCTTTCGCATATATATAAATGACAACTTTTAACATGAACGCTTTAATCCTTTTTACAAACTCCCGCCACAACAAGATTTCATGCACTTCTAAGAATGATATGACAACAATGGCGGACAGTGGCCCCGCCAAACCCCGAATGTAAACACTTACTACGACAGTGGACTACACCACCGATAAGCCTCCGAGAAACGGAGCTTCCCAAACGCCGAATCGTGACTCGAGAGCTAGGATCAACGATCGGTGTACCTCAACTCGCGCATGAACGCAGCTCAAGGAGGTCGACAACAATGTACCGAGTATGTGAAACAAAAATATCGCAAATGAAATCATAATAGTCTATAAAGCAGAGACATGTATGATAACCAAACTACGCTTTACAATAACTAAGCAATATATCAAGTCGTGACTCACGCCTCAAGTCATCACCAAAGAATATAACAAAGGGTCTCACGCCCACAACATCAATCGTGCGTGGACACATTCCTCACCGCATAGCTTTATGATATAAAAGTTCCAAGGAACACACATGAACACCAGTGTCCCACTGTGCTATAATAACACCGTGACGGTAAGTACGAAGGCATAACCGATTACTAACACCTACGCATCAACAAGGTCATGAATCAGATCATAAGATCCGCTCTGCACCGCCACATGATCAAAGCCGCCACTTGCCCGCAGATCTAATGCGCGCTAGTCCTCGAACTTCCCGCACCCGCGATAGGCCAATCTCATCGCCCGCATGAGGCATCCCCGCATCGAGGGTAGCTACTCCCGCATCGCCCCGACTTCGCATCCGCATGGCCAGCGACCGCATGCCCATAAAGGACGACACTAACTCGGAACTCTCGTTCCAAGATAGCCCTCGGACTGCATGAGGTATTCTCGAATCATAGGTCCATCGACCGCCGAAGTCTACCCCGCGACGGAGGGCGCTTAACCCCTAATCATCTCAAGAGATGAATGCCACAATACTATCATAACGATCGATAGTTAATAAGCACAATCAAGTGGAAACCCTTCACACAAACATCACAAGATACTAACACACGAAGATCCCAACACGCTTACTTATCAACGCAATCAAGAAAGTATTACAAGGCTATCACAAACCAATACAATCAAGTTGTTCACACAAGGTACCTTCTACTATATGATTAACAAAATCGGGTTTTTATCCCCAAAGTACTTCATACATCAACTCTTTAAAAGATACGTTACTTTCACAATGTCACACAATACCCGTAGTATAAAATAGAGTGACTATCCTTTTAAAGTAAATCAATTACTTCTCTTTGTAAAATCAAGTAGCAACATTCTTTTCCAATGATCAAGTTTGCCTAATTTCCAATGTTCAAGTTTCATTTTAGAAAGGTTTCGTAGTTCATAGTCTTATTCAATTAAGAATATAATTCTCTTTTAAACAATCGGAGAAACATAAGCCTTATATGTGAGTAGGACATTCTTGTTTATAACAATCTTATTACAGCAGCCATGATCTAGGAAATATCATTTTGTCTCATCTTAGCTTCATGCAGATGGAAGTTTCACCGGTTTTAATAATACTTAATTATTCAAAACATTTCTTTATTAACGCCGCAGTTGGTTTGTCGATACACATCCCGATTTCCAAAATCAAGAAACGTTTAAGCCGTTATACCTAACTTACCATAAAGCTAGTATAACTCTTTAGTTCTCTATAACCAATTATTACTTATATTTCAAAACGATTTCAGAAATCTTTTGAAATACTTCAAGTTCTTTATGATCACACATCAAGCCAGTTATAAACAAATCATTTACCTTTTTTAAAAACCACAAAGTGTTTTCTTATCTACATAAAGCTGTTATAACCAACTTCCCATAAAGCCGTTATAACACTTTATGTTTGAAACCAATCGAATACATTTAGCACATGACGCCTACCGCACTACATAGTGCACACATATCATGCTAAGAGATAGGAAGAGGTTCACATACCGCGACGACATCGACTAATAGCAAAACGCCCGAGTACCTCGCCGCCGGCTACTCCTTAAGCCAAGTAACGCGCCACACGTAGTACTTCAACCTATAAGGCCACAAGGCGCTTTATTAACCTTTAGGTCTCATCGTAGAACTTTCTACGTAAATTTCGGCAAGACCTCCCCAACAACAGAAACCTCCTCCTCTCTAACGAGGCCGGCTACCAAGCCAACCAGTGGGTTATACATCTAACCCTAACTGCACAATTCTACTCCACAGACTACTACACAAGTCCATCAGAATACACCCATGTAATTACAGCAAAGACTATATATAGTATACTTACTATATAATCTAACAACATGTAATTTCCAATTACAATAGGGACAAGATAATTACCTCGATAAGCCCATAATTATCCGAGTTTAATGTCGATCCTTAGCAAAGTTTTAGCTCCAACTCCGAGCGCCCAACCCGCCTAAACCACCCTTAGAAGTTCTAACCAACTTCTACACAATACTCCAACTGACTATGGAGATTTTCCTGTGGTTTCGGTTTTGTGACCGACGGAAGTATAATAGTATTTCTGGCTTTCAGAAAGGTATAACCTTAGAATACAACAAGGTATAAGGCTAAGGTAATTGGGCATAACAACAATACTTTGAGAGTATTTCTACCAAGAGTGGGTATTTATACGAAACACTAGGCTGGTACCCCACGCCACACCACAAAGGGGAGAGTGGAGGCTCGCCACAAAGGCCTATCTAGTGAGGGGCTCTTGGACGAGAGTCAAACAAGAGGGAGAGGAGGACTTTAACACTTAGGAAATATTTGGAATGGATGAAGAAGTTCATCAACCTAGAGGGTATTTATAGCAAGCCAAGGCCAACCAATGGCCAAGATCTAGCCAAGTGCCTAGCAAGTGTAGGCCAAGATTCACCCATGTGTCCTAGCCAACTTGCACACAAAATATCTACCAAAAATATCTCCCACTTGCCTTTCCCCAAATCGCCCACGCCGCCCACTTTGCCCACCAATGAGAGGTGCGCGCCGCCTCTCGCTGGTCCAAAATGTTCCGCCTCTAAAAATCCGCAAAAATACTAAATGACATAGCCGGAAATTCCCTACGAAAGTCTGAAAACGCTTTCGCGAAAACGACTCTAACCGGTGTCACAGACAAACATATTTCGCCCAAAGGTGCCACATGGGGTGACACGTCGCCCCGATTCGCCCAAAAATATTTCGCCTTCCGAAAATATCCAAAACGCCAAAATCTCAAAATCAAAGCTGCTCACAAAATCAGAATTTCACCTGGGCCCCACGTGACCATTTCCAAAATAAAATTCCATAATTTCTAATATTCCAGAAGTCCGAATACCAAACTGGGAATCCAATTCCCATTAACTAACCTTTTTCCTTCACAAAACCGAAACTTTTCCGTGGAAAATCGCCTCTTTCTTCCTTTCCAATCTTCTCGCAGATTCTCAGACGCACGCCCTCGCATACATACCGAACTACGGGTATTACAAAGATGAACCCTAAGAAGTCATGTTAAGAAACTTAATGGAATACCATGTATATATATATTAAGCTACGTGGTAGGCTTAAGGGAATTGTAATGATGAGGTCCGTAGAGTAAGTAATGGTTGCTGTGGATCAAGCATTTACACGATTATGGTATTATGAGAAGTTTTTGTACCCGTTTACTGGGGGACTGGTAAGGTAGGCTTGGAGCATGGAAATTGTGAGCCTAAGAATATTGATGACCGCAGAGACCTTAGATGTACAAGGTCTTCTTGGGTAAAAAGATTTATTATAGACTAAGAATAAGAGTTAAGTGCGACGGTGGGACGGGGTGAGGACCTATTGCGGGTCGCCCCATAGCCTGAAATGGAGTGGGATCAGTTGGTAGAAGTTCCGCTTCATGACAGGGTCACGAGAGTGCAAGGCCCAAGTCTAGTTAATTGTTTTACGGGTTCGTGGACGCGTTCCACCGGAAATGGCCTTATATTGTTTTATAGAGTGACTCCAAAGATTAGAGGCCAGAATCGGTATGGAAGTTATGTATGTATGATAGTATGAGTTGGAAGTACGGAAAGAGTATGACCAGTAAGAAAGATAGCAACCAAGTGTAAAGGAATAGAGCCTGAATCCATAAGAACCTTTCGAGGTAACTACACCCGTGAGTGTTTGGGGTGGTAGCTGAGCGGGTATATGAGAATTGCCCGGTGATTATACAGTCGTCAGACCCTAGTAGACCTAGTAGAGATGATTATGTCACGACCCGTTCCGGGGCCCGTGACTGGTGCCTTACCCCGGGCACCCTAGTGATACAACATCAGAGTAATCAGCGGAACATAAAACACATACATGAAACAAATGAAGTATAAACAGTAATCTGAGGAAAACTTGCCTTACGGTATATATATATAAATAACAACTTTTTTTCAACATGAACAGTTTAATCCTTTTTACAAACTCCCGCCACAACAAGATTTACATGACTTAAGAAATGATACGACAACAATGGCGGGACAGGCCCGCCATACCCTCGAATGTAAATACCTACAACAACAGGGACTATACCATCGATAAGCCTCCGAGAAACGGAGCTTTCCCAAACGAATCGTGACCCTAAGAGCGAGGATCAATGATCGTGTACCTTTACCGCGGCATGAACGTTTCGGGCGAGGTCGATAACAAAACCGAGTATGTGAAATGAAAATAACATCAGAAATGAAATCATAGCAATATATAAAGCAGAGACATGTATGATAACCAAACTATGATTTACAACAAAGCCATATGTCAAGTCGTGACTCACGCCTCAAGTCATCACTCAAGTATAACAATGGGTCTCTGTGCCCACAACATCAATCATGCGTGGAATACCTTCTCACCGCCAGCCTATGATATAAAAGCACCAAGGAACACACATGAACACCGTGTCCCACTGTTATAATAAAATCAGACGGTAAGTACGGCGCATAGCCAACTACTAAAAACCTACGCATCAACCAAAGCCGCGAATCAGATTATAAGATCTGTTTAGACCATCACATGATCAAAGCTGGCCACTGGCCCGCAGTATCGAGGTACGCGTCTAACCCTGGAACTCCCGCAGCTCCGCATAAGCCAAACTCATAGGTCCGCATGAGGTATAACCCCGCATCGGGGGTAGCTACTCCCCGGCAGCGTCCTGGACTCGCCGTCCGCATGGCCACAAGGACCGCATGACCACGCGGCCGCACACTAACTCCGAACTCCCGCAGCCCAAGATAGCCCTACTGCACCGCATAAGGTATTCTCGAATCATGTGTCCATCGACCCGCTGAAGTCTACCCCGTGACGGAGGCGCCTTAACCTCCGAATATGTCACGATGAGTGCACAATACTATCATAACGATCGATAGTTAAGAAGCACAATCGGAAAACCCTTTACACAAACATCACAAAGATACTATCACACGAAGATCCTAACATGATTACTTATCAAAGCAACGAAAGTATTACCGTGCTATCACAATTCAATACAATCAAGTTATTCACACAAGGTACTTTCTACTTTAAGTTAACAAGTTCTGAATTAATCCCAAAGTACTTTATACAATAACTCTTTAAAAGGTACGCTAAAAGTCACACAATACCCGTAGTAGTATATAAAAATAGAGTGACTATCTTTTAAGTAAACTAAAATACTTACCTTTGTAAAATCAAGTAACAACATTATTTTCCAAACGCCCAAGTTTGCCAAATTTCAAATGTTCACGCTTCTTATTTTAGAAAGGTTTCGTAGTTCGTAGTCTTATTCATTTAAGAATATAATTCTCTTTAAACAACTGAGAAACATAAGTCTTATGTGAGTAGGATATTCTTGTTTATAACAATCTTATTACAATGTACCATGATCTAGAAATATCATTTTGTCTCATCTTAGCTTCTATGCAGATGGAAGTTTCTACCGGTTTTAATAATACTTAATTATTCAAAACATTTCTTTTATTAACGCCGCAGTTGGTTTGTCGATACACATCCCGATTTCCAAAATCAAGAAACATTCTTAAGCCGTTATACCTAACTTCCCATAAAGCTAGTATAACTCTTAAGTTTTCAAAAGAAACTAAGTATCACTCTTCTTTCAAAACGATTTAGAAATCTTTTGAAATACTTCAAGTTCTTTATTATCACACATCAAGCCGCTTATAAACAAATCATTTACCTTTTAAAAACCACAAAGTATTTTGACCTACATAAAGTCGTTATAACCAACTTCCCATAAAGCCGTTATAACACTTTATGTTTCAAACCAATCAAATACATTTAACACACGTACGCTCACCGTACTACATAGTTCACACATATCACGCTAGAAGAGATAGGAAGAGGTTCACATACCGCGACAGTATCGACTAATAGCAAAACGCCCAAGTACTTCCAACCGCCGGCTACTCCTTAAGCCAAGTAGATCGCGCCACACGAGTACTTCAACCTATAAGGCCACAAGGCGCTTTATTAACATTTAGACCTCATCGCAGTAACATTCTACCGAAAAATTCAAAGACTCTCCCGCAACAACAGAAATCTCCTCCTTTATCGAGGCCGCCACCAAGCCAACTATGGGGTTACACATCTAACCCGAACGGCACAATTCTACTCCACGTAAAAGCTACACAAGTCTATCAGAATACACCCCATGTAAATACGACAAGACTTTCTTTCAAAAGGTTTCTTATTATTCAAAGCTTAAGTCAAAAGACATCACGACAACAACGTTCATTTCTACATATAGTATACTTCAACTATAGTCTAACAATCATGTAATTTCCAATTACAATAGGACAAGATATTTACCTCGATAAGCCCATAATTATCCAAGTATAAAGTCGATCCGGCAATCGCTTAGCTCCAACTCCGAGCGCTCCAACCCGCTCTAAACCACCCTTAGAAGTTCTAACCAACTTCTACACAATACTCCAACTGACTATGGAGATTTTCCTGTGGTTTCGGTTTTGTGATCGACGGAAGTATAATAGTATTTCCGCTTCAGATAGGTATAACCTTAGAATACTACAAGGTATACTACTAAGGTAATTGGGCATTATAACAATACTTTGAGAGTATTTCTACACCACAAAGGGGTATTATACGAAAGCAACTAGGCAGTGGGTACCCCACGGCCACACTACTAGGAGTGGAGAGGGCTCTGCTGGGTGGCCTTTCAAAGGGGAGAGGGCTCTTGGACGAGAGTCAACAAGAGGAGAGGAGGATTTTAACACTTAGAAGATTTGTGGAAAGGATGAAGAATTCATCAAGGGAGAGGGGTATTTATAGCACAAGCCAAGGCCAACCAATGGCCAAGATCTTGCCAAGTGCATAGCAAGTGTAGGGCCAAGATATGCCCAAGTGCCCCCTAGTCCCTACTCCTTAAAACCCTCACAAATATCTACCAAAAAATATCTACCCACTTGACACCCCAATTCGTCCGTTACGCCCACTGCTTCAATGTGAGGTGACACATGTCACCTCCCGCTGGTCCAAGATGTTCCGCCTCTAAAAATCCGCAAAAAGAAAAGACATAGCCGAATTTTCCTCGCAAGTTATAAACGCTTCGCGAAAAAACGACTCTAACCAAAGTGCCAGGCACAAATGTCATTCTACTAGTTACCTAGGCGGGTGACACGTGTCACCCTCCTATTGGCCCAAAATAAAACATCTTCCAAAATATCCACAATGGCCAAAATCTCAAAACAAAGCTGGCTCCTACAAACCAGAATTTCTCCCGTGGGCCCCACGTGACCATTTCCAAAAATAAAATTCCATAATTCTCTAATATTCCAGAAGTCAATACCAAACTGGGAATCCAATTCCCATTAACGAACCTTTTTCCTTCACAAAACCTGAAACTTTTCCGTGGAAAATCACCTCTTTCTTCCTTTCCAATCTTTCACAGATTCTCGCACGCACGCCCTCGCATACATACCCGGAACTACGGGTATAACATTCTTCCTTCCTTAGAAACATTCGTCCCAATGTTCCTTCTAAGTCTCAAACAACGCGGCGCCAAGATAGTCTTCACTACTATACTTACGAACCAACCCGCCATATCCGCCACTAAAACACCCGCACATAAAATCTTACATCCAAGTCCACGAGGAAACACCTCTAACATCACCAAAATGATACCACTTTTGTCACTTTGTCGCGAGCCTTGCTCGGACGACCCAACAAATGGTACCGGCCGCATGCGATCACCGGTTCGCCAGACACCAACCCTTACCACATTTACATCGCTTTAGTTTCCAAACTCTGGGTTACTATCTCTTTACGTGGGCATCATTAATCGGGAACATTCGGATGGATCTTCGATACTTTCCAACATAACAATACGAAAAGATCGACGCCCCGCTTCCTAAGTCGGACGGCAAATGCTAACATATAGGCAACTGGCCTATTCTTCACATGAACTCTCAAAGGCCCAAAGTAACTCGCTAAGTTTCCTCGTTTTCAAAGCTCGTCACACTCGTCCGGTGGTACTTTCAAGAAGACCGACCGCCGACTCAACTCTAAGGCTGCCGCCGACATCCGCACGATTCTCCGAGCCGCTGAACTTCTTCTAGACAAGCTTCACACTATCCACAAAGCTGGAACAAGCTCGAACCAATCGTCAACCTTGCCAACATCGAACCAATCGGCCAAGAACTTTACACTTCCGCCTACAAGGCTTCAAAAGGTGACATCCGAACACCAAATGGTAGCCTAAACACTCTCCACAGAGACAACAATCCTCACAACTATCCTCGAAATCCAAGCACCGCCCGAGGCGAACGCGATTCGAGACTCACCCGAGTTCTTAACACATGTTTGGTAAAACTTCCGAAACAAAACAGCCGCACTGGCTCCACCGTTCGCCATAAGGTGAAGGTAGGCACCCCGCAGCCTTACAACCTTTCATAAAACAACATCGCCGAGTGAACGGTCCCGACCAAGAACACGATGGGATGCCCCCATCGGCCAACCATCGGTCGAACGATCCACGAACTCGTGACTGGTCAACTAAACTCGCCTAACACCCTCGTGACCCTAACACAAGACGGACCACCACAAACCGACTCTACCACCAAACCCGCCGCGGGTTGACCCGCAACGCGGCCTCAACCCGACCCGCAACGCGCACAATGCTAGCTCCACGAAGAAAACTCACTAATCACGCTACGAAAACCCAGCGTCTTCTTAGCTCAACTACCCCCTTTCATTCCACACTACTTAGGACCTATCCCAAACGTAGCTCACGTGCACTATGCACTTCCGATACGGATCAAACATAACACTACACCTTTCTCGAGATGGCCTCACCTCTAAGGTCTCTACGTATAAAACTCCAAGGCTCACACCTTCTATCCCCAAAATCTTACTCTGCTAACCCATCATGATTTCTAATCACAACTAACACACCGCTATCGAACATACTTAACGGTATACTCACCTTATCACATATACAGATCTCTAGAGGTTAAGGATATATCTATATCATCGCTTCACTCCCCTTAGTCGTTCTAATCAAACCTCTGTAGGCTTATAGCTAATGACGTGACGAACTACCACCGATCCTCCGGGCTAAGTCCTTCTACCAGACACTCTTTCGACATCGACCGACGGCCGGTACAACAAGTACTAACTAAAAGACGACATTCCCGACGACGTCACAACCGCGAATCTGAAGCCCGAGTTCTAACCAACTCCCCATACCCCGAACGCCCCGAAATCCGTGGAAGACCACTCGACCGCGGTGGATGTGCAAATCTACTCAGCCGCGAGGCGACCGCCAAAGTTACCAGCGACCTCACGCTCGCCTCTTCTACCGCCCTTTAACCCATCGATCTCTACACGCCTCGGCCGCGCAAAAAGCCCGCATACAAAGCCATGCTCAAGCCTAATCAAGAATTACTTCGCACGATCCTCTCTAGATAGCCATCAAGACTCGCAGACATCGGTATACTCTCCGTAGCCAAATCCAGCTAGTACCGTGGTCGCCTTTGTAATCCATATTCTCTCGCTCTCGGAACCAAGCGTTCAAATATCATGGCCGCAGAGGAACCGCCGCTGCGGTGCTAAACTTTATCAAGAAGCGACGCCGCAGTAAATCTCGAATGAAGCATTACCTAGGTAATGATTGGGCCCGCGCGTAACCTTCTCGAACTCTACTCAGCCTCGCCGCTTTGCCTCCTCGCCTGGTTGCCTTACGCGAGGCATAACGATGGGGAAAGAATTTCCGCCAGAGGGTCCAACTTACAACACACCTCTAAGGCACGATCTCGCAGTGAGAAGAATAATCCTAAATATCCTATAGCCTCTCCTCGATTATTGGCGCACAACACAATCGATAATCAAGACTTCATCGATACGGCAGACACTTTCCGAGGATTAATCGCTCGATACCACTTTGTCACGGATCTGCCGCCTGGATCGTGCCTTACCCTACTGGTGATACAACATAGTAATAACGACGTAAAACACATACATGAAACAAATGAAACAAATGATAAATAAAGAACTGAGGAAAACTTGCCTTAGTATATATATATAAATAACAACTTTTTTCAACATGAGCTTAATCCTTTACAAACCCCGCCCACAACAAAACATTTGATACGCACCTCTAAGAAATCGACAGGCAACAAAGGCCCCGCCATACCCCGAATGAATAAATACCTCGTTATACCTCGTAGTTGCAGGGTATGTATGTGAGGACGCACGATTTGAGAGTACTGGCGAAATTTTGAAAAGAAAGAAAGATGTGAGTTTTCACTAAAAGTTTCCTGTTATTTGTGAAGAAAAGGTTCGTTAATGGGAATTGATTCCCAGATTTGGTATTTGACTTCATAGATTATATTAGAATTTTGAGATTTTATTTTCGAAATGGTCACGTGGGCCCACGAGAAATTTACGCTTTGTGGAGCCCGCTTTGTTTTTGAGATTTGTATTTTGGATATTTTCGAAGACGAAATATTCGGGCGACGGGGCTTACACGTGTCACCCCACGTGGCACCCTTTGGCCGAAATATTTATTGTGCACAACACCCGACAGAGTCGTTTCGACTAAACGCTTTACTAAGCTACGGCGGAAAATTCGCTATGTCATTTAGTATTTTTGCGAATTTTTCCGAGACGAACGTTTGGACCAACGAGAGGGCAACACTTGGCACCCTCTCGCCGTGGATCAAGGGCGGCCAGTAAATTGATGGGCAAGTTGTGGTAGATATTTGTGTAGATATTTGTGAGGATTTGGAGTAGGGTTAGGTGCACTTGGCTTGATCTTGCCTTACACTTGTGTAGCACTTGGCTAGATCTTGCCATTGGTTGGCCTTTGGCTTTGCTATAAATACCCTCCCTGTGAAGACTTATTCATTCACTCCTCACTTTGTCTAAGTCTTGAAATCCCTCCCTCTCCTTGTTGTTCCTCGCCCAACTCCTTCTCCCTTAGAAAGAGGCCCTCGCCGAGAACACCCTCCCCTAGCCTAGTCATGCAGCGAGCCTACCCCCTTGGTAGAAAGTTGTCTTCCAAGTATTGTTATAATGCCCAAAATACCTTAGCCTTGTACCTTGTAGTATTCCAAAGATACCTCTTTACGTAGAGTCAGGAATACTACCTTTTGTCCTTTTAGTCTCAAACCAAACCCTAAGGAAATCTTCATGCTTGGTCAAGTATGAGTAGAAGTTGGTTAGAACTTCTGGGTTGTTTGGAGTGGTTTGAGCGCGTGGAGTGGAGCTAAACCTTGCTCGGAGCGACATTAAACTCGGATAATTTTGGGCTTATCGAGGTAATTATCTTGTCCTCTATTGTAATTGGAAATTACATGTTTGTTAGAGTATATAGTTGAAGTATACTATATATGGAACTATACTTAGTATTCGCAATGTCTTTGACTTAAGCCCAAGAATAAAGAATCGAATCGAATCAGATTTACATAGGATCAGACGGTAGACTTGTGTAGTATATCGAGTAGAATTGTACACGCCCGGTAGACGTAAACCCCCTTGGTTGGCTTGGTAGCCTCGATAGAGAGAGATTTACGCTGCATGAGGGGAGGTGTCTAATTTTCTATAAAGATAGAAAACTTGTGTTTTGGGGGTTAATAGACGCTTGTGACCTTTATAGGTGAAAGTACAAGAGTAGCGTATTCTACTCGAGGAGTGGAAAGGGCTAGTGGTTGTAGTACTTGAGCATTTTGCTTATTGTCGATAAATCGTCGCGAGGTATGTGAACCTCTTCCTATCTCTTCTAGCATGATATGTGTGAACTATGTAGTACGGTAGACGCATACGTGCTAAGTGATTTGGTTGGTTTAAAACATGTGTTATAATAGCTTTATGGGAAGTTAGTTATAACGACCTTTATGTAGTGAAAATGGTTTATCATGTTAGAAGTTAAGAGACTTGATCTTATAAGATAAGAGACTTAACTTATTTGTTTTAATGACGGATTGTGAAACCTCATTCGTGAGTAATGAGTACTTGGTTTTAAAGGAATAATGTTTCATCGATTTCGAAATCGAATGTATCGACAGCACCACCGCAAATTAATAAAGGAAAATGTATTGAATAATGATGTGTTGTATTAAAACCAAGAGAAACCTCCATCCGCATGAAGCTAAGATGAGACAAAATGATATTACATTTTCTAGATCATGGTCTTGTAATAAGATCGTTATAAACAAGAATAAACTACTCACATATATGACATATGTTACTCAATTGTTCTAAAAGGAATCAAGTGATTAAGTTTGGGAACTATGAAACCATTTGAAAATAAGAAGCTTGAGTAATCAAACTAGGCAACCGAACTTAGGAAAGGAATGTTGTTACTTGATTTTGAAAAGGAAGATGGGTTGGTCATTCTAATACTACGTATCGGGTGACTTTATAAAAGTAATGGATCTCTTTTAAAAGAACTTAACGATGTAGTACTTTGGGGTTAAAAACCTGACTTTGGCATAAAATGAAAGTACTTTGAGTCAGGTGAAACTTGCCTATGCTTGTTGTTGTGAAACTTGCCTATCTTGTGATGATAGTCTTTATTGTACAAACGTTGTGTTTCGTGTTACCGCGCGTCTCGATAGAGGTCGGCTGATCGTTGAGAACTTACTTGGACGTGTCGGCAGTGACGAGAAATTCCACGCACGCTCCTCGCTGATAGTATTATTGTTGTTAATCGCTGACATACCGACACGACGCGTAGCGCACGCATGCTTCCATTTTGGTTAAGGTCTTGTGGTTAATCGCTGATATATCACACGACGCGTAGCGCACGTATGTTTCCATTTTGATTATCGCCAGGATTTCCCTTTGGACATACCGACACGATGCGTAGCGCATCGTATGCGCCCATTTGGAATGTTGTCTTATTGTTTCCTTTGGACATATCGACACGACGCGTAAGCGCACGTATGCTTCCATTTGGATTGCTTTGTCTTGTTGTTGAGGTCACATGGACACGTCTACACCGATGCAGAATTCCGGCACGGGGCTACGGGACATTGGTATTATTGTTGCATCATGGACATGTCTACACCGACGCAGATTCCGGCATGCGCCATAATGCGAACTCGATTGATGTTGGGCGTGAGACCCATAGCGTTATATCGAGTGATGATCGCTTTATGTCGCGAATCAGAGTTTGGTTATCATACATGTCTCCCGCTTTATATAGACTAGTATGATTTCATTTACGATTGCATAGGGCCACATACTTGGTACTGTTATCGACTTTCTGGGCTGCGTCACGCCGCAGTGAGGTACATCGGGCCGTGATCCTCGCCATGTGATCACAAGCCACAGATTCAAGCTCCGCTTCTCCGAGGCTTATCTTTTAGTAGTGTTCCCGAGTTGTAGGTTCTGTACATCTGTGGTACGGGGCCCCGTCCGCCATAGTCATCAGATATCTTAGAGGTCTGTAGTAATCGCTGTGTGGCGAGTTGTAAAAGGATTAAACTGTTCGTGTTTTATGTATATACCAAGGCAACTGCTTTTGGTTGGCCTGCTTTTTTATTATATCCCTTGTTAAATGACTCATGTTTTATGTTCCGCTGATTTTCTCCGACGATGTATCACCAGGGTGCCTGTGGTAAGGCACGAACGCCCCGAACCGTCGTTACAAAAGTGGTATCGAGCGATTAATCCTGAAAGTGTCTACAGATCGTGTTCAGTAGAGTCTTGATTATCGATGTGTCAGGCACCACATCTATAATCGTGAGGCTGCAGACATTTAGGATTGGTTTCATTCTTCTCATTCCGAGATCGTGCCTTAGAGTCAGAAAGAAGTCAGACTCTCCGACGATCTCGCTTTTTACCGCTTATGCCTCCGCAAGGCAACCAGAGCCCGAAGGGCAAGGCAGCCGAGGTGCCGCTAGTGAGATACAGAGGAGTACGAGGCGCAGCCTGCACAAGACCGAGGTTGGCTTCAGACGGCGGTTTCGCGACGCCGCCAAAGACCAAAGAGTTTAGAGCCGCAGCGGTGGTCGACGAGACTACAAGACTGAGCCTCCGCCCCACACCGAGCAGTGAGACGGGTCACAAGGAGATGGCCCGATTATTGGCCGTGGTCAGGCGATATGAGGACAGCCGACGCAGCAGCCTTGCCCAGAGCACCAGCCGTTCACCCCGAGCAGATAGTTTGAGGCTACGGACTTTCCGAGTCAGAGCCCGCCGAGTTTTACGGGTCGAGGCTCGAGGATGATCCGCAGGAGTTCATCCGCTACGGATCACGCGGGTGATCAAGGCTTCGTAAACCGAGTCAGCGGACCTTTGTTCGCATCGTCGCGTGATACCGCAATGATTGGTTTGATTCACGGAGCTTTCCGGGAGAGCATGCACTCCAGCAAGTATGGGATGAGTTTTCGGGGCTTTCTCACGCACTTCTTGCCTCCGCACGGCGAGGGCACGCCGATGATTTTTGTTACTAAGACAGAGAGGCGACCGTCGTGAGTACAATGTCGAAGTTCGATTCTTCGCTCGAGCATGCCCTCGCGCTTAGTTGATATGGAGGATGTGGTGCATCGCTACGCCACCGCTTGATGATTATATGGCCGAATCTTGTGCGGGTGTTTCTTCACCGCATGGACATTGCCCGCACGCAGCTCGTGCACCAGACGCGAGGCACGGAGGGTCGGCGGAATGACTGGATCAGCAGAAGAGGCCGGGACGGCAGGTCCTTCGTGGTTTTCGAGGCGGACCGCCAAGAAGAAGCTAGTTATATACCCCACCGCATGCAGTAGTCCTCCACCGCCTTCGTGAGCGTCGTGGCTCCAAGGGTTCAGATTTTGGCAGAGCGGGTGTTAACCACCAAGCCACCCCTACCTCGTTGTGACCATCGTGGTAGACTCCATTTTGGAGAGTGTCGTGCTAGATTGGGAGTTTGTTTTACACGACAGCAGGCCATTTTGCGAGGAACTGTCCGACCAAGGGAAGCGGATATTACGACTCACCTTCAGGATCTGTGGCTGGTTCATCACCTTCTATAGCACTGCCAGGTGCCTATGATTAGAGTGAGCGGTAGCTTCGTATATCCTTAACCTCTAGAGTTTTGGTATGCTTGTTATGATGATCTCATTATTGTGTGCTATGTACGGATAGCATTGTGATATGTGTGAGTTAGAATTCATGGTTAGTTGGAAGGATACGAATGGAGGCATGGTAAGTGTGAACCTAAGACTATGTCACGACTGAGACCTTAGGGGTAAGGTCGTCTTGAGTTAAAAATTTATTTTTGACCCTTATCAGAGTAGTAGTGCGTGGGATTTATTTGTGTGATAAGTCCGTGGGTAGTGTGAGATGGAAGTGGTAGCTTTCATGATGTGAATTAGTAAGATTGTTCCGGATCGGGGAACAAGAGTTTGGCGCGGTTGGGGGGTCGGGTTGAGGACCATTTGGGTCAACCCAGAATCTTGGTTAGGGGTCCGTTCGTGGTCCCGCCGTGGTAGGTCACGAGGATGCTAGGCCCAAGTTTGTATGATCATCGATGAGTTCGTGGACGCGCTCACCAGAAGCGTTCGTAAAGGCCGGAATGGCCTTAAGAAGTTTGAGGTTAGTAAGATGACCAAGTTTGAGGTAGTGACTCCGCAGATTTTCGGAACTAAGTAATGATCAAGTATGGTACGCATCTTGGGAGAGTTCTAGTGTTCGGAAGCGGTACAACGAGTAAGGGAGAAGA
Organism: Przewalskia tangutica; assembly: GCA_029844215.1. Lineage (NCBI taxonomy): Eukaryota > Viridiplantae > Streptophyta > Magnoliopsida > Solanales > Solanaceae > Przewalskia > Przewalskia tangutica. The sequence continues at coordinate 96,835,275 of CM056729.1, forward strand.
TAACGTGTTATTTCGCGCTGCCGTGGGCGTTGATAACTTGTTAGAGGAACTTCATCGATATCCGTTTGAGAAGGAACATTCGGACGAATGTTTCTACGAGGGGAGAATGTTATACCCCGTTGCAGGTGGTATGTATGTGAGGACGCACGCATTTGAGTACGCAGAAATTTTGAAAAGAAAGAAAGATGCTGAGTTTCACTAAAAGTTTCCTGCTATTTGTGAAGAAAAAGGTTCGTTAATGGAATTGGATTCGATTTGGTATTTGGACTTCATAGATTATATTAGAATTTTGAGATTTTATTTTTCGAAATGGTCACGTGGGCCCACGGAGAAATTTACGCTTTGTGGAGCCCGCTTGTTTTTGAGATTTGTGATTTTGGATATTTTCAAGACGAAATATTCGGCGACCGGGGCGACACGTGTCACCCCATGTGGCACCCTGGCCGAAATATTTATCAGGCACAACACCCGACAGAGTCGATTTTCGACGAAACGATTGACGAAGCTTGCGAAGGGAAAATTCCGGCTATGTCATTTAGTATATTGGCGAATTTTTCCGAGAGACGGAACGTTTTGGACCAACGAGGGCAACACTTGGCACCTCTCGTTGGTGGACTTGGAAGTAGGCCGAATTGATGGGCAAGTTGGTAGATATTTGTGTAGATATTTGTGAGGGATTTGTGGAGTAGGTTAGGTGCACTTGGCTTGATCTTGGCCTTACACTTGTGTAGCACTTGGCCAGATCTTGGCCATTGGTTGGCCTTGGCTTTGCTATAAATACCCTCCTTGTGAAGACTTATTCATTCACTCCTCACTTTGTCTAAGTCTTGAAATCCCTCCTCTCCCTTGTTGCTGCCTCGTCCAACTCCCTTCTCCCTTAGAAAGAGGCCCTTGGCCGAGAACACCCCTCCCCCTAGCCGCGTTGTGCTAGCCGCGCCTACCCCCTTGGTAGAAAGTTGTCTTCCAAGTATTGTTATAATGCCCAAAATACCTTAGCTCAGACCTTGTAGTATTCCAAAGATACCTCTTTACGTAGAGTCCTAAATACTACCTTTTGTCCTTTTAGTCTCAAACCGAAACCCTAAGGAAATCTTCATAGTTGGTTGAAGTATGAGTAGAAGTTGGTTAGAACTTCTAAGGGTTGTTTGGAGTGGTTCGAGCGCGTGGAGTGAGCTAAACCTTGCTCGTGAGCGACATTAAACTCGGATAATTTTGGGCTTATCGAGGTAATTATCTTGTCCTCTATTGTAATTGGAAATTACATGTTTGTTAGAGTATATAGTTGAAGTATACTATATACGGAACTATACTTAGTATTCGCAATGTCTTTTGACTTAAGCCCAAGAATAAAGAATCGAATCGAATCAGATTTACATGGGATCAGACGGTAGACTTGTGTAGTATTATCGAGTAGAATTGTACACGCCCGGTAGGCGTGTAAACCCCCTTGGTTGGCTTGGTAGCGCCTCGATAGAGAGGAGATTTACGCTGTATGCGGGAGGTGTCAATTTTCTATAAAGATAGAAAACTTGTGTTTTGGGGTTAATAGACGTTTGGACCTTTATAGTGAAAGTACTCAAGAGTAGCGTATTCTACTCGAGAGTGGAAAGGGCTAGCAAGGTTGTAGTACTTGGAGCATTTTGCTTATTGTCGATAAATCGTCATGAGGTATGCGAACCTCTTCCTATCTCTTCTAGCATGATATGTGAACTATGTAGTACTGAGACGCACATGTGCTAAGTGATTTGGTTGGTTTAAAACATAAGTGTTATAATAGCTTTATGGGAAGTTAGTTATAACGACCTTATGTAGTGAAAATGGTTTCTTGATGTTAGAAGTTAAGAGACTTGATCTTATAAGATAAGAGACTTAACTTATTTGTTTTAATGTGAATGTTGTGAAACCTCATTCGTGAATAATGAGTACTTGGTTTTAAAGGAATAATGTTTTACCGATTTCGAAATCGAATGTATCGGCTGCACCACCGCAAATGCGTTAATAAAGGAAAATGTATTGAATAATGATGTGTTGTATTAAAACCAGTAGAAACCTCCATCCGCATGTAAGCTAAGACGACAAAATGATATTACATTTTCTAGATCATGGTCACGTAATAAGATCGTTATAAACAAGAATAAACTACTCACATATATGACATATGTTACTCAATTGTTCTAAAAGGAATCAGTGATTAAGTTTGGGAACTATGAAACCATTTGAAAATAAGCTTGAGTAATCAAACTAGGCAACCGAACTTAGGAAAGGAATGTTGTTACTTGATTTTGAAAAGGAAGATGGGTTGGTCATTCTAATACTACGTATCGGGTGACTTTTATAAAAGTAATGGATCTCTTTAAAAGAACTTAACGTATGTAGTACTGGGGTTAAAACCCGACTTTGGCATAAAATGAAAGTACTTTGAGTCATGTGAAACTTGCCTATGCTTGTTGTTGTGAAACTTGCCTATGCTTGTGATGATAGTCTTTATTGTACAAACGTTGTGTTTCGTGTTACCGCGTCTCGATAGAGGTCGGTTGATCGTTGAGAACTTACTTGGACGCACGGCAGCGACGGAGAAATTCCACGTACGCTCGCTGATAGTATTATTTTAGTTAATCGCTTAGTACATACTGACACGATCCGTAGCGCACGGTATGCTTCATTTTGGTTAAGGTCTGCGGGTTAATCGCTTTGGATATATCGACACGACGCAGAGCGCACGTATGTTTCATTTTGATTATCGCCAGTGATTTCTTCGACATATCGACACGACGCGTAGCGCACGTACGCATGCGTCCATTTGGAATCTTTGTCTATTGTTTCCTTGGATATACTGACACGATGCGTAGCGCACGGGTATGCGTCCATTTGGATTGCGGTCGTGTTGTTTCCCTGTGGACATACTGACACGATGCGTAGCGCACGGGTATGCTTCCATTTGGATTGCTGTCTTGTTGTTGAGGTCACATGGACATGTCTACACCGATGCAGAATTCCGGGGGCATGTGGCCATGGGACATTGGTATTATTGTTGCATCATGGACATGTCTACACCGATGCAGTATTCCGGGGGCATGCGGCCATAATGCGAACCTGATTGATGTTGTGGGCGTGAGACCCATAGTTATATCGAGTGATGATATTTTATGTTGTGAACTGTAGTTTGGTTATCATACATGTCTCCCGCTTTATATAGACTAGTATGATTTCATTTGATGTTATGATTTCACATACTTGGTACTGTTATCGACCTCGCCGGGCCGCGTTCACGCCGCAGTAGAGGTACATCGATCGTGGATCCTCGCCATAGGATCACAATTCAGCATTTGAAGCCCGTTTCTCGGAGGCTTATCTTTGCAGGTGTTCCACAGGTTGTAGGTTCTTGTACATTCGTGGTATGGCGGCCTGTCCCGTCATAGTCATCAGATATCTTAGAGTGCAGTAATCTTGTTGTGGGCGTGGTTGTAAAAGGATTAAAGCTCGGTTTTATGTATATCAAGGCAATCTGTTTTGGTTGCTTTTTTATTATATCCCTTGTTAAATGACTCATGTTTTATGTTCTGATTTTCTACGATGTATGATCACTAGGGTGCCTGTGGTAAGGCACGATGGCCCCGAACAGTCGTTACACCTACAACAAGGGACTATACCATCGATAAGCCTCGGAGAAACGGAGCTTTCCCAACCCGAATGTGTGACCCAAGAGCGAGGATCAATGCGTGTACCTTTACCGCGGCATGACGAAGCCCGGGCGAGGTCGATAACAGTGCCGTATGTGAAACTGAAAATAAATACTGTAAATGAAATCATAGCACTCATATAAAGCAGGAGACATGTATGATAACCAAACTACGCTTACAACAAGCGATCATGTCAAGTCGTGGACTCACGCCTCAAGTCATCACTCAAGTATAACAATGGGTCTCGGGCCCACAACATCAATCATGCGTGGAATACCTTCCTCATGCCGCGATATGATATAAAAGCACCAAGGAACACATGAACACGGGTCCCACGTGTCATAATAAAACTGTGGGGTAAGTACGAAGGCATAGCCGACTACTAAAAACCCACAGTACCAGCAGTCATGAAGCGAATCATAAGATCTGTCTAGGCATCACATGATCAAAGCGGCCCACTTGCCCGCAGATTATCGATGCGCGTCTAACCTCGAACTCCGCGGCCCGCATAGGCCAAACTCATAGGCCGCATGAGGTATAACCCGCATCGAGGGTAGCTACTCCCCGGCGCCCGGACTCGCCCGTCGCATCGCCACAAGGACCGCATGACCACGCGGCCGCGACACTAACTCGGAACTCCCGCGATTTCGAAAGCCCTGACGCGCCAAGATAAGGTATTCTCGAATCATAGGTCCATCGACTACTGAGTCTACCGCGTGGAGGCGACAACCTCGGAATATGTCACGATGGGTGGCACAATACTATCATAACGACCGATAGTTAAGAAGCACAATCAAGGAAAACCCTTTACACAAACATCACAAGATACTATCACACGTAGCATCCTAACATGATTACTTATCAAAGCAACGAAAGTATTACCGTGCTATCACAATTCAATACAATCAAGTTATTCACACAAGGTACTTTCTACTTTAAGTTAACAAGTTGAATTAATCCCCAAAGTACTTTATACAATAACTCTTTTTAAAAGGTACGTCAAAAGTCACACAATACCCGTAGTATATAAAAATAGATTGACTATCTTTTTAAGTAAACCAAAATAATTACCTTTGTAAAATCAAGTAACAACATAATTTTCCAAACGTCCAAGTTTGCCAAATTTCAAATGTTCAAGTTTCTTATTTTAGAAAGGTTTCATAGTTCGTAGTCTTATTCATTTAAGAATATAATTCTCTTTTAAACAATCTGAGAAACATAAGTCTTATGTGAGTAGGATATTCTTGTTTATAACAATCTTATTACAGCAGCCATGATCTAGGAATATCATTTTGTCTCATCTTAGCTTCTATGCAGATGGAAGTTTCTACTGGTTTTAATAATACTTAATTATTCAAAACATTTCCTTTTATTAACGCTGCAGTGGTTTGTCGATACACATCCTGATTTCCAAAATCAGTAAAACATTCTTAAGCCGTTATACCTAACTTCCCATAAAGCTAGTATAACTCTTAAGTTTTCAAAAGAAACCAAGTATCACTCTTCTTTCAAAACGATTTAGAAATCTTTTGAAATACTTCAAGTTCTTTATTATCACACATCAAGCCAGTTATAAACAAATCATTTACCTTTTAAAAACCACAAAGTATTTTCGGACCTACATAAAGCTGTTATAACCAACTTCCCATAAAGCCGTTATAACACTTTATGTTTCAAACCAATCAAATACATTTAACACGTATCGTACCGCCTACTACATAGTTCACACATATCATGCTAGAAGAGATAGGAAGAGGTTCACATACCTCGCGACGAGTATCGACTAATAGCAAAACGCCCAAGTACTTCCAACCGGCTACTCCTTAAGCCAAGTAGATCGCGCCACACGTAGTACTTCAACCTATAAGGCCACAAGTCGCTTATTAACATTTAGACCTCATCGCAGAACATTCTACCGAAAATTCGGCAAAGACCTCCCCAACAGCGTAAATCTCTCCTTTATCGAGTGGCTACCAAGCCAACCGTGGGGTTACACATCTAACCCGAACGGCATAATTCTACTCACGTAAAAGCTACACAAGTCTAATACTGATCCTATGTAAATACTGATTCGATTTCTTCGAAAAGGTTTCTTATTATTGGGCTTAAGTCAAAAGACATCACGACAACGCGTTCGATTCATATAGTATACTTCAACTATAGTCTAACAATCATGTAATTTCCAATTACAATAGAGGACAAGATATTTACCTCGATAAGCCCATAATTATCCAAGTATAAAGTCGATCCCGGCAATCGCTTAGCTCAACTCAGCGCTCCAACCCGCTCTAAACCACCCTTAGAAGTTCTAACCAACTTCTACACAATACTCCAACGGACTGGAGATTTTCCTAGGGTTTCGGTTTTGGACCGACGGGAAGTATAATAGTATTTCGGACTTTCAGATAGGTATAACCTTAGAATACTACAAGGTATACTGGCTAAGGTAATTTGGGCATTATAACAATACTTTTGAGAGTATTTCTACACCACAAAGCGGGTATTATACGAAGCAACTAGGCAGTGGGGTACCCCAACCACACTACTAGGAGGGGAGAGGGCTCTCGGCCAAGGGCCTTTCAAAGGGAGAGGGCTCTTGGACGAGAGTCAACAAGAGGAGAGGAGGGATTTTAACACTTAGAAGATTTGTGGAAAGGATGAAGAATTCATCAAAGGGAGAGGGTATTTATAGCCTGCCAAGGCCAACCAATGGCCAAGATCTTGCCAAGTGCATAGCAAGTGTAGGCCAAGATATGCCCAAGTGCCCTAGTCCCTACTCCTTAAACCCTCACAAATATCTACCAAAAATCTACCCACTGACACCCCAAATCGCCCAGTGCGCCCACTTGTTTCATGCAGGTGACACATGTCACCCTCCCGTTGGTCCAAGATGTTCGTCTCTCGAAAAATCCGCAAAAAAAGAAAGACATAGCCGAATTTTCCTCGCAGTTATGTAAAACGCTTCGTCGAAAAACGACTCTAACCAAAGGTGTTGTGCACAAAGGTCATTCGTGCAAGCCACCTAGGCGTGGTGCCACGTGTCACCCTCCGATTGGCCCAAAATAAAACAACTTCCAAAATATCCAAAAAGGCCCAAATCTCGAAAACAAACTGGGCCCACAAAATCAGAATTTCTCGTGGGCCCCACGTGACCATTTCCGAAAATAAAATTCCATAATTCTCTAATATTCCAGGAAGTCCGAATACCAAATCTGGGAATCCAATTCCCATTAACGAACCTTTTTCCTTCACAAAAACCGGAAACTTTTCCGTGGAAAAATCACCTCTTTCTTCCTTTCCAATCTTTCTGTCGTATTCTCGTACGTACGTCCTCGCATACATACCCTGGAACTACGGGGTATAACAGATTACGACAGACTTTGAGGTCATTATAAGTATGGACTAGTTGGCTTTGTGAGTGTCAAGGTTGACATCTTAGTATAAGTATTGTTATGTGGCCATGGGTGGGCATATGTAATATGAAGGGTGCGGTAAAAGGAGACTATGTCGCTATCTAATTAGATTGGACTCCGAAAGAACATTCGGGGACGAATGTTTCTAAGGGGGGAAGAATATTACACCTCGTAACTCCAGGACATGTTTTAGAGAATGTACGTAAGGAACTCAAGACTTGAAATTGGTACGAAAGGAAGAATTATTTTTCCGACGAAAAATCTTCCGAACGTCGGAAAGGAAAAATGTTAGTTGTTGAGAATTGGATTCTCAAAATGCTTTATTTGAAGAGTATGGAACTTATTATCATTATGGAAATTTATTTTTACGGATTTGGTCACGTGGGGCCCACCCGAGGAATTTTACATTTTGTGGGGCCCACGAGGGTTACGGAATTTTATGGACGAATGGGAGGGTGACACATGGCACCCCCCCACATGGCTTGGTCGAATTAATGCAAGGGCAAAATGGTCTTTTGGCCAATGTTAAGATGACCAAGTCTTGCTAATTAAAGAGCTTGACATTGTTGACTAAGTCCAAGGGCCACTTGGCTTGATCTCTTCCCTCCAAACTTAACATGTGTTGTAATATAGACCCTCCATTGTGTTATATATCATCCTAAGTAGCAAGACTTAGCTCACAACACTTAGAAAAATTTGAGAGACTTGTGTGTGCCTTGAGTTGCTCTCGGCTTTGACATTATTCCCACACAAATTTTTTGTAGTTTTGGTTCTTTATTCACAAGACTTTAACCCAAGGTCCCTAAGGGTATTGTAAGGATATCTCAATAGAAAGATTTTGGAAAAACGGCGTTTTCACGTTAGTCGCAAGGCGAAAACCTAAGGAATTTTCATAGGTTTTGATTGGAAATGGAAGAGAAGTTGGTTGTGAGCTTCTAAAGGCTTCAAATAGCGGATTGGAGCGTAAAGGAAAGGAGCTTAGAATTGCTAAGGAGCGACATTGAATCTTGGAAATTATAAGGGTTTGTAAAGGTAAAATTCTTGTCGTTTTAGTAATTAAAGATTTCTTATCATTGTAGTTATGGATATTAGCGAGCATGAGGTATATAATATGAAGTTTGATAAGTGTTAGGGATCGGGCAGTATACCTTTATGGGCAGACTATGTGACCTTACCGCGTCCCAGGATTGGGCCGGGCAGTATACCTTTATGGGCAGACTATGTGACCTTACCGCGTCCCAGGATTGGGCCGGACAGTATACCTTTATGGGCAGACTATGTGACCTTACCGCGTCCCAGGATTGGGCCGGGCAGTATACCTTTATGGGCAGACTATGTGACCTTACCGCGTCCCAGGATTGGGCCGGGCAGTATACCTTTATAGGAAGACTATGTGACCTTACCGCGTCCCAGGATTGGGCCGGGCAGTATACCTTTATGGGTAGACTATATGACATTACCGCGTCCCAGGATTGGGCCGGGCAGTATACCTTTATGGGCAGACTATGTGACTTTATCGCGTCCCAGATTTGGCCGGGCAGTATAGGCGTCCCTCCATAAAGGGCCGGATTATGTTATGTAAGGTAAGAAAGTTATATGGTAATGAACTTGACGGTGTTTCCTAAGCATGTACGTAAGAATGTGACTATAACTTTTATTGAAAAATGGGAAAAGATAATAAGGTACGATTAAGTTCACGAGATGGTAATGACACGGTAGGATCTGGTATGTACCCTTTTTATACTTGCCCCTATCATTCTTTTGTACGCTTATGATTTGTTTATCAGACCTTATTTTCCGTTCCATATTCGGCACTGTTGTAATGACCCCTTCGGAAGCTGCTCATGTCCGCAGATTTAAGGTACGATTGTGGATCCGCGAGCTTAGGATCTGATTGACAGATTTTGAGATGGCTCCAATGTTCCGGAGTTGTCATGGCTATGTATATTGTGGTGCGGCGGCCTTGTCGTCCATAGTATTTCTTCAAATCTTAGAGGTTTGTATTCATCGCATGGATGGCTAGAGTTGTTTTTACATTGTTAAACAGTGTAGACCCTTTCGGGTAATTTTTATGATTATGGCAGCCTTATCGGCTTGGCCTTGGTTTTTTTTTTAAAAAGTATGTTATTTATCTTCTGCAGTTTATTATGTTGTATGATTAGAAGGGTGCCCAGGTAGGGCACCAGTCGCGGCCCGGGGTCGGGTCGTGACAGTATAAGTCTTATACTAGAAAGTATGATATTGATAGAAGAGCTATCGTCATTATAGGTTGAAGTACTACGTGTAGCATATTCTACTTGGCTTGAGGAATAGCCGATAAGGTTGAAGTACATTGGAGCGTATTGCTACTTGTCGTGTTGGTTAGCCGTCAACAAGGTATGTGAACCTCTTCCTTCTTTTGGCATGTTCTACGTATGAAATATACATGTGGTATTGTTTCATGATTCATTCTACTCTTAGAAGTTAGGAAGTATTCATGTTATTGATTCTATGTTAAAGGCATGTCTAAATTATTCCTAAGTCCTTACCAAATATTATGGGAGATGTTGGTAAGAGTTTTTAGTAAGTCATGAGACTAGATTTATTTGAAAGTTATGAGACTTGATTTATTTGAAAGTCATGAGACTGGATTTATTTTTAAAGTGTAGTGACTTGATTAGATGAAGTATAGGTTACTTGTTTTAAAGAAATAATTGTCTTAATGTTGAAAGTAGAAGTTACTTGATTTCAAAGCCTTGGGTTGAATTTAAAAAGGTGTAGTAACTTGATTTGAATAGTAGAAGTGTCTTGGTACTACGAGTGTTAGTATCTTGGGGGTTATTTGCATGAAATGATTTAGTTTAAAGAATAGATGTACGTAGTACTTGGGTTCAATTCCCTTACATGATATGATAATGCCTTGGTTTTATTAAAAGGAAAGAGGTGATAGTGCATTGGTTTGTTTAAAAGGAAAGATGTGGTAGTGCTTTAGTGTTCTAAAATGAAAGTTGTTATAACGGCTTTATGGGAAGTTTGTTATACCAGTTTTATGGAAAGTCAAGAGATGGTTTAAAATGTTATATGGAAATCATGTGAGAATGTCCATGATTAAGTCCTTAATATAGTACATGAAATGAAAGTTTGTTATAATGGCTCTATGGGAAGTTGTCATAACGGCTTAGTGGGAAGTCAAAAGATGATTTAAGAAGGTTATATGGTTGCATTGAAACACTGAGTCCCACAACGGGCTAGATTATGTTATAGATGCAATACACCGAGTCCCGCAAATGGGTCGGGTTACGTCATATAAAGAGCATTACACCGCGTCCCACAAATGGGTCGGGTTACGTCATATAAAGAGCAGTACACCGCGTCCCACAGATAGGTCGGGTTACGTCATATAAAGAGCATTACACCACATCCCACAGATGGGTCGGGTTATGTCACATATTGAATCATCATACCGCGTCCCACAAATGGGTCGGGTTACGTCATATTGCATCATCACACCGCGTCCCACGGATGGACCGGGTTACGTCATATTGCATCATCACACCGCGTCCCACAGATGGGCCGGGTTATGTCACATATTACATTATTACACCGAGTCTCACAAATGGGTCGGGTTACGTCACATGTCGAAGAATACACCGACTCTCACAAATGGATCGGGTTACGTCACACATATTGATAATTACATCGAGTCCCAGAATGGACCGGGCAGTATACCTTAATGGGCAGGGAAGCATAGATTACATGACTTTATCGCGTCCTAGAAGGGGCGGGCAGAATACTTGATAATTGGTTCATGGACAAAGTCCATGGTGTTTAGCTAGATACTCAGATGGTCACATTACATGATAGATATGTACAGACAGGTATTCTTTATTTTATATGGCACGGTAGGATCTGGTATTTGATTTTCATACTTGCCTCTGTCATTCTTTTGTACAGTTATGATCATGCCTACTGTACTTCATGTTTACATAGTTGGTACCTGTTGTACTGACCCCCTTCGGGGGGCTGCGTTCATGCCCGCAGGTATTAGGTACTCAGTTGTGGATCCGCGAGCTTATGATCCTGGTTCAGCATTTTGATATGGCTCCAATGTTCCGGAGCTTATCATTATGACTTGGTATATTCAGGGGTACGATGGGGCCTTGTCCCATCATAGTTTACTGTCCAAATTCTTAGATGTCTATATTCATATGTGGGCTGGACTGGCGTGAGTTATGTTTACATGGTTGTACAGTGTAATCCCATTTGGGGTGTTATATATTATGGCAGCCTTTCCGGCTTTGCCTTTGTTTAGGAAAAAATGAGTGTTATTTACCTTCCGCGAGTTACTTATGTTGTATGGGTAGAATGGTGGGTGCCTAGATAGGGCACCGGTCACGGGCTCGGGGTTTGGGGCGTGACATTACTTCAAGAGGAAGAAGAAATCTTACCTTCGTTTTATCACAAAACAGCCCCCTATGTCTCGGCCAACCCTTACTTTTTGCACCACTTCTAAACGTTACAATCACTCACACGTATCCTCTACAAGCTTGTAACCATCTTGCTTTCATGTATTTCTTCCAATAAGTTCACCAACAAGCTTAGGGTTTTAAGACAACTTTCTTGTCAAAAACCATGACCCCTTATATTGCAAGGTTAACTTAGCTTAGAACTTGCTTAAGGTGCTTAATCTTGTAAAATAACTTGATCTTGTTCTTCTCTTTTTCTAAGGTTTTCGAGACTCTCAAGAACAAGAGAGAGGTTTGAGGGTTTGAAGGATTAATATCTATGTGTGCTAAAGTCTTGCAAGACTTGGATTAATACAAGTGTAGTAGCACAAGTGGAGGGGGACCCATGAAGCCACACTTTTCCACTTGTCTTGCCTTCTCAAAATATCTCTCACACTTAGCTTATTTTTCACCCAATTTCGATGGCCTCACCCTTAGGATATCAATACTTAATAATTTAACACTTAGTCCATAATTCTATTGGAAAGAATTCACTTACTAGAATTAATTCTTGTCATCACATTATCTCGAGAATTTTCCATCTAAGAAAATGTAAAAATCTTTTCCTTCCAACATTCAAATCTAATTTCCATAATCTGTTCTCACTTAGTAGCTATGGAATTACGGGGTGTAACATTCTTCCGCCCTTAGAAACATTCGTCCCGAATATTGATACTAGGTATCAAGCTATACAAATCTCGGCATAGTCTCCTAACTATACCTAACAACCAATATTCAACAAACCCAAAGATGCCTCATATGGCCACAATATAACACATATAGTCGATTAAGGTATAGAATTACCTGGAGGTGTAGGGAACAAGTGAGGATACTTCCTCTGCATATCATCTTCTGTTTTCCAGGTCATCTCTTCCCTATTGTTGTTCCGCCACAATACCTTGACAGAAGCCACATCCTTAGTTCGTAACCGTCTAACCTAGAGATCAAGTATGGCTATGGGACTCTCCTCATAAGCCAACTCTTCTGTCACTTGGACATCATCTACTGGGAAGACTCTAGATGGATCACCAATACACTTACGTAGCATCGATACGTGGAAGACCGGATGTACTGCTTCCAAATCTGTTGGTAGATCCAACTCATAGGAAACCTTGCCTACTCTACGAACAATCTGGTAAGGCCCAATGTATCTCGAGCTGAGCTTCCCCTTCTTACCAAAACCTCATCACACCCTTCATGGGTAATACCTCCAATAATACCCAATCCTCAAGCTGAAACTCCAAGTGTCGACGGTGATTATCTACATACAACTTCTGTCGACTCTGGACTGCTAATAATCTCTCCTGGATAAGCTTCACCTTATCCACAGCTTGTTGAATCATGTCTGGGCCGAGTAACTTAGTCTCGCCCACATCAAACCAACCTATAGGTGACCTGCACCTCCTCCCATATAAGGCCTCATACGGGGCCATCTGAATGCTAGAATGGTAGCTATTGTTATACGCTAATTCAACGAGTGTCAAATGATCCTTCCTGTTATACCCCGTAGTTTCAGGGTATGTATGCGAGGACGTACGTACGAGAATACGACATTGAAATTGGAATGGAAGAAAGAGGTGATTTTTCCACGGAAAAGTTTCCGGTTTTTGTGAAGGAAAAAGATTCGTTAATGGGAATTGGATTCCCAGATTTGGTATTCGGACTTCTTGGAATATTAGAGAATTATGGAATTTTATTTTCGGAAATGGTCACGTGGGGCCCACGGGAGAAAATTTACGGTTTTGTGGGGCCCACTTTGTTTTCGAGATTTTGGCCATTGTGGATATTTTCGGAAGATAAAATATTTTGGACGAGTAGGAGGGCGACACGTGTCACCCCCCCCTAGTTGGCTTGGACGAATTCCACTTTGTACACAACACCCGCGTTTAAGTCGTTTTCCGTAAACGTTTTACACAACTCGCGTAGGATAAATTCCGGCTATGCCATTTCTAATTTTTGCGGATTTTTCCGAGAGACGAAACATTTTGGACCAACGGGAGGGCGACACTTGTCACCCTCCAATTGATGGACTTGAGGCGTCTTTAGGGCCGATTGGGTTGTCCAATTTTGTCTTGGAGTTGGTAGGATATTTTGTGTGCAAGTTGGCCAAGGACACTTGCCCTAATCCTCACCCTACACTTGCCTTGCACTTGGCATCATCTTGGCCATTGGTTGGCCATGTCTTGACCTATAAATACCCCCCTTGTTGAAGAGTTATTTCATCCTAAATTGAGCAATCTTTCTAAGCCTCAAATCCCTCCCTCTCCCTCTTGTTGTTTTCGTCCAAACACACCCCTCCCCTTTGAGAAGCTCTAGCCGAGAGCAACCCCTCCCCCTCTAGCCTAGCCGAAACACTACCCCCCTCCCTTGGTAGAAATGTTGCCTTCTAGTATTGTTATAATGCCCAAATTACCCTAGCCCAAATCCCTTAGTCCTTAGTAGAAGTTGTGAAGAACTTCTAAGGTTTTCTTGGAGCTACCGGAGCGTACAACTTAGGAGCTAAACCTTGCTCAGGCGCGACTTTTATCTAGGATATTATTGGGCTACAGAGGTAAATAACCTTATCTTCCTTTTGTAAATAGAGTGTATATCTTGTAGAAGTATAGGAATAAGTATTAAATACTTAGAAGGGTATTCAGAATAGAATTGAATGTTATCACATGAAGGGCTTAAAGAAGAATAATAGAACGTACTTACATGAATTTGTTTTCTGATGAGACTTGAGTAGCTCACCGGGTAGGGAAGTGCTGCCCGAATGTCCATTGAATAGCGAACCCTCTGTTTAGAGCTTTATACAGTACAGTCTAGACGTTGATAGACATATTTGACTGATATAGGTCGATACTCTGCGCGCGACATATTGACTTGGCGGTGGTTTTCGCCAGAAGGTATGTGATTCTTCCTATCCTCTTGAGCATGATATTTTAAAGAATATGTATATAGTGCGGTAGACGTCGTGTATTAACCGAATAATAATTACGGCAATGTCTTGGACTTAAGCTCGAATAATAATTACGCAATGTCTTGACTTAAGCCTGAATAATAAGGATCTTGAAGTAAGTTCAAAAGAATTAAGAAACCTTTTTGAAAGAAGAGTAACACTTGGTTTTAAAAGCTTAAGAGTTATACTAGCTTTATGGGAAGTTAGGTATAACGGCTTAAGAGTGATAAAAAGAATGTTTTATTGATTTAAGAAAATAAGAGGTTTGACTTAATTATACTAATGTGAAACCTCATTCATGAGTAATGAGTATTTTGGTTTTCAAAAGGAATGATGTCTTACTGATTTCGGAAATCAGAATGAATGTCGAACAAACCACAGCAGCGCTAATAAAGGAAGATGTTTTGACTAATAATGTATTATTAAAACCAGTAGAAACTTCCATCTGCATAGGAGCTAAGATGAGACAAAATGATATTACATTTCCTAGATCATGGCTGCTGTAATAAGTTTGTTATGAACAAAAATAACCTACTCTCACATAAGGTATATGTTTCTCAAATTGTCTTAAAGGATTAAAACTATGAACTACGGAACCTTTCGAGAATGAGAAACTTGAGTAATTGAAACTAGGCAAACTTGAACGTCAGGAAAAGAATGTTGTTACTTGTTTTTACAAAGAGAAGTGTTTTGATTTACTTCAAAAGGAAATTACTCTATTTTATTACTTCGAGTATTGTATGACTTTTGTGAAAGAAACGGATCTTTTTAAGGAGTAATACATGAAGTACTTTGGGGCTAAAAACCCGAACTTGTTATCATAATATAGAAAGTACCTTGTGTGAATAACTTGATTGTATTGATTTGTGATAGTCTTGTAAATACTTTCTTGTTGACTTGATAAGTAAGCATGTTAGGATGCTACGTTAGTTAGTGTCTTGTGATGTTTGTGTAGAGGGGTTTTCCCTTGTTGTGCTTATGTTGTTTAGCGATAAGCGGTTATGTTGATATCATATCATTCATAACTCCGGGTTAAGCCGCTCCGACGCGGGGTAGACTCAGCGGTCGATGGACCTATGATTCGAGAATACCTTATGCGGTCTCAGATGGCCTATGCGGACTGCGGAGTTCCGTGTTAGTATGCGCCCTTGTGGTCACGCGGTTCTTGTAGCTACGCGCGGACGACGAGTCTAGACGCCTGCCGGGAGTAGCTACCCTCGATGCGGGGTTATACCTCATGCGGCCTATCTGTTTGGCCTATCGCGAGTGCGGAAGTTCCAGGACTAGATGCGCACATTAGATATCGCGCGAGTGGCGGCTTTGATCATGTAATGATGCAGGCAGATCTCATGATCTGATTTATGACCTTGTTGGTGCTGTGGGTTTTAGTAGTCGGCTATGCCTTCGCATTTACCCCGCACGGTTCTATTGTGATGACTTTGAGGCATGAGTCACGACTTGACATGATCGCTTATTTATTGTGAATTGTAGTTTTGGCTTATCATACATGTCTCCCGCTTTTATAGACTACTATGATTTCATTTACTGATTTTCAGTTTCATACTGTACTGTTGTCTTGACCTCGGGGGGCTGCGTTCATGCCGCAGGTAAAGGTACTCCTACTGTTGATCCCCGTTCTTAGGATCACCGCTTCAGCGTTGGGAAAGCTCCGTTTCTCCGGAAGCTTAGCATTTTGGTATGGTCCCCTGTCGTTGTAGATATTTGTATTCAGGGGTATGGCGGGGCCCTGTCCCGCCATTGTTGTTTTAAACTCTTAGGTCCAGACTGTTGTAAGGTTGGGATATCGCTCATTTTGGGGTACTTATATACATATATGCCGAAAGGCAACTTTTTCCCAGAAACTGTGTCTTATTTATACTGTTTCATATTGTGGTTGTTTTATATTCCGCTGGTTTTTCTCTGATGTATGACTACTTGGGTGCCCGGGTAAGGCATCACGCCCCGAAGCAGTCGTGACAAAAGTGGTATCAGAGCAGTTAATCCTCGGAAAGTGTCTACAGACCGTATCTAGTAGAGTCTTGATTATCGGTGTGTTGTGCACCACACCAATAATCAGGAGGCTATAGGATATTTAGGATTGGTTTCCATTCTTCTCACTCTGAGATCGTGCTTTAGAGCTGTGTTATAAGTTGGACCCCTCTAACGTATTCCTTTCCTTTACCAGTGATGCCTCCGCGCCAGGCAACTCGGGCCCAGAAGGGCAAGGCAGCCGAAGGAGCTGCGAGTAGAGTACAGAAATTTAGAAGGGCACAGGCCCAATCATCACCTGGGGTGATGCTTCATGCGGGGAGTTCTGAGACGTCGCCAGCAGCAGCAGAGTTTGGCACAATGGTAGCCCTCTGCGGCCATGACATCTGGACTTCGCCCACGACTGGAGCGAAAATATGGATTGGAAGGAGACGCACATTAGCAAAGGACTTGGCAGCCAGTATTTTATGTACCAGTATACGGATATTGGCGCTTATCTAAAGAAGGGTTGTGAGGAGTAGCTCTTGATCGAACGAGCGAAAGCCATTGCGTTGAGGATTATGCATGGCTGAGAGAGGTAGAGATCGACAGAGTGACCGAGAGCAGCAGAAGAGGGCCCGATTGGCAGGATCATTTGGTAACTCTCGAGGCGAACCGCCTCAGCAGCAGATTAGACATACGCCTCCGCCAGTGCAGAGTGTCCCTCCACCAAGTTCAGTTTTTCCTCAGTGTTCGCGATGTGGCAGGCGTCATCCCGGGGGATGTCGTCTCTTCACTGGTGCTTGTTTTACCTGCGCCGTCGGGCCGTGGACGAGGAATGTTACATGAGGAAGGATGCAAGTAGGAGGACTCGACTTACTAGGCAGGATGCGATGGTTCGGAGAGAGGGGTGTTAGCGAGAGGCCACCCCACTCGGTGTGGCGTTGTGGTCGATGTCATGCGTGAGTGTCGTGCCTGCGTCGGCTTGTTATTTTGCGCCACCGCCATTTTGCGAGGAATTGTCCGACCAAGGGTGGTGCGGATGTAAAGACTCGGCCTTCAGGATCAGTGGATAGTTCATCACCTTCCCCAGCTATGCGCCCAGCAGGGCGGGTTTGATTAGGACGACCTAAGGGAAGTGCCGCGTAGATACAGGTATATCCTTAACCCTTTAGAGATTTATATGTGTAGCGAATATCTTAAGTATTATTTTCAGATAGCATTGTGTTAACTGTGATTGGGAATCATGATTAGTTAATCGGGAAAGATTGGGGGATAGAGAAAGTGGGAGCCTTAGAATGTGTACGTAGAGACCTTAGAGGCGAGGCCATCTTTGGTAAAAGAATTATTTCATGTTTGACCCTTATCGAAGTGCATAGTATACGTGAGATATATTTTTGGGATAAGTCCCTGAGTGATGTGAAATGATAGAGGGTAGTTGAGCTTAGAAGACCGCTAGGTTTTCGTAACGTGATTGGTGAGATTGTTCCGGATCGGGGAGCTAGTGTTTTGCGCGTTGCCGGGTCGGGTTGAGGCCGTGTTGCGGGTCGACCCACGCCCTGTTTGGTGATGGGGTCAGTTTGTGGTGGTCCCGCCGGGTGGTAGGGTCACTAGGGTGTTAGGCCCAAGTTTAGTTAACCAACGTACGAGTTCGTGGATGCATTCGACCAGTAGTCGCCGGAGGTCGGCCGTCTTGTCTTCTAGCAAAGACCGTGTACTCAGTAGGGGTTATTATATCAGAAAGGTTGTAAGGCTGCACGGGGTGCCTACCTTCACCTTATGATAGACAGTGGAGCCAGTGCACTGTTTCCTTCTGGAAGTTTTACGAGCGGTTAAGAACTCGTAAGTCTCGACCGCATTCGCCTCGGGCGATGTTTGGATTTCGGGAGTAGTTGTGGGATTGTTGTCTCTGTGGAGGAGTGTTTAAGCTACCATTTTCAGTATTCGGATGTCGCCTTAGGAAGCCTTGTAGGGCGGAAGTATAAGTTGCCGATCGATTGGTTCGGCGTTGGCGTTCGAGATAGTTGGTTGAGTTTGTTCCAGCAGATGTGGATAGGTGTGACGAGAGTTTTGGAAAACAGAGGAAACTTAGCCGTGTTACTTTGGGCCTTTTTGAGTTCATGTGAAGATTAGGCCAGGTTGCCTATATGTTAGCATTTGCCGTCCGACTTAGGAGGCAGTACGTCCGGTCTTTCGTATTGTTATGTTCGGGAAAGTATCGGAAATCCACCCAGAGTGTTCCCAGTTAATGATGACCACGTTAGAGATAGTAACCCCGAGTTTTGGAAACCGAAGCAGTAACAGAAAGGTGGTAAGAGTTCGAGTGTACAAGAAGTGTACGACATCCTCTGGGATCGCAAGCAGCCCGGTACCATTTGTTGGGTCGTCGGAGCAAGGCTCGCGACAAAGTGACAAAAGTGGTATCACGACGAGTAAGGGAAGAAGCGAGCATGTATTACGAGCATAGGTGTGATCATTCGTTTGTAAAGAGTAGGGGCAGGGAGTATCTTTTTAGATCTCGAGTAGGAGTTTTTGTGATAGAGGTTTCCTCGTGGACTTGGAGATAAGTATGTGCGCTTGTTGTGTTGTGACCAGGTGTGGCATGGTTGTTTCCGTAAGTATAGCAAGGACTATCTTGGCGCTGTTTGTTTTGAGACCTAGAAGGAACATTCGGGACGAATGTTTCTAAGGAGGGGAGAATGTTATACCCCGTAGTTTCAGGGTATGTATGCGAGGACGTACGTACGAGAATACGACATTGAAATTGGAATGGAAGAAAGAGGTGATTTTTCCACGGAAAAGTTTCCGGTTTTTGTGAAGGAAAAAGATTCGTTAATGGGAATTGGATTCCCAGATTTGGTATTCGGACTTCTTGGAATATTAGAGAATTATGGAATTTTATTTTCGGAAATGGTCACGTGGGGCCCACGGAGAAAATCTATTTTGTGGGCCCACTTTGTTTTCGAGATTTTGGCCATTGTGATATTTTGGAAGATGAAATATTTTGGACGAGTAGGAGGGCGACACGTGTCACCCCCCCCTAATTGGCTTGGACGAATTCCACTTTGTACACAACACCCGTTTAGAGTCGTTTTTCGACGAAACGTTTTACACAACTCGCGTAGGATAAATTCCGGCTATGCCATTTCTAATTTTTGCGGATTTTTACGAGAGACGAAACATTTTTGACCAAAGGGAGGGCGACACTTGTCACCCTCCAAATGATGGACTTGAGGCGTCTTTAGGGCCGATTGGGTTGTCCAATTTTGTCTTGGAGTTGGTAGGATATTTTGTGTGCAAGTTGGCCAAGGACACTTGCCCTAATCCTCACCCTACACTTGCCTTGCACTTGGCATCATCTTGGCCATTGGTTGGCCATGTCTTGACCTATAAATACCCCCCTTGTTGAAGAGTTATTTCATCCTAAATTGAGCAATCTTTCTAAGCCTCAAATCCCTCCCTCTCCCTCTTGTTGTTTTCGTCCAAACACACCCCTCCCCTTTGAGAAGCTCTAGCCGAGAGCAACCCCTCCCCCTCTAGCCTAGCCGAAACACTACCCCCCTCCCTTGGTAGAAATGTTGCCTTCTAGTATTGTTATAATGCCCAAATTACCCTAGCCCAAATCCCTTAGTCATTAGTAGAAGTTGTGAAGAACTTCTAAGGTTTTCTTGGAGCTACCGGAGCGCACAACTTAGGAGCTAAACCTTGCTCAGGCGCGACTTTTATCTAGGATATTATTGGGCTTACCGAGGTAAATAACCTTATCTTCCTTTTGTAAATAGAGTGTATATACTGTAGAAGTATAGGAATAAGTATTAAATACTTAGAAGGGTATTGCAGAATAGAATTGAACTGTTATCACAGTAGAAGGGCTTAAAAGAAGAATAATAGAACTGTACTTACATAGGACTGTTTTCACAGTAGACTTGAGTAGCTCACCGGGTAGGGAAGTGCTGCCCAAATGTCCATTGAATAGCGAACCCTCTGTTTAGAGCTTTATACAGTACAGTCTAGACGTTGATAGACATATTTGACTGATATAGGTCGATACTCTGCGCGCGACATATTCAACTTGGCAGGTGGTTTTCGCCGAGAAGGTATGTGATTCTTCCTATCCTCTTGAGCATGATATTTTAAAGAATATGTATATAGTACGGTAGACGTACGTGTATTAACTGAATAATAATTACGGCAATGTCTTCGGACTTAAGCCTGAATAATAATTACGGCAATGTCTTCGGACTTAAGCCTGAATAATAAGGATCTTGAAGTAAGTTCAAAAGAATTAAGAAACCTTTTTGAAAGAAGAGTAACACTTGGTTTTAAAAGCTTAAGAGTTATACTAGCTTTATGGGAAGTTAGGTATAACGGCTTAAGAGTGATAAAAAGAATGTTTTATTGATTTAAGAAAATAAGAGGCTTGACTTAATTATACTAATGTGAAACCTCATTCGTGAGTAATGAGTATTTTGGTTTTCAAAAGGAATGATGTCTTACTGATTTCGGAAATCAGAATGAATGTCGAACAAACCACAGCAGCGCTAATAAAGAAAGATGTTTTGACTAATAATGTATTATTAAAACCAGTAGAAACTTCCATCTGCATAGGAGCTAAGATGAGACAAAATGATATTACATTTCCTAGATCATGGCTGCTGTAATAAGTTTGTTATGAACAAAAATAACCTACTCTCACATAAGGTATATGTTTCTCAAATTGTCTTAAAGGATTAAAACTATGAACTACGGAACCTTTCGAGAATGAGAAACTTGAGTAATTGAAACTAGGCAAACTTGAACGTCAGGAAAAGAATGTTGTTACTTGTTTTTACAAAGAGAAGTGTTTTGATTTACTTCAAAAGGAAATTACTCTATTTTATTACTTCGAGTATTGTATGACTTTTGTGAAAGAAACGGATCTTTTTAAGGAGTAATACATGAAGTACTTTGGGGCTAAAAACCCGAACTTGTTATCATAATATAGAAAGTACCTTGTGTGAATAACTTGATTGTATTGATTTGTGATAGTCTTGTAAATACTTTCTTGTTGACTTGATAAGTAAGCATGTTAGGATGCTACGTTAGTTAGTGTCTTGTGATGTTTGTGTAGAGGGGTTTTCCCTTGTTGTGCTTATGTTGTTTAGCGATAAGCGGTTATGTTGATATCATATCATTCATAACTCCGGGGGTTAAGCTGCCCTCCGATGCGGGGTAGACTTCGCGTCGATGGACACATGATTCGAGAATACCTTATGCGGTGCAGTATGGCCTATGCGGAACTGCGGTAGTTCAACGTTAGTATGAGGCCCTAGTGCTCATGCGGTTCTTGTAGCAATTCGGACGACGAGTCTATGACGCTGCCTGGGAGTAGCTAACATAGATGCGGTGTTATAACTCATGCGGGCCTATCTGTTTGGCCTATCGCGAGATGCGGGAAGTTCGAGGACTAGATGCGCACATTAGATCTGCGCGAGTGGCGGCTTTGATCATGTGACGGTCCAGACAGATCTCATGATCTGATTTATGACCTTGTTAGTGCGTGGGTTTTAGTAGTCGGCTATGCCTTCGCATTACCCGTGCATTCTATTGTGATGACTTTGAGGGTACGAGTCACGACTTGACATGATCGCATTTATTGTGAACTGTAGTTTTGGCTTATCATACATGTCTCCTGCCTTTTATAGACTACTATGATTTCATTTACAGTATTTTCAGTTTCACATACTTGGTACCTGTTGTACTGACCTCCTTCGGGGGGGCTGCGTTCATGCCGCGGTAGGTACTCTACCGTTGATCCGTTCTTAGGATCACCGCTTCAGCGTTGGGAAAGCTCCGTTTCTCCGGAAGCTTAGCATTTTGGTATGGTCCCCTGTCGTTGTAGATATTTGTATTCAGGGGTATGGCGGGGCCCTGTCCCGCCATTGTTATTTTAAACTCTTAGAGGTCTGTAGACCTGTTGTAAGGTTGGGATGTAACTGTTCATTTTGGGGTACTTATATACATATATGCCGAAAGGCAACTTTTTCTCAGAAACTGTGTCTTATTTATACTGTTTCATATTGTGGTTGTTTTATATTCCGCTGGTTTTTCTCTGATGTATGACTACTTGGGTGCCCGGGTAAGGCACCAGTCACGGGCCCCGGAACGGGTCGTGACACTTCCAGCTACCCCTGAAGTCAATAACACGGGCTCTAAACATATCCTCATGTGTTTGAATAGTACGCTCTGCCTGCTCATTAGTCTGAGGATGAAATGCGGTGCTAAGACTCACATGTGTCCCCAATCCCTTCTGGAATGACCTCCAAAAGTTAGTTGTAAACTGAGGCCCTCTATCCGGTATAATAGATGTGGGAACCGGTGCAGTCTCACTATCTCCCTGATGTACAGTCTAGCATAATCCTCAGCTGAGTAAGTAGTCCTGACTGGAGGAAAATGGGTTGATTTCGTCAGTCTATCTACGATAGCCCATATGGAGTCATACTTCCTATGAGTACGAGGTAAGCCTGTAACGAAGTCCATATTGATCACCTCCCACTTCTAAGTCGGACACTGTGCAACAAACCCTGCTATGCCCCTTTTCAGGCCATCCCACCAATACACGCATGTGAGGTCATGATACATCTTTGTTGACCCCGGATGAATAGAATACCGAGAATTGTGTGCTTCTCCCATAACTTGCTATCGTAGCCCTGCAATATCAGGTACACACAGTCGACCTTCGTACCGTAGCACCCCATCAGGTGCAACCTCAAATGGAGTCTTCTCCTTTCGAAGAGCTGCATCTATATACCATACCAGAACAGGATCCTCATACTGATGCCTCTTTATCTCTTCTACGATAGAGGACTCGACAACCCCTCGAACAAGAACTCCACTATCTCCAGAATCGGCCAACCGGACCCCAAGGCTCGCTAGCTGGTGTATCTCACGAACCATCTCATTTCTTTCCAGCTGCACATCTGTCAAACTACCCATAGACCGACGACTAAGAGCATCCGCTACCACATTGGCTTTCCCTGGGTGGTACAAGATATCAACATCGTAGTCCTTAAGTAACTCTAACCACCGTCGCTGCCGTAAGTTCAGCTCCTTTTGTTTGAAGATATATTGGAGACTCTTGTGATCCATATAAATGTCAACATGAACTCCATAGAGATAGTGTCTCCATATCTTCAAGGCATGTATCACTGTCGCTAACTACAAATCATGAGTAGGGTAGTTCTTCTCATGCTTTCTGAGCTTTCGGGATGCGTAAGCTATAACCTTACCATGCTGCATCAACACATAACCTAGTCCAACACCCGAAGCATCACAATACACGACATAACCCTCTAGTCCCTCATGAAGGGTTAGAACTGGCGCCGTAGTCAACTTATCCTTAAACAACTGGAAGCCTTGCTCACAAGCATCCGTCCATTGGAACTTAGCCACTTTTTGAGTTAGCCTAGTCAAAGGCGCTGAGATCGAGGCAAATTTCTCCACAAACCTCCGGTAATAACCTGCAAGCCCCAGAAAACAGTGTACCTCCATAGGTGTATGTCACGACCCGACCCCGGGCCCGCGACTGGTGCCCTACCTGAGCACCCCTGTCAGGTATACATCATAGAATAGCAGCGGAACATACACAACACATATAAATACTTAGACAATAAACAACAACAGGCTAGCCGATAAGACCACCTTCCGTAAAATATACACATACCCAAAAACATCAGTTACATTTTCTTTTTCTTACAATCCAAATCCACAAGACATGACTACAGACCTCTAATAATAACAACTGTGACGGGACAGGGCCCCGCCATACCCCTGAATGTACAACAACCGACAATACAAGGGATCTGGACCAAGGATAAGCCTCTGGAGTAATGGAGCTTCTCAACAGCTGAATCAGTGATCCTAAAAGTGAGGATCAGCAACCTGTATACTCTACCTGCGACATGAATGCAGCCCCCGAAGGAGGTCAGTACAACATGTACCAAATATGTGAAACTGAAAGTACTGTGGTGAAATCATAAGTCTAAAATAAAGCTGGAGACATGTATGATAACTCAAATAACAGTACACTGTGCCTTACTAACAATGAGAGTAAACGAGAGTATACTTTACTGCATAAAAATAGGAGGCTCATGATCAAAGTAGGGCCACCCGCCCGTATGTCATTAAGCAATCCTACTTTTGGGACTATTTCACCCGCATAGGTCATGTGGACCCGCAATGAGGTAACTTCCTCGCATAGGCTGTATCCGCCCGCATAGGTCGTGTGGACCCGCATGAGGTATTCCTCGCATAGGACTATTTCACCCGCTTAGGCCCGATGGGCCCGCAATGAGTACAAACGTCGCACTCGCATCATGGGTAGCAAATCCATGGAATTAGTAGTAACCCGGGGCTTTACCCCGTAAGAATAACATAAACTAGCACAACCGGCTATCATACATAACATAAGCACTACCGGCTTATCATACATAACATAAGCACTACCAGCTTATCGTACATGACATAAGCAAGTTAAGAATTTCCCCTAACTTCTTATTAGCCTTATTCATATACACTCTCATTTTAGTTTACTTAAGGCACTAACATGTCATTAAAAAATCTGGGAATTTAACCCAAAGTACTACGTACTTCTATTCTTTTAAAATGACTATTTTTCATATAAAACTTCCAAGATACTAATAACCGTAGTATCAAGTCATATCTACTTTTCAAGACAAGTCACAATACCTTTTAGAAATACATTTATAGGCTTCTAAATCAAGTGACTTCTTTCTTTTAAAACCTTAAGCAATTGATGCCTTAAAATTAATTTGTCTTTCATTATTTCAAGTCATTTATCATACTTACATTACTTAGAGTAAACCACTCTTTTTAACTTTCCATAAAGCTATTATAACCAACTTCTCATAAAGTCGTTATACTAGCTTTATACTTTAGACAAATACATTCATCTTTAAATCCAAGAGACTTATACTTTCAAAACCAAGTATCATATACTTTTAAAATACTTTAAGTCTCTTAACTTTTAGAAACTAAGATATCCTAATATTCTTAAACAAGTGAGTTAAGTCCCCAACTCAACCATCTTGGACATTCTTAAAATAAGCCAAGGATATCAAATGGATTAGATTGTAAAAAAATCTCGTACGTCTACCGTACTATATATTTACAACTATTCATGCTCAAGAGATAAGAAAGTTCCACATACCTCTTCGGTTCAATCCACTTGCCAAGTCCAATATACCGTACGTAGTATGTCAGCCTATAATGACCATAATACGTCTATTAACTTCTAACTTCAAACGTAGCATATTCTAAGTGCAAAGTCGCTATATTCTACGAAAAATCGGACAGCACTTCCTTTGTTTCTACATACTTTTTCACCTTTTTCAAGGCCCGAATTCAATAACCAAACACACCACATTTAAGGCTCAACAATATTGTTAACAATAGGGGATTACACGCCTACAAGACGTGTAAAATTTCGCCCCACAAATTATATCAAACTAGTCCAACATACAAAGTAATTCTCGGCCAAAGGTGTAACAACATATCAACCTTTCCAATTCATTTTCAATTCAAGTTGTTTAGTATAACATGTTATCAAGCTACAATCGATTATAACTACTACAATCTTCAAGTAGGTAACATGCGACGATTCTAATTATCGACCAAAATTGTATTTCAATTTCAAATGGCTAATCAATGTCATTTCGGATTTTAGGCTTCCAATATCCATAACACTTATCAATCTTTACTTCATTCTAGTCAAAATGTAAGGCTACAACAATATGTAATCTTATAACACTTAAGAAAACAAGATTGTTACGTTAGTGAGCCGTAATCCACTTCAAGATCCGAAGTCGCTCCCTAGCAACTTAGAGCCTCTCCTTGACACTCCAATCCGCCACTTGAAGCCCTTTAGAAGATCACAAAAAACTTTCCTTCAATTCCAAATCCAAACCTAGGAAAGTGACTAGGTTTTCACCTTGCGACTAATACGAAAACGCCACTTTTCCGGGATCTTTCTATTGAGATACCCTTACAATACTCTTAGGAACCTTGGTTTAAAGTATGGGGATTATTGGACAACAAACAAAAATGTCCTCTTCTTGAAGCCCTCCAAACCCGAGAGCTCCCCCCCCCTTTGTTCTAAGTTTTCTTGAAATTTTTCTAAGTATAGAAGCCTTGTCTTGCTACTAGTGAGCTTATATAAACATATGGAGGGTCAAGATTAGAACAAATGGATGGTTTGGATGTAATTCACAAGGATCAAGCCAAGTGGCTCTTGACTAAGTCAACAATGTCAAGCTCTTAGACTTAGCAAGACTTGGTCATCTTTATTATGGTCAAATGACCATTAAATCCATGGTCCATTTCGTCCAAGACCACTAAGGGGGGGTGACACGTGTCTCCCTCCCATTCGTCGCAATATTTCATTTTCCGACAATTTCATAATTCCGATAAATTTTTACTCGTCTCAAATCTTAACATTTTTGAGTTCTTACGTACGTTCTTATAAACATATCTTGGAATTCCGGGGTGTAACAGTGTCGTAGGTCTGGGCCAGGTCTTAACTGCCTCAACCTTCTCTGTGTCCACCCGAATATTATTAGCTCCGATAATATGCCCCAGAAATTCCGCTGAGGCCAACCAGAATTCACACTTAGAGAACTTGGCATACAACTACCGGTGCTGGAGGACTCCAAGTACTGTCCTAAAATGGTCTGCATGCTCCGAACGGGAATAAACTAGGATGTCATCAATGAATACTATAACAAACGTATCTAGGAATGACTTGAACACCCGGTTCATTAAATCCATGAACACTGCTGGAGCATTGGTCAACCCAAAAGACATCACCCTAAACTCATAATGCCCGTACTAGGTCCTGAATGTTGTCTTTGGAACATCTGTCTCCCTGACCCGTACCTGGTCATAACCGGACCGCATGTCTATCTTCGAAAAACACTTAGCACCCTGCAACTGATAAAATAAATCATCAATTCTGGGGAGGGGATACCTATTCTTGGTGGTTACCTTATTTATCTTCCTATAATCAATACACATCCGCAGTGATCCATCCTTCTTCTTCACAAATAATATTGGCGTTCCCCAAGGAGATATACTAGGCTTAATGAAGCCTTTTTCGAGCAAGCCTCTCAGCTGCTCTTTCAATTCCTTCAACTCTGCAGGTGCCATTCTATAGGGAGGAATAGATATAGGCTGGGTATCTGGCAGTATATCAATACTGAACTCTATCTTCCGCTCTGGAGGAAGACCTGGAAGCTCATCTGGGAATACATCCGGGAACTCAGTAACTACCGTAACTAACTAAAGAGCCGGTACTTACGCGGCGTATCATCTTGTTATACCCGTATTTCCAGTATATGCGTGAGGCGTCGTATTAAATTTTGCCTTAAGAATTGACAAGTTTCGAAATTTGGGCACAAGTGCGAAAAGTCGTTTTTGGCGAAACGCTTTACTAAACTGCGAAGGGAAAATTCGGCTATGTCATTTCTAATTTTTGCGGATTTTTAGAGACGAAACATGTTGGACCAACGGGAGGTGGCGTGTGTCACCTCACATTGGATGAGTGTGGCGGTAATCTTGGCGAATTGGGGCATGTAGTAGGTAGGATATTGTTATACCCGTATTTCCAGTATGCGTGGGGCGTGCGTGAAAATTTGAACTTGAGATTAGGCTTGGCGAATTACTTTTGTGCACAACCCGGTTAGAGTCATTTTTAAAACGCTTTCCACGACTTCGTAGGAAAATTCGACTATGTCATTTTTATTTTTGCGGATTTTTCAGAGGCGTAACATTTTGGACCAACAAGAGGCGCCACTTGGCACCCTCTCATTGGAGCACGTTGGGCGGCAATAGGGTGGACGAAATGGCCTTGTTTGGTCAAGGGGTTGGTAGGATATTTTTGTGGTAGTTGGATAAGGTGCACTTGGCATGATCATGGACCTACACTTGCCTTGCACTTGGCATGATCTTGGCCATTGGTTGGCCTTGGCTTGACCTATAAATACCCCCCCCCCTTTGTGAAGACTTCTTCATCCAAATATTTTTCTAAGTCTTTGAAATCCTCCTCCTCAAGAGTTATTCTCGTCCTCCCCTTTGTGAGGCCCTTGGCGAGAGCCCCCTCCTTGTGGTGCTAGCCAGTGGGTACCCCTAGCCTAGTTTATTTCGTATAATACCCCCCTTTGTGGTTTAGAAATACTCTCCAAGTATTGTTATAATGCCCAAAATACCTTAGCCTTATACCTTGTAGTATTCTAAGGTTATACCTATACGTAAAGCCCAGAAATACTATTATACTTCCCGTCAGTCACCAAACCGAAACCCTAAGGAAAATCTCCATGGTTAGTTGGAGTAGTATGTAGAAGTTGGTTAGAACTTCTAAGGGTAGTTTGGAGCGGGTTGGAGCGCACGGAGTTGGAGCTAAACGTTGCCCTGGATCGACTTTATACTTGGATAATTATGGGCTTATCGAGGTAAATATCTTGTCCCTCTATTGTAATTGGAAATTACATGATTGTTAGACTATATAGTTGAAGTATACTATATATAGAAACTGAACGTTGTTACCGGCAATGTCTTTGGACTTAAGCCTGAATAATAAGAAACCTTTTCGAAAGAGATCGAATCAGAATTACATGGAGTATTCAGATGAGACTTGTGTAGCTTTTCGTGAGGTAGAATTGCACGTCCGGATTAGGCGTATAACCCCGGTTGGCTTGGTAGCCGCCCCGTTAGAGAGGAGATTTACTGTTGCGGGGAAAATCTTGTAGAATTTTACGTAAAATGTTCTACGAAGAGACCTAAATGTTAATAAGCGCCTTGTGGCCTTATAGGTGGAAGTACTATGCGTGGTGCGATCTACTTGGCTTAAGGAGTAGCGGCGGTTTGAGGTACTTGAGCGTTTTGCTATTAGTCGATAATCGTCGCGAGGTATGTGAACCTCTTCCTATCTCTTCTAGCATGATATGTGTGTAACTATGTAGTACGGAGACGTCACGTGTGTTAAATGTATTTGATTGGTCTAAAACATAAAGTGTTATAACGGCTTTATGGGAAGTTGGTTATAACGACTTTATGTAAGTAAGAAAATACTTGTGGTTTTAAAAGGTAATCGATTTGAACTATAACCGTGGTTATGTGATAATAAAGAACTTGAAGTATTTCAAAAGATTTTTAAATCATTTTGAAAGAAGAGTAATACTTGGTTTTGAAAACTTAAGAGTTATACTAGCTTTATGGGAAGTTAGGTATAACGGCTTAAGAATGTTTCTTGAGTTCGAAATCGAATGTGTATCGACAAACCACCGCAGACGTTAATAAAAGGAAATGTTTTGTGATTAAGTATTATTAAAACGGAGAAACTTCCATCTGCATAGAAGTTAAGATGAGACAAAATGATATTTCCTAGATCATGGCTGCTGTAATAAGATTGTTATAAACAAGAATATCCTACTCACCTATAAGGCTTATGTTTCTCAGATGGTTTAAAAGAGAATTATATTCTTAAATGAATAAGACTATGAACTACGAAACCTTTCTAAAATAAGAAACGTGAACATTTGAAATTAGGCAAACTTGGACGTTTGGAAAATAATGTTGTTACTTGATTTTACAAAGGTAAGTGTTTTGATTTACTTCAAAAGATAATCACTCTATTTTCATATACTACGTATTGTGTGGTTTTGTGAAAGTAACGTATCTTTTAAAGAGTTAATGTATGAAGTACTTTGGGGATGAAAACCCGATCTTGTTAATCATATAGTAGAAAGTACCTTGTGTATATAACTTGATTATGTTGGTTTGTGATTGCCTTGTAATACTTTCTTGTTGATTTGTTAAGTAAACATGCTAGGATGCTACGTGTGATAGTATCTTGTGATGTTAGTGTAAAGGGTTTCCTCATCGCGCTTAAAGTTGTTTGACTCTCGGTAGTTATGTTGGTATTGTACCACTCACCTTGACTTGTTTCCGGAGGTTGCGCCCTCCGACGCGGGTAGACTCAGTGATGCAGGACCATGATTCGAGAATACCTCATGCGGGTCGGGGATCCATGCGGAACTACGGAGTTCCGGTTAGTTTGCGGCCCTTGTGGTCATGCGGTCTTTGTGGCCATGCGGATCGCGAGTCCAGGACGATCTTGGGAGTAGCTACCCTCGATCGAGAATACCTCACGCGCCTATGAGGTTGGCCTATCGCGAGTGCGGAGTTCGTGGCTAGACGCGCATCGATCTGCGGCGAGTGACCGGCTTTGATCATGTGATGCAGACAGATATCATGATACGATTTATGACCACATTAGTCCGTAGGTGTTAGTAGTCGGATATGCCTTACATTACCTGCATCGTTTTATTAGGACACAGGTGGGACCTGGTGTTCATGTGTATTTCTTGGTGCTTTTATATCATAAACTGCCGGCAGTGAGGAAGGTATTCCACGGGCATGATTGATGTTATGGGCTTGAGACTCATAGTTATATTTGAGTGATGACTTTGAGGGCGTGAGTCCCTGACTTGACATGACTGCTTGTTTATTGTAAACTGTAGTTTGGTTATCATACATGTCTCCTGCTTTTTAGACTATTATGATTTCATTTACAGTATTTTCAGTTCACATACTTGGTACCTGTTGTACTAACCTCCTTCGGGGGGCTGCGTTCATGCCGCAGGTTGAGGTACACCAGTCGTTGATCCTAGCTCTCAGGGTCACAGTTCAGCGTTTGGGAAGCTCCGTTTCTCCGGAGGCTTATCAGTGGTATAGTCCCCTGTCGTAGTAGTTGTTTACATTCAGGGGTTTGGCGGGGCCCTGTCCCGCCATTGTTGTCATATCATTCTTAAAGGTCTGTAGTACTGTTGTGGGCAGAGTTGTAGAAAGGGATGTAACTGTTCATTTTGAAAGAGTTGTTATTTATATATATGCCGAAAGGCAACTTTTCTTCAGAAACATGTGTTTCCTTTGCATTGTTTCATATTTCATAATATGTCTTGTATTGTTTATGTTCGCTGATTACTCGATGTTGTATCACTAGGGTGCGGTGTAACGCCCGAACCGGCCCGCATCGTGCTCACCGGGCACCCTAGTGATACAACATCGAGAAAACCAGCGGAAAATAAAACACAGTCATGAAACAAGAGATATAATAAATAAACATGCCAACCAAAACGATTGGCCCGGTATATACATAAAAACCCGAGCGATTATCCTTTTTACAAACCTGCCTACAACAAGTGCTGCACTTAAGATTTACAACAACTATGACGGACAGGGCCGCCATACCACGAATGTACAAGAACCTACAACTCGTGGAAACATACCAAAGATAAGCCTCCAAGGCGGAGCTTTCAACACGCTGAAATGAGATCCTAAGGCGGGATCCACGATCGATGTACCTACACCGCGGCATGAACGCAGCCGAAGGAGGTCAATACAACAGTACCAATATGAAATCAAATCTTGTAAATGAAATCATAATAGCCTAAAAGCGAGACATGTATGATAACAAAATACAAGCACGCAACATAAGCGATCAAGTCGTGACTCACGCCTCAAAGTCACCTCAAATATAACTATGGGTCTCACGCCCACAACATCCATCATGTTCGCATCATGGCGCGTGCCGGAATCTTGCGACGGTGTAGACATGTCCATGATGCAACAATAATAACAAGGCGCGTGGCCACATGCCGAATCTGCGCCGGTGTAGACATGCCCATGTAACCTCAATAACAATATCTTGGGTGGTCAACCACGCGCAGCCACGTACCGGAATCTGCGACGGTGTAGAACGCCCATGTTGCGGTAATAACCATATATCGGGTAATCAACGCCGCATGGCCGCGTGCCCCGGAATCTGCATCGGTGTAGATATGTCCATGTGACATCAACAACAAGACAATCAAAATGGAAACATTCGTGGAATTCTCCATCACCGGCCAAGACGTCAGTAAGTTCTCAACAAGTCAACCTCTATCGAGACGCGGTAACGTAAATACCACACTTGCACAACAAAGGCTATCATCACAAGCATAGGCAAGTTTCACAACAACAAGCATAGGCAAGTTTCACAACAACAAGCATAGGCAAGTTTCACAACAACAAGCATAGGCAAGTTTCACACAACTCAAAGTACTTTCATTTTATGCCAAAGTCAGGGTTTTTAACCTAAAGTACTACGTCGTTAAATTCTTTAAAAGAGATCCATTACTTTTTTCAAAGTCACCCGATACCCGTAGTATTAGAATGACCAACCCACATTCCTTTTCAAAATCAAGTAACAACATTCTTTTCCTAAGTTCCAGTTTGCCTAGTTTCAATTACTCAAGCTTCTCATTTTCAAATGGTTTCATAGTTCCCAAACTTAATCACTTGATTCCTTTTTTTAGAACAATTGAGTAATATATGTCTCACGTGAGAGTAGGTTATTCTTGTTTACAACATTCTTATTACAGCAGCCATGATCTAGAAAATGTAATATCATTTTGTC
This sequence comes from Przewalskia tangutica, assembly GCA_029844215.1. NCBI lineage: Eukaryota > Viridiplantae > Streptophyta > Magnoliopsida > Solanales > Solanaceae > Przewalskia > Przewalskia tangutica. The sequence continues at coordinate 96,868,271 of CM056729.1, forward strand.
TTATCTTAGTTTCTATGCAGATGGAGGTTTCTACTGGTTTTAATAATACAATTCATTAGTCAGTACATTTTCCTTTATTAACGCTGCAGTGGTCTGTCGATACACATTCTGATTTCCGAAATCAGTAAAACATTATCCCTTTAAAAAAACCCAAGTACTCATTACTCACGAATGAGGTTTCACACAAACATTCACATTAAAACAAATAAGTTAAGTCTCTTATCTTATAAGATCAAGTCTCTTAACTTCTAACATCAGTAAACCATTTTCTTTACCTCTCTTAAGACATTATACCTAACTCCCCATAAAGCTAGTATAACTCCTTTTAAAACCTTTAAAACCAAGTGTGAATGTTGGAGGGCACTTTAGTTGGAGCACTTTAGTTGGAGCACTCGGAGTAGGAGCTAAACGTTGCCCAGGAGCGACATTAAACTTGGATAATTTTTGGGCTTACCGAGGTAAATACTACTGTCCTTCTATGGTAATTGGAAATTACATGTTGTTGGAATATATAGTTAAAGTATACTATATATAGAACTGAACATAGTCTTGTGGCAATGTCTTTGGACTTAAGCCTGAATTTATAAGTAGAAGATTAAATTGTACTTACAGGACTAGTATTCTGATGGCCCGATAACCTATATTGGTTGATGTTCGCAGTAGCATGGGCTACTTAGAAGGTGACAAGCTAGCGGGTTATAAGCAGTGGAGCGTTTTGCTTATAGTCGATAATCGTCGCAAGGTATGAGATTCTTCCTATACTCTTGAGCATGATATTTTAAAGGAACATATGAATAGTACGGCAATGTCTTTTGACTTAATCATGAATAATATATAGTACGTAGACGTCGTGTGCTAATGAAACGTAGTTATCGGCAATGTCTTTGACTTAAGCTGAATAATAAGAACCTGAATGTATTTCAAATGCTAAGAAACCATTTTTAAAGAAGAGTAACACTTGGTTTTAAAGGTTTTAAAAAGAGTTATACTAGCTTTATGGGGAGTTAGGTATAACGTCTTAAGAGAGGTAAAGAAAATGGTTTACTGTTTTTAAGAAGTTAAGAGACTTGATCTTATAAGATAAGAGACTTAACTTAATTGTCTTAATATGGATGTTTGTGTGGAACCTCAGTGAGTAATGAGTACTTGGTTTTAAAAGGAATTACGTTTCTTGATTTCGAGATCAGAATGTATCGACGGACCACCGCAGCTAATAAAGGAAAATGTATTGAATAATGATGTATTATATTAAAACCAAGTGAAACCTCCATCCGCATAGAAACTAAGATGAGACAAAATGATATTACATTTTCTAGATCATGGTCACAAATAAGATTGTTATAAACAAGAATAACCTACTCACATATAAGGCATATATTTCTCAGGTTGTTTAAAAGAGAAGTATATTCTTAAGTGAATAAGACTATGAGTTATAAAACCTTTCTAAAATAAGTGACTTGAGCATTTGAAATTAGGCAAACTTGGACGTTTGGAAAATAATGTTGTTACTTGATTTTACAAAAGGAAGTGGTTTGTTTACTTAAAGATAGTCACTATTTTTATACTACTGGTATTGTGTGACTTATGTGAAAGAAACGGATCTTTTAAAGGATTTAACGTCGTAGTACTTTAGGAGTTAAAACCCTGACTTTGGCATAAAATGAAGGTACTTTGGTGATGTATAACTTGCCTATGCTTGTTGTGGTGAAACTTGCCTATGCTTGTTTGTTGTGAACCCGCTATGCTTGATGATAGCCTTTGTTGTGCAAGTGTTGCATTTACGTATTCGTCTCTCGATAGAGCGGTTAACTTTGAGAACTTACTTGGACGTCTTTGGCAATGACTGAGAATTCCACGTATGTTTCCATTTTGATCTTTGCCTTGTTGTTGATGTTACATGGACATGTCTACACCGATAGCTGGCGGGCAGTATGCGACATCCGATATATTGTTATTGTGGCTACACGGACATGTCTACCGATGCGCAATCCGGGCATGTGCTACGGCGGGTTGATCACCCGATATATTGTTGATGTTACATGACATGCCTACACCTGCGCAGAATCCGGGCATGGGGCATGCGGCATTATTGTTGCATCACGGGCATGTTTACAGGCGCGTAATTCCGGCATGTGGCCATGATGCGAACAAGATTAATGTTGTGGGAGTGAGACCCATAGTTGTATTTGAGTGATGACTTTGAGGGCGTGAGTCCCTGACTTGCTTTACGTTGTATCGTAGTTTGCTTATCACGCATGTCTCTCGCTTTTTATAGATCGCTATGATTTCATTTATAGTACTTCTGATTTCACATACTTGGTACTGTGGTGACCTCGCCGATGCGTTCATGCCGCTGTAGAAGCATCACCGTCGATCCGCGTTTAGGATCTCATTCGCGTCTTGGAAGCTCACTCCGCCTGAGGCTTATCTTTGGTATGTTACCCCGAGTCTATAGGTTCTTGTACATTCGTGGTATGGCGGGGCCTGTCCGTCATAGTTGTTGTAAAATCTTGAGGTGCATGCTGTTGTAGGCGGGGTTGTAAGATTGTATTCAAATGTATATATATATATGTTGAAAGGCAACCGCTTTGGTTGGCCTATTTCTATTCTTCTTTCGATCCATGTCTATTTACATGTTTAAGTTTGTATTTCCGCTGGTTTTCTCGATGTTGTATCACTAGGGTGCGGGTAAGGCACGACCACGGCCCGGTTGGGTCTTGACAAAGTGGTATCGAAGCGATTAATCCTCGGAAAGTGTCTGAGACCGTGTCTAGTAAGTCTTGATTATCGGTGTGTTGCACCACATCTATAATCGAGGCTATAGGACATTTAGGGTTGGTTTCCATTTCTTCTCATTCGAGATCGTGCCTTAGGCGTGTGATAAGTTGGACCCCTCCGACGTATTCCTTTCCTTTACGATTATGCCTCCGCAGGCAACCTGCAGCCAGTGGGCAAGGCAGCCGAGGGAGTCTGCTAGTGAGATACAGAGAGAGTACGAAGCGCAGTTCGAAGACTGAGACGATGCTTCGACGGCGGGTTTCGCGACGCCAAAGACCGAGTTTAAGCCGCGGCGATGGCTGGTGAGACTCTGATACTCGAGCCTCGGCCCGAGTGCCGGGCGAAGAGATGGGTTACAAGAGATGGCCCGATTCTTGTCGGTCGTGGCCGATATGAGGATAGCCGGACGCAGCATTCGAAAGAGCGCCGATGGTTCACCTAGACGGATAGTTTGAGGCTCTGAGACTTTCGAGACGTAGCCCGCGAGTTCTACGGTCGAGGCCGAGGATGATCCGCAGGAGTTCATCCGAAGCATTCTGTGATCATGAGTGATCAAGGCTTCGAGACCGTCGATGGTCTAGGTTTCGATCGGCCGCGTGATACCGCATGATCGTGGTTTGATTCGCGAGGTGTCCCGGGAGGATGCACTTCCACCGTTTGGGGACGAAGTTTGGGCCTTCGAACATTTCTTGCCTCACGCGATGAGGAGGCTCGGGCGACAGATTTTTGATGTTGAGCGAGCGCGCATTCGGAGTACAATGTGGAGTTCGACTCGTTGGCGGTATGTTCCGCATTAGTAGCTAGTATGGAGGATCGAGTGCACCGATATGTTACAGGCTCGATGATTACCTAGCAGTTGTTCGTGTAGCTCTTCATGGGCATGGACATTCGCATGCGAGCTTATGCACTTGAGTGAGGCGGAGAAATCGACTGAACGACGAATCGTGAAGGGCGTAACAGCGAGTCCTTGGTGACTTCGAGGCGGACGCCTCGTGTGAACTAGTTTTGTACCTCCGCGGCGCAGTGGTCCTCCACAACCGGGAGCAGTCGAGCTCCACGGGTTCTGTGTCCAGGAGTAGGTGTTGGCGGTGCGATCACCCTACCTCGGTGTGGTCGATGTAGTAGACCGCATTTCGGGAATGTCGTGGTGCCAGGAGCTTGTTATTTTACGGCGGCGGGCCATTTTGAAGGGTCTCGACCAAGGGTAGCACGGATGTTACGACTCACGCCAGATCGATGGTGGTTCATCACCTTACTGACTATACTGCACTGCGGTGCCTATGATTAGAGAGAGCGGTAGATCTGGTATATCCCTAACCCTCTAGAGTTTTGTATGTATTGATGTTGTTGATGTGTTTAGTGTTATGTTTGGATAGCTTTGTGCTAAAATGTGATTTAGAAACTCGTTAGTGAAAAGGAAAGTCCCAGGTAGTGTGAAATGGAAGTGGTAGCTTTCTACGACTGTATAGGTAAGATTGTTCGGATCGGGAACAAGAGCTTGACGCGTTAGTAGGTCGGGTTGGGGCCATGTTGCGGGCCAACCCGCGACTGCTTGGTAGGGTCAGCTCAGTGGTCCCTTGGTGGTAGGGTCACGAGGGTGCTAGGCCCAAGTTTTGGTAACCATCGTATGAGTTCGTGGATATGTTCGACGTAGCGGATCGTGAAGGCCGAATGGCCTTAAGAAAGATTGAGGCTAGTAGATGACCAAGTTTGAGGTGGTGACTCGAGGTTTTGGCGGCGATGGCCGAGTATGGTGCGATACTAGAAGAGTTCAGTGTTCGGCGAGGGCAGTAGGTAAGGAAGAAGAGCGTGTGTTATGTTTGTGGCCACGTGTGGCGGTGGAAACTTGTTAGAAGAACTTCATCTTTATCCGCCTTGAGAAGGAACATTCGGACGAATGTTTCTAAGGAAGGAGAATGTTATACCGTATTTCCAGTATGCGTGAGGCGTCACGTATAATAATTTAAGCCTAAAGGTGGGCTAGTTTGAAATTTGTACACAACACCCGATTGAGTCGTTTTTCGAAAACGTTTCCACTTTCGTAGGGAAAATTCCGGCTATGTCATTTATAATTTTTGCGGATTTTTCCGAGAGACGAACATTTTGGACAACGGGAGGGTGACATGTGTCACCTCACATTGGAAGTGTGGGCGGCAATGGGACGAAAAGAGGGCACTTTAGTTGGTAGGATATTTTGTGCAAGTTGTGTGGTAGATGGATAAGGTACACATGGTGGAAATCTAACCCTACACTTGCACCACACTTGTCTTCATCTTGGCTATTGGTTGGCCATTGGTTGGCTATAAATACTCCCTTACTTGAAGACTTTCTTCATCCAAAACTTGAGCAATCTTTCTAAGTCTCAAATACTCCTCCTCTTGTCTTGCTTTCATCCAAAGCCCCTCCCCTTAGAGAAAGGTCCTGGTGAGCACACCCCACTTGTGAAGCTTTGGCGAGGTACCCCTAGCCTAGTTGTCTCGTATAAATACCCTTGTTGTGGTATAGAAATACTCTCTAGTATTGTTATAATGCCCAAATACCTTGGCCCAAATACCTTGTAGTATTCCCAAGGTTACATTCGCATAAAAGCCAGAAAAATACTATTATACTTCCTTTAGCCACTAAATGAAACCACAAGGAAAACCTTCATAGTCGGTTGAAGTGTTAAGTAGAAGTTGCGTAGAACTTCTAAGGGTTGTTTGGAGCGGATTGGAGCACTCGGAGTAGGAGCTAAACGTTGCCCAGGAGCGACATTAAACTTGGATAATTTTGGGCTCATCGAGGTAAATACTATCGTCCTTCTATGGTAATTGGAAATTACATGTTGTTGGAATATATAGTTAAAGTATACTATATATAGAATGAACATAGTCTTGTGGCAATGTCTTTGGACTTAAGCTGAATTTATAAGTAGAAGATTAAACTGTACTTACATAGGACCGTATTCTACGATGGTCGATAACCTATATTGGTTGATGTTACGCAAGTAGCATGGGCTACTTAGAAGGTGGACAAGGCTAGCGGGTTATAAGTAGTGAGCGTTTTGCTTATAGTCGATAATCGTGCAAGGTATGTGATTCTTCCTACTCTTGAGCATGATATTTTAAAGGAAGATATGTATAGTACGGCAATGTCTTTTGACTTAAGCTGAATAATATATAGTACGGTAGACGACGTGTGCTAATTGAACGTGGTTATCTGCAATGTCTTTGACTTAAGCACGAATAATAAGAACCTTGAATGTATTTCAAATGCTAAGAAACCATTTTTAAAGAAAGAGTAACACTTGGTTTTAAAGGTTTTAAAAAGAGTTATACTAGCTTTATGGGAGTTAGGTATAACGTCTTAAGAGAGGTAAAGAAAATGGTTTCTTGTTTTTAAGAAGTTAAGAGACTTGATCTTATAAGATAAGAGACTTAACTTAATTGTCTTAATATGGATGTTTGTGTGGAACCTCATTCGTGAGTAATGAGTACTTGGTTTTAAAAGGAATTACGTTTCTCGATTTGGAGATCGAGAATGTGTATCGACGGACCACGCATGGCGCTAATAAAGGAAAATGTATTGAATAATGATGTATTATATTAAAACCGGTAGAAACCTCCATCTGCATAGAAACTAAGATGAGACAAAATGATATTACATTTTCTAGATCATGGTCTTTGTAATAAGATTGTTATAAACAAGAATAACCTACTCACATATAAGGCATATATTTCTCAGGTTGTTTAAAAGAGAAGTATATTCTTAAGTGAATAAGACTATGAGTTATAAAACCTTTCTAAAATAAGTGACTTGAGCATTTGAAATTAGGCAAACTTGGACGTTTGGAAAATAATGTTGTTACTTGATTTTACAAAAGGGGAAGTGGTTTGTTTACTTAAAGATAGTCACTATTTTTATACTACGGGTATTGTGTGACTTATGTGAAAAAACGGATCTTTTAAAGGATTTAACGTGCGTAGTACTTTAGGGTTAAAACCTGGACTTTGGCATAAAATGAAGGTACTTTGAGTGATGTATAACTTGCCTATGCTTGTTGTGGTGAAACTTGCTTATGCTTGTTGTTGTGAAACCTGCCTATGCTTGTGATGATAGCCTTTGTTGTGCAAGTGTTGCATTTACGTATTCTGGCGTCTCGATAGAGTCGGATGACTTGTTGAGAACTTACTTGGACGTCTTTGGCGTGTGGAGAATTCCACGGGTATGTTTCCATTTTGATTCTTTGTCTTGTTGTTGATGTTACATGGACATGTCTACCGTCGCAGTCGGGCGTGTGGCCATGCGGCGAGATTGATTACGATATATTGTTATTGTGGCTACATGGACATGTCTACACCTGAGTCAGGGGCATGTGGCGTTACGGCGGGGTTGATCACCCGATATATTGTTGTTGATGTTACATGGACACGCCTACACCGTCTGGAATTCGGGCGTGTGGCGTGCGGCATTGTTATTATTGTTGCATCATGGGCATGTTTACAAGGCGGTCGGGGGGGCGGCCATGATGCGAACAAGATTGATGTTGTGGGCGTGAGACCCATAGTTGTATTTGAGTGATGACTTTGAGGCGTGAGTCACGACTTACCGCTTACTTTACGTTGTATCGTAGTTTGGTTATCATGCATGTCTCGCTTTTATAGATCGCTATGATTTCATTTATAGTACTTCTGATTTCACATACTGTACGTAATCGACCTCCTTGGGGCCGCGTTCATGCCGCAGTAGAAGTACATCGATTGTCGATCCGCGTTTAGGATCTCATTCGGCGTCTTGGGAAGCTCGTTCCGTCGGAGGCTTATCTTTGGTATGTTACCACAGTCTATAGGTTCTTGTACATTCGGGGTATGGCGGGGCTGTCCCGTCATAGTTGTTGTAAAATCTTAGAGTGCAGCCTTTGTTGTGGCGGGGTTGTAAGGATTATGCTGTTCAAATGTATATATATATATATGTTGAAAAGGCAACCGTTTTGGTTGGCCTATTTCTATTTCATCTTGATCCATGTCTATTTACATGTTTAAGTTTGTATTTCCATTGGTTTTCTCGATGTTGTATCACTAGGGTGCAGGGTAAGGCACGATCACGGGCGGGTTCGGTCTTGACAAAGTGGTATCGAAGCGATTAATCCTCGGAAAGTGTCTACGACCGTGTCTAGTAGAGTCTTGATTATCGGTGTGTTGTGCACCACATCTATAATCGTGAGGCTATAGGACATTTAGGGTTAGTTTCCATTTCTTCTCATTACGAGATCGTGCCTTGAGCCGTGTGATAAGTTGGACCCTGCGTATTCCTTTCCTTTACGATTATGCCTCGCGTAAGGCAACGAGCCCAGTGGGCAAGCGGCGTAGGAGGCGCTAGTGAGATAAAGAGAGTGCGAGCGCGAGCGTCGATGCAAGAGCGATGCTTCCGACGGCGGGTTTCGCGGCCGCCAAAGACCAGCAGAGTTTAGAGCGCAGCGGTGGGCTGCGAGACTCTGATACGAGCCTCGGTCCCAGTGCAGGCGAGAAGATGGGTTACAAAGAGATGGCGATTCGGCCGTGGTCGTGGCCGATATGAGGATAGGGCCGGCAGTTCGATAGCGCCAGATGGTTCACCCTAGATCGGATAGTTTGAGGCTACAGGACTTTCGAGATGTAGCGCCAGAGTTCTACGGTCGAGGCACGAGGATGATCCGCAGGAGTTCATCAAGCGATTCTGGATCGTGAGAGTGATCAAGGCTTGGAGACCGAGTCGGTGGTCTAGGTTCGCATCGGCTGCGTGATACCGCAATGATCGGGTTTGATTCGTGGAGCTGTCGGGAGAGGATGCACTTCCACCGTTTGGGACGAGTTTTGGGGCCTTCCCGCACATTTCTTGCCTCCACGGATGAGGAGGGCTCGGCCGCAGATTTTTGATGTTGAGGCGAGCGGGCGTCTGATTCGGGTACAATGTGGAGTTCGACTCATTGGCGGTATGTTCGCATTAGTAGCTAGTATGGAGGATCGAGTGCACCGATATGTTACAGGCTCGATGATTACCTAGCAGAGTTGTTCGTGTAGCTCTTCAGGGCATGGACATTGCCCGCATGCAGCTTATGCACTGAGGTGAGGCGGAGAAATCGGCGGAATGACGAATCGTGAAGAGGGCGAGCAGCAGGGTCCTTTGGTGACTTCGGCGGACCACCTCAGCCAGACTAGTTTTGTACCTCCGCCCGGTCGCAGTGGTCCTCCACAACCTTCGGAGCGGTCGAGCTCGTGGGTTCAGTGTCCGCGAGTAGGGTGTTGGCAGTGCGATCACCCTACCTCGGTGTGGTCGATGTGGTAGACCGCATTCGGGAATGTCGTGGTGCCAGGAGCTTGTTATTTTGCGGCCAGCGGGGCCATTTGCGAGGCTGTCAGACCAAAGGGTAGCACGGATGTTACGACTCAGCCTTCAGATCGGTGGTGGTTCATCACGCCTACTGACTATGCGCCTGCGAGCGTGCCTATGATTAGAGAGGCGGTAGATTCGGTATATCCTAACCTCAGAGTTTTGTATGTATTGATGTTGTTGATGTGTTTAGTGTTATGTTTGGATAGCTTTGTGCTAAAATGTGATTTAGAAACACGTTAGTGAAAAGGAAAGTCCCCGGGTAGTGTGAAATGGAAGTAGCTTTCATGACCTAGATAGGTAAGATTGGTCCGGATCGGGGAACAAGAGCTTGATGCGTTAGTAGGTCGGGTTGGGGCCATGTTGCGGGCCAACCCGCGACCTGTTTCGTGGTAGGGTCAGCTCTGGGTGGTCCCGCCAGGTGGTAGGGTCACGAGGGTGCTAGGCCCAAGTTTTGGTAACCATCGTATGAGTTCGTGGATATGTTCGACCAGAAGCAGATCGTGAAGGCCGGGAATGGCCTTAAGGAAGATTGAGGCTAGTAGATGACCAAGTTTGGAGGTGGTGACTCCAAGGTTTTGGAAACTGAAGCGATGACTGGAGTATGGTGCGTATACTAGAAGAGTTCAAGTGTTCGGCGAGGCACGACGAGTAAGGAAGAAGAGAACGTGTGTTATGTTTGTGGCCACGTGTGGCGGTGGAAACTTGTGACAAGAACTTCATCTTTAACCGCCTTGCGACGGAACATTCGGGCCGAATGTTTCTAAGGAGGTGAGAATGTTATACCGTATTTCCAGTATATGCGTGAGGCGCACGATAATAATTTAAGCCTAAAGGTGGGCTAGTTTGAAATTTGTACACAACACCCGATTGGAGTCGTTTTTCGACGAACGCTTTCGTAGGGAAAATTCCGGCTATGTCATTTATAATTTTTGCGGATTTTTCCGAGAGGCGAAACATTTTGGACCAGCGGAGGGTGATACGTGTCACCCTCACATTGGAAGGGTGTGGATGAATGGACGAAAAGAGGGCACTTTAGTTGGTAGGATATTTTTGTGCAAGTTGTGTGGTAGATGGATAAGGTACACATGGTGGAAATCTAACCTACACTTGCACCACACTTGTCTTCATCTTGCCGTTGGTTGGCCATTGGTTGCCTATAAATACTCCCTTACTTGAAGACTTTCTTCATCCAAAACTTGAGCAATCTTTCTAAGTCTCAAATACTCCTCCTCTTGTCTTGCTTTCGTCCCAAAGCCCCTCCCCTTAGAGAAAGGTCTAGCGAGATCACACCCCCTTGTGAAGCTTTGGCGAGGGTACCCCTAGCCTAGTTGTCTCGTATAAATACCACTTGTTGTGGTATAGAAATCCTCTACTAGTATTGTTATAATGCCCAAATACCTTGCCCAAATACCTTGTAGTATTCCCAAGGTTACATTCGCACAAAAGCCCGTAAAAATACTATTATACTTCCTTTAGCCACTAAATGAAACCCTAAGGAAAACCTTCATAGTCGGTTGAAGTGTTAAGTAGAAGTCGTAGAACTTCTAAGGGGTTGTTTGGAGCGGATTGAGCACTCTGAGTAGAGCTAAACGTTGCCCGGGAGCGACATTAAACTTGGATAATTTTGGGCTTACCGAGGTAAATACTATCGTCCTTCTATGGTAATTGGAAATTACATGTTGTTGGAATATATAGTTAAAGTATACTATATATAAAATGAACATAGTCTTGTGGCAATGTCTTTGGACTTAAGCCCGAATTTATAAGTAGAAGATTAAACCGCATTTACATAGACCGTATTTACTGATGATCGATAACCTATATTGGTTGATGTTCGCAAGTAGCACGGGCTACTTAGGTGGACAAGGCTAGCCGTTATAAGCCGTGAGCGTTTTGCTTATAGTCGATAATCGTCGCAAGGTATGTGATTCTTCCTATACTCGAGCATGATATTTTAAAGGAAGATATGTATAGTACGGCAATGTCTTTTGACTTAAGCTGAATAATATATAGTGCAGACGACGTGTGCTAATTGAACGTATGCAGCAATGTCTTTGACTTAAGCACGAATAATAAGAACCTTGAATGTATTTCAAATGCTAAGAAACCATTTTTTTAAAAGAAGAGTAACACTTGGTTTTAAAGGTTTTAAAAAGAGTTATACTAGCTTTATGGGGAGTTAGGTATAACGTCTTAAGAGAGGTAAAGAAAATGGTTTACTGTTTTTAAGAAGTTAAGAGACTTGATCTTATAAGATAAGAGACTTAACTTAATTGTCTTAATATGGATGTTTGTGTGGAACCTCATTCGTGAGTAATGAGTACTTGGTTTTAAAAGGAATTACGTTTTACTGATTTCGGAGATCAGAATGTGTATCGACAGACCACCGCAGCGCTAATAAAGGAAAATGTATTGAATAATGATGTATTATATTAAAACCAGTAGAAACCTCCATCTGCATAGAAACTAAGATGAGACAAAATGATATTACATTTTCTAGATCATGGCTGCTGTAATAAGATTGTTATAAACAAGAATAACCTACTCACATATAAGGCATATGTTTCTCAGGTTGTTTAAAAGAGAAGTATATTCTTAAGTGAATAAGACTATGAGTTATAAAACCTTTCTAAAATAAGTGACTTGAGCATTTGAAATTAGGCAAACTTGGACGTTTGGAAAATAATGTTGTTACTTGATTTTACAAAAGGGGAAGTGGTTTGTTTACTTAAAGATAGTCACTATTTTTATACTACGGGTATTGTGTGACTTATGTGAAAGAATCTGATATTTTAAAGGATTTAACGTACGTAGTAATTTAGGGTTAAAACCGGACTTTGGCATAAAATGAAGGTACTTTGAGTGATGTATAACTTGCCTATGCTTGTTGTGGTGAAACTTGCCTATGATTGTTGTTGTGAAACCTGCCTATGCTTGTGATGATAGCCTTTGTTGTGCAAGTGTTGCATTTACTGTTACCGCGTCTCGATAGAGGCCGTTGACTTGTTGAGAACTTACTTGGACGTCTTTGGCGTGACGAGAATTCCACGTATGTTTCCATTTTGATTCTTTGTCTTGTTGTTGATGTTACATGGACATGTCTACACCACGCACTCGGCGTGTGGCCATGCGGCAGATTGATTACCCGATATATTGTTATTGTGGCTACATGGACATGTCTACACCGTCGCAGCTCGGGGCACGTGGCTACGCGGCAGGTTGATCACCCGATATATTGTTGTTGATGTTACATGGACATGCCTACACCGATGCAGAATTCCGGGGGCATGGCCATGCGGCATTGTTATTATTGTTGCATCATGGGCATGTTTACACTGAGGCAGAATTCCGGGGGCATGTGGCCATGATGCGAACAAGATTGATGTTGTGGGCGTGAGACCCATAGTTGTATTTGAGTGATGACTTTGAGGCGCGAGTCACGACTTGATCGCTTACGTTGTGGTATCGTAGTTTGGTTATCACGCATGTCTCCCGCTTTATAGATCGCTATGATTTCATTTATAGTACTTACGCTTTCACATACTTGGTACCGTGGTATCGACTCTTCGGGGCCGCGTTCACGCCGCAGTAAGTACATCGATCGCCGATCCGCGTTTAGGATCTCATTCGGTGTCTTGGGAAGCTCCGCTCGTCGGAGGCTTATCTTTGGTATGTTACCCTGAGTCTATAGGTTCTTGTTCATTCTGGGGTTTGGCGGGGCCCTGTCCCGTCATAGTTGTTGTAAAATCTTAGAGGTTTGTAAGATCACAAGTGTGGTAAGGCGATTGTAAATGCTCAAATGTATATATATATGTTGAAAGGCAACCGCTTTGGTTGGCCTATTTCTATTTCATCTTGATCCATGTCTATTTACATGTTTAAGTTTGTATTTCACCGGTTTTCTACGATGTTGTATCACCAGGGTGCAGGTAAGGCACGACCACGGCCCGGTTCGGTCTTGACAACAGAGACCACAAGATTCGAGCCTCCACTACGTCAAGGCGAGAGATGGGTTACGAGAGATGGCGCCATCGCCGTGGTCGTGGCAGATATGAGGATAATTGGGCCGGACGCAGCAGCCAAAGGCGCCGCCGTTCACCCTAGATCGGATAGTTTGAGGCTACGTGACTTTCTCGAGATGTAGCCCGCCGCAGTTCTACGGTCGAGGCACGAGGATGATCCGCAGGAGTTCATCCGCGATTCCGGATCGAGAGTGATCAAGGCCTCGGAGACCGAGTCAGTGGTCCTGGGTTCGCATCGGTTGCGTGATACCGCAGTCGATTGGTTCGATTCGTGGGAGCTGTCCCGGGGAGAGAATGCACTTTCGGCTTTATGGGACGAGTTCTCAAAGGCATTTCTTGCACACTTCTTGCCGCCACAGATGAGGAGGGCTCGGCCATGATTTTTGGTGTTGCGGCGAATCCGCGACGCGGGAATACAATGTGGAGTTCGACTCATTGGCCCGGTACATCCCCGCATTAGTAGCTAGTATGGAGGATCGAGTCCACCGATATGTTACAGGGCTCGATGATTACCTAGCGAGAGTTGTTCGTGTAGCTCTTCACCGCATGGACATTGCCCGCATGCAGCTTATGCACTGGAGGAGGTGAGCGAGAAATCGACGAATGACGAGGTCGCCAGGAAGGGCCAGAATCGCAGGTCCTTGGTGATTTTCGAGGCGCACCGCCTCGGCAGACTAGTTATGCGCCTCCGCCAAGATGAGTGGTCCTCTACAATCTTGAGCGCCCAGAGTTTTCGTGAGCAGTCGTGGCTCGAAGGGTTCGGATTTTCGGGAGAGCAGGGTGTTAACCACCAAGCCACCCTACCTCGTTGTGACCGTTGGTAGACTCCACGTGTGGAGTGTCGTGCTAGTCCGGAGTTTGTTTTATACGCGGCCAGGCCATTTTGGGAGAAACCGTCCGACTGTGGGTAGCGCTGGGTAGATAGCACGTATCACGGATCGGGCCATGGTTCTTCACCTTCCATAGCCAGCAGATGTTCATACACGGCGGGCCACGAGAGGTCGCGGTGGAAGTTCTCAGCTTTAGCGTCCTTCCAACCGCCTATTTTCAGGTATATCCTTAACCCTCTAGAGTTTTGTATATATTGATGTTGTGATGATGTGTTTAGTGTTATGTTCGGATAGCTTTGTGCTAAAATGTGATGTAGAACCTGGTTAGTGAGAAGGGTAAGCTTGAGGGTGAGAAAATGATGAACCTTAGAATATTACGTTGAGACCTTAGATGTGCCGTCTTGAGTACCAGATTTTGCAAGTGATCCTTGTCGGAGTGCATTTTTATGCCTAGAACGTTTTGTGTGATAAAGTCCCTGGGTAGTGTGCAATGGAAGTGGTAGCTTTCATGACCTGTAGAGGTAAGATTGTTCCGGATCGGGGAACAAGAGCGTGATGCGTTAAGTGGGTCGGGTTGGGGCCATGTTGAGGGCCAACCCGCGCCCGCTTCGGTGGGGTCAGCTCGGGTGGTCCCGCCAGGTGGTAGGGTCACGAGGGTGTTAGGCGAGTTTAGATGACCATCGTATGAGTTCGTGGATATGTTCGACCATAGCGGATCGTGAAGGCCGGAATGGCCTTAAGGAAGATCGAGGATAGTAAGATGACCAAGTTTGGAGGTGGTGACTCCAAAGTATTGGAAATGAAGCAATGACTGAAGTATGGTGCGATACTAGAAGAGTTCAAGTGTTCGGCGAGGGCACGACGAGTAAGGAAGAAGAACGTGTGTTAGTTCGTGGCGGCGTGGCGTTGGCAACTTGTTAGAAGATCTTCTTCGTAATCCACTGAGAAAGAACATTCGACGAATGTTTCTGAGAGGAGAATGTTATACCGTATTTCCATAGTATGCGTGAGGCGCACAAATTAAATTTTTGCCTTAAGAATTGACAAGTTTCGAAATTTGGGCACAAGTGCCGAAAGGAGTCGTTTTCGGCAAACGTTTTACTAAACTGCGAAGGGAAAATTCGGCTATGTCATTTCTAATTTTTGCGGATTTTTCCGAGAGACGAACATGTTGGACCAACGGGAGGTGACATGTGTCACCTCACATCGACGAGTGGCGTAATGCTTGGCCGAATTGGGGCATGTAGTAGGTAGGATATTTTGTGCAAGTTGTGTGGTAGGTGGATAAGGTACACATGGTTGAAATCTAGCCCTACACTTGCCTTACACTGAGTGATCTTGCCGTTGGTTGGCCATGGCTTGACCTATAAATACTTCTAAGTTGATGAACTTCTTCATCCTAAATTATTCTAAGTGTTAAAAATCCTCCCCCTCTTAGTGTGAGCTTTTCGTCCCTCTCCCCTCCTAGTTGAGCTTGGCGAGAGCCACCACACCCTCCCCTCATGAAGCCTTGCCGAGGGTACCCACAGCCTAGTTGTCTCGTATAAATACCCCCTTTTTGTGGTATAGAAATACTCTCCAAGTATTGTTATAATGCCCAAATACCTTGGCCCAAATACCATGTAGTATTCCCGAGGTTACACGTATACAAAAGCCCGTAAAATACTATTATACTTCCTCACCACAAAAACGAAACCCTAAGGAAAACCTTCATAGTCGGTTGAAGTGTTAAGTAGAAGTTATGAGAACTTCTAAGGGTTGTTTGGAGCGGATTGAGCACTGGAGTAGAGCTAAACATTGCTCGGGAGCGACATTAAACTCGGATAATTTTGGGCTTATCGAGGTAAATACTATCGTCCTTCTAGTGTAATTGGAAATTACATCTTGTAGTAATATAGAAATGAATATAAGATTCATAAGAGAATTGAATCGTAATAGAAGGATATTACAGAAAAGACTTGAATCAAATCACTTGAAGAAAATAAGTAGAAGTTAAATCGTACTTACATAGATTGTATATACAGAGACCGATAACCTTTATTGGTTGAATGTTCGCAAGTAGCATGGGCTACTTAGAAGGTGGACCAGGCTAGCGGGTTATAGCCAGTGAGCGCTTTTGCTTATAGTCGATAATCGTCGCGAGGTATGTGATTCTTCCTATACTCTTGAGCATGATATTTTAAAGGAAGATATATATATAGTGCGGCAATGTCTTTTGACTTAAGCTGAATAATATATAGTACGGTAGGCGACGCGTGTGCTAATTGAACGTAGTTATACGCAAATGTCTTTGACTTAAGCCCAATAATAAGAACCTTGAATGTATTTCAAATGCTAAGAAACCATTTTTAAAAGAAGAGTAACACTTGGTTTTAAAGGTTTTAAAAAGAGTTATACTAGCTTTATGGGGAGTTAGGTATAACGTCTTAAGAGAGGTAAAGAAAATGGTTTACTGATGTTAGAAGCTAAGAGACTTAATCTTACAAGATAAGAGACTTAACTTAAGTGAATTAAAATGAGTTTTGTGTGAAACCTCATTCGTGAGTAATGAGTACGTGGTTTTTAAACGGAGTAATGTTTTACTGATTTCGGAAATCAGAATGTGTATCGACAAATCACTGCAGCGTTAATAAAGGAAAATGTATTGAATAATGAAGTATTATTAAAACCGAGAAACATCCATCTGCATAGAAGCTAAGATGAGACAAAATGATATTACATTTCCTAGATCATGGCTGCTTAATAAGATTTATGAACAAGAATAACCCACTCGCCTATGGCATATGTTACTCAATTGTTTTAAAAAGAGATTAAGACATTGAACTATGAAACTTTTCTGAAAAGAGACTTGAGTAATGGAAATTAGGCAAACTGGAACTTTAGGGAAAAGAAAGGCATTGTGTTGTCTTAAAATGATTTAAAACATAAAGTGTTATAACAGCTTTATGGGAAGTTGGTTATAACGACTGTATGAAAACAAAAGAAGGGTTTTATCATTAGTTTTAATGTGATAACTTGGCTTTAAAAAGAGAAGTGTTTTGGTTTGCTTAAAAATGTGAGTCACTCCATTTTTACTACGGGTATCGGGTGACTTTTATAAAAGGAATGGATCTCTTTAAAAGGAATTTGACGTACGTAGTACTTTAGGGTTAAAACCCGGACTTGGGCATAAAATGAAAGTACTTCGAGTTGTGTATAAACTTGCCTATGCTTGTTGTTGTGAAACTTGCCTATGCTTGTTATTGTGAAACTTGCCTATGCTTGTTGTTGTGAAACTTGCCTATGCTTGTTATTGTGAAACTTGCCTATGCTTGTTGTGATAGCCTTTGTTGTGCAAGAATTGTGTTTCTATACTACCGCGTCTCTCGATGGAGGGTCGGTTGACTTGTTGAGAACTTACTTGGACGTGGCAGCGATTGATAAATTCCACGCACGCGTTCGCTGATAGTTACTTTTGTTAATCGCTTTGGACATACCGACACGATCGTGAGCGGGTATGCTTCCATTTTGATTACCGCCTTGTTGTCTTATTGTTTCCTTGGACATACCGACACGATGCGTAGCGCACGGTATGCTTCCATTTGGAATCTTTGTCTTATTGTTTCCTTGGACTCATCGACACGATGCGTAGCGCACGTATGCTTCCATTTGGAATGTTGTCTTACTTGTTCCCTTTGGACATACCGACACGACGCGTAGCGCACGGTATGCTCCCATTTGGATTCTTGTCTTGTTGTTATCATATCATGCATCACGGCAGGCGATGAGAAGGTACTCACGCGCAGGATTGATGTTGTGGGCGAGACCGACTTGATATAATCATTATGTGTGTATCGTAGTTTGGTTATCATACATGTCTCCCGCTTTTATAGACTATTATGATTTCATTTACGATTTTACGCTTTCACATACTGCATTGGCCAGATCGACCTCTTTCGGGGCCGTTCACGCCGCAGTAAGTACATCTACCGCCGATCCCCGTTTAGGATCTCATTTCAGCGTTTTGGGAAGCTCCGTTCCGTCGGAGGCTTATCTTTGGTATGTTACCCTGAGTCTGTAAGTTCTTGTACGTTCAGGGGTATGGCGGGGCCCTGTCCCGTCATAGTTGTTGTATAAATCTTAGAGGTGCAGAGTAATCGCAAGTGTGGTTGTAAGGATTGTAACTGTTCAAATGTCTTTATATATATATGTTGAAAGGCAACCGTTTTGGTTGGCCTATTTTATTTCATCATGATCCATGTCTATTTTGCATGTTTAAGTTTTTATTTCCGCTGGTTTTCTCTGATGTTGTATCACTAGGGTGCCCGGGGTAAGGCACCAGTCACGGGCCCGGGTTCGGGTCTTGACACATACAACCGAACCAAGTGGTAAATATAACCCTTTCGGACCATCTTCCTTGCCTTGAGGTATGAAATAAACTTACCCCTTGGCGATGCTGCATTCCTCTTCTATTCTATAACTGGCTCGCCTGGAAACTGAAAGCGAACCAACTTTTCTCTACAATCAACGTTAGCATAACAAGAAGATAATCAATCCATACCCATAATCACATCAAAGTAAGTCATATCTAACTCAATAAAATCTGCTATGGTACGACGACTACATATAACCACCGAACAATTTTTGTATACACGTCTATCCATGACTGAATCTCCTACCGGCGTAGCTACCTCAAAAGGTTCTATCGACTCAGGTTCTATCCCTATTCTACTAGCAACAAGGGGAGATATATAGGATAAAGTAGAACCTGTATCTATCAATGCATATACGTCACGGAAAAAGATCAACAATATACATGTGACAACATCCGGTGACGCCTCCAGATCGTGTCTGCTGGCCAAAGCATAAATGCGGTTTGGAGGACCGCCAGAACTGGAAGCTCCACCACGACCTCTACCACGTCCTGTGAGCACAATGCCCTGCGGGGCACATAGCTATCGAAGATGAAGAACCAGCAGTTGACCCAGTAGGTTGTGCCATACTCCCCGTACCACCTCTGGAAGGACAGTCTCTCCTCAAATGGACTTGGCAGCCGCAAAAATAACAAGCACCTGTAATAACGCGGCACTCCCCAAAATGGGACCCACCACATCGAGAATATGGAGGTAAATATGGCCTCGACTGACTAGGACCCCTGAATATCTGCGAACCTGCAGCCCTAGGGCCCTGACCAGCCCCTGAATACCCTGGGCGAACAAATCTCCTGCCCGTAGACTGTGAAGGTACACTTTGTGCTGGCTGGGAAGAATACCTAACAGTCTGCTGAGGTTGTCCGCCTCGAAACTCTCCAAAGTGTCCAGCCGACCTAGCCCTTTGTCACGACCCGATCCACGGGCCCGCGACTGGTGCCCTACCAGGGCACCCTTCTATTCATACAACACAAGTAAACTGCGGAAGATAAATAACACTCTTTATTTTTCTTTTAACAAAGGCAAAGCCGACAAGGCCGTTGTTATATACATATATAAATAAAACTTATTACACTCTTGTTACACCCCGGAATTTCAGGATATATTTATAAGAACGTACGTAAGAACTCACAAATGTTAAGATTGGAGACGAGTAAGAATTTATCAGAATTTTGGAAAATTGTCGGAAAACGAAATATTGTGACGAATGGGAGGGCGACACGTGTCACCCCCCCTTATAGTTGCCTTGGACGAAATATGTCATGGCCAAAATGGTCATTGACCATGGTCTTAGGATGACAAGTCTTGCAAGTAGTGATCTTGAGAATATTGACTAAGTCAAAGGGTCCACAAAGTCTTGATATTTAATAAGAGCTCATCCAAGCCACCCATTTGTTCACATCTTGACCCTCCATTGTGCTATATAATACTAGTAGTAGCAAGACAAGCTTAACACTTAGAAAAAATTTCAAGAAATTGAAGAGCTCACCTTGCTAGCTCTCGGGTTCACTCAAGAAGAAAAGGAAAAAAATTTGTTTCTTGTCCATTAAGCTCCACACTTTAAACCAAGGTTCTTGAGTGTATTGTAAGTGTATCTCAATAGAAAAATCTCGGAAAAAGAGAGTTTTCGTATTAGTCGCAAGGTGAAAACCTAGTTGCTTTCTAGGTTTTGTTTGGAAGTTTGAAGGAAATTTGTTGGTGTTGTTCTAAGGGTCTCAACTAGAGGATTGAAGTGTCTTGAAGAGGCTCTAAGTTGCTAAGGAGCGACTTCGGATTTGGAGTTGGATTAAGATTCGTTGAGGTATAATCTTGTCTCTTGAAAGTGTTACAAGATTATGTATATTGTTTGTTGTTAGCTTTACATGTTGCTAGCATGAAGTTTATATGTTGAAGTTTGATAAGTATTATGGATTGCTTGTAGCCTTAAAAATCTGAAATGTAATGTAAGCCATGTGAAGTTGGATTACAATTTGGTCGTTTACTAGAATCGTCGCATGTTACTTACTTGAAGATTATAGTAGTTATAATCGATTGCGACTTGATATCATGTTATGCTAACAACTTGGATTGAAATGGAAATTGGATAAGAATTGGTATTGTTGCATCTCAATGTGGCCGAATTGGACTAGTAGTTTGTATTAGTTTGGTATCTTTTGTGGGGCAGAATTTTACACGTCTAGTAGGCGTGTAATCCCCTATTGTTAATTGCATTGATTGGGCCTTAAATGTGGCGTGTTTGGTTATTGAATTCGGCCTTGAAAAAGGTGGCAAAGTGAGTAGAAACAAAGGAGGTGTTGTCCGATTTTCCGTAGAATTTAGAGACTTTACACTTATAATATTCTACGTTTGAAGTAAGATGTTAATAGACGTACTATGGTCATTATAGGTTGACATACTACGTACGGCGAATTGGACTTAGCAAGTGGATTAAACCGAAGAGGTATGTAGAACTTTCTTATCTCTTGAGCATGAATAAGTTGTAAATGTATAGTACGGTAGACGTACAAGATTTTGACAATCTAGGTCCATTTGATATCCTTGGCTTATTTTAAGAATGTCCAAGTTGATTGAGTTAGGGAATTAACTCACTTGTTTAAATATTAAGGATATCTTGGTTTTCAAAAGTTAAGAGACTTTAAGTATGTTGAAAGTATTATTGATACTTGTTTTGTTGGAAAGTTTAAGTCTCTTGATTATAAAGAAGTATGTAAGTTGCTAATGTATAAAGCTAGTATAACGGCTTTATGGTAAGTTGGTTATAATAGCTTTATGGAAAGTTAAGAAAAGAGTGGTTTACTCTAAGTAATTTAAGTATGTTAAATGACTTGAAATAACGAAAGGCAAATTGATTTAAAGGCATCAATTGCTTAAGGTTTTTAAAAGAAATGAGTCACTTGATTTAGAAGCCCGAAAATCTATTTTCTAAAATGGTATTGTGACTTGTCTTAAAATGTAGTTATGACTTGATACTACGGTTATTAGTATCTTGGAAGTTTATATGAAAATGAGTCATTTTAAAAGAATAGAAGTACGTAGTACTTTGGGTTAAACTCCCGGATTTATAATGACATGTTAGTGCCTTAGGTAAACTAAAATGAGAGTGTATATGAATAAGACTAATAAGAAGTTAGGGGGATTTCTTAACTTGCTTACTTATTGTATGATAGGCCGGTAGTGCTTATGTTTTGTTTGATGGCCAGTTGAGACAGGGTAAGAGTATATCTGAGGGGTAGATCCCCAAGATAGTTATACCACCTGCTGTACCACCTTCTCCAGGGTAAGAGTATATCTGAGGGGTAGATCCCCAAGATAGTTATACCACCTGCTTTACCACCTTCTCCAGGGTAAGAGTATATCTGAGGGGTAGATCCGCAAGATAGTTATACTGTTACACCCCGTATTTCCGGCAGTTGAGATAAGAGCGTACGTAAGAATTTGGGAATTGAATTTCGAAATTTGGTCATATGGGACCACCCGAGAAATTTTGTATATGTTGGGGAGTTTGGGAAGGCAAAACGGAGAACAAAAAAATACCAAAACGTGTATGAACAGTGAAAACCCGTCCATGAACAGTGTTGTTCGATGAACAGTGTTCGAAAAAACGCCATTTCCGGCCAAACCAGGAATCCGCCGGGGGCGAGACATATACCAAAAGCTTTGTCTCGTCGAGCCCGTCAAATCCATACCAACCGCCACCGTCGATTCTCCCGGAATCGCCGGCAATTTTAGATCGTTTCGTCCATCGCTCATCCATCTTCCCGCTCGATTTTTACGATTTTCCACCAACCGAGGTACAATCGACGGAGTGAAGTATACCATCAGAACCACCATCTCCTTGTCGTCATTTCCATGTAAACCAGGACCCTCGATTCTTGCTCAAACTCGCCGTCGACCAGATCGATTTTCGCCGAAACCCTAGGTCGTCGACGAGCATTTTCCGGCCACCACAGGTAGAGTCGACGGTCGTGGCTAGTGTAGAAATATTCAGGGTGGAAAGGCCGACATTTTGGCACCACCCACGACCTCCAATTCAACCAAGATCGTCGGGTCGACCAAATCATATTTTTCGATCGGAAGTTGGAAGATTCCGATCGATTCCGGTACAGTTGAGGGCTAAGGCGTATACCGTTGTGTTCGTATTGATCTTAGCTACGTTTTGCAACCAATCTCGAGCCTCAATTCTCAGTATTTCGGAATCCGCCATTGACGCCGCCTTGAGCTCGCCGGCGGCGGCGGTGACGCCGCAGGACCACCAGCAGACCTCCAAAAATTGACTTTTCTCCATTAATTCATCCACGCAACAACAATTCGATGAATTCACTTCCAACGGATCAAAAATGGAATTTTTCCGACGAACAATTCCGGCGACGGGTAGCGGCGCAGTGGGAATTCTGCCACCAATGGCGGTAGTTCAGGCTGCTTAACCACACAGAAATATTCCACAGTACTCTCAGGCAGTCTGGACAACAATTTCCAATCACCGGCGTTGTCTACTTAGCGTGTAGATTAGCCGAAGAGGATTGAAGTACTACGAGTAGCGTATTCTACTTGAAGGGTGGAAAAGGCTAGCAAGGGTATAGTACTTGGAGCGTTTTGCTAATTGTCGATAATCGTCGCGAGGTATGTGAACCTCTTCCTATCTTTTCTAGCATGATTGTTGTAAACTATGTAGTGCGGTAGACGTACGTGTGCTAAATGATATTGGTTGGTTTAGAACATAAAGTGTTATAATGGCTTTATGGGAAGTTAATTATAACAACTTTATGTAGGTAAAAGAATGGTTGATTGTTTTTAAAAGATAAGATACTTGACTTGTATTTGACTTGAATGGTGTTAAAAAGTTGTGAAACCTCATTCGTGAGTAATGAGTACTTGGTTTTTTTTTAAAAGGAATAATATTATATTGATTTCGGAAATGAGAATAAGTATCGAACAAACCACAGCAGCGTTAATAAAGAAAAATGTATTGACTAATTAATTACTATTAAAAACCAGTAGAAACCTCCATCTGCATAGAAGCTAAGATAAGACAAAATTGTATTACATTTCCTAGATCATGGCTGCTTTAATAAGAATCATTATAAATAAGCATCAATTTTCTTAAATTTCCAAAGTAAGGAACTTGATTTCTAAAAGAAAAGAGACTTGAGGAATTGATGAGTTTTTGGTTTAAAAGAAAGACATGGTTTTGTCTTAAATTGGTTTAAAACATAAAGTGTTATAACAGCTTTATGGGAAGTTAGTTATAACGACTTTATGAAAACAAAAGAATGGTTTTATCATGGGTTTTAAAATGGCAACTTAACTTTAAAAGGAGAAGTGTTTTGGTCTAAAAAGAAGGCATGGTATTGTCTTAATTTGGTTTACTTAAAATGTTAGTCACTCTATTTTAATACTACGGGTATCGGGTGACCTTTGTAAAAGAAATAAGTCTTTTAAAAGAATTTAACGTACGTAGTACTTTGGGGATTAAAACCTGGACTTTGGCATAAAATGAAAGTACCTCGAGTTAGGTGTAACTTACCTATGTTTGCGTGTGATAGCCTTGTTGTGACAGTATTGTATTTCTATACCACCGCGTCTCTCAATGGAGGGCCGGTTGATTTGTTATGATCATACTTGACGCGTCTGGCGGTGACGGAGGATTCCACGGGTGCGCTCCTGTTGTAGCGTTATTCCATGGACTAGCTCTCCATGAGGTTTTACTGATTCGGCCTTGGTATCTGGTGGTTGGCTTTCGTACTTGCCCCGTCTCGTGGCTGATTCGGCCTTGGTACCTGGTAGATAGCCTTCGCACTTGCCCCGTTCAGTTTAGTGGCGAAGTCTCGTGACACGGCCTTGTACCGGTAGTTAGCCTTCAGATTTGCCCGGCCAGCCACGTGACACGCTGCACCGGTAGTCGGCTTCGTACTTGCCGTGTCGCCTTCGTGGTTTGGTTGCATAGTATTGTTAGTACGGCCTTGGTATCTAGTAGTTGGCTTCGTACTTGCCGGTCGATGGATGACGCGGCTTTGGTATCCGGTAGTTAGCCTTCGTACTTGCCGTCACGGTTTATGACACGTGGTGGGACACGTGTTCATGTGTACTCCTTGGTGTTGTTCTATCATAGATCGACGGTGAGGAAGGAATTCCACGCACGATTGATGTTGTGGGCGTGAGACCCATGGATATATTTTGAGTGATGACTTGGAGGCGTGAGTCACGACTTGACATATCGCTTATATGTTGTATCGTAGTTTGGTTATCATATATGTCTCTGCTTTATATAGACTATTATGATTTCATTCTGATTTTCGCCACATACTTGGTACTGTTATCGACCTCCTTGGGCTGCGTTCATGCCGCAGTAGGTACATCGGTTGTGGATCCTCGCCATAGGATCACGATTCAGCGTATTAGGAAGCCGTTTCTCGGAGGCTTATCTTTTGGTATGTTACCACAGTGCAGAGGTTCTTGTACATTGGGGTATGGCGGGGCCCTGTCCGTCATAGTTGTTGTTATAAAACTCTTAGAGGTCTCAGAATAACCTTTGTTGTGGCGAGTTTGTAAAGGATAACTATTCGGGTTTTTATGTATATATACAAAAGCGCACGCTTAGGTTAGCTTGTTCTTATCATATATCTTGTTTCATGTTTAAGTTTTATTTTCCGCTGATTTTTCTCGATGTTGTATCACTAGGGTGCGGGTAAGGCACGATCCACGGCCCGGATCGGTCGTGACAAAAGTGGTATCAGGCGATTAGTCCTCGGAAAGTGTCTGCACCGTATCTAGTAAGTCTTGATTATCGGTGTGTTGTGCACCACATCAATAATCAGGAGGCTATAGGATATTTAGGATTGATTTCCATTCTTCTCACTCTGAGATCGTGCCTTAGAGCGGTGTTATAAGTTGGACCCCTCTGACGTATTTCGTTTTTACCAGTTATGCATCCACGCAAGGCAACGGGGCCCGAAGGGCAAGCGGCGTGAAGAAGGCTGCGAGTAGAGCGGCGGTAGCTGCGAGGCCACGATATACGAGCCTCGGTCCACGGCCGAGCAGGATATGAGTTACAAGGAGATGGCGATTACTAGTTAGGCTTATGGCGAGACATGAGACGAGAGGGAGCCGGTGGTGCCGGTAGTGCACCACGGGCGATAGTTGGAGACGGGACTTAATTTGCGATCCACGATGTTCTATGGATCGAGAGCCGAGATGACCCTCGAGTTTATCAAGCGATTCTGACGGATCATGAGGGTGATCAAGGCCTCAGAGGCAGAGTCGGTGGTATTGGGTTCGCATCGGCTGCGTGATACTATAGTCGACTGGTTTGATTCGTGGGAGCTGTCCCGGGGGGAACATGCGCCTCCAGCTGTTTGGGACGAGTTCTCGGAGGCATTTCTCAGCCATTTCTTGCCTCCGCAGATGAGAAACCTGGCCAGATTTTGATCTTTGAGCGAGAGGCGTGCGATTGTCGGAGTACAACGTGGAGTTCGACTCGTTGGCTCGATATGTCCTGCGTTAGTGGCGGATATGGAGGACAGAGTACACCGCTACGTCCGCGGGGCTCGATGACTACTGCGAAGCTTGCCGGGTGTAGCTCTTCACCGCATGGGCGTTGCGTATACGAGCTTATGCACGAGGGATGGAGGAGCGTAGACCGGCGTGGGGATCGGGATCAGCGTAAGAGGCCAAGACAGCAGGTCCTTTGGTAACTTTCGAGGCGGACCGCCTCGGCGAGCTAGTTATGCACCTCCGCCGATCTGAGTGGTCCTCCGCGATCTTGGGCGTCCGAGGTATTCGAGGCGGTCGAGCTCGAGTTTGAATTTTCGGGGTAGGATTACTCGCGGATAGGCTACCCGTATCTCAGTGTATCTGTAGTGGTAAAACCCATAGAAGTGTCGCAGTTTGAGAGATTGCTATACTTGCGGCGGCAGGCCGTTTTTGCGAAAGAGTGTCAGGCAGGTAGCGCAAGGGGAAAGTGAAGCAGTAGTTACAGGTATATCCTTAACCCTCTAGAGACTAGTATGTATTGATGTTATGATGATGTGTTAAGTGTTATGTTCGGATAGCTTTGTGTTAAAATGGGATTTAGAAGCCTGGTTAGTGAAAAGGGTAAGTCTGGGGATGAGAAAATGTTGAACCTTAGAAATTATGACAGTTGAGACCTTAGATGTAAGGTCGTCTTGAGTAAAAGACTTTACGGTTAATCTTTGTCAGAATACATAGTATACGTGGAGTAATTGTGTGATAATTCCATGGGTAGTTGTGATAGAAGTGGTAGCTTTCATGACGCAAATTAGTAAGAGTGTTAGGATCGGGAACGAGAGAGTTTAGGCGCGATAATGGGTGGGTTGAGGCGGTCGTGGGTCGACCCGGCCGGAATGAGGTGGGGTCGGTTGAGGTGGTCGCTAGGTGGTGGGGTCACGAGGTGCTAGGCCCAAGTTTAGATAGTCATGAGTGCGAGTTCGTGACGCGTTCGACGAGAATCGGATCGTGAAGGCGGGAATGGCCTTAGAGGAAATCGAGGCTAGTAAGATGACCACGGTTGGAGGTAGTAACTCGAGTTTTGAAAGCGAAGCAATGGCGAATGCGGTGTGTACTAGAAAGAGTTCGGGTGTTCGGGAAAGGTACGACGAGTAAGGGAAGGAGTGAACATGTGTTAAGAGAAGGGAAGTGATTGTAACACCCCGAACCCGGGCCCGTTACTGGTGCCTTACCCCGGGCACCCTAGTGATACAACATCAGAGAAAACCAGCGGAAAATAAAACATGAATCATGAAACAAGAGATATAATAAATAAACAGGCCAACCAAAAGCGATTTGCCTTGATATATCATAAAACCCGAGCAGTTTAATCCTTTTACAACCCCGCCACAGCGATTCTCTGCACTCTAAGATTTACAACAACTATGACGGACAGGCCCCGCCATACCCAGAATGTACAAGAACCTACAACTCGAGGAACACATACCAAAAGATAAGCCTCGGAGAAACGGAGCTTCCCAATCTGCTGACTGTGATCCTAAGGCGAGGATCCACGGCAGATGTACGCACTGCGGCGTGAACGGGCCGAAGACAACAGTACCAAGTATGTGAAAGCGAAAAAATCGTAAATGAAATCATACTAATCTATATAAAGCAGGAGACATGTATGATAACCAAACTACAGTTCACAACATAAGCGATCATGTCGATCGAGGACTCACGCCTCAAGTCATCACTCAAATATAACTATGGGTCTCACGCCCACAACATCAATCATGTTCGCATCATGGCGCGTGCCGGAATTCTGCATCGGTGTAGACATGTCCATGATGCAACAATAATACCAATGCCCCATGGCCACATGCCGGAGTGCGCCGGTGTAGACACGTCCATGTGACATCAACAACAATATACTGGGTGATCAACCCTGCCGCATGGCCACATGCCCCCGGAATTCTACATCGGTGTAGACATGTCCATGTAGCCACAATAACAATATATCGGGTAATCAACCTCGCGCGTGGCCACACGCCCCAGATCGGTGTAGACATGTCCATGTAGCCACAATAACAATACAGCAATCAAAATGGAAACATACCCGTGGAATTCTCCGTCACTGCCAGCACGTCCAAGTAAGTTCTCAACAAGTCAACCGGCCCTCTATCGAGAGACGCGGTAACGTAAAACACCACACTTGCACAACAAAGGCTATCATCACAAGCAGGCAAGTTTCACAACAACAAGCATAGGCAAGTTTCACCACAACAAGCATAGGCAAGGTATACCTCGCTCAAGTACCTTCGTTTTATGCCAAAGTCGGGTTTTAACCTAAAGTACTACTTACGTTAAACCCTTTAAAAGATCCGTTTCTTTCACATAAGTCACACAATACCCGTAGTATTAAAATAGTGACTATCTTATTAAGTAAACAAAATACTTCCCCTTTTGTAAAAATCAAGTAACAACATTATTTTCCAAACGTTCAAGTTTGCCTAATTTCAAATGCCTAAGTCACTTATTTTAGAAAGGTTTCATAACTCATAGTCTTAATCTCTTTTAAAACATTTGAGTAACATATGCCATATATGTGAGTAGGTTATTCTTGTTTATAACAATCTTATTACAGCAGCCATGATCTAGAAAATGTAATATCATTTTGTCTCATCTTAGTTTCTATGCAGATGGAGGTTTCTACTGGTTTTAATAATACTTCATTACTTAAATACATTTTCCTTTATTAACGCCGCGATGGTTTGTCGATACACATTCTGATTTCCGAAATCAGTAAGACATCATTCCCTTTAAATAAAACCAAGTACTCATTACTCACGAATGAGGTTTCACACAAACATTCACATTAAAACAAATAAGTTAAGTCTCTTATCTTATAAGATCAAGTCTCTTAACTTCTAACACCAGTAACCCATTTTCTTTACCTCTCTTAAGACATTATACCTAACTCCCCATAAAGCTAGTATAACTCTTTTTAAAACCTTTAAAACCAAGTGTTACTCTTTCTTTCAAAACGATTCACAAATCTTTTGAAATACTTCAACTTCTTCATTAACACATAACAAGCCAGTTATAACCAAATCAGTTCCCTTTTGAAAACCACAACCCATAAAGCCGTTATAACACTTTATGTTTTAAAAACAATCAAACACAGTTAACACATGTACGTCTACCGTACTACATAGTTTACACATATCATGCTAGAAGAGATAGGAAGAGGTTCACATACCTCGCGACGATTGTCGACTAATAGCAAAACGCTCCAAGTACCTCAAACCGACGGCTACTCCTTAAGCAGTGGATCACTCCACACGTAGTACTTCAACCAATAAGGCCACAAGGCGCTTATTAACCTCTAGATCTCAGCGTTCCATATTCTACGAAAATTGGCAGCCTCCCCGCAACAACAGCGTAAATCTCTCCTCTCTATCGAGGCGGCTACCAAGCCAACCGGGGGTTTATATCTAACGGGCGTGTACAATTCTACTACACGGTAATGCTATACAAGTCTCTTTATGTAATACACCCTATGTAATTCTGATTCGATTCGATTCTTTATTCTTGAGGCTTAAGTCAAAGACATTGCCACAATACTAAGTTGAGTTCTATATATAGTATACTTCAACTATATATTCTAACAACATGTAATTTCCAATTACAATAGAAGATGATAGTGTTTACCTCGATAAGCCCAAAATTATCCGAGTTTAATGTCGCTCTGAGCAAGGTTTAGCTCACTACTCAGAGTGCTCCAAACAACCCTTAGAAGTTCTAACCAACTTCACTTACAACTTCAACTACGGTGAAGATTTCCTTAGGGTTTCGTTTAGAGGCTAAAGGAAAGTATAATCGTATTTTAGGGTTTTTCGTACAAAGGGTACTTTGGCAAGTACTACAAGGTATTTGGGCTAAAGTATTTGGACATTATAACGATACTAGGAGAGTATTTCTATACCAGAACCAAGGGTATTCTACGAAAGCAACTAAATTGGGGGTACCACTAGCACCACTAGGAGGGGGGGGTGGTGCTCTCGGCTAGTACTCACAAAGGGGTAGGGGTTTCTCGGCCACAAGGCCTCACAAGGGGAAGAGGGGGGTGGTGGACGAACTACACAAGGGAGGGAGGAAGAGAACTTCAAGACTTAGGAAGATATTTGGATGAAGAAGTCTTCCAAAGGGTGGGGTATTTATAGGTCAAGAAATGGCCAACCAATGGCCAAGATTCAACCAAGTGTAAGGCAAGTGTAGGGCTAGATTTCAACCATGTGGACCTTATCCATCTACCACACAACTTGCACAAAATATCCTACCAACTAAAGTGGTCCAAATCGTCCAAGCCAAGCCATGGTTGCCGTCCAAGCCTTCCAATGTGAGGGTGACACATGTCACCCTCCCGTTGGTCCAAAATGTTTCGTCTCTCGGAAAAATCCGCAAAAATTATAAATGACATAGCCGGAATTTTCCCTACGAAAGCTGTGGAAACGTTTCGTCGAAAAACGACTCCTATCGGCACTTGTGCCCAAATTTCGAAACTTGTCAATTCTTAAGGCAAAAATTTAATACGTACGCCCTCACGTACATACTCAGGAAATACGGGGTATAACAGTGATCATGTTGTGAAGTAACGAGGTGAAGAAAGTATCATTTAGACCATGGGTGGAAGCTTTTGTGATGTTAAAGATGATTCCTCGTTGGCTTGGATTAGAGTTTTGCACATGTGTAATATTATGGCCAGGTGTGGCATAATTGGTTTTGTAAGTATAGTAGTAAAGACTATATCGGCGCGTGTATGTTTTGAGACTTAGAAGGAACATTCGGGACGAATGTTTCTAAGGGGGGAAGGATGTTACACCCCGTATTTCCGGCAGTTGAGATAAGAGCGTACGTAAGAATTTGGGAATTGAATTTCGAAATTTGGTCATGTGGGACCACCCGAGAAATTTTGTATATGTTGGGGAGTTTGGGAAGGCAAAACGGAGAACAAAAAAATACCAAAACGTGTATGAACAGTGAAAACCCGTCCATGAACAGTGTTGTTCGATGAACAGTGTTCGAAAAAATGCCATTTCCGGCCAAACCAGGAATCCGCCGGGGGCGAGACTGTTACACCCCGTAGTTCAAGTCATGCGTTTGAGAGCGTACGAAAGGGGGTAAGACTTAAAATTTTCGAAGGATAGGTTGACGGATTGTTCCGGATGGGTTCTAGTCAACTTTGAGGCGGGTTATGAACCGGTACATTGAGCGTTCCTAAGTGTTTCAAAGGCCTGGGGCGTAGTTCGTTGAGTCTAGCTTCCAACGCAACCAACCGTTCGTCGATAGGACGTCGGAGTAGAAAGTTATGAGAGTTACAAGTTCAGTGCGCAGACGGACAAAAATGCATTTCAGGCAAAGCGCAGCGGCGCCGGATCACGGCGCGGCGAAAAATCGGGGGCCGCTGAAGCGCAGCGCGCGCCTGAAGCGAGACGCAGCGCGGAAGTTGAGAAGCTGCGGAGGTTTCAGCGCATGTGCCGGAAGCAGTCGTGGCCGAGTGGGATCGGGCGGAAAAACTTAGAAAAAGGCAGATTTTTCTTTTAAAAGACCTTGGGAGGGTGACAAGTGTCCCCCCCCCCCATCTGATTTTGCATGCACTATATTGACCAAGTCTTCAATATATGGTCATACTTCATCTCTCTCTTAGACAAAGCACTTCCTTCTCTCTTAAAAGTTCAAGCTCCTCCTTCTCTCTAAAATCCCAAGAGACATTCTAGCCTTAGGAAAAATCTGAAAAAGGTAAAAGTAAGAGGGAAGCTTGTGGCTAGCTTGTGAAGGTTGTTGTGGTGGTGTTCTTGAAAAGGAAGCTAGCAAGTGGTTGGAAAGATTTGGCTAAAGCTTTAAGGTAACATTTCTTCCTTTAGAATTAGTTTCTAGTGTTGCATGTTAAGAAGGAAGAACTTGTGATAGTAAATAATGCTCTTAGACTCATTGCATGTAAGAACTATGGTTTGAATGTGAGAGAATTGGTTAAGAAGATATTATGAGCATGTTGTAGCCTAAAAACTACCTTAGAATTATTTAGTGAATTGTTGTACCTTATGGGGCAGAATTTTACACACCCAAGTTTAGGTGTGTAATCTCCTTTAAAATGTTGGATTGTTGAGCCTTAAATGTGGTGTTTGGATGATAAATTCGGCCTTGATAAAGGTGGCAAAGTGAGTAGAAACAAAGGAAATGCTGCCCAATTTTCCATAGAATTTAGTGACTTTGAACTTAGATTATCTCTACATTGAAATTAGAGGTTAATAAACGTATCATGGTTATTATAGGTTGGCATATTACTTGCGGTAGTTTGAGCTTAGCAAGTGGATTGATCGAAGAGGTATGTGGAAACTTTCTTACCTCTTGAGCATGAGTAGTTATAACTATATAGTACGGTAGACGTACGTGTTTTAAATGAAGTAAATCCTTTTGTTATACTTGACTTGTTTTAAGAAAATGTCTAAGTTGGTTGGGTTAAGAAGTTAACCCGCTTGTTCTTAAGGAATGGTTTATCCTAAATAAGGTAGACAAGGATTTCTTGACATAATGAAGTATAGAGTACTTGGTGTGAAAGTATTGAATATTGAATTATTCTAAAAGATAAGAGACTTAAATTTTTGAGGTAAGAAACTTGTTTTCTAAAGGATAAGAGGCTTGAAGTATTTTGAAAATTGTATGAATTTGTTTGAAGTATAAGTGTCACGACCCGTTCCGGGGCCCGTGACTGGTGCCTTACCCGGGCACCCAAGTAGTCATATATCAGAGAAAATCAGCGGAACATAAAACAATAACATGAAGTCAATGCAATAAGACAGTGAAATAAGAAGACAGGCTAACCAAAATGGTTACCTTCAGTATATATAAATAACAATTTGAGCGATTACATCCCATTACAACCACGCCACAACGATTCTGGACCTACGAATGATATGACAACAACGACGGACAGGGGCCGTCATACCACGAATGTAGCACCTACAACAACAGGGGACTATACGAAGATAAGCCTCGAGAAGCGGAGCTTTCCCAAGCTGAATTGTGACCCTAAGGCGAGGATCAACGGCGGTGTATCTTTACTGCGGATGAACGCGGCCGGCGAGGTCGATTACAACAGGTACCAAGTATGTGAAGAAAATACGTAAATGAAATCATAGTAGTCTATATAAAGCGGGAGACATGTATGATAACCAAACTACGATTCCTGATAAATAGCGATCATGTCAAGTCGGGGACTCGTGCCTCAAAGTCATCACTCAAATATAACAATGGGTCTCACGCCACAACATCAATCATGCGTGGAATACCTTCCTCACCTGGCGATCTATGATATAAAAGCACCAAGTAATACACATGAACACCGTGTCCCACCGTGTCATCATAAAACCGCACGGTAAGTACGGAAGGCATGGCCGACTACTAAAACCTACGATACAACAAGGTCATAAATCGTATCATGATCTGTCCTGGCCGTCACATGATCAAAGCCGCCACTCGCGCGCAGATCTAATGTGCGCGTCTAGCCTCGAACTTCCCGCGACTCGCGATAAGCCACTCCGATGGCCCGCATGAGGTATTCCCCGCATCGAGGGTAGCTACTCCCCGGCAACGTCCTGGACTCGCAGTCCGCATGGCCACATAGACCGCATGACCATAAAGGCCGCACACTAACCTGGAACTCTCGTAGCTCCGCATGGGTCACACAGACCCGCATGAGGTATTCTCGAATCATAGGTCACAGCACTCCGCTGAGTCTACCCCAGTGGAGGGCGGCTTAACCCCCGGAATCATGAGTGATATGATACTAACATAACAGCTTATCGTTAAACAACATAAGCACAACAAGGGAAACCCCTTTACACAAACATCACAAGATACTAACACACGTAGCATCCTAACATGTTTACTTTATCAAATCAACAAGAAGTATTACAAGACTATCACAAACCAACACAATCAAGTTATTCACACAAGGTACTTTCTGCTTTATGTTAACAAGTTCGGGTTTTTATCACTAAAGTACTTCATACATTAACTCTTTAAAAGATACGTTGCTTTCACAAAAGTCACACAATACCCGTAGTATATAAAAATAGAGTGATTATCTTTTGAAGTAAATCAAAACACTTCTCTTTGTAAAATCAAGTACAACATTCTTTTCCAAACGTTCAAGTTTGCCTAATTTCAAATGTTCACGTTTCTTATTTTAGTAAGGTTTCGTAGTTCATAGTCTTATTCATTTAAGAATAAAATTCTCTTTTAAACAATCTGAGAAACATAAGCCTTATATGTGAGTAGGATATTCTTGTTTATAACAATCTATTACAGCAGCCATGATCTAGGAAATATCATTTTGTCTCATCTTAGCTTCTATGCAGATGGAAGTTTCTACTGGTTTTAATAATACTTCATTAATCAAACATTTCCCTTTATTAACGCTGCAGTGGTTTGTCGATACACATTCTGATTTCGAAATCAAGAAACATTATTCCTTTTAAGACCAAGTACTCATTACTCACGAATGAGGTTTCACACAAAATTCACATTAAGTCAAGTCTCTTATCTTTTAAGATCAAGTCTCTTAACTTCTAAAATCAATAACTCATTCATTTTATCATTCTTAAGCCGTTATACCTAACTTCCCATAAAGCTAGTATAACTCTTAAGTTTTTAAAACCAAGTATTACTCTTCTTTCAAAAACAGTTCTTAAGTCTCTTGAATTACTTCAAGATCTTTATTATTCGGGCTTAAGTCAAAAGACATTGCCGTACAACTACGTTCAATTAGCACGCGTACGTCTACCGTACTATATATATATTCTTTTAAAATATCATGCTCAAGAGGATAGGAAGAATCACATACCTCGCGACGATTATCGACTATTAGCAAATCGCTCCACGGCTATAACCCGGCTAGCCTGGTCCACCTTCTCAAGTAGCACATGCTACTCGCAGAACATTCAACCTATACAGGTTATACAAGTCTATCAAAGTCTAGACTACTCGGTAGAATAAATCTAGATACAAGATCCTACGGAAAATCGGGCGTGACTTCCTATCCACAACCACAAAAGTCTCATCTGAGTCTACGTAATTCTGATTCAGTTCTCTTCTTTAGATTCAGGCTTAAGTCCAAAGACATTGCCGAAAAACTATGTTCAGTTCTATATATAGTATACTTCAACTATATATTCCTACAACATGTATTTCCAATTACAATAGGAGGACAAGATAATTACCTCGATAAGCCCATAATTATCCAAGTATAGATGTCGATCCTTAGCAACGCTTAGCTCCTACTCCGGGTGCTCCAACCCGCTCCAAACAACCCTTAGAAGTTCTACGCAACTTCTTCTTAATACTCCAACCAACTATGGAGATTTTCCCTAGGGTTTCGGTTTGAGACAAAAAGGACATACGGTAGTATTTCCGGGCTCTACGTATAGAGGTATCTTTGGAATACTACAAGGTATACGGCTAAGGTATTTTGGGTATAACAACAATACTTTTGAGAGTATTTCTACCAAGAGGGGGGTATTTATACGAGACAACACCACAAGGGGGGGTGTATACCCCTCGGCCAACCCCACTAGGGGGGGTACTCTCGGCCAGGGGGGGGGAGGGGCTCTCGGCCAAAGCCTCACAAAAAGGGGGGGAACGAGAACACCACAAGAGAGGGGGGAAGGATTTCTAAGACTTAGAACATTTTTGGATGAAGAAGTCTTCAAAGGGGGGGGGGGGGGTATTTATAGGTCTAGCAAAGGCCAACCAATGGCCAAGATCATGCCATGTGCAAGGCAAGTGTAGGGCCAAGATCATGCCAAGTGCACCTTATCCATCTACCACAAAAATATCCTACCAACCCCTTGACCAAAACAAGGCCATTTCGTCCCACTTGTTGCCGCCCAACGTCCCCAATGAGAGGGTGACAAGTGTCGCCCTCTCGTTGGTCCAAAATGTTTCGTCTCTCGGAAAAAATCCGCAAAAATTAAAAATGACATAGCCGGAATTTTCCCTTCGCAAGTTATGTAAAACGTTTCGTCGAAAAACGACTCTAACCGGGTGTTGTGCACAAAAATAAATCGTCCAAGCCACTTTAAAGTTCAAATTTCCCTACGTACGTCCTCACGTACATACTTTGGAAATACGGGGTATAACATTCTCCCCTCCTTAGAAACATTCGTCCCGAATGTTCCTTCTAAGTTTCAAAACAACGCGCGCCAGTATAGTCTTCACTACTATACTTACGAGAACGATCCTGCCACACCTGGCCACAGAAACACCCGCGTAAAATACTTACATCCAAGTCCACGAGGAAACACCTCTCACCGGGGTCTAAAATATACTTCCTTCGCACCTTCTCTTTACAAAAGAAATGATCACATCTATGCTCGCCATACATGCTCGCTTCTCCCTTTATTCGTCGTACCCTTCTCGTACACTCGAACCCTTACCACATTTACGTCATCGCGATTTCCAAAACTCGGGGTTACTATCTCTAACGTGGTTATCACTAACTGGGAATACTCTGGATGGATCTCCGATACTTTCCCGAACATAACAATACGAAAGATCGGACGTACTGCCTCCTAAGTCGGACGGCAAATGCTAACATATAGGC
Source organism: Przewalskia tangutica (assembly GCA_029844215.1). Lineage (NCBI taxonomy): Eukaryota > Viridiplantae > Streptophyta > Magnoliopsida > Solanales > Solanaceae > Przewalskia > Przewalskia tangutica. The sequence goes on from CM056729.1 coordinate 96,904,770, forward strand.
AACCTGGCCTATTCTTCACATGAACTCAAAAAGGCCCAAAGTAACTCGGGCTAAGTTCCCTCTGTTTTCCAAAACTCGTCACACCCCTTCCGGGGTGGTACCTTCAAGAAGACCCACCGTCAACCTGAACTCCAAGCGTTGTCGCAGATTATCCGCACGACTTCTGTTGACTCTGAGCTGCCAATAACCTCTTCTGGATAAGCTTCACCCTATCCACATCCTGCTGAACACGTATGAACCAACTATCTGAACCTTGCCAACGTCGAACCAATCGACCGGCAACTTACACTTCCGCCCCTACAAGGCGTCACAAGGCGATATCCGAACACTGAGATGGTAGCTAACAACACTCCCTCGACAGGAGACAACAATCCTCGGCTACCACGAAATCCAAACATCGCCCGGGCGAATGCGGTCGAGTCTCACGAGTTCCTAACCTGCTGGTAAAACTTTTTAGAAAGCGAAAATAGCCACAACCGGCTTCACTGTCATCATAAGGTGAAGGTAGGCACCCTGCAGCCTTTACAACCTTTACGATAAATCAACATCGCCGAGTAGCGGTCGACCGAAAAACACGACGGGCTGCCCCCATCGGCCCGACTACTGGTTGAACGCATCCACGAACTCGTACGTTGGTTAACTAAACTTGGGCCTAACACCCTCGTGACCCTATCACAAGGCGGGACCACCACAAACTGACCCCACCACCAAACAGGCCGCGGGTTGACCCGCAACGTGGCCTCAACCCGACCCGGCAACGCGCAAGACACTAGCTCCCCGATCCGGAAAACTCTCACTAATCACGTTACGAAAACCTAGCGGTCTTCTTAGCTCAACTACCCTCTTTCATTCCACACTACTCAGGGACCTATCCCACATACATAGCTCACGCGCACAATGCACTCCGATAAGGGTCAAACATAAAATACCTCTTTTACTCGAGATGGCCTTACCTCTAAGGTCTCCACGTATAGAACTCTAAGGCTCACACTTTTCTTATCCCCCAATCTTTCCCGGTTACTAACCATGATCTAATCACAACTAACACACTGCTATCAGAATATAGCACTTATGATATACTCATCTTATCACACATACTGATCTCCAGAGGGTTAAAGATATGCCTGAATCTACTGTTTCACTCCCCTATGTCGTTCTAGTCAAACCTGCCCCGTAGGGCGCATAGCTAAGGAAGGTGACGAACTACCCATCGATCCTGAAGGCTAAGTCTTCCTACTTACAACCCTCCTACTAGGTCACCCTTTCGACACCTGGCCCTGACGGCCACAGGTACAACAAGTACCAACCAAAAGACGACATTCCCCGGGATGGCGCCTGTCACATTGTGAACCGGAAGCCCTGGAGCTCTGACCAACTCCTGCATACCCCGAACGTCCTGAACCCCGTGGAGGACCTCTCTGCACTGGTGGATGTGCATAATCAATCTGCTGGTGAGGTGATTCGCCTCGAAAGTTACTAAAGGACCTTGCTGTTCTGGCCCTCTCCTGCTGTCCTTGGTTAACCCGTCGATCTCTACGTTTCTCGGCCTGCTGCGCATAAGCCCGTACACAGGCCATGCTCAAGCCTAACTGAAGAATTACTCTTGCACAACCCTCTCTTAGATAGTCATCAAGACTCGCGGTACATCGGTATACTCTCTGGTAGCCAAATCCATAGTTAGTAACAGGGTCGCCTCTTTGCAATCCATATTCTCTGTCCCCGGTCGTGGAACTGAAGGTTCAAATATCATGGCCGCAGTAGGAACTGCCGCCGCCGTGCTAAACTCTGCTGGGGCTAGTGACGTCGCAGAACTCCCCGAATGAAGCACCTAACTCAGGTGATGGTTGGGCCTGTGCCCTCGTAACCCTCTGCACTCTACTCGCAGCTCCGCCTTGCCCTCCTGGGCCCGGTTTGCCCTACGCGGAGGCATAACGGTAAGGGAAAGAAATACGTTAGAGGGTCCAACTTACAACACAGCTCTAAGGCACGATCTCAGAGTGAGAAGAATAGAAACCAATCCTAAATATCCTATAGCCTCCTGATTATTGGTGTGGTGCACAACACACCGATAATCAAGACTTCGAATCGATACGATCAGACACTTTCCGAGGATTAATCGCTCACGATACCACTTTTGTCACGACTGCCCGGCCCGTGGATCGTGTCTTACCCGCACCCAAGTAGTCATACATCAGAGAAAATCAGCGGAATATAAAACAATAACATGAAGCCAATGCAATAAGGCGGTGAAATAAGACAAGCTAACCAAAATGGTTACCTTGGTATATATAAATAACAATTTGAGCGATTAAATCCCATTACAACCCCGCCACAGCGATTACTGCACTCTACGAATGATATGATAACAACGACGGACAGTGGCCTCGCCATACCCCGAATGTAAGCACCTACAACAACAGGGGACTATACCAAGATAAGCCTCCGGAGAAACGGAGCTTTCCCAAACGCTGAACTGTGACCCTAAGAGCGAGGATCAACGACTGGTGTACCTTTACCTGCGGCATGAACGCATCCCCCCGAAGGAGGTCAGTACAACAGGTACCAAGTATGTGAAACTGAAAATATCAGAATGAAATCATAGTAGTCTATATAAAGCGGAGACATGTATGATAACCAAACTACGATTACAATAAATAGCGATCATGTCAAGTCGTGGACTATGCCTCAAAGTCATCACTAAATATAACAATGGGTCTCACGCCACAACATCAATCATGCGTGGAATACCTTCCTCACCAAGCGATACTATGATATAAAAGCACCAAGTAATACACATGAACACGGGTCCCATCTGTGTCATCATAAAACCGCACGGTAAGTACGAAGGCATAGCCGACTACTAAAACCCACGATAACAAGGTCATAAATCAGATCATGATGCATCTGACCGTCACATGATCAAAGCCGCCACTCGCGCCAGATCTAATGTGCGCGTCTAGCCCCGAACTTCCCGCACTCCGCATAAGCCACTCCGATGGCCCGCATGAGGTATTCCCGCATCGAGGGTAGCTACTCCCGCAACGCCTGGACTCGCGATCCGCACGGCCACATAGACCGCATGACCATAAAGGCCGACACTAACACGAACTCTCGTAGCTCGCACGGGTCACACGCACCGCATGAGGTATTCTCGAATCATAGGTCACACAGACCCGCCTGAGTCTACCCCGCATCGGAGGGCAGCTTAACCCCCGGAATCATGAGTGATATGATACTAACATAACAGCTTATCGTTAAACAACACAAGCACAACAAGGGAAACCCCTTTACACAAACATCACAAGATACTAACACACGTAGCATCCTAACATGTTTACTTTATCAAATCAACAAGAAGTATTACAAGACTATCACAAACCAACACAATCAAGTTATTCACACAAGGTACTTTCTGCTTTATGTTAACAAGTTCGGGTTTTTATCCCTAAAGTACTTCATACATTAACTCTTTAAAAGATACGTTGCTTTCACAAAAGTCACACAATACCCGTAGTATATAAAAATAGAGTGATTATCTTTTGAAGTAAATCAAAACACTTCTCTTTGTAAAATCAAGTACAACATTCTTTTCCAAACGTTCAAGTTTGCCTAATTTCAAATGTTCACGTTTCTTATTTTAGTAAGGTTTCGTAGTTCATAGTCTTATTCATTTAAGAATAAAATTCTCTTTTAAACAATCTGAGAAACATAAGCCTTATATGTGAGTAGGATATTCTTGTTTATAACAATCTTATTACAGCAGCCATGATCTAGGAAATATCATTTTGTCTCATCTTAGCTTCTATGCAGATGGAAGTTTCTACTGGTTTTAATAATACTTCATTAATCAAACATTTCCCTTTATTAACGATGCAGTGGTTTGTCGATACACATTCTGATTTCCGAAATCAGTAAAACATTATTCCTTTTAAGACCAAGTACTCATTACTCACGAATGAGGTTTCACACAAAATTCACATTAAGTCAAGTCTCTTATCTTTTAAGATCAAGTCTCTTAACTTCTAAAATCAATAACTCATTCATTTTATCATTCTTAAGCCGTTATACCTAAATTCCCATAAAGCTAGTATAACTCTTAAGTTTTTAAAACCAAGTATTACTCTTCTTTCAAAAACAGTTCTTAAGTCTCTTGAATTACTTCAAGATCTTTATTATTCGGGCTTAAGTCAAAAGACATTGCCGTACAACTACGTTCAATTAGCACGCGTACGTCTACCGTACTATATATATATTCTTTTAAAATATCATGCTCAAGAGGATAGGAAGAATCACATACCTCGCGACGATTATCGACTATTAGCAAATCGCTCCACGGCTATAACCCGGCTAGCCTGGTCCACCTTCTCAAGTAGCACATGCTACTCGCAGAACATTCAACCTATACAGGTTATACAAGTCTATCAAAGTCTAGACTACTCGGTAGAATAAATCTAGATACAAGATCCTACGGAAAATCGGGCAGCACTTCCCTATCCGTCAAACTACACAAAGTCTACTGTAATACAGTCCTACGTAATTACAGTTCAGTTCTCTTCTTTAGATTCAGGCTTAAGTCCAAAGACATTGCCGAAAAACTATGTTCAGTTCTATATATAGTATACTTCAACTATATATTCCTACAACATGTATTTCCAATTACAATAGGAGGACAAGATAATTACCTCGATAAGCCCATAATTATCCAAGTATAGATGTCGATCCTTAGCAACGCTTAGCTCCTACTCCGGGTGCTCCAACCCGCTCCAAACAACCCTTAGAAGTTCTACGCAACTTCTTCTTAATACTCCAACCAACTATGGAGATTTTCCTTAGGGTTTCGGTTTGAGACAAAAAGGACATACTGGTAGTATTTAAGACTCTACGATAGAGGTATCTTTGGAATACTACAAGGTATACGGCTAAGGTATTTTGGGTATAACAACAATACTTTTGAGAGTATTTCTACCAAGAGGGGGGTATTTATACGAGACAACACCACAAGGGGGTGTATACCCTACCAACCCCACTAGTGGGGTACTCGACCAGTGGAGGGGCTCTCGCCAAAGCCTCACAAAAAGGGGGAACGAACACCACAAGAGAGGGGGGAAGGATTTCTAAGACTTAGAACATTTTTGGATGAAGAAGTCTTCAAAGGGGGGGGGTATTTATAGGTCTAGCAAAGGCCAACCAATGGCCAAGATCATGCCATGTGCAAGGCAAGTGTAGGGCCAAGATCATGCCAAGTGCACCTTATCCATCTACCACAAAAATATCCTACCAACCCCTTGACCAAAACAAGGCCATTTCGTCCCACTTGTTGCCGCTAACGTCAATGAGAGGGTGCCAAGTGGCGCCCTCTCGTTGGTCCAACACGTTCCGCCTCTCGAAAAAATCCGCAAAAATTAAAAATGACATAGCCGGAATTTTCCCTTCGCAAGTTATGTAAAACGTTTCGTCGAAAAACGACTCTAACCGGGTGTTGTGCACAAAAATAAATCGTCCAAGCCACTTTAAAGTTCAAATTTCCCTACGTACGTCCTCACGTACATACTTTGGAAATACGGGGTATAACAATAAGTCTCTTGGTTAGTAAAAGAACGAAATGGTTTATAAGGAGTTATAACGGCTTTATGGGAAGTTAGTTATAACGGCCTTATGAAAGGATAAGGATGTCTTAAATTTCTAAAGCATAAAGTTAGTATAACGGCTTTATGGGAAGTTGGTTATAATAACTTTATGGAAGGTTATGAAAGTTGTCTATGTTGATTAATGAGCATAAGTTGTCTAGATTGTGAAAAATTGAAGTTACTTGGTTTCAAGCTTTGAAACGAGTTTTCTAAAGGTGTAGTAACTTACTTTGAAAAATAGATACGCCTTGATACTACGGGTGTTAGTATCTTGGATTTTACATAAAGAGGAGGCTTTCGAAAAGAATGTACGTACATAGTACTTTGGCTTGTTTAATTGAGAATTATTCTATGTGTGCCTTGATAAGTACTTTGGCTTGCTTAAATAAGAATTCTCTTGGTTTATGTGAAAAGAAGGCAGGGTAATTGTCTTGGTTTATGTAAAGGCATGGTATTGCAATTCGAATTAAAAGCATGTAGTTATGAGTCTATTTGGGCGTACCGTCAGTGATGGAGGATTCCACGGGTATGCGGCCATGATGAGGGTTCGTTTCCCTGTTGACAGTATTATTCCGTGGATTAGCTCTCCATGAGGTTCATCTGCAGGTGGATCTAGTAGTTAGCCCTCGTACTTGCCCGATCGAGACGTGATGCGGTGGATCGGTAGTTGGCTTCGTACTTGCCGCCGTGGTTAGGGCGAAGTGGTGTGATGCGAGGTGGATCGGTGGTTAGCTGCGTACTTGCCGATCGATGTGACGCAGGTGGATTCGCAGAGGCTATCGCATTTGCCGGTCGCCGTGATTCGTATAGTATTGTTGAGTACGGGTGGATCTCGTAGCCGGATTTCGTGCCCCTGGCCGGTTGAGGATGCAGTGGATCTCGGTAGCTATGCCTTCGCACTTGCCTCGTCTGATGACACGGTGGGATCTAGTGTTCATGTGTACTTTAGTGTTGTTATATCATAGATTGCCGGTGAGGAAGGAATTCCACGCATGATTGATATTATGGGCATGAGACCTATGGTTATATTTGCGTGATGACTTAGAGGCGTGAGTCACGACTTGACACGGTCGCGTATATGTTGTGTAATCGTAGTTTGGCTATCATACATGTCTCCCGCTTTACAAATGCTATTATGATTTCATTACAATATTTTCGGGCCACATACTTGGTACTGTTGTCGACCTCGCCCGGCCGCGTCATGCCGCAGTCGAGACACGTAACTGGCGATCCGCACTCTTAGGATCACCGCTCATTTCTTGAAAGCTCCATCTCTCCGAGGCTTTGTCTTTTGGTATGATTCTCGAGGTTATAGACTTTTGTACATTCGGGGTATGGCGGCCCCTGTCCCGCCACGATTATTCCTGAGGTGCGTAGTCACGTTTGTGGTCAATGTAAGAACCAGTTATCGTTTCACATTCGATTAAGTTATTTTATGAAAGGCGGCCTTGTCGGCTTGCTAGTGATGTTTACCTTATACAGATTTTGTATTATGTATGTTCCGCTACTATTCTCTGATGTGTACCTGACAGGGTGCCCCGATAGGGCACCAGTCGCGGCCCCGGGGTCGGGTCGTGACAAAAGTGGTATCAGAGCAGTTAGTCCTCGGAAAGTGTCTACGCAGGTGTCTAGTAGAGTCTTGATTATCGGTGTGTTGTGCACCACATCTATAATCGTGAGGCTGCAGGACATTTAGGATTGGTTTCCATTCTTCTCACTCTAAGATCGTGCGATAGAGGCGTGTGGTTAGTCGTCTCTCCCTAACGAGTTATGTTGTTTGCGACTACGAGAAAGCGTGATGACCAGAAAAGATTATGTGGATTGCGTATCCAGGTTAGTTATGATGGTAGTATAGTGGGTATAGTGACATTCAGCTATACAGAATTATGTATAAGGGTCAGACACGTGTTGCCTAGAATGATATTGGAATACCAAGGATTGATAAGGACTGATTAGATACCGGGAAGGTAGGGAGTGGTTTGATGAACTCTCATCAAGGTTGTACGTACTAATTTGAGATAATTAGGAGATGATGAGTTGTCTGAGAAATAAATGGACCCTTAAGAAGTTTAATTAAGAGACCTAATGGGAGACTATGTTTGTAAATTAAGCTACGTGGTATGCTTAAGAGGATAAATGCATGAGATTCGGGCGGAGTAAGTGATGGGATTGTTGTAAGATTTAGTATCATGAACGAGGGATATTGAGACTATGTACATGTGTTAGAATAAGTTGGTAGATACGAACGGGCAATTCTGTTAGGCCGTGAACGAGAGTAAGTGGTAATGGGTCATACGTTGGATTCGTTTTCCTGTTTGATTTATGAGGAATGATTGAGCCTGTGAGATATCTTATGGTTACAAGTGGCATAGTAAGGTCCTATTAAGCGTGAAGTACTAGAATGTACCGAGGAATAGTAGATTGGCTCCAAAGGAACATTCGGGGACGAATGTTTCTAAGGGGGGGAGAATGTTACACCCCGTAGTTCAAGTCATGTGTTTGAGAGCGTACGAAAGGGGGTAAGACTTAAAATTTTCGAAGGATAGGTTGACGGATTGTTCCGGACGGGTTCTAGTCAACTTTGAGGCGGGTTATGAACCGGTACATTGAGCGTTCCTAAGTGTTTCAAAGGCATGGGGCGTAGTTCGTTGAGTCTAGCTTCCAACGCAACCAACCGTTCGTCGATAGGACGTCGGAGTAGAAAGTTATGAGAGTTACAAGTTCAGTGCGCAGACGGACAAAAATGCATTTCAGGCAAAGGCAACAGCCGGCCACGGATGCAGGTCGCGCGCCGAAAGTACTGGGGCCATCGAGTTGCAGCGGCCGCGCCGGAAGCAGGTGCCGGAAGTTCGAAGGTCTTGAGGTTTCAGCCATGGCCGGAAGCGTGGCCGCGCCGAGGTATGACGTGGGCGAAAAACTTAGAAAAAGGCAGATTTTTCTTTTAAAAGACCTTGGGAGGGTGACAAGTGTCCCCCCCCCCATCTGATTTTGCATGCACTATATTGACCAAGTCTTCAATATATGGTCATACTTCATCTCTCTCTCTTAGACAAAAGCTCTTCCTTCTCTCTTAAAAGTTCAAGCTCCTCCTTCTCTCTAAAATCCCAAGAGACATTCTAGCCTTAGGAAAAATCTGAAAAAGGTAAAAGTAAGAGGGAAGCTTGTGGCTAGCTTGTGAAGGTTGTTGTGGTGGTGTTCTTGAAAAGGAAGCTAGCAAGTGGTTGGAAAGATTTGGCTAAAGCTTTAAGGTAACATTTCTTCCTTTAGAATTAGTTTCTAGTGTTGCATGTTAAGAAGGAAGAACTTGTGATAGTAAATAATGCTCTTAGACTCATTGCATGTAAGAACTATGGTTTGAATGTGAGAGAATTGGTTAAGAAGATATTATGAGCATGTTGTAGCCTAAAAACTACCTTAGAATTATTTAGTGAATTGTTGTACCTTATGGGGCCGAATTTTACACACCCAAGTTTAGGTGTGTAATCTCCTTTAAAATGTTAGATTGTTGAGCCTTAAATGTGGTGTTTGGATGATAAATTTGGCCTTGATAAAGGTGGCAAAGTGAGTAGAAACAAAGGAAATGCTGCCCAATTTTCCATAGAATTTAGTGACTTTGAACTTAGATTATTTCTACATTGAAATTAGAGGTTAATAAACGTATCATGGTTATTATAGGTTGGCATATTACTTGCGGTAGTTTGAGCTTAGCAAGTGGATTGATCGAAGAGGTATGTGGAAACTTTCTTACCTCTTGAGCATGAGTAGTTATAACTATATAGTACGGTGAGCGTCGTGTTTTAAATGAAGTAAATCCTTTTGTTATACTTGACTTGTTTTAAGAAAATGTCTAAGTTGGTTGGGTTAAGAAGTTAACCCGCTTGTTCTTAAGGAATGGTTTATCCTAAATAAGGTAGATAAGGATTTCTTGACATAATGAAGTATAGAGTACTTGGTGTGAAAGTATTGAATATTGAATTATTCTAAAAGATAAGAGACTTAAATTTTTGAGGTAAGAAACTTGTTTTCTAAAGGATAAGAGGCTTGAAGTATTTTGAAAATTGTATGAATTTGTTTGAAGTATAAGTCTCTTGGTTAGTAAAAGAACGAAATGGTTTATAAGGAGTTATAACGGCTTTATGGGAAGTTAGTTATAACGGCCTTATGAAAGGATAAGGATGTCTTAAATTTCTAAAGCATAAAGTTAGTATAACGGCTTTATGGGAAGTTGGTTATAATAACTTTATGGAAGGTTATGAAAGTTGTCTATGTTGATTAATGAGCATAAGTTGTCTAGATTGTGAAAAATTGAAGTTACTTGGTTTCAAGCTTTGAAACGAGTTTTCTAAAGGTGTAGTAACTTACTTTGAAAAATAGATACGCCTTGATACTACGGGTGTTAGTATCTTGGATTTTACATAAAGAGGAGGCTTTCGAAAAGAATGTACGTACATAGTACTTTGGCTTGTTTAATTGAGAATTATTCTATGTGTGCCTTGATAAGTACTTTGGCTTGCTTAAATAAGAATTCTCTTGGTTTATGTTAAAAGAAGGCAGGGTAATTGTCTTGGTTTATGTAAAGGCATGGTATTGCAATTCGAATTAAAACATGTAGTTATGAGTCTATTTGGGCGTACCGTCAGTGATGGAGGATTCCACGGGTATGCGACCATGATGAGGGTTCGTTTCCTGATGTGATTATTAGTGGATTAGCTCTCCGTGAGGTCTCACCGATGCGGTGGATCTAGTAGTTAGCCCTCGTTTGCCGGTCGAGGCGTGATGCGGTGGATCCGGTAGTTAGCTTTCGTACTTGCCCCGGTCAGGGTTAGGGCGAAGTGGTGTGATGCAGGGTGGATCTGGTGGTTAGCCTGCGTACTTGCCCCGGTCAGCGATGTGACGCAGGGTGGATCTGGTAGAGGCTATCGCATTTGCCGCCTTCCGTGATTCGTATAGTATTGTTGCACGTGGATCCGTAGCCGGCTTTCGTGCCTCGGTCGGTTGAGGATGCAGGGTGGATCTCGGTAGCTATGCCTTCGCATTTGCCTCGCACGGTTCGATGACAGTGGGATCTAGTGTTCATGTGTACTTTAGTGTTGTTATATCATAGATCGGCGTGAGGAAGGAATTCCACGGGCATGATTGATATTATGGGCATGAGACCTATGGTTATATTTGCGTGATGACTTAGAGGGCGTGAGTCCCTGACTTGACATGGCTGCGTATATGTTGTGTACTGTAGTTTGGCTATCATATATGCCTCCTGCTTTACATATGCTATTTTGATTTCATTACAATATTTTCAGTTTCACATATTTGGTACCTGTTGTACTGACCTCCTTGAAGTGCGTTACGCCGCAGGTCGAGACACGTAGCTTGCTGATCCGCACTCTTAGGATCACTGTTCATTTCTTGGAAAGCTCCATCTCTCCGGAGGCTTTGTCTTTTTGGTATGATTCCCTGAGGTTATAGACTTTTGTACATTCAGGGGGTATGGCGGGGCCCGTCCGCCACGATTATTATTCCTAAGTGCGTAGTCACGTTTGTGGTTGGGTTGTAAGAACGGTTATCTGCTTTCACATTCGATTAAGTTATTTTATGAAAGCGCCTTGTCGGCTTGCTAGTGATGTTTACCTTATGCAGATTTTGTATTATGTATGTTCATTGCTATTCTCTCGATGTGTAGGCTGACGGTGCCCGATAGGCACGATCGCGCCCGGTCGGTCGTGACAAATGTGGTATACCAAAAGCTTTGTCTCGTCGAGCCCGTCAAATCCATACCAACCGCCACCGTCGATTCTCCCGGAATCGCCGGCAATTTCAGTCGGGTTTTGGCCATCGCTCATCCCTCTTCCCCGTTCGATTTTTCTGATTTTCCGACCAACTGAGGTACAATCGACGGGAGTGGAGTATACCATCAGAACCACCATCTCTTTGCCGTCATTTCCATTTAAACCAGGACCCTCGATTCTTGCTCAAACTCGCCATCGACCAGATCGATTTTCGCCGAAACCCTAGGTCGTCGACGAGCATTTTCCGGCCACCACAGGTAGTGTCGACGGTCGTGGCTAGTGTAGAAATATTCAGGGTGGAAAGGCCGACATTTTGGCACCACCCACGACCTCCAATTCAACCAAGATCGTCGGGTCGACCAAATCATATTTTTCGATCGGAAGTTGGAAGATTCCGATCGATTCCGGTACAGTTGAGGGCTAAGGTGTATACCGTTGTGTTCGTATTGATCTTAGCTACGTTTTGCAACCAATCTCGAGCCTCAATTCTCAGTATTTCGGAATCCGCCATTGACGCCGCCTTGAGCTCGCCGGCGGCGGCGGTGTCGCCGCAGGACCACCAGCAGACCTCCAAAAATTGACTTTTCTCCATTAATTCATCCCCGCAACAACAATTCGATGAATTCACTTCCAACGGATCAAAAATGGAATTTTTCCGACGAACAATTCCGGCGACGGGTAGCGGCGCAGTGGGAATTCTGCCACCAATGGCGGTAGTTCAGGCTGCTTAACCACACAGAAATATTCCACGATTTCTCAGCGATGCGGACAACAATTTCCAATCACCGGCGTTGTCTACTTAGCGTGTAGATTAGCCGAAGAGGATTGAAGTACTACGAGTAGCGTATTCTACTTGAAGGGTGGAAAAGGCTAGCAAGGGTATAGTACTTTGAGCGTTTTGCTAATTGTCGATAATCGTCGCGAGGTATGTGAACCTCTTCCTATCTTTTCTAGCATGATTGTTGTAAACTATGTAGTGCGGTAGACGTACGTGTGCTAAATGATATTGGTTGGTTTAGAACATAAAGTGTTATAATGGCTTTATGGGAAGTTAATTATAACAACTTTATGTAGGTAAAAGAATGGTTGATTGTTTTTAAAAGATAAGATACTTGACTTGTATTTGACTTGAATGGTGTTAAAAAGTTGTGAAACCTCATTCGTGAGTAATGAGTACTTGGTTTTTTTTAAAAGGAATAATATTATATTGATTTCGGAAATGAGAATATGTATATAACAAACCACAGCAGCGTTAATAAAGAAAAATGTATTGACTAATTAATTACTATTAAAAACCAGTAGAAACCTCCATCTGCATAGAAGCTAAGATAAGACAAAATTGTATTACATTTCCTAGATCATGGCTGCTTTAATAAGAATCATTATAAATAAGCATCAATTTTCTTAAATTTCCAAAGTAAGGAACTTGATTTCTAAAAGAAAAGAGACTTGAGGAATTGATGAGTTTTTGGTTTAAAATAAAGACATGGTTTTGTCTTAAATTGGTTTAAAACATAAAGTGTTATAACAACTTTATGGGAAGTTAGTTATAACGACTTTATGAAAACAAAAGAATGGTTTTATCATGGGTTTTAAAATGGTAACTTAACTTTAAAAGGAGAAGTGTTTTTGTCTAAACAGAAGGCATGGTATTGTCTTAATTTGGTTTACTTAAAATGTTAGTCACTCTATTTTAATACTACGGGTATCGGGTGACCTTTGTAAAAGAAATAAGTCTTTTAAAAGAATTTAACGTACGTAGTACTTTGGGGATTAAAACCTGGACTTTGGCATAAAATGAAAGTACCTCGAGTTAGGTGTAACTTACCTATGTTTGCGTGTGATAGCCTTGTTGTGATGTTGTATTTCTTATACCAGCGTCTCGATGGAAGAGTCGGTTGATTTGTTATGATCATACTTGGGCGTCTAGGCGGTGTGGAGGATTACTCAGTCGCGTTCGTTCTGTTGCCGAGTCCCGATCGATGTATCTCTAGTTAGCGAGGTTTTCTTGGTTCGGCCTTGTTATCCGGTGGTTGGCTTTACCGTCTACGTCCTGGTCGGCCTTCTGGTTGGCCTTGGCAGTAGTTAGTTAGCAGCTCCAGATTCGATTTAGTCTCGCGAAGTCGTGATCGTGGGCGGGGTACGTAGTACACCGTAGTTAGCTTACCGATCCTTGCCCCGCCACGGCCTGCCTACTGGTAGTCGGCTGCTTTCGTGCTTGCCGTGATCCGCCGTGGTGGGTTAGGTTGTATTTAGAATGCGTAGTTCTAGTAGTTGTAGCTTACTTACTTTTTCTCCGGGTCGATGGATGATTTTTTGGTGGTATCGGTAGTTAGTTACTTGCCCTGCCCACGTTTTTTTATAGCGGAGTGGGACATGGTGTTCATGTGTACTTCTTGGTGTTGTTCTATCATAGGCTGACGGTGAGGAAGGAATTCCAGACACGATTGATGTTGTGGGCGTGAGACCCGTGGATATATTTTGAGTGATGACTTGGAGGCGTGAGTCACGACTTGACATATTGCTTATATGTTGTATCTTGTAGTTTGGTTATCATACATGTCTCACGCTTTATATAGACTATTATGATTTCATTCTGATATTTTGATTTCACATACTTGGTACTGTTATCGACCTCCTTGAGGCTGCGTTCATGCCGCAGTAGAGGTACATCGGTTGTGGATCCTCGCTCATAGGATCACGATTCGTATTGGGAAGCCGTTTCTCGGAGGCTTATCTTTTGGTATGTTACCACAGTGCAGTAGGTTCTTGTACATTCGAGGTATGGCGGCCTGTCCGTCATAGTTATTGTTATAAAACTCTTAAGTGCATGTAACTTGTAAAAAGGATAAGGTGCGGAGTAGGGCACGATCGCGGGCTTTGACAGATTTTTGATCTTTGAGGCGAGAGGCGCCGTGAGTACAACTGGCGTGGAGTTCGACTCGTTGGCTCGATATGTCCCTGCGTTGGTAGCAGATTGTTACACCCCGGAATTTCAGGATATGTTTATAAGAACGTACGTAAGAACTCAAAAATGTTAAGGTTTGAGACGAGTAAAAATTTATCGGAATTATGGAATTGTCGGAAAACGAATATTGCGACGAATGGGAGGGCGACATGTGTCACCCCCCCTTAGTGGTCTTGGACGAAAATGGCATGGTTAAAATGGTCATTTGACCATAATTTAAATGACCAAGTCTTGCAAAGACAAGGAGCTTGACATTGTTGACTTGTCAAAGTGCCACTTGGGCTTGATCCATGTGAAACTCATCTAAGCCCCACATGTGTGCTAATCTAGACCCTTCCTAGTGTTATATATGTCTACTAGTTGCAAGACAAGCTTATACACTTAGAAATTTTTCAAGAAAATTTGAAGACACACAAAGTGTGCTCTCGGCTTTGAGGGGTTTCAAGAGAGAAATTTTTTCAATTGTTGTCCAATAATTCCCATACTTTATGTTATACCCCGTATTTCCAGAGTATGTACGTGTGGACGTACGTACGAAATTTGAGCCTTAAGTTAGGCATAGGACCGAAATTTGGGCACAAGTGCCGAATAGAGTCGTTTTTCGACGAAACGTTTCCACAGCTTTCGTAGGGAAAATTCCGGCTATGTCATTTATAATTTTTGCGGATTATTAGAGGCGAAACATTTTGGACCAACGGGAGGGTGACATGTGTCACCCTCACATTGGAAGCAAGTGGGGTGGCTTGGACGATTGGGCGTCCAAGAGGGATGGTTGGCCTTGGCCGATTGGTTCCTTGATTTGTGCCTTGCTTTGTGGCTTGTTTTGTGGAGTGTTTTGTGGAGTAGGGTTAGGGTGCACTTGGCTTGATCTTGGCCTTACACTTGCCTTGCACATGGCTTGATCTTGGCCATTGGTTGGCCTTTGGTTTTGCTATAAATACCCCCCCAAGCTTGAAGACTTCATCCATTCCTAAAATCACCAAGTCTTGAAAATCCTTCCTCCCTTTCTTGTGCTCTAGCTGTGAGCTTCTCCCCTTTTCCGTGTGGCCTTTGGCGAGAGGATTCCTCTCCTCCTAAGTAGTGTGGCCGTGGGTACCACCTAGCCTAGTTGTTTCGTATAATACACCCACTCTTGGTAGAAATACTCCAAGTATTGTTATAATGCCCAAAATACCTTAGCCTTTACCTTGTCATATTCCAAAAGTTACCTCTATACGTAGAGCAGGAAATACTACCTTTTGTCCTTTTAGTCTCAAACCAAACCCTAAGGAAATCTTCATTATTGGTTGAAGTATTTAAGTAGAAGTTGGTTAGAACTTCTAAGGGTTGTTTGGAGCGGATTGGAGCGCACGGAGTAGGAGCTAAACCTTGCTCGGATCGACATTATAACTCGGATAATTTTGGGCTTATCGAGGTAAATATCTTGACCTTATTGTAATTGGAAATTACATGTTGTAGGAATATATAGTTAAAGTATACTATATATAGAATTGAACATTATTGTCCGCAATGTCTTTTGACTTAAGCTGAATTTAAAGAAGAGAATGACGTAATTACATAGGTGTATCAGACATGAGACTTGTGTAGCTTTGTTGTGTAGTAGAATTGTACACGTCAGGTTAGGCGTAAACCCCCAGTTGGCTTGGTAGCGGCCTCGATCGAGAGGAGATTTACGCTGTTGGGGAGAGTCTTCGAATTTTACGTAGAATATGGAACGATGAGATCTAGATGTTAATAAGCGCCTTGTGGCCTTATAGGTTGAAGTACTACGTGTGGTGCGATCTACGTGGCTTAAGGAGTAGCCGACGGTTTGAAGTACTTGGAGCGTTTTGCTATTAGTCGATACTCATCGCGAGGTATGTGAACCTCTTCCTATCTGTTCTAGCATGATATGTGTATAACTATGTAGTACGGTAGACGTACATGTGTTTGATGTATTTATTTGGTTTGAAACATAAAGTATTATAACGGCTTTATGGGAAGTTGGTTATAACAGCTTTATGTAGGTAAGAAAATGCTTTATGGTTTCAAAGGGTAACTGATTTGACTTATAACGGATTTGATGTGTAGTAATAAAGAACTTGAAGTGTTTCAAAAAGACCTTTTTGAAAGAAGTAATACTTGGCTTTGAAAACATAAAAGTTGTACTAGCTTTATGGGAAGTTAGGTATAACGTCTTAAGAGTGATAAAAAGAATGGTTTACTGGTTTTTAGAAGTTAAGAGACTTGATCTTGAAAGATAAGAGACTTAACTTGTTTTCCTTGGTAATTAACATTTTGTTAAAAGTGTTGTGAAACCTCATTCATGAGTAATGAGTACTTGGTTTTAAAAAGAATAATGTATTCTTGATTTTACAAAGGAAAGCATTTTTGTTTACTTAACAATGTTCGTCACTCTATTTTTATACTACGGTATCGGGTGACCTTTGTAAAAGAAATGGATCTTTAAAAGGAATTTAGCGTCGTAGTACTTTAGGTTAAAAACCCGGACCTTGGCATAAAATGAAAGTACTTTGAGTTGTGTATGACTTGCCTATGCTTGTGATGATAGCCTTTGTTGTGCAAGTGTTGTATTTCTGTGTTACCGTGTCTCTCGATGGGTAGGTTGACTTATTGAGAACTTACTTGGGCGTCTTTGGCGATGTGAGAATTCCACGTATGTTTCCATTTTGATTGTTGTCTTGTTGATTGATGTTACATGGACATGTCTACACCGGCGCGAAGTCAGGACATGTGGCCACGCGCAGGTTGACCACCCAATATATTGTTGTTGATGTTACATGGGCGTGTCTACACCGATGCAGAATCGGGGCATGGCCACGGGCATTGGTATTATTGTTGCATCATGGACATGTCTACACCGATGCAATCCGGCATGCGACCATGATGCGAACATGATTGATGTTGGGCGTGAGACCCATAGTTATATTTGAGTGATGACTTGAGGCGAGTCACCGATCGACATGATCGCTTTTATATTGTGAATCGTAGTTTGGTTATCATACATGTCTCTGCTTTATATAGACTAGTATGATTTCATTTCTGATAATTTTCTGATTTCACATACTTGGTACTGTTGATCGACCTCCTTCGGGCTGCGTTCATGCCGCGGTAGAGGTACATCGATCGTGGATCTCGCCTTAGGATCCTGTTCAACAGATTAGGAAGCTCCGTTTCTCCGAGGCTTATCTTTTGGTATGTGTTCCACGAGTTGTAGGTTCTTGTACATTCGTGGTATGGCGGGGCCTGTCCCGTCATAGTGTTGTAAATCTTAAGGTCAGAGTACTGTAGGCGTGGTTGTAAAAGGATTAAACTGTTCGGGTTTTATGTATATCTCAAGGCAACTGTTTTGGTTGCTCGCTTATTTATTTCTTGTTTCATGGCTTATGTTTTATTTTCTGATTTTCTCGATGTTGTGTCACTAGGGTGCCGGGGTAAGGCACGATCACGGGCAGATTCGGGGTGTGAGTGGTATCGAAGCGCTTAGTCCTCGGAAAGTGTCTACGCATCGTGTCTAGTAAGTCTTGATTATCGATGTGTTGTGCCACATCTATAATCGAGGCTATAGGACATTTAGGATTGGTTTCCATTCTTCTCATTACGAGATCGTGCCTTAGAGTCGTGTTGTAAATTGGACCCTCGGCGTATCTCGTTTTACGATTATGCCTCCGCGCAACCAGAGCCGAGAAGGGCAAGCGGCCGAGTCGCTAGTGAGATCTGAGGAGTGCGAGGCGCAGCGTCGGCCAAGACTGAGATTGTGCTTGACAGCGAGTTTTGTAGCGCCGCCCGGCCCAGCGAGTTTAGAGCGCAGCGATGGCTGCTGAGACCACTGTACTGAGTCTCGAGTCCCACTGGAAGCGGATGAGATGGGGTACAAGGAGATGGCGATTCTTGGCGAGTCGTGGCAGATATGAGATAGGATGGACGCAGTGATTCGATTCGAAGCACGATGGTTCACCCCGGCAGATAGTTTGAGGTCGCAGACTTCGAGATGTAGCCCGAGTTCTGGTCGAGGCACGAGGATGATCCGAGGAGTTCATCCAAGCGATTCTGACGAATCGAGAGTGATCAAGGCTTGGAGACCGTCGGTGGTCTTAGGTTCGCATCGGCCGCGTGATACCGCTGATCGGCCCGGTTTTGATCGTGGGAGCTGTCCCCGGGAGAATGCACTTCCAGCCATTTGGGACGAGTTTTGGGGCCTTCCGGCACATTTCTTGCCTCGCGGATGAGGAGGGCTCGGTAAACGATTTTTGATGTTGAGGCGAGCGGGCGTCTGATTCGGGAGTACAATGTGGAGTTTGACTCATTGGCCCGGTATGTTCCCGCATTAGTAGCTAGTATGGAGGATCGAGTGCACCGATATATTACAGGGCTTGATGAATACCTAGCGGAGAGTTGTTCGGGTGTAGCCCTTCAGCCGGGCATGGACATTGCCCGCATGCAGGCTTATGCACTTGGATGTGAGGAGCGGAGGAATCGACGGAATGACCGAGATCAGCAGAAGAGGGCCAGAACAGCAGGGTCCTTTGGTGACTTTCGAGGCGGACCGCCTCAGCAGCAGGCTAGTGTTGTACCTCCGCCAGTGCAGAGTGGTCCTCCACAACCTTCAGGGCATCCAGAGTATTCGGGAGCAGGTCAGGGCTCCAAGGGTTCAGGTTTCCAGGGAAGTAAGGGTGTTGGCCAGATACAGTCACCCCTACCTCGGTGTGGTCGTTGTGGTAGACCGCATATAGGGGAGTGTCGTGGTGCCAGGGGAGCTTGTTATTTTTGCAGCCAGCGGGGCCATTTTGCGAGGCGTCAGGCGAGGGAGCACGGATGTTACGACTCAGCCTTCAGGATCAGTGGCTGGTTCATCACCTTCTACAGTTATGCGCCCTGCAGGGCAGGCCTATGATTAGAGTGGAGCGGTAGCTTCAGGTATATCCTTAACCCTCTAGAGTTTTGGTATGCGTGATATTATGATCTTATTATTATGTGCTATGTACGGATAGCGTTGTGTTATTTGTGAGTTAAAAACATGGTTAGTTGGAAGGGTAAGTATGGGGGCATGGTAAGTATGAACCGTAGAATACTTCACGATTGGGACCTTAGAGGTAAGGTCGTCTTGAGTAAAAGATTTATTTTATGTTTGACCTCTATCAGAGTGCGTCGTATACGTGGAGTTATTGTGGGTAATTCCTTGGGTTGAGTAAAATGGAAGTGGTAGCTTTCATGACTTTTATAGGTAAGATTGTTCCGGATCGGGGAACAAGAGTGAGGCGCGGTTATGGGGTCGGGTTGAGGACCATTCGCGGGTCAACCCGCAGCCCGGTTTGTGGAGGGGTCAGTCCGAGGTGGTCCCGCTAGGTGGTAGGATCACAAGGATGCTAGGCCCGAGTTTAGTTAACCATCGTATGAGTTCGTGGATGTGTTCGACCAGAATCGGTTCGTGACGGCCGGGAATGGCCTTGGCAGAAAGTGAAGTTAGTAAGATGACCATGTTTGGAGGTAGTGACTCCACAGTTTTGGAAACTGAAGCGATGACTGAAGTATGGTACGTACTGGGAGAGTTCAAGTGTTCGAGAAGGGCACGACGAGTAAGGAAGGAAGAGAACGTGTGTTATTTCGTGGCCAGGCTGTGGCGTTGGCAACTTGTTAGAGGAACTTCATCGATATCCGTCTTGAGAAGGAACATTCGGGACGAATGTTTCTAAGGAGGGGAGAATGTTATACCCCGTATTTCCAGAGTATGTACGTGTGGACGTACGTACGAAATTTGAGCCTTAAGTTAGGCATAGGATCGAAATTTGGGCACAGTGCGAATAAGTCGTTTTTAAAAAGCGTTTCCACGACTTTCGTAGGGAAAATTCCGGCTATGTCATTTATAATTTTTGCGGATTTTTCCGAGAGGCGAAACATTTTGGACCAACGGGAGGGTGGCATGTGTCACCCTCATTGGAAGCAAGTGGGGTGGCTTGGGCGATTGGGCGTCGAGAGGATGGTTGGCCTTGGCGATTGGTTCCTTGATTTGTGCCTTGCTTTGTGGCTTGTTTTGTGGAGTGTTTTGTGGAGTAGGGTTAGGGTGCACTTGGCTTGATCTTGGCCTTACACTTGCCTTGCACATGGCTTGATCTTGGTCATTGGTTGGCCTTTGGTTTTGCTATAAATACCCCCCCTAAGCTTGAAGACTTCATCCATTCCTAAAATCACCAAGTCTTGAAAATCCTTCCTCCTTTCTTGTGCTCTGGCGTGAGCTTCCCTCCCCTTTCCGTGTGGCCTTTGGCGAGAGGATTCCCTCCTCACAGTAGTGTGGCGTGGGGTACCCACTAGCCTAGTTGTTTCGTATAATACACCCCTCTTGGTAGAAATACTCTCAGTATTGTTATAATGCCCAAAATACCTTAGCCTTTACCTTGTCATATTCCAAAAGTTACCTCTATCGTAGAGCAGGAAATACTACCTTTTGTCCTTTTAGTCTCAAACCGAAACCCTAAGGAAATCTTCATTGTTGGTTGAAGTATTTAAGTAGAAGTTGGTTAGAACTTCTAAGGGTTGTTTGGAGCGGATTGGAGCGCACGGAGTAGGAGCTAAACCTTGCTCAGGATCGACATTATAACTCGGATAATTTTGGGCTTATCGAGGTAAATATCTTGACCTTCTATTGTAATTGGAAATTACATGTTGTAGGAATATATAGTTAAAGTATACTATATATAGAATTGAACATTATTGTGCGGCAATGTCTTTTGACTTAAGCCTGAATTTAAAGAAGAGAACTGAACTGTAATTACATAGGACTGTATTACAGTAGACTTGTGTAGCTTTGTTGTGTAGTAGAATTGTACACGTCCGGTTAGACGTGTAAACCCCCCCTGGTTGGCTTGGTAGCCGGCCTCGATCGAGGAGGAGATTTACGCTGTTTGTTGCGGGGAAAATCTTCGAATTTTACGTAGAATATGGACCGATGAGATCTAGATGTTAATAAGCGCCTTGTGGCCTTATAGGTTGAAGTACTATGTGTGGTGCGATCTACGTGGCTTAAGGAGTAAGCGGTTTGAAGTACTTGGGCGTTTTGCTATTAGTCGATACTCATCGCGAGGTATGTGAACCTCTTCCTATCTGTTCTAGCATGATATGTGTATAACTATGTAGTGCGGTGAGCGTCGTGTGTTTGATGTATTTATTTGGTTTGAAACATAAAGTATTATAACGGCTTTATGGGAAGTTGGTTATAACGACTTTATGTAGGTAAGAAAATGCTTTATGGTTTCAAAGTGGTCGATTTGACTTATAACGGATTTGATGTGTAGTAATAAAGAACTTGAAGTGTTTCAAAAAGACCTTTTTGAAAGAAGAGTAATACTTGGCTTTGAAAACATAAGAGTTGTACTAGCTTTATGGGAAGTTAGGTATAACGTCTTAAGAGTGATAAAAAGAATGGTTTATTGATTTTAGAAGTTAAGAGACTTGATCTTGAAAGATAAGAGACTTAACTTGTTTTCCTTGGTAATTAACATTTTGTTAAAAGTGTTGTGAAACCTCATTCGCGAGTAATGAGTACTTGGTTTTAAAAAGAATAATGTGTTACTGATTTTACAAAGGAAAGCATTTTTGTTTACTTAACAATGTTCGTCACTCTATTTTTATACTACGGGTATCGGGTGACCTTTGTAAAAGAAATGGATCTTTAAAAGGAATTTAGCGTACGTAGTACTTTAGGGTTAAAAACCCGGACCTTGGCATAAAATGAAAATACTTTGAGTTGTGTATGACTTGCCTATCTTGTGATGATAGCCTTTGTTGTGCAAGTGTTGTATTTACGTATTCCGTGTCTCTCGATGGAGTAGGTTGACTTGTTGAGAACTTACTTGGGCGTCTTTGGCGGTGACGGAGAATTCCACGGTATGTTTCCATTTTGATTGTTGTCTTGTTGATTGATGTTACATGGACATGTCTACACCGTCTGGTCAGGGGACGTGTGGCATGCGGCGAGGTTGACCACCCGATATATTGTTGTTGATGTTACATGGGCGTGTCTACACCGTCTGGTCAGGGCATGTGGCCGTGGGGCATTGGTATTATTGTTGCATCATGGACATGTCTACACCGTCAGAATTAGGGGCACGCGGCCGTGATGCGAACATGATTGATGTTGTGGGCGTAAGACCCATAGTTATATTTGAGTGATGACTTGAGGCGTGAGTCCCATCGGACATATCGCTTTTATATTGTGGCCGTAGTTTGGTTATCATACATGTCTCTGCTTTATATAGACTAGTATGATTTCATTCTGATAATTTTCTGATTTCACATACTTGGTACTGTTATCGACCTCGCCGGGGCTGCGTTCATGCCGCAGTAAGTACATCGGTCGTGGATCCTCGCTCTTAGGATCACGATTCAACGTATTGGGAAGCTCCGTTTCTCGGAGGCTTATCTTTTGGTATGTGTTCTCGAGTTGTAGGTTCTTGTACATTCGTGGTATGGCGGGGCCTGTCCGTCATAGTGTTGTAAATCTTAGAAGTGCAGAAATCTTGTTGTGGGCGAGGTTGTAAAAGGATTAAAGCATTGGGTTTTATGTATATACTGAAGGCAACTGTTTTGGTTGGCCTGCTTATTTATTTCTTGTTTCATGGCTTATGTTTTATTTTCCGCTGATTTTCTCTGATGTTGTGTCACTAGGGTGCCCGGGGTAAGGCACCAGTCACGGGCCCGGATTCGGGGTGTGACACTTTAAACCAAGGTTCCTAAGTGTATTGTAAGGGTATATCTATAGAAAGATTCCGGAAAAATGGCGTTTTCGTATTAGTCGCAAGGCGGAAAGTTAAGGAGTTCTTCAACTTTGAAGTTGGAACTTGAAGATGAGTTCTTCATAAGCTTTTAAGGGTTGCTTGGAGTTGATTGGAACGTCGAAAGGAGGAGCTAAAGTTGCTAAGGATCGACTTGTAATCTTGGATCATATTTGGGCTAAATGAGGTATAATCTTCGTCTTACTTTTGTAATTGAAGATTCCATGTTATTATAAGTTAGAAATGATCATGTGATATGTGTTATGAAATTTGATAAGTGTTATGGAAATTTGGAAGCTCAAATCCGAAAATGACATGTTTAGCCATTTGAAATTGAAATACAATTTGGTCGATAATTAGAATCGTCGCATGTTATCTACTTGAAGATTATAGTTGTTATAATCAATTGCGGCCTTATAACATGTTATACTAAACAACTTGGATTGAAAAGAAATTGGAAGAAGAATTGGTATTGTTGCCCTAATTGCCGAATTGGCATTGTAGTTTAGACTAGTTTGTTATATATTGTGGGGCGGAATTTTACATGTCTTTATTAAGCGTGTAATCCCCTATTGTTAACTACTTTGTTGGGCCTTAAATGTGGCGTGTTTGGTTATTGAATTCGGCCTTGAAAAAGGTGGCAAAGTATGTAGAAACAAAGGAAGTGCTGTCCGATTTTCCGTAGAATTTAGTGACTTTGCACTTGGAATATTCTACGTTTGAAGTAAGAAGTTAATAGACGTACTATGGTCATTATAGGTTGACATACTACGTACGGAGAATTGGACTTAGCAAGTGGATTAAACCGAAGAGGTATGTGGAACTTTCTTATCTCTTGAGCATGAATAAGTTGTAAATGTATAGTACGGTGAGCGTCTGAGATTTTGACAATCTAGGTCCATTTGATATCCTTGGCTTATTTTAAGAATGTCCAAGTTGATTGAGTTAGGGAATTAACTCACTTGTTTAAATATTAAGGATATCTTGGTTTTCAAAAGTTAAGAGACTTTAAGTATGTTGAAAGTATTATTGATACTTGTTTTGTTGGAAAGTTTAAGTCTCTTGGTTATAAAGAAGTATGTAAGTTGCTAATGTATAAATCTAGTATAACGGCTTTATGGGAAGTTGGTTATAATAGCTTTATAGAAAGTTAAAAAGAGTGTTTTACTCTAATTAATTTAAGTATGTTAAATGACTTGAAATAACGAAAGGCAAATTGATTTAAAGGCATCAATTGCTTAAGGTTTTAAAAGAAAGAAGTCACTTGATTTAGAAGCCCGAAAATGTATTTTTCTAAAAAGGTGTTGTGACTTGTCTTAAAATGTAGTTATGACTTGATACTATGGTTATTAGTATCTTGGAAGTTTTATATGAAAATGAGTCATTTTAAAAGAATAGAAGTACGTAGTACTTTGGGTTAAACTCCCGGAATTATAATGACACGTTAGTGCCTTAAGTAAACTAAAATGAGAGTGTATATGAATAATGCTAATAAGAAGTTAGGGGGATTTCTTAACTTGCTTATTTATTGTATGATAAGCCGGTAGTGCTTATGTTATGTATGATAAGCCGGTAGGGCTTATGTTATGTATGATGGCCGGTTGAGATAGGGTAAGAGTATAAATGAGGGTAAACGCGAGCGTTATACCACCTTCTCCAGGGTAAGAGTATAAATGAGGGGTAAACCCCCAAGATCGTTATACCACCTGCTTCAGGGTAAGAGTATAAATGAGGGGTAAATCCCCAAGATCGTTATACCACTGTTAGTGGATTTGCTACCCGTGACGCGAGGCATACCTCACGCGAGTCCTTATGGGCTTATGCGGGTGAAATAGTCTCAATGCGGTAGTGCGACTATGCGAGAATACCTCATGCGGGTCCACACGACCTATCTTTGGTGAAATAGTCGAGAGTAGGATTGCTTAATGATCTGCGGGCGGGTGGTCTGTTTTGATCGCGAGCTTCCTATTTTTATGTTGTAAGTATACTTTTGATTACTCTCATTGTTAGTAAGGCTATGTCTTTATTAATTGAGTTATCATACATCTCGATTTTATTATAGACTTATGATTTCATTATAGTACTTTCGGTTTCACATATTTGGTACATGTTATGCGACCTCGCCCGGGGTTGCGTTACAGTGGTAGAGTCTGATTCGATCCTCGCTCTTAGGATCATTGTTCACCGGTGTTGAAGCTCCTTTATTAGGAGGCTTATCCTCGTTATTGTCGGTTGTTGTACATTCAGGGGTATGGCGGGGCCTGTCCCATGAGTTGTTATTCTTAAGTGCGTAGTCACATTGTGGTTTGGGTTGTAAAGAAAAAAAATGTCTTGTTTTATTTGTATAGTTTACGGAAGGTGGCCTTATCGGCCACTTTGTTGTTATTTTATGTTTAAGCATTTTATCGATTGTGTATGTTCATTGCTATTCTCTCGATGTATCCGAAAGGGTGCCTGTGTAGGGCACGATCGCGAGCCCGGTCAGTCGTGACAAAAGTGGTATCGAAGCGCTTAGTCTTCGGAAAGTGTCTGAGCCGTGTCTAGTATAGTCTTGATTATCGGTGTGTTGTGCACCACATCTATAATCGGGAGGCTGCAGGACATTTAGGATTGGTTTCCATCCTTCTCACTCTAGATCATGCGATAGAGGTGTGGTTAAGTCGTCTCTCCTAACATGTTATGTTGATCGCAACTACGAGAAGCGATGACCGGGAAAGATTATGTGGATTGCGTATCGGGTTGATAATGTTTGTAGTTGGTATTATGACATACAACTATACGAATTTATGTATGAGGTCGACGCGTGTTGCTAGAATGATTTTAGATTACGAGGATTTGGTAAGGACTAAATAAATCGGGAAGGTATGAAACAGTTTAATGAATTCTCATCAAGGTTTTACGTACTAAATTGAGATAATTAGGAAATGATGAGGTATGCGAGAAGAAATGGACCCTTAAGAAGTTATTATTAAGGGAATTAATGGAAGACTATGTTAATAGATTGAGCTACGTAGTAGGATTTCGAGAATGGTACGGGTGAGATCCGTATGGAGTAAGTATGGTTGTTGTGGTCAATACAACACGATTATGGTATTACGATAACGTTTGTCCCCGTTTACGGGGGGACTGATAAGGTAGGCATGGAAATTGCGAGCCTAAGAATGTGATAACCACCGAGACCTTAGGTATATAAGGCCTTCTCGGGTAGTAAAAAGTTAAGACAAACCAAGGAAAAGAGTTAAATACGACGCCGAGTCGGGTTGGGGACCTATTAAGGGTCGCCCCATAGCTTGAAATGAAATGGGATCAGTTGGTAGTAGTACCGCTACGTGACAGGGTCACGAGGGTGCAAGGCCTAAGTTTAGTTAATCATTTTACGGGTTCGTGGGCGTGTTCCACGGTTTCCAGTTGTGAGCGGAATGGGCCTTATATTGTTTAATTTAGTAACTCCAAGAGTGGAGGCCAGAATTAGTATGGAATTTATGTCGTATGCTAGTATAAGTTTGGAAATGCGGAAGAAATGCGACGGTGAAAAAAAAAAGCAACCAAGTGTAAAGAAATAAAGCCCGAATCCATGAGGACCTTTCGGTGACTACACCGTGAGTGTTGGGTGGTAGTGGCGGGTAGATAATAGTTTGGTGCGATACGATCGTTGGACCCAGGACCTAAGGTGTTATGACGAACATTGAGGTCATTATGAGTGCGGGCTAGTTGGCCTCTTGTTATGCAGCGTTAGTGAGAGAGATTGACTCGATTCCGTTTTAGTGGTGATTATCGGTGTAAAGGAAGAGAAGTGGTAGTAACGATGAATTATCCTTCCTTCTTTGGCATCGTTTTTCTTTTTAAGTCTGTGACTTGTTCACTTGAGGTAAATGTGTGAAAGTAAGTAATAATTGAATTTGAAAGAATTTATGTTAAGTGCCTTGGAGGTACTTGGAGTTGGTTTGGTGTGGCGGTCGGGGCCCACGCCGGATAATTTAGGAAAATGTACAAGGCAAGAATAAAATAAATCACAGTCTTTGCGGCGGAAAGTCGAGGGCATCTTTGGTAGGTTGGAAAATCTACACGAACTTAAAGGTGGTGCGTGATGATTAGATAATTCTTGGACGCAAGAGGACCTGTGATTAGGGTTGTGACTCGAGAAAGTTTAATAAAGGGAGATAAGTTCTCTCCCCACGTAAAAGGCAGTTTACGTATTATAGGATTGCGTGTACCCATGTTGTTAGACGCAGGATATGAGGCCGTAAGGTCTTGGTATCGTCGTACCATGATTCTGATTGTAGATAACCGTGGGAAAAGTGTTGTGTTGGGAAATTTAAGAACAGCGTCTGAATTGGTGAGGAAGTATCGTAAAGATATAAATGCAGGTTATGCGCATGTATGAAATGCGATTATGAATCAAGATAGAAATACTTTTGCTAATAATAAGCCTAAGGTAAGGATATGGCCGGAATGATAAAGGAGAATACGACTATGGTTATGTAAGTTGCACGAGATATGACTACCCCAGACTAGTGTAAAGACCATTAGTAAATAATGGGAAGTAAGAACATTTCGAGGAAATGTGGTAACACCTAGCTATAGGCTCTACAAACTGGCAAAGGAAAAATTGGGTTACTACTTTACGAGATCAAGGAAACCCCCCCCCCCCTAAATTGTGATTGACAGGAAGTCTTAGCCATGGGGCAAGCAAAGGGAATAAATCTAAGTTTAGTGACCAAGTTTGGTTGCAACAGAGAAAAGGAAACAGGAACCATAAGTGAGATTAATGATATCCGAATATTTCGCAGGAATGAGAAAGGCTTCCAGTTATTGGAAGATAAGTTGACTCGACTACAGTTCTAACTCCTCCTGAAAGACTAGAGGGTTAGGTTATTATGATAGCACGTTGGGTGTTGGGCTAGGTTGTGTGCTGACGCAACCCGATAAGGATAGAGCCTATGTTTTCCCGGTAGTTAGGGAAGCAGGAAAGGAAATTACGCCACTTCCGATTTAGAGCTGGCGGCAGTTAAATCATGCCTTGAAGATTTGGGGGACATGACGTATATATAGACTTCATGTGGATATTTGTGCAGACCACAAAAGCCTCCGGTATATCTGCAGACTGAAGCAGTAGAATTTGCGACAGCGACGGTGGTTAGAGTTATTCAAGGATTGTGATATCGATATCCTATACCACCCAGGGAAAGCCAAGACAGTTAAAGATACTCTTAGTCGCGGATCTAAGGGTAGTATGCGGATGGGCCAGGATAGTGGGCGTGGTCCGTGAGATTCTTGATTCATGAGTAGGGGTTCGATTTTTTGTTTCCAAGGTTAATGAAGTTTAGATCCGAGAGGTTGCCGAGTCTTCCGTCATTGAGGAGGTAAAAGGCGTGATATGAGGATCCGATTATAATCTGATATCGAGATACTCTCAGAAGAGAAGAGCTGTTTGAGTAGCACCGGATGAGTCTTTGATATGAGGATAGATTGTGTGCACTTTGCTGCAGGACTAGTCACGGAGTTTTAGGGAGGCATACGGTGCTTTGCTCAAATTGTTGGTCGACTAAGTTGTGTCGTGACCTCGGATGTATGTATGGGTAAGATATAGGAGGAAAAGGACGTGCGAGTTGTTGCTTAAATATCCGAATTGGTAGCAGTCATGGTTGAACACCGAAGCCAGTGGGCTATTACGAAGATTTAGACCCCGACTTAGGCGAGAGGTAATTAAAATGGATCTTGTTACGGGGTGGCATCGTACTCGGAGGAAGTCGCGACTGCGTGGGTCATGGTAAATAGTTGTGAAATCAGCCGTGTTCTTCCGTTAGGACCACTTACTCTACTGAAGTTCGTGCTAGCTTTTATAGCGGGGATTGTGAGGCGCACGGGGTTCCTACGTTTATGATGTCGCATGATGAGCTCGATTGAGATAACTGAGGTTTTTGAAGGTTTTAGGGACACGGTGAGTCTCGGTGTTGCATTACACCTCGGGACCGACGGACAGAGCGGGCGTACTATCCAAGCACGCGAGGATAGGTTGCGGGCTGTGTTCTTGATTTCGAAATAGCGGGAGGTTAATTGCCTCTTGTTGTGTTACGTGACGATAGATACCCTTCGGATTCGATGGCCTGCATGAGGCCTTGTATGTAAGAAAGTGTAGATCGCCGGTTGGATGGTTCGACATTAAGCGCGAGGTTCGATTATTTGGTCGGACTTGATTCTTGAGCATGGATAAGCGAAGCTTATCCGGAAAGATTATTAGTAAGCTTAGAGTCGTGAAGCTTTATCTGGATAGCAAGCGTTGACACATGGGGTTCACTTGACATTTTAGTATGAGTATTGTTATGTGGCCTCGTGTGGTATTATTGGTATGTGCAGGTTGTAAAAGAAGACTATTTCGCTATCTTTAAGTGTGACTCCCAAAGGACATTCGGGGGCGAATGTTTCTAAGGGGAAGAATGTTACACCGGAATTTGGGATATGTTTATAAGAACGTACGTAAGAACTAAAAAATGTTAACGTATGATAAGAGTAAAAATTAAGCGGAATTATTGAATTCTCGGAGCGAATATTACGACGAATGGGAGGCGACATGTCACCCCTTAGTGTTATTTGACGAAAATGGAATGTTTAAAATGGTCATTTGACCATATTTTAAATGACCAAGTCTTGCTTAGTCAAGGAGCTTTACTTTGTTGACTTGTCAAAGTGCCACTTGGGCTTGATCCATGTGAAACTCATCTAAGCCCCACATGTGTGCTAATCTAGACCCTTCCTAGTGTTATATATGTCTACTAGTTGCAAGACAAGCTTATACACTTAGAAATTTTTCAAGAAAATTTGAAGACACACAAAGTGTGCTTAAACTGAGGGGTTTCAAGAGAGAAATTTTTTCAATTGTTGTCCAATAATTCTCATACTTTAAACCAAGGTTCCTAAGTGTATTGTAAGGGTATATCTATAGAAAGATTCCGGAAAAATGGCGTTTTCGTATTAGTCGCAAGGCGGAAAGTTAAGGAGTTCTTCAACTTTGAAGTTGGAACTTGAAGATGAGTTCTTCATAAGCTTCTAAGGGTTGCTTGGAGTGGATTGGAACGTCGAAAGGAGGAGCTAAAGTTGCTAAGGATCGACTTGTAATCTTGGATCATATTTGGGCTAAATAAGGTATAACCTTCGTCTTACTTTTGTAATTGAAGATTCCATGTTATTATAAGTTAGAAATGATCATGTGATATGTGTTATGAAGTTTGATAAGTGTTATGGAAATTTGGAAGCTCAAATCCGAAAATGACATGTTTAGCCATTTGAAATTGAAATACAATTTGGTCGATAATTAGAATCGTCGCATGTTATCTACTTGAAGATTATAGTTGTTATAATCAATTGCGGCCTTATAACATGTTATACTAAACAACTTGGATGGAAAAGAAATTGGAAGAAGAATTGGTATTGTTGCCCTAATTTCCGAATTGACATTGTAGTTTAGACTAGTTTGTTATATATTGTGGGGCGGAATTTTACATGTCTTTATTAAGCGTGTAATCCCCTATTGTTAACTACTTTGTTGGGCCTTAAATGTGGCGTGTTTGGTTATTGAATTCGGCATTGAAAAAGGTGGCAAAGTATGTAGAAACAAAGGAAGTGCTGTCCGATTTTCCGTAGAATTTAGTGACTCTGCACTTGGAATATTCTACGTTTGAAGTAAGAAGTTAATAGACGTACTATGGTCATTATAGGTTGACATACTACGTATGGCGAATTGGACTTAGCAAGTGGATTAAACCGAAGAGGTATGTGGAACTTTCTTATCTCTTGAGCATGAATAAGTTGTAAATGTATAGTACGGTAGACGTACAAGATTTTGACAATCTAGGTCCATTTGATATCCTTGGCTTATTTTAAGAATGTCCAAGTTGATTGAGTTAGGGAATTAACTCACTTGTTTAAATATTAAGGATATCTTGGTTTTCAAAAGTTAAGAGACTTTAAGTATGTTGAAAGTATTATTGATACTTGTTTTGTTGGAAAGTTTAAGTCTCTTGGTTATAAAGAAGTATGTAAGTTGCTAATGTATAAATCTAGTATAACGGCTTTATGGGAAGTTGGTTATAATAGCTTTATAGAAAGTTAAAAAGAGTGTTTTACTCTAAGTAATTTAAGTATGTTAAATGACTTGAAATAACGAAAGGCAAATTGATTTAAAGGCATCAATTGCTTAAGGTTTTAAAAGAAAGAAGTCACTTGATTTAGAAGCGAAAATGTATTTTCTAAAAAGGTGTTGTGACTTGTCTTAAAATGTAGTTATGACTTGATACTATGGTTATTAGTATCTTGGAAGTTTTATATGAAAATGAGTCATTTTAAAAGAATAGAAGTACGTAGTACTTTGGGTTAAACTCCCGGAATTATAATGACACGTTAGTGCCTTAAGTAAACTAAAATGAGAGTGTATATGAATAATGCTAATAAGAAGTTAGGGGGATTTCTTAACTTGCTTATTTATTGTATGATAAGCGGTAGTGTTTATGTTATGTATGATAAGCGGTGAGAGCTTATGTTATGTATGATGTAGGTTGAAATAGGGTAAGAGTATAAATGAGGGTAAACCTCAAGGCGTTATACCACTTCTCGGGGTAAGAGTATAAATGAGGGGTAAACCCCCAAGATCGTTATACCACCTGCTTCAGGGTAAGAGTATAAATGAGGGGTAAATCCCCAAGATCGTTATACCACCTGTTCCGTGGATTTGCTACCCATGATGCGAGGCATACCTCATGCGAGTCCTTATGGGCTTATGCGGGTGAAATAGTCCCGTGCGGTGACCTATCACGAGGAATACCTCATGCGGGTCCACACGACTATCTTTGGTGAAATAGTCCCGAGTAGGATTGCTTAATAATCTGCGGGCGGGTGGTCTGCTTTGATCGCGAGCTTCCTATTTTTATGTTGTAAGTATACTTTTGATTACTCGTTGTTAGTAAGCCTTTATGTCGTTAATTGAGTTATCATACTGTCTCGATTTTATTATAGACTTATGATTTCATTATAGTACTTTGATTTCACATATTTGGTACATGTTATGCGACCTCCTTGAAGTGCGTTCATCTGCAGTAGAAGTCTGAGTTCACGATCCTGCTCTTAGGATCATTGTTAATTTGTTGAGAAGCTCGCTTTATTAGGCTTATCCACGGTATTGTCGGTTGTTGTACATTCGGGGTATGGCGGCCTGTCCCGCGAGTTGTTATTCTTAAGTGTAGTCACATTGTGGTTTGGGTTGTAAAAAAAAATGTCTTATTTTATTTGTATAGTTTACGGAAGGTGGCCTTATCGGCTAGCTTTGTTGTTATTTTATGTTTAAGCATTTTATCGATTGTGTATGTTCATTGCTATTCTCGATGTATCACGAAAGGGTGCCCAGTAGGGCACGATCATGAGCAAAGTCGGTCGTGACACGATATGGAGGCAGGGTGCCCGCTACGTCACGGGCTAGATGATTATTTGGCGAGTCTTGCTCGGGTGTAGCTCTTGGCCGGGCATGGACATTGCCCGGTATCGCGAGCTCATGCACTTGGATGCGAGGCGTAGAGGCGGCGGTCGGCAGATATCTCGACAAAGAAGGCCAAGGCAACGGCGGATCTTTTGGTAGCTCTCGGGGGTGGAGGATCTCGTGAGACTAGATTTGCACCACAACCAACAGAGCACTCCTACACCGTCTTGGTGACGGCCAGGTATTGAGGCGGTCAGTCCCGGGACCGGACTTCGGGTAGCGAGTGCTAACTGTCACGACCGAACGGGCGTGGTAGTGCCTTACCGGGCACCTAGTGATACAACATCGAGTAATCAGCGGAACATAAAACATACATGAAACCAATGAAGTATGAAAACGATGTCGAAAACTTGTCTTTGGCGTATATATATAAATAACAATTCTTACAAAAGACGATTTAATCCTTTTTACAAACCCCGCGCGATACTCTGAACCTGCAAGAAATGATACAATAATGGCGGGACGGGGGCCGCCGTACCACGAATGTAAACACCTACAACAACGAGGACTATACGTGATAAGCCTCCGGAGAAGCGGAGCTTTCCCAAGCTGACGTGAGGATCAACGTGAGTACCTTACTGCGGCATGACGCGGCCGAGGTCGATGCAACAAGTATGTGGCGAAAACAAATCGTAAATGAAATCATAGTAGTCTACAAGCGGAGACATGTATGATAACCAAACTACGATTCCTGATAAATAGCAGTCATGTCGTATCGGAGACTCGCCTCAAGTCATCACTCAAATTTAACAATGGGTCTCACGCCCACAACATCAATCGTGCGTGGAACACATTCCTCATCTGCGTGTACATGATGTAAAGCACCAAGGAACGCATGAACACTGTGTCCGCGTGTGTTATAATAAAGCTGCGAGGTGAAATCGAAGGCATAGCAGCACTAAAACCAGCGATACCAACAAAGTCATAAAGCGTATCATGAGATGTCTAGGCAGTCATGATCAAAGCGGCCACTCGCGCGATATCTAATGTGCGCGTCTACCTGGAACTTCCCGCAGACTCCGCATAGGCCAAACTTCATAGGCTGCGTGAGGTATAACCGCCTCGGTGAGTCGCTACTCCCATGCTCGACTTGTGATCGCGTGGCCACATGTGCATGCCCGTAAGGGCGCACTAACACGGAACTCTCGTAGCTCCGCATAGGCCCACGGACCCGCATGAGGTATTCTCGAATCATAGGTCCATCGACACTTTGAGTCTACCCGCGTCGGAGAAACTTAACCGGAATCATCTCGAGATGAGTGATGTATAATACTAACATAACGACTTATCGTTAAACAACATAAGCCAACAAAGGAAAAACCCTTTACACAAACATCACAAGATACTAACACAACGTAGCATCCTAGCATGTTTACTTATCAATCAACAAAGTATTACAAGGCTATCTGACCAACACAATCAAGTTATGCACGAGGTACTTTCTTATATATCGACAAGTTCGGGTTTATCCCCAAAGTACTTCATACATTAACTCTTTAAAGATCGTTACTTTCACAAAAACCACAATACAGTAGTATATGAAAATAGAGTGATTATCTTTTGGAGTAAATCAAAACACTTACCTTTGTAAAATCAAGTAACAACATTATTTTCCAAGCGTCCAAGTTTGCCTAATTTCAAATATTCACGTTTCTTATTTTAGAAAGGTTTAGTAGTTCATAGTCTTCACTTAAGAATATAATTCTCTTTTAAACCATCTAAGAAACATAAGCCTTATATGTGTAGTATATTCTTGTTTATAACAATCTTATTAATGACCATGATCTAGGAAATATCATTTTGTCTTAAGCCACATGCGGATGGAAGTTTCTCTGGTTTTATTAATACTTCATTAATCAAAACATTTCCCTTTAACGCAGCGATGGTTTGTCGATACATTACGATTTCGAAATCAAGAAACATTATCCCTTTTAAAATCAAGTACTCATTACTCATGAATGAGGTTTCACAAAATTCATATAATTTATTTAAGTTAAGTCTCTTATCTTACAAGATCA
Source organism: Przewalskia tangutica (assembly GCA_029844215.1). NCBI lineage: Eukaryota > Viridiplantae > Streptophyta > Magnoliopsida > Solanales > Solanaceae > Przewalskia > Przewalskia tangutica. The sequence continues at coordinate 96,939,463 of CM056729.1, forward strand.
GTCTCTTAACTTCTAAAATAAATAAGTCATTCGTTTATCTCTCTTGGTTTATACCTAACTTCGTAAAGCTAGTATAACTCTTAAGCTTTAAAACCAAGTATTACTCTTCTTTTAAAAGCAGTTCTTAATTCTCTTGAACTACTTGATTATTATTATTGGGCTTAAGTCAAAGACATTGCCGTACAACTACGTTCAATTAACACGTATCGTCTACAGTACTACATAGTTATACACATATCATGCTAGAAGAGATAGGAAGAGGTTCACATACCTCGCGGCGATTATCGATTATTAGCAAATCGCTCATGGTATAACCCTGCTTTGGTCCACTACCTCAAGTAGTACGTGCTACTTGCGAACATTCTATCTGAGTTATACAAGTCTATCAAAGTCTAGACTACTCGGTAGAATAAATCTAGATACAAGATCCTACGGAAATTGGGACCACTTCCCTACCCAACTACAAGTCTGTAATTCTGATTCGATTCTCTCTTTAAATTCAGGATTAAGTCCAAAGACATTGCCACAAGCTATGTTCAGTTATATATATAGTATACTTCAACTATAAATATATACAACATGTAATATCCAATTACAATAGGAGGACAAGATAATTACCTCGATAAGCCCATAATCATCCAAGTATAAATGTCGATCCTTAGCAATGCTTAGCTCCTCCGGTGCTCGACCGCTCCAAACAACCCTAGAAGTTCTACGCGACCTACTTAATACTCCAACCAACTATGGAGATTTTCCTTAGGGTTTGGTTTGAGACAAAAAGGACATCTGTTAGGGCTATACGTATAGAGGTTTCTTTGGAATACTACAAGGTATACGGCTAAGGTAATTTGGGTATAGTAACAATACTTTGAGTATTTCTACAAAGAGGGTATGTTACGAGAACAACACTCTAAGAGAGGGGGTTCTCGGCTAAGGCTCACAAGGGAGGTTTGACCAAAGGCCTTCACAAGGAGAGGGCTCTTGGGCGAGTCAACAAGAGGAGAGAGGGTTTCCAAGACTTAGAACAAGTGAAGAGTGGATGAAGAAGTTCATCACTAGGGGTATTTATAGGAAAACCAAAGGCCAACCAATGGCGAATTAAGCCATGTGAGGCAAGTGTAAGGCCAAGATCAAGCCAAGTGCACAACCTACTCACAAAAACAAGGCAAAACAAGCCCTGAAACAAGCCACAAACAAGGCCCAAAATAAGGGACCAATCGGCCAAGGCCAACCCTTTATCGATAGGAGTGACAAGTGTCACCTCCGTTAGTCCAAAATGTTCGTCTCTCGAAAAATCCATAAAATAATAAATGACATATTGGAATTTTCTCTACAAAAGCCGTGGAAGCGTTTGTGGAAAAGCGACTTTTTCGCACTTGTGCACAATTTCGCCACTTTGCCTACTTAAGGCTTTAAGCTTTTATCGTGCGCCCTCACGCATACTGCGGAAATACGGGTATAACATTCTCCCTCCAGAAACATTCGTCCGAATGTTCCTTCTAAGTCTCAAAACAAGCGCGGTATAGTCTTCACTACTATACTTACGAGAACAATCACGCCACACCGCCACGCGAAACACCGCGCAAATGCCTCCATCCAAGTCCATGAAACACCTCTAACATCACCACAAATACCTCCCGGGGTCAAAATATATAACTTTAGTCAACGATACCACTTTTGTCACTTTGTCGCGAGCCTTGCTCCGCCGACGACAAATGGTGCCGGAACGTCACGATCCCCGAGACATACCGGGGCGTGCGTACGGAGAGCCACGGTTGGTCCGTTCCGTGGTAGAGCTCTGGCCTCTTTATCGCTCGGCCGAACATAACAATACGAAAACCGGACCTTGCCTCCTAAGTCGGACGGCAAAAGCTAACATATAGGCACGGCCCGCCTATTCTTCATGAACTCAAAAGGCCCAAAGCAACTCGGGCTAAGTTTCCTTTGTTTTCCAAAACTCGTCACACCTAGCAGGGTGGTACTTTCAAGAAGATCGGCCGTCCGAACTCTGGCGTTGTCGCCATTATCGCGACGATTTTCTGCTTGCGAACCTCTTCTAGACAAGCTTCGCGTCCACGATCTGTGGAACAAGCTGAAACTATGAACGAACGCAACATCGAACCAATCGGCCGTGACTTACACTTCCGCCCTGCAAGGCTTCAAAAGGCGACATCCGAACATTGAAATGGTAGCTTAAACGCTCCTCCACAGAGACAACAATCCCACGACTACCCTGTAAATCCACACTGGCCGAGGCGAATGCGGTCTGAGACTACTTTGAGTTCTTAACCTTGCTGTAAAACTTCCGAAACAAAAACAAGCGTACCACAGGCTCCATTGTCCGTCATAAGGTGAAGGTAGGCACCGTGCAGCCTTACCTTTGGATAACTCATCACGGTAGTGATGCGCGGTCGGACAGAAGAACACGATGGGCTGCCATCGTCGGCGACCGCTGGTCGAACGTCCACGAACTCGTGTTTGGTTAACTAAACTTGAGCCTAACACCTGCGTGACCCTACCTGGCGGGACCGCGGCAGACCACCGCTAAACATGCCGCGGGTTGACGCGCGTGGCTCACGGGCCCGACGTGGCGCAAAATACTATCTCACGGAACAATCTCACTAAACACGTTACGAAAACCTAGCGGTCTTCTTAGCTCAACTACCTCATTCATTTCATACTACTTAGGGACCTATCCCAAACATAGCTCACGTGCACTGCTCGATAAGGATCAAACATAACACTACACCTTTACTCGAGATGGCACCTCTAAGGTCTCTACGTATAACACTCTAAGTCTCACACCTTCTCTATCCCAAAATCTTACTCGGTTAACCATGATTTCTAATCACAACTAACATGCTATCGTAACATAGCACTTAAGGTATACTCATCTTATCACAAGCAGAACTACAGGGGTTAAAGATATGCTGCATCTCTGCTTCCTCCTGTCGTTCTAATCAAACACCCGCGTGGGCCAGCTAAGGAAGGTGACGAACTACCCACCGATCACGAAGGCTAAGTCCTCCTGAGACATTCTTTCGACATCGGACCACGGCGGTCCAGTACAACAAGTACCCGACTAAAAGCGACATTCGGGATGGCGTGCATCTGTGAATGAGAAAGCCACGAGTTACGAACTCCTGCATACCCGACGTCCCGAACCGTGGAGGACCTCTGCATGGTGGATGTGCATGTAATCTGTTGGTGGTGACTCGCCTCGAAAGTTACCAAAGGACCTTGCGATGCGGCCTCTTGTTGTCGCCCGTTAACCCGTCGATCTCGTTTCTCGGCACGATGCGCATAAGCATTACACGAGCCATGCTCAAGCTGAAGAATTACTCTTGCACGATCCTCTCTTAGATAGCCGTCAAGACTACATGGTAAATCGGTATACTCTCACGGTAGCCAAATCCATAGCTAATGCGGTCGCCTCTTTGCAATCCATATTCTCTGTTCACAGTCGTGGGCGAAGGTTCAAATATCATGGCGCGATAGGCTGCGCGCGTGCTAAACTTTTGGGCTAGTGACATCGTGAAATCCCGAATGAGCATTACCCTAGGTAATGATTGGGCTGTGCCAGCGTAACCCTCGAACTCTCGCGACTCCGGTGCCGCGCCTCACAGGCGGGTTGCCTACGGCGGAGCATAGCGGTGAGGAAAGAAATACGTTTAGAGGTCCAACTTACAACTCTAAGGCGATCTGGTGAGAAGAATAGAAACCAATCCTAAATATCCTATAGCCTCACGATTATTGGTGTGGTGCGACACACGATAATCAAGACTCTCTTGGATCTGATGTAGACACTTTCAGGATTAAGCGCTCGATACCACTTTTGTCACGACCGAACCGGGCGTGGTAGTGCCTACCGGGCACCTGGTGATCTGACATCGAGTGTCGTGGAACATAAAACACATACATGAAACCAATGAAGTATGAAACGATGTCGAGGAAAACTTGCCTTCGGCATATATATAAATAACAATTCTTACAAAAGAAACGGTTTAATCCTTTTTACAAACTCTGCCACAGTGATTACTACAGACCTCAAGAAATGATACGACAATAATGGCGGGGCGGGGCCGCCATACCTGAATGTAAACACCTACAACAACGGGGACTATACGGTGATAAGCCTCGAGAAGCGGAGCTTTCCCAACGCTGAAGCGTGATCAGGATCGGCGACTAGTGTACCTTTTACTGCGGCATGAGCGGCCCGAAGGTCGATCTGGTACCAAGTATGTGGCGAAAACAAATCGTAAATGAAATCATAGTAGTCTATACAAGCGGAGACATGTATGATAACCAAACTACGATTCCTGATAAATAAGCGATCATGTCAAGTCGGGGACTCGCGCCTCAGTCATCACTCAAATTTAACAATGGGTCTCACGCCACATCAATCGTGCGTGGAACACATTCTCCATTCTTGATCTATGATATGAAAGCACCAAGGAACACACATGAACACGAGTCCCACGTGTTATAATAAAGCGTGCGGGGTAAATCTGAAGGCATATCCGACTACTAAAACCCACAGTACCAACAAGGTCATAAAGCGTATCATGAGATCTGTCTAGGCGTCACATGATCAAAGGCGGCCACTCGCGCATGTATCTAATGTGCGCGTCTAGCCACGAACTTCAGCGACTCGCGTAGGCCAACTCATGGCTGCGTGAGGTATAACCCGCGTCGGTGCTACTCCGGCATCCGCTGGACTTCGCGATCGCGTAGCGCGTGGACGCGTGCCCGTAAAGGCGCACCTAACACGGAACTCGTAGCTCGCGCATAGGCCCACAGGACCGCGTGAGGTATTCTCGAATCATAGGTCCATCGACCGCTGAGTCTACCCGCGTGGAGGCGGCTTAACCGGAATCATCTCGAGATGGTGATGTATAATACTAACATAACGACTTATCGTTAAACAACATAAGCACAACAAAGGAAAAACCCTTTACAAACATCACAAGATACTAACACAACGTAGCATTCTAGCATGTTTACTTATCAATCAACAAGAAAGTATTACAAGGCTATCACAAACCAACACAATCAAGTTATGCACACAAGGTACTTTCTACTATATGTCAACAAGTTCGGGTTTTATCCCCAAAGTACTTTACATTAACTCTTTAAAAGATCGTTACTTTACAAACCACACAATACCGTAGTATATGAAAATAGAGTGATTATCTTTTGGAGTAAATCAAAACACTTACCTTTGTAAAATCAAGTAACAACATTATTTTCCAAACGTCCAAGTTTGCCTAATTTCAAATGTTCACGTTTCTTATTTTAGAAAGGTTTCGTAGTTCATAGTCTTCTTCACTTAAGAATATAATTCTCTTTTAAACCATCTAAGAAACATAAGCATTATATGTGAGTAGTATATTCTTGTTTATAACAATCTTATTACAATGACCATGATCAGGAAATATCATTTTGTCTCATCTTAGCTTATGCGGATGGAAGTTTCTTTAGTTTTATTAATACTTCATTAATCAAAACATTTCCTTTATTAACGCTGCGGTGGTTTGTCGATATTCGATTTAGAAATCGGTAAAACATTATCCTTTTAAAAATCAAGTACTCATTACTCATGAATGAGGTTTCACCTGAAAATTCATATAATTTATTTAAGTTAAGTCTCTTATCTTACAAGATCAAGTCTCTTAACTTCTAAAATAAATAAGTCATTCGTTTATCTCTCTTAAGCCGTTATACCTAACTTTCCATAAAGCTAGTATAACTCTTAAGCTTTAAAACCAAGTATTACTCTTCTTTAAAAGCAGTTCTTAATTCTCTTGAACTACTTCAAGATTATTATCGGGCTTAAGTCAAAAGACATTGCCGTACAACTACGTTCAATTAACACGTATGCGTCTAGTACTACGTAGTTATACACATATCATGCTAGAAGAGATAGGAAGAGGTTCACATACCTCGACGATTATCGACTATTAGCAAATCGCTCATGGCTATAACTTGCCTGGCATTTACCAAGTAGCGTCTACTTGCGTAACATTCGACTATCGGTTATACAAGTCTATCAAAGTCTAGACTACTCGGTAGAATAAATCTAGATACAAGATCCTACGGAAATTGGGCGTCCTACCGTCAAGCAAATCTCATGTCTGATCTGCGTAATCTGATTCGATTCTCTTCTTTAAATTGGGCTTAAGTCCAAAGACATTGCCAAGCTATGTTGATTATATATATAGTATACTTCAACTATATATTCATACAACGTAATATCCAATTACAATAGGGGACAAGATAATTACCTCGATAAGCCCATAATCATCCAAGTATAAATGTCGATCCTTAGCAATGCTTAGCTCTACTCCTCGGGTGCTCAACCCGCTCCAAACAACCCTTAGTTCTACGCGACTCTACTTAATACTCCAACCAACTATGGAGATTTTCCTTAGGGTTTGGTTTGAGACAAAAAGGACATCTGTAGTATTTCAAGACTCTACGTATAGAGGTTTCTTTGGAATACTACAAGGTATACGGCTAAGGTAATTTGGGTATAGTAACAATACTTTTGAGAGTATTTACAAAGAGGGTATGTTACACGAGAACAACACTCTAGAGAGGGGTTCTCGGCTAAGGCTCACATGAGGAGAGGTTTCGGCCAAAGGCCTTCACAAGGAGAGGGGCTCTTGGGCGAGTCGACAAGAGGAGGAGAGGGGTTTCAGACTTAGAACAAGTGAAGAGTGGATGAAGAAGTTCATCACTAAGGGGGTATTTATAGGAAACCAAAGGCCAACCAATGGCCAAGATTAAGCCATGTGCAAGGCAAGTGTAAGGACAAGATCAAGCCAAGTGCACCCTAACCCTACTCCACAAAACAAGGCACAAAACAAGCCCAAAACAAGCCACAAACAAGGCCCAAAATAAAGGACCAATCGGCCAAGGCCAACCACCCTGCAGTCGATGAGGGTGACAAGTGTCACCCTCCGTTGGTCCAAAATGTTCGTCTCTCGGAAAAATCCAAAATAATAAATGACATAGCGAATTTTCTACAAAAGCTGTGAAACGTTTACGGGAAAGCGACTTTTTCGCAACTTGTACAATTTCGCCACTTTGCCTACTTAAGGCTTTAAGCTTTTATCACGCCTGGCGTACATACTGCAGAAATCGGGTATAACATAACCGGTCGAGTCCTCTCGTGTGTCGATGTGGTAGATTCCATTCGGAGTTGTGATACTACCTCGGGAGTTTGCTACAACGGCGGCGGCGAGTCACTATCACGACTGTCAGGCGAGCACAGATGGTGAGGTCGGCTACGTGGTCTTTCTTGGGTCTTCATCTCTCTGATTACTCGCCCAGGGCGGTACTCACGACCAGTCGCGGTAGAGGTCGTGCTGGTCCCAGTTCAGTGGTCCTCGAAGCCGCATTTATGCCTCGCCTGCGCCAGACCGTGAGGCATCGCGGATGTAAATCGTCATACTTTATCGCTTTCTTGTTGGCGTGTATGCCTTGATAGATCGGGTTCTACTCGTCCATATATCTCCCTTTTTGCTAGTAGGATAGGGATAGAGCACGAGTCCATAGACCACTTTCGGTAGCTACGCGATGGGTGATTCGGTGGTAGCTCGGCGGGTATATAGGGCTTGCAGGTGTCTTTACGATCATCGGACCACTGGCGACTTGATAGAGTTGGATATGACCGATTCGATGTGATCGTGGGTATGGATTGGTTAGCTTCGCTACGCCAATGTAGCTGCAGGGAGAAAGTGGTACGGTTCAGTTTCTGAGGCCGGTTATTGAGTGGGAGCACCGTGTCACCGGGTAGGTTTATTTCCTACCTCGAGGCTAGGAAGATGGTGCGAAGGGTATATCTACCATCTCATTCGGGTGTTTGATCACGAGGCTGCGATACCAGATTTTGATCGATTCGAGTCGAGAGTTCCCGGATGTGTTTCAGACGACCTCCGGGTATCCTCACGAGAGAGATAGAGTTTTGTATCGATGTCTTTGCGGATACTCGGCTATCCATTCGCCATACGAATGGCACTGCCGAGTTGAGAGAGTTGAAGGACCGGTGAGATTTCCGGAGAAGCGGCTTCATCGAGCCTAGTGTTTCTCCCCGAAGCGCGGTATTGTTCGTGAAGAAGAAGGGCGGGGCCGCTGCGCGTGTGTGTTGATTCTGACGGTGAACAAGGTGACTATTAAGAACGAATACCCCTTCCGGGATTGATGATTTGTTCGACCGATTGCGAGTGCGAGATGTTTTCAAGATTGATCTGCGATCGGGCTATCATCAGTGCGAGTCGAGGCGGATGTCCTGGACTGCGTCGGACGATGCGCACTATGAGTTGAGGTCATGTCTTTCGGTTTGACCAATACTCGCGGTATTTATGGATTTGATGAACCGAGTGTTCAAGCCATTTTTGGATCGTTTGTGATAGTATTCATTGATGACATCTTGGTTTATTCCCTCGGGCGGAGCGTGGAGCATTTGAGGCTGTCTTGAGAGTTCTCGAGACCAGTGATTATGCGCCAAGTTTTCCAAATGTAAGTTTTGGTTGGCCGGTGGCTTTTCTTGGGCACATTATTTGGTCGATGGTATTCGGGTGGATACTGGCCAAGATCGGCGATCGAGTTGGCCTGAACTCTACTCCCAGAGGTCAGCGCACCTGGGCCTTGCGAGTTACTATCGGAGGTTCGTGGAGAAGTTTGCTTCTATTCGGCGCACCTTTGACTAAGCCGACTTCGAAGGGAGCTAAGTTTGGTGACGATGCTTGTGAGCGGGGTTTCCATCGAAGGAGAGATTGACGATCGCCCGTTCTTACTCTTCCAGAGGGTCCAGACGGTTATGTGGTGTATTGTGATGCGTCAGGTGTCGGGCTTGGATGTGTGTTGATGCAGCAGGGTAAGGTTATAGCATACGCATCTTGACAGCTCAAGAAGCATGGGAAGAACTACCCCACCCATGATTTGGAGTTGGCAGCGGTGATTCACGCCTTGAAGATCTGGAGGCACTATTTGTATGGAGTTCATGTGGATATTTACACAGACCACAAGAGCCTCCAGTATATCTTCAGTCAGAGGGAGCTGAACTTACGCGAGCGGTGGTTAGAGTTACTCAAGGATTATGATGTCGATATCTGTACCACAGGAAGGCCAATGTTGTGGCGGATGCCGCAGTCGTGGGTCGATGAGTCTATCAAGGTTTGCACGAGAGAGAGGCACGGTCGCGAGTTACATCGATTAGCGAGCCTGAGTCCGATTGATTGGTTACGATAGCGGTGGGGTTCGAGTTCGAGAGGTTTCCAGTCTTCCATCGTCGAGGTGAAGAGGCAACGATTTGAGGATCCGATTTGACACGGTATCGCGATACGCTTTCGTGAGGAAGGTCCTTTTGAGGTAGCACGATGGGGTGCTAAGGTTTGAGCGAGTTGTGTGTTCGGATATTGCAGGACTTGCAATGAGTTCTAGGGAAGCACTGCGGCGTTACTCCATCCATCCGGGTCGACAAAGATGTACCACGACCGGATATGTGTATTGGTGGGATGGCTTGAAGAGGACGTTGCGAGTTTGTGGCTCGATGCGTGTTGTCGCGGTGAAGGCAGAGCACGAGGCCACGGTGGATTATCGCGATTGAGATTCCGACCGAAGTGGAGGTGATCAACATGGACTTTATCACGGGTTACCTCGCACTCGGAGGAAGCATGATTCTATCCGGGTTATCGTCGGCCAGTGTGAAATCAGCCCACTTTCTTCCGGACGACTTTTTGCCGAGATTATGCCGAACTTTACATCAGAGATCGTGAGACCGCATGGGTCCCTATTTCTATCATATCGCAGATGAGCCGGTTCTGGCTAACCGGAGTCTTTCGAAGGATTAGGACGCAGTGAGCCTCGATCGCATTCCATCCTCGAATGCAGACGGACAGCAGAGCGTACTATCGGACTGCGAGGATTGTCACGACCGAACATGGGCGTGATCGTGCCTTACCGGGCACCTAGTGATACAACATCGAGTAATCGGAACATAAAACACATCATGAAACAAATGAAGTACAAAAGCGATGTCGAGGAAAACTTGTCTTCGGCATATATATAAATAACAACTCTTACAAATGAGCAGTTTAATCCTTTTTACAAACCCGCCCACAACAGCGATTACTGCACTTCTAAGAAATGATATGACAACATGGCGGGACAGGACCCCGCCATACCACGAATGTAAATACCTACGTGACGGGACTATACGAAGATAAGCCTCCGAGAAGCGGAGCTTTCCCAAACCCGAATGTGATCCTAAGAGCGAGGATCAACGATCGTGTACCTTTACTGCGGCATGAACGCGGCCCGAAGGGTGACAACAGTACCAAGTATGTGAAACGAAAATAAATCGTAAATGAAATCATAGTAGTCTATATAAAGCGGAGACATGTATGATAACCAAACTACGATTCCTGATAAATAAGCGATCATGTCAAGTCGTGGACTCACACGCCAAAGTTATCACAATAAAACTGCGGGGCAAGTACGAAGGCATAGCGTACTAAGACCCATAGTACCAAAAATACCACTGGCTTGTATCCGAGGTCTTTCTGCATCGCACCCGTGATCGAAGGCGGCCACTCGCGCATATCAATGTCGCGTCTATCCTCGAACTCGCAGACTCGCATAGGTCACACGGACCCGCGTGAGGTATTCCTCGAATCATGGTCCTAGGCTTTGAGGTATACCGCGTCGGCGGCAACCGGTATCCGCTAGGCTCCGCAACCCGCATAGTCTCAAAAGACCGCATAGTCTCAGCAGATCGCATAGGAATCCCAGCGTCAGGCTAAACACCCGAATGATCAATCCTGAGCTCTGCGCTCCGCATAGTCACAAGGACCGTAGGCCGTGAGACCCGCATCAAGGGTGGCAAGCCCTCGGTATAATAAGTCAAGGGTAGGTGATATAATAATAGTACAATGGAATTACCGTTTAACAACGTAAGCACAACAAGAATGACCCCCTTACATCATGATCATACAAGATACTAACACACGTAGCATCCTAACATGTTTACTTATCACATCAATAAGAAAGTATTTACAAGGCTATCTCAAACCAACACAATCAAGTTATTCACACAAGGTACTTTATGCTAACAAGTTCGGGTATCTATCCCTAAAGTACTTCATACATTAAATCTTTTAAAAGATCCGTTGCTTTCATAAGTCACCTGATACGTAGTATAAAAATAGAGTATTTGTCTTTTGATAAACCAAAACACTTACCTTTGTAAAATCAAGTAACAACATTAATTTCCAAGCGTTCAAGTTTGCCTAATTCCAAATGTTCACGTTTCTTATTTTAGAAAGGATTAAATCATTCATAGTCTTATTCATTTAAGAATATAATTCTCTTTAAACCATCTAAGAAACATAAGCCTTATGTGTGAGTAGGATATTCTTGTTTATAACAATCTTATTACAATGACCATGATCTAGGAAATATCATTTTGTCTCATCTTAGCACATGCAGATGGAAGTTTCTACTGGTTTTATTAATACTTCATTAATCAAAACATTTCCCTTTATTAACGCTGCAGTGGTTTGTCGATACACATTCTGATTTCCGAAATCAGTAAAACATTATCCCTTTTTAAAAAAAGCAAGTACTCATTACTCACGAATGAGGTTTCACACAAAATTCATTGATTAAGTTAAGTCTCTTATCTTACAAGATCAAGTCTCTTAACTTCTAAAATAAATCATTCGTTTTATCTCTCTTAAGCCGTCATACCTAACTTCCCATAAAGCTAGTATAACTCTTAAGTTTTTAAAACCAAGTATTACTCTTCTTTTAAAAACAGTTCTTAATTCTCTTGAACTACTTCAAGATTATTATTATTCGGGCTTAAGTCAAAAGACATTGCCGTACAACTACGCTCAATTAACACACGTACGTCTACCGTACTACATAGTTATACACATATCATGCTAGAAGAGATAGGAAGAGGTTCACATACCTCGCGACGATTATCGACTATTAGCAAATCGCTCCACGGCTATAACCCTAGCTTTGGTCCACCTTCTCAAGTAGCACATGCTACTCACAGAACATTCAACCTATACAGGTTATACAAGTCTATCAAAGTCTAGACTACTCAGAAGAATAAATCTAGATGCAAGGTTCTACGGTAAATTGGGCAGCCCTTCCCTACCCGTCAAACTACAAGTTTCATCAGAATACGGTCCTGCGTAATTACGATTGATTCTCTTCTTTAAATTCAGGCTTAAGTCCAAGGACATTGCCACAACACTAAGTTCAGTTCTATATATAGTATACTTCAACTATATATTCTAACAACATGTAAACTCCAATTACAATAGGGGGACAAGATAATTACCTCGATAAGCCCATAATTATCCAAGTAGAGATGTCGATCCTGGGCAACGTTTAGCTCCAACCCGCTCTAAACCACCCTTAGAAGTTCTAACCAACTTCTACACAATACTCCAACGGACTATGGAGATTTTCCTAGGGTTTCGGTTTTGTGATTGACGGGAAGTATAATAGTATTTCTGGGCTTTTCGTATAGGTATAACCTTAGAATACAACAAGGTATACGGATAAGGTAATTTGGGCATTATAACAATACTTTGGAGAGTATTTATACACCACAAAAGGGGTATTATACAAAACAACTAGGCTAGGGGTACACTCGGTTAGCACCCCTAGAGAGGTGCTCTCGGCCACAAGGAGGCCTGGCGAACTCAACACAAGGGAGGAGAAGGAGAGCTTTCAAGACTTAGGCAAATTTATGGATGAATTAGTCTTCAAAGGGTGGGTATTTATAGGTCAGTGAAGGCCAACCAATGGCCAAGATCTTGCCAAGTGCAAGGCAAGTGTAGGGCAAGATTCACCCATGTGTCCTTGACCAACTAACACACAAAAATATCCTACCAACTCCTCGACCAAGGCCAATTCGTCCACCCTCCTTTACCGCCCATTCACGTCCGATGAGAGGGTGCAGTGGCGCCTTCTTGTTGGCCCAACACGTTTCGTCTCTCGGAAAAATCCGTAAAAATTAAAAATGACATAGCCGGAAATTCCCCTACGAAAGCTGTGGAAACGTTTCGTCGAAAAACGACTCTAATCGGGTGTTGTGAACAAAGTTAATTCGGCCAAGCCTATGAAAAAGTTCAAATTTTTCTACGTACGTCCTTACGTACATACTCTGAAAATACGGGGTATAACAAGGATATGCTGCGAGCCTGTGTTATTGACTTCAGGGATAGCTGGGAGGATCATTTGCCTATAGTAGAGTTTGCGTATAATAATAGCTACCACTCCAGTATTCAGATGGCGCCTTATGAGGCCTTGTATGGGAAGAAGTGCAGATCGTGATAAATTTGGTTTGATAATGGGCGAGTGCGATTAGTGGGACCAGACTTGATCTGTGACGATGGACAAGGTGAAGCTTATCCGAGGCGCTATCGTGACCGAGTCGGCGAAGTCGTATGCAGATCATCGTCGTCGGCATCTGGAGTTTGAGGTTGATGATTGGGTTTTCCTGAAGGTGTCACCCATGAAGGGTGTGATGAGATTTGGTAGGAAAGGGAAGCTCATCCCAAGGTACATTGGGCCTTATCAGATTGTCCGCAGGGTAGGCAAGGTTGCCTATGAGTTGGATCTGTCGTCCGATCTGGAGGCAGTGCATCCGGTTTTTCATGTTTCTATGCTGAGGAGATGTATCGGGGATCCATCTAGAGTGCACCCGATTGACGACGTCCAGGTGACCGAGGGGTTATCGTATGAGGAGAGTCCCATAGCGATACTCGATCGTCAGGTTAGGCGTCTGCGGACAAAGGATGTGGCTTCTGTCAAGGTCTTATGGCGGAACGAGAACAGAGAGGAGATGACGTGGGAAGCAGAGGAGGACATGAGGCAAAGGTATCCTCACTTATTCCCCACACCTCCAGGTAACTCACTTTCCTACTTGTTGATTTCAATTATCATATATACTTAAGTGTCGTATTGTGGCCATGTGTGGCATTTGCAAATTGTTTAAATATGAGGAACTATATCGTTATCTTTGTGAGAAGGAACATTCGGGACGAATGTTTCTAAGGAGGGGAGAATGTTATACCCCGTATTTCCAAGGTATGTACGTGAGGGCGTACGTACAAAAGTTTAAGCCTTAATTAGGCAAAGGGCGAAATTATGAACTTCTAACGGAAAATAATCCGAACCTTGCGAAGGAAAAATTACGGTTTCGACATTTAAAATTTTTACGGATTTTTCCGAGAGATAAAATATTTTGGACCAACGAGAGGGCGACATGTGTCACCCTCAGTGGGCTGATTTAGTGAGGGAATTGTTGGCACGTTTTTTTCCTTTTAAAGGCCTTAAACATTTGGTCAATGTTTTGCTAGATATTTGTGACGTAGATGGATAAGTGGGACCCACTCAACACATGTCCAAATCTTCACCCCCCACTTGCTTGAATCTTGGCCTTTGAAGGTCCTATAAATACCCCCCCTAAGTTGCAAGACTTCTTCATCCACTAAACATTTTCCAAGTCTCAAAATCCCTCCCCCCTCTTAGTAGTTCTCGTCCAAGTCCTCCTCCCTCCCCCCCCTTCCTAGTAGTTTCGTCCGAAACCCCCCCCCCCCCTTGGTAGAAAAATATTCTCCAAGTATTGTTACTATTCCAAAATACCTTAGCCAAATACCTTGTAGTATTCCAAAGTTACCTCTATACTAAAAGCCCAGAAATACTACTTTATATCCATTAGTCACAAAACGAAACTCTAAGGAAAATCTTCATAGTTGGTTGAAGTATTAAGTAGAAGTTGTTTGGAAACTTCTAAGGGTTTCCTGGAGCTATCGGAGCGTGCAAATTAGGAGCTAAACGTTGCTCAGGATCGACATTTAATCTTGGATAATTTTGGGCTTATCGAGGTAAATATCTTTTTCCTCCTATTGTAATTAGAGATTACATACTGTAGTAGTATAGAAATGAGTATAAGATTTATAGAAGGATGGTATAAAAGAAGAGAATTGAACTGTACTTACATAGGGTGTATTCTGATGAGACTTGTGTAGTTTGTGGGTAGGAAATCTGCCAATTTTCCGTAGAATAGAGAACCCTGCGCTTAGAATATTCTGAGTAGTCTAGACGTTGATAGGCGTATTTGACTATTATAGGTTGATACCTGCGCGACATATTCGACTTGGCGGTGGATTTGTAGGAGGTATGTGATTCTTCCTATCCTCTTGAGCATGATATTTTTAAAATATATATATAGTACGGTAGACGTACGTGTGTTAACTAAAATTGGTTTTACTCTGATGTCTTTTGACTTGAGTTTTAAATAATAAGAATCTTGAGGTATTTCAAAAGAGTTATGAATCATTTTTGAAAGAAAAGTAATACTTGGTTTTAAAAGCTTAAGAGTTATACTAGCTTTATGGGAAGTTAGGTATAACGACTTAAGAAAGATAAAAGGAACGGTTTACTTATTGTTTATGAAAGTCTTGTATTGATCTCTGGAAAGTGTAGTAAGATGGTTTGATAAGTAAACATGTTATGATGCTATGTGTGTTAGTGTCTTGTGAGGTTTGTGTAAGGGGGTTATTCTTGTTGTCCTTACGTTGTTAAACAATAAGCCCGTTGTACTGCTATTATATCACATACCCCCCTGACTTGTTATGATGCCGAGGACTTGCCACCCTCGATGCGAGGAATACCTCATGCGGATCTGTGTGACCTATGCAGAGCTGCGGGAGTTCCAGGTTTGATCACTCGGTGTGTTACTGACGCGAGTCTATATGGCCTATCACGGTCCACGGACTATCGCGGACTTCGGGGTCGAGGAGGATCGCGGGTTAGCTACCGTCCCGAGAATACCTCATGCGGTGCATGTGACCTATGCGGACTGCGGGAGTTCCAGGATTAGGCACGCATAATGATACTATGGGCGATTGACCTTGCTTCGATCATTAGCGGCCTAGAAAAGACCAGTTACATTATATCTATTTTGCTCTTGTTTATGCTGTGGCACTATGTGCGGTTGAATTGGTTGTATTTGTAAGTGGTTTTAAAATGCTTTGATTTCATTTCAGTACTTTACAGTTTCACATACTTGGTACCTGTTGTACTGACCTCCTTCGGGGGGCTGCGTTCATGCCGCAGGTAAGGGAAAGCAGGTGGTAGATCCTCGTTCTTAGGATCCTTACTCTGGTGTCAGGAGCCCCATTTCTCCGGAGGCTCGACTTTTGGTACGACTCTCCCTGTGTTGTAGATATTTTGTACATTCATGGTATGGCGGGGCCCTGTCCCGCCATAGTTGTTTACATTCCTAGAGGTCTGTAGTCCTGTTGTAAAGTTGGGATGTAACTGTTCACTCTTGATGTATATATACATGCCGAAAGGCAATCTTCTCTTGATAAACTGTTTCTCATTTCATAATTGTTTCGTGTCTTGTTTTATATTCCGCTGGTTACTCTGATGTATGTCTACTTAGGTGCCCGGGTAAGGCACCAGTCACGGGCCCGGATTCGGGTCGTGACAATAAGTATGGAGCACAACATATCTATACCCAAGACTCTACTTAGACACGGTCTGTAGACATTCCGAGGACGAGCTGTGTTGATACCACTTTTTCACGACCCAAACCCCGGGTGGCATCGTTCCCTACTGGGCACCGCATACCACCTCCCATATAACCAACGGAAGCAAATAAACTCATATAATAAAACAGGCAAGCCGATAAGGCCGCCACTTCATATAGAAATATCTGAATAACTGTGACTGTACATATGTCCAACCCACACATGACTACAGACCTCTAAGAGTATAACAGTAAATATGACGGGACAAGGCCCCGCCGTACCCCTGAATGTGCATAAGCCTGTAATAACAAAAAATGTACCAAAAGACTAGACTCCGGGACAATGGAGCTATCTCAACAACTGAGCAAAGATCCTAAGCACGCGGATCAACAAACTGAGTCCCTACACTTACGGGCATGAACGCATCCTCCCGAAGGGGGTCAGTACAACAGGTACCAAGTATGTAAACATAAAGTACATTAATTAAGATCATAACTGGCCAAAGAATGATAGGGACAATTATGAGAATCAAATACCAGATCCAACCGTGCCATATAAAATAGAGCCAACTGTACATTTTTTTAAAAACAGAGAGTCAACAATGCCCTTTTCTTTTAAATAAAAATAACGAGAGTCCTTTCAAAATCATGGATACCTGTCCATATAACCGTCATGTCTGTACACCTATCACGTGTCTCGGCCCAATATATATTTATGTTGCGAATCATGCAACCCGTCACAATATATGTAAGTGTTGCGGATCGTGCAACCCGTCCCAATATATGTATATAAGTGTTGCGGATCGTTCAACCCGTTCCAATAAATATACATATTACCATATCCTGGGCAATCTTGCATAATTTAAATCATCTTTTGACTCTCAATAACACCATTTTTAAAATGAACTTCCATTTTAGGAAAACCAAGGCACTATCACATCTTACATTTTATAAAACACCAAGGTACCAACATATCATGTACCAATCACATATAATGAACTTTCATTTTAAATCCATCATTTGGCAAATCAAGGCATTAGATATCATGTATCACTTTAAAACATCACTTGGAAAGCCAAGACACTATATATCATGTAGCACCTTAAAAAATCAATTAGGAATTAGGATCTCCTTAAAACTATGTACGTCCGATGTGCATTCATTTCATATAAAAATCATGCCAAAGAAGAAACACGTCTATCAATTCCATGATACTAGTATACACTTATACTACATAATGACTCTTCTTTCGTATAAAAATTCGGGCAACACTTCCCCTATTTATATATACTTTTCCACCTTATAAATAAGGCCAAATACATCAATAACCAAGCACCACTTAAGGGCACAACCAAAACAGCAACCAAGGTGATTCACACACCTATTTCTTATGTAAATCCGGCCTCTTAATCCATATAAAAATAGTCAATAAAAATAGTTCAAACTTCTACGACAATGAGGGTAAAATGTGAATCTTACAACACCTTTATATACCCTTATTCCCTTAGGAATTACGTTAGCAATTTACCACCTTAAACATGCATAATGATACTGAATTTTCAGCATTATAACACCACAAAACAGTCCCTGACCACAACAATATCCAACATTTTTCTGCAGTTTTCGGCCAACACACAACTAAAGCTCTTTTCACAATTTCTTATAATTCAACTCACATTTCAACATGTTTATATAAACCATAACAACTTGTAACAACATGATTTACTTCATTTTAACATGCGATTAGAGACGTTAAATAACAACAATAACCAACGAATCCAACATTACCAAAACTGTCCAGTTTCGGCTATCATGCCTAAAACTGTGACATGCATTTATTATTCTCCTTTTTACTTAACACATGTTCATCTATCAATTATAACATCATGTAACTTCTAATTACTTCAAGAGGAAGATGTCACGACCCGATTCCGGGCCCGTGACTGGTGCCTTACCCCGGGCACCCTAGTGATACAACATCAGAGTAATCAGCGGAACATAAAACGATACAAGACATATTATGAAATATGAAACAATAATCTGAGAAAAACTTGCCTTTCGGCATATATATAAACAACAACTTTTTCAACATGAACAGTTTAATCCTTTTTACAAACCACGCCACAGCGATTACATGGACCTAAGAAATTATACAACAATGATGGCGGGACGGGGCCGCCATACCACGAATGTAACACCTACAACAACAGGGGACTATACGGCGATAAGCCTCCGGAGAAAGCGGGCTTTCCCAACGTTAATTGTGACCCTAAGAGCGAGGATCGATGGCGGTGTACCTTTACTGCGGCGTAGAATGCGGCCCGAAGGAGGTCGATCTAACAGTGCAGAGTATGTGGCGAAAATAAATCAGTAAATAAAATCATAGTAGTCTATACAAAGCGGGAGACATGTATGATAACCAAACTACGATTCTGATAAATAAGCGATCGTGTCAAGTCGGGGACTCGCGCTCAAAGTCATCACTCAAAAATAACTATGGGTCTCACGCCACAACATCAATCATGCGTGGAATACCTTCGCCACCGCTGTGATCATGATATAAAAGCACGAGGAATACACACGAACACGGGTCCCACGTGTCCAAATAAACGATGCGGGTAAGTCTGAAGGCATAGCCGACTACTAACACCAGCGATACTAACAAGGTCATAAAGCGTATCATGATATGCTGCAGGCCGTCGCATGATCAAAGCCGGGTCACTCGCGCAGTATCAAATGTGCGGCGTCAGCCTCGGAACTCTCCGCTGACTCGCATAGGCCAAGCTCATAGGCGCGTGAGGTATAACCCGCATCGAGGGTAGCTACTCCCGGCGTAAATCGCCCCGACTCGCGATCGCGTAGCGCTGAGACCGCGTGACCACAAGGGCCGCAAACTAACTGGAACTCCGTAGTTCGCGTGGATCCCCGGACCCGCATGAGGTATTCTCGAATCACGGTCCTGCATCGCTGAGTCTACCGCGACGGAGGCGACAACCTCGGAAACAAGTCAAGGTGAGTGGTATAATACCAACATAACGGTGAGAGTCAAACAACTTTAAGCGCGATCGGAAACTCCTTTACACTAACATCACTAGATACTATGAGACGTTGCATACTAGAATGTTTAGTTAACAAATCATCAAGAGAGTATTACAAGTCTATCACAAACCAATACATTCAAGTTATTCACACAAGGTACTTTCTACTAACAAGTTGATTATCCATCCCAAAGTACTTCATACATTAAATCTTTAAAAGATCCGTTCCTTCCACATAAGTCACACAATACGTAGTATAAAATAGAGTATTGTCTTTTTAAGTAAACCAAAACACTTACCTTTGTAAATCAAGTAACAACATTATTTTCCAAACGCCCAAGTTTGCCTAATTTCAAATGTTCACGTTTCTTATTTTAGAAAGGTTTAGTAGTTCATAGCCTTATTTCTTTAAGAATATAATTCTCTTTTAAGCGATCGAGAAACATAAGTAGGACATTCTTGTTTATAACAATCTTATTACAATGACCATGATCTAGGAAATATCATTTTGTCTCATCTTAGCTTACATGCGGATGGGAGTTTCTCTGGTTTTATTAATACTTAATTATTCAATACCTTTTCCTTTATTAACGCTGCAGTGGTTTGTCGATACACATTTCTGATTTCCGAAATCAGTAAAACATTATCCCTTTTAAAAACCAAGTACTCATTACTCACGAATGAGGTTTCACACAAAATTCATACAATTCATTTAACTTAAGTCTCTTATCTTACAAGATCAAGTCTCTTAACTTCTAAAATAAATAATACATTCGTTTTATCTCTCTTAAGTCATTATACCTAACTTCCCATAAAGCTAGTATAACTCTTAAGATTTTAAAACCAAGTATTACTCTTCTTTTAAAAACAGTTCTTAATTCTCTTGAACTACTTCAAGATTATTATTATTCGGGCTTAAGTCAAAAGACATTGCCGTACAACTACGTTCAATTAACACACGTACGTCTATCGTACTACATAGTTATACAAATATCATGCTGGAAGAGATAGGAAGAGGTTCACATACCTCGCGACGATTATCGACTATTAGCAAATCGCTCCACGACTATAACCCTGGCTTTGGTCCACCTTCTCAGTAGCCCATGCTACTCGCGTAACATTCAACCTATACAGGTTACACAAGTCTATCAAAGTCTAGACTACTCGGTAGAATAAATCTAGACGCAAGATCCTACGGAAATTGGGCGACCGCCACTGCGTCACTACACAAGTCTACATGTCACGGTCCAACGTAATTACGATTCGATTCTTAACTTTAAATTCGGCTTAAGTCGAGGACATTGCCACAACATTAAGTTCGATTACTATATATAGTATACTTCAACTATATATTCTAACATCATGTAATTTCCAATTACAATAGAGGACAAGATAATTACCTCGATAAGCCCATAATTATCCAAGTTAAAATGTCGATCCCGGGCAACGTTTAGCTCCACTCAGCGCTCAACCGCTCTAAACCACCCTTAGAAGTTCTAACCAACTTCTACACAATACTCAACGGACTATGGAGATTTTCCTTAGGGTTTCGGTTTTGTATCGACGGGAAGTATAATAGTATTTCGGGCTTTTCGTATAGGTATAACCTTAGAATACTGACAAGGTATACGGCTAAGGTAATTTGGGCATTATAACAATACTTTTGAGTATTTCTACACCACAAGGGGGTATTATACCAAAACAACTAGGCTGGGGTACACATTAGCACCCAGGAGGGGGTGAAGTCTCGGCCTGAGGCCACTTGAGGGGAGGGCTCGGCGAGGGGAGGGTTTTCACACTTAGAGATTTGTGGAAAGGATGAAGAATTCATCAAAGGGAGAGGGGTATTTATAGGTCAAGTGAAGGCCAACCAATGGCCAAGATCTTGCCAAGTGCAAGGCAAGTGTAGGGCCAAGATCCACCCAAGTGTCCTTGACCAACTAACACACAAAAATATCCTACCAACTCCCCTTGACCAACAAGGCCAAATCGTCCAACCCCCCTTTACCGCCCATTCACGTCCGCCAATGAGAGGGTGCCAAGTGGCGCCCTCTTGTTGGCCCAACACGTTTCGTCTCTCGGAAAAATCCGCAAAAATTAAAAATGACATAGCCGGAAATTCCCCTACGAAAGATGTGGAAAAGTTTCGTCGAAAAACGACTCTAATCGGGTGTTGTGCACAAAAGTAAATCGGCCAAGCCTATTCTCAAGTTCAAATTTTCTACGTACGTCCTTGCGTACATACTCTGGAAATACGGGGTATAACAGAAGAAGAAATCTTACCTTCGTTTTATCACAAAAAAGCCCCTATGTCTCGGCCAACCCTCACTTTTTGCATCACTTCTACACGTTATAATCACTCGCATGTATCCTCTACAAGCTTGTAACCATATTGCTTTCATGTATTTCTTCCAATAAGTTCATCAACAAGCGTAGGGTTTCAAGACTCTTTCTTGTCAAAAATCGTGACCCCTATATTGAAAGGTTAACTTGACTTAGAACTTGCTTAAGGTGCTTAATCTTGTAAAATAACTTGATCTTGTTCTTCTCTTTTTCTAAGGTTTTCGAGACTCTCAAGAACAAGAGAGAGGTTTGAGGGTTTGAAGGATAAATATCTATGTGTGCTAAAGTCTTGCAAGACTTGGATTAATACAAGTGTAGTAGCACAAGTGGAGGGGGACCCATGAATCCCCACTTGTCCACTTGTCTTCCCTTCTCAAAATATCTCCCACACTTAGCTTATTTTTCACCCAATTTCGATGGCCTCACCCTTAGGATATCAAGACTTAATAATTTAACACTTAGTCCATAATTCTATTTTAAAGAATTCACTTACTAGAATTAATTTTTGTCATCACATTAATCTCGAGAATTTTCCATCTAAGAAAATGTAAAAATCCTTTCCTTCCAACATTCAAATCTAATTTCCATAATCATGTTCTCACTTAGTAGCCATGAAATTACGGGGTGTATCAGTCAAGGTATGTGAAGGAAAGTTATTTCTTCCTTTTGGCATGTTCCACGTATGAAATATAACCGTGATATTGTTTCATAATTTATTCTACTCCTAGAAATTAAGAATAATCATATTATTGATTCTATGCTAAAAGCATGTCTAAATTGTTTCTAAGTCCTTAATGAAGCATATGAAAAAAGATAAAGATAATAATGATATTCATAGGCTGTCAAATGTACAAAGGTAATATGTCACCCGTTGAGATTGAAATATGATGTTGTCATTCATGCATTTCATTTGCATATTACCTGGACCAATTGTGCTATGCACATTACAATATGATAAATATTGTATATATGTAGGGGAATGAAAAAAAGGGAAAATGTGTTATATACGCACACCACCTGCAGTTGGTACATATTATCATAAAGGAGCCCTAAGAGGCCAACATGGCTTATATGATATAACCGAAAGCATGTGTGACGGTTATGATTGGACCGAAAGCCTGTATGGCGGTCATGGGAAGTAGGATTCTGTTACTACCGAAAGCATGTATGGCGGTTATCGGAAAGTAGGATTCTAATATAACCGAAAGCATGTGTGACGGTTATGGAAAATAGATAGTATACCACATTTGCATCATACATGACAGTTATGTATATTTTGTCCACAGAGGCTGTTATGAAAAGAAAGACGTCTGTGTGGCCATCAGTATACTGCATTGGTATTGCATAACATTTAGACAAATGTGCTAGGGCCTCAGAGGTATGTACTGTTGGTCAGTGTTTCTGTTTCAGATTATGATACCTCTTGACTATGTTATTTCTTATGCCTGACATACTCAGTACATCAGTCGTACTGATGTTGTCACGACCCGTTCCGGGGCCCGTGACTGGTGCCTTACCCCGGGCACCCTAGTGATACAACATCAGAGTAATCAGCGGAACATAAAACACATACATGAAACAAATGAAGTACAAAACAGTAATCTGAGGAAAACTTGCCTTTCGGCATATATACATATAACAACTCTTACCAATGAACAGTTTAATCCCTTTTACAAACCCTTCCCACAAAAAGATTACTGCACTTAAGAAATGATACGACAATGGCGGGACGGGGCCGCCATACCGCGAATGTAAATACCTACAACGACAGTGGACTATACGAAGATAAGCCTCGGAAAGCGGAGCTTTCCCAACGCCTGTGACCCTAAGAGCGAGGATCAACGATCGGTGTACCTTTACTGCGGCGTGACGCGGCCCAGAAGGAGTCGGTCAACAGTACAAGTATGTGGCGAAAATCGTAAATGAAATCATAGTAGTCTATATAAAGCGGGAGACATGTATGATAACCAAACTACGATTCACAATAAATAGCGATCATGTCAAGTCGTGGACTCACGCCTCAAAGTCATCACAATAGAACCGTGCGGGGTAAGTACGAAGGCATAGCCGACTACTAAGACCAGCGGTACCAAAAATGTCATAAAGCGTATCACGAGGTCTTTCTGCACCGCACCACATGATCGGCGGCCACTCGCCCGCGAGATCAATGTGCGCGTCTATCCTCGAACTACCGCGACTCGCATAGGTCACCCGCACCGCGTAGGTATTCCTCGAATCACGGTCCTGCATCGCCGAGGTATACCCGCGTCGAGGCGGCTTAACCCCGGTATCCGCCAGGCTCCGCAACCGCATAGTCTCAAAAGACCGCATAGTCTCAGCAGGACCGCATGGAATCCCGCGTCGGGCTAAACACCGGAATGATCAATCTCGGAGCTACCGCGCTCGCGATAGTCACAAGGATGCATAGGCCGTATAGACCGCATCAAGGGTGGCAAGCCCTCGGTATAATAAGTCAAAGGGTATGTGATACAATAATAGTACAACGAGCTTAACGCTTAACAACGTAAGCACAACAAGAATGACCCTTACATCACGATCACACAAGATACTAACACGTAGCATCCTAACATGTTTACTTATCACACCAACAAGAAAGTATTTACAAGGCTATCTCAAACCAACACAATCAAGTTATTCACACAAGGTACTTTATGCTAACAAGTTCGTATCTATCCCCAAGTACTTCATACATTAAATCTTTTAAAAGATCATTTGCTTTCATAAGTCACACAATACCCGTAGTATAGAATAGAGTGGTATCTTTTTAAAGTAAACCAAAACACTTACCTTTGTAAAATCAAGTAACAACATTATTTTCCAAACGTCCAAGTTTGCCTAATTTCAAATGTTCACGTTTCTTATTTTAGAAAGGTTTCGTAGTTCATAGCCTTATTCATTTAAGAATATAATTCTCTTTTAAACCATCTGAGAAACATAAGCCTTATATGTGAGTAGGATATTCTTGTTTATAACAATCTTATTACGGCAGCCATGATCTAGGAAATATCATTTTGTCTCATCTTAGCTTCTATGCAGATGGAAGTTTCTACTGGTTTTATTAATACTTCATTAATCAAAACATTTCCTTTTATTAACGCTGCAGTGGTTTGTCGATACACATTCTGATTTCCGAAATCAGTAAAACATTATCCCTTTTAAAAAAATCAAGTACTCATTACTCACGAATGAGGTTTCACACAAAATTCATATAATTATTTAAGTTAAGTCTCTTATCTTACAAGATTAAGTCTCTTAACTTCTAAAATAATTAAAATCATTCGTTTTATCTTTCTTAAGCCGTTATACCTAACTTCCCATAAAGCTAGTATAACTCTTAAGCTTTTAAAACCAAGTATACTCTTCTTTTAAAAACAGTTCTTAATTCTCTTGAACTACTTCAAGATTATTATTATTCGGGCTTAAGTCAAAAGACATTGCCGTACAACTACGTTCACTTAACCCACGTACGTCTACCGTACTACATAGTTATACACACATCATGCTAGAAGAGATAGGAAGAGGTTCACATACCTCGCGACGATTATCGACTATTAGCAAATCGCTCCACGGCTATAACCCGGCTAGCCTGGTCCACCTTCTCAAGTAGCACATGCTACTCGCAGAACATTCAACCTATACAGGTTACACAAGTCTATCAAAGTCTAGACTACACAAGTCTATGTCTGATCTATGTAATTCTGATTCGATTCTCTTCTTTAAATTGGGCTTAAGTCCAGGGACATTGCCACACAACACTAAGTTCAAGACTATATATAGTATACTTCAACTATATATTCTAACAACATGTAATCTCCAATTACAATAGGGGACAAGATAATTACCTCGATAAGCCCATAATTATCCAAGTAGAGATGTCGATCTGGGCAACGTTTAGCTCGACTCGGCGCCCAACCCGCTCTAAACCACCTAGAAGTTCTAACCAACTTCTACACAATACTCAACTGACTATGGAGATTTTCCTAGGGTTTCGGTTTTGTGGATCGGGAAGTATAATAGTATTTACGGGCTTTTAGTATAGGTATAACCTTAGAATACAACAAGGTATCTGGCTAAGGTAATTTGGGCATTATAACAATACTTTGGAGAGTATTTCTACACCACAAAAGGGGGTATTATACCAAAACACTAGGCTGGGGGGTACACTCTGGCTAGCACCCCAGAGGGGGTGCTCTCGGCCACAGAGGAGGCCCTTGGCGAACTCAACCTGAGGAGGGAGAAGGAGAGCTTTCAAGACTTAGGCAAATTTATGGATGAATTAGTCTTCAAGGGGTGGGTATTTATAGGTCAGTGAAGGCCAACCAATGGCAAGATCTTGCCAAGTGCAAGGCAAGTGTAGGGCAAGATTCACCCGTGTGTCCTTGACCAACTAACACACAAAAATATCCTACCAACTCCTCGACCAACAAGGCCAATCGTCCACCACCCTTTACCGCCCATTCACGTCCGATGAGAGGGTGCGAGTGGCGCCTCTTGTTGGCCCAACACGTTTCGTCTCTCGGAAAAATCCGTAAAAATTAAAAATGACATAGCCGGAAATTCCCCTACGAAAGCTGTGGAAACGTTTCGTCGAAAAACGACTCTAATCGGGTGTTGTGCACAAAAATAAATCGGCCAAGCTTATTCTCAAGTTCGAAATTTCCTACGTACGTCCCTGCGTACATACTCTGGAAATACGGGGTATAACAGATGTTCCTTTTACTAGGGGACACTGTGTTTCATGCCTGCAGGTTCAGTTAAAGAGAGTGATGGTTCACGCAGGAAGATTGCTGGTTCAGCTGATGTTGGAGCACTCTATTTATTCCAGAGTTGTAGTCTAGTATTGGTATGATATTTTGATGTCGTATAATCTTTAGAGGCTTGTAGACAAGTGTCCTGTGGATAGTGGTTTTGTATGGCCTTGTCGGCTTTGGCATGAGTATGTATATATGTATAAGTCAGTTTTCTGGTCAAGAGCTTTAATAATCTTTTTTCGGCCAAGTCCATGCTACTTGTGATTATATGATGATTGTGTGATTTGGGGTATCCGGCGGGTGAGATCCGGGCCCCCGTCGCGGCCCTCCGGTTTGGATCGTGACACCCTCAACCCCTTCAAAAAGTTTTTTTAAAAGTCTTTTTTTGTTATTTACACCTACCCTAACCCAACACACCACCCACCCATCCAAAAACTTTTTTTTAAACGTGGGCACAATGAACTATGAAGGTAGAACATTAAAGACCTTTCTAGTGTCATTGCTATCACGGATGCTTTAGCAGATTTCCGCCTGGGTCAGGAGGATGCTGAAATTTCTTCTACTTTTAAGTCTAAAATGGGAATAAGGACAAGGCAAAAGAATGGAAGAAAAATGAATATGACAAGGAGAAGATTGTTGAGGGCAAGAGCAAGGGGAAGGAAAAGTAGGATACTGAAACTTCAAAATTCAAAGGACAAAGCAGCAAGTTTGATGGTTGTTCTATTTGCAAAGGGTCACACTTAGTGAGACTGTCCAAAGTCAAAATGTTCGTTGTATTGATCGCGTGCAGAGATGAATCAGGGGAAAAAGAAAATGAACCTAAGGAGGTTGTTTATTGTGCACACTAGCTATTCTCAAAAGTGCAGATGTGGATGGTTCGTCGAGGACGACAAATTCAAGAGGTAAGGGTGGTTTGTTGGCCCCTCGGGCTAAGTAATCAGACATGACATGGGAGTAGCAAGGAATTTACATGAGTGACCTTGTCACGATCTAAAAATGGGTTGGCGTCATGTTGACATGGGCGCCAAGATATGTCAAGGCCATGGCATGGGAAAGTCATGACAAGGCAAGGCAATGTTGGCAAAGGAACGACTGGGTGTGTGGCTAAGGCAAGGCATGTTACGGTAAGACAAGGCAGTGGTGTGAGCAAGGCAATGTCACAGGCAAGGCAATGTGCGACAAAGGCCGACATGGGCACAAGACATGCCGTACATGGAAATGATGCGAAAAGGAAAAACTGGCGAGAAACCTGACTGCAAAGATGGGTCATTGGCGCCAAAACTCAGCAGGATGGTTACCTTTTTTCAGTCGAAATAGTCAAGTGTTTTTTGGATAGTTTCCATTCTAATGTAGCGTTTCCTTGTAATTTCTAGCATTTGGGGGATGTCAACAGACAGTTGGTTTGATGGTAAATAACTTTGTAGGAAAGTCCATGTAAACGAGTCCGTGAGTTCGAAACTCACTTTATGAAGTTTCCCTTTCTTTTGCTAAGAAAACATAAAGCTACATATATGTGCAGATTTTTAACAGTTTCTTTTCTTTTCTGTACGTTTTTCTTAGCAATATATACAGTCTAGAAAAAGTAAAAATCACGTTAACGTTTATATTTATATAGTGTTTAAGTGGTTCATTGCTTTTCAAAATATATATTGAGTACCGATACTCATTCGTTAGTTTGACAATCATAATATATTAGCTTGAGGTCGTTGTCCTGTCTTAAAATTCCAAATCCACAAACCTTAAATTTTGACTCCGCTTATGTATGAATCTTTATTATTGTGAAAATTCATTATAATGAAACTATTCGTACACTAGCGGTAAAATTATCCAACCTCCCGACAATTCTTTTATTATTTTCTTTATCTCATGTTATGTGATATTTAACTATCCAACCTCCCTGCAATTCTTTTATTATTTTCTTTATCTCATTTAATGTGATATTTTTTTGGCCACTCTGAAAAGTATAACAATTTCTATATTAAAAAATAGTCAAACTTTAATCATTTAATAAAATAATTTTAATTATATAAATATTTATGGTTCTAAAATGTAGAGCAGGACAAGTTAGGAGGAATTATTTATTATTTACGGAAATAGAGGATTGGGAGAGAGAGGTGCTAACAGTAGGGGCCTATTATATTTATTTTATAAATTGGAAATAAAAAGCCATGTCATTTTGGGTTGTCTGTCTACGTCCCCCTTTCAACATGAGATTTGAAGGAGAAACAAGTGGATAGATTTAGTAGAAGAAGAAGAGGGTTGATTGAATCCCTACAGCTAGCTATTGCCTTGAGATTCTTCATTATCACCACTTTCATCGGTAAAATTTTGGGCCAATTAAATGTAAAAGAATTAGGGTGCCTTTCAATTGGTACTTGCATGTTCGGTTTGAGGGTTTCCTAATTGCCCATCAGTAGTTGTAATATCAATTCTAGTTTCCTCCTTTTGATTGTGTGTAGGCTGATAATGATTTAACACAGGGTCCTCCATGCATGTCCTATTGGAATAGGTCTCCCCTCCCGTATTAGATATAAGTGTGTCATTTACATAACCACTAGTTTTCCAGAGACCATAATCCGTCTGGACAAATTCATTCAGGTTTGTGAGTTGAACCTTAGGGCAAACTCAAATGTCAGAGAGCAGAAGAAGTTGTTTTAGAAAAAGTTAATTGTGATTGTATTATCAAATGAACTTATTACATTCTCTATATCCCAAGCATGACTTAACTAATTTCTCCAATGACGTCTGGCAAACCACAATTCTAATCTCCTAACAATGGTTAATGTACATTTAACTATTCTAACACTCCCCTTCAAGCTTTGTTGGTGCAGAATGATAAGCACTCCAACCTTGTTCACCAAAACTCATGTTGTATTCTTCTAAGCCCTTTGGTTGACAATGTATTGATCTTCTCTGATAAAGTGATAGTCTATTTCTATGTGCGTAACTTCTTTCATTAAATACAGGATTTGCTGCTATCTGTAATTCAGCTTGCTATCACAAAACATATTTACTCGTTGCTTAATACTGATGTTAAGTTCTGTAAATAACTCCAGAAGCTATCTTATTTCTGCAGTAGTTGTAGCTAGACTTCTGTACTCTGCTTCTACAGAACTTCTTGTGACTATTTACTTTTTTGGACTTCCAAGAAGTAAAGGAGTCACCAAACTTCACTAAGAACCATGTAACTGATCTCCTAGTATTTGGACAAGCTGCTAGTCTGCATCCCAGGAACATGTCAGGCTATCTGCTTCTTTATTGCTCATTAAGATCCCCAGTCCCGACATACTTCACGGTTCTCACAGTTGCTTCCCAGTGAGATTGTTTTGGTGCTTGCATGAACTGACTCAGTATCTGCACAACAAAGACAATGTCTGGTCTGGCGATAGTTAAGTCAATCAGCCTGAAGATGCTGATGCATCTTTCAACCCGTGGCAGAGCCAGAATTCATATTAAGGGGTGTCAAAAAATATAGATATGTAGTGACCCAGGTTCGAACCCGTGACATTAGGGACTTTTTGCAACCCTTAACCGCTGCGCTAAGCCTTCAGCTTGTGTTAAGGGGTGTCAACTGGTATACATACCTATAAACCAAAAATTTCACCTATCTGTATAATTTTCCGGCGAAGGGTTGTCGCTTGACACTCCTCGGGCAAAGGTGGCTCCGCCCCTGTTTTCAACACGTCTTCTCCTGTGACTCCAGCATGTTCATCAAATTTTGCAAACAAATTCTGCTGTGATGAACTTCTGATTAGGTCTATTGGAGTTAGCTTAGTTCCTCCCAGTCCCAAATCTGAAATCAACCGAACTGCATACCTCCTTTGATTCAATAGGATCCCTTTACTGGATCTCAACACCTCTATCCCCATGAAGAACCTCAGCTCCCCAAGGTCTTCACCTTAAACTTCTGATATAAAACATCTTTTGTCTCCTGAATCAATGTGTCACATGTCACAGTTTCACTCTGGCTGTATCTAGGATATGTCTATGCTTTCTCTCTACCATCTTATTCTGCTGTGGAGTTTAAACACAACTATTTTTTTTTTGGTTACAACAACTATTTTTATGTATAAGTCCATAAGCATCAAACAGATCAGTGCATTGCTTATTAAAGGATTTCACTCCCACTATATGTTCTAATAATCTTCGCTGATGTATCAAACTGTGTTCTCAACATAGAAAGAAATTTCTGTAAGACTACTATAACATCACTTTTTAACTCAGCAATTGTATGATGTATCCATGTATATATTGAACTATCATCAACAGTTGGCAAGAAAAAATGCTTCCTATTATGAGTAAGAAATATATATGGCTCCTAACATCCATATGCAAAAGATGCAATGGTCTGTCACTTCTAGTTGTGCTCCTAAGAAAAACCAGTCTACTTTGCTCAAGTAGAGGACAAATAGGACATGTATTATTCATAACCAAATCAACAGTTTTATGCTGAAGAAACACTACATTCTTCACGAAACTAATAGAGGCATGTCCTAGTCTTCTATGCCAAATACTTCCTTCCTCTGTAGTTTTCTGGACTGCTGCGGTTAATACATGCTTCAATATCTTTATGTATGCTCATCCTTGAATACATATAAATCGTCTCTTTCTTTACCATAGATCCTCGAATACACCAAAATCAGGAAAGGAAGTGACAAAGCAAGAGTGTTCTTTTGTCAGTTTGGAAACAGACAGGAATTGATCTTGAACTCAGACACTACCAATGTGAGTATATTTGTCTTTTCACCCGTAGGCAAGTGTACCTGTTTTCTATTGCAAGTACTCTACTTAGTTTTAGACTGCGACATATTTAAGGATGCAATAATACGATGAGTAGTCCCTGAGTCAACTATCCATTCACTACAAGAACAATTAGCCAATAACAAAGTAGCAATGCCTACCATATTCACTTGATGCACAATATCATCCTTGTTCGGCATGTTTAGAATCTGTCTATACTGATCCTCGGTAAAGAAGTGTCCTCTTGCAGAACTATCACTATTACTTTTTTCTTCATCCATTTGTGCCAGATTTTCATTTTCAAAGGTTCCAGCCGCTTTATGAGCTGCATATTGCCTTTTTGACTTGAAGTATGCTGGATATCCCATAAGTTTGTAGCAATTTTCTCAGGTGACCAATGTTTTTACAATAATTACACTTGGAAATGGTTTCTTTCCCTTATAAGGCTGTCCTCTACCTGCTTGCATAAAAAATTGATCTCCTTTACCTCCTAATGTTGGGAAAGGACTGGATCTCTGACCGTCATCCTCAATTATCATTGCATACATTTGATTATGTGTCGCTTCAGTAGTTCTCATAACAATCAGCCTCCTCGCTTGATCATATGAGTCATTCAATCTACTGAAAAACTGAAGCAGTCTATGTCTATGTAGGTGCTCAATATGATCCTTCGATTTTACGCATTCACATCTTGGTGATGGCACTAATGCATCATATTCTGCCCAGAGTTACTTCAACCTGGTAAAATATGTCACAGCAGAATCAGTACCTTGTGAAATCGTTGCAATTTCACTATGTAACTAGAATATACGCACTCGATTAACCTTATCAAACCTCTCCTAAAGATCTTCCCACACTACATGAGCTTTCAATGTGTAAACTATTCTACTAAGAAGGTTCTTCAGCAATGTATTCATGATCCAGGAGAGTACAATTGCATTGCATGTCTTCCAGTCCTCATGCAATTCTGTTTTGAAAGAACTATTCTTGCAAGTGCCGGTTCGCAAACCCCAATGTTCTCTTGGCTTGAAGAGTAGTTTGCATCGATCCTTGCCACAATCCAGAGTTTTCTGAACCTGTGAGCTGTGTTCGGAATTAAATCGAACCAGGAGTATCTGAAGGATGCACAAACAGTGGATGTGTGGGGTCAATTTTCTCATTCACCATTGATAAATTGAGAAAACCAAACTTTCCACACCTTCACAGCTAGCACATAGCCAGTTTCTTCTGCTCTGATACCACGTGAGCTGAGCTCGAGCTCAAGTTCTGACTACAATGCCTTAGGACAAACTCAAATGTGTAAGAGAAGACAAGCGAGTGAGAAGAAGATATTTTGGAAAAGTAAATTGTGATTGTATTATCCAATGAAGTGATTACATTCTCTATATATACACAGCTCCTAAGCATGACTTAATTAACTAATTCCTCTAATTAGTTGTAACTAACTCTAACAACCAATGACAGCTGGCTAACCACAGTTTTAACTTCCTAACTACACCTAACTATGGTTTATGTGTTGTTAACTATTCTAATTTCTAACAGGGTTGAGGGTAGTCATTGTTGTTGGCTTCTCATGGGGGGGGTTTTCCACAATATAGTCACTTAGATAGGAGAGATTGATCCTGAAGGGCCTAGAGAGGTAGCAAAGCTACAGTTTGACCTTTTTAGTGTCTTAAAATGCAGTTTAAGTTATCCTGGCTGGATTTTTTGGTCACTGATTTAATAGTTTCCAAATGCATGCCTAAAGAGATAATGTTGCTGAAGCCTTATTTTCCTGCAATTTGTGGTTTTCAATTTTTAAATGACAACTCCTTTGACAATCTTTTCAATTGAGGAAGGATTTGATTTATATCCTTGAACTTGTATGCCTGGAGCTACTTGTTTATAGTGATCTAGAGATGCAAATTTGTATGACAGTTGACTGACATGTGTGCTCTTAGCAAAGTTTTGCTTTGCCTACTGCTAAAGCCAGAGTAGATGCACTTTCTATCTAATTTTCTAAATGAAATCCACGTTATTTGCTCCTAAGTTGAACAAAAGCTTGTAATAGGATTTCCTAGAGATTGATCCAGAATTTGTACCCGTCCACCAACATATCAACCACTGCTAACATGACTCTAATGAAATACAGAATCCAGAACTGCAAAACAACGTCCAATTCCAAATCTGTTGAAATTTCTTCTAAATTACAGGCCCCAAGTCAGGCCTATACTTCTTTGTTCTCCACAAAACACCATAACTAAAGAAAATCATAGCTTCCTGTTACGAAGTTAGGAAATTGTTTTTTTTCTCCACTTGAAGAAGGTAGGATATTATGTATTCTACTATTCTTCTTTCTCTGGTTATTGGGTCCTTTTCCCTAAATGATAGTGTATATATTATTAAATGCTCGGTACATGTAACGGCAACCAGATAGATCAGACTTTGTTTTGTGGTAAACATAATATTCTAATGAATTTTTGGATACCCACATGCTGTACACATTTAGTCCTCTTTCCCTGAACAATGAAGGAAAGAGAATAGAATTGCCCAAAGAAGATGCAGTTCTTCCTTCAAATATGTGTCTATCTTTTTTGAGTGCTTTTGCAAATTTAAGGTGAGCATTCATTCTGTCTTATCTATTTTGAGTGCTTCTGCAAAGTTAAGGTGAGCATGCATTCTTCTTCGATCCTCTGTTGGTGATAAACATGCTCCTTCACCTTCTCTTTTTCCGTTTACTCTTAGTATCTTGAAATAAAATGTCCATGATCCATTTGTTCCATATCCCAATATCATCTTTAATCACCTGCTGCAGAAGCACAGGTTCTTTTCCTACTAGTCTGTAACTTTTATTCCATGATTGGGTTTGTTATTTTTAGTTAGTGACATGATGGTGCAGAATGATTGGAAATGGGTCTTATTTCCTTATCTCGGCTTAGTTTTAGGTTGGAAAACGGACTTCTGTTGTTGGTTTTTAGCTTTTCAGATTTTCTGGTTAAACTTTGCCTCATGATATTATGGGATTTGTTTTTGCATAGATTTACTATTGTAAAAGTTAGCTTCTTCCATCTGACTGATTACTTGTTTATCTTTTTTTCCGGGCGGGTTAGAAAGTTGCTTGTAAATTGTCTAGCATTGATTTAAATTGGTAATTTTGTGTTCTTATAATTTTTTCCTTTCTTTCTTTCTTTCTTTCTTTCATATATGTTACCTTTATCTCATTCTTTAGCAGGAATCTTGTGTGCTTTGCTATGGAAAATTCCAAGGGGCCATCTAGCATGAGAAATATGATGTACAATGGAAAGAGCTCTTTACTGCCTCCCAAAAGTCCGTTTCCTAGCATATCTCCTTCTTATGTAGATTATATCCCTAGTTCTGCTGTCACCCAAAAGGACATTTCAAAATATAGAGATGGTTCACACCATCAGCGAACTTCTTCTGAAAGCTGTCTTATAGAGGAGCAACCATCTTGGTTAGATGATCTTCTTAACGAGCCGGAAACTCCTGTACGCAGAGGTGGCCATAGACGTTCATCTAGTGACTCCTTTACATATTTTGATGCTGCTAACATTACAAACTTAGATTACATAGCTCAAGATGATAACAAATTCAGAAATTTAACTCATGTCCCTTCCTGGGGATCCCAAGACACTGATTATTACAAAAATGCCCGGCATGCAACATTTCATGTTGATCAAAACTCCTCAAATCGACAAAAAAGTAGGGCAAGGGATGCATCTCCAAATGCAATACCACATCCCCGTGGCCTTTCCCCTTTTAGAGAAAATGTCAAGACTCACAGCTTGGGACCATCATGTCCTCCACAACGAGGAGAGAGGCCCAAATCTGCAGGAAGTGACAAGCAGGATTTAGTTGAATCTGTCCCTCCTGATCCAAAGGGATCTGGGGAAAAAAAGGATTCTTCTCACAGCAAGAGCTCTGCATCAGAAACTGACACGAAACGAGCAAAGCAGTAAGTGTAACTAGCTTAGTAACCCCAAAGGAAATAGTTGTGAAGTGAATAAGTATATTTTCAGTATGTTGAAATTTGCAAGAAATCATAATTCCTGTAGCGGTAATAGTTAAGATAATTCTTTGTTTCTGTTTACAGTATAGTTCTTTGTTTCTGTTTCCATGGATTGTCTATCATTGTGTTTTGTTTTCGTTGCATGCCCTTACTATCAGTTTACTGGATGTTTCGGTTAGTTGGAGGCTTATAACCAGGACAGCTGCGATCCATAAATGGGATCTAAATTTTATTAATAAGTAAATTTAACATGTTTTCCTCTGAATCTCTTAATAAGTGCAGTGATAATAAGTCTTGTGCTTCTGATTTTACCTTCTAAAACGTCGAAGATATTATACACTGAACAGGACACTGACCTACAGCCAAAGTAGTAGGGTAGTCTATGCTCTTTCAATTTTTCAAGGGATGGCTATGGTGTTCAAATCTTATCAATCCATAGATGTTGACTAAAATAGGTGGATTTAACATTTAGCAACAAATCTGTTTGATACATATATGTCAGGAACATCTCTTCTTCCCTCCACCTCAACTTACTTGACCGTGTTCTTTTTCTATCCTCTTGAAGTTCCTGGACCCTTTTCCTAAAAGTAATAATTCCTATCTTCAACAACTCAATTTAATGCAAAGACATTAATTATTTTTTTTTGGTAGAAGGTAATTGTATTAAATCTGCAGCACTACAGGAAAAGGAAGTGCTGGAATATCTACAAGTGAGCAAAAAACCAAAAGAAAATCCCTTTCTAATCTTGTAGGAATTCTACAAGATTGAGTATTGATTCCGCCTCACTGACAAGTTCATTTTTACACCAAAATGAAATCAAAACAATTAAACTTGATCTGTTGGATTGAATTTGTTTTCCATCAAGCATCTAGTAATCCCGTCCTTACATGTGGTCAAAAGGACTTATTTTTCCTGTTGCCTTGTTCCAGCACTGAAGTGATCATACAAAAGTTCTCAGCATCACCCATTTAAGGCATTTGATATTCAGATAGATTTGTCATAGTTGATCATTTACAAAAAGGTGGCTTACACTTTCATCTTCCTTTCCACATAAATGACACCTA
Organism: Przewalskia tangutica; assembly: GCA_029844215.1. Lineage (NCBI taxonomy): Eukaryota > Viridiplantae > Streptophyta > Magnoliopsida > Solanales > Solanaceae > Przewalskia > Przewalskia tangutica. The sequence continues at coordinate 96,975,997 of CM056729.1, forward strand.
CTACACAAAATGATACCTCTTCTTTGGAGATTGTCTTGTGTCAAACCAAGAGAAACAAGCCACTTTGAAAGGGGCTTTTGTTTTGCAAAGCTGTGCGATGCAAAGACAGTAATTAATATCACTTTCCCATTATGCGATTTATACTTTAAGTGTAACTAGTAAAGTTGTTGCCATGTGACCAGCGGGTTAAGCCTCTTGCAGAAATGTAGGGTAAGACTGCGTACATTAGAGGCCCTTCCCCGGACCCCGCGCATAGCGGGAGCTACCTTTTTTTTTATACTTGAAAAATTACCCCACTATTGATGCACTGCAATTCTTATTTAGCATACCTCTCTAGCTAACTTCAACGTATCAAGTTACACAGGGCATTTTTTTAATTTTCACACCAATCAAATGGCCATCCGTTATATTATTTGATTGGGGGGGGGGGGGGGGGGTAAGCATTTTGATATTTAGGTGTGGAAGAATATGATTGGTCTACAATTTATCCTCTTTTATTACGGGATTTGCCAACTAATTCACTTATCTGCCATTTGTGCTTTTAGTTGCACATTGTCCAGATGTTATTTAACATATAATGAAGTTTACTTAAAAGAAGGTGTCATGTTTGCAGACAGTTTGCTCAACGGTCACGAGTTCGGAAGCTTCAATACATATCTGAACTGGAAAGAAATGTACAAGTTCTTCAGGCATGTGAAGCTTTAAGTATTATACATAAATGGATGTATGATGGATCTTGTATTTTGTTAAAAATGTTGATCTGATCAATATTTTTATTCCAGGCTGAAGGTTGTGAAGTATCTGCTGAGCTTGAATTCCTTAACCAGCAGAATCTTATTCTCAGCATGGAAAATAAAGCCCTAAAGCAGCGCTTAGAAAATTTAGCTCAAGAACAGCTGATAAAGTATTGTAAGTTTCTTCGTTATCTGTAATACTTTATTGTTGTACCTGCTACTTCCAGTGCTTGAATTGGTGTTGTAAAGTTGAATGACATCTATAATGAGTCGAAACCTAAATAATTGAAAATTAGGGTTGACTTTGATTCAGATGAGCAGGGAAAGTGGGTTTGGTTTTCCTAAGACTGGAAGCATGTTGGAGGAATGGGGATACCTCATGTAATTCCAGAAAGCGTCATTTTCTTGTGGAAAAATGATATCCTGGAAATCTACAACTTCTATAAATTAGTGGTTCTGTCTAGCTTCTTTAGAGCTGTATATGCAGTAGCATGCTTTATTCTTACTGCCTATCACCTTTTGAAAGCATAAACATCTGTTTATTATGAAGGTTGTTTTAACTATGGAAAATAATGTTGGAGTTGAGAATTTAAAAAAATAGAAGAGTTATTGTAGTTGTTCCAACCCAAAATATTGTGCTTCCTGGGAGAGGACCAAAGTTGTTACCTGCTTTTCCAAATGATAACACAACTAGGTCAAAGTTTCTCAAGGAATAAAACCAAAAAGCATCCACTGCAAAATTACCATTGGTTTTTAGATGCTTTTCTGACGTAAGAAGGGGTCCCTCTTTTGTGCTTTCAGGCCTCCAACATTAAAATGTTTACCTTTGGAAACAAAGTAAGCAACAAATAGAAGAGTTGCTACCTACCATGCTTTTATCACTATTAAATAATGGGGTTATAATTTAATAGATTACTGTTGGATTCTGTTTTTTGGGATAGTGGTGATTAAAAAGCTACTAATGTTAATGTAGTAGAAAGTTTATTTTATTAGCTTCTCGGGAAACTAAACCTTGTGAATGTTCTGCGCAGTGGAGCATGAAGTACTGGAAAAAGAAAGAGGAAGACTACGAGCATTGTATCAGCAACAGCAACTGCCACAGTCACAGAAGAAACAGCAATCATCTTCCAGCCATCGGCGCACCACTAGTAGGGATCTCGATCAACAATTTGCAGACCTCTCTTTGAAACACAAAGAGGGTTCTGGCCAACTTCACATGTGATGACTGTGACTGCAGTTAGGACTTTAATCACATCTTCCTGACTGTCTCTCAGTTGATATTGCCTGGCAAAATTACGAAGACAACTTCTATTGTGCATGATCAGAAAGAACTCTTGCCGTCCTTGAGCTCTCTCGACGGCTTTGCCTCTTCCACCTGGCGGTAATTCTAATTTCTGTCATGGTATGTATGCTCAGCTTTGTTTGTTAAGCATAGTGATCTTTTTATGTGCGCCTGGTGGTCAATGCTAGGGAATTGCATTTGTGGCAGTTGACTTACCTGAGGTGATTAATTCCGGCATGAATTCTTTGTATGTTAAATTTATCAGCTTTTTCTGTTGTAAAATTTCCCAGCTACTTGTTTCCTCATTTTTACCTTCTTGGGGTACATTTTCATAAACGTTTGATTTGTAAGCATATTATTGGAGCTCCATCAGCTTATTATTTCCTTTCTTCTTTAGGCTATGAAAGCATTCTGTTTACCCACTTGTTAATGGTACACAGCAAGCAAAACGAAACTTACTGAATACTCGAGGAATTCAAGTTTGAAGTAATTCTTCTCGAACTGATATACTATTGGTTATCTCATTGCTCTAGAGCTATGCATTTATTACCAAGGAAAAAAAAAAGAGAGATAGTAATATCATTGAACTCATGTTAGATCTACTGCATGAGGGATCATCCGGTGGGTTATATCAACAAAAGAAAAGAACTTTTGGGGTTTTAGTTGATCAGGGACACCCGGATTTGAGCATGGGAAAATGGATTATTGTCCTCTTTGCCACTCACTGATGAAAGAGAAATTCGAGAAACATAGAATGAAACCAGAACATATATATGACTTTCAAGTCTACCTCTCAATATTCTCAACGAATTCCTAAAAGAAAAAAAGATTGGGCTGATGAACAAAACTAGTTTATTTTAGAAAAGGACAACTGATTACATGAACCTTGAATTTGACCTATATAACACTATGTCGAGAGCAGGAGTATTTTGTAGGATTGCAGATTCACCGTGCCACTCACATTCACAAAATTCCTGATCAATAGCCATTTCGAAATGGTGGAATGCATAGACGGCTGCTTAAACTTTTTCAATTTTTTTGGTTAGACACCTTAACTAAGGATTGTACGTAAGTTAAAAATTGTACCAATGAGATATATAATACTGACATGACACATCATGTGTAATACACTCTCCTTTCAAAAAGTGAAGAACTCAAACCGTTTTCTTTACTTTCTGTATCTATCTCCTCTAACTTCAATCTGCCTCCATCATATCCACCACCTCGGCCATGCCTCCACCTCCACCACCACCATTATAGTTGCTGCCTCCACCACCGTGAACTAGAGCTAGAAATGAGTTCTTGGATTCAAGTTATTCGCTGAAGCCTGAAGCTATAAAGAATGTCGGAATGAAATGGCTGCCATCTTTGATCTCCTCTCGGAAACGGAAATGAATCCTTCTTCTTGGTGTTGTTTCTAATCTTGCCATCATCTGCCAATAATATATACAACCTACACATTGTCCGAGTTAATTCCTCAAATAGTCATCGAACTAACAAAAAAATCCTTTAAACTAATTTATCATTATAAAGTCATTCAACGTATAGATAAGTCTCTCATAAAATAACTATAGCCAGAAAACCACGTAGGCAAGCCAAAATACCATGTTAGCTCAAATGTAAAGCAAATTAAACTTAAACATCAACTCTACGATTTTACAAAATATATATGTTTAGATCTAGAAATTTAGATAAATACATACATGTCAAATATTACTTTTTATTACATATATATCAAATTTAGAATTCCCTTAACGGAATTTCTAATTTTCCTTTACTAGTGCTTGACATTGAGATGTGCGACCAATCTGGTTATTCCCAAAAAGAATTTTCTTCTAAACCAATAGATAGATTCATATAGAAGTACAGATTAAAGAACCATTTTGATGTTCATCGAATGTCGCATATCCTACTACTAGAGGGGCATGGCCCGTGCTTTTGCAATTTAAAGTTGTGAACTCTTTGTAGTCATTTGGTGGTGAACTATAGCAATAAAGAGTCAAAACAAACGATAAAGTTGCATACATGAAAACATAAAGCTATATATTGGTGAAGAAGTATATTGAATAAGTATCAAGTTTACACTGGAGAATGCCTTCCTAGGTAATATAGGCATTCCACATACCCAAAATAAAATAACACCAGTAATACCTAATAAAACTGGGTTATCCAATCAGATGCCTAATAAAACTGGGCTTATCCAATCAGATTCAGAACAAACATTTCGTTGTTTCATCTCTTAAACAAAAGGCAGAGACTGATAAGTGAAAGCAGTACACACATATGCAGCAGCAATAGAATGGAGTCACACTCACATCCTGCCTGCATTAATCAGATTTTGATCTAGATTGGATCATATAACACATAACATTCATCATGTAACATATTACTAAGAAACCTTTGTCTGATTAGGTCCCATCGATATTTTACATGGAGCATATTCTTGGAAGAATCACATTGACAGGGAATTAAAGACTCCAACAGAAGGAACTATACAGAACTGTTTGTTTGGATAAACAAATGCTAAATTATTCACACCCTCGTCATGCCCATCCATTTCCAAATTAAAAGAGTATAGCCATAATTTTACAATGTCAAAGCAGTTCCTGTAGGGTTTTTTGGGTTCGTGTACGCAGCGGAATTTGAAAATTTAGTTTCAAACCCAACAAACGACGAACCGCAGGATGATTATGCAATGATAAAACACATGAACATACAACATGTATTAAAATATATGCATGTCCTAGAGACAATGGACAAAATGTACTTTATACACATTCATATTTATATTAATGATGATTAATATTATGTCATTTGCATTTGTTGAATTATTAGTTGATTGTTTATAATATTCTATAAATGCATCCCTAGAGTTTACGTGGTTATTAATGATGTGAGAGATTAATATTGTAACGTAAACTCTTAAACTGCCTCGACTAATGATCATCGAAAATGGGATATCGATGATATGCGATACGTCGACATGTAGTCTGCATCATATCCTTAGGGGATGTAGTATGTCTCATTTGCTACGAGTTATGGCAACTCGTGATGGACAAATGAATACTTGTTGAAGTATTGGTATATCCTGCTGATGCACTGTTTTGTTATATATGTCTAAAGTGTCATCGATGTGTGGAAGATAGAAGTCCATAGACTTGAGGTCGATACCACATTGTTTACGGAGTAATGTACTTTGATCCTGTCCTAAGCTCAAATGCCTAATAGGTTGAGACGCGACTTGTTTTGGGTACATTACGAGCTGGATTAAAGGTGGTAGTTGAGCCAAGATTAGGATTCATTCCTCGAATGTATATTCGAGAGAACACTCAGATTCTCATATGGTATTAGGTTGACTAAGTCATTGGTCAACGCAATGGACATGTCTTTGATATGGTCCTGTTGTCAACTAATATAGATGAGAAATAATGATCGAGCTATTTAGATAGACACTTGACAAATCCTAAGCTTGATTGAGTGTGTCGTGAATGAAATAATTTTATCTTCCCATATAGAGGTTCAGTCATAGGTTTCGTGTAACTAAACTTCACATATTGAGTTCGTCTTCCGGCGCAGTCAAGAAGTTTCGTGAAGACCCTAATGTTATTAGTGTCGATTTGTGAAGGCCTGAAGGGTAACACTAAGTCAAGTGTTCCTTCGATTCAAAGATGTAATTAGAAAGAGATTATGTATGTATGTTCGGTTGATGATCGAGACATTAAAAGAAAATAAAATAGAAAACAAAGCAGGAAATGGGACAGGGCCGCGGCGCCTACGCGCGTCAAGTGCCGCGGCGCTTAGGCGTGTCCGAAAATTGACCCAGTCTGTTTTGGTTTTCTGGGCCTGGCCCATTTGGTGAACCCTAACTGTCCTTCTCATCTATAAATAAGAGGGTTCCCGTCACATATTTTCTACCCCAAAACCAAGAGAGTATTCTCTTCTAAAACTCTGCTGGAATTCCTAGCATTCCAAGAGTTAGAAATTATATCAAAGTTTTCAAAATTTGCAAATCGAGGCAAAAGCTTGAAGATTCCAAGATTACTACAAATGTAAGTCTTTGTTCGAAGTATTACATTTTACTTTGTGCTTTACATAATATAATCATACTACAATTTGACCGCCATGTCGGGTTTGAAACATAAATTTTAAAATTTCGCTACGTGTACGAACCCGACAAATCGTCTACAGTGGTATCAGAGCCTGAGCTATTTTGTGTGATTATATGATGAATATTAATAATAATATGGGTTAGGATTTTTTTAGATCTAATTTTATGTCGTTTAGAAGCTTTAAAATCCTAAATTTTTAGAACGCATAGTCCTTGTAATCGGATCTATTAAAATAATAATGTAATCGAGGAAGTCATTTCGATCTAACTCTTCTAAGTTGATATGCGTTATCCGATTCGTTTATAGCATGGTGCATTGAAATGAAGAATGAGAAGAGATTTGATGATGGTCGATGAACGTGTTGTTTGATGGTGATGAAGATACAAGGATAGATCTGAAAATCTGACCCTAAACCAGTTTTAGGGCTTCGAATTTTCAGTTTCTGCGTTTCTGGGGTTGAGGCACCGCGGCTCCGCGATGGAGTGTCGTGGCTCTGCCCTGATGACGCCAGAGGCGCCGCGGCGCTGTTCATCCAGAAAGCTTAAAATTAATTTTCGGACTTACGTTAGGGCCGCGACGCTGACGAGAAAATCTTCGAACCGCTCGAGGCACCGCGCGCTGGCGATCATTTTGCGTAACTGGTTATCGCTCGAGGCGCCATGGCGCCACCTGTTAGGGCCGCGACGCTGATGAACATTTTTCCAGATTTAGTTCACTGCCTCCGAGGGGCCGCGGCGCTGTCGACGATAATTTTATTTTATTTTTAATTTTCGGAATCAGAAACTGAAGTTATAATATTCTGGTTCTGAAGTTTCAATAATGACAGAATCTGAAAATATAAGTTTTAATTGGATAGATTTGGTCCTTTTCGGACAGATCTGTAATTAAACAAAGTTTCTGAAAATTGATTTTAAATATAGAAATTGCAAACAGGTCACTGAAACTTGAAAATATTTTTTGAGAGTTAAAAATTGTATTTACTGAATTTAATGGGGTTCAAATTGAACTTTTAAATTCTTGAGGGTTTGCTCGCAAAAGCCAAATTTACTTAGGTACTTAAATGCAGTCGTGTAATGGGGTTGACTTGTTTAGATGAGTCTTGGCGCCAAAGTGTCGGACTAACCTAAAGACACAAGATTAAAATAAAATATATTTAATCAAACCAAGAGTTGCGAATAAGCTTTGCAATTGGTTGAGGACCTACCGAAATGTGCTATTGAAGTTATCAGCCAAAGTAAACGCGGATATAACATATTTTTGGATCTTGGCCCATTATGACCTTAAAATGATTTAGGTCCGTATTCTACCTTGGGGTCGTAGAAGTATACTAAAATAGTGGGAGCTAATTGAACAAAAGACCATGTTAAATTAGTTCATAAATGAATGTGTATAATAAGGAGAATGAATTTTGATTGCATTTTCCTGTCTATCTATGTCTTCATATCTTCCATATGTCGAATTTCTAATTGAAAATGCTGATGGAATAGAACAGATTGACTGGACCCAATTATATCGATTGACTCAGGAATGTTAGGATCGTCATGAGACAAGAGAAAATTGAGTATGTGTTGGACAGAGTATTCCCTACAGTGCCTGTCGAAAACTCTATCGAGTATGCCACATTTTATAAAGTTGCTTATGAGAAGCATTATGATGATGCCACTTCGGCACAATGTTTGATGTTGTCTTCCATGTCACCGGAATTACAGAGACAGCATGAGCACATGTGTCCCAATGAAATGTTAGAACATTTAAAGAGTCTCTATGACTCTCAGTCTCAAACCATGGAGTATGAGTTGCTTATAGAACTCTTTAAATGTAGACTCAATGAAAGGGGTCAGGTGTCTCCACATGTGCTGAAAATAATTGGGTTGATCGAAAGGTTGACCTCCATTGATATAAAGTTTCACGTCAGAGTAGCCTCCACCCTTATCCTACATTCACTTCCACGTTCGTTTGAGAGTTTCAGAATAAACTATATTATGAATGGAACTAAGGCGAAGTTGCCGGAGTTGCACAATATGTTGAAAACCTTCGAATCTTCGATCTCCAAGAGCAAACCTGTGCTCATGGTTAACTCCTCTAGTCATCCCAAACCGAAAGGTAAGGGACCTCAAAAGAGGAAGGGCAAAGTTGTCGCTGCGCCCACAATAATGAAGCCCAACGGAGGGGAGAAGAAGAAGAAGAAACTCCCGGCTGTGGATGTATGCATGAAATGCAATAGGAAAGGGCACTAGAGGAAGGACTGTACTTCTCCAAGAGGAGGGAAGGCACCTGGTGCTCCATCCTCTAGTGGACAAGGTATGTTTGTAATTGAAATAAATCTATCTATTAATGATTCTCATTCTTGGGTACTAGATACCTCTTGTGGCTCACACATTTGTACAAATGTGCAGGGGCTAACTGACAGCAGGAAGGTCGGGCCTCGAGAGGTGGACCTGCGTGTCGGAAATGGAGCACGAGTTGATGCTGAGCGCATGGGAACTTATATATTAGATTTACCTTCCGACAAAGTTTTAATGTTAAACAATTGTTTTTATGTTCCCTCATTGACGAGGAACATTATTTCCATTCCTGTTTAGACATTGAGGGCTTTTCCTCAAGCATTTCTAATGGCAATATGATTTTGACTTTTGATGATGTTGTGTATGGAATTGCGCCTCTTGTGAATGGATTGTATACATTAAACTGCAGCCGGGAAATTTTCAATGTACAAAACAAAAGAGCTAAGATAAGTGATAGAAATTCTACCTACCTGTGGCATTGTAGACTTGGTCATATCAATCAAACGAGGATAGAACGGTTGAGGAAATTAAATTACCTTGAATCATTTGACTTACAATCTTATGGTAACTGTGAATCCTGTTTGAAAGGTAAGATGACCATTAAACCTCTTTCTGGAAAGGGGATCTGTACCAAGGAGGTGCTCGAGTTGGTACATACTGATGTATATGGACCATTTTCGACTCAAGTCAGAGAAGGTTTCTCCTACTTCATTACTTTTACAGATGACTTGACAATGTATGGATATGTGTATCTTATGAGACACAAATCCGAGGCCTTCAAAAAGTTTAAGGAGTATAAGTGTGAGGTAGAGAAACAACTCTCAAAGAGTATCAAGACTCTTCGATCTGATCGAGGAGTTGAATACTTAAGTAAAGAATTTCTAGATTACTTAAAGCTACATGGAGTTCATTCGGAATGGACACCTCCTGGAACACCACAAATGAATGGTGTTTTTGAGAGGAGAAACCGAACCTTGCTTGACATGGTTCGATCCATGATGAGCTTTTCAGCTCTACCTACATACCTTTGGGGATACGCTATACTAACCTCGATATATGTTCTGAACAGAGTTCCTTCTAAATCAGTTGAAAAGACGCCATATGAGGTATGGTGTGGCAAGAAGCCATCACTTAGACACATGAGGCCCTGGGGGTGTCCTGCATATGTCAAGACGTTAATCACTGATAAGTTGGAGTAAAAGAGTGAGAAATGTTACTTCGTAGGGTATCCAAAGGAAACTAAGGGATACTACTTCTATCTTCCTGGAGAACATAAGATAATTGTTTTCAGGAATGCAACTTTCCTTAAAGATGAATATGTCTACAAGGAAGAGAGTTTCACAGAGATAGAACTTGAAGAAATTCAAGAACAAAGTAACATAAAGGTTGAATCCTTGCCGAGTGAACAAGGTAAAGATTTAGTGGGAGCTTTTGGCGAAGATTGAGTACTTATGGTACGCCCTTCGGCCGGTGGAAGTTCTACGAAGAATGGTGCAGAAATACAAGATCCCCATGCACAGACCTTGGGAGCAAGTGCACTAGTTGCACCTCCTCTCATTCAGAAAAGACATGAAAATGATATTCCTGAAAGCTTTAATGTTGGTAGATCAACCAACACACAATAATCTTCTCACAATCAGAACATACATGGAACTGGACTATAAGACACTCAACTCCGCAGGTCTACTAGAACTCATCGTCCTCTGGAAAGACTAAATCTACTTATGAAAACACAAAATGAGTTAGATATTCCCGATGATGATGAGCCTACAACCTACATCGAAGCAATGCTAGACATTGATTCTAAGAGATGGCAAGAAGCCATGAAATCCGAGATGAAATCTATATATATCAATCAAGTGTGGAACATGGTTGATTTGCCAAATGGGGTTAAACCCATATGATGCAAATGGGTCTTCAAGAAGAAGATTGATGCATTTGGCAAGATTCAGACTTATAAGGCTAGAATAGTGGCTAAAGGTTTTAATCAACGTCTTGGTGTGGATTATGATGAAACCTTTTCACCTATTGCTAAGATTAAGTCTATTTGGATTTTGCTTGCGATAGCTTCACATTATGATTATGACATTTGGCAGATGGACGTCAAAACTGCATTCCTCAATGGTAATCTAATTGAGAAAGTGTATATGAAATAACCCGAGGGTTTTTCATCCGAGTCCAGACCAAATACTATGTGCAAGCTACAGAAGTCCATTTATGGACTTAAGCAAGCCTCTAGGAGTTGAAATATTTGCTTTGACAAGGCTATCAAATATTTTGATTTCGTCAGAAGCAAAGAGGATCCTTGTGTTTATTTCAAACACAAGGATGAGGGTATTGTCTTCATTGTTATATATTTGATGACATATTGATAATGAGAGACAATAATGCTCTCATGTAGTCAGTTAAGGAATGGTTGTCTGATACCTTCATGATGAAGGATTTAGGTGAAGGCTGCTACATTCTGGTGAAGGATTAAGTATCTCAAACGTACTAAAGATTACTTCTTAGTCTATGGTGAAGATAATAAGCTATTGCCACTGGGTATACTGATGCTAGTTTCCAGACAGATGTTGATGATTTCAAATCTCAGTCTGGTTACACGTTCGTTTTCAATGGAGGAGCAGTGAGATGGAAGAGTTCCAAATAAGCTACAGCTGCTGATTCGACTACTGAAGTAGAGTACATTTCTGGATCGGAAGCTGCTAAAGAAGCTGTCGCGATTTATGAGTTCCTGAAGCAGCTAGGGATTGTTCTGAGTGCTGGTTGTCCAATAATTATTTATTGTGACAACACTGGTGCGATTGCACATGCAAAGGAGCCAAGATCAATAAACAGAAACAAGCATGTACCAAGAAAGTACCACATTCTCAGAGTGATGGTGGAGGCTGAAGATATTAGATTATGTTCCCACTGACAATAATCTAGCAGACCTATTTACTAAACCATTAAACTTGGTTAAGCGTAATGGTCATTTTGAGAACATGGGTATTAGATATGTTGGTGATTGGCTCTAGGCCAAGTGGAAGATTGAAAGTATATGTATGTCCTAGAGACAATCAGTATTAGGACAAAATGTATTTTATACACATTCGTATTTATATTATGGCATTTGCATTTGTTGAATTATTAGTTGATTGTTTATAATATTCTATAAATGCATCCCTAGAGTTTACGTGGTTATTAATGATGTGAGAGATTAATATTGTAACGTAAACTCTTAAACTGCCTCGACTAATGATCATCGAAAATAGGATGTTGATGATATGTGATACGTGGACATGTGGTCTGCATCATATCCTTAGGGGATGTAGTATGTATCACTTGCTATAAGTTATGGCAACTCGTGATGGATAATTGTTGAAGTATTGGTATACCCTGCTGATGCACTGTTTTGTTATATATGTCTAAAGTGTCATCGGCGTGTGGGAGAGAGAAGTCCTTAGACTTGACGTCGATACCACCTTGTTTACGGAGTAATGTACTTTGATTCTGTCCTAAGCTCAAATTCCTTATAGGTTGAGATGCGACTTGTTTTGGTTACATTACGAAGTGGATTAAAGGTGGTAGTTGAGCCAAGATTAAGATTCATTCCTCAAATGTATATTCGAGAGAACACTCAGATTCTCATATGGTATTAGGTTGACTAAGTCATTGGCCAACGCAATGGACATGTCTTTGATATGGTCCTGTTGTCAACTAATATAGATGAGAAATAATGATCGAGCCATTTGGATAGACACTTGACAAATCCTAAGCTTGATTGAGTGTGTCGTGAATGAAAGGATTTTATCTTCCCATATAGAGGTTCAGTCACAGGTTTCGTGTAACTAAACTTCACATATTGAGTTCGTCTTCCGGCGCAGTCAAGAAGTTTCGTGAAGACCCTAATGTTATTAGTGTCGATATGTGAAGGCCTGAAGGGTAACACTAAGTCAAGTGTTCCATCGATTCAAGGTTATAATTAGAAGGAGATTATGTATATATGTTCGGTTGATGACCGAGACATTAAAAGAAAATAAAATAGAAAACAAAGTAGGAAATAGGATAGGGCTGCGGCGCCATGGTCTCAAGGCCACGACGCCAACGCGCGTCAAGCGTCGCAGCGCCACTTATGCAGCGCCGTGGCGCTTAGGCGCGTCCAGTGGGTCCAAAAATTGACCCAGTCTGTTTTGGTTTTCTGGACCTAGCCCATTTGGGGAACCCTAGCTATCCTTCTCAACTATAAATAAGAGGGTTCCCGTCACATATTTTCTACCCCAAAACCAAGAGAGTATTCTCTTCTAAAACTCTGCTGGAATTCCTAGCATTCCAAGAGTTAGAAATGACATCAAAGTTTCCAGAACTTGCAAATCGAGGAACATTTGCGTGCACACCCTCAATGTACACAAAAGCTTGAATATTCCGAGATTGCTACAAATATAAGTCTTCGTTCGAAGTATTACATTTTACTTCGTGCTTTACATTATATAATCATACTATAGTTTGATCGCCATGTCGGGTTTGAAACATAAATTTTCAAATTCTGTTGCGTGTACGAATCCGACAAATCACCTACAATGTATAATGTAACTGTAATACATCGATCGAATACTTACGGTTTGTATAAATCTGGAATCTTTTAGTATTATTTCCGAGGGTGAGCACACAATTGTTCCTCGATTGCAAGTTCCAAGAACTCCAATGTAATTCCTCTTTCGAACAACTAGGAAATTCGATAGAGGTTCGAGAGGATATTGTAAGACTAAATCTCTAAGACTTAGAATGATTTGTGAAATCCAGTGTATAGAATAATGATATAAGGCATGTATTTATAGATGTGTTTTAAACCTAAAACGCAGCTAGGGTTACATGGGGTGACCTGGGTATCACGAGGCGCAGCTGGTCACCGATCGCCCACTTCGCGCGCTATGGCGCCGCGACCTTGGTACCATGCGCCGCCCCTAGTCCAATTTTGCCTCGTTTTAATTTTAATTAAATGTGAAATCTAATCTCAACTTAATTAAATAATCATTATTCATTAAAATGTCTCGATCATAAATCGAACATTTATATTCTCTCATTACATCCTTAGATCGATGGAATAATTGACTTAGTGTTACCCTACATGCCTTCATATATCGACACTAATCATATTAAGGTCTACACGGAACTCCTAGACGGCGCCAGAAGACGAACTCAATATGTGAAGTATAGTTACACGAATCTGGTAAACTGAACCTCTATGTGGGAAGATAAAATCCTTTCATTCACGACACACTCGATCAAGCTTAGGATCTCCCAAGTGTCTATCCAAATCGCTTGATCATTACATCTCATCTATATTGGTTGACAACAAGACCATATCCTAGATATTTCTACTGCATTGGCCAACGACTTAGTCAACCTAATATCATATGATAATATGTTGTGGGGCCCACGAGATTTTGTTATATTTTGGCCAAGTATAGAATTATTTTGTGAAAGAATTATTTTGTACCAATAGGAGGGTGACACGTGTCACCCCCACTTATCTTGCAAGACTTTGACTCACATTAGATCTAGATGGAATCAGGCGTAGACGGAGGAACCGTCCTAGAAAGTAGGAGAATTTTTCGGGTTTCTAGCACTAAAAAATAGAAATTTAGACGTTTTCTCGGGATATTTTGAGACTTGAGGACAAGTGGACATGAGTCCCACTCCACTTGGCATTACACTTGGATAAATATCCAAGTCTTGCAAGACTTGGACATTATACACTTATCAATTTAGCTCTCATCTTCTCCCTTTGAGCTCCATTTTCGAAAATATCCATAGACAAAGATCAACAAGTGTTGACAAGTTTCTTTCTCCAAGATTAGCTCCTAAACCAAGTGCTAAAACAAGTTAACTCTCCAAACCCTCCAAATCTTGTGTTGGCCGAATATGAGGGTGAAACCCTAGCTTGATTCATCGACTTTTTGGATGTAAAACGTGAAGGGAAGTTAGTTACAAGGTTGTAGGGGATACATATATGTGATTGGAACTTGATGAAGTGGATCGAAGCAAAAACTGTGGGCCAATCTTACCCGGGCTGTTTTTACCGATTTTGGAGCCAAAAATAAGGTAATGACTCTTCTTCTTTTAAAGTAATTGGATATTACTTACTGTTGATATGTATGGATGAACTTGTACTAAAATAATGAAGATTAAAAAAAATTTGGACAATATTTGGAAGTGAGGCCGAGACAAGGCCATTTTGGCGTCGTTAGATTCGTTGGTTATTATTGTTGTTAATTACACTTGTCACATGTTAAAATGAAGTAATATGGTTGTTGATAAGTTGATATATCATATATAGAAGTGTTAGAACTAGAATTGGAATAAAATGGATTAAGGAAAGAGTTATCGGATTGTAGTTGTTGGCCGCATATTCTATAAAACTGTTGGACGTTATTATACAGTTTTTGGGAACTATTTTAGGGCGTTGGAATTCTGGAAATTCAGCCCTCATTATGTATGTTTAAGTATGGAAATTTCTAATGAAAGTCTTAAGAGATAAGGGTATAAAAGGGTGTTAAAAGGCTTCACATTGTACCCTTAATGTTGATTAATTGCGGACTATTTTTATGGACTTTTTATATATGATTGTGTGGCCGAATTTTACACGTCTAGTAGGCGTGTAATCCCCTTTGGTTGTTGTATGGATTGTGCCCTTAGTTGGGGCTTGTTGGTTGTTGAAATTGAGCCTTGAAAAAAGGTGGAAAAGTACGTAGAAACAAATGAAGTGCTGTCCAACTTTTTGTAGAAATGGGAACTTTACTTAGTCCATAACCTACCCTTAAAGGCATGTAGTTGATAGACATGCTATTATCATTATATTTTAAAGTGCTACGGGAGGCGTATTCCACTTAACGGATTGGTAGAAGAACGATAAGGTATGTGAACCTCTTCCTTCTCTCATTTGGCATGTTCTACGTGTGAACCATAATTGTGGTATTGTTTCAAAAGTTATTCTACTCTTAGAAGTTAAGGAGTATTCATGTTGTTGATTCTATGCTAAAGGCATGTCTAATTATTCTTAAGTCTTTACCAAGTCTTATGGGAGATGTTGGTAAGAGTTTTTAGTATGATTTGGTGTCGAGTTGGTACAGACGACAAGTGTTAGTATGTGGAACTCTTCCTATCTTTCTTTGAGCATGAACCTTATAAAATGTGTGTACGGTGGACGTACTTGTTTTAAATGAAATCAGATTCCTTGTAGTATATGAAAGATGTTACTTGATTTTAAGAGTATGAGTTACTTGGTTTTGAGAGTATAAGTACTTGGTTTTAAGAGTATATGTTACTTGGTTTTGAAAGTATAAGTTGCTTGATTTTATAAGTGGAAATTACTTGATTGATTTAAAGAGAAGAGGTAACTTGATTTAAAGGTATGAGTTACTTGATTTTAAAAGTGTAAGTAACTTGATTTTAAAAGTGAAAGTGTCTTGATGCTACAAGTGCTAGTATCTCGGGGTTTTATAAAGGAAAGAAGGTATAGTGAACGTACGTAGTACTTTTGGGTTCAACTCCCTTATATTGCATGATATGATTCTTTCTATAAGAATGGATGTACATAGTACTTTGGGTTCAATTTTCCTAATTTTACATGACATGATAATGCCTTGACTTTTCTAAAATCATAGTTCATTCATTTTTTTATATGGAGAGTCAAAAGATGTTTTTAAATTTCATTCGATTGCATTGATACATCGAGTCCCACAACGGGCCGGGTTATTTTATAGATGCAATACACCGAGTCCCGCAAATGGGTCGGTTTACGTCATATAAATATTATTACACCGAATCCCACAGATGGGCCGGGTTACATTATACAAAAGATTACACCGAGCCCCATAATGGGCCGGGTTATGTCATGTAGATGCATACATCGAGTCCCATCATGGGTCGGGTTACGTTATATTGCTGCATACACCGATCCCCACAAATGGGCCGGGTTACATCATATTGCATCATCACACCGAGTCCCACAAATGGGTCGGGTTATGTCATATTGCATCATCACACCGAGTCCCACAGATGAGCCGAGTTATGTCACATATTGCATCATTACACCGAGTCTCACAAATGGGCCGAGTTACGTCACATGTTGAATCATACACCGAGTCCCGCAAATGGGCCGGGTTACGTCACACATATTGATAATTACATCGAGCCCTAAAATAGGCCGGGTTACGTTATATTGATGATTCCATCGAGTCCCTCAATAAAGGGTCGGTTTATGTTATATGAGATACGTCATCTATATGTATCTGAACTTGATGATTCTCTGAGTAAAACATTCATGATGTTGATATGACTCGAATTGAAAAGGTACGATTGATTTCATATTTGAAATGGTATTGATTTTATAATTTGAAATGACACGGTTGGTCTCACTTTTAAAAAGGCATATTTTAAAAGGTACAGTTGGCTCTTATTTATTATGGCACGGTTGGTTCTGGTATTTGATTTTCATACCATGTCATTCTTTGTACAGTTATGATCATGTCTATTGTACTTCATGATTACATACTTGGTACCTTGTGGTACTGACCCCCTTCGGGGGGCTGCATTCATGCCCGCAGGTATTAGGTACTCAGTTGGGTGATCCGCGAGCTTAGGATCTCCGCTCAGCTTTCAGAGAGGTAGCTCCATTATTACGGAGTTTCCATGTTGGTACAAAGTTGTATTATGGTTTTATGTACATTCATGGGTACGACGGGGCCTTGTACCATCACAGTTATGTGTCCAAACTCTTAGAGGTCTGTATTCATATGTGGGCTGGACTTATGTACATATGTGGTTTCTGTCACGACCCGACCCCGGGCCGCGACTAGTGCCCTACCTGGGCACCCTTCTAATCATACAACATAGTAAACTGCGGAAGATAAATAACACACTTTTTTTTTAAACTAAGGCCAAGCCGATAAGGCTGCCATAATCATAAAAATTACCCGAAAGGGTCTACACTGTTTAATAATGTAAAAAAAACAACTCTAGCCACCCAATTTACGATGAATACAGCACCTCTAAGATTTGAACAACTACTATGACGGACAAGGCTCATTGCACTTCAATATACATAGCCATGACAACTCCTAACATCGAGCCATCTCAAAAGCTGAACCAAGATCCTAAGCTCGCGGATCCACAACTGTGTACCTAAACATGCGGACATGAGCGCACTTCAAGAGGGTCAGCATAACAAATTTAATATGGAACGGAAAATAAGGTACAAGAAACAAATCATAATCAGACAAAAGAATGACAGGCAAGTATAAAAGTGGTACATACGGATCCTACCGTGTCATTACCATCTCGTGAACTTAATCGTACCTTATTATCTTTTCCCATTTTTACATAAAAGTTATATTCAAATTCTTACGCAATTGCTTAGGAAATACCGTCAAGTTCATTACCATATCACGTACTAACCTGGCAGAACATAAATCGGCACTTTATGGAGGGACACCTATATCGCCTTACCTAACTGGGACGCGATAAAGTCACATAAGTCCGCATAGAGGTATCGCCCGCCCATTCCTCGACGCGATAATGTCGTATAGTCCGCCCATAAAGGTATCTCGCCCAACCCATTTCGGGACGCGATAATGTCGTATAGTGCGCCCATAAAGGTATCTTGCCCGACCCATTTCGACGCGATAATGTCATATAGTTGCCCATAAAGGTATCGCCCGCCCATTTCGGGACGCGATAATGTCGTATAGTCCGCCCATAAAGGTATCTCGCTCGCCCATTTCGGACGCGATAATGTCATATAGTTTGCCCATAAAGGTATCTCGCCCGACCCATTTTGGACGCGATAATGTCATATAGTCCGCCCATAAAGGTATACCGCTCGCCCATTTCTCGACGCGATAATGTCGTATAGTCCGCCCATAAGGTATCTCGCCCGACCCATTTCTCGGACGCGATAATGTCATATAGTCGCCCATAAAGGTATCTCGCCCGACCCATTTCTCGGGACGCGATAATGTCATATAGTCCGCCCATAAAGGTATACCGCCCGCCCATTTCTCGACGCGATAATGTCATATAAAATCCGAATTTAACCCAACGTACACGACCTCCACTCCTTTAGAAAGACTCTTTTCAAATAAAACTTCCCAGATACTAACAACCGTAGTATCAAGTCATATCCACCTTTCAAGACAAGTCACAATACCTTTTTAGAAATATAATTACCGGCTTCTAAATCAAGTGACTTCTTTCTTAAAAACCTTAAGCAATTGGTACCTTTAAAACAATTTGCCCTTCTTTATTTCAAATCATTTCTTTGCTTACATTACTGAAGAAAACCATTCTTTTAATCTTCCATAAAGTTGTTATAACCACTTCCCATAAAGCCGTTATAACTCTTTATGTCTTAGACAAATTCATTCCTTTTATAACCAAGAGACTTATACTTTCAAATCAAATCACATAGCTTTCAAAATACTTCAAGTCTCTTAACTTTTAAGAAAACAAGTTTCTTAACTTTAGAATGGCAAGAAATCAATACTTTCCAAATCAAGTATTCTTTACTTGTAAATCAATTCATTTCTTCCTTTAAGAATCAAGTCCCATAACTTGAAAAATAAAGTCCCTTAACCTTTTAAAAAATTTGATGTCCATAGTCTTAAAACTTCATACGTAAATTCTTATAAATTAAGTAACATATACTTTGGTGCGTTGTGAATAAGTTATACTTATTTATAACAATCTTAATCAAGTAGCCAAGATCTAGAAAATGTAATACAATTTTGTCTTATCTTAGCTTCTATGCAGATGGAGAATTCTACTTGTTTTAACTTAATTAATTGTCATTACATTTTCCTTTATTAACGTTGCAGTGGCTTGTTCGATACTTATTCTCATTTGTGCCGTAACTTAGCCAAGTCAACTTGGCTCCAAAATACCTCCTAACGACTCTTACCAACATCCCCCATAAGACTTGGTAAGAACTTAGGATAACTTAGACATAACCCTTACGTAGAGTAAATCAACATACATACTTCTTAACTTCTAAGAGTAGAAGGAATCATGAAATAATACCACATGTATATTCCATACGTAGAATCATGTCAAAAGAAGGAAGAGGTTCACATACCTCGCGACGATTATCGACAAGTAGAAAAATGCTCCAAAGTACTTCAACCTTGATAGCTATTCCATCCTTCAAGTAGAATACGCTATACTAGTACTTCCACCTATAATGACCATAATACGCCCATTAAACCTCTAGCTTCGAACGTAGAATATTCTAAGTACAAGGTCACTAAATTCTACGGAAAATCGGGCAGCAGTTCCTTTGTTTCTACATATTTTGCCACCTTTTTCAAGGCCGAATTCAATAACTAAACATGCCACATTTAAGGCTCAACATTCCAACCAATCAAAAGGGGATTACACGCCTACAAGACGTGTAAAATTCCGCCCCACAAATGATACAAAACAATCCAATTCTCGGCTACAACAACACTACTTCTCTTTCAATTTCTTTTTCAATACAAGTTGTTATTCCAACATGCTACATAGTCATAAACAACTTCAACAACTATAATTCCCTCTTTATATAACATGTAACAACTAAACTAGTAACCAAATTGAATTACAATCTTAAGGGCTAACATACTAGTTTTCGGATTAGGGTTCCAATAGTCAAAATACTTATCAAACTTCATAAAATATACCTCATTCTGGCTAATATCCAAAGCTACAACAATACGTAATCGCAATTACTAAAACGACAAGAATTATACCTTTACAAGCCCTTAATACTTCCAAGATTCAAAGTCGCTCCTTAGCAATTCTTAGCTCCCTTTTCTTATGTTCCAATCCGCTCCAAGCACTCCTTAGAAGCCTATGAAGAACTCATCTTCAAGTTCCAACTTCAAAGTTGAAGAACTCCTTAAGTTTCCGTCTTGCGACTAATACGAAAACACCACTTTTCCGGGATCTTTTGTTACACCCCGTAGTTTCAGGGTATGTATATGAGGACGTACGTACGAGAATACGACAGTAATTTTGGAAAGAAAGAAAGATGTGATTTTTTTCGACGTAAAAGTTTCCGGATTTTGTGAAGGAAAAAGGTTCGTTAATGGGAATTGGATTCCCAGATTTGGTATTTGGACTTCTTGGATTATATTAGAATTTTGGGATTTTATTTTCGGAAATGGTCACGTGGGGCCCACGGGAGAAATTTACGGTTTTGTGGGGCCCACTTTGTTTTCGGGATTTTCGGTATTTTGGGTATTTTCGTAAGACGAAATATTTTGGACGAGTAGGGGGGCGACACGTGTCACCCCCATGTGGCCAAGGGTGGCCGAAATCTTGTGGACAAGTGGCCTTGGCCGAATTGGCTTGCCAAGTGTCTAGCCACTTGTCCCAAGTCTTGTGTAGACTTGTGGCACCACACTTGTACCCCAATCTCACCACACACTTGCCTTGATCTTGGCCCTTGATTTCTCTATAAATACCCCCCTTGATAGCAAGACTTCTTCATCCAAACTTGAGATAATTTCCAAGACAAAAATACTCCCTCCCTCTTGAGTGTAGCTCTCGTCCATGGGCTGATTTTAGGAGCTAATGTTGTCCAAAAATTCTTAAACTTTTAAGTGTTCTTCCTTAGGGTGTTAGGAAGATTGTGTACCAAGAGTTGGAAAAGATTTCACACCCCTAGCCTAGAAACCTTGCCTTGGCCGAAACTTGCCATAATTTGAGCCTAAGTGTTCTTCAATTTTTAGAGTTGGATCTTGAAGAGGAGTTGGTTAGGAGCTTCTAAGGGTTGCTTGGAGCGGGTTGGAACGTAAGGAATTGGAGCTAAACGTTGCTCAGGATCGACTTATTAATCTTGGATAATTTTGGGCTTATCGAGGTATTGATCTATGTCCCCCTATTGTAATTGGATATTACATGTTGTAGTAGTTATACTTGAGTATATTATATGAGGAAAGAAGATTGATAGAATTGAACTGTATTTACATTGGACTGTATTTACAGTAGACTTGTAGTATTATTGTGAGGCAGTATCGTACACGTCCGGTTAGACGTGTAACCCCCTTGGAGTTGTTGGCTTGGTAGCGGGCCTTGATAGAGGAGGAGATTTATGTGGTCATGCGGGGAGGCGCCGAATTTTCCGTAGAATATGGAACCTTGTATTTAGAAATGTTCTACGAAGGGATCTAGAAGTTGATAGACGTTTTGTGACCTTTATAGGTTGAAGTTCTACGAGTAGCGTATTCTACTTGAAGGGTGGAAAAGGCTAGCAGGGTTATAATACTTTGGAGCGTTTTGCTAATTGTCGATAATCGTCGCGAGGTATGTGAACCTCTTCCTATCTTTTCTAGCATGATGTTGTGAACTATGTAGTACGGTAGACGTACGTGTGCTAAACGAATTTGGTTGGTTTAAAACATAAAGTGTTATAATAGCTTTATGGGAAGTTAGTTATAACGACTTTATGTAGGTAAAAGAACGGTGTGTTGATTTTCGAAGTTAAGAGACTTGATCTTAAAAGATAAGAGACTTAACTTATAAATGACTTTTTATGAAATGTTAAGGACTTGAATTATTAATAAGCTGTGAAACCGCATTCATGAGTAATGTGTACTTGTTCTTAAAAAGGATAATGTCATATTGATTTCGGAAATGAGAATAAGTAGCGAACAAACCACTGCAGCGTTAATAAAGGAAAATGTATTGACAAATAATTATATTAAAACAAGTAGAATCCTCCATCTGCATAGAAGTTAAGATAAGACAAAATTGTATTACATTTTCTAGATCATGGCTGCTTTAATAAGATTGTTATAAACAAAAATAAACTACTCACACATAAGGCATATGTTACTCAAATTGTTTTAAAAGAGATTACGTTATTAAGTGATTAAGACTATGAACTATGGAATCTTTCGAAAATAAGAGACTTGAGTATTTGAAATTATGCAACTTGAACTTTTGGAAAAGAATGTTGTTACTTGATTTTAAAAAAAGGAAAGTGTTTTGGTTTAAAAAGGAGGGCATGATATTGCCTTAGTTTGATTTAAAAGAAAAGCATGGTATTATCTTAATCTGTCTTAAAAGAGAGTTTAAAGGTTATGACCGATTCTACCTCGAGTCCCATGAGATGGGCCGAGACATGACGATTTTACATCGAGTCCCATGAGATGGGCCGAGACATGACGATTTTACATCGAGTCCCATGAGATGGGCCGAGACATGATGAATTTACATCGAGTCCCATGAGATGGGCCGAGACATGACGATTTTACATCGAGTCTCATGAGATGGGCCGAGACATGACGATTTTACATCGAGTCCCATGAGATGGGCCGAGACATGACGATTTTACATCGAGTCCCATGAGATGGGCCGAGACATGACGATTTTACATCGAGTTCCATGAGATGGGTCGAGACATGACGATTTTACATCGAGTCTCATGAGATGGGCCGAGACATGACGATTTTACATCGAGTCCCATGAGATGGGCCGAGACATGACGATTTTACATCGAGTCCCATGAGATGGGCCGAAACATGACGATTTTACATCGAGTCCCATGAGATGGGCCGAGACATGACGATTTTACATCGAGTCCCATGAGATGGGCCGAGACATGACGATTTTACATCGAGTCCCATGAGATGGGCCGAGACATGACAATTTTACATCGAGTCCCATGAGATGGGCCGAGACATGAGGATTCCACCTCGAGTCCCATGGGATGGGCCGAGACATGTTATACGTATCATACGATTTATACCTAGATCGCCAAAGAATGGCGAAGGAGTTCCACGCACGAGGATGACTTGAGGCGAGTCCCCGACTTGACATGATCGCTTATGTAGTAAACTATAGTTTGGTTATCATACATGTCTCGGTTTTATATGTATCATGATTTCATTTGATATTTTTGATTTCACATACTTGGTACTGTTATCGACCTCCTCGGCTGCGTTCATGCCGCAGGTAGAGGTACATCGGTTGTGGATCCTCGCTCATAGGATCACAGTTCAGCGTTTTGGGAAGCTCCGTTTCTCCGGAGGCTTATCTTTGGTATGATTCCCTGAGATTGTAGGTTCTTGTACATTCAGGGGTATGGCGGGCCTGTCCGTCATAGTTGTTATAAAATTCTTAAGTGCAGTAATCTTGTTGTGGGCAGGGTTTGTAAAGGATTTAACTGTTCGGTTTGATATATGTACAGGAAGGTGACCGTTTTGGTTTGCCTGTTTCTTACTTTATGTCTTGTTTCATGTTTTAATTTTTATTTCCGCTGATTTTCTCTGATGTTGTATCACTAAGGTGCCCGGGGTAAGGCACCAGTCGCGGGCCCGAGGTCGGGTCGTGACAAAAGTGGTATCAGAGCAGTTAATCCTCGGAAAGTGTCTCTGCACCGTATCTAGTAGAGTCTTGATTATCGGCGTGTTGTGCACCACACCTATAATCGTGAGGTGCAGGATATTTAGGATTGGTTTCCATTCTTCTCACTCGAGATCGTGCCTTAGAGCCGTGTTATAAGTTGGACTCCTGGCGTATTCTTATGTACCCGTATGCCTCTACGCAAGGCAACGGGGCCCAGGGCAAGCGTGAGAGGAGCTATGAGTAGAGCAGAGGTTACGAGCACAGGCCGGCCATTACGAGATAGTACTTGACGACGAGTTTTATGGCGCGCTAGCCCAGTGAGCTTAGAGCAGCAGCAGTATCTACAGAGACTGGTTTATGTTGTTATGGTGGATACATGTTAAGTGCTAGGTACGGATAGTATGGTGTTAAGTGTAAATTAGAAAACATGGGTAGTTGAAAAGGGTAAGTCTGGGGACGAGACAATTGTGAGCCTTAGAATTTATAACAGTTAGGACCTTGGATGCAAGACCGTCTTGAGTGGATGATTTTACGGTTGGTCTTTGTCGAAGTACTTGGTATGCGTGAAATATATTGTGGGATAATTCCATGGGTAGTGTGAGATGGAAGTGGTAGCTTTCATGACTTGTATTAGTAAGATTGTTCCGGATCGGGGAACAAGAGTTTGGCGCGATAGCGGGTCGGGTTGAGGCATGATCGCGGGTCAACCCGCAGCCCGGAATGGGATGGGGTCAGTTTGAGGTGGTCCCGCCAAGTGGTAGGGTCACGAGGGTTCTAGGCCCAAGTTTAGGTAACCATCATATGAGTTCGTGGATGTGTTCGACCAGAATCGGATCGTGAAGGCTGGGAATGGCCTTAAAGGAATTTGAGGCTAGTAAGATGACCAAGTTTGGAGGTAGTGACTCCAAGGTTTTGGAAACTGAAGCGATGACTGGAGTATGGTACGTGTACTAGAAAGAGTTCGGGTGTACGAGAAGGGTACGACGAGTAAGGAAAGAAGTAAACAGGTGTTAAGAGATCGGAAGTGACCATTTCTTTGGTGAAGTGAAGATGTGAAGGGAGTATCCTTTAGACCTTGGGTGTGAGCTTTTTGTGATGTTAGAGGTGATTCCTCGTTGGCTTGGATTTGAGTTTTGCGCGTATGTTATACTATGGCCATTGATGGCATGATTGGTTTCGTAAGTATAGTAGTGAAGACTATACCGGCACATGTGTGTTTGGAGACTTAGAAGGAACATTCGGGACGAATGTTTCTAAGGGGGGAAGAATGTTACACCCCGTAGTTCCAGGGTATGTATGTGAGGACGTACGTACGAGAATACGACAGTAATTTTGGAAAGAAAGAAAGATGTGATTTTTTTCGACGGAAAAGTTTTCGGATTTTGTGAAGGAAAAAGGTTCGTTAATGGGAATTGGATTCCCAGATTTGGTATTTGGACTTCTTGGATTATATTAGAATTTTGGGATTTTATTTTCGGAAATGGTCACGTGGGGCCCACTTTGTTTTCGGGATTTTCGATATTTTCGGAAGACGAAATATTTTGGATGAGTAGGGGGGCGACACGTGTCACCCCTATGTGGCCAAGGGTGGCCGAAATCTTGTGGACAAGTGGCCTTGGCCGAATTGGCTTGCCAAGTGTCTAGCCACTTGTCCCAAGTCTTGTGTAGACTTGTGGCACCACACTTGTACCCCAATCTCACCACACACTTGCCTTGATCTTGGCCCTTGATTTCTCTATAAATACCCCCCTTGATAGCAAGACTTCTTCATCCACACTTGAGATAATTTCCAAGACAAAAATACTCCCTCCCTCTTGAGTGTAGCTCTCGGCCATGGGCTGATTTTAGGAGCTAATGTTGTCCAAAAATTCTTAAACTTTTAAGTGTTCTTCCTTAGGGTGTTAGGAAAATTGTGTACCAAGAGTTGGAAAAGATTTCACACCCCTAGCCTAGAAACCTTGCCTTGGCCGAAACTTGCCATAGTTTGAGCCTAAGTGTTCTTCACTTTTTGGAGTTGGATCTTGAAGAGGAGTTGGTTAGGAGCTTCTAAGGGTTGCTTGGAGCGGGTTGGAATGTAAGGAATTGGAGCTAAACGTTGCTCAGGATCGACTTATTAATCTTGGATAATTTTGGGCTTATCGAGGTAATGATCTTTGTCCCCCTATTGTAATTAGATATTACATGTTGTAGTAGTTATACTTGAGTATATTATATGAGGAAAGAAGATTGATAGAATTGAACTGTATTTACATTGAATGTATTCTGATGAGACTTGTAGTATTATTGTGGCAAGATCGCATACACGCGTCGGTTAGGCGTGTAACCCTCGAGTTGTTGGCTTGGTAGCGGGCCTTGATAGAGGAGGAGATTTATGTGGTTGTGGGGAGGTCGCCGAATTTTCCGTAGAATATGGAACCTTGTATTTAGAAATGTTCTACGAATGGATCTAGAAGTTGATAGACGTTTTGTGACCTTTATAGGTTGAAGTTCTACGAGTAGCGTATTCTACTTGAAGGGTGGAAAAGGCTAGCAGGGTTATAATACTTTGGAGCGTTTTGCTAATTGTCGATAATCGTCGTAAGGTATGTGAACCTCTTCCTATCTTTTCTAGCATGATGTTGTGAACTATGTAGTACGGTAGACGTACGTGTGCTAAACGAGTTTGGTTGGTTTAAAACATAAAGTGTTATAATAGCTTTATGGGAAGTTAGTTATAACGACTTTATGTAGGTAAAAGAACGGTGTGCTGATTTTCGAAGTTAAGAGACTTGATCTTAAAAGATAAGAGACTTAACTTATAAATGACTTTTTATGAAATGTTAAGGACTTGAATTATTAATAAGTTGTGAAACCGCATTCATGAGTAATGGGTACTTGATCTTAAAAAGGATAATGTTATATTGATTTCGGAAATGAGAATAAGTAGCGAACAAACCACTGCAGCGTTAATAAAGGAAAATGTATTGACAAATAATTATATTAAAACAAGTAGAATCCTCCATCTGCATAGAAGCTAAGATAAGACAAAATTGTATTACATTTTCTAGATCATGGCTGCTTTAATAAGATTGTTATAAACAAAAATAAACTACTCACACATAAGGCATATGTTACTCAAATTGTTTTAAAAGATATTACGTTATTAAGTGATTAAGATTATGAACTATGGAATCTTTCGAAAATAAGAGACTTGAGTATTTGAAATTATGCAACTTGAACTTTTGGAAAAGAATGTTGTTACTTGATTTTAAAAAAAGGAAAGTGTTTTGGTTTAAAAAGGAGGGCATGATATTGCCTTAGTTTGATTTAAAAGGAAAGCATGGTATTATCTTAATCTGCCTTAAAAGGGAGTTTAAAGGTTATGACCGATTCTACCTCGAGTCCCATGAGATGGGCCGAGACATGACAATTTTACATCGAGTCCCATGAGACGGGCCGAGACATGACGATTTTACATCGAGTCCTATGATATGGGCCGAGACATGACGATTTTACATCGAGTCCCATGAGATGGGCCGAGACATGACGATTTTACATCGAGTCCCATGAGATGGGCCGAGACATGATGATTTTACATCGAGTCCCATGAGATGGGCCGAGACATGACGATTTTACATCGAGTCCCATGAGATGGGCCGAGACATGATGATTTTACATCGAGTCCCATGAGATGGGCCGAGACATGACGATTTTACATCGAGTCCCATGAGATGGGCCGAGACATGATGATTTTACATCGAGTCCCATGAGATGGGCCGAGACATGACGATTTTACATCGAGTCCCATGAGATGGGCCGAGACATGACGATTTTATATCGAGTCCCATGAGATGGGCCGAGACATGACGATTCCACCTCGAGTTCCATGGGATGGGCCGAGACATGTTATACGTATCATACGATTTATACCTAGACTGCCGGCAGTGAGGAAGGAGTTCCACGGGCATGAGGGATGACTTGGAGGGCGTGAGTCCCTGACTTGACATGACTGCTTTTATGTAGTAAATTGTAGTTTGGTTATCATACATGTCTCCGGTTTTATATAGACTGTCATGATTTCATTTACAGTATTTTTTCAGTTTCACATACTTGGTACCTGTTATCGACCTCGCCGGGGCTGCGTTCATGCCGCAGGTAGAGGTACATCGGTTGTGGATCCTCGCTCATAGGATCACAGTTCAGCGTTTTGGGAAGCTCCGTTTCTCCGGAGGCTTATCTTTGGTATGATTCCCTGAGATTGTAGGTTCTTGTACATTCAGGGGTATGGCGGGGCCCTGTCCCGTCATAGTTGTTATAAAATTCTTAGAGGTCTGTAGTACTGTTGTGGGCAGGGTTTGTAAAGGATTTAACTGTTCGGTTTGATATATATACAGGAAGGTGACCGTTTTGGTTAGCCTGTTTCTTACTTTATGTCTTGTTTCATGTTTTAATTTTTATTTCCGCTGATTTTCTCTGATGTTGTATCACTAGGGTGCCCGGGGTAAGGCACCAGTCGCGGGCCCGAGGTCGGGTCGTGACATCTTTCTATTGAGATAACCTTACAATACTCTTAGGAACCTTGGTTTAAAGTGTGGTGCTTATTGGACAACAAACGAAAATGTTCTTCTCCCAATGGATGCCCAACCCGTGAGCCTCCCTCTTTTGTTCTTCAATGTTTTCTTGAAAAATGACTAAGTGTGGAACTAGTCTTGCTACTAGTATGAATTTATAACACTATGGAGGGTCAAGATCTACACAAATGGGTGGTTTGGATGCAAAAATCTAGCCAAGTGGCCCTTTTGACTTAGTCAACATTATCAAGCTCTACTTGCAAGACTTAGTCTTCTATCATGGTCAATGACCGTACTACCCTTGCATAATTTCGTCCAACACCATATGGGGGGTGCCACGTGTCGCCCTCCCATTCGTCCATAAAATTCCATAACCCTCGTGGGCCCCACAAAACGTAAAATTCCTCGGGTGGGCCCCACATGACCAAATCCGTAAAAATAAATTTCGATAATAATAATAAGTTCCATACTCTTCAAAATGCATTTTGAGAATCCAATTCTCTTCAATGAACATTTTTCCTTTCCGACGTTCGGAAGATTTTCTGTCGGAAAAACAATTCTTCCTTTCGTACCCTTTTCAAGTCTTGTGTTCCTTACATACATTTTCTTAAACATGTCCTTGAACTACGGGGTGTAACATTCTTCCCCCCTTAGAAACATTCGTCCTCGAATGTTCTTTCGGAGTCCAATCTAATTAGATAGCGACATAGTCTCCTTTTACAACAACCTTCATACAACATATGTCACCCATGGCCACACAACAATACTTATACTAAAATGTCTACCTTGGCACTCACGAAGCCAACTAGCCCATACTCATAATGACCTCAAAGTCCGTCATAATCATCTCTACTAGGTCTACTTGGGTCTGACGACTGTATCATCACCGGGAAAACCTCATATTCCCGCTCAGCTACCACCCCAAACACTCTTTTAAACAACATAAGGCCATTTCTGGCTCTCACAACCTGGTTCCGGTGGAACGTGTCCACGAACCCGTAAAACAATTAACTAGACTTGGGCCTTGCACCCTCGTGACCCTGTCACGTAGCGGAACTACTACCACTGATCCCACTCCATTTCAGGCTATGGGACGACCCGCAATAGGTCCTCACCCCGTCCCACCGTCGCACTTAACTCTTATTCTTGGTCTAAAATAAATCTTTCTACCCGAGAAGACCTTGTACATCTAAGGTCTCAGCGGTCATCAATATTCTTAGGCTCGCAATTTCCATGCTCCAAGCCTACCTTACGATCCCCGATGCGGGTACAAAAACTTCTCATAATACCATGATCGTGTCGTCTTGATCAGAACAACCATTACTTACTCTATACGGACCTCATCCGTACAATTCTCTTAAGCCTACCACGTAGCTTAATCTATTAACATGACATTCCGTTAAGTTCCTTAACATGGCTTCTTAAGGGTTCACTACCCTATCAGACAGCTCATCCTTTCCCAATCATCTCAAAATAAAACATAAGACCTTGGCGAGAATTCATTAACTGTTCCATACCTTCCCGGTATCTAGTTAGTCTTTACCAACTCCTGGTAATCTAAAATCATTCTATGCAACACGCGTCTGACCCTCATACATAAATCCGTATAGATGTATGTCACAATACCAACTATACTATAATCATTACCAACCTGGATACGCAATCCACATAGTCCTTCCTGGGTCACACGCTTTCTCGTAATGCAATTAACATAACTCGTTAGGGAGACACGACCCTAACAACACAGCTCTATCGCACGATCTCAGAGTGAGAAGAATGGAAACCAAATCCTAAATGTCCTGCAGCCTCCTGGTTATAGATGTGGTGCACAACACACCGATAACCAAGACTCTACTAGACACGGTCTGTAGACACTTTCTGAGGACTAACTGCTCTGATACCACTTTTGTCACGACCCGACCGGGCGACTAGTGCCCTACACAGGCACCCTTCTAATCATACAACATAGTAAGCTGCGGAAGATAAATAACACACCTTTTTTTAAACTAAGGCCCCGATAAGGTCGCCATAATCATAAAAATTACCGAAAAGTGGTCTACACCGCTTAACAATGTAAAAACAACTCTAGCCACCCAACCTACGGATGAATACGCACTCTAAGATTTGAACAACTACTATGACGGGACAAGGCCCCGCCGTACCCCTGAATATACATAGCCATGACAACTCCGGAACATTGGAGCCATCTCAAAAGCTGAACCAGGATCCTAAGCTCGCGGATCCACAGCGTAATACCTAAACTGCGGACATGAACGCGGCCCAAGAGGGTCGATAACAGCAGTGCAGAATATGGAGCGGAAAATAAGTCTGATAAACAGATCATAACTGTACAAAAGAATGACAGGGGCAAGTATAAAAAGTACATACCAGATCCTACCGTGTCATTACCATCTCGTGAACTTAATCGTACCTTATTATCTTTTCCCATTTTTACATAAAAGTTATATTCACATTCTTACGTACATGCTTAGGAAAAACCGTCAAGTTCATTACCATATAACTTACTTACCTTGCATAACATAAATCGGCCCTTTATGGAGGGCGCCTATCTTGACCCAATCTGGGACGCGATAAAGTCACATAAGTCTGCCCATAGAGGTATACTGCCCGGCCCATTCCTGGGACGCGATAATGTCGTATAGTCTGCCCATAAAGGTATACTGCCCGGCCCATTTCTGGGACGCGATAATGTCGTATAGTCTGCCCATAAAGGTATACTGCCCGGCCCATTTCTGGGACGCGATAATGTCATATAGTCTGCCCATAAAGGTATACTGCCCGGCCCATTTCCGGGACGCGATAATGTCGTATAGTCTGCCCATAAAGGTATCGTCGGCCCATTTCGACGCGATAATGTCATATAGTCGCCCATAAAGGTATCTTGCGGCCCATTTCGCGACGCGATAATGTCATATAGTCGCCCGTAAAGGTATCTCGCCGGCCCATTTCGGGACGCGATAATGTCGTATAGTCGCCCGTAAGGTATCTCGCGGCCCATTTACTCGACGCGATAATGTCATATAGTCGCCCATAAAGGTATCTTGCGGCCCATTTCTGGGACGCGATAATGTCATATAGTCTGCCCATAAAGGTATACTGCCCGGCCCATTTCTGGGACGCGATAATGTCATATAAAATCCGGGAATTTAACCCAACGTACTACGCACCTCCACTCCTTTAGAAAGACTCTTTTTCAAATAAAACTTCCCAGATACTAACAACCGTAGTATCAAGTCATATCCACCTTTCAAGACAAGTCACAATACCTTTTTAGAAATACAATTAACGGCTTCTAAATCAAGTGACTTCTTTCTTAAAAACCTTAAGCAATTGGTACCTTTAAAACAATTTGCCCTTCTTTATTTCAAATCATTTCTTTGCTTACATTACTGAAGAAAACCATTCTTTTAATCTTCCATAAAATTGTTATAACCACTTCCCATAAAGCCGTTATAACTCTTTATGTCTTAGACAAATTCATTCCTTTTATAACCAAGAGACTTATACTTTCAAATCAAATCACATAGCTTTCAAAATACTTCAAGTCTCTTAACTTTTAAGAAAACAAGTTTCTTAACTTTAGAATGGCAAGAAATCAATACTTTCCAAATCAAGTATTCTTTACTTGTAAATCAATTCATTTCTTCCTTTAAGAATCAAGTCCCATAACTTGAAAAATAAAGTCCCTTAACCTTTTAAAAAATTTGAGGTCCATAGTCTTAAAACTTCATACGTAAATTCTTATAAATTAAGTAACATATACTTTGGTGCGTTGTGAATAAGTTATACTTATTTATAACGATCTTAATCAAGTAGCCATGATCTAGAAAATGTAATACAATTTTGTCTTATCTTAGCTTCTATGCAGATGGAGAATTCTACTTGTTTTAACTTAATTGATTGTCATTACATTTTCCTTTATTAACGCTGCAGTGGCTTGTTCGATACTTATTCTCATTTGTCAGTAACTTAGCCAAGTCAACTTGCTCCAAAATACCTCTAACGACTCTTACCAACATCCCCATAAGACTTGGTAAGAACTTAGGATAACTTAGACATAACCTTACGTAGAGTAAATCAACATACATACTTCTTAACTTCTAAGAGTAGAAGGAATCATGAAATAATACCACGTGTATATTCCATCGTAGAATCATTTCAAAAGAAGGAAGAGGTTCACATACCGCATGACGATTATCGACAAGTAGCAAAATGCTCCAAAGTACTTCAACCTTGATAGCTATTCCATCCTTCAAGTAGAATACGCTATACTAGTACTTCCACCTATAATGACCATAATACGTCCATTAAACCTCTAGCTTCGAACGTAGAATATTCTAAGTATAAGGTCACTAAATTCTACGGAAAATCGGGCAGCACTTCCTTTGTTTCTACATACTTTGCCACCTTTTTCAAGGCCGAATTCAATAACCAAACATGCCACATTTAAGGCTCAACATTCCAACCAATCAAAAGGGGATTACACGCCTACAAGACGTGTAAAATTCCGCCCCACAAATGATACAAAACAATCCAATTCTCGGCTACAACAACACTACTTCTCTTTCAATTTCTTTTTCAATACAAGTTGTTATTCCAACATGCTACATAGTCATAAACAACTTCAACAACTATAATTCCCTCTTTATATAACATGTAACAACTAAACTAGTAACCAAATTGAATTACAATCTTAAGGGCTAACATACTAGTTTTCGGATTAGGGTTCCAATAGTCAAAATACTTATCAAACTTCATAAAATATACCTCATGCTTGCTAATATCCAAAGCTACAACAATACGTAATCGCAATTACTAAAACGACAAGAATTATACCTTTACAAGCCCTTAATACTTCCAAGATTCAAAGTCGCTCATTAGCAATTCTTAGCTCCCTTTTCTTATGTTCCAATCCGCTCCAAGCACTTCTTAGAAGCCTATGAAGAACTCATCTTCAAGTTCCAACTTCAAAGTTGAAGAACTCCTTAAGTTTCCGCCTTGCGACTAATACGAAAACGCCACTTTTCCGGGATATTTCTATTGAGATAACCTTACAACACTCTTAGGAACCTTGGTTTAAAGTGTGGTGCTTATTGGACAGCAAACGAAAATTTTCTTCTCCCAATGGATGCCCAACCCGTGAGCCTCCCTCTCTTGTTCTTCAATGTTTTCTTGAAAAATGACTAAGTGTGGAACTAGTCTTGCTACTAGTATGAATTTATAACACTATGGAGGGTCAAGATCTACACTATGGGTGGTTTGGATGCAAAAATCTAGCCAAGTTGCCCTTTTGACTTAGTCAACATTATCAAGCTCTACTTGCAAGACTTAGTCTTCTATCATGGTCAATGACCATACTACCCTTGCTTAATTTCGTCCAACACCATATGGGGGGTGCCACGTGTCTCCCTCCCATTCGTCCATAAAATTCTGTAACCCTCGTGGGCCCCACAAAACGTAAAATTCCTCGGGTGGGCCCCACATGACCAAATCCGTAAAAATAAATTTCCATAATGATAATAAGTTCCATACTCTTCAAAATGCATTTTGAGAATCCAATTCTCTTCAACGAACATTTTTCCTTTCCGACGTTCGGAAGATTTTCCGTCGGAAAAACAATTCTTCCTTTCGTACCCTTTTCAAGTCTTGTGTTCCTTACATACATTTTCTTAAACATGTCCTTGAACTACGGGGTGTAACAATTTCTTTTTGGTTGTTATATATGTGATGGCAGCCTTGCTGGCTTTGCCTTTGTTCGGGAAAAAAAAGAGTGTTATTTAGCTTCCGTAGGTTACTTGTGTTGTATGAATAGAAGGGTGCCCAGGTAGGGAACCAGTCGCGGGCCCGGGGTTCGGGTCGTGACAGAGTGGTATCAGAGCAGTTAGTCCTTAGAATATCTACAGACCGCGTACAGTAGAGTCTTGTTTATGGTGTGTTGTGCACCACATCTATAAACAGGAGGCTACAATACATTTAGGATTGGTTTCCCTTCTTCTCACTCTAAGATCTTGTGATAGATCTGTGTTGTTAGGGTAGTCTCTCCCTAACGTATTATTGTGGTTGTAGCTATGCCTCCGAGAAAGGCAACAGTTGTCCAGAAAGGAATATATGGACTTCGTATCCAGGTTGGTAAAAATTGTTGTATAGTTTTTTTTTTCCGGGTAAATGCAAATATTATTACTAGAAAAGGAAGAACTGGGAGCTACAATCAGTCATTGAGGGTTCTCAATCCTCAACGTAAGCATAAACAAGAAATGAAAGAGTGGAGGAGTGGGACGTTCACTCTTGGGTGACGTTACAATGGGGGATTAAGTCATAAAGAACTCTATAAGTTGTTGTTTTGACTTTTGCAACAATCTCATCCGTCGTTATACTTATGTACTCGAATAGCAATTCATTTCTTGTTCTCCAAATCTCATATACCACTATGCAAAAGGCAAGTAAGATGACTTTGGATCGGATGCCTGTCCCGCGATGCTCTTTCTTGATCCACTTGAGTGCGCTTTCAATAGTTGTCATTTATCTTCTAATACCCAACCATTCCTTTGTGTGCTTCCAAATCATGCGGGTGTAGGGGCAAGAAAAGAAGAGGTGAGCCCTTGTCTCATTAGCCCACTTGCAGAACCCGCAAGTCTTATCTTCCAAGTTTAGGTAGGAGAGAGTGTCTTTGGTAGCTAGACGCTTCCTACAAGTGAGCCAGACTGTGAATGAGAATTTAGGAGGAATGAAGCCTTTCCAAATTTGAGACATCCAAAGCTTTTTTTCCCGCGGTGTGCGCAAGACCTCATACACAAGACTAGAATCAAATCTTCCATTGGTGCAACACTTTTCCAAGCCGACAATTGCGTTTCCTTGACTACCAAAGATGGAAATGAATGTGTCGCGAATGCCACAAATTTTTTTGAATAAGGGGGAGTCCCTAGCATGTACCTCATAATCCCAAAAGGATTGGCCTCTCAAGTAGTAGATATTAATCCATTGGACCCATAAGGTATCCGCCTTAGTGTGAGTTTGCCAGATGGTCCGGGAGAGTAAGGCATGGTTCCATTCTTTGATGTTCATAAGACCCAAGCCTCCTTCGGATTGAGGCACATAAATGACATCCCAAGCGACGCTTGGTGGCTTACCACCCCATAAGAACTGAATACATGCTGACCGTACCTTGTTGAGAACTGAAGAAGGAATAGGAAGTGCCCGAAACCAAAAGCTCTCAACACCCTGAATAACCGATCTGATTAGTTCCAGTTTTCCTGCATAGGAGAGTGAGTGATGCCCCCATTTCTGAATGTATTCCGAGATTGCACTAGTGAATGGGGAAAACAGATCAACCGAGACAGAAATTGGGGACAAAGGGATCCCCAAGTACCGCACGGGAAAGACACCAATGCCGAAACCCACTCTAGTTAAGATCAAGTCTCGAATTATACCTTGCACTCCTACTAAGTAGATGGAGGATTTAGACGGGTTGAGTGTTAGCCCAGAGGCAACCTTCAACTCTTCAAGACACTCCATAAGAACACCAACCGAAGATACATCCCCTTTGGCAAACAACATGAGGTCATCTGCGAAGGCAAGGTGAGTGATGCCCAACCTCTTGCACTTAGGGTGATAGGAAAATGCTTTATCCGAAGTCTTTAGCTTTAGCAACCTTGAAAGGTATTCAATGAACAAGATAAAAAGCATAGGAGACATAGGATCACCTTGTCTTAAGCCGCGTTTACCCGTGAAATAACCATGTAGCTCACCATTGATTGAAAGAGAGAAAGAGGTGGAGCTAACACATTCCATGATCCATCTTACAAATCTGTCCGGAAATTTGAGTCCTCTTAGTACTGACTCAAGGAAGTTCCAAGAGACCGTATCAAATGCTTTCCGTAGATCCACCATAAGCATACACCTTGGTGAGACTCTAGCTCTATTAAAACCTCTCACAAGTTCTTGGGCAATAAAGACATTGTCCACCATGTTTCTTTCTTTCACAAAAGCTCCTTGGGATTTATCAACAAGAGTAGGAAGAACCTTTGCCATCCGGTTAGCTAGAATCTTTGTTATGATCTTGTAGACCACATTGGTCAATCTGATAGGCCTAAAGTCACTTACCTTGGGATCCCGATCAGTCTTGGGCAGGAGGGTAAGTATGGTATGATTCACTTGCTTCAAAAGAACTCCGGATGAGAAGAATTCTTGTACACTTCTTACTACATCTTGTCCCACATCCCTCCATCTTTTTTTGAAGAAGGTGGCTGAAAAACCATACGGACCAGGTGCCTTGTCATTGCCTAAATCGGAAAGAGCCTCCCAAATCTCCTTTGGGGAGATAATATGCAAAAGGTGTAGTCCATCTTCCTCTCCTAGCTTCGGGCCACTATCCAATACCGCGGGATCAATGTTGGTTGAGGACCGAGATGAGCCTAAAAGATCTTTATAAAACTCTATAAGTATCTCTCTTACTTCCCCGGGAGATGTTGTGTTAGTTCCGTTGGCCTTGACAAGGTAGTTGATTGAATTTCTGACATTACTCTTCTTGATCAAGCTGTGAAAGTATTTGGAGCATCTATCACTCCCAAGCAAGTGTTTTTGCCTCGATTTTTGTCTTATGAAGTGTCTTTCGGCTTCAAGCAGTAGGAGTTAAGATACCTCTGAGGAGATAGAATCATTAGAGGTTTGCTTTAGCTCTTAAGGACTTAACATTGGCTTTTAGTTCATCATCAAAGGGATATTCCATATGCGCATTGATAGCCTCCTTGAACTCCATGTTTGCCGCATTTGCTCTTTGTTCTATGCTTCCAAATTCACTCGTGTTCAATTCTCGCAATGGCTTTTTCAAAGACTTCAATTTTGTGGCTAATAAGAATTGGGCAGATCCCAATATGCACTACCTCCAGCATGAAGTCAGTATGTTCTCAAAAGCGGGATGAGAGAGCCACATATTCATGAACTTGAAAGGTCGTTTCCCAATACTAGAGGATGCAATTACCGAAGCTACCACGGGGCAATGATCCGAGACTGGTTCCATAGGCAAGTAGTTGGCCGTGCATTCTAGATTCAAATCACTCCAATGTTGATTCATCATCACTCTATCAAGCTTATACCATATCAAACCATTCGTCCAAGTGTAGAAGGAACCGGAAGAAGGGGTGTCTTCTAGTCCATGAGCATTTCTGAATTCTCCAAGATCCCTAAGTGCATAAGGCGTGAGAGGGGGACCACCCGCCTTATCATGTGGGTAGCAATAGGTGTTGAAATCTCCAATAATCATTGTTATACCCCGTATTTCCAGAGTATGTACGTGAGGACGTACGTAGAAAAGTTTGAACTTTAAAGTAGGCTTGGCCGAATTATTTTTGTGCACAACACCCGATTAGAGTCGTTTTTCGACGAAACGTTTTACATAACTTGCGAAGGGAAAATTCCGGCTATGTCATTTTTAATTTTTGCGGATTTTTCCGAGAGACGAAACATTTTGGACCAACGGGAGGGTGACAAGTGTCACCCTCATATTGGGCGTTGTGGTGGGCGGCACATGGGACGATTTCAAGATAAGGGTTGGTAGGATATTTGTGAGGGTTTTAAGGAGTAGGGACTATGGGGCACTTGGGCACATCTTGGCCCTCCACTTGCCCCCCACTTGGCTAGATCATGGCCCTTGATTTCCCTATAAATACCCCTCCCCCTTTGAAGACTTCTTCATCCAAAAACTTTTCTAAGTCTAACAATCCTCCCCTCTCTTGTTGAGTTCTCGTCCTAGCCTCCCCTCCCCTTGGTGAGGCCCCCAGGCCGAGCCCTCCCCTTGGCCGAGAGTTTCTCCCCCTCCAGTGGGGTTGGTAGAGGTACACCCCCTTGTGGTGTTGTCTCGTATAAATACCCCCCCTCTTGGTAGAAATACTCTCCAAGTATTGTTACTATACCCAAAATACCTTAGCCGTATACCTTGTAGTATTCCAAAGATACCTCTATACGTAGAGCCCGGAAATACTACCGTATGTCCTTTTTGTCTCAAACCGAAACCCTAAGGAAAATCTTCATAGCCGGTTGAAGTATATTGTAGAAGTTGCGTAGAACTTCTAAGGGTTGTTTGGAGCGGGTTGGAGCGCCCAGAGTAGGAGCTAAACGTTGCTCAGGACCGACATTTAACTTGGATAATTATGTGCTTATCGAGGTAATTATCTTGTCTCCCTTTTGTAATTAGAGTTTGCATACTATTGAAGTATAAGAATAAGTATAAGTATATACAAGGAAAGTGTCAAGACCCGAACCCGGGCCCGTGACTGGTGCCTTACCCCGGGAACCCTAGTGATACAACATCAGAGAAAACCAGCGGAAATACAAACTTAAACATGTAAATAGACATGGATCAAGATGAAATAGAAATAGGCCAACCAAAACGGTTGCCTTTCAACATATATATATATATATACATTTGAACAGTTACAATCCTTACAACCCTGCAACAATTACTACAGACCTCTAAGATTTTACAACAACTATGACGGGACAGGGCCCCGCCATACCCCTGAATGTACAAGAACCTATAGACTCAGGGTAACATACCAAAGATAAGCCTCCGACGGAACGGAGCTTCCCAAGACGCTGAATGAGATCCTAGCGCGGATCGACAGTCGATGTACTTCTACCTGCGGCATGAACGCAGCCCCCCGAAGGAGGTCAGTACAACAGGTACCAAGTATGTGAAACTGTAAAGTACTATAAATGAAATCATAGCAGTCTATAAAAAAGCAGGAGACATGCATGATAACCAAACTACAGTACACAACGTAAAAGCAGTCAAGTCAGGGACTCACGCCCTCAAAGTCATCACTCAAATACAACTATGGGTCTCACGCCCACAACATCAATCTTGTTCGCATCATGGCCACATGCCCCCGGAATTCTGCATCGGTGTAGACATGCCCATGATGCAACAATAATAATGCGCGTACCACGTACCGAGTCTGCATCGGTGTAGGCATGTCCATGTAACATCAACAACAATATATCGGGTGATCAACCCTGCCGCATGGCCACATGCCCCCGGAATTCTGCATCGGTGTAGACATGTCCATGTAGCCACAATAACAATATATCGGGTAATCAACCCTGCCGCATGGCCACACGCCCCCGGAATTCTGCATCGGTGTAGACATGTCCATGTAACATCAACAACAAGACAGCAATCAAAATGGAAACATACCCGTGGAATTCTCGTCACGCCAAAGACGTCCAAGTAAGTTCTCAACAAGTCAACCGGCCTTCTATCGAGAGACGCGGTAACACAGAAATACAACACTTGCACAACAAAGGCTATCATCACAAGCATAGGCAGGTTTCACAACAACAAGCATAGGCAAGTTTCACCACAACAAGCATAGGCAAGTTATACATCACTCAAAGTACCTTCATTTTATGCCAAAGTCCGGGTTTTAACCCTAAAGTACTACGTACGTTAAATCCTTTAAAAGATCTGTTTCTTTCACATAAGTCACACAATACCCGTAGTATAAAAATAGTGACTATCTTTAAGTAAACAAACCACTTCCCCTTTTGTAAAATCAAGTAACAACATTATTTTCCAAACGTCCAAGTTGCCTAATTTCAAATGCTCAAGTCACTTATTTTAGAAAGGTTTCATAACTCATAGTCTTATTCACTTAAGAATATACTTCTCTTTTAAACAACCTGAGAAACATATGCCTTATATGTGAGTAGGTTATTCTTGTTTATAACAATCTTATTACAGCAGCCATGATCTAGAAAATGTAATATCATTTTGTCTCATCTTAGTTTCTATGCAGATGGAGGTTTCTACCGGTTTTAATATAATACATCATTATTCAATACATTTTCCTTTATTAGCGCGGTGGTGCGTCGATACACATTCGATCTCGAAATCAAGAAACGTAATTCCTTTTAAAACTAAGTACTCATTACTCACGAATGAGGTTCCACACAAACATCCATATTAAGACAATTAAGTTAAGTCTCTTATCTTATAAGATCAAGTCTCTTAACTTCTTAAAAACAGTAAACCATTTTCTTTACCTCTCTTAAGACGTTATACCTAACTCCCCATAAAGCTAGTATAACTCTTTTTAAAACCTTTAAAACCAAGTGTTACTCTTCTTTTAAAAAAATGGTTTCTTAGCATTTGAAATACATTCAAGGTTCTTATTATTCAGGCTTAAGTCAAAGACATTGCCGTACAACTACGTTCAATTAGCACACGTACGTCTACCGTACTATATATTATTCAGGCTTAAGTCAAAAGACATTGTCGTACTATACATATCTTCCTTTAAAATATCATGCTCAAGAGTATAGGAAGAATCACATACCTTGCGACGATTATCGACTATAAGCAAAACGCTCCACGGCTTATAACCCGGCTAGCCTTGTCCACCTTCTAAGTAGCCCATGCTACTTGCAGAACATCAACCAATATAGGTTATCAGTCTACTGTAAATACGGTCCTATGTAAGTACAGTTTAATCTTCTACTTATAAATTCAGGCTTAAGTCCAAAGACATTGCCACAAGACTATGTTCAGTTCTATATATAGTATACTTTAACTATATATTCCAACAACATGTAATTTCCAATTACCATAGAAGGACAGTAGTATTTACCTCGGTAAGCCCAAAAATTATCCAAGTTTAATGTCGCTCCTGAGCAACGTTTAGCTCCTACTCCGAGTGCTCCATCCGCTCCAACAACCCTAGAAGTTCTACGCAACTTCTACTTAACACTTCAACCGACTATGAAGGTTTTCCTTAGGTTTCATTTAGTGGCTAAAGGAAGTATAATAGTATTTTTACGGGCTTTTATGCAGATGTAACCTTGGGAATACTACAAGGTATTTGGGCGAGGTATTTGGGCATTATAACAATACTAGGAGAGTATTTCTATACCACAACAAGGGTATTTATACGAGACAACTAGGCTAGGGGTACCCTCGGCCAAGCTTCACA
This sequence comes from Przewalskia tangutica, assembly GCA_029844215.1. NCBI lineage: Eukaryota > Viridiplantae > Streptophyta > Magnoliopsida > Solanales > Solanaceae > Przewalskia > Przewalskia tangutica. The sequence goes on from CM056729.1 coordinate 97,017,312, forward strand.
AGGGGGTGTGTGCTCGGCTAGGACCTTTCTCTAAGGGGGGAGGGGGCTTTGGACGAAAGCAAGACAAGAGGGAGGGAGTATTTGAGACTTAGAAAGATTGCTCAAGTTTTGGATGAAGAAAGTCTTCAAGTAAGGGGAGTATTTATAGGCCAACCAATGGCCAACCAATGGCCAAGATGAAGACAAGTGTGGTGCAAGTGTAGGGTTAGATTTCCACCATGTGTACCTTATCCATCTACCACACAACTTGCACAAAATATCCTACCAACTAAAGTGCCCTCTTTTCGTCCCATTGCGTCCACACCGCTTCCAATGTGAGGGTGACACGTCACCCTCCGTTGGTCCAAAATGTTTCGTCTCTCGGAAAAATCCGCAAAAATTATAAATGACATAGCCGGAATTTTCCCTTCGCAAGTTTAGTAAAACGTTTCGTCGAAAAACGACTCCTTTTGGCACTTGTGCCCAATTTCGAACCTAGCCAATCCTTAAGGCATAAATTTTAATACGTACGCCCTTACGTACATACTCTGGAAATACGGGGTATAACATTCTCCCCTCCTTAGAAACATTCGTCCCGAATGTTCCTTCTCACGACGGATTACGATGAAGATCTTCTAACAAGTTGCCAACGCCACGCCTGGCCACGAACTAACACACGTTCCCTTCCTTCCTTACTCGTCGTGCCCTTCTCGAACACTTGAACTCTTCTAGTATCGTGCACACTTCCGTCATCGCTCCGGTTCCAAAACTTTGGAGTCACCACCTCCAACTTGGTCATCTCACTAGCCGCTTCTTTTAAGGCCATTCGGCCTTCACGAACCGATTCTGGTCGAACGCGTCCACGAACTCATACGATGGTTACAAAACTTGGGCCTAGCACCCTCGTGACCCTACCACTGGCGGGACCACCCGAGCTGACCTACCGAAGCAGTCGCGGGTTGGCCCGCATGGCCCAACCCGACCTACTAACGCATCAAGCTCTTGTTCCCGATCCGGAACAATCTTACCTATCTGGTCATGAAAGCTACCACTTCCATTTCACACTACCTGAGGACTTACCCTTTTCACTAACTGTGTTTCTAAATCACATTTTAGCACAAAGCTATCCAAACATAACACTAAACACATCAACAACATCAATACATACAAAACTCAGAGGTTAGGGATATACAGATCTTCCGCTCTCTCTAATCATAGGCATACTGCAGGCGTATAGTCAGAAGGTGATGAACCAGCCATCGATCTGAAAGGTGAGTCGTAACATCCGTGCTACCCTTGGTCGGACAGTTCCGCAAAATGGCCCTTGGCCGCAAAAATAACAAGCTCCTCGGCACCACGACATTCCGAAATCACGGTCTACCACATCGACCACACCGAGGTAGGGTGCGCTGGCCAACACCCCTACTCCACGGACACGAACCCGTGGAGCTCGACTGCTCCGAAGGTTGTGGAGGACCACTCTGCCTTGGCGGAGGTACAAAACTAGTCTGCTTCTTGAGGCGGTCCGCCTCGAAAGTCACCAAAGGACCTGCATTACGGCCCTCTTCTGGCGATCTTGGTCATTCCGTCGATTTCTCGCTCCTCACCTCCAGTGCATAAGCTGCATGCGGGCAATGTCCATGCGGTGAAGAGCTACACGAACAACTCTGCTAGGTAATCATCGAGCCACGTAACATATCGGTGCACTCGATCCTCCATACTAGCTACTAATGCGGGAACATACAAGACGATGAGTCGAACTCCACATTGTACTCCCGAATATGCGCGTTACGCCTCAACATCAAAAATCATCGGCCGAGCCCTCCTCATCCGTGGAGGCAAGAAATGTGCGAAGGCCCCGAAAACTCGTCCCAAGCGGTGGAAGTGCATTCTCTCCCGGGACAGCTCGCGAATCAAACGATCATGCGGTATCACGCGCGTCGATGCGAACCTAGGACCACCGACTCGGTCTCGAAGCCTTGATCACTCTCGCGATCGCTATGGCGTCGGATGAACTCCTGCGGATCATCCTCGTGGCCTCGACGTAGAACTCGCGGGCTACATCTCGAAAGTCTGTAGCCTCAGCGTCCGATCTAGGGTGAACCATGGCGCTCTCGGCTGCTGCGTCGGCCTATCCTCATGTCTCGCCACGATCTGGCGATGGCGGGCATCTCTTTGTACCCAACTCCTACGCCCGGTGTGGGAGGCGAAGGTGCAGTGCGTGGTCTCATCAGCCACTGCTGCGGCTCTAAACTCTGCTGGGGCTGGCGGAGTCGCAAAACCCGCCGTCTGAAGCACTGTCTCAGGTAATGACCGGGCCTGCGCCCTCGTACTCCTCTGTATCTCACTAGCATCCTCCTGCCTTGCCCTGGGCACAGGTTGTCTTACGGAGGCATAGCGATAAAGGAAAGGAATACGTCGGAGGGTCCAACTTATCACACGGCTCTAAGGCACGATCTCGGAATGAGAAGAATGGAAACCAATCCTAAATGTCCTATAGCCTCACGATTATAGATGTGGTGCAAAGACACCGATAATCAAGACTCTACTAGACACGGTGCGTAGACACTTTCAGAGGACTAATCGCTCGATACCACTTTGTCAAGACCGAACCGGGCGTGGTCGTGCCTTACCCCGGGCACCAAGTGATACAACATCAGAGAAAACCAGCGGAAATACAAACTTAAACATGTAAATAGACATGGATCAAGATGAAATAGAAATAGGCCAACCAAAGCGGTTGCCTTTCAATATATATATATACATTTGAGCGATTTACAATCCTTACACACTTGCCGATTACTCAAGGACCTCTAGATTTTACAACAACTATGATGGGACAGGGCCCCGCCATACCCCTGAATGTACAAGAACCTATAGACTCAGGGTAACATACCAAAGATAAGCCTCCGACGGAACGGAGCTTCCCAAGACGCTGAAAGAGATCCTAAACGCGGGGATCGGCGGTCGATGTACTTACTGCGGCATGAACGCGGCCCCGAAGGAGGTCGATCTACAGTACCAGTATGTGAAGCGTAAGTACTATAAATGAAATCATAGTAGTCTATAAAAAGTAGGAGACATGCATGATAACCAAACTACAGTACACAACGTAAAAGCAGTCAAGTCAGGGACTCACGCCCTCAAAGTCATCACTCAAATACAACTATGGGTCTCACACCCACAACATCAATCTTGTTCGCATCACGCGTGCCGAATGCGCCGGTGTAGACATGCCCATGATGCAACAATAACAATGCCGCATGCGTACCGAGTGCATCGGTGTAGGCATGTCCATGTAACATCAACAACAATATATCGGGTGATCAACCCGCTCATGGCCATGCCCCGGAGTGCATCGGTGTACATGTCCATGTAGCCACAATAACAATATATCGGGTAATCAACCACGCGTAGCGCGCCGAGTCTGCGCTCGGTGTAGGCATGTCCATGTAACATCAACAACAAGACAGAATCAAAATGGAAACATACCTGGAATTCTCGTCACAAAGACGCGTGCGTCAAGTAAGTTCTCAACAAGTCGGCCTCTATCGAGAGACGCGGTAACGAAATACAACACTTGCACAACAAAGGTTATCATCACAAGCATAGGCGGGTTTCACAACAAGCATAGGCAAGTTTCACCACAACAAGCATAGGCAAGTTATACATCACTCAAGTACCTTCATTTTATGCCAAAGTCGGGTTTTAACCTAAAGTACTACGTCGTTAAATCCTTCAAAAGATCCGTTTCTTTCACATAAGTCACACAATACGTAGTATAAAAATAGTGACTATCTTTAAGTAAACAAACCACTTCCCTTTTGTAAAATCAAGTAACAACATTATTTTCCAAGCGTCGAGTTGCCTAATTTCAAATGCTCAAGTCACTTATTTTAGAAAGGTTTCATAACTCATAGTCTTATTCACTTAAGAATATACTTCTCTTTTAAACAACCTGAGAAACATATGCCTTATATGTGAGTAGGTTATTCTTGTTTATAACAATCTTATTACAGCAGCCATGATCTAGAAAATGTAATATCATTTTGTCTCATCTTAGTTTCTATGCGGATGGAGGTTTCTCTTGGTTTTAATATAATACATCATTATTCAATACATTTTCCTTTATTAGCTTTGCGGTGATGCGTCGATACATTACGATCTCGAAATCAAGAAAGCGTAATTCCTTTTAAAACCAGTACTCATTACTCACGAATGAGGTTCCACAAACATCCATATTAAGACAATTAAGTTAAGTCTCTTATCTTATAAGATCAAGTCTCTTAACTTCTTAAAAACAGTAAACCATTTTCTTTACCTCTCTTAAGACGTTATACCTAACTCCCCATAAAGCTAGTATAACTCTTTTTAAAACCTTTAAAACCAAGTGTTACTCTTCTTTTAAAAAAATGGTTTCTTAGCATTTGAAATACATTCAAGGTTCTTATTATTCAGGCTTAAGTCAAAGACATTGCCGTACAACTACGTTCAATTAGCACACGTACGTCTACCGTACTATATATTATTCAGGCTTAAGTCAAAAGACATTGCCGTACTATACATATCTTCCTTTAAAATATCATGCTCAAGAGTATAGGAAGAATCACATACCTTGCGACGATTATCGACTATAAGCAAAACGCTCCACGGCTTATAACCCGGCTAGCCTTGTCCACCTTCTAAGTAGCCCATGCTACTTGCAGAACATCAACCAATATAGGTTATCAGTCTACTGTAAATACGGTCCTATGTAAGTACAGTTTAATCTTCTACTTATAAATTCAGGCTTAAGTCCAAAGACATTGCCACAAGACTATGTTCAGTTCTATATATAGTATACTTTAACTATATATTCCAACAACATGTAATTTCCAATTACCATAGAAGGACAGTAGTATTTACCTCGGTAAGCCCAAAAATTATCCAAGTTTAATGTCGCTCCTGAGCAACGTTTAGCTCTACTCAGGAGTGCTCCAATCCGCTCCAAACAACCGCCAGAAGTTCTACGCCTTCTACTTAACACTTCAACCGACTATGAAGGTTTTCCTTAGGGTTTCATTTAGTGGCTAAAGGAAGTATAATAGTATTTTTACGGGCTTTTGTGCAGATGTAACCTTGGGAATACTACAAGGTATTTGGGCCAAGGTATTTGGGCATTATAACAATACTAGAGAGTATTTCTATACCACAAAGGGGTATTTATACGAGACAACTAGGCTAGGGGTACCTCTGGCCAAAGCTTCACAAGTGGGGGTGTGCTCTCGGCCAGGACCTTTCTCTAAGGGGAGGGGCTTTGGGACGAAAGCAAGACAAGAGGGAGGGAGTATTTGAGACTTAGAAAGATTGCTCAAGTTTTGGATGAAGAAAGTCTTCAAGTAAGGGGAGTATTTATAGGCCAACCAATGGCCAACCAATGGCCAAGATGAAGACAAGTGTGGTGCAAGTGTAGGGTTAGATTTCCACCATGTGTACCTTATCCATCTACCACACAACTTGCACAAAATATCCTACCAACTAAAGTGCCCTCTTTTCGTCCCATTGCCGTCCACACCCTTCCAATGTGAGGGTGACACATGTCACCCTCCCGTTGGTCCAAAATGTTTCGTCTCTCGGAAAAATCCGCAAAAATTATAAATGACATAGCCGGAATTTTCCCTTCGCAAGTTTAGTAAAACGTTTCGTCAAAAAACGACTCCTTTTGGCACTTGTGCCCAATTTCGAACCTAGCCAATCCTTAAGGCATAAATTTTAATACGTACGCCCTTACGTACATACTCTGGAAATACGGGGTATAACAGAAAGTATATAAGAAGGGAAATGAACTGTACTTACATAGGACTGTATTACAGTAGAATTGTGAAGTTTGTGGTAGGGAAGTCGCAATTTTCGTAGAATCTTGTATCTAGATTTATTCTCTAGGAGTAGTCTAGGCTTTGATAGACTCGTATAACCTTTATAGGTTGAATGTTACGTGAGTAGCATGTGCTACTTGAAAGGTGGACAAGGCTAGGGTTATGGCCGTGGAGCATTTTGCTAATAGTCGATAATCGCGAGGTATGTGATTCTTCCTATCCTCTTGAGCATGATATTTTAAATGAATATATATATAGTACGGTAGGCGTGCGGCGTGTTAAGCGAGCGTAGTTCTCGGCAATGTCTTTTGACTTAAGCACGAATAATAAGAATTTTGAAGTATTTCAAAAGAATTAAGAACCATTTTGAAAGAAGAGTAATACTTGTTTTAAAAGCTTAAGAGTTATACTAGCTTTATGGGAAGTTAGGTATAACGGCTTAAGAAAGATAAAAGAATGGTTTATTAATTTTAAAAGTTAAGAGACTTGATCTTACAAGATAAGAGACTTGACTCAATTGAATTAAAATGAATTTTGTGTGAAACCTCATTCGTGAGTAATGAGTACTTGGTCTTTTTAAAAGGAATAATGTTTCTTGATTTGAATCAGAATGAGTATCGACAACCCACAACAGCGTTAATAAAGGAAAATGTATTGACTAATTATGTATTATTAAAACCAGTAGAAACCTCCATCTGCATAGAAGCTAAGATGAGACAAAATGATATTACATTTCCTAGATCATGGCTGCTGTAATAAGATTGTTATAAACAAGAATAACCTACTCACATATAAGGCATATGTTTCTCAAATCGTTTTAAAGGAGAATTATATCATTAAGTGATTAAAACTATGAACTACGAAACCTTTCGAAAATGAGAAACTTGAGTATTTGAAATTAGGCAAACTTGAACGTTTGGAAAGGAATGTTGTTACTTAAATTTACAAAAAGAAGTATTTTGATTTACTTCAGAAGATAGTCACTTTATTTTTATAAACTACGGGTATTGTGTGACTTTTGTGAAAGAAGCGGATCTTTTAAAGAGTTAATATGTGAAGTACTTTGGGGATAAAAACCCGATCTTGTTAATCATATAGTAGAAAGTACCTTGTGTGTATAACTTGATTGTGTTGGGTTGTGATAGCCTTGTAATACTTTCTTGTTGATTTGATAAGTAAACATGCTAGGATGCTACGTGTGTTAGTATCTTGTGATGTTTGTGTAAAGGGGTTTTCCCTCGATTGCGCTTAAGTTGTTTAACGATCAGCCGTTATGTTGGTATTATACCACTCACCTTGACTTGTTTCCGGAGGTTAAGCTGCCCTCCGATGCGGGGTAGACTCAGGCGGGTCTGTGTGACCTATGATTCGAGAATACCTCATGCGGGTCCCGGGGGCCTATGCGGAGCTACGAGAGTTCCAGGTTAGTGTGCGGCCTTTATGGTCATGCGGTCTATGTGGCCATGCGGACTGCGAAGTCCAGGCGGGTGCCGGGGAGTAGCTACCCTCGATGCGGGGAATACCTCATGCGGGCCTATGAGTTTGGCCTATGCGGAGCTGCGGAGAGTTCCAGGGCTAGACGCGCACATTAGATACTGCGGGCGAGTGGCGGCTTTGATCATGTGACGGTGCAGACAGATCTCATGATACGCTTTATGACCTTGTTAGTCTTGTAGGTTTTAGTAGTCGGCTATGCCTTCGTACTTGCAATGCGATTTTATTAGGACACAGTGGGACACGGTGTTCATGTGTATTCCTTGATGCTTTTATATCATAGGCTAGCGGTGAGGAAGGTATTCCACGGGCATGATTGGTGTTGTGGGCGTGAGACCCATAGTTGTATTTGAGTGATGACTTTGAAGGCGTGAGTCCCTGACTTGACATGACTGCTTATTTATTGTGAACTGTAGTTTGGTTATCATATATGTCTCCTGTTTTATATAGACTGCTATGATTTCATTTACGATATTTTGATTCACATACTTGGTACTGTTGTCTTGACCTCCTTCGGGGCTGCGTTCATGCCGCAGGTAGGTACACCTGTTGATCCTCGCTCTTAGGGTCACTGATTCAGTATGGGAAGCTCCGTTTCTCGGAGGCTTATCGATGGTATAGTCCACTGTCGTTGTAGGTACTTACATTCGGGGTATGGCGGCCTGTCCGCCATTGTTGTCGTATCATTCTTAGAAGTGCATGAAATCTTGTTGTGGCGAGTTGTAAAAGGATGTAATCGTTCGGTTTTAAATTGATTTATATATATGCCGAAAGGCAAGTTTTCTCAGTCTTGTTTCTTACTTCATAATATTTTCATGTCTTGTTTATGTTCCGATTACTCGATGTATGGCTACTTGGGTGCGGGTAAGGCACGATCCAGGCCGGTTCGGTCGTGACAAAAGTGGTATCGAAGCGATTAATCCTCGAAAGTGTCTGGACCGTATCGATGAAGTCTTGATTATCGGTGTGTTGTGCACCACACCAATAATCGTGAGGCTATGGGATATTTAGGATTGGTTTCCATTCTTCTCACTCGAGATCGTGCAGTGTGTTGTAAGTTGGACCTCTAACGTATTTCTTTCCCTTACCGCTATGCCTCGCGTGAGGCAAACCCGCCCAGAGGCGCAAGCCAGGAGCCGCGAGTAAATCTGAGAGGTTACGTGGGCATAGGCCCAATCATCACTGAGGTGGTGCTTCTTTTGGGAGTTCGACGCCAACCCCAGTGAAGTTTAGCACGGAGGCGGTTCCTCTGCGGCCATGATAGTTGAACCTTGATTCCACGGCCGGGCAGAGAATATAGATTGCAAAGCGACCACATTACTAGTATGGATTTGGCTACCGAGAGTATACCGATGTACCGCGAGTCTTGATGACTATCTAAGAGAGGGTTGGACAAGAGTAATTCTTCAGTTAGGCGTGAGCATGGCCTGTGTACGGGCTTATGCGCAGCAGGCCGAGAAACGTAGAGATCGACGGGTTAACGAGGCGGCGAAGAGGCGAACAGCAAGGTCCTTTGGTAACCATCGAGGCGGACCTTTTTAGCAGCAGATTGATTATGCGCCTCCGCCAGCGCAGAATGGTCCTCCATAGGGTTCAGGATGTTGGGGGTAAGCCGGAGTTGGTCAGAGCTCCAGGGTTTCCGGTTCACAGTGTGACAGACGTCCTCCCGGGGAATGTCGTCTTTTTGTTGGTGCTCGTTTTACCGGCGGCCGTCAGGGCCATGTGTCGAAAGGATGACCTAGTAGGAGGGTTGTAAGTAGGAGGACTTAGCCTTTAGGATCGATGGGTAGTTCGTCACCTTTCTTAGCTATGCGCCCTACGGGGCAGGTTTGATTAGAACGACATAGGGGAGTGAAGCAGTAGATTCAGGCATATCCTTAACCCTCTAGAAATTAGTATGTGTGATAAGATGAGTATATCATAAGTGTTATGTTCAGGTAACATAAGTGTAAAATTGTGATTAGAAATCATGGTTAGTAACCAGGAAAGATTGGGGGAATAAGGGAAAGTGTAAGCCTTAGAGCTTTATACGTGGAGACCTTAGAGGCAAGGAAATCTTGAGTAAAAGATTACATTTGTGTTTGACCCTTATCGGAGTGCATAATGCACGTGAGCTATGTTTGTATAATAAGTCCCTGAGTAGTGTGAAATGAAAGAGGGTAGTTGAGCTAAGAAGACCGCTAGGTTTTCGTAACGTGATTAGTGAGAGTTTTCCGGATCGGGGAGCTAGTGTTATGCGCGTTGTCGGGTCGGGTTGAGGCCACGTTGCGGGTCAACCCGCGGCCTGTATGGTGGTGGGGTCAGTTTGTGGTGGTCCCGCTTTGTGTTAGGGTCACGAGTGTCACGACCCGAACCTGGGCCCGTGACTGGTGCCTTACCCCGGGCACCCTAGTGATACAACATCAGAGTAATCAGCGGAACATAATACACATACATGAAACAAATGAAGTACAAACGATAATTTGAGAAAACTTGCCTTCGACATATATAAATAACAACTCTTACAAATGAGCAGTTTAATCCTTTTACAAACCACACTTGTGTACTACAGACCTCTAAGAAAAAGATACGACAACAATGGCGGGATAGGGCCCCGCCATACCCCTGAATGTAAATACCTACAACGACAGGGGACTATACCAAGATAAGCCTCCGGAGAACGGAGCTTTCCCAAACGCTGAACTGAGACCCTAAGAGCGAGGATCAACGACTGGTGTACCTTTACTGCGGCATGAACGCAGCCCGAAGGAGGTCGATACAACAAGTACCGGCGAAAATGCGTAAATGAAATCATAGTAGTCTATATAAAGCGAGAGACATGTATGATAACCAAACTACGATTCCTGATAAATAAGCGATCATATCAAGTCGGGACTCACGCCTCAAGTCATCACTCAAATACATAAATATGGGTCTCACGCCACAACATCAATCATGCGTGGAATACCTTCCTCACTGCCGGCAGTCAATGATAGAAAAGCACCAAGGAACACACATGAACAACAGGTCCCACCTGTGCCCAAATAAAACAGTACAGGGTAAGTACGAAGGCATAGCCGACTACTAACACCCACAGTACTAACAAGGTTAAATCGAATCATGATATCTGTCTGCACCGTCACATGATCAAAGCCGGTCACTGCCCGCAATATCAAATGTGCGCGTCTAGCCTCGAACTCCCGCAGCTCCGCGGGCCAATCTCATAGGCCCGCATGAGGTATAACCCGCATCGGTAGCTACTCCGGCGTCGTCCTGGACTCGCGATCGCGTAGCCACATGACGCGTGACCATAAAGGCCGCACACTAACTCGGAACTCGTAGCTCGCATAGGCCCCAGGACCCGCATGAGGTATTCTCGAATCATGGTCCGAGACCGCCTGAGTCTACCACGCATCGGAGGGCAGCTTAACCCCCGGAAACACGGTGAGTGGTATAATACCAACATAACAGTTTATCGTTTAAACATCATAAGCACAATCAAGGAAAATCCCTTTACACAAACATCGCGTATACTAACACACGTAGCATCCTAATATGATTACTTATCAAATCAACACGAAGGTATTACAAGGCTATCACAAACCAACACAATCGATTATACACACAAGGTACATTCTATTGTATGATTAACAAGATCGAGTATCTATTCTCAAAGTACTTCATACATTATCTTTTAAAAATACGTTACGTTTACAAAAGTCACACAATACGTAGTATATGAAAACTAGAGTGATTATCTTTTGAAGTAAAGCAAAACACTTCTCTTTGTAAAATCAAGTAACAACATTATTTCTCAAGCGTCCAAGTTTGCCTAATTTCAAATGTTCACGTTTCTTACTTTAGGAAGGTTTAAGTAGTTCATAGTCTTATTCATTTAAGAATATAATTCTCTTTTAAACTATCTCGAGAAACATAAGCCTTATATGTGAGTAGAATATTCTTGTTTATAACAATCTTATTACAATGACCATGATCTAGAAATATCATTTTGTCTCATCTTAGCTTCATGCGGATGGAAGTTTCTACTGGTTTTAATAATACTTAATCACAAAACATTTCCTTTTATTAACGCTGCGGTTGGTTTGTTGATACACATTCGATTTCGAAATCAAGAAACATTCTAAGCCGTTATACCTAACTTCCCATAAAGCTAGTATAACTCTTAAGTTTTCAAAACCAAGTATTACTTCTTCTTTCGAAATGATTCAAAAATCTTTTGAAAAACTTCAAGTTCTTTATTAACACATAACAAGCCGCTTATAGTTCAAATCGCTTACCTTTTAAAACCACAAGTATTTTCTTACCAACATAAAGTCATTATAACCAACTTCCCATAAAGCGTTATAACACTTTATGTTTTAAACCAATCAAATACATTTAGCACGACGTCACCGTACTACATAGTTCACACATATCATGCTAGAAGAGATAGGAAGAGGTTCACATACCTCGCGGCGAGTATCGACTAATAGCAAAACGCTCAGTACCTCCAACCGTCGGCTACTCCTAAGCCAAGTAGATCGCGCCACGCGTAGTACTCAACCTATAAGGCCACAAGGCGCTTATTAATATTTAGATCCCTACGTAGAACATTCTACAGAAAATTCGTGACACTCCCGCAACACAGAAATCTCTCCTTTATCGAGGCCGCCACCAAGCCAACCGGGGGTTATACATCTAACGAGCGGGTACAATTCTACTCCATGAAAAGCTACACAAGTCTATCTGAATACGCTTATGTAAATACGATTCGATTCTTCTTAAAAGGTTTCTTATTATTCGGGCTTAAGTCAAAAGACATTGCCGATCACTACGTTCAATGCTATATAGAGTATACTTCAACTATATAATCATACAACAGGTAAGTTCCAAGTACAATAGTCGGACAAGATATTTAGCTCGATAAGCCCATAATTATCCGAGTTTAAATGTCGATCACGAGCAAGGTTTAGCTCCTACTCCGTGCTCCAACCCGCTCCAAACAACCCTTAGAAGTTCTAACCAACTTCACTTATTACTCCAACTAACCATGGAGATTTTCCTTAGGGTTTCGGTTTTGTGACGGAAGGGAAGTATAATAGTATTTCGGCTTTTCAGTATAAGTATAACCTTAGAATACTACAAGGTATACTAAGGTAATTTGGGAATTATAACAATACTTTGAGAGTATTTCTAACAAGAGGGGTATTTATACGAAAACTACTAGGCTAGGGGTACCACGACCACGCTACTAGGAGGGGAGAGGGCTCTGCCAAGGGGCCTTTCAAAGGGAGAGGGGCTCTTGGGCGAGAGTCAACAAGAGGAGAGGAGGATTTTAACACTTAGAAGATTTGTGGAAAGGATGAAGAATTCATCAAAGGGAGAGGGGTATTTATAGCACAAGCCAAGGCCAACCAATGGCCAAGATCTTGCCAAGTGCATGCAAGTGTAGGGCCAAGATCTTGCAGTGCACACTAGCCAACTACCACAAAAACATCCTACCAACCCTTGACCACAAAGGCCACACTTTGGCCACCACAATTTCCGCCCAAGGTGTTCCAATGAGAGGGTGACAAGTGTCGCCTCTTGTTGGTCCAAAATGTTTCGTCTCCGGAAAAATCCGCAAAAATTAAAAATGACATAGCGGAAATTCCCATACGAAAGTCGTGGAAAACGTTTCAAAACGACTCTAACCGTGTTGTGAACAAAGTTAATTCGCCAAGCCTAATTCTCAAGTTCAAATTTTCTACGTGCGTCATACGCACATACTCTGGAAATACGGGTATAACATTCTCCTCCTTAGAAACATTCGTCGAATGTTCTTTCTAAGTCTCAAAACAAGCGCGCCAAGATAGTCTTCACTACCATACTTACGACACAATCACGCCACAATGGCCACGAAACAAGCTGAAAAATACTTACATCCAAGTCCACGAGGAAACACTCTAACATTACCACAACCACCCTCTCCGGTCTAAAATATACTTCCTTCGCACCTTCTCCTTACAAAAGAAATGATCACATCTATGCTCGCCATACATGCTCGCTTCTTCCCGATACCACTTTTGTCACTTTGCCGCGAGGTTCTAGTGTCACTCCGGCGACCCAACAAATGGTCCCGGACTACATGCGATCCCCGAGGTCGTCAGACACTCAAACTCTTACCACACTCGATATTGCTTGATTTCAAGACTGGGTTACTATCTCTAACGTGGTCATCATTAACTGGGAACACTCTGGATGGATCTCTGATACCTTCCCGAACATAACAATACGAAAGACCGGACGTACTGCCTCCTAAGTCGGACGGCAAAAGCTAACATATAGGCAACCTGGCCTACTCTGCACCAGATCTGTAAGGCCCAAAGTAACTCGGGCTAAGTTCCCTCTGTTTTCCAAAACTCGTCACACCCAAACCGGGGTGGTATCTTCAAGAAGACCGACCGTCAACCTGAACTCTAAGCGTCGTCGCCGATTATCCGCACGATTTCTCTGAGCTGCCAGAACCTCTTCTAGACAAGCTTTACTCTATCCACAGTCTGCTGGAACAAGCCTGAACCAACTATTTGAATCTTGCCAACATCGAACCAATCGACCGGCGACTTACACATCCGCCCCTACAAGGCTTTATAAGGCGACACCCGAACACTGAACTGGTAGCTTAAATACTCCCTCCACAGGAGACAACAATCCCCACAACTACCCCTGAAATCCAACCACCGCAGGGAGAATGCGATTACGAGACTCACCGAGTTCCTAACCTTGCACGCAAAACCTCGAGAAAAAGAAGCCAGTAACACTGGCTCCATTATGCGTCTTAAGGTGTAGGTAGGCACCTCGTGCAGCCCTACAACCTTTACGATGCAACATCTCGCATAACCTCTCGCCGAGAAAGCGGTCGAACGAAGAACACGATGGCTGCCCCATCGACGACCGCCGGCCGAACGTATCCACGAACTCGCACGTTTGTTAACTAAACTGGGCCCAACACCTCGTGATCCCACCACCCGCGACCACCACAACCGACTTCACCAACAAGCGGTCGCGGGTTGACCCGCAACGCGCCTCAACCCGACCCGCAACGCGCACAATACTAGCTCCGATCCTAACAATCTCACTTAATCACGTTTGAAAACCAAGCGTCTTCTTAGCTCAACTACCCCTTTCATTCCACACTACTGGGACCTATCCCAAACATAACTCACGTGCACTATGCACTCCGATAAGGTCAAACATAACCCTACACCTATGCTCGAGATGGCCTTACCTCTAAGGTCTCACGTAAAAAAACTCTAAGGCTCACACCTTCTCTATCCCCAAAATCTTACTCGGTTAACCCATCATGATTTCTAATCACAACTAACACCTGCTATCGTAACATAGCACTTAAGGTATACTCACCTTATCACATATACAGATCTCTGAGGGTTAAGGATATATCTATATCTCTCGCTTCACTCCTTAGTCGTTCTAATCAAACACGCTTGTAGGGCGATAAAGGAAGATGACGAACTACCCACCGATCACGAAGGCTAAGTCCTCCTACAAAGACACTCTCTCGACACATGGCCCTCGACGGCCGCAGTACAACAAGTACCAACTAAAGACGACACTTCGATGACGTCATTACACCGTGAACACCGAGGGAAAATCAATCCGGCTGGCCGGAACCTACGTGTAGTGTGAACCTAAGCTCGAGCTCGACCAACTCCCGCATACCCGAACGCCCCGAACCCCGTGACCTCTCGCACCGTGGATGTGCAAATCTAATCTGCCGTGAGGCGACTCGCCTCGAAAGTTACCAAAGGACCTTCCGCTCGCCCTCTTCTACCGCCCTTCGTTAACCCGCCGATCTACACGTCTCGGCACGCGCAAAAGCCCGCATACGTGCCATGCTCAAGCCTAATCAAGAATTACTCTTGCACAACCTCTCTTAGATAGTCATCAAGACTCGCGGTACATCGGTATACTCGATACTCACTGTTCCCGGTCGCGAATCGGCGTCCAAACATCGTGGCCGCAGCAGAGAACCGCCGCCGCTAAAACTCTGGGCTAGTGACGCCGCAGAACTCCCCGAATGAAGCACTATCCTAGGTAATGATTTGGCACGCCCTCGCCACCCTCCGAACTCTACTCGCAGCCTCCTCGGCCGCTTGCCCCGGGTTGCCTGCACGCGAGGCATAACGATAAGGGAAATAATTTCGTCGAGGTCCAACTAACAACACAGCTCTAAGGCACGATCTCGAGTGAGAAGAATAGAAACCAATCCTAAATACCCTATAGCCTCACGATTATTGCGCACAACACACCGATAATCAAGACTTCATCGATACGGTCAGAGACACTTTCCGAGGATTAATCGCTCGATACCACTTTTGTCACGACCGAACCTGGCCCGTGGATGGTGCCTTACCGGCACCCTAGTGATACAACATCGAGTAATCGAACATAATACACATACATGAAACAAATGAAGTACAAAACAAGTAATTTGAGAAAACTTGCCTTTCGGCATATATAAATAACAACTCTTACAAATGAACAGTTTAACTTTTTACAAACCCCGCCACAACAAGATTACATGCACTTCTAAGAAAAGATCGACAACAATGGCGGACAGTGGCCCCGCCATACCTCGAATGTAAATACCTACAACGACAGGGGACTATACGAAGATAAGCCTCCGAGAACGGAGCTTTCCCAAACGCTGAATGGACCCTAAGAGCGAGGATCAACGATCGTGTACTTTACTGCGGCATGAACGCAGCCAAGGCGAGGTCAAGACAACAAGTACCGAGTATGTGAAATCAAAATATCAGAATGAAATCATAGTAGTCTATATAAAGCAGAGACATGTATGATAACCAAACTACGATTCACAATAAATAAGCAATATATCAAGTCGTGACTCGCCCGAAGTCATCACTCAAATACATAAATATGGGTCTCACGCCCACAACATCAATCATGCCCGTGGAATACCTTCCTCACCGCAGCGTTCGATGATAGAAAAGCACCAAGGAACACACATGAACAACAGTCCCACTGTGCCCAAATAAAGCGATGCGAGGTAAACGTAAGGCATAGCCGACTACTAACACCTACGCACTAACAAGGTAAATCGAATCATGATATCTGTCTGCACCGTCACATGATCAAAGCCGGTCACTCGCGCGCAATATCAAATGTGCGCGTCTAGCCCCGAACTCCCGCACTCCGCATAGGCCAATCTCATAGGCCCGCATGAGGTATAACCCGCATCGAGGGTAGCTACTCCCGGATCGTCCCGACTCGCATCGCATGGCCACATAGACCGCATGACCATAAAGGCCGCACACTAACACGAACTCTCGTAGCTCGCGATAGGCCCTCAGACCCGCATGAGGTATTCTCGAATCATGGTCCTGCATCACCGAGTCTACCCCGTGACGGAGGGCGCTTAACCCCGAAACACGCGAGTGGTATAATACCAACATAACAGTTTATCGTTTAAACATCATAAGCACAATCGAGGAAAATCCTTTACACAAACATCACGAATACTAACACACGTAGCATCCTAATATGATTACTTATCAAATCAACACGAAGGTATTACAAGGCTATCACAAACCAACACAATCGATTATACACACAAGGTACATTCTATTGTATGATTAACAAGATCGAGTATCTATTCTCAAAGTACTTCATACATTATCTTTTAAAAATACGTTACGTTTACAAAAGTCACACAATACCCGTAGTATATGAAAACTAGAGTGATTATCTTTTGAAGTAAAGCAAAACACTTCTCTTTGTAAAATCAAGTAACAACATTATTTCTCAAACGTCCAAGTTTGCCTAATTTCAAATGTTCACGTTTCTTACTTTAGGAAGGTTTCGTAGTTCATAGTCTTATTCATTTAAGAATATAATTCTCTTTTAAACTATCTGAGAAACATAAGCCTTATATGTGAGTAGAATATTCTTGTTTATAACAATCTTATTACAGCAGCCATGATCTAGGAAATATCATTTTGTCTCATCTTAGCTTCTATGCAGATGGAAGTTTCTCGGTTTTAATAATACTTAACTGTCAAAACATTTCCTTTTATTAACGCTGCGATGGTTTGTCGATACACATTACGATTTCCAAATCAAGAAACATTCTTAAGCCGTTATACCTAACTTCCCATAAAGCTAGTATAACTCTTAAGTTTTCAAAACCAAGTATTACTTCTTCTTTCAAATGATTCAAAATCTTTTGAAAACTTCAAGTTCTTTATTAACACATAACAAGCCGCTTATAGTTCAAATCGATTACCTTTTAAAACCACAAGTATTTTCTTACCAACATAAAGTCGTTATAACCAACTTCCCATAAAGCCGTTATAACACTTTATGTTTTAAACCAATCAAATACATTTAGCACGTATGCGTCTACCGCACTACATAGTTCACACATATCATGCTAGAAGAGATAGGAAGAGGTTCACATACCTCGCGGCGAGTATCGACTAATAGCAAAACGCTCCAAGTACCTCTCCAACCGTCGGCTACTCCTAAGCCAAGTAGATCGCGCCACGCGTAGTACTCAACCTATAAGGCCACGGCGCTTATTAATATTTAGATCCCTACGAGAACATTACGTAAAATTCGCAAAGACTCGCAACAGAAATCTCCTCCTTTATCGAGGCCGCCACCAAGCCAACCAGTGGGTTATACATCTAACCCGAACGGTACAATTCTACTACGTAAAAGCTACACAAGTCTCATGTCTGATCTTATGTAAATACATTCAAGACTCTTCTTCAAAAGGTTTCTTATTATTCAGCTTAAGTCAAAAGACATTGCCGATAACTACGCTTCTATATATAGTATACTTCAACTATATAATCATACAACATGTAATTTCCAATTACAATAGAGGACAAGATATTTACCTCGATAAGCCCATAATTATCCGAGTTTAAATGTCGATCCCGAGCAAGGTTTAGCTCTACTCCGTGCGCTCCAACCCGCTCCAAACAACCCTTAGAAGTTCTAACCAACTTCTACTTATTACTCCAACTAACCATGGAGATTTTCCTTAGGGTTTCGGTTTTGTGACTAAGGGAAGTATAATAGTATTTCGGGCTTTTCAGATAAGTATAACCTTAGAATACTACAAGGTATACGGCTAAGGTAATTTGGGCATTATAACAATACTTTTGAGAGTATTTCTAACAAGAGGGTATTTATACGAAAACTACTAGGCTAGTGGGTACCCCACGCCACACTACTAGGAGGGGAGAGGGCTCTCGGCCAAGGGGGCCTTCAAAGGGGAGAGGGCTCTTGACGAGAGTCAACAAGAGGAGAGGGAGGATTTTAACACTTAGAAGATTTGTGGAAAGGATGAAGAATTCATCAAAGGGAGAGGTATTTATAGCACAAGCCAAGGCCAACCAATGGCCAAGATCTTGCCAAGTACATAGCAAGTGTAGGGCCAAGATCTTGCCAAGTGCACACTAGCCAACTACCACAAAAATATCCTACCAACCGCGACCACAAAGGCCACACTTTGGCCACCACAATTTCCGCCAAGGTGTTCCAATGAGAGGGTGACAAGTGTCGCCTCTTGTTGGTCCAAAATGTTCGTCTCTCGGAAAAATCCGCAAAAATTAAAAATGACATAGCGGAAATTCCCATACGAAAGTGTGAAAGCGTTTCGTAAAAACGACTCTAACCGGGTGTTGTGAACAAAGTTAATTCGCCAAGCCTAATTCTCAAGTTCAAATTTTCTACGCCCTACGCATACTCGGAAATACGGTATAACAACGAGGGTGTTAGGTCCAAGTTTAGTTAACCGTGACGAGTTCGTGGATGCGTTGCTCAACCAAGTCGGGCCGATGGTCACCATCGTGTCTTTCTCAGACCGTTGCTTGGCGGTGATGTTATATCGAAAGGTTGTAAGGTCGCACGGTGCCTACCTTCACCTTA
Organism: Przewalskia tangutica; assembly: GCA_029844215.1. Classification (NCBI taxonomy): domain Eukaryota; kingdom Viridiplantae; phylum Streptophyta; class Magnoliopsida; order Solanales; family Solanaceae; genus Przewalskia; species Przewalskia tangutica. The sequence continues at coordinate 97,036,580 of CM056729.1, forward strand.
TGACGCATGTGGAGCCAGTGCAGTTTACGCTCGAAGTTTTACCAGCAGGTTAAGAACTCAGTGAGTCTCGAGATCGGATTCGCCCGGGCGGTGTTTGGATTTCAGGGGGTAGTTGTGAGGATTGTTGTCTCCTGTTGAGGAAGTGTTTTATAGCTACCATTTCAGTTTTCGAATGTCGCTGTATGAAGCCTTGTAGGGGCGGAAGTGTAAGTTGCCGGTCGATTGGTTCGATGTTGGCAAAGGTTCAGATAGTTGGTTTATACTTGTTCAACAGAATTGTGGTAGGTTATGAGAAAGAGTTCGAGTGTACAAGAAGGGTACGACCTGTAAGGGAAGAAGCGAGCATGTATGGCGAGCATAGATGTGATCATTTCTTTTGTAAGGAGAAGGTGCGAAGGAAGTATATTTTAGACCTCGGGTAAGGGCTTTTGTGATGTTAGAGGTGTTTCCTCGTGGACTTGGATGTAAGTATTTTGCGCAGTTGTTTCTGTGGCCATGTGTGGCAGGATTGTTCTCGTAAGTATAGTAGTGAAGACTATACTGGCGCACGTTTGTTTTGAGACTTAGAAGGAACATTCGGGACGAATGTTTCTAAGGAGTGGAGAATGTTATACCCCGTATTTCCAGAGTATGTACGTGAGGACGTACGTAGAAAAGTTTGAACTTTAAAGTAGGCTTGGCCGAATTATTTTTGTGCACAACACCCGATTAGAGTCGTTTTTCGACGAAACGTTTTACATAACTTGCGAAGGGAAAATTCCGGCTATGTCATTTTTAATTTTTGCGGATTTTTCCGAGAGACGAAACATTTTGGACCAACGGGAGGGTGACAAGTGTCACCCTCATATTGGGCGTTGTGGTGGGCGGCACATGGGACGATTTCAAGATAAGGGTTGGTAGGATATTTGTGAGGGTTTTAAGGAGTAGGGACTAGGGGGCACTTGGGCACATCTTGGCCCTCCACTTGCCCCCCACTTGGCTAGATCATGGCCCTTGATTTCCCTATAAATACCCCTCCCCCTTTGAAGACTTCTTCATCCAAAAACTTTTCTAAGTCTAAAAATCCTCCCCCCCTCTCTTGTTGAGTTCTCGTCCTAGCCTCCCCCTCCCCCCCTTGGTGAGGCCCCTTGGCCGAGAGCCCCTCCCCCTTGGCCGAGAGTTTCTCCCCCCCTCCTAGTGGGGTTGGCCGAGGGGTACACCCCCCCCCCTTGTGGTGTTGTCTCGTATAAATACCCCCCTCTTGGTAGAAATACTCTCCAAGTATTGTTACTATACCCAAAATACCTTAGCCGTATACCTTGTAGTATTCCAAAGATACCTCTATACGTAGAGCCCGGAAATACTACCGTATGTCCTTTTTGTCTCAAACCGAAACCCTAAGGAAAATCTTCATAGCCGGTTGAAGTATATTGTAGAAGTTGCGTAGAACTTCTAAGGGTTGTTTGGAGCGGGTTGGAGCGCCCAGAGTAGGAGCTAAACGTTGCTCAGGACCGACATTTAACTTGGATAATTATGGGCTTATCGAGGTAATTATCTTGTCTCCCTTTTGTAATTAGAGTTTGCATACTATTGAAGTATAAGAATAAGTATAAGTATATACAAGGAAAGTATATAAGAAGGGAAATGAACTGTACTTACATAGGACTGTATTACAGTAGAATTGTGAAGTTTGACGGGTAGGGAAGTACTGCCCAATTTTCCGTAGAATCTTGTATCTAGATTTATTCTACCGAGTAGTCTAGGCTTTGATAGACTCGTATAACCTTTATAGGTTGAATGTTCTGTGAGTAGCATGTGCTACTTGAAAGGTGGACAAGGCTAGCCGGGTTATAGCCGTGGAGCATTTTGCTAATAGTCGATAATCGTCGCGAGGTATGTGATTCTTCCTATCCTCTTGAGCATGATATTTTAAATGAATATATATATAGTACGGTAGACGTACGCGTGTTAACTGAACGTAGTTCTATGGCAATGTCTTTTGACTTAATCCTGAATAATAAGAATTTTGAAGTATTTCAAAAGAATTAAGAACCATTTTTGAAAGAAGAGTAATACTTGTTTTTAAGAGCTTAAGAGTTATACTAGCTTTATGGGAAGTTAGGTATAACGGCTTAAGAAAGATAAAAAGAATGGTTTATTAATTTTAAAAGTTAAGAGACTTGACTCAATTGAATTAAAATGAATTTTGTGTGAAACCTCATTCGTGAGTAATGAGTACTTGGTCTTTTTAAAAGGAATAATGTTTTACTGATTTCGGAAATCAGAATGAGTATCGACAACCCACAGCAGCGTTAATAAAGGAAAATGTATTGACTAATTATGTATTATTAAAACCAGTAGAAACCTCCATCTGCATAGAAGCTAAGATGAGACAAAATGATATTACATTTCCTAGATCATGGCTGCTGTAATAAGATTGTTATAAACAAGAATAACCTACTCACATATAAGGCATATGTTTCTCAAATCGTTTTAAAGGAGAATTATATCATTAAGTGATTAAAACTATGAACTACGAAACCTTTCGAAAATGAGAAACTTGAGTATTTGAAATTAGGCAAACTTGAACGTTTGGAAAGGAATGTTGTTACTTAAATTTACAAAAAGAAGTATTTTGATTTACTTCAGAAGATAGTCACTTTATTTTTATAAACTACGGGTATTGTGTGACTTTTGTGAAAGAAGCGGATCTTTTAAAGAGTTAATATGTGAAGTACTTTGGGGATAAAAACCCGATCTTGTTAATCATATAGTAGAAAGTACCTTGTGTGTATAACTTGATTGTGTTGGGTTGTGATAGCCTTGTAATACTTTCTTGTTGATTTGATAAGTAAACATGCTAGGATGCTACGTGTGTTAGTACTTGTGATGTTTGTGTAAAGGGGTTTTCCCTCGATTGCGCTTAAGTTGTTTAACGATCAGCCGTTATGTTGGTATTATACCACTCACCTTGACTTGTTTCCGGAGGTTAAGCTGCCCTCCGATGCGGGGTAGACTCAGGCGGGTCTGTGTGACCTATGATTCGAGTATCACTCATGCGGGTCCCGGGTGCCTATGCGGTGCTACGAGAGTTCCAGTTTATTGTGAGGCCTTTATGGTCATGCGATCCATGTGGCCATGCGACTGCGAAGTCGGTGCCGGGGAGTAGCTACCGATGCGGGAATACCTCATGCGGGCCTATGAGTTTGGCCTATGCGAGTCTGCGGAGAGTTCCGTGGCTAGACGCGCACATTAGATACATCGCGCGAGTGGCGGCTTTGATCATGTGACGGCAGACAGATCTCATGATACGCTTTATGACCTTGTTGGTACCGTGGGTTTTAGTAGTCGGCTATGCCTTCGCACTTACCCTCAGACGGTTTTATTAGGACACAGTGGGACACGTGTTCATGTGTATTCCTTGATGCTTTTATATCATAGACTGCCGGCAGTGAGGAAGGTATTCCACGGGCATGATTGGTGTTGTGGGCGTGAGACCCATAGTTGTATTTGAGTGATGACTTTGAGGGCGTGAGTCCCTGACTTGACATATCGCTTATTTATCAGTGAATCGTAGTTTGGTTATCATACATGTCTCTATTTTATATAGACTGCTATGATTTCATTTCTGATATTTCAGTTTCACATACTTGGTACTGTTATCGACCTCCTTCGGGGGCTGCGTTCATGCCGCAGGTAGAGGTACACCAGTGTTGATCCTCGCTCTTAGGGTCACAGTTCAGCGTATGGGAAGCTCCGTTTCTCCGGAGGCTTATCAGTGGTATAGTCCCCTGTCGTTGTAGGTACTTACATTCAGGGGTATGGCGGGGCCCTGTCCCGCCATTGTTGTCGTATCATTCTTAGAGGTCTGTAGTACTGTTGTGGGCAGAGTTGTAAAAAGGATGTAACTGTTCGGTTTTAAATTGATTTATATATATGCCGAAAGGCAAGTTTTCTCAGATTACTGTTTCTTACTTCATAATATTTTCATGTCTTGTTTTATGTTCCGCTGATTACTCTGATGTATGGCTACTTGGGTGCCCGGGTAAGGCACCAGTCACGGGCCCGGGTTCGGGTCGTGACAAAAGTGGTATCAGAGCAGTTAATCCTCGGAAAGTGTCTACAGACCGTATCCAGTAGAGTCTTGATTATCGGTGTGTTGTGCACCACACCAATAATCAGGAGGCTATAGGATATTTAGGATTGGTTTCCATTCTTCTCACTCTGAGATCGTGCCTTAGAGCTGTGTTGTAAGTTGGACCCTCTAACGTATTTCTTTCCCTTACCGTTATGCCTCCGCGTAGGGCAAACCCGGGCCCAGGAGGGCAAGGCAGCCGAGGGAGCTGCGAGTAGAGTACAGAGGGTTACGTGGGCATAGGCCCAATCATCACCTGGGGTGGTGCTTCTTTTGGGGAGTTCTGCGACATCGCCAACCCCAGCAGAGTTTAGCACGGCGGCAGCAGTTCCTACTGCGGCCATGATAGTTGAACCTTCAGTTCCACGACCGGGGACAGAGAATATAGATTGCAAAGAGGCGACCCTGTTACTAGCTATGGATTTGGCTACCAGAGAGTATACCGATGTACCGCGAGTCTTGATGACTATCTAAGAGAGGGTTGGACAAGAGTAATTCTTCAGTTAGGCGTGAGCATGGCCTGTGTACGGGCTTATGCGCAGCAGGCCGAGAAACGTAGAGATCGACGGGTTAACCAAGGACAGCAGAAGAGGGCCAGAACAGCAAGGTCCTTTGGTAACTATCGAGGCGGACCTTTTTAGCAGCAGATTGATTATGCGCCTCCGCCAGCGCAGAATGGTCCTCCATAGGGTTCAGGACGTTGGGGGTAAGCCGGAGTTGGTCAGAGCTCCAGGGTTTCCGGTTCGCGATGTAATGACGTCCTCCCGGGGAATGTCGTCTTTTTGTTGGTGCTCGTTTTACCGGCGGCCGTCAGGGCCATGTGTCGAAAGGATGACCTAGTAGGAGGGTTGTAAGTAGGAGGACTTAGCCTTCAGGATCGATGGGTAGTTCGTCACCTTCCTTAGCTATGCGCCCTACGGGGCAGGTTTGATTAGAACGACATAGGGGAGTGAAGCAGTAGATTCAGGCATATCCTTAACCCTCTAGAAATTAGTATGTGTGATAAGATGAGTATATCATAAGTGTTATGTTCAGGTAACATAAGTGTAAAATTGTGATTAGAAATCATGGTTAGTAACCAGGAAAGATTGGGGGAATAAGGGAAAGTGTAAGCCTTAGAGCTTTATACGTGGAGACCTTAGAGGCAAGGAAATCTTGAGTAAAAGATTACATTTGTGTTTGACCCTTATCGGAGTGCATAATGCACGTGAGCTATGTTTGTATAATAAGTCCCTGAGTAGTGTGAAATGAAAGAGGGTAGTTGAGCTAAGAAGACCGCTAGGTTTTCGTAACGTGATTAGTGAGAGTTTTCCGGATCGGGGAGCTAGTGTTTTGCGCGTTGCCGGGTCGGGTTGAGGCCACGTTGCGGGTCAACCCGCGGCCTGTATGGTGGTGGGGTCAGTTTGTGGTGGTCCCGCTTTGTGTTAGGGTCACGAGGGTGTTAGGCCCAAGTTTAGTTAACCAGCGTACGAGTTCGTGGATGCGTTCAACCAGTAGTCGGGCCGATGGGGTCAGCCCATCGTGTCTTTCAGTCAGGACCGTTGCTTGGCAGTGATGTTATATCAGAAAGGTTGTAAGGCTGCACGGGGTGCCTACCTTCACCTTATGACGCATGTGGAGCCAGTGCGGCTGTTTACATTATGGAAGTTTTACCAGGCAGGGTTAAGAACTCAGGTGAGTCTCAGAATCGCATTCGCCCTCGGGCCAGTGTTTGGATTTCAGGGGGTAGTTGTGAGGATTGTTGTCTCCTGTTGAGGAAGTGTTTTATAGCTACCATTTCAGTTTTCGAATGTCGCTGTATGAAGCCTTGTAGGGGCGGAAGTGTAAGTTGCCGGTCGATTGGTTCGATGTTGGCAAAGGTTCAGATAGTTGGTTTATACTTGTTCAACAGAATTGTGGTAGGTTATGAGAAAGAGTTCGAGTGTACAAGAAGGGTACGACCTGTAAGGGAAGAAACGAGCATGTATGGCGAGCATATATGTGATCATTTCTTTTGTAAGGAGAAGGTGCGAAGGAAGTATATTTTAGACCTCGGGTAAGGGCTTTTGTGATGTTAGAGGTGTTTCCTCGTGGACTTGGATGTAAGTATTTTGCGCAGTTGTTTCTGTGGCCATGTGTGGCAGGATTGTTCTCGTAAGTATAGTAGTGAAGACTATACTGGCGCACGTTTGTTTTGAGACTTAGAAGGAACATTCGGGACGAATGTTTCTAAGGAGGGGAGAATGTTATACCCCGTATTTCCAGAGTATGTACGTGAGGACGTACGTAGAAAAGTTTGAACTTTAAAGTAGGCTTGGCCGAATTATTTTTGTGCACAACACCCGATTAGAGTCGTTTTTCGACGAAACGTTTTACATAACTTGCGAAGGGAAAATTCCGGCTATGTCATTTTTAATTTTTGCGGATTTTTCCGAGAGACGAAACATTTTGGACCAACGGGAGGGTGACAAGTGTCACCCTCATATTGGGCGTTGTGGTGGGCGGCACATGGGACGATTTCAAGATAAGGGTTGGTAGGATATTTGTGAGGGTTTTAAGGAGTAGGACTAGGGGCACTTGGGCACATCTTGGCCCTCCACTTGCCCCCCACTTGGCTACATCATGGCCCTTGATTTCCCTATAAAGACCCATCCCCCTCTGAAGACTTCTTCATCCAAAAACTTTTCGAAGTCAAAAACTCCTCCCCCCCTCTCTTCTTGAGTTCTCGTCCGAGCCTCCCCCTTGCCCCTGGTGAGGCCCTTGGCGAGAGCCCTCCCTGGCCGAGTTTCTCCCCTCCTGGGTGGGTTGGCGAGGGTACACCCCCTGTGGTGTTGTCTCGTATAAATACCCCCTCTTGGTAGAAATACTCTCCAAGTATTGTTACTATACCCAAAATACCTTAGCAGTATACCTTGTAGTATTCCAAAGATACCTCTATCGTAGAGTCTTAAATACTACAGTATGTCCTTTTGTCTCAAACCGAAACCCTAAGGAAAATCTTCATAGCCGGTTGAAGTATATTGTAGAAGTTGCGTAGAACTTCTAAGGGTTGTTTGGAGCGGGTTGGAGCGCCCAGAGTAGGAGCTAAACGTTGCTCAGGACCGACATTTAACTTGGATAATTATGGGCTTATCGAGGTAATTATCTTGTCTCCCTTTTGTAATTAGAGTTTGCATACTATTGAAGTATAAGAATAAGTATAAGTATATACAAGGAAAGTATATAAGAAGGGAAATGAATCAGACTTACATAGATCGTATTATAGTAGAATTGTGAAGTTTGACGGGTAGGGAAGTACTGCCCAATTTTCCGTAGAATCTTGTATCTAGATTTATTCTACCGAGTAGTCTAGGCTTTGATAGACTCGTATAACCTTTATAGGTTGAATGTTCTGTGAGTAGCATGTGCTACTTGAAAGGTGGACAAGGCTAGCCGGGTTATAGCCGTGGAGCATTTTGCTAATAGTCGATAATCGTCGCGAGGTATGTGATTCTTCCTATCCTCTTGAGCATGATATTTTAAATGAATATATATATATAGTACGGTAGACGTACGCGTGTTAACTGAACGTAGTTCTACGGCAATGTCTTTTGACTTAAGCCTGAATAATAAGAATTTTGAAGTATTTCAAAAGAATTAAGAACCATTTTTGAAAGAAGAGTAATACTTGTTTTTAAGAGCTTAAGAGTTATACTAGCTTTATGGGAAGTTAGGTATAACGACTTAAGAAAGATAAAAAGAATGGTTTATTAATTTTAAAAGTTAAGAGACTTGATCTTACAAGATAAGAGACTTGACTCAATTGAATTAAAATGAATTTTGTGTGAAACCTCATTCGTGAGTAATGAGTACTTGGTATTTTTAAAAGGAATAATGTTTTACTGATTTCGGAAATCAGAATGAGTATCAACAACCCACAGCAGCGTTAATAAAGGAAAATGTATTGACTAATTATGTATTATTAAAACCAGTAGAAACCTCCATCTGCATAGAAGCTAAGATGAGACAAAATGATATTACATTTCCTAGATCATGGCTGCTGTAATAAGATTGTTATAAACAAGAATAACCTACTCACATATAAGGCATATGTTTCTCAAATCGTTTTAAAGGAGAATTATATCATTAAGTGATCAAAACTATGAACTACGAAACCTTTCGAAAATGAGAAACTTGAGTATTTGAAATTAGGCAAACTTGAACGTCTGGAAAGGAATGTTGTTACTTAAATTTACAAAAAGAAGTATTTTGATTTACTGTAAGATAGTCACTTTATTTTTATAAACTACGGGTATTGTGTGACTTTTGTGAAAGAAGCAGATCTTTTAAAGAGTTAATATGTGAAGTACTTTGGGGATAAAAACCCGATCTTGTTAATCATATAGTAGAAAGTACCTTGTGTGTATAACTTGATTGTGTTGGGTTGTGATAGCCTTGTAATACTTTCTTGTTGATTTGATAAGTAAACATGCTAGGATGCTACGTGTGTTAGTATCTTGTGATGTTTGTGTAAAGGGGTTTTCCCTCGATTGCGCTTAAGTTGTTTAACGATCAGCCGTTATGTTGGTATTATACCACTCACCTCGACTTGTTTCGGAGGTTGGCGCCTCCGACGCGGGTAGACTTCGGTCTGTGTGACCTATGATTCGAGAATACCTCACGCGGTCCCGGGGCCTATGCGAGCTACGAGTTCGAGTTAGTATGCAGCCTTTATGGTCACGCGTCTATGTGGCTACGCGATCGCGAAGTCCAGCGGTTCCGGAGTAGCTACCTCGACGCGGGAATACCTCACGCGGGCCTATGAGTTTGGCCTACGCGAGTGCGAAGAGTTCGGGGCTAGACGCGCACATTAGATCTGCGGGCGAGTGGCCATCTTTGATAATGTGACGCCTCAGACAGATCTCATGATACCGCTTTATGACCTTGTTGGTGCTGGTTTTAGTAGTCGGCTATGCCTTCGCATTTACCCCGCACGGTTTTATTAGGACACAGTGGGACCTGGTGTTCATGTGTATTCCTTGATGCTTTTATGTCATAGACTTAGAAGGCGGAAGGTATTCCACGCATGATTGGTGTTGTGGGCGAGACCCATAGTTGTATTTGAGTGATGACTTTGAGGCGTGAGTCACGACTTGACATATTTGCTTATTTATCAGGAATCGTAGTTTGGTTATCATACATGTCTCCTATTTTATATAGATCGCTATGATTTCATTTACTGATTTTCGATTCATATACTTGGTACTGTTGTAATCGACCTGGCCGCGTTCATGCCGCAGTAGAGGTACACGATGTTGATCCTCGCTCTTAGGGTCACGGTTCGTATGGAAGCTCCATTTCTCGAGGCTTATCGGTGGTATAGTCCCCGTCGTAGCAAGTACTTACATTCGGGGTATGGCGGCCCCGCCCCGCCATTGTTGTCGTATCATTCTTAGAGTGCGTAGTACCACAGGCGAGTTGTAAAAGGATGTAATCGTTGGTTTTAAATTGATTTATATATACGCCGAAAGGCAAGTTTTCTCAGACATCGTTTACTTCATAATATTTTCATGTCTTGTTTTATGTTCCGATTACTCGATGTATGGCTACTGGGTGCGGGTAAGGCACGACCACGCCCGGTTCGGGTCGTGACAATCATCCAAGGATTGACAATGCCGATGCCCAAGTGGGTAAGGTGATGCCAAAGTTTTCTTCTTTCCGGGATGCTATAAACCGGGTACACAAATGTGGCAAGGAAGGACACTTGTGTTGTTTTACATCTTGCTTGGACATGAATATGTTGAGAGTCCATTCCAAGCACTTCACAGCTAACTCTGGAGGGATCCCAAAGTATTAACATTCTTCCGCCATCAATGAAATCAATGTTGGAGCAAATATTCCAAGCAAGGAATCTTTGAGATGTAAAAGAGTCTATCCGTGCTCGAGAGAATTTAGTTTCAATTAGACAAACCATTGCAACATCATGTTGTTTTGTGAGCCTACACAAAAGAGTTTGCGTGGCTGCCCTATCCCTTTGTCCGCAAAGACCCCAGACATTCCAACAAATTACTTTCATTAAGAAACAAAGGAGGTTTTGTTAGCACCTCCGCGCTTCGCTGTCTTTGCCATACTACTACCTTTTGGCGTTCCTTGAAATTACTTCTTTCCATCCCTCGTCCTTGTTGTTGGAAGTCAAGGCAGGTGTCCCATCCAGGCTATGTTCCCCGCGTTCAAAGTTTATGCACCGTAATGCATGATTAGAATCTTCCGTAGCACTCTTGTAGATTACCCCATCTAGTGAAGTTTGCGGGTCCATTGGTGCTCTAGAATCAGTATGTCTTGTCTCAATTCTCCTCCTATCATGATGCGCAAGACCAACATGGGGGTGATGACTTGAGGACCCCCCTTGTGCAACCCGTAAACTCGATGAGCTAGGCTGACCCACAACCGGAGGAATTGCAAAATTCAGAGCTTCTCCCACACTTCCGGGTATATGAGGTAGTGTTTTCTCACTATTCTCTATATCCATCAAGTTTTCAGTTCCTACGGGATGTTGAGTAGGTGGCGGATCAGGGCAAGGAGGGCCGGTTTTACCCGTAGTAATGTCAGCACCCGAACATGTAGAAATTCCACCATTGCTAGGAGGTACCAATGGGTTGCGATTTTTCTGAGCTTCTTGAGCGTTGATATCTTGCATCAGTTTTCTACACTTCAAGTGGTTGTGCCCAAAAGATGCACAATGATAGCAAAAATCCGGGTAGTTCTCATAGTTCACCTTTTGAGTATACCTTCTATTGTCGGGAAGTTTAACACCAAATTCCATAACCGGTTCTTTGCTGACATCTACTTCCACTAAGACTCTTGCATAATTCATTTTTGACCTCTCCTTAGTATATTGATCCGTGTATAGAGGCTTCCCCACACGCGAAGCAATCTTGCTAAGGCCTGTTGCACTCCAAATCGAGAGGGGGATGTCGTGGAAAGTTACCCAGATTGGAATGTCCATGAATAAATCATCTGTTAATAAAACTCCCTTATTAATAGGCTGTAGCATCATAGTTTTACCGAAGACCATATATGGGCCGCCATGGAGTACATTTGTGCGATCTTCTTCCGTCATGAATTTGAAAATTGTCCATCATTTGCCATACGGGATGATACAACACTTCACTCCCCATCCCTTCACAATAGAATTCAATGCCTCTCTTCCCGGGAAAGGACCCGTGAAGCACCCTATTAGGAAATATCCCCATGTTTCAATGAAGGGGACTTCATCCGTAGCTTCAATTTCCACATCTTCTCCTTGTTGTTCAATAAATTGTAGCTTCATACCCTTAGCTTCAAGTCTGGTACCCGCAAAAACTCCCGCATAAGTCTTCTTAGGCGGAATGGAACCTTTGCGTTGATTCGGGGGTAAATCATTATTTGTTGTATCAACGGGTGGAGTCTCATGTTGGTCTCTAAATTCATTTGTGGGCAAGTTATCACTAGATTTCCCGTGAAGAGTAGACTGAGGGAAGTGGTTAGAGGGAGTAGAGCTCGGCCCCGCTTTAGGAGATGGGATGCGCGTGCCATTTGGAAGAGTAGGGAAATTATCATGAATTCCGGGAGGTATTGATGGTTGGGAGGAAAGTAGGGGTGTGTCATCTTGGATTTCGGGGAGCATTGAAGAGGTAGTAGATGAGAGAGGAGGATTGTTATTAACGTTTCCCATACCCAAGGAAGAAGTAAAGGCAAAAGGGCTATTGAGATTCTTGTGTTGGATACCGCTAAGCAAGCTGGCTAAAGAAGGAAATGACTCATTAGTAACACTTAATGAAATCGGAGGATGTTGCCCCATTAAGTGAGGAGCCTCTTTGGTTGCCGCGGTATTAAAGTGTGACTCTTTGGTTCCCGCGATATTAATGTTTGGAGAGTAACTAGGCTCCTTGGGGGTAGAAGGCCCTTCGGTTCTCCAAACTTTCATTGATCCATGCATACCGGTAATATTCTTAGACCCATGGACTCCCGCCTGACCCGTCATAGCCATTTGACCCGTACCCTGACCCGGTTTCGACCCGAGGAGACCATCATGCATAGTTTTGTCGATTACGATTCCTGGCCTTGATTCTCTAACTTTTCCGGCTTGCCTGAGTAAGTTTCCAGGTTGTGAAGGGATTATTTTAGTGTCGTGGTTGCCATGCTCTTCCGTTATGGTCCCGGAGCTTACCAATTGACCCGTGATAGAAACGTCATCCCTCGGAGAGAAAGGAGTGTCTTTGGCTATCCGAATTTCCTTACCATTGCCGGGTGTTTCGGAAGAGTCTTTTCCAATAGGCTTGTGGACAGTGTTACAGTCCTCTATTGTAGTCACTTCTGGAGTAGTATTAGGAGGAATCATTTCCGGATTGGTGACTGACGGAACATGAAGCTTTCCACCTTCGAACTCGCTTATATCCAAGCTCTCGATTTCTATACTTTTTCCCCATTCATGTATCCTTTGCAGCATAAAATTGTTACACACCGTAGTTCCAGAGTATGTATACGAGGACGTACGTTCGAGAATACGACATTTAAATTGGAAAGGAAGAAAAATGTGATTTTTCGACGGAAAAGTTTCCGGATTTTGTGAAGGAAAAATGTTCGTTAAAGGGAATTGGATTCCCAGAATTGGTATTTGGACTTTTTGGAATATTTGAGAATTATGAAATTTTATTTCCGAAATTGGTCACGTAGGGCCCACGGGAAAATTTACGGTTTTGTGGGGCCCACTTTATTTTCGGATTTTTGGCATTACGGATATTTTCGAAAGATGAAATATTTTGGACGAGTAGGGGGGCGACACGTGTCACCCCCGTGTGGCCATGTTGGCCGAATTGGAGAAGGACAAGTGGGACGTTTTTTAGGTGGACAAGTGGCCCATTTTTGTGGTGGCCACTTGTCCCATTTTTGTGGTGAACAAATGGTTGGCCAACTACCCACACACATGTACCCAATCTTCACCATCCACTTGCCTAGATCTTGGCCATTGTTTTCCCTATAAATACCCCTTGTGTGCAAGACTTTATTTCATCCACATTAGAAAGTTTCCAAGGCAAAAATTCCCCTCCCTCCCTTAGTGAGTTCTCGTCCAAACACCCCCCACCTTGAGTAGAATTCTTCAAGTATTGTTGTTATTCCAAATACTTTAGCCTAAATCCCTTGTGGTATTCCAAAGAAATCCCAACATAAGAGCCCGGAAATACTACTTTATTCCATAGTCGCAAAATGAAGCCCTAGAAAAATCTTCATAGCTTAGATGAAGTGTTAAGAGAAGTTGTTTGGAAACTTCTAAGGGTTGCTTGGAGCGGGTTGGAGCGTCAGGAATTGGAGCTAAACATTGCTCAGGATCGACTTATATCTTGGATAATTTTGGGCTTATCGAGGTAATGCTCTTTGTCCCCCTATTGTAATTGGATATTACATGTTGTAGTAATGTATAGTTGAGTATACTATATGTAGAATGAATATGGATAAGAATTGAACTGTATTTACATAGAATGTATTCTGATGAGACTTGTAGTATTATTGTGGAGTAGAATTGTACACGTCAGTTAGGCGTGTACTTCGCAGGATTGTTGGTTTGCAGCGGCCTCGTTAGCGGAGGAGATTTATGTGGTTACTGGGAGGAATTGCGAATTTTCCGTAGAATAAGGAATCTTGTATCTAGAATTATTCTACGAAGAGATCTAGAGGTTGATAGGCGCTTTATGACCATTATAGGTCAAGATCTGCGAGTAGCGTATTCTACTGAGGGGTGGAAAAGCGAGCAAGGTTAGAGTACTTTGGAGCGTTTTGCTAATTGTGGATAATCGTCGCGAGGTATGTGAACCTCTTCCTATCCTTTCTAGCATGATATTTGTGAAATATATTTAGTGCGGTAGACGCACGTGTGTTTAAAGGAATTTGATTTTCCTTTTGTGTCCTTGACTTGATTCCAAAGTTAAGTGACTTGTTATGAAATATTAAGGACTTGAATTATGTTAAAAAGTTGTAAAACCTCACTCATGAGTAATGGGTGTGTGGTCTTTTAAAGAATAAAGTTATATGGATTTCGAAAATAAGAATGGTTTTATCATTGGATTTAAAATGATAACTTGACTTATAAATAACTTGATTTAAAGGTATAGGTTACTTGTTTTTAAAAGAGTGAGACACTTGGTTTAAAAAGTATATTGCTACTTGGCTTTTAAAGGAAAAAGTGCCTTGGTTTTAAAAAGAAAGGCATGCTTTTGTCTTAAGGCTGGTTTAAAAAGAAGGTATGGAAATTGTTTTGGTTTTACTTTGATCTCTTTTGACTTGAGTTTTAAAAAAATAAGAATCTTGAAGTATTTCAAAAGAGTTATGAATCATTTTTGAAAGAAAAGAAATACTTGGTTTTAAAAGCTTAAGTGTTATACTAGCTTTATGGGAAGTTAGGTATAACGACTTAAGGAAGATAGAAAGAACGGTTTACTTATTTGTTTATGAAAGTCTTGTATTGATTTCTGGAAAGTGTAGTAAGATGGTTTGATGAGTAGACCTGTTATGATGCTACGTGTGTTAGTGTCTTGTAACGTTTGTATAAAGAGGTTATTCTTATTGTGCTTATGTTGTTTAACGATAAGCCGTTATGTTAGTATTGTACCACTCACCTCTTGACATGTTATACCGGGGGTTAAGCCGCCCACGAGTGGATGCCTCACGCAGTCCAGGGACCTACGCGAGCTACGAGAGTTCCGGTTAGTGTGCGGAATACCTCACGCGGTCTATGTGGTCATGCGACTTGAAAGTCGGGGCGATGCCGAGGAGTAGCTACCGACGCGGGAATACCTCACGCGGGCCTAGTGGCCTACGCGAGTCGCGTGAATTCCAGGATTAGACGCGCACATTGATACTGAGGGCGAGTGGCCAGCTTCGATCATGTGGCGCGGTCTAGAAAGACCTCGTGATACAGTTTTATAGCATTGTTGGTACTGTGGGTTTTAGTAGTCGGCTATGCCATCGTACTTACCCGCATGCGCTTTATTATGACACAGTGGGACACGTGTTCATGTGTATTCCTTGGTGCTTTTATATCATGGACTGCCGGCAGTGAGGAAGGAATTCCACGGGCATGATTGATATTGTGGGCATGAGACCCATGGTTATATTTGAAGGATGACTTTAAGGGTGTCACGACCCGATCCCGGGCCCGTGACTGGTGCCTTACCCCGGGCACCCTAGTGATACAACATCAGAGAAAATCAGCGGAAATAAAAAAAAACTTAAACATGAACAAGAGATATGATAATAAAACAGGTCAACCAAACGGTTACCTTCTTGCATATATAATTAAAAACTGGAACAGTTACATCCTTACAAACCCCGCCACAACAAGATTTCTGCACTTAAGAGTTTTTATACAACATGGCGACGGGGCTCCCGCCATACCACGAATGTACAAGTACCTACAAAGGATGGGACTATACCAAAAGATAAGCCTCCGAGAAACGGAGCTTCCTAATACGCTGAATTGTGATCCTATGGCGAGGATCAACGATCGTGTACCTCTACCGCGCATGAACGCATCCCCAAGGAGGTCAAGACAACAGTACCAAGTATGTGAAATCAAAATATCAGAAATGAAATCATAGTAGTCTATATAAAGCGAGACATGTATGATAACCAAACTACATCCCACAATAAATAGCGATCATGTAAGTCAGGGACTCACGCCCTCAAAGTCATCACTAAAATATAACTATGGGTCTCACGCCCTCAACATCAATTATGCCCGTGGAATACCTTCCTCACTGCCGGCAGTCTATGATATAATAACACCAAGGAGTACACACCAAGTCCCGCCTGAGTCATAAAACCGTACGGGGCAAGTACGGGCGCTAACTACTGATACAACAGATCATCAATCGGCAAGTACGAAGCTAACTACCGATACCAAAGCCGCATCATCAATCGACCGGCAAGTACGAAAGCCAACTACCGGATACCAAAGCCAGATATCAATACTATTGTCACACCCGAACCCAAGCGTGGATCGGTGCCCTACACAGGCACCCTTCTACTTTAACACTACAAGTAAACTGCGGAAATTAAATAACACCTCATTTTTTTTTCTTTTAAAACAACCAGATGCGCAAGTGGCAAAGCCGACAAGGCCGCCATATATACATAAACAAAAGACACTACACCGCATACGAGTCCAATCCACATATGAATACTGCACTTCTAAGAGTTAAATCGAAATATGACGACAAGGCCCCGCTGCACCCATAATGCATAAAGCACATCTTGAAGGATATATACCAAAAGATAAACTCACGGACAGAGGAGCTATCCAAAATCTCGAGGGATCCTACACTGCCGATCACCGAATCACGTACTAAACTGCAGATGAACGCAGCCGGCGAGGTCAAGACGAAGAATGTACCAAGTATGTGAGCGATGAAATCGTAATAAAATCATAACAGAGACATGTATGATAGCCAACCTACATGCATAACAACACATAAGCAAATATATCAAGTCGTGGACGCAGCCCTCAAAGTCATTACCCAAATATAACCATGGGTCTCACGCCCATAATATCATTCATGCGTGGATTCCTTCCTCACTGCCGGCAGTCCATGATATAATAACACCAATAAGGATACATGAACACCAAGCCCCACCTGTGTCCTAAATACCTCGTGGTCTCATGCCCCGGAATCCCACATCGTAAAAGCATGACCATACGGTAACACAAACAAATCCGGGGACATATATGATAATCAAATTACAACACTGCGTGCCTTACTAACAATGAGAGTAAACAATAGTATCCTTACAATATAAAATAGAAGCTCACGATCAAAGCAGGACCACCCGCCCGCAGTATCATTTAGCAATCCTTTCCCTGGGACTATTTCACCCGCATAGGTCACGTGGACCCGCGTGAGGTATTCCTCGCATGGGACTATTTCACCCGCATAAGCCCTTACGGACTCGCATGAGGTATTCCTCGCATAGGTTGGACCCGCCCGCATGGGACTATTTCACCCGCATAAGCCCTACGGACTCGCACGAGGTATTCCTCGATCGTGGGTAGCAAATCCACGGAAATATGCAATGCCACAACCCCGGAATGACCGAACGATCGATATACCAATAGCACACAACCGCTATTTCAAAGACACATAGGCAAATCCTCAATTAACAAGCCAAAGTCATTACCAAGGCACACGTAGACAAATTCTCAATTTATCATGCCAAAGTACTTATCAAGGCACAAATAGAAAAAGTCTCATTTAACAGGCCTAAGTACTTATCAGGGAACAAATATAATAATTCTCATTTAACAAGCCAAAGTACTTATCATGGCACAAATAGAATAATTCTCATTTAACAAGCCAAAGTACTTATCAGGGCACAAATAGAATAATTCTCATTTAACAAGCCAAAGTACTTATCAGGGCACAAATAGAATAATTCTCATTTAACAAGCCACAGTACTTATCAGGGCACAAATAGAATAATTCTCATTTAACAAGCCACGATTTATCAGGCACAAATAGAATAATTCTCATTCAACAAGCCAAAGTACTTATCAGGCACAAATAGAATAATTCTCATTTAACAAGCCAAAGTACTTATCGGCACAAATAGAATAATTCTCATTCAACAAGCCAAAGTACTTATCGGCACAAATAGAATAATTCTCATTTAACAAGCCAAAGTACTTATCGAGACAAATGTAATAATTCTCATTTAACAAGCCAAAGTACTTATCAAGGCACTCTTAGACAAATTCTCAATTTATCAAGCCAAAGTACTAATCAAGGCATCACATAGAATTATTCTCAATTAAACAGCCAAAGTACTACGTGACGCATTCTTTTCAAAAGACTCCTTTGTGTAAAATCCCAAGATACTAACACCCGTAGTATCAAGGCATGTCTATTTTTCAAAGTAAGTTACTACACGTTTAGAAAACTCATTTCAAGGCTTGAAATCAAGTAACTTCAAATTTTCACAATCTAGGCAACTTATGCCCTTTAATCAAAATAGACAACTTTCTAAATCTTCCATAAAGCCGTTATAACCAACTTCCCATAAAGCCGTTATAACCCTTTATGGTTTTAGACATATCCATTCTTTTTTTAACCAAGAGACTTATACTATTAAAACCAAGTATCACATACTTACAAATCAAGTTCTTAACTTTCAAAACACTTCAAGTCTCTTAATATATAGAAAACAAGTTTATTCTACTTTTAACCCTCAAGTAACTCACTCCTTTAGAACAAGTTACTCCTCTTAAATCATGTCATTTCTCCTCTTTTAAAACAATTAAGTAAATCACTCCTTTGACTCTCCTAAAGTTATTATAATGACCTTTAGGATTTTGGGACTAAGGCACTAGCCCAAAAGATTTGGAAACCACTTCCTTTTCAAGACTCCATGTACTTTAAGTAAAATACTTTCACTTTTAAGAATCCAAACTTTATTAAGAAAATGGATTTTACAAGTTACAATTTAAACATCAAAGTACAATCAAGGAAGTACATAGAACAAATTCTATTCTAGGCAATCCAAATACAACCAAGAAATGGATCATTTAAGGAGTAGAACATACTTTCTTAATCTTAAGGAATCATGCTAGAAGAGGAGATAGTTCACATACCTTTTCGGCTAAATCCACAAGCTGCGAATACGCGTGCACGAAGTGTCAACCTATAATGGTCACAACAAGACTATCAACTTCTAGTCTCTAACGAGAATAATACTCAAGATATCGCCTCTAATTCTACGGAAAATTGGGCAGCACTTCCTTTGTTTCTACTCACTTTGCCACCTTTTTCAAGGCCGAATACAATAACCAACACGCCACATTTAAGGCTCCAAACAACAACCAAACAAAGGGGATTACACGCCTTACGATACGTGTAAAATTCCGCCCCACAATTCATACCAAATAGTTTAAATGTTATACCCCGTATTTCCAGAGTATGTACGTGAGGGCGTACGTATAAAATTTGAGCCTTAAAGATTTGGCAAATTCGAAATTTGGGCACAAGTGCCGAAAAGAGTCGTTTTTCGACGAAACGTTTCCACAGCTTTCGTAGGGAAAATTCCGGCTATATCATTTCCAATTTTTGCGGATTTTTCCGAGAGACGAAACATTTTGGACCAACGGGAGGGTGACAAGTGTCACCCTCACATTGGAAGGAAGTGGACGGCAAAGTGGACGAGAAAGGTGGCATGGTTAGGTAGGATATTTTGTGCAAGTTGTGTGGTAGATGGATAAGGTGCACTTGGCTTGATCCTAGCCCTACACTTGCCTAACACTTGGCTTGATCTTGGCCATTGGTTGGCCTTTGCTTGACCTATAAATACCCCTCTAAGTGATGAACTTTCTTCATCCAAAAATCATTTGCTAAGTGTTAAAAATCCCTCCCCCTTTAGTGTTGAGTTCGTCCCAACTCTCCCCTCTTTTGAGAGTCTTGGCCGAGGGCCTCCTCTCTCCCCTTTGTAGTGCCCTAGCCGTGGGGTACACCCCCCCTAGCCTTGTTTCCTCGTATAAATACCCCCCTTTTGTGGTATAGAAATACTCTCCAAGTATTGTTATAATGCCCAAATACCTTGTAGTATTCCCAAGGTTACACTTATACAAAAGCCCAGAAAATACTATTATACTTCCCTCACCACAAAACGAAACCCTAAGGAAAACCTTCATAGTCGGTTGAAGTGTTAAGTAAGTTGGTTAGAACTTCTAAGGGTTGTTTGGAGCGGTTGAGCGCACGGTGAGAGCTAAACCTTGCTCAGGATCGACATATAAACTTGGATAATTATGGGCTTATCGAGGTAATTATCTTGTCCCCCTATTGTAATTGGAAATTACATGTTGTTAGAATATATAGTTGAAGTATACTATATATAGAACTGAACGTAGTCGCTTGCAATGTCTTTTGACTTAAGCCTGAAGAATAAAGAACTGAACTGTAATTACATAGGACTGTATTTCAGTAGACTTATGTAGTATTACTATAAAGTAGAATTGTACACGCCCTTAGACGCAGAACCCCGTTGGCTTGGTAGCCACCGTTAGAGGAGGAGATTTACGCTGTGGCGGGGGGGGAGGTGCTGCCGAATTTTCTGTAGAATGTTCTACGATAAGATCTAGATATTAATAAGCGCCTTGTGGCCTTATAGGTTGAAGTACTACGTGTGGCGCGATCTACTTGGCTTAAGGAGTAGCCGGTGGTTTGAAGTACTTGGAGCGTTTTTGCTATTAGTCGATACTCGTCGCGAGGTATGTGAACCTCTTCCTATCTCTTCTAGCATGATATGTGTAACTATGTAGTACGGAGACGCATACGTGTTAAAAGTATTTGATTGGTCTAAAACATAAAGTGTTATAACGGCTTTATGGGAAGTTGGTTATAACAGCTTTATGTAGGTAAGAAAATACTTGTGGTTTTTAAAAGGGTAACTGATTTGAACTATAACTGGCTGGTTATGTGATAATAAAGAACTTGAAGTATTTCAAAAGATTTTCGAATCATTTTGAAAGAAGAAGTAATACTTGGTTTTTGAAAACTTAAGAGTTATACTAGCTTTATGGGAAGTTAGGTATAACGGCTTAAGAATGTTTTACTGATTTCGGAAATCAGAATGTGTATCGACAAACCACTGCAACGTTAATAATAAAAGGAAATGTTTTGACAGATTAAGTATTATTAAAACCAGTAGAAACTTCCATCTGCATAGAAGCTAAGATGAGACAAAATGATATTTCCTAGATCATGGCTGCTGTAATAAGATTGTTATAAACAAGAATATCCTACTCACATATAAGGCTTATGTTCCTCCGATTGTTTAAAAGAGAATTACATTCTTAAATGAATAAGACTATGAACTACGAAACCTTTCGAAAATGAGAAACTTGAGTAATTGAAATTAGGCAAACTTGAAACGTTTGGAAAAGAATGTGGTTACTTGATTTTACAAAGAGAAGTGTTTTGATTTACTTCAAAAGATAATCACTCTATTTTCATATTCTACGTATTGTGTGACTTTTGTGAACGTAACGTATCTTTGTAAAGAGTTAATGTATGAAGTACTTTGGGGATAAAAACCCGATCTTGTTAATCATATAGTAGAAAGTGCCTTGTGTGTATAACTTGATTGTGTTGGGTTGTGATAGCCTTGTAATACTTTCTTGTTGATTTGTTAAATAAACATGCTAGGATGCTACGTGTGTTAGTATCTTGTGATATTTGTGTAAAGGGGTTTCCCTTCGATTGCGCTTTAAATAGTTTCACTATCACCGTTATGTTGGTATTGTACCACTCACCCCGTTATTCCGAGGTTGTCGCCTCCACGCGGGTAGACTCGGCGTCTAGTGACCTATGATTCGAGAATACCTCACGCGGGTCCTGAGGGCCTACGCGGAGCTACGAGTTCCGTGTTAGTTTGCGCCCATATGGGCACGCGGTCTACGTGGCTACGCGGATCGCGAAGTCCGGTTCCGGGAGTAGCTACCGATGCGGGAATACCTCATGCGGCCATTGGGGTGGCCTACGCGAGTCGCGGAAGTTCCAGGCTAGACGCGACATTAGATATCACGGCGAGTGGCGGCTTTTGATCATGTGACGCCTAGACAGATTTCATGATACGATTTATGACCTTGTTGGCACGGTGGGTTTTAGTAGTCGGCCATGCCTTCATACTTACCCCAGACGATTTTATTATGACACAGTGGGACTCGTGTTCATGTGTATCTCTTGGTGCTTTTATATATCATAGATCACGGCGGTGGGAAGGTATTCCACGCATGATTGATGTTGTGGGCGTGAGACCCATATTTATGTATTTGAGTGACGACTTCGGCGGGCGTGAGTCCCTCGGCGATATGACTGCTTTTTATCAGGAATCGTAGTTTGGTTATCATACATGTCTCCCGCTTTATATAGACTACTATGATTTCATTTACTGATTTTGATTTCACATACTCTGCACTGTCAGATCGACCTCCTTCGGGGCCGCTCACGCCGCAGTAAAGGTACACCGCCATCGATCCTCGTGCTTAGGTCACGCTTCGTTGGGAAAGCTCCGTTTATCCGAGGCTTGTTCGTATAGTCCCCTGTTGTTGTAGGTGCTACATTCGGGGTATGACGGGCCCCGTCCCGCTGTTGTTATCATATCATTCGTAGAGGTCTCAGAGTACCGCCAGTGTGGTTTGTAAAAAGGATTAAACTGCTCATTTGTAAGAGTTGTTATTTATATATACGCCAAAGACAAGTTTTTCTCAGACATCGCTTTGCACCTTATTGGTTTCATGTATGTGTTTTATGTTCCACTGATTACTCGATGTTGTATGGCTACTAGGGTGCCCGGTAGGCACCACCACGCCCGTTCGGTCGTGACAAAAGTGGTATCGAGCGCTTAATCCTGAAAGTGTCTACTGCATCGTATCAGAAGTCTTGATTATCGGTGTGTTGTGCACCACACCAATAATCGTGAGGCTATAGGATATTTAGGATTGGTTTCTATTCTTCTCACTCGAGATCGTGCCTAGAGTTTGTGTTGTAAGTTAGACCTCTAACGTATTTCTTTCCCTTACCGCTATGCCTCCGCGTAGGCAACCCGCCCAGGAGGCGTGACCGAGGAGCCGCGAGTAGAGTTCTCGAGGGTTACGAGGCACAGCCCAATCTTTACCTAGGTTAGGTGCTTCATTCGGGAGTTCTGCGACGCCACTAGCCCCAAAGAGTTTAGCACGGGCGGCAGTTCCTTACGCGCCATGACATTTGAACCTTCAGTTCCCCGACCGGGGACAGAGAATATAGATTGCAAAGAGGCGACCCTGTTACTAGCAATGGATTTGGCTACCAGAGAGTATACCGATGTACCGCGAGTCTTGATGAATATCAAAGAGAGGGTTGTGTAAGAGTAATTCTTGATTAGGCTCGAGCATGGCACGTACGGGCTTATGCGCAGCAGGCCGAGGAACGTAGAGATCGACGGGTTAACCAAGGACAGCAGAAGAGGGCCAGAGCAGCAAGGTCCTTTGGTAACTTTCGAGGCAAGTCGCCTCACCAGCAGATTAGATTATGCACACCCACCAGTGCAGAGAGGTCCTCCACGGATTTCAGGACGTTCGGGGTATGCAGGAGTTGGTTAGAACTCAGGCTTCCGTTCACAAGATGGCGCACGCCATCCCGGGAATGTCGTCTTTTTAGATGGGTACTTGTTGTACCTACGACCGTCAGGGTCTGATGTCGGAAGAGTGTCCTAGTAGGAGGACTTAGCCTTCAGGATCGGTGGGTAGTTTGTCATCTTCCTTAGCTATGCGCCCTACGGGGCAGGTTTGATTAGAATGACTAAGGGGAGTGAAGCAGTAGATGCAGTATATCTTTAACCCTCTAGAGTTTTGTATATGTGATAAGGTGAGTATACCTTAAATGCTATGTTCTGATAGCAGTGTGTTAGTTGTGATTAGAAATTATGGTGGGTTAACCGAGTAAGATTTTGGGGGATAGAGAAGGTGTGAGCCTTAGAGTGTTATACGTAGAGACCTTAGAGGTAAGGCCATCTCGAGTAAAGGTGTAGTGTTAAGTTTGACCCTTATAGGAGTGCATAGTGCACGTGAGCTATGTTTGTGGGATAAGTCCCTGAGTAGTGTGGAATGAAAGAGAGTAGTTGAGCTAAGAAGACCGCTAGGTTTTTGTAACGTGATTAGTGAGAGTTTTCCGGTTCGGGGAGCTAGTATCTTGCGCGTTGCCGGGTCGGGTTGAGGCCACGTTGCGGGTCAACCCGCGGCCTGTATGGTGGTGGGGTCAGTTTGTGGTGGTCCCGCCTTGTGTTAGGGTTATGAGGGTGTTAGGCCCATGTTTAGTTAACCAGTGTACGAGTTCGTGGATGCGTTCGACTAGTAGCCGGGCCGATGGGGGCAGCCCGTCGTGTTTTTCGGTCAGGACCGTGTACTCAGCAGTGTTGATATATCAGAAGGGTTGTAAGGCTGCACGGGGTGCCTACCTTCACCTAATGACAGACAGTGAAGCCCAGGTTGTGGCTATTTTCGTTTTCTAAAAAGTTTTACTGTGCAGGTTAAGGACTCGCGTGAGTCTCAGACCGCATTCGCCGTGCCGGTGTTTGGATTTCGAGGGTAGTTGTGGGATTGTTGTCTCCTGTGGAGGGAGT
Source organism: Przewalskia tangutica (assembly GCA_029844215.1). Classification (NCBI taxonomy): domain Eukaryota; kingdom Viridiplantae; phylum Streptophyta; class Magnoliopsida; order Solanales; family Solanaceae; genus Przewalskia; species Przewalskia tangutica. The sequence continues at coordinate 97,060,830 of CM056729.1, forward strand.
GTTTAAGCTACCATTTCAGTGTTCGGATGTCGCCTTATGAAGCCTTGTAAGGGCGGAAGTGTAAGATTGCCGGTCGATTGGTTCGATGTTGGCAAGGTTCAGATAGTTGGTTCAGGCTTGTTCCAGCAAACTATGAATAGGGGGAGCTTGTCCAGAAGAGGTTACGCAGCTCAGGAAATCGTGCGGATGATCTACGACGACGCCAGAGTTCGCCGACGGTCGGTCTTCTTGAAGGTACCACCCCGGATAGGGTGTAAGAGGAAACTTAGCCCGAGTTACTTTGGGCCTTTTGAGTTCATGTGAGTGATAGGCCAGGTTGCCTATATGTTAGCATTTGCCGTCCGACTTAGAGGCAAGGCCCGATCTTCGTATTATGTTCGAGAAGGAAATCGGAGATCCATCCAGAGTGTTCCCAGTTAATGATGACCACGTTAGAGATAGTAACCCCGAGTTTTGGAAACTGAAGCAGTATCAGAAATGTGGTAAGAGTTCGAGTGTATGACAGCCTCAGGGATCGCACGCAGCCCGGTACCATTTGTTGGGTCGCCGGAGTGACACTAGAACCTCGCGGCAAAGTGACAAAAGTGGTATCACGACGAGTAAAGGGAGAGGCGAGCATAGATGTGATCATTTCGTATGTTAAGTAAGGGGTGCTAAGGGGGTATCTTTTAACCCTTGGGTGGGAGCTTTTGTGATGTTAGAGGTATTTCCTCGTGGACTTGATGTAAGCATTTGCGCAGGTGTTTCTGTGGCCAGGTGTGGCAGGATTGTTCTCGTAAGTATAGTAGTGAAGGCTATACTGGCGCGCGTTTGTTTTGAGACTTAGAAGGAACATTCGGGATGAATGTTTCTAAGGAGGGGAGAATGTTATACCCCGTATTTCCAGAGTATGTACGTGAGGGCGTACATATAAAATTTGAGCCTTAAAGATTTGGCAAATTCGAAATTTGGGCACAAGTGCCGAAAAGAGTCGTTTTTCGACGAAACGTTTCCACAGCTTTCGTAGGGAAAATTCCGGCTATATCATTTCCAATTTTTGCGGATTTTTCCGAGAGACGAAACATTTTGGACCAACGGGAGGGTGACAAGTGTCACCTCACATTGGAAGGAAGTGACGCAAAGTGGACGAGAAAGGTGGCATGGTTAGGTAGGATATTTTGTGCAAGTTGTGTGGTAGATGGATAAGGTGCACTTGGCTTGATCCTAGCCCTACACTTGCCTAACACTTGGCTTGATCTTGGCCATTGGTTGGCCTTTGCTTGACCTATAAATACCCCTCTAAGTGATGAACTTTCTTCATCCAAAAATCATTTGCTAAGTGTTAAAAATCCTCCCCTTTAGTGTTGAGTTCGTCCCAACTCTCCCCTCTTTTGAGAGTCTTGCCGAGGCCTCCTCCCTCCCTCAGAAGTGCCCTAGCCGTGGGTACACCCCCTAGCCTTGTTGCCTCGTATAAATACCCCCTTTGTGGTATAGAAATACTCCAAGTATTGTTATAATGCCCAAATACCTTCGCCCAAATACCTTGTAGTATTCCCAAGGTTACACTTATACAAAAGCCCTAAAAATACTATTATACTTCCTCACCACAAAAACGAAACCCTAAGGAAAACCTTCATAGTCGGTTGAAGTGTTAAGTAGAAGTTGGTTAAAACTTCTAAGGGTTGTTTGGAGCGGGTTGGAGCGCACGGGGTAGGAGCTAAACCTTGCTCAGGATCGACATATAAACTTGGATAATTATGGGCTTATCGAGGTAATTATCTTGTCCCCCTATTGTAATTGGAAATTACATGTTGTTAGAATATATAGTTGAAGTATACTATATATAGAATCAACGTAGTCATCGGCAATGTCTTTTGACTTAAGCCCAAGAATAAAGAATCGAACTGTAATTACATAGACAGTATTTCAAAGAGACTTGTGTAGTATTACTATAGAGTAGAATTGTACACGTCCGGTTAGACGTGTAGAACCCCCCCCCCCCCTGGTTGGCTTGGTAGCCGGCCTCGTTAGAGGAGGAGATTTACGCTGTGGGGGGGGGGGGGAGGTGCTGCCGAATTTTCTGTAGAATGTTCTACGATAAGATCTAGATATTAATAAGTCACTGTGGCCTTATAGGTCAAGTACTACGTGTGGCGCGATCTACTTGGCTTAAGGAGTAGCCGGTGGTTTGAAGGACTTGGAGCGTTGTGCTATTAGTCGATACTCGTCGCGAGGTATGTGAACCGCTTCCTATCTCTTCTAGCATGATATGTGTGTAACTATGTAGTACGGTAGACGATACGTGTTAAAAGTATTTGATTGTCTAAAACATAAAGTGTTATAACGGCTTTATGGGAAGTTGTTATAACAACTTTATGTAGGTAAGAAAATACTTGTGGTTTTTAAAAGGGTAATCGATTTGAACTATAATCGGTGGTTATGTGATAATAAAGAACTTGAAGTATTTCAAAAGATTTTCAATCATTTTGAAAGAAGAAGTAATACTTGGTTTTGAAAACTTAAGAGTTATACTAGCTTTATGGGAAGTTAGGTATAACGCTTAAGAATGTTTTATCGATTTGAAATCGAATGTGTATCGACAAACCACCGCAGCGCTAATAAAAGGAAATGTTTTGACAGATTAAAACCAAGAGAAACTTCCATCCGCATGTAAGCTAAGATGAGACAAAATGATATTTCCTAGATCATGGTCTTTAATAAGATTGTTATAAACAAGAATATCCTACTCACATATAAGGCTTATGTTCTCCGATTGTTTAAAAGAGAATTACATTCTTAAATGAATAAGACTATGAACTACGAAACCTTTCGAAAATGAGAAACTTGAGTAATTGAAATTAGGCAAACTTGAAACGTTTGGAAAAGAATGTGGTTACTTGATTTTACAAAGAGAAGTGTTTTGATTTACTTCAAAAGATAATCACTCTATTTTCATATACTACGGGTATTGTGTGACTTTTGTGAACGTAACATATCTTTGTAAAGAGTTAATGTATGAAGTACTTTGGGGATAAAAACCCGATCTTGTTAATCATATAGTAGAAAGTGCCTTGTGTGTATAACTTGATTGTGTTGGGTTGTGATAGCCTTGTAATACTTTCTTGTTGATTTGTTAAATAAACATGCTAGGACGCCACGTGTTAGTATCTTGTGATATTTGTGTAAAGGGTTTCCATGATTGCGCTTTTAAATAGTTTCACTATCACCGTTATGTTGGTATTGTACCACTCACCTCGATCGCTCCGAGGTTAAGCCTCCACGCGGGTAGACTTCAGCGCGTCTAGTGACCTATGATTCGAGAATACCTCACGCGGGTCCCAGGCCTATGCGCGAGCTACGAGTTCCGGTTAGTTTGCGTCTATATGGGCACGCTCATGTGGCCATGCGGATCGCGAAGTCCAGCGGTTGCCGGGAGTAGCTACCCGATGCGGGAATACCACGCGGGCCATCGGGGTGGCCTACGCGAGTCGCTGGAAGTTCCAGTGGCTAGACGCGCAAATTAGATCATCATGCGAGTGGCACTTTGATCATGTGATGGTCTAGACAGATTTCATGATACGCTTTATGACCTTGTTGGTACGTGGTTTTAGTAGTCGCTATGCCTTCATACTTACCCGCACGATTTTATTATGACACAGCGGACACGTGTTCATGTATCTCGGTGCTTTATATATCATAGATCGCAGCTGGGAAGGTATTCCACGCATGATTGATGTTGTGGCGTGAGACCCATATTTATGTATTTGAGTGATGACTTCGAGCGTGAGTCCTCGGCTTGATATGATCGCTTTTTTATTGTGGAATCGTAGTTTGGTTATCATACATGTCTCCCGCTTTATATAGACTACTATGATTTCATTTACGTATTTTCACATACTGCACTTGCATCGACCTCCTTCGGGGCTGCTCATGCCGCAAAGGTACACCGCCATTGATCCTCGTGCTAGGGTCACGTCAGCTGGGAAAGCTCCGCTTTCTCGAGGCTTGTTCGCATAGTCCCCGTTGTCAGGTGCCACATTCGTGGGTATGACGGCCCCCCGCCGTTGTGTCATATCATTCGTAGAGTGCAGAGTAATGCTTGGCGGTGGTTTGTAAAAAGGATTAAACTGTTCATTTGTAAGAGTTGTTATTTATATATATGCCGAAAGGCAAGTTTTTCTCAGATTACTGTTTCGTACCTTATTGGTTTCATGTATGTGTTTTATGTTCCGCTGATTACTCTGATGTTGTATGGCTACTAGGGTGCCCGGGGTAAGGCACCAGTCACGGGCCCGGGTTCGGGTCGTGACATTAAAACTCCAAGCCATTCTCGGTCAACTACAACTAACAATTCAAAGTCTTTTCCAATCCTTTTCCAATTCCAAGTTCTTAGGTCAACATGTTATTTAGTCATAAACAACTTCAACAACTACAATTTCCTTCTTTATACAACATGTGACGACTTAACTAACAATCGAATTGAATTGAAATCTTAAAGCTAAACATGCTAGATTTCGGATTAGGGTTCCAATAGTCCAAATACTTATCAAACTTCATACTATATAACTCATGCTTGCTAATAACCAGCTACAATGATAAGTAAACCTTAATTGCTAAAACGACAAGAATATACCTTTATAAGCCCTTAAAATTTCCAAGATTCCAAAGTCGCGCCTTAGCAATTCTTAGCTCCTTTCCTTAAGTTCCAATCCGCTCCAAGCACTCCTTAGAGGCCTATAAAGAACCCATCTTCAAGTTCCAACTTCAAAGTTGAAGAACTCCCATAGTTTTCGCCATGACTAACGTGAAAATGCTTTTCAAATCTTTCTATTGAGATATCCTTACAATACCCTAAGGGACATTGGGTTTAAGTCTTGTGGCTAATGGATCAAAACTACAAATTTTTGTGTGGAATGGCACCTAAGCCGAGAGCATGTTCATGAAGAACAACTAGTGTGATTTTTTCTAAGTGTTAAATGGCAAGTCTTGCACTAGTAGTAACCTTATAACACACAACTGAGGGCTTAGACTTAAACAAATGCGAGGCTAGGATGAGTTTCACTCGATCAAGCCTAGGTGGACAAGTTGACTTGTCAACAATGTCAAGCTTTGGAAGACTTATCTTCAACCATGGTCAATGACCATTATACCCTTGCATAAATTTCGACCAAGCCATGTGGGGGTGCCACGTGTCGCCCTCTCATTCGTCCATAAAATTTCGTAACCCTCGTGGGCCCTACAAAAATGTAAAATTCCTCGGGTGGGCCCCACGTGACCAAATCCGTAAAAATAGATTTCCATAATGCTAATAAGTTCCATATTTTACAAATATTGTCTTTTGAGAATCCAATTCTCAACAACGAGCATTTTTCCTTTCCGTCGTCCGGAAGATTTTCCGTCGGAAAAACAATTCTTCCTTTCGTACCAATTTCCAAGTCTTGTTTCCTTTCGTACATTCTCTTATACATGTCTTGGACTTACGGGGTGTAACAACTATACAACCAAACCACGAAGCTGATACGGGGCAAGTACGAAAGCCAACTACCAGATACCAAAGCCGTGTCACGTAGCTGACCGGGGCAAGTACGAGGGCTAACTACCAGATACCAAGCGTCAGATCACGAGACTCCGCCACGAAGCCGTCACGGGCAAGTACGAAAGCTAACTACGGATACCAAGGCCGTGTCACGAGCTGCCGGGCAAGTACGAAGCTAACTACCGTGATACCAAGGTCAGATCACGAGACTTCGCCACTAAACGAACGGCAAGTGCGAAGGCTAACTACCAGGTACCAAGGCCGAATCAGCAACGAGACGGGGCAAGTACGAAGCCAACCACCAGATACCAAGGCCGAATCAGTAAACCTCATGGAGAGCTAGTCCATGGAATAACACTATCAGCGAGCGCACTGCGGAATTCTCCGCCACCACGGTGACGTCCAAGTAATATCATAACAAATCAGCCGGCCCTCCATTGAGAGACACGGTGGTATAGAAATACAATACTAGCACGACAAGGCTATCACACGCAAACATAGGCAAGTTACACACAACTCAAGGTACTTTCATTTTATGCCAAAGTCCAGGTTTTAACCCTAAGTACTACGTACGTTAAATTCTTTTTAAAAGATCCATTTCTTTTACAAAGGTCACCTGATGCAGTATTATAAAAATAGAGTGACTAACATTTTTAAGTAAACCAAAACACTTCTCCTTTAAAATCAAGTTACAACATTCTTTTCCAAAGTTCAAGTTTGCCTAATTTCAAATATTCACGTCTCTTATTTTCGAAAGATTTCATAGTTCATAGTCTTAATCATTTAATAACGTAATTCTCTTTTAAAACCATTTGAGCAACATATGCCTTATGTGTGAGTAGGTTATTCTTGTTTATAACAATCTTATTAAAGCAGCCATGATCTAGGAAATGTAATACAATTTTGCCTTATCTTAACTTCTATGCAGATGGAGGTTTCTACTGGTTTTAATATAATTACTTATTCAATACATTTTCCTTTATTAACGCTGCAGTGGTTCGTTCGATACTTATTCTCATTTCCGAAATCAGTAAAACATTATTCTTTAAAAACCAAGTACTCATTACTCACGAATGAGGTTTCACACTTCTAAACAACTTTCATATCAATTCAATTAAGTCAAGTCTCTTATCCTTTAAGATTAAGTCTCTTAACTTCTAAAATCAATAAACCATTCTTTTATCTTCTTAAGTCGTTATACCTAACTTCCCATAAAGCTAGTATAACTCTTAAGCTTTTAAAACCAAGTATTACTCTTCTTTCAAAAACGATTCTTAATTCTTTTGAAATACTTCAAGATTTTTTATTATTTAAAACTCAAGTCAAACGACATTGAAGTAAAACCACGTTCAGTTAACACACGTACATCTACCGTACTATATATATATTCTTTTAAAATATCATGCTCAAGAGGATAGGAAGAATCACATACCTCGCGACGATTATCGACTATTAGCAAACGCCCAAAATCAGAATCCTGTTAGCCTTTTCCACCCTTCGAGTAGAATATGCTACCCGCAGTACTTCAACCTATAACGGTCATACAAGTCTATCAACGTCTAGACTACTCTGTAAAATAATTCTAGATACAGATTCCTTTATTCTACGGAAAATTGGGCAGCACTTCCCTACCCGCCAAACTACACAAGTTCATCAGAATACACCTATGTAAGTACAAATGGGCTTTCTTTCATATTCTGCTGAAGTGATTCAATTCAATTCTCTTCTTTTATACCATCCTTATATACGTCTTATAGTCATTTCTATACTACTACAGTATGTAATTTCCAATTACAATAGAAGGACAATGGTAATTACCTCGATAAGCCCAAAATTATCCAAGTTAAATGTCGATCCTGAGCAACGTTTAGCTCCTACTCTGGGCGCTCCAAACCGCTCCAAACAACCCTTAGAAGTTCTACGCAACTTCTTCTTAATATTTCAACCCGCTATGAAGATTTTTCTTAGGGTTTCGTTTTTGTGATCAAGGAAGTATAATAGTATTTCCGGGCTTTTAGTATAGGGTAACCTTGAATACTACAAGGTATTTGGGGCCAAGGTATTTTGGAATAGTAACAATACTTGGAGAATACTTTTCTACCAAGGGGGTATATTTTACTAAAACAACTCAAGTGGGTTGGTTTCGCCAAGCTTCCAAAGGGAGGACCTGGACGAATACTACACTTAAGGGGGAGAGAGTTTTGAGACTTGGAAAATGATTTGTGGATGAAGATTTAGTCTTGCATTGGAGGGTATTTATAGGCCAATCAATGGCCAAGATTAAGGCAAGTGGAGGGCAAGTGGAGGCGGGGATTTGGACATGTGTGTGTGGGTCCTACTTGCTCATCAACTACACAAAATATCCTACCAACTCCTCGACAAAAATTTAAAGGCAAACGCGTGCCATAGATCGTCCCATTTTTCCGCTTCACTGAGTGACACTTGTCACCCCTCTCGTTGGTCCAAAATATTTCATCTCTCGGAAAAATCCGCAAAAATTATAAATGTTGCAACCGTATTTTTCCCTTCACAAAGTCCGGAAAACGCTTGTCGGAAACGATTCTTTTGCTAGTTGTGCACAAATTTCGACCTTTGCCTACTTAAAGCTTAAACTTTTCGACGCCTCACGCATATACTGAAATACGGGTATAACATTCTCCCCTCCTTAGAAACATTCGTCCCGAATGTTCCTTCTCAAGACGGATAACGATAAAGTTCCTCTTAACAAGTTGCCAATGCCACACCTGGCCACAAAATAACACACGCGCAAATACTTAATGTCACGACCCGAAACCGGGCCCGCGACTGGTGCCTTACCCGGGCACCCAAGTAGTCAAACAACATCAGAGAAAATCAGCGGAAATTAAAACTCATACATGATAACCAATGAAAAGAGAAAACAGGCTAACCAAGCGGTTACCTTTTCTGAAAAATAACTAACACCTGAACAGTTACAATCCCTGCCCACATCAGTACTACAGACCTCTAAGAATTTTTATAACATCTCTGACGGGACAGGGCCCCGCCATACCCCTGAATGTACAAAAAGTTCTACAACTTCAGGGAACCGTACCAAGTGACAAAGTCTCCGGCGAATGGAGCTTTCTGAGAACTGAACAGCGATCCAAAGGGTGCGGATCAACAAGCGATGTATCTCAACCTGCGGCATGAACGCAGCCCCCCGAAGGGGGTCAGTACAACAGGTACCGAGTATGCGAAACAGAAAAAAAATACTGTAAATGAAATCATAATAGTCTATAAGGAAAACAGAGATACGTATGATAACCAAACTACAAGACACCACGATATACAGCCTACCAAATCAAATCACATCAAGTCGTGGACTCACGCCCGAAAGATCATTACTCAAAGTGGACGCATACTGCTGGCTACCCAACGTGTCGGTATGTCCAACCCAATAACAAGATAGTACTCACGGTGGACGATACCGTGGGCTACCCAACGTGTCGGTATGTCCCAACCAATAACAAGATAATACTCACCGTGGACGCATACTCGTGGGCTACCCAACGTGTCGGTATGTCCAAACAAATACCCGTGATAATACTCATCGTGGACGATACTGCGGCTACCCAACGTGTCGGTATGTCCAAACAAATACCCAGATAATACTCATCGCGACGCATACTCGGCTACCCAACGTGTCGGATGTCCAAACCTTTACAAGATAACACTTAACGGAAGCATACCCGTGGGCTACCCAACGTGTCGATATGTCCCAAAGGATCAATATAGTGAAGCATACCGTGGCTACCCAACGTGTCGATATGTCCATCATACCACCCGATATCCGCCTCCGTCGAGAGACTCGGTAGCACAAAGTCAAACACTTGCACAACAACAAAACTATCACCACAAGCACGCACAGTTACACACAACTCAAAGTACCTTCGTTTAAGTCAACAAACCGGGTTCCAACCCCAAAATACTACATTCTTTCCTACCTTCAAAGACCTCTCTTACGTAGAAACCATACGATACTATCACAATAGTATCACACACATTCATGTTTAGAACACGACTTCAAACACAATTAACATAACGTCAAGTATACTTTTTAAAAGTCCAAGTAATTAACTCCTTTAAGGTCAAGTATTCCTACCTTTTAAAACCAAGTCATTTACTTTTCCCTAAGAAAAGTTCGATATTTGAAACAAGTGATTTATATCGAACTCAAGTTACTTCTCTTTCCAAAATCCAAGACATTATCCTTTACAATCCATTAAGTTCATTCTTTGGAATTTTAAGAAAAACTAACTTGTTGTCAATGATTCTCATTTAAGCACCATGATCTAGGAAATGTAATATCATTTTGTCTCATCTTAGTTTCTATGCAGATGGAGGTTTCACTGGTTTTAGTATAATCAATTAGTCGAAACCATTTCCTTTATTAGCGCTGCGATGGTGTGTTCGATACTTGTTCCCACTTTCAAATCCATTTCACATTCTTAGGCCGTTATACCTAACTTCCCATAAAGCTAGTATAACTCTTAAGTTTTCAAAACCAAGTATTACTCATTACTCACTTAATGAGGTTTTACAACTTTTGAATACATTACAAAACTTTCACAATTCTAAGTTAAGTCTCTTATCTTACAAGATCAAGTCTCTTAACTTCTACCAATCAACAACCGTTTCTTTTACTCACATAAAGTTGTTATAATCGACTTCCCATAAAGCCGTTATAACCCCTTTATGTTTTAAACCAACCAATTACCACATAAACATTTATGAGACCAAGAGGGCTCATTCTTAAGCACCGAGTGCCCATTACTAACTGGGATAAGACTTACTACTTTACACCTAACGGCCCTTTACACTTCATAACAAGTCAAGACACAATTTGGAAAATCAATTTCTTTAACACACGCAAGGCCAACCGCACTATATATTTCACAAATAGTCATGTCAAGAGGATAGGAAGAATCACATACCTCGCGACGATTGTCGACACTAAGCAAAATGCTCCACAAGACTATCTCCTTAAGAATATGCTACACGTAGTACTTCAATCCTATAAGGGCCATAAACGTCTATCAAACTCTAGTTTCGAACGTAGAGTAAACTAAGTACAAGTGCCCCTACATTCTACTAAATCGACGTAACTTCCTTTGTTTCTATTAACTTGCCACCTTCACAAGGCCAAATCAACAAGGCTACAAGATCCAAATCTAAGCCAACTTAACTATAACAACCTCGTGCTCACAAATCTATACAAACTTAACTATAACACCTCAGCTCACAAATCTATTCAAACTCTAAATATAATGACCTCAGTGCTCACAGATCTATACTACTATCACAAGTAAAAACTCAAATCCAAGATATGGAAACTCTTACCTTTTAGAAAAGCCCACAAAAGCCCTTTCCTACCACTTCTTCCGTCAACTCAACCACCGCTTCCCACAAGTTCACCAACACTTTTTCCTTCTCGCCGCTCCAACAGCTTCCTAAGGCCAGTTTCTCAAAAACCTAGAGGCGGGAGAGGGTTTTCTCGGGAGGGTTTGAATGAAATGGCCAAGTCTTCCAAGACTTGGCCCTAAAATAGGCTTCTATCATTGGTCAAAGGATGGGAGGGACACTTGTCACCCTCCCATAGGCTCCTTATAAAAATATCCCCGATTTTTCTCCTTTACCCGCAGAAATCCCGCCGCGCCGGCCACGGGGCCATGGCTAACACTTCGTAAAATAATTGCACGCTGCACGCGCCGCTGCCTCAGATTCAGCCATGGCGCTTCAACACCCGCAGACCCTCGATAATCGCGCCGCCCTCGCTCTCCGTGCGCTACAACTCCCGAATCAAGTCATCCGCATTTGATCGCGCCAAACTTGAAACTTCCATAACTTTTGACTCGATGTCCAATCGATTTAACGGTTGGTTGCGCTGGGACCTAGATTCAATCTGACTACACACTAGGCCTTTAAACACCTTACAATCCTTAACAACTGGGGTCCAATACTCAAAGGTAAACTCAAAATCCTTCCAACACATGTTTGCCAACTTATCTATCCTCTAGAATTTACTGGTGTAACATTCTTCCTCTTAGAAACATTCGTCCCGAATGTTCCTTCCAAGTCTTCGAACACGCGCAGATAGTCTTCACTACTATACCTACCAAAACTCATTTATGCCTCTCATGGCCATAATATAGAAATCACGATCTCCAAATTCCACTAACGGGAAATCACCTCTAACGCAAACATCACTATTTTCTCCTCCCTTGGTCTAAAGGATACTCTCCTTACTCTGCGTCTTCCTTGTACACTCACACCTCTCTAGTACACGTTCCACAATTCACCATCGCCTGCTTTCTACCACCTTGAGTCACTACCTCCAACTCGTCCATCTTACTAATCCACGTCATGGAAGCTACCACTTCCATCACAAATTACCCATGGAATCATCACACAAAACTCCATGTATACCATACACTCCGACAAGGATTAACAGTAAAGTCTTCTACCCAAGACGGCTTTACATCTAAGGTCTCAACTGTTATAAATTCTAAGGTTCAAAATTTTTCTCATCCCCAACTTACCCTCTTTATTAACCATGCTTCCAAATCACATTATATACACAAAGCTACCCTAACATAGCACTCAACACATCACCACAACATCAAAGCATACAATACTTGTAGGTTAAGAACATACCAGAACTATTGCTTCACTTCCTTCTTGTCGTTTCTACTCATGTTCTTTCCGACGACGCACAAAAGGAGGAGGTGAATCGCCCATCGATCCCGGGTGAATCTCAACCTCCGCGCTTATCTCTCGTGGGACAATTCCGCAAAATGGCGGCTGGCCGCATGTAAAACAGATTCCCTATTAGCACGACACTCCATCGCGAGCCTACCACAATGGTCACAACGAGGTAAGGGTGGTCCCATCCGACTAACATCCCCGATCCCCAAAACTCAAACTCGAGCCCCGACCGCTTCCCGGTTTTCGAACGCCCCGACGATCGAGTGGAGCACTGCGTCGGGCGGAGGCGCATAACTAACTCGTCACAGGCCGCCGCTCAAGGTCACCAGCGACCGCCGCTTGGCCCTACTCGCTGATTCGTCATTCCGTCGACTCACGTGCCTCACATCCAAGTGCGAGCTCGCACGCGGCAATGTCCATGCGGCCAAGAGCTACTCCCAGCAACTCTTCGCCAAATAGTCATCAAGCCTCGTGACATAGCGGTGCACTGTCCTCCATGTCGGCTACTAACGCGGGACGCAGCTAGTGAGTTAAACTCCACGTTGTACTCAACCGCACGCCTGCTCGCCAACATCAAAAATCATTTACCGAGTCCTCTCATCCGCGAGGCAAGAAATGTGCAAGAAATGCCTCCGAACTCGCCCCATCTCGCCGGAAGTGCATTCTCCCGACAGCTCCCACGAATCAAACCAATCGATCGCGGTATCACGCACCGATGCGAACCTAGGACCACCGACTCGGTCTCCGATGCCTCGATCACTCGCGATCCAGAATCGCTTGATGAACTCCTGCGATCATCCTCGTGCCTCGACCGTAGAACTCGCGGCCACAACTCGTAAAGTCCCGCACTCAAACTATCCGATCTCGGGTGAACCATCGGTGCTCGAACCGCGTGGCCCACTTATCCTCGTGTCGCCACAACCTCGCCAATAATCGCCAACTCAGAACCTATCTCCTCTCGCCTGCATGGATCTGAGGCTCAGTCTTGTGGTCTCAGAGAGCTGCCGCTTCTACTCGCAGCCTCCTCGCCGCTTGCCCTTCTCGGGCCCTGGTTGCCTTTCGCAGAGGCATAACTGGTAAAAACGAAACACGTCAGAGGGGTCCAACTTACAACACAGCTCTAAGGCACGATCTCAGAATGAGAAGAATAGAAACTAATCTTAAATGTCTCAGCCTCTCGATTATAGATGTGGTGCACAACACATCGATAATCAAGACTCTACTTAGACATGGTCTGTAGACACTTTCCGAGGACTAACTGCTCTGATACCACTTCTGTCACGACCCGAAACCGGGCCCGCGACTGGTGCCTTACCCGGGCACCCAAGTAGTCAAACAACATCAGAGAAAATCAGCGGAAATTAAAACTCATACATGATAACCAATGAAAAGAGAAAACAAAGCAACTAAGCGGTTACCTTTTCTCAAAAATAACTAACACCGAACAGCCATAATCCTCGCCACATCGCATTCATGCACTTCTAAGAATTTTTATAACATCTCCGACGACAGGCCCGCCATACCCCGAATGTACAAAAAGTTCTACAACTTCGTGGAACTGCATCAAGTGACAAAGTCTCCAAGGAATGGAGCTTTCGAGAACCGAACAGATCCAAAGGGCGCGGATCAACAAGCGATGTATCTCAACTGCAGATGAACGCAGCTCGGCGGGGCCGCATAACAGGTACCGAGTATGCGAAACAGAAATATCAGAAATGAAATCATAATAGTCTATAAGGAAAACAGAGACATGTATGATAACCAAACTACAAGACACCACGATATACGCCTCACCAAATCAAATCACATCAAGTCGTGGACTCACGCCGAAAGATCATTACTCAAAGTGGACGATACCTGGCTACCCAACGTCGGTATGTCCAACCCAATAACAAGATAGTACTCACGCTGACGATACTGTGGGCTACCCAACGTGGTCGGTATGTCCCAACCAATAACAAGATAATACTCATCGTGGACGATACTGCTGGCTACCCAACGTGTCAAGATGTCCAAACAAATACCCGGATAATACTCATCGGACGATACCGGCTACCCAACGTGTCGCGATGTCCAAACAAATACCCGATAATACTCATCGTGGACGATACCGGCTACCCAACGTGTCGGTATGTCCAAACCGGTTTACAAGATAACACTTAATGGAAGCATACCCGTGGCTACCCAACGTGTCGATATGTCCCAAAGGATCAATATAGTGGAAGATACCCGCTGGCTACCCAACGTGTCGATATGTCCATCATACCACCCGATATCCGCCCTCCGTCGAGAGACTCGGTGAGCACAAAGTCAAACACTTGCACAACAACAAAACTATCACCACAAGCATGCATGTGTTACACACAACTCAAAGTACCTTCGCTTAAGTCAACAAACCGGGTTCCAACCCCAAAATACTACATTCTTTACTACCTTCAAAGACCTCTCTTTACGTAGAAACCATACGATACTATCACAATAGTATCACACACATTCATGTTTAGAACACGTCTTCAAACACAATTAACATAACGTCAAGTATACTTTTAAAAGTCCAAGTAATTAACTCCTTTAAGGTCAAGTATTCCTACCTTTTAAAACTAAGTCATTTACTTTTCCCTAAGAAAAGTTCGATATTTGAAACAAGTGATTTATCTGTCAAACTCAAGTTACTTCTCTTTCCAAAATCCAAGACATTATCCTTTACAATCCATTAAGTTCATTCTTTGGAATTTTAAGAAAACTAACTTGTTGTCAATGATTCTCATTTAAGCAACCATGATCTAGGAAATGTAATATCATTTTGTCTCATCTTAGTTTCTATGCAGATGGAGGTTTCTACCGGGTTTTAGTATAATCAATTAGTCGAAACCATTTCCTTTATTAGCGCCGATGGTGTGTTCGATACTTGTTCCCACTTTCAAATCCATTTCACATTCTTAGGCCGTTATACCTAACTTCCCATAAAGCTAGTATAACTCTTAAGTTTTCAAAAACCAAGTATTACTCATTACTCACGAATGAGGTTTTACAACTTTTGAATACATTACAAAACTTTCACAATTCTAAGTTAAGTCTCTTATCTTACAAGATCAAGTCTCTTAACTTCTACCAATCAACAACCGTTTTTACTCACATAAAGTTGTTATAATCGACTTCCCATAAAGCCGTTATAACCCCTTTATGTTTTAAACCAACCAATTACTACATAAACATTTATGAGACCAAGAGGCTCATTCTTTAAGCACCGAGTGCCCATTACTAACGGATAAGACTTACTACTCTTACACCTAATGAAGCCCTTTACACTTCATAACAAGTCAAGACACAATTTGGAAAATCAATTTCTTTAACACACGCAAGGCCAACCGCACTATATATTTCACAAATAGTCATCTCAAGAGGATAGGAAGAATCACATACCTCGCGACGATTGTCGACACTAAGCAAAATGCTCCACAAGACTATCTCCTTAAGAAGAATATGCTACACGTAGTACTTCAATCCTATAAGGGCCATAAAACGCCTATCAAACTCTAGTTTCAACGTAGAGTAAACTAAGTACAAGGCCCCTACATTCTACGGAAATCGATGTAACTTCCTTTGTTTCTATTAACTTGCCACCTTCACAAGGCCGAAATCAACAAGGCTACAAGATCCAAATCTAAGCCAACTTAACTATAACACCTCAGCTCACAAATCTATACAAACTTAACTATAATGACCTCAGGCTCACAAATCTATTCAAACTCTAAATATAATGACCTCTGCTCACAGATCTATACTACTATCACAAGTAAAAACTCAAATCCAAGAGTGGGAAACTCTTACCTTTTAGAAAAGCCCACAAAGCCCTTTCCTACCACTTCTTCCACTAACTCAACCACCGCTCCCACAAGTTCACCAACACTTTTTCCTTCTCTGGCCGCTCCAACAGCTTCCCTAAGGCCGAGTCTCAAAACCTGCAGAGCGAAGATGTGGTTTTCTCTTGGGAGGGTTTGAATGAAATGGCCAAGTCTTCCAGACTTGGCCCTAAAATAGGCTTCTATCGCTGGTCAAAGGATGGGAGGACACTTGTCACCCTCCCATAGGCCCTTATAAAAATATCCTGATTTTTCTCCTTTACCCAGTAAAATCCCGCCTGGGCGCACACAGGCCACGCTTAACACTTCGTAAAATAATTGCAGACTACAGCGCATGCCTCGCATTCGGCGCAAGGGCGCTTCAACACCCCAGACCCTCGATAATCGCGCCGCGCCCTCGCTTCTCCGGCCGCGGCGCTGAACCCCGAATCAAGTCATCGCGATTGATCACGCGCCAACTTGAAACTTCCATAACTTTTGACTCCGATGTCCAATCGACGAACGGTTGGTTGCGTTGGGACCTAGATTCAACGGACTACACACTAGGCCTTTTAAACACCTTACAATCCTTAACAACTGGGGTCCAATACTCAAAGGTAAACTCAAAATCCTTCCAACACATGTTTGCCAACTTATCTATCCTCTAGAATTTACGGGGTGTAACACTTAACCCATGTCAACGAGGAATCACTCCTACATCACAAAAGCTCCCACCCATGGTCTAAAAGATATCCCCTTCGCACCTTTACTTCACAACAAAATGATCATTTCTATTTTCTCAGCACATGTTCACTTGTTTCCTTACTCGTCGTACTCTTCTCGAACACTTGAACTCATACGATGGTCATCTAAACTTGGGCCTAGCACCCTCGTGACCCTACCACCGCGGACCACCCCAACCGACTCCCACCACATGTGTCGCGGGTTGACGCGATCGGGATCAACCCACTCCGCTATCGCGCCAAACACTTGTTCTCCAGATCCGGAACAATCTTACCTATTCAAGTCCAGAAAGCTACCACTTTCATCTTACACAACCCATCTAATTATCCCACCATACATTTATACGCATACCAAGTATTTTGACAAAGAGTAACCGTAAAATCTTTTATTCAAGATTTACTTACACCTAAGGTCTCAACGTATAATATTCTAAGGTTCATACCTTCCCTGTCCCCCATACTTATTCTTTCAACTAACCATGTCTCTAAACCACAATATACACAATGCTATCTGTACATAGTACTCAACATATAATCATCGTATCACGCATGCAAATCTCTAGAGGGTTAAGGATATACCTGAAAAATAGGCGGTTCAAAGGACTGCTAAATCGAACTTACCGCGACCTCTGGTGGCTGCAAAGGTATGAACATCCCGCCTAGCTATGGAAGGTGAAGAACCCATGAATCGATCTCGTAGTCTCAGGCTATCCCACCATTGCTACCTTTGGCCTGGGACAGCCGCCAAATGGCCTGCTGGGCAAGCATAACAATCTCCCAAATTAGTACGACACTCTCCCTATGAAGTTTTCCACAACGGCCACACCGAGACAAGGGCGAACTTATCCTACGAGCACTCCTACTCCCGAAATCAAACTGGAGCCCCGACTGCTTCCGAATATCCCGGCGTCCCAAGGTTATGGAGGACCACTGATCGGGCGGAGGTACAAACTAGCTCGCCGGCGGTCCGCCTCGAAGTCGCCAAAAGACCTCGCCCCGCCTTCTTCTGATCTCGGCCATTCCGCCGACCTCTCCGCCTCCTCACACCCAAGTGCATAAGTCGCATGCAATGTCCATGCCCTACCAAGAGCTACACCCGCACAAGCTCTCGCAGTAGTCATCGAGCCGGCGACGAGCGATGTACTGGCCCTCCATATCAAGCACTAACGCGGACATACTAGCCAATCGAAACTCCACATTGTACTCCCGAATCAGACGCCCGCCGCCAACACCAAAAATTGTCGCCCGAGCCCTCTCTCTCATGGAGGCAAGAAATGTGCAAGAAATGCCTCGAGAACTCGCTCCATACACCGGAAGTGCATGCTCTCCGACAACTCCCACGAATCAAACCAACGATCGCAGATCACGCACTGATGTGAACTCAAGACCACCGACTGGTCTCCAAGCCTTGATCACTCATAATCCGTCAGAATCGCTTGATGAACTCGCGATCATCCTCGTGCCTCGACCAGAAACATCGCGGGTCAACTCGTAAAAATCCCGCAGCCTCAAACTATCTCGCTTCGTGAACCACGGTACTACGCAGACGGGCCAGATTCAAATTTATCTTCGTGTCTTGCCACTATCTCCGCCAATAATCGCCATCTCTTTGTAACCCATCTCCTCCGCTTCCAGCCGGACCGAGGCTCGTATCGTGGTCTCACCGCCATCGCCGCTCTAAACTCGGCTGGGGCGCTACAAAACTCGCCGTCAAGCACTATCTCGTAATGATCGGCTCGCTTCGCATCTCTGCATCTCACTAGCAGCTCCTCGCCGCTTGCCCACTGGGCCCGGGTTGCATGCGAGGCATAATCGTAAAAACGAAATGCGTCGAGGGTCCAACTTACAACACACTCTAAGGCACGATCTCGAATGAGAAGAATGGAAACTAATCCTAAATGTCTCAGCCTCCGATTATAGATGCGTGCACAACACATCGATAATCAAGACTTACTAGACGTTCAGACACTTTCCGAGGATTAATCGCTCGATACCACTTTTTGTCACGACCCGATCCGGGCGGATCGTGCCTTACCCCGCACCCTAGTGATACAACATCGAGAAAATCACGAAATAAAAAAACTTAAACATGAACAAGAGATATGATAATAAACAGCAACCAAACGGTTACCTTTGCATATATAATTAAAATCGAATACATCCTTACAAACCCCGCCACAACAAGATTACATCATGCTCTAAGAGTTTTTATACAACATGACGACAGTTCTCGCGCATACCGAATGTACAAGTACTCTAAAGGATATGGACTATACTAAAAGATAAGCCTCCGAGAAACGGAGCTTCCCAATACTGAATCGTGATCCTATGAGCGAGGATCAACGATCGGTGTACTCTACTGCGGCATGAACGCAGCCTCAAGGAGTTCGCATAACAGTACCAAGTATGTGAAATCAAAATACAGAAATGAAATCATAGTAGTCTATATAAAGCGGGAGACATGTATGATAACCAAACTACTTACAATAAATAAGCGACATGTAAGTCGTGGACTCACGCCTCAAAGTCATCACTCAAATATAACTATGGGTCTCACGCCTCAACATCAATCATGCCCGTGGAATACCTTCTCATCGCCAGCCTATGATATAATAACACGAGAGTACACACCAAGTCCCGCGAAGTCATAAACCGTGACGGCAAGTCACGAAGGCTAACTACCAGATACCAAAGCCGTGATCATCAATCGACCGGGCAAGTACGAAAGCCAACTACAGATACCAAAGCCGATATTAACAATACTATACAACCAAACCACGGCGACACGGCAAGTACGAAGCCAACTACCGATACCAAAGCCGTGTCACGTCGACCGGGCAAGCACGGTGGCTAACTACCAGATACCAAGGTCAGATCACGACTCCGCCACGGTCGATACGGCACGAAAGCTAACTACCAGATACCAAGGCCGTCACGAAATGACGGCAAGCACGAAGCTAACTACCGATACCGTCAGATCACGACTTCGCCACTAAACCGAACGGGCAAGTACAAAGCTAACTACTGTACCAAGGCCGAATCACCACGAGGCAAGCACGAAGCCAACCACCGATACCAAGGCCGAATCGAAAACCTCGTGGAGAGCTAGTCCATGGAATAACACTATCAGCGAGCGCATCTGCGGAATTCTCCGATCACACCGCAGACGCCCAAGTAATATCATAACAAATCAGCCCTCCATTGAGAGACACGGTGGTATAGAAATACAATACTAGCACGACAAGGCTATCACACGCAAACATAGGCAAGTTACACACAACTCAAGGTACTTTCATTTTATGCCAAAGTCCAGGTTTTAACCCTAAGTACTACGTACGTTAAATTCTTTTTAAAAGATCCATTTCTTTTACAAAGGTCACCTGATGCCCGTATTATAAAAATAGAGTGACTAACATTTTTAAGTAAACCAAAACACTTCTCCTTTTAAAATCAAGATACAACATTCTTTTCCAAAGTTCAAGTTTGCCTAATTTCAAATATTCACGTCTCTTATTTTCGAAAGATTTCATAGTTCATAGTCTTAATCATTTAATAACGTAATTCTCTTTTAAAACCATTTGAGCAACATATGCCTTATGTGTGAGTAGGTTATTCTTGTTTATAACAATCTTATTAAAGCCGCCATGATCTAGGAAATGTAATACAATTTTGCCTTATCTTAGCTTCTATGCAGATGGAGGTTTCTACTGGTTTTAATATAATTACTTATTCAATACATTTTCCTTTATTAACGCTGCAGTGGTTCGTTCGATACTTATTCTCATTTTCAAATCAAGAAACATTATTCTTTAAAACCAAGTACTCATTACTCACGAATGAGGTTTCACACTTCTAAACAACTTTCATATCAATTCAATTAAGTCAAGTCTCTTATCCTTTAAGATTAAGTCTCTTAACTTCTAAAATCAATAAACCATTCTTTTATCTTCTTAAGTCGTTATACCTAACTTCCCATAAAGCTAGTATAACTCTTAAGCTTTTAAAACCAAGTATTACTCTTCTTTCAAAAACGATTCTTAATTTTTTTGAAATACTTCAAGATTCTTTATTATTTAAAACTCAAGTCAAACGACATTGAAGTAAAACCACGCTCGCTTAACACACGACGCTCACCGTACTATATATATATTCTTTAAAATATCATGCTCAAGAGGATAGGAAGAATCACATACCTCGCGACGATTATCGACTATTAGCAAAACGCTCCAAAGTACTGTAATCCTGTTAGCCTTTTTCACCCTTCGAGTATAATATGCTACCCGCAATACTTCAACCTATAACGGTCATACAAGTCTATCAACTTCTAGACTACTCTGTAAAATAATTCTAGATACAGATTCCTTTATTCTATGGAAAATTGGGCAGCACTTCCCTACCCGCCAAACTACACAAGTCTACTGTAAATACAGTCATATATAAGTACAGTTCAGTCTTCTTTAATATTCTTCTAACGTGATTCAATTCAATTCTCTTCTTTTATACCATCCTTATATACGTCTTATAGTCATTTCTATACTACTACAGTATGTAATTTCCAATTACAATAGAAGGACAATGGTAATTACCTCGATAAGCCCAAAATTATCCAAGTTAAATGTCGATCCTGAGCAACGTTTAGCTCCTACTCTGGGCGCTCCAACCCGCTCCAAACAACCCTTAGAAGTTCTACGCAACTTCTTCTTAATATTTCAACCCTCTATGAAGATTTTTCTGTGGTTTCGTTTTTGATCAAGGAAGTATAATAGTATTTCGGGCTTTTAGTATTTGGGTAACCTTGGAATACTACAAGGTATTTTGGCAAATTTATTTTGGAATAGTAACAATACTTGCAGAATATTTTTCTACCAAGGGGGGGGGGTATATTTTACGAAAACAACTCGAGAAGGGGATGGTTTTGCCAAGGCTTCCCAAAGGGAGGACTCGACGAATACTACACTTAAGGGGAGAGTTTTGAGACTTGGAAAATGATTTGTGGATGAAGATTTAGTCTTGCATTGGAGGGTATTTATAGGCCAATCAATGGCCAAGATTAAGGCAAGTGGAGGCAAGTGGAGGTGGGATTTGGACATGTGCTGGGTCCCACTTGCTCATCAACTACACAAAATATCCTACCAACTCCTTGACAAAAATTTAAAGGCAAAACGTGCCATAGATCGTCCCATTTTTCCGCCCACTTGAGGGTGACACTTGTCACCCTCTCGTTGGTCCAAAATAATTCATCTCTCGGAAAAATCCGCAAAAATAATAAATGTTGCAACCGTATTTTTCCCTTCGCAAAGTCCGGAAAACGTTTCATTTGAAACAATTCTTTTGCTAGTTGTGCACAAATTTCGACCCTTTGCCTACTTAAAGCTTAAACTTTTAACGCACGCCTCACGCATACTGGAAATACGGTATAACATTCTCCTCCTTAGAAACATTCGTCCCGAATGTTCCTTCTCAAGACGGATAACGATAAAGTTCCTCTTAACAAGTTGCCAATGCCACACCTGGCCACAAAATAACACACGCGCAAATACTTAACCCATGTCAACGAGGAATCACTCCTACATCACAAAAGCTCCCACCCATGGTCTAAAAGATATCCCCTTCGCACCTTTACTTCACAAAAAAATGATCATTTCTATTTTCTCAAAGACATGTTCACTTTTTCCTTACTCGTCGCACTCTTCTAACACTTGAACTCATACGATGGTCATCTAAACTTGGGCCTAGCACCCTCGTGACCTACCACAGCGGTGACCACCCCGAACCGACCCACCATTATAAAGCCGCGGGTTGACCGCGACGCACTCAACCCGACTTCGCTATCGCGCCAAACACTTGTTCTCCAGATCCGAACAATCATCATATACCCCGTAGTTCCGTGGTATGTATGCAAGGACGCACGCATTTAGAATACGATGAAAGATTGGAAAGAAAGAGGTGAATTTTCCACGGAAAAGTTTCCGCTTTTGTGAAGGAAAAGGTTCGTTTATGGAATTGATTCCCGGATTTGGTATTCGGACTTCTGGAATATTTGAGAATTATGGAATTTTATTTTCGAAAATGGTCACTGGGGCCCACGGAGAAATTTACTACTTTTGTGGGGCCCGCTTTGATTTTGAGATTTTGGCCGTTTGGATATTTTCTAAGACGAAATATTTTGACGAATCGGGGCGACACGTGTCACCCCATGTGACACCTTTGGGGCCGAATTATGTTTGGCATAACACCTTGCTAGAGTCGTTTTTCGTAAACGCTTTCACGACTTTCGTAGGGAATTTCCGGCTATGTCATTTAGTATTTTTATGGATTTTTCCGAGAGACGGAACATTTTGGACCAACGAGGGGCTGCACTGCACCTCTCATTGGTGAGCAAGTGGGCTCTTGGGACGAAAAGGGACGCTGTCAGTGGTAGATATTTTGGTAGATATTTTGTGTGCAAGTTGGCTAGGTACACATGGGTGAATCTTGGCCCTACACTTGCCTAACACTTGGTGTAATCTCGCCATTGGTTGGCTTTCACTTGACCTATAAATACCCTCCCTTTGAAGACTAATTCATTCACAAATTGCCTAAGTCTCAAAGCTTCTTCCTTCCCCAGTGTGGTGTCTTGGCCGAGAGCCCTCTCTCCCCTCGCCGAGTCCCCAGTGGGTAGGCCGAGGCAGACACCCCCTCCTGAGGTGCTAGCTGGGTACCCCTAGCCTAGTTGCTTTCAGATAATACCCCTCAGTGGTATAGAAATACTCTCAAGTATTGTTATAATGCCCAAATACCTTAGCCGTATACCTTGTAGTATTCTAAGGTTATACCTATCTAAAAGCCCGTAAATACTATTATACTTCCCGTCATTACAAAACCGAAACCCTAGGAAAATCTCCATAGTATTGAGTATCAGTTGGTTAGAACTTCTAAGGGTGGTTTAGAGCGGTTGAGCGCCGAGTCGAGCTAAACGATTGCCCGTGATCGACTTTATACTTGGATAATTATGGGCTTATCGAGGTAAATATCTTGTCCTCTATTGTAATTGGAAATTACATGTTGTTGATTATATAGTTGAAGTATACTATATATGTAACTAAGCTTAGCATCGCGCAATGTCTTTTGACTTAAGCCCAAGAATCGAATCGAATCAATCAGTAATTACATAGATCAGACATGAGACTTGTGTAGTAGTACCGTGGAGTAGTAATTGTACCCGTTAGGTTAGATGTATCACCCTCGTTGGCTTCGTAGCCGCCTCGATAGAGAGAGATTTACGCTGTCATGGGGAGGTGTCGAAATTTCAGAGAAAGTTCTACGATGAGACCTGAATGTTAATAAGCGCCTTGTGGCCTTATAGGTGGATGTACTACGTGTGGCACGTTCTACTTGGCTTAAGGAGTAGCCACGGCTGAGGTACTTGAGCGTTTTGCTATGAGTCGATACTGTCGCGAGGTATGCGAACCTCTTCCTATCTCTTCTAGCATGATATGTGTGAACTATGTAGTACGCAGACGATACGTGCTAAACGTATTCGATTGGTTTAAAACATAAAGTGTTATAACGGCTTTATGGGAAGTTGGTTATAACTTTTATGTAGATAAGAAAACACTTTGTGGTTTTTAAAAGGTAAATGATTTGTTTATAATCGCTTGATGTGTGATCATAAAGAACTTGAAGTATTTCAAAAGATTTCAAATCGCTTTGAAAGAGAAGTAATACTTGGTTTTGAGAACTTAAGAGTTATACTAGCTTTATGGGAATTTAGGTATAACGCTTAAGAACGCTTTTTATCGATTTTGGAAATCGGGATGTGTATCGACAAACCACCGCGGCGTTAAAAGGAAATGTTTTGAATAATTAAGTATTATTAAAACCAGAGAAACTTCCATCCGCATGAAGCTAAGATGAGACAAAATGATATTTCCTAGATCATGGTCATTGTAATAAGATTGTTATAAACAAGAATATCCTACTCACATATAAGGCTTATGTTTCTCCGATTGTTTAAAAGAGAATTATATTCTTAATTGAATAAGACTATGAACTACTAAACCTTTCTAAAATGAGAAACTTGAACATTGGAACTTAGGCAAACTTGATCATTGGAAAAGAAAGTTGCTAATTGATTTTACAAAGACAAGTAATTGATTTACTTTAAAAGATAGTCACTCTATTTTATACTAATGTTTTAGTTTGACATTGTGAAAGTAACGTATCTTTTAAAGAGTTGATTTATGAAGTACTTGGGGATAAAACCCGATTTTGTTAATCATATAGTAGAAGGTACCTTGTGTGAACAACTTGATTGTATTGGTTTGTGATAGCCTTGTAATACTTTCTTGATTGCGTTGATAAGTAAACGTGTTGGGACGCTACGTGTGTTAGTATCTTGTGATGTTTGCGGGGGTTTCCTTGATTGTGCTTATTAACTATCATCGTTATGATAGTATTGTGGCATTCATCTCGAGATGGTTCCGGTTAAGCCGCCTCCGACGCGGGTAGACTCAGCGGTCGATGGACCTATGATTCGAGAATACCTACGCAGTCCCGGCCTATGCGGAACTACGAGTTCCGTGTTAGTGACGTCCTTTATGGGCATGCGGTCCTGGGCTACGCGGATCGCGGTCCGTGACGATGCCGGAGTAGCTACCCTCGACGCGGGATGCCACGCGCCGATGAGATTGGCCTACGCGAGTCGCTGGAAGTTCAGGACTAGACGCGACATTAGATATCGCGCAAGTGGCCGCCTTTGATCATGTGACGGCCCAGACAGATCTTATGATACGCTTCATGACCTTGTTGGTGCTGTGGTGTTAGTAGACGGCTATGCCTTCGCATTTACCCCGCACGGTTATTATGGCACGTGGGACTCGTGTTCATGTGTGTTCCTTGGAACTTTTATATCATAAACCGCCAAGGTGAGGAATGTGTCCCACGCACGATTGATGTTGTGGGCGTGAGACCCATCATATGTTCTTTGGTGATGACTTGAGGGTATGAGTCCCCGACTTGATACGATCGCTAGTTATTGTAAATCGTAGTTTGGTCATCATACATGTCTCCCGCTTTATAGACTATTATGATTTCAGATTGATTTTTAGTTTCACATACTTGCACTGTAATCGACTCTCCTTCGGGGCTGCGTTCATGCCGCAGGTTGAGGTACACCAGTCGTTGATCCTAGCTCCTGGTCAGCGTCATTGGGAAGCTCCGTTTCTCCGAGGCTTATCACGGTGTAGTCCAATCGTCGTAAGTGTTTACATTCGTGGGTTTGGCCCTGTCCCGCCATTGTTGTCATATCATTCTTAGAGGTCTGTAGTACTGTTGTGGGCATGGTTTGTAAAAAGGATTAAACTGTTCATGTTAAAAGTTGTCATTTATATATATATGCCGAAAGGCAAGTTTTCACAGATTATTGTTTTATACTTCTGTTATCTCATATTGTTGTGTTTGTTCCGCTGATTACTCTGATGTATGTCTACTTGGGTGCCCGGGGTAAGGCACACCACGCCCCGGTCGGTCGTGACAAAAGTGGTATCGAGCGCTTAATCCTGAAAGTGTCTACGCACCGTATCCGCAGTCTTGATTATCGTGTGTTGCGCACCACATCAATAATCGTGAGGCTATAGGATATTTAGGATTGGTTTCTATTCTTCTCACTCGAGATCGTGCCTTAGAGTCGTGTTGTAAGTCAACCCTCCGACGAAATCCTTTCCTTATCGTTATGCCTCCGCTGCAGGCAACCCGAGCCCAGAGGGCAAGGCACCGGCGGAGCCGCGAGCAGAGTTCGAGGGTGGCGAGGGCACAGCCCAATCATTACCTAGGTAGTGCTTCATTCGGGATTTCGCGACGCCACTAGCCCCACAGAGTTTAGCACAATGACGGCAGCTCCTATCGGCCCACGATATTTGGACCTTCGCCCACGACCGGAACGATGAATATAGATTGCAAAGAGGCGACCCACATTAGCTATAGATTTGGCTACCAGAGATTATACCGATGTACCACGAGTCTTGATGACTACCTAAGAGAGGTTGTGCAAGAGTAATTCTTGAGTTGAGCATGGCCTCGTACGGGCTTATGCAGCAGTCGAAAAACGTAGAGATTGACTGATTAACCTGGGACACAGTAAGAGGCCAGAGCAGCAAGCGTCCTTCAGAACTTTCAAGGTGAGTATACCTTAAGTGCTACGCTCGATAGCAAGTGTGAGTTGTGATTAGGAATCATGGTTAACCGAGTAAGATTTTGGGGATAGAGAAGGTGAGCCTTAGAGTGTTATACGTAAAGACCTTAGAGGTAAGGCCATCTCGAGAAAGGTGTAGTGTTATGTTTGACCCTTATAGGAGTGCATAGTGCACGTGAACTATGTTCGGGGGATAAGTCCCAGAGTAGCGTGGTTTGAAAGAAGGTAGTCGAGCTAGGAAGACCGCTAGGTTTTCGTAATATGATTTGTGAAATTATTCTTGGGAGCTAGTGTTTGCGCAATACCGGTCGGGTTGAGGCTACGCATGGTCAACCCGCGGTAGGTTTGGTGGTGGGGTCGGTTTGTGGTGGTCCTCTTTGTGTTAGGTCACGAGGGTGTTAGGCCCATGTTTAGTTAGCCGCAAGTTCGTGGACGCGTTCGACCAGGTCTGGCCGATGGGCAGCCTATCGTGTTCTTCGGTCGTGGTCGCTCTGGCAGTTGTTGATGTTATCTCAAAAGGTTGTGAGGTTGCACGGGTGCCTACCTTCACCTTATGATTGACGACAGCCGAGCCCGTGGTACGGCTGTTTTTGTTTCCGAAGTTTTACCAAGCATGTGTTAAGAACTCAGCGAGTCTCAGACCGCATTCGCCTCGCCGCGCGTGGATTTCGAGGGTAGTTGCGAGGATTGTTGTCTCTGTGGAGGAGCGTTTGAGCTACCATTTCGTGTTCGGATGTCGCTATGAAGCCTTACAGGCGGAAGTGTAAGTCACGGCCGATTGGTCTGATGTTGGCGTGGTTCAGATAGTTGGTTCAGCCTTGTTCCATCAGACAGTGGATAGTGAGAATCTTGTATAGAAGAAGTTCTCGCAGCTCAGAGGAATTTATCGGATAATCGGCGACTACGCTAGAGTTCAAAGCCGACGGTCGGTCTTCTTGAAAGTACCACCCGCGTGGTGTGAAGAGTTTTGGAAACAGAAGGAACTTAGCCCGAGTTACTTTGGGCCTTTGTGAGTTCATGTGAAGAATAGGCCAGGTTGCCTATATGTTAGCATTTGCCGTCCGACTTAGGAGGAAGGACGTCCGGTCTTTCGTATTGTTATGTTCGGGAAAGTATCGAAGATCCATCCAGAATGATCCCAGTTAATGATGACCACGTTAGAGATAGTAACCCCGAGTTTTGGATACTAAAGCAGTATCAGAAATGTGATAAGAATCCGAGTGTACAACAGCTTCAGTGATCGCATGCAGCCCGGTACCGTTTGTTGGGTCGTCGGAGCAAGGCTCGCGACAAAGTGACAAAGTAGTATTATTTGTGGTGATGTAGAGGTGTTTCCTCGCGGACTTAGATGTGAGTGTTGCGCAGGTATTTCTGTGGCCAGGTATGGCAGGATTGTTTCGTAAGTATAGTAGTGAAGACTATACTGGCGCACGTTTGTTTTGAGACTTAGAAGGAACATTCGGGACGAATGTTTCTAAGGGGGGAAGAATGTTATACCCCGTAGTTCCAGGGTATGTATGCAAGGACGCACGACGAATACACGTAAAGATTGGAAAGGAAGAAAGAGGTGAATTTTCCACTAAAAGTTTCCGGTTTTGTGAAGGAAAAGGTTCGTTTACGGGAATTGATTCCCGATTTGGTATTCTGACTTCCCGGAATATTTGAGAATTATGGAATTTTATTTTCGAAAATGGTCACGTGGGCCCACGGAGAAATTTACTGTTTGTGGGGCCCGCTTTGATTTTGAGATTTTGGCCGTTTTGGATATTTTCGGAAGACGAAATATTTTGGACGAATCGGGGGGCGACACGTGTCACCCCCATGTGACACCTTTGGGCCGAATTATGTTTGTGCATAACACCCGGTTAGAGTCGTTTTCGCTAAACGCTTTCACGCCTTCGTAGGGAATTTCCGCTATGTCATTTAGTATTTTTATGGATTTTTCCGAGAGATCGAACATTTTGGACCAACGAGAGGGCGCACTGCACCTCTCATCAGCGGCAAGGTGGCGCTTCGACGAAAAGGATGTCAAGTGGTAGATATTTTGGTAGATATTTTGTGTGCAAGTTGGCTAGGTACACATGGGTGAATCTTGGCCCTACACTTGCCTAACACTTGGTGTAATCTTGGCCATTGGTTGGCTTTCACTTGACCTATAAATACCCCTCCCTTTGAAGACTAATTCATTCACAAATTGCCTAAGTCTTGAAAGCTTCTTCCTTCCCTTAGTGTGGTGTCTTGGCCGAGAGCCCTCTCTCCCCTTGGCCGAGTCCCCACTGCAGGCCGAGGGTAGACACCCCCTTTGAGGTGCTAGCCGGGGTACCCACTGCCTAGTTGCTGTGATAATACCCCCTCAGGGTATAGAAATACTCTCCAAGTATTGTTATAATGCCCAAATACCTTAGCCAGATACCTTGTAGTATTCTAAGGTTATACCTATACGAAAAGCCCGAAATACTATTATACTTCCCGTCACACAAAACCGAAACCCTAGGAAAATCTCCATAGTCCGTTGGAGTATTGTGTAAGTTGGTTAGAACTTCTAAGGGTGGTTTAGAGCTGGGTTGGAGCGCTGAGTCGAGCTAAACGATTGCCCAGATCGACTTTATACTTGGATAATTATGGGCTTATCGAGGTAAATATCTTGTCTCTATTGTAATTGGAAATTACATGTTGTTGATTATATAGTTGAAGTATACTATATATGTAACTAAGCTTAGCATCGCGCAATGTCTTTTGACTTAAGCTCAAGAATCGAATCGAATCGAACTGTAATTACATAGGATGTACATGAGACTTGGTAGTACCGTGGAGTAGAATTGTACGTTAGGTTAGATGTATCACCCCTCGGTTGGCTTGGTAGCCGCCTCGATAGAGAGGAGATTTACGCTGTTGCGGGGAGGTGTCACGAAATTTCAGAGAAAGTTCTACGATGAGACACGAATGTTAATAGTCGCCTTGTGGCCTTATAGGTGGATGTACTACGTGTGGCGCGTTCTACTTGGCTTAAGGAGTAGCCGACGGCTCGAGGTACTTGGAGCGTTTGCATGTAGTCGATACTCGTCGCGAGGTATGTGAACCTCTTCCTATCTCTTCTAGCATGATATGTGTGAACTATGTAGTGCGGTAGACGCATACGCAAGCAAACGTATTCGATTGGTTTAAAACATAAAGTGTTATAACGGCTTTATGGGAAGTTGGTTATAACGACTTTATGTAGATAAGAAAACACTTTGTGGTTTTTAAAAGGTAAATGATTTGTTTATAAGCGCTTGATGTGTGATCATAAAGAACTTGAAGTATTTCAAAAGATTTAAATCGTTTTGAAAGAGAAGTAATACTTGGTTTTGAGAACTTAAGAGTTATACTAGCTTTATGGGAATTTAGGTATAACGGCTTAAGAACGCTTTTCTCGATTTTGGAAATCGTGGATGTGTATCGACAAACCACTGCGGCGTTAAAAGGAAATGTTTTGAATAATTAAGTATTATTAAAACCATGAGAAACTTCCATCTGCATAGAAGCTAAGATGAGACAAAATGATATTTCCTAGATCATGGTCATTTGTAATAAGATTGTTATAAACAAGAATATCCTACTCACATATAAGGCTTATGTTTCTCCGATTGTTTAAAAGAGAATTATATTCTTAATTGAATAAGACTATGAACTACGAAACCTTTCTAAAATGAGAAACTTGAACATTGGAAATTAGGCAAACTTGATCATTGGAAAAGAATGTTGCTACTTGATTTTACAAAGAGAAGTAATTGATTTACTTTAAAAGATAGTCACTCTATTTTATACTACGGGTTTTGTGTGACATTGTGAAAGTAACGTATCTTTTAAAGAGTTGATGTATGAAGTACTTTGGGGATAAAACCCGATTTTGTTAATCATATAGTAGAAGGTACCTTGTGTGAACAACTTGATTGTATTGGTTTGTGATAGCCTTGTAATACTTTCTTGATTGCGTTGATAAGTAAGCGTGTTGGGACGCTACGTGTGTTAGTATCTTGTGATGTTTGTGTGAAGGGTTTCTTGATTGTGCTTATTAACTATCGTCGTTATGATAGTATTGTGGCATTCATCTCTTGAGATGGTTCCGGGTTAAGCCGCCTCCGACGCGGGTAGACTCAGCGGTCGATGGACCTATGATTGAGAATACCTCACGCAGTCCCGGCCTGCGGAACTACGAGTTCCGTGTTAGTGACGCCCTTACGGGCATGCGGTCCTGTGGCTATGCGATCGCGGTCGGGACGATGCCGGGAGTAGCTACCGACGCGGGGACGCCACGCGGGCCGATGAGATTGGCCTACGCGAGTCGCGGAGTTCGAGGACTAGACGCGCGACATTAGATCCGCGCAAGTGGCGGCTTTGATCATGCGACGCAGACAGATCTTATGATACGATTCATGACCTTGTTGGTACCGTAGGTGTTAGTAGACGGCTATGCCTTCAGACTTACCCCGTCACGTGTTATTATGGCACAGTGGGACACGTGTTCATGTGTGTTCCTTGAACTTTTATATCATAAATCGCCGCAGTGAGGAATGTGTCCCACGCACGATTGATGTTAATGGCGTGAGACCCATCGTTATGTTCTTTGGTGATGACTTGAGCGTGAGTCACGACTTGATATGACCGCTTAGTTATTGTAAAGCGTAGTTTGGTCATCATACATGTCTCCGCTTTATAGACTATTATGATTTGATTGCAGTATTTTTAGTTTCACATACCTGCACTTGCCAGATCGACCTCGGAGGGCCGCTCACGCCGCAGTTGAGGTACACCGCCGTTGATCCTAGCTCTAGGGTCACGATTCCGTTGGGAAGCTCCGTTTCTCCGAGGCTTATCGGTGGTGTAGTCCGTCGTAGTAAGTGTTTACATTCGAGGGTTGGCGGGGCCCCGTCCCGCCATTGTTGTCATATCATTCTTAGAGGTCTGTAGTATCACAGTGTGGCGGGGTTTGTAAAAGGATTAAACTGCTCATGTTAAAAGTTGTCATTTATATATATATGCCGAAAGGCAAGTTTTCACTGATTATTGTTTTATACTGCTATCTCATATTGTTGTGTTTGTTCCACTGACACTGACGATGTCTACTGGGTGCCCGGTAGCACCGATCCACGTTCCTGGGTCGGTCGTGACACTTACCTATTCAAGTCCAGAAAGCTACCACTTTCATCTTACACAACCCATCTAATTATCCCACCATACATTTATACGCATACCAAGTATTTTGACAAAGAGTAACCGTAAAATCTTTTATTCAAGACGACCTTACACCTAAGGTCTCAACGTGTAATATTCTAAGGTTCATACCTTCCCTGTCCCCATACTTATTCTTTCAACTAACCATGTCTCTAAACCACAATATACACAATGCTATCTGTACATAGTACTCAACATATAATCATCGTATCACGCATGCAAATCTCTAGAGGGTTAAGGATATACCTGAAGAATAGGCGGTTCAAAGGACCGCTAAAACTGGGAACTTCTACCGCGACCTCTGCCGTGGCCTGCCGGTGTATGAACATCCTGCCTAGCTATGGAAGGTGAAGAACCCGCAACTGATCTCGTAGTCTGTGCTATCCCACCATTGCTACCTTTGGTCGGACAGTCTCTCGCCAAATGGCCCTGTTGGCCGCAAGCATAACAATCTCCCAAATTAGTACGACACTCTCCCTTATGAAGTTTTCCACAACGGCCACACTGAGACAAGGGAGAAATTATCCGGCGAGCACTCCTACTCCCCTGAAAATCTGAAACTGGAGCCCGACCGCTCTCGAATATCCCGGTCCCAAGGTTGTGGAGGACCACTCGGTACTGGCGGAGGTACAAAACTAGCCTGCTGCTGAGGCGGTCCGCCTCGAAAGTCGCCAAAAGACCCTGCTGTCCTGGCCTTCTTCTGTTGATCTCGGTCATTCCGTCGACCTCTCCGCTCCTCACACCTGCGCATAAGCTCGCATGCGGGCAATGTCCATGCCCTGAAGAGCTACACCCGCACAAGCTCGCCAAGTAGTCATCGAGCCCGTGACGTAGCGATGTACTGCCCTCCATATCAAGCTACTAACGCGGGACATACCGATCCAATGAGTCGAACTCCACATTGTACTCCCGAACCGCACGCCCGCTCGCCAACACTAAAAATCTGTTTACCCGAGCCCTCTCGCTCGCGAGGCAAGAAATGTGCAAGAAATGCCTCGAGTACTGCTCCATACACCGGAAGCATGCTCTCCGACAGCTCCCACGATCAAACCGGGCCGATCGCAGATCACGCAGATGTGAACCCAAGACCACCGACTCGGTCTCCAAGCCTTGATCACTCATGATCCGCAGAATCGCTTGATGAACTCTCGCGATCATCCTCGTGCCTCGACCAGAAACTGCCACGACCAACCCGGCCCGCGATCGTGCCTTACCGGGCACCCTGGTGATACAACATCGAGTAATCACGAACATAAAACACATACAAGAAACCAATGTAATAAGACGGTGAAATAAGAAGACAAAGCAACCAAAAACGGTTACCACAAGATATAAATAACAATTTGAATAGCTATATCCCTTTCTACAACTCGCCACAATAGTACTACTGCACTTACGAATGATATGACAACAACGACGGACGTGGCCGCCATACCTCGAATGTAAGCACCTACAACAACAGGGGACTATACCAAGATAAGCCTCCGGAGAAACGGAGCTTTCCCAAACGCTGAACTGTGACCCTAAGAGCGAGGATCAATGATCGGTGTACGCTATCATGCAGATGAACGCAGCCTTCGGGCGAGGTCGCATAACAGTACCAAGTATGTGAAATCGAAAATAAATCAGAAATGAAATCATAGTAGTCTATATAAAGCAGGAGACATGTATGATAACCAACTACAGTTCACAATAAATAAGCAGTCATGTCAAGTCAGGGACTCACGCCCTCAAGTCATCACTCAATTATAACCATGGGTCTCATGCCCACAATATCAATCATGCCCGTGGAATACCTTCCTCACCGCGAGCCTATGATATAAAAGCACCAAGGAATACACTGAACACCAGTCCCACGTGTCCTAATACACCGCATGCGGTAAGTACGTAAGGCATAACCGACTACTAAAACCCACAGTACCAACAAGGTCATAAATCAGATCATGAGATTTGTCTGCATCACATGATCAAAGCCGCCACTCGCCGAGATCTAATGTGCGCGTCAGCCCCGAACTCTCCGCAGCCCGCATAGGCCAAACTCATAGGCCCGCATGAGGTATAACCCCACATCGAGGGTAGCTACTCCCAAGATCCGCTCGACTCGCGATCCGCATGGCCACATGCACCGCATGCCCATAAAGGACGATACTAACTCGAACTCAGAGCCCGCATAGGCCCTGGACCCGCATGAGGTATTCTCGAATCACGGTCCTGCATCGCCGAGTCTACCCCGACGGAGGCAGCTTAACCTCCTAAACAAGTCAAGCGAGTGGTACAATACCAACATATCGGCTGATAGTGAAACAATTTAAGCGCAATCGAGGGGAAACCCTACAAACATCACAAGATACTAACACACGTAGCATCCTAGCATATTTACTTAACAAATCAACCAGAAAGTAATACAAGGCTATCACAAACCAATACAATCAAGTTGTTCACACAGGGTACTTTCTACTAACAAGTTCGGGTATCTATCCCCAAAGTACTTTATACATTAAATCTTTAAAAGATCCGTTTTCTTTCACATAGGTCACATAATACCCGTAGTATAAAATAGAGTGACTGTATTTTTAAGTAAACCAAAACACTTACCTTTGTAAAATCAAGTAATGATAAAGCTCCTGGACCGGATGGGTATTCGGCAGCCTTCTTCAAGAATAGATGGAGAGATGTGGGACATGATGTAGTAAGAAGCGTGCAGGAGTTCTTCTCTTCAGGGGTTCTTTTGAAACAACTTAATCATACCATCATTGCCTTGCTGCCCAAGACCGATAGGGACCCTAAGGTAACTGATTTTAGGCCTATTGGATTGACTAATGTGGTCTATAAGATTATTTCAAAGATTCTAGCTAACAGAATGGCAAAGATTCTTTCTTCTATCGTTGACAAATCACAAGGAGCTTTTGTGAAAGGGAGAAATATGATGGACAATGTCTATGTAGCACAGGAGCTTGTGAGAGGATTTAATAGAGCCAGAGTCACACCTAGGTGCATGCTCATGGTGGATCTTAGGAAAGCTTTTGACACGGTCTCTTGGAGTTTCCTTGATTCAAGATAAGAGGCCTCAACTTTCCGCATATATTTGTCGTGGATCGTGGAGTGTGTTTGCTCAACGCCCTTCTCTCTTTCTATCAACGGTGAGTTGCATGGTTACTTCGCGGTAAGCGCGGTCTTAGACAAGGTGATCCTATGTCCCCAACGCCTTTATCTTGTGTATGGATTACCTTTCGAGGATGCTTAAAATGAGGACCGAGGCTAGAGCTTTCTTATTATCCAAAATGTAAAAGGATGGGTATTACTCATCTTGCTTTGCGGATGACCTCATGCTCTTGCCAAAGGTGATATTTCTTCATTGAGATTCTTATGAATCGTCTAGAGGAGTTGGAGGATGTCTCTGGTTAACTCTTAATCCATCCAAATCCTCCGTCTACTTAGCAGAGTACATGATGAGGTACGTGATTTGATCTTGCCGTGGTTGGATTCGGCATTGGTAGCTTTCGACGGCACTGCCAGGGATCCTTTGTCCCCAATTTCAGTCTCGGTGGAACAATTTGCTCCTTTCACTAGTGCTATTTCGAATTACATTCAGAAATGGGGACACCACACTCTTTCCTACGCGCAAGCTAGAGCTTATTAGGTCGGTCATCCAAGGGGTTGAGAGTTTTGGTTCCGGCCCTTCCTATTCCGCCATCAGTACTCAACAAGGTAAGGTCCGCTCAGATCCAGTTCTTATGGGGTGGGAAACCACCAAGAGTTGCTTGGGAGACCATTTGCCCGCCTCATCGGAAGGAGGTTTGGGCCTTATGAATATCAAGGATTGGAACCATGCCCCGCTATCCCTGCCTATTTGGCAAACCCACACGTAAGCACTCACTTTGGGTCCAATGGATCAGCCTTTTACTGAGAGGCGGTTCTTTTTGGGACTATGAGGTACGCCCCAGAGACTCCCTATTCGTAAAGATTTCATGGATACGTGACAAACTTGTTTCCATCTGTAGCCAAGGAGTTGCAATTGCCGGATTAGCAAAGTGTTGTACCAACCAGAAATTTGATTCAAGCTCAGATATGAGATCTTGCGCTCTAAGCAAGATAAAGCCTTGATGTCACAACTGGAGAGGATTCATCCCCTAAGTTCTCGTTCACCATGTGGATAAATTGTAGAAAGCGTTAGCTACAAAGGACACCCTTTCCTATCTCAACCTGGAGGATAAGTCTTGTGGTTCTGCAAGCAAGCAAATGAAACAAGGGAGCACCTCTTCTTCACATGCCCCTACACCCGCTTGATTTGGAAAAGCATAAGAGATCGGTTGGGAATTAAGAGAGAAATGACCACTGTTGAAAGTTCTCTCAAATGGATTAAAAAAGACTACCGCGGAACAGGCATCCGAGCAAAAGCAACCTTAATTGCCTTCTGCATTATGGTCTATGAGATTTGGAGGACAAGGAACACACTGCTCTTTGAAGGCACAAACTCACCGGCAGAAGAGGTCATTACCAAGATTAAAACAACATCCTATAGAGTACTCTATGATTTTATCCCTTCTTGTAATGGCACCTTCGAGTGACAACTCCTTACTCCCCCGTTTCTTCTTTAAATTACGTTGAGGACTGAGAACCCTCAATGATTGATTGTAGCCACTTTTCTTTCAGTTTCCAGTAATAATATTTGCATTTACCTAAATTAAAAAAAATAAAAAAAAAGTAACAACATTATTTTCCAAACGTCCAAGTTTGCCTAATTTCAAATGTTCACGTTTCCTTATTTTAGAAAGGTTTCGTAGTTCATAGTCTTATTCATTTAAGAATATAATTCTCTTTTAAACAATTTGCGAAACATAAGCCTTATTATGTGAGTAGGATATTCTTGTTTATAACAATCTTATTACAGCAGCCATGATCTAGGAAATATCATTTTGTCTCATCTTAGCTTCTATGCAGATGGAAGTTTCTACTGGTTTTAATAATACTTAATTATTCAATACCTTTTCCTTTATTAACGCTGCAGTGGTTTGTCGACACACATTTCTGATTTCCGAAATCAGTAAAACATTATCCCTTTTAAAAACCAAGTACTCATTTCTCACGAATGAGGTTTCACACAAAATTCATACAATTCATTTAAGTTAAGTCTCTTATCTTACAAGATCAAGTCTCTTAACTTCTAAAATAAATAATACATTCGTTTTATCTCTCTTAAGCCATTATACCTAACTTCCCATAAAGCTAGTATAACTCTTAAGATTTTAAAACCAAGTATTACTCTTCTTTTAAAAATGCTTCTAATTCTCTTGAACTACTTCAAGATTATTATTATTCGGGCTTAAGTCAAAAGACATTGCCGTATAACTACGTTCAATTAACACACGTATGTCTACCGTACTTACATAGTTATACACATATCATGCTAGAAGAGATAGGAAGAGGTTCACATACCTCGTGACGATTATCGACTATTAGCAAATCGCTCCACGGCTATAACCCGGCTAGCCTGGTCCACCTTCTCAAGTAGCACATGCTACTCGCAGAACATTCAACCTATACAGGTTATACAAGTCTATCAAAGTCTAGACTACTTCAGAGAATAAATCTAGATACAAGATCCTACGGAAATTGGGCAGCCCTCCCCT
This sequence comes from Przewalskia tangutica, assembly GCA_029844215.1. Lineage (NCBI taxonomy): Eukaryota > Viridiplantae > Streptophyta > Magnoliopsida > Solanales > Solanaceae > Przewalskia > Przewalskia tangutica. The sequence goes on from CM056729.1 coordinate 97,098,671, forward strand.
ACCCACAAACTACACAAGTCTCATCAGAATACACCAACGTAATTACGATCAGCTTCTCTTCTTTAAATTGTGCTTAAGTCCAAGGACATTGCCACAAAACTATGTTCAGTTCTTATATATAGTATACTTCAACTATATATTCCTACTACAAGTAATCTCCAATTTCAATAGGGGGACAAGATAATTACCTCGATAAGCCCATAATTATCCAAGTATAGATGTCGATCCTGGGCAACGTTTAGCTCCTACTCCGTGCGCTCCAACCTGCTCCAAGAAACCCTTAGAAGTTCTAACCAACTTCTACTCCAAAACTTCAACCAACAATGAAGATTTCCTTAGGGTTTCGTTTAGTGGCTAAAGGAAAGTATAATAGTATTTTCCGGGCTTTTCGTATAGAGGGTACTTTGGAAATACTACAAGGTATTTGGGCTAAAGTATTTGGGTATAATAACAATACTTGGAGAGTATTTCTCTACCAAGGGGGGTAGTATTTCGACTAGCACAACTAGGCTAGGGGGGGTTGCTCTCGGCCAAAAGGCCACTCAAAGGGGGAGGGGGAGTTGGACGAGACAACTACAAGAGGAGGAGTGTTTTGAGTCTTGAATTTGCTCAAGTGTGGATGAAATAACTCATCAACTAAGGGGGTATTTATAGGACACTCAAAGGCCAAGATTGAGCCAAGTGGTAGGCAAGTGTAAGGTGAAGATTAAGCCATGTGTTGTGTGGGTCCCACTTGGTCATCCACTCCACAAAATATCTCACAAACATTGACCAAACATTTTAGGCACAAAAGATGAAAAACGTGCAAGCCTGTAAGTTTCACCAAGGAAATTTCGTCCAACTCGACACCTAAGGTGATCACGACCCATTCAGGCCCGTGGATCGTGCCTTCACGGCACCCAAGTAGTCATACATCGAGTAATCAGCGGAATATAAAACAAGACATGAAACGCTTTATAAAATAAGACACGCTTTATGTGAATAAACGTCGCTTTCAAGCATATATATATAAACAGGTTTAGCGATTACATCCGACATCGCATAAATGACTACATGCACTTAAGGAAATATACAACTATGGCGACAGGCCGCCATACCTCGATCGCATAAAACTATCTACAACAGTGAGATCATACCCAAAAGTAGAGCCTCCGAAAAGATGGAGCTCCGACACCAACGTAGAGATCCTAAGGATGTGGATCTAGCACTGCCGCCTCACCTGCGGCATGAACGCAGCCTCAAGGAGGTCGACAACAGTACTAAGTATGTGAAACTGTAAAGTACTTAAATGAAATCATAACATTTTAAAAACCAATTTTACAAATATGCACGAAACAACAAATGTAACCGCACATAGTGCCATATCATAAACAAGAGCAACAATAGGTAACTGTAATAGGTCTTTTCTAGGCTGCGAATGATCGAAGCAGGGCCACTCGCCCATATTATCATTCTGCAAGCCTAACTCGACTCGTAGTCCGCATAGGCCACTCACGGGCCCGCATGAGGTATACCCCGCATCGAGGGTAGCTACTCCGGCAACGCCCCGACTCGTTGTCCGCATGGCCACATAGATCGCATGAGGCATAACCCCGCATACTAACTCGAACTCTCGTAGCTCCGCATAGGCCCCCTGGACCCGCATGAGGTATTCTCGAATCATGGTCCCAGACCGCCTGAGTCTACCCCGCATCGGAGGGCAGCTTAACCCCCGGTATCATCTCAAGAGGTGAGTGATATAGTACTAACACAACAGCTTATAGTTCAAACAACATAAGCCTAAGTAAGACTGACCTCTTTACACAAACGTTACAAGATACTAACTCATAGCATCACAATATGTCTACTCACCAAAACCATCTTATTATACCTTTCAGAAATCAATACAAGTCTTTTATAAAACACATAAGTAAACTGTTCCTTTTTATAAAACTTAAGCCGTTTATACTTAACTTCCCATAAAGCTAGTATAACCCTTAAGCTTCTTGTTTTAAAAACAACTATTCTTCTTCTTTCAAAACTGTGTTATAATTCTTTTGAAAGACTTTTTAAGATCTTTATTATTCAGGCTTAAGTCGCAAGACATTGCCGTAAGTATTATTCAGGCTTAAGTCGAAAGACATTGCCGTAGTTATTATTAAGTTAACACATGTACGTCTACCGCACTATATATATATTTAAAATATCATGCTTTAGGAAGAATCACATACCTTCTCGGCGAAAACCTCCTGCCAAGTTGAATATGTCGCGCGCAGAGAATCAGCCTATAATAGTCACATACATCTATCAAAGTCTAGACTACTCTGAAGGTCATTCTAAACAGAGGGTTCACAATTCTACGGAAAGTCGGGCAGCACTTCCCTACCCGGTGAGCTATATAAGTTCATCGTGAAAACAAATTCTATATAAGCATAGTTCAATTATTCTTCTTTAAACCCTTCTACTGTGATAACAGTTCAATTCTATTCTCAGAGTAATCTTCTAAGTATTTATACTTATTCATATACCTCTACAGTATGTATTCTCTAATTACAAAGGAGGGTTAGGATTATTTACCTCGGTAAGCCCAATAATATCCTAGATAAAAGTCGCGCCTGAGCAAGGTTTAGCTCCTAAGTTGTACGCTCCAGAGTCTAAGAAAACCTTAGTTCTTCACAACTTCTACTAAGGACTAAGGGATTTGGGCTAGGTATTTTGGGCATTTTAACAATTCTAGAAGGCAACTTTTCTACCAAGGGAGGGGTAGATTTCTGCCAGGCTAGTGGAGGGTTGCCTCGGCCAAGCTCACTCAAGGGGTGTGTTGGACTAAAAAGGCTACAAGGAGAGGAAAGGATTTTCAAGACTTGAATGGAATTTGTGGATGAAGAACTCTTCATCTTAAGGGTATTTATAGGTCAAGTGGCCAACCAAGGGCCAAGATGATGCCAAGTGCAAGGCAAGTGTAGGGTGAAGATTTAGGCAAGTGTCCATACACAAAATATCCTACCAACTCCTTGATTTGTGCAAAGGCACAAAAACGTGCATACTTTGTCCAATTCGTCCAATGGACGATTTCAAGTCCATCAATCGAGAGTGACAAGTGTCGCCTCCCGTTGGTCCAAAATGTTTCGCCTCTAAAAATCCGCAAAAATTAGAAATGGCATAGCCGAATTTACCCTACGAAGTGTGGAAACGCTTCGTCGAAAAACTATTTGCTTTGTGAGTTGTGCCCAAAATCGCCCAAGGCCTAAACTTTAAGGCCAAACTTTTTGACGTATTCCCACGCATACTGGAAATACGGGTATAACATTCTCTCCTTAGAAACATTCGTCCCGAATGTTCCTTCCCAAGACAGATAACGATAAGGTTCTTCATAACTTAAACCGCTTTGCAAAGCCACACACGGCCACAAAACAAGATTTAGGCAAAACGATAACGAAAATTTACAAGTAGGAAAGTGAATTACGGAGGTGTGGGGAATAGAGGATACTTCGCCTCATGTCCTCCTCGGCTTCCCACGCCATCTCCTCCGAGCTCGTTCCGCCACAAGACTTTGACGAAGCCACGCCCTGGTCCGCAGACGCCTAACGACGATCGACTATCGCTATGGAATCTCCTCATACGATAACCCCGGTCACTGACATCGCCAATCGGGTGTACCTAGATGGATCCCCGATACATCTCCTCAAGATAGATACGTGAAAACCGGATGCACTACCTCCAGACGGACGGCAGATCCAACTCATAGGCAACCTTGCCTACCTCGCGACAATCAAACGCCTAATGTACCTTGGGCCAGTTTCCTTCTTCCGAATCTCATCACACCCTTCATGGGTGACACCTTTAGGAAAACCCAATCATGAACCTCGAACTCAAGATGCCGACGGCGATGATCCGCATATGACTGCCGACTGAGTCATTAATAGCCGCCTCGGATAAGCTTCACCTTATCCATCGCACTGCACCAAATCTGGTCCTACTAATCGCACTCGCCCACATCGAACCAGCCTATAGGCGATCTGCACTTCCTCCCATACAAGGCCTCATAAGGCGCCATTCGAATATCGGAGTGGTAGCTATTATTATACGCGAACTCAACTAGAGGCAAATGATCCTCCCAACTACCATCGGTCAATTACACATGTGCTCGCAGATATCTCAAGAGTCCGATAGTGCGCTCTGCTCGTCCGGCTCTGCGTGGATGAAATGCGACTTCGTGCTCACCGCCCCTAAACCCTCGGAAGGACCTCTAAGTTAGCCGTAACCGGGCTCTCGTCGATATGATCAGTAGGGACTCCATGCATCGACGATCTCTGATGTAAAGTCCGCATAATCCTCACCGAAAAGTCGCTCTTGTCACGACCTGCCCGTGGATCGTGCCTTACCGGCACCCAAGTAGTCATACATCGAGTAACTAGCGGAATATAAAACAAGACAGAAACAGCTTTATAAAATAAGACACGCTTATCCGATGAAAAGCTTGCCTTTCAAGATAATATAAATAACTCAAGTTTTGTAGCTACATCCCAACAGTATAATAGTACTGCACTTCTAAGGAAGTAACAACTATGGCCGCCATACCGATCGTGACAAAACTATCTACAATACAGGAGATCATACCCAAAAGTAGAGCCTCCGGAGAAGATGGAGCTCCTGACACCAACGCAAAGATCCTAAGGATGTGGATCTAGCACTGCTGCTTTACCTGCAGATGAACGCAGCCCAGGAGGTCGATAACAGTACCAAGTATGTGAAACTATAAAGTACTTCAAAATGAAATCAAAGTTTTTAAAACCTTTTCACAAATACAATCCTAATTGCACATACACATCACAAACAACAACAAGAATAGGAAAATCAGAACAGTCTATTCTAGGCCGCGAATGATCGGGCAAGGCCAATCGCCCATAGTATCATTCGCGTGCCTAGTCCTCGACTTCACCGCATAGGTCCCACTGCACCCGCATGAGATATTTCTTCGGGGCAGCTAACCCCAGATCCGCCTAGGCTCCCGCACCGCATAGCCTCAAAAGGACCGCATAGTCTCAACAGACCGCATAGTGAGTCCCCATCGCAAACGCCTTGGAATGATCAATCCCGAGCATACCGCTGCCCGCATAGTCTCACAGACCGCATAGATAGACTGGGCAAGCCGTATAATAACAAGTGGGTAGGTGATACAATAACAAGACAATGGACTTATAGCAACGTAAGCACAAAGAATGACCCTTTACACAAAGATTACAAGACACTAACATGGTAGCATCATAACATGTCTACTTATCAAACAATCTTACTATACTTAATGTAAATCAATACAAGGCTTTTATAAACAAAACAAGTAAAAGCCTTTTTATCTTCTTAAGTTGTATACCTAACTTCCCATAAAGCCAAGATAACTCTTACGCTTTTGTTTTAAAACCAAATATTTATCTTCAAAAATGATTCAAGATTCTTTGAAATGTTTTCGCTTCTTTGTTATTCGTGCTTAAGCCGAGGCATTGCCGTAAGTATTATTCAGCTTAAGCCGTGAGGCATTGCCATAAGTATTATTCAGCTTAAGTCAAAGACATTGCCGTAGTTATTATTCGCTTAACACACGACGCTCACCGCACTATATATTGTAAAATATCATGCTTTAGGAAGAATCACATACCTTCAAATGAAAACCACCGCCAAGTCAATATGTCGCGCAGAGAGTCACATAATAGTCACAGATATCTATCAAAGACTACTCGAGGGTTATTCTAAACAGGGTTCATAATTCTACGGAAAGCCTGGACAAAGACAACCCTTCCTGAGCTATGTAAGTTCATCGTGAAAACAAATTCCATGTGAGTACATTCAATTATTCTTCTTTAAACCCTTCTACCGTGATAAGCTCAATTCTATTCTGTGATATTCTTCTAAGTATCTAATACTTATTCTAATACTACAACCGTAAGTATTCTCTAATTCAAAAGAGGTTAGGATTAGTTACCTCGGTAAGCCCAATAATATCCTAGAAAAGTCGCGCTGAGCAAGGTTTTGCTCCTAAGTTGTATGCTCAGAGTCTAAGAAACCTTAGAAGTTCTTCACAACTTCTACTAAGGACTAAGGGATTTGGGCTAGGTATTTTGGGCATTATAACGACACGTTAAGGTAACTTTTCTACCAAGGGAGGATAGATTTGTTAGGCAGTGGAGCTCGGCCACACTACACAAGGAGGGAAGAGGTGTTGGACGAAAAGCTGGGAGAGGAGAGGATTTTAGACTTGAAGATAACTTTGTGGATGAATAACTCTTCATCTCTAAGGGGGTATTTATAGCTCAAGCCTTGGCCAACCAACGCCAAGATGAAGACAAGTGCAAGGCAAGTGTAAAGTGAGGATTAACTAAACACAAATATCCTACCAACCCTTGACTTGTGCACAAGGCACAAAAACGTGCCTTGCTCTCCAATTTCGGCCCATGGACGCTTAAGTCCACCAATGGAGGTGCGTGTTGCCTCCCGCTGGTCCAAAATGTTTCGCCTCTGAAAAATCCGCAAAATTAGAAATGGCATAGCCGAATTTTCCCTACGAAAGCCGTGGAAACGCTTTCGGAAAAACGATTCTTGCGAAGTCAGTACAAAAAAATCGCCCAAGGCTAACTTTAAAGCCAACCAGACGTATTCCCACGTACATACTGAAATACGGGTATAACATTCTCCTCCTTAGAAACATTCGTCCCGAATGTTCCTTCTCAAGACGATTATCGAAGCTTAAACAGCTAGCAAATGCCACACACGGCCACAAACAACACTTAGGCATAAATGATAAGGAAATTTACAAGTAGGAAAGTGAATTACCCGAGTGCTGGGAATAGCGAGGATACTTCGCCTCATGTCCTCCTCGGCTTCCCACGCCATCTCCTCTCGAGCCTGCTCGCCACAAGACTTTGACGGCCACGCCCTTCGTCGCAGACGCCTAACTCCGACGATAGACTATCGCTATGGGAATCTCTCATACGATAACCCTCACACCGACATCGCCAATGGTGTACCTAGATGGATCCCCGATACATCTCCTCAAAGATAGATACGGAAACATCGATGCATCGCCTCCAGATTGGACGGCAGATTCAACTCGTAGGCAACCTTGCCTACCTGACAATCTGAACGCCCAATGTACTTGGGCCGAGTTTCTTCCCGAATCTCATCACACCCTTCATGGGTGACACCTTTAGGAAAACCCAATCATCTATCGCGAACTCTGATGCCGACGACGATGATCTGATACGACTTGGCCGACTCGAAATACAATAGCCGCCTGATAAGCTTCACCTTATCCATCGCCTCGCACTCAACCGTCCCACTAGCCGCCCCGCCCACATCGAACCAACCTATAGGCGATCCGCACTTCCTCCCATACAAGGCCTCATAAGGCGCCATCTCACGCGTGGTAGCTATTATTATACGCGAACTCAACTAGAGGCAAATGATCCTCCCAACTACCATCGGTCAATAACACATGCTCGCAGATATCCTCAAGAGTCCGATAGCGCTTCGTCCGTCTGCTCGTGGATGAAATGCAGACTGTGCTCACTCGCCCCTAAACCTCTCGAAGGACTCTGGTTAGCCAGAATCGGGCTCCTCTGTCTGATATGATCGGGCAGGGACTCCATGCACCGACGATCTCTGATGTAAAGTCCGCATAATCTCACCAAAAGTCGCCCCGACGGAAGAAAGTGGGCTGATTTCACACCGTCGACGATAACCCATATAGAATCATGTCTCTCCGGAAAAGTGAGGTAATCCCGTGATGAAGTCCATGCTGATTACCTCCCACTTCCGTGTCGGGATCTCAATCGCTCAGAATAAAACCACCGTGCCTCCGTGCTCTACCTTCACCGCGACAACACGCAATCGAGCTACTTAACTCGCAACGCCCCTCTTCAAGCCATCCCACCAATACACGATCTAAGGTCGTGGTACATCTTGGTCGACTTCGACGGATAGAGTAACGCCAGTGTGCTTCCCCAAGAACTCACAAGTCCTCAAACATCCGGAACACATACCGCCAAACCTTAGCACATCGTGCTACAAAAGTGCGACTTTTGCTCACGAAGAGTCAGTATCACGATATCGTAATCAAAGCGGATCCTCGAATCGCTTCTTCACCTCTCAACGATGGAAGACTCGCAACCTCACGAACTCTAACCCCACCGCTATCGTAATCAATCAAACGACACCAAGGCTCGCCAATCGATGCAAATCACTAACCATGTCCTCCTCTCTAGTCGCACATCCGAGGCTCCCATCGACCTACGACTAAGAGCATCCGCCACAACATCGGCCTTCCCGCAGATATCAACATCGTAATCCTTGCAACTCTAACCACCGCTCGTCTGCAAAGCCGCAAGTTTTTCCTCTCGCCAAGATATAGGCTCTGGTCCGTATAAATATCCACGTGAACCCCATACAAATAGTGCCTCCATCTTCAAAGCGTGAATCACGCTAACTCCAAATCACAACGGTAGTTCAAATCAAGCTTCGGAATTGTCGTCATATGCTATAACCCCACGCCGTGATCAACACACATCCCAACCCGATGCCCGACGATCACAATACACGATATAACCATCCGACCTCTGAAGAGTAACGATAAAAGCGCGCGTTTCTCTTTTCAAAGAATCGAAACCTCGCCACAAGCATCACCATCAAACTTGGCGCCTTCGAGTCACCAATGGTGCGTAGATAAGCAAACTTCCACGAACCGATAATAACTCGCAAGTGCCGCGTAACTCTCAGAGTTCCAGGTGCTAGGTCTAAACCGATCGCTCGATCTCGTGATCCACTGAATGCCATCCTACCATAATATGCCCAAGAAACGCCATCAAGTCAACCAAAACTCACATTTGGAAAACTCACGATCTCCGAGAATCACAAGACATTCTCAAATGCTCCGCATGCTTCCCGCCACAGCGAATAAACCAAGATATCATCACGAACACTATCACAAACGCGGTTCAAAATGGTTTGAACACTTGGTTCATCAAATCCATGAATACCGCGAGCATCGTCAACCCAAAAGACATGACCAACTCATAATGCGTCTGCACGTCGGAATGCATCTGGGACATCCACCTCTCGACTAACCTCGATGATAGCCCAACGCATCAATCTTGAGAAACATCTCGCACTCGCAATCGTCGAACAAATCATCAATCCCGGAAGTATTCGTTTTAATGGTCACCTTGTTCACCGCCTCGTAATCAACACATGCGCAGGCCCGCCCTTTTTTCTTCACGAACAATACCGCGCTTCGTGGAAACACTGGGCCTAATGGTCTTTCTCCAAAGAAATCCTCACCGGGTCTCACTCTCAACTGGCAGTGCCATTCAGATGCGGAATGGAAATAGCCAGTGTCCGCAATATGTCAATACAAAACTCAATCTCCTCTCGGCGAGGTCATCCGAAACACGCCTGGGAACTCACGACTACATCGAATCGATCAAAATCTGGTACCGCAGCTTCCAGAGATCAAACACCCGAACGAGATGGTAGATATACCCTTTCGCACCATCTTCCTAGCCTTGAGGTAGGAAATAAACCTACCCATGATACCGTGCTCCTCCCACTCAACAACCGGCCTCAGAAATCGAACCGCACACTCTCTCTCATAGCCTACATTGGCGTAAAAGCTAGCCAATCCATCCCCATAATCACGCGTGTCAATCATCTCCAACTCTATCAAGTCGGCAGGGTCCGACGATCAGAAACGGTCACAGACAAGCTCTATATACCCGCCGAGCTACCACCGAATCACCATCGCGTAGCTACCTCGAAATGGACTCGTGCTCTATCCCTATCCTACTAGCAACAAGGGAGATATATAGATGTAGTAGAACCCGGACTATCAAAGCATACACATCAAACCTGAATCGATAAGGTACCGCACGACATCAGTGAGGCTCCCGATCCCGCTTTACCGACAGCATATATGCGCTTCGAGGACCGCCAGAATCGACTCGCGCCACGACTCGCCACCCGCCGATCCATGTGTACCTGTCCTCCGGCGAGTAATCGCGGGATGAAGCCGCAATGCACTCGTAGCCGAGCCCTACCACCGCCGCCTGGCCGGACAAACTTCTCGCAGTGACCGCCGCCACAAGTATAGCAAGCTCCCGCCGAGGAGTACCCCGGAATGGTATTCGCCACAACGGGCACACCGGTGCATCAAAACGGTTAGCACTTCGCTACTCGAAATCAAGTCCGCCCCGACCGCCTCGACCGCCTGGGAAAATGCGGCCCAGGTGGAGCGGGCCGTGGTGCAACCGACTTCTCGATGCCGCCACTTCGAGGACCACCAAAAGAACCGGCTTCGCCTTCTTTGCCGCCGATATCGCTTACCGGCGGCTCTACGCCTCACAACGGCAATTGAGCTCAGATACGGTTATGTCCATGATCGGGTCAAGGACACACCCGCACAAGACTCGCCATGTAATCATCTAGCCTGACATAGCGATGCACCTCGTCCTCCATCTCGCTGCAGTGGACATATCGAGCCAAAGAATCAAACTCGACATCAGACTCCTCACCGCAAGGCCCTCCCCGCCTCAAAGAACAAATCTATCACTCGTGCCCTCCTCATTCGCGAGGCAAGAAATGTGAGAAAAGCCTCAAAACTCATCCCATACCGCTGGAGTGCATGCTCTCCCGAAAGCTCCCATGAATCAAACCAATCGATCATCACGCACCGATGCGAACCGAATGTCACGTTCTCGCCTCAAGCCACGATCACCCGCATAATCCTGCACTGACGGATGAACTCGCGATCATCCTCCGCCTCGACCAGTAAAACTCGCGGCTACAACTCAAGAAATCTCAGAGCCTCAAACTATTCGCCTCAGCGTACTACGCGCGATCGAGCTGAGATCCAGCGATCTCCTCGTGACGCCACAACTTTAGCCAATAGCCATCTCTCAGTACTTAACCTCCGCCGGGATGAGTGGTATGGTTCACGGCGCGCACGCCATAGAACTCGCTGCCTCGTATATCGGGCCCGAGCCCTCTGGAACTCTCGTGTCTCGCTACAGCCTCACGCCGCCTTCAGGCCGCTTTACGTGGAGGCATAATCAGTATAGAAAGGAATACGTTAGAGGGTCCAACCTATAACATGCCTCTAAAGCACGATCTCAATGAGAAAAATGGAAACCAATCCTAAATATCCTATAGCCTCGATTATCGCAGTGCACAACACACCGATAATCAACTTACTAGATACTTTCCGAGGATTAATCGCTTCGATACCACTTTTGTCACGCGCTCGGCTCGTGATCGTGCCTTAATGGGCACCTAAGTAGTCATACATCGAGTAACCAATGAATATAAACAAGACAGAAATGGCTTATAAAATAAGACACGCTTTATCTGATGAAAAGCTTGCCTTTCGCATAATATAAATAACTCAAGTTTTGCGCACATCCCAACTGCATAATAGTACTACTGCACTTCTAAGCGAGAATAACTATGGCGGACAGGCCCGCCATACCTCGATCGCACAAAACTATCTACACACAGGAGATCATACCAAAAGTAGAGCTCCTAGAAGATGGAGCTCGACACCAACGCAAAGATCCTAAGGATGTGGATCTAGCACTGCCTTGCTTACTCATGCAGATTAACGAGTACCAAGTATGTGAAACTATAAAGTACTTCAAAATGAAATCAAAGTTTTTAAAACCTTTTCACAAATACAATCGCTCAATTGCACATGCCACATCACAAACAACAATAGAAAATCAGAAAGTCTATTCTAGGCCGCGAATGATCAAGCAAGGCCAATCGCCCATAGTATCATTCTGCGTGCCTAGTCCCGACTTCCGCCGCATAGGTCCCACACACGCATGAGATATTTCGCATCGGGGCAGCAACCCCAGATCCGCCAGGCTCCCGCAGCCCGCATAGCCTCAAAAGACCGCATAGTCTCAACAGACCGCACAGTGAGTCCCCATCAAAGCTAAACGCTCGAATGATCAACTCGAGCATACCGCTGCCCGCATAGTCTCGCCGCACACAGGCAGATAGACGCGCATGTAGACAGATTCATGGGCAAGGCAAGCCCTCGTATAATAAATGGGGTAGGTGATACAATAACAAGACAATGGACTTACTGCTAGCAACGTAAGCACAGCAAGAATGACTTTACACAAAGATTACAAGACACTAACACGTAGCATCATAACATGTCTACTTATCAAACAATCTTACTACTTAATGTAAATCAATACAAGGCTTTTATAAACAAAACAAGTAAATAGTTCCTTTTATCTTCTTAAGTTGTTATACCTAAATTCCCATAAAGCCGTGATAACTCTTACGCTTTTGTTTTAAAACCAAATATTTATCTTCATTAAAAATGATTCAAAGATATTCTTTGAAATGTTTTCGCTTCTTGTTATTCGCGCTTAAGCCGTGAGGCATTGTAAGTATTATTCGAGCTTAGTAGGCATTGCCATAAGTATTATTCAGCTTAAGTCAAAGACATTGCCGTAGTTATTATTCGCTTAACACATGACGCTCACCGTACTATATATTGTAAAATATCATGCTTTAGGAAGAATCACATACCTTCTCACCAAAACCACCGCCAAGTCAATATGTCGCGCGCAGAGAGTCACCTATAATAGTCACGTATATCTATCAAAGACTACTCGAGGTTATTCTAAACAGGGTTCATAATTCTACTGAAAGTCTGACAAAGACAACCCTTCCTACGAGCTATGTAAGTCTATCAGTGAAAACAATCTATGTGAGTACGCTCAATTATTCTTCTTTAAACCCTTCTACGTGATAACTTCAATTCTATTCGTGATATTCTTCTAAGTATCTAATACTTATTCTAATACTACAACCGTAAGTATTCTCTAATTCAAAAGAGGTTAGGATTAGTTACTGTAAGCCCAATAATATCCTAGAAAAGTCGCACCGAGCAAGGTTTTGCTCCTAAGTTGTATGCCCAGTCTAAAGAAACCTTAAGTTCTTCACAACTTCTACTAAGGACTAAGGGATTTGGGCTAGGTATTTTGGGCATTATAACGATACAGAAGGTAACTTTTCTACCGGGGGGGATAGATTTCGGTTAGGCAGTAGGCTCTCGCCACACTACACAAGGGGAAGAGGTGTTGACTAAAAGCGGAGATGAGAGGATTTTTAGACTTGAAGATAACTTTGTGGATGAATAACTCTTCATCTCTAAGGGGTATTTATAGCTCAAGCTGGCCAACCAATGGCCAAGATGAAGACAAGTGCAAGGCAAGTGTAGGTGAGGATTAACTAAACACAAATATCCTACCAACCTCGACTTGTGCACAAGGCACAAAAACGCCTTGCTCTCCAATTTCGCCCATGGACGTTTAAGTCCACCAATGGGAGGTGCTGCGTTGCCCTCCGCTGGTCCAAAATGTTTCGCCTCTGGAAAATCCGCAAAAATTAGAAATGGCATAGCCGGAATTTTCCCCGAAACGACGTGGAAACGCTTTACTTGGAAAACGATTCTTGCGAAGTCACAAAAAAATCGCCCAAGGCTAACTTTAAAGCCAACCAGACGTATTCCTTACGCATATACCTGAAATACGGTATAACAGCCGACGGAAGAAGTGGGCTGATTTAACCACAACGATAACCCATATAGAATCATGTCTCCTCCGAGTGCGAGGTAATCCCGTGATGAAGTCCATGTTGATCACCTCCCACTTCCGTGTCGGGATCTCTATCGTCAGAATAAACCACCGTGCCTCCGGTGCTCTACCTTACCGCCGACAACACGCACGAGCTACGAACTCGCAACGCCCTCTTCAAGCCATCCCACCGATACGGATCTAAGGTCGTGGTACATCTTGGTCGACTCGACGGATAGTAACGCTACCGTGTGCTTCCCCAAGAACTCGCCAAGTCCTCAAACATCCGGAACACACAACCCGCTCAAACCTTAGCACCCCATCGTGTGCTACCAAAAGGACCCTTGCCCTCACGAAGAGTCAGACACGATAACGTGTCAAAATCGATCTCGAATCGTTTCTTCACCTCGACGATGGAAGACTCGCAACCTCACGAACTCAACCCCATCGCCATCGTAATCAATCAAATGGACACCAAGGCTCGCTAATCGATGCAAATCACGAACCATGTCCTCCTCTCTAGCCGCACATCCGATAGGCTCCCCATCGACTCTACTTACTAAGAGCATCCGCCATAACATTGCCTTCCCGTGGTACAGATATCAACATCGTAATCCTTAAGCAACTCTAACCACCGCTCCGCCGTAAGTTCACTCCTCTGTCAAGATATACCGGAGGCTCTTGTGGTCCGTATAAATATCCACGTGAACCCCATACAAATAGTGCCTCCAGATCTTCAAAGCGTGAATCATCTGCCGCCACCCAAATCATGGGCGGGTAGTTCCTCCGTGTTTCTTAAGTCGCCGGACGTACGCTATAACTCTGCCCTTCTGCATCAACATACATCCCAACCCGATGCCTGACGCATCACAATATACCACGAAACCATCCGACCTCGGAAGAGTAAGAACGGCGGTCGTCGATCTTTTCAAGAATCGAAACCCCGCCACAAGCATCACCATCAAACTTGCGCTTCGAGTCACCTAGTCAATGTGCGTAGATAAGCAAACTTCTACGAACCGATAATAACTCGCAAGTGCCCGAAATCGCGAACCTCCGCCGAGTAAGAGGTCAGGCCAACTCCGGATCGCTTCGATCTTGCCAGATCTACGAATACCATCTACCCGACAATATGCCCAAGAAAAGCCACCGGTTAACCAAAACTCACATTTGGAAAACTTGGCGCATACCGCCGGTCCCGAGAATCACAAGACAGCCTCAATGCTCCGCATGCTCGCCCGAGCGAATAAACCAAGATATCATCAATGAACACTATCACAAACGTGTCCAAAATGGTTTGAACACCGGTCATCAAATCCATGAATACCACGAGCATCGGTCAACCCAAAAGACATGACTCGAACTCATAATGCCCGCATCGTCCGAATGCAAATTCTAGGGACATCCACCTCTCTCGACTAACTCGATGATAGCCCGATCGCAGATCAATCTTGAGAAACATCTCGCGCCGCAATCGTCGAACAAATCATCAATCTTGGGAAGGGTATCTGTTTAATGGTCACCTTGTTCACCGTCAGAGTCAACACATTACGCGCAGCTCCCGCCCTTCTTCTTCTTCACGAACAATACCGCGCTTCGAGGAGAAACACTAGGTTCCGATAAAACCCTTTCTCCAAAGAAATCTCTCACCGGTCCTTCACTTCTCTCAACTCGACAGTGTCATTCGTATGGCGGAATGGAAATAGGCCGAGTGTCCGCAATATGTCTATACAAAACTCAATCTCCTCTCGTGAGGATACCCGGAGGTCGCCCGAAACACGCCTGGGAACTTCTCGACCACCGAATCGACGGAAAATCTGGTACCGGCCTTCAGATCAAACACCCGAACGATGGTAGATATACCCTTCGCACCATCTTCCTAGCTTCGAGGTTGAAATAAACCGCTTCGGCGATACTGCGTTCTCCCACTCAACAACCGGCCTCAGAAATCTGGAACTGCATTACTCTCTCTAGCCTACATTGGCGTAGCAAGCTAGCCAATCCATCCCCATGATCACGCCGGTCAATCATCTCCAACTCTATCAAGTCGGCTAGGGTCCGACGATCAAATGGTCACAGACAAGCTCTATAAATCCGCCGAGCTACCACCGAATCACCCATCGCGTAGCTACCTCGAAGTGGTTCATGGACTCGTGCTCTATCCCTATCCTACTAGCAACAAGGGAGATATATAGATGCAGAGTAACCCGATCTATCAAAGCATACACATCAAACCTGTGAATCGATAAGGTACCCGTGACGACATCGTGAGGCCTCCGATCCCGCTTACCGACAAAGCATAAATGCGTTCAGGACCGCTAGAATCGGGACCCGAGCCACGACCTCTCGCCGCGACCTACATGAGTACCTCGCGCCCGGGCGAGTGCAATCGTAGGAGATGATGAAGCGCCACGTAACCTCAAGGCCGAGCCCTACCACCAACGCCGCCGGCCGGACAGCCTCGCAGTGACCTCGCCGCCACACCAGAATAAGCTCCAAAGTAGTACCATACTTCCCGTAATGGATCTACCGTGACGGCCACACCGGGTGGTCCCGATCGCCGCACTCTCGCTACTCGACGCTCAAGCCCCGCCCTGGTCCGCCTCGAATACTGGCCGTGGCCGAGGACGGTGGAGTGCTCGAGCTGGTGTGGTGCAAATCTAGATCGCCGAGGCCGCCACCACGATAGCCACCAAGACCCTCCCGCCCCGCCTTCTTCTCGCCGTCGCCCACTGCCGACCTCGCGCCTCGCATCCAAGGGCATGAGCTCGCATGCGGTAATGTCCATACGGTGAAGAGAAGCACCCGCACATGACTCGCCATGTAATCATCTAGCCCGTGACGTAGCGGTGCACCCTATCCTCCATATTCATAATAACGCTGGGACATATCGAGCCAATGAATCAAACTCGACATTGTACCCGACAAGGCGTCCTCTCTCGCCAAGAAAAATCTATCACCCGCGCCTCCTCATCCGCGAGGCAAGAAGTGAGCGAGAAAGCCTCGAGAACTCATCCCACTGGGACGCGTGCTCTCCCGATAACTCCCACGAATCAAACCAATCGATCGCGGTATCACGCAAATTTATGTGAACCAAAGATCACGGACTCGGTCTCCGACGCCCGATAACTCTCAAAATCCTTCAGAATGACGATGAACTCGCGATCATCCTCCGCCTCGACCAGTAAAACTCGCGGGCTACAACTCAAGAAATCTCAGAGCCTCAAACTATTCGCTTCGTGCACCACGCGATCGAGCCGAGCTGAACCGAATCGCCAGATTCAGCCTATCCTCGATTCGCCACAACTCTAGCCAATAGTGTTATCTCAGCCTTCCTAACTCTCCGCCAGCGGGATGCGAGGCGTGGTACTGTGGTCTCGCTGGGCGGCGGCGCCATAGAACTCGTCGTCATGGTATAGATCGGCTCGAGCCCTCAGAACTCTCGTGTCCGATCGCGGCTCTACGCTTGCTCTTCTCGCCCGGTTGCCTTACGTGAGGCATAATCATGTAAAAGGAATACGTTAGAGGGGTCCAATTTTTAACACAGCTCTAAAGCACGATCTCAGAGTGAGAAGAATGGAAACCAATCCTAAATATCTTATAGCCTCCTGATTATTGGTGTGGTGCACAACACACCGATAATCAAGACTCTACTAGATACTTGCTCAGACACTTTCCGAGGATTAATCGCTCGATACCACTTTTGTCACGACTCCATTCCGGGCGTGATCGTGCCTTACCGGCACCAAGTAGTCATACATCGAGTAATCGCGGAATATAAAACAATACATGAAACAGCTTTATAAAATAAGACACGCTTATGTGAACAAACGTCGCTTTCGCATATATATATATAAACAGGGTTTAGCGCTACATCCGACAATCGCATAACATGACTACGCACTTCTAAGGAAATATACAACTATGGCGACAGGCCCCGCCATACCGATCAGATAAAACTATCTACAACAGTGAGATCATACCCAAAAGTAGAGCCCTAAAAGATGGAGCTCCCGACACCAACGTAGAGATCCTAAGATGTGGATCTAGCACTGCCGCTTACCGCGCATTTAACGCAGCCAAGGAGGTCAAGATAACAGTACTAAGTATGTGAAATCAGAAGTACTTAAATGAAATCATAACATTTTAAAACCAATTTTACAAATATGCACGAAACAACAAATGTAACCGCACATAGTGCCATATCATAAACAAGAGCAACAATAGTAAATCAGAATAGGTCTTTTCTAGGTCGCGAATGATCGGGCAGGCCACTCGCCATATTATCATTCTCGCAAGCCTAATCTCGACTCGTAGTCCGCATAGGCCACTCACGGGCCCGCATGGTATACCCCGCATCGAGGTAGCTACTCCGCAACGCCCCGGACTCGCTGTCCGCATGGCCACATAGACCGCATGAGGCATAACCCCGCATACTAACACCGAACTCGTAGCTCGCGATAGCCCCCGACCCGCATGAGGTATTCTCGAATCACGGTCCTGCATCACCGAGTCTACCCCGACGGAGGGCAGCTTAACCCCAGTATCATCTCAAGAGGTGAGTGATATAGTACTAACACAACAAATTATAATTCAAACAACATAAGCCTAAGTAAGACCTCTTTACACAAACGTTACAAGATACTAACTCATAGCATCACAATATGTCTACTCACCAAAACCATCTTATTATACCTTTCGTAAATCAATACAAGTCTTTTATAAAACACATAAGTAAACTGTTCCTTTTATAAAACTTAAGCCGCTTATACTTAACTTCCCATAAAGCTAGTATAACCCTTAAGCTTCTTGTTTTAAAACAACTATTCTTCTTCTTTCAAAGCGTGTTATAATTCTTTTGAAAGACTTTTTAAGATCTTTATTATTCAGCTTAAGTCGCAAGACATTGCCGTAAGTATTATTCAGCTTAAGTCGAAAGACATTGCCGTAGTTATTATTCGCTTAACACATGTACGCCTACCGCACTATATATATATATTTAAAATATCATGCTTTAGGAAGAATCACATACCTTCTCGAAAACCTCCCGCCAAGTTGAATATGTCGCGCAGAGAATCACTTATAATAGTCACGCACATCTATCAAAGTCTAGACTACTCAAGGTCATTCTAAACAGAGGGTTCACAATTCTACGGAAAGTGGGCAGCACTTCCTACCCGTGAGCTATATAAGTTCATCAGTGAAAACAAATTCCCATATAAGCATAGTTCAATTATTCTTCTTTTAAACCCTTCTACTGTGATAATAGCTCAATTCTATTCTCAGAGTAATCTTCTAAGTATTTATACTTATTCATATACCTCTACAAGATGTATTCTCTAATTACAAAGGAGGGTTAGGATTATTTACCCTGTAAGCCCAATAATATCCTAGATAAAAGTCACCGAGCAAGGTTTAGCTCCTAAGTTGTACGCTCCAGAGCTCCAAGAAAACCTTAGAAGTTCTTCACAACTTCTACTAAGGACTAAGGATTTGGGCTAGGGTATTTTGGGCATTATAACAATACTAGAAGGCAACTTTTCTACCAAGGGAGGGGTAGATTTGCCAGGGGAGGGGTTGCCTCGCCAAGCTCACTCAAGGGGGTGTGTTGACTAAAAAGGCTACAAGGAGAGGGAAGGATTTTCAAGACTTGAATGGAATTTGTGGATGAAGAACTCTTCATCTTAAGGGGTATTTATAGGTCAAGTGGCCAACCAAGGGCCAAGATGATGCCAAGTGCAAGGCAAGTGTAGGTGAAGATTTAGGCAAGTGTCCATACACAAAATATCCTACCAACTCTCGATTGTGCAAAGGCACAAAAACGTACCATACTTTGTCCAATTC
Organism: Przewalskia tangutica; assembly: GCA_029844215.1. NCBI lineage: Eukaryota > Viridiplantae > Streptophyta > Magnoliopsida > Solanales > Solanaceae > Przewalskia > Przewalskia tangutica. Next base: position 97,118,134 of record CM056729.1, read on the forward strand.
GCCCAATGGACGATTTCAAGTCCATCAATTGGAGGTGACAAGTGTCGCCTCCCGTTGGTCCAAAATGTTTCGCCTCTAAAAATCCGCAAAAATTAGAAATGGCATAGCCGAATTTACCCTAAAAGTCGTGGAAACGCTTTCGTGAAAACTATTTGCTTTGTGAGTTGTGCCCAAAATCGCCCAAGGCCTAAACTTTAAGGCCAAACTTTTACGTATTCCCACGCACATACCGGAAATACTGGTATAATGACACATGTCGCCTCCAATTGGTCCAAAATGTTTCGTCTCTCTGAAAAATCCGTGAAAAATAATAAATGACATAGCCTAATTTTCCTACAAAAGTGGAAACGTTTCACGGAAACGACTCTTTTCGGCACTTGTGCACAATTTCGCCACTTTGCCTACTTAAGGCTTTAAAATTTTATACGTACGTCCTCACGTACATACTCTGGAAATACGGGGTATAACATTCTCCCCTCCTTAGAAACATTCGTCCCGAATGTTCCTTCTAAGTCTCAAAACAAACGCGCGCCAATATAGTCTTCACTACTATACTTACGAGAACAAACCTGCCATACCTGGCCACAGAAACACCTGCGCAAAATACTTACATCCACGTCCACGAGGAAACACCTCTAATATCACCACAAAACACCTCTCTCCGGGGTCTAGAATATACTTCCTTCGCACCTTCTCTCTACAAATGAAATTATCACATCTATGCTCGCCATACGTGTTCGCTTCTTCCCGATACCACTTTTGTCACTTTGCCGCGAGGTTCTAGTGTCACTCCGGCGACCCAACAAATGGTACCGGTCTGCATGCGATCCCTGAAGATGTCGTACACTTCTTGTACACTCGAACTCTTTTTCTTAACCTACCACATTTCTGGTACTGCTTCAGTTTCCAAAACTCGGGGTTACTATCTCTAACGTGGTCATCATTAATCGGGAACACTGATGGATTTCGATACTTTCTGAACATAACAATACGAAGACCGGACGCATCGCTTCCTAAGTCGACGGCAAATGCTAACATATAGGCAACCCGCCTATCCTTCACACGAACTCAAAGGCCCAAAGTAACTCGGGCTAAGTTTCGCTTTTTCCAAAACTCGCACACCCTTATCCGGTGGTACCTTCAAGAAGACCGACCACAACTGAACTCTAAAGCGCCGCCGATAATCTGCACGATTTCCGAGCCGCTAAAAACCTCTTCCGGATAAGCTTCACCCTATCCACATCCGCCGAACACGTATGAACCAACTATCGAACCTTGCCAACGCCGAACCAATCGATCAGAATCTTACACTTCCGCCCTACAAGGCCACAAGGCGATATCCGAACACTGAAATGGTAGCCAGAAACGCTTCCTAACGAGGCAACGATCCTCACCGCTACCCCAAATCCAAATCGCCCGAGGTAATATGATACTGGAGACTCACCGAGTTCCTAACTCGCCGTAAAACCTTCAGAACTCGTAATAGCCCCAACTGGCTTCACTCTATCATAAGGTGAAGGTAGGCACCGTGCACTTTACAACCCTTCCGATATATCATCACCGCCAAGCAACGGCCCCGATCGAAAGACACGATGGGCTGACCCCATCGGCCCGACTACTGGTCGAATGCATCCACAAACTCGTACGCTGGTTAACTAAACATGGGTCTAACACCCTCATGACCCTACCACAAGGCGGGACCACCACAAACTGACCTCACCACCAAACAGGCCGCGGTTGACCCGCAACATGGCCTCAACCCGCCAAGAACGCGCAAAACACTAGCTCCCGATCCGAACAATTTCACTAATCACGTTTAAAACCTATCGGCCTTCTTAGCTCAACTACCCTCTTTCATTACACACTACTCGTGACTTATCACACAATATATCTCACGTGCACTATGCACTCGATAAGGATCAAACAACACACTACACCTTTACTCGAGACGGCCTTACCTCTAAGGTCTTCACGTATAAAGCTCTAAGGCTTACACTTTCTATCCCCAAAATCTTACTCTGCTAAACAACCATGATTTCCTAATCACAATTTACACAATGCTATCCAACATAACACTTAAGGTATACTCACCTTATCACATATACAAAACTCCAGAGGTTAAAGATATGTCTTTCATTCACCGCTTCACCCCTTAGTCGTTCTAATCAAACCGCCTGTAGGCGCATAGCTGGCGAAGGTGACGAACTACCCACCGATCTCGGCGCTAAGTCCTCCTACACGACACTCTTCCGACATCGACTGACGGTCGTAGTACAACAATTAACTAAAAGACGACATTCCGGATGACGTCGCCACACCGTGTGAACCTAAGATCCGAGCTCACCAACTCTCGCATACCGAACGCCCCGAAATTCGTGGAGGACCTCTTCGACCGTGGATGTGCACAATATAATCCGCGAGGTGACTCGCTAAAGTTACCAAAGGACCTTGCCGCTCGCCTCTTCTCGCTCCTCGTTAACCCGCCGATCTCTACGCTTTGGCCGCACGCATAAGCCCGCATACGTGCCATGCTCGCTTCAATCAAGAATTACTCTTACACAACCCTTTCTTAGGTAGTCATCAAGACTCGCAGACATCGGTATACTGCGTAGCCAAATCCATAACTAGTAACAGGTCGCTTCTTGCAATCTAAATTCTCTCGCTGGCCGTGGAATCGAAGGTTCAAACATTATGGCCGCAGAGGAATCGCCGCCGTACTAAACTCATTGGGCTAGTGACGCCGCAGTAACTCCCCAAATGAAGCACCTAACTCGGTGATGATTGGGCTCGTGCCTCGTAACCCTCTCGAACTCTACCGCAGCCTCCTCGCTTGCCCTCCTCGCCCGGTTGCCTACGCGAGGCATAACGTTAAGGAAAGAAATACGTTAGAGGTCCAACTTACAACACAACTCTAAGGCACGATCTCGAGTGAGAAGAATAGAAACCAATCCTAAATATCCTATAGCCTCGACATTATTGGTGCACAACACACCGATAATCAAGACTTCATCGATACGGTTCAGACACTTTCCGAGGATTAATCGCTCGATACCACTTTGTCACGACCAACCTGCCCGCGATCGTGCCTTACCGGGCACCCTAGTGATACAACATCAGTAATCACGAACATAAAACACATACAAGAAACCAATGTAATAAGACGTTGAAATAAGACAAAGCAACCAAAAACTTATCACAAGATATAAATAATAATTTGAATAGCATATCCCTTTCTACAACTCGCCCACAATAGTACTCTGCACTTACGAATGATATGACAACAACGACGGACAGGGTTCGCCATACCCCGAATGTAAGCACCTACAACAACAGTGGACTATACCAAGATAAGCCTCCGAGAAACGGAACTTTCCCAAACGCCGAATCGTGACCCTAAGAGCGAGGATCAACGATCGGTGTACCTTTACCGCGGCATGAACGCAGCCTCAAGCGAGGTCGCATAACAGTACCAAGTATGTGAAATCGAAAATAAATATCAGAATGAAATCATAGTAGTCTATATAAAGCAGAGACATGTATGATAACCAACTACAGCTCACAATAAATAAGGCCATGTCAAGTCGTGGACTCACGCCTCAAGTCATCACTCAAATATAACCATGGTCTCATGCCCACAATATCAATCATGCGCCGTGGAATACCTTCCTCATCACGCTAGCCTCATGATATAAAAGCACCAAGGAATACACTGAACACTGTGTCCCACTGTGTCCTAATACACCGCATGCAGGGTAAGAAGGCATAGCCGACTACTAAAACCCACAGTACAACAAGGTCATAAATCAGATCATGAGATTTGTCTGCATCGCCACATGATCAAAGCCGCCACTCGCGCAAAGATCTAATGCGCGCGTCTAGCCCTCGAATTCTCCGCACCCGCATAGGCCAAACTCATAGGCCCGCATGAGGTATAACCCCGCATCGAGGGTAGCTACTCCCAAGATCCGCTCGACTCGCATGGCCACATAGATCGCATGCCCATAAAGGACGATACTAACCCGAACTCGAGCTCCGCATAGCCCCTCGACCCGCATGAGGTATTCTCGAATCATGGTCCTGCATCACCGAAGTCTACCCCGCATCGGAGGGCACTTAACCTCCTAAACAAGTCAAGGTGGTACAATACCAACATATCGGTGATAGTGAAACAATTTAAGCGCAATCATGGAAACCCTACAAACATCACAAGATACTAACACACGTAGCATCCTAGCATATTTACTTAACAAATCAACCAGAAAGTAATACAAGGCTATCACAAACCAATACAATCAAGTTGTTCACACAGGGTACTTTCTACTAACAAGTTCTGTATCTATCCCCAAAGTACTTTATACATTAAATCTTTAAAAGATCCGTTTTCTTTTCACATAGGTCACATAATACCCGTAGTATAAAATAGAGGATCAGTATTTTTAAGTAAACTAAAACACTTACCTTTGTAAAATCAAGTAACAACATTATTTTCCAAACGTCCAAGTTTGCCTAATTTCAAATGTTCACGTTTCCTTATTTTAGAAAGGTTTCGTAGTTCATAGTCTTATTCATTTAAGAATATAATTCTCTTTTAAACAATTTATAAACATAAGCCTTATTATGTGAGTAGGATATTCTTGTTTATAACAATCTTATTACAAAGAGCCATGATCTAGGAAATATCATTTTGTCTCATCTTAGCTTCATGCAGATGGAAGTTTCTCGGTTTTAATAATACTTAATTATTCAATACCTTTTCCTTTATTAACGCCGCAGTGGTTTGTCGACACATTTCGATTTCAAATCAGAAACATTATCCCTTTTAAAACCAAGTACTCATTTCTCACGAATGAGGTTTCACACAAAATTCATACAATTCATCTAAGTTAAGTCTCTTATCTTACAAGATCAAGTCTCTTAACTTCTAAAATAAATAATACATTCGTTTTATCTCTCTTAAGCCAGTATACCTAACTTCCCATAACGCTAGTATAACTCTTAAGATTTTAAAACCAAGTATTACTCTTCTTTTAAAAACAGCTTTAATTCTCTTGAACTACTTCAAGATTATTATTATTCGCTTAAGTCAAAAGACATTGCCAGATAACTACGCTCAATTAACACACGTATGTCTACCGTACTTACATAGTTATACACATATCATGCTAGAAGAGATAGGAAGAGGTTCACATACCTCGTGACGATTATCGACTATTAGCAAATCGCTCCACGGCTATAACCCGGCTAGCCTGGTCCACCTTCTCAAGAGCACACGCTACTCGCAGAACATTCAACCTATACAGTTATACAAGTCTATCAAAGTCTAGACTACTCGGTAGAATAAATCTAGATACAAGATCCTACGGAAATTGGGCCTCCCCACCACAAACTACACAAGCTCATCAGAATACACCCAACGTAATTACGCTTCTCTTCTTTAAATTCAGGCTTAAGTCCAAGGACATTGCCACAAAACTATGTTCAGTTCTTATATATATAGTATACTTCAACTATATATTCCTACTACAAGTAATCTCCAATTTAAATAGGGGGACAAGATAATTACCTCGATAAGCCCATAATTATCCAAGTATAGATGTCGATCATGGGCAACGTTTATCTCCTACTCCGTGCGCTCCAACCTGCTCCAAGAAACCCTTAGAAGTTCTAACCAACTTCTACTCCAAAACTTCAACCAACAATGAAGATTTCCTTAGGGTTTCGTTTAGTGGCTAAAGGAAAGTATAATAGTATTTTCCGGGCTTTTCAGATGTAGGTACTTTGGAAATACTACAAGGTATTTGGGCTAAAGTATTTGGGTATAATAACAATACTGAGAGTATTTCTACCAAGGGGGTAGTATTTCGACTAGCACAACTAGGCTAGTGGGGTTGCTCTCGCCAAAAGCCCACTCAACGGGGGCGGGGGAGTTGGACGAGACAACTACAAGGGAGTGAGTGTTTTGAGTCTTGGAATTTGCTCAGTGTGGATGAAATAACTCATCAACTAAGGGGTATTTATAGGACACTCAAAGGCCAAGATTGAGCCAAGTGGTAGGCAAGTGTAAGGTGAAGATTAAGCCATGTGTTGTGTGGGTCCCACTTGGTCATCCACTCCACAAAATATCTCACAAACATTGACCAAACATTTTAGGCACAAAAGATGAAAAAACGCCAAGCCTGTGCTTCCACCAAGGAAATTTCATTCAACCTGACACCTAAGGGTGACACATGCCGCCTCCAATTGTTCCAAAATGTTTCGTCTCTGAAAAATCCGTAAAAATAATAAATGACATAGCCGGAATTTTCCTACAAAAGTCGTGGAAACGTTTCACGAAACGACTTTTTCTGCACTTGTGCACAATTTCGCCACTTTGCCTACTTAAGGCTTTAAACTTTTATACGCACGCTCACGCATATACTGGAAATACGGTATAACAAAACACCGCGTCGCAACTCGTAAAATCCCGCAGCCTCAAACTATTCGCCTCGTGAACTACGGTACTACGCAGACTAATCCGCCAGATTCAAATTTTATCTTCGTGTCTTGCCACTATCCTCGCCAATAATCGGGCCATCTTTGTAACCCATCTCTCGCTCCAGCCGGGACCGAGGCTCGTATCGTGGTCTCAGCAGCCCATCGCTGCGCTCTAAACTCTGTTGGGCCGGCCACAAAACTCGCCGTCAAGCACTATCTCGTAATGACCGGCTCGCGCCTGCACTCTCTCAGATCCTACTAGCAGCCTCCTGCCTTGCCCACTGGCCCGGTTGCTCGCGCGAGGCATAATCGGTAAAACGAAATGCGCCGAGGGATCCAACTTACAACACAACTCTAAGGCACGATCTCGAATGAAGAATGGAAACTAATCCTAAATGTCTCAGCCTCTCGATTATAGATGTAGTGCACAACACATCGATAATCAAGACTCTACTAGACACGGTCAGAGACATTTTCCGAGGATTAATCGCTCGATACCACTTTTGTCACGACCGATCCGGCCCGTGATCGTGCCTTACCCCGAACCCTAGTGATACAACATCGAGAAAATCACGGAAATAAAAAAACTTAAACATGAACAAGAGATATGATAATAAACAAAGCAACCAAATCTGTTACCTTCAGATATATAATAAAAATCGAGCAGTTATATCCTTACAAACCCCGCCACAACAAGATTTACTGCACTTCTAAGAGTTTTTATACAACATGACGACAGGCCCCGCCATACCCCGAATGTATAAGTACCTACAGTGATGAGGACTATACCAAAGATAAGCCTCCGAGAAACGGAGCTTCCCAATACGCTGAATCGTGATCCTATGGCGAGATCAACGATCGGTGTACTTACCGCAGATGAACGCACTTCGGCGAGGTCGACAACAGTACAAGTATGTGAAACTGAAAATACTGTAAATGAAATCATAGTAGTCTATATAAAGCAGGAGACATGTATGATAACCAAACTACAGTCCACAATAAATAAGCAGTCATGTAAGTCAGGGACTCACGCCCTCAAAGTCATCACTCAAATATAACTATGGGTCTCACGCCCTCAACATCAATCATGCCCGTGGAATACCTTCCTCACTGCCGGCAGTCTATGATATAATAACACCAAGGAGTACACACCAAGTCCCGCCTGAGTCATAAAACCGTACGGGGCAAGTACGAAGGCTAACTACCAGATACCAAAGCCGCATCATCAACTGACCGGGGCAAGTACGAAAGCCAACTACCAGATACCAAAGCCGTATTAACAATACTATACAACCAAACCACGAAGCTGATACGGGGCAAGTACGAAAGCCAACTACCAGATACCAAAGCCGTCACGAGTCGACCGGCAAGTACGGTGGCTAACTACCGATACCGCGTCAGATCACGAGACTCGCCACGGCCGAGCACGGGCAAGCACGAAGCTAACTACCAGATACCAAGGCCGTGGTCACGAATGACCGGCAAGCACGAAGCTAACTACCAGATACCAAGGCCGTGTCACGAGTCGACCGGCAAGTACGAAAGCTAACTACCGGATACCGCGTCAGATCACGAGACTTCGCCACTAAACCGAGCGGGCAAGTGCGGAAGGCTAACTACTGTGCATAAAGGCCGAATCACCACGACGGGCAAGTACGAAAGCCAACCACCGATACCAAGACCGACCAAGAAACCTCATGGAGAGCTAGTCCATGGAATAACACTATCAACAGGAGCGTACCCGTGGAATTCTCCGTCACTGCCGGTACGTCCAAGTAATATCATAACAAATCAGCCGGCCCTCCATTGAGAGACACGGTGGTATAGAAATACAATACTAGCACGACAAGGCTATCACACGCAAACATAGGCAAGTTGCACACAACTCAAGGTACTTTCATTTTATGCCAAAGTCCAGGTTTTAACCCCAAGTACTACGTACGTTAAATTCTTTTTAAAAGATCCATTTCTTTTACAAAGGTCACCTGATGCCCGTATTATAAAAATAGAGTGACTAACATTTTTAAGTAAACCAAAACACTTCTCCTTTTAAAATCAAGTTACAACATTCTTTTCCAAAGTTCAAGTTTGCCTAATTTCAAATATTCACGTCTCTTATTTTCGAAAGATTTCATAGTTCATAGTCTTAATCATTTAATAACGTAATTCTCTTTTAAAACCATTTGAGCAACATATGCCTTATGTGTGAGTAGGTTATTCTTGTTTATAACAATCTTATTAAAGCAGCCATGATCTAGGAAATGTAATACAATTTTGCCTTATCTTAGCTTCTATGCAGATGGAGGTTTCTACTGGTTTTAATATAATTACTTATTCAATACATTTTCCTTTATTAACGCTGCAGTGGTTCGTTCGATACTTATTCTCATTTCCGAAATCAGTAAAACATTATTCTTTAAAAACCAAGTACTCATTACTCACGAATGAGGTTTCACACTTCTAAACAACTTTCATATCAATTCAATTAAGTCAAGTCTCTTATCCTTTAAGATTAAGTCTCTTAACTTCTAAAATCAATAAACCATTCTTTTATCTTCTTAAGTCGTTATACCTAACTTTCCATAAAGCTAGTATAACTCTTAAGCTTTTAAAACCAAGTATTACTCTTCTTTCAAAAACGATTCTTAATTCTTTTGAAATACTTCAAGATTCTTTATTATTTAAAACTCAAGTCAAACGACATTGAAGTAAAACCACGCTCGATTAACACACACGTACATCTACCGTACTATATATATATTCTTTTAAAATATCATGCTCAAGAGGATAGGAAGAATCACATACCTCGCGACGATTATCGACTATTAGCAAAACGCTCCAAAGTACTGTAATCCTGTTAGCCTTTTCCACCCTTCGAGTAGAATATGCTACCCGCAGTACTTCAACCTATAACGGTCATACAAGTCTATCAACGTCTAGACTACTCTGTAAAATAATTCTAGATACAGATTCCTTTATTCTACGGAAAATTGGGCAAAGACTTCCTACCCGCCAAACTACACAAGTTCATCAGAAATACACCCTATGTAAGTACTGCCTTTCTTTAATATTCTTCTGACGTGATTCAATTCAATTCTCTTCTTTTATACCATCCTTATATACGTCTTATAGTCATTTCTATACTACTACAGTATGTAATTTCCAATTGCAATAGAAGGACAATGGTAATTACCTCGATAAGCCCAAAATTATACAAGTTAAATGTCGATCCTGAGCAACGCTTAGCTCCTACTCAGGCGTCCAACCCGCTCCAACAACCCTTAGAAGTTCTACGCAACTTCTTCTTAATATTTCAACCCGCTATGAAGATTTTTCTTAGGGTTTCGTTTTTGGATCAAGGGAAGTATAATAGTATTTCCGGGCTTTTAGTATGTGGTAACCTTGGAATACTACAAGGTATTTGGGCCAAGGTATTTTGGAATAGTAACAATACTTGGAGAATACTTTTCTACCAAGTGGGGTATATTTTACGAAAACAACTCAAGCTGGGGTTGGTTTCGCAAAGGCTTCCCAAAGGGGAGGACTGGACGAATACTACACTTAAGGGGAGAGTTTGAGACTTGGAAAATGATTTGTGGATGAAGATTTAGTCTTGCATTGGAGGGTATTTATAGGCCAATCAATGGCCAAGATTAAGGCAAGTGGAGGCAAGTGGAGGGGGATTTGGACATGTGTGTGTGGGTCCCACTTGCTCATCAACTACACAAAATATCCTACCAACTCCTTGACAAAAATTTAAAGGCAAACGTGCCATAGATCGTCCCATTTTTCCGCTTTCACTGAGGGTGACACTTGTCACCCTCTCGTTGGTCCAAAATATTTCATCTCTCGGAAAAATCCGCAAAAATTATAAATGTTGCAACCGTATTTTTCCCTTCGCAAAGTCCGGAAAACATTTCGTCGGAAAACGATTCTTTTTGCTAGTTGTGCACAAATTTCGACCCTTTGCCTACTTAAAGCTTAAACTTTTGTACGTACACCCTCACGTACATACTCTGGAAATACGGGGTATAACATTCTCCCCTCCTTAGAAACATTCGTCCCGAATGTTCCTTCTCAAGACGGATAACGATAAAGTTCCTCTTAACAAGTTGCCAATGCCACACCTGGCCACAAAATATCACACGCGCAAATACTTAACCCATGTCAACGAGGAATCACTCCTACATCACAAAAGCTCCCACCCATGGTCTAAAAGATATCCCCTTCGCACCTTTACTTCACAACAAAATGATCATTTCTATTTTCTCAGCACATGTTCACTTTTTTCCTTACTCGTCGTACTCTTCTCGAACACTTGAACTCATACGATGGTCATCTAAACTTGGGCCTAGCACCCTCGTGACCCTACCACCTGGCGGGACCACCCCGAACTGACCCCACCACATTACAGGCCGCGGGTTGACCCGCGATCGGTACTCAACCCGACCCGCTATCGCGCCAAACACTTGTTCTCCCGATCCGGAACAATCTTACCTATTCAAGTCCAGAAAGCTACCACTTTCATCTTACACAACCCATGGAATTATCCCACCATACATTTATACGCATACCAAGTATTTTGATAAAGACTAACCGTAAAATCTTTTATTCAAGACGGCCTTACACCTAAGGTCTCAACGTGTAATATTCTAAGGTTCATACCTTCCCTGTCCCCATACTTATTCTTTCAACTAACCATGTCTCTAAACCACAATATACACAATGCTATCTGTACATAGTACTCAACATATAATCATCATATCACGCATGCAAATCTCTAGAGGGTTAAGGATATACCTGAAGAATAGGCGGTTCAAAGGACCGCTAAAACTGGGAACTTCTACCGCGACCTCTGCCGTGGCCTGCCGGTGTATGAACATCCTGCCTAGCTATGGAAGGTGAAGAACCCGCAACTGATCTCGTAGTCTGTGCTATCCCACCATTGCTACCTTTGGTCGGACTGTCTCTCGCCAAATGGCCCTGTTGGCCGCAAGCATAACAATCTCCCAAATTAGTACGACACTCTCCCTTATGAAGTTTTCCACAACGGCCACACTGAGACAGTGGCGAACTTATCCGCGAGCACTCCTACTCTCAAAATCAAACACGGGAGCCACGACTGCCTCGAATATCCCGGCGTCCCGGCGTTATGGAGGACCACTGCATCGGGCGAGGTACAAAACTAGCCTGCTGCTGAGGCGGTCCGCCTCGAAAGTCGCCAAAAGACCCTGCTGTCCTGGCCTTCTTCTGTTGATCTCGGTCATTCCGTCGACCTCTCCGCCTCACACCTGCGCATAAGTCGCATGCGGCAATGTCCATGCCGGTGAAGAGCTACACCCGCACAAACCTCTCGCGCAAGTAGTCATCGAGCCGGTGACGTAGCGATGTACTCGTCCTCCATATCGCTACTAACGCGGGACATACCGAGCCAATGAGTCGAACTCACATTGTACTCCCAACCGCACGCCGCCTCGCCTCAACACCAAAAATATGTCGCCCGAGCCCTCTCGCCCGCGAGGCAAGAAATGTGCAAGAAATGCCTCTGAGAACTCGTTCCATACAGCTGGAAGTGCATGCTCTCCCCGGGACAACTCCCACGAATCAAACCAGTCGACTGCAGTATCACGCAGCCGATGTGAACCTAAGACCACTGACTCGGTCTCTGAAGCCTTGATCACTCTCATAATCAGAATCGCCGGATGAACTCCTGCGGATCATCCTCGCCTCGACCAGAAACACCGGCGGATGCAACTCGAAAATCCCGCAGCCTCAAACTATTCGCTTCGGGTGAACTACGGTACTACGGACGGAATCGCCAGATTCAGCTTTATCTTCGTGTCTTGCCACTATCCCGCCAATAATCGGGCCATCTCTTGTAACCCATCTCCTCCGCTCCAGCCGTGGACCGAGGCTCAGTATCGTGGTCTCAGCAGCCACCGCCGCGCTCTAAACTCGCTGGCGGCGCCACAAAACTCGCCGTCAAGCACTATCTCGTAATGATCGGGCTGCGCTTCGCTCTCTGATCCTACTAGCAGCCTCCTCGCGCTTGCCCACTGGGCCCGGTTGCTGCGCGAGGCATAATCGTAAAAATGAAATGCGTCGAGGGTCCAACTTACAACACGGCTCTAAGGCACGATCTCGTAATGAGAAGAATGGAAACCAATCCTAAATGTCCTCGGCCTCTCGATTATAGATGTGGTGCACAACACATCGATAATCAAGACTCTACTAGACACGGTCAGACACTTTCCGAGGATTAATCGCTCGATACCACTTTTGTCACGACCGATCCTGCCCGTGATCGTGCCTTACCCCGGAACCCTAGTGATACAACATCGAGAAAATCACGGAAATAAAAAAACTTAAACATGAACAAGAGATATGATAATAAAACAGTCAACCAAACTGCATCTTTCATATATAATAAAAATCGAACAAGCATATCCTTACAAACCCCGCCCACAACAAGAGATTACTGCACTTAAGAGTTTTTATACAACATGACGACAGGGCCTCGCCATACCCCGAATGTACAAGTACCTACAGCGATGTGACTATGCTAAAAGATAAGCCTCCGAGAAACGGAGCTTTAATACGTGAATCGTGATCCATGGCGAGGATCAACGATCGTGTACCTCTACTCGCATGAACGCAGCCGAACGAGGTCGATAACAGTACCAAGTATGTGAAATCAAAATATCAGAATGAAATCATAGTAGTCTATATAAAGCGGAGACATGTATGATAACCAAACTACAGTCCACAATAAATAAGCAGTCATGTAAGTCAGGGACTCACGCCCTCAAAGTCATCACGCAAATATAACTATGGGTCTCACGCTCAACATCAATCATGCGTGGAATACCTTCCTCACCGCTAGAGTCTATGATATAATAACACCGCGAGTACACACCAAGTCCCGCCGAGTCATAAAACTGCGACGGGCAAGTACGAAGGCTAACTACTGATACCAAAGCCGCATCATCAATCGACCGGCAAGTACGAAAGCCAACTACGGATACCAAAGCCGATAACAATACTATACAACCAAACCACGGCCGACACGGCAAGTACGAAAGCCAACTACCGATACCAAAGTCGTGGTCACGAATGACCGGGCAAGTACGAGGGCTAACTACGGATACCAAGGTCAGATCATGAGACTCCGCCACGGCCGATACGGCAAGTACGAAAGCTAACTACGGATACCGCGCCGTGTCACGTGTCGACCGGGCAAGTACGAAAGCTAACTACCGGATACCGCGTCAGATCACGAGACTTCGCCACTAAACTGAACGGGGTATGTGCGAAGGCTAACTACCAGGTACCAAGGCCGAATCAGCCACGAGACGGGGCAAGTACGAAAGCCAACCACCAGATACCAAGACCGAATCAGTAAAACCTCATGGAGAGCTAGTCCATGGAATAACACTATCAGCGCGAGCGCACTGCGGAATTCTCCACACGCCAGACGTCCAAGTAATATCATAACAAATCAGCCGGCCCTCCATTGAGAGACACGGTGGTATAGAAATACAATACTAGCACGACAAGGCTATCACACACAAGCATAGGCAAGTTACACACAACTCAAGGTACTTTCATTTTATGCCAAAGTCCAGGTTTTAACCCCAAGTACTACGTACGTTAAATTCTTTTTAAAAGATCCATTTCTTTTACAAAGGTCACCTGATGCCCGTATTATAAAAATAGAGTGACTAACATTTTTAAGTAAACCAAAACACTTCTCCTTTTAAAATCAAGTTACAACATTCTTTTCCAAAGTTCAAGTTTGCCTAATTTCAAATATTCACGTCTCTTATTTTCGAAAGATTTCATAGTTCATAGTCTTAATCATTTAATAACGTAATTCTCTTTTAAAACCATTTGAGCAACATATGCCTTATGTGTGAGTAGGTTATTCTTGTTTATAACAATCTTATTAAAGCAGCCATGATCTAGGAAATGTAATTCAATTTTGCCTTATCTTAGCTTCTATGCAGATGGAGGTTTCTACTGGTTTTAATATAATTACATATTCAATACATTTTCCTTTATTAACGCTGCAGTGGTTCGTTCGATACTTATTCTCATTTCCGAAATCAGTAAAACATTATTCTTTAAAAACCAAGTACTCATTACTCACGAATGAGGTTTCACACTTCTAAACAACTTTCATATCAATTCAATTAAGTCAAGTCTCTTATCCTTTAAGATTAAGTCTCTTAACTTCTAAAATCAATAAACCATTCTTTTATCTTCTTAAGTCGTTATACCTAACTTCCCATAAAGCTAGTATAACTCTTAAGCTTTTAAAACCAAGTATTACTCTTCTTTCAAAAACGATTCTTAATTCTTTTGAAATACTTCAAGATTCTTTATTATTTAAAACTCAAGTCAAACGACATTGAAGTAAAACCACGTTCAGTTAACACACGTACGTCTACCGTACTATATATATATTCTTTTAAAATATCATGCTCAAGAGGATAGGAAGAATCACATACCTCGCGACGATTATCGACTATTAGCAAAACGCTCCAAAGTACTGTAATCCTGTTAGCCTTTTCCACCCTTCGAGTAGAATATGCTACCCGCAGTACTTCAACCTATAACGGTCATACAAGTCTATCAACGTCTAGACTACTCTGTAAAATAATTCTAGATACAGATTCCTTTATTCTACGGAAAATTGGGCAGCACTTCCCTACCCGCCAAACTACACAAGTCTACTGTAAATACAGTCCTATGTAAGTACAGTTCAGTCTTCTTTAATATTCTTCTGAAGTGATTCAATTCAATTCTCTTCTTTTATACCATCCTTATATACGTCTTATAGTCATTTCTATACTACTACAGTATGTAATTTCCAATTACAATAGAAGGACAATGGTAATTACCTCGATAAGCCCAAAATTATCCAAGTTAAATGTCGATCCTGAGCAACGTTTAGCTCCTACTCTGGGCGCTCCAACCCGCTCCAAACAACCCTTAGAAGTTCTACGCAACTTCTTCTTAATATTTCAACCCGCTATGAAGATTTTTCTTAGGGTTTCGTTTTTGTGACTGAAGGGAAGTATAATAGTATTTCTGGGCTTTTAGTATAGGGGTAACCTTGGAATACTACAAGGTATTTGGGCCAAGGTATTTTGGAATAGTAACAATACTTGGAGAATACTTTTCTACCAAGGGGGGGTATATTTTACGAAAACAACTCAAGGAAGGGGGGGGTTGGTTTCGGCCAAGGCTTCCCAAAGGGGGAGGGGGACCTTGGACGAATACTACACTTAAGGGGGAGAGAGTTTTGAGACTTGGAAAATGATTTGTGGATGAAGATTTAGTCTTGCATTGGAGGGGTATTTATAGGCCAATCAATGGCCAAGATTAAGGCAAGTGGAGGGCAAGTGGAGGGTGGGGATTTGGACATGTGTGTGTGGGTCCCACTTGCTCATCAACTACACAAAATATCCTACCAACTCCTTGACAAAAATTTAAAGGCAAAACGTGCCATAGATCGTCCCATTTTTCCGCCCACTTGAGGATGACACTTGTCACCCTCTCGTTGGTCCAAAATATTTCATCTCTCGGAAAAATCCGCAAAAATTATAAATGTTGCAACCGTATTTTTCCTTTCGCAAAGTCCGGAAAACGTTTCGTCGGAAAACGATTCTTTTTGCTAGTTGTGCACAAATTTCGACCCTTTGCCTACTTAAAGCTTAAACTTTTGTACGTACGCCCTCACGTACATACTCTGGAAATACGGGGTATAACAAAGGGCGTGAGTCCCTGACTTGACATGACTGCTTACATATTGTGTATCGTAAATTGGTTATCATATATGTCTTATGTTTTATATAGACTATTATGATTTCATTTACAGTATTTTCAGTTTCACATACTTGGTACCTGTTGTACTGACCTCTTTTGGGGGGCTGCGTTCATGCCGCAAGTAGAGGTACACCAGTTGTTGATCCCCGCTCATAGGGTCACAATTCAGCGTTTTGGGAAGCTCCGTGTCTCCGGAGGCTTATCTTTGGTATAGTCCCCTGTCGTTGTAGGTACTTACATTCAGGGGTATGGCGGGCCCCGTCCGCCATTGTTGTTATAACATTCTTAGAGGTGCGTAGTAATCTATTGTGCGCGTGGTTTGTAAAAGGGATGTAAATCGCTCAAGTTTTTATATATATACGCCGACAGCAGATTTTCTCGAATAAAGCTTTCATTTCATATTGTTTCATGTCTTGTTTTATATTCCGGTTACTCGATGTATGTCTACTAGGGTGCCCGGGTAAGGCACGATCGCGCCCGGTTCGTGACAAAAGTGGTATCAGAGCAGTTAATCCTCGGAAAGTGTCTACAGACCGTATCTAGTAGAGTCTTGATTATCGGTGTGTTGTGCACCACACCTATAATCATGAGGCTGCAGGATATTTAGGATTGGTTTCCATTCTTCTCACTCTGAGATCGTGCCTTAGAGCTGTGTTATAAGTTGGACTCCCTCTGACGTATTCATTTCACCCGTTGTGCCTCTGCGCAAGGCAACCAGAGCCTGGCGGCAAGGCAAGCAGGCGAGCCGCGAGTAGAGCACGTAGGGTTACGTGGCAGGCGGTCATTATCCGAGCAGCGCTTCATTCGGGAGTTCTGCACGCCGCTAGCCCCGTGAGAGTTTAGAGAGCGTGGCGATAGCTCACCGAGACCACGATACTGAGCCTCTAGTCCCGGCCAGAGCAGAGGATAGGAGTTGCAAGGAGATGGCCCAGTTACTAGCTAGTCTGGTGGCTGGGAATGAGGACGACGAGTCGGAGGTTCCGGTAGTACCAGTAGTTCACCCTAGATCCGATAGTTGAGATTTCGGGACTTCTTGAGTTGCAGTCCACCCGAGTTCTATGGATCGGGAACTGAGGAAGATCCTCAGGAGTTTATTCGACAGTTACAGCGGATCATGAGAATGATCAAGGCTTCGGAGACACAGTCGGTGGTCTTAGGTTCGTGACGGCCGCATGATCGCAATCGACGGTTTGATTCTAGGAACTATCCCGGGAAGCATGCGCCTCGGTGGTTGGGACGAGTTCTCAGAGGCATTTCTTACACACTTCTTGCCCTCGCAGATGAGGAGAGCTCGGGCAGTTAGGTTTATGATGTTGAGGTAGAACTGGCGGACGGTTCGGGAATACAGTATAGAGTTTGACTTATTGGCTCATTATGTCCCCGCGTTAGTGGAAGACATGGAGGATAGAGTGCACCGATATATCACAAGACATGACGATTTTCTAGCAGAGAGTGGTACAAGAGTAGCTCTTCAGTCAGACATGGACATTGCCCGCGTACAGGCTTACGCGCAGCAGACTGAGGAACGTGGAGATCGACGGATTAACCAAGATCATCAGAAGAGGGCCAGAACAGCAGGGTCCTTTGGTAACTTTCGAGGCGGACCTTCTCAGCAGCAGACTGATTATGCGCCTCCACCAGTGCAGGAGTTGGTCAAAGCTCCAGGGCTTCTGGTTCACAGATTTACATAGGTTCTAGCCAGTCGGGTTCAGTTTTTCCTCAGTGTTCACGATGTGGTAGACGTCATCCCGAGGAAATTGTCGTCTTTTTACTGGTGCTTGTTTTACCAGCGGCCGTCAGGGCCATGTGGGGAGAGAATGTCCTAGTAGGAGGGATACAGGTGGGACGACCTAGCCTACCAAGTCGATTCATGGATTCGTGGTTCGAGAGGAAGGGTGTTAGCGAGGAGGCCACCCCACCCGGTATGGCCGTGGCGGTAGGTGTTCTTATGGGAGTGTCGTACTACTTAGATAGCTTGTTAGGCTTGCGGCAGGCCATTTTGTGAGAAATTGTCCGGCCAGGTGGCGCGGATGTTACGACTCACCTTCGGATCGGGTCGGTTCATCACCGTCTGTAGTTATGCGCCCTGCAGAGCAGGATTTGATTAGAGTGGCAAAGGGAAAGTGAGGCAGTAGTTACAGAGATATCTTCAGCCTTAAGAGATTTGTTTAAGTCGTTATGGTAGATACATGTGGAGTGCTATGTTCGGTTAGCATTGTGTAAGTTGTGATTAGAAAACATGGGTAGTTGAAAAGGGTAAGTCTGGGGACGAGAAAATGGGGAGCCTTAGAATTTATAACAGTTGGGACCTTGGATGCAAGGTCGTCCTGAGTGGATGTTACGGTTGGTCCTTGTCGAAGTACTTGGTATGCGTGATATATATTGTGGGATAATTCCATGGGTAGTGAGATGGAAGTGGTAGCTTTCATGACGTGAACTGGTAAGATTGTTCCGGATCGGGGAACGAGAGTTTAGTACGAAGTGGGTCGGGTTGAGGCCATATCGCGAGTCAACCCGCAATGAACGTCGGTTGAGGTAGTCCCGCTAGATGATAAGGTCACGAGGGTGTTAAGCCCAAGTTTAGTTAACCATCGTACGAGTTCGTGGATGCGTTCGACCAGTAGTCGGGCCGATGAGGTCAGCCCATCTTGTCTTTCAGTCAGAACTGTTTACTCGGCAGAGGGTTATGCGAGATGTTATATATCAGGAAGGTTGTAAGACTGCACGGGGTTCCTACTTTTACTTATGACAGGCAGATTTTCTCAGATAAACTGTTTCTCATTTCATATTGTTTCATGTCTTGTTTTATATTCCGCTGGTTACTCTGATGTATGTCTACTAGGGTGCCCGGGGTAAGGCACCAGTCGCGGGCCCGGGGTCGGGTCGTGACAAAAATAATCTACCACATGCTCAAGTGGAATGCGCAAATCAGGAGGAACATGAACTAACACTGTGGGATCCGAAATTGCCGGAATTAAGTTTTCCTCAACTATGGTTGGGCTTTCACCGTTCTTTTCTTTTTCTTGGTTCTAGACTTCGTAGATCCTCCTGAACCTCCGGAATCATTGCTAGAGCGAGTGTAACGCTTAGTCTTTTTCATGTCATGAACATTAATCTTCAATTAGTGAAGAAACAATGGTTAATTTTAGAGGGAGAGAACAAACCGAAAGAGAAACTAAGGGAAAAACGTTGAGAACGTTTTCCTTAGTGAGAGAAACTTCTCTCTAACTCTCACTTCACATAAATTGTTGTATAGTTGGTATAATGATGATGTGTATTTGTACGAGCGTATTTATTTGGGGCCATGTGTGTTGTCTGAAATGGTTATGGATTACCATGAGTTGGTTAAGCTTTAATAATTGCTCGGAAGATATGAAACCGTGGAACGAATCCACATCAAGGCTTTATATATGTACTAACTTGGAATATTTAGGAAGTAATGAACTGTCTGAGATTGTGATAGACTCTTGAAAGACAACATGACTTTGAGATTATGAGAAGTTATCTTACCCATATGTGGGGTGAGATAATATAAGCTTTGGACATGGAATAATTGAGAATCTTAGAATATTAGATAACCGTTGAGACCTTAGATACAAGGCCTTCTTGAGTAAAAGACTTTACTGTTGATCTTGGTTAATGTACATGGTATATGTGAAGTATAATGACCAAGTTGGATGTAGTAACTCCAAGGATTCGAAAACAGAAGCAATATTTGAAATTATGTACGTATACTAGAATAAGTTTGGAAGTACGACAAGAGTACGACAAGTAAGAAAAGGAGCGAACATGTGTTAAAATAATTGAAGTGTTTATAGTTATGACTTATGAAGGTACGAAAAAAGAATCCTTTTTTACCACGAATGAGAGTTAATTGTGATGATACACACATTCTAGATTTGATTTCCTCGTTTGGCTTTTGGTTGATGTATATGCATGTGTGATATGTTGTGGCCATGTGTGGCATATTTGGTTTCGTTAAGTGTAGTTAAGGAGACTATGCCGAGATTTGTTTAGCATGAACCTGTTATGAACATTCGGAACGAATGTTTCTAAGGGGGGAAGGATGTTACACCACGTAGTTCCAAGACATGTATTTGAGAACGTAAGTAAGGAAGTAAGACTTGAACGTCGGAAGATAGTATAGCTACATTTTCTTAAGGAATTAATTCGAAAATGTGAATACGACAATTTGATTACTCGAAGTTCAATTCTCCTAATTGGAGTCACGGAATTAATTTTGGATTTTGAAGTCTCGGATTTGGTCATGTGAGGCCCACGAGAAATTTTACGATGTTGTGGGTCCCACTAAATTTTGTGATATTTTGGCCAAGTATAGAATTACTTTGTGAAAGAATTATTTTGAACCAATAGGAGGGTGACACGTGTCACCCCACTTGTCTTGCAAGACTTTGACTCACATTAGATATTTTGAGACTTGAGGACAAGTGGACATGGGTCCCACTCCACTTGGCTGTTATACCCCGTATTTCCAGAGTATGTACGTAAGGGCGTACGTACAAAAGTTTAAGCCTTAAGTTAGGCAAGGGACGAAATTTTGTTCACAACCCCCGAAAAGTATCGTTTTCCGACGAAACGTTTTCCGAACTTTGCGAAGGGAAAATTACGGCTATGTCATTTATAATTTTTGCGGATTTTTCCGAGAGATGAAATATTTTGGACCAACGAGAGGGCGACACTTGTCACCCTCAAGTGGATGAAACTTGGGCGTTTTCTTTGCCTTTTCTTTGGTCAAGGATTAGGTAGGATATTTGTGTGGTAGATTGATAAGGTGGGACCCACACACACTTGTCCAATTCCTCACCCTACACTTTCCCACCACTTGTCTTAATCTTGGCCATTGGTTTCCCCATAAATACCCCTCAAATGCAAGACTTATTCTTCATCCACACTTGTGAAATTCCAAGGAAAATACTCCCTCCCCTTTGTGTAGTTTTCGTCCAAAGCCTCCTCCCCTCGAGAGGCCCTACGAAACCCCTTGCCTAGTTGTTTTCGTAAAATACCCCCCCCCCCTTGGTAGAAAAGTATTCTCCAAGTATTGTTACTATTCCAAAATACCTTGGCCCAAATACCTTGTAGTATTCCAAGGTTACACCTATACTAAAAGCCCAGATATACTATTATACTTCCTCTAGCCACTAAACGAAACCCTAAGGAAAATCTTCATAGTTGGTTGAAGTATTAAGAAGAAGTTGCGTAGAACTTCTAAGGGTTGTTTGGAGCGGGTTGGAGCACACGGAGTAGGAGCTAAACGTTGCTCAGGATCGACATTAAACTTGGATAATTTTGGGCTTATCGAGGTAAATACTACTGTCCTTCTATTGTAATTGGAAATTACATACTGTAGTAGTATAGAAATGACTATAAGACATATATAAGGATGGTATAAAAGAAGAGAATTGAATTGAAATCACATCAGAAGAATATTAAAGAAGAAGATCGAATCAGACTTACATGTGATCTGATTTACAAGAGACTTGTGTAGTTTGGCGGGTAGGGAAGTGCTGCCCAATTTTCCGTAGAATAAAGGAATCTGTATCTAGAATGATTTTTTTACAGAGTAGTCTAGACGTTGATAGACTTGTATGACCGTTATAGGTTGAAGTACTGCGGGTAGCGTATTCTACTCGAATGGTGGAAAAGGCTAACAGGATTACAGTACTTTGGAGCTATTTGCTAATAGTCGATAATCGTCGCGAGGTATGTGATTCTTCCTATCCTCTTGAGCATGATATTTTAAAATAATATGTATAGTACGGTAGACGTACGTGTGTTAACTGAACGTGATTTTACGTCGATGTCTTTTGACTGGAGTTTTTAAATAATAAGAATTTTGAAGTATTTCAAAAGAATTAAGAAACCTTTTTGAAAAAAGAGTAATACTTGGTTTTAAAAGCTTAAGAGTTATACTAGCTTTATGGGAAGTTAGGTATAACGACTTAAGAGGGATAAAAAGAATGGTTTATTGATTTTAAAAGTTAAGAGACTTGACTTAATTGAATTTATATGAATTTTGTTAAAAAGTGTGAAACCTCATTCGTGAGTAATGAGTACTTGGTTTTTAAAAGGAATAATGTTTTACTGATTTCGGAAATCAGAATAAGTATCGAACAAAGCAAAAGCAGCTTAATAAAGGGAAATGTATTGACTAATAAAGTATTATTAAAACCAGTAGAAACCTCCATCTGCATAGAAGCTAAGATGAGACAAAATGATATTACATTCCCTAGATCATGGCTGTTTTAATAAGATTGTTATGAACAAGAATAACCTACTCACCCATAAGACATATGTTTCTCAAATTGTTTTAAAAGAGAATTATATTATTAAGTGATTAAGACTATGAACTACGAAACCTTTCGAAAATGAGAAACTTGAGCTTTTGAAATTAGGCAAACTGGAACGTTTGGAAAAGAATGTTGTTACTTGATTTTACAAAGGGAAGTGTTTTGGTTTACTTAAAAAGATAGACACTCTATTTTCATACTACGGGTATTATGTGACTTTTGTAAAAGAAATGGATCTTTTAAAAAGAAGTTAACGTACGTAGTACTTTGGGGATTAAAACCTGGATTTTGGGCTAAATGAAAGTACCTTGAGTTGTGTGTAGCTTGCCTATGTTTGCATGTGATAGCCTTGTTGTGCCAGTATTGTATTTCTATACCACCGCGTCTCTCAATGGAGGGCCGGTTGATTTGTTATGATCATACTTGGACGTACCGGCAGTGACGGAGGATTCCACGGGTGCGCTCCTGTTGTAGCATTATTCCATGGACTAGCTCTCCATGAGGTTTTACTGATTCGGCCTTGGTATCTGGTGGTTGGCTTTCGTACTTGCCCCGTCTCGTGGTGATTCGCCTTGTATTCGGTAGTTAGCCTTCGCACTTGCCCCATTCGGTTTAGTGGCGAAGTCTCGTGATACTGACGCAGTATCCGTAGTTAGCCTCAGATTGGCCCCGGCCACCACGTGACACGACTTTGGTATCCGTAGTTGGCTTGATTGCCCCGTGACGCCTTCGCGGGCGAAGTCTCGTGATGTGGCCTCGTATCCGTAGTTAGCCCTCGTGATTGCCCCGGCCGGTATGTGACACGGCTTTGGTATCCGTAGTTGGCTTTCGTACTTGCCCGTGTCGCCTTCGTGGTTTGGTTGTATAGTATTGTTTGGTATCCGGTAGTTGGCTTCGCATTTGCCCCGCACGGTTTATGACTCGTGGACCTGGTGTTTATATGTACTCCTTGGTATTATTATATCATGATCGCCAAGATGAGAAGGTATTCCACGCATGATTGATGTTGAGGCGTGAGACCCATAGTTATATTTGAGTGATGACTTTGAGGCGTGAGTCACGACTTACATGATCGCTATTTATCAGGATCGTAGTTTGGTTATCATACATGTCTCCAGCTTTATATAGACTACTATGATTTCATTTACATTATTTTCAGTTACACATACTTGGTACTGTTATGATCGACTTCTTCGGCCGCGTTCACGCCGCAGTAGAGGTACACCGATTGTTGATCCTCGCCATAGGATCACAGTTCAAAGGTATTGGGAAGCTCCGCTTTCTCGAGGCTTATCTCTTGGTATAGTCCTCACATCAGTAGGTACTTGTACATTCGTGGTATGGCGTGGCCCCGTCCGTCATGTTGTATAAAAACTCTTAAGGTCCGTAGTATCGTTGTGGGCGTGGTTTGTAAGGATGTAACTGCTCAAGTTTTTAATTATATATATGCAAAGGTAACCGTTTGGTTGGCTCGCTTTATTATCATATCTCTTGTTTCATGTTTAAGTTTTTATTTCACGATTTTCTCGATGTTGTATCACTAGGGTGCCCGGTAGGCACTACCACGGCCCGGATCGGTCGTGACAAAAGTGGTATCGTGAGCGCTTAGTCTCGGAAAGTGTCTACAGACCGTGTCTAGTAGAGTCTTGATTATCGGTGTGTTGTGCACCACATCTATAATCAGGAGGCTGCAGGACATTTAGGATTGGTTTCCCTTCTTCTCACTATGAGATCGTGCCTTAGAGCTGTGTTACAAGTCGGACCCCTCTAACGTATTCCTTTCTTTTACCAGTTATGCCTCCGCGTAAGGCAACCCGGGCCCAGGTGGGCAAGGCAGCCGAGAGAGCTGCTAGTAGGATACGGAGGAGTACGAGGGCGCAGGCCCGGTCATTACCTGAGATAGTGCTTCAGACGGCGAGTTTTGACGCCACAAATTTCAAAGAGAGTTTAGAGCCGCAGCAGTGGCTGCTGAGACCATAGTACCTGAGCCTCCAGTCCCACAGCATGGAGAAGAGGAGATGGGTTACAAAAAGATGGCCCAGTTATTGGCCAGGATTGTTACACCCCGTAAATTCTAGAAGATAGATAAGTTGACAACATGTGTTGGACGGATTTTTAGTTTACCTTGGAGTGTGGTACCCCAGTTGTTAAGAATTTCGAGGTGTTTAAAAAGCCTAATGTGTAGCCCGTTAAATCTAGATCCCAACGCAACAAACTTCGTCGATTGGACGGAGTCAAAAGTTATGGAAGTTTCAAGTTTGGTGGCGCAAAGCCGCAGCAGCTTCAGGGTACAGTGCGGCGCCGATCGCAGGCCGCGCGCGCGATTGTCTTGGGGTCACAGGTTGCAGCCGCGCCGAATGCGCGGCGCTACACGCGAAGATTTATTTTGGAAGTGGAAGGCCATGGCGCGGCGTGGCGCGCGCCGAGGCGGATTTTTGCAGAAGTGACGAAAAACAGGATATTTCGTTTATAACCTATGGGAGGGTGACAAGTGTCCCTCCCATCCTTTTATCGCAGTGGTCCTATTTTAGGGCCAAGTCTTGGAAGACTTGGCCATTCCATTTCATTTCATTTCAAAACCCTTCCATGGAAACCCTCTCCCTTCTCTCTAGTTTTTGGAAGAAAACCTAGCTTTAGAGGAGACTGTTGGAGCGGCGGCAAGAAGGAAAAAGTGTTGGTGAACTTGTGGGAAGCGCTGGTGGTTGAGTTGACGGAAGAAGTGGTAGGAAAGGGCTTTTGTGGGCTTTTCTAAAAGGTAAGAGTTTCCCTTCTCTGGGTTTTGAGTTAGTACTTGTGATAGTAGTATAGATTTGTGAGCCTGAGGCTGTTATAGTTAAGTTTGTATAGATGTGAGCCTGAGGCTGTTTTATTTTAGTAGTTTAGAGTTGAGCCTGAGGCTGTTTTATATTGCATGGATTTGGATCTTGTTGTCCTGTGGAAAACCGAAGTGGGCATGTTAGCCTTAAGATTGTAACTACCTTTTGGTGACAAAGTTAGTCGTTGCATGTTGTATAGAAGGGAAATTGTGGTAGTTGAAGATGTTTAGGGTTAGACATCATGTTAACCTAAAACTTGAATTGAAAGAGTATTGAAAAGGGGTTTAGAATGGGTTACTGTTTTCGACCTTGGATAAAGGTAGTAAGTTCCGTAGAACCCAGGGGCTTTGCTTTTAGCTTATTCTACGTTCGAAACTAGAGTTTGATAGACGTTTTATGGCCCTTATAGGATTGAAGTACTACGTGTAGCATATTCTTCTTAAGGGAGATAGTACTGAGGAGCATTTTGCTTAGTGTCGACAATCGTCGCGAGGTATGTGATTCTTCCTATCCTCTTCAGCATGACTATTTGTGAAATATATAGTGCGGTTGACGCACGTGTGTTAAAGGAAATTGATTTTCCAAATTGTGTCTTGACTTGTTATGAAGTGTAAAGGGCTTCATTATGTGTAAGAGTAGTAAGTCTTATCCGTTAGTAATGGGCACTCGGTGCTTAAAGAATGAGTCCTCTTGGTCTCATAAATGTTTATGTGGTAATTGGTTGGTTTAAAACATAAAGGGGTTATAACGGCTTTATGGGAAGTTAGTTATAACAACTTTATGTGAATAAAAGAACGGTTGTTGATTGGTAGAAGTTAAGAGACTTGATCTTGTAAGATAAGAGACTTAACTTAGAATTGTGAGAGTTTTGTAATGTATTCAAAAGTTGTAAAACCTCATTCGTGAGTAATGAGTAATACTTGGTTTTTGAAAACTTAAGAGTTATACTAGCTTTATGGGAAGTTAGGTATAACGGCATAAGAATGTGAAATGGATTTCGAAAGTGGGAACAAGTATCGAACACACCACTGCAGCGCTAATAAAGGAAATGGTTTCGACTAATTGATTATATTAAAACCAGTAGAAACCTCCATCTGCATAGAAACTAAGATGAGACAAAATGATATTACATTTCCTAGATCATGGCTGCTTAAATGAGAATCATTGATAACAAGTTCTGACTTTTCTTAAAATTCCAAAGAATGAACTTAATGGATTGCAAAGGATAATGTACTGGATTTTGGAAAAGAGAAGTAACTTGAGTTTGAAAGTATAAATCACTTGTTTTCAGATGTCGAACTTTTCTTAAGGGAAAAGTAAATGACTTGGTTTTAAAAGGTAGGAATACTTGACCTTAAAGGAGTTAATTACTTGGACTTTTAAAAGGTATACTTGACGTTATGTTAATTGTGTTTGAAGTACGTGTTTTAAACATGAATGTGTGTGATACTACGTGTGATAGTATCGTATGGTTTCTACGTAAAGAGAGGTCTTTGAAGGTAGGAAAGAATGTAGTATTTTGGGGTTGGAACCCGGTTTGTCGACTTAAACGAAGGTACTTTGAGTTGTGTGTAACTTAGGTGCTTGTGGTGATAGTTTTGTTGTTGTGCAAGTGTTTGACTTTGTGCTACCGAGTCTCTCGACGAGGCCTGATATCGGGTATGATGGACATATCGACACGTTGGGTAGCCCACGGGTATGCTTCCACTATATTGATCCTTTGGGACATATCGACACGGTGGGTAGCCCACGCGTCTGCTTCTATTAGGAGTGTTATCTTGTAAACTGGTTTGGACATATCGACACGCTGGGTAGCCCACCAGTACGCGCCCATGATGAGTATTATCGGGTATTTGTTTGACATACCGACCCGTTGGGTAGCCCACGAGTATCGTCCACGGTGAGTATTATCTTGTTATTGGTTGGGACATACCGACACGTTGGGTAGCCCACGAGTATCGCCCACCGTGAGTACTATCTTGTTATTGGGTTGACATACCGACACGTTGGGTAGCCCACGAGTATCGTCCACTTTGAGTAATGATCTTTCGCGCGAGTCCTCGACTTGATGTGGTTTGATTTGATCAATCAGATATACGTGGTGTCTCAGAGTTTGCTATCATACATGTCTCCCGCTTTCCTTATAGACTATTATGATTTCATTTACGATTTTTTTGCTTCGCATACTCGGCACTGTTGAAATCGACTTCTGGGTGCGTTCATGCCGCAGTTGAGATACATCGCTTGTTGATCCGCACTTTGGATCGTTGTTCGATTCTCGTAAAGCTCCATTCCTTCGGAGACTTTGTCACTTGGTACAGTTCTCAAGTTGTAGAACTTTTGTACATTCGTGGTATGGCGGGCCCCGTCCCGCCGAGATGTTATAAAAATTCTTAGAGGTCTGTAGTATCGATGTAAGTGGATTGTAATCGCTCGTGTGTTACTTATTTTCGTAAAAGGTAACCATTTGTTAGCTTGCTTTCTCTTTTCATTGGTTATCATGTATGAGTTTTAATTTCCGCTGATTTTCTCCGATGTTGTTTGACTACTTGGGTGCCGGTAAGGCACTACCGCGCCCAGTTTCGGGTCGTGATGTATGGTATCGAGAGCGCTTAGTCCTCTGAAAGTGTCTACGCACCGTGTCTAGAGTCTTGATTATCGATGTGTTGTGCACCACATCTATAATCGTGAGGTCATGGACATTTAGGATTGGTTTCATTCTTCTCATTACGAGATCGTGCCTTAGAGCTGTGTTGTAAGTTGGACCCCTCTGACGTGTTTCGTTTTTACCAGTTATGCCTCTGCGAAAGGCAACCAGGGCCCGGCGGCAAGGCGCAGAGGAGCCGCGAGTAGAGCGGCGCCTCTACAGAGACCACAAGACCGAGCCTCCAGCCCCACGGCCCGAGCAGCAGAGATGGGTTACGCGAGTTGGCCCGATTATTGCCGGTTGTGGCGGACACGAGATAGGCCGGACGCAGCAGCCCAAAGAGCACCAGCCGTTCACCCGAGATCGGATAGTTTGAGGTCGCGGACTTTTCGAGTCAGGCCCGCCAGAGTTCTACGGTCGAGGCCTGAGGATGATCCGCAGGAGTTCATCCGACAGTTACAGCGGATCATGAGAGTGATCAAGGCATCGGAGACCGAGTCAGTGGTCCTAGGTTCGCATCGGCTGCGTGATACCGCAGTCGACTGGTTTGATTCGTGGGAGCTGTCCCGGGGAGGGCATGCACTTCCAGCGAGATGGGACGAGTTCTGAGGCATTTCTTGCACATTTCTTGCCTCCACAGATGAGGAGGACTCGGGCCGACAGATTTTTGATGTTGAGGCAGAACGGGCGTACGGTTCAGGAGTACAACGTGGAGTTTAACTCACTAGCTCGGTACGTCCCCGCGTTAGTAGCCGACATGGAGGACAGAGTGCACCGCTATGTCACAGGGCTTGATGACTATTTGGCAGAGTTGCTCGAGTAGCTCTTCACCGCATGGACATTGCCCGCATGCGAGCTCATGCACTTGGATGTGAGGCACGTGAGTCGACGGAATGACCAAGATCAGCGAGTAGGCCAAGGCGGTGGTCCTTTGGTGACCTTGGCGGCAGCCTCAAAGAAGTTAGTTATGCGCCCGCCAAGACGGAGTGCTCCACCTCGCCGTGACGTTCGAAAATTCGCGAGCAGTCGTGGCTCGAGTTTCGGTTTTGGGGGATCAGGATGTTAGTCGGATGGGACCACCCTTACCTCGTTGTGACCATTGTGGTAGGCTCCACGATGGGAGTGTCGTGCTAATAGGGAATCGCTTTACATGCGCCACCGCCATTTTGCAAGGAATTGTCCCACCAGAGATAGCGGAGGTTGAGATTCACCTTTGGGATCGATGGGCGATTCACCTCCTCCTTTTGTGCGTCGTGTCGGAAAGAACATGAGTAGAGCGACAAGAAGGGAAGTGAAGCAATAGTTACAGCACGCTTCTTAACCCTCTGAGTATTGTATGCTTTGATGTTGTGGTGATGTGTTGAGTGCTATGTTCGGGTAGCTTTGTGTGTATATAATGTGTTTTGGAAGCATGGTTAATAAAGAGGGTAAGTTTGGGGATGAGAAAAATTTTGAACCTTAGAATTTATAATGATTGAGACCTTAGATGTAAGGCCGTCTTGGGTAGAAGCCTTTCATGTTAATCCTTGCCTGAGTGTATGGTATACATGGAGTTTTGTGTGATGATTCCATGGGTAGTTTGCGATGGAAGTGGTAGCTTCCATGACGTGGATTAGTAAGATGGACGAGTTGGAGGTAGTGACTCCAAGGTGGTAGAAACGGAAGCAGTGACTGAATTGTGGAACGTGTACTAGAGAGGGGTGTGAGTGTACAAGGAAGGTACGCCGAGTAAGGAGAGTATCCTTTAGACCAAGGGAGGAGAAAATAGTGATGTTTGCACGTAGAGGTGATTTCCAGAATGGAATTTGAGACGCGTGATTTCTATATTATGGCCATGAGAGGCATAAATGAGTTTTTGGTAGGTATAGTAGTGGAGACTATACCGCGCATGTGTTCAAGACTTAGAAGGAACATTCGGGACGAATGTTTCTAAGGGGGGAAGAATGTTACACCCCGTAAATTCTAGAAGATAGATAAGTTGACAACATGTGTTGGACGGATTTTTAGTTTACCTTGGAGTGTGGTACCCCAGTTGTTAAGAATTTCGAGGTGTTTAAAAGCCTAATGTGTAGCCCGTTAAATCTAGATCCCAACGCAACAAACCGATTGGACATCTGAGTCAAAAGTTATGGAAGTTTCAAGTTTGCGCGAGCCGCAGCAGATTCAGACAGTGCAGCGCGCCGATCGCAGGCGCGCGCCGCTTGTACTGGGGTCACAGGTTGCAGCGCCGCGCCGAATGCAGCTGGCGCCGACATGCGGAAGATGTATTTTTGAGTGGAGCTGCGCGCCGCGGCGGCGGCGCCGAGGCGGGATTTTTGCGCAGTAAGTGACGAAAAACAGGGGATATTTCGTTTATAACCTATGGGAGGGTGACAAGTGTCCCTCCCATCCTTTTTATCAGTAAGTGGTCCTATTTTAGGGCCAAGTCTTGGAAGACTTGGCCATTCCATTTCATTTCATTTCAAAACCCTTCCATGGAAACCCTCTCCCTTCTCTCTAGTTTTTGGAAGAAAACCTAGCTTTAGAGGAGACTGTTGGAGCGGCGGCAAGAAGGAAAAAGTGTTGGTGAACTTGTGGGAAGCGCTGGTGGTTGAGTTGACGGAAGAAGTGGTAGGAAAGGGCTTTTGTGGGCTTTTCTAAAAGGTAAGAGTTTCCCTTCTCTGGGTTTTGAGTTAGTACTTGTGATAGTAGTATAGATTTGTGAGCCTGAGGCTGTTATAGTTAAGTTTGTATAGATGTGAGCCTGAGGCTGTTTTATTTTAGTAGTTTAGAGTTGAGCCTGAGGCTGTTTTATATTGCATGGATTTGGATCTTGTTGTCCTGTGGAAAACCGAAGTGGGCATGTTAGCCTTAAGATTGTAACTACCTTTTGGTGACAAAGTTAGTCGTTGCATGTTGTATAGAAGGGAAATTGTGGTAGTTGAAGATGTTTAGGGTTAGACATCATGTTAACCTAAAACTTGAATTGAAAGAGTATTGAAAAGGGTTTAGAATGGGTTACTGTTTTCGACCTTGGATAAAGGTAGTAAGTTCCGTAGAACCCAGGGGCTTTGCTTTTAGCTTATTCTACGTTCGAAACTAGAGTTTGATAGACGTTTTATGGCCCTTATAGGATTGAAGTACTACGTGTAGCATATTCTTCTTAAGGAGATAGTCTTGAGGAGCATTTTGCTTAGTGTCGATAATCGTCGCGAGGTATGTGATTCTTCCTATCCTCTTGATGACTATTTGTGAAATATATAGTGCGGTTGACGCACGTGTGTTAAAGGAAATTGATTTTCCAAATTGTGTCTTGACTTGTTATGAAGTGTAAAGGGCTTCATTATGTGTAAGAGTAGTAAGTCTTATCCGTTAGTAATGGGCACTCGGTGCTTAAAGAATGAGTCCTCTTGGTCTCATAAATGTTTATGTGGTAATTGGTTGGTTTAAAACATAAAGGGGTTATAACGGCTTTATGGGAAGTTAGTTATAACAACTTTATGTGAATAAAAGAACGGTTGTTGATTGGTAGAAGTTAAGAGACTTGATCTTGTAAGATAAGAGACTTAACTTAGAATTGTGAGAGTTTTGTAATGTATTCAAAAGTTGTAAAACCTCATTCGTGAGTAATGAGTAATACTTGGTTTTGAAAACTTAAGAGTTATACTAGCTTTATGGGAAGTTAGGTATAACGGCATAAGAATGTGAAATGGATTTGAAAGTGGGAACAAGTATCGAACACACCATCGCTAATAAAGGAACTGGTTTCGACTAATTGATTATATTAAAACCAGTAGAAACCTCCATCTGCATAGAAACTAAGATGAGACAAAATGATATTACATGTCCTAGATCATGGCTGCTTAAATGAGACTCATTGATAACAAGTTCTGACTTTTCTTAAAATTCCAAAGAATGAACTTAATGGATTGCAAAGGATAATGTCTTTGGATTTTGGAAAAGAGAAGTAACTTGAGTTTGAAAGTATAAATCACTTGTTTCGGATGTCGAACTTTTCTTAAGGGAAAAGTAAATGACTTAGTTTTAAAAGGTAGGAATACTTGACCTTAAAGGAGTTAATTACTTGGACTTTTAAAAGGTATACTTGACGTTATGTTAATTGTGTTTGAAGACGTGTTTTAAACATGAATGTGTGTGATACTACGTGTGATAGTATCGTATGGTTTCTACGTAAAGAGAGGTCTTTGAAGGTAGGAAAGAATGTAGTATTTTGGGGTTGGAACCGGTTTGTCGACTTAAACGAAGGTACTTTGAGTTGTGTGTAACTAGGTGCTTGTGGTGATAGTTTTGTTGTTGTGCAAGTGTTTGACTTGGTGCTACCGAGTCTCTCGACGGAGGGCCGGATATCGGGTGGTATGATGGACATATCGACACGTTGGGTAGCCGGGTATGCTTCCACTATATTGATCCTTTGGGACATATCGACACGTTGGGTAGCCCACGGTATGCTTCTATTAGTGTTATCTTGTAACCGGTTTGGACATACCGACACGTTGGGTAGCCCACGCAGTATGCGTCCACGGTGAGTATTATCCGGGTATTTGTTTGGACATCTTGACCGTTGGGTAGCCCACGAGTATCGTCCACGGTGAGTATTATCTTGTTATTGGTTGGGACATACCGACACGTTGGGTAGCGCAGTATCGTCCACCGTGAGTACTATCTTGTTATTGGGTTGGACATACCGACACGTTGGGTAGCCCACGAGTATCGTCCACTTTGAGTAATGATCTTTCGCGTGAGTCCTCGACTTGATGTGGTTTGATTTGATGAATGTATATACGTGGTGCATTGTAGTTTGGTTATCATACATGTCTCTGCTTTCCTTATAGACTATTATGATTTCATTTGATTTTTCTTTCGCATACCTGCGACCATGCGATTTCGGGCCGGGCTGCGTACGCCGCAGTTGAGATCATCGCTTGTTGATCCGCACCCTTGGATCGTTGTTCGATTCTCGAAAGCTCCATTCTTGGAGACTTTGTCACTGTACGGTTCCCGAAGTTGTAGAACTTTTGTACATTCGGGGTATGGCGGCGTCCCGTCAGAGATGTTATAAAAATTCTTAAGTCCGTAGACTGATGTGGCGGATTGTAATCGGTGTTAGTTATTTTGAGAAAGGTAACCATTTGTTAGCCTGTTTCTTTTTCATTGTTATCATGTATGAGTTTTAATTTCCGCTGATTTTCTCGATGTTGTTTGACTACTTGGGTGCCCGTAAGGCACGATCGCGAGCGTTTGGTCGTGATAGTGGCAAGGCGATAAGGATAAAGTGGACGCGATGACGGAGTACCCGTAGTTCACCCGGCGGATAGTTTGAGATCGCGACTTTCGAAGCTGCACCGCGGTGTTTATGGATCGAGGCACTTGAGATGATTCGCAGGAGTTCATCGAGCGATTCTGACGATCATGATGATCGAGCTTCGGAGACCGAGTCGGTGGTCTTAGGTTCACATCGCCGCGTGATACTGCGATCGATCGGCAGTTTGATTCGTGAGGCCCTGTCGGGGCATGCGCTCCGGCTATTTGGGGATGAGTTCTCGTGGCATTTCTTGCACATTTCTTGCCTCGCGGATGAAGGGCGGCTCGGCCGATTTTTGACGTTGAGGCGCATCGCGCATTTGGTCAGAGTACAATGTGAGTTTGACTCATTAGCTCAGACGTCCCCGCATTAGTAGCCGACATGGACAGAGTGCACCGCTACGCCACCGGCTCGATGACTACTGGCGAGGCTTGTGCGGGTGTAGCTCTTCACCGGCATGGATATTGCCCACATGCAGCTTATGCACTGGTGTGGCGAGCAGAGGTCGGCGGAATGACCAAGATCGCCAGAGAGGCGAACAGCAGGTCCTTGGTGACTTTCGAGGCGGACCGCCAAAGAAGAAGTTAGTTATATACCGCCGACAGAGTGGTCCTCCACAACCTTCAGACCTTCGGATATTCGAGAGCGTCGGCTCAGGTTTCAGATTTTCGGGAGTAGGAGTGCTCGCGGATAAGGTCGCCTTGTCTCAGCCGGTGGCCAGTGGAAAACTTCATAAGGGAGAGTGTCGTACTAATTTGGGAGATTGTTATTCTTGCGGCCAACAGGGCTATTTGGCGAGAGACTGTCCGAGCAGGGGTAGCACTGGTGGGATAGTACAGACTACGAGATCAGTTGCGGGTTCTTCACCTTCCATAGCTAGGCAGGATGTTCATGCACCGGCCACTACGAGGTCGCGTGGAAGTTCGATTTTAGCGGTCCTTTGAACCGCCTATTTTCAGGTATATCCTTAACCCTCTAAAGACTGGTTTGTATTGATGTTATGATGATGTGTTAAGTGTTATGTTCGGTTAGTCTTTGTCAAAATACTTGGTATGCGTATAAATGTATTGTGGGATAATTCCATGGGTTGTGTAAGATGAAAGTGGTAGCTTTCTGGACTTGAATAGGTAAGATTGTTCCGGTTCGGGGGAACAAGAGTTTGGCGCAATAGTGGGTCGGGTTGAGGACCATTCGGTCGACGCATGATCCAAAGTGGGAGTCAGTCGGTGGTCACTTGGTGGTAAGGGTCACGAGGGTGCTAGGCCCAAGTTGAGATGACCATCGTATGAGTTCGTGGATATGTTCGACCAGAATCGGATCGTGAAGGCCGGGAATGGCCTTAAAGGAGATTGAGGCTAGTAAGATGACCAAGTTTGGAAACTGAAGTGATGACTGAAGTATGGTACGTATAATAGAAGAGTTCAAGTGTTCGAGAAGAGTACGACGAATAAGGAAAGAAGTGAACATGTGCTGAGAGAATAGAAACGATCATTACTTTGTGAAGTAAAGGTGCGAAGGGGATATCTTTTAGACCGTGGGTGGAAGCTTTTGTAATGCTAGAGGTGATTCCTCGTTGACTTGGGTTAAGTATTTGCGTGTGTGTTATTTTGTGGCCAGGTGTGGCATTGGCAACTTGTTAAGAGGAACTTTATCGTGATCCGTCTTGAGAAGGAACATTCAGGACGAATGTTTCTAAGGAGGGGAGAATGTTATACCCCGTATTTCGGAGTATGCGTAGGCGTGCGTCTGAAAAGTTTAAGCCTTAAGTTAGGCAAGGGACGAAATTTTGTTCACAACCCCCGAAAAGAATCGTTTTCCGACGAAACGTTTTCCGAACTTTGCGAAGGGAAAATTACGGCTATGTCATTTATAATATTTGCGGATTTTTCCGAGAGATGAAATATTTTGGACCAACGAGAGGGCGACACTTGTCACCCTCAAGTGGATGAAACTTGGGCGTTTTCTTTGCCTTTTCTTTGGTCAAGGATTAGGTAGGATATTTGTGTGGTAGATTGATAAGGTGGGACCCACACACACTTGTCCAAATCCTCACCCTACACTTGCCCACCACTTGTCTTAATCTTGGCCATTGGTTTCCCTATAAATACCCCTCAAATGCAAGACTTATTCTTCATCCACACTTGTGAAATTCCAAGGAAAATACTCCCTCCCCTTTGTGTAGTTTTCGTCCAAAGCCTCCCTCCCCTCGAGAGGCCCTCGTGAAACCCCCTGGCCTAGTTGTTTTCGTAAAATATCCCCTTGGTAGAAAAGTATTCTCCAAGTATTGTTACTATTCCAAAATACCTTGGCCCCAAATACCTTGTAGTATTCGAGTTACACCTATACTAAAAGCCCATAAATACTATTATACTTCCTCTAGCCACTAAACGAAACCCTAAGGAAAATCTTCATAGTTGGTTGAAGTATTAAGAAGAAGTTGCGTAGAACTTCTAAGGGTTGTTTGGAGCGGGTTGGAGCACACGGAGTAGGAGCTAAACTTTTCTCAGGATCGACATTAAACTTGGATAATTTTGGGCTTATCGAGGTAAATACTACTGTCCTTCTATTGTAATTGGAAATTACATACTGTAGTAGTATAGAAATGACTATAAGACGTATATAAGGATGGTATAAAAGAAGAGAATTGAATTGAAATCACATCAGAAGAATATTAAAGAAGAAAGTGACTGTACTTACATGGATTTGTATTCTGATGAGACTTGTGTAGTTTGGCGGGTAGGGAAGTGCTGCCCAATTTTCCGTAGAATAAAGGAATCTGTATCTAGAATTATTTTTACAGAGTAGTCTAGACGTTGATAGACTTGTATGACCGTTATAGGTTGAAGTACTGCGAGTAGCGTATTCTACTCGAAGGGTGGAAAAGGCTAACAGGATTACAGTACTTTGGAGCTATTTGCTAATAGTCGATAATCATCGCGAGGTATGTGATTCTTCCTATCCTCTTGAGCATGATATTTTAAAAGAATATGTATAGTACGGTAGACGTACGTGTGTTAACTGAACGTGGTTTTACGTCGATGTCTTTTGACTGGAGTTTTTAAATAATAAGAATCTTGAAGTATTTCAAAAGAATTAAGAAACCTTTTTGAAAAAAGTGTAATACTTGGTTTTAAAAGCTTAAGAGTTATACTAGCTTTATGGGAAGTTAGGTATAACGACTTAAGAGGGATAAAAAGAATGGTTTATTGATTTTAAAAGTTAAGAGACTTGATCTTAAAAGATAAGAGACTTGACTTAATTGAATTGATATGAATTTTGTTAAAAAGTGTGAAACCTCATTCGTGAGTAATGAGTACTTGGTTTTTAAAAGGAATAATGTTTTACTGATTTCGGAAATCAGAATAAGTATCGAACAAAACGCAGCAGCGCTAATAAAGGGACATGTATTGACTAATAAAGTATTATTAAAACCAGTAGAAACCTCTATCTGCATAGAAGCTAAGATGAGACAAAATGATATTACATTCCCTAGATCATGGCTGCTTTAATAAGATTGTTATGAACAAGAATAACCTACTCACCCATAAGACATATGTTTCTCAAATTGTTTTAAAAGAGAATTATATTATTAAGTGATTAAGACTATGAACTACGAAACCTTTCGAAAATGAGAAACTTGAGCTTTTGAAATTAGGCAAACTTGAACGTTTGGAAAAGAATGTTGTTACTTGATTTTACAAAGGGAAGTGTTTTGGTTTACTTAAAAAGATAGACACTCTATTTTCATACTACGGGTATTATGTGACTTTTGTAAAAGAAATGGATCTTTTAAAAAGAAGTTAACGTACGTAGTACTTTGGGGATTAAAACCTGGATTTTGGCCTAAAATGAAAGTACCTTGAGTTGTGTGTAGCTTGCCTATGTTTGCGTGTGATAGCCTTGTTGTGCCAGTATTGTATTTCTATACCACCGCGTCTCTCAATGGAGGGCCGGTTGATTTGTTATGATCATACTTGGGCGTCTGGCGGTGTGGAGGATTCCACAGTGCGCTCCTGTTGTAGCATTATTCCATGGACTAGCTCTTCATGAGGTTTTACTGATTCGGCCTTGGTATCTGGTGGTTGGCTTTCGTACTTGCCCCGTCTCGTGGATGATTCGGCCTTGGTATCTGGTAGTTAGCCTTCGCACTTGCCCCATTCAGTTTAGTGGCGAAGTCTCGTGATCTTATCGCGACCGATCCGGGCGTGGTCGTGCCTTACCGGGCACCCTAGTGATACAACATCGAGAGAAAACCGCGGAAAATAAAACTTAAACAAGAAACAAGATATATGATCATAAGCAGGCCAACCAAGCGGTTACCTTCCAAAAATATATATAAACAACTCTTTCAAAGCGAGCAGTTTAATCGTTTTACAAACCACGCCCACAGTTACTACTGAGACCTCTAGAGTTTTTATACAACATGACGGGACGGGGCCGCCATACCACTGCATAATAACCTACAACTCGGGGTAACATCCCAAAGATAAGCCTCGAGAAAGCGGAGCTTCCCAACGCTTGTGACCACTAAGGCGAGGATCAACAACGGCGTACCTCTACTGCGGCATGAACGCGGCCCGAAGTCGATTACAGTACCAAGTATGTGGCGAAAATCTGCGATTAAATCATAACGATCATATAAAGCAGGAGACATGTATGATAACCAAAATACAGTACGCAACATAAAAGCTGTCAAGTCAGGGACTCACGCCCTCAAAGTCATCACTCAATATATAACTATGTGTCACGACCCGTTCCGGGGCCCGTGACTGGTGCCTTACCGGGGCACCCAAGTAGTCATACATCAGAGTAACCAGCGGAATATAAAACAAGACAGGAAACAATTTATAAAATAAGACCGCGGTTTATGTGAACAAACGTCGCCTTCGGCATATATATATAAACAAGGTTTAGCGATTACATCCGACACTCGCATGACTACAGACCTCTGAAATATACAACTATGGCGGGACAGGGCCCGCCATACCACGACTGTACAAACTATCTACAATACGGGAGATCATACCAAAAGTAGAGCCTCAGGAGAAGATGGAGCTCGACACCAATGCAAAGAGATCCTAAGGATGCGGATCTAGCACTGCTTGCCTCACTGCGGCATGAGCGGCCCAGGAGGTCGATCAACAGTACCAAGTATGTGAAACTATAAAGCGAAATGAAATCAAAGTATTTAAAACCTTTTCACAAATACAATCGATTCAATTGCACATAGTGCCACATCCTGCAACAACGATAATAGGAAAAGCGTAGCAGTCTATTCTAGGCGCGAATGATCGAAAGCAAGGCCAATCGCCCATAGTATCATGCGTGCCTAGTCACGACTTCCGCAGCATAGGTCACACGGACCGCGTGAGGTATTCTCGCATCGGGGCAGCCAACCCGGCATCCGCCTAGGCTCCGCGGCCGCATAGCCTCAAAAGCCGCGTAGTCTCAGCGGACGCATAGGAATCCCCGCATCGGGCTAAACACCGAATGATCAATCACGAGCGTACCTGGCTGCTCGCATAGTCTCATGAACCGCGTAGGCCGTATAGACCGCGTCGAGGGCAAGCCACCGATATAACGATCGAGGGTAGGTGATACAATAACGAGACAACGGACTTACGGTTAGCAACGTAAGCCTGCAAGAATGACCCCTTACACGGTATTTCAAGACACTAACGGGTAGCATCATAATATGTCTACTTATCACACAAATCTTACTACATAACGAAATCAATACAAGGCTTTTATAAACAAACAAGTAAGCAGTTCCTTTTTGTCTTTCTTAAGTTGTTATACCTAACTTCCCATAAAGCTAGTATAACTCTTAAGCTTTTGTTTTAAAACCAAATATTTATCTTACAGTAAAAAAATGATTCGATATTCTTTTGAAATTCTTCCGATTCTTTGTTATTGAGCTTAAGCGTAGTGAGGCATTACCATAAGTATTATTCGGGCTTAAGCGTGAGGCATTGCCATAAGTATTATTAGAGCTTAAGTCAAAGACATTGCCGTAGTTATTATTCGATTAACACGTACGCGTCTAGTACTATATATTGTAAAATATCATGCTTTAGGAAGAATCACATACCTACTCAGTGAAAACCACACCGAAGTTGAATATGTCGCGTAGAGTCGACTATAATAGTCACAGACATCTATCAAAGTCTAGACTACTCGAAGGTCATTCTAAACAGAGGGTTCACAATCCTACGGAAAGTCGGGCGTGACCACCTGCGGTGAGCTATATGAGTCTCTTGTGAAAGCAGTCCATGTGAGTCAGTTCAATCATTCTTCTTTTAAACCCTTCTACTTGTGATATGATCCAATTCTATTCTTTAATACTCTTACAAGTATTTATACTTATTCTTATACTTACGGTATATATTCTCTAATTATTAAAGAAGGGTAAGTTTATTTACCTCGGTAAGCCCAATAATATCCTAGATAAAAGTCGCGCTGAGCAGTTTAGCTCCTAAGTTGTACGCTCCGATAGCTCCAAGGAAACCTTAGAAGTTCTTCACAACTTCTACTAAGTACAAAGGGATTTGGGCTAGGGTATTTTGGGCATTATAACAATACTAGAAGGCAACTTTTCTACCAAGGGAGGGGGGGTAGATTTCGGCTAGGCTAGGGGGGTAGGCCCTCGGCCAAACTCACTCAAGGGGGGGGAAGGTGTTTGGACGAAAGGCTAAGGGAGAGGAGAGGATTGTTTTCAAGACTTGGAAGATAACTTTGTGGATGAAGAACTCTTCATCACTAAGGGGGTATTTATAGCTCAAGCCTTGGCCAACCAATGGCCAAGATGAAGACAAGTGCAAGGCAAGTGTAGGGTGAGGATTAACTATACACAAATATCCTACCAACTCCTTGACTTGTGCACAAGGCACAAAAAACGTGCCATGGTTCTCCAATTCGTCCAAATGGACGATTCAAGTCCACCAATGGGAGGGTGCCAAGTGTCGCCCTCCCGTTGGTCCAAAATGTTTCGTCTCTCGGAAAAATCCGCAAAAATTAGTAATGGCATAGCCGGAATTTTCCCTACGAAAGGCGTGAAGCGTTTCGTCGGAAAGCGATTCTTTTAGTGAGTTGTGTACAAAAAAGCGTCGAGGCTAACTTTAAGGCCAAACTTTTTATGCGTATTCCCTTACGTACATACTGCGGAAATACGGGTATAACATTCTCCCCTCTTAGAAACATTCGTCGAATGTTCATTCTCAAACGATTATAGATGAAGCTTAAACAGTTTGTAAGTGCCACACATGGCCACAAAAATAACACTTAGGCATAAATGATAATGGAAATTTACAAGTAGGAAAGCGAATTACCTGGAGGTGTGGGGAATAGGTGAGGATACTTCTGCCTCATGTCCTCGCCGGCTTCCACGTCATCTCCCCCGAGCTCGTTCCTACAAGACTTTGTGGAAGCCACGTCCTTCGCCGTCAGACGCCTAACGGACGATCGACTATCGCTATGGGAATCTCGCCATACGATAACTCCTCGGTCACTGGACATCGTCAATCGGGTGTACCTAGATGGATCCGATCATCTCGCCGGCATAGATACGTGAAAAACGGATGCACCGCCTCGGATCGGACGACAGATCAACTCGTAGGCAACCTTGCCTACCTGCGGACAATCGAAGCGGCCCAATGTACCTTGGGTGAGTTTCCTCTTCCGAATCTCATCACCGCCATGGGTGGCACGCTAGGAAAACCCAATCATGAACCTCGAACTCAAGATGCGACGACGATGATCTGCGTCGACACATGCGACTACGGTGTCAAAAGCCGCTCTCGGATAAGCTTCACCTTATCCACCGCTGTGCACCAAATCTGGTCCCACTAGCCGCACCTCGCCCACATCTAACCAACCTATAGGCGATCTGCACTTCCTCCATACAAGGCCTCATGGGCGCCATCTTATCTTGGAGTGGTAGCTATTATTATACGCAAACTCAACTAGAGGCAAATGATCCTCCCAACTACTGCTGAAGTCAATAACATGGCTCGCGGCGTATCCTCGAGAGTGCGGATAGTGCGCTCTGTCTGTCCCGTGCATGCGTGGATGAAATGCGATACTCGAGCTCACTGCGTCCCTAAACCCCTGCGGAAGGACCTCCGGAAGTTAGCGTGGCGGGCTCCTCTGAGATATGATCGAAATAGGGACTCATGCGATCGGCGATCTCTCGGATGTAAAGTGCGGCATAATCCTCGGTAGAAAAAGTCGTCGGACGGGAAGAAAGTGGGCTGATTTCGTCGGATGTCGACGATAACCCAAATAGAATCATGTCTCCTCCGAGTGCGAGGTAATCACGTGATGAAGTCCATGTTGATTACCTCCCACTTCGGTCGGGATCTCTATCGCTGCAACAAACCACGGGCCTCGGTGCTCTACCTTCACTGCGACAACACGGGCCGAGCTACGAACTCGCAGCGTCCTCTTCAAGCCATCCCACCAATACAGATCTAAGGTCGTGGTACATCTTGGTCGACCGGATGGATAGAGTAACGTAGCTGTGTGCTTCCCCAGAACTCTGCCAAGTCACGAAACATCCGGAACACACAATCGCCCTCAAACCTTAGCACCCCATGAGTGCTACCTCAAGGACCCGCCCTGCGAAGAGGCGTATCACGATATCGAATCAAAGCGGGATCCTCGGCGTTGCCTCTTCGCCTCCTCGGCGATGGAAGACTCGGCAACCTCACGAACTCTAACCCGGCTGCTATCGGAATCAATCAAGCGGACACCAGGCTCGCTAAGCGATGCAAATCACGAACCATGTCCTCTCTCTAGCTGCACATCGATAGGCTCCCATCGACCTACGACTAAGGCATCGCCCTGACATTGGCCTTCCCGGGTGGTACAGGATATCAACATCGTAATCCTTAAGCAACTCTAACCACCGTCTGCGCCGTAAGTTCGGCTCCCTGGTGAAGATATCTTTGGAGGCTCTTGTGGTGCGTATAAATATCCACGTGAACCCCATACAAATAGTGCCTCGGATCTTCAAAGCGTGAATCACGGTACCCGACTCTAAATCATGGGTGGGGTAGTTCCTCTGCGTGTTTCTTGGTGTCGGGATGAATATGCTATAACTCTGCCGTCTGCATCAACACATCCCAACCCGATGCCCGACGCGTCACAATACACGACATAACCATCGGACCTGCGGAAGAAGTAAGCGAGGCGGTCGTCGATCTCTCTTTCAAAGGCCCCGAAAACCACGCTCCAAGCATCAGTCCATCTGAAACTTGGCCGCCACGAGTCGGCCTAGTCAATGGTGCGAAGATAAAGCAAACTTCTCCACGAACGCGATAATAACGCGAGGCCCGAGCTGCGAACCTCAGCCGGAGTAGTAGGTGCAGGCCAAGTCCTGCCTCGATCTTGGCGTATCCACTCGAATGCCATCGGCCAAACAATATGCCTAAGAAACGCCATGAAGTCAGCAAAACTCACATTTGGAAAACTTGGCGATAATCTGCAGTCTGGAGAATCACATCGCAGTCGCCAAATGCTCGCGTGCTCGCTCTGGCGAGAATAAACCAAGATATCATCAATGAACACTATCACAAGCGTGTCCAAAAATGGTTTGAACACTCGGTTCATCAAATCCATGAATACCGCGGAGCATTGGTCAACCCAAAGACATGACCACGAACTCATAATGCGTCTGCGGTCGGAATGCGATCTAAGGACATCCACCTCTCGACTTCGCACTTTGATGATAGCGGCCGTAGATCAATCTTGGAGAAACACCTCGCGCCCGCGGTGGTCGAACAAATCATCGATCACGGGAAGGGGTATACATTCTTAATGGTCACCTTGTTCACCGCTGTAGTCAACACACATGCGTAGCGTCCGTCCTTCTTCACGAACAATACGGCGCCCCGGGGAGAAACACTAGGCGATAAAACCGCTTCTCGGAAATCCCTAAGTGGTCCTTCACTCTCAACTCGGCGGTGCCATTACGTATGGCGGAATGGAAATAGGCGAGTGTCCGCAATACATCTATACAAAACTCGATCTCCCTCTCGGGAGGATACGAAGGTCATCTGGAAACACGTGCCGGAACTCGGCGACTCTGGCCCGAAAATCTGGTACGCGACCCGATTATCAAACACGACGAGATGGTAGATATACCCGCCGCACCATCTTTCTAGCCTTGGTAGGAAATAAACCTACCTCGGCGTCACGTGCTCCTCGCTCGACAATGGCTCGCCGAGCTGGAACCGTACTACTCTCTCTGCAGTCTACATTGGCGTAGCGAAGCTAGCCAATCCATCCCCATAATCACGTCGAAGTCAATCATCTCGGCTCTATCAAGTCGGCTGGGTCGACGGCGTAAATGGTCACAGGACAAGCTCATATACCGCCGAGCTACCAGATCACCTGGCGTAGCTACCTCGAAAGGGTCATGGACTCGAGCTCTATCCCTATCCTACTAGCAACAAGGGAGATATATGGGGAGTAGAACCGGATCTATCAAAGCATATACATCAAACCCGAA
Organism: Przewalskia tangutica; assembly: GCA_029844215.1. Classification (NCBI taxonomy): domain Eukaryota; kingdom Viridiplantae; phylum Streptophyta; class Magnoliopsida; order Solanales; family Solanaceae; genus Przewalskia; species Przewalskia tangutica. The sequence continues at coordinate 97,162,022 of CM056729.1, forward strand.
TCGATAAGGTACTGTGGCGACATCGGTGAGGCCTCACGATCTGTCGGTGGACAAAGCATAAATGCGGTTCGAGGACCGCTAGAAGCTGGGACCGAGCCACGACCTCTGCGCGACCTGCTGGTCCATGAGTACCTTGCCCTCGGGCGAGTAGCTGTCGAGGATGAAGAAGCGGCAGACCACCGTGGCCGGCCCCTACCAGCGCCCGCATCCGGACAAACTCTCGCGAAATGACCTGCTGGCCACACGTGTAGCAAGCTCGATCTGGCTCCCGAATGGTATCTACCACAACGGGCTGCTGGGCGGACCTCGAGCAGTTAGCACCCTGCTACCGAAATCGAAAGTCTGGGGCCTGGCCGACCCGGCCCACTCTGCAGGCATCAGAAGATGTAGGGCGCTCTGCGGCATTGTGGTGCAAATCTGGACCTGCGATCTGCGCCACGAGAACCACCAAAAGAACCGGCCGTCTTGGCCTTCCTGCTGCGATATCGCTCTACCCGGTCTCTACGCTCGCCGCATCTAGTGCATGAGCTCGCATCGGGTAATGTCCATGCTCGGGTGAAGGACACACCGCACAAGACTTCGGCCATGTAATCATCGAGCCAGTGACATAGCGATGCAGGTCCTTCATATCTGCTACGGTGCGAGGACATATCGAGCCAAAGAATCAAACTCGACATTGTACTCCTAAGGCCGTCCTCCTGTCTCAAAGCAAGAATTTATCGGCTCGTGCCCTCACCATCTGCGGAGGCAAGAAGTGTGTGAGAAAAGCCTCAAAACTCATCCCATCCGCTGAGTGCATGCTCTCCCTGAAAGCTCCCATGAATCAAACCAATCGATTGCGGTATCACGCGTGACGCGAACGAATGTCACAGACTCGATCCTGAAGCCCCGATCACCCGCATAATCCTCTGCACTGACGGATGAACTCTTGCGGATCATCCTCCGCCTCGACCCATAAAACTCTGGCGGGCTCTGACTAAGGAAATCCCGTAGTCTCAAACTATTCGCCTCGGGTGCACTACGGGTGCGGCGAGGCTGGAGCCTGGAACTTCGCATCCAGCCTCTCGCCGTATCGGGCCACAACTCTAGCCAATAGTGGCCATCTCCTTGTACTCCTAACTCTCCGCCCGTGCCGTGGGAGCGAGGTGTGGGTACTGTGGTCTCGCTGGGCCGGCGCCATAGAACTCGCCGTTTACGTATAGACTGGGCACGAGCCCTCGTGACTCGGGTGTCACGCTAGCCTCCACGCTTTGCCCTTCGGGCCCGGTTGCCTTACGTGGAGGCATAAGCGCACAGAAAGGAATACGTTAGAGGGTCCAACCTATAACACGCCTCTAAAGCACGATCTCGAATGAGAAGAGCGAAACCAATCCTAAATATCCTATAGCCTCGATTATTGGTGTGGTGCACAACACACCGATAATCAAGACTCTACTAGATACGGTCTGTAGACACTTTCCGAGGATTAATCGCTTCGATACCACTTTTGTCACGACTGCCCGGCCCGTGGATCGTGCCTTATCGGCACCCAAGTAGTCATACATTAGAGTAACCGGAATATAAAACAAGACAGAAACGATTTATAAAATAAGACACGCTTTATGTGAACAAACGTCGCTTTCGCATATATATATAAACAAGGTTTAGCGATACATCCGAACTGCATAACATGACTACAGGACTCTAAGGAAATATACAACTATGGCGACAGTGGCCCGCCATACCCTCGATCTGTACAAACTATCTACAATACAGGAGATCATACCAAAAGTAGAGCCTCCGAGAAGATGGAGCTCCCGACACCAATGCAAAGAGATCCTAAGGATGCGGATCTAGCACTGCCGCCTTTACCGCAGATGAACGCACTCCAAGCGAGGTCAAGATAACAGTACCAAGTATGTGAAACTATAAAGAATCGAAATGAAATCAAAGTATTTAAAACCTTTCACAAATACACCGTTCAATTGCACATAGTGCCACATCACAAACAACAACAAGAATAGGAAAATCAGAATGTGTCTATTCTAGGCCGCGAATGATCAAGCAAGGCCAATCGCCCATAGTATCATTCTGCGTGCCTAGTCCTCGACTTCCGCACCGCATAGGTCACACATGCACCCGCATGAGGTATTCTCGCATCGGGGCAGCTAACCCCGGATCCGCCTAGGCTCCCGCACTCGCATAGCCTCAAAAGACCGCATAGTCTCAACAGACCGCATAGGAATCCCCGCATCAGGCTAAACACCGAATGATCAATCACGAGCGTCGCCGCTCGCATAGTCTCACAGACCGCATAGGCCGTATAGACCAAGATCAGGGGCAAGCCTCGAGATAACGATCGAGGGTAGGTGATACAATAACGAGACAACGGACTTACCTGTTAGCAACGTAAGCACAAAGAATGACCCCTTACACAAGATTTCAAGACACTAACCTGTAGCATCATAATATGTCTACTTATCACACAAATCTTACTACACTTAATGTAAATCAATACAAGGCTTTTATAAACAAACAAGTAAAGCCTTTTGTCTTTCTTAAGTTGTTATACCTAACTTCCCATAAAGCTAGTATAACTCTTAAGCTTTTGTTTTAAAAACCAAATATTTATCTTCTGTAAAAAAAATGATTCAGTATTCTTTTTGAAATGCTTCCAGTTCTTTGTTATTCAGGCTTAAGCCGTGAGGCATTGCCATAAGTATTATTCAGGCTTAAGCCGTGAGGCATTGCCATAAGTATTATTCAGGCTTAAGTCAAAGACATTGCCGTAGTTATTATTCAGTTAACACATGTACGTCTACCGTACTACATATTGTAAAATATCATGCTTTAGGAAGAATCACATACCTTCTCAGCGAAAACCACCTGCCAAGTTGAATATGTCGCGCGCAGAGAGTCAGCCTATAATAGTCACAGACATCTATCAAAGTCTAGACTACTCTGAAGGTCATTCTAAACAGAGGGTTCACAATCCTACGGAAAGTCGGGCAGCACAACCCTACCCGGTGAGCTATATGAGTCTACTGTGAAAACAGTCCTATGTGAGTACAGTTCAATCATTCTTCTTTTAAACCCTTCTACTGTGATAACAGTCCAATTCTATTCTTTAATACTCTTCTAAGTATTTATACTTATTCTTATACTTCTACAGTATATATTCTCTAATTATTAAAGAAGGGTAAGTTTATTTACCTCGGTAAGCCCAATAATATCCTAGATAAAAGTCATACCGAGCAAGGTTTAGCTCCTAAGTTATGCGCTCCGATAGCTCAGGAAACCTTAGAAGTTCTTCACAACTTCTACTAAGTACAAAGGGATTTGGGCTAGGGTATTTTGGGCATTATAACAATACTAGAAGGCAACTTTTCTACCAAGGGAGGGGGGGTAGATTTCGGCTAGGCTAGGGGGGGTAGGCCCTCGGCCAAACTCACTCAAGGGGGGGGGGGAGGTGTTTGGACGAAAGGCTAAGGGAGAGGAGAGGATTGTTTTCAAGACTTGGAAGATAACTTTGTGGATGAAGAACTCTTCATCACTAAGGGGGTATTTATAGCTCAAGCCTTGGCCAACCAATGGCCAAGATGAAGACAAGTGCAAGGCAAGTGTAGGGTGAGGATTAACTATACACAAATATCCTACCAACTCCTTGACTTGTGCACAAGGCACAAAAAACGTGCCATGGTTCTCCAATTCGTCCAAATGGACGATTCAAGTCCACCAATGGGAGGGTGCCAAGTGTCGCCCTCCCGTTGGTCCAAAATGTTTCGTCTCTCGGAAAAATCCGCAAAAATTAGTAATGGCATAGCCGGAATTTTCCCTACGAAAGCTGTGGAAACGTTTCGTCGGAAAACGATTCTTTTAGTGAGTTGTGTACAAAAAAAACGTCCAAGGCTAACTTTAAGGCCAAACTTTTTGTACGTATTCCCTTACGTACATACTCTGGAAATACGGGGTATAACACTATGGGTCTCATGCCCACAACATCAATCATGTTCGCATCATGGCCACATGCCCCCGGAATCGTGACGGCAAGTATGTCCATGATGCAACAATAAAAACAATGCCACGTGGCCACATGCCCCCAGAATTCTGCATCGGTGCAGACATGTCCATGTAACATCAACAACAATATACTGGGTGGTCAACCCTGCCACATGGCCACGCGTGCCGGAATCTCAGACGGCGGACACGCCCACGTAACAATAACAACCATATATCGGGCAATCAACCCTGCCGCATGGCCACATGCCCCTGGAATTCTGCATCGGTGTAGACATGTCCATGTAGCAATAATAACAATATATCTCACAGCCAGGCTATCACAAGCAAGCACAAGCAAATTACCATACTTCTAGACTTTCATAAAAAGATCCATTCTTTATCAAGAAGTCACCTGATATCAACATTTGCACAACAAAGGCTATCTCAACAAGCATAGGCGAGTTACACAACAACAAGCATAGGCAAGTTATACATAACTCAAGGTACTTCCATTTTATATCAAAGTCCGGGTTTTAACCCTAAAGTACTACGTACGTTAAATTCCTTTTAAAGAGATCCATTCCTTTTATAAAGGTCACCCGATACCCGTAGTATACAAATAGAGTGACTCACATTTTTAGGTAAACCAAAACACTTTTCTTTTCAACAACATTTTTTCCCCTAAAGTTCCAGTTTGCCTAATTTCAATTACTCAGGTCTCTTTATTTTAGAAAAGTTTCATAGTTCATAGTCTTAATCATTTAAGAATATAATTCTCTTTTAAACAATCTGAGAAACATATGTCTTATACGTGAGCCGTTTATTCTTGTTTACAACAATCTTGTTACAGCAGCCATGATCTAGGAAATGTAATACAATTTTGTCTTATCTTAGCTTCTATGCAGATGGAGGTTTCTACTGGTTTTAATAACAATTAGTTATTTGTCAATACACTTTCCTTTATTAGCGCTGCTGTGGTTTGCTCGACACTTATTCTCATTTCCGAAATCAGTAAAACATTATTCTTTTTAAAACCAAGTACTCATTACTCGCGAATGAGGTTTCACAACACTTTTAACAAAATGTTAATAACCAAGTAAAACAAGTTAAGTCTCTTATCTTTCAAGATCAAGTCTCTTAACTTCTACAATCAATAAACCAATCTTTTACCTACATAGAGTCGTTATAACTAACTTCCCATAAAGCTATAATAACACCCTATGTTTTAAACCAACCAACTCATTTAGCACATGACGTCACCGTACTACATAGTTTACAAAGCATCATGCTAGAAAGGATAGGAAGAGGTTCACATACCTCGCGACGATTATCGATAATAAGCAAAACGCCCACAAGATCAGAATCCGGCTAGCCTTTTCCACTCTTCAAGTAGAATACGCTACTCGTAGTACTTCCACCTATAAGGCCACAAACGCCTATTAACTTCTAACCGCACGGTTCCATATTCTACGTAAAATTGGCAAAGACTTCCCCCCCGCAAATCGCAGAATCTCCTCCTCTAACGAGGCCGCTACCAAGCCAACCAGGGGTTATACGCCTAACCGACGATACAAATTCTACTATACGTAATACCACACAAGTCTATCGCAATACACCCTATGTAATTACATTCGATTCTTCTTAATATTCGTGCTTAAGTCAAAAGACATTGCCGCAAAGCTATGTTCAGTTCTATATATAGTATACTTCAACTATATAATCCTACAACATGTAATTTCCAATTACAATAAGGGGACAAGATTATTTACCTCGATAAGCCCAAAATTATCCGAGATAAAAGTCGATCCTGAGCAAGGTTTAGCTCCTACTCCGTGCGCTCCAATCCGCTCCAAACAACCCTTAGAAGTTCTAACCAACTTCTACTTAAATACTTCAACCAACTATGAAGATTTCCTTAGGGTTTCGGTTTGAGACTAAAAGGACAAAAGGTAGTATTTCCGGGCTCTACGTATAGAGGTAACTTTGGAATACTACAAGGTATATGGCTAGGGTATTTTGGGCATTATAACAATACTTGGAGAAGTATTTCAATACCACAAGGGAGGGGGTATATTTCTCGAGACAACTAGGCTAGGGGGGGTACCCCTCGGCTAGAACACCACCAAGGGGGGAGGGTACCCCTCTCGGCCAAAGCCTTACACGAAGGGGGGGGGGGGCTAGTGTTTGGACGAGAGCCACAAGAGGGAGGGGAGGGATTTCAAGACTTAGACAAAGTGAGGAGTGGATGAAGAAGTTCATCTCTAAGGGGGGGTATTTATAGGGAAGCCAAGGGCCAACCAATGGCCAAGATCAAGCCATGTGCAAGGCAAGTGTAAGGCCTTGATCAAGCCAAGTGCACCCTAACCCTACTCCACAAAACAAGACACCAAACAAGCCATAAAACAAGGCACAAAACAAGGCCAAAACAAGGAGCCAATCGACCATGAAAACGTGACCCAATCGGCCAACCCAACGTCCAATTGAGGGTGACAAGTGCCACCCTCCCGTTGGTCCAAAACATTTCGTCTCTCGGAAAAATCCGCAAAAATAATAAATGACATAGCCGAAATTTTCCCTACGCAAGCTATGGAAACGTTTCGTCGAAAAACGACTCTAACCGGGTGTTGTGCACAAAATTCGGTCCAATGCCTAACTTCAAGGCTCAAATTTCTACGCACGCCCCACGCATACTCGTGAAATACGGTATAACAGATACGCCTTGGTATCCGGTAGTTAGCCCTCAGATTGCCCCGGCCACCACGTGACACGCTTTGGTATCCGTAGTTGGCTTTGTACTTGCCTCAGACGCCTTCGTGGCGAAGTCTCGTGATGGCCTTGGTATCCGTAGTTAGCCCTCGATTGCCCCGCCGCCTATGTGACACGGCTTTGGTATCTGGTAGTTGGCTTTCGTACTTGCCCCGCATCAGCTTCGTGGTTTGGTTGTATAGTATTGTTTTGGTATCTGGTAGTTGGCTTCGTACTTGCCCCGTACGGTTTTATGACTCAGGTGGGACCTGGTGTTTATATGTACTCCTTGGTATTATTATATCATAGCCGGCAATGGTGAGAAGGTATTCCACGGGCATGATTGATGTTGAGGGCGTGAGACCTATAGTTATATTTGAGTGATGACTTTGAGGGCGTGAGTCCCTGACTTACATGACTGCTTATTTATTGTGGACTGTAGTTTGGTTATCATACATGTCTCCTGCTTTATATAGACTACTATGATTTCATTTACATTATTTTCGGGCCACATACTTGGTACTGTTAGATCGACTTCGTGGCCGCTCATGCCGCAGGTAGAGGTACACCAGTTGTTGATCCTCGCTCATAGGATCACAGTTCAGCGTATTGGGAAGCTCCGTTTCTCCGGAGGCTTATCTCTTGGTATAGTCCCCTGTCACTGTAGGTACTTGTACATTCAGGGGTATGGCGGGGCCCTGTCCCGTCATGTTGTATAAAAACTCTTAGAGGTCTGTAGTACTGTTGTGGGTAGGGTTTGTAAGGATGTAACTGTTCAAGTTTTTAATTATATATATGCAAGAAGGTAACCGTTTGGTTGGCCTGTTTTATTATCATATCTCTTGTTTCATGTTTAAGTTTTTATTTCCGCTGATTTTCTCTGATGTTGTATCACTAGGGTGCCCGGGGTAAGGCACCAGTCACGGGCCCGGGATCGGGTCGTGACATTGGCATTACACTTGGATAAATATCCAAGTCATGTAAGACTTGGACATTATACACTTACCAATTTAGCTCTCATCTTCTCCCTTTGAGCTCCATTTTCAAAAATATCAATAGCCAAAGATCAAAAAGTGTTGACAAGTTACTTTCTCCAAGATTAGCTCCTAAACCAAGTGCTAAAACAAGTTAACTCTCCAAACCCTCCAAATCTTGTGTTGGCCAAAAATGAGGGTGAAACCCTAGCTTGATACGTCGACTTTTTGGATGTAAAATGTGAAGGGAAGTTAGTTACAAGGTTGTAGGGGATACATATATGTGATTGGAACTTGAGGAAGTGGAGTGAAACAAAAACTGCGGGCCAATCTTACCCGGGCTGTTTTTACCGATTTTGGAGTCAAAAATAAGGTAATGGCTCTTCTTCTTTTAAAGTAATTGGATATTACTTATTGTTTATATGTATGGATGAACTTGTACTAAAAATAATGAAGATTAAAAAAAATTTGGACAATATTTGGAAGTGAGGCCGAGACTAGGCCATTTTGGCGTCGTTGGATTCGTTGGTTATTATTGTTATTAATTATACTTGTCGCATGTTAAAATGAAGTAATATGGTTGTTGATAATTTGATATATCATATATAGAAGTGTTGGAACTTGAATTGGAATAAATTGGATTAAGGAAAGAGTTACCGGATTGTAGTTGTTGGTCGCATATTCTATAAAACTGTTGGACGTTATTATACAGTTTTTGGGGACTGTTTTAGGGCGTTGGAATTCTAGAAATTCAGCCCTCATAATGTATGTTTAAGTATGGAAATTTCTAATGAAAGTCCTAAGAGATTAAGGGTATAAAAAGGTGTTAAAATGCTTCACATTGTACCCTTAATGTTGATTAATTACAGACTGTTTTTATGGACTGTTTATATATGATTGTGGGGCAGAATTTTACACGTCTAGTAGGCGTGTAATCCCCTTTGGTTGTTGTATGTATTGTGCCCTTAGTCGGGGCTTGTTGGTTGTTGAAATTGGGCCTTGGAAAAAGTGGAAAAGTACGTAGAAACAAAGGAAGTGCTGCCCAATATTTCGTAGAAATGAGAACTATACTTAGTCCATAACCTACCTGTCACGACCCTGTTATACCCCGTATTTCCAGAGTATGTATGCGAGGACGTACGTACGAATATATTCAAGCCCTAATTAGGTTAAGGATGAAATTGTGAACTTTCGACAGAAAAGATTCCGAACCTTGTGAAGGAATTCTACGTTTTTAATATTTTAACCGATTACGGATTTTTCCGAGAGACGAAATATTTTGGACCAAATAGGAGGGCGACATGTTTCACCCTTAGTTGGCATGGGTTGGACGAAAATGTTGGGCTTGTGGACAAGTCAAATGGTCAAGTCTTGGAAGATATTTCTTTGGGTGAGTGGGAGTAGGTGAGGGACGATTTTGTGGGCAAGTGGGGGGCTTGCCTTGGGCGTTTTTTTGTGCCTAGTGGAAGGCCACATGGCTCTTTGTTGTGGGGGACATATGTCTCAATGTTTTGGTGGATATATGTCCCAAGGTTGTGGAGGGCACTTGGTTGGAAGACCTCACTCTTCACATGGATCCAAATCTACACCCTCCATTTGTTTTAATCTTGGCCCTTGGTGGTTCTATAAATACCCCCCCCCCCCTCTTGTGCAAGACTTCTTCATCCACAAAACAATTTCCAAGTCTTAAAATCCTTCCCCCTTTGTAGTAAAGCTTTCGTCCAAACCCCTCCCCTTTGTGAAGCCCTCACAAACACCCCTTTCCTAGTTGTTCTCGTCGAAATACCCCCCCCCCTTGGTAGAAAAGTATTCTCCAAGTATTGTTACTATCCCAAAATACCTTAGCCAAATACCTTGTAGTATTCCAAAGTCACCTCTATACTAAAAGCCCAGAAATACTACCTTATATCCATTAGTCACTTAACGAAACCCTGGGGAAATCTTCATAGATGGTTGAAGTATTAGGTAGAAGTTGTTTAGAAACTTCTAAGGGTTTCTTGGAGCTATCGGAGAGTGCAGAATAGGAGCTAAACCTTGCTCAGGATCGACATATATCTTGGATAATTTTGGGCTTGTCGAGGTAAATATATGTCCTTCTATTGTAATTGGAAATTACATACTGTAGTAGTATAGAATTGAGTATAAGATATATAGAAGGATGGTATAAAAGAAGAGAATTGAACTGTACTTACATAGGACTGTATTTACAGTAGACTTGTGTAGTTGACGGGTAGGGAAATGCTGCCCAAATTTCCATAGAATAGAGAACCTTCTGCTTAGAATGTTCTACAGAGTAGTCTAGACGTTGATAGACGTATATGGCCATTATAGGTTGAAGTTCATGAGTAGCGTGTTCTACTTGAAGGGTGGACAAGGCTAGCAGGGTTATAGTACGGTGGAGCGTTTTGCTATTTGTCGATAATCGTCGCGAGGTATGTGAACCCCTTCCTATCCTTTCTAGCATGATGTTTTATAAACTATGTAGTACGGTAGACGTACATGTGCTAAATGAATTTGGTTGGTTTAAAACATAAAGTGTTATAATAGCTTTATGGGAAGTTAGTTATAACGACTTTATGTAGGTAAGAGAATGGTTTATTGATTTTAGAAGTTAAGAGACTTAATCTTGAAAGATAAGAGACTTGACTTAATTGGCTTGATATGATTTTTTGTTAAAAAGTGTGAAACCTTATTCGTGAGTAATGAGTACTTGGTTTTTAAAGAATAATGTTCTACTGAATTCGGAAATGAGAATAAGTATCGAACAAACCACTGCAGCGTTAATAAAGGAAAATGTATTGACAAATAATTAATTATATTAAAACCAGTAGAAAACTCCATTTGCATAGAAGCTAAGATAAGACAAAATTGTATTACATTTCCTAGATCATGGCTGCTTTAATAAGATTGTTATGAACAAGAATAAACTACTCACACATAAGATATATGTTACTCTTTTTGTTAAAAGAAGAAATTACGTTGTTAAGTGATTATGACTATGAACTATGAAATCTTTCGAAAATAAGAGACTTAAGTATTTAAAAATATGCAACTTGAACTTTTGGAAAAGAATGTGGTTACTTGACCTTAAAAAGGGAAAATGTGTTGGTTTAAAATGAAGACATGGGATTATCTTAATCTGTCTTAAAAGAGGGTTTAAATTGTCACGACCCGAACCCGGGGCCGTGACTGGTGCCTTACCCCGGGCACCCTAGTGATACAACATCAGAGAGAATCAGCGGAAAATAAAAACTTAAACATACAAATAGATATGGATCAAGATAAAAGAAAATAGGCCAACCAAAACGGTTGCCTTTCAGCACATATATATATATCGACCTTGAGCCATAATCCTTACAACCCCGCCACAACAAAGCATGCACTCTAAGATTTTTACAACAACTATGACGGGACAGGGCCCCGCCATACCCCTGAATGTATAAGAACTTACAGACTCAGGGTAACCTACCAAAAGATAAGCCTCCGAAGGAACGGAGCTTCCCAATACGCTGAAATGTGATCCTATAAGCGGGGATCGATAGCAGATGTACCTCTACTCAAGATGAACGCAGCCAAGGAGGTCGATAACAGTACCAAGTATGTGAAATCAGAAATACGTAAATGAAATCATAATAGTCTATATAAAGCAGAGACATGTATGATAACCAAACTACGCTCACAACATAAAAGCAGCCAAGTCGTGGACTCACGCCTCAAAGTCATCCTCACGCCCGTGGAACTCCTTCCTCACCGCAGCCTAGGTACAAACCATGTGATACGTATAACATGTCTCGGCCCATCTCATGGACCCAAAGATAGAAACGTGTGGAATACATTCCCGCTCATCTCATGAACTCGTGAATGGATGGAATACATTCCCGGCCCATCCACGGACGCGTAGTCGAGTGAATACATTCGGCTCATCCATGAACGCGTAGTCGAGTGAAATACATTCCCGCTCATCCTATGAACGCGTAGTCGAGTGAAATACATTCCCGCTCATCCTACGAACGCGTAGTCGAGTGAAATACATTCCCGCTCATCCTATGAACGCGTAGTCGAGTGAAGTACATTCGGCTCATCCTATGAACGCGTCGAAAGTGAAGTACATTCCGCTCATCCCATGAACGCGTAGTCGGGTGGAATACATTCCCGCTCATCCCGAACGCGGTAGTCGAGTGAAATACATTCCCGCTCATCCTATGAACGCGTAGTCGAGTGAGTACATTCCTGCTCATCCCATGAACGCGTAGTCGAGTGAAGTACATTCCGCTCATCCTACGAACGCGTAGTCGAGTGAAGTACATTCCTGCTCATCCCATGAACGCGATAGTCGAGTGAAGTACATTCCTGCTCATCCCATGAACGCGTAGTCAGTGGAGTACATTCCTGCTCATCCTATGAACGCGTAGTCTGGTGGAATACATTCTGCTCATCCTACGAACCTGAGTCGAGTAAAATACAGTACTTGCACAACAAGGCTATCACACGCAAACATAGGCAAGTTACACACAACTTAAGGTACTTTCATTTTATGCCAAAGTCCGGGTTTTAACCCTAAAGTACTACGTACGTTAAATTCCTTTTAAGAGATCCATTCCTTTTATAAAAGTCACCCGATACCCTTAGTATAAAAATAGAGTGACTTACATCTTTTAAGTAAACCAAAACAACTTCCATACTTTCCTTTTTAAAACCAAATTAAGGCAATACCATGCCTTCTTTTTGGACCAAAACACTTCTCTTTTTAAAGTCAAGTTACCACATTAAAACCAATGATAAAACCCTTCATTTGTTTTCATAAAGCCGTTATAACTAACTTCCCATAAAGCTGTTATAACACTTTATGTTTTAAACCAATTTAAGACAAAACAATGCCTTTCTTTTTCCTAAAGTTCCAGTTTGCCTAATTTCAATTACTCAAGTCTCTTTATTTTAGAAAAGTTTCATAGTTCAATGTCTTAATCCCTTTTGAAACAATTGAGTAACATATGCCATAGGTGTGAGCAGTTTATACTTGTTTATAACCATTTACTAAAGCAGCCATGATCTAGAAAATGTAATATCATTTTGTCTTATCTTAGCTTCTATGCGGATGGAGGTTTCTACTGGTTTTAATAATACTTCATTAGTCAATACATTTTCCTTTATTAGCGTTGCAGTGGTTTGTTCGATACTTATTCTGATTTCCGAAATCAGTAAAACATTATTCCTTTTTAAAACCAAGTACTCATTACTCACGAATGAGGTTTCACAACTCTTTAACAAGATACATATCAAGTCAATTAAGTTAAGTCTCTTATCTTTCAAGATCAAGTCTCTTAACTTCTACAATCAATAAACCATTCTTTTACCTACATAGAGTCGTTATAACTAACTTCCCATAAAGTTATTATAACACCCTATGTTTTAAACCGACCAAATTCATTTAGCACGTATGCGTCTACGTACTACATAGTTTACAAACATATCATGCTAGAAAGGATAGGAAGAGGTTCACATACCTCGCGACGATTATCGACTAATAGCAAAACGCCCAAGTACCTCAAACCGCCGGCTACTCCTGCCAAGTAGATCACGCCACACGTAGTACTTCAACCTATAAAGGCCACAAGGCGCTTATTAACATCTAGATCTCAACGTAGAATATTCTACAGAAAATTCGGCAAAGACCTCCCCCCGCATGGCGCGTAATTCTCCTCTCTATCGAGGCCGGCTACCAAGCCAACCAGGGGGGGGTTTATACGTCTAACCGGACGTGTACAATTCTACTTCACAGTAATGCTACACAAGTCTACTGTAATACAGTTCTATGTAATTACAGTTCAGTTCTCTTTCTTTAAATTCAGGCTTAAGTCAAAAGACATTGCCGCAAAACTATGTTCAGTTCTATATATAGTATACTTCAACTATATATTCCTACAACATGTAATTTCCAATAACAACGGGGACAAGATTATTTACCTCGATAAGCCCAAAATTATCCGAGATAAAAGTCGATCTGAGCAAGGTTTAGCTCCTACTCGTGCGCTCCATTCGCCCCAAGAACCCTTAGAAGTTCTACACACTTCTACTAAGTACTCCAACCAATTATGGAGATTTTTCCAAAGGGTTTCGTTTAGTAGTGAAGGAAGTATAATAGTATTTCCTGCTCTACGATAGAGGTAACTTTGGAAAATACTACGCGGTATTTGGGCTAAAGTAATTGGGCATAGTAACAATACTCGACTACAATTTTTCTACCAAGGGAGGGGTAGTATTTCGCCAACAACTAGGCAGGGGAGGGGTGTTTCTCAGAGGGCTAGGGAAGGGGAGGGTTCTCACGGCTAGCTCACAAGAGGGGGGGAGAAAGGGATTTCAAGACTTGGAAATATTTGTGGATGAAGAAAACCTTCAAGCAAGGGGAGTATTTATAGGCCAACCAATGGCCAACCAATGGCCAAGATGAAGCCAAGTGCAAGGCAAGTGTAAGGCCAAGATTAGGGCAAGTGTACCTTATCCATCTACCACAAAATATCCTACCTAACCCTTGACCAAGAGAAAGGCACAAAAATCGTCCAACCTAGCCCATTGTTGCCGTCCATTGAGGGTGACAAGTGTCACCCTCCCGTTGGTCCAAAATATTTCATCTCTCGGAAAAATCCGCAAAAATAATAAATGACATAGCCGGAATTTTCCCTTCGCAAAGTTTGTAAAACGTTTCGTCGGAAAACGACTCTTTTCGGGGGTTGTGCACAAATTTCGACCCTTAGTCTACTTTAAGGCTTAACTTTTATACGTACGCCCTCACGTACATACTCTGAAAATATGGGGTGTAACATTCTTCCCCCCTTAGAAACATTCGTCCCGAATGTTCCTTCTAGGTCTCAAAACAAACAGGCGCCAGTATAGTCTTCACTGCCATACTTACGAAAACAACCATGCCACACCTGGCCACAAAATAACATGCGCGAGCATACTTAAATCCAGGCCAACGAGGAATCACCTCGACGATGCAAAACAGTACCAACTCTCGCTCTTGGTCCAAGGAACACTCCCTTCGCACATTCATTTCACAAAAATGATCACTTCCATCTTTCAGCACAAGTTCACTTCTTTCCTTTCTCGTCGTACCCTTCTCGAACACTCGAACTCTTCCTAGTACACGTACCACACTTCACCAACGCCGTTTCCAAAACTTTGGAGTCACTACCTCCAACTTGGTCATCTAACTAGCTTCACTTTCCTCTAAGGCCATTCCCGGCCTTCACGAACCGATTCTGGTCGAACGCATCCACGAATTCATACGATGGTTACCTAAACTTGGGCCTAGCATCCTCGTGATCCTACCACCTGGCGGGACCACCTCGAACTGACCCCACCACAAACCGGGCTGCGGGTTGACCCAAATGGTCCTCAACCCGACCAATAACGCGCCAAACTCTTGTTCCCGATCCGAACAATCTTACCTATTCAAGTCATGAAAGCTACCACTTCCATTTTACACAACCCAAGGAAATGTTTCCCACAATTACTCCACGATACTTATACCTTCCGACAAGGATCACCCGCAAAAATCTTGACGCAAGACGGCCTTACATCTAAGGTCTCAATCAGAAATATCCTAAGGTTCACACTTTCCATGCCCCCACACTTATCCTTCCAACTAACCATGTTTTCTAACTTACAAATAACACAACGCTATCCGTACATAGCACACAATAATAAGATCATCATATCGCGCAAACAAAACTCTAGAGGTTAAGGATATACCGTATCTACCGCTTCACTCTAATCATAGGCACGCCTGCAGGCATACCGTAGAAGGAGATGAACTCATCATCGATATGGTAGGCTGCGTCATCTGCCGGCATTCTCCTATAAGCACAGTCTCGTCACATGGCTCACGGCGCAGTGAAACAAGCACTGTAAAAGACGACATTCCCGACGACGCCGCCACATCGTGCACACCGAGGGGACATGAATCCTGCCGCTAGAACTCACGATACCGTGAACTGAAGCCCGGAGCTCGACCAGCCTCGAATACCGAACGCCCCGAAGATTGTGAAGGACCACTCATCGGGCGAGGTACATAACTAGCTCTTCTGAGGCGGTCGCCTTGAAAGCTACCAAAGGATCCTGCGCCCCGGCCTTCTTCGCGATCTCGGCCATTCCGCCGACCTCTCCGTGCCTCACATCCTAGTGCATGAGCTGCGTGCGGGCAATGTCCATGCCTACCGGTGAAGCTACACCGAACAAGCCTCGCCAAGTACTCATCTAGCGGTGACGTAGCGGTGTACTCGCCCTCCATATCGGCTACTCTACGGGGACATACCGAGCTAATGAGTCGAACTCCACATTGTACTCTCTAACCGTCCGCCCGCCCCGCCTCAACGTCAAAAACTGCGGCCGAGCCCTCCTCATCTGTGGAGGCAAGAAATGTGCAAGAAATGCCTCGATAACTCGTCCCAAATCGCTGGGCGCGATGCTCACCTCGGACGATTCCATGAATCAAACGATCATCGCGATGCTCAGCGCGGCCGCGAACCGAAGGTCACTGACTCGGTCTCCGAAGCCTTGATCACTCTCATGATCCGCTGTAACTGTCGGATGAACTCCTGCGGATCATCCTCAGGCCTCGACCCATAGAACTCTGGCGGGCTGCAGCTCAGAAAGTCCCGTAGTCTCAAATCGCTCGGGGTGAACTACGGTGCTCAATCGGGCCAGGCTGCTGATCCAGCTTATCCTCATATCGCCACAACCTCGGCGAATCGGGCCATCTCCTTGTACCCCATCTCATCTGCTCCAGGCTGTGGGACTGGAGGCTCAGGTACTGTGGTCTCAGCAGCCACTGCTGCGGCTCTAAACTCTGCTGGGGCTGGCGGCGTCGCAAAACTCGCCGTCGGAAGCACTGTCTCAGGTACTGACCGGGCCTGCGCCCTCGTACTCCTCTGTATCCCACTAGCAGCTCCCTCGGCTGCCTTGCCCCTCTGGGCCAGGGTTGCCTTGCGCGGAGGCATAACTGGTAAAAACGAAATACGTCAGAGGGGTCCAACTTATCACACAGCTCTAAGGCACGATCTCAGAATGAGAAGAATGGAAACCAATCCTAAATGTCCTATAGCCTCCTGATTATAGATGTGGTGCACAACACACCGATAATCAAGACTCTACTAGACACGGTCTGTAGACACTTTCCGAGGACTAACTGCTCTGATACCACTTTTGTCACGACCCGAACCCGGGCCCGTGACTGGTGCCTTACCCCGGGCACCCTAGTGATACAACATCAGAGAGAATCAGCGGAAAATAAAAACTTAAACATACAAATAGATATGGATCAAGATAAAAGAAAATAGGCCAACCAAAACGGTTGCCTTTCAGCATATATATATATATATCGACCTTGAGCGATAATCCTTACAACCCCGCCTACACAGATTACTCTGCACTCTAAGATTTTTACAACTATGACGGGACGGGGCCGCCATACCTCGAATGTATAAGAACTTATGCACTCGGGGTAACCTACCAAAAGATAAGCCTCGAAGGAACGGAGCTTCCCAATACGCTGAAATGTGATCCTATAGCGGGGATCGACGTAGATGTACCTCTACTGCAGCATGAACGCAGCCGGGCGAGGTCGCATAACAGTACCAAGTATGTGAAATCAAAATACGTAAATGAAATCATAATAGTCTATATAAAGCAGGAGACATGTATGATAACCAAACTACAGTACACAACATAAAAGCGATCATGTCAAGTCGTGGACTCACGCCCTCAAAGTCATCCCTCATGCCCGTGGAACTCTTTCCTCACTGCCGGCAGTCTAGGTACAAACCATGTGATATGTATAACATGTCTCGGCCCATCTCATGGACCCAGTATAGAAACGTGTGGAATACATTCCCGGTTCATCTCATGAACTCGGTAGTCGGATGGAATACATTCCCGGTCCATCCCATGAACGCGGTAGTCGAGTGAAATACATTCCCGGTTCATCCCATGAATGCGGTAGTCGAGTGAAATACATTCCTGGTTCATCCTGTTATACCCCGTATTCTCAGGGTATGTATGCGAGGACGTACGTACGAGAGCACGACAGAAAAATTGGAAAGGAAGAAAGAGGTGATTCTTCCACGGAAAAAGTTTCCGGTTTTTGTAAGGAAAAATGTTCGTTGAAGGGAATTGGGTTCCCAGATTTGGAATTTGGGCTTCTTAAATTATATTAGAATTTTGAGATTTTGGCCATTTTGGATATTTTCGGAAGATGAATTATTTTGGACAAGTAGGAGGGCGACACGTGTCACCCCCCCTAGGTGGCTTGGCCGAATTTACCTTTGTGCACAACACCCGGTTAGAGTCGTTTTTCGACGAAACGTTTTGCGTAACTTGCGAAGGGAAAATTCCGGCTATGTCGTTTTGTATTTTTGCGGATTTTTCCGAGCGACGGAAAATTTTGGGCCAACGAGAGGGTGACACTTGTCACCCTCAACTGGACGCCTTAGGGGCGGTTTGGCCTTGGCCGATTGGTGCCTTGTTGTGGCATTGTTTTGTGCAATGTTTTGTGGCTTGTAGGGGTTAGGGTGCACTTGGCTTGATCTTGGCCTTACACTTGCCTTGCACATGGCTTGATCTTGGCCATTGGTTGGCTTTTGGTTTCCTATAAATACCCCCCCTTAGTGATGAACTTTTTCATCCACTCCACACGTTGTCTATGGCTTGAAAACTCTCCTCCCCTCTTGAGTGTTCTCGCCCTAAGCCTTCCTCCCCCCAGTGGCCTTGTGGCGAGAGCCTCCTCCCCTGTGGTGCTAGCATGGGGTACCCCTAGCCTAGTTGTTTCGTATAATACACCCTCTTGGTAGAATACTCTCCAGTATTGTTATAATGCCCAAAATACCTTAGCCTGTACCGTGTTGTATTCCAATAGTTACCTGGATACGTAGAGCCCGGCAATACTACCTTTTGTCCGTTTCGTCTCAAACCGTAACCCGTAGGAAATCTTCATAGTTGGTTGAAGTCTTTGAGTAGAAGTTGGTTAGAACTTCTAAGGTTTGTTTTGAGCGGATTGGAGCGCACTGAGTAGGAGATAAACATTGCTCATGATCTACATTATAACTAGGATAATTTTGGGCTTATCGAGGTAAATATTCTCGTCCCTTATTGTAATTGGAGATTACATGTTGTAGGAATATATAGTTGAGGTATACTATATATAGAATCAACATTATTGTGCGGCAATGTCTTTTGACTTAAGCCCGAATTTAAAGAAGAGAATCGACGTAATTACATAGATCAGATGAGACTTGTAGCATTGTTGTGTTGTAGAATGGTACACGTCCGGTTAGACGTGTAAACCCCCCCCTATGGTTGGCTTGGTAGCCGGCCTCGTTAGAGGAGGAGATTTACGCTGTTGCGGGGGGAGGTCGCGATTTTTACGTAGAATATGGGCGATGCGGTTAGAAGTTAATAGACGTTTGTGGCCTTATAGGTGGAAGTACTGCGAGTAGCGTATTCTACTTGAAGAGTGGAAACGGCTAGCCAGGTTACAGTACTGTGGAGCGTTTTGCTTATTGTCGATACTCGTCGCGAGGTATGTGAACCTCTTCCTACCCTTCGAGCATGATGTTTTGTAAACTATGTAGTACGGTAGACGTACATGTGCTAAATGAGTTGGTTGGTTTAAAACATAGGGTGTTATAATAGCTTTATGGGAAGTTAGTTATAACGACCTTATGTAGGTAAGAATGGTTTATTGATTGTAAAAGTTAAGAGACTTGATCTTGAAAGATAAGAGACTTAACTTGTTTTACTTGGTAATTAACTTTTTGTTAAAAGTGTTGTGAAATCTCATTCGCGAGTAATGAGTACTTGGTTTTAAAAAGAGTTAAGGTACGTAGTACTTTAGGGTTAAAACCCAGACTTTGATACAAAATGGAAGTACCTTGAGTTGTGTATAATTGGCCTATGCTTGTTGTTGTGTAATTTGCTTGAGCTTGTTGTGATAGCCTGGTTGTGTGGTATATTGTTGTTGATGTCACATGGACATGTCTACACCGAGGTAGAATTCCGGGGGCATGTGGCCATGCGGCAGGGTTGATCACCCAGTATATTGTTGTTGATGTCACATGGACATGTCTACACCGAGGTAGAATTCCGGGGGCATGTGGCCATGCGGCAGGGTTGATCACCCAGTATATTGTTGTTGATGTTACATGGACGTGTCTACCGTCTGGTCAGGCGGGCATGTGGCCATGGGGCATTGTTGTTATTGTTGCATCATGGGCATGTCTACACCGATGCAGAATTCCGGGGGCATGCGGCCATGATGCGAACACGATTGATGTTGTGGGCGTGAGACCCATAGTTATATTTGAGTGATGACTTGAGGGCGTGAGTCCCGACTTGACATATCGCTTTTATGTTGTGATCGTAGTTTTGTTATCATACATGTCTCTGTTTTTATATAGATTATGATTTCATTTATGATATTTTTGATTTCACATACTTGGTACTGTTATCGACCTCGCCCGGGGCTGCGTTCATGTCGCAAGTAGGAGTACATCGGTAGTGGATCACCGATCTTAGTATCACAGTTGAGCGTATTTGGAAGCTCCGTTTCTCCGGAGGCTTATCTTTTGGTATGTTACCCTGAGTTGTAGGTTCTTGTACATTCAGGTGTATGACGGGGCCCTGTCCCGTCATGTTATATAAAAACTCTTAAGTGCTGTAAATCTGTTGTGTGCGTGGTTTGTAAAAAGATTAAACTGCTCATTTTGAAAGAGTTGTATATATATTTTATTGGAAGGTAACCGTTTGGTTGCTTTGTTTATGATCATATATCTTGTTTCTTGTTTAAGTTTTATATTCATTTGGTTTTCTCGATGTTGTATCACTAGGGTGCCGGGTAAGGCACGATCCACGGGCCAGTCGGGGTGTGGCATAGTGGTATCGAGCGATTAGTCTCGGAAAGTGTCTCAGCATCGTGTCTAGTAGAGTCTTGATTATCGGTGTGTTGCACCACATCTATAATCGAGGCTATAGGACATTTAGGATTGGTTTCAATTCTTCTCATTATGAGATCGTGCCTTAGAGTGTTGTAAGTTGGACCCTCGGCGTATCTCGTTTTTACGATTATGTCTCCGCAAGGCAACGAGCCAGAAGGGCAAAGCGTAGAGTCTTGCTAGTGAGATCTGAGAATGCAGCGCGAGCCGGACAAGCACTGAGTTGTGCTTGACGGCGGGTTTTGTGACGCCGCCCGGCCCAGCGATTTAGAGCGCAGCAGTGGCTGCTGAGACCACAGTACATGAGCCTCAGTCCCGATGCAGGGCGAGAGGAGATGGGTTACAAGGAGATGGCCCGATTCTTTGGTGGTCGTGGCGAGATATGAGGATAAGGATCTGGCGATTCCAGTTCCAATAGCACGATGGTTCACCCCGAGCGAGATAGTTTGAGGCTACGGGTCTTTTCCGAGTCAGCCGTGAGTTTTATGGGTCGAGGCACGAGGATGATCCGCAGGAGTTCATCCGGCGATTCTGGTCGCGAGTGATCAAGGCTTCGGAGACCGAGTCGGTGGTCTTAGGTTCGCATCGGCCGCGTGATACCGCAATGATCGTGGTTTGATTCGTGGGAGTTGTCGGGAGAGCATGCGCTCCCCAGTATGGGGACGAGTTCTCGGAGGCATTCCTCACTCACTTCTTGCCTCGCAGATGAGGAGGCGGGCCGGCAGATTTGTGATCTTTGAGAGCAGAGGCGTCTGATTCGAGTACAACGTGGAGTTTGACTCGTTGGCTCGGTATGTCCCGCTTTAGTGGCAACCATGGAGGATAGAGTGCACCGCTATGTCACGGGTTAGATGATTGCTTGTGAGGCTTGTTCGAGTGTAGCTCTTCACCGCATGGACATTGCCCGCATGCAGCTCATGCCTGGGATGCGAGGCACGGAGAGGTCGACGGAATGACCAAGATCAGCGAGAAGAGGCGTAACAACAGTGGTCCTTTGGTGACTTTCGAGGCGGACCGCCTCGTGAGATACTAGTTTTGTACCTCCGCCAGGTCGAGTGGTCCTCCACAACCTTCGTGAGCATCCAGAGTATTCGGGAGCGGTCGTGGCTCGCGGTTCGTGTTTCGCGAAGTAAGGGTGTTGGCGGATCACGGTCACCCTACCGGTGTGGTCGATGTGGTAGACCGCATTTCGGGAAGTGTCGTGGTGCCAAGGAGCTTGTTATTTTGCGGCCAGCGGGGCCATTTTGAGGAATCGTCCAGGCGAGGGTAGCACGGATGTTACGACTCACCTTCAGATCGATGGCTGGTTCATCACCACTACGCTGGTATGCGCCTGCAGGGTGCCGTGATTAGAAAGCGGTAGAGACAGGTATATCCTTAACCCTCTAGAGTTTTGTAAACTGATGTGTTTTAGTGTTATGTTCGGATAGCTTTGTGCTAAATGTGATTTAGACACCTGGTTATTGTAGAAGGGTAAGTATGGGGGCATGGTAAGTGTGAACCTTAGACTATGTCACGATTGAGACCTTAGAGGTAAGGTCGTCTTGTGTAAAAGATTTATTTTATGTTTGACCTTTATCAGAGTGCGTAGTATACGTGGGTTTTATTTGTGTGATAAATCCATGGGTAGTGTGAGATGGAAGTGGTAGCTTTCATGACTTGATTAGGTAAGATTGTTCCTTTTCGAGGAGCAAGTATTGGCGCGATTGTGGGTCGGGTTGATGGCCGCTCGCGGGTCGACCCGCAGCCCGGTTTTAGGTGGGGTCAGTTCTGGGTGGTCCCGCCAGATGGTAGGGTCACGGGGGTGCTAGGCCCCAGTTTAGGTGACCATCGTATGAGTTCGTGGATGTTCGACGAGCGGTTCGTGAAGGCGGGAATGGCCTTAAAGAAGATCGAGGTTAGTAAGACGACCAAGTTTGGAGGTGATGACTCCAAAGTTTTGAAAACTAAAGCGATGACGAAGTATGGTACGTCGGGAGAGTTCAAGTGTTCGAGAAGGGCACGACGAGTAAGGAAGGAAGAGAACGTGTGTTATTTTCGGCGCTGTGGCGCTGGCAACTTGTTAGAGGAACTTCTTTGATATCCGTCTTGAGAAGGAACATTCGGACGAATGTTTCTAGAGAGGAGAATGTTATACCGTATTCTCGTGGTATGTATGCGAGGACGCACGTGCGAGAGCACGAGAAAAATTGGAAAGGAAGAAAGAGGTGATTCTTCCACGGAAAAAGTTTCCGGTTTTTGTAAGGAAAAATGTTCGTTGAAGGGAATTGGGTTCCCAGATTTGGAATTTGGGCTTCTTAAATTATATTAGAATTTTGAGATTTTGGCCATTTTGGATATTTTCGGAAGATGAATTATTTTGGACAAGTAGGAGGGCGACACGTGTCACCCCCCCTAGGTGGCTTGGCCGAATTTACCTTTGTGCACAACACCCGGTTAGAGTCGTTTTTAGACGAAAACTTTTTCGTAACTTTCGAAGGGAAAAATACGGCTATGTGATTTTGTATTTTTTCGGATTTTTGCGAGCGACCGAACAATTTGGGGCGAGAGGTGACACTTGTCACCTCGCCGACGCCAAGCGGTTTGGCCTTGGCCGATTGGTGCCTTGTTGTGGCATTGTTTTGTGCAATGTTTTGTGGCTTGTTTTGTGGAGTAGGGGTTAGGGTGCACTTGGCTTGATCTTGGCCTTACACTTGCCTTGCACATGGCTTGATCTTGGCCATTGGTTGGCTTTTGGTTTCCTATAAATACCCCCCCTTAGTGATGAACTTATTCATCCACTCCTCACTTTGTCTAAGCCTTGAAAACTCTCCCTCCCCTCTTGAGTGTTCTCGTCCTAAGCCTTCCCCTCCTCGAGTGGCCTTGTGGCGAGAGCCTCCCTCCCCTTTGTGGTGCTAGCCGTGGGGTACCCCCCCTAGCCTAGTTGTTTCGTATAATACACCCCCCCTCGTGGTAGAAATACTCTCTAGGTATTGTTATAATGCGCAAAATACCTTAGCCTTTACCTTGTTGTATTCCAAAAGTTACCTCTATACGTAGAGCCCGGAAATAATACCTTTTGTCCTTTTAGTCTCAAACCGAAACCCTAAGGAAATCTTCATAGTTGGTTGAAGTATTTGAGTAGAAGTTGGTTAGAACTTCAAGGGTTGTTTGGAGCGGATTGAGCGCGGAGTAGGAGCTAAACCTTGCTCAGGATCGACATTATAACTTGGATAATTTTGGGCTTGTCGAGGTAAATATTCTTGTCCCCTTATTGTAATTGGAGATTACATGTTGTAGGAATATATAGTTGAGGTATACTATATATAGAACTGAACATTATTGTGCGGCAATGTCTTTTGACTTAAGCCTGAATTTAAAGAAGAGAACTGAACTGTAATTACATAGGACTGTATTACAGTAGACTTGTGTAGCATTGTTGTGTTGTAGAATGGTACACGTCCGGTTAGACGTGTAAACCCCCCCCCCCTGGTTGGCTTGGTAGCCGGCCTCGTTAGAGGAGGAGATTTACATTTGTTGCGGGGAGCGCCGATTTTTCTGTAGAATATGGAACCGTGCGGTTAGAAGTTAATAGACGTTTGTGGCCTTATAGGTGGAAGTACTGCGAGTAGCGTATTCTACTTGAAGAGTGGAAACGGCTAGCCAGGTTACAGTACTGTGGAGCGTTTTGCTTATTGTCGATACTCGTCGCGAGGTATGTGAACCTCTTCCTACCCTTCGAGCATGATGTTTTGTAAACTATGTAGTACGGTAGACGTACATGTGCTAAATGAGTTGGTTGGTTTAAAACATAGGGTGTTATAATAGCTTTATGGGTACCGGGCTGCATGCGATCCCTGAGGTTGTCATACACTCTCAGGACGTGCCATACGGAGAGCCACGGTTCGGGTCTGTTCCCGTGGTAGAGGTTCTGGCCTCTTTATACGCTCAGCCCCCCGAAGGAGGTCAAGATAACAGTACCACGTATGTGGCGAAAATCAGTAAATGAAATCATAGCGATCTATATAAAACAGAGACATGTATGATAACCAAACTACGATTCCACAATAAATAAGCGATATGTCAAGTCGTGGACTCACGCCTCAAAGTCACCACTCAAATATAACTATGGGTCTCACGCCCACAACATCAATCATGCGTGGAATACCTTCCTCACGGCGCCTATGATATAAAAGCATCAAGGAATACATATGAACACGTGTCCCACTGTGTCCTAATAAAACCGCATGGGGTAAATGCGAAGGCATAGCCGACTACTAAAACCCACATGCAACAAGGTCATGTCGTATCATGAGATCTGTCTAGACCGTCACGTGATCAAAGTTGGCCACTCGCCCGCAATATCTAATGTGCGCGTCTAGCCCTGGAACTCTCCGCAGCTCCGCATAGGCCAAACTCATAGGCCCGCATGAGGTATAACCCCGCATCGAGGGTAGCTACTCCCCGGCATCCGCATGGACTTCGCGATCGCGTGGCCACATAGACCGCGTGACCATAAAGGCCGCACACTAACACGGAACTCTCGTAGCTCGCATAGGCCCTCGGGACCCGCATGAGGTATCCTCGAATCATAGGTCACCGCACCGCTTCGAAGTCTACCCCGCGACGGAGGCGACTAACCTCCGGAAACAAGTCAAGGTGAGTGGTACAATACCAACATAACGGCTGATAGTTAAACAACTTAAGCGCAGTCGAGGGGAAACCCCTTTACACAAATATCACAAGATACTAACACACGTAGCATCCTAGCATGTTTACTTAACAAATCAACAAGAAAGTATTACAAGGCTATCACAAACCAACATAATCAAGTTATACACACAAGGTACTTTCTACTATATGATTAACAAGATCGGGTTTTTATCCCCAAAGTACTTCATACATTAACTCTTTAAAAGATACGTTACTTTCACAAAAGTCACACAATACCCGTAGTATATGAAAATAGAGTTATTATCTTTTGAAGTACATCAAAACACTTCTCTTTGTAAAATCAAGTAACAACATTCCTTTCCAAACGTTTCAAGTTTGCCTAATTTCAATTACTCAAGTTTCTCATTTTCGAAAGGTTTCGTAGTTCATAGTTTTAATCCATTAAAACAATTTGAGAAACATATACCTTATATGTGAGTAGGTTATTCTTGTTCATAATCAATCTTATTAAGCATCCATGATCTAGGAAATGTAATATCATTTTGTCTCATCTTAGCTTCTATGCAGATGGAGGTTTCTACTGGTTTTAATAATACTTCATTAATCAAAACATTTCCCTTTTATTAACGCTGCGGTGGTTTGTCGATACTCATTCTGATTTCCGAAATCAGTAAAACATTATTCCTTTTAAAAAAACCAAGTACTCATTACTCACGAATGAGGTTTCACACAAAATTCATGTTAATTAAGTCAAGTCTCTTATCTTTTAAGATCAAGTCTCTTAACTTCTAAAATCAATAAATCATTCATTTTATCTCTCTTAAGCCGTTATACCTAACTTCCTATAAAGCTATTATAACTCTTAAGTTTTTAAAACCACAAAGCATTTTCTTACCTACATAAAGCTGTTATAACCAACTTCCCATAAAGCCGTTATAACACTTTATGTTTTAAACCAATCAAATACATTTAACACATGTACATCTACCGTACTACATAGTTATACACATATCATGCTAGAAAAGATAGGAAGAGGTTCACATACCTCGCGACGATTATCGACTAATAGCAAAACGCTCCAAGTACCTCAAACCGTCGGCTACTCCTTAAGCCAAGTAGATCACGCCATACGTAGTAATTCAACCTATAAGGCCACAAGGCGCTTATTAACATCTAGATCTTATCGTAAAACTTTCTCTGAAAATTTAAAGACACTCCCCGCATGGCCGCGTAAATAGCCTCCTCTATCGAGGCCGGCTATCAAGCCAACCAGGGGGGGTTTATACGTCTACCCGGACGTATACAATTCTACTTCACAGTAAAGCTACACAAGTCTCATGTCTGATCTATGTAATTACAGTTCAGTTCTCTTTCTTTAAATTCAGGCTTAAGTCAAAAGACATTGCCGCAAGACTATGTTCAGTTCCATTCAATATTCATTCTATATATAGTATACTTCAACTATATATTCTAACAATCATGTAATTTCCAATTACAATAGGGGGACAAGATTATTTACCTCGATAAGCCCAAAATTATCCGAGATAAAAGTCGATCCTGAGCAAGGTTTAGCTCCAACTCCGTGCGCTCCAATTCGCTCCAAACAACCCTTTAGAAGTTCTAACCAACTTCTACTTAATACTCCATCTAACTATGGAGATTTTCCTTAGGGTTTCGTTTTTGTGACTGACGGAAAGTATAATATTATTTCTGGGCTTTTCGTATAGGTATAACCTTGGAATACTACAAGGTATTAGGGCCAAGGTAATTTGGGTATAGTAACAATACTATGGAGAGTATTTCTACCAAGAGGGGGGTATTTATACGAGACAACACCACAAGGGGGGGGGGTGTGTACCCCTCGGCCAACCCCACTAGGAGGGGGGGGAAACTCTCGGCCAAGGGGGGAGGGACTCTCGGCTAAAGCCTCACAAGGGGGAGGGGGACGAGAACTATAGAGGGAGGGGGGAAGAGCTTTCAAGACTTAGCACAAATTTGGATGAAGAAGTTCATCAAAGGGGAGGGGTATTTATAGGTCAAGCCATGGCTAACCAATGGCGAAGATCAAGCCAAGTGTGGTGCAAGTGTAGGGCTAGGATTCACCCAAGTGTACCTTATCCATCTACCCACAAAATATCCTACCAACTACTTGACAAACAAGGCCACACTTTCGGCCACTATACCGCCCAACATCCTCCAATGAGAGGGTGACAAGTGTCGCCCTCTTGTTGGTCCAAAATGTTTCATCTCTCGGAAAAATGCGCAAAAATTAGAAATGGCATAGCCGGAATTTACCCTACGCGAGTTGTGTAAAACGTTTCGTCGAAAAACGACTCTAACCGGGTGTTGTGCACAAAAATAATTCGGCCAAGCCTACTTAAAAGCCCAAACTTTTCTACGTACATCCTTACGTACATACTCTGGAAATACGGGGTATAACAGTATGTGTTGAAGTTTATAAGGATTATAGATCGATTGTAGTCTTGGAAATTCGAAATGAAATGTAGGCCATGTTAAGATGGATTACAATTTGATCGTTATTAGAAATCGTCGCATGTTACTTACTTAAAGATTTTGGTTGTTATAATCAAATGCGACTTGATATCATGTTATGCTACCAATTTGGATTGAAATGGAAATTGGATAAGAATTGGTATTGTTGAACTCAAGGTGGCCGAAATTGTACTTATAGTTGTAATAGTTTGTTATTCATTTGTATTGGACTACCTTATAGATTGTGGTGAGCCAATTGGGGTTGTTTGGTTATTGTATTCGGCCTTGAAAAAGGTGGCATAGTAGTAGAAACAAAGGAGGTGCTGTCCGATTTTCCGTAGAATTTGGCGACTTAGCACTTAGCCTCTTCTAGGTTTGAAGTAAGAGGTTAATGGACGTCGTGGGACCATGATAGGTTGAAGAACTAAGTATAGCGTATCCTACTTGAAGAATGGGATAGCTCAAGGTTGAAGTACTTTGGAGCATTTTGCTACTTGTCGACAATCGTCGCGAGGTATGTGAACCTCTTCCTTCCTTTGGCATGATTCTATGTATGGAATATACCTGTGGTATCATTTCATGTTTCCTGTTACTCTTAGAAGTTAAGAGGTAGTTGTATGATCTACTCTATGTAGAACTTTTCCTATCTTTAAGCATGACTAGTTGCACGTATGTAGTGCAGGTAGACGTCTGAACTTTGACATTCTTTGCTAGCCTTATAAAATGCCAAGTCGGGTGAGTTAGGAAGGTAACTCACTTCTTTGAAAATATTAAGGATGTCTTAAGTCTTAGTAAAGTTAAGGGACTTGAAGAGTTTTGAAGTATGTGATACTTGTTCCGTTTTAAACGTATAAGTCCCTTGGATAGGAAATTGTTTTTGACTAAGGCATAAAGTGAATATAACGACTTTATGGGAAGTTAGTTATAGTTGCTTTATGGAAAGATAAATGACTTGTTTTTAATGAAAAGGCAACTTGATTTTAAGGCATCAATTGCCTAAGGTTTTATAATAAAAGGAGTCACTTGAGTTCAAAAGGTTAAGAGACTAATTGTATTTTTGAAAGTTAAGAGAATTGATTTGAAAGTATTTAATACTTGGTTTCAAAAAGTAGAAGTCTCTTGGTTATAAAAGGAATGAGTTGGTCTAAAACCATAAAGGGTTATAACGGCTTTATGGGAAGTTGGTTATAACGGCTTTATGGAAGGTTAAAAGAATGGTTTTCTTCAGTAATGTAAGTAATGAGATGATTTGAAATAAAGAAGGGCAAACTGTTTTTAAGGTACCAGTTGCTTAGGGTTTTTAAGAAAGAAGTCACTTGTTTTAGAAGCGGTAATTGTATTTCTAAAAGGTATTGTGACTTGTCTTGAAAGGTGGATAGGACTTGATACTATAGTTGTTAGTATCCAGGCGATACCTTGCAGGCGACTATATGACATTATCGACCCGGGAATGGGCGGGCGATACCGCTACAGGCGGACTATATGACATTATCGACCCAGGAATGGGCCGGGCAGTATACCTTTACGGGCAGACTATATGACATTATCGACCCAGGAATGGGCGGCGGATACCTTTCAGGCGGACTATATGACATTATCGACCGAGAATAGGCGGGCGGTATACCTTCTGAAGCGGACTATGTGACCTTGATCGCGTCCCAGTTAGGCGGTAGTGTAGGTGCCCCCTGCAAAAGCGGATTATACTTATGAAAGATAAGTAAGTTATCTGATAATGAACTTAATGATTTTTCCTAATCGTATGCGTAAGAATGTGGCTATAGCTTTTATTGAGAATGAAAAAGATAATAAGGTGCGATTAAGTTCATAAGTAGTAATGACACGGCGAGGATCCGGTATGTATTTTTATACTTGTCCTTGTCATTCTTTTGTGATTATGATCATTTCTTATGCGTTATTTCTGTTCCATATTCGGTACATTTATGTTGTCGGACCCCGCCGAAGTGCGTTCATACCGCGAGTTTAGGTACCAGTTGGCGATCCTCGCTCTTAGGATCTCGGTTCGATTTTGAGAAAGCTCCATTTGCTCGGAGGCTTAGCTCTTGATACGGTGTTCCACGAGGTAGTAGATTCATGTATATTGAGGTATGGCGGGGCCTGTCCCGCCACGATTGTTACGTTAAAACTCTTAGAAGTGCTGTAGTCACATTTTGTGGGTCAATTTGTAAAGAAATGAGGCAAGCGCTTGGTTGTATATATTTATGTCGGAAGGTAGCCTATCGGCTAACTTTGTTGTTTTACATTGTTTTATTTTATAAGGTTCATGTATGTTCGTGATTATCTCGATGTATCTGCAGGTAAGGGTGCCGGGTAGGGCACCGATCGCGATCCGAGTCGGGTCGTGACAAAAGTGGTATCGAAGCGATTAGTCCTCGGAAAGTGTCTGACCGTGTCTACAGTAGAGTCTTGATTATCGGTGTGTTGTGCACCACATCTATAATCGGAGGTGCAGGACATTTAGGATTAGTTTCCATTCTTCTCTTTCTAAGATCGTGCGATAGAGTTGTCTTATTAGGTTGAATCCTCTCGACCTATTCTTATGAAACGATTATGCCTCACCGGAGCGACCAGGGCCCGAAGGGCAAAGCGGCGGCGAGGCTGCTAGAGGTACAGAGGGTTACGGGACTCGGGCACGAACTATGCACGAGGTAGTAGGCGAGGCGGCGAGTTCGGCCGTGCGGCGATTAGAGGCGAGGCGGCGGTAGCTCGAAGGTTCGTGCAGCCTCGATCCGCGGCCGAGCGAGTTTAGAGATTATGGAGAAGCGGTCGGGCTATTGGCCCGACATAGTGTTAGGCGTGGCAAGCGAGCAGTATCTAACCCTAGAGCGATTTGCGGATCGGGATTTTACGGGTTGTCATCCGCCCGAGTTTTATGGTTCGAGTGCGAGGAGGATCCGCGAGTTCGTTCGGCGACTACGGACTATGCGAGTTCTTAAGGCTTGGAGACGAGTGCATTATACTAGCCTCTTCTGGGTTCTGCGATATTGCGTTGAACTGGTTTGAGTCATGGAGTCTTGACGAGAGGGGATGATGCTCTTCCGGTGTTTGGGAGGAGTTCACAGAGGCCTTTATGGATCATTTTTGCCTCACCGAGATGAGGAGGGCCGCGTAGATAGATTTTTGACCTTGAGGCAGAATGGAAGGACTATCGGGAGTATAGCACGAGTTTGACTCCTTGGCGAGCATGCGCACACCATTGTAGCTAACATGGCGAGATAGAGTTCATCGTTATATGATGGGGCTAGGCCGTCGTATGATTCTTGCATGCTTGGGGTGGCTCTTGGCCGATATGGACATTGCTAGGATGCGAGCCTATGCGCGAGGATAGAGGATAGAGAGAGGAGGATCAATTTGACTCGAGCGGCCAGAGGGCGAACATCGTGGTCTCGAGCGATTTTAGAGGCGGGCGGTCTCGGCCAGACTAGGTCTACATTGCGGCCCGGCGAGTGCTCCTCCACGATTTTCGGCGAGGTTTTCACGACCACGGGAATGCGAGGCCGGTCAGTCTCTAGAGCCAGAGTCTCGGGGAGATGGGGTTCCAGATAGTCGAGGCCACCTTTGCCTCGTCGCCCGATGTGGTAGGTTACATTACGGGGTATGTCGCGCGATGCGGTGCTTGTTTTCTTGTGGTCGTCTAGGCCATATGTTAAGAAGAATGTCCTTATAGAGGGTCTGGTGGGACAACACGATCTTTGGATCGATTGCGGGTTCTTCGCCTTGATAGCTAGACAGGATGTCCATGCGACAGTAGTGGCAGGTCATGGTGGAAGTTCGACTTTAGCGGTCCTTTGAACCGCCTATATGGTTTCGGTATGTCCTTGACCCTTTAGAAACTTGTATGCATGATAAAGTTGTGGTATGTTTAAGTTTTATGAGCAGTTATATTGAGACTATGTATATGTTAGAAGGAGTTGGAAGTACGAAAAGATAATCTCTTTTGGGCTTATGATGGACGGATAAACATGTGCGAGGTACTAGGGCCATGTGTGGCATTATTAGTATGTCGGGATTGTGAAAGGAAATTATGTCGCCAATTATAAGTTTGACTCCGAAAAGAACATTCGGGGACGAATGTATCTCAGGGGGGAAGAATGTTACACCGTATTTACGGACATGTTTTAGAACGTACGTGAGAACTCGTAAGTGTTAAAATTTGAGACTTGTAAAAGTTTATTGGAAATTATGAATTTGTCGGAAAACGTATTATTATGACGAATGGGAGGGAGACACGTGTCACCCCCCCTTTAGAGAGCTTGGGCGAAAATGCCATGGACTAAATGGTCATTTGACCTTTGGTAGGATGATTAAGTCTTGCAACTTGTAGCATGAGAGAATTGACCAAGTCAATGACCCCACTTAGACTTGATATTTAGTAGAAACTCATCCAAACCTCACAAGTGTTCTAATCTACACCCTCCAATGTTTTATATATTCATCCACATTGCAAGACTAGTTCCATACTTAGAAAAATTTCCACAAATATTGTGCTACACCTTTAGGAGCTCTCGGCCAAGCTCACTCCAAGAAGAAAAAAATTGTGTTCCATGTCCAATAATCTTCCCACTTTAAACCAAGGTTCCTAAGTGTAGTGTAAGCATATCTCAATAGAAAAATCTCGGAAAAAGATAGTTTTCGGGTTAGTCGCAAAGTGAAAACCTAGTGGCTTTCTAGGTTTTGGATTGGAGGTTTGAAGGAAAGTTGTTGGTATTGTTCTAAGGGTCTCAAGTAGCGGATTGAAGTGTCTTGAAGAGTCTCTAAGTTGCTAGGGGCGACTTGGTTGGAATTGGATTAAGAATCGTTGAGGTATAATCTTGTTCTTTGAAAGTATTACAAGATTATTTATTTTGTTGTTAGCTTTACTTGTTGCTAGCATGAAGTATGTGTTGAAGTTTATAAGGATTATAGATCGATTGTAGTCTTGGAAATTCGAAATGAAATGTAGGCCATGTTAAGATGGATTACAATTTGATCGTTATTAGAAATCGTCGCATGTTACTTACTTAAAGATTTTGGTTGTTATAATCAAATGCGACTTGATATCATGTTATGCTACCAATTTGGATTGAAATGGAAATTGGATAAGAATTGGTATTGTTGAACTCAAGGTGGCCGAAATTGTACTTATAGTTGTAATAGTTTGTTATTCATTTGTATTGGACTACCTTATAGATTGTGGTGAGCCAATTGGGGCTGTTTGGTTATTGTATTCGGCCTTGAAAAAGGTGGCATAGTAGTAGAAACAAAAGAGGTGCTGTCCGATTTTCCGTAGAATTTGGCGACTTAGCACTTAGAATATTCTACGTTTGAAGTAAGAGGTTAATGGACGTATTGTGACCATGATAGGTTGAAGAACTAAGTATAGCGTATCCTACTTGAAGAATGGGATAGCTCAAGGTTGAAGTACTTTGGAGCATTTTGCTACTTGTCGACAATCGTCGCGAGGTATGTGAACCTCTTCCTTCCTTTGGCATGATTCTATGTATGGAATATACCTGTGGTATCATTTCATGTTTCCTGTTACTCTTAGAAGTTAAGAGGTAGTTGTATGATCTACTCTATGTAGAACTTTTCCTATCTTTAAGCATGACTAGTTGCACGTATGTAGTACGGTGAGCGTCTGAACTTTGACATTCTTTGCTAGCCTTATAAAATGCCAAGTCGGGTGAGTTAGGAAGGTAACTCACTTCTTTGAAAATATTAAGGATGTCTTAAGTCTTAGTAAAGTTAAGGGACTTGAAGAGTTTTGAAGTATGTGATACTTGTTCCGTTTTAAGCGTATAAGTCCTTGGATAGGAAATTGTTTTTGACTAAGGCATAAAGTGAATATAACGGCTTTATGGGAAGTTAGTTATAGTTGCTTTATGGAAAGATAAATGACTTGTTTTTAATGAAAAGGCAACTTGATTTTAAGGCATCAATTGCCTAAGGTTTTATAATAAAGGAGTCACTTGAGTTCAAAAGGTTAAGAGACTAATTGTATTTTTGAAAGTTAAGAGAATTGATTTGAAAGTATTTAATACTTGGTTTCAAAAAGTAGAAGTCTCTTGGTTATAAAAGGAATGAGTTGGTCTAAAACCATAAAGGGTTATAACGGCTTTATGGGAAGTTGGTTATAACGGCTTTATGGAAGGTTAAAAGAATGGTTTTCTTGATAATGTAAGTAATGAGATGATTTGAAATAAAGAAGGCAAAGCTGTTTTAAGGTACCGATTGCTTAGGGTTTTTAAGAAAGAAGTCACTTGTTTTAGAAAGCGGTAATTGTATTTCTAAAAGGTATTGTGACTTGTCTTGAAAGGTGGATAGGACTTGATACTATAGTTGTTAGTATCTGGCGGTATACCTTCACGCGAGACTATATGACATTATCGACCCAGAATGGGTCGGGCGATACCTTGCAGGCGGACTATATGACATTATCGACCCGAGAATGGGTCGGGCGATATACCTTTGCGCACTATATGACATTATCGACCCGAGAATGGGCGGGCGATATACCTTTAGGCGCAGACTATATGACATTATCGACCGGAATGGCGGGCGATACCTGCAGGCGCACTATATGACATTATCGACCGAGAATGGGCGGGCAAGATACCTTTACGAGCGGACTATGTGACCTTGATCGCGTCCCAGTTGGGCGGGTAGTGTAGTGCCCTCCTAAAGGGCGGATTATACTTATGAAAGATAAGTAAGTTATCTGATAATGAACTTAATGATTTTCCTAATCGTATGCGTAAGAATGTGGCTATAGCTTTTTATGAGAATGAAAAAGATAATAAGGTGCGATTAAGTTCATAAGTAGTAATGACACGGCAGGAGCTGGTATGTATTTTTATACTTGTCCTTGTCATTCTTTTATCTGATTATGATTTGTTTCTTGACGTTATTTTTGTTCCATATTAAATTTTTGTTATCGACCCCGCCGAAGTGCGTTAAATGCCGCGAGTTTAGGTACCCAGGTTGGCGATCCTTGCTCTTAGGATCTCGGTTCAGTTTTTGAGAGAAAGCTCCATTTGCTCCGGAGGCTTAGCTCTTGGTACGGTGTTCCCTGAGGTAGTAGATTCATGTATATTCAGGGGTATGGCGGGGCCCTGTCCACGATTATTACGTTAAAACTCTTAGAAGTCTGTAGTCACATTTGTGGGTCGGTTTGTAAAGAAATGAGGCAAGCTGCTTGGTTGTATATATTTATGTCGGGAAGGTAGCCACTATCGGCTAACTTTGTTGTTTTACATTGTTTTATTTTATAAGGTTCATGTATGTTCGCTGATTATCTCTCGATGTATCTCGGTAAGGTGCCCGGGTAGGGCACGATCGCGATCCCGGTCAGTCGTGACACCCCGAATGTAAGTACCTACAACGACGGACTATACGAATAAGCCTCTGGAGAAGCGGAGCTTCCCAAACGCTGAGCGTGACCACTATGAGCGAGGATCAACATCGGTGTACCTCTACTGCGGCATGAACGCGGCCGGAGTCGGTCTACAACAGTACCAAGTATGTGGCCCGAAAATCGTAAATGAAATCATAGTAGTCTATATAAAGCAGGAGACATATATGATAACCAAACTACAGTTCACAATAAATAAGCAGTCATGTCAAGTCAGGGACTCACGCCCTCAAAGTCATCACTTAAACATAATTATGGGTCTCACGCCCACAACATCAATCATGCCCGTGGAATACCTTCCTCACTGTCGGCAGTCTATGATATAAAAGCACCAAGGAATACACATGAACACCAGGTCCCACCTGTGTCATAATAAAACCGTACGGGGTAAGTACGAAGGCATAGCCGACTTGTTACACCACGTAATTACAGGACATGTTTTAAGAACGTACGTTAGAACTCACAAGTGTTAATATTTGAGACTTGCAAAAATTTATCGGAATTATGAAATTTTCGGAAAACGTATTATTGTGACGAATGGGAGGGCGACATGTGTCACCCCCCTTAATGTTTCCTTGGACGAAAAATAGCATGGCTAAGATGGTCATTGACCATAGTCTTTTATGACTAAGTCTTCCAAGTTGTGAGCTTGAGTTTCTTGACCAAGTCAAAGGACCCACCAAGTCTTGATATTTTATAAGACTACATCCAAGCCTCACAATTGTTCATATCTTGACCCTCCATGTCCCTTTATATTACTACTAGTAGCAAGAGAGAACCAACACTTAGAAAAAATTTCACAAAAAATTGAAGAACATAGAGCAAAGCTCTCGGGTTCCCTTGAAGAAAAAAAAGAAAATCTTTGTTCCTTGTTCTTTTAGCTCCCCACTTTAAACCAAGGTTCTTAAGTGTATTGTAAACATATCTCAATAGAAAAATCTTGGAAAAAGATGGTTTTCGGGTTAGTCGCAAAACGAAAACCTAGATGTCTTTCTAGGTTTTGTTTGGAGATTTGAAGGATAATTGTTGGTGTTGTTCTAAGGGTCTCAACAAGCGGATTGAAGTGTCTTGGAGAGGCTCTAAACTACTAAGGAGCGACTTCGGATTGGAGTTGGATTAAGAGTCGTTGAGGTATAATCTTGTCTTTTAAAGTGTTACAAGATTATATATTTATATTGTTGTTGTTAGCTTTACATGTTGCTAGCATGAAGTCGTTATATTGAAGTTTATAAGGATTATGGATTGATTATAGCCTTGGAAATCCGAAATGTAATGTAAGCCATGACTAAGTTGGATTACAATTTAATCGTTGTTAGAATCGTCGCATGTTATTGACTTGAAGATTTTGGTAGTTATAACCAAATGCGACTTGATATCATATTATGCTACCAATTTGGATTGAAATGGAAATTGAATAAGAATTGGTATTGTTGAACTCAATGTGGCCGAATTTGGACTTGTAGTTTGTATTAGATTGTTATCGTTTGTGGGGCGGAATTTTACACGTCTAGTAGGCGTGTAATCCCCTATTGATTTATTGCTTTGATTGTGCCTTAAATGTGGCGTGTTTGGTTATTGTATTCGGCCTTGAAAAAGGTGGCAAAGTTAGTAAAAACAAAGGAGGTGCTGTCCGATTTTCCGTAGGATTTAGCGACTTGACACTTATAATATTCTACGTTTAAAGTAAGGCTTTAATAGACGTATTGTGAATATTATAGGTTGACATACTACGGGCGGGACTTTGTACTTGGCAAGTGGTTTGACCCGGCGAGGTATGTAGAACTTTTCCTATCTTTTGAGCATGACTAGTTTCACGTATATAGTACGGTAGACATACAAGACTTTGACATTCTTTACTAGCTTTATGAAATGCCAAGTCGGGTGAGTTAGGAGATTAACTCACTTCTTTGAAAATATTAAGGATGTCTTAAAGTTTTATTAAAGTTAAGGGACTTGAAGAGTTTTAAAGTATGTGATACTTGTTTCGTTTTAAACGTATAAGTCCCTTGGATAGGAAATTGTATTTGACTAAGGTATAAAGTGAATATAACGACTTTATGGGGAGTTGGTTATATTGACTTTATGGAAAGATAAATGACTTGATTTATGGAAGGCAATTCGATTTTAAGGCATCAATTGCCTAAGGTTTTATAAGAAAAGGAGTCACTTGATTTAGAAACTTAACTTTATTTCTAAGGGTGTTGTGACTTACCTTGAAATGTAATTTGGACTTGATACTACGATTAATAGTATCTTGGAAGTTTTCTATTAAAAAGAGTCATTTGTTTTAAAGAGTAGAAGTACGTAGTACTTGGGTTAAATTCCTGGATTTTTATAAAAGACATGTTAGTGCCTTAGGTAAACCAAAATGAGTGTATATAAACAAGAATAGTAAGAAGTTAGGGGATTTCTTGACTTGCTTATATATTGTATGATAAGCCGGTAGTGCTTATGTTATGTGTGATAGCCGGATTTGTGCTAGTGATATATTATTCGTTGCGGGGTCATTCCCCGGGATTGTGGCATTGCATATTTCCGTGGATTTGCTACCCACGATGCGAGGAATACCTCATGCGAGTCCGTAAGGGCTTATGCGGTGAAATAGTCCCGTGCGGCGGGTCCGACCTATCGCGAGGAATACCTCGTGCAGTGCATGAGGTTTATGCGGGTGAAATAGTCCCATGCGAGGAATACCTCACGCGGGTCCACTGGACCTATGCGGGTGAAATAGTACCAGGAGTAGGATTTCAATCCTATTTTTCGTTGTAAGTATACCCCTATTTTACTCTCATTGTTAGTAAGGCACAGTGTACTGTAATTTGACTATCATACATGTCTCCGGCTTTGTTTTAGACTTATAATGTAATTACAGTATTTTCCAGTTTTACATACTTGGTACATATTGTGTACTGACCCCCTTCCTCGGGGGCTGCGTTCATGCCGCAGGAAAGGGTAAGCAGGTGGTGGATCCTCATTCCTAGGATCACTTATCAGACTTCAGAAGCTCCATTTATCCGGAGGCTTGTCTTTTTTTGGTACAGTCTTTTCCCTGGTGTTGTAGATTTATGTACATTCAGGGGTATGGCGGGCACTGTCCCCACGATTATTATTCCTAAGTGCGTATTCACTTTGTGGTTGGGTGTAGACGATTGTATAGTTGTACTTTTGAGTATGTTTATATTATGAAAAGCGGCACTATTCGGCTAGCACAGGATGTTATTGTTTACATATGTTTTTTTGTTGTGTATGTTCCGCTGCTATTCTCTGATGTATACCTGAACAGGGTGCCTAGGTAGGGCACCAGTCGCGGACCCGGGGGCGGGTCGTGACACGACTACTAAAACCCACAGTACCAACAAGGTCATAAACTGTATCACGAGGTCTGTCTAGACCGCCACATGATCGAAGCTGGACACTCGCCCGCAGTATCAAATGTGCGCGTCTAATCCTGGAACTTCCCTGACTCGCATAGGCCACTCACATAGGCCGCATGAGGTATTCCCGCATCGGTAGCTACTCCGGCATCGTCACTGGACTCGCGATCGCGCGTAGCCACGTAGACGCATGACCACAAAGGCGCACACTAACACGGAACTCGTAGCTCGCGTAGGTCCCTGGACCCGCATGAGGTATTCTCGAATCATAGTCCCAGACTGCCTGAGTATACCCCGCATCAGAGGGCAGCTTAACCCCTGGTATCATGTCAAGAGGTGAGTGGTACAATACTATCATAATGGCTTATCTTTAAACAACATAAGCACAATCAAGGGAAACCCCTTTACACAAATATCACAAGATACTAACACACGTAGCATCCTAACATGTTTACTTATCAAATCAACAAGAAAGTATTACAAGGCTATCACAAACCAACACAATCAAGTTATTCACACAAGGTACCTTCTACTTTATGTTAACAAGTTCGGGTTTTTATCTCCAAAGTACTTCATACATTAACTCTTTAAAAGATCCGTTAATTTCACAAAAGTCACACAATACCCGTAGTATAAAAATAGAGTGACTATCTTTTTAAGTAAACCAAAACACTTCCCTT
The DNA here is from genome assembly GCA_029844215.1 of Przewalskia tangutica. Taxonomy (NCBI): domain Eukaryota; kingdom Viridiplantae; phylum Streptophyta; class Magnoliopsida; order Solanales; family Solanaceae; genus Przewalskia; species Przewalskia tangutica. Next base: position 97,201,313 of record CM056729.1, read on the forward strand.
TGTAAAATCAAGTAACAACATTATTTTCCAAACGTTCAAGTTTTCCTAATTTCAAATGTTCAAGTTTCTCATTTTCGAAAGGTTTCGTAGTTCATAGTTTTAATCACTTAATAATATAATTCTCTTTTAAAACAATCTGAGAAACATATGCCTTATGTGTGAGTAGGTTATTCTTGTTCATAACAATCTTATTAAAGCAGCCATGATCTAGGAAATGTAATATCATTTTGTCTCATCTTAGCTTCTATGCAGATGGAGGTTTCTACTGGTTTTAATAATACTTTATTAGTCAATACATTTCCCTTTATTAACGCTGTTGTGGTTTGTTCGATACTTATTCTGATTTCCGAAATCAGTAAAACATTATTCCTTTTAAAAACCAAGTACTCATTACTCACGAATGAGGTTTCACACTTTTTAACAAAATTCATATTAATTTGATTAGGTCAAGTCTCTTATCTTTTAAGATCAAGTCTCTTAACTTCTAAAATCAATAAACCATTCTTTTTATCTCTCTTAAGTCGTTATACCTAACTTCCCATAAAGCTAGTATAACTCTTAAGCTTTTAAAACCAAGTATTACTCTTCTTTCAAAAAGGTTTCTTAATTCTTTTGAAATACTTCAAGATTCTTATTATTTAGACTCAAGTCAAAAGACATCGCAGTAAAACCACGTTCAGTTAACACACGTACGTCTACCGTACTAGATATATATTCTTTAAACATATCATGCTCAAGAGGATAGGAAGAATCACATACCTCGCGACGATTATCGACTATTAGCAAAACGCTCCACCGCTATAACCCGGCTAGCCTTGTCCACCTTTCAAGTAGAACACGCTACTCGCAGTACTTCAACCTATAACGGTTATATAAGTCTATCAATGTCTAGACTACTCTGTAGAACATTCTAAGCAGAGGCTTCTCTATTCTACGGAAAATTGGGCGTGACCACTGCAGTTAAGCTACACAAGTCTACTGTAAATACAGTCCTATGTAAGTACAGTTTAATCTTCTTCTTTAATATTCTTCTGATGTGATTTCAGTTCAATTCTCTTCTGTAATATCCTTCTATGAATCTTATATTCATTTCTATACTACTACAGTATGTAATTTCCAATTACAATAGAAGGACAAGAGTATTTACCTCGGTAAGCCCAAAATTATCCAAGTTTAAATGTCGATCCTGAGCAACGTTTAGCTCCTACTCTGGGCGCTCCAACCCGCTCCAAACAACCCTTAGAAGTTCTACGCAACTTCTTCTTAATACTTCAACCGGCTATGAAGATTTTCCTTAGGGTTTCGTTTTGTGACTGAAGGGAAGTATAATAGTATTTCTGGGCTTTTGGTATAGGGGAAACCTTGGAATACTACAAGGTATTTTGGAATAGTAACAATACTTAGAAAATACTTTTCTACCAAGGGGGGGGGGGGTATTTATACGAGACAACACTCAAGAGGGGGGGGTACTCTCGGCCGAGGCCTTCTCAAGGGGGAGGGGGAGGCTTTGGACGAAAACTTATCAAAGCGGGGAGAGGGATTTTCAAGACTTAGAAAATGTTTAAGGGATGAAGAAGTCTTCAACTCAAGGGGGGTATTTATAGGGAAATCAAAGGCCAAGATTAAGACAAGTGGTGGGCAAGTGGAGGGTCAAGATTTGGACAAGTGTTTGTGGGTCCCACTTGCACATCTACTACACAAAATATCCTACCTAACCCTTGACCAAAGGAAAGGCAAAAAACGTGCCCAAGGTCGTCCACTAGGCCGCCCACTTGAGGGTGACAAGTGTCGCCCTCTCGTTGGTCCAAAATATTTCATCTCTCGGAAAAATCCGCAAAAATTATTAATGTTGCAACCGTAATTTTCCCTTCGCAAAGTTTGGAAAACGTTTCGTCGGAAAACAATTCTTTTCGTGGGTTGTGAACAAAATTTCGTCCCTTGCCTAACTTAAGGCTTAAACTTTTATACGTACGCCCTCACGTACATACTCTGGAAATACGGGGTATAACAATGCACTGCCAGCCGTATGGGACGAGTTCTCAGGGGCATTTCTTGCGCATTTCTTGCCTCCACAGATGAGAAGGGCTCGGGCCGACAGATTTTTGATGTTGAGCGGGCCGGGCGACGGTTGGAGTACAATGTGGAGTTTGACTCATTAGCTTCGATGCGTCCCGCATTAGTAGCCGCATGGAGGGCGAGTGCACCGCCACGCCACGGGCTCGATGACTACTTGGCGAGGCTTGTTGGTGTAGCTCTTCAGGGCATGGACATTGCCCGCACGCAGCTTATGCACTTGGATGTGAGGCGGAGGTCGGCGGAATGACCGAGATCGCGAAGAAGGCGAGCAATGAGGTCCTTTGGTAACTTTCGAGGCGGACCGCCTCAGCAGCAGGTTAGTTATGCACCTCCGCCAATACAGAATGGTCCTCCACAGTCTTCAGGACGTTCGTGGTATTCGGGAGCTGGTCGGGGCTTCTGGTTCACAGGTATACATGGGTTCTAGCCAGTCGGGTTCATGTTTCCCTCAGTGTGCACGATGTTGCAGGCGTCATCCCGGGGAATGTCGTCTTTATACTGGTGCTTGTTTTGCCTGCGGCCGTCAGGGCCATGTGACGAGAAACTGTCCTAATAGGAAGGATACAGGTAAAATGACGCAGCCTACCGGGTCAGTGGCAGGTTCATCGCCTTCTATAGCTATGCGCCCTGCAGGGCAGGATTATGATTAAAGCGACGAAGGGAAAGTGAAGCAGATGATACAGGTATATTCTTACCCCTCTAGAGACTAGTATGCGTTGATGATTTGATGAAGTGCTAAGTATTATGTTCAGATAGCATTATGTTAAAACTGTGTTTAGAAAACATGGTTAGTTAGAAGGGTAAGATTGGGGACAGGGAAATGGTGAGCCTTAGAATATTATACGTAGAGACCTTAGATGCGAGGCCATCTTGAGTAAAAGATTTATTTTATGTTGACCTTTATCGGAGTGCATAGTATACGTGCGTTATATTTGCGTGATAAGTCCCTGAGTGGTATGAAATGAAAGAGGGTAGTTGAGCTAAGGAGACCACTAGGTTTTCGTGACTTGATTAGTGAGATTGTTCCGGATCGGGGGAACAAGAGTTTGGCGCGATAGCGGGTCGGGTTGAGGACCGATCGCGGGTCAACCCGTGGCCGGTTATGTGGTGGGGTCAGTTCGGGGTGGTCCCGCCAGGTGGTAGGGTCACGAGGGCGCTAGGCCCAAGTTTAGATGACCGTTGTACGAGTTCGTGGATGCGTTCGACCAATAGTCGGGCCGATGAGATCAGCCCATCTTGTCTTTCAGTCAGGATTGTTTACTCGGCGGAGGGTTATGCGAGATGTTATATATCAGGAAGGTTGTAAGGCTGCACGGGGTTCCTAATTTTTAACTTATGACGGCAATGAGCCCGTTATGGCTATTTCTTTTACGGAGGTTTTACGGCGGGGTTAGGAACTCGGTGAGTCTCGATGTGCATTCACCCTCAGGCCAGTGTTTTTGATTTCAGTGGTGGCAGCGAGGATTATGTGCCTCTTGTTGAGTGAGTATCACTATAGCTACCATTTCAGTATTCGGATGTCGCCTTATGAAGGCTTGTATGGGCGGAAGTGTAGGTTGTCGGTCGATTGGTTCGATGTTGGCAAGGTTCAGATAGTTGGTCCATACTTGATCCAGCAGGGTGTGGATAAGGTGGAGCTTATCCAGAAGAAGTTATTGGCAGCTCGGAGTCAACAGAAGTCGTGCGGATAGTCGGCATCGACACTTGGAGTTCAGGTTGACGGTGGGAGCTTTTGTGATGTTAGATGTGATTCCTCGTGGACTTGGATGTAAGTATTTGCGCGTGTGTTGTTCTGTGGCTATGTGTTAAGTTGTGAGGGACTTTATCGTTATCTGTCTTGAGAAGAAACATTCGGGACGAATGTTTCTAAGGAGGGGAGAATGTTATACCCCGTATTTCCAGAGTATGTATGCGAGGACGTATGTACAAATATATTCAAGCCCTAATTAGGTTAAGGATGAAATTGTGAACTTTCGACGGAAAAGATTCCGAACCTTGTTAAGGAATTCTACGTTTTTAATATTTTAACTGATTACGGATTTTTCCGAGAGACGAAATATTTTGGACCAATAGGAGGGCGACATGTGTCACCCTTAGTTGGCATGGGTTGGACGAAAATGTTGGGCTTGTGGACAAGTCAAATGGTCAAGTCTTGGAAGATATTTCTTTGGGTGAGTGGGAGTAGGTGAGGGACGATTTTGTGGGCAAGTGGGGGGCTTGCCTTGGGCGTTTTTTTGTGCCTAGTGGAAGGCCACATGGCTCTTTGTTGTGGGGGACATATTTCTCAATGTTGTGGTGGACATATGTCCCAAGGTTGTGGAGGACACTTGGTTGGAAGACCTCACTCTTCACATGGATCCAAATCTACACCCTCCATTTGTTTTAATCTTGGCCCTTGGTGGTTCTATAAATACCCCCCCTCTTGTGCAAGACTTCTTCATCCACAAAACAATTTCCAAGTCTTAAAATCCTTCCCCCTTTGTAGTAAAGCTTTCGTCCAAACCCCCCCCCCCCCTCCCCCTTTGTGAAGCCCTCGGCCGAAACACCCCCCCTTTCCTAGTTGTTCTCGTCGAAATACCCCCCCCCCTTGGTAGAAAAGTATTCTCCAAGTATAGTTACTATCCCAAAATACCTTAGCCAAATACCTTGTAGTATTCCAAAATCACCTCTATACTAAAAGCCCAGAAATACTACCTTATATCTATTAGTCACTAAACGAAACCCTGGGGAAATCTTCATAGATGGTTGAAGTATTAGGTAGAAGTTGTTTAGAAACTTCTAAGGGTTTCTTGGAGCTATCGGAGCGTGCAGAATAGGAGCTAAACCTTGCTCAGGATCGACATATATCTTGGATAATTTTGGGCTTGTCGAGGTAAATATTTGTCCTTCTATTGTAATTGGAAATTACATACTGTAGTAGTGTAGAATTGAGTATAAGATATATAGAAGGATGGTATAAAAGAAGAGAATTGAACTGTACTTACATAGGACTGTATTCTGATGAGACTTGTGTAGTTGTGGTAGGGAAATCTGCCCAAATTTCCATAGAATAGAGAATACCTTAGAATGTTCTATAGAGTAGTCTAGACGTTGATAGACGTATATGGCCATTATAGGTTGAAGTTCTGCGAGTAGCGTGTTCTACTTGAAGGGTGGACAAGGCTAGCAGGGTTATAGTACGGTGGAGCGTTTTGCTATTTGTCGATAATCGTCGCGAGGTATGTGAACCCCTTCCTATCCTTTCTAGCATGATGTTTTGTAAACTATGTAAAGTGCAGACGTACATGTGCTAAATGAATTTGGTTGGTTTAAAACATAAAGTGTTATAATAGCTTTATGGGAAGTTAGTTATAACGACTTTATGTAGGTAAGAGAATGGTTTATTGATTTTAGAAGTTAAGAGACTTAATCTTGAAAGATAAGAGACTTGACTTAATTGAATTGATATGAAAGTTGTTAAGAAGTGTGAAACCTCATTCGTGAGTAATGAGTACTTGGTTTTTAAAGAATAATGTTCTACTGAATTCGGAAATGAGAATAAGTATCGAACAAACCACTGCAGCGTTAATAAAGGAAAATGTATTGACAAATAATTAATTATATTAAAACCAGTAGAAAACTCCATCTGCATAGAAGCTAAGATAAGACAAAATTGTATTACATTTCCTAGATCATGACTGCTTTAATAAGATTGTTATGAACAAGAATAAACTACTCAAACATAAGATATATGTTACTCTTTTTGTTAAAAGAAGAAATTACGTTGTTAAGTGATTAGGACTATGAACTATGAAATCTTTCGAAAATAAGAGACTTAAGTATTTAAAAATATGCAACTTGAACTTTTGGAAAAGAATGTTGTTACTTGACCTTAAAAAGGGAAAATGTGTTGGTTTAAAAAGAAGACATGGGATTATCTTAATCTGTCTTAAAAGAGGGTTTAAATGTTATACGATTCTTTACCGAGTCCCATGGGATGGGCCGGGACATGTATTCCATACGATTCTTCACCGAGTCTCATGGTATGGGCCGGGACATGTATTCCATACGATTCTTCACCGAGTCCCATGGGATGGGCCGGGACATGTATTCCATACGATTCTTTACCGAGTCCCATGGGATGGGCCGAGACATGTATTCCATACGCTTTCACCGAGTCCCATGGGATGGGCCGGGACATGTATTCCATACGATTCTTCACCGAGTCCCATGGGATGGGCCGGGACATGTATTCCATACGATTCTTTACCGAGTCCCATGGGATGGGCCGGGACATGTATTCCATACGATTCTTCACCGAGTCCCATGGGATGGCGGGACACGTATTCCATACGATTCTTCACCGAGTCCGTGGGATGGGCGGGACATGTATTCCATACGATTCTTTCACGAGTCCCGTGGGATGGGCGGGACATGTATTCCACACGCTTTCACCGAGTCCCGTAGGATGGCGGGGCGTGTATTGCATACGATTCTTTACCGAGTCCCATGGGATGGGCCGGGACATGTATTCCATACGATTCTTCACCGAGTCCCATGGGATGGGCCGGGACATGTATTCCATACGATTCTTCACCGAGTCCCGTGGATGGGCGGGACATGTATTCCATATGATTCTTTCATCGAGTCCCACGGGATGGCGGGACATGTATTCCATACGATTCTTTCACCGAGTCCCGTAGGATGGGCCGGGACATGTATTCCACATGCTTTCACCGAGTCCCATGGGATGGGCCGGGACATGTATTCCACACGCTTTCACCGAGTCCCATGGGATGGGCCGGGATATGTATTCCACATGCTTTCACATCGATTCCCATGGGATGGACCGAGACATGTTATACGGTTTATATCCAGACTGTCGGCAGTGAGGAAGGAGTTCCACGGGCATGAGGGATGACTTGAGGGCGTGAGTCCCTGACTTGACATGATCGCTTTTATGTTGTGAATCGTAGTTTGTTATCATACATGTCTCTGCTTTATATAAAGCGTTATGATTTCATTCTGATATTTTCGATTTCACATACTTGGTACTGTTATCGACCTCGCCGGGCTGCGTTCATCTGCGGTAGAGGTACACCGATCGTCGATCCTCGCTCATAGGATCACGACAAAGTTTTGGGAAGCTCTGTTTCTCCGGAGGCTTATCTTTGGTATAGTCCCCTGTCATTGTAGGTACTTACATTCAGGGGTATGGCGGGGCCCTGTCCCGTCATAGTTGTTGTAAGAATCTTAGAGGTCTGTAGTACTGTTGTGGGTAGGGTTTGTAAAAGGGATGTAACTGTTCAAGTTTTTATATGCATATGCCGAAAGGCAACTTTTCTCAGATAAACTGTTTCTCACTTCATATTGTTTCATGTCTTGTTTTATATTCCGCTGGTTACTCTGATGTATGTCTACTTGGGTGCCCGGGTAAGGCACCAGTCATGGGCACGGGTTCGGGTCGTGACAAAAGTGGTATCAGAGCAGTTAATCCTCGGAAAGTGTCTACAGACCGTGTCTAGTTGAGTCTTGATTATCGATGTGTTGTGCACCACATCTATAATCAGGAGGCCGCAGGACATTTAGGATTGGTTTCCATTCTTCTCATTCTGAGATCGTGCCTTACAGCTGTGTTATAAGTTGGACCCCTCTGACGTATTTCGTTTTTACCAGTTATGCCTCCGCGCAAGGCAACCCGGGCCCAGAAGGGCAAGGCAGCCGAGGGAGTTTCTAGTAGGACAGAGAATGCAGGCGCAGCCCTGGCCATTACCGAGATAGTGCTTGACGGCGAGTTTTGCGACGCCCGGCCAGCAGAGTTTAGAGCGGCGATGGTGCTGAGACCTGATACTGAACCTCCGATTCCACAACTGGAAGCGAGAGAGATGGGTTACAAAGAGATGGCCCGATTCGGCGGGATTGTGGCGAACATGAGATAGGTTGGATCGGCAGTTCAGTGCCCGTGGTTCACCCGAGATCGGACGATTTGAGACTACGGGATTTTCCGAGTTATATCCCGCCGAGTTTTATGGGTCGAGGCGAGGGCGATCCGCGGTGTTCATCAAGCGATTCTGAGATCGCGAGAGTGATCAAGGCTTGAGAGACCAAGTCGGTGGTCTTAGGTTCGCATCACCGTGTGATCTGCGATGATCGGTTTGATTCGTGAGGTCCGGGAGAGTATGCCGCCGGTAGTATGGGACGAGTTCTCAGGGGCATTTCTTGCGCATTTCTTGCCTCCACAGATGAGAAGTGTTACACCCCGTAAATTCAAGGAGTTAATATAAGAACATACCAAGGAATTATAAGATTAAAAGTTGAAAGATAAGTTGGAAAACATGTGTTGGACGGATTTTGAGTTTACCTTGGAGTGTTGTACCCCCGTTGTTAAGAGTTTCGAGGTGTTTAAAAGCCTAATATATAGTTCGTTAAATCTAGATCCCAACGCAACAAACCGTTCGTCGATAGGACATCGGAGTCAAAAGTTATGGAAGTTTCAGGTTTGGTGCGCAGGCAGCGATTTCGGTTCGAAGTGCAGGCGCGGCGCGGAATGCGGTCGCGGCCGGTTGTTCTGGGGTCCGGGGTTTCAGCGCGCTGGCCGAATGCGCGGCGCCGAATCTGGAACTTTTCGGAAGTGGCGGCCGCATGGCGGCCATGGCGCCAAGGCGATTTTTCGCGATAAAGGCGAAAAGCAGGGATATTTTGTTTTAAAACCTATGGGAGGGTGACAAGTGTCCCTCCCATCCTTTTTATCAGAAAGTGGTCCTATTTTAGGGCCAAGTCTTGGAAGACTTGGCCATTCCATTCCATTTCATTTCAAACCCTCCCAAGAAAGATCCTCTCCCTTCTCTCTAGTTTTTGGAAGAAAACCTAGCCTAAGAGGAAATTGTTGGAGCGGCGGCAAGAAGGAAAAGTGTGGGTAAACTTGTGGGAAGCGCTGGTGGGCGATTTTGACGGAAAGAGGTGGAAGAAAAAGGGGCTTTTGTGGGTTATTCCTTAAGGTAAAAGTTTCCCCTTTTCTCTTGGTTATGAGCCTAAGGCTGTTATATGTTAGTAGTATAGATGTGAGCCTGAGGCTGTTATATTTTAGTGATTTAGAATTGAGCCTAAGGCTGTTATATTGTAGTAGTATAGAGTTGAGCCTGAGGCTGTTTTATTTGAATAGATTTGGATCTTGTTGTCTTGTTGAAGACGTCTAGGGCTAGATATCATGTTAGGCCTAAGAACTTGGATTGGAAAGAGTTGAAAGGGGTTTAGTATTGGTTTATTGTTGGCCAAGAATGGCATGGGAAGTATTGGTTTTGTTTTATATTATTGAGGGGCGGAATTTTACGCGTCCTGTAAAGGCGTGTAATCCCCTTTGTGGTTAGCTGAATTGTGTGCCTTAAATGTGGCGTTGGTTATTGAAATTCGGCCTTGAAAGAGGTGGCAAAGTTAGTAGAAACAAAGGAAGTGCCGTCCATATTACCGTAGAATTTAGGGACTTTGCACTTAGTTATTCTACGTTCGAAGCTAGAGTTTGATAGACGTTTTATGACCCTTATAGGATTGAAGTACTACGGTAGCATATTCTACTTAAGGGCGATAGTACTGTGGAGCATATTGCTAACCGTCGATAATCGTCGCGAGGTATGTGATTCTTCCTATCCTCTTCAGCATGACTATTTGTAAAATATATAGTGCGGTAGACGCACGTGTGTTAAAGGAATTTGATTTCCCTTTTGTGTCTTGACTTGATATGAAGTGTTAAGGGCTTCATTGTGTGGAAATAGTAGTAAAGTCTTATCCGTTAGTAACGGGTACTCGGTGGTTAAAGAATGAGCCCTATTGGTCTCATAAATGTTTATAGTGGTAAATGGATGGTTTAAAACATAAAGTGTTATAACGGCTTTATGGGAAGTTGTTATAACCACTTTATGTAGCTAAAAGAATGGTTTGTTGTTTTCAAAAGATAAGAGACGTGACTTGTAATTGACCTAAACGGTGTTGAAAAGTATAAAACCTCATTCGTGAGAAATGAATACTTGGTTTTTTTTAAAAAGAGTAATGTTACATAAATTTCGGAAATGGAAATAAGAATCGAACGAGCCAATGCAGCGTTAATAAAGGAAAAAGTAATGACGATTAATTATATTAAAACCAGTAGAAACCTCCATCTGCATAGAAGCTAAGATAAGACAAAATTGTATTACATTTCCTAGATCATGGCTGCTCGAATAAGAATTATTGAAATCAAGTTCTGATTTTCCTAAAAGTTTCAAAGTAAGGAACTCGATTTCTAAAAGAAAAGAGATTTAAGAATTGAAAGTGTTTTGGTTTAAAAGGAAGGCATGGTTTTGTCTTGTATTGTTTTAAAACATAAAGTGTTATAATAGCTTTATGGGGAGTTAATTATAACGACTTTATGAAAATAAAGAAATGGTCTCATTATTAGATTTAAAATGGTAACTTGATTTTGGGAAAAAGGAAGTAACTCGTTTTCAAATATTGAACTCCTTGCGATGGAAAAACATAAGTGACTTGTTTATAAAAGGTAGGAGTACCTTCATCTTTCAGGGGTTAAATACTTGGGTCTTTAAATGGTATACTTGACGTTGTGTTAAGAAGTAATTATAGTACCTTGAGTTGTGTGTAACTGGCCTATGCTTGTTGTGATAGCCTTGTTGTGCAAGTGTTTGGTTGTGTGCTACCGAGTCTCTCGATGGAGGGCCGGCTATCTGGTTGATTGATGGGCATACTGACACGTTGGGTAGCCCACGGGTATGTTCCCATTAGGAGTGTTATCTGGTTACTTGTTTGGACATACTGACACGTTGGGTAGCCCACGGGTATGCGTCCACAGTGAGTATTGTTTTGTTAGTTGTTTGGACATACTGACACGTTGGGTAGCCCACGGGTATGCTTCCACAGGGATTGTTATCTTGTTGACTCCTTTGGGCATACCGACACGTTGGATGGTCCACGGGTATGGGCCCACTAGGATGGTTCCATGGCCATGCTTATACCGAGGTGAGATGCCGGGGAATGTGGCCATTGTGTGGGTTAAATTCCCGGGTTGTATTTGAGTGATGACTTTACGGGCGTGAGTCCCTAACTTGACACGACTGCTTATATGTTGTGTACTGTAGTTTGGTTATCATACATGTCTCCTGCTTTATATAGACTATTATGATTTCATTTACAGTATTTTAGAGTTTCACATACTTGGTACTGTTATCGACCTCCGGAGTGCGTTCATGCCGCAGGTTGAGGTACATAGCTTGCTGATCCGCACTCTTAGGATCGCTGTTCGGTTCTCGGAAAGCTCCATATCTCCGGAAGCTTGTCCTGTGGTACGGTTCCCTGAAGTAGCAGTCTTTTGTTTATTCAGGGGCATGGCGGGGCCCTGTCCCGTCAGTATGGTTTTAAAAAATTCTTAAGTCCGTAGTAATCAAGTGGCGAGTTTGTAAGGAATGCTATTCAAGTTTTAATTTATGTACAAAAAGGTAACCGTTGGGTTAGCCTGCTTTCTTATTTCACTGTTTTCTTTCTTGAGTTTTACTTCCGCTGGTTTTTCTTTGATGTTGTATCACTGGGGTGCCCGGGGTAAGGCACCAGTCACGGGCCCGGGTTCGGGTCGTGACAAGAAGGGCTCGGGCCGACAGATTTTTGACGTTGAGGCAGACCGGGCGTACGGTTCGGGAGTACAATGTGGAGTTTGACTCATTAGCTCAGTACGTCCCCGCATTAGTAGCCGACATGGAGGACAGAGTGCACCGCTACGTCACCGGGCTCGATGACTACTTGGAAGAGGCTTGTTGGTGTAGCTCTTCATGGGCATGGACATTGCCCGCACGCAGCTTATGCACTTGGATGTGAGGCGGAGGGTCGGCGGAATGACCGAGATCGCGAAGGCGAGCAGCAGGTCCTTTGGTAACTTTCGAGGCGGACCGCCCAGAAGTTAGTTATGCACCTCCGCTTGTCTGAGTGGTCCTCCACGATCTTGACGCGTTCGGTATTCGGAGCCGGTGGGCTTCGTTCACGGTATACATGGGTTCTAGATCGGGTTAATGTTTCCCTCAGTGTGCACGATGTTGCAGGCGTCATCCCGGGGAATGTCGTCTTTATACTGGTGCTTGTTTTGCCTGCGGCCGTCAGGGCCATGTGACGAGAAACTGTCCTAATAGGAAGGATACAGGTAGAATGACGCGACCACGGTCGATGGCGTGTTCATCGCCTTCTATAGCTATGCGCCCTGCAGGGCAGGATTATGATTAAAGCGACGAAGGGAAAGTGAAGCAGATGATACAGGTATATTCTAACCCCATAGAGACTAGTATGCGTTGATGATTTGATGAAGTGCTAAGTATTATGTTTAGATAGCATTATGTTAAAACTGTGTTTAGAAAACATGGTTAGTAAGAAGGGTAAGATTGGGGACAGGGAAATGGTGAGCCTTAGAATATTATACGTAGAGACCTTAGATGCGAGGCCATCTTGAGTAAAAGATTTATTTTATGTTGACCTTTATCGGAGTGCATAGTATACGTGGGATATATTTGCGTGATAAGTCCCTGAGTGGTATGAAATGAAAGAGGGTAGTTGAGCTAAGGAGACCACTAGGTTTTCGTGACTTGATTAGTGAGATTGTTCCGGATCGGGGGAACAAGAGTTTGGCGCGATAGCGGGTCGAGTTGAGGACCGATCGCGGGTCAACCCGCGGCCGGTTATGTGGTGGTTCGGGTGGTCCTCCGGTGGTAGGTCACGAGCGCTAGGCCCAAGTTTAGATGACCGTTATGCGAGTTCGTGGATCGTTCGACCAATAGCGGGCCGATGAGATCAGCCCATCTTGTCTTCGATCGGGCCATTTTACTCGGAGGTTATGCGAGATGTTATATATCGGGAAGGTTGTAAGGCTGCACGGGTTCCTACTTTTACCTTATGACGGCAAATGAGCCCGTTATGGCTATTTCTTTTTGGAGGTTTTACCAGCGGGGTTAGGAACTCAAAGTGAGTCTCGTGTGCATTCACCCTCGGGCCAGTGTTTTTGATTTCAGGGGTGGCAGCGAGGATTATGTGCCTCTTGTTGAGTGAGTATCACTATAGCTACCATTTCAGTATTCGGATGTCGCCTTATGAAGCCTTGTATGGGCGGAAGTGTAGGTTGCCGGTCGATTGGTTCGATGTTGGCAAGGTTCAGATAGTTGGTCCATACTTGATCCAGCAGGGTGTGGATAAGGTGGAGCTTATCCAGAAGAAGTTATTGGCAGCTCGGAGTCAACAGAAGTCGTGCGGATAGTCGGCGTCGACACTTGGAGTTCAGGTTGACGGTGGGAGCTTTTGTGATGTTAGAGGTGATTCCTCGTGGACTTGGATGTAAGTATTTGCGCGTGTGTTGTTCTGTGGCCATGTGTGGCATTTGCAAACTGGTTAAGCTGTGAGGGACTTTATCGTTATCTATCTTGAGAAGGAACATTCGGGACGAATGTTTCTAAGGAGGGGAGAATGTTATACCCCGTATTTCCAGAGTATGTATGCGAGGACGTACGTACGAATATATTCAAGCCCTAATTAGGTTAAGGATGAAATTGTGAACTTTCGACGGAAAAGATTCCGAACCTTGTGAAGGAATTCTACGTTTTTAATATTTTAACCGATTACGGATTTTTCCGAGAGACGAAATATTTTGGACCAATAGGAGGGCGACATGTGTCACCCTTAGTTGGCATGGGTTGGACGAAAATGTTGGGCTTGTGGACAAGTCAAATGGTCAAGTCTTGGAAGATATTTCTTTGGGTGAGTGGGAGTAGGTGAGGGACGATTTTGTGGGCAAGTGGGGGGCTTGCCTTGGGCGTTTTTTTGTGCCTAGTGGAAGGCCACATGGCTCTTTGTTGTGGGGGACATATGTCTCAATGTTGTGGTGGACATATGTCCCAAGGTTGTGGAGGACACTTGGTTGGAAGACCTCACTCTTCACATGGATCCAAATCTACACCCTCCATTTGTTTTAATCTTGGCCCTTGGTGGTTCTATAAATACCCCCTCTTGTGCAAGACTTCTTCATCCACAAAACAATTTCCAAGTCTTAAAATCCTTCCTCTTTGTAGTAAAGCTTTCGTCCAAACCCCCTCCCCTTTGTGAAGCCCTCCAAACACCCCCTTTCCTAGTTGTTCTCGCGAAATACCCCCTTGGTAGAAAAGTATTCTCCAAGTATTGTTACTATCCCAAAATACCTTAGCCAAATACCTTGTAGTATTCCAAAATCACCTCTATACTAAAAGCCCAGAAATACTACCTTATATCCATTAGTCACTAAACGAAACCCTGGGGAAATCTTCATAGATGGTTGAAGTATTAGGTAGAAGTTGTTTAGAAACTTCTATGGGTTTCTTGGAGCTATCGGAGCGTGCAGAATAGGAGTTAAACCTTGCTCAGGATTGACATATATCTTGGATAATTTTGGGCTTGTCGAGGTAAATATCTGTCCTTCTATTGTAATTGGAAATTACATACTGTAGTAGTGTAGAATTGAGTATAAGATATATAGAAGGATGGTATATGTCACGACCCGAACCCGGGCCCGTGACTGGTGCCTTACCCCGGGCACCCAAGTAGCCATACATCATCAGAGTAATCAGCGGAACATAAAACACATACACGAAACCAATAAGATACGAAGCGATGTCGAGAAAAACTTGTCTTTGGATATATATAAATAACAACTCTTACAAATGAGCAGTTTAATCCTTTTACAAACCACACTTACATGATTACTAGACCTCTACGAATGATATGACAACGACGGGGCAGGCCGTCATACCACGAATGTAGCACCTACAACAAGGAACTATACGAAGACAAGCCTCCGAGAAACGGAGCTTTCCCAACGCTGAAGTGTGACCCAAGAGCGAGGATCAACGATCGGTGTACCTTACCTGGCGTGAACGGCTCTCAAGGAGGTCGATAACAACGGTGCAAGTATGCGAAAAATCAGAATGAAATCATAGTAGTCTATATAAAGCGGGAGACATGTATGATAACCAAACTACGATTCCTGATAAATAAGCAGTCATATCAAGCCGTGGACTCACGCCTCAAGTCATCACTCAAATACATAAATACGGGTCTCACGCCCACAACATCAATCATGCGTGGAATACCTTCCCACCGGCGATCATGATATATAAAAGCACCAAGAGATACACATGAACACGGGTCCGCTGTGTCATAATAAAATCGTCTGGGGTAAGTATGAAGGCATAGCCGACTACTAAAACCCACCGTGCCAACAAGGTCATACATCGTATCATGAAATCTGTCTGCACCGTCACATGATCAAAGCCGCCACTACCGCAAAGATCTAATGCGCGCGTCTAGCCCTCGAACTTCCCTGACTCGCGATAAAGCCACGATGGCCGCGTGGTATTCCCGCATCGAGGGTAGCTCCGGCAAGTCCGCGACTTCGCACCGCATGGCCACGTGAGACCGCATGCCCATAAAGGACGCAAACTAACACGGAACTCGTAGCTCGCGCATAGGCCCCGGGACCGCGTGAGGTATTCTCGAATCATAGGTCACTAGACGCTTTGAGTCTACCCCGCGACGGAGGCGGCAACCTCCGAAGCAATCGGTGAGTGGTACAATACCAACATAACGGCTGATAGTGAAACTATTTAAGCGCAATCGAGGGGAAACCCCTTTACACAAACATCACAAGATACTAACACACGTAGCATCCTAGCATGTTAACTTATCAAATAAACAAGAAAGTATCACAAGGCTATCACAACCCAACACAATCAAGTTATACACACAAGGCACTTTCTACTATATGATTAACAAGATCGGGTTTCTATCCCCAAAGTACTTCATACATTAACTCTTTTAAAAGATACGTTACTTTCACAAAAGTCACATAATACCCGTAGTATATGAAAATAGAGTGATTATCTTTTGAAGTAAAGCAAAACACTTCTCTTTGTAAAATCAAGTAACAACATTATTTTCCAAACGTCCAAGTTTGCCTAATTTCAAATGTTCACGTTTCTTATTTTAGAAAGGTTTCGTAGTTCATAGCCTTATTCATTTAAGAATATAATTCTCTTTTAAACCATCTGAGGAACATAAGCTGTTATACCCCGTAGTTCCAGGGTATGTATGCGAGGACATACGTACGAGAATACGACAGAAATATTGGAAAGAAAGGAAGATGTGATTTTTTTCGACGGAAAAGTTTCCGGTTTTTGTGAAGAAAAAGGTTCGTTAATGGGAATTGGATTCCCAGATTTGGTATTTGAACTTCTCGGATTATATTAGAATTTTGAGATTTTATTTTCGGAAATGGCCACGTGGGGCCCAGGGGAGAAATTTACGGTTTTGTGGGGCCCGCTTTGTTTTTGAGGTTTCCGCTTTTGGATATTTTCTAAGACGTAATATTTTGGCGAATCGGGGCGACACGTGTCACCCCTTGTGTGGCCATGTGGGCGAAATGGTGTGACAAGTGGGCCAGCTTGTCACCTACTCACCTGGCCGAAATGGCCTTACACTTGGCACCCAATTTCGTTGGCCATGTGGTGTGGGGGGACCCACACACATGGCCCAATCTTGGCCATACACTTAGATGGATCTTGACCTCCATTGTTCTATAAATAGACCCTTGGTTGATGAATAAGTTCATCTCACAGAAAGCTTCAAGAGCAAAATACTTCCCTCCCTTTGTATTGGTTTCGTCCCACCTCCCCCTTGTGTAGAATACTTGGTGTATTGTGGTATAATTCCAAATACACTAGCCTAGTATCCCTAGTAGTATTCCAAAGTTGTTTAAATACTAGGAGCCCGAAATCCTACTTTATTAGAAAGTCGCAAATGAAACCCTAGAAAAACCTTCATAGCTTGGTTGAAGTGTTTAGAAGTTGTTTAGAAACTTCTAAGGGTCGCTGAGCGGGTTGGGCGTAAGGACTTGGAGCTAAACGTTGCTCGGGATCGACATTTAATCTTGGATAATTTTGGGCTTATCGAGGTAATGATTTATGCCACACTGTGTAATTGGATATTACATGTTGTAGTAATGTATAGTTGAGTATACTATATTTAGAATGAGTATTGAATGTATTTACATAGAAATGTATTCTGATGTTGTTGTATTATTGTGAAGTAGATTTGAACACGTCAGGTTAGGCGTGTAATCCTCTGGGAGTTATTGGCTGTAGCGCCTTGTTAGGAGGAGATTTATGTGATTTCGGGGAGGTCGCCGAATTTTACGTAGAAAATGGAACCGTGTGTTTAGAAGTTAATAGACGTTTGTGGCCTATATAGGTGGAAGTACTACGAGTAGCGTACTTGATGAGTGGAAAAGGCTAGCGAGGTTACTGATCTTGTGGGCGTTTTGCTTATTGTCGATAATCGTCGCGGTATGTGAACCTCTTCCTATCCTTTCTAGCATGATGTTTTGTAAACTATGTAAATGCGGTGAGCGTACGTGTGCTAAGTGTTTTGGTTGGTTTAAACATAGGGTGTTATAATAGCTTTATGGGAAGTTAGTTATAACGACTTTATGTAGGTAAAAGAATGGTTTATTGATTCGAAAGTTAAGAGACTTGATCTTCAAAGATAAGAGACTTGACTTATAGGCGACTTGATTTTGAAAGTTAAGAGACTTGATCTTCAAAGATAAGAGACTTGACTTATAACGACTTGTTTTGGAAAAGAGAAGTAACTTGATTTTAAGTATAGGTTACTTATTTTGAAAAGAGTACATTATTTGGGTTTTAAAAGAATACTTATGGTTGTTTTAAAAGGAAAGAGACTTGTAGAATTGAAGAGTTTTTGGTTTAGAACATAAAGTGTTATAACAGCTTTATGGGAAGTTAGTTATAACGACTTTATGAAAACAAAGGAATGGTTTTATCATTGGTTTTAAAATGGTAATTTGACTTTAAAGGGAGAAGTGTTTTGGTCTAAAAAGGAAGGCATGTTATTGTCTTAATTTGGTTTAAAAAGGAAAGTCTGGACATTGTTTTGGTTTAATTAAAATATTAGTCACTTTATTTTCTTATACTACGGGTATTGTGTGACTTTTGTGAAAGTAACGTATCTTTTAAAGAGTTAATGTATAAAGTACTTTGGGGATAAAACCCGATCTTGTTAATCATATAGTAGAAAGTACCTTGTGTGTATAACTTGATTGTGTTGGTTTGTGATAGCCTTGTAATACTTTCTTGTTGATTTGTTAAGTAAACATGCTAGGATGCTACGTGTGTTAGTATCTTGTGATGTTTGTGTAAAGGGTTTCTCATTGCGCTTTTAAGTTATTTAACTATCAGTTATGTTGGTATTGTACGCTCACCTTGACATGTTTCGGAGGTTGCCGCCTCCGTCTGGGGTAGACTCGAGCGATGCAGGACCATGATTCGAGAATACCTCATGCGGGTCCAGGGGACCTATGCGGAGCTACGAGAGTTCCAGGTTAGTGTGCGGCCTTTATGGTCATGCGGACTGCGAGTCCAGGCGGATGCCGGGGAGTAGCTACCCTCGATGCGGGGTTATACCTCATGCGGGCCTATGAGGTTGGCCTATGCGGAGCTGCGAGGAGTTCCAGGGCTAGACGCGCACATTGGATACTGCGGGCGTGTGACCAGCTTTGATCATGTGACGGTCTAGACATATCTCATGATACAGTTTATGACCTTGTTAGTACTATGGGTGTTAGTAGTCGGCTATGCCTTCGTACTTACCCTGTACGGTTTTATTATGACACAGGTGGGACCTGGTGTTCATGTGTACTCCTTGAATGTTTTATATCATGGACTGCCGGCAGTGAGGAAGGTATTCCACGGGCATGAGTGATGTTGTGGGCGTGAGACCCATTGTTATATTTGAGTAATGACTTTGAGGGCATGAGTCCCTGACTTAACATGACTATTTATGTATTGTGGACTGTAGTTTGGTTATCATACATGTCTCCTGCTTTATATAGACTATTATGATTTCATTTACAGTATTTTTACAAGTTTCACATACTTGGTACCTGTTGTACTGACCTCGCCCGGGTGCGTTCATGCGCAGTAGAGGTAGATCGGTTGTGGATGCGCTCTCTAAGGATCACAATTCCGCTTTTTGGGAAGATCCGTTTCTCCGGAGGCTTGTCTTGGGTATCGTCCCCGGTCAGTGTAGTTACTTGTACATTCGTGGTATGGCGGAGCCCCGTCCGTCATAGTTATGGTTACATTCTTAAGTGCAGTAATCTTTGTTGTGGGCAGGGTTGTAAAAGGATTTAACTGTTCAGGTTGATATATATATGTATATATTTCAGGAAGGTGACCGTTTTGGTTAGCCTAGTTCATGCTTTATGACTTGTCTCATGTTTTAGTTTTTTTATTTCCGCTGATTTTCTCTGATGTTGTATCACTAGGGTGCCCGGTAAGGCACGATCCACGGCCAGGATCGGTCGTGACAAAAGTGGTATCGAGCGCTTAGTCCTCGGAAAGTGTCTACGCATCGTGTCTAGTAGAGTCTTGATTATCGGTGTGTTGTGCACCACATCTATAATCAGGAGGCTGCAGGACATTTAGGATTGGTTTCCATTCTTCTCATTCTGAGATCGTGCCTTAGAGCTGTGTTGTAAGTTGGACTCCCTCTGGCGTATTCTTATGTACCCGTTATGCCTCCGCGCAAGGCAACCAGGGCCCAGATGAGCAAGGCAACAGAGGAGCTACGAGTTGAACACGAGAGGGTTACGAGGCACGCACTGTTCTTACGAGATAGTACTTGAGACGGCGAGTTTTTATGATGCCGCTAGCCCAGCAGAGTTAGAGCGGCAGCAGTTTCTATTGAGGCCACGATACCTGAGCCTCCAGTTCCACGGCCAGGAGCCGAGGATATGAATTCAAGGTGATAGCCCAGTTACTAGCTAGGCTAGTGGCTGGGAATGAGGACGGACGGGGCGGTGGTTCGGCGAGATCGATGATTCCCCTAGATCCGATAGTGCGAGACTTAGGGATTTCTTGAGTTGCGATTCGCGAATTCTATGGATAGAGATCCGAGGATGATCCTCGAGTGTCGTACTTGTTGGGAGATTGTTATACTGTGGCGTTAGGGCCGTGTGATGGGAGGATGTCGGTAGGAGGTTACGGAGGATGACTCGGCTGCCGGGTCGATCGCGGGTTCGATTGTTCGGGAGAAGGGGTGTTAGTCGGATGAGGTCACCCTACCTCGTTCGGCCATAGTAGTAGACTCCATTATGAGAGTGTCGCATCGGCGACTTTTGTGTTTGCGGCCAATAGGGCAATTTGGTGAGAGTTTGTCGACGGTAGGTACAGATGTAGAGCCTCACGCCGGGATCGATGGCTGGTTCAACACCTTATATAGCTAGGCGCCTGCGGTGTGATTATGATTAGAACGGCAAAGGGAAAGTGGCGATAGTTGCAGAGATATCTTTAGCCCTTAGGAGATTTTGTTTATGATATTATGGTGGGTACATGTTAGGTGCTATGTACGGATAGCATTGTGTTAAGTGTGAATTAGAAAACATGGTTAGTTGAAAGGATAAGTATGGGGTCATGGAAGGTGTGAACCTTAGAATAGTACACGTTGAGACCTTAGATGTAATGCCGTCTTGAGAAAAGGATTTACTGTTAATCTTTGTCGAAACACTTGGTATGCGTGAAATGTTTTGAGGGATATTTTCCTTGGGATGTGTAAGGTGAAAGTGGTAGCTTTCATGACTTGGATAGGTAAGATTGTTCCGGATCGGGGAACAAGAGTTTGGTGCGATTATGGGTCGGGTTGAGGACGTTCGCGGGTCAACCCGGCCGAAAGGAGATGTGGTCAATTTGTGGTGGTCGCTTTGTGATAGGATTACGAGGGTGTTAGGTCCAAGGTTAGTTAACCATCGTGCGAGTTCGAGGATGCGTTCGACCGAGGTCGGTGATGAGGTCACCATCTCGCCTTCGAGCGAGGACTATTTACTCGGCGGAGGGTGGCGATATGTTATATATCGGGAAAGTTGTAAGGCTGCACGGGATTTCTACTTTTTATGACAGGCAGTGGAGCCCAATTTTTCGGCTATGTCTTTTGTATGCGAAGGTGTTACTGAGCGGGGTTGGAACTCAGGTAGTCTCGATTGCATTCACCGGGCCGGCGGAAGAACAGCGTTTTACCCGATAGTTAAGAATAGGTTGCGGGCGATGTTTTGATTTGAGGGTAGCCGTGAGGATTGTGTGCCTCTTGGGTAAGTGAGTTTTATGATAGCTACCTTTACTGATTCGGATGTCTCCTTATGAAGCCTTGTATAGGCGGAAGTGTAGGTTGCCGATCGATTGGTTCAAGGTTGGCAAGGTTCAGATAGTTGGTCCCTACTTGTTTCACCAGGATGTGGATAGGGTGAAGCTTATCCAGAGGAAATTGTTAGCAGCTCAGAGTCAGCGAAACGTGGTACGCTTATTAGGAGGAGTTCGAGTTACGAGGAGTGCGACGAGTAAGGAAGAAGTGAACATATGTTATGAGAGCGAAGTGGTCATTCTGTTGTGAAGATGCGAAAGGAGTATCGTTTGATCATGGGTGAGAGCTTTTTGAGATGATTGAGGTGATTCCTCGTTAGCATGAAATGGAGTTTTGCGCACATGTTATATTCTGGCCATTGGTGGCATGATCGGTTTTGTAAGTGTAGTAGTGGAGACTACACCGGCATATGTATGTTTAGAGACTTAGAAGGAACATTCGGGACGAATGTTTCTAAGGGGGGAAGAATGTTATACCCCGTAGTTCCAGGGTATGTATGCGAGGACATACGTACGAGAATACGACAGAAATATTGGAAAGAAAGGAAGATGTGATTTATTCGGAAAAGTTTCGGTTTTGTGAAGAAAAAGGTTCGTTAATGGAATTGGATTCCCAGTTTGGTATTTGAACTTCTCGGATTATATTAGAATTTTGAGATTTTATTTTCGGAAATGGCCACGTGGGGCCCACGGGAGAAATTTACGGTTTTGTGGGGCCCGCTTTGTTTTTGAGGTTTCCGGCTTTTTGGATATTTTCGGAAGACGTAATATTTTGGACGAATCAGGGGGCGACACGTGTCACCCCCTTGTGTGGCCATGTGGGCCGAAATGGTGTGACAAGTGGCTAGCCACTTGTCACCTACTCACCTTGGCCGAAATGGCCTTACACTTGGCACCCAATTTCGTTGGCCATGTGGTGTGGGGACCACACACATGGCCCAATCTTGGCCATACACTTAGATGGATCTTGACCCTCCATTGTTCTATAAATAGACCCCTTGGTTGATGAATAAGTTCATCTCACTTGAAAGCTTCCAAGAGCAAAATACTTCCCTCCCTTTGTATTGGTTTCGTCCCACCCCTCCCCCCTTGTGTAGAATACTTGGTGTATTGTGGTATAATTCCAAATACACTAGCCTAGTATCCCTAGTAGTATTCCAAAGTTGTTTAAATACTAGGAGCCCGGAAATCCTACTTTATTCCGAAAGTCGCAAAATGAAACCCTAGAAAAACCTTCATAGCTTGGTTGAAGTGTTTAGAGAAGTTGTTTAGAAACTTCTAAGGGTCGCTTGGAGCGGGTTGGAGCGTAAGGACTTGGAGCTAAACGTTGCTCAGGATCGACATTTAATCTTGGATAATTTTGGGCTTATCGAGGTAATGATTTATGCCCCCCCCTATTGTAATTGGATATTACATGTTGTAGTAATGTATAGTTGAGTATACTATATTTAGAATGAGTATTGAACTGTATTTACATAGGGCTGTATTCTGATGAAGTTGTATTATTGTGAAGCAGATTTGAACAAGTCAGGTTAGACGTGTAATCCCCAGGGAGTTATTGGCCTGGAAGCGGGCCTTGTAATGGGAGTAGATTTATGTGATTTCGGGGAGAGTCTGCGAATTTTACGTAGAAAATGGAACCGTGTGTTTAGAAGTTAATAGACGTTTGTGGCCTATATAGGTGGAAGTACTACGAGTAGCGTATTCTACTGATGAGTGGAAAAGGCTAGCAGGTTACTGATCGTGAGCGTTTTGCTTATTGTCGATAATCGTCGCGAGGTATGTGAACCTCTTCCTATCCTTTCTAGCATGATGTTTTGTAAACTATGTAGTACGGTAGACGTACATGTGCTAAGTGTTTTGGTTGGTTTAAACATGAGGTGTTATAATAGCTTTATGGGAAGTTAGTTATAACGACTTTATGTAGAGTAAAAGAATGGTTTATTGATTACGAAAGTTAAGAGACTTGATCTTCAAAGATAAGAGACTTGACTTATAGGCGACTTGATTTTGAAAGTTAAGAGACTTGATCTTCAAAGATAAGAGACTTGACTTATAACGACTTGTTTCGGAAAAGAAGTAACTTGATTTTAAGTATAGGTTACTTATTTTGAAAAGAGTACATTATTTGGGTTTTAAAGAATACTTATGGTTGTTTTAAAAGGAAAGAGACTTGTAGAATTGAAGAGTTTTTGGTTTAGAACATAAAGTGTTATAATAGCTTTATGGGAAGTTAGTTATAACGACTTTATGAAAACAAAGGAATGGTTTTATCATTGGTTTTAAAATGGTAATTTGACTTTAAAGGGAGAAGTGTTTTGGTCTAAAGGAAGGCATGTTATTGTCTTAATTTGGTTTAAAAGGAAAGTCCGGGCGTTGTTTTGGTTTAATTAAAATATTAGTCACTT
Source organism: Przewalskia tangutica (assembly GCA_029844215.1). Taxonomy (NCBI): domain Eukaryota; kingdom Viridiplantae; phylum Streptophyta; class Magnoliopsida; order Solanales; family Solanaceae; genus Przewalskia; species Przewalskia tangutica. The sequence continues at coordinate 97,225,029 of CM056729.1, forward strand.
TATTTTCTTATACTACGGGTATTGTGTGACTTTTGTGAAGTAACGTATCTTTTAAAGAGTTAATGTATAAAGTACTTTGGGGATAAAACCCGATCTTGTTAATCATATAGTAGAAAGTACCTTGTGTGTATAACTTGATTGTGTTGGTTTGTGATAGCCTTGTAATACTTTCTTGTTGATTTGTTAAGTAAACATGCTAGGATGCTACGTGTGTTAGTATCTTGTGATGTTTGTGTAAAGGGTTTCCATCGCGCTTAAGTTATTTAACTATCACCGTTATGTTGGTATTGTACCGCCACCTTGACATGTTTAGGAGGTTGTCGCCTCCGACGCGGGGTAGACTCAGCGATGCAGGACCATGATTCGAGAATACCTCATGCGGGTCGGGGACCTATGCGAGCTACGAGTTCGAGTTAGTGTGCGGCCTTTATGGTCATGCGGTTACATGTGGCCACGCGGATCGCGAGTCCAGCGGACGGAGGTAGCTACCCTCGATGCGGGGAATACCTCATGCGGGCCTATGAGGTTGGCCTATGCGGAGCTGCGAGGAGTTCCAGGGCTAGACGCGCACATTGGATACTGCGGGCGTGTGACCAGCTTTGATCATGTGACGGTCTAGACATATCTCATGATACAGTTTATGACCTTGTTAGTACTATGGGTGTTAGTAGTCGGCTATGCCTTCGTACTTACCATGCGGTTTTATTATGACACAGTGGGACTCGGTGTTCATGTGTACTTTCGAATGTTTTATATCATGGACTGCCGGCAGTGAGGAAGGTATTCCACGGGCATGAGTGATGTTGTGGGCGTGAGACCCATTGTTATATTTGAGTAATGACTTTGAGGGCATGAGTCCCTGACTTGACATGACTATTTATGTATTGTGGACTGTAGTTTGGTTATCATACATGTCTCCTGCTTTATATAGACTATTATGATTTCATTTACAGTATTTTTACAAGTTTCACATACTTGGTACCTGTTGTACTGACCTCCTTCGGGGGGCTGCGTTCATGCCGCAGGTAGAGGTACATCGGTTGTGGATCCGCGCTCTTAGGATCACAGTTCAGCTTTTTGGGAAGCTCCGTTTCTCCGGAGGCTTGTCTTTGGTATAGTCCTGTCGATGTAGTTACTTGTACATTCGGGGTATGGCGGGCCCTGTCCGTCATAGTTATGGTTACATTCTTAGAGGTGCAGTAATCTTTGTTGTGGCGGGGTTGTAAAAGGATTTAACTGCTGAGGTTGATATATATGTATATATTTGGAAGGTGACCGTTTGGTTAGCCTAGTTCATGCTTTATGACTTGTCTCATGTTTTAGTTTTTTTTATTTCCGCTGATTTTCTCTGATGTTGTATCACTAAGGTGCCCGGGGTAAGGCACCAGTCACGGGCCCGGGATCGGGTCGTGACATAAGCCTTATATGTGAGTAGGATATTCTTGTTTATAACAATCTTATTATGTTGACCATGATCTAGGAAATATCATTTTGTCTCATCTTAGCTTCATGGATGGAAGTTTCTATCGGTTTTAATCTGTCAAAACATTTCTTTTTATTAACGCGATGGTTTGTCGATACACATTCGATTCAAATCAAAACATTCTAAGCCGTTATACCTAACTTCCCATAAAGCTAGTATAACTCTTAAGTTTTCAAAAACCAAGTATTACTCTTCTTTCAAAATGATTCAAAATCTTTTGAAATACTTCAAGTTCTTCATTATCACATAACCAACCATTATAGTTCAAATCGATTACTATTTAAAACCACAAGTATTTTCTTACATACATAAAGTCGTTATAACCAACTTCCCATAAAGTCGTTATAACACTTTATGTTTTAGACCAATCAAATACATTTAACACACGTACGCGTCACCGCTACATAGTTACACATATCATGCTAGAAGAGATAGGAAGAGGTTCACATACCTCGCTGACGGTATCGACTAATAGCAAACGCTCAAGTACCTCAAGCCGGCTACTCCAAGCCAAGTAGATCGCGCCACACGTAGTACTTCAACCTATAAGGCCACAAGGCGCTTATTAACATCTAGATCTTATCGTAGAACATTTCTGAGTAAAATTCTAAAGACCTCCCCACACGGCGTAAATCTCCTCTCTATCGAGGCCGCTACCAAGCCAACCGTGGGGTTCTACACGCCTAATCGGACGTGTACAATTCTACTCTACAAGAATACAACACAAGTCTCATCAAATACGATCCTATGTAATTCTGATTCGATTCTTTATTCTTGAGCTTAAGTCAAAAGACATTGCCACGGACTACGTTGATTCTATATATAGTATACTCCAACTATATATTCTAACAACATGTAATTTCCAATTACAATAGGGACAAGATAATTACCTCGATAAGCCCATAATTATCCAAGTATAAAGTCGATCTGGGCAACGCTTAGCTCCACTCGTGCGCTCCACGTGCTCTAAACCACCCTTAGAAGTTCTAACCAACTTCTACATACTACTCCAACTAACTATGGAGATTTTCCTTAGGGTTTCGGTTTTTGGTGAACGGAAGTATAATAGTATTTGGGCTTTTCAGATAGGTATAACCTTAGAATACTACAAGGTATACGGCTAAGGTAATTTGGGTATAGTAACAATACTTTTGAGAGTATTTCTACCAAGAGGGGGGGTATTATACGAAAACAACTAGGCTAGGGGGGGGGTACCCCACGGCTAGCACCACAAAGAGGGGGGGAGGGCTCTCGGCCAAGGGGGAGGGGGATGGTGTTGGACGAGAACACTACTAAGAGAGGGGGAGGATTTTAACACTTAGAGATATTTAGGAATGGATGAAGAAGTCTTCCAAAGGGGGGTATTTATAGGACAAGCCAAGGCCAACCAATGGCCAAGATCTTGCCAAGTGAGGCAAGTGTAGGGCAAGATCTGCCAAGTGCACCTTATCCATCTACCACAAAAATATCCTACCAACTCCAAGACAAAAAGCCAACCCATTCGTCCACTCCACCGCCCAAGACGTCTTCCAATGAGAGGGTGACAAGTGTCGCCCTCTTGTTGGTCCAAAATGTTTCGATCTCGGAAAAATCCAAAATTAAAAATGACATAGCGGAATTTTCCTACGAAAAGTCAGAAAACGCTTCGTCAAAAACGACTCTAACCGTGTTGTGCACAAATAAAATCGCCAAGCCACTTTAAAGTTCAAATTTCACGCACGTCCTCACGTACATACTGGAAATACGGGGTATAACATTCTCCCTCTTAGAAACATTCGTCCGAATGTCTTCTAAGTCTCAAACCAAGCGTGCGCCAAGATAGTCTTCACTACTATACTTACGAACAATCTGCCTGGCCACCCGCAACAACACTGCGCCAAAATACTTACATCCAAGTCCACGGAAACACCTCTAACATCACAAACGCCCCATCCAAGCGGTCTAAAATATAATTCCTTCGCACTTTCTCCATACAAACGAAATGGTCACATCTCTCGCAATTTACATGCTCGCTTCCTTTACTCGTCAGGATACCATTTTTGTCACTTTGCGAGGTTCTGTCACCGCTCGTGACCTAACAAATGGTACCGGCGTCACGATCCCCGAGGTGTTGTACACTCGAACTCTTACCACATTTACATCGCTTGGTTCAAAACTCGGGGTTACTATCTCTAACGTGGTCATCATTAATCGAATACTCTGGATGGATCTCCGATACTTTCCGATCATAACAATGAAAGACCGGACATCGCCTCCTAAGTCGGACGGCAAATGCTAACATATAGGCAACCCGCCTATTCTTCACATGAACTCGTGCGGCCCAAAGTAACTCGGGCTAAGTTCCTCTGCTTTTCCAAAACTCGTCACACCCAACCCGGTGGTACTTTCAAGAAGACCGCCAACTCAAACTCTGCGTTGCCGACGATTATCCGCACGATTTCCGAGCCGCGAACCTCTTCTAGACAAGCTTTACCTATCCACGTCTACCGGAACAAGCTGAACCAACTATCCGAATCTTGCCAACATCGAACCAATCGACGGCCGATTTACATCCGCCCTACAAGGCTTCATAAGGCGACATCCGAACACCGAAATGGTAGCTTAAACACTCCTCCACAGAGACAACAATCCCCACAACTACCGCAAATCCACACTTGGCGGGCGAATGCGGTCTCGAGACTCACGAGTTCTTAACCGCTTGGTAAAACTTCCGAGAAACAAAAACAGGCACTGGCTCCATCATGCGTCATAAGGTGAAGGTAGGCACCCGTGCAGCCTTACAACCTTTACGATAAATCAACACCGCCGAGTAAACGGTCTTTGCTAGAAGACAGGCGGTGACCTCCTCGCGACCGGTCGAACGCATCCACGAACTCGCACGTTGGTTAACTAAACTTGGGCCTAACACCTCATAACCCTAACCCAAAGCGGGACCACCACAACCGACCCCACCACCATACGTGCCGGGTTGACCCGGCGTGGCCTCAACCCGACCCGGCAACGCCGCAAGACACTAGCTCCCGAGGAAAACTCTCACTAATCACGTTACGAAAACCTAGCGGTCTTCTTAGCTCAACTACCCTCTTTCATTCCACACTACTGGGGACTTATCCCACAAACATAGCTCACGCACTATGCACTCCTATAAGGGTCAAACATAAACATACGTCTTTTACTCGAGATGGCCTTACCTCTAAGGTCTTCACGTATAATGCTCTAAGGCTTACATTTTCTCTAAAGGGTTAAGGATATATCTATATCTACTTCTTCCTCCCTTAGTCATTCTAATCAAACACGCCTGTAGTGGCGCATAGCTAAGGAAGATGACGAACACTACCCACGATCTCGAAGGCTAAGTCCTCCTACAAGGACACTCTTTCGACATCGGACCGACGGCGGTCGGTACAACAAGTACCAACTAAAAGACGACATTCCCGGGATGGCGTCATCGCATGTGAATACCGAGGAATCAATCCCACCGGTGGTGGAACTACGTGTAGCCGTGAGCGGAAGCTCGGAGATCCGACCAACTCTTGCATACCCGAACGCCCCGAACCGTGGAGACCTCTGCATGGTGGATGTGCAAATCTAATCATTGGTGAGGTGACTCGCCTCGAAAGTTACCAAAGGACCTTCTTTGCTAGCCCTCTTCTGCGTCCTTTGTTAACGTAGATCTCTACGTTTCTCGGCTCGCGCATAAGCCGTACAGGCCATGCTCAAGCCTAATCAAGAATTACTCGCACAACCTCTCTTAGGTAGTCATCAAGACTCGCGGTACATTGGTATACTGCGGTAGCCAAATCTATAGCTAATGTAATGGTCCTCTTTGCAATCTACATTCTTTGTCCACGGTGTGGGCGAACCGGCGTTCAAATGTCATGGCGCGATGGAGCTGCCGCCGTGCTAAACTATGTTGGGGCTAGTGACGTCGCAGAACTCCCCGAATGAAGTACCTAACTCAGGTGATGGTTGGGCTGTGCCTCGTAACCTCTACTCAACTCGCGGCCCGTGCGCTTGCCTCCTGGCGGGTTGCCTACGCGGAGGCATAGCGGTAAGGGAAAGAAATACGTTAGAGGTCTAACTTACAACATTTCTAAGGCACGATCTCGAGTGAGAAGAATAGAAACAATCCTAAATATCCTATAGCCTCGATTATTGGTGTGGTGCACAACAGCGATAATCAAGACTTCATGGATACGATGCGTAGACACTTTCAGGATTAATCGCTCGATACCACTTTTGTCACGACGAACCGGGCCCGTGGCGGTGCCTTACCCGGCACCCAGTAGCCATACATCATCGAGTAATCAGGAACATAAAACATACACGAAACCAATAAGATACGAAACGATGTCTGAGAAAACTTGCCTTTGGCGTATATATAAATAACAACTCTTACAAATGAACAGTTTAATCATTTTACAAACCACGCACAAGATGCTGCACTTCTACGAATGATATGACAACAACGACGACGGGGCCCGTCATACCCCGAATGTAAGCACCTACAACAATGGGGACTATACTAAGACAAGCCTCCGAGAAACGGAGCTTTCCCAAATTAAGTGTGACCAAGAGCGAGGATCAACGGTGTACCTTTACCGCGGCATGAACGCGGCCCGAAGGTCAAAAATTTAGTATGCGAACCGAAAATCAGTAAATGAAATCATAGTAGTCATATAAAGCGGGAGACATGTATGATAACCAAACTACGATTCCTGATAAATAAGCAGTCATATCAAGCCAGGGACTCACGCCCTCGAAGTCATCACTCAAATACATAAATATGGGTCTCACGCCCACAACATCAATCATGCCCGTGGAATACCTTCCCCACTGCCGGCAGTCTATGATATATAAAAGCACCAAGAGATACACATGAACACCAGGTCCCACCTGTGTCATAATAAAATCGTACGGGGTAAGTATGAAGGCATAGCCGACTACTAAAACCCACCGTACCAAGCGTCATAAATCGTATCATGAAATTTGTCTGCCGTCACATGATCAAAGCCGCCACTGCTCGCAGATCTAATGCGCTTCTAGCCCCGAACTTCCGACTCGCATAAAGCACCCCAATGGCGCGTGAGGTATTCCCGCATCGGTAGCTACTCCCGAAGATCCAGACTCGCGCAGCGCGTGAAGCCACGCGTGCCCATAAAGGACGAAACTAACCGGAACTCTCGTAGCTCGCATAGCCCCTGGGACCCGCGCAGGTATTCTCGAATCATAGGTCACTAGACGCTTTGAGTCTACCGCGTCGGAGGCGGCTTAACCTCCGAATACCAGTGGTGGTACAATACCAACATAACTGGTGATAGTGAAACTATTTAAGCGCAAACGAGGAAACCCTTTACACAAACATCACAAGATACTAACACACGTAGATCCTAGCATGTTTACTTATCAAATAAACAAGAAAGTATCACAAGGCTATCACAACCCAACACAAGTTATACACACAAGGCACTTTCTACTATATGATTAACAAGATCGGGTTTCTATCCCCAAAGTACTTCATACATTAACTCTTTTAAAAGATACGTTACTTTCACAAAAGTCACATAATACCCGTAGTATATGAAAATAGAGTGATTATCTTTTGAAGTAAAGCAAAACACTTCTCTTTGTAAAATCAAGTAACAACATTATTTTCCAAACGTCCAAGTTTGCCTAATTTCAAATGTTCACGTTTCTTATTTTAGAAAGGTTTCGTAGTTCATAGCCTTATTCATTTAAGAATATAATTCTCTTTTAAACCATCTGAGGAACATAAGCCTTATATGTGAGTAGGATATTCTTATTTATAACAATCTTATTACAGCAGCCATGATCTAGGAAATATCATTTTGTCTCATCTTAGCTTCTATGCAGATGGAAGTTTCTACTGGTTTTTAATCTGTCAAAACATTTCCTTTTTATTAACGCTGCAGTGGTTTGTCGATACACATTCTGATTTCCGAAATCAGTAAAACATTCTTAAGCCGTTATACCTAACTTCCCATAAAGCTAGTATAACTCTTAAGTTTTCAAAAACCAAGTATTACTCTTCTTTCAAAATGATTCAAAAATCTTTTGAAATACTTCAAGTTCTTCATTATCACATAACCAACCAGTTATAGTTCAAATCAGTTACTATTTAAAAACCACAAGTATTTTCTTACATACATAAAGCTGTTATAACCAACTTCCCATAAAGTCGTTATAACACTTTATGTTTTAGACCAATCAAATACATTTAACACATGTACGTCTACCGTACTACATAGTTACACACATATCATGCTAGAAGAGATAGGAAGAGGTTCACATACCTCGCGACGAGTATCGACTAATAGCAAAACGCTCCAAGTACCTCTGTCGCCGCTACTCCTGCCAAGTAGATCGCGCCACGTAGTACTTCAACCTATAAGGCCACAGCGCGCTTATTAACATCTAGATCTTATCGTAGAACATTTTACGAGAAAATTGGCACCTCCCCGCCACAACAGTAAATCTCCTCCTCTATCGAGGCTACCAAGCCAACCGGGGTTCTACACGCCTAACCTGACGTGTACAATTCTACTCTACGAATACAACACAAGTCATCAAATACACTATGTAATTACTGATTTATTCTTCGTCTTGAGCTTAAGTCAAAAGACATTGACAGACTACGTTGATTCTATATATAGTATACTCCAACTATATATTCTAACAACATGTAATTTCCAATTACAATAGGGACAAGATAATTACCTCGATAAGCCCATAATTATCCAAGTATAAAGTCGATCCCGGGCAACGTTTAGCTCGACTCGTGCGCCACCCCGTTCTAAACCACCCTAGAAGTTCTAACCAACTTCTACATACTACTCCAACTATTAATTACCTCGATAAGCCCATAATTATCCAAGTATAAAGTCGATCCGCAACGTTTAGCTCGACTCGTGCGCTCCCGTTCTAAACCACCCTTAGAAGTTCTAACCAACTTCTACATACTACTCCAACTAACTATGGAGATTTTCCTTAGGGTTTCGGTTTTGTGACTGACGGGAAGTATAATAGTATTTCTGGGCTTTTCGTATAGGTATAACCTTAGAATACTACAAGGTATACGGCTAAGGTAATTTGGGTATAGTAACAATACTTTTGAGAGTATTTCTACCAAGAGGGGGGGTATTATCTGAAACAACTAGGCTAGTGGTACCCTGGCTAGCACCACAAAGAGGGGGGAGGGCTCTCGGCCAAGGGGGAGGGGGATGGTGTTGGACGAGAACACTACTAAGAGAGGGGGAGGATTTTAACACTTAGAGATATTTAGGAATGGATGAAGAAGTCTTCCAAAGGGGGGTATTTATAGGACAAGCCAAGGCCAACCAATGGCCAAGATCTTGCCAAGTGCAAGGCAAGTGTAGGGCCAAGATCTTGCCAAGTGCACCTTATCCATCTACCACAAAAATATCCTACCAACTCCAAGACAAAAAGCCAACCCATTCGTCCACTCCACCGCCCAAGACGTCTTCCAATGAGAGGGTGACAAGTGTCGCCCTCTTGTTGGTCCAAAATGTTTCGTCTCTCGGAAAAATCCGAAAAAATTAAAAATGACATCGCCGGATTTTTCCCTACGAAAGCTGTGAAAACGTTTCGTCTAAAAACGACTCTAACCGGGTGTTGTGCACAAATAAAATCGGCCAAGCCACTTTAAAGTTCAAATTTCTCTACGTACGTCCTCACGTACATACTCTGGAAATATGGGGTATAACAGTATAAAAGAAGAGAATTGAATCAGATTTACATGTGATGTATTCTGAGACTTGTGTAGTTGGTAGGGAAATGCCCAAATTTCCATAGAATAGAGAACCTTCTCGCTTAGAATGTTCTACGAGTAGTTCAGACGTTGATAGACGTATATGGCCATTATAGGTTGAAGTTCTGCGAGTAGCGTGTTCTACTTGAAGGGTGGACAAGGCTAGCAGGGTTATAGTACGGTGGAGCGTTTTGCTATTTGTCGATAATCGTCGCGAGGTATGTGAACCCCTTCCTATCCTTTCTAGCATGATGTTTTGTAAACTATGTAGTACGGTAGACGTACATGTGCTAAATGAATTTGGTTGGTTTAAAACATAAAGTGTTATAATAGTTTTATGGGAAGTTAGTTATAACGACTTTATGTAGGTAAGAGAATGGTTTATTGATTTTAGAAGTTAAGAGACTTAATCTTAAAAGATAAGAGACTTGACTTAATTGGCTTGATATGATTTTTTGTTAAAAAGTGTGAAACCTCATTCGTGAGTAATGAGTACTTGGTTTTTAAAGAATAATGTTCTACTGAATTCGGAAATGAGAATAAGTATCGAAAAAACCACTGCAGCGTTAATAAAGGAAAATGTATTGACAAATAATTAACTATATTAAAACCAGTAGAAACCTCCATCTGCATAGAAGCTAAGATAAGACAAAATTGTATTACATTTCCTAGATCATGGCTGCTTTAATAAGATTGTTATGAACAAGAATAAACTACTCACACATAAGATATATGTTACTCTTTTTGTTAAAAGAAGAAATTACGTTGTTAAGTGATTAGGACTATGAACTATGAAATCTTTCGAAAATAAGAGACTTAAGTATTTAAAAATATGCAACTTGAACTTTTGGAAAAGAATGTTGTTACTTGACCTTAAAAAGGGAAAATGTGTTGGTTTAAAATGAAGACATGGGATTATCTTAATGCCTTAAAAGAGGGTTTAAATGTTATACGATTCTTTCACGAGTCCCAGGATGGGGTCGGACATGTATTCCATACGATTCTTCACCGAGTCCCACGGATGGGGGACATGTATTCCATACGATTCTTCACCGAGTCCCATGGGATGGGTCACACGTATTCCATATGATTCTTTACCGAGTCCCATGGGACGGGTCGACATGTATTCCACACGCCACCGAGTCCTGGGACGGGTCGACACGATTCCATACGATTCTTCACCGAGTCCTGGATGGTGTCACGACCGATCCGGGCGTGGATCGTGCCTTACCCCGCACCCTAGTGATACAACATCGCAGAAAATCGTGGAAATAAAAACTTTAAACATTAAACAAGAGATATGAATAAAAAGCAACCAACCTGTTACCTTTTGCATATATACTAAAACTTGACGATTACATCCCGCCACAACACATTTCACTCTGGACTCTAAGAGTTTTTATACAACATGTGACGTGGCCCGCCATACCCCAATGTACAAGTACCTACAAAGTGTGGGACTATACTAAAAGATAATCCTCCGAGAAACGGAGCTTCCCAATACGCTGTCAGGTGATCATGAGCGAGGATCAACGATCGGTGTACCTCTTACCGCAGCGGCGTGAAGGAGAGTCGATGCAACAGTACCAAGTATGGCCGAAAATGTAAATGAAATCATAGTAGTCTATAAAGCAGAGACATGTATGATAACCAAACTGATCCATAATAAATAAGCGATTATGTAAGTCGTGACTCGCCTCAAAGTCATCACTAAATATAACTATGGGTCTCACGCCTCAACATCAATCATGCCCGTGGAATACCTTCCTCATCGCGGCCTATAATAACACCAAGGGTACACATGAACACCAAGTCCTACCTGAGTCATAAAACCGTACGGGGCAAGTACAAAGGCTAACTACCAGATACCAAAGCCGTACTAACAATACTATATAACCAAACCACGGAGCTGATACGGGGCAAGTACGAAAGCCAACTACCAGATACCAAGGTCGTCACGAGTCGCGGCAAGTACGAGGGCTAACTACCAGATACCAAGGCCGTATCACGAGACTCCGCCACGAAGCTGATACAGGGCAAGTACGAAAGCCAACTACCAGATACCAAGGCCGAATCATCCACGAGACGGGGCAAGTACGAAAGCCAACCACCAGATACCAAGGCCGAATCAGTAAAAACCTCATGGAGAGCTAGTCCATGGAATAACACTATCAACGCGAGCGCATCTGCGTGGAATTCTCCATCACCGCCAGACGCCCAAGTAATATCATAACAAATCACCGGCCTCCATCGAGACGCGGTGGTATAGAAATACAATACCAGCACGACAAGGCTATCACACGCAAACATAGGCAAGTTACACACAACTCAAGGTACTTTCATTTTATGCCAAAGTCCAGGTTTTAACCCCAAAGTACTACGTACGTTAAATTCTTTTTAAAAGACCCATTTCTTTTACAAAGGTCACCCGATGCCCGTATTATAAAAATAGAGTGACTAACATTTTTAAGTAAACCAAAACAACTTCCATACTTTCCTTTTTAAACCAAAACACTTCTCCTTTTAAAATCAAGTTACAACATTCTTTTCCAAAGTTCAAGTTTGCCTAATTTCAAATATTCACGTCTCTTATTTTCGAAAGATTTCATAGTTCATAGTCTTAATCATTTAATAACGTAATTCTCTTTTAAAACAATTTGAGCAACATATGCCTTATGTGTGAGTAGGTTATTCTTGTTTATAACAATCTTATTAAAGCAGCCATGATCTAGGAAATGTAATACAATCTTGTCTTATCTTAGCTTTTATGTAGATGGAGGTTTCTACTGGTTTTAATATAATTACTTAATTGTCAATACATTTTCCTTTATTAACGTTGCAGTGGTTCGTTCGATACTTATTCTCATTTCCGAAATCAGTAAAACATTATTCTTTAAAAACCAAGTACTCATTACTCACGAATGAGGTTTCACACTTCTTAACAACTTTCATATCAATTCAATTAAGTCAAGTCTCTTATCTTTTAAGATTAAGTCTCTTAACTTCTAAAATCAATAAACCATTCTTTTTATTTCTCTTAAGTCGTTATACCTAACTTCCCATAAAGCTACTATAACTCTTAGGCTTTTAAAACCAGGTATTACTCTTCTTTCAAAAACGATTCTTAATTCTTTTGAAATACTTCAAGATTCTTATTATTTAAAACTCAAGTCAAAAGACATCGAAGTAAAACCATGTTCATTAACACACGCACGCCTACCGTACTATATATATTCTTTTAAAATATCATGCTCAAGAGGATAGGAAGAATCACATACCGCGACGATTATCGACTATTAGCAAATAGCTCCAAATCTTGTAATCTGTTAGCCTCTTCCACCCTTCGAGTAGAATACGCTACTCGCAGTACTTCAACCTATAACGGTCATATAAGTCTATCAACATCTAGACTACTCTGCAGAATAATTATAGATACATATTCCTTTATTCTACGGAAAACTGGGCAGCACTTCCCTACCCGCCAATCTACACAAGTTTCAGTAAATACGATCATGTAAATCTGATTCAATCTTCTTTCTTTAATATTCTTCGATGTGATTTCAATTCAATTCTCTTCTCTTATACCATCCTTCTATACGCCTTATACTTATTTCTATACTACTACGCATGTAATTTCCAATTACAATAGAACAAGAGTATTTACCTCGATAAGCCCAAAATTATCCAAGTTAAATGTCGATCCTGAGCAACGTTTAGCTCCTACTCTGGGCGCTCCAACCCGCTCCAAACAACCATTAGAAGTTCTACACAACTTCTTCTTAATACTTCAACTTGCTATGAAGATTTCCTTAGGGTTTCGTTTAGTGGCTAAAGGAAGTATAATAGTATTTCTGGGCTTTTAGTATAAGGGTAACCTTGGAATACTACAAGGTATTTGGGCCAAGGTATTTAGGAATAGGACCAATACTTCTTCTACCAAGGGGGGGGGGTATTTTACGAAACAACTAGGCTGGGGAATGTTTCGCCAAGGCCTCTCAAAGGGGAGGAGACTTGACGAAACTACACTAAGGGGAGGGTTTTAGACTTGGAATTTCAAGTGAGGATGAAGAAATAGTCTTGCATTAGAGGGTATTTATAGGACATTCAAGGGCCAAGATTAAGCCAAGTGGTGGGCAAGTGTAGGGTGAAGATTTGGACATGTGTTTGTGGGTCCCACTTGCTCATCAACTACACAAAATATCCTACCAACTCCTTGACAAAAATGAAAGGCAAACGTGCCATGTTTCGTCCCAACTTCCGCTTCACTTGAGGTGACACTTGTCACCCTCGTTGCAATCCAAAATATTTCATCTCTCGGAAAAATCCAAAAATTATAAATGTTGCAACCGTATTTTTCCCTTCGCAAAGCCCGGAAAACGTTTCGTCGGAAAACGATTCTTTTTGCTAGTTGTGCACAAATTTCATCCCTTTCCTAACTTAAGGCTTAAACTTCAGACGCACGCCTCACGCATCATACTGGAAATACGGGGTATAACATTCTCCCCTCCTTAGAAACATTCGTCCCGAATGTTCCTTCTCAAGACGAATAACGGTAAAGTTCCTCATAACAAGTTGTCAATGCCACACCTGGCCACCAAATAACACACACGCAAATACTTATCCCAAGTCAACAAGGAATCACCTCTAGCATTACAAAAGCTTCCACCCCCGGTCTAAAAGATACTTCCTTTGCATCTTCACTTCACAACAAAATGATCTCTGTTATTCTGCTAACACACGTTCTCTTCTTTCCTCACTCGTCGTATTCTTCTCGAACACTTGAACTCTTTCTAGTATACGTACCATACTTCAGTCATCGCTTCTGTTTCCAAAATCTCTGGAGTCGCTACCTCCAAACTTGGTCATCTTACTAGCCTCGATCTTCTTTAAGGCCATTCCCGGCCTTCACGATCCGCTTCTGGTCAAACAAATCCACGAACTCATACGATGGTCATCTAAACTTGGCCCTGGCACCCTCGTGACCCTACCACCTGGCGGGACCACCTCGAACTGACCCCACCACATTACAGGCCGCGGGTTGACCCGCGATTGGTCCTCAACCCGACCCGCTATCGCGCTAAACACTTGTTCCCCCGATTCGGAAAAATCTTACCTATACAAGTCCAGAAAGCTACCACTTTCATCTTACACAACCCACGGAATTATCCCACAATACATTTATACGCATACCAAGTATTTTGACAAGGACTAACCGTAAAATCTTTTTGTCACGACCCGTTCCGGGGCCCGTGACTGGTGCCTTACCGGGGCACCCAAGTAGTCATACATCAGAATAACCAGCGGAATATAAAACAAGACATGAAACAGTTTATAAAATAAGACACAGTTTATGGGAACAAACGTCGCCTTTCGGCATATATATATAAACAAGGTTTAGCAGTTACATCCGACACTGTACAACATGACCACAACGGGCAAACTGAGCAGACCTCGAACGGTTAGCACCTCGCTACTGGAAATCAAGTCCCGGGCCACGACCGCCCCATCGCTTCGGGCTGTACCGAAGATGATGTGAGCGCTCTGGGGCCGTGGTGCAAATGCGGACCTGCGATGCCGCCACCACGAGGACCACCAAAAGAACCGGCCGTCTTGGCCTTCTTCTGCTGCGATATCACTCTACCCGCGGTCTACGCCTCGCATCCCGGTGCATGAGCTCGCATACGGGTTATGTCCATGCTCCTGGTCAAGGACACACCCGCAAGACTTCGGCCATGTAATCATCTAGCCCGATGACATAGCGATGCACCGGTCCTCCATCTCTGCTACGGTGCGAGGACATATCGAGCCAAAGAATCAAACTCGACATTGTACTCCTCACTGCGCCCTCCCTGTCTCAGAACAAGAATCTATCAGCTCGTGCCCTCCTCATCCGCGGAGGCGAAGTGGTGAGAAAAGCCTCAAAACTCATCCCATCTGCTGGAGGTGCATGCTCTCCCGGAAAGCTCTATGAATCAAACCAATCGATCGCGGTGTCACGCAGCCGACGCGAACCGAATGTCACAGACTCGATCTCAAGCCACGATCACCCGTGATAATCCTCTGCGGTGACGGATGAACTCCTTCGGATCATCCTCCGGCCTCGACCAGTAAAACTCGAGGGCTACAACTGAAATCCGTAGTCTCAAACTATACGCCTGGGTGCACTACTGGCGCGGCCGAGCTGGAACCGCCGCGATCGGCCTCTCCTCGACGGGCCACAACTCTAGCCAATAGCTGGGCCATCTCCTTGTACCCTAACTCCTCCGCCCCAGGCTGTGGGACAGGAGTGTGGGTACTGTGGTCTCTGCTGGGGCCGGCGGCGTCCTAGAACTCGCCGTCTCGTATAGATCGGGCACGAGCCCTCGTGACTCGGGTGTCTGCTAGCGACTCCTGCCTTGCCGCCTCGGGCCGGGTTGCCTTACGTGGAGGCATAATCTACGGGGAAAGAAATACGTTAGAGGGGTCCAACCTATAACACAGCTCTAAAGCACGATCTCAGGATGAAGAATGGAAACCAATCCTAAATATCCTATAGCCTCCTGATTATTGGTGTGGTGCACAACACACCGATAATCAAGACTTACTAGATACGGTGCGTAGACACTTTCAGAGGATTAATCGCTCGATACCACTTTTGTCACGACCGTTCGGGGCGTGGTAGTGCTTCTGGGGCACCCAAGTAGTCATACATCGAATAACGGCGGAATATAAAACAAGACATGAAACGATTTATAAAATAAGACACGGTTTATGGAACAAACGTCGCCTTTGGCATATATATATAAACAAGTTTAGCGATTACATCCGAAATGTACAATACTGAGACCTCTAGGAAATATACAACTATGGCGGGATGGGCCCGCCATACCTCATCTGTACAAACTATCTACAATACAGGGAGATCATACCAAAAGTAGAGCCTCCGGAGAAGATGGAGCTCCTGACACCAATGCAAAGAGATCCTAAGGATGCGGATCTAGCACCTGCTTGCCCTTACCTGCGGCATGAACGCAGCCCCCCGAAGGAGGTCAGTACAACAGGTACCAAGTATGTGAAACTATAAAGTACTTAAATGAAATCAAGTAAAAACCTTTTCACAAATACAATCAGTTCAATTTCACATAATGCCACATCACAACAACAACAGTAATAGGAAAACTGTAACAGGTCTATTCTAGGCCGCGAATGATCGAAGCAAGGCCAATCGCCCATAGTATCATTCTGCGTGCCTAGTCCTGGACTTCCGCAGCCCGCATAGGTCACACACAGACCCGCATGAGGTATTCCTCGCATCGGGGGCAGCCAACCCCCGGCATCCGCCTAGGCTCCGCGGCGCATAGCCTCAAACCGCGTAGTCTCGGCGGACGCGTAGGGAATCCGCGTCGGGCTAAACACCGGAATGATCAATCACGGAGCATACCGCTGCTCGCATAGTCTCACAGACCGCATAGGCGTATAGACCGCATCAGAGGCGCCCACCGATATAACGATCGAGGAGTAGGTGATACAATAACGAGACAACGGACTTACTCTAGCGTAAGCCGCAGAATGACCCCACTTTACGGCAAGATTTCAAGATACTCACACGGGTAGCACCATAATATATCTACTTATCAAGCGGATCTTACTACACTTAGAAATCAATACAAGGCTTTTACAAGTAAGCGATTCTTTTTATCTTTCTTAAGTTGTTATACCTAACTTCCCATAAAGCTAGTATAACTCTTAAGCTTTTGTTTAAAAACCAAATATTTATCTTACGTTAAAAAATGATTGATAGTTCTTTTGAAATGCATCAGGATTCTTATTATTCAGGCTTAAGTCAAAAGACATTGCCGTAGTTATTATTCAGGCTTAAGTCAAACGACATTGCCGTAGTTATTATTCAGTTAACACATGTACGTCTACCGTACTATATATATGTTAAAATATCATGCTTTAGGAAGAATCACATACCTACCGTGAAAACCACACCAAGTTGAATATGTCGCGCAGAGAGTCAGCCTATAATAGTCACAGACATCTATCAAAGACTACTCTGAAGGTCATTCTAAACAGAGGGTTCATAATTCTACGGATTGTCGGGCAGCACAACCCTACCCGGTGAGCTATATAAGTCTACTGTAAAAACAGTCCTATGTGAGTACAGTTCAATTATTCTTCTTTTAAACCCTTCTACTGTGATGACAGTTCAATTCTATTCTGTAATATTCTTCTAAGTATTTAATACTTATTCTTATACTTCTACAGTATGCATTCTCTAATACAAAAGAGGGTTAGGATTATTTACCTCGGTAAGCCCAATAATATCCTAGATAAAGTCGCGCCTGAGCAAGGTTTAGCTCTAAGTTATGCGCTCAGGTAGCTCGAAACCTTAGAAGTTCTTCACAACTTCTACAAAGGACTAAGGGATTTGGGCTAGTATTTTGGGCATTATAACAATACTAGAAGATAACTTTTCTACCAAGGGAGGGGGTAGATTTCGGCTAGGCTAGGGGTAGGCCTCGGCCAAACTCACTCGAGGGGAGGTGTTTGGACGAAAGGCTAAGGGAGAGGAGAGGATTGTTTTCAAGACTTGGAAGATAACTTTGTGGATGAAGAACTCTTCATCTCTAAGGGGGTATTTATAGCTCAAGCCTTGGCCAACCAATGGCCAAGATGAAGACAAGTGCAAGGCAAGTGTAGGGTGAGGATTAACTATACAAAAATATCCTACCAACTCCTTGACTTGTGCACAAGGCACAAAAAACGTGCCATGGTTCTCCAATTCGTCCAAAAGGGCGATTGAGTCCACCAATGGGAGGGTGCCAAGTGTCGCCCTCCCGTTGGTCCAAAATGTTTCGTCTCTCGGAAAAATCCGCAAAAATTAGTAATGGCATAGCCGGAATTTTCCCTACGAAAGCTGTGGAAACGTTTCGTCGGAAAACGATTCTTTTAGTGAGTTGTGTACAAAAAAAACGTCCAAGGCTAACTTTAAGGCCAAACTTTTTGTACGTATTCCCTTACGTACATACTCTGGAAATACGGGGTATAACACTTTTATTCAAGACGGCCTTACATCTAAGGTCTCAACGTGTAATATTCTAAGGTTCATACCTTCCCTGTCCCCATACTTATTATTTCAACTAACCATGTCTCTAAACCACAATATACACAATGCTATCTGTACATAGTACTCAACATATAATCATCATAACACGCATGCTGATCTCTAGAGGGTTAAGGATATACCTGAAAAGATAGGTGGTTCAAAGGACCGCTAAAACTGGGAACTTCTACCGCGACCTCTGCCGTGGCCTGCCGGTGTATGAGCATCCTGCCTAACTATGGAAGGTGAAGAACCCGCAACTGATCTCGTAGTCTGTGCTATCCACGCGATGCTACACAGTGGACAGTCTCGCGAGATGGCCACGTTGGCCGCAAGAATAACAATCTCCCAAATTAGTACGACACTCTCCCTTATGAAGTTTTCCACAGCGGCACACTGAGACAAGGCGACCTCATCCGGAGCACTCTACTCCTCGAAAATCTGAAACACAGGAGCCACGACCGCTCACGAATATCCGAAGGTCCCGAAGGCTGTGGAGGACCACTGCATCGGCGGAGGTACATAACTAGTCGATCTTTGAGGCGGTCCGCCTCGAAAGTTATCAAAGGACCTGCTTTGTTCTAGCCTCTTCGCTGATCTTGGTCATTCAGTCGACCTCTCCGCTCCTCACACCAAGTGCATAAGCTGCGTGCGGGCAATGTCCATGCGGTGAAGAGCTACACCGAACAAGCCTCGCCAGTAGTCATCGAGCGGTGGCGTGGCGGTGCACTCTGTCCTCCATATCGGCTACTAACGCGGAAACATACCGAGCGATGAGTCGAACTCCACATTGTACTCGAACCGTCGCCGCTCTGCCTCAACACCAAAAATCTGTCGGCCAGAGCCCTCCTTGTCTGTGGAGGCAAGAAATGTGCAAGAAATGCCTCCGAGAACTCGTCCCAAATAGCTGGAGGCGCATGCTCCCCCCGGGACAGCTCCCACGAATCAAACGATCATTGCGATATCACGCAGCCGATGTGAACCTAAGACCACCGACTCGGTCTCCGAAGCCTTGATCACTCTCATGATCCGCTGTAACTGTCTGACGAACTCCTGCGGATCATCCTCATGCCTCGATCCATAAAACACCGGCGGGCTGCGGCTTCGAGAAAGTCCGCGATCTCAAACTATCCGCTCTCGGGTGAATTACGGTACTCTGATCTGGGAATCATTGCATCGGCTTATCTCGTGCCTTGCCACTATCCTGGCCAATAACTGGGCCATCTCCTTGTAACCCATCTCTTACGCTCGGTGTGGGTGGAGGCTCAGTCTTGTGGTCTCGTGACCACCGATGCGCTCTAAACTCTACTAAGGCTGGCGGCGTCGCAAAACTCGTCGTCTGAAGCACTATCTCAGGTAATGACTGGGCCTGCGCCCCCGTACTCCTCTGTATCCTACAAGCAGTTTTCTCGGCTGCCTTGCCCATCTGGGCCCGGGTTGCCTTGCGCGGAGCATAAGCGGTAAAAGCGAAATGCGTCGGAGGGTCGACTTATAACACGGCTCTAAGGCACGATCTCGGAATGAGAAGAATGGAAACAAATCCTAAATGTCCTGCGACCTCACGATTATAGATGTGGTGCACAACACACCGATAATCAAGACTCTACTAGACACGATGCGTAGACACTTTCCGAGGATTAACTGCTCTGATACCACTTTTGTCACGACCCGATCCCGGGCCCGTGACTGGTGCCTTACCCCGGGCACCCTAGTGATACAACATCAGAGAAAATCAGCGGAAATAAAAACTTTAAACATTAAACAAGAGATATGAATAAAAACAGGCCAACCAACCGGTTACCTTTTTGCATATATACTAAAACTGGAACAGTTACATCCTTACAAACCCTGCCCACAACAGTACTACAGACCTCTAAGAGTTTTTATACAACATGACGGGACAGGGCCCCGCCATACCCCTGAATGTACAAGTACCTACAGTGACAGGGGACTATACCAAAAGATAAGCCTCCGGAGAAACGGAGCTTCCCAATATGTTGGCGTGATCCCATGGCGAGGATCAACGATCGGTGTACCTCTACTGCGGCATGAACGCGGCCCGAAGGTCGGTCTGGCCAGTGCAGTATGTGGCGAAAATCGTAAATGAAATCATAGTAGTCTATATAAAGCAGGAGACATGTATGATAACCAAACTACAGTACATAATAAATAAGCAGTAAAGTAAGTCAGGGACTCACGCCCTCAAAGTCCTCACTCAAATATAACTATGGGTCTCACGCCTCAACATCAATCATGCGTGGAATACCTTCGCCAGCTGCCGTGATCTATAATAACACCAGGTACATGAACACCAAGTCCTACCTGAGTCATAAAACCGTACGGGGCAAGTACAAAGGCTAACTACCAGATACCAAAGTCGTACTAACAATACTATACAATCCAACCACGGAGCTGATATGGGGCAAGTACGAAAGCCAACTACGGATACCAAGGCGTGTCACGTGGCGGCGGGGCAATCGAGGGCTAACTACAGATACCAAGGCGTATCACGAGACTCGCCACGAAGGCGTCACGGGGCAAGTCACGAAGCCAACTACGGATACAAGGCGTGTCACGTGTGGCCGGGGGCAATCTGAGGGCTAACTACCGGATACCAAAGCCGTATCACGAGACCGCCACTAAAGCTGAGCAGGGGCAAGTCACGAAGGCTAACTACCAGTACCAAGGCGAATCAGCAGCGAGGCGGGCAAGTACGAAAGCCAACCACCAGATACCAAGGCCGAATCAGTAAAAACCTCATGGAGAGCTAGTCCATGGAATAACACTATCAACAGGAGCGTATCCGTGGAATTCTCCATCACTGCCGGTACGTCCAAGTAATATCATAACAAATCAGCCGGCCCTCCATTGAGAGCGGTGGTATAGAAATACAATACCAAAGACGACAAGGCTATCAGCGTAAACATAGGCAAGTTACACACAACTCAAGGTACTTTCATTTTATGCCAAAGTCGGTTTTAACCCCAGTACTACGTACGTTAAATTCTTTTTAAAAGACCCATTTCTTTTACAAAGGTCACCCGATGCCCGTATTATAAAAATAGAGTGACTAACATTTTTAAGTAAACCAAAACAACTTCCATACTTTCCTTTTTAAACCAAAACACTTTTCCTTTTAAAATCAAGTTACAACATTCTTTTCAAAAGTTCAAGTTTGCCTAATTTTAAATATTCACGTCTCTTATTTTCGAAAGATTTCATAGTTCATAGTCTTAATCATTTAATAACGTAATTCTATTTTAAAACAATTTGAGCAACATATACCTTATGTGTGAGTAGGTTATTCTTGTTTATAACAATCTTATTAAAGCAGCCATGATCTAGGAAATGTAATACAATCTTGTCTTATCTTAGCTTCTATGCAGATGGAGGTTTCTACTGGTTTTAATATAATTACTTATTTGTCAATACATTTTCCTTTATTAACGCTGCAGTGGTTCGTTCGATACTTATTCTCATTTCCGAAATCAGTAAAACATTATTCTTTAAAAACCAAGTACTCATTACTCACGAATGAGGTTTCACACTTCTTAACAACTTTCATATCAATTCAATTAAGTCAAGTCTCTTATCTTTTAAGAATAAGTCTCTTAACTTCTAAAATCAATAAACCATTCTTTTTATTTCTCTTAAGTCGTTATACCTAACTTCCCATAAAGCTAGTATAACTCTTAGGCTTTTAAAACCAGGTATTACTCTTCTTTCAAAAACGATTCTTAATTCTTTTGAAATACTTCAAGATTCTTATTATTTAAAACTCAAGTCAAAAGACATCGAAGTAAAACCACGTTCAGTTAACACATGTACGTCTACCGTACTATATATATTCTTTTAAAATATCATGCTCAAGAGGATAGG
The DNA here is from genome assembly GCA_029844215.1 of Przewalskia tangutica. NCBI lineage: Eukaryota > Viridiplantae > Streptophyta > Magnoliopsida > Solanales > Solanaceae > Przewalskia > Przewalskia tangutica. The sequence continues at coordinate 97,247,268 of CM056729.1, forward strand.
AAGAATCACATACCTCGCGACGATTATCGACTATTAGCAAATAGCTCCAAAGTACTGTAATCATGTTAGCCTCTTCCACCCTTCGAGTAGAATACGCTACTCGCAGTACTTCAACCTATAACGGTCATATAAGTTTATCAACATCTAGACTACTCTGCAGAATAATTCTAGATACAAATTCCTTTATTCTACGGAAAATTGGGCAGCACTTCCCTACCCGCCAATCTACACAAGTCTACTGTAAATCTGATCACATGTAAATCTGATTCAATCTTCTTTCTTTAATATTCTTCTGATGTGATTTCAATTCAATTCTCTTCTCTTATACCATCCTTCTATACGTCTTATACTTATTTCTATACTACTACAGTATGTAATTTCCAATTACAATAGAAGGACAAGAGTATTTACCTCGATAAGCCCAAAATTATCCAAGTTAAATGTCGATCCTGAGCAACGTTTAGCTCCTACTCTGGGCGCTCCAACCCGCTCCAAACAACCCTTAGAAGTTCTACACAACTTCTTCTTAATACTTCAACTTGCTATGAAGATTTCCTTAGGGTTTCGTTTAGTGGCTAAAGGAAGTATAATAGTATTTCTGGGCTTTTAGTATAAGGGTAACCTTGGAATACTACAAGGTATTTGGGCCAAGGTATTTTGGAATAGTAACAATACTTTTTCTACCAAGGGGGGGGGGGTATTTTACGAAAACAACTAGGCAAGGGGGGGGGGAATGTTTCGGCCAAGGCCTCTCAAAGGGGGAGGGGGAGCCTTGGACGAAAACTACACTAAGGGGGAGAGGGTTTTTAGACTTGGAATTTCAAGTGAGGATGAAGAAATAGTCTTGCATTAGAGGGGTATTTATAGGACATTCAATGGCCAAGATTAAGCCAAGTGGTGAGCAAGTGTAGGGTGAAGATTTGGACATGTGTTTGTGGGTCCCACTTGCTCATCAACTACACAAAATATCCTACCAACTCCTTGACAAAAAATGAAAGGCAAAACGTGCCATGTTTTCGTCCCAATTTCCGCCCACTTGAGGGTGACACTTGTCACCCTCTCGTTGGTCCAAAATATTTCATCTCTCGGAAAAATCCGCAAAAATTATAAATGTTGCAACCGTATTTTCCTTCGCAGCTTGAAAAGCGTTTCGTCGGAAAATGATTCTTTTTGCTAGTTGTGCACAAATTTCGTCCCTTGCCTAACTTAAGGCTTAAACTTTTGTACGTACGCCCTCACGTACATACTCTGGAAATACGGGGTATTACAGATGGGTCGGGACATGTATTCCATACGATTCTTTACTGAGTCCCATGGGATGGGCCGGGACATGTATTCCATACGATTCTTCACCGAGTCCCATGGGATGGGTCGGGACATGTATTCCATACGATTCTTCACCGAGTCCCATGGGATGGGCCGGGACATGTATGCCATACGATTCTTCTGAGTCCCGTAGGATGGTAGGGACTTGTATTCCTCGCTTTCACCGAGTCCCGTAGGATGGGCGGGACATGTATTCCATACGATTCTTCACCGAGTCCCGTAGGATGGTAGGACATGTATTCCATCGATTCTTCACCGAGTCCCGTAGGATGGGCGACATGTATTCCATACGATTCTTCACCGAGTCCCGTGGGATGGCGGGATATGTATTCCATACGATTCTTTCACGAGTCCCGTAGGATGGGCGGACATGTATTCCATCGATTCTTCACGAGTCCCGTGGGATGGGCGGACATGTATTCCACACGCCACCGAGTCCCGTGGGATGGTAGGGACATGTATTCCACGCTTTCTGTCACGACCGATTCCGGGCGTGGATCGTGCCTTACCGGGCACCCTAGTGATACAACATCGAGTAATGAAACATAAACGATACAAGACATATTATGAAATATGAAACAATAATCCGAGAAAAACTTGCCTTCGGCATATATAAACAACAACTTTTTCAATATGAGCAGTTTAATCCTTTTTACAAACCACGCTTACAGTACTACGGACCTAAGAAATGATCGACAACAATGGCGGGACGGGGCCCGCCATACCACGAATGTAAACACACTGCAACAACGAGGGGACTATACGTGATAAGCCTCGGAGAAATGGAGCTTTCCCCAATGACTGTGACCCTAAGGCGAGGATCGATGGCGGTGTACCTTTACTGCGGCATGAACGGCCCCGAAGGAGGTCGATCTAACAGTACCAAGTATGTGGCGAAAATCGTAAATGAAATCATAATAGTCTATAAAGCGGGAGACATGTATGATAACCAAACTACGATTCCATGATAAATGTGATCATGTCAAGTCGGGGACTCGCGCCTCAAAGTCATCACTCAAATGTAACTATGGGTCTCACGCCCACAACATCAATCATGCGTGGAATACCTTCCATCCGCCAGCGGTTTATGATATAAAAGCACCAAGAATACACATGAACACGAGTCCCACTGTGTCCTAATAAAACGATGCAGGGGTAAAATCTGAAGGCATAGCCGACTACTAACACCAGCATGCAACAAGGTCATAAAGCGTGTCATGATATCTGTCTGAACCGTCACATGATCAAAGGCTGGTCACTCGCGCATGATATCAAATGTGCGCGTCTAGCCACGAACTCTCGCGACTCCGCATAGGCCAAACTCATAGCTGCATGAGGTATAACCCGCATCGGTAGCTACTCCGGCGTCGATCACGGACTCGCGATCCGCATGGCCACAAAGACCGCATGACCACAAGGGCCGCAAACTAACACGGAACTCCGTAGTTCGCATGGATCCCCGGACCCGCATGAGGTATTCTCGAATCATGGTCCCAGACCGCATGAGTCTACGCCGCATCGGAGGGCAGCTTAACCTCTGGACACAAGTCAAGGTGAGTGGTACAGTACCAACATAACGGCTGATAGTCAAACAACTTAAGCGCAATCGAGGAAAACCCTTTACACTAACATCACGGATACTAACACACGTAGCATCCCAACATGTTTACTTATCAAATCAACAAGAAAGTATTACAAGGCTATCACAAACCAATACAATCGAGTTATTCACACAAGGTACTTTCTACTAACAAGTTCGCATCTATCCCCAAAGTACTTCACACATTAAATCTTTAAAAGATCTGTTTCTTTCACATAAGTCACACAATACCCGTAGTATAAAATAGAGTGGTATCTTTTAAGTAAACCAAAACTCTTACCTTTGTAAAATCAAGTAACAACATTATTTTCCAAACGTCCAAGTTTGCCTAATTTCAAATGTTCACGTTTCTTATTTTAGAAAGGTTTCGTAGTTCATAGTCTTATTCATTTAAGAATATAATTCTCTTTTTAAACAATCGGAGAAACATAAGCCTTATATGTGAGTAGGATATTCTTGTTTATAACAATCTTATTACAATGACCATGATCTAGGAAATATCATTTTGTCTCATCTTAGCTTCATGCAGATGGAAGTTTCTACTGGTTTTAATAATACTTAATTATTCAATACCTTTTTCCTTTATTAACACTGCAGTGGTTTGTCGATACACATTTCTGATTTCCGAAATCAGTAAAACATTATCCCTTTTAAAAACCAAGTACTCATTACTCACGAATGAGGTTTCACACAAAATTCAAATAATTCATTTAAGTTAAGTCTCTTATCTTACCAGATCAAGTCTCTTAACTTCTAAAATAATTAAATCATTCGTTTTATCTTTCTTAAGCCATTATACCTAACTTCCCATAAAGCTAGTATAACTCTTAAGATTTTAAAACCAAGTATTACTCCTCTTTTTAAAAAGTTCTTAATTCTCTTGAACTACTTCAAGATTATTATTATTCGGGCTTAAGTCAAAAGACATCATCTGCACAACTACGTTCAATTAATACACGTCGTCTACCGTACTACATAGTTATACACATATCATGCTAGAAGAGATAGGAAGAGGTTCACATACCTCGCGCGACGATTATCGACTATTAGCAAAACGCTCACGACTATAACCCTAGCTGGTCCACCTTCTCAAGTAGCACATGCCACTCGCAGAACATTCAACCTATACAGGTTACACAAGTCTATCAAAGTCTAGACTACTCGGTAGAATAATTCTAGATACAAGATCCTACGGGAAATTGGGCAGCCCTTCCCACCGTCAAACTACACAAGTCTGCGTAATGTCTGATCCTACGTAATTACGGTTCGATTCTCTTCTTTAAATTGGGCTTAAGTCCAGGACATTGCCACAACATTAAGTTCAGTACTATATATAGTATACTTCAACTATATATTCTAACATCATGTAATTTCCAATTACAATAGAGGACAAGATAATTACCTCGATAAGCCGTAATTATCCAGTTAAAATGTCGATCACGGGCAACGTTTAGCTCGACTCGGCGCTCCAACCGCTCTAAACCACCCTTAGAAGTTCTAACCAACTTCTACACAATACTCAACGGACTATGGAGATTTTCCTAGGGTTTCGGTTTTGTGTGAGACGGGAAGTATAATAGTATTTACGGGCTTTTAGTATAGGTATAACCTTAGAATACTACAAGGTATCTGGCTAAGGTATTTGGGCATATAACAATACTTGGAGAGTATTTCTATACCACAAAAGGGGTATTATCTGAGGCAACTAGGCTAGGGGTACACTCTCGGCTAGCACCACAGGGGGTGCTCTCGACCCTGAGGAGGCCTGGCCGAACTCAACACAAAGGGAGGAGAAGGAGAACTTTCAAGACTTAGGCAAATTTGTGGATGAATTTGTCTTCCAAAGGGTGGGTATTTATAGGTCAAGTGAAGGCCAACCAATGGCTAAGATCATGCCAAGTGCAAGGCAAGTGTAGGGCCAAGATCTTGCCAAGTGCCCCTTAACCAACTAACACACAAATATCCTACCTACTCCATGACAAAAATGGCCAACTTTCGGCCAAGCTTGACCGCCCAAGGTGTTCCAATGAGAGGGTGACAAGTGTCGCCCTCTTGTTGGTCCAAAATGTTTCGTCTCTCGGAAAAATCCGCAAAAATAAAATATGGCATAATGAAATTCCCCACGAAAGCGTGAAAGCGTTTGGCGAAAGCGACTCTAACCGGGTGTTGTGCACAAAATTAAATCGGCCAAGCCTACTTGAAGTTCGAAATTTCCTACGTACGTCCCTGCGTACATACTCTGGAAATACGGGGTATAACACTTTCACTGAGTCCCATGGGATGGGCCGGGACATGTATTCCACACGCTTTCACATCGATTCCCATGGGATGGGCCGAGACATGTTATACGGTTTATATCCAGACTGTCGGCAGTGAGGAAGGAGTTTCACGGGCATGAGGGATGACTTAAGGGCGTGAGTCCCTGACTTGACATGACTGCTTTTATGTTGTGAATTGTAGTTTGTTATCATACATGTCTCCTGTTTTATATAAACTGTTATGATTTCATTTACAGTATTTTCCAGTTTCACATACTTGGTACCTGTTGTACTGACCTCCTTCCGGGGGTTGCGTTCATCTGCGAGTAGAGGTACGCGATCGTCGATCCTCGCTCATAGGATCACAGCTCAGCGTTTTGGGAAGCTCCGTTTCTCCGGAGGCTTATCTTTGGTATAGTCCCCTGTCATTGTAGGTACTTACATTCAGGGGTATGGCGGGGCCCTGTCCCGTCATAGTTGTTGTAATAATCTTAGAGGTTTGTAGTACTGTTGTGGGCAGGGTTTGTAAAAGGGATGTAACTGTTCAAGTTTTTATATACATATGCCGAAAGGCAACTTTTCTCAGATAAACTGTTTCTCACTTCATATTGTTTCATGTCTTGTTTTATATTCATTGTTACTCTGATGTATGTCTACTTGGGTGCCCGGGTAAGGCACCAGTCACGGGCCCGGGTTCGGGTCGTGACAGACCCGACCCCGGGCCCGCGACTGGCGCCCTACCTGGTCACCCTTATAGGTATACATCAGAGAAAATCAGCGGAACATACATACTACTCTTAATAAATAAAAAAAGTCAATAAGGAATAACCAACATGTTAGCCGATAAGGCTACCTCCCTGGATATATAAATACATTACCGAAAGCAGTTGCATCATTTCCTTTACAAACTGACCCACAAGATATGACTACAGACCTCTAAGAGTTTTAACATAACAACTGTGACGGGACAGGGCCCCGCCATACCCCTGAATATACGTAAATCTACAACCTCAGGGAAACCGTACCAAAAGATAAGTCTCCGGAGTAAATGGAGCCATTTTCCAAAAACTGAACAGAGATCCTAAGAGCAAGGATCACCAACCTGTGTACCTAATACCTGCGGGCATGAACACAGCCCCCCGAAGGGGGTCAGTACCACAGGTACCGAATATGGAACGGAAATAAGGTATAGTAAACAAATCATAATTGTACAAAAGAATGACAGGGGCAAGTATAAAAAAAGTAATACCAGATCCTACCGTGTCATTACAACTCATGAACTTAATCGCACTTTATTATCTTTTCCCATTTTTCAATAAGAGTTATAATCAAATTATTACGTACATACTTAGGAAAAATCATCAAGTTCATAACCATATTGTTACACCCGTAAATCCAGGACATGTTTATAAGAACGTACGTAAGAACTAAAAAATGATAAGATTTGAGACTAGTAAAAATTTATCAGAATTATGAAAATATCGGGAAACGAAATATTGCGATGAATGGGAGGGCGACATGTGTCACCCCCCCCCCCCCTTGGAAGGTCTTGGTCGAATTAGACCATGGGTTTAATGGTCATTTGACCAAAGTATAGATGACCAAGTCTTGCAAGCTAAGAGCTTGATTTATTTGACTAAGTCAAAGAGCCACTTGACTAGATCTTTAAGTGAAATGCATCCAAGCCACCCAATTGTTCTAATATTGACCCTCCATATGGTTATATAAGCATACTACTAGCAAGACAAGTTCCCATACTTAGAAAAATTTAGAGAAATATTATGCTTGTCTAAAGGAGCTTTCGGGTTTGCTAGGGTTCCAACAAGAAAAATTTCCGTTTGTTGTTCAATAATCTCCATACTTTAAACCAAGGTTCCTAAGGGTATTGTAAGGGTATCTCAATAGAAAGATCCCGAAAAAATGTCATTTTTGCATTAGTCGCTTTCATAGGTTTGAATTGGAAATTGAAGAAAAGTTGTTTGTGAACTTCTAAGGGCTTCAAGTGGCGGATTGGAGTGTTATACCCCGTATTTTCCTGAGTATGTACGTGAGGGCGTACGTATTAAATTTTTGCCTTAAGAATGGACAAGTTTCGAAATTTGGGCACAAGTGCCGATAGGAGTCGTTTTTAAATGAGCGTTTCCACGACTTTCGTAGGAAAATTCGGCTATGTCATTTTTACTTTTTGCGGATTTTTCCAAGAGACGTAACATTTTGGACCAACGGGAGGGTGACAAGTGTCACCTCGCATTAGAAAGAATTGGGCGGTAAAGCTTGGCCGAAAGGGGGGCATGTGGTAGGTAGGATATTTGTGCAAGTTGGTGTGGTAGATGGATAAGGTACACATGGTGGAAATCTAGCCCTACACTTGCACCACACTTGTCTTCATCTTGGCCATTGGTTGGCCTTCACTTGACCTATAAATACCCCTCTAGTTGAAGACATTCTTCATCCAAAACTTGAGCAATCTTCCTAAGTCTCACACTACTCCCTCCCTCTTGTTTGCCGTCCAAAGCCCTTCCCCCTCCCTTGTGAAGCTTTGGCCGAGAGGGCCTCCCCCCTCCCCCTTTGTAGAGGCTTGGCCGTGGGGTACCCCCCCCCCTAGCCTAGTTGTTTTCGTATAATACCCCTTGTTGTGGTATAGAAGTACTCTCCTAGTGTTGTTGTAATGCCCAAATACCTTGGCCCAAATACCTTGTAGTATTCCCAAGGTTACACTTATACAAAAGCCCAGAAAATACTATTATACTTCCCTCAGTCACAAAAACGAAACCCTAAGTAAATCTTCACCCGTAGTTGAAGTTATAAGTAGAAGTTGGTTAGAACTTCTAAGGGTTGGTTGGAACGGATTGGAGCGCCCGGAGTAGGAGCTAAACGTTGTTCAGGATCGACATATAACTTGGATAATTTTGGGCTTAACGAGGTAAACACTCTTGACCTTCTGTTGTAATTGGAAATTACATGTTGTAAGAGTATATAGTTAAGTATACTATATATAGAACTGAACATAGTTGTGCGGCAATGTCTTTTGACTTAAGCCTGAATTTAAAGAAGTGGCTGAGCGTAATTACATAAGGCGTATTACAGATGACTTGTGTAGTATTGCGTGAGTAGAATTGTACACGTCCGGGTAGTCGTGCAAACCCCCCCGGGTTGGCTTGGTAGCGGGCCTCGATAGAGAGGAGATTTCTGTTGTTGCGGGAGAGTCTTTGCGAATTTTTACGTAGGATATTCTACATTGAGATCTAGATGTTAATAGGCGCCTTGTGGCCTCTATAGGTTGAAGTACTACGTATGGCGTGATCTACTTGGCTTAAGGAATAGCCAAGCGGTTTGCGGTACTTGGCGTTTTGCTATTAGTCGATACTCGTCGCGAGGTATGTGAACCTCTTCCTATCTGTTCTAGCATGATATGTGTATAACTATGTATTACGGTAGGCGTACATGTGTTAAGCTGTATTTGATTGGTTTGAAACATAAGGTGTTATAACGGCTTTATGGGAAGTTGGTTATAACGACCTTATGTAGGTAAGAAAATGCTTTGTGGTTTTAAAAGGTAGCGACTTGATATGTGTTAATAAAGAACTTGAAGTATTTCAAAAGATTCTTGAATCGTTTTCAAAGAATGAGTAGTACTTGGTTTTGAAAGCTTAAGAGTTATACTAGCTTTATGGGAAGTTAGGTATAACGGCTTAAGAATGTTTCTTGATTTGAAATCGAATGTGTATCGACAAACCAACTGCAGCGTTAATAAAGGAAAATGTATTGACTAATGAAGTATTATTAAAACCGGTAGAAACCTCCATCTGCATAGAAGCTAAGATAAGACAAAATGATATTACATTTCCTAGATCATGGTTTAATAAGATTGATTATAAACAAGAATAACCTACTCACTTATAAGACATAGGTTTCTCAAAGCGTTTAAAGGAGAATTATGTTTTAAAGGATTTAAAACTATGAACTACGAAACCTTTTCTAAAAATGAGAAAGCGGAGCATTTGAAATTAGGCAAACTTGAGCGTTTGGAAAATAAGGTTGTTACTTGATTTTACAAAGGAAAGCATTTTGGTTTACTTAACAATGTTAGTCACTCTAATTTTATACTACGTATCGGGTGACCTTTGTAAAAGAAATGGATCTTAAAAGGAATTTAACGGACGTAGTACTTTAAGGTTAAAATCGGACTTTGACATAAAATGAAAGTACCTTGAGTTGGGTGTAACTTGCTTATGCTTGTTGTTATGAAACTTGACCATGTTACGTGTGATAGCCTTGTTGTGCGAGTATTGTGTTCTACTCGACTACGGCTCATCAGGAATGTATTTCACTTGATTACAGGTTCATCAGGAATGTATTTCACTTGATTACGGTTCATCCGAATGTATTTCACTTGATTACCGGTTCATCAGAATGTATTTCACTTGATTACCGGTTCATCCGGAATGTATTTCACTCGACTCTGGTTCATCCGGAATGTATATCACTTGACTACAGGTTCATCCGGAATGTATTTCATCGACTCTGGTTCATCCGGAATGTATTCCTGCGTTTCTATATTGGGTCCATAAGATGGGCGAGACACATTATCGTATCACATGATTTGTACCTAGGCTGCGGTGAGGAAGAAGTTCCACGGGCATGAGGATGACTTTGAGCGCGAGTCACGACTTGACATGGCTTCTATGTTGTGGCGTAGTTTAGTTATCATATATGTCTCTGCTTTATATAGACTATTATGATTTCATATACGATATTTCTGATTTCACATACTTGGTACTGTTGTCTTGACCTCCTTGAGGCTGCGTTCATCTGCGAGTAAAGGTACATCGGTTTGTCGATCCGCTTTTAGGATCACCTTTGCGTATTGGGAAGCTCCGTTCCTTGGAGGCTTATCTTTGGTATGTTACCACAGTGCAGCAGATTCTTATACATTCGGAGGTATGGCGGGGCCTGTCCGTCATAGCCATTGTAAAAATCTTAGAGTGCATGCTTTGTTGTGGGCAGGGTTTGTAAAAAGGATAATTGTTCGGGTATTTATGTATATATATGATGAAGGCAATTGTTTTGGTTGGCCTGTTTATTTATCTTTTCTCTTAATTCATGTTCATGTTTTTATTTCCGCTGATTTTCTCGATGTTGTATCACCAGGGTGCGGGGTAAGGCACGATCACGGGCAGGTTGGTCGTGACAAAGTGGTATCAGAGCAGTTAGTCCTCGGAAAGTGTCTACAGACCGTGTCTAGTAGAGTCTTGATTATCGATGTGTTGTGCACCACATCTAAAATCAGGAGGTCAGAGACATTTAGGATTAGTTTCCATTCTTCTCATTACGAGATCGTGCCTTAGAGGTGTGTGATAAATTGGACCCCTCGGCGATTCCTTTCCTTTATCGATTATGCCTCGCGTAAGCGACCAGCCCAGATGGGCAAGCGATCGAGGAGTTGTTAGTGAGATCTGAGAGAATGCGAGCGCGAGCGTCGATTACGAGCAGTGCCGACGGCGGGTTTCGCGACGCCGCCGGCCAGCAGAGTTTAGAGCGCGGCGGTGGCTGCGAGACTCTGATACACGAGCCTCGATCCCACGGCTGGAAGCGAGATGAGATGGGGTACAAGAGATGGCCCGATCGCGGCGGTCGTGGCAGATATGAGATAAGTGAATCGGATTCCGGCCCGGTAGCACCGTAGTTCACCCCGGCGAGCGATTTGAGGCTACGTGACTTTACGAGTTGTAGCCGCGATGTTCTATGGATCGAGAGGCGAGGGCGACCCTCGGGAGTTTATCCGAAGCCTCTGACGGATCATGAGTGATCGAGCCTCGCAGGAAGTCGGTGGTATTGGGTTCGCATCACCGCGTGATCTGCGATTGGTTGTTTGATTGTGGAGCTGTCGGGAAGAGCATGCACTTCCAGCGATTTGGGACGAGTTCTCGAGGCATTTCTTGCACATTTCTTGCCTCCACAGATGAGGAGGGCTCGGGCCAGATTTTTGACATTAAGGCGGGGCGGGCGGGCGGTTAGAGAATACAATGTGAGTTCGACTCATTAGCTCGGTATGTTCCATTGTGGTAGCCGATATGGAGGACCAGTACACCGCCACGTCCGGGCTGGATGATTACTTGGCTGAGGCTTGTACGGGTGTAGCTCTTCAGCCGGGCATGGACATTGCCCGCATGCAAGCTCATGCACTAGGATGTGAGGCACGGAGAGGTCGACGGAATGACAGAGATCGGCGAAGAGGCGAGCAGCAGGTCCTTTGGTAACTTTCGAGGCGGACCGCCTCGTGGCGATCTAGTTATGTACCTCCGCCCGATGCAGTGGTCCTCCTCGCCTTGGGGCGTTCGGTATTCGGAGCTGGTCGAGCTCCGGGCTTCGTTCCGCGGTATACGTGAGTCTTGCTTGGCCGGATTCATGTCCCCTCGGTGTGCGATGTGGCAAACATCATCCCGGGGAATGTCGTCTTTTTACTGGTGCTTGTTTCACCTGCGGCCGTCAGGGCCATGTGATGAAGGCGTGCTTATAGGAGAATGCGGCGGCTTAGCGCGACTCACGGATCGATGGCGAGTTCATCGCCTTCTACAGTTATGCGCCCTGCAGGGCAGACTTATGATTAGAATGGAGCGGTAGCTTCAGGTATATCCTTAACCCTCTAGAGGCTTGTATGTTTTGATGTTATGTTAATGTGTTAAGTGTTTTGTTCGGATAGCTTTGTGCTAAAATGGGATTTAGGAACCTGGTTGGGAAAAAGGGGTAAGCCTGAGGGTGAGGAAATGATGAACCTTAGAATATTACAGTTGAGACCTTAGATGTAAGGTCGTCTTGAGTACAAGATTTTGCAAGTGATCCTTGTCAGAGTGCATTTTATGCCTGGAATGTATTGTGTGATAAGTCCCTGGGTTGGGTAAATGAAAGTGGTATCTTTCATGATGTGATTTAGCAAGATTGTTCCGTGTCGAGGAGCAAGAGTTGGCGCGATAGAGGGTCGGGTTGGGGCCATGTTGCGGGCCAACCCGCAGCCTGTTTCGAGGTGGGGTCAGCTCTGGGTGGTCCCGCCAGGTGGTAGGGTCACGAGGGTGCTGGGCCCAAGTTTAGTTGACCATCGTATGAGTTCGTGGGTGTGTTCGACGAAGCGGTCGTGAAGGCCGGGAATGGCCTTAAGGAAGATTGAGGCTAGTAAGATAACCAAGTTGGAGGTGGTGACTCCAAGGTTTTGAAAACTGAAGCGATGACTGAAGTGTGGTACGTATATGAGAAGAGTTCAAGTGTTCGGGAAGGGCACGACGAGTAAGGCAGGGAGAGTACGTGTGTTACTTTGTTGCCATGTGTGGCATTGGAAATTTGTTTAAAGTTAAGAGGAACTTTATCGTTATCCGTCTTGAGAAGGAACATTCGGGACGAATGTTTCTAAGGAGGGGAGAATGTTATACCCCGTATTTTCCTGAGTATGTACGTGAGGGCGTACGTATTAAATTTTTGCCTTAAGAATGGACAAGTTTCGAAATTTGGGCACAAGTGCCGATAGGAGTCGTTTTTCGACGAAACGTTTCCACAGCTTTCGTAGGGAAAATTCCGGCTATGTTATTTTTAATTTTGCGGATTTTCCGAGAGACGTAACATTTTGGACCAACGGGAGGGTGACAAGTGTCACCTCACATTGAAAGTGGCGGTAAAGCTTGGCGAAAGGGGGCATGTGGTAGGTAGGATATTTGTGCAAGTTGGTGTGGTAGATGGATAAGGTACACATGGTGGAAATCTAGCCCTACACTTGCACCACACTTGTCTTCATCTTGGCCATTGGTTGGCCTTCACTTGACCTATAAATACCCCTCTAGTTGAAGACATTCTTCATCCAAAACTTGAGCAATCTTCCTACGTCTCACCCTCCTCCCTCCCTCTGGTTTGCTTCGTCCAAAGCCCCTTCCTCCCTTGTGAAGCTTTGGCGAGAGGGCCTCCCCTCCCTTTGTAGAGGCTTGGTAGTGGGTACCCCTAGCCTAGTTGTTTTCATATAATAACCCGTGTTGTGGTATAGAAGTAATCTACTAGTGTTGTTGTAATGCCCAAATACCTTTGCCCAAATACCTTGTAGTATTCCCAAGGTTACACTTATACAAAAGCCCAGAAAATACTATTATACTTCCCTCAGTCACAAAAACGAAACCCTAAGTAAATCTTCACCCGTAGTTGAAGTTATAAGTAGAAGTTGGTTAGAACTTCTAAGTGTTTGTTGGAGCAGTTGGAGCGCCGGAGTAGGAGCAAAACGTTGTTCAGGATCGACATATAACTTGGATAATTTTGGGCTTAACGAGGTAAACACTCTTGACCTTACATTTGTAATTGGAAATTACATGTTGTAAAGTATATAGTTAAGTATACTATATATAGAACTGAACATAGTTGTGCGGCAATGTCTTTTGACTTAAGCACAATTTAAAGAAGTGGCTGAATAATTACATAAGGCGTATTCAGATGAGACTTGTGTAGTATTACTGTGAGTAGAATTGTACACGTCCGGTTAGACGTGCAAACCCCCCCCCCCCCTGGTTGGCTTGGTAGCCGGCCTCGATAGAGGAGGAGATTTACGCTGTTGCGGGGGGGGAGGTGCTGCCGAATTTTCTGTAGGATATTCTACATTGAGATCTAGATGTTAATAGGCGCCTTGTGGCCTCTATAGGTTGAAGTACTACGTATGGCGTGATCTACTTGGCTTAAGGAATAGCCGACGGTTTGCGGTACTTGGAGCGTTTTGCTATTAGTCGATACTCGTCGCGAGGTATGTGAACCTCTTCCTATCTGTTCTAGCATGATATGTGTATAACTATGTATTACGGTAGACGTACATGTGTTAACTGTATTTGATTGGTTTGAAACATAAGGTGTTATAACGGCTTTATGGGAAGTTGGTTATAACAGCCTTATGTAGGTAAGAAAATGCTTTGTGGTTTTAAAAGGTAACTGACTTGATATGTGTTAATAAAGAACTTGAAGTATTTCAAAAGATTCTTGAATCGTTTTCAAAGAATGAGTAGTACTTGGTTTTTGAAAGCTTAAGAGTTATACTAGCTTTATGGGAAGTTAGGTATAACGGCTTAAGAATGTTTTACTGATTTCGGAAATCAGAATGTGTATCGACAAACCACTGCAGCGTTAATAAAAGGAAAATGTATTGACTAATGAAGTATTATTAAAACCAGTAGAAACCTCCATCTGCATAGAAGCTAAGATAAGACAAAATGATATTACATTTCCTAGATCATGGCTGCTTAATAAGATTGATTATAAACAAGAATAACCTACTCACTTATAAGACATAGGTTTCTCAAAACGTTTAAAGGAGAATTATGTTTTAAAGGATTTAAAACTATGAACTACGAAACCTTTTCTAAAAATGAGAAACTGGAGCATTTGAAATTAGGCAAACTTGAACGTTTGGAAAATAAGGTTGTTACTTGATTTTACAAAGGAAAGCATTTTGGTTTACTTAACAATGTTAGTCACTCTAATTTTATACTACGGGTATCGGGTGACCTTTGTAAAAGAAATGGATCTTAAAAGGAATTTAACGGACGTAGTACTTTAAGGTTAAAATCCGGACTTTGACATAAAATGAAAGTACCTTGAGTTGGGTGTAACTTGCTTATGCTTGTTGTTATGAAACTTGACCATGTTACGTGTGATAGCCTTGTTGTGCGAGTATTGTGTTCTACTCGACTACCGGCTCATCCGGGAATGTATTTCACTTGATTACCGGTTCATCCGGGAATGTATTTCACTTGATTACCGGTTCATCCGGGAATGTATTTCACTTGATTACCGGTTCATCCGGGAATGTATTTCGCTTGATTACCGGTTCATCCGGGAATGTATTTCACTCGACTACCGGTTCATCCGGGAATGTATATCACTTGACTCATCCGGGAATGTATTTCACCGTTCATCCGGAATGTATTCCACACGTTTCTATATTGGGTCCATAAGATGGGCGAGACCGTTATCGTATCACATGATTTGTACCTAGGCTGGCGGTGAGGAAGAAGTTCCACGGGCGTGAGGATGACTTTGGCGCGAGTCACGACGACATGATCGCTTCTATGTTGTGAATCGTAGTTTGGTTATCATACATGTCTCCCGCTTTATATAGACTATTATGATTTCATGTATGATATTTCTGATTTCACATACTGTACTGTTATGCGACCTCGCTTCGGGCTGCGTTCATCTGCAGTAAAGGTACATCGGTTGTCGATCCTTTTAGGATCACCTTTCGGCGTATTGGAAGCTCCGTTCCTTGGAGGCTTATCTTTTGGTATGTTACCTCGAGTGCAGCAGATTCTTATACATTCGTGGGTATGGCGGAGCCATGTCCGTCATAGTCATTGTAAAAATCTTAGAGGTATGTAATTATTGTGGCGTGGTTTGTAAAAAGGATAATTGTTCGTATTTATGTATATATATGATGAAGGCAAGCTGTTTGGTTGCTGCTTTATTTATCTTTTCTCTTAATTCATGTTCATGTTTTTATTTCCGCTGATTTTCTCTGATGTTGTATCACTAGGGTGCCCGGGGTAAGGCACCAGTCACGGGCCCGGGTTCGGGTCGTGACATGGAGTGTCAAGGAAAGGCGCTAAGTTGCTAAGGAGCGACTTCGGATCTTGGAGTTGGATTAATGCTTGTCAAGGTAACAATCTTGTTCTCTTAGTGTTATAAGATTACATATTGTTGTGGTTATACATTTTAACTAGCATGAAGTATATGTATTGAAGATTGATAAGTGTTTTGAATATTGGAAGCCTAAAATCCGAAATGACCTTGTTAGCCATTTGAAATTGAAATACAATTTGGTCGATAATTAGAATCATCGCATGTTATCTAATTGAAGATTGTAGTTGTTATAATCGATTGCGGATATATAACATGTTAGACTAAACAAATTGGATTGGAAAAGAATTGGAAAAGACTTTGTATTGTTGTACCTCAATTGCCGAGAATGACATTGTGTTTTGGACTAGTTTGATATCAATTGTGGGGCAGAATTTTACACGCCTTGTTAGGCGTGTAATCCCCTATTGTTAACTACATTGTTGAGCCTTAAATGTCGCATGTTTGGTTATTGAATTCGGGCCTTGAAAAAGGTGGAAAAGTACGTAGAAATAAAGGAAGTGATGTCCGATTTTCCGTAGAATTTGGTGACTTTACACTTAGAATATTCTACGTTTGAAGTTAGAAGTTAATAGACGTATTATGGTCATTATAGGTTGACATACTACGTACGGAATATTGGACTTAACAAGTGGATTGAACCAAAGAGGTATGTGGAACTTTCTTATCTCTTGAGCATGAGTAGTTATAAATGTATAGTATGGTAGACGTACGAGCTTTAAATGAATTCAGTTTTATTTGGTATCCTTGACTTGTTTTAAGAATGTCCAAGTTGGTTGAGTTAGAGAATTAACTCACTTGTTTTTAAAAGGATAAGAATGCCTTTGTGTCTAAAGCATAAAGTTAGTATAACGGCTTTATGGGAAGTTGGTTATAATAACTTTATGGGAAGTTAAAAGAATGGTTTACTCTAGTAATGTAAATAAAGATAAAATAACTTGAAAGGAAGAAAGACAATTTGATTTGAAGGCATCAATTGCTTAAAGTCTTAAAGTAAAAAGTCACTTGATTTAGAAGCCTATAAATGTAGTTCTAAAAGGTATTGTGACTCGTCTTGAAAAGTAAATATGACTTGATACTACGGTTATTAGTATCTTGGAGTTTTATATGAAAACGAGTCATTTTAAAAGAATGGAAGTACGTAGTACTTTGGGTTAAATTCCCGGATCTTTTATGATACGATAGTGCCTTAAGTTAAAAGAAATGAGAGTGTATGCTAATTAAGTCAAATGAGAAGTTAAGGGGTTTCTTAACTTGTTTATGTTATTTATAGTAGCCGGTTGTATTTGTGATATATTGTTCATTACGGGGTCATTCCCCGGGCTTGTGGCATTTGCATATTCCGTGGATTTGCTATCCATGATACGAGGAATACCTCATGCGAGTCGGTAGGGCTCATGCGGGTGAAATAGTCCTATGTGGGGCGGACCAGTCCTATGCAAGGAAGTTACTTCATGCGGGTCCATACGGCCTATGCGGGTGAAATAGTCCCAGGAGTAGGATTGCGTGATAATAATACGGGCGGATGGTCCTAGGTTAATCACCAGCTTCCTATTTTTAAGAACCGGAAATGTATATTTTACTCTCATTGTTAGTAAGGCACAGTATACTGTTAATTTGATTATCATACATGTCTCCAGCTTTATTTTAGACTTATGATGTAAATTGCAATATTTTCCAGTTTTACATACTTGGTACATATTGTGTACTGACCCCCTTTCCTCGGGGGGCTGCGTTCATGCCGCAGGTAGGGGTAAGCAGGTGGTGGATCCTCACTCTTAGGATCACTGATCAGTTGTCAGAAAATCCATTTCTCCGGAGGCTTGTCTTTTGGTACGGTTTCCCTGATGTTGTAGATTTATGTACATTCAGGGGTATGGCGGGGCCCTGTCCCGTCACAGTTGTTATAATTAGAGGTATGTAGTCATATCTTGTGGATTGGGTTGTAAGAACAAAGATGTAACTATTTTTATTTTGGGTTATGTATATTTCCCAGAAGGTGGCCTTATCGGCTAGCCTGTTGATATTTATTGTTTAAGTATTTTATGAGGTTTGTATGTTCCGCTGCTATTCTCTGATGTATACATGCAGGGTGCCGGTAGGGCACGATCGTGGCCCGGGTCGGTCGTGACAAAATTGGTATCGAGCGGTTAGTCCTCGGAAAGTGTCTACGCACCGTGTCTAGTAAGTCTTGATTATCGGTGTGTTGTGCACATCTATAATCGTGGAGTCGCAGGACTTTTAGGATTAGTTTCCATTCTTCTCTCTCTGAGATCGTGCAGTAGAGCTGTCTTATTAGGTTGAATCCTCTCTAACCTATTCTTATGTATCAGTTATACCTCCACGGAAGGCGACCAGGGCCCAGAAGGGCAAGCGTGCGAGGCTAGCGGTATGCAGAGGGTTACTAGGACTCAGGCCCAGACTATGCCTGAGGTTGTGGGCGGGTCGGCGAGTTCAGCCACGCCGGCAGTATTAGAGGAGCCGAGAGCGGCCGTAGCTCCAGAGGTTCCGATACCTGAGCCTCCAGTTCCGCAGCCAGGGGCAGAGTATAGAGATTACGAAGAGCAGATCTGGTTATTAACTAGCATAGTGGCAGGGCAGCGCCGACAGGATCAGGTAGCTAACCCTAGAGCCGACACTTGAGGATTCGGGATTTTCTGGGTTGTAATCTACCCGAGTTCTATGGTTCGAGATCTGAGGAGGATCCTCAGGAGTTTATTCGGCAGATACATCAGACTATGCATGTGCTTAGGGCCTCGGAGACAGTCAGTTGTGTTAGCCTCTTACCGGTTATGCGATATTGCGTTGAACTGGTTTGAGTCATGGGTGTTGTCTAGAGGTGTGGATGCTCTTCCAGCTGTTTGGGATGAGTTCACAGAGGCCTTCCTTGATCACTTTTTACCTCCTGAGATGAGGAGAGCCCGCGTGGATAGATTCTTGACATTGAGACAGAATGGGAGGACTATCAGAGAGTACAACCTGGAGTTTGACTCATTGGTCAGGTATGCGCTCACCATTGTGGCTGACATGGCGGACAGAGTTCATCGCTATGTGATGGGGCTAGACCGTTATATGATTACTGTATGCCTGGGAGTGGCCCTTCAGCCAGGTATGGATATTTCCAGGATGCAGGCTTATGCACAGGGGATAGATGACAGAGAGGATCATCGGACCAGGCCCGGCCAAGAGGCTGTGACAACAGGTTCCGTGGTAACTTTCGAGAAGGATGCGGCTCAAGAGCTAGGTCCACATTTCAGCCGGCACAGAGTGCTCCTTCTCGGTTTTCTGGAAGGATGTTTGATCAGCCGGGTTATTCAGGAGCAGGTCAGGGCTCCAGGACTTCGGGGTTTCAGGGAGGCAGAGACCGTATGTCACGACCCGACCGCGGGCTCGCGACTGGTGCCCTACCTGGGCAACCTTTACAGGTATACATAAGAGAATAGTAGCGGAACATACATATATCTCAAAAGAAATAAATAACAGGCTAGCCGATAAGACCACCTTTCAAAAATATACACGTAACCCAAAAAGCAGTTACCTTTTTTTTTCTTTACACATCCCAATCCACAAGATATGACTATAGACCTCTAAGAATTTTTGACATAACAACTGTGACGGGACAGGGCCCCACCATACCCCTGAATGTACATAAAACTACAACCTCAGGGAACTGTACCAAATGACAAAGCCTCCGGAGAAAGGGAGCTTTCCAAGAATCGAGCGATGATCCTAGAGTGAGGATCGACAAGCTATGTACCTCAACTGCGGCATGAGCAGCCCCGAAGGAGATCGATCACGAAATATGTACCAAGTATGTGGCTGAAAATCAGAATGAAATCATAACAGTCTATATAAAACAGGAGACATGTATGATAACCAAAATAACAGTACACTGTGCCTTGCCGAAGTGAAAGTAATGAAAGTCAATTTTACATTTTAAAGACTATTTCAACACATGAACAATAGTCACACCATGGCTATGGACACAAGCCCTCAAATATCATCACACAGTCCAGTAAGGGTCTCAAGCCCACAATTAGCAAAGCGTGCCCGTGTAATCCCCCATCACTGGCGACAGCCGTAAGTGTAAAATATAACCATGTGACGCGCCCGTGGCATCCTACCTCACTGTCGGCGTACACATATGCAAATATATATATATATATATATCTCATGCCCGTGGAATCCCTCATCTCGGGTACATGACTTCATGGAGAGCTAATCCATGGGGTAATAATCGTATATAACATGCCCGTGGAATCCCTCATCTCGGGTACATGTCTTCATGGAGAGCTAATCCATGGAGTAATAATCGTATATAACATGTCCGTAGAATCCCTCATCTCGGGTACATGTCTTCATGGGGAGCTAGTCCATGGAGTAATAATCGTACATAACATGGTCGCATGCCCCGTAATCCCTCATCGTATAAGCATGGCCATGGGGTAATAAAACAAATTCGGGAATCTAACCCGCCTCCTGGTCGCATGCCCCGGAATCCCACATCGTATAAGCATGTCCAAGGATCAATCACAATGGAAGCATACTCGTGGAAGCCTCCGTCACTGTCCATAACAATGTCAATTTCCGTTCAATTCCTTTTTAATCCAAGTTGTTATTCCAACATGTTATATACCTAATAACAATTACAACAACTATAAATCCTTCTTCCTTAACATGCGACGATTGTAACTATCGACAAAATTGATTAGAACATAAATGGCTAACTTGTCCATTTTCGGTTTTAACATGTCGACATGATCCAAATCTTTTCAAACTTCATTCTATATACCACATGCTCATTTCTTAACTACTATAACATGTAATCTACAATTATATTAAGAAGATGAAGATTTTACCTCAATAAGCCCTAATAATGTCCAAGCGTAAAAGTCGATCCTTAGCAACTTTTAGCTTTTCTTCTTATGTTCCAATCCGCTCCAAGCACTCCTTAGAAGCTCATGAAGAACTCCTCTTCAAGTTCCATCTTCAAAGTTGAAGAACACCTTAGGTTTTCGCCTTGCGACTAACGTGAAAACATCGTTTTTCCGGGATCTTTCTATTGAGATATCCTTACAATACCCATAGGAACCTTTGGTTAAAGTCTTGTGAATTATGGACAACAATTGAAATTTTTTCTTGTCCCTTCTAGCTCAAACCCGAGAGCTTCATAAAAGAACAACAAGTTCTTGGCTAATTTTTCTAAGTGTAGAATATCTTGCTACTAGTGTGATGATATACTACTTCCAATAGTCAAGATTAGAACACTTGTGTGGCCTAGATTCATTGGGGTTAAAAGATCTTATGTCAAGTTGGCTAGTTGACTAAGTCAATAATGTCAAGCCTTGGCTTGTTCAAGACTTGACCAATTCTCATGACCATTTCGTCAAAGCCTAATTAGGGGGTGACACGTGTCGCCCTCCCATTCGTCCATATACTTCATTTCCCGACATTTCCATAATTCGGATAAATTTTACGAGTCTCAATTTACAAACATTGTTCTTTCCCGAGGTTCGAAAACATTTTCCGTAGGAAAAAGCAATCCTTCTTTCGTATCAAACTTAAAGTCGTATCTTCTCACGTACAATATCTTAAACACATGTCCTGGAATTACGGGGTGTAATATTCTTCCCTCCTTAGAAACATTCATCCCCGAATGTTCTTTCGGAGTCCAATCTAATAGATAGCGACATAGTCTCCTTTTACTACACCCTTCATACCATATACGCCACCCATGACAATATAACAATACTTATACTAAAACGTCAACCTGAACTCCAAGTGTCGACGTCGGTTATCTGCATAAAGCTTCTGCTGACTCCGAGCTTACTAAAAATCTTTCCTGGATAAGCCTCGCCTTATCCACAGCCCGCTGAATCAAGTCTGGGTCAATTATCTGAACCTCGCCTACGTGGAACCAACCAATCGGCAATTCTACACTTTCTTACTGGTTGTATTCTTTCCGTACCTCCAACTTATACTAGCATACTTACATAACCTCCATACCGATTCTGGCCTCTAATCTTTGGAGTTACTAAATCGAACAATATAAGGTCATTTCCGACTCTCACGACCTGGTTCCGGTGGAACGCGTCCACGAACCCGTAAAATAATTAACTAGACTTGGGCCTTGCATCATCTTAACCTTGTCACGTAGCGGGACTACTACCACTTGATCCCACTCCATTTCAGGCTATGGTGCGACCCGTAATAGGTCCTCAACCCGACCCACCGTCGCACTTAACTCTTACCTTTAGTCTGAATTAAATCTTATTGCCCGAGAAGGCCTTATATACCTAAGGTCTCGGCGATTATCAATATTCTTAGGCTCGCAATTTCCATGCTCCAAACTTACCTTACCAGTCCCCCCGTAAACGGGTACAATAACTTCTCATAATACCATAACCATGTTGTCTTGATCATAACAATCATTACTTACTCCATACGGATCGTATCCGTACAATTCCCTTAAGCCTATCACGTAGCTTAATCTATTAGCATGACATTCCATTAAGTTCCTTAACATGACTTCTTAAGGGTTCACTACCCTATCAGACATCTCATCATTTCCCAATTATCTCAAAATAAAACATAAGACCTTGGCGAGAATTCATTAAATGTTTCATACCTTCCCGGTATCTATTTAGTCCTTACCAAATCCTGGTAATCTAAAATCATTCTAGGCAACACACGTCTGACCCTCATACATAACTCTGTATAGTTGTATGTCAATATACAAACTATACTACAATCATTACCAACCTGGATACGCAATCCACATAGTCATTCATGGGTCATTGCTGCCTTTCTCATAGCTGCAATCAACATAACTCGTTAGGGAGAGACGACCCTAACAACACAGCTCTATCGCACGAACTCAGAGTGAGAAGAATGGAAACCAATCCTAAATGTCCTGCAGCCTCCTGATTATAGATGTGGTGCACAACACAGCGATAATCATGACTCTACTAGACACGGTCTGTAGACACTTTCCGAGGACTAACTGCTCTGATACCACTTTTGTCACGACCCGACCCCGGGACCGAGACTGGTGCCCTACCTGGGAACCCTTTACAGGTATACATCAGAGAATAGTAGCGGAACATACATATATCTCAAAAGAAATAAATAACAGGCTAGCCGATAAGGCCACCTTCCAAAAATATACATGTAACCCAAAAAGCAGTTACCTTTTTTTTTTCTTTACACAACCCAATCCACAAGATATGACTACAGACCTCTAAGAATTTTTGACATAACAACTGTGACGGGACAGGGCCCCGCCATACCCCTGAATGTACATAAATCTACAACCTCAGGGAACTGTACCAAATGACAAAGCCTCCGGAGAAAGGGAGTTTTCCAAGAACTGAACAGTGATCCTAAGAGTGAGGATCAGCAAGCTATGTACCTCAACCTGCGGCATGAACGCAGCCCCCCGAAGGAGGTCAATACGAAATATGTACCAAGTATGTGAAACTGAAAATACTGTAATGAAATCATAACAGTCTATATAAAACAGGAGACATGTATGGTAACCAAAATAACAGTACATTGTGCCTTGTCGAAGTGAAAGTAATGAAAATCAGTTTTACCTTTTAAAGACTATTTCAACACATGCACAATAGTCACACCAGGGCTATGGACACAATCCCTCAAATATCATCACACAATCCAGTAAGGGTCTCAAGCCCACAATTATCAAAGCGTGCCCGTGGAATCCCCAATCACTGCCGACAGCCGTAAGTGTAAAATATAACCATGTGACGCGCCCGTAGTATCCTACCTCACTGTCGGCGTACACATATGCAAATATATATATATATATATCATGCCCGTAGAATACCTCATCTCGGGTACATGACTTCATGGAGAGCTAATCCATGAGGTAATAATCGTATATAACATGCCCGTGGAATCCCTCATCTCGGGTACATGTCTTCATAGAGAGCTAATCCATGGAGTAATAATCGTATATAACATGCCCGTGGAATCCCTCATCTCGGGTACATGTCTTCATGGGGAGCTAGTCCATGGAATAATAATTGTACATAACATGGTCGCATGCCCCGGAATCCCTCATCGTATAAGCATGGCCATGGGTAATAAAACAAATTTGGGAATCTAACGTGCCTCCTGGTCGCATGCCCCGGAATCCCACATCGTATAAGCATGTCCAAGGAGTAATAAAAACAATCCAGGAATCTAACCTGCATCCTGGTTGCATGCCCCGGAATCCCACATCGTATAAGCATGTCCAAGGATCAATTACAATGGAAGCATACCCGTGGAAGCCTCCGTCACTGTCGGTACGTCTAAGTAAATTCACAACAAGACAGCCGGCCCTCCAACTGAGAGTCACGGCAGCGTAAACATATAATACTTGCACTCAAGGCTATCACAAGCAAGCATATATTACCTCCTTATTTTAGAGCAAACTTGGAAGGTTGGTTCTCATCTTGTTGGTTCTTGACAAAAGGCTTTCTGGATTCTTGCATACGGCCCTTATTCTTTTGACAATTTGAAGAAGAAGTCCCCCTTCCTTACTGTTGTTCCATAAACCTTTATAACCTCTTAACTTGTCGATCTTATTTTCTTTGAGCTCCTCATCCATCTCAATGGTCGCTTCAAGATTTTCATCAATATCATGATAGTTTTGGAGTCTAATCTAGAAGCAATTTCTCTACTCATCTGGCTAGGAACTGAGTCATAGCATTCAAGGAATCCTCTTCAAAGTCTATTCTTATTTTTACAAGTTGAAACTCATCATAGTACACTTTTACACTCTTGTTGTCTTTCTTCAAAGTGTATATATTCTTGAGTTAATCATGTTTGTAGCGCTCGGTGACATATTTGTGCCTCAAGATAGCTTTTTAACTCTTCCCAATTAGATGTGGGAGCTAAGCCATGTAACATTCATGTATATAAGGATGGGTTTGTAAAGGTAGGTTTGACTTTGGTTGGACACGAGAAATGGACTCAAAAGGTGGGGTCTCGGGTTCTCAGATTCACCGGATAGTGTGGTGTTGTGGGCTTGCACAGGTAGTTTAGGGTGCAAATGGGTTAAGACGTTTTGTGGAAATGTTCTAGACACGTTGAGGGTTATACTGGTGATTGGGGTTTAGTGGTTGTATGGTGGTAAGGTGGCAGAAAATGATCGGGATAGTAGGTTGACGGTATAGGGACTCGACCGGGACGGTAAGGGAAATGGTTGGGGTGTTCGAGTGGTTTTGTGATGTTTTGGTTTAAGGCCTTTGGGGTGTGAATTGGGGAAGTGTTGTAGGATGTTTCGGTGAAAATAATGAATCAATTTGGACAAGTATTGGACACGAGGTTGTTAAGGAAAATCTCGGGTGCAAACCAAGTAAGGTAGGCCGAAATACCGGATAGAATCTTGGCTTAGGCGTAGTTAGATCACAAAAATTCTAACTAAACTTACACCGAAGGAAACCTTAGCTTGGGTTTATCTAGATCACAAAAGTTCTAACTAAACTTGCACCAGGGATAGGATCGAGGTTCGGACCACAAAAGGACCGATGACCCATAAAAGGACCAACTAAATTAACCAACAGAAAAGTTGAATAACTTAGCAAAGTTGAGTAAAACTCAAGTATATTTCATAAATCTTCCACGTTTAGTTACTACAACTACATGTCCTATTTATACTAGTACTTAGACCCTTATAGACAACAACTAGATAGATATAATACATGAACCATTCGACCACAATGGGAAACGGGGAAGGGTCTCGGCCGGTTTGGGGAAAAGGTGTTATACCCCGTATTTCCAGAGTATGTACGTAAGGACGTACGTAGAAAAGTTTGGGCTTTAAAGCGGCTTGGCCGAATTATTTTTGTGCACAACACCCGGTTAGAGTCGTTTTTCGACGAAACGTTTTACATAACTTGCGAAGGGAAAATTCCGGCTATGTCATTTCTTATTTTTGCGGATTTTTCCGAGAGACGAAACGTGTTGGACCAACAAGAGGGCGCCACTTGGCACCCTCTCATTGGAGCACGTTGTGGGCGGTACAAGTGGGACGAATTGGCCTTGTTTGGTCAAGGGGTTGGTAGGATATTTTGTGGTAGATGGATAAGGTGCACTTGGCAAGATCTTGGCCCTACACTTGCCTTGCACTTGGCAAGATCTTGGCCATTGGTTGGCCTTGGCTTGTCCTATAAATACCCCCCCTTTGGAAGACTTCTTCATCCATTCCTAAATTTCCTAAAGTGTTAAAATCCTCCCTCCCCTTGTGTGGTGTTTACAACACCCCTCTCCCTTTGTGAGGCCTTGTGGCAGAGTCTCTCCCCTTGGCAGAGTACCCCATGGGAGTGGGTGGTATACACCCCTTGTGGTGTTGTCTCGTATATATACCCCCCCTCTTGGTAGAAATACTCTCAAAAATATTGTTACTATACCCAAATTACCTTAGCCGTATACCTTGTAGTATTCCAAAGAAACCTCTATACGTAGAGCAGGAAATACTAGTATGTCCTTTTGTCTCAAACCGAAACCAAGGAAAATCTCCATAATTGGTTGGAGTATTAAGTAGAGGTCGCGTAGAACTTCTAAGGGTTGTTTGGAGCGGGTTGGAGCACCGGAGTAGGAGCTAAGCGTTGCTAAGGATCGACATTTATACTTGGATAATTATGGGCTTATCGAGGTAATTATCTTGTCCCCTGTGTAATTGGATATTACATGTTGTAGGAATATATAGTTGAAGTATACTATATATAGAATGAACATAGCTTGTGGCAATGTCTTTGGACTTAAGCTTTGAATAATAAGAAACCTTTTGAAGAAGAGTCTTGATCGTAATTACATGGGTGTATTCTGATGAGACTTGTGTAGCTTTTACGTGAGGTAGAATTGTGCACGTCCGGTTAGACGTATAACCCCGTTGGCTTGGTAGCCGGCCCGATAGAGGAGGAGATTTACGCTGTTTGCGGGAGAGTCTTTGCGAATTTTATGTAGAATGTTCTACGAAGAGATCTAAATGTTAATAAGCGCCTTGTGGCCTTATAGGTTGAAGTACTACGTGTGGCGCGATCTACTTGGCTTAAGGAGTAGCCGACGGTTGGAAGTACTTGGAGCGTTTTGCTATTAGTCGATACTCGTCGCGAGGTATGTGAACCCCTTCCTATCTCTTCTAGCATGATATGTGTGTAACTATGTAGTACGGTGAGCGTCGTGTGTTAAAAGTATTTGATTGGTCTAAAACATAAAGTGTTATAACGGCTTTATGGGAAGTTGGTTATAACAACTTTATGTAGGTAAGAAAATACTTGTGGTTTTTAAAAAGGTAACTGATTTGAACTATAATCGTTTGGTTATGTGATAATAAAGAACTTGAAGTATTTCAAAAGATTTTTGAATCATTTTGAAAGAAGAGTAATACTTGGGTTTTGAAAACTTAAGAGTTATACTAGCTTTATGGGAAGTTAGGTATAACGGCTTAAGAATGTTTTACTGATTTCGGAAATCAGAATGTGTATCGACAAACCACTGCAGCGTTAATAAAAGGAAATGTTTTGACAGATTAAGTATTATTAAAACCAGTAGAAACTTCCATCTGCATAGAAGCTAAGATGAGACAAAATGATATTTCCTAGATCATGGCTACTGTAATAAGATTGTTATAAACAAGAATATCCTACTCACATATAAGGCTTATGTTTCTCAGATGGTTTAAAAGAGAATTATATTCTTAAATGAATAAGACTATGAACTACGAAACCTTTCTAAAATAAGAAACGTGAACATTTGAAATTAGGCAAACTTGGACGTTTGGAAAATAATGTTGTTACTTGATTTTACAAAGGTAAGTGTTTTGATTTACTTCAAAAGATAATCACTCTATTTTCATATACTATGGGTATTGTGTGGTTTTTGTGAAAGCAACGTATCTTTTAAAGAGTTAATGTATGAAGTACTTTGGGGGTAAAAACCCGATCTTGTTAATCATATAGTAGAAAGTACCTTGTGTATATAACTTGATTGTGTTGGTTTGTGATAGCCTTGTAAATACTTTCTTGTTGATTTGTTAAGTAAACATGCTAGGATGCTACGTGTGTTAGTATCTTGTGATGTTTTGTGTAAAGGGGTTTTCCCTCGTTTGCGCTTAAAGTTGTTTAACGATCAGCCGTTATGTTGGTATTATACCACTCACCTTGACTTTTCCGGAGGTTAAGCTGCCCTCCGATGCGGGGTAGACTCAGGCGGGTCTGTGTGACCTATGATTCGAGGATACCTCATGCGGGTCGAGGGCCTACGCGAGCTACGAGAGTTCCGGTTAGTTTGCGTCCTTTATGGGCACGCGGTCTATGTGGCCATGCGGTGCGAAGTCGGTCGGATCTTGGGAGTAGCTACCCTCGATGCGGGAATACCTCATGCGGGCCATCAGGTGGCCTATGCGGAGTGCGGAAGTTCGGGGCTAGACGCGCACATTAGATCTGCGCGCGAGTGGCGCCTTTGATCATGTGACGCAGACAGATCTCATGAGCTGCGCTTTATGATCTTGTTGATGCTGTGGGTTTTAGTAGTCGGCTATGCCTTCGCATTTACCGTGCGGTTTTATTATAACAGTGGGACCCGGTGTTCATGTGTGTTCCTTGGTGCTTTCATATCATAGATCGCCGTGATGAGAATGTATCCCACGCACGATTGATGGTGTGGGCGGGAGACCCATTGTTATATTTGAGTGATGACTTGAGGGCGTGAGTCCCGGACTTGACATGACTGCTTAGTTATTGTGAACTGTAGTTTGGTTATCATACATGTCTCCTGCTTTATATAGACTACTATGATTTCATTTCTGATTTATTTTCGATTTCACATACTTGGTACTGTTATCGACCTCGCCCGGTGCGTTCATGCCGCAGTAAAGGTACACGGCCGTTGATCCTCGCTCTTAGGAGTCACGATTCAGCGTTTGAGAAAGCTCCGTTTCTCGGAGGCTTATCAGTGGTATAGTCCCCTGTTGTTGTAGGTGTTTACATTCGTGGTATGGCGGGGCCCCGTCGCCATTGTTGTCGTAGCAGCATTTCTTAAGTGCAGTAATCTTGTTGTGGCGGGGTTTGTAAAGAAAGGATTAAACTGCTCATTTTGAAAGAGTTGTTATTATTATGCCGAAAGGCAAGTTTTATAAAGATAACTGTTGTACGCTTCTTGTTATTTCATGTTGTTGTGTTATGTTCTTCTGATTACTCTGATGTTGTATCACTAGGGTGCGGGTAAGGCACGATCCACGGGCAGGTTCGGTCTTGACAAAAGTGGTATCGAAGCGATTAATCCTCGGAAAGTGTCTGACGTATCAGATTCAGAAGTCTTGATTATCGGTGTGTTTTGCACCACGCCAATAATCGTGAGGCTATAGGATATTTAGGATTGGTTTCTATTCTTCTCGCCCGAGATCGTGCCCTAGAGATGTTGTAAGTTGGACCTCTAACGTATTTCTTTCCCTTACCATTATGCCTCGCGTAGGCAAACCCGGCCCGGGAGGCAAGCGGCGGAGCCGCGATGAGTTGAGAGGGTTACGTGGGCACAGCCCAAATCTTTACCTAGGGTAGTGCTTTAGTTGGGAGTTCTGCGGCGTCACTAGCCCAGCGAGAGAGTTAGCACGGCGGCGGTTCCTCTGCGGCCATGATATTTGAACCTTCGCGGCCACGATCGAACAGAGAATATAGATTGCCAAGGCGACCACATTAGCTATGGATTTGGCTACCGAGAGTATACCGATGTACCGCGAGTCTTGATGACTATCTAAGAGAGGTTGTGCGAGTAATTCTTCGATTAGGCTTGAGCATGGCTCGTATGCGGGCTTATGCGCAGCAGGCCGAGAAACGTAGAGATCGACGGGTTAACGAAGGACAGCAGAAGAGGGCCAGAGCAGCAAGGTCCTTTGGTAACTTACGAGGCGAGTCGCCTCACCAGCAGATTAGATATGCACCTCCACCAGTGCAGAATGGTCCTCCACGGGGTTCAGGACGTTCGGGGTGTGCAGGAGTGGTCAGAACTCCAGGGCTTCCGGTTCACAGTGTGACAGACGTCATCCCGGGGAATGTCGTCTTTTAGTTGGTACTTGTTGTACCTATGACCTCCAGGGTCTGGTGTCAAAGAGTGTCCTTGTAGGAGGACTTAGCCTTCAGGATCGGTGGGTAGTTTGTCATCTCCCTCAGCTATGCGCCCTACGGGGCAGGTTTGATTAGAACGACTAAGGGGAGTGAAACAAAGAGTTCTGGTATATCCTTAACCCCAGAGATCAGTATGTGTGATAAGATGGGTATATCATAAGTGTTATGTTCTGATAGCAGTGTGTTAAAATTGTGATTAGAAATCTTGGTTAGTTAACCAAGTAAGATTTGGGGGATAGAGAAGGTGTGAGCCTTAGAGTTTTATACGTAGAGACCTTAGAGGTAAGGCCATCTCGAGTAAAGGTGTAGTGTTATGTTTGATCCTTATCGGAGTGCATAGTGCACGTGAGCTATGTTTGGGATAGGTCCCTAAGTAGTGTGAAATGAAAGGGGGTAGTTGAGCTAAAAGGACCGCTAGGTTTTCGAAACGTGATTAGTGAGATTGTTCCGGATCGGGGAGCTAGTATTGTGCGCGTTGCCGGGTCGGGTTGAGGCCACGTTGCGGGTCAACCCGCGGCATGTTTGGTGGTAGGGTCAGTTTGTGGTGGTCCCGCCTTGAGGTAGGGTCATGAGGGTGTTAGGCCCAAGTTTAGTTAACCAGTCTGAGTTCGTGGATGATTCGACCGATGAGTCGGGCGAGAGGTCGGCCGCCTTGTCTTCTAGCAAAGACCGTGTACTCAGCAGTGTTGTTTATATCAGAAAGGTTGTAAGGCTGCACGGGGTGCCTACCTTCACCTTATGACAGACAGTGAAGCCCAGGTTGTGGCTATTTTCGTTTTCTAAAAGTTTTACCAGGCAGGGTTAGGAACTCAGGTGAGACTCAGAATCGCATTCGCCCTCGGGCCAGTGTTTGGATTTCAGGGGTAGTTGTGGGAATTGTTGTCTCCTGTGGAGGGAGTGTTTAAACTACCATTTCAGTGTTCAGATGTCGTCTTAAGAAGCCTTGTAGGGGCGGAAGTGTAAGTTGCCGGTCGATTGGTTCGATGTTGGCAAGGTTCAGATAGTTGGTTCAGGCTTGTTCCAGATGGATAGGGTGTGAGTTTTGGAAAACAGAGGAACTTAGCCCGAGTTACTTTGGGCCTTTTGGAGTTCATGTGAAGAATAGGCGGGTTGCCTATATGTTAGCAATTGTCGTCCGACTTAGGAAGCGACGTCGTCTTTCAATTGTTATGTTGGAAAGTATCGGAGATCCATCCAGTGTTCGATTAATGATGACCACGTTTGAGATAGTAACCCGAGTTTTGGAACCTGGCGATAGAAATGTGGTAAGAGTTCGAGTGTACAAGAAAGTGCGACACGTAAGGAAGAAACGAGCATGTATGGCGAGCTTAGATCTGAAGGAAGTATATTTTAGACCCCGTAGAGTGGTGTTTGTGGTGATTTTAGAGGTTTTTCCTAGTTTACTTGGATGTAATCATTCTGCTCTAGTTGTTTCTGTGGCCATGTGTGGCAGGATTGTTTCGTAAGTATAGTAGTGAAGACTATCTTTGGCGCACGCTTGTTTTGAGACTTAGAAGGAACATTCGGGACGAATGTTTCGAAGGAGGAGAATGTTATACCAGTATTTCAGTATGCGTGGGGCGACGTTAGAAAAGTTTGGGCTTTAAAGTAGCTTGGCCGAATTATTTTTGTGCACAACACCCGGTTAGAGTCGTTTTTCGAAGGAACGTTTTTAATAAATTGCGAAGGGAAAATTAAGGCTATTTCATTTCTTATTTTTGAGGATTTTTACGAGAGACGAACGTGTTGGACCAACAAGAGGGCGCCACTTGGCACCTCTCGTTGAGCACGTTGTGGGCGGTACAAGTGGGACGAATTGGCCTTGTTTGGTCAAGGGGTTGGTAGGATATTTTGTGGTAGATGGATAAGGTGCACTTGGCAAGATCTTGGCCCTACACTTGCCTTGCACTTGGCAAGATCTTGGCCATTGGTTGGCCTTGGCTTGTCCTATAAATACCCCCCCGTTAGAAGTCTTCTTCATCCATTCCTAGATTTCCTTAAGTGTTCAATTCCTCCTCCTTGTGGTGTTTCAACACCCCTCTCCCTTTGTGAGGCCTTGTGGCGAGTCTCTCCCCTCGGCGAGAGTACCCCCCTAGTGGGGTAGGCCGAGGGGTATACACCCCCCCCTTGTGGTGTTGTCTCGTATAAATACCCTCCTCTTGGTAGAAATACTCTCAAAAGTATTGTTACTATACCCAAATTACCTTAGCCGTATACCTTGTAGTATTCCAAAGAAACCTCTATACGTAGAGCCCGGAAATACTACCGTATGTCCTTTTGTCTCAAACCGAAACCCTAAGGAAAATCTCCATAGTTGGTTGGAGTATTAAGTAGAGGTCGCGTAGAACTTCTAAGGGTTGTTTGGAGCGGGTTGGAGCACCCGGAGTAGGAGCTAAGCGTTGCTAAGGATCGACATTTTTTTACTTGGATAATTATGGGCTTATCGAGGTAATTATCTTGTCCCCCTATTGTAATTGGATATTACATGTTGTAGGAATATATAGTTGAAGTATACTATATATAGAACTGAACATAGCTTGTGGCAATGTCTTTGGACTTAAGCCTGAATAATAAGAAACCTTTTCGAAAGAAGAGTACTGAACTGTAATTACATAGGGCGTATTCTGATGAGACTTGTGTAGCTTTTCGTGAGGTAGAATTGTGCACGCCCGGTTTAGACGTATAACCCCCTGGTTGGCTTGGTAGCGGCCCGATAGAGAGGAGATTCTGTTTGCGGGGAGTCTTCGAATTTTTGTAGAATGTTCTACGAAGAGATCTAAATGTTAATAAGCGCCTTGTGGCCTTATAGGTTGAAGTACTACGTGTGGCGCGATCTACTTGGCTTAAGGAGTAGCCGACGGTTGGAAGTTCTTGGAGCGTTTTGCTATTAGTCGATACTCGTCGCGAGGTATGTGAACCTCTTCCTATCTCTTCTAGCATGATATGTGTGTAACTATGTAGTACGGTGAGCGTCATGTGTTAAAAGTATTTGATTGGTCTAAAACATAAAGTGTTATAACGGCTTTATGGGAAGTTGGTTATAATGACTTTATGTAGGTAAGAAAATACTTGTGGTTTTTAAAAGGTAATCGATTTGAACTATAACCTGGTTATGTGATAATAAAGAACTTGAAGTATTTCAAAAGATTTTTGAATCATTTTGAAAGAAGAGTAATACTGGTTTTGAAAACTTAAGAGTTATACTAGCTTTATGGGAAGTTAGGTATAACGGCTTAAGAATGTTTCTTGATTTGAAATCGAATGTGTATCGACAAACCACTGCAGCGTTAATAAAAGGAAATGTTTTGTGATTAAGTATTATTAAAACCGGTAGAAACTTCCATCTGCATGAAGCTAAGATGTAGACAAAATGATATTTCCTAGATCACGTCATTGTAATAAGATTGTTATAATCAAGAATATCCTACTCACATATAAGGCTTATGTTTCTCAGATGGTTTAAAAGAGAATTATATTCTTAAATGAATAAGACTATGAACTACGAAACCTTTCTAAAATAAGAAACGTGAACATTTGAAATTAGGCAAACTTGGACGTTTGGAAAATAATGTTGTTACTTGATTTTACAAAGGTAAGTGTTTTGATTTACTTCAAAAGATAATCACTCTATTTTCATATACTATGGGTATTGTGTGGTTTTTGTGAAAGCAACGTATCTTTTAAAGAGTTAATGTATGAAGTACTTTGGGGGTAAAAACCCGATCTTGTTAATCATATAGTAGAAAGTACCTTGTGTATATAACTTGATTGTGTTGGTTTGTGATAGCCTTGTAAATACTTTCTTGTTGATTTGTTAAGTAAACATGCTAGGATGCTACGTGTGTTAGTATCTTGTGATGTTTTGTGTAAAGGGGTTTTCCCTCATTTGCGCTTAAAGTTGTTTAACGATCAGCCGTTATGTTGGTATTATACCACTCACCTTGACTTTTCCGGAGGTTAAGCTGCCCTCCGATGCGGGGTAGACTCAGGCGGGTCTGTGTGACCTATGATTCGAGGATACCTCATGCGGGTCCTGTGGGCTATCGCGAGCTACGAGAGTTCCAGGTTAGTTTGCGTCCTTTATGGGCATGCGGTCTATGTGGCCATGCGGACTGCGAAGTCCAGGCGGATGCCGGGGAGTAGCTACCCTCGATGCGGGGAATACCTCATGCGGGCCATTGGGGTGGCCTATGCGGAGCTGCGGGAAGTTCCAGGGCTAGACGCGCACATTAGATACTGCGGGCGAGTGGCCAGCTTTGATCATGTGACGGTCTAGACAGATCTCATGATACAGTTTATGACCTTGTTGGTACTGTGGGTTTTAGTAGTCGGCTATGCCTTCGTACTTACCCCGTACGGTTTTATTATAACACAGGTGGGACCTGGTGTTCATGTGTGTTCCTTGGTGCTTTCATATCATAGACTGCCGGCAGTGAGGAATGTATTCCACGGGCACGATTGATGTTGTGGGCGTGAGACCCATTGTTATATTTGAGTGATGACTTGAGGGCGTGAGTCCCTGACTTGACATGACTGCTTATTTATTGTGAACTGTAGTTTGGTTATCATACATGTCTCCTGCTTTGTATAGACTACTATGATTTCATTTACAGTATTTATTTTCAGTTTCACATACTTGGTACCTGTTATCGACCTCGCCCGAGTGCGTTCATCTGCATGTAAAGTACACGATCGTTGATCCTCGCTCTTAGGGTCACAGTTCAGCGTTTGGGAAAGCTCCGTTTCTCCGGAGGCTTATCAGTGGTATAGTCCCCTGTTGTTGTAGGTGTTTACATTCAGGGGTATGGCGGGGCCCTGTCCCGCCATTGTTGTCGTAGCATTTCTTAGAGGTCTGTAGTACTGTTGTGGGCAGGGTTTGTAAAGAAAGGATTAAACTGTTCATTTTGAAAGAGTTGTTATTTTTATATATGCCGAAAGGCAAGTTTTCTAAAGATAACTGTTGTACGCTTCTTGTTATTTCATGTTGTTGTGTTATGTTCCGCTGATTACTCTGATGTTGTATCACTAGGGTGCCCGGGGTAAGGCACCAGTCACGGGCCCGGGTTCGGGTCTTGACAAAAGGAATAGACCAACCCTTCATGTTCTCTAGGCCAACCTTTGGTGTCATCCATGAAGATAAGTGCATGAACTATGTAGTTCATGAATCACCTCTTTGGAAGCTAGGTTCGGCCGTGTCACGACCCGAACCCGGGCCCGTGACTGGTGCCTTACCCCGGGCACCCTAGTGATACAACATCAGAGAAAACCAGCGGAAATAAAAACTTAAACATGCAAATAGACATGGATCAAGATGAAAGGAAATAGGCCAACCAAAACGGTTGCCTTTCAACATATATATATATAAACATTTGAACAGTTACAATCCTTACAACCCTGCCCACAACAGTGCTACAGACCTCTAAGATTTTTTTTTTTTACAACTATGACGGGACAGGGCCCCGCCATACCCCTGAATGTACGAGAACCTACAGGCTCAGGGTAACATACCAAAGATAAGCCTCCGAAGGAACGGAGCTTCCCAATACGCTGAAAGGTGATCCTAAAAGCGGGGATCGACAGCCGATGTACTTCTACCTGCGGCATGAACGCGGCCAGGAGGTCGATAACAGGTACCAAGTATGTGAAACTGTAAAGTACTATAAATGAAATCATAGCAGTCTATATAAAGCAGGAGACATGTATGATAACCAAACTACAGTACACAACATATAAACAGTCATATCAAGTCAGGGACTCACGCCCTCCAAATCATCACTCGTGCCCGTGGAATTCCTTCCTCACTGCCGGCAGTCTATGATATAACAACACCAAGGAGTACACCTGAACACCAAGTCCTACCTGATGCCAAAGCCGTACCACGAGACCTCGTCACTATACTGACTCGCGAAGCTGACACGTGGCAAGTGCAATAACATATACCCGATCCACCTGCACCACGTAGCTGACGGGGGCAAGTAACGGCTACGGGGTATAACATTCTCCCCTCCTAACTTTAAGGCTCAAATTAAATACGTACGCCCTCACGTACATACTCTGGAAATACGGGGTATAACATTCTCCCCTCCTTAGAAACATTCGTCCCGAATGTTCCTTCTCAAGACGGAAAACGAAGAAGATCTTCTAACAAGTTGCCAATGCCACGCCTGGCCACGAAATAACACACGTTCTCTTCCTTCCTTACTCGTTGTGCCCTTCTCTAACACTTGAACTCTTCTAGTATACGTACCACACTTCAGTCATCACTTTAGTCCCCAAAACTTTGGAGTCACCACCTCCAAACTTGGTCATCTACAAGCCTCAACCTCCCTTAAGGCCATTCCCGGCCTTCACGATCCGCTTCTGGTCGAACATATCCACGAACTCATACGATGGTCGTCTAAACTTGGGCCTAGCACCCTCGTGACCCTACCACCTGGCGGGACCACCCAGAGTTGACCCCACCTCGAAACAGGCCGCGGGTTGGCCCTCAACATGGCCCCAACCCGACCCACTTAACGCATCACGCTCTTTTTCCCCGATCCGGAACAATCTTACCTATACAGGTCATGAAAGCTACCACTTCCATTTAGCACTACCCAAGGAAATTTTTCCCACAATACTCCACGTATACCTATACGTTCTGACAAGGATCACTCGCAAAAACTTGTACTCAAGACGGCCTTACATCTAAGGTCTCAACTGTAATATTCTAAGGTTCATCATTTTCTCACCCCCAGGCTTACCCTTTTTCACTAACCAGGTTTCTAAATCACATTTTAGCACAAAGCTATCCGACATAACACTAAACACATCATCTATATCAATACATACAAAACTCTAGAGGGTTAAGGATATACCTGAAAGTAGGCGGTTCAAAGGACCGCTAAAACTGGGAACTTCCACCGCGACCTCTACCGTGGCCTGCCGGTGTATGAACATCCTGCCTAGCTATGGAAGGTGAAGAACCCGCAACTGATCTAGTAGTCTGTGCTATCCCACCGCATACTCGCCTCGGACAACCGTCAAATGGCCCCATCGCGCAAGTATAGCAATCTCCCAAACCAGTACGACATTCCCCCCTATGGGCTTTACCACAATAGTCACACTGAGATACGGGTGGCCTCATCCGGCGAGCACTCCTACTCCCCTGAAAATCTGAACCACGGGAGCCCGACCGCTCCCGAATATTCCAAACGTTCGACGACGGTGGGGACCACTTGGTACGAGGCGCATAATCGCTCGCTGGCGAGGCGGTCCGCCTCGAAAGTCATCAAGGACCTGCTCGGCCTCTTCTGCGATCTCGCCGATCGTTCGATTCCTCCTCCGCCTCACATCCGTGCATACGCTGCGTGCGGCAATGTCCATGCACGGTGAAGAGCTACACGAACAACTCTCTGCTAGGCAATCATCGAGCCCTGTAACATATCTGTGCACCCGATCCTCCATACTAGCTACCAACGCGGGGACGTACCGGGCCAATGAGTCGAACTCCACATTGTACTCGAACCGACGCCTGCTCGCCGTAACACCAAAAATCGGGCCCGAGCCCTCCCATCCGTGGAGGCAAGAAATGTGCAAGAAATGCCTCTGAGAACTCGTCCCATAAAGCTGGAAGTGCATTCTCTCCCCGGGACAGCTCCCACGAATCAAACCAGTCGACTGCGGTATCACGCAGCCGATGCGAACCTATGACCACCGACTCGGTCTCCGATGCCTTGATCAATCTCATGATCCGTCAGAATCGCTTCGGATGAACTCCTGCGGATCATCCTCAGGCCTCGACCCATAAAACTCTGGCGGTTTACAACTCAGAAAATCTCGTAGCCTCTAACTATCTGATCTAGGGTGAACCATCGGTGCTCTTGAACCGGCGGCCCAGCCTATCTCAAGTCCGGCCACAACCCGCCATTAATCGGGCCAGCTCGCGTAACTCATCTCTCTGCTCCGGTGCGGATCGAGGCTCAGTATTGTGGTCTCTGCGCTTTGCTCTACTCGCGACTCCTTCGCTTTGCCTTTCGCCGGGCTGTTTACGGAGGCATAATCGTAAAAGCGAAACGCGTCGAGAGGTCCAACTTACAACACAGCTCTAAGGCACTATCTCAGAATGAGAAGAAGGGAAACTAATCCTAAATGTCCTATAGCCTCCTGATTATAGATGTGGTGCACAACACATCGATAATCAAGACTCTACTAGACACGGTTTGTAGACACTTTCCGAGGACTAACTGCTCTGATACCACTTTTGTCACGACCCGAACCCGGGCCCATGACTGGTGCCTTACCCCGGGCACCCTAGTGATACAACATCAGAGAAAACCAGCGGAAATAAAAACTTAAACATGCAAATAGACATGGATCAAGATGAAAGGAAATAGGCCAACCAAAACGGTTGCCTTTCAACATATATATATATAAACATTTGAACAGTTACAATCCTTACAACCCTGCCCACAACAGTGCTACAGACCTCTAAGATTTTTTTTTTTTACAACTATGACGGGACAGGGCCCCGCCATACCCCTGAATGTACGAGAACCTACAGGCTCAGGGTAACATACCAAAGATAAGCCTCCGAAGGAAAGGAGCTTCCCAATACGCTGAAAGGTGATCCTAAAAGTGGGGATCGGCGGTAGATGTACTTACTGCGGCGTGACGCAGCCCGAAGGAGGTCGATGCAACAGTACCAAGTATGTGAAACGCTAAAATCCTGTGAATGAAGTCAAAGCAGTCAATATAAACCAGGAGACATGTCTGCTAACCAAACTACAGTATACAACATATCAACGGTCATCTTAAGTAAGGGACTCGCCTCCAAATCATCACTCGTGCGTGGAATTCCTTCCTCAGCTGCGATGATCATGATATAACAACACCAAGGAGTACACCTGAACACCAAGTCCTACCTGATGCCAAAGCCGTACCACGAGACCTCGTCACTATACTGACTCGCGAAGCTGACACGTGGCAAGTGCAATAACCTATACCCGATCCACTGCGCCGCTAGGCGGGGGCAAATGCCACGCGCCCGATCACAACCGTAAGTCACGATACTTGCCGCGAACCGACACGTGGTAAGTGCAACAACGTACCATATCCACTGCGCCACGTGGCGGCGGGGGCAAGTAAGCATTACGCGCAATCACAACCGTAAGTCACGATACTTCGCCATAACCAAAAATGGTCACATGTCCACAGAATCCATCAACGGTGTAGACATGCCCATGTAACAATGCTAATGGAAGCATACCCGTGGAATTTCCCATCACTGCCGGTACGTCCAAGTAAGTTCTCAACAAGTCAACCGGCCCTCCATCGAGAGACGCGGTAGAATAGAAACACAATTCTTGCACAACAAAGACTATCTCAATAAGCATAGGCAAGTTACACAACAACAAGCATAGGCAAGTTTACACAACAACAAGCATAGGCAAGTTACACAACAACAAGCATAGGCAAGTTACACAACAACAAGCATAGGCAAGTTATACATAACTCTAAGTACTTTCATTTTATGTCAAAGTCCGGGTTTTAACCCTAAAGTACTACGTACGTTAAGTTCCTTTTAAGAGATCCATTCCTTTTATGAAAATCACCCGATACCCGTAGAATAAAATAGAGTGACTTACATCTTTTAAGAAACCCAAAACAACTTCTCTTTTTAAAGTCAAGTTTCCACATTAAAACCAATGATAAAAACCCTTCTTTTGTTTTCATAAAGTCGTTATAACCAACTTCCCATAAAGCTGTTATAACACTTTAAGTTTTAAACCATTTTAAGACAACACAATGCCTTTCTTTTCCCTAAAGTTCCAGTTTGCCTAATTTCAATTACTCAAGTCTCTTTTTAGAAAAGTTTCATAGTTCAATGTCTTAATCTCTTTTTAAAACAATTGAGTAACATATGCCATAGGCGAGTAGGTTATTCTTGTTCATAAATCTTATTAAGCAGCCATGATCTAGGAAATGTAATATCATTTTGTCTCATCTTAGCTTCTATGCAGATGGAGGTTTCTACTGGTTTTAATAATACTTCATTATTCAATACATTTTCCTTTATTAACGCTGCAGTGGTTTGTCGATACACATTCTGATTTCCGAAATCAGTAAAACATTATTCCTTTTAAAAACCACGTACTCATTACTCACGAATGAGGTTTCACACAAAACTCATATTAATTCATTTAAGTTAAGTCTCTTATCTTATAAGATCAAGTCTCTTAACTTCTAAAATCAGTAAACCATTTTCTTTACCTCTCTTAAGACGTTATACCTAACTCCCCATAAAGCTAGTATAACTCTTTTTAAAACCTTTAAAACCAAGTGTTACTCTTCTTTCAAAAATGGTTTCTTAACTCTTGTGACATACTTCAAGTTTCTTATTATTAATGCTTAAGTCAAAAGACATTGCCGCATAACCACGTTCAATTAGCACACGACGCCTGGTACTATATATTATTCGGGCTTAAGTCAAAAGACATTGCGTAACCAACTACGTTCAATTAGCACACGTCGTCACCGTACTATATATTATTCGGGCTTAAGTCAAAAGACATTGCCGCATAACTACGTTCAATTAGCACACGTCGCCTACCGTACTATATATTATTCAGCTTAAGTCAAAAGACATTGCCGTACTATATATATCTTCCTTTAAAATATCATGCTCAAGAGTATAGGAAGAATCACATACCTCGCGACGATTTATCGACTATAAGCAAAACGCCCTTCGGCTATAACCTGGCTAGCCTTGTCCACCTTCTAAGTAGCACATGCTACTTGCGAACATTCAACCAATAAAGGTTATCGATCCATCAGAATACATTCTATGTAAATACGATTTAATCTTCTACTTATATTCTTCTCAAGTGATTTGATTCAACTTTTCGTAATATCCTTCTATTACAGTTCAAATCTCTTCTATGAATCTTATATTCATTTCTATACTACTACAGTATGTAATTTCCAATTACAATAGAAGGACAGTAGTATTTACCTCGATGAGCCCAAAAATTATCCAAGTATAATGTCGCTCCTGAGCAACGTTAAGCTCTACTCCGAGTGCTCGACCGCTCCAAACAACCCTTAAAAGTTCTACGTAACTTACACTTAACACTTCAACCAACTATGAAGGTTTTCCTTAGGGTTTCGTTTAGTGGCTACAGAAAGTATAATAGTATTTTCTGGGCTTTTGTATAAGTGTAACCTTGGGAATACTACAAGGTATTTGGGCCAAGGTATTTGGGCATAATAACAATACTTGAAGAAGTATTTCTCAACCAAGGGGGGGTAGTATTTCGACTAGCAACTAGGCTAGGGGGAGGGGGTACCCCACGGCTAGGGCTCACAAGGGGGGGGGGGGTATTTCTCTCGGCCAAAAGGCCTCAACAAAGGGGGAGGGTGTGGCGGACGAACTCAAGAGGGAGGGAGTAGTGTGAGACTTAGAAAGATTGCTCAAGTTTGGATGAAGAAAGTCTTCAACTTAGAGGGGTATTTATAGGTCAAGTAATGGCCAACCAATGGCCAAGATCAAGCCAAGTGCCATGCAAGTGTAGGGTCAAGATTTAACCATGTGGACCTTATCCATCTACCACCAAAATATCACAAATATCCTACATACTCCCTTGCCACCTTTCGTCCAACTTGCCGCCCCAAGTCCTTCCAATGTGAGGGTGACACTTGTCACCCTCCCGTTGGTCCAAAATGTTTCGTCTCTCGGAAAAATCCGCAAAAATTAGAAATGACATAGCCGGAATTTTCCCTTCGCAAGTTTAGTAAAACGTTTCGTCGAAAAACGACTCCTTTCGGCACTTGTGCCCAAATTTCGAACCTAGCCTAACTTTAAGGCTCAAATTAAATACGTACGCCCTCACGTACATACTCTGGAAATACGGGGTATAACAGGCCGAATGGGAAACTAACCCTTCATGTTTTCTAGGCCACCCTTTTGTGTTATTCATGTAGATAAGTGCATGAACTAGTTAGTTCATGAATTATCTCCTTGGAATCTTCTTCTTCTAGATGGTTGTTGGACTTGTCACCTTACTCTATTACACGACATAGTAATTATGTCCTAAGAAGTGCTAGTAGTTATTACACGGCATGCTAATTATGTCCTAAGGAGAGCTAGTAGTTAAGTTAGGAATTAAAATAAGCTATAAGAAAGTGGTCTCGGCCAAGACCTACATAAAAGTCGAAAATAAGTATGTTCCTTCTTGGATAGTCACGTCCAATCTTCAACTCCACTCCATATTCAATTCCATATTACACATATCACCATATGACGGACGACAATCTTTGTCACTCTTCGCAAGTCACCTCTCGGATCATGTTGGGTGCTTAAACTCGTGGCCTTTCTTTCATCAAACCTCTCTTGATTTCACTTGAGTTTCCCATCATGTGGAGTCAAACCCCTCAAATTGAGTAATTTCATAATATACCTTTTTCACCTCAGACGTGTCATAGTCAAGAAGATTCTATCACATTACATCACCCAATTAAGAAACACATCAGAATCACTACAAAGTTTGGAGAGTAACCTTGACGGAGTTAAGACTCGTGTCTCGACCCCCAATGTTTCCAAAGTTCCCTTGATCTCCATATGTATCTTTTCCCTAGTTACCACCATAGAAATCATGGCCTTGGTGGCCATCTCTCCCTTAATAACATTTTTGCCTACCCATTTGAGGTATAAGACCGTTCCTTCCACCTCTACCTCAATAAGAACCATAGAATTGTAATCATTTTCCCCTCATTTGATTATCATGTTGATCACCCAAACCTCATAGCTCCCCTTGTAACTCATCATCCAATGATTAGATATTTCAGGGTGGTTGACAGATATTTGGAAATGGTTGATGGATATTTGGAAGTAGTTGATGTGGGTAAGGTTCATTTGGTGGTGATGGATGATGTTTATTTGGTGGTGGTAGTGTGATGGGATTGTCATCACGTATGGGTGTTGGTGGTGTTTCATTTGATAGAGTATGATGGTATATTCGATGAAGTGTTTCGGGTGACAAAGTGGGTGAAGAGACATGGCACACCTCATTTGTATCACTATGGTAATGATTTATAGGTGTGAGGGCTAATTTCATTGTCTGTTCTTCCACACTCATGAGTCTTGCATCCATACTACTTATTTGACGACTAATGGATGCCAACACACTTATCATTTCACACAAAGTGAGTTCCCCAATGGGAACTTGTGATTCATCACCTTGATTCGCCATTGGTGTCTATTAAATACACTCAACAAAGTAAATAAACACGTTTAGTTAGTTAAAATAACTCACAACATACTAAAGTATTGCGCACCTTTTGATTGCCTCACAAATTGCTTCGACTAATGGTTGTATGCTTGTTAATTTGGTTGAGTCACAACGTTCCATTTACTACTCGAGTTCAAGAGTGTATTTTTGTCGACTCGAATAAAAGGATGACTCAAATCAAACAAACGTACTTGAATCAAGAAAGTATCGACGAAGTTTAAAAATAAAAAAGAACGAAAAGAAGTGGGACTCAAGAATTAATTAACAAACAAGTAGGATTAATTACTAGTTGTTAATAAATTAGAAGAATTAAAGTAATGAAATTAGGAGAAGAAATCAAATCAGAAAATTTTTGGAGTAATTTGTTGAAGTTTGGCTAAAAAATAGCCTTCATTGCTCAGCAACTGAAATCAAGCCTCTGAAGTTGAGGCGCACGTTCCTGCAGGCCGAGAGTGGTCTGAACATGACGCACGTGTGGCTGACTGGGCGGACAGCTGCTGACACAGCGCTGATGTGGAAAATTTGAACTTCTTCTTTTTTTTGGTACTATTTTAAAAAATTGGTTGATTTGTGGGGCCCCACCAAACCTAGAACTTTCTTTTTTGGCCCAATAAACACATTTTGTTAAATTAATTTGGGATTTTTGGATCAATATCCTCTTTTAGGTGTCTTCTTCCTTATGAAAGTATGAAGATAGCTCAAGAACACCCAAAATCCAATAGAGGTCCAGATCAACTCCAATTTCCTTCAAATTTCATATCCCCGCTCTGTTTGATAAGTATAACAAAACCCACTAAATTTTGAAACCAATAGAACCTTCCTTCACCAAAACTACTTTCAAGTTTCAAACCTTCAAGCTT
This sequence comes from Przewalskia tangutica, assembly GCA_029844215.1. Taxonomy (NCBI): domain Eukaryota; kingdom Viridiplantae; phylum Streptophyta; class Magnoliopsida; order Solanales; family Solanaceae; genus Przewalskia; species Przewalskia tangutica. The sequence goes on from CM056729.1 coordinate 97,291,365, forward strand.
CAACAATAGTAGATGACTCAAATCAACTTCAAATTGCACAAAAATTGATATATATACTCAACTAACACTAGGAAATAAAAATCTAGTTTCAAAATAATAAAATAACATAAAAATTCTAAGTGTTTTGATTTTTCGATTTTTGACTTCTTCTTTTTTTGGATTTTTGAATTTTTTTCATGTGTAGTAACAAAAAACAAGACTAGATTTGTAAAAACAAATCTACAATCAAGCTCTTAATACTAATTGATATAATAAAAAATAGAAAGAAAATAAAACTAACAAGGAATTCAACAAACAAACAAAGAAATGGATAAATAGGTGTACAAAGAGAAATACCAATTGAAAATCAAAGTTCTATAATAACTAAGACCTCCAACTAAGTAATCATAAACACCTAACCTCTAAGGATGACCTCAAGGGAAACAAAATCCCCAAGCAACCAACCTCTCAACAGTTCATTCAACCAAAAGTTTCAACAAGCTCACAATCTCTCTAAAAGAAAATATATCATCAATATTCAAAGTATTCTACCTAGGGAAATGATAATGTTTACTATCTATACTAGGATAAGAAGGAAGACTACTAGCTATTATAATTATACCCTTAATGAAGTAAGTATTTTTTTTGGTTGTCTTCCTTTGAGAATGATTGCTTGCATTCATGAGATAGCCACTTTGCATGCATAACCATCTTCACCAATTCGGTTATTTTGATGTCATTCCTCCTCTCATGCGATCTTCCACACTTGAAATGACTAGGATAGAGCTAATACATGCTCTCGAGTTGCCATCTTCATGCCTAATCCTTTTGAGGTTTGGAGTTCATGAATTTGGGTTGCATCACAATGTTTGTCCTAGAAAAGCTGGACTAATTCGGGGTTTGATTTTATGGCTAGTTAGCATGTTTGGTGAATCATTTTTGTTGTTGTAAGTATTTAGAGGAAATGTGAGATCTTTTTTAAGTGAACAATTGGAAATTCCAGTGTAGGAACCTAAGTTGTTAGAAAATAACTTCAAATGGTACCCAGTTCTCCGGGCAATTCTTCTGTTTCTTTCTTCTTTTCCTTTTTCTTTGCTCTCCTCCTTCGTCTTCATCCTTTCTATATGATCTTTTTATCTGTCTTCTTTCTTGATTTAACATGAATATTGAGAAGACCTCTATCTTTTTATGTAGTAAATTTAAAAATGAGGTAGAATGGCTCACCATGAAGGCTTTGGTTTATATAAATCACCTTTTATTTCCTTATTTCTGAAAAAATGTGCAATTAGCCACATATAATAGTTCTCAGCTGGAAACATACATTGTTATATTACATACCAACTTTTTAGTTAGTGGCATTTTGGGAATCAACATATGTTGAAACCTCAAAGGAGGATTTTTGTTCCATGGTGTAAGATATTGGAATAATTTCCCCTTGGAGATTTCTTTCATTAATCACAGTATATATAGTTGTACAAAGGTGATTCCTAATACAGTAAGAATCCTAAGTTACCTTAAATACATGATAATAATAAATACAATATATACTGTGAATATTTGAAGAATATTCGCTAATACTCCCCCTCAGACGGAGCGAGAGGAAGCCGAACGCTCAGGCTGGATCTAAAATCTATGAACAGCTGTCTGGATAGCCCCTTTGTGAAGATGTTTGCATACTGATAGGAGGAGGGCACATGCAGTATTTTGACTAGACCAAGTGCTACCTTCTCACGCACAAAGTGGATATCCATCTCAATATGTTTGGTCCGCTGATGCTGGACCGGATTATGAGACATATATGTGGAAGATATGTTATCATAATAGACTATAGACGCCTTACACAATGGACAACTGAGCTCCAAGAGAAGATTTCAGAGCCAACAGACCTCAGCAAACTACATTAGCAACACCTCTATACTCTGCTTCAGCATTTGAGCGGGATAAAGTGGCTTGTCGCTTGGCAGACCAAGAAATAAGATTATCCCCTAAAAACACACAATAGGCGGAAGTAGAGCGTCGCGTGTCCGGGAATTCTGTCCAATCAGCATATGTGTAAGAAAGCAACCTGGTCGGAGCGGAGGGGTAGAGATGCAACCCATATTCAGGAGTACCCTTAATGTATCTGATAATACACTTAAGAGCAACAAAATAGGGTTCCCTCGGGGCATGCATGAACAGATACACCTATTGAACGGCATATGCAATGTCGGGCCTGGTAAATGTGAGGTACTGAAGAGCACATGCAAGACTCCGATAGAGAGTAGGATCAGACACTGGATCACCCTCAGAAGCACTGAGCTTGGATTTCGAATCAACCGGAGTAGGCATAGCTTTGCAATTCGACATCTTAGCTCTGAACATAATTTCTTATGCATACTTACGCTGATTCAGGAACATAGTATCTGCAGATCTAGTAACTGATATACCCAAGAAGTGGCTCAGCTTGTCCAAATCAGTCATAGCAAATTCAGTTTTGAGAAGAGCAATAATTTTATTTTTCAATTTGTCAGATGAGGCAGTGAGAACAATGTCATTCACATATAATAATAAGTAAGCAATGTCACTATCATGATGAAAAATGAACAGAGATGTGTTACACCTGCTACAAATAAACTCAATCTGCATAATATATCTGGCAAAGCGGTCATACCAAGCACGAGGTGCCTATTTTAGGCCATAAAGTGACTTTCTAAGACGGCAGACATATTGAGAAACTTCATTATGAACAAACCCATGTGAATGATGCATATACACAGTTTCTTTCAAATACCCATGAAGAAATGCGTTCTTGACATCCAGCTGATGAATCAGCCACTTTTTACCCATAGCAATACTAAGAACAGTACAAATCGTAGCTGGTTTAACAACCAGGCTAAAAGTATCACCATATTCAATGCCCTCCTGGTGATTAGTACCATTTGCCACAAGTCTTGCCTTGTAGCGCTCTAAATCACCATTGTCTCTGAATTTGTGACGAAAAGTCACAAGCAGAGGATCACATTCACCCCCTCCGGTCTAGGTACTAGATCCCAAGTGTGCTGCTTAGTTAAAGCATTATATTCCTCAGACATGGCCATATTACAATTAGGGTCTAGTTTGGCTAATTTGGGGTTCTTTGGAATTGGAGAAATAGTTTGAGAAGACAAGTTAAACTGGATTTTGGGTTTGAAAATTCCGTATTTGGCACGAGTTTCCATTTGGTGACTGGAGACAGTGGGTGGCTGCATTGACTGGGTAGCAGGATCCGAGACAGAGGGTATGGTCGGAGATAGAAAAGATGGAGTGTTTGTCGTCGAAGGCGCCGCGGCGCCGCGATCAAGGGTCGCGATGCCTGAGGTCTAGTGCTCACTGGAAGGTTGGAACCGCGGCATAACCCTGAGGGGTCGCGGCGTTGACAACGGTGAAAAATCAAGTTGCTCACTGGAAAGCTGACGCCGCGGCGCATCCCCGAGGGGCCGCGACGCTGACGATGGTAAAAAATCAGTTTGATCACTAGAAGGCTGGCGTTGCGGCACCTCCTCGATGGGTCGCGGCGCTGACATCATTGATAACATGAGAGAAGGGGATGTTTCGGTGGTTCCATGAGTGAGTTGACTGAGAATGATGGGAGAGATGATGGGCTCATCAAGAAAGGAGTAATCTGGTTTTTGGTATTTCTGAGGATTCGAAAACGGGAATACGGTCTCATCGAACGTGACGTGACAGGAAATGTAGATCTGACGAGTAGAAAAGTCATAGCACAGATATCCCCTATGGTTGGGTTGGAAATCGAGGAATACACATGGTGTAGTTCGGGGAGCCATCTTATGGGGGGTGGAGGTAAGATTGGGATAGCACAGACAACCGAAGATTCATAGGTGGTCATATGATGGAGTCCTACGATATAGAATTTCGGTATAAGTTCTATTTTGTAGAGTGTTAGTGGGTAAAATATTGAGGAGGTATTCTACCATTTTAACAGCATAGACCCAGAAGGCAGGTGGTAGACATGCGTGAAAGATGAGGGTACGGACCATGTTATTGATAGTACGGATAATTCATTCAACTTTTTCATTTTGAGGGGAGGTGTAGGAACAAGAGAAATGGAACATCATGCCCTGTTGGGAGCAAAAATTATGAAATGTTGAATTATTAAATTCTCTGTTATCACACTGAAAAGATTTTATGGATTTTTCAAATTGGGATAGATCCATAAAAAGTGTGAAAAATCATCTAATAGAACAAGATAAAATTTGTGACTCGGTGAGCTAATAACAGGAGATGTCCACAAGTCAGCATGAACAATATCAAATGGTAAAACTGTAATACTCAATGAAGACATAAACGGAAGACGAGTATACTTGCCAAGCGGGCATGAAAAACATTTTTGGGCAAGTTTCTCATTATTACATTGAATACGCAAATTATTTCTAAGAAAAGAAAAAACATGATCTCCTGGATGTCCGAGCCTATTGTGTCAGGTGGATGGAGATAGTGCAGTAAGGAAGACAGGTGGTTGAGTTATGACAGTGGAAGATTGAGTGAAAGGGTAGAGGTCTCCCACACTATTGCAGCGCGTAAGAATTCTCCCCGTATTGACATCCTTCACAGAGAAACCAAAAGGATCAAAATTGACAGACACCCAACTATTGTGAGTGAATTTTTTAACAGATATTAATTTTTTAATAATTTGAGGTGCGTAAAGGACATGGTTAAGTGAGAAGGGTGGATAGGGATATTTTATGTGTGTATTACCACAACCTGCAATTGGAATGTGGTGATCATTGCCGACAGTGATATATTGAGGATACTTTAACAGAAGCAGTTGGAAAAAATTACATGAAGAGCTGGTCAGGTGTGATGTGGCTCCGGAGTCTATATACCAATTGTTGTCGGGTTGTTGAAGAGTGAGAGTGTTGAATGCCTGGCCCAAATCTGTGGCTTGCGGGAACTACTGGCCTGCCATCAAATGGGTCTGCTCGGCTATTCTCGGATTGAAGGGAGCTGGGCCCAGAACACTTGGCCTCTAATTTTGCTGGACTTGGGCCCCTGTAGTCGGATAAGGACATGCAGGGGAAGCCCACGGCGCTGAGTTGGGCCAAGGCTGTGGACCGTCTCACTGGAAATATGAAGGAGCTGTAGAGGCTGCTTGTTGGGCCTTGCCTTTGTCGCGACCCTTCTCTTTGTTCCCTTTCGCGCGGCCTCTGCCGCCACGACCTCCGCCGCGGCTTTGCTGCGGTGGTGGAGTTGTGGTGGTGATCGGCGATTGCAAATTTTCAACGGCTAACGCTTTTTTATTGTGTTCATCTTATTTTGCATGGCGGGTTTCTTCCAATAATAATTGGGACTGTGCCTTGTTGAACGTCGGAAGTGGGTAAGCCTGTTGAATCATTGTAGCAATAGTGTCATATTCTCCTTTCGGTAAACCTGCAACAAGTTGTAACACCATTTTTGTTTCAGAAATAGCGGTCCCAACGTTGGGAAGTTGGTCAGCAATGAATTTCAGTTGTTTGAAGTATTCGGACATGTTAAAATTCTTGAGACGCGTGTTATTGAATTTCTCCTCTAAATACACCGCCCGAGTGTTTTTATTATCCTGAAATAGTTCCTCCAAACGTACCCAGAGTTCTCGCACCGAAGCACCTGTTTTCATGCTGCTTGACTATGGCGTCAAGGCGACGCCAAGTTGAGTCTTTAATCTCTGCAGGGCGAGGAATTGAGTTGTCAATGTGATCAAGCACATTGTATGCGCAAGCATGAACAGTTCGACCCACATGGAATATTGACAGTCTTCTTGATCAAGAATTATGGAGACAAAATTCTTGATGTTGAAAACAGCAAACGCCGGATGAAAAGGAGATGATGAAGACGGTGGGGAGGTGTCAATGATGCCAGTGGTAGAACCAGTAGTTTTAGGTGAGTTTGGAAGAGACATGGTAGCCACAAATATTTGGAAGATGGAAGAAGATTGGCGTAGAGGAGAAGAAGGGGTGGCGGCCGTGAGACAATGTTTAGGGTTAGGAAGTTTTGGATCTGATACCATGTAAGATATTGGAATATGTGATTAATGAAAGAAATCATAAGTTATCTTAAATACATGACAATAATAAATACAATATTTACTGTGAATATTTGAAGAATATTCGCTAATACATGGCATCTTCCGTGGGACATCATGTTTTAAGTTAAGTTGTCTGAAGTTTAGGAGTTGGGGATATTCTTTCAGTTTGCAACATCTGAAACTGGACCTTGGTTTTTATTTGCTTTCATTCCATTATATCATACCATATTGGATAGTTATTTTTCTTAATCAAAATTTTGTTCTTTTTTTTTTGTTGCTACCTTTTAACTTACATATTTTTCTCTATGGTATATTCCTTTCAATTTTAGAGATGATGTTGTTGCCGTTGCTGAGACTCCAGCTCCAGCACTTGGAGAGCCCATGGACATCATGATTACCTTGCAGCTGGTGCTGAGGAAGTCTATAGCTCATGGAGGCCTTTCTCGAGGACTCCATGAAGATGCAAAAGTGATTGAGAAACATGTGGCGCAACTTTGTGTATTAGCAGAGGAACAAAGCACCCCTTTATATAGTAATAAGGAAGGGGCTGATCAATAATAAAATTAAATAGGAATGATACTCCGTAGAGACGTAGAATGTTGTCCATACTTTGTTCATTGCAGTTAACATAGAATTAAGCAACTCTTAAACATAGATCAAGAAATTAGGTCAAAAAACTATTTGAGTTGCTGTACTTGCTCCTTTTTTGGAAGATTTGGCCGCATTCCACCTTATTTTGGAATTTAATTTGGACCTCCAAATAGTTATAAGACTTGATCAAAAGATCTTCCTTTGGTTGGAGCTCTTCTTCCATCATAACACCTTGTAATTGCTAACTGAAGCTTATCTTGAGTATTTTTTTGTGTGTGAGATCTTGGCATGGGCCTTCCTAGAACTTCCACAACTTCATCATTGTCCTTTTAATGACGTTGAGCTGCCATGGATGTTGTATTTCACCAACCTTGAACCAAATAATGGGAGATCAGCATTATCGCCCATACTTAGCTTCAAATGGAGTCATTTGAATGCTCATGTGATAACTATTTTTGTAGGCAAATTCAACGAGCGATAAGTGATCTTTCAAATTACCTTTAAAGACAATGTTGCACACTCTCAACATAATATCGACGTTTGAATAGTCTGTCCTGCCTGCTTGTCAGTCTAGAATAGAAGGTTGCACTAAGGTTAACTTAAGTATCCAACTTTTCTGAAGAGAAGTTAGTTGTGAATTGGGCGAGATGGTGGAAACTGAAGTACCATGCGACCTAATTATTTCCCTGAGGTACAATTGTGCATACCGTTCAGTGGTGTCAGCTGTCTTAATTGAAAGTTAAAATGAGATGACTTTACAAGCCAATCTACAATCATCCAACTTGAATCGCGCTTATGAAATGAGCCTTACCACAAAGTCCATATTTATCATCTTTGATTTCCACATTTGGATAGTTAACCAGTACTGAAGGTGAGTTATGTGTTGAACATGAGCTTTTGAAGAAATATCGAATAGCTATAGGTATGTCAAAAACAAACAAAAAAAGAAAAAGTTAATTGAGCACGTTGATTGAAAAGGCAGGTCAGACTTAGAGAAGTGGATTCCAACTGTAGCTACGTGTTAATACTGTCTGAACCAATTAAGCTTTGAGCCGAGGGTCTTTATGAAACAAGCTAGGTAAGGGTAAGATCGCGTACGCTCTATTCCCTCTCAAGATAAGGGTAAGATCTGTGTACGCTCTATTCTCCACAGACCCCACCATGTGAGAATACACCGGGTATATTGTTGTTGCCCACAGATTACCTTTTCCTGTAATGCTTTCTTTGTCCCCTTAATTCTGTGGTTTTATACAAAGCCTTTTTAATATTTGTGTCATCAACAGTTTTTTACATATGAAAAATTATCATTCGGTTTTAAACATACTAGTACTGAAAGGAAACAAGTGTGACGTAAAATATGAGTGATATTATTCTATTAATTAAGATATGCTTTAATCTCAATTTTGCACTAATCAACTTTGCTTACAGTGATCGTATCCATGTCCTCTGTACCCATGGTGTATCAACGCAGACTTTCTCCACTATAAATAGATGTGACCCCCATGGTGTCATTTGTTATATCAAAGCTAAAGAGCTAAACACCCAAAAGAGGTAGCTAAGTATATAATGGAAGGTGTAATATCATCACCATAGCTTCCGCTGTCTCTCCAACACCTCTAACCGGAGCTATCGCTTGCTTGAGGGCTCTTCTCACCGCACAACATCATCTGACTTTCAGCCTCCGGTCAATAACAAGAATGGCTCCGGACATGTTGGTTCTACTTCTACCATGGCTGCTACGACCATTTTACAAGGGGCTACAGTTGCTAATCAGAAACCTCATGCATGTTAGAGATCACGTACAAAACTACTACTGATGATTCGTACTTTGTTGTATTTCAAACTTTAGTACCTTGTTCAATCCAGACAAGATGATCAAGTGTAAATGTACATTACTCATTTATTTGATTCCTTGCTTTTGTCAGACTGATATAAAATGATGTGCTTTTATGTTATTTTCTTTGTTAAACACTTTGTTAGATAAATTTGAGCATAGTTTAAAAAAGAAAAGAAGATTTTCAAAATTTGTGATCTTAAACATGTCATACCATTTATACATTTATGTTACGGTAAAACTTCTTAAATTTGTGGCCTTCGACATGTCATAATAATTATGTTGTTATAAAAAATAAAATTGTAGGATAAAATGAAAAGTGTAAAGCTAATTATATTAATATTTGAAAGTATCATCCTTTTTAAACGAACTACAAAAAAATGAGTCAGACTATTGAGTATACCTACTACCAACAATATGTATACCCTCACGTTACAGTGGAGAAAAAAAGGGCACAACTTTTTCTATCTCTAGGTATACCACAAACAGCTTCATTCCCAAAGTCGTTAGTTATATCATACCACCAGAACAAACAACCCAACTCCGGATGGAGAATAGTCTTCATACATCTCCCTCTATGGCTGCTTGAATAGTTTACCGATACTGACGGGCAGGGGTTTGAAGGAGCTCGTCTGAATTATCTTAACCGAAAGATTACTGTATAAAAATGGTAAAGGCAAATTTTCTTGCATATATATATATATACAACATACCCAATATATTACCATAAAGTGGGTCTGAAGAGGGTAGAGTGTACGCAAACCTTACCCCTACCTTGGGAGGTAGGGAGGCTCTTTCCGATAGAAGCAACCAACAAAATCAAAGAAACATTCCTCTCCTAACTGAGCCTTTTACTATGTACATAAGATGCAGAAAAATACCCCAAGTTGCTATCTTCCATTTGTGATAGCAGCACATTTGGATTTTCTTCTTCTTCCTCTCTACCCTACAGAATAATAAATTACAAGCACGTGTTCATATTGTGATCATGGATGAATTAGAAACATTGTTTGATCCATACGAATGAATATTTCATAAATAAATACAAGTTATGCATGGTTATGGAGTGTCGCAGTAGGTCAGACATGTTAGTTCTATTTCAGAGTGCCTTGTTCTCTTTCATTTGTTGACGTAATTTCAGGGAAAAGAGTTTCAAGACTCGCATTCTGCAAGAGACAGCTAAAAAATTAGTATTAACGCGTAATTAGTCAAACTGTATGACTCAGGCTGAAAGCAGAGTAGCCAGAAAAATTTGGCATGAAGAAATTATGCAATATAAGTAATGAGTGTAGCACTGTAGGAGAGTATTATTTTTCTTAATTTAATTAGAGAATAGGTAGAAGCAAGCCAAAATCTCTGGTGGAGGTAAAGCTCAAATCAAGAATGCCCTTCACAAAGTCATTTTCATCAAACTTTTGCTTCTCCAACCGTGGCAGGTTCAGTAGAGCTCCCAAACCGAAGTCAAATTATCCAACAAGGGAGGTCATCAAAACTAGTTTTTGCTAAGGAAGAAGGTTCCAATATTCACTTTCAGATCAACTCTTCAGAGATGGAAAATGATCAAGTTAATTATTGTTTATGTAGATTCTTTTTAAAATAAAATTATTCTATTCCTCTGAATACATTGGTTGATCTAGCGAATTTCTATATTGAACAGCATTGTTTTAAGAAACGGGGTAGAATGAGGTGTTTTACCAATCAGGGGACAGAACGGAAGCATCAAGAATATTCTAATTTAATGCTATAAGAAAGAAAAATAAAATGTTTAGGGAAAAACATAAAAATTGTAGAAAACTGAAAATTAAATTACAAAAATGTAGGAAAAGTAACATAAGTTTTAGGCACAATAACACTGAAGTTACTTGTACTTTCGGTGTATCCCTGTTAGGAAGCACACACTAATTTCAATGTACTCTGAATACTTGTGCCTAGTCGAAGTATGATACTGAAAAAAGGACGAAGAGAGTAAAATCGAAATACAATTAAAGAAGTGGAAAGTAAAATATAAACTTGGGGCACAATGTCAAGAATACACCAATTAGAACATTTAGAAAAAAGAAATAGGCCCAAATTTGCCTTCGACCTTGGAAAACGGTCCAAATTAATCCTCCGTTAATAGTTGATGTCAGATCTACGCCTGCCTACCAAAGTAGGCTAGATTTGCCCTTATTAACTAAAGGCGAAAGCTTTTCAACACACACAATTCTTTTTACAGGGGAAAAGGATCAAATTTACGCTTGAACCATGCGAAATGGTTCATATTTGCCCCTGAACTAAGCGAAATATTCCAGATTTAACCACCATCTTTCCCACATCCCTTATCCCTCTAATTCACACCACCATAACAATTGCTTCTCGCCACTCTCAAAAACACCATTTGAAGACCACCACCACTTCTCACTCCCACGACACTCACAAAAAGGACAAACTATTTACACAAAAACCACCTCATTCAGGTGATTTTTCTCTCATACCATTTTACCTCCTGAAGAACACTGCCTTTCAACCACTATAAACCCACCTTGACTGCACCAATACTACTGTAAATGATTTAGGAGCTGAGTTCTATGGACCTCTTGCATTGCTATTGGTTATCTGAGAAAGATTGGATGGAGTTGTGACAATGGAGTACCACTAGAGGTAGTGCAATTGATCGTTGTTTGAATTTCATTTGGGCTGATTTGAGGCTTGAGGGTCATTATTTTGAATTTCATGGATAGAGACCTCACTATTGGAGTGCTGAAGAAGAGGGTGATGTCGTCGCTGGAACAATGACCTTATTCTTCAAAGTTCATGAGCAAATCTGGACCATTTTGCATAGTTCAAGGAAAATTTTGACTCTTTTTGTCCTTATAAAAAGGTTCATGTGTTGAAAATCTTCTGCCAAAAAGGGATAATTTAACGGCAAAAGGCTTGGATATACCCCTCTACTTTCATTTATTGTTTAATCATATCCCCAATTAAACTTTTTCGCCATTTATACCCTTGCCGTTGGGCTAAGTTCGAAATTTGCCCCTCATTTAACGGAACTGTAGACATGGCACGAATGAAAGACCCACTCCACCACTTAAAGAAACCCATACCCAACCCAAAACCCGTTTGACCCATTCCAAATTAAAACAAAAATCCCACCTAACAAAAACCCTAACACCTATATCATTTTAGAAAGAGATCAAAACCCAGCTTTATTCATATCTCCAATCCATTCTGGTACAATGCCCACAAACGCATTACGCCTCAAAATTAATTCATTGCACAAGCTAAGCTTCTGTATTGTGCTCGGAAGCTCTCCAGAGAAAATTCTCGCTCAAATCAAGTGACCTCAAAAGCAAACAAACTCCAATTCCATCTGAAATTTCAATCTTGAAAAGATTTCGCACCAAGTTTATTGCTCTCAAATTACTCAGACCCTCAATGCCTATTGGAATTTTGCCGTCCAACAAATTGTTTGACAGATCAAGAGATCACATTCCATTTAAAGACCAAATACCAGAAGGCACCAACCTTGAAAACTGGTTTGACGATACATTGAGGGACGCAAGTGTCACACAAGAGCTCAAACTTTCTGGGATTTGCCTTGAAATTTTGTTTGATCTTTCTAAAATGATACGGGTGTTAGGGTTTTTCTTAGGTGGGGTTTTTGTTTTAATTTGGAATAGGTCGAACGGGTATGGGTTTTTTTAAGTGGTGGGCTGGGTCTTTCATTCAGAGTGCGCCACATGTTCAGTTCCGTTAAATGAGGGGCAAATTTAGAACTTTGCCCAATGGCAGGGGTATAAATAGCAAAAAAGTATAACGAGGGATAGAATTAAACAATAAATGAAGGTAGGGATATATCTGACCCTTTTCCGAAAATTTAACCAACTTTTGTATCGGCAAGGGTAGATCTTACTTCATCTATTAACGAAGGGAAAATTTGGACCAATTTGTAATGTTTAAGGTAAAATTTGACCCTTTTCCAAATATCAAAGATAAGCCAACAAATATTCTTAGTGTGGAAATAATAAGAAAATATATTCCCACGGACTCTTACTAGAACATCCATTTTCCATATGTTCTACGCTTTTCTTATTTTCTTCTCAATTCCAGGCAATTTCCATTTACTTCTTCACTGAAGCAGAGAGGACAGGAAGTAGCAAATCAAGAATGTCCTGAATGAGAAGTAGAGAAGTGGACTATCGTTCTTCATGGAATGCCTTCCAACAATGACGATGATAAGAACATGTCGAAATTCAATAATGACATTCAAGGGACCATATACTATAATTTAAAGCTACCGCACCAAAACTAACAAACATAATCCAAAACATCCAAAAGGCGAGTCTAGAAAACTTACGACATGTAATCAGCAATGAAAAATATTGGTACCCTTCCCAATCCAGCACCTCTCCATTTTCTTCTAGGTAAGGCAACAATTTTGTCAGCTTCCGAGCCTGTTGCAGTCAAAACAAACTACGGAACATAACAATTAGCATGAGATAAGCAACAGCCGAAGTATTACATCCTTTTATTAGCTATATTCGTATACAGACGGCCAGAGAATTCAAGCACAGTTAAAGCCCTACAGGGAACAAGCATAACCATCATATCTGATATTAGGTTAAATTGTATGCATCAAAGAAACATGAATTCATGAAAACAGAATTTTCTCTACCGTATTTTTATAAATCATTTGTGGTGAGTTAGAATCATGATATGAATTATACCCCGCGAATGTTAAACAGGTTTTGGAGCAAGTCTCTCCAGTATCACACTTGGCAAGAAGAAGAATGAATTGTTAGGAAAAGGGATGCAACAAAGCTTCAACCATTTATCTTAATCTAGCTTGCTGGGAGACAACAGGCAATGATCTTAATGCACCATGAGAGAAGAAAATTCAACAAAAAGAAGCTTAAAAGCAAACATTTATATCAACTTTAATAACCTTGAGAAATGCTTTTAAGAAATTGAAAAGGTAATGTTCCTTGGAAAAATTTATTGGGTGAATCATTAAGGTTTCCTACTTCCTATGCATCACATCCAGCTCAAAATCCTCAAGCCTACAAATGATCTGTAACACCAAAGTTCATGAAGTGCAACCTTGTAATGAGCTACCTCTTCAACCTATTCTTGAAATTCAAATTCAATTACCAGAAATGTTCGCATGGCTTCAAAAACCATGGATATCTAAGTATTTTAGAATTATAGATAAAAGATTATTAATGTCCTGTCAATATAGACGTTTTATTTGAAGTGATTCCAGAAATCTATACATCATAAAAATCTGTTTTAGATAACCGATAAATCCTCGAAGACCAGTGGCGCGCGACTTGAAACTCGGTGGATAACAGGCCTGCCCCTCCACCGTTATACACTTAAAAATTATAAGAAATTGTAGAGCCCAAAGCCTAATTTAAGAAATTACTCCAAAATCTAAGACTTGTATTTTGCTGCATGTTGCACAATTGAGACTATCTTCAGGCAGCTAAAACAAAAGACATGGCCCCTCTACAAGCACTGTAAGAAGCAATTATCAATGGACCTTTTTTCCCCTGTGTTAGGAATTTTCTAGCAGCTCTTCAGAATTTCCTTTTCTATTTCCTTCCCAGTAAAAGGCAAAGCACACAAGGATTTTGCGCACATCAACTCCTATGATGACGTGACGTAATAAGATTCATGCAAAAAATAAAAAGTTTTGAGCAGACAAAAAACAGTGAAAATAGCGAATAACAGCTTACAACTTGAAAAAAAGTAAAAACAGCGAACCATAAAAACCTTGTTATTTAACAAAAGAATCACAGAAATCGGAACTTGTATTTACCAGTGGAAACAATATAGCCATAACCCCACAGCTCACTAGCGGAGAGAATAAAAATATTGCCAGGACACAGGGATTTCCTGGAAAGTTAAAGGACGGATTAACTTTTGCAAGAAAGATGATCCATGCAACTTAAAAGTAAATGCACAAAATGTTAAACACTACTTGGTGTTGAAATAGGAAAATATCTCAGAAGATCTAGAAAAAACTATAGAAAACTCTTAAACGACAACGTGACAGCAGGACCGTTCAAATTGTCGATCGATTGAGAACTTCTGTTTCAATCATTTACTAATGATATGAATGGAAGCTGACAATTACCAGCATGTCACTCAAGGACACCAATGGGTCAATTTTATATTAATGGATTTACAAGCAATTGAGGAAAATAATGTCAAAATTAGTGAATAACTAAGAGTGCTCATGAGGTTTCTAAGACAACTACATCACATCTTTTAACATAACTGATAAAAGAAACCATTGGAAGGAATGGGAATGGATTTGAAGGAAATATAGTACCAAAACCAGCAAAAAATGCCCAATTTGATTCGAAGAAGTCCAGCCTCTTGTCTAAGCTTACTCCAGAGAGATTCCACTTATACCTGGAAAGTTATGCAACTTTTGATGACCATCCATATCAATACTAACTAGCAATATCGAGCTAAAAAGCAGCACTTACTCAAAACAATAGTATGCATACAACCATGACAGAAGCATAAAATTTAGAGCTTTCCCGATATAGGGGATAAATCCAGTAACATAAACCTGCACAGTATTGACACCAATGGCATTTGGAGACAGGATTTGAGGAAAGGGATAAGCAAAGATATGTACAAAAGCAGTTCACCTCCTTGGAAAGAAAATAAAAAAAAGTTCACCTCCACGAAGAAAAAAGTCAGTAAGAGGATCGAATAAAGTTGCTCTGCTATACTGATCATAACCCTGCATGAAATATAAAACAAAATAAAATTCACAACTGGTGAGTAACAAGCACATAGCTCTACATGAAACTTACTGTCTGAAATGAGAAAATGTTTCTGCATTGTACACCGTTAACCAGAGAAAAGAAAAACAATACCCTTCAAGATCAGTTGATTTTTCCCTATGTACTGTGCTTTGGGAAGTTTGGGACTCCTTTTGATCAGATAACTTAGTATCATGAGCCCCATTGTTCTCCAAAGCAAAAAATCCATGTTTAGCAATGTCATTGTACCTAAATTACAACAATAGCAGAGGAATAAATCATTTCAAGCATAGAAGATCTAGAAAGTGTGCTAAGTGAGAACATACGCATTGTAAACATAGACATTGATGTATTGCTTACTATTGTTAGAATATTAATGTACATAGTGTCCGATATGGAAAAGGATTATGTATAGTGTCCCACATGAAAAATGAGAAATGTATCATAATACTATTTCCAGTCTTTATTTTTCACATGGTATCCGAGCAACCATGAGAAACATCCGGGACAGAAATATCAGTCACCACACCATCTTTCCAGTGACTTTCAGATCTAATCTGAGTCACCACTCTTTCCGCCAGTATTTTGTGAGAACTAACACCACCACAAGGTCCAGCAAGATCCGGCAATCAAAATCCAGAAAACTGCTCCAGCAGAACACCAGCAATGGGCCCTTGCGCGCCTCTCAATGTTCCAACGCCGGCGGCGCATCTGACACACGCGCCGACACGTGAGTCAGTTTCCGACCACTTTTCGAGCAGTTCTTTTTCCTGTTGGGATCGTCCAGTTTTCCGACCTGTTCCCTATATTTTGCTATAGATTCCGATCACTTTTGAGTTTTCCGACGAGTTCCAGCGGTGTTCCAACCCTTCAACAACTTTTGGATTTTTGTTTCACCTTATTGACTTCTATTTTATCACCCCATCGAACCCTTTTTTAGGCAGAAGCTGTCGTGTTTTCTTTTTGCCAGATTTTCTTAAAGCTGTTCACTTAAACTCTCCTCAATTCAACCATGTCTCTCGGAATTGATGTTTTTAAAATATGGGAGCTAGAAATTCAAGTCCTACGAATACTTTAGAACCATTATTGGGAAGTTCTAACTATTTAGCTTGGACTTCCTTGGTTGAGTTATGGTGCAAGGGTCAAGGTATTCAACATCACTTAATTAAAAAGGCTAGTGAGGGAAATGAAAAGGCGCGGGCACAGTCGGAAAAGGTTGACGCTCAACTATGTAGTCTTATGTGGCGATCTATCAATTTCAAACGGATGCCCTTGTTTCGTCCATTGGGAAAAGGCTCGGACTTTGTACACTAATGACATATCTCGTTTCTATGATGTGATTTATTGGGTGACAAACTTAAAGAAACAGGATTTGGATGTGTCTACTTGAGATAGGTACAAGCAAGTCACGAGGGAATTTGAAAAATTGATGCCAAATACTGCTAGTGTTGAAAAACAACAGGAGCAACGACAAATGATGTTTCTAGTTCTTGAGGCATTTCATATTCTTAAAAGATGAACAAGATGCATCTAAAGATTTGTATAAAAAAATCATGGAGGGTTATGAAACCAAGAAATCGATCAAAGCTTTGATTTTGTTGTTTGTCCATGTTTCTTCAATTAAAGTGCAACCTGACATAGCCCACTTTTTCTTAACATCTTTTGACTGTAAACTTACTTCAGACTTGATCCTCTCCAACCATGTTCCTTTCAGAGTGTAAGAAGGACCTAAAAGCCCAGACACAATGGTCTCATCACCAACCGTTGACTACACTATTCTCGTATCTCAAACAAGAGAAAATCAAACATCCCAATCTATGGAGAATCGACGAGGAGGAGGTCATTTTGGAAGATCTCAACCTAAGTGTAGTTATTGTAATAAGCTTGGAGACACTTATGAAGTATGTTATTCTTTGTATGATCGACCGCCCAAGAATGCTCATGTTTTTCAGATACTCTATAGTTAATCAGGGATTTACTTTATATGAAAGGGAATACAATGAGTTCTTTCAATAAGCCGACATCTTCACAAGTAGCCTCGATTGCTCTGCCTAATACTATTGTTGTTGATAATTATATCACTTGTGTTGCACAGTTTGATACCCTTAGACCGCGGTCATGGGTTCAGGTGTTTCTGATCATATTTCTAATAATAAATCACTTTTGTCAAATATGTGTATTCACAGTCTTTTCCCGTTGTTACTTTAGCGAATGAGATCCAAACAAAAGCAAAAGGAGTTGGACAAGCTAATCCCGTATCCTTTGCCACTCTAAACTCTGTTCTTTATGTCCCTGGTTGCCCTTTTGATTTTGCATCTGTCAGTCGTTTGACTTGCGCGCTAGATTGTGTCATAGTATTTCTTGATAATTCTTTTATTATGTAGAACCGCAGTACGGACAGACGATTAGTGCAGGACTTGAATCACCTCTACTACCTTACCTCTCCTAATTCCTCCATAGTATGCCCAGTTACAGATACTCGTGACTTAATTCATAGAAGTTTGGAACATCTAAGTTTTTCAAGCTACAGAAGATGGTCCCTAGTTTGTCTAGTCTGTCCACATTAAATTTTGAGTCATGCCAACATGAAAAACACAACCCCACTATCTTTCCACATAGTGCTGAGAATCATGCAGAATCTGTGTTTTCATTAATTCATTGTGATATTTATAGATCTAATAGAATCCATTCAACCTTAGGGTTTCATTATTTTGTTATTTTCATTGAAGATTATTCAAGACGTACTTCAAGTTTCTTAATGAAAGATTGTTCTGAGTTGTTTCTATATTCAAGAATTTGTGTTGAAATACAAAATCAATTTGGTGTTTCTATACGTACTTTTTATAGTGACAAGGCCTTAGAATACTTATCCTTCTAGTTTTAGCAGTTTATAACTCACCCAAAAATTATTCATCAGACATCTTGTCAGTTGATATTTGGCACAAATATCTATATTTAGTGTCACTTTACCTCCATTTCTTATTACTTTTGATGTAATCAGTCCGCGAACCTAAACTCCCAACATGAGTCGGGAAGTGCCTTCCTAAGAGTGCCAACAATGGCACGTCATTCTACACTTGGATGCCTAACATGGCATGGAAAATGGAATGAAATTGGACTTGTTACGTGAAGATTCAAGTACATGTTTTATTCGGCTTTGTATGTAGGTCTTGGTCGAAGACCATGTTTGTTTTTCTTTTAGCTCGTCTTTATTTCTTAGCTTTTAGTTCTTCTTAGGACATATTTATTGTACCATGCAATAGGACAAGGTAATCAAGGACGAGGATTTAAGGGAAATGGATGACTAGGCCGAGAGGACAAATTGGCAAAGACAAGAATGATCAAGAAGTTAAGGCTTCCAAGAAGACAATTCATGAACCAACTAGTTCATGAATTTGACTACATTGAAGGCTCCAAATTCGGCCAAAGGAAGATAAAGAGGTGGACGAAATGTTCATCCAAGCAAGTGCAAGGAATGGAAGCTTCCACACCTATTCAAGAAGATAACATTTATGAATAGCTCAAATTCATGCATTCTTCCACTTGGGATCCCCAAAGAGGTTGGAAGAATCAATATGGTTACATAGAAGGCATCAATCTCGACCTAGGGAAGAGGGCCGAATTCCCTTGGTCACCAAGTCAATCCAAATGCGTTCGCACTATGTGTTAGTTTGTGTCATTTCATTTGCTTTCTAGAATAGTCTCTTTTGTACTATAAATAAAGGCCTTAGGATATTGTAAATTTCAGTTAGAGTTTGTTGAATATAAAACTTGAGTGTTTACTCATCCTTGCTAAGTCTTTCAATTCGAGATTGATTTTCTTAGTTGGTGCTCCGGGAGTACCTTTGGTTCTTGTGTGAGCCAAACCCCTTTGTGCAAGTTTAGTTAAGACTGTGTGACTTAGTTGAACTCAAGCTAAGGTTTTCCTTCGGTGTAAGTCTTGATTAGGACTGTGTGACCTACTCAATACTCAAGCTTAGGGAACCCCCTCGGCGTAGGTAGACTTTGGAACTGTGTGGTCCAACCAAAACCAAACCAAGGGTCTATCATAAGGTATTCCGACCACCCTCACCTGGCTTGTTCACGAGCATTGCGCTTAGCAACCTCGGACTAGACCTTGTTAAATTGGTCACCCAATCAAGGTGTCGACTTGGGCATTAAAAACCCCTTGTCATTATCCTTAACTTATCAACCGATTGTGCTTGGTTTGTACTCGGGTTTGCACCTAGCATCATGTGTCCATGCCTCGTCCAAACCACCTCATTCCTTTCACCATCACATCCCACAATACCTTACAAACAGCCACAACAAAGACCAAGCCCTTGAACCACCCATATCTTCGCATACTAACCCGACAACACGAAACAGACCACTAAACACCCTCACCGGGACTCACTGTTTCAGCCTTCTTCTATGGCCTTGCCACCATCAACTCACTGAACCCCGACCACTACAACAAGCCTCTGGGTGTCCATAATAACCCCACAAAATGCCCTGACCCAACTCCCGTTGAATCCACCCGAAACAGCCTCCAACTACCCACTGCCCGGCAATAGCCGAGAAACCCCACTTGTGTCTTGTTTTCGCGTCAACTTGTTCCCTGCCGAATTCAGCCCCATCACTCGCCCTCCGTATTTACATCAGATTGGTATCAGAGCAAGGCGCTCCCGTCCCACGCCTTGACGCGATAGCCAACACAAAAATGTCACTTACAAACAAATAAGAACTTCGGAAACTCGTTAGTGACATGTTTGTAAAGCATGCATCCATCTTGAGAAAAGAATGTGATCTCCCAACCTTTGATGGATGAGATAGGGAACTTGTATGTGATAACAAAGCGGTCCTTCATATCACATAAAATCCGGTACCAAATGAGAGGACTAAGCACATTGAGATTTATCAGGGAAAAAATACTCTCCAGTGATATTGTTATAAAATTTGTGAAGTCGAGTGATCAGTTTGCAAATATTTTCACCAAATCCCTCACTGGTTCTCATATTAATTACATATGTAACAAACTCGGTACATATGACATGTATGCACCAGCTTGAGGGGGGAGTGTTAGAATAGGAACAGAATTTCACATATAGTATCCTACTAAGAAAATGATTGTAATGTAGAATAGGATTACATATGTAGTATCCTACTAGGAAAAGGATTGTAATGCAGTGTCTATAAATAGAGCTCAGTGTAATCATGTAGAAACACAATTCAATAATAATATTTTTCTCCCATAATTTCTTACATTAATGACTACTCTTCTTTTGGTTGTAACTTCACCCACCATTCCCTTTATACTGATTTATGAATAGAAGTCACTTCATCCATCAAGGAAAAGTAATTGGACACGGCTTAGAGCTGAATATGTACAATGGAATATATATATATTGAAAAGGTAAGGAAGCTATTACCAGATATTGCTGAGAATAAGGCTGAATATATACAATGGGTAGAACCAGAAAACCTGCAAGGAACAATGAAACATACAAATTAGGCACACACAAGTGGATAATACAGATGGAACATTAAAACACTGTTTTTTGCATAATTAGGTAGCTAAACTAACAAATAAAGATCAAGGTAACACTAATACTAAATCTAATCAAAATAGCACTAGATGGAGGATGTTTCTATCACAAATAAATTATGCTCCACAATGTGATTTTTTTAATAAAATTTTGGTGGCCGGCTGGGCCTTTTATTAATAATCAAAAACTAGCCCAAAATATACTAGTCCCAAATGGCCCAAAAGCCGGGTCCAATAAAACAAAAAATACAAAAATCTAAAAAGAAAAATTTACAAATTGTAAAAATGTATAATCTTCTCCCAAATATTATTTGTTGCCCTAAAATATCGGCCGCCTTTCTCTCTCCTTGTCCTTGTTTCTCCCTAGCTTTCCCCCATTCCGATGAAGCTCCATTGATGTTGGAGTGAAAAAAGATGCTCTGATGATGAAACACTGAAGAGGGACAAGCCATTTGTTCGATCTTACCATTTTCCAGCCGGAATAATCGTGTCGTGATGTGAAAATGATGACCCATCTCTGATTCACACCTCCACAAATCAAATCCTGCTTCACCCTTACCAGGTAATCATTTCTCATCTTGCTTTGAAAGAAATCATCCTTCTCTGCCATTGAGAACTGATTAGATGACTCTGTTTTTTGCTGCATGTGGCGATTTAGGTGTCTGGCATTGATCTGAGCTCCATATTGAAGATCTGGACCTGTCTGCTCTAATCTGGTTTATTTCCTTCCTCTCATGTAAAAAACTGTATGATTTTTGTTTTGCTAAATGATTGTGTGAGTTCTTTGTAAAACCATGTTTGTTGTTGTTTGTATCCAAAACTGTCTTATTCACACCAATGTAACCTTTAAAAACTTCATATACTGTGAAATTGACATGTTTGAACTCTTATGTATGGTACCTGGGACTTATTACTGTTTAATATTTTCCTTAGCCTCACCTCCATGTCCATGAACTGATCATACCTGACTGTGCCCTTATCAAGTGCTAAATTAGCTAAAGAATCTGCTAGTTGATTTCCTTCCCTTAGAATATAATTGAAAACAACTTGTTTCCCTTACACCATCTGTCTGATCTCTTCTATCCAGTTCACTATGTTCCATGGGGTGGCTTCCAATCCTCTGCTAGTATCATTTGCACTAATTATGACTGTGTCTGAATCATGATCCTATCCAAGTGCTTGTTTTTGCACCATTTGATTGCTTCTAGTATTGCCATTGTCTCAGCTTCAGTATTAGTAATCCATCCTATCTCCCCTGCTGCATCATGTATCAAATTACCATCCTCATCCCTAATACAAAATCCATATGAGCCTCTCCCAGGGTTGCCTCTTGATGCACCGTCTGTGTTGCACAAGACCCAACCTCTGGGAGGAGGATGCCATATTACTCTTATGTACTTCACTCTTGCCCTGTAGCTTTCTAAACACTGTATCGTGCCACCCCAACTACTGGGAATTTATTGCATAGAGGGATTTTTTAATTTTACCAGATTTTGAATTGTTGCAAAAATCCGGTATATGCATCTTCCAACAGATCTCTTTCCTCATGCTTGTATGTATTCCTCCTTTTTCATAGCTCTCATACAACTATAGCAGGTGTAGCTTGAAATATTGGTTTCAACCTATCATTAACAGGTTGATCCCACCATTTCACTATAATCTGTTGTAATTGTAATCCTTGTATATAAATTCCTGCAAAAGAAGAAAAATAGGCCCAAGTCCTGTTAGCTGAAAAATACTTAGCAAATAAATGTTGGGTTGTCTCCTCACAAGGATTTGAGCAACACCAACATCTAGATGCTAAGTTAATGTGAATCTTCTTCAAAGCCTCATCCGCTGGTAGCTTAAATTTCTAAAGTCTCCACATAAAGAAGGAAATCTTAAAAGACAACCCCTTTATCCACATAAACTTGTAAATGTCATTCTCCTGTCCTCTCAGTCTCAGATATTCTCAGGCTGACTTGACTAAGAACTCTCCCTTATTGCTTAAGATCCACCAAGGTGCATCAAACCCACTTTCAATGCTAGGTGGCTTAATATTATCCACAATATGTTGTACAATGTCTGTTAGCAGAATCTCTTCTAATCTGTTTGTATCCCAGCATCCATTTGTCACCATTTCATCTACTGTCTGTATTCTCTTCATCATAGTAATCACCTTCCACTGCATAATAAAGAGCCCACAATCCTGTCCAATTATAATACCAAAACTGAGTATTGCTCATCTTGGTTTGCCACCAAATATGATGCTCAATAATATCTCTGGCTTATAGCATCTTCTTCCAGTTTTGAGATCCATACTTCCATGGAACTATGACTGGATTTACCTTCTTACAATATTTGTTTCTCATGAACACACTCCACAAAGATGGAACTGTTCTGAAATTCCACCAAATCTTACAGTATAATGCCATTGAAACATCATGTAAAGATCTGAATCCAAGTCACCCTTCTCTTTCTGGAACACATAAATGTGTCCAAGAAGCCCAATGTCTGCTCTTTCCACCCACAATATTACTCCAAAAAAAATTGTGCAAACAGTCTATGCATTTGCTTAATTACACTATCAGGAGGATTCATTGCTGATAAAAGGTGTATTGGCATACTTTGCAGTTGGGGCTGTTATCGGTCCGGTCCGGATATGCATTTGCTTAATTACACTATCAGGAGGATTCATTGCTGATAAAAGGTGTATTGGCATACTTTGCAGTTGGGGCTGTTATCGGTCCGGTCCGGATATCAACAGATCCGGACCGGACCGATAAGGTTATCGGTCCCGGACCGAGACCGGACCGATAAGGTTTCGATCCTGGGACGAGATCCGGGACCGGACCGAAACCTTATCGGTCCGGACCGGTAAGATTTTTCCGGGTCGGGTCCGGGGCCCGGATTATTTTTAAAAAAATTAAATTTCCAATATTGAAATTGACATTCTCGGACACATTACCACGAAATTTGAACGTTGAAATCTATTGTATATCGCAAGATATTTAGCTTTGAAAAGGAAAAAAATGTAACGATTTGGGGAAAAAGTGAAATTGATTGGCAAGATGGACGTTTTTGGAGAAATCGTCTGAATCAAACGGCCTACGGCAGTTTGGTTCGGTCCTACGGCAGTTTGGTTCGGTTTCGTCCTGAAAAAATACGCGAAATCAAAAATAAATTAGGTCAAACGGACGTCCGAGCGCAGAGTTATGACCATTTAAAGTTTCACTAATTTACAACTACTTTACTTTCTTTCTCTCTCTACCTATATTTTATATGTCAATGCTTCAAATTAAAACATAAAGTCTACATCACATATATTTAAAACATGTAAAATAGTCCAACATTAGGAAATATTGCAATTAAATATAATTAGGGCTTGATGGGGGCTGACCGGGGGTTACCGGTCCGGGTAATTTTTTGGTACTCGTATCCGGACCGTTAACTTTTCGGTCCGAGTATCGGTCCGGATTTACCGGTCCGGTTCTCGGGTAATTACCGGGAGTATCCGGACCGCTAACAGCCCTACTTGCAGTACATGTTTAATCAGTATTGCTCTACCACCAAAAGACAACATCTTCCCCTTCCAGGATTGTAATCTATTCATGATCTTAGTAAAATTGGATTATAGTAATCCTTCCTCCTTTTGCTATAAAAAATGGGGCAGCCCCAAGTATACGAAAGGGAAACCTTTCCTTCCTATCCCTGTAACTATTTCCACAATGGCCTTGATATCTCCTGGAATGTTATGATGAAGGTACACGACACTTCTTTCTTTACTCACTTTTTGCTCTAAAATCTCTCCATATTTCCGCAGAACAGCCATCACCAATTGCAGAGACATTATCTCAACAGAAGAAAAAATAATCATATCATCTGCATAAGCAAGATGATTGACCTTAGGACTCCATTTAGGCATTCCAACACCCCTAAATTGTGGCTTCTGGTGAAGCTGATTCAAATTCCTTGACAAAACCTCTGCAGCCAAAATAAACAAAGTAGGATCACCTTGTTTTACCCCTCTAGAAGATTGAAAAAAACCATGTTGTTGCCCATTTATAAGAACAGAGTACCAATTGTTGCTGATGATTCTAAACACCATATCAATCAACCTCTCAGAAAATCTCATTTTCCTCAACACCTTAGTCAAAAATAACAAAGAGACTCTATCATATGCTTTTTCCATATCCAATTTAAGAGCCACATTAGTTATTTTGGTCCTTAGTCTGATATTTGACACAATATCCTGAGTTAATAACACATTCTCCACAATGCTCCTACCTTTCACAAATCCAGCCTGATTTTGTGAAATTATATCACTTAATACCTCTACTAATCGTTCATGAATTAACCTAGAAAAGATTTTGTTCACAAAATTGCTCAAACTAATTGGTCTTATATTAGAAAAGGTATTAATAATATCCTTTTTTTGGTAATAAAACCAAATTAGTATGAGTTACAAATTTTGGAAGCTCAGCTCTACAAAAAAAAGCTCTCATCATATTAGTAACATCTTCCCCTATAATGTCCCAGCATGTCTGAGAAAAAAATCCAATGAAACCATCAGGATCTCCAGTGCTTTCCCCATTTAAACTGAATACAACTTTCCTCACCTCCTCCTGAGTTGGCAACTCTGTAAACATGTTATTTTGATCTTCAGAGATCATCTTTGGTACCTGATCCAAAAGCTCAAAATTATCAGGATCTGATTCCTTTGTGAATTGATCTTGAAAAAAAGTGATTGCTTCTGCTACTATGCATCATTATCTTCTATCCACATCCCCTGTTGATTTTGAATCCTTCTCAACTGCAATCTCTTCTTTCTCCCTTGAACATATGCATGAAAGAACTTTGTATTTCTACCCCCATCTTGAAACCATTGCATACCTACCTTCTGTTTTCCAAAATTGTTCTTCAAAATGTAAATATCTATTTAGATCAGCCTGCACCCTATGCAACTTCTCCCTATTTTCAGGTGTTGGATGCAATTCAAATAGCTCCTCATGAACCTTAATGACATCCTCCAGGGTTTCAATTTTTTGGAAAATGTTTCCAAAAGTGTTCTTACTCCATTACACCAAAGCAGCCTTCACCTTCTCAACTTATGATGAAACATAATAAAAAAATTGCCATAAAATCTGCCTGCCAGTGTTGTTTAACAGTATCAAGAAAACTCTCATTCTTAATCCAAAAGTTAAGAAATTTAAAAGGTTTCTTAATTGGAGCAACCAACCAAAAGTTAAAACAAAGGAGTAGGAGTATGATCTGATCTATGAATCAATTGAATCTCTCTATGCTGGATACATACATGAGTTGAATTGATCCCCCCCCCAACATATCAAGCCTCTTGAAAATGCAATCATCTCCACTCTGCCCATTCCACCATGTGTATTTACTCCCCTTAAATCCCAAATCATCAACTCCACAGTTTAGAATACAAGACTTGAAATCTTGTATCTCATGAACAGTAACTGGAAGACCCCCTAACCTCTCTTCTTCTGAAGTTATCACATTAAAATCTCCACCAATCATCCAAGGTTTAGCTATGCTATAGACAAATTCTCCAAGCTTTCCTTTCCCATAATAATCTCTCCAAATGAATTTACATTATATATATACCTAAATAAAATCAAATTGTCTTGCCTGACTCCTAAGCTTCAAAGTAAAATGATGCATATGATCACATATAATATCCACCTCAAATATGTCCTCTACAAATACCCAAATTTATGGATATTCAATTTTCTGAACAATTCAATAAATTATATAAACCATGCATTTATTTGAGCCTTTGATTTGACTTGTATTTGTTTTGCAGATCATTATATTAAAAGATCTAATATTTACATTTAGGCACTCATTATTATTCATTAGATTTATTTGATTCTTTGATCATATTGATTGCCATTCATTGTTCTTAACCTTTCCTTCTTCTTCCCCCCCTACCCTCCCCTTTTTGGGACATTTAGGGAAATGTCCCCCTTCCTCAATGCTGCCTGATAATTTGACTCTCTAGTGATTGCCTCAAATCTTTGTCAAATTCCCTTCTCTTCCTTTCTTATCTACTTTCTCTTTACTTTCTTGGATTTGATTATTATTCTATTCTTCTTAGTTTGAAATTGCTTTTGTTCTCCATTATGACTGATATTATCATCTTGATTTTCTGTTTTACCAGGCTCCTCAGCTGCATCCTTTGTATCCCATTTTACTGAAGTATCTCCTTGCTTCTCCATCTAGTTAAGCACCCCAATCATTTCCTTTTGTGACATTACTCTCTACTTTCCTAGTACTGCTCCCTTGATTGCCCTTATCTTCTTTTGACTTGCTCTGATTATTTCCTTGTCCCATTTCTCCTTGTATCTTCTTATTATAATTACTCCCTTGCTTGTTCTGCCCCCTTGTATCTTCTTACTTTGGCTTGTACAATTGCTTGTTGGAGTTGTTGTTACATTGCCTCGCACACTATTCTCTTCTTTGTTTGTTATGTGGTTATCAACACTACTCTCTTCCCCTCGTATCTTTTTGTTTTGACTGCTTCTGTGATCTGATCTGATCTTTTTTGTGTCCTATCTCTTCTTCTTCTTCTTCTTCTCCCTCTCTTTCTCATCATTATTGTTTTCTTCCACACTCCCTTCTTGTTCAAATTGCATGTCCTCACTTTGATTGTTATCTTCTTCATCTGATTGATCCCCATCATTGTGCTTCTCTTCTATATCTTCCTTTGTAAGAGTCTTTTGTGTAGAAAAATTATGTACAATCAATCCTTGGTGCTTATGTAACATGCTAGTCCTGATTTTCTAAAGATGTAGCCATAGAGAATACAGCTTCTCTAGCAAAAAATTGGGTGACAGTTCCGGGAAGCTGATCCGCGCCACTGCCCTTGATGTTTCTTCTTTTGGATTGAACCAAGGATCACCAATGAGGGGTCTCATTTGACAATATCTATTATGCACCTTCAACTAATAAGCAGGAGTGGACATCATCTTCACATAGTCCTCCAACAAATTCAGCCGGATCAAAATATGTCTCTCATCCAGTAGTCCAATAATGGGAACCCCCTTTATTCCACATTGATTTGGGATTACTTTGTGCAACTCTTTAATATCAATATTATCATACGAAAACTTACCAATCACTGGATATTGTAATTTCACGTGTATGATCATTTGTTGTATCTCTGTAGAATTCCATGCAATATATGGTTCTCCATCCAAAACTGTTAAGTTAACAGTTTTGGATGGAATGGTACTCTGTTGGATGGTTTGCACTGTATTATTTGGCTTTAGGAGATTAACATATTTCTGTTGGTTTGGGTTTTAGATAGGCAAATCAGTAGGCTCGGTTTGGGGTTGAGAAGCACTTGATTTGGATCATTAGTCTTGTTTTGGGTTGGTTTGAGTGGTGGGAAGGATGCATCGCATTTTGGAGGCTGATGGATAGGTGGACCAGTTTCCGGTGGAGGCTGTCCACCGGCCGGAGTGGCCATAGTGGGCGGCGGCGATCTAGGGTTTTGGATGTTTAGTGGCGGCTAGGTTAAGTTTCTAGAGAGCTTTTTATGTTTGAACCCTGAATACATTAAGTGGGAATTGATCCTTGTTCCGCTTAGTACACAACAAAAAAGAAAAAATATAAAACAACAAAGATATTCATGTTTCCCACTACACAAACTATTTCCAACTATATTTACACCTCAGCAGCTGCTTTAAGCTTTCGAGGACTGGTTATCACTTATATACGGCCATTAAAATATTCAGATTTCCTAAGAAGATACACCGTAAGTTTCTTTCTTTCACTCAAATCGCGTGAATTTAAATTATGTAGTATAATTTAGTACGTAAAGGATGCCACTTTAATCTAATCCATCCACTCCGCACTTGTATAGCACAGATATCAGTAAAGACAGGAGGAAACAGATGTTCTTTATTCTCCAAGTACAGATTTGGGATTGGTTAAACTTCTGTTAAACTCAATTAGCGTGTCTACAAAAGTAGACTACTACATTTTCATAGAAAAAAATTATCTATAAAAAAATGCATATTGATCGCATGATTAATGAAGAGGTCACCACTAGGACAATACTGAAAAGGGTAGCAACAACAACAACATACCCAATGTAATCCCACAAGTGGAGTCAGGGGAGTGTGAGAAGGGCATACTCACATAAAAGAGTTGTACAAGTCCAACACGTAAGAATCGATAGAACTCCAAAATACTGCTAAATGAACATGACTCTTGAGAATTGGTTTGTGGGCAATGACCAGGTAATATCCATTCCAATGCAGGGATGATCGCTGATTTCAGAACAAAGATACTGCAAATGAAAAATATATCATATATCACAAGGTCAATACTAAGTGGTGCATCCTAAATTGAATTTTATAGCCCATTATAATAACTATAAGATGATGTAAAAAAAGGTGCCATTCATTCTCAGGGGTGGATGTACATTGAGCTAAGTGGTGTCGTCAGACACCACTTCGAAAAATTTCATTAAATGTACATATATAAATTATTCGTGAGGAAAAAATATTAATATCAAATGACACCACTTGACAAGTGTATACTCCTAATCAAGCGGTCAGGCTGTTTTGTTACTTAAGAGAGGTGACAGGTTCGAACAGCCTATGTACATTTCTTGAATGCTTCTTTTTCTTTTAACAATTGAGTATAAAAACATCATTTCAAGGCTCATTTGGGAACTTAGTTGAAGATCTAATAATCAACATTTTGTATGTCAAACATTTCTGCTTTTTTTTCCAGATCAAGTACATGTAGTTTTATCCATTGAAAATGCATCAAGTAGATGCAGGAATTACACAGATAATAAAAAAGGAACAGCTCCAGTACCATGTGTTATAAGGAGCTGACAAAGTCAAAAATTGGTTGAAACTATCTACAGTACGAAGCTTACTCCAACAAAAAAGGCTACTGAGGCATCTAGTTTTAAGTATGTGTACTGCAGATAACAATCCATCAAAGCATCTGCGGTTCCTTTCTGTCCATAAACACCAAAAGATGCAATCTGGCACCATCTGCCATATCTTCTGGATAGTTTTCCTGACTTTCATTGATTCCAACTCTTGTACGCTTCCTTGATGCTGTAGAAAATGGACTAAATTTCTCTAGCTAGATGACAGTGGAGTAGGAGATGGCATGTATCTTCAGACTGTTGTAAGCTAACACCTGCTGCTAAGTGAGGCACCCCTTTTTATCAAGTTCTCTGTGTTAAACACCCACCAGAGAGGGCTATCCAGTTAAAGCATGCGATCTTGGTGCGGATCTTGACTTTCTACACTAGTTTCCATGGTCATGATGTTTCTACTGTTGGACATATTTAAGTAACATGATTTCACAGTAAAGGTACAATCTTTGCTATGATTCCATACCAACGTGTCTTTCATTAGAGGGTTAACTGCAACTCCATCCGGTTTTGACAAAAGACGTAACCTCCTCTAATTCCGAGTCTTGTATGTTTCTTCTAAGAAATATTTCAATGATCATCTCTGCTATATTAGTTAACTGTGGCATGGGGGAGCAAAGACAGCTGATAGAGCTGCTGGAATTCCTCTTGTAAGGTGATATGACAGAAAGTGATGTTCTCGTGTTTCTCCTGTTGTCTTAGTGGCCTATTTCAGCATTACTGTCAAATACAGCAGCGTTTCCCAACATTTCCTCCTTTCCTATTTCAGAGAAAGGTAGCAATATATTATTAATCTTTCAGCAAACAAAAGTAGTATCGAAGCCATATTTACAGTTCCAAAGAGCACCATACATAATCCTTTCTTTTTCAATTCTACCAAATAACTCCTTACTACAGCCCCTTGATATCCCTTTTTAAAAGTTTGAGCTTCTGCATTTATAATATAGTCAAGACTGCCACTTATATTATAACTCTCTCACCCGTGATCTACTTTATCAATGAAACCATCTATTTGAAACCACATATTTTCAAATTTAAAATATGATTTGGTTGTCTCCCAATTCTCTTTCCAGCACGATGAGCCTGTTCTCTGATAAAGCTTTGGGTAGAGCTGTTTGTTTTATTGTTCCGAATACTTCATCCCATTCCTGCAATGTGAGAAATCTGTCAATTCAAGAGGCTTGGTCACTATTCTCACCCCTTGACCATGTGTATCTTGCCCCTTACAATGGTGGATCTACCAAGGATAAGTCTTGTATAAGATCAGAGACCACCAACATTGCTTGTGACCTACTACTGCAATTTTTCCGTTCACCTTCAAACCTTGTTACACTAAAATTCCCTCCTATGACTCATGGGATATCTAATAGGCCCCTCACTACTGCTAATTCAAGCCATATGTCCTTCCGTTCCTCATTGTTATGTGGACTATAAACACCTGTGAAAAAATTCTCCGTAACACCTTCCAGTACACATGAAATAGAATAGGCGCCATAATGATAGTCAACACCCTTCCATGATCTTTTATCCCATAGTACTAGAATGTCGCCTATACTATCAAAAGCATTTAATTCAGCTCAATCAGCACATCTGTTCCCCCATATATTTTTTATAATTGTTTCTGTTGAATCTTTCCACCTTTGTCTCTTGAAAACACGAGATATCCGTCTTCCATTTATGCATGACTAATTTAATAACTCTGCTCAAGGCCCCTTGCATTCCAAATATCACTGCTTTCAATCCAACTTCCTTCCATTTGACAAAATTATAATTCTTAAAGATAAGTCAACTGAACTATTACGTACTTGAGAAATAGTTTCTGCCGTTTTGCATCACAATACTTCCGAATATTCTAGGTGACATAAGAGTATTTTAAGCTTAGTATAATGTGTCACTATATAGAATCATCAAGACCTTTTAACAAGCACACAATTTTCCTAAACCCAGGTAGCAGACTACTTTTTACTAAAACTCACATATGGATTTTAAGTAATACTTTTCATAAATAGTATAGCTCTTTAGAGTTGCACAAAATCGTTAGATAGTTATCTTATTGTGCACATGTAGCTGGAAAACCATCATCTTCTTTTTTCAGTAATAATGGTATCGGGACAATTCCACTGAGTAACTAACAGCCCACCACACCAAGTTGTAGATAGTTGCAAGGAAATCACCAAGCATTTTTGTCTCTATCAAGATCTGAATCGTGGTCTTCACCTGTTATTCAATTAATAACCCAAAACAAGAGTACAATACATTTATACATATAGAAGAGATAGAGAGAACCTTCCTAGGAAGATGAATCCATTCAACAAAAAGCACTGGCCCGTACGGACGGCAAGCTGTTTTGACCTTCAAAATCAAAATTCTGCAACTTTTGAAGCAACTGAAGGAATAATATGATTGAGTAATTGAAAAGGGAACCTGAGAAAGTAGATGATGACACGGTGGAGACAGCAAGCCTCTTTTACACCATCAAACCACAGAAGCAAAGCTTGCTTTGACTTGCTTCTCGACAATGGGCCGATGCTTTCCATGACACAAGACAAGACAAGAGAAATCCCAACTGACCTGATCCACGATACCAAGAGCTTACTTTCTTTGAGAGCAAATACAGAAATAGAAATCCCTACCTAATTGTGGGACAAACAATTACCTATTCGATTTTTTGACTGAAACAAATAGGTCAGAATTTTATTAAGGTACGCACCCGCAGTGGAGCATATTAAAATATACCATCAAAACTTCTCTTTTTTTATATATATCCCATCACAACTTTAAATTTAATTATATCTCATCAAAATTCAATTCTATTATTTATATCTCAATTATTACCTCTTAAAATTTATAATAAATATTTTAAAGACTATTTTGTCCTCCATCAAAATTACGGTACTAATTCTCTCTCTCTGTAGTTCTTTTCCTTTCCGCTAACACTTTCCATGTCACAATCTCAATCGAATTGGTACAGTAGGTTAGAACATTGATTTCCACATTTACATAACGTTTCTTCTTTACAAATTAACTTACAGTGGTACATATATATTGCAGAGAAAAATAGTTGTACTTTCTACCTAGTAGTGGAATAATGATTATGGAAATAATTGATCAAATATGTGATGATGACTTGGAAGCATAATGATTAGACAATGATGGGTAAATGGGTTGGTTAAAAACAAAGTTAATTTGTAAAGAAGAAACGTTATGTAATTCGATTGAGATTGTGACATCGGATTTAAGCATGGCGTGAAGGAAAGTGTTAGCGGAAAGGGAAAGAACTACAGAGAAAAAGAAAGAAAGAGAATTAGTACCGTAATTTTAATGGAAGGCAAAACAGTCTTTAAAATATTTTATCAATATTTATTATAAATTTTAAGAGGTCAAATGAATAATTGGAGATATAAATAATACAATTGGATTTTGATGGGGATATAACTAAATTTAAAGTTGTGATGAGGATATATCTAAAAAGAGAAGTTTTGATGGGAATATATACAAATTTCTCTTAAATATATTTACACCGCCAACCGATCAACTCAATGGATATTTTAAGTTTGGGAAAAGAATTAAAACAATATTTTTTACTTTTATAAATTAGCTATTTTTATTCTCCGTTATAAGTTGAGTTAAATCTACTCCTCCTGTTATAAGTTGGGGTCAAAAATATTCCTCTCCTTAGCAATTTTTTAAAAAATACCCCAATCACACGAATCTCCCAAATCCATCGAAATAATCCAATTTCAATTGAAATTATTCATTTACTATTTTAACCCGACCCGAGACCCACTAAACAAAACCAAGTTAAGGGGGAGGGGAAGCAGTGGTGTTGGCGGAGGTGTTTTGTGTTGGAGTATCGGAGTTCGTCGTGGTGTTGGGTGGTCAGAGGGTGGTGGTTGCCGGAAAAGATGAAGCATGTGGGAGAATATGAAGGACGAAGAAGAGAAGGGATCTTTGGTTTTTCGTTGGTGGCTGGGGGTACTAGCAATTTGGTGAGAGAGTCAAGGTGTAAACAGGGGAATTTAAGTGTGGTTGTTTAGGCGACTTTAATGGAGATGGGCGGCGATCGACGAAGGAGCGGTGAAATGATGGTGATGGGTTGTTTAAGGGTGGTTTGCGGTGGTGGAGTAGTAGGGGTGGTCGGCAGATGAAGAAGGGCGGCAGAAGTGGAAGGAAGAGGACAATGTTGGTGGAGATGGTTGGCGCAGTGGTGAGGCAGGGATGGGGAAGGCTATGAAGGGTGGTGACGATGAGCGGAGAAGACGAGACGGTGATGGGGTCAATTTGTGCGATGGGTTTAATTTGTATCAGTCAATAGGGATGTCAGTGGCGGGTAAATATGGGTACCGCCCCGCACCCGCTCCAGTTGAGGCGGGTATGGGGATGGTTTGGTGGGTGGTGGGGCGTGTATGGGTATCAAAAGTGCTACCCGCTATAGGTAGTGGGGCGGGGTGGATTTCATATAAGACCCGCACCGTACCTGCCCCACCCTGCTACCCGCACCGCCGGTACCCGCACTGCCAATACCCGCAACGCCTATTAATTTAATTAAGCTATTTACTAATTTATTTGGCCATTTCTTGATTTAAAATGTGACTTTACTGACTTGGGGCATTCCCTTTTTATTAAATCAGTTGAGCGAGCCTAAGATCCAGGCCCAACTCAACTCATCAAAAGGGCAAAGGAACCCTGCATCTCATTACTAAAATCATAATTTCATCTTCGCATAATCGCAGTAGCCAGTAGGGTGCAATATTTCCAAATACTGCATGTAATGTAGAGCTAGAACAAGATTTTATTTATTGAATACTTCTGCATCTAAGATTATGTGAATGAGAAAATCGTGATAAGAGCCTCAAATGATTGAGAAACAATTGAGAATATTGCAACAAAGAAATATGAGGGTGATCCTCAAAAAGTGAATCATGATACATAGAGGGAGAATCACTTTCTTAGTGTGAAAGTTAAATCAAGCATGTAAAGTCCTTGTAGAATCATATTATTAGTCAAGATCTCTGTGTTTATAAAGCATGCAAGAAAATCCGTCTACTTTGCTTAGCCGCAGTTTTTGTCTTCTGTTTGGTTAAAAACTTGCCTGGACACTAGATTCTCCAACATGACATTTGAACTTTCCACCATTCTGCTATGCAGTTTCATTCAACTTATTTAGGTGGGTACCCGCCGGGTAAGTGGGTACCCGCCCGGGGTAAGTAGGGCGGGGGCAGATGGAGGAATTACTACCAGTGATGGGTGGTGGGGCGGAGATGAGGCTGGGTTTTAGGTGACGGGTACGGCTATGGGGTACCCTTCCGCCGCCCCCGTCCCGCCCTATTGACATCCCTATCAGTCAATTTCATTCGGAAGAAGTCTTCTACAGAAGAAAAGCCTGTTACGAGTAAGTGGAGAGGAAAGATCTCCAGAGATTCTTATCTCATTCCATTCCAGTGGCCAAAAAAAAAGATTGAATGAGGTCATTAACAGTCAATTTCATTTAATGGGTCGTGGGTCGAGTTAAATTAGGGACTGGGTAATTTTAATTGAAATTGGATTATTTAGGTGGATTTGGGTGATTCAGCGTTATTGGGGGTATTTTTAAAAACTTTGCTAACGGAAGGAGTATTTTTGACCAACTTATAACTAAGGATGGCCAGTGGGACGGGACGGGGCAGAATTTAGGGGGACGGGGTGGGGGGTCGGGATCGGGATATGGGGGATGGGAAGAGGTCCCATCCCGTCTCACATCCCACCGGTAGAGGGGACGGGATTTGGGAGGACGGGTCGGGTCGAGTAGGGGGATTTGGGGAACTTTAAATTATTATTTTTCTAGACACTTAATTTTAAAAATATGTATTTAAACACTTAAATAATTGAACAAGATAGTTAAAAATATACCAAGGCTAATTGACTCTTATATTATTTAATAGGAATATGATTTTTTGTAATACAATTTCAAAATTGCAACTTTGTTTCGTAGTTCAAAAGTTACAAATCACATAGTAAAATTATCATTAAAAAATTACATATTCAAACATACTTTTTCTAATTTTTTGATAATCTCTTGAGGATATTCTGTTGGAATTAAAAGTTGTTGGTTAAATTGTTCAACGTCACTTCATGCTCCTCAGATAAGATTTCATTGTAGTTGTAGTCGTCTTCTTCATTGATCTCTAGTTGACCCACCTTCTATGCTCCGCTCTAATCCAATCTCTAAATAAAACTGCAATCTCCAAAATGTCTCCCGCCAATGAGTGTTTGTGCTCTCCTATTTGAAACCTTCCAACAGAAAAAGTACTTTCAGAAGCTGTTGATAAAGCTTGAATATTCAACACATCTCGGACAATCTTTGATAGAGTCAGAATTGTCTTCTCATTCTCCCTCCAGTATTTCAGCAAGTTTTCACGTTCATTTTCGTTGGCAATTAATTTGAATGGTACAAAACATCAAACTTGCTAATTTGTGAAGAACTTGAACCACTATACATTCTATTTCGAAGACCTTGAATACTTGAAGCAGAAATCGCATGTTTTTATAAGGTTGAAGTTAAGTAGAAGAAGATGGTACAGAAGTCGGTTGATTATTTGCATTTTGTTCTTGGTAATACATATACATATTTTTGCATTGTGTTTGTATGTTAGACATAACTTCTTCTTTATTTGGTTCTTCAATTGGGTCTGTTGGAAGTATTTCTAAGCATTCACAAATCGTTTCAATAAGGGCATTACAACCGTCTAATTTAATAGTAGAATTTAATACAACACCAATAAAATAAATAGTGAAAATTTGTAAAAGATATTTTTAAAATTTTACAAACATTTTTGCAATAGCTGGAGCGTAAGTTGGGTTTTTCATATATACATTAAAAAAATAAAAATATTAGAGATATATAAAATTACATTGATGAAATAGTATGATAACAAATACCAGAAAATTACTTAGTAGCTAGAAAAAAATTCTCTAAGAATACAATAAGTTCCAAAATTTTATCTAAATCATCTACAAGCATATTAGTTGGATTTTGATTATGGACGTAAATAATAAAGTTATAGTTCTTCTATACTCGTGAGCAACAAGTATGTTACACCCCGTAATTCCAGGACATGTCTAAGAGAGTGTACGTGAGAAAATACGACTTTAAGTTTGAAACGAAAGAATGATTGTTTTTTCCTACGGAAAATTATTTCGAGCCTCGTGAAGGAAAAATGTTTAGTAATGGAAATTGATTTTTCGAATTTGATATTTGAGACTTATAGAATTTATCAGAATTTCGGGAGATGAAATATTTTAGACCAACCGGAGGGCGACACGTGTCACCTCGTACGTGTGGGCGTAAATCTTGACTAAGTCAAGTAGCCATTTGGATTGATATTGTTGACCACATCTCACCCACACAACTGTTCTAATCTTGGCCCTTGGTTGTAGTATATATCATATACTAGTGCAAGACAAACTCTACACTTAGAAAAATCAAGAACTTGTTGTTCAAATTGAGGGCTCTCGGCCAAGCTCTTCTTGTAACAAGAAAATTTTGCAATCTTGTTTCATAATTCCCAATATTCAAACCTAAGATCCCTAAAGGTATTCTAAGGATGTCTCAACACAAAAATCCCGGAAAAACTACGTTATTACGTTAGTCGCAACATGAAAACCTAAGGGGGTTTTCATAGTTGGAGTTGGAACTTGAAGAGGAGTTCTTCATAAGCTTCTAAGGGTTGCTTGGAGTGGATTGGAACGTCAAGAAGGGGAACTAAAGTTGCTAAGGATCGACTTTGAATCTTGGATTAGATTTGGGCTTATTGAGGTAATAATCTTCGTCTTACTATTGTAATTGAAAATTCCATGTTATGATAAGTTAGAAATGATCATGTGATATATATTATGAAGATTGATAAGTGTTATGGAATATTGGAAGCCTAAAATCCGAAAAAGTTCATGTTAGCCATTAAGATTGTAATTCAATTTAATTATTAATTACGATCGTCGCATGTTATAGAAAGAAGGGATTATAGTTGTTATAATCGATTGCGGCTATATAACATGTTAGAATAACAATTTGGATTGAAAAGGATTTGGAATGAACTTTATGTTGTTACACAATTAAGCCGAGAATGACCATTTAATATTGGACAGTTTTATATTAATTGTGGGGCAGAATTTTACACGTCTGTTAGGCGTGTAATCCCCTTTGGTTAGCTGAATTGTTGAGCCTTAAATGTGGCCTGTTGATATTGATTTCGGGCCTTGAAAAAGGTGGAAAAGTACGTAGAAACAATGGAAGTGCTGCCCAATTTTCTGTAGAATAGGAAGCTTTATGCTTAGAATTATTCTACGATAGAATGCTAGAAGTTGATAGACGTATTATGGTCATTATAGGTTGACATTCTACGTGCGACGTATTCAACTTCTCAAGTGGATTAAGTCGGAGAGGTATGTGGAACTTTCCCTATCTCTTGAGCATGAAGTTTATAAATGTATGGTACGATAGGCGTAAAAGCTTTAAATGAATTCGGCGTCTTTTGAATTCATAGACTTGATTTTAAAGGATGTAGATTCCTTGGTTTTCAAAAAGACATAAAGTGTTATAATGACTTTATGGGAAGTTAGTTATAACGACTTTATGGAAGATAAAAGAGTGGTTTACTCTATTGATTTTAAAGAAGATAAATGACTTGATTTAGAGAAAGGGCAACTTGATTTAAAGTCATAAGTTGCTTAAGTTTTGAAAGTAGAAGTCACTTGGTTTAAAAGCTTTGAAATGAATTTCAAAAGGTGTAGTGACTTGCTTTGGAAAGTAAGCGTGACTTGATACTAATGGTGTTAGTATCTTGGGGTTAATATTTAAACGAGTCATTTTAAAGTGTAGATCACCGGTTGGTTGGTTCGACATAAGCGAGGTTCAGTTAATTGGTCCGGACTTGATTCAGCGGGTTGTGGATAAGGCGAAGCTTATCCAAGAAAGATTATTAGCAAGCTCAGAGTCAACAAAAGCTTTATGCAGAGAATCGACGTCGACACTTGGAGTTGCAGATTGAC
Organism: Przewalskia tangutica; assembly: GCA_029844215.1. NCBI lineage: Eukaryota > Viridiplantae > Streptophyta > Magnoliopsida > Solanales > Solanaceae > Przewalskia > Przewalskia tangutica. The sequence continues at coordinate 97,330,029 of CM056729.1, forward strand.
AATGAATCTTCTTAAAGGCATCACCCATGAAGGGTGTGAGGAGGCTTGGAAAGAAAGAGAAACTAAACCCAGTGTACATTGGGCCTTATCAGATTGTCCGTAGAGTAGGCAAGGTTGCTTATGAGTTAGATATGTGTCCGCTTGGGAGGCAGGTACATCCGATCTTCCATGTTGTTATGTTATGGGAGTGTATCAGAGATCCATCCAGAGCTTCCCAGTTAGTGTTGTACAGGTGACAGAGGGGTTATCGTATGAGGAGAGTCCTATAACGATACTTAATCGCCAGGTCGGGCGACTACGGTCTAAGGACGTGGCTTCTGTCAAAGTCTTGTGGCGGAGTGATAATAGAGAGGAGATGGCTAGGGAGGCAGAGGATGGCATGATACAGAAGTATCCTCACTTATTTTCCTACACCTCCAGGTAACTCATTTCCTTACTAGTCGATGGTTATTGACGTGTTTGCATAAGTATTATTATGTGGTCATGTGTGGCACACGAGATTATGTTGAGTGTAGTTAAAGGGGACTATGCTGATGTCTGTTTAGATTGAGCCTCGAAAGAACATTTGGGGACGAATGTTTCTAAGGGGGGGGGCGAATGTTACACCCCGTAATTCCAGGACATGTCTAAGAGAGTGTACGTGAGAAGATACGACTTTAAGTTTGAAACGAAAGAATGATTGCTTTTTCCTACGGAAAATTATTTCGAGCCTCGTGAAGGAAAAATGTTTAGTAATGGAAATTGATTTTCCGAATTTGATATTTGAGACTTATAGAATTTATCAGAATTTCGGGAGATGAAATATGTTAGACCAACCGGAGGGCGACACGTGTCACCCTCCACATGCCCATGTGGGGCAGAAATCTTGACTAAGTCAAGTAGCCATTTGGCTTGATATTATTGACCACATCTCACCCACACAATTGTTCTAATCTTGGCCCTTGGTTGTAGTATATATCCTATACTAGTGCAAGACAAACTCTACACTTAGAAAAATCAAGAACTTGTTGTTCAAATTGAGGGCTCTCGGCCAAGCTCTTCTTGTAACAAGAAAATTTTGCAATCTTGCTTCATAATTCCCAATATTCAAACCTAAGATCCCTAAAGGTATTCTAAGGATGTCTCAACACAAAAATCCCAGAAAAACAACGTTATTACGTTAGTCGCAACATGAAAACCTAAGGGGGTTTTCATAGTTGGAGTTGGAACTTGAAGAGGAGTTCTTCATAAGCTTCTAAGGGTTGCTTGGAGTGGATTGGAACGTCAAGAAGGGGAACTAAAGTTGCTAAGGATCGACTTTGAATCTTGGATTAGATTTGGACTTATTGAGGTAATAATCTTCGTCTTACTATTGTAATTGAAGATTCCATGTTATGATAAGTTAGAAATGATCATGTGATATATATTATGAAGATTGATAAGTGTTATGGAATATTGGAAGCCTAAAATCCGAAAAAGTTCATGTTAGCCATTAAGATTGTAATTCAATTTAATTATTAATTACGATCGTCGCATGTTATAGAAAGAAGGGATTATAGTTGTTATAATCGATTGCGGCTATATAACATGTTAGAATAACAATTTGGATTGAAAAGGATTTGGAATGAACTTTATGTTGTTACACAATTGAGCCGAGAATGGCCATTTAATATTGGACAGTTTTATATTAATTGTGGGCAGAATGTTACACGCCATTAGGCGTGTAATCCCCTTTGGTTAGCTGAATTGTTGAGCCTTAAATGTGGTCTGTTGGTTATTGATTTCGGTCCTTGAAAAAGGTGGAAAAGTACGTAGAAACAAAGGAAGTGCTGCCCAATTTTCTGTAGAATAGGAAGCTTTATGGTTAGAATTATTCTACGATAGAATGCTAGAAGTTGATAGACGTAATATGGTCATTATAGGTTGACATTCTACGTGCGTCGTATTCAACTTGTCAAGTTGTCATGCCCCGACTTTTTCTAAGCCTTTACTTAGGGCGTGATGGCACCTGGACAATTATTTCCCACCAGGAGCACCATTTAATTCTCTTTATTTAGAAATTTAAACTTATATTCAAATACGGAGCTATTAATAAAAATAACAATAAAGAAATCTGTTTATGACTTTATAAAAAAAACATAACGCGAGCCAATGCTCGTGCAAATATTGTTTCTACATAGACATACTGACAAAGATTATTCTAAGTTGGAAGGGAGACCATTCCACACGGGCATTCGAGACACCGAACCGACATCGAACGGACGAATACCAAGCGGCAATGGACTTGGTATGACAAGAGGCTGCGGGACGATCGCTAGCCTTGGCGTGGAGCCTTTCCTCTATCACGTTTTCCTGAAACATGTTAAATAAAGAGTCAGCCCTACCATCTGGGGCTGAGTGAGAACCTTACCCTGCAATTCAAAGTAACACCACAATATTCCAAGTGCAATCACATTATAACGTAATAAGCATATTGCAAAATCATATCAGGTTACAACATTTTTAAATATGCAACAACTCCCCATAGGAAATTCTCGGTTTAACTAACACTTCATTTTATCTCGTATTATACGTTAAGACATTCCCCTGCATTTCCACATGTTTATTATATTTATATATTTGTGAACGCGTATTCACTTTTCATATTTATATATAGGTGAACATGTATTCATCTTTCATATTTGTTGCGGCGTGCAACCCGATCCATTATATTTACGTATTTGTGAACACGTATTCACTTTACGTTTTGTTGCGGCGTGCAACCCGATCCATTATGTTTACGTATTTGTGAACGCGTATTCACTTTACGTTTTGTATATGAGTGCAACCCGATCCATTATATTTACGTATTTGTGAACACGTATTCACTTTACGTTTTGTTGCGGCGTGCAACCCGATCCATTATGTTTACGTATTTGTGAACGCGTATTCACTTTACGTTTTGTTGCGGCGTGCAACCCGATCCATTATATTTACGTATTTGTGAACACGTATTCACTTTACGTTTTGTTGCGGCGTGCAACCCGATCCATTGTGTTTACGTATTTGTGAACGCGTATTCACTTTACGTTTTGTTGCGGCGTGCAACCCGATCCATTATATATTTATATATTTATGTGAACACGTATTCACTTTTTCATATTTTTCAGAAGATCGAATAAATATTATTCTCTTTTCTAACATTCTGTCATTCATACTTGTAACGATTATAACTTTTTAACCATAACTCCAACTAAGGTGTTTCTCAAGCGGAAACTAAGGTAAGACGGGGATCTTTCACTGTACCAAATTTCATTTAAAACTACTTTGGGTAACTAACACAAATTTATCCTCAAAACAGCCACATAAAATTTGTTTCGGCAGAATTTTTATTAAACATCACCCAATCTTATAATAGTCATAACTCCTAATCTGTAAACCCGTTCAAGCCCCATAAATTCTCAAAACGATGAGAACAGAGAGCTACACGTCTCTATTTGAACCATTCTTTCATATTCTGTACCGTTTGGTACAGTTTTACACTTTATTCGCTGCCCTTCCTGGATCTCGATAGATCCGAGACAGAAACTTTAAACAGCGATAACTCTCAATCCATAAGTCGGATAGACCCCCGTAAGGTCTCAAAATGTCCACAACAGAGAGATCTAGAACTTTCATTTAGCAACAATTTTCATATTCCCCACATATTAGTACAGTTTTACGTTTAAACGTCCTGCCTTCTGGATTCCGATGAATCCGAGGCAGCAACTTCAAACTACAATAACTCTGAACTCGTAAGTCCGTTTTAATAAATATTTATCTATATATGTCCGTAACAGAGAGATTTACAACCATGTAAATTTTCATATAATTCTAATAAGTAAAACTCAATAAAAACAGTCCGTAATTATGTCTTTCCGAATTTCGGCCAAATCTAAGGCAGGAACTTTGAACTATGATAACTTTCAAACCGTATGTCCATTTTACCTAATTTTTGGTTCTATATGATCATATTAGAGAGGTGTACCACTCCTCCGAATTTCATCAAATTCTAACAATTATAACTCAGTGAGAACAGTTCGTAAAGTTCATGACGCAACTAGTTGTCTAAACAATCAAAAGTTCAATATTTCTTTTCAATACTCAATTATTATTCTAACATGTATTGAACTTAAAATAAAGGATATTACCAAGAATTTCTGAGTGAGAAAACTTACCTTGTAAGTATGAAGATTATTGTTGCGTGGTTGCTAAAATTATCCTTACTCTCTAGTATTTTGATTCTTGTTCTTCTTGCCCTCTTGTTTTTTTTTCCTCTTCTTTTCACTTGTTTTTTTCTGATTTTCTAACCTTTATGTTATGTACTTTGTTTGTGTGTAAATACAATGTATAAGTGGAGAGTTTTCTATAACATATGGGAGGTGGAATGACAAGAGTTGGAGGGGAAATGAAAATGGGGGGAGAAGGGAAAGGGGTGGACGTCCAAAGTCATGCATGGACGTCCTTCTTTTTTTTTGTTTTTGTTTTGTTTTTTTTTTGTTTTTGTTTTGTTTTTTTGTTTTCTTATTTTCATTTTATCTATCTATTTATCCAACTTTAACACTAACTCTATCTCATGCAATTTATTCTTTGTTTTCTTATATATATTTTTTTTTATTAACCCAACCACAACTATATATATATATATATATTTTTTTCGAATTTTACACAAGTGGATTAAGTCGGAGAGGTATGTGGAACTTTCCCTATCTCGGAGAGAAGGGAAAGGGGTGGACGTCCAAAGGCATGCATGGACGTCCTTCTTCTTTTTTTTTGTTTTGTTTTTTTTTGTTTTGTTTTTTGTTTTGTTTTTTTTTTGTTTTTTTGTTTTCTTATTTTCATTTTATCTATCTATTTATCCAACTTTAACACTAACTCTATCTCATGCAATTTATTCTTTGTTTTCTTATATATATATTTTTTTATTAACCCAACCACAACTATATATATATATATATTTTTTTTTCGAATTTTACACAAGTGGATTAAGTCGGAGAGGTATGTGGAACTTTCCCTATCTCTTGAGCATGATGTTTATAAATGTATGGTACGATAGGCGTATAAACTTTAAATGAATTCGGCGTCTTTTGAATTCATAGACTTGATTTTAAAGGATGTAGATTCCTTGGTTTTCAAAAAGACATAAAGTGTTATAATTGTTTTATGGGAAGTTAGTTATAACGACTTTATGGAAGATAAAAGAGTGGTTTACTCTATTGATTTTAAAGAAGATAAATGACTTGATTTAGAGAAAGGGCAACTTGATTTAAAGTCATAAGTTGCTTAAGTTTTGAAAGTAGAAGTCACTTGGTTTAAAAGCTTTGAAATGAATTTCAAAAAGTGTAGTGACTTGTTTTGGAAAGTAAGCGTGACTTGATACTAAAGGTGTTAGTATCTTGGGGTTAATATTTAAAAGAGTCATTTTAAAAGAGTCATTTTAAAAGAGTATGGAGTACGTAGTACTTTGGGTTAAATCCCCGTATTTCACGTAAAACGAAAATGTCTTGAGTTTATAAAATGAAATTCATTTTTGTATGATAATGAAAGTCTAAAGATTTTATGAACTTGCCTATGCTTGCTTGCGATAGCCTTTGAGTGCAAGTATTATATTTTTACGTTGACGTGACTCTCAGTTGGAGGGCCGGTTGTATTGTTGTGAATTTATTTGACGTACCGACAGTGATGAAGGATTCCACGGGTATGCTTCCATTGTGATTGTTCCATGGACATGCTTATACGATGAGGAATTCCGGGGCATGCAACCATGATGCGGGTTAAACTCCCGGATGCTATTATTATTCCATGGACTAGCTCCCCATGAAGATATGTACCCGAGATGAGGGATTCCGCGGACATGTTATATACTATTATTATTCTATGGACTAGCTCCCCATGAAGACATGTACCCGAGATGAGGGATTCCACGGACATGTTATATACCATTATTATTCCATGGATTAGCTCTCTATGAAGTCATGTATCCGAGATGAGGGATTCCACGGGCATGAGATATATATATATATATATATATATATATATATATATATATATTGAATATGTGCACTTGATGATGTAGGATTCCACGGGCGTGTTACATATATATATTTTATACTTGCGGCGGTCGGCAGTGATGGAGGATTCCACGGGCACGCTTGATGTTTGCGGGCTTGAGGCCCTTACTGGACTGTGTGATGATTTTGAGGGCTTGTGTCCCTAGCCTTGGTGTGACTATTATTTATGTGTTGAAATAGTCTTTAAAGGGTAAAACTGACTTTCATTACCTTCATTTCGACAAGGCACAGTTGTACTGTTAATTTGGTTATCATACTTGTCTCCAGTTTTATGTCTAGACTTATGATTTAAATTGCAGTACTTTCAGTTTCATATACTTGGTACATATTTTGTACTGACCCCCTTTTCTCGGGGGGTTGCGTTCATGTCGCATGTAGAATTAAACAGGTAGTTGGTCCTTACTCTTAGGATCACTGTTCAGCTGTTGAGAAGCTCCATTACTCCGGAGGCTTCTCTGGTTCAGATCCCTGGTATTGTCGGTAGTTGTACATTCAGGGGTATGGCGGGGCCCTTTTCCGTCACATTTGTTATGTTAAAATTTTAGAGGTCTGTAGTCATGTATGTGGGTCAGTTTGTATAAAAAATGTAACTGCTTTTGGCTATGTATATATTCATGAAGGTGGCTTTATCGGCTAGCCTGTTGTTTTCACATTACTGTATATTTAAGAGTTGTATGTATGTTCCGCTGATTTTTTCTGATGTATACTTGTAAGGGTGCCCAGGTAGGGCACCAGTCGCGGGCCCGGGTCGGGTCGTGACAAAGTAATTGTTCGTACAAAGAATTTCACCTAGTCGCAACTTCTTTTGAAATTTTCCTATAAGGTAATTCACAATCATGACAAGTTTTTTTTATACTCTTTGCGTCTTTGTATTTTATAACCTTTAATAATAAAGTTGATAGCAAATTGTACTTTATCAAATATATTTTTAAAAAGTTTTAGGTCATCCTTTATAACTAAGTTATAAATATGACATGCACATCTAACATGAAAAATATGGGGGAAAGGCGGAGTCAATCAAGTTTTTAAAATGTTTACATCATAATTATTAGAAGTAGCATTATCTAATGTAATAATCATAATTTTATCAGTAATTCCATAATATTCACCTTGACCTTTTCCAGTTTTAAATTTATAAACTTCGCGATAAATTTTACAAATAGCTAGTTGATTAGGAATGTCCCCTTCAAAAAATTCTCATGCAGCTGATTTTAATTTTCGTTGTTTTCGTCATCTTCTTATACTAGGGGAAATAGGAGGGATTCCAGTTTCATCTTGAGACTCAGTCTGATCCTGATGTGGAGGTGCACTAGTGAGTGAGTTATCTAAATTATCTTCTAATTCATTTTCTAAATCAAAGTCTGGTTCAAATGCAAAATATATTTCATGATATAATGGTATATTAATATTATTATTTATAGTTGAGAAATATTAATGGGGTAGGAGGGTTTATGGGGGGTGGGGTAGGGGCCAAAATGGCCGTTATTAGCTGTTGCTAAGGGCTAAAATTGAAAGTAATCGTTTTTGCAACGACTAGTTTCTGCAAAGGGGATGGGATGGGGCGGGCCGAGACAGGTCGGGGAGCGGGAAGGGCAGAATCGGAACGAGCGAGATAAGCCCTAGTCTCGTCCCCAGTTCGAACCCCGCTACCGACGTCTTTTATCTTGTATTTTAAAAGGGGGGCCGGGGCGGGTACCGGATGGGTCGAGGCGGGATCGGGATGGGCCGGGCGGGATCGGGTTGTTCCGGCCCACTGGACAACCTTACTTATAACGGGAGGGGTAGATTTGCCTCAACTTGTAAAATCGGGTAAAAGTAGTCAATTTATGAAAGCATGGAGGGGTATTTTTTACCCTTTTCCCTCCAATCTTCGGAGAAAAGACCACCCCTTCTAAAGCACCTTTAGTGTAAATTTGAAAAATCAAATAATTTGAAAAATAAATTTTTTCTACTCCCATTTGACAAGTGAGACAGTCTTTTCATACCTAGAGGCTCATATACCCTAAGGCAACTTCAATAAACTTACAAAAACGCCCTTCCGATTTAATTAGTTTGATTTGATTTAATGTTTTGAATAACCTACTTAATTTATTTTATTTTATTTTACATAAAATTTGATCTAAACCGAACAATAAACAACCATACCGTTGGATGCTTATATAAACAAGTTATCTTATATAATCTTTATTTAATACATTATTATTATGTGTCTTATCTCTTAAGATGCTTATATAACAAGTTATCTTATATAATCTTTTATAGTCTTTATTTAATACTTTATTATTACATGTCTTTGTTAGCATTTGTCAAAGTCCCACATCGTTATTTTTCATTATGTCTTATGTATTAGACTCTATATAAAGGGATGTAGTTGTTTTTCTTTTACTTACCAATTCACTATCAATAATATTCTTATTCTGTTTTCTTTACTCTTGTTATTGCCTTATAAGGATTCATAAATTATATGAATTCTAACATGATATCAGATAAAATAAAATAATATTAATTTTAAATTAATATTATTTTATATTATTGGCCGGTTCTATCGCCTATTATATAAATTCTCGCATTATGATATTGGTCGGTTCTACCGCCTATTACATTATAATATTGGTCGGTTCTACCGACTATCTGTTGACACCCAATTTTGACACATCTTTTAGTTATTTCTTGCAATTTTAAGCATTTTAAGACACCATATTTTATCACCATTTTTGACATTTTTGTATATTTATTTTTACCTAACATTCTATGTTATTTTATTTTTGTAAATTTGCATCATGTTTTTTACTTTTAATTAGGTATTAAACATTTTTTTCAAATATTGTATTTTTATTACTATCACATCGACATTTGCATTTTAATAATTTTGTATCTTTTAAAATAATTTTTCTGTTAAATAATTAACCCATTTTGCATTTTTGTCAAACCAGTCGATCGAGTGCAATCGAACGACCGGTCGCGAACACCAAGCCCAGTGAGGCCCAATACACCTTTCATCTTTTCCCTCCAATACACAATACCCAATACCCAAAACCCAATACCACTTGCGAATATAACCCCGTGCCTCCTCTCTCTTCAAAACCTAATGGCGGCATGACATCGCAGTCTCTCCCTTCACTTGTTCCCTCGCCCGTCGCCGACAGTCTCACCGGCGAACCACCACACCACCACCGCACGTCTCACCCCCCCTTCGACCCATTCCCGTCGAACCTTCAGCCTCCTAACAACACCATCTCCGGCTAACCACCACCCTGACCCCACTGTCGCCCTAACCCTATCGGCGAATACCGCTGCTCCCGTCACCAGTAAACCACCGCTGTCTCTTTTACACCATGGCGGCGTCGCTCCGGTATTCTTACCGTCGAAGTGACGCCGCCACCCTCATTTGCTGCTATTGAAACTAGTCGGAGTTTGAAACTCCGCGACTATGTTAGTTTGCATTTTTATGTTTTCATTGGGTGATTTGCTTGCATTTTTTTTTGGTATATTGCCCAATCTATGTTGGTTTGTGTTGACCCTTCACTATTTTGATGCCATTGTTGGTTTATTCTCTGGTATCTACTGTCTCTGTCGGACTGATTTTTCCGGCAATTTTGTTGGCTACTGCATTGTTGTTTTTCGGCTATTTTTAGATTTGTTTCCGCTGTTCTATTGTCGTCGTTCTGAGTTTTCCGGTGGGAATGTGGTTTCCGGCGAACCATTGCTGCCGTGATGTTGCTACTTCGCTCACTGTTCTGATGTTCACTGTTCATGGGGTTTTGGACTGTTTTTGGACGATTTTGCCCCTTTTATTTTCATTAAACTGATTTCAAAGAACAGATACTACACTGTTGTTATTTTACTGGTTTGAACATGTTACTACACTTGTTGGTATTTTACTGATTTTTGAACAAGATGCTACACTTGTTTGGCCAATGAAAAAGTTATCCGTCGATTTTTTAGGCCTCCACAATTGCAAAGACGGAAAATAAAATAAATGAAGCTTTCTGGGCAAGGATGATTTCTTCCACTTACACCGGATAACCAACATGTCTTGTGGCGAATTCTCATGACACTTGTTTAGGCATCTACTTTATTTTTACATATATCCGAGCCCTCGTGTTTAAAACTATTACTGTTTTGGCGCGGATCCAAGATTTTATTTATTTTATTATTTTTAGCAATAATGGTAGATGAAGGAATCTCGTCGATTTCTAAGGCCTTCCACAGCTAAAAAAGCGGATTTATTTTTTGGCTTTGTTTATTAATTATTGCTATCACTTTAAAATTGTTTATTTTATCACTAACACTTTTACTAAGTGTTTATGCAGGTACCCGGAGATCATTTTGTGCAGAAGGCCTGAAAAGGGCTAAAGATGTCCCGGAGTTTTATCTTATGTCATATTTAAATTTTAGTTTTTACTATTTTGCATCGCATTTTATTTTAATTGTAAATTATATAAAAATGCTTAGAATAGGTAGAATAAAAGTCAATATATAATTAACCTAGGTTTGAACGGATAACCGCAAGTTAGCGGATCTTAAAGGATGCCTAACCCCTTCCCTTTAGGATAATAAAGAACCCTGATCCAGAATCTCATTAATTTCGCAGACCATTAAATGGAGATTAATTGCAGTATTTTATTGCAATAAATCAAGTGTCCTAATTCACTTAATTAATTAGGTGGCGACTCCTTTAAATACATCTAGGAATCAACCATACGTAGTACTCCCGTTTCGACTCCGGTTAAAATGGGGTGTTACAGATGGCGACTCCGCTGGGGATTCAGGTTCTTGACCATAACAAACCTAGGTTTATTATTGCTTAGCTTTATTTGCTTTTATTTGTTTTAAATGCCTTAAAATTGCTTGCTTAATTTTGTATGTTTAACTGTTTTAATTGCTATTTGTTTTACTGTTTTCCTTAAACTGACATTCCGCTCATATTTCTTCCACTCTGGAAAATTCACACTATCACACACAACACGCGGGTGTGCTTTGCGCACCTGCAAATTTCTTTCAAACACCCAAATTTAAGAGAGTTGGCGTTTTGCGCGGAGAATCCGGTCCAACCGGTGGTCGCGTAGCCTTCTCACTCGAGTAGTCCGCTCGGGAACCTTGCGTCTAGTAAGCCAAATCTTAGAAACTTAGGATAGAGCTATACCACCCTTTTATATTAAGTCATGCATGCATAAACCTTAGGTGGGTTAATCCTTGGTATTAACGCCACAATTAGAAATCCACCAAATTTGTCGACGGGTTTCGCAACCCAACGACCCATTAGCATACTATGTGTAGCGTGATGATGATAGACGGATCCAAGTCTGGTCATGCCACACCAAAATTGGAAAAAGTGCACCGTCATTTGGTCGCCATTTCCAACAAAACATCACAGTTTAACTGCTTGGACCTATTTATCATAATCTCGCATATTTGACGTTTAGGCCGACCTCTGGCATAAGAGGGGTCACATGCATATTAGGCGCGCACTTTATTTGCATGTTTTTGGTTTACTATTGTTGTCGCTAACAATTCTGTACATATTATTTAATGCAATAATTACCCTTTTAACCTCTGTACATGTCATGCTTATAATTCTGGTCATTAGCATTTGCATTTTTGCACTTTTGTTGTCACATTGCAATCAGGACTTCTACTGCGTAAATCGATCTTGAACAGCACGATTTGGACTTTGTGAAACATCAACCACCAGTCCGGTCGAACCAATCAGGGGAGTCTTTGACTATATCGTCACACCCTCACATTTTACTATTTTTGTGGCTTGCCTACTCTCACTCATTTCGTTCACCCATTCATTACATTTATCCAATCGTGGACATTCATTATTGCATTTCAATCACTCTATCACATTCATTATTGCATTTCAATCACTCTATCACATTCATTCATGCATATCATTCATTCTATCACAGCCATTCATTATTTTTTTCATTACATTCTTTACTTTGCATTAGTCTTATAATGAACAATTATTTGTTTTGTACAACTTTACTTTTGCATTTCTTTCATGAATAAATTCTTTTAAATCATACGCTTTATAACATATCTGAACGAACTACGCATACCTGATTCTCATCCAAAGATGAGATACGTAGGCAGCCCTACTCGGGTTCAGTACCATTTATTCAAAAATACAAAAAATATTTATTCAAAAGCATAAAAAAAAATACAAAAAGAAAGCTCTTTTAAGTATCATTGTTTGATTTGGTTGATGCCAACACAGTTAGGAGTGTGCATAGGAAAGAACGAGTAATAATCGGTATGAGTGGACTTCGTGGTAAACCATAGATTCTTTTGGTACCTTTCACGCACACATGTAATGACATTCTTGCATGCTTCTAAGATAAGAACGAAACCAACCTCACCGTTTCATGCGCATTGTGTGGTGAGTTTTAGAATCAGTTCAATTGCATTGCATTGTGATCCAGAACTTGGCCCGTGTGTTTGTTGAGGCGAAATCATGAGTAACACTTGGTGTGGGAAATGATCGTAGGCTTTCTTTGACCCGTTTGAGCCTTTTTCAGCCTACCAAATAACATTATCCGTAGTACACCCCTTTTGAGCCTAAAGCCTATTCTTTTAACAACCGCATATTACACCTATACCGCTACGAGTGCGTCACTATCCTCTCTTGGCGACCTCCCGAGCGCTTTGGAATTGTGCAGTGGTGTGGCGAAGTCTGCGTCGAAGTTTGCAAAGACAAAAGTTGTCAAAGTCCCAAAAGGGAAAAGAAAACACAAATGACGACTTCACAAAAGAAGAAATCAAAAGCCCGACATTATAAACAAAATGAATGAAATGAGGAATAACTTTGGAAAAGCGGGCTCAAACGAAAATTCAAAAGAAGTCGATCTGAAAAAGCGGGACAAAAAGAAAGCGGTCGGCGTTAAAGCACACAAATGTCAAGCACGGACGTAGTCGGCGCTCGAGGAAGGATTAGTCACTTTTATCCAAATGATATCCATCCCTTCCCAAACCTACATTACAAGCCCGGTAAGCCCTACATGATCTTATCGAGGTTCTGCATTAGTGGATACTTACATGGTCGAGCCTATGGTATCACGATTGCATCATTGAACATCCTTTTGAGTGTGGCGTATTCTAAACGTCCCAAAATTCAAAATCTTTGGAATATATGTAAGAAATGAGACTTTTCTTTCGGTGAGGCACTTGAAGCGTGAGATTACGTGTAGTTTGAAACCTTGGTCATAAGCAATTGTGTCGATACTTGATTCCGAGGTACCATTTGAAACTATAGGAATTACCAGTCGGTCTTGGTTGGTTAGGAAGTGAATAACGAATTCCTAAGCCTGATACTAATTGTTGTTACCAGTGGCGTCGAGCGTGATCTTGTCTTTCCACTTTTCAAAAAAAAAGCATATAAAACAATCATTTTTGCATCATGAACTACGTCTTGACTGATTCCTCGGCAGATCGTGGCGGTCACATTGACTTGGTCCACATTGTTTGAAAACCCATAAAAATCATTTTGCATCGAACTACGTCTTGACTGATTCCTCGGCGGGATCGTGGCGGCCTAAGTCGGCCGGTCGCGCCATTAGAAATCTTCCCGTTGGCTCGTGTGCGGCGGAATGTGTTTGATTATTACGAAAGAGAAATGAGCAATTTCGCGAGTTAAGTCTTGCCCATGCGCATATGGCGGGACAATTTTGAGAAATGCACCGTGAAGAGATCATAATAAGGATTCCAAAAGCAATCGGCAATCGCGACGTTAAGATCGCATCGGCGACTCGCTTGCATTCGTGAAGCACCGGCAAGCATTCAACACGTCCGTGCGGGCGAAATCTCGGCATTAGCGGCGTCACGTCAATACAACCGCCGTCGCATTTCACGGGATCTTCGTATCGGCAAGGCGGAGCACAACGATAAGCCCGTGCGGTTACAAGCGCCAGCGTCTATCTGATAGCGTTATCTCGACCAGGCGAGTCCAAGGCGGATCGTCCGTAAAATGACACCATTTCATTGTAAGCATATCTGCGACCGTTCGTGTTTGTACATCTGACGATGAACATTTGCGTCTAAATCGTCTGAGGCGACAGCGCCCGTCTGGCGTCATCTGCGTTCGTCCATACAAGGCGACAGCGCTCATACAAGAATCATCGTATTTCGTCCATACAAGCGATAACGCCCATCTGAGCGTCATTTGCATTTCGTCCATACAAGCGATAACGCCGTACTGGCGTTATTTGTATTTAAATCATCTGAGCAGCGACAGCGCCCATACTGGCGTCATTTGCATTCGTCCATCTGAGCGACAGCGCCCGTACTGGCGTCATTGCGTCGTCATCTGGCGACAGCGTCGGACAAGGCGTCATTGCGTCCTCGTCCATCTGAGCGGCGCTCATCTGGCGTCGTTGCATTTCGTCCATACAGCGATAGCGCCATAAAAAGCGTCATCTGCATTTCGTCCATCTGAGCGACCGCGCGCCATCTGGCGTCATTGCATTCGTCCATACAAGCGACAGCGCTCATCTGGCGTCATTTGCGTCGTCCATACAAAGCGACAGCGCCAGCATGGCGTCATTTGCGTCGTCCATCTGAAGCGACAGCGCCCGTAGGTGTCGTCTGCGTTCGTCCATCTGAAACGACAGCGCCCGTACAAGGCGTCATTTGCATTCGTCCATACAAGCGACAACGCCCATCTGGCGTCATTTGCATTTCGTCCATACAAGGCGATAGCGCCCATCTGGCGTCATCTGCGTTCGTCCATCTGAGCGACAGCGCCCATCTGGCGTCATCTGCATTTAAATCCATACAAGCGATACGCGCCCGCGAGTGTCATTTGCATTCGTCCATACAAAGGCGACAGCGCCATCTGGCGTCGTTTCGTCCGTCAAAGGCGAGCGCCGGTGTCATTTCGTCGTCCATACAAGACAGCGCCCGTACAAGGCGTCATCTGCGTCGTCCATCTGAGCGACAGCGCCCACAAGGCGTCATCTGCGTCGTCCGTACAAGGCGACAGCGCCCATCTGGCGTCATCTGCGTCGTCCATACGAGCGACCGCGCCCATCTGGCGTCATTGTATCTCGTCCATACAAGGCGACAGCGCCATACAAGGCGTCATCTGCGTCGTCCAAAGCGACAGCGCCCATCTGGCGTCATGCGTCGTCCATCTGAGGCAGCAGCGCCCGTACAAGGCGTCATCTGCGTCGTCCATACAAGCGACCGCGCCCATCTGGCGTCATTGCATCGTCCATACAAGATGACAGCGCCCGTAGGTGTCATCTGCGTCGTCCATCTGAGCGACAGCGCCCATCTGGCGTCATCTGCGTCTGAGCAACGCCATCTGGCGTCATCTGCGTCGTCCACAGATGACAGCGCCCATCTGGCGTCGTTGCGTATGCGTCATCTGAGCGACAGCGCCAGCAAAGCGTCATTTGCATCTCGTCCATGCGACAGCGCCCATCTGGCGTCATTTGCGTCGTCCATCTGAAGGCGACAGCGCCATCTGGCGTCATTTGCGTCGTCCATCTGAGCGTAGCGCCCATCTGGCGTCATTTGCATTCGTCCATCTGAGCGACAGCGCCCAATCTGGCGTCATTTGCATTCGTCCATCTGAGCGACAACGCCCATACTGGCGTCATTTGTATCTCGTCCATACAAGGCGACCGCGCTCCCTGGCGTCGTTTGCATTCGTCCATCTGAGCGACAACGCCCTACTGGCGTCATTGCGTCTCGTCCAGCCCATCTGGCGTCATTGCGTGGCGTCATCTGCGTGGCGTCATCGCATTCGTCCATGAAGCGACAACGCGCCATCTGGCGTCATTGCATTTAAATCCATACAAGCAGCAGCGCCCATCTGGCGTCATTTGCATTTCGTCCATCAAGCGATAACGCGCCCATCTGGCGTCATTGCATTTATCCGTACAAGCGACAACGCCCATCTGGCGTCATCTGCGTTCGTCCATCTGAAGGCGACCGCGCCTGGCGTCATCTGCGTTCGTCCATCTGAGCAGCAGCGCCCATCTGGCGTCATCTGCATTCGTCCATACAAGGCGATAACGCGCGCGAGTGTCATTTGCATTTCGTCCGTACAAGCAGCGCCCGTACAAGGCGTCATTTGCGTCGTCCATACAAGGCGACCGCGCCCATCTGGTGTGTCTGCGTCTCGTCCATACAGATGACCGCGCCCCTGGCGTCATCTGCGTCTCGTCATCTGAGCGACAACGCCCATCTGGCGTCATCTGCGTCGTCCATCTGAGGCACAAGCGCCATACAAAGCGGCATCTGCGTCGTCCATCTGAGCGACGCCCATCTGGCGTCATCGTATCTCGTCCATACAAGCGACCGCGCCCGTACAAGGCGTCATCTGCGTCGTCCATACAAGCGACAACGCCCATCTGGCGTCATCTGCGTCGTCCCACTGAAGCCAGCGCCCATCTGAGCGTCATTGCGTCTAATCCATCTGAGCGACAAGCGCCCATCTGGCGTCATTTGCATCTCGTCATACAAGACGCGCCATCTGGCGTCATCTGCATATCGTCCATACAAACGACCGCCGTACAAGGCGTCATCTGCGTCGTCCACAAGATGACGCCCATACAATGTCATCTGCATCGTCCATCTGAGACAACGCCCATCTGGCGTCATTTGCATCTCGTCCATACAAGGCGACAGCGCCATCTGAGCGTCGTTTGCGTATCGTCATACAAGGCGACAACGCCCGAACAAAGCGTCATTTGCATCGTCCATCTGAAGACAGCGCCCGCCTGGCGTCATTGCATCTACCGTCCATACAAGCGGCAACGCCATCTGGCGTCATTTGCATCTAAATCCATCTGGCAACAGCGCGCTGGCGTCATTTGCATTCGTCATCTGACACAAACGCCCATCTGGCGTCATCTGCATTCGTCACAAGGCGACAGCGCCCATCTGGCGTCATTTGTATCTAAATCCATCTGAGCGACCGCGCTACCTGGCGTCGTTGCATTCGTCCATGCAAGGCAGCGCGCTCATCTGGCGTCATTGCGTCGTCCATACAAGCGACCGCGCCATCTGGCGTCATTGCATCGTCTACAAAACGGCAGCGCCATCTGGTGTCATCTGCATTTCGTCCATCTGAGCGACAACGCCATCTGGCGTCATTTTCGTCCATCAAGCGACAACGCCCATCTGGCGTCATTTGTATTCGTCCATACAAGCGATCGCCCGTATAAAGCGTCATTTGCATTTCGTCCATCTGAGCGAGCGCCCATCTGGCGTCATCTGCATTCGTCCATCTGAGCGATAGTGTCATTGCATTTCGTCCATAAGCGACAACGCCCATCTGGCGTCATTTGCGTCGTCATACAAGCGACAGCGCCCATCTGGCGTCATCTGCGTCTCGTCCATACGAGCAACAGCGCCCATCTGGCGTCATCTGCATCGTCCATGCAACGCCCATCTGGCGTCATGCGTCGTCCATACAAGGCGACGCCCGTACAAGGCGTCATCTGCGTCGTCATCTGGCGACAGCGCCCATCTGGCGTCATCTGCGTCTAAATCCATCTGAGCGACAAGCGCCATCTGAGCGTCATTTGCATCGTCCACAAGGCGACGCGCGCCCATCTGGCGTCATTTGCATCGTCCATCTGAGGCGACCGCGCCCATACAAGGCGTCATTGCGTCGTCCATCTGAGCGACCGCCATCTGGCGTCATCTGCGTCGTCCATCTGAGGCGATTCGCCCATCTGGCGTCATTTGCATTCGTCCATCAAAGCGATTAGCCCATCTGGCGTCATTTGCATTCGTCCATCTGAGCGATTCGCCATCTGGCGTCATTTGCATTCGTCCATACAAGCGATAACGTCCATCTGGCGTCATCTGCATTTCGTCCATCTGAGCGATAACGCCCATCTGGCGTCATTGCATTCGTCCATACAAGGCGATTCGCCCATCTGAGCGTCATTGCATTTCATCCATACAAGCGATAACGCCCATCTGGCGTCGTTTGCATTTCGTCCATCTGAGCGATAACGCCCATCTGGCGTCATTGCATTTCGTCATCTGACGGCAGCGCCCATCTGGCGTCATTGCATCTCGTCCATCTGAAGCGACAGCGCCCATCTGGCGTCATTTGCGTCGTCCATCTGAGGCACAGCGCCCATCTGGCGTCATTTGCGTCATCTGAGCGACAACGCCATCTGGCGTCATCTGCGTCGTCCATGCTGGCAGCAGCGCCATCTGGCGTCATCTGCGTCGTCCATCTGAAGGCGACAACGCTTCATCTAAAGCGTCATCTGCGTCGTCCATCTGAGGCACGCGCTCATCTGGCGTCATTCGTCATCATCTGAGCGACAGCGCCCATCTGGCGTCATCTGCATTCGTCCATCTGTCGACAGCGCCCACATCTGGCGTCATTGCATCTCGTCCATACAAGGCGACAGCGCCCATCTGAGCGTCATTGCATCGTCCGTATAAGAAAAGCGCCCATCTGGCGTCATTTGCATCGTCGTCCATGAGGCAGCAGCGCCCATCTGGCGTCATTGCGTCGTCCATACAGCGACAGCGTCCATCTGGCGTCATTTGCATCGTCCATGAAGGCGATAACGCGTCCATCTGGCGTCATTTGCGTCTCGTCGCTACAAGCGCAGCGCCCATCTGGCGTCATTTGCATCGTCCATCTGAGCGACAGCGCCCATCTGGCGTCATTGCATCTCGTCCATACAAGCGACCGCGCCCATCTGGCGTCATTTGCATCTCGTCCAAGGCGACAACGCCCATCTGGCGTCATCTGCATTCGTCGTCTGAGCGACAGCGCCCATCTGGTCATTTGCGTCGTCCATCTGAGCAACGCCCATCTGGCGTCATTTGCATCTAAATCCATACAGCGACAGCGCCTACATGGCGTCATTTGCATCTCGTCCATCTGAAAGCGACAGCGTCCATCTGGCGTCATTGCGTCTCGTCCATGAAGGCGACAGCGCCCATCTGGCGTCATTTGCATCGTCCATCTGAGCGACAACGCCCATACTGGCGTCGTATGTCTCGTCCATCTGAGCGATTCATACATCTGGCGTCATTTGCATTCGTCCATCTGAAGCGATTAGCCGCCTGGCGTCATTTGCATTCGTCCATCTGAGCGATTCGCCCATCTGGCGTCATTGCATTCGTCCATCTGAGGCGCCATCTGGCGTCATCTGCGTTCGTTCATACTGAGCGATAACTCTCATACAAGGCGTCGTTGCATTTCGTCCATCTGAATGATTCCGCCATCTGGCGTCATTTCATTCGTCCATCTGAGCGATAACGCCCATCTGAGTCATTTGCATTTCGTCCATCTGAGCGATAACGCCATCTGGCGTCATTTGCATTTCATCCATACAAGCGATTCCGCCATGGCGTCATTGCATTCATCCATACAAGCAGCAGCGCCCATCTGGCGTCATTTGCATCTCGTCATCTGAGCGACCGCGCCCGTACTGGCGTCGTTGCGTCTAAATCCATATAAGGCAACGCCCATCTGGCGTAATTTGCATCGTCATCTGAAGGCGAACGCCCATCTGAGTCATTTGCGTCTCGTCTGAGCGACACCGCCCATCTGGCGTCATCTGCATCTATCCATCTGAGCGATTCGCCCATCTGGCGTCATTTGCATTCGTCCATACAAGCGATTCGCCCATCTGGCGTCATTGCATTCGTCCATCTGAGCGATTCGCCCATCTGGCGTCGTTGCATTCGTCCATCTGAGCGATAACTCCCATCTGGCGTCATCGGATTTCGTCCATACAGATGATAACGCCATACTGGCGTCATTGCATTTCGTCCATGAAGCGATTCGCCCATCTGGCGTCATTGCATTCGTCCATACAAGGCGATAACGCATACATCTGGCGTCATTGCGTCGCCCATACGAGGCGGCGTATCATCATCTTCATCAACATCTACAAACACCATGTCTTTTCGAACCATGTCACGCAACCCGGTGTCAATCATGCCCGACATCGGGACAATTTTGAGTTTTGCGTCTGCGCTTATTTTCTAGCATTGCAGCAACCCAGTGTCTCATAATTCGACACTGGGACAAATTTTAAATCTGCATCAGCTTTGTCTTTTATCTTGGCATCACAACGACCCAGTGTCGACTTTTGCCCATTCTTTGCTTGATCCTTGTTTAATTCTGACGATGGGAACAAAATTGGCTACAAGTCAACGTCTTTGTCCGAACACTCTTTCATCGTCTTCGGTCAAAGAGGGACAACTGTTGACACCCAATTTTGATCCATCTTTTAGTCATTTCTTGCAATTTTAAGCATTTTAAGACACCACATTTTATCACCATTTTTGACATTTTTGTATATTTATTTTTACCTAACATTCTATGTTATTTTATTTTTGTAAATTTGCATCATGTTTTTTACTTTTAATTAGGTATTAAACATTTTTTTCAAATATTGTATTTTTATTACCATCACATCGACATTTGCATTTTAATAATTTTGTATCTTTTAAAATAATTTTTCTGTTAAATAATTAACCCATTTTGCATTTTTGCCAAACCAGTCCAGTCCAAGGTGCAATCTGAACCAATCCAATTCGCCGAACACTGAAGCCCAAGCTGAGGCCCAATACACCTTTCATCTTTTCCCTCCAATACCCAATACCCAATACCCAAAGCCCAAAACCCAATACCCTTCAATTTCGCAATATAACCCCACCGTGTCTCCTCTCTTGAAACCTAATGAGCTTGCAATATCGCGTCTGTCCCTTCACTTATTCCTCTCCTCTCGCATCGTGACGATCTCACGGCGAACCACCACACCACCACCGCACGTCTCACCCCCCCTTCGACCCATTCCCGTCGAACCTTCAGCCTCCCAACAACACCATCTCCGGCTAACCACCACCCTGACCCCACTGTCGCCCTAACCCTATCGGCGAATACCGCTGCTCCCATCACCAGTAAACCACCGCTGTCTCTTTTACACCATGGCGGCGTCGCTCCGGTATTCTTACCGTCGAAGTGACGCCGCCACCCTCATTTGCTGCTATTGAAACTAGTCGGAGTTTGAAACTCCGGCGACCTATGTTGGTTTGCATTTTTTATGTTTTCTGTTGGACTGATTTGCTTGCATTTTTTTGGTATATTGCCCAATCTATGTTGGTTTGTGTTGGCCCTTCACTATTTTGATGCCGTTGTTGGTTTATTCTCTGGTATCTACTGTCTCTGTCGGACTGATTTTTCCGGCAGTTTTGTTGGCTACTTCATTGTTGTTTTTCGGCTATTTTTATATTTGTTTCCGCTGTTCTATTGTCGTCGTTCTGAGTTTTCCGGTGGGAATGTGGTTTCCGGTGAACCATTGCTGCCGTGATGTTGCTATTTCGCTCACTGTTCTGATGTTCACTGTTCATGGGGGTTTGGACTATTTTTGGACGATTTTGCCCCTTTTATTTTCATTAAACTGATTTCAAAGAACAGATACTACACTGTTGTTATTTTACTGGTTTGAACATGTTACTACACTTGTTGGTATTTTACTGATTTTTGAACAAGATGCTACACTTGTTTGGCCAATGAAAAGTTATCCGTCGATTTTTGAGGCCTCCACAATTGCAAAAACGGAAAATAAAATAAATGAAGCTTTCTGGGCAAGGATGATTTCTTCCACTTACACCGGATAACCAACATGTGCTGGCAAGGCGAATTCTCGCAGCCACACTTGTTTAGGCTGTCCTACTTTATTTTTACATATATCTGAGCCCTCCGTGTTTAAAACTATTACTGTTTTGGCGCGGATCCGAAGGTTTTATTTATTTTATTATTTTTTAGCAATAATGGCCGATGAAGGAATCTCCGTCTGATTTCCAAGGCCTTCCCTGTGCAAAAGACGGATTTATTTTTTGGCTTTGTTTATTAATTATTGCTATCACTTTAAAATTGTTTATTTTATCACTAACACTTTTACTAAGTGTTTATGCAGGTACCCGGAGATCATTTTGTGCAGAAGGCCTGAAAAGGGCTAAAGATGTCCCGGAGTTTTATCTTATGTCGTATTTAAATTTTAGTTTTTACTATTTTGTATCGCATTTTATTTTAATTGTAAATTATATAAAAATGCTTAGAATATGTAGAATAAAAGTCAATATATAATTAACCTAGGTTTGAACGGATAACCGCAAGTTAGCGGATCTTAAAGGATGCCTAACCCCTTCCCTTTAGGATAATAAAGAACCCTGATCCAGAATCTCATTAATTTCGCAGACCATTAAATGGAGATTAATTGCAGTATTTTATTGCAATAAATCAAGTGTCATAATTCACTTAATTAATTAGGTGGCGACTCCTTTAAATACATATAGGAATCAACCATACGTAGTACTCCCGTTTCGACTCCGGTTAAAATGGGGTGTTACACTATCTTGTTTTCGTTATTTGTGTTTGTTCTTGTTAAATTTGGGTTCTCGTTCTGATCGGTTCCACCACTTCCGCATTTTGATTGGTGAGATTGAGATTGTAGCTTGTTATTTGGGATCGTTCTGTTTAAATTATTTTCGATTGCTTGAGGTGACGATTCATTACAATCTATTGGTGTTCGTTTTGATGGAAAAAAATATTCATATTGAATTTATGTAATGATAATTTTTTTGAAGGGTAAGGGACTTTGGGACTATATTTCTGAAAAAGTCAAATGTCCTAAAATTGAAGATGAAAATTTTGATGAATTATTTCATTTTTTGGAGACCAATAATTCAAAAATTATTACTTGAATCAATAACTCTGTTGAACAAAGAATTGGTGTCCAATTGACTAAGTTCAAAAATGCTAAAGAGATTTGAGATTATTTGTCAAGACTGTTTGTGCAGAATAATTTTGCTGTTAAATATCAATTACAATCTGAAATTCGTGCACTAGTACATAATGATTTAAGTATTCAAGGATTTTTCTATGCAATGACTACTCTTTGGGATCAATTAGCTTTGACGGAATCTATTGAATTACAAGCATGTGGTGCTTATATTAAATGTAGAGATGAATATCGTCTTGTTCAGCTATTGATGGGTCTTCGTCTAGAATTTGAAAATTGTCGTTCAGGCCTTTTGCACCGCAAACCTTACCATCTGTTGAAGATGTGATAAATGAACTCATGGCCGAAGAAACTTGTTTGAAGACTCTAAAGAGGGTGCATACTGCTTCTACCTCCGTCTTTACATCTTCTCCATCTACATCAGTCTTTGTAGCTCCTACACATAAAACATCTTCCATAGGTAATTGTAATTATTGCAAGGAACCAGAACACTGGAAAGATCAATATCCCAAGCTACGAAAAGCGTTAGGTTGGAAGCCGCAAGGTTGGAAGCATCCACAGTCAAGGTCACAAGGACGGAAGCCTCCACAACAATATCATAGCGGGCAACAAAAGTCATACTCTGGGGGTCAATCCCAGAACTCATATCCACATATTCAGGCTGTCTTTGTGACCTCTATTGATCACTCACTGATTCTGTAGCTGACCAATTTAAGAAGTTTCTCGTCTTCAAGCAGTTTCAAAGTAATCCATAGTCTTATGCTCTTTTTGCTCCTTCCGATTCATCACCATCTATTGGTTCAAGTATCCATTCGTCTTCTTGGATTTTGGACTCTGGAGCTGGAAATGATATCTCCTGATTCTTCTGCTTTTATATCTATGTCTTGTGACCCCCCATCCACTTCTGTTGGGGCTGCTGTTGGCACGCTTATGCCATTGACAGACATTGGTACCATTCATACATCTAATATATCTTTACCTGATGCTTATTGCATTCCCAAATTACATATGAATCTTGCTTCTGCTAGTCAAATATGTGACTCTGGTTTTTTTATTAGCCTTTTTCCCAATTCTTGTTATGTGCAGGATCTAAAATCCAAGAGAGTGATTGGGACAGAGCGTAGGAAGGGGAAAGGTCTATATGTTTTGAATGAGCTGTATCTTCCTACTCATGCAGCGGCTATGCCTGTTAATTTGTCTTCTTTCCATTTGACGTCTTCTTCTTCGAAATTTTATTTGTGGCACTCTAGACTCGGTCATATATCAGACTCTCGCCTAAATTTTATGTGTACTTCTAGTATTCTTAGTGATTTACAATCCGATGATATTTCTAACTGTAGTGGATGTAAACTTGGAAAAATTTCTGCTTTGCCTTTTAATCACAATACTTCTACTTCTTCTGCATCATTTGATCTAGTTCATTCTGATGTTTGGGGGCCGACACCTATCCCTACTAAGGGGGGCTCCATATATTATGTTTCTTTTATTGATGGTTATACTCGTTATTGTTGGGTTTATTTACTAAAACGACGTTCTGATCTTGTTCATATTTATATTGAGTCTCAAGCCTATGTGAAAACTCAACATTCTTCCACAATTAAATGTTTTCAAGCTGATTTAGGGGGTGAATATACTAGTGGAGATCTTTCTGGTATTTTCAAAGTTGATGGTATGATACATCAATCTTCTTGTACTGATACCCCCACAACAAAATGGGATAGCCGAGAGAAAGCATAAGCATATTATTGAAACCGCTCAATCTATGCTTTTGTCCGCTAGTGTTCCTAGCGAATTTTGGGGAGAAGCTGTCCTAACATCTGTTTATCTTATTAATAGGATTCCTACCTCTCATAATTCTGGGATTTCTCCATATGCTAGATAATTTGGTCACACCCCACTGTATTCCCATTTGCGAGTCTTTGGCTCAATATGTTTTGTTCTGCGTCCACATGCAGAGCGTACTAAGTTATCATTTCGTGTCGTTATTTGTGTTTTTCTTGGCTATGGGGTTGGGCAAAAAGGTTATCGTTGTCATGATCCAGTTTCTGGAAAATTATATATCTCTCGTAATGTTTCCTTTATTAAGCATGTTCCTTTCTTCTCCATCCCATCTATTTCACATGGCATATCAAAATCTGACCTTGTTGATATTAATCCTTTTACTATTGATTGTCCATCTGATTCTACATCTATATCGTCTATTCCTTCTCAGTCTTCTGGCAGGTCCCATGATATTGATACTCGCCCCCTCTTACGACTGTTCCAGAACCTCTTGTGATTGCAGATCCAAATCCACCTCGATATCCTAAACGCACTACTCGATCTACCCAGGTATCTGATTATGATTATTCTTGCTATTCTCCATCATTCGCCTCTTTTTTTAGTTTCTATTAATTCTCTTTGTAAGCCTACCTCTTACTCTGAGGTAGCTCGTGATCCTCTTTGACAAAAGGCTATGAGTGAGGAATTGTCTACTTTGGATAGAACTGGTATTTGGGATTTGGTTTCTCTACCATCTAGTAAGAAACTATTGGTTCTCGATGGGTGTACAAGATTAAAACCAAGTCTGATGGTTCTATTAAACGATATAAAGCTCTTTTAGTTGCAAAGGGTTTTGCTCAAGAGTATGGTATGGATTATGAGGAGACTTTTGCACCTGTTGCAAAGATGACATCTGTCCGGGTTCTTATTGCAGTAGCCTCTGTTCGTCATCGACATATTTCACAAATGGATGTTAAAAATGCCTTTTTGAATGGGGATCTTCAAGAGGAAGTCTACATGGTCCCTCCACCTGGCGTGTCACCTAATCCAGGACAAGTATGCAGGCTTAAGAAGGCTTTGTATAGTCTCAAACAAGCCCCAAGAGCTTGGTTCGACAAGTTTTTCACTGTAGTATTTTCTCTTGAGTTTATTTCCAGCTTTCATGATTCGACGTTATTTGTTAGATCGTCCCCGACAGACCATATTTTGCTTTTGTTATATGTTGATGATATGATCATTACAGGTAATGATATTGATATGTATCACAAACCTAAAATCCACTTTGTCTCGTCGCTTTGAGATGAAAGATTTAGGTCATCTACGTTACGTTTTAGGCATTGAGGTAACTTATTCTGAGAAGGGGTATCTTCTATGGCAGTCTAAGTACGCTGCAGATATTCTTGAGCGGGTTCGTCTCACATATACTGGTATTGTTGACTCTCCTCTTGAGGTTAATGTTCGTTATACCCCTACTGATGGGGATCCTCTTCTTGATCCCACTTTATATCGTTCAGTTGTGGGTAGCCTGGTGTACCTTACCATTACTCGCCCTGACATTGCATATGTTGTTCACATTGTCAGTCAGTTTATTTGTTTTCCTACATCTGTACTGTTACACCCCGTAGTTCCAGGGTATGTATGTGAGGACGTACGTACGAGAATACGACACAAAAATTGGAAAGGAAGAAAGATGTGATTTTTCGACGGAAAAGTTTCTGGATTTTGTGAAGGAAAAATGTTCGTTAAAGGGAATTGGATTCCCAGATTTGGTATTCGGACTTTTTGGAATATTTGAGAATTATGGAATTTTATTTCCGGAATTGGTCACGTGGTGCCCACGGGAGGAATTTACGGTTTTGTGGGGCCCACTTTATTTTCGGATTTTTGGTATTACGGATATCTTCGGAGGACGAAATATTTTGGACGAGTAGGGGGGGCGACACGTGTCACCCCCATGTGGCCCTATGGCCGAAATTGAGGACAACGGGCGTTTTTGGGGGGACAAGTGGCAAGCCACTTGTCCCATTTTTGTGGTGAACACTTGGTTGGTAGTTTACCCTCACACATGTACCCAATCCTCACCTTACACTTGCTTTAATCCTAGCCATTGATTTCTCTATAAATAGACCCTTAAGCTTGCAAGACTTCTTCATCCATTCTTGAGATAATTTCCAAGGCAAAATACTCCCTCCCTCTTGAGTGTAGCTCTCGGCCATGGGCTGATTTTAGGAGCTAGTGTTGTCCAAAAATTCTTTAAGTTTTAAGTGTTCTTCCTTAGGGTGTTAGGAAGATTGTGTACCAAGAGTTGGAAAAGATTTCACACCCCTAGCCTAGAAACCTTGCCTTGGCCGAAACTTGCCATAGTTTGAGCCTAAGTGTTCTTCACTTTTTGGAGTTGGATCTTGAAGAGAAGTTGTTTAGAAACTTCTAAGGGTTGCTTGGAGCGGGTTGGAGCGTAAGGAAGTGGAGCTAAACGTTGCTCAGGATCGACTTATAATCTTGGATAATTTTGGGCTTATCGAGGTAATGATCTATGTCCCCCTATTGTAATTGGATATTACATGTTGTAGTAATGTATAGTTGAGTATACTATATGTAGAATGAATATGGATAAGAATTGAACTGTATTTACATTGGTGTATTCTGATGAGCTTGTAGTATTATTGTGGGGCGGTGTTGTACACGTCAGGTTAGGCATGTAACCCACTTGGAGTTGTTGGCTTGGTAGCGGGCTTTGATAGAGGAGGAGATTTATGTGGTTGCGGGGGGGGGAGGTGCTGCCGAATTTTCCGTAGAATAATAACCTTGTGCTTTGAATTGCGCTACAAAGAGATCGAGAGGTTGATAGACGTTTTATGGCCTTTTTAGGTGGAAGTACTGCGAGTAGCGTATTCTACTTGAAGGGTGGAAAAGGCTAGCGAGTTACTGATGCTGGAGCTTTTTGCTTTTTGTCGATAATCGTCGCGAGGTATGTGAACCTCTTCCTATCTTTTCTAGCATGATTGTTGTGAACTATGTAGTACGGTAGACGTACATGTGCTAAATGAATTTGGTTGGTTTAAAACATAAAGTATTATAACGGCTTTATGGGAAGTTTGTTATAACAACTTTATGTAGGTAAAGAAATGGGTTGTGGTTTTTAAAAAGATAAGAGACTTGACTTATAAATGATTTGATGTGAAATATTAAGGACTTGGTTTGTGTTAAAAAGTTGTGAAACCGCTTTTATGAGAAATGGGTAATTGGGTTTTAAAAGGAAAAATATTATATTGATTTCAGAAAGGAGAATAAGTATCGAACAAACCACTGCAGCATTAATAAAGGAAAATGTATTGACTAATTAATTATTATTAAAACCAGTAGAAACCTCCATCTGCATAGAAGCTAAGATAAGACAAAATTGTATTACATTTCCTAGATCATGGCTGCTTTAATAAGAATCATTATAAACAAGTATCAATTTTCTTAAATTTCCAAAGTAAGGAGCTTGATTTCTAAAAAAAGAGACTTGAGGAATTGAAGAGTTTTTGGTTTAAAACATAAAGTGTTATAACAGCTTTATGGGAAGTTAGTTATAACGACTTTATGAAAACAAAAGAATGGTTTTTATCATTGGTTTTAAAATGGTAACTTGACCTTAAAAGGAGAAGTGTCTTGGTTTAAAAAGAAGGCATGGTATTGTCTTAATTTGGTTTAAAAAGGAAAGTATGGAAGTTGTTTTGGTTTACTTAAAATGTTAGTCACTCTATTTTGATAATACGGGCATCGGATGACCTTTGTAAAAGAAATGGATCTTTTAAAAAGAATTTAACGTACGTAGTACTTTGGGGTTAAAACCTGGACTTTGGCATAAAATGAAAGTACCTTAAGTTGTGTGTAACTTGCCTATGTTTGCGTGTGATAGCCTTGTCGTGCTAGTATTGTATTTCTATACCACCGTCTCGATGGAGGCGGCTGATTTGTTATGATTTTACTTGGGCGTCGAAGCGGTGTGGAGCATTCCAGTGCGCACGCCGCGGATTATTATTCCATGGACTAGCTCTCCGCGAGGTTTTCGATTCGGCGTATCCGGTAGTTGGCTCTCGTACTTGCCCGAGGTCGTGGCTGATTAAACGGTATCGGTAGTTAGCCTTCGTACTTGCCCGTCGGTTTTGTGACGAAGTCTCGTGATTCCGCCAGTATCGGTAGTTAGTCTTACGTCTTGCCGACTACGTGGCGCGGTGGTATCGGTAGTTGGCTTCGTCTTGCCACGGGTTAGCCGTGGTATGGTTATGTAGATTTGTTAGTGCGGCTTTGGTATC
Organism: Przewalskia tangutica; assembly: GCA_029844215.1. NCBI lineage: Eukaryota > Viridiplantae > Streptophyta > Magnoliopsida > Solanales > Solanaceae > Przewalskia > Przewalskia tangutica. The sequence continues at coordinate 97,358,907 of CM056729.1, forward strand.
ACGGTAGTTGGCTTTCGTACTTGCCGATCGATTGATGATGCGGCTTTGGTATCTGGTAGTTAGCCTTCGTACTTGCCCCGTACGGTTTTATGACACTGGTGGGACCTGGTGTTCATGTGTACTCCTTGGTGTGGTTATCGTAGACTGCCGGCAGTGAGGAAGGTATTCCACGGGCATGATTGATGTTGCGGGCATGAGACCCAGAGTTATATTGAGTGATGATTTTGAGGGCGTGAGTCCACGACTTAGCGTATCGCTACATATTATGTACGGTAGTTTGGTTATCATATATGTCTCCTGTTTTATATAGACTAATATGATTTAATTTATAGTATTTTCAGTTTCACATACTTGGTACTGTTATCGACCTCTCGGGGGCTGCGTTGCCGCAGGTAGAGTACACCGATTGTTGATCCGCCGTAGGATCACGATTCGGCGTTGGGAAGCTCCGTTTCTCCGGAGGCTTATCTTTGGTATAGTCCCCTGTAATTGTAGGTTCTTGTACATTCAGGGGTATGGCGGGGCCCTGTCCCGTCGTAGTTGTGGTTACATTCTTAGAGGTCCGTAATCTTGTTGTGGCGGGGTTTGTAAGGGATTTAACTGTTCAATTTTTATATATATTCAGGAAGGTAACCGTTTTGGTTAGCCTATTGCTTATTTTATGTCTTGATTCATGCTTAAGTTTTTATTTCCGCTGATTTTCTCTGATGTTTGTATCACTAGGGTGCCCGGGGTAAGGCACCAGTCACGGGCCCTAGGTCGGGTCGTGACATGTACATTGGGCTGCGGTTATGCGTATTCTTCGCTATCTCCGAGGAACGATTTATCAAAGTCTCTTATTTCTATCAACCTCATCATTAGTGCTTCGTGCATTTTCTGATGCATATTGGGATAGTAACCCGACTGATCGGAAATCCACTACTGGTTATTGTGTATTTTTAGGAGATTAACTTATTTCATGGAAAAGTAAGAAGCAATATGTTGTTTATCGCTCTTCAACCGAGGCAGAGTATCGTGCTATGACTTCTACTACGTGTGAGATTGTATGATTACGTTGGTTATTGACTGATATGGATGTCTTTATTTCCTCACCGACACCGATGTACTGCGATAATAAGAGTTCTATTCAGATTGCACACAACACAGTCTTTCATGAACGTACCAAACATATTGAGATTGATTGTCATATTATTCGATATCATCTTCAACAAGGCACTATATCCTTGTCATTTGTCTCATCTTCGATGCAACTTGCAGATTTCTTCACAAAGGCACATACCTTACAACGTCACTAGTTCTTTCTTGACAAACTCTCGATGTTTCTCTCTACACCATCACGATCTTGAGAGGGGATGTTAGCATTTGTCAAAGTCCCACATCGTTACTTTTCGTTATGTCTTATGTATTAGATTCTATATAAAGGGATGTAGTTGCTTTTCTTTTACTTACTAATTCACTATCAATAATATTTTTATTCTCTTTTCTTTACTCTTTTTTTTCCCGGGTAAATAAAAATATTATTACTAAAAAAAAACTGGGAACTACAATCAATCATTGAGGGTTCTCAATCCTCAACGTAGCACAAAATAAGAAATGAAGGAGGGATGGGGCGTTTACTCAGAGGTGACGTTACAAGAGGGGATTAAATCATAAAGAACTCTATAGGTTATTGTTTTAACTTTTGCAACAACCTCATCTGCCGTTGAGCTAGTGCCTGCAAATAGCAATTCATTTCTTGTTCTCCAAATCTCATATACCACTATACAAAAGGCAAGTAAGATGGCTTTGGATCGGATGCCTGTCCCGCGATGCTCTTTCTTGATCCACTTGAGTGCGCTTTCAATTGTTGTCATTTCTCTTATAATTCCCAACCATTCTTTTGTATGCTTCCAAATCTTGTGGGTATAGGGGCAAGAAAAGAAGAGGTGAGCCCTTGTCTCATTAGCACGCTTGCAGAACCCGCAAGTCTTGTCTTCCAAGTTTAGGTAGGAGAGAGTGTCTTTGGTAGCAAGACGCTTCCTACAAGTGAGCGGTGTGAATGAGAATTTAGGAGGAATGAAGCCTTTCCAAATTTGAGACATCCAAAGCTTATGCTCCGCGTGCGCAGGACCTCATCTGTGAGGCCAGAATCAAATTTCCCATTGGTGCAATACTTTTCCAAGCCGACAATTGTGTTTCCTTGACTCCCAAAGATGCTTATAAAAGTGTCGCGAATGCCACAAAGTTTCTTGAATAAAGGGGAATCCCTAGCACGTACCTCATAATCCCAAATTGATTGGCCTCTCAAGTAGTAGCTATTAATCCATTGAACCCATAAGGTATCCGCCTTAGTGTGAGTTTGCCATATGGTCCGGGAGAGTAAGACATGATTCCATACTTTGATGTTCATATGACCCAAGCCTCCTTCAGATTGAGGCACACAAATCTCATCCCAAGCGACTCTTGGTGGCTTACCACCCCATAAGAACTGGATGCTGGTAGCGTGCACTTGTTAAGAACTGAAGAGTGAATAGGAAGTGCCCGAAACCAAAAGCTCTTGACACCCTGAATAACCGATCTGATTAGTTCCAGTTTTCCCGCATAAGAAAGTGAGTGGTGTCCCCATTTCGGAATGTATCCCGAGATTACACAGTTAATGGGGCAAACTGCTCTACCGAGACAGAAATTGGGGACAAAGGGACCCCCAAGTACCGCACGGGAAAAACTCCTAACGAGAAACCAACTCTAGCCAAAATCAAGTCCCGAATTAAACCTTGCACTCCTGCTATGTAGATGGAATATTTAGATGGGTTAAGCGTAAGCCCAGAAGCCGCCTCCAATTCTTCAAGACACTCCATAAGAACACCAATCGAAGATACATCCCCTTTGGCAAAGAGCATGAAGTCATCCGCAAAGGCAATGTAAGTAATGCCTAGCCTCTTGCACTTAGGGTGATAAGAAAAAGCTTTGTCCGAAGTCTTTAGCTTTAGCATCCTTGAAAGGTATTCAATGCACATGATAAAGAGCATAGGAGACATAGGATCACCTTGCCTTAAGCCGCGTTTACCCACAAAATAACCATGTAACTCTCCATTGATGGAAAGAGAGAAAGAGGTTGAGCTAACACACTCCATAATCCATCTAACAAATCTATCCGGAAACTTGAGACCTCTTAGCACTGACTCAAGGAAATTCCAAGAGACCGTATCAAATGCTTTCCGTAGATCCACCATAAGCATACACCTCGGTGAGACTCTAGCTCTATTAAAACCTCTCACAAGTTCTTGGGCAATAAAGACATTATCCACCATGTTTCTTTCTTTCACAAAAGCTCCTTGGCATTTATCGACAAGTGTAGGAAGAAACATTGCCATCCGGTTAGCTAAGATCTTTGTTATGATCTTGTAGACCACATTGGTCAATCTGATAGGCCTAAAGTCACTTACCTTGGGTCTCGATCAGTTTTGGGCAGGAGGGTAAGTATGGTATGGTTCACTTGCTTCATTAGAACTCCGGATGAGAAGAATTCTTGTATACTCCTCACTACATCATGTCCCACATCCCTCCATCTTTTCTTGAAGAAGGAGGCTGAAAATCCATCCGGGCCAGGTGCTTTATCATTTCCAATATCGGAAAGAGCATCCCAAACCTCATTCGGGGAGATAGGATGCAAAAGGAATAGGCCATCATCCTCCCCTAGCTTCGGACCACAATCAAGTACCGCGGGATCAATATTGGTTGCGGGCCGAGATGAGCCTAAAAGTTCTTTATAAAACTCAACAAGCATCTCTATTACTTCCCCGGGAGATGTTGTGGTAGTTTCGTTGTCCTTCACAAGATAGTTAATTGAGTTCTTAACATTACTCCTCTTGATCAAGCTGTGAAAGTATTTGGAGCACCTATCACTCCCAATCAAGTGTTTTTGTCTTGATTTTTTCCTTATGAAGTGTCTCTCGGATTCAAACAGGTGGTTTGATCTAGATCTTAGGGACTTGACATTAGCTTTTAATTCTTCATCAAAGGGATCATCCATATGCGCATTTATAGCCTCCTTAAATTCGGGTTTGCGCGTTGCTCTTTGTGCGATGCTCCCGAATTCACTAGTGTTCAATTCTCGCAATGGCTTCTTCAAAGACTTCAATTTTGTGACCAATATAAATTGGGCAGATCCTAATACACGCTGCCTCCAGCATGAGGTCAGGATGTTCTCAAAGGCGGGATGCGAGAGCCACATGTTCATAAACTTGAAAGGTCGTTTTCCAATATTAAAAGATGCAATTACCGAAGCTATCACGGGACAATGGTCCGAGACTGGTTCCATAGGCAAGTAGTTGGCCTATCATTCTAGATTCAAATCACTCCAATGTTGATTCATCAACACTCTATCTAGCTTGGACCATATCGAACCATTCGTCCAAGTGTAGAAGGAACCGGAAGAAGGAGTGTCCTCAAGTCCATGAGCTATTCTGAATTCCCCAAGGTCCCTAAGTGCATAAGGCGTGAGAGGGGGGCCACCGGCCTTATCATGAGGGTAGCAATAAGTGTTAAAATCTCCAATAATCAACCAAGGCTTGACAATGCTAGTGCCCAAGTGGGTAAGATGATGCCAAAGCTTTCTTCTTTTCGGAATACTATAGACCGAATACACAAATGTAGTAAGAAAGGACACTTGAGTTATATTACAACGTGCTTGGACATGAATATGTTGAGAGTCCATTCCAAACACATCACAACTAACTCTGGAGGGGTCCCAAAGTACTAACATTCTTCCGCCATCAATGAAATCTATGTTAGAGAAAAATTTCCAAGCAAGAAATCTTTGAGATGTAAAAGAGTCCATCCGTGCACGAGAGAACTTAGTTTCTATTAGACAAACCAATGCAACATCATGTTATTTTACGAGCCTACACACAAGAGTTTGTGTGGCTTCCCTATCTCTTTGTCCGCAAAGACCTCGGACGTTCCAACAAAGAACTTTCATTAAGAAACAAAGGAGGTTTTAGTAGCACATCCGCGCTTCGCGTTCTTCACCATACTATTACCCTTTGGCGTACTCTTCCTTGAAGAAACTTCTTTCCACCCCCCTTCCTTGTTGTTAGAAGTTAAGGCAGAGGTCTCAACCAGGCTATGTTCCCCGCGTTCAAAGTTTACGCAACGAATTGCATAATTAGACTCAACCGTAGTACCCTTACAAGTTACCTCATCTAGTAGAGATTGCGGGTCTATTGGTGTGCTAGCATCAGATTGTCTTGTCTCAATTCTCAGCCTATCATGATGCGCAAGACCAGCAAATGAGTGGTGATTAGAGGGGCCCTCTTGTGCTTCCCGCAAGCTCGATGAGTCAAGTTGACCCGCAACCGGAGGAATTCCAAAATTCAGAGCTTCTCCCACACTTTCGGGAATATGGGGTAGTGTTTGCACATTATTCTCTATATCCATCAAGCTTTCACTACCCACGGGATGCTGAGGAGGTGGTGGATCAGGGCAAGAGGGACCGGTTTGACCCGCAACAGTAGCAACACCCGAGCTTGTAGAAACGCCACCATTTCTAGGTGGTACCAATGGATTTTGGGTTTTTTGGGCTTCTTGAGCGTTGATGTCTTGCATCAATTTCTTACACATCAAATGGTTGTGGCCAAAAGATGCACAATGATAGCAAAAATCTGGGTAATTCTCATATTTCACCTTTTGGATATACTTTCTATTGTCGGGAAGTTTAACTCCAAACTCCATAACCTGTTCTTTGCTAACATCTACTTCCACCAAGACTCTTGCATCGTTCATTTTGGACCTCTCCTTAGTAAATTGATCCGTGTATAGAGGCTTCCCTACACGCGAAGCAATCTTGCTAAGGCATGTTGCACTCCAAACCGAGAGGGGGAATGTCCATGAATAAGTCATCCGTTAGTAATACTCCTTTATCAATAGGTTTTAACATCATAGTTTTGCCAAAGACCATATATGGGCCTCCATGAAGTACATTTGTGCGTTCTTCCTCCGTCATGAATTTGAAGATTGTCCATCCTTTGCCATACGGGATGATACGGAACTTCACTCCCCATCCCTTAACAATAGAATTCAATGTCTCTCTTTCCGGGAAAGGACCCGTGAAGCACCCAATTAGACAATATCCTTAGGTTTCAATGAAGGGGACTTCATTCGTAGCTTCAAGTTCCACATCTTCTCCTTGTTGTTCAATAAATTATAATTTCATTCCCTTTACTTCAAGTCTGGTACCCGCAAAGACTCCCGCCTAGGTCTTCTTTGCCGGAATGGAACCTTTGTGTTGATAAAGGGGTAATTCGTTATTTGTTGCATGAACGGGTGGATTCGCATGATGATCTCTAGATTCCTTTGAGGTCAAATTGTCAGCTAGCCTCCCGTGTAGAGTTGACTGAGGGATAGGATTAGAGGGGATAGAGCTCGGACCCGCATCTGGAGATATGATACGTGTGCCATTTGGAAGAGTAGGGAAATTTTCATGCATTCCGGGTGGTAGTGATGATTTGGAGGGAGGTGGGGGAGGGTCATCTAGGATTCTGGGAAGTATTGAAGAAGTAGAAGAGGAGAGAGGTGAGTTGTTATTAACGTTTCCAATACCCAAGGAAGAAGTAAAGGAAAATGAGCTATTGAGATTCTTTTGTTGAAGTCCGCTAAGTAAGCTGGTTAAAGTGGGGAATGTCTCATTAGTAACTCTCAATGAATTCGAAGAATGCTGCCCCATTAAGTGAAGTGACCCTTTGGCTCCCGCACTAATAAAGTTAGGAGAGTTACTAGGCTCCTTGGGAGTAGATGACCCTTCGGTTCTCCCAACCTGCACTGTACCACGAGTACTAGGCTCCTTGGGAGTAGATGACCCTTCGGTTCTCCCAACTTGCATTGTCTGGCAAGTCTGCGTGTACTCTTAGACCCATGGAATCCCTCCTGGACCGCCTTAGCTATTTGACCCGTAACCTGACCCGGTTTTGACCCGAGGATACAATCATGCATTGTTTTGTCGTTTACAATTCCTGGCCCAGAATCTCTAACATTTCCGGTTTGCCTGAGCAAACTACCTGGATATGAAGAGATTGTCTTAGTTCCGTGATTGCCATGTTCTTCCGTTGTGGTCCCGGAGCTTACCAATTGACCCGTGTTAGATTCACCATCTCTAGGAGAGAATGAAGTGTTTTTGGCTATCCGAATTTCCATAGCATTGCCGGGGGATTCGGAAGAGGCTTTTCCAATAGGCTTGCGGACAGTGTTATGAGCATCCATCGTTTCCACTTCTGGAGTAGTATTTGGGGTAGTCATTCCCGGATTGATGTCTAAGGGGACATGGAACTCTCCACCTTCGAACTTACTTTTATCCAAGCTACCGACTTCTATACTTTTTCCCCATTCATGTATCCTTTGCAGCGTAATATCATCTACCACATGTTCAAGTGGAATGCGCATATCAGGCGGAACGTGCACTAACACCGTGGGATCCGAAATTACCGGCATTAAGTTTTCCTTAATAATGGTTGGGCTTCCACCGTTCTTTTTCTTTTTCTTGGATTTAGACTTCATAGATCCTCCGGAACCCCCAGAATCATTGCTAGAGCGAGTATAACGCTTTGTCTTTTTCATGTCATGAACACTAAGCTTCGATTAGTGAAGAAACAGTGGTGAATTTTAGAAAGAGAGGGACGAACCGAAAGGAGCAACCAAGGAAAATGTTGAGAGCGTTTTCACTTAGTGAGAGAAACTTCTCTCTAACTCCTCTGGAATTAAGTATAAAATTCTTTTCTTTACTTTTGTTATTGCCTTATAAGGATTCATAAATTATATGAATTCTAACCGTCTTATCTCTTAAATGGACATCTTCTCCTTATTTATTCACAAAATGTTACATGTGTATATAGATTTTTAATATACTGATTTAAAAAGTTATCTATCAATAACAAATAAATTATTACGAAGAAGAAAATAGTATTTGAAAAAAAATGAAGATTAAAATTAAGGAGTATTTAGATTACGTGTGGGGCCAACAACATACCCACACTTTTGTTTTAATATAAATCTCCATACTAAGTGCCACCATAAAATCTTGCAAAGACGCATTGTCAAGTATGGGAATTTCAGAATAACTAGCATTACCCTGAACATTGAAAAATGGTCATTTATTCGGAATAACAAGCCTTAACTCATTTAGATTGGTTTTCATTCTAATATGCAAGTTTCTAATTAATCAATCGTACTAAACATTTAATGAAAGTTTAACAACAACACGAGCACCAGTATAGCTATATCTAACTATGCCGGATTCATATATTATATCGCCGCCCCAATACAATGCAACTCTAACACAAAATTCATTTGACAATTTTAGACCTTCAAAAACACCTCGGTTATCAGTAAGTTATTTACTCAATGGGAAGAGCAATACACTATGAAAAAATCACTAACCTTTTTTCTCCAATTCTGGTTAAAGTGTGCATTCAAGTGCAATGTATACTATTTTTTTAACTTAATGATGTACATTCGACTTCATATATAGAGGAAAATTGAAGGCTCTCTTAGGCAAGAGTGTTTTTGTAAGTTTACAGCCTTTAGGTATGAAAAAGCTGTCATGCTATGTCACATCAGAGTAGTAAATTTTACTTTTTTAGATTCTTTATTTTTAAAATTTGCACCGAAGGAGATTAGTCTTTACTCAAAGTTTGAAATATTAATTGAGGCTCACCTTTAGTATAAATATATTTAACAGGTTGTCTGTTTTTAGACGTAAAAATTGTGCACTGAAGGTGTTATATGAGGCATGCGTTTTCACCTTTAGTATAAACCCATTTGTTGCATTTGTCCATCAAAGAACACCATTTCAATAAACAATTCCAGTGTTGCTTACCATTATCTATTCATATGTTACTTTTAGCTTATTGTTATCTTTCTTTTTCTTTCCACCTTTTCTAATTTCATTAATTTCCAAGTCTTTTATTTTTATTCCATAATTCATACTATAACCGTAATTTTAATTTTGTACGATAACACTCATATGATTCAATAATTAAAAATTAAAAAAAATACAGAATTTCAATCTCAATTTTTTGCATACACTTGAAAAACTCATATACCATAGCAGAATGATGAATACAACTAAAATTTGAAAAACTAATCATTAAAAATATGATAATTCCATCATTTGTGAGTATAACTTCGCTGAAATAATTATATATTATTATAGCATACTATCACAAAATTGTATGTTGTTGCATATATATTTGCAGAATTTATATCGTTGCAGTATCCAGTTGAAATACATTATTGTAGTAAATTGTATACTATAGCAGTATACTTATATATTCTTGCAATATACTTATAAAGTGCTGAAGTAGACTCTTCAAACAACAGTACTTCTTCTTCGATTCTAAGCTAAAAATATGATCTCAAGAAGCTCAAATAGCTCCAAATGAAATTAAATTTCAAAACTCAACTCTGAAACCTCCACCAAATTGACTCAAAATTTAGCCATAGCATCCAATCAACATTTCGAGCACTATCGATCAGAATCAGATAAAAACAACTACAAATTCAATTAAACCCAGTTTATGAGTTTTTATTAGAAATCTGGATATATATCTATTTAATCTTGCATGTAATCTTCACGCAGTCACGAGAGCTGAGAATGAGCAGAGAAGAAGAAGAAAGGAAGAAAAGAAAAGAAGAGAGAGAGAGATAGAGAAGAGAGATAATTTTGTGGATATTTTTCTTATTATTTGCTCAAACTGAAAGTGACAAGTATGGTCTTATATTTATAATCTAGAAGCTAGACTAACACAGCTAATAGCGACTAAGCTAACAATGTTAACCACATACTAACCACCTAGCTAACTTGTAACAACTAACAAACTTGTAACAACTTTCTAACAACTTTAACCACTCAATAACAACCCTCAACCAATTCATTTTATCACTTCAACACCTCCGCAAGCTAGGTACTGAAAAAAGATTTTTCAGGCCTAGCTTGGCCAATAAATGAGCATGTTGTCCGTGAGTGAGGCTTTTTGTAAGAATGTCAGCAGGCTGCTCTGCTGTAGCTAAGTAGGGGGTCGATATCAGACCCTTGTGGACTTTTTCCTGAATGAAGTGACAATCAATGTCGATATGCTTGGTACGCTCATGAAAAACTGGATTCGCAACTATATGAATAGATGATTTACTGTCACAAAACACTGGAATAGGTAGCTTTATGTTGATGTCTAACTCAACAAATAGCCCCGAAATCCAAACCACCTCTACTACAACTGCAACTAGACTTCTGTATTCAGCTTCTACTAAGCTTTGAGATATCGTGGGTTGCTTCTTTGACTTCCAGGAGATGAGAGAGGCCCCAAGGAACACAAAATACCCACTCACTGACTTTCTAAAGTTAATACACGAAGCCCAATAGGCATCACAGAATGCAGATAATTCAAGTGAGTTCCCTGCAGGCATAAAGAGCCCCAATCCTGGTGCTTGCTTGATATACTTGACCACCCTAGTAGCTGCCACCATGTGAGTACTTGGGTGCTTGCATAAACTGGCTGAGGCTCTGAATAGAAAATGCTATGTCAGGTCGGGTGTTAGTCAGATACAAGAGTCTTCTAATAAGTCTCTGATAACTTGAAGGATCTTTCAACAAAGGATCAGTGCTCAAATCACCACCAACATCATCCCTTCTTGTAACAGTCAAAGGATCAGTGCTCAAATCACCACCAACATCATCCCTTCTTGCACTAGTCACATTCTTGTCAAAGATAACTGAAGTTAACTTAGTATTTAGTTCCATTAATGTACCAACTAGGTTTCCATCTGAAAGTCCCATGTCAGCTAGTAACTCCAGTGAATATTTCCTCTGATGCATCACTATGTCATCCTTGTTCTTAGCAAATTCAAAACCCAAAAAATACCTCAATTCACCCAAGTATTTGATCTTGAAATGTTGTTGCAGCACAGTTTTGGTCGAACTAATAAGATCCTCATCATTTGCTGTTATAAGCAAATCATCCACATAAATCAGGACCATCACCTGCCTATTTCCATCTCTTTTAGTGAGGAGAGGAGAGAAGAATCAAAATGACTTTGTGTAAAACCAGATGAGACCAGGCCATCAATCAACTTGATATTCCACTATTGCGAAACCTGCATACCTTTCCCTGTTTGTGTGCAAAGCCATGTGGTAAACACATATATACTTCATGAAGATCTTCTTTTAAAAATACATTGAAGACATCCATCTGATGTACATGCCATCCTTTTGCTGCAGCAAGTGAAATCACTGATCTTACTGTAACCATCTTCACCACTGGTGAGAAGGTATCTTGGTAGTCAATGTATTCCTTTTGGTTATACCCTTTTTCCACCAGCCTTGCTTTAAATCTTTCAACTTCTCCAGATGCTTTGTACTTAATTTTATATACCCATTTGCATCCTATTGCCTTTTTCCCACATGGCAGATCAACTATCTTCCAAGTCTTGTTGTCTTCCAGAGCTTGAATTTCAGCCTTCATTGCCTCTATCCATCTAACATCCTTTGCTGCCTCCAAGTATGATGTTAGCTCATGATCCTATGAGAGTTTAGCTATGAAGTTGTAATATGGTGCAGATAATCCAGCATATCTTACTGAGTCAACCAGTGGATATGGAGTCTGTTTTGATCCCGCCCCTGGTAAAATGAAGTCTTTCATCCATTGAAGTGGTCTTATTTCCCTGACATTCATTCTTCTTTCCACAGGACTGTGAAGTGGCAATATATCTGCAGACAAGGTCCCACCATCAAGTGTTGCATCAATAGGAAGAGAAGAATCTATATCCTCAAATTCAGCAACCAGGTCCCATGTGTCATCTGCATTGATCAGCAACTCTTCTGTGCCTCCCTATCTGAATGAGCAGTCATCTACTACCTGTGCATGTTCCTTAACACCTTCAACATGACGTTCCAATGTGAAAAAGTGATCTTCTTCTGAATGTGAGTCAGCAACATCCACATCATGTTGCATATTCTGCTAAAATGGAAAATTATCTTCATAAAATGATACATCTTTGTTGAGAAAAATGGTTTTGTGAAGCATGTTCAGTAGCTTGTACCCCTTTTGATTTGGAGCATACCCAAGCAGTACTGATTTAGTGGCCCTGGCATCAAATTTATCCATTTTAACTAGATTTGTAGCATAACATAAACACCCTACAACTCTCATGTGAGATAATGATGGTTGTTTCTCAAACAACTTTTCATAAGGTGATATGTTACCTATCACAACAGAGGGAGTCCTATTGATTATATAAACTATTATCTCAACACAATCACCCAAAATCTTGCTAGCAAGTGGCCTTGGAACTTGATGGCCCTTGCAATTTCCAAAATGTGTATATGTCTTCTTTCCACCACCCCATTTTGTTGTGGGGTGTATGGACAAGAGCTCTGATGCATAATTCCCAACTGATTAAACAATTCATTACATGAACTATTAAAGAATTCAGAACATTATCAGATCTAATCCTTTTAACATTCATACCAAATTGTGTCCTGATCACTGTAAACAAAGTCTATAAAACAGTAACCACATCTGATTTTGCGTGCATTAAAAAAACCCAAGTCCATCTAGTATGGTCATCAACAACTGTAATAAAATATCTCATTCCATTATAAGTAGGAACCTTGTAAGGTCCACATACATCAAGACATAGCAATTGAAAAACTACTTCTGATTTGCTGTCACTAATAGGAAATGGTAATCTGGTTTGCCTAGCAATAGGAAAAACCTCACAATGTTTTATTGTAAAACTAGACTTATCACCCAGTCCTTTTATTTTCCTTAGTACACTCATTGGCACATGATCCATTCTTCTATGCCAGAGTCCTGTCTGTACTTCTGCCTCTGGAGCTTCAGTTGTTGTTATATGTTCTTGTGCATATCCCTGCATCAAGTCATAACACTCTCCCCTTGACTCTAGCATATATAATTCATCTACTTCTCTATCAATCTCGTTCACCTATCCAGTGAAGAGATCATGTAGCACAAAGAAGTCAGGAAAAAATTTTGCACAACAATTTAATTCTCTAGTCAATTTTGAGACTGACAAGATATTAAACTTAAAACTTGACACACATAATACATGCTTTATGAGATCACCTCATGTTAGCCTACAACTTTCTGTCTGAATAATAGTGACTATATCACCAGTAGGTAACTGGACTTTTCCTACATTATCTATTGATTCATTCTATTAAATCATATTTTTTATTATTCACCATATGATTAGTTGCTCCTGAATCTATTATCCAACTAGAGTTTCCTTTCTTATTGAATGCAACTTTACCTGTCATGTGAGATTTAGGTGCAAATCCATTTTTGTGATGAGCACCTGCTTCCAAAGTTTGGTTCAGTATTGTGATCATCTTCTCAATCTTCTCTGGAGTACAAACTTTCATTATGGAATTGAATTGTTCTTGTTGAATGTGTGTCAAATTTTCCATCCATTTTTTATTGTAGGATTGCTGATATGGACTGCTTCCGTTTCCATGTGAGTCATTTACCATTGCTGCATTCACCTTCTTCTTTCCTCTGAAATCACTAGGATATCTTATCAGTTTGTAATAGTTCTCCTTGAGATGCCCCTTATTTTTGCAATAGTCACAATGCATCAATTTGAAGCAAGTATCCCTGGTGTGTCCCTTCATCTGGTAGAAGTCACAAAAGTAGTTATTCTGAGGTTTCTTTTGCTTGTTCTGAGGGAACCTGCTTGCCATAGCCATTGGATCACTAATTTCTCCTCCAACTGTGCTCCCTCCTATGATCAATTTTTTACTCTCATCTTGTGCAACCATAGCGTAAGCCTGGTTCATACTGGGGATGGGTGACATTAACAATATGTTACTCATTGCTTGGCAATATCTATCATTGAGCCACATAAGAAATTCAAGAAGCCTTTGGTTAGACATATGATGTATGTATTCCCTAGGACTGTTACAGTCACACATAGGTGGTGGTATAATCGAGTCAATTTCATCCCACAAATCTTTCATTTTTGAATAATAACTGGACACAGGAAGAACACCCTGATGTAACATTGCTAGTTCTTTCTTCAATTGATAGACTCTTGACAAATTGATTTTGTCAAATCTCTCCTTCAAATCATTCCATACTGCACATACGGTGGATCTATACAATATACCACTAAGTAAACTCTTGTTTACATTTCTCATGATCTATGAGATCACCATCGCATTGTATCTGTCCCAATGTCTCACCTGATTTTCACCTTAAGTATCTCGTTTCACAGATCCATCAATAAAACCAATTTTGTTCTTTGTCAACAAAATTAATTTCATTGCTCGACTCCATAAAGTGTAGTTCTCCATTCCTATCAATAGGATATCTACTTGCACAACTCCTGGCGTATCAGAAGAACTCAAAAAGAGTGGGTGATTATAATCCACAATATTCACAACTACACTTGAGCCTTCTTCAATATTTGACGACACATTTGACAATGTTTCCTCCATAATTTGTTGTATTTACTACTGATATGTAAGAATGTAAACTATTCAGATGTTGATCCAGTTACTAACCTCTGTAATTGAATTCTAACCTTCACAATTTGAATCCTGTCCAGAATTCACTAATTTCTCCAATGCACAATCGATCTATCACCCGAAGGCTTTGATACCATGTTAGAAATCTGGATCTATATCTATTTAATCATGCATGTAATCTTCACGCAGTCATGAGAGCAGAGAATGAGCAGAGAAGAAGAAAAGAAAAGACGAGATAGATAGATAGAGAAGAGAGATAATTTTGTGGAGACTTTTCTTATTATTTGCTCAAACTGAAAATTACAAGTATGGTCTGATATTTATAAGCTAGAAGCTAGACTAACAAAGCTAATAACGACTAAGCTAACAATGTTAACCACATACTAACCACCTAACTAACTTGTAACAACTTTCTAACAACTTTAACCACTTAATAACAACCATCAATCAATTCATTTTATCACTTCAACAGTTTTAAGTTTTAAGATCCTGAATTTGATTTTTCTTACAATAAATATCCGAAAATTTGCACTTACACCATAATCTACGGATAATAGAACACCACACTTCAAATGCACACACAAATTTAGATTTGAAAACTTTAACTCATATACATGGAGTTTTAATATTTTTTCTTCAGATATGAAATTATATCTACTAAATAATTGATGAAGACTCTCCTGAAATTTTCTCTGTCTCAATTTCTCACCAATCAATAGATCTATGGAAGAGAGGAGAGAAAACAAAGATGAACATTAATAGGAATTTGAGGTGGGTGGGATAAACTTTTTTGTTATAAAGTGAAATAAGTTTACAATGTGTAAGAAACAGGTAATTATTTTGATTCTCATACACTTTGTCCCTAAATATGAACATATTTACCTATAACGCGTGAAATTCATGTGCTACATAGGTCTGACCAACGAATATTTGGTCACCCTTAAACCATATAGTGCATGAATTTCATGTGCTATACGAGTCTTTACTATAAACCAAGGCAGGCTCCATTTCTGTATATCTTTTTCATTTTCTCTCTTCCTTTGATAAATTAGTCATCCGAAAGTTTAATATTATCTATAGAAGTCGAAGTCATATTGTAGGTTTAAGATGAAACTATTTTAGACAGCATGATTTGCTACAAACAAATCGAACAAGCTCGATGTTGTCGTGGTTGAGAAGGCCCTGGTTGATGCCGATAGAATGACTTCACAAAGCAATATGAAATTCAAATTATATTTAGGTTCAACGAAGCTAAACAAGACATGGATCTTCTTAGAACATTACTAAAAGAATTGGAAGTCTGAAATATAGGCTTAGTGAAACTCAATAAGAGAGGGATTATATAAAAGGACAACTGAACGAAGATAGAGAAAATATGAATTGTTCGAGTCAAATTTGTGTTTTTTTTTGTTATCTAGAAATATTTTATAGTTGCTTACATTTATTATTTGTAGTTTTATGTTTTTTTAGTAACCGTACTTTATGTGAGCAAATTGCCAAAATAATACTGTCTAAAAAAATAATTTTCAGAATAGTATTCTTTCAATAATAATTCTCATGTTACTATCATCTTGTCACGTGGATTGTGGTGCCACATGTACATTTATTATATTAGATTTTTTTTCATTGATCATATTCTCGGGTCAGAACTTCTCGGGTCGGGTCGATAGATTTTTTTATTTTCTTTTTAAATTGAATTTTCAATACTGAAATTGACATTCTCGAATGTTGCTTTGTAGATTTGTTCTTTCAAACCCAAGACTACATTTAGTTTTACTATATTTGCCTTAGTGCAGGATATTTCTTAGATGGAATTAAAGCCTTTAGTGCAGGGTATATCTTAGATAGGATTAAACACATTCAATGTTGATTTTTTTTTGAATCTCTTTTCATTATCACTCAAAATTCTGAAGGAGATAGCATACCCCTTTGCCTTCGCCTTTTCTTGAGAATGTTTCTTGATACACTAATTAACTCTACAAATTGCATTTATCTACCTTACATTATTATTGTCAGTATTTACCTTGATAGATCAATTGGAATCACAATGTAATTTTTCTTTCTTTTACAAGTTGGTCAGTGCTCATTCCGAACAAGAATCATTATATTCTGAGTAGAGAATAAAAGAAACATAGTGAGGTGGGATGAATGTAAGTCTTTAGCAGCGAATATGTTCGCAGTTCTTTTACTCGTTTGAATGGACAAGGGTGGAAAACGAGGTGGTGCGTGGAGGAGATGATGGCTGGAGAAAGAAGGGGAAGGAAAAGTGTGGGTGACGGCAAATCTGGAAGAAAAACGGGGTGGTGTGGAGAGAGGAAAGAGTTTTGGATGGTGGTTGCGTCGGTAGTGTCGACGGTTGAACTTTGCCAGTCGTCGGTGGTCAGCTCCGGTGAGGCAGAGAAACATGCCAGTGGAGAAGGAGAGGGGCGGGGTTCATTTTTGTATTTGTTTAAAAACAATCTACCGACCCGACCCGAGAAGTTCCGACCCTAGAATATGATCAATGAAAAAATATATTCTAATATAATAAATATACATGTGGCATCACAATCCACGTGGCAAAATGATAGTAAAATGAGAATTATTATTGAAAGAATACTATTCTTGAAATTATTTTTTTAGACAGTATTATTTTGGCAATTTGCTCTACTTTATGTAGGAACCATTTCATATATTATGTGGTATGTATTATTCGTGTTTTGTAATATGTGTTGGCCTGCATTCTGCATTTTGATGTGTTAATAGCCTTTTTTTAAAAGTATGGTGTGTTTGTTTACCTGTAAATCGGTACAGTTGAATTTGTATACGTGGTCATGGACACGTAGACCAAGATGACCAAAGATAACGAAATAATACAAAATAATAAACAAGACATTTGGAATAAAAGTAAGTAATTATCAAAATAATACCCTGAGCCTTGGAGAAGCTACGAGCATAAGCCTCTAAAGGAGCGAATGAACAAGCCTTAAAAATGTAATTACGGACAAATGTCTCCTGAGTCTTCCACTGGCTGACTCATATCTGAAATGTAACCACCACCATATGTCATCATTTAATTCATCCATTTGTAACCTATGAATTTTGCCTCATACAAATAGTCCCTCCACTTTTCAGAAATCTGAACATGTGTGATCGGAAAGTGAAAGAGTTCATATGAAGTGTTTCATACTAACCCTTAATTTCTAAGAAACCAAAAAGACTTCAAACGATCACTAACAACTGATTAGACACACGTCCGTTCATATGCAAAGCGTCGGGCACGTGTTCCTTCACGACTGGTTGTTGATTCGGCTGACGGCTTGCATGTTACCAATGCAATGATGACCTCAAAACTTCAAAAAATCATATATAAAACATTATAAACTCCACTTCTTTCAATACTTTTCTCACTCTGATTTATTCTGCAATTCCTCTTCTCTACTTCTTGCTCCGATCGCCGGAAAAATTATTCTGATCATCCTCTCTCTATCATCCAATTTCTTAAAGAATCATGTCTTCTTATTTTTCTCATGAGAATACTGCTCAATTGTTTTTGTCTCTGCCGGAAACACTACTTCCACCACAAGTCGCGGGTGGCAAAGCAACTCTGAGGAGGAACCCTTCGGTGAGCTCTTTCATTCCCAAGTCTTAGCACTTCGATAAGGACCTTCAAGTAAAGAATACTAGGCATGCCAGCGGCCAAGATACTCTGGCCAGCGAGTATCGGTCCTCGATCAAATCTGCCAGCATTCCCACCGTAAAAACTGACTGCAGATGGGATGTCTTGAAGTTATTGCTCTGGGAAGAATGACCGTATAACCTCCTACTAGACCGAATACTTATTTGTGTATACCTACCTCTTTTCCATACATGAGGATCTCTAATATCACGACCCTTTTTAAGAATGTGGTGGCACCTACACTTCTCACCGGTAGGCGAACCACACCTAATCTCAATTAATAAGATGTAAGAAGAAATGCGGAAATGTAATAAAATACTTAAAAATTATCGATTATAATATAAATACAGATTATAATTCTGAAAAGAAAATATAATACCCCAATGATCTGGTCAATGATACAAGAGCTCTAAACTAAATACAGAGTCTTATAAAAATTAAAGTAGCATAGTCTAAATGTCTGACATGTCTCTCGAGTACAATAAAAAGACAGAATAGGATATGAGCCTCCAAAGGTATACCAGAAGGTAGCATCCTCACCCTGAAGTCTCGAACTCTACCAGCTCAGACTCAGCCACGTGGTCCTGAACTGGTAGAAGAAGTTGTATATGTATCCAAAAAGGCAGCAAGTATAGTATGATACACAACGTACCCCCGTAGGTATTATACGCCGACAACGATGGAAGATACACAAAAAGAGATAAATATCGAGTTGACACAAATAAATCATATACTAGATAGTTTAGTAATCCAATTAAGTCACGTAGTTCAAGTAAATGTTCAATGCAACAACAATGCACTTATTTCACATACGACCTCATATTCATAAGAGTTATTCCATTTCCAGAAAGGTTCAATGCCCATATTCAAGTTCTTAATGATTAGTTCTAACTCCTCATTTATCTAGAAATCAGTCAAGTCATCAATTACCAATTCTAGCACTTAATTCATGAACAAATAATCAATGCAATGAAGTATGTATTATATGAATACAATGCATATGACATGTACCTTTCATCTTCCAGTATACAATCGTTCCAATTTTATGAACAACCCACCCATGAGGGACCCGCGAATTCCATATACTCCTCCAGAATATTTCATCGGAGCCCAACTCTTGGATGAATAATAATAAATGTTGTAGGCGTGCATCCCGCTCCATCATGTATCATCATCATCATCATCTCAATGTTGTCATAATCTCATAAAGCCCTTACATTTCCGGTCTCTTGGACCCACAACAATTTCATATCAATATCATTAGAACTATGAGTGTATGAATGCAAGTGACAATACAAGGTAAGAAATCATGATGCAACGAGATGCAACCAATTATAGAGAGAAATATCACATGCTTTCAAGATTTCAATAACATATAATCCAAGTACAATAAAGATATCATATCAAAACATGTGTGATAAATAAGTACAATAATAGTAAATATGGTGACAAGCCCACATAATGACGACAAGCCCAATCAAACAGCAGTCGGAATTAGCTCGAGGCTGATTCCCCAAACCCATCCTCATAGTTCAACACTGATACCCATTCAAATGTTTATCACAACCGTTTGAATGGGACCCCCAACCACACCCAATACCCCCTCAACATTTATGTCACGACCCGTTCCGGGGCCCGTGACTGGTGCCTTACCCCGGGCACCCTAGTGATACAACATCAGAGTAATCAGCGGAACATAAAACACATACATGAAACAAATGAAGTACAAACAGTAATCTGAGGAAAACTTGCCTTTCGGCATATATATAAATAACAATTTTTTTCAACATGAACAGTTTAATCCTTTTTACAAACCCTGCCCACAACAAGATTACTGCACTTAAGAAATGATCGACAACAATGGCGGGACAGTGGCCCGCCATACCCCGAATGTAAACACCTACAACAACAGGGACTATACCATCGATAAGCCTCCGAGAAACGGAGCTTTCCGCCTGAATCGTGACCCTAAGAGCGAGGATCAATGATCGTGTACCTTTACTCGGCAGATGAACGCAGCTCGGCAAGGTCGAGGCAGTACCAAGTATGTGAAATCGAAAATAAATCAGAATGAAATCATAGTAGTCTATACAAAGCGGGAGACATGTATGATAACCAAACTAAGCTTCACTATAAATAAGCAATATGCCAAGTCGTGACTCACGCCTCAAGTCATCACTCAAATTTAACAATGGGTCTCACGCCCACAACATCAATCGTGCCCGTGGAATACCTTCCTCACCGCGGCTTTATGATATACAAGCACCAAGGAATACATGAACACCAGGTCCCACTGTGTCCTAATAAAATGATGCAGGTAAGGCGAAGGCATAGCCGACTACTAACACCCAGCACCAACAAGGTCATAAATCGTGTCATGATATCGCTCTGCACTGGCCACATGATAAAAGCCGGTCACTCGCTCGCAGATATCAAATGTGCGCGTTTAGCCCTGGAACTCTCCGCAGCTCGCATAGGCCAACCTCATAGGCCCGCATGAGGTATAACCCCGTCGAGGGTAGCTACTCCCCGGCATCGTCCTGGACTCGCAGTCCGCGTGGCCACAAGGACCGCATGACCACAAGGGCCGTAAACTAACCTGGAACTCCCGTAGTTCCGCATGGATCCCCTGGACCCGCATGAGGTATTCTCGAATCATGGTCCTGCATCACCGAGTCTACCCCGCGACGGAGGCGCTTAACCTCCGGACACAAGTCAAGGCGAGTGGTACCATACCAACATAACGGTGATAGTCAAACAACTTTAAGCGCAGTCGAGGGGAAAACCCCTTTACACTAACATCACAAGATACTAACACACGTAGCATCCTAACATGTTTACTTATCAAATCAACAAGAAAGTATTACAAGGCTATCACAAACCAATACAATCAAGTTATTCACACAAGGTACTTTCTATTAACAAGTTCGTATCTATCCCCAAAGTACTTCACATTAAATCTTTAAAAGATCTGTTTCTTTCACATAAGTCACATAATACCCGTAGTATAAAATAGAGTGGATCGCCCTTTTAAGAAAACTAAAACTCTTACCTTTGTAAAATCAAGTAACAACATTATTTTCCAAACGCCCAAGTTTGCCTAATTTCAAATGTTCACGCTTCTTATTTTAGAAAGGTTTCGTAGTTCATAGTCTTATTCATTTAAGAATATAATTCTCTTTTAAACAATCTGA
Organism: Przewalskia tangutica; assembly: GCA_029844215.1. Classification (NCBI taxonomy): domain Eukaryota; kingdom Viridiplantae; phylum Streptophyta; class Magnoliopsida; order Solanales; family Solanaceae; genus Przewalskia; species Przewalskia tangutica. The sequence goes on from CM056729.1 coordinate 97,380,274, forward strand.
GAAACATAAGCCTTATATGTGAGTAGGATATTCTTGTTTATAACAATCTTATTACAAAGACCATGATCTAGGAAATATCATTTTGTCTCATCTTAGCTTCTATGCAGATGGAAGTTTCTCGGTTTTAATAATACTTAATTATTCAATACATTTTCCTTTATTAACGCCGCAGTGGTTTGTCGATACACATTTACGATTTCCAAATCAAGAAAACATTATCCCTTTTAAAAATCAAGTACTCATTACTCACGAATGAGGTTTCACACAAAATTCATATAATTCATTTAAGTTAAGTCTCTTATCTTACAAGATCAAGTCTCTTAACTTCTAAAATAAATAAATCATTCGCTTTATCTCTCTTAAGCCGTTATACCTAACTTCCCATAAAGCTAGTATAACTCTTAAGCTTTTAAAACCAAGTATTACTCTTCTTTTAAAAGCAGTTCTTAATTCTCAACTACTTCAAGATTATTATTATTCGGCTTAAGTCAAAAGACATTGCCGCATAACCACGTTCAATTAACACACGACGCCTACCGCACTACATAGTTATACACACATCATGCTAGAAGAGATAGGAAGAGGTTCACATACCTCGCGACGATTATCGACTATTAGCAAATCGCTTCCACGGCTATAACCCGCTTAGCCTGGTTCACCTTCTTAAGAGCACATGCTACTTGCAGTAACATTCAACCTATACAGTTACACAAGTCTATCAAAGTCTAGACTACTCGGTAGAATAAATCTAGATGCAAGATTCTACGGAAAATTGGCGCACTTCCCTACCACAAACTACACAAGTCTCATCAGACGCCCTATGTAATTACGATTCATTCTTAACTTTAAATTGTGCTTAAGTCCAAGGACATTGCCACAACATTAAGTTCAAGACTATATATATACTTCAACTATATATTCTAACATCATGTAATTTCCGATTACAATAGAGGGACAAGATAATTACCTCGATAAGCCCATAATTATCCAAGTTACAATGTCGATCCTGGGCAACGTTTAGCTCCAACTCCGAGCGCTCCAACCCGCTCTAAACCACCCTTAGAAGTTCTAACCAACTTCTACACACTACTCCAACGGACTATGGAGATTTTCCTAGGGTTTCGCTTTTGGACCGACGGGAAGTATAATAGTATTTCGGGCTTTTCAGATAGGTATAACCTTAGAATACTACAAGGTAAACGGCTAAGGTAATTTGGGCATTATAACAATACTTTTGAGAGTATTTCTACCACGAGGGGGGGGGGGTATATACCCCTCGGCCTACCCCACTGTGGGGTACTCTCGCCAGGGGAAGCTCTGCCAAGAGGCCTTCTCAAAGGGAGGGACGAGAACTACACTACAAAGGGGAGGATTTAACACTTAGGAAATTTTAGGAATGGGTGAAGAAGTCTTCTAAAGGGGGGGTATGTATAGGTCTAGCAAAGGCCAACCAATGGCCAAGATCTTGCCAAGTGCAAGGCAAGTGTAGGGCCAAGAGCTTGCCAAGTGCACCTTATCCATCTACCACCAAAATATCCTACCAACCTCGACCAAACAATGGCCATTCGGCCAACTCCCTTTACCGCCCAAGGTGTTCCAATGAGAGGGTGACAAGTGTCGCCCTCTTGTTGGTCCAAAATGTTTCGTCTCTCGGAAAAATCCGCAAAAATTAAAAATGACATAGCCGGAAATTCCCCTACGAAAGCTGTGGAAACGTTTCGTCGAAAAACGACTCTAATCGGGGGTTGTGAACAAAAAGAATTCGGCCAAGCCTAAATCACAAGTTCAAATTTTCTACGTACGTCCTTACGTACATACTCTGGAAATACGGGGTATAACAATTTATAACTATTACGTACTTCTATCGGAGTCAAGTGAAAGTAAACTGTAGACTACCTCTAGGCCGAGCAGGAGCCTTGAACGGTCAACCCTCCATGTAAGCCTTGCCCTTCTGGAGCACCTCGTGGTAATCGAAGTCTAACACACATATATTATTCGTTAAAATTGAGCTATCACATAATATAAGGACGTAGTCCTTAAACATACAAAGACTTCCAAACTAATCCCGGGCCCACGATGTCAAGATCAAAACTTTATTATCCAAAAAGCATCAACATACTAACTAATCATATCCTTAAGTTAATTGAAGCATTTAGCTTAATTGACCCCTCAATTGCACAATTCAAGAAATGTCCCAATTCATAAACCCTAGAATTTTCCCCAATTTTAAAAATGGTTCTATAATAAAATGAAATTATACAACATGATCGACAATCATAATCCAATAGCAATCTACAATATCAAGACACAATAAACCCAATTACACCTATAAATCCATATTTCACCTCTCTTATTCTCATATGGACACTAGACCTCATTTTCCCCAATTTACTTACATCATTCAAGACTTAATTCATGAAACATACCCACAAGAGTGAAGAACCTGTCACACCCCGAACCCCGGGCCCGTGACTGGTGCCCTACCTGGGCACCCTTCTACCTTGACAACTAAGTAAACTGCGGAAATTTAAATAACACCTTTTTTTTTAAAACCAACGTACGTGCAAGGCAAAGCCGACAAGACTGCCATATAATATACATAAACAAAAGACACTACACTGTACATGAGTCCAATCCCACATATGAATACAGACCTCTAAGAGTTTTATCAAATACGACGGACAAGGCCCCGCCACTCCATAACCGCATACAAAAGCACATTTGAAGGAACTATACCAAAAAGATAAACTCCTGAACAGAGGGAGCTATCCAAAAACTCTGAGCAGGGCCCTACACCTGCCGATCACCAAACTGCGTACCTAAACCTGCGGCATGAACGCAGCCCCCCGAAGGAGGTCAGTACGAAGAATGTACCAAGTATGTGAAACAGTAAGTACTATAATGAAATCATAACAGTCTAAACAAAACAGGAGACATGTATGATAGCCAACCTACAGTACACAATACATAAACAGTCATATCAAGTCAGGGACGCAGGCCCTCAAAGTCACTACTAAAATATAACCATGGGTCTCACGCCCATAATATCAATCATGCCCGTGGAATCCTTCCTCACTGCCGGCAGTCCATGATAATCAAATTACAGTACACTGTGCCTTACTAACAATGAGAGTAAATAGTAGTATACTTACAATATAAACTAGGAAGCTCACGATCAAAGCAGGACCACCCGCCCGCAGTATCATTAAGCAATCCTACTCCTGAGACTATTTCACCCGCATAGGTCGCGTGGACCCGCATGAGGTATTCCTCGCATGGGACTATTTCACCCGCATAAGCCCTTACGGACTCGCATGAGGTATTCCTCGCATAGGACGGACCGCGTGGAACTATTTCACTGCATAAGCCTCGCGGACTCGCGTAGGTATTCCTCGCATCGTGGGTAGCAAATCCACGGAATATGCAAATGCCACAAACCCGGGGAATGACCCCGAAATGAATGATATACCACTAGCACACAACCGGCTATTACCAGCACACATAGGAAATTCTCAATTAAACAAGCCAAAATACTTATCAAGGCACACATGGAATAATTCTCAATTAATCAAGTCAAAGTACTTATCAAGGCACACTTAGACTAATTCTCAATTAATCAAGCCAAAGTACTTATCAAGGCACACTTAGAATAATTCTCAATTAATCAAGCCAAAGTACTTATCAAGACACACTTAGACTAATTCTCAATTAATCAAGCCAAAGTACTTATCAAGGCACACTTAGACTAATTCTCAATTAATCAAGCCAAAGTACTTATCAAGGCACACTTAGAATAATTCTCAATTAATCAAGCCAAAGTACTTATCAAGGCACACTTAGACTAATTCTCAATTAATCAAGACAAAGTACTTATCAAGGCACACTTAGACTAATTCTCAATTAATCAAGCCAAAGTACTTATCAAGACACACTTAGAATAATTCTCAATTAATCAAGCCAAAGTACTTATCAAGGCACACTTAGACTAATTCTCAATTAATCAAGCCAAAGTACTTATCAAGGCACACTTAGAATAATTCTCAATTAATCAAGCCAAAGTACTTATCAAGGCACACTTAGACTAATTCTCAATTAATCAAGCCAAAGTATTTATCAAGGCACACTTAGAATAATTCTCAATTAATCAAGCCAAAGTACTTATCAAGGCACACTTAGACTAATTCTCAATTAATCAAGCCAAAGTACTACGTACGTACATTCTTTTCAAAAGACTCATTTTTATGTAATACCCAAGATACTAACACCCGTAGTATCAAGGTGTGTCTATTTTTCAAAGTAAGTTACTACACTCTTAGAAAACTCATTTCAAAGCTTGAAATCAAGTAACTTCAAATTTTCACAATCAAGGCAACTTATGCCCATTAATCAAAATAGACAACTTTCTAAACCTTCCATAAAGCCGTTATAACCAACTTCCCATAAAGCCGTTATAACCCTTTATGGTTTTTAGACAATTTCATTCTTTTTATAACCAAGAGACTTATACTTAAAACCAAGTATCACAAACTTTCAAATCAAGTTTCTTAACTTTCAAAAATACTTCGAGTCTCTTAATATATAGAAAACAAGTTTCTTCTACTTTTAAACCTTAAGTAACTCACACCTTTAAAACAAGTTACTTCTCTTAAATCATGTCATTTCTCATCTTTTAAAACAATTAAGTAAATCACTCCTTTCACTCCCCTAAAGTCATTATAATGACCTTTAGGTTTTGGAACTAAGGCACTAGCCAAAAGGTTTGGAAACCACTTCCTTTTCAAGACTCTATGTACTTTAAGTAAAATACTTCCACTCTTTAAGAATCCAAACTTCACTAAGGCAATGGATTATACAACTTACAATTTAAACATCAAAGTACAATCAAGGAAGTACATAGAACAAATTCTACTTTAGGCAATCCAAATACAACCAAGGAATGGATCATTTAAGGAGTAGGAAATACTTTCTTTATCTTAAGGAATCATGCTAGAAGAGGAGATAGTTCACATACCTTTTCGGCTAAATCCACAAGCTAAGCCGAATACGCCGTACGTAGAAGTGTCAACCTATAATGGTCACAACAAGACTATCAACTTCTAGTCTCTAACGTAGAATAATACTAAGTATACGGTCTCTAATTCTACGGAAAATCTGGCAAAGACTTCCTTTGTTTCTACTCACTTTGCCACCTTTTTCAAGGCCGAATACAATAACCAACACGCCACATTTAAGGCTCAAAACAACAACCAAACAAAGGGGATTACACGCCTTACAATACGTGTAAAATTCCGCCCCACAATTAATACGAAGTAGTTCCATATTCAAGTCATTCTCGGCCAACAACATAACCAACAATTCAAAGTCTTTTCCAATCCTTTTCCAATTCCAAGTTCTAAGGTCTAGCATGTTATATAGTCATAAACAACTTCAACAACTACAATTTCCTTCTTTCTACAACATGCGATGACTTAAACTAATAATCGACTTGAATTATAATCTTAAGGCTAACATGCTAGTTTTCAGATTAGGGTTCCAATAGCCAATATACTTATTAAACTTCATACTATATAACTCATGCTTGCTAATATCCATAGCTACAACAATAAGTAAGTCTTAACTACTAAAACGACAAAATTATACCTTTATAAGCCCTTAAAGTTTCCAAGATTCAAAGTCGCGCCTTAGCAATTTTAGCTCCTTTCCTTAAGTTCCAATCCGATCCAAGCACTCCTAGAAGGTTAACCCATCTTCAAGTTCCAACTTCAAAGTTGAAGAACTCCTCAAGTTTCCGCCTTGCGACTAATACGAAAACGCCGTTTTTCCGAAATCTTTCTATTGAGATATCCTTACAATACCCTTAGGGACATTGGGTTAAAGTCTTGAGGCTAATGGATCAAAACTACAAAATTTTCTTGTGGGGAGTGTCACAAACCCGAGAGCACTTATGCTAGCACAAAGTGTTTGTGAAATTTTTGTAAGTCTTCAAGACCTTGTCTTGCTACTAGTATGTATTTATAACACATTGGAGGGTCTAGACTTAAACAAATGGGTGGCTAAGATGAGTTTCACTAGGATCAAGCCCATGTGGACAAGTTGACTTTGGTCAAATATATCAAGCTTTGAAGACTTATCTTCCAAGATGGTCAATGACCATTTTACCCCTTACTAATTCGACCAAGACCGTATGTGGAGGTTCCACGTGTCACCCTCTCATTCGTTCATAAAATTTCGTAACCCTCGTGGGCCCCACAAAACGTAAAATTCCTCGGGTGGGCCCCACATGACCAAATCCGTAAAAAAATAAATTTCCATAATGTTAATAAGTTCCATAATCCTCAAATAATACATTTTGAGAATCCAATTCTCATCAACGAACGTTTTTCCTTTCCGACGTTCAGAAGATTTTCCGTCGGAAAAACAATTCTCCCTTTCGTACTAATTTCCAAGTCTTGATTCCTTACATACATTCTCTTATACATGTCCTGGACTTACGGGATGTAACAGAACCTTACCTCAAATGAAGAATCTAGCTAAAACCTTCAAGAATCCTCCTTAGATAGCTCTAGAACTGAGGTGAATATATTTTGGAAAAGTGATTCGACCTAGGAAATTTTATTGACTTACCAGATACAACAATTCCACCCCTGCGTACTAGACTCCACTGGCGCGGTCTCACTCCCGCGTAAGAAGACCTCACCTAGGCGCATTCACTTGACAGCTCGCCCCAGTGCCGAAGCGAACATAATTCCACAGAGGTACATTCGCCTCCACGAGAGAACCTATGCCAAGGTGGAACCTAACAAAATTCTCAAGTCCCGCTTCTGCAAGCTAGCCTTTGCAGAGGCGGACATGCAGGAGCGGACAACCCACCCGCTAGGGCGAAAACCAGACACTAGCAAACATGAATTTCATTCAAACTTCCACCAAGCACCCGAAACACTCCCGAGACCCCCCGGGTACAAACCAGACATGCTCCCTAAGGTAAATAGTGTTACAAACTCACTCGCACCCTCAGATTTCCCATTTGACCGAGCTAAGACATACTTTTCTAAAGAATTGCCCAAAATGACCAAATGTCTAAATTTCATAAATAAAGCCACAAAATACGGATGTTTGTCTTAGAACGCTAACCAATGACTCAATTAAGTCATAAATGACCCTCTGGAACTATTGGAAGCGAAGGAACCCGGAAACGAATCCATCTACTCAAAAGTCAACCTTGAGTCAAACTATCTAACTCTAAGGTTCTTATTTTGGATTTTTCATATGAAACTCACATAAACGGACCGCGGGACGTGCCACCCATTTGTACGCATCACAAACCCCACATAGAGTCTATGGAAAGGGTAAAATAGTCAAATAGAGGTCTTTAGCTAAAAAATCGAACATGTCATTACATTAGATACCAATTAAACAAACATTCATCCTCGAATGGAGAGAACAACCATGGGAAACATACCAGAAGTAGTGAAAAGTCATGATATCTTCTCCTCATGTCGGACTATGTCTCCCAAGTCGCCTCCTCAATAGGACGATGCTTCTATTGCACCTTCACAAAAGTTATACCCTTAGACCTCAATTTTCTCACATGCCTGTCCAAAATAGCTACAGGCTTCTCCTCGAACTCCAAATTCTGATCAAGCAATACGGAGTCCCACTAGATGATATTAGAACCGTCGGGATGGTAATTCTTTAGCATAGACACATGGAAAATCGGATGAACACCTGAAAGGCCTGGTAGAAGAGCAAACTCATATGCCACCTCTCCAACCCTGTAAAGAATCTCAAAAGGCCTGATATTCCTCGGACTCAACTTTCCTCTCTTGACGAACCTCATCATACTCTTCATGGGTGATAACTTCAAAAACCATGTCTCCAACCATAAACTCCATATATCAGACCTTGCGGTCTACATACTCTTCTGTTTGCTCTGAGTTGCCAAGAGCTTGTCCTGGATCACCTTTACCTTCTCCAAGGAATCCCTCAACAAATTAGTACCCCAAGGTTGAACCTCAAATGCATCAAACTCAACAGGAGAGCGACATCTCTACCATATAAAGTCTTATATGGCGCCATGGCAATATTGAAGTGATAACTATTGTTGTATGCAAACTCTTCCAAAGGTAAGAGCTGGTCCCAATGACCATCAAAATCAATCACGCAGGCTCGTAATATATCTTTCAAAACCTGAATGGTCAGCTCAAACTGATAATCTGTCTGAGGGTGAAATGTTATACTGAGATCCAAGCGAGTACCCAACTCTTTTTGCAAAGTCCACCAGAAATGAGACATAAATTGAGTACCCCAGTCTGAAATGATAGAAATAGGGACAACATGAAAAAGAACAATCTCACGAATATAAATTTTAGCCAACTTCTCAAAATTATAAGTCAACTGGATCAGAAAGAAATTTGCGAACTTGGTCAACCTATCAATAATGACCCAAATATCATCAAACTTGTCCAAAGTCTTGGGCAACCCAACAATGAAATCCATGGCAATTCTCTCCCACTACTATTCAAGAATGGACATCTTCTGAGACACACCATCGGGTCGCTAGTGCTCATACTTGACCTGCTAACAATTCTGACACCGAGACACAAACTTCACAATGTATATCTCCATCCTACCCCACCAATAGTGTTTCTTCAAGTCATGGTACATCTTTGTAGCACCTGGATGAATCGAATATCTAGAGCTATGAGCCTCTTTCATAATTAATCTAGTCAAATCACCAACTCGAGGAATATATACTCTACCCTTGATCATCAATACCCTCTCACTATCAATCACAACATCTTTGGCTGTAACATTTCTCACCTTATCTCTAATTTTGCACAACTTCACATCATCATGCCAGTGGGTCTTGATTTGCACCAAAAGAGACGACCTCGCCTCAACACAAGCCAAAACCTTACCCGGATTCGAAATAGCAAGCCTTATGAAACTGTAATGACTGATCCTCCAATGCCAAAGGACGTTCGGAAATAATCAAGTGAGCTGGGATCCCTATACTCAATTCCTTTCAGCTTAAAGCATCTGCCAATACATTGGCCTTGCATAGATGGTTCAAAATAGTCATGTCATAATCTTTTAGCAACTTCATCCACTTATGCTATCTAGAATTCAAATCCCTCAGATTGAACACGTGTTGGAAACTATGGTGATCGCTATACACCTCACAATGAACTCCATAAAGGTAATGCCTCCAAATCTTTAAAGTAAACACAACACCCGCTAACTCTAAGTCATGAACATAGTCATTCTTCTCGGGCACCTACAATTACCTCGATGTAAAAGTTATAACTTTACCCTTTTACATCAAAAACACATAACCCAACCCAATCCTCAAAATATCATAGTACATGGTAAAGTCCTTCCCCTCCATCGGAAGGATACAATTGGAGAGACTTCAGTTTTTGAAAGCTTCCCTCACACTCAGCGGACCACTAGAAATGCACCTCATTCTGAGTCCAACACGTCAAATGAGAAGCAATAGAAGAGAGTCCTTTGATGAACCACCGATAGTAGCTAGTGAGACCTACAAAACTTTGAATCTCCATCACTGAGGTAGGTCTAGGCTAGTCCATGACATCCTCTATCTTCTTAGGATCAACCATAATCTCATTCTTGGACACCATGTGTCCCAGAAATGCCACTAAACTCAACTAAAATCACAATTCGAGAACTTAACATACAACTTCTTCTCATTTAATATCCTAAGAACCATTCATTAAATCCATGAATGTTGCGGGGGCATTGGTAAGCCCAATGGAAATCACCAAAAACTCATAATGACCATAATGAGTCCGGAAAACCGCATTGGGAACATTTTTTATGCGAATATTCAACTGATGATACCCTGCCCTCAAATCAATCTTTGAAAACATAGAAGCACCCTGAAACTGATCGAACATGTCATCAATACGAGGAATTAGATAGTTATTTCTGATGGTGACCTTGTTCAACTATCTATTTTCAATGCACATACGCATGGTGCCATCTTTCTTCTTCACGAATAACACAGGAGCACCCCAAGAAGGCACACTCGATCGAATGAAACCCTTACTCAACAAGTCCTAAAGCTTCTTATTCAACTCTCTCAGCTTTGCTCGAGCCATACAATACAGAAGAATAGAAATGGGTCAAGTACTCAATTTGAGATTAATGCATAAGTTAATATCTTTATCTGGTGACATACCTAGTAAATATGATGGAAAGACCTCGACAAACTCATTAACTATCGGAACTGATGTTGACACCCAATTTTGACCCTCTCGTCCAACCAATAACTATAAAATTACATTAATTTTCAAAAATAATTTTTTGTAATTTTATAATAATAAAATGCAACAATTAAAACATTAATACATGCATAAATAAGCGATTTAATAATGACATCGCATTTTACGTAGAGTATTAAGCACACCTTGAGTTTCACGTCCGCATTCGTCATTTTAATAACAAGCAATTTCATGAAAATTATTCATAATTTAAGCTCTATTCTATTTCCATTAATTCTTAATAATTTTAATAATGATAAATACTTAAATAAATAAATACGTTAATAATGGCGTCGCTTCAAGCATTCCTTAAAATTATATCCACATTTATTAATATTCAAAGCAATTTCATAATTATTATTTACAATTTAAACCCCCCATTAATTCAATTTTTATTTAACATCGCAAAGCATACATAATAAATAAGATTTTAATAACGGCATCGCATTATAAAATATTAAGCACTAATTAAATAGCACGCCCGCATTTATTATTGTAATAATTTAAACTCTAAAATTAATGAAGCACTTAAAGTCATATTAAGAAAATTTAACTTTAACTTTAATAATGATAAATATGCACAATAAATAAGATTTTAAATAATAGTGTTGCATTTATAAAAGCATTAAGTACTCTTTAAAAATCATATCCGCATTTATTAATACTCAAAGAAATTTCATAAATATTATTTATAATTTAAACTCCTATTAAATAATAGCGTCACATTTATAAAAATATTAAACAGTCCTTAAATATCATATCCACATTTAGCATTTAAGTAATTTAATAATAATTTAAAACCCCATTTATTTACCACTAATTAAAATCTAACACCTAAGATTAATAAAAACACCTAAAACTAATGCCTAATACCATCAGCCCACCCTAAATTTGACCAGCCCACTACCCAAAGACCAAAACACGTTGACCCGCCCCAACTATCCTCATCCTTTATCACCCCCACCCTCAATACAAAAAAAAAAAATGAAAGAGAAAACCTAAAACGCAGGAACCCTAGAACACTAAACCAAAACCGCCATACACCCCTTCCATCCGTAGCCTCCCCATAAATCTCCAATATACCAAAAATCCTTACCAAATCATACTTACCATAATAAAATTAGCAATGAATCACTCCAAATCTTCTAATTTACCGTTACAAACTTACCATAACATTGCCATAAAAAATCACCAACGAATCTTGCAAAGAATCATCCAAAATTACCGAAAATCATATCCCTAAAATACAACACGAAATCGATCCAAAATGGTAAAGAATCATTCGAAAATCGCAGCCTTAAAATCTTACCAAAATCAGAACCCCTAATCGCGACTATATATATAGCGATTTAGACATGAAGAAGGGGAAGGGGAGTTAGTGACTCAACATCCAAAAAATTAGCATTCTAAGAGTAGGAAATTCGAAAATCCCTGTTCTCAATCAGTCAAGAGCCAACAATTTTCGCAAAGCTTTCTTTTCCTTTCTATCGCATAAACCGCATTCTCCGAGTGGATCGACGACTTGATACATTTCCTCGGTTCGCTGCCCGGAGAAGGTAAATTCATCCCTTTTAACATTCTGTTGTTCAATTCATGTTGCATTTTTCGTATACGTGTGTGTGTTTTCTTGGAAAATGGCGTTTAAGCTTAATCTAGTCGTCGCTCAAAATCTGTAGTGATGTCGCGATGTATTGTGTGTCGTATGGAGTAATTATATGTTGTTGTGAACTGTCTGAACTTGTTTGAATGCTCAAAAGCATGTTTATTTGTCTGAGGATTATATTTGGTCGATTAAATGTCCTGTATTGTTCGTCATATCACCTAGTAATGGATTAAGCCCAGAAATAAATTAAGTAATGTTGGTATTGTCTCATATTTGTTGAAGTGCTAAATTACTTCAAGGATGTTTCCTTACCTTTCCGGTTACGTGCAAAAGAAATCTGAAACTGTTGAAACCTCTCATTGCTTTACCCACATCAATGAATAACTATATTTGTCCTCTTCTTGCCTGCTCTAGATTACCCAGTCTCGGTCCGTATGTTTTAAACTTAGTCATGTGTGTGCTTTATTTGAATACATTATTTGTATTTAGTTCAGTTTCTTCTTATGTGTCTGATTAGCTAAGCATGTGTCACGAGATCCTAGCAAACGACTATTTGCATCTATCCATGTATCCCATGTGGCCACTGCCTATTTGTGAGTATTGTTTATCAGATATGAAATATATGAATGCTTAACTCATAATTGTATTACTCTAAAGGGAAATTGCTAAGCAGGGTTGGTCATGTCTTCCATATCCACAACCCTGCATACTTAAGATGATGTCCTCAAATGGTCACTAATCTTATTGTTTGTCTCCCGTGTGTATTCAAATTGGTCATACATTTCTATTTGCTTGCCTAAAAGTGTAATGCCTTAATGACAACATGTAGCATTTTAAGCCTTATGCATTTAACCACCACCTGTCGGAGTATGCATATAACTTTAGTGTACTTACATCATATTTGAGAACCCATATACTGCAGCAGGTCTTCAGGTATGTTGTGTGTATTTTTGGGTATATTCTGACTGTTTCTGCTTAGCAATTACTAGCTGTGTATGTGCTGATAAATTGGCTTTAATTGTTGAGCTTGTCAAAGCCCACTGCTCCGTTTGAAGTCACACATAAGCTGTCCAGAACCCATAAGTCTCGATTTTTGCATGTGTGGGCTAAGCCCATTTAGTTATGGTATTGTTTACTTACTGGCTATTACATTTATGGCTAGGCCCATTCGGTTTACTTGCTGAATATTACATTTTCATGTAACTGCATCATTTTATTTATGGATTTGCACTACTCTATTTGCTGGTTGTCTAAGTTGAATTATATGCTTTAGACTCTGATTCGATATTTTGGGCATATACTAATCCTTATCTTTTCTTATTCTTTTACATGAAATGCATCAGAGCGAAAATGAAGAGTCTCATGGCGAGACTCATCACAAGCTACAACAAATGAAGACCCGCATCTATGTGCATTTCTCTATCCGCATTGGAAATTCCAACCCGCTGGAAAATTACATCGCCATTCTTCGAGTCCTCTTTTGATTCTCTACCCCGCCCCATTTATTTGTTGTAATTATTTGACTAACGCTACTCTAATTAGCAGGACACCTAGAATAGTTAAACTTTAAATCAATAACTTAGAAAGTAATTAAGTATTAGAAACTGGGTCTTCCCCTAGTTACTCATCTTGGGCTTCTTTAAATAGAGAAAGTGGTGGCTAGATTCACGTTCCCTTTCCAGACTCATGCACATCTATCTTTCGCCTAATAATTACAATTGCATATCTAATCATGAAGTTAATGCATAACAAAGAAATTGATTTTCTCATAAATTGACATTATAATTCATTTCATAATAAAATTATCTTCTTATTATCAATGGTAAAAAAATAGTATCTTTTATATTATACCTTGCATATGTTAATCAAAATTGATGAAATGCATATCTTTAGTAAATACATCAATTTTGCATCCTTTTTATAAATACACACTTTAAATTGCACGTATATTTTTGTAGCATTAGTCTTATAAATCTTTGATAAAAAAATGCATTCTTTTATAAAGTTCTTGCAGCATCCCTTTAAACACGTATTTTCTCTAGCATAATAATCAACCTAGGTTTGGCAGGACAACCGTAAGTTAGCGGATCTTAGAGGATGCTTAATCCCTTCCCTCTAGATTAATAAAGAACCCTTACCCAGAATCTCACACTAGTTTTGCAGACCATTAAGATGGAGTTAATGTCGATTTTAACCTAGTTGACATTTAGGTGTCCTAATTCACACAAACTAATTAGGTGGCGACTCCGCGAACCCTTAGCACTTTTAGCACCTCTTTGAACCCCTTTAGCATTTTTAGCACACTTTTAGCTTTTTATTATTTTTTCTAACATTTCTAAGCAGGAGTTAGAATAATGTCGCGGTCGAAAAAGGGCGTGACAGAAATGGCGACTCCGCTGGGGAATTGAGGTTCTTGACCATAACAGACCTAGGGTTATTATTTGGCATTACTTTTGCACTTAATTTTCTTGTGTATTGTAAATTGCTTTATTTGTCACTATTGTAATTTCTATTTGTTACTGCTTTCCTTAAACGGACACTCTGGAAAATTCACACTAACACACACTCACGCGCTGGTGTGTTTCGCGCTCCCGCAAATTTCTTTCAAAATATCCAAATTTTAGGAAAGTTGGCGCCTGTGCGGAGTTAGATCGGTTCGTCTGATCAGCCGCGTAGCCTTCTCACTCGAGTTTTCCGCTCGGGAACCTTGCGTCTAGTAAAGCCAAATCTTAGAACTTAGGATAAAGCTATATCACCCCTTATTTTAAGGCATGCATGCATTTACCTTAGGTGAGTCAATCATTGGCATTGACGCCACAATTAGGAAGACACCAAATTGGTCAACGGGTTTTCACAACCCCGCGTCCCAACAGCATATTATGTGTTGCATAGTCGTGATAAACAAAACCAAGCCTAAAATCGAAATGCCTAAGTTGGGAAATGCATACTCATTTTTTGTATTATTTATTTTTTAGATGGAACCTGTCCCTCAGATTTAAATGGTGAGTGGGATTCCGAGTAAATTAAGGATGTGGTGGTCAAAATTCGACTTGGGTAGTCAGATGGCAATCAGAAGGAGGTTGGGATGCCTCATCTCATTATTCGACATCTCTCCCGATCAGCATTTGGTCAGAGCATTGATCCAATTTTGGGACCCGGATCGAGTCGTCTTCAAATTCAGGGATTTCGAGATGACCCCCACCTTAGAAGAAGTCAGCTATTTCACTGCTTTAGCATATCATGACAGAAAACCAGTTATTTCGCATGGCCATTCTGGGAAAAAACTCTTCCGTTACTTGGGTTTAAAGAATACCAGAGAGTTTCGTTGTTTTGAAAACAATTGGGTTTCTCTAGACTACCTGTATGAGAGATATGGTTGCCGAGACGGATACAAATTATTTAAGAATGAGTTTTGTTGCACTACGGACCATTGGAGAGTTAGACGTCCTATCGCATTTGATATGGCTTTCCTATGGACTCTTTTATTTCCACTTGAGCATGGAAGGATTAGTACGTGCATATGTTCAGTAGTTAGAGCAGTGTTCGACGAAGTTGGTGACAAACGGCTTACTTTGACGCCCATGATCTTGGCAGAACTGTTTAGAGCCTTGAACAGATGCAAAAGGGGTAAGTCGAGATTCTTTGAAGGTTGTAATCTTATCTTACAGATGTGGGCAGTAGAGCATTTCTATCAGCGTTCAAATATGACTGATGTATGCCACAACGCAGACAACAAGATCTCCACCTTCTACGAAAGAACAAAGCGTTATGTGTCACGATCGGCATGAGAGGATCGATGCAGTACTTAGTATCTCGCGATGTGATCGATTCAATGGAAGTATCCGTTGCTTCATATCGTCAAGAGGGTCTACTTGAGACATAAGGGACTTTATTACATCAGACTTATAGGTCTACAAGGACTCCAACCATATGCTTCATTACGTGTGCTCCGACAGGTTGGCCATACGCAAGTAATTCCTCTTATAGCTGACATGAGAGCCTCTGAAATCCAGTTCGGACCGGAATTCATCGTTCCCGAAGCCAAGCAGATCCTTTATGAATGGTATCATATTGATCAAATGGAGTTGGGAAGGACCAAGCAGGGGTCTCCCCAGAGTATCAATCATGGTTTCTAGACCGCACAAAATATAGTTCAGAAGGGGAGCAAGGCATTGAAGACATTGGTGCAAGGAACTAAATAAATGATAGTCAACTCAAAGATAAGGTCGTCACTCCAGACATGTGGGTCCTGATGCACGATGCAGTACAGTACTTGGAACAGGCAGGGGCTATACCGAAGAAGACCTAAGCTTCACCATCACATCGGCGACTTAGTTATAGGCATTTAGTTTAAAACTTTCGTTGTTCTTATTGTTATTTCAATAAATTGCAACTTATTCCCGACTAAAGCATTTCAATCTAAGGGCTTGGATTTTATTATCATGATCTTGCATATGTGACGTTTAGGCCTACCTCTGGCATAAAGGGGTCCCCATGCATGATTAGGGCTCACCTACAGCGTGACAATTTATGTGCAACATATACTTGCTAATTGTTATTCACCTTTGCAAAATCACCTGCTAACGCAGTTTGTTGTATTTTTTTATAAGGATTTATTACTTCCCCCAAAAGATCGGTTCATATTTGATTCAGCAATGTCAGAGCATCAAAACTTTACCAGGTCCAAGGCACGAAATGATGATATGACTGGCTCGGGGGCATCTGAGCCAAATGGTTTGGGAATTATTCCTGTCGGCGAAACAAAAACTTCAGAAGGGAGAAATGTCACTAGTCAAGAAGAATGTATCGCACAACTACTACAACAAATTGTCGATATGCAGGTTGAGATGGAAAGACTGCGGAATCTGACAAACTTATCCATTAGTTTGAATACTCCTATACCAGAACAAAGGTCCACTACCTCACAAACTATCCCGGATCGACCTCCGCCACCACATATCTCTCAAAACTCCTCACAAAAAATACCGGTTACCGATTCATGTCAAACTATCCCTCGCCCAGCCAATCCTCAACCCCACCCTCAAAGTGATCCTCTTACTACCTATATATCTCAGCCCCGCCTACTTACTTCAGCCCGAATCGCCAAACTACCCAATACCCACACACCATACCTATTACGGCTGACAAACAACCTGGACCACGGCGATACAAGTAACCCGACCTTTTACCATCCCTGTGCTTCCCCAGGAAATCGATCATTACGAAGAAAATGGAGAGGGAAGCTCGAGCCAAAATGGACGAGGACGTGGCCAAAGAGATTCATAGCTTAAAAGAAGCTGTCCGGAGCATGCAGTCAGATAAGGGTCATGAAGGATTAGATTATGAGGATCTTTGCATGCATCCAGATGTGGAGCTACCTGTGGGGTACAAGGTGCCCAAGTTTGACTTATTCGATGGGAAGGGGAACCCCCGTGCACATTTGAGGTCATATTGTGACAAGCTGATCGGAGTGGGAAAGAACTCAGCAGTCGTTATGAAGTTATTCATTCGAAGTTTGATCGGCGAGACATTAGATTGGTATACTAGCCAAGACCCGCGGAAATGGCATAGCTGTAATGCATTGGCCCAAGACTTTGTGGAGTGATTCAGGTTTAATCTAAACCGTCGTGAGCGAGTTTTATTTGATGAAGTTAGAAAAGAAGTCTACTGAGACGTTCAGAGAGTACGCCATGAGATGGCGTTCAGAAGCAGCAAAGGTACAACCACCCATGGCGTAGAGTGAGATGACCACTCTATTCGTACAATCTTTGAAGGATGCAACCAACTATGAACGAATGATATGCGTCATCGGACGGAATTTTGCAGAAGTTGTCAGAATGGGCGACTTCGTGGAGGAAGGTATTATAACTGGTAGGATTACGAATTTGGCAGCGTTGCAGGCAACTAATAAGGTAATTCAGTCAGGGACGATCGGGGGTACTTCTCAAAAAAAGAAAGAGACAGTTTCCCCTTCCATGTTCATATAAGAACGTAAACCCGAAGCATTTATAACATACCAAAACCCATCCTATCAAACCCCATACTACCCCACAAGTAACCAAAACTTCACACCTCAATACACATCTGCCCCACACCCCAACTACCACACACATCCTATTTATAACGCTTCCCAAGCACCCATTTATCCTACCCCGCATCGACCCACCCATCAAGCCCACCAACAAAATAGAACACCCAATGCACCCAGACCAAACACAAATTTTGAAGAAAGACCACCCAAAGTTCGCACCCCGTTGGCCGAACCCATACCTCAAGTATACGAAAGGTTGCGAGCTGCAGACTTAATCCAACCGATCCCGGGAAGGATTACCAACCCTATCCCGAGGTGGTATGATCAGAGTAAGCGCTGCGCATATCACTCCAATAGCCCTGGACACGATACTGAAATTTTCCACTCCCTTAGGGACAGAATCAAGGGGTTGATTAAAGAATGAGTAATTCAGCTGAGAGATCCGACCCCAAACGTGCATGATAACCCCTTGCCAAACTGATGCGCGATTTAATGCACACACTTTAACGCAAGTGCACGTTGTCGACTCAAGTAATATAGTCTAGGTAAGACCGAATATCGTCCTCAAGGATTGGTTTTCAAGTACCGATTATTTATCCTATGGTATCTATTTGGTTAACGTAAATTGAATTTGTTGATTATAACTAATAATTATAAAGACTAATTAACTATGTGTTTACTTCAGTGATGATGGAAATAGGGCTTCCAAGTCTCCTCAACTATCCGCTTATATTACTTATTAATGCAATGAATTATGGTTCTTCTTCTTTTGGAGCTAGCAGGTTTACTAATTCGTTTTATACTCCCGTTAAGGCTATATAAACACTCAACCCCAGTAGCGCTCCTTTCTACCTTTTGGTGATAAGGATGACTCTATAGGAGGATTAAGACCAAAAACCTTGTTAATCGTCACGCGCCATGCGTGAAATTAGCTGTTTAGACCTCTTATTAACGCTACACAAGTAATTGAGGCATTTTCATCCCCAATCCAACCTATGTCTACCCAACTTACAGCATAGTCACAACCTCCTTCTTTCGAAGTTTGATTAGAAATCATATAAGTAATGATAATTAGTGATCAATTAATTACCAAGCATTCAAAGAAATTATTGGGTAAATCTCAACAATAAGAAGAACAACCATAAACATGCATCAATTCATAACATAAGGTTCAAGTGATTTGACATGGAAAGCCCTATAATGGAATTAGTTCCTAGCCATTGACATGACAAGAACTAATTCAATATCCAACATAAAAACTGAAATAAAGTAAAAGAAAGAAAATAAAATACTTAAGAATGAGTCTTCAAGCCTTCTAGCATCCAAGGGTTGTGTTGTGGAATATTTACAAGATGAATTGGTGGATGGATGGATGTAGAATGGTGAATGGTGGAATGGAGAATGAATTCTTCTAATGATGTAGAGACTATTTATAGACCAAGAATCCTTTTGGTGAAGGGTTAAGGATTTATGTAGGTAGGAAAAGTTATTAGAATCCTTTTAGGTAAGGGTTTTAAGGTAGGAAAAGTTATCCCTTTAGGTAGAAAAAGTTATCCCCTTAGGATTCTGAAAACATGTCAAATTCGGCCCATACTTCATAAATCCCGCGTCGGCCACCTGCAGATCAGTGGCGTACCAAATTCAGCAACTCTCGGGACTTTTAGCACTTTGGGCGCCGCGGCGCTGCTTCCAGGCGCCGCGGCTCCGGTGACGTTTTTCAGGCGGATTCTGTTTCGTCATCATTTTTCCGTCCGGACTTCGTCGGATCTCCTTTATAATTCCTGGAACTCTTAGACTTCATTTCTTGGCCCTTTTTGTGTGCAATTCCATCTCATTTATGCTCATTTCATCTCCTTTTCGTCATTTCTCCATTTCTGACCGCTGTGACACAAAAGAAAGGAAAACAACCCTAATACTATAATAAACATAAATGAAATGAGTAAAATACTAACTAAAAATGACTCAAAAGGTGTATATAAAATACACCGATCAAATACCCCCAAACTTAACCTTTGCTCGCCCTCGAGCAAAGATAAAAAATATAAACAAAGACACGAAAGAAAAAAAGACTCAAAGACACTGATCATTTTGCTGCACAATTGTCACTTAGAAAAGCATGAATGTTAGTAGGATAATATGTAGGAACATATAACATGTATTTTTAGCATTCTAAACACTCAAGTCAGATATTTCGCAAATTCAATTTAATCATACTCAATGGAAGTAAGAATACCTAACTATGCATGTTAATTTCAAAATCCTATGACATGTTTACTTGTTATTCTCCACTAATCATGGATACACATATTAGAGATCTTCAGGGCTTTTCAGGGTTGTAATGTAGGCTTAGGCAGGGGTAGGTAAAAATAGGCATTTAGGCTCAATTTACATACCATAAGCTTTTTTTCTTTCAACTCTTCCCTTTTTTTTTGATTCTCTTTTTCACTTCATACCTATCTTTCCCCTCTTTTGTTTTTGAGAGAATGAGGTGTATGATGAATAGCAGACACCCCCAAACTTAGGCTTTTGCCTATTTATTATTACTTTTTCATTGGGGTGCATAAAAATTGTTTACTCTCTTTTTGTCTCTTTTTCAACACTTTATATTCCAAACATCTCAATTTTTCACTTATGGCATAAGTATGGAATTATAGGGTGTCAAAGAAAGGTTTTATTTTTAGGCTCAAAGGGGCTGACTAGGGATATACTTTGACTGTCAGGGATAGACAAAGAATGGTAAGAAAGGGCTAACAAAGAAATGCCTGAGTCATCTCCCTAACATGCATATCCTAACTATTTCGCCTCAAATAGCAAGCAAGCAGAAACATAGGTTTAATCACCTAACAATGCATAAATCAAGCAAGATACCCCAAATAGTTCGATTTCATGAATTTTTGGCATATCTATCCTAAGTGTTCAGATGGTTGCTTCTAATTCCATTACATTATTCCACTTTACTTCATTAGGCGTTTCAAGTAACTACAACATGCATGATCATAAAAAAAATCACGACTAAAAAAAAAAAGACTCAAAAATACACGAAACAATTCAAAAAAAAGACTCAATAAATAATAAAACATCCCCCCAAACTTAAATCACACATTGTCCCCAATGTGTGCAATACTCAAAAAAAATAGGGACAACTTACTGACACAACACAGCGGTCATAACGGAGGTCTAGGAGGAAAAATTCTGGAATTTGCACGGAATATGGCTCTCTGAGGTTACGCGCCGCGGCTGCTAATCTTGTGGCTCTCTGAGATTCGCCATGTGTGCCGATCGCTTTTCCTTTTTAGCGTTTTGCTCCTTTTCCTCGGTTTTAGCTTTCAGTCCACCTGTCATCCAACAACACAAAACAAGAACCCAAGATCGTGAGATCGAAGACAAAATAAAATAAACTAAAGCGTAAATTAAAATAACATAATTAAAAACATTGGGTTGCCTCCCAACAA
The DNA here is from genome assembly GCA_029844215.1 of Przewalskia tangutica. Taxonomy (NCBI): domain Eukaryota; kingdom Viridiplantae; phylum Streptophyta; class Magnoliopsida; order Solanales; family Solanaceae; genus Przewalskia; species Przewalskia tangutica. Next base: position 97,401,643 of record CM056729.1, read on the forward strand.
GCTGTCTTTAACGTCTTTTAGCGGACGCAATTAACATTTACGAGTGCCCATTGGATCCTTCTGCGAACTGCTTGCAATCCGCAGAGTTATTGTTGCAGGTCTCACTTCAACTACAATAATTGCTTCAAACAAGGGCCTCAAATATACGATTATCCCCCAAGTACACAAGACAAGCTTATCTTTTAGGCTCTCTATAATGTAGGGATCAGTGAATCTTCCTACATCTCTCAACTCTAGGGGTTGCCCTTGATGGTATGGACTTTCTTTTTGTCAAATTGACATTCGGTGGTGGTGTTTCTTACGCAATAGGTACAAGAAAAAGATTCTCGAGGAATCCAAAAGATGAATGATGGATCTCAAGAACTTTTCCTTCTACACCAATTATCTCGCCAGATTCCTCAACAGCTGGGTGTGGTTCAGGCTCTTCTATTTGCTTACCACCTCCCATAATGATGTCGCTAGGCAGATTTGCTTGAGTTGTATTGCTCATCTCATCCATCAATTGCCCTATTTGTGTCTCCAACTTTCTGAGGAACTCCCTTGTCTCAGCCATAAACTGAGTCTGGCACTTGACGAACATAAGTATGCCTGCCTGCAACTCATTTCGATCTTCCTCTGAAATCTGTGGGTTAAGTTGTTGTTGATGACTCCACTGTCTCTGATAGTAGTAGTCCATGTGTCCTGATTTTATTATATATACATATATTTTTTTTTTCATTTTTTTTCCCGAATTTAACCTGCAAAATAAGAAAAACAACAAAAGATTATAAAAAGATGCTCGCAGAACAAGTTAGAAACTTGTTCTTGGAGCAACCAAATTAGAAATAAGAATAGATAAATCGATATTGAAAGTAAGCCAATCCCCGACAACGGCGCCAAAAACTTGATGTGCGATTTAATGCACACACTTTAACGCAAGTGCACGTTGTCGACTCAAGTAATATAGTCCAGGTAAGACCGAATATCGTCCTCAAGGATTGGTTTTCAAGTACCGATTATTTATCCTATGGTATCTATTTTGTTAACGTAAATTGAATTTGGTGATTATAACTAATAATTATAAAGACTAATTAACTATGTGTTTACTTCAGTGATGATGGAAATAAGGCTTCCAAGTCTCCTCAACTATCCGCTTATATTACTTATTAATGCAATGAATTATGATTATTCTTCTTTTGGAGCTAGCAGGTTTACTAATTCGTTTTATACTCCCGTTAAGGCTATATAAACACTCAACCCCAGTAGCGCTCCTTTCTACCTTTCGGTGATAAGGATGACTCTATAGGAGGATTAAGACCAAAAACCTTGTTAATCGTCACGCGCCATGCGTGAAATTAGCTGTTTAGACCTCTTATTAACGCTACACAAGTAATTGAGGTATTTTCATCCCCAATACAACCTATGTCTACCCAACTTACAGCATAGTCACAACCTCCTCCTTTCGAAGTTTGATTAGAAATCATATAAGTAATGATAATTAGTGATCAATTAATTACCAAGCATTCAAAGAAATTATTGGGTAAATCTCAACAATAAGAAGAACAACCATAAACATGCATCAATTCATAACATAAGGTTCAAGTGATTTGACATGGAAAGCCCTATAATGGAATTAGTTCCTAGCCATTGACATGACAAGAACTAATTCAATATCCAACATAAAAACTGAAATAAAGTAAAAGAAAGAAAAGAAAATACTTAAGAATGAGTCTCCAAGCCTTCTAGCATCCAAGGGTTGTGTTGTGAAATATTTACAAGATGGATTGGTGGATGGATGGATGTAGAATGGTGAATGGTGGAATGGAGAATGAATTCTTCTAATGATGTAGAGACTATTTATAGACCAAGAATCCTTTTGGTGAAGGGTTAAGGATTTATGTAGGTAGGAAAAGTTATTAGAATCCTTTTAGGTAAGGTTTTTAAGGTAGGAAAAGTTATCCCTTTAGGTAGGAAAAGTTATCCCCTTAGGATTCTGAAAACATGTCAAATTCGGCCCAGACTTCATAAATCCCGCGTCGGCGTCGCGGCGCCTGAAATTCAGCAACTCTCGGGACTTTCAGCACTTTGGGCGCCGCGGCTCCGGTGACGTTATTCAGGCGGATTCTGTTTCGTCATCATTTTTCCGTCCGGACTTCGTCGGATCTCCTCTATAATTCCCGGAACTCTTAGACTTCATTTCTTGGCCCTTTTTGTGTGCAATTCCATCTCATTTATGCTCATTTCATCACCTTTTCGTCATTTCTCCATTTCTGACCGCTGTGACACAAAAGAAAAGAAAACAACCCTAATACTATACTAAACATAAATGAAATGAGTAAAATACTAACTAAAAATGACTCAAAAAGTGTATATAAAATACACCGATCACAAACCACGACAACGCCAATGTGCACTTGATAACTTTAGATGAGGAGTACGACTTAGAGGTAACCATCAGATCAGTTCGAAGCGAAGGAAAAGCTGAACCTTCTGCTTTTGTCGCCCCTGTTGCCAATATTCGAAAGAAAGCGGTATTTGAGTTGGAAAGGGCGCCGCCAAAACATAATGGTTCAATCATTGTTGCTTAGATGTCCGTCAGGGAGCCGCCAATCAGAGTAGATCGCAGAAAAATTGGGAAGCAAGCCATAGAAGTCACCGCTGCAGGTATAACCAGGTCAGGGAGATATTACGCGCCTGTAGAGGTAGTCAGAGAGGCACCACAAAAGATACCTGTGACAGAGGCTGAAGTTGATGAGTTTTGGAGGAAGATGCCCACTAAGGAATATTCTGTCGTGGAGCAGTTGAAGAAAACGTCAGCACACATCTCTCTATTTTCACTGTTAATACATTCGGTCCCACACAGGGTTGCGTTATTGGAAGTACTGAAAGATGCATATGTTCCAGAGGGTACAACAGATGAGAACTTGACAGCCTTCGTCGGACAAGTGCTAGAGGCCCGCAGAATCGTCTTTCATGATGACGAGTTGCCTGTTGGGGGTGTCAGACACAATCTTGCATTGAATATCACCATCCAGATCGCGAACAAGATTGTTTCAACAGTGCTGATTGACGGAGGCTCAACCGTCAACATTTGTCCCATGTCGACGCTGCTGAAATTGGGGACAGACTGCAGGAGAATTCGTAAAAGTCATATCAGGGTCAAAGGCTTCGACGGAGTCCATAGGGGTGTCGAGGGAGAAATTGATCTCACACTGTTGATCGGACATGCAGAATTCGTCGTGGAGTTTCAGGTATTGGATATTGCCACATGTTACAATCTGTTGATAGGAAGGCTGTGGATTCACGAGGCTGGTGCAGTCCCGTCCACCTTGCACCAGCGCCTGAAGTTTATATGGAATCACCGCGAGGTGGTAGTACTAGGGGATGAAAAGAGAAACACCAACACAGATTATGCAGTCCCTGTCATAGAGGACATAAGACAGTTGGATGGTTCAGTCTTCCATGTTAACGATATCAAGAGCGCCAACAGGGCCAGACCGTTGCAATTGCCACGTTCTCTCACAATGGTAGCCAAGGAAATGTTAAGAAATGGGTTCGAACCTGGCAGAGGTATTGGATCCGGTATGAATGGGATCACAGAGCCGATCCAGTTGTTTGGGAAGAAAGACACTTTTGGTTTGGGGTACCAGCCCATCTCGAAGGATTTGGTGACTGCGAGCTTCCAGAAAAAGGGAGACATTCCCTTGCCCATGCCCATTCCGCCCCTGAGTCAGTCGTTCATCAAAGCCTGCACCATCCAAATGCTGAAGAAGATGATCCAGAAGATCTTGCAGCAGGGTTCCAGAATCTGTTCGTAGGTGAAGATGAAGCAGAATGTTGTGTGATTCCAGGGGATCACGAGGAAGACCCCACTATTTGGGATGCAGAGCATAGATACAACCTGAATAATTGGACTTGCACCCCTGTCCTGACCTTCCGAGGAGCATGGTAGAGTTTATGATAGTTCTAGCGATGTGACTCTAATTTTTTTTAAAAAAAAGACATGCATTTATGTTTCTTTAATATGTTTTAAATCTCGTATTTTGCTTTCATCATAAATTCCAGGATTTTTTTGCAGCTTTAAACTTACTTATGTTAAATTAAATTTTATGCATTTTTCTTTCAGCGATCATATTAGTAAACCTATCGATAATGTGAATATGACATGTAATGAAACCAACGAACAAAGCTCAAATGGCGAGCATAACTCTGAGAAACAGGAAGAATGTCCACAATCAGAGCTTGGTCAAGAGCTGGAAAACTTTGAGAATAGGCCTAAACCGAATTTAGAAGAAACTGAGTTGATAAACCTAGGCGATGAGGAAATTGTAAAAGAGACTAGGGTCAGCGTCCACCTAAGTGTCACACAGAAGAAAAAGTTGATTGAGCTCCTGAAACAATACACCGACATATTCGCTTGGTCGTATGACGACATGCCAGGTTGAGTACGGATATCGTCGCACACAGGTTGCCTATCGAACCGTCTTACTTTTCTGTAAAACAAAGGCCAAGAAAGATCAAACCGGACATGAGTTTGAAAGTCAAAGAGGAAGTATCTAAGCAGTTCGACGCAAAGGTAATTCGAGTCGCAAAGTACCCTACTTGGTTAACAAATATTATGCCGATAAAGAAGAAGGATGGAAGGGTCCGAGTCTGTGTGGATTATAGAGACCTCAACAGAGCTAGCCCGAAGGATGACTTTCCTCTTTCTAACATTCATATAATCATCGACAATTGTGCAAAACATGAACTACAGTCGTTCGTCGATTGCTTTGCTGGTTATCATCAGATCCATATGGCAGAGGAGGACGTAGAAAAGACAGCATTCACTACCCCGTGGGGGGGGTATTATTATCGAGTAATGTCGTTCGGTCTCAAGAACGTGGGAGCTACATACATGAGAGCTATGACTACCATATTTCATGACATGATCCATAAGGAAATTGAAGTCTATGTGGATGATGTTATCATCAAGTCGCGAAGAGCGGAAGGCCATTTGACAAACTTGAAGAAGTTCTTTGAGCGGCTAAGACGGTATAATCTGAAATTGAATCCTGCAAAGTGTGCATTCGGCGTCCCTGCTGGGAAGTTGTTGGGTTTTATAGTGAGTAGGAGAGGGATTGAGTTGGACCCTTCAAAAATAAAGGCCATCCAAGATTTACCTCCTCCGAAAAGCAGAAAAGACGTGATGAGCTTCCTTGGTCGTCTCAACTACATCAGCAGGTTCATAGCTCAGTCCACCGTGATATGCGAGCCGATATTCAAATTGTTGAAGAAGAATGCCGCTACCAAATGGACAACGGATTGCCAGCAGGCTTTTGATAGAATCAAAGAATACTTGTCTAATCCGCCAGTTTTAGTGCCGCCAGAACCTGGGAGGCCTTTGCTACTCTATTTGTCCGTATTAGAAAATGCTTTTGGATGCGTGTTGGGGCAACACGATGAAACAGGGAAAAAGGAGCAGGCCAAATATTACCTAAGTAAGAAGTTCACAGTGTATGAAGCTCGCTACACTCTACTGGAACGTCCTTGTTGCGCATTAACTTGGGTTGCCCAGAAATTCAGGCATTATCTATCAGCATACACCACTTATCTTATTTCGAGGATGGACCCGCTTAAGTATATCCTTCAGAAGTCCATGCCCACTGGAAAGCAAGCAAAATGGCAAATTATGCTGAGCGAGTTTGATCTCGTATACGTCACACAGAAAGCCGTAAAAGGACAGGCATTAGCTGACCATCTTGCTGAGAACCCGGTCGATGAGGAATATGAGCCCCTCCAAATCTATTTCCCTGATAAAGAGGTATTGTTTGTCGGAGAAGATATCTCGGAGGATTACCCGGGTTGAAGAATGTTCTTCGATGGAGCGGCAAACTTTAAGGGAGTTGACATTGGAGCAGTTTTAGTTTCAGAATCTGGTCAGCATTACCCGATCTCTGCGAAGCTCAGATTTCCATGCACCAACAATATGGCAGAATATGAAGCTTGCATATTGGCACTCAGAATGGCCGTAGATATGAATATACAAGAATTACTGGTCATAGGTGATTCAGACTTGCTGATCCATCAAGTACAGGGTGAATGGGCAACCAAGAATGTGAAGATACTCCCCTACCTGCATTGCGTGAAGGAATTGCAGAAGAAGTTCAATAATATAGAATTTAAGCATGTCCCAAGGATTCAGAATGAATTCGCTGATGCGTTGACAACCTTATCCTCTATGATTCAACATCCGGATAAGAATTACATCGATCCGATCACAGTGAGTGTGCTAGAACAACCTGCTTATTGCTCTCATGTAGATGAAGAAATAGATGGGAATCCTCGGTACCATGACATCAAAAGATACCTCAAGGCAGAAGAGTATCCGGAAGGCATAACCAACATTCAGAAGAAAACACTTCGAAGATTAGCAAACCATTTCTTTTTGAATGGGGAGGTTTTATATCGAAGGACTCCAGATCTAGGCTTATTGAGATGTGTCGACGCTCAAGAGGCGAACAAGCTAGTAGAAGAGATACACGGAGAGACATGTGGATCTCATATGAATGGCTTCACTTTGGCGAAGAAGATTCTGCGAGCAGGTTATTTCTGGATGACGATGGAAACAGATTGTATCCGCTTTGTGCAGAAATGTCACCAGTGCCAGATTCATGGGGATTTGATTCGAGTACCTCCAAACGAACTTAATGTGACAAGTTCTCCTTGGCCATTCGCAGCCTGGGGCATGGATGTCATCGACCCTATCGAACCCGCTGCCTCAAACGGGCACAGATTCATCGTCGTAGCAATTGACTATTTCACTAAGTGGGTAGAAACATCATCACACAGATCAGTGACGAAGAAAGTAGTAGTCGACTTTGTTCGCAACAACATCATCTGCAGATTTGGCGTTACTGAGTCTATCATCATAGACAACGGAGCCAACATCAACAGTGGCCTAATGCAGGACATGTGCGAGAAGTTCAAAATTATCCACTGCAATTCCACCCCCATATCGCCTGCAAATGAAAGGCGCAGTCGAAGCAGCTAATAAGAATATCAAGAGGATCTTGCGCAAGATGATTAGCAACTATAAACATTGGCATGAGCACTTACCGTTCGCACTTCTGGGTTACCGCACTACTATTAGGACCTCTACCGGTGCGACACCGTACCTTTTGTTATATGGAACAGAAGTTGTACTACCAGCAGATGTGGAAATACCATCGTTGAGAATTATCCAAGAAGCCGAGTTGAGCGAAGCCGGGTGGATACAAGATCGGTGTGAACAACTGATGCTGATTGATGAAAAGAGGTTGAATGCAGTCTGTCATGGGTAGCTTTATCAGAACAGAATGGCTAGAGCTTTTAACAAGAAAGTAAGGCCAAAGTTATTCAAACCGGGATAATTGGTTTTGAAACGCATATTTCCGAATCAAAGCAAAGCTAAAGGAAAGTTCGCACCCAATTGACAAGGGCCCTACATGGTTCATCGAGTGGTAAGTGGGTGAGCTTTAATCTTAGCCGAGATGGATGGCGAGGTATGGCCTAAAGCTATCAACGCAGATGCGGTAAAGAGATACTACGTTTAGGAGCATTTGTTTCCATGTAATTCCCTTTGCATTGTAAAAAGTTGTGTTCCCTCGGTGGTATATGCATAGAGCCCATATAGGATCTCGCCGCTTCAAATTATAAAGCCCCTTTACTTGTAATTGGAACTACGTTCGACCTGATTTCCTTGGCGGATACGTAGGCGGCCATATCGGCTTCGGTCCCACCTTTAAAAATTTTAGCTTTACCAAATTCGCTTGTAATGAACTACGTCATGACCAGATTTTCTCATGGGGATACGTAGGTGGCCTAAATCGGCTTCGGTCACACCATTATAAATCTTCCCATTGGCTCGCGTGCAACAGAATGCGTTTGATTATTCCGAAAAGAGATATGAGCAATTTCCGCCAGAGTTAAGTCTTGCCCACGCGCTCCGCATAACGAAAACTGGGACAATTTTGGAAAACGCACCGTGAAGAGATCATAATAAGGATTCCAAAAAGGTGTTCGTTTGGTCCGAATCCGTGTCATATTCGGCAAATTCGACAAGGCTTTTATATTTTATACGCATGTCATATAAATGTTTTATTCTAAAAAGGTGTTTTGTGCACACCTCATGAAAATGTTCCGTTTTGAAAATACTTTTGGGACACGATACGTCAAAACTTTTGCTACCAAACATCTCAACGAGATCAGACAGGGGTTACAGGTCCAAACAAATCAGGCAAACGAGCAGAAAGATCAAAGTTGCAGAATCGTCTGAAGCCCCAAACTCACAAGTTTTCTTTGAGTACAGATTCTTTCCCATTAGGAGAAGCAGAAATAACAGTAAAATCTGGGCGAAACGACAACCACATTCGCAGCATCCAGCAAGTCCGTGCAGGTACTACATCAGCAAGCAGCAATCGCAGCATTCAGCAAGCATTCGCAGCATCCAGTAAGTCCGTGCAGAGATTACATCAGCATCGCAACATTCAACAAGCATTCGCAGCATCCAGCAAGTCCGTGCAGAGACTACATCAGCAATCGCAGCATTCAGCAAGCATTCGCAGCACCCAGCAAGTCCGTGCAGAGACTACATCAGCAATCACAGCATTCGCAGCATCCAGAAAGTCCGTGCAGAGACTACATCAGCAATCACAACATTCAATAAGCATTCGCAGCATCTAGAAAGCCCGCGCAGATCATTCAGCAAGCATTCGCAGCATCCAGCAAGTCCGCACTGAGACTGCATCAGCACTCGCAGCATTCAACAAGCATTCACAACATTCAACACGTCCGTGCAAGGATGAAATCTCAGCATTTACAGCATCACATCAATACAATCGCCAACACATTTTACAGAATAACATTTCTAATACAATTACATTGCTTATAAATTCATGCGTTATCATTTTTGTCTTAACAGTTATGCACTAAACTTTTGCTTAAGTCTTAGCATGCAGGAGCAGGAGCACAACATAGATTTTCTCTTACAGCGAACCGAGACAATTTGTTGGGGAACCTTCCCGAATGTGAAGCGGCCTCGAGCGTCGGTCCACTCATCCCACATCACCAATAAACCAAGCATCATCATAAGTCGATACCGGTACACCCCTAAGTTCAAGCCAGTTTATTTTTATTTTTTAACATCACGTCGACCCAGTGTCGTCATAACTCGACACTGGGATAAAATTTGAGTCCGCGTTGGCCCGCCTTGGTGTTTGACCATGGTAGCCCAGTGTTGTCATAACTCGACACTGGGACAAATTTTGAGTCCGCGTCAGCCCTCTTTAGTGTTTGACCATGGTAGCCCAGTGTCGTCATAACTCGACACTGAGACAAAATTTTGAAATTGCGTCAGCCTTGTCTTAATTGCCCAACATTTTTTTTAATTCTGAGGATCGAGACAAAATTGGCTATAAGTCAACGTCTTTGTCTGAAAATTCTTTCATCATCTCCATACAAAGAGGGACAAGTTGTTGACACCCAATTTTGACCCTCTCGTCCAACTAATAACTATAAAATTACATTAATTTACAAAAATAATTTTTTATAATTTTATAATAATAAAATGCAACAATTAAAACATTAATACATGAATAAATAAACGATTTAATAATGACATCGCATTTTACGTAGAGTATTAAGCACACCTTGAGTTTCACGTCCGCATTCGTCATTTTAATAACAAGCAATTTCATGAATATTATTCATAATTTAAGCCCTATTCTATTTCCATTAATTCTTAATAATTTTAATAATGATAAATACTTAAATAAATAAATAAGTTAATAATGGCGTCGCTTCAAGCATTCCTTAAAATTATATCCACATTTATTAATACTCAAAGTAATTTCATAATTATTATTTGCAATTTAAACCCCCCCATTAATTCAATTTTTATTTAACATCGCAAAGCATACATAATAAATAAGATTTTAATAACGGCATCGCATTATAAAATATTAAGCACTAATTAAATAGCACGCTCGCATTTATTATTGTAGTAATTTAAACTCAAGCTAAAATTAATGAAGCACCTAAAGTCATATTAAGATAATTTAACTTTAACTTAAATAATGATAAATATGCACAATAAATAAGATTTTAAATAATAGCGTTGCATTTATAAAAGCATTAAGTACTCTTTACAAATCATATCCGCATTTATTAATACTCAAAGAAATTTCATAAATATTATTTATAATTTAAACTCCTATTAAATAATAGCGTCGCATTTATAAAAGCATTAAGCAATCCTTAAATATCATATCCGCATTTAGCATTTAAGTAATTTAATAATAATTTAAAACCCCATTTATTTACCACTAATTAAAATCTAACACCTAAAACTAATGCCTAATACCATCAGCCCACCCTAAATTCGACCAGCCCACTACCCAAAGCCCAAAACCCGTTGACCCGCCCCAACTATCCTCAGCCTTTATCACCCCCACCCTCAATACAAAACAAAAAAAAATGAAAGAGAAAACCTAAAACGCAGGAACCCTAGAACACTAAACCAAAACCGCCGCACACCCCTCCCATCCGCAGCCTCCCCATAAATCTCCAATATACCAAAAATCCTTACCAAATCATACTTACCATAATAAAATTAGCAATGAATCACTCCAAATCTTCCAATTTACTGTTACAAACTTACCATAAACATTGCCATAAAAAATCACCAACGAATCTTGCAAAGAATCGTCCAAAATTACCGAAAATCATATCCGTAAAATACAACACGAAATCGATCCAAAATGGTAAAGAATCATTCGAAAATCGCAGCCTTAAAATCTTACCAAAATCAGAACCTCTAATCGCGACTATATATATAGCGATTTAGACATGAAGAAAGGGAGGGGGAGTAAGTTACTCAGCATCCAAAAAATTAGCATTCTAAGAGTAGGAAATTCGAAAAACCATGTTCTCAATCAGTCAAGAACCAACGGTTTTCGCAAAGCTTTCTTTTCCTTTCTATCGCATAAACCGCATTCTCCGAGTGGATCGACGACTTGATACGCTGTCTCGGTTCGCTGTCCGGAGAAGGTAAATTCATTCCTTTTAACATTCTGTTGTTCAATTCATGTTGCATGTTCCGTATACGTGTGTGTTTTCTTGGAAAATGGCATTTAAGCTTAATCTAGTCGTCGCTCGAAATCTGTAGTGATGTCGCGATGTATTGTGTGTCGTATGGAGTAATTATATGTTGTTGTGAACTGTCTGAACTCGTTTGAATGCTCAAAAGCATGTTTATTTGTCTGAGGATTATATTTGGTCGATTAAATGTCCTGTATTGTTCGTCATATCACCTAGTAATGGATTAAGCCCGGAAATAAATTAAGTAATGTTGGTATTGTCTCATATTTGTTGAAGTGCTAAATTACTTCAAGGATGTTTCCTTACCTTTCCGGTTACGTGCAAAAGAAATCTGAAACTGTTGAAACCTCCCATTGCTTTACCCACATCAATGAATAACTACATTTGTCCTCTTCTTGCTTGCTCTAGATTACCCAGTATCGGTCCGTATGTTTTAACTTAGTCATGTGTGTGCTTTATTTGAATACATTATTTGTATTTAGTTCAGTTTCTTCTTAAGTGTTTGATTATCTAAGCATGTGTCACGAGATCCTAGCAAACGACTATTTGCATCTATCCATGTATCCTAGGTGGCCACTGCCTATTTGTGAGTATTGTTTATCAGATATGAAATATACGAATGCTTAACTCATAATTGTATTACTCTAAAGGGAAATTGCTAAGCAGGGTTGCTCATGTCTTCCATATCCACAACCCTGCATACTTAAGATGATGTCCTCAAATGGTCACTAATCTTATTGTTTGTCTCATGTGTGTATTCAAATTGGTCATACATTTCCCTTTGCTTGCCTAAAAGTGTAATGCCTTAATGACAACATGTAGCATTTTAAGCCTTCTGCATTTAACCACCACCTGCCGGAGTATGCATATAACTTTAGTGTACTTACAGCATATTTGAGAACCCATATACTGCAGCAGGTCTTCAGGTATGCTGTGTATATTTTTGGGTATATTATTTGTTTACCTTAGCAATTACTATCTGTGTATGTGCTGATAAATTGGCTTTAATTATTGAGCTTGTCAAAGCCCACTGCTCCGTTTGAAGTCACACATAAGATGTCCAGAACCCATAAGTCTCGGTTTTTGCATGTGTGGGCTAAGCCCATTTAGTTATGGTATTGTTTACTTACTGGCTATTACATTTATGGCTAGGCCCATTCGGTTTACTTGCTGCATATTACATTTTCATGTAACTGCATCATTTTATTTATGGATTTGAACTACTCTATTTGCTGGTTGTCTAGTTGAATTATATGCTTTAGACTCTGATTTGATATTTTGGGCATATACTAATCCTTATATTTTCTTATTCTTTTAAATGAAATGCATCAGAGCGAAAATGAAGAGTCTCATGGCGAGACTCATCACAAGCTACAACAAATGAAGACCCGCATCTATGTGCATTTCTCTATCCGCATTGGAAATTCCAACCCGCTGACAAATTACATCGCCATTCTTCGAGTCCTCTTTTGATTCTCTACCCCGCCCCATTTATTTGTCGTAATTATTTGACTAACGCTACTCTAATTAGCAAGACACCTAGAATAGCTAAACTTTGAATCAATAACTTAGAAAGTAATTAAGTATTAGAAACTGGGCCTTCCCCTAGTTACTCATCTTGGGCTTCTTTAAATAGAGAAGGTGGTGGCTAGATTCACGTTCCCTTTCCATACTCATGCACATCTAGCTTTCTCCTAATAATTACAATTGCATATCTAATCATGAAGTTAATGCATAACAAAGAAATTGATTTTCTCATAAATTGACATTATAATTCATTTCATAATAAAATTATCTTCTTATTATCAATGGTAAAAAAATAGTATCTTTTATATTATACCTTGCATATGTTAATCAAAATTGATGAAATGCATATCTTTAGTAAATACATCAATTTTGCATCCTTTTTATATATACACACTTTAAACTTCACGTATATTTTTGTAGCATTAGTCTTATAAATCTTTGATAAAAAAATGCATTCTTTTATAAAGTTCTTGCAGCATCCCTTTAAACACGTATTTTCTCTAGCATAATAATCAACCTAGGTTTGGCAGGACAACCGCAAGTTAGCGGATCTTAGAGGATGCTTAATCCCTTCCCTCTAGATTAATAAAGAAACCTTACCCAGAATCTCACACTAGTTTTGTAGACCATTAAGATAGAGTTAATGTCGATTTTAACCTAGTTGACATTTAGGTGTCCTAATTCACCCAAACTAATTAGGCGGCGACTCCGCGAACCCTTAGCACTTTTAGCACCTCTTTGAATCCCTTTAGCATTTTTAGCACACTTTTAGCTTTATATTATTTTTTCTAACATTTCTAAGATGGAGTTAGAATAATGTCGCGGTCGAAAAATGGCGTGACAACTGATACGAGAGAAGGAGTATCCACACTCGTATCCTGAATATGAGCTAGGTACGCCAAACACCCCTTATCTACTAGCTTCCTAACCTAAATGAAAGAAATAATCTTCTTAGGAGCGGGGCTGGGAGCGCCTCTACACTCTAACCTCGGAAGACTAGGCATCACTAGAGTGACTGTCTTGGCATGACAATCCAGAATTATGTTGTACGGTGATAACCAATCCATCCCGAGAATAATATTAAAATCAACATGTCTAATATGACCAAGTCTACCCAAGTATCATAACCCATAAAAGTAACTAAGTCACCTCCTCAACAAGATGATGCTTTCATTGCACTTTCACATAAGCTATCTCCTTAGACCTTAATTTTCTCGTGCAAAATAGCCATAGGCTCCTCCTCGAACTCCAAATTTTGATCAAGCAATACGGAGTCCAACTAGATGATATTAGAACTATTGGGATGATACTTCTTCAACATAGATATATGGAAAATCAGATGAACACCTAAAAGGCCTGGTGGTAGAGCCAACTCATATGCCACATCTCCAACCCTATGAAGAATCTCAAAAGGCCCGATATTCCTCGGACTCAACTTCCCTCTCTGAACAAACCTCATCATACTCTTCATGGGTGATAACTTTAAAAGAACACCATCTCCAACCATAAACTCCATATCTCAGACCTTTCGATCCACATATTCTTCTGCTTGCTCTGAGTTGCCAAGAGCTTGTCCTGGATCACTTTCACCTTCTCCAAGGAATCCCTCGATAAATCGGTACCCCAAGGTCGAACCTCAAACGTATCAAACTCAATCGGAGAGTGACACCTCCTACCATATAAAACCTCAAATGTCAATAATGAAGTGATAACTATTATTGTACGTAAACTTCGCTAAAGGTAAGAATTGTTCCCATGACCACCAAAATCAATCACGCAGGCTCGTAACATATCCTCCACAATCTGAATGGTTTGGTCGGACTGACCGTCCATCTGAGGGTGAAATGTTATACTAAGATTCAAGCGAGTACCCAACTTTTTTTGCAAAGTCTGCCAGAATATAAGAAGTAAACTAAGTACCCGGTCTGAATGATAGTAATTGGGACACCATGAAGATTAACAATCTCACAAATATAAATCTTAGCCAACTTCTCAGAATTGTAAGTCATCTGGATAAGAAAGAAATGCGTGGACTTGGTCAACCTATCAACAATGACCCAAATAGCTCAAACTTGCCCAAAGTGTTGGGCAACCTAACAACGGAATCCATGATAATCCTCTCCTACTTCCATTCAAGAATGGGCATTATTTGAGACACACCAAAGAGTCGTTGGTTCTCATACTTGACATGCTAACAATTCTGACACCGAGTCATAATCTCCAGAATGTGTCTCTTCATCCTCCCCCACTAATAGTGCTACTTCAAGTGACGGTACATCTTTGTAGTACCTAGATGAATCAAATATCTAAAGCTATGAGCCTCCTCTATAATCAATCTAGTAAACTCACCAACTCGAGGAACACACACTCTACCCTTGATCTTCAACACCCCTTTACTATCAATCATAGCCTCATTGTCTCCACTATTTATCATATTGTCTCTGGTTTTGAATAGCTTCACATTATCACACTGGTAGGTCTTGATATGCTCCAAAAGAGATGACCTCACCTCAACATAAGCCAAAATCTTATCCGAATTCAAAATATCAAGCCTCACAAAACGGTTAGCTAATTACTGAGCATCTAATTCCAAAGGACATTCAGAAACAATCAAGTGAGCTAAACTCCCTATACTCACTAAGCATCTGCAAACACATTGGCCTTGCATGGATGATACAAAATAGTCATGTCATAATCTTTTAGCAATTACATCTACCGATGTTGTCTAGAATATAAATCTCTCTAATTGAAGATGCGTTGAAGACTGTGATGGTCGGTATACACCTCATAATGAACTCCATAAAGGTAATGCCTTAAAATCTTCAACGCAAATATAGCATCCCCTAACTCTAGATAATGAATAGGGTAATTCTTCTCGTGCACGTAAAATTGCCTCAATGCAAAAGCTATAACCTTACCCTTATGCATCAACACACAACCCAATAAAATCCTCTAAACATCACAGTACACTGTAAAGTCCTTCCCCTCCACCAGAAGGGATAAAATCGGGGTTATGATAAAAATGACTTAAGCTTTTGAAAGCTCTCCTCACACACATCAGACCACTGGAAAGGCACATCATTCTGAGTCAAACGCATCACATGAAAAGCAATAGAAGAGAATCCTTTGATGAACCGATGATAGTAGCTAGCGAGACCCATGAAAATCTGAATCTCTGTCACTGAGGTAGGTCTAGGTCAGTCCCTAACTGACTCTATCTTCTTAGGATAAACCATAATCCCGTTCTTAGACACCACGTGTCCCAGAAATGCCACTAAGCTCAGCCAAAACTCACACTTTGAGAACTTAACATACAACTTCTTCTCCTTTAATATCCCAAGAACCACTCTCAAATGCTTCTCATGGTCCTCCCGACTCTTTGAATAGATCAAAATGTCATCAATGAAGACAATCATAAAAAATCTATACACGGGTTAAATATCCCATTCATCAAATCACCAAAAACTCATAATGACTATAACGTGTGTCTTGGGAACATCCTCAACCCGAATCTTTAACTGATGATACGCGGACCTCAAATCAATCTTCGAAAACACAGAAGCACCTTGAAGCTAATCAAACAGGTCATCAATACGAGAGATCAAATACTTGATTCTGATAGTGACCTTGGTCAACTGTCTATAATCAATGCACATATGCATGGTGGCATCCTTTTTCTTCACAAATAACACAGGAGCACCTCAATGAGACACACTCGATCGAATAAAACCCTTAATCAACAAGTCTTGAAGTTTCTCATTCAACTCCCTCAACTTTGCTGGAGCCATGCAATACAGATGAATAGAAATGGGTCTAGTACCCGACTCGAAATTAATGTAGAAGACAATATATCTATCTGGCGGCATACCCGGTAAATCTGACGGAAAGACCTCGACAAACTTATTAACTACCGAAACTGATTTGAATGAAGGAGTATCAACACTCGTATCTTGAATATGAAATAGGTACGCCAAACAACCCTTATCCACCAGCTTCCTATCCTAAATAAAAGAAATAATCTTCTTAGGAGAAGGGCTGAGAGCGCCTCTACACTCTTAACCTCGAAAGACTAGACATCACTAGAGTGACTGTCTTGGCATGACAATCCAAAATTATATGGTATGGTGACAACCAATTGATTAAACATATCACACCGCATATCCAAATCACCAGAAAAATAGGCCGACACATATGAGAATGTAGACCTTAGATCAAATACCAATGTAATAGACTGATGACATACTGCGATGATATCTGTGATAACCACATATGATGCCTCAACCTCTAGCCTACTAGGGAAAGCATAAAAATGAGTGTGTCCTCTATCGAATTGATTACCCTGATGGCCACCTCGGCCTAAATGAGCTCCATCTCTACTCGTTTGAGATCCACCATGTCTAGTTTGATAGCCACCATAACCTAACTGGGAACCCCCTTTGCTAGACTGTCCGCCACTTCTAGATGGCTGTGTTGGGGTCCTAGGTTCTAAGATCAACCTAGTCTAAGCATGGGACAATCCCTCTTGAAATGTCTAACCTCTCCACAAATATAACAAGTCCTGGCCACTGAGGGCTGTTGAATAAAGATAGAAGAACCTAAGTGACCACCATTGTTAGAATACCGAGACTAAGTGCCCTTGGATGTCTTGCCCCTACTATAACTGCTCTACCCCATGAAAGTACCATTTATAATATGGAGGACTACCTGAACCAGGTGACTAGAATGTGACTGCTGAAATATACTATGTTGTCCATACCCATGAGAAATAGACCCATTGTACTATATATATCGACATATCCTCTTATCGAACTCATGTTTAGGAAACTTGCTCCTAACATGCTCAACCATCCTCGCAATCTCAACCACTATCTCGAATGAAGCCCCAATGGCTACCAACTGTAATGTAGCCAACTAAAGAGAAATACTTAACCCTTTCACAAAATATATGACTCTCTCAGCCTCTGTAGGCAGCAATGACGCTACATAGCGCGATATGACATGTAATCTAGTCTCGTAATCAGTAACTATACCCCTCTGCTTAATCCTTTAGAACTTATCACACTTGCTCAGACGCAAGCTAAGAGGCACATACTTATCTAGAAAGATTTAATAAAACCTGACCCAAGATAGTTGAGGTGACCCCACTGGCCGACAATCAACATAGGCCCTTCATCATTGCTTCACATCCCCCATAAGTTGAAGAGTAACAAAACAAACCCCGCGTGACTCGACGATACCCAACGTGTACAACCTCTCATAGTAGCTTTCAATAAACTCATACCATCATCCTCAGGTTCTCTATAGAATATGTGAGGCTTCATATTGGAAAAGTTCTCCCATATCTTCCACTCATCGCAAGTTATAACAGTCCCTGTAATCAGTCGGGGACCATACCTGGTTACCTAAATCTTATCAATACTGGGAGCCAACATAGAAGCTGGCTAAACCCCTAGAGTACAAAACTCGAGAGTCTATCCCTCTCCCACTTAGGTATGTGTAACGACCCGACCCCGGACTGCGACTGGTGCCCTACCTGGGCACCCCGTTTAGGTATACATCAGAGAATAGCAGCGGAACATACACAACACATAAACATGTTTTGACAATAAACATCACAGGCTAGCCGATAAGGCCGCCTTCCATAAAATATACATAACCAAAAGTAAGCGATAACTCTGTTCTTACCCCAAACCACAAATGTGACTACGGGCACTCAGGAATAACAAGCGTGGCGGGACGGGGCCGCCATACCACGAATGTACATAATATCCACAACATCGGGAAAACTGTACTAGGCAAGCCTCGGAGAAATGGAGCTTCCGACACGATCGATGATCCTAAGAATGAGGATCCACCACCTTACCACTACTGCGGAATGAGCGCGGCCAGAGAAAGGGGTCGACACAATATGTACCAAGTATGTAAAACTGGAAAAATACTGTAAATACATCATAAGTATAAAAATAAAACTGGAGACATGTATGATAATCAATTTACAGTACACTGTGCCTTACAAACAATGAGAGCAACAAGTATAAACTTTACTGCATAAAAATAGGAGGCTCATGATCAAAGTAGGGTCATCCGCCCGTAGTATCATTAAGCGATCCTACTCCTGGGACTATTTCACCCGCATAGGTCCTACGGACCCGCAATGGAGCGATGCGCTCCGCATGAGACTATTTCACCCGCACAGGCCCGGTGGGCCCGCAATGAGTACAAACGCCGCACTCGCATCATGGGTAGCAAATCCATGGAATTAGTACTAACCCGGGGCTTTACCCCGTAATAATAACTTAAACTAGCACAACCGGCTATCATACATAACATAAGCGCTACCGGCTTATCATAACATAAGCAAGTTAAGAAATCCCCTAACTTCTTATTAACATTATTATTATACCCTCTCATTTTAGTTTACTTAAGGCACTAACATGTCATTTTAAAAATCCGGGAATTAACCCAAAGTACTCCGTACTTCTATTCTTTTAAAATGACTCTTTTCATATAAAATTCCCGAGATACTAATAACCATAGTATCAAGTTGTATCTATTTTTCAAGACAAGTCACAAATACCTTTTAGAATATACATTTATAGGTTTCTAAATCAAGTGACTTCTTTCTTTTAAAACCTTAGGCAATTAATGCCTTCAAATCAATTTGCCTTATATTATTTCAAGTCATTTATTATACTTACATTACTTAGAGTAAACCACTCTTTTTAACTTTTCATAAAGCTATTATAACCAACTTCCCATAAAGTCGTTATATTAACTTTATACTTTAGGCAATTACATTCTTCCTTATATCCAAGGGACTTATACTTTTAAAACGAAACAAGTATCATGTACTTTAAAACACTTCAAGTCCCTTAACTTTGAAAACTAAGACATCCTTACTACTTTTAAACAAGTGAGTTAATCCCCTAACTCAACCGACTTGGACATTCTTAAAACAAGTAAAGGAAATCAAAGTTTTGTACGTCTACCATACTATATAAGTACAACTATTCATGCTCAAGAGATAGGAAAGTTCCACATACCTCTTCGGGTCAAACCAATTGCCAAGTCCAATATACCGCACGTAGTATGTTAACCTATAATGAGCATAATACGCCTATTAACCTCATACTTCAAACGTAGAATATTATAAGTGCAAAGTCACTAAATTCTACGAAAAATCGGACATCACTTCCTTTGTTTCTACATACTTTACCACCTTTTTCAAGGCCCGAATTCAATAATCAAACACGCCATATTTAAGGCCCAACAATGTAGTTAACAATAGGGGATTACACGCCTATAAGACGTGTAAAATTCCGCCCCACAATTGATATCAAAGTAGTACAAACTACAAGGTCAATTCGGCAACTTTGAGGTATAACAACACAAATTCTTATCCAATTCCTTTTCAATCCAAGTTGTTTAGTATAACATGATATCAAGCCGCAATCGATTATAACTACTACAAGCTTCAAGTAAGTAACATGCGACGATTCTAATTAACGACCAAATTGTAATCCAACTTCAAATGGCTAAAATGTCATTTCGGATTCTAGGCTTCAACTATCCATAACACTTATAAATCTTCAACACAATATACTTCATGCTAGTAAAAATGTAAGGCTACAACAATATGAAATCTTATAACACTTTAAGAGAACAAGATTGTTACCTCAACGAGCCTAGTCCAACTTCAAATCTGAAGTCGCTCCCTAGCAACTTAGAGCCTCTTCTTGACACTTCAATCCGCCACTTGAGACCCTTAGAATATCACAAACAACTTTCCTTTAATCTTCCAATTAAAACCTAGGAAAGCAACTAGGTTTTCACCTTGCGACTAATACGAAAACGCTATTTTTCCGGAATCTTTCTATTGAGATACCCTTACAATACCCTCATGAACCTTGGTTTAAAGTGTGGAGCTTATTGGACAACAAACAAATTTTTTTCTCTTTTCTAGTTCTTGAACCCGAGAGCCTCTCCCTTTGTTCAACCAATTTTCTTGAAATTTTTCTAAGTGTGGAAGCTTGTCTCACTACTAGTACTACTATATAGTAACATGGAGGGTCAAGATTTGTACAAATGTGTGGCTTGGATGAAATTCTCTTAAATATCAAGCTAAGTGGCCCCATTGACTAAGTCAATTATATCAAGCTCTAGACTTTGCAAGACTTGGTCATCTTAATTTATGGTCAAATGACCATCAAGTCCATGTCATTTTCATCTAAGACCACTTAAGGGGGTGACACATGTCGCCCTCCCATTCGTCACAATATTTCGTTTTCTGACAATTTCATAATTCCGATAAATTTTTACTAGTCTCAAATCTTAACATTTGGGATTCTTACGTACGTTCTTAAAACATGTCCTGTACTTACGGGGTGTAACATTCTTCCCCCCTTAGAAACATTCGTCCCTGAATGTTCTTTCGGAGTCAAACTTATAATTAGCGACATAGTTTCCTTTCACAACCCCGACATACCAATAATGCCACATATGACCACATAATAGCACTTAAGCAAAAATACTTCAATTAAAACTAGACAAGTAAGGGAAAATGAATTACCTGAAGGTGTAGGGAATAAGTGAGGATACTTCCTCAACATGTCCTCCTCCGCTTCCCAAGTCATCTCCTCCCTATTATCATTCCGCCACAAGACTTTGACGGAAGCCACATCATCGTTAGTCGCGATCGACACGGAGATCGAGTATCGTTATGGGACTCTCCTCATACGATAACCCCTCTGTCACCTGGACCTCACTAGCTGGGAAAACTCTCGATGGATATCTGATACACCTCCACAACATAGAAACATGGAAGACTGGATGTACCGCCTCTAATTCTGATGGCAGATCCAACTCATAGGCAACCTTTCCTACTCTACGGATGATCTGGTAGGGCCCAATGTACCTTGGGCTAAGTTTCCCCTTCTTTCCGAATCTCATCACACCCTTCATGGGCGATACCTTCAAGAAGACCCAATCGTCTACCTGAAACTCCAAATGTCGACGTCGATTATCTGCATAAGACTTGCGACTACGAGCCGCTATGATCTCTCCTGGATAAGCTTCACCTTATCCACAGCCTGCTGAATCAAGTCTGGGCCAACTAACTGCACCTCGCCCACGTCGAACCAACCAATCAGCGACCTACATTTCCGCCCATACAAAGCCTCATATGGCGCCATCTGTATACTAGAATGGTAGTTGTTGTTATAATCAAACTCCACAAGAGGCAAATGATCCTCCCAGCTACCCCTGAAATCGATCACACAGGCTCGCAGCATATTCTCAAGTGTCTGGATAGTACGCTCTGCCTGTCCGTCGGTCTGAGGATGAAACGCGGTACTGAGACTCACCTGTGTCCCTAGCCCCTTCTGGAAAGACCTCCAGAAGTTAGCCGTAAATTGGGCCCTGCATGCGATATAATCGATATAGGGACTCGTGCGATCTCACAATCTCACGATATACAACGGCATAATCCTCAGAATCGTAGTCTCGATGGAAGAAAGTGGGCTGATTTCGTCAGCCTGTCAACAATAACCCAGATGGAGTCATACTTCCTCTGAGTACGAGGTAACCCTGTAACAAAGTCCATGTTGATCACCTCCCACTTCCATGTTGGAATATCAATAGCCTGTAATAGCCCACTAGGCCTCTGGTGCTCAACCTTGACCTGCTGGCAATTAGGACACTGTGCAACAAAACCTGCCACGTTCCTCTTCAGGCCATCCCACCAATACACACACCTGAGGTCATGGTACATCTTAGTCGACCCCGAATGAATAGAATACCGAGCACTGTGTGCCTCCCCCAGAATTTGCTGACGAAGTCCTGCCACATCGGGAACACACAACTGGCCCTCAAATCTTAGCACCCCATCAGGCGCTACCTCGAATAGACTCTTCTCCTCCCGAAGAGCTGCATCTCGATACTGTACCAACACTGGGTCCTCATAGTGTCGCCTCTTCACCTCATCAACGATGGAAGACTCGGCAACCTCACGAACCCGTACCCCACTATCATCGGTATCGATCAATTGAACTCCAAGGCTCGCTAGCTGATGGATCTGACGGACCATGTCCTGTCTCTCTGGCTGCACCTCTGACAGACTCCCCATCGATCTACGACTCAAAGCATTTGCAACCACGTTGGATTTTCCTGGATGGTATAGGATGTCAACATCATAATCTTTCAATAACTCTAACCACCGTCTCTGCCGCAAGTTCAGCTCCCTCTGCCTAAAGAACTGGAGGCTCTTGTGGTCTGTATAAATATCCACATGAACCCCATATAAATAATGTCTCCAAATCTTCAAGGCATGAATAACTGCGGCCAACTCTAAGTCGTGGGTAGGGTAATTCCTCTCATGCTTCCGTAACTGCCGGGAAGCATAGGCTATAACTTTGACGTGCTGCATCAATACGCACCCTAGACCGATACCCGAGGCATCACAATAAATCACGTATCCCTCAGGAAGAGTAAGAACTGGAGCCGTCGTCAACTTTTCCTTGATGGCGGAAGCCCTTCTCATGACCTCGTCGCTGGAACATATTTGCTACGAGTCGACTGAGTCAGCGGTCGCGATATCGAAGCAACCGCTCCAAACCTACGATAATAACTCGCCACTTCTAAGAAAGCGCGCGCCGGTCGGAGTAGTAGGTCTCGCCAAGACTGCGCTTCGATCTTTGCCGCATCCACGAACACCGTCGGCCAGATAATGTGCCCAGAATGCCACGAGGCTAACCAAAACTCACACTTGGAGAACTTGGCGAACAATCTGCGGCCCGGAGGACCCTAAGCTGTCGCCGAGTGATCTGCGTGCTACGCTGCATGCGAATAAACGGGATGTCATCAATGAATACTATAACAAATGTATCCAAAATGGCTTGAACACGGTTCATCAAATCCATAAATACCATTGAGCGTTGGTGGCCGAAAGACATCACGAACTCATAGTGCCCATCGGGTCCCGAATGTAGTCTTTGGGATATTCGCCTCTCTAACTCGCACTTTGATGATAACGATCGCAGTCTATCTTGGAGAAACACCTCGCACCCTGCAACTGGTCAAACAAATCATCAATCCTGGGGAGGGGGTATCTATTCTTGATGGTTATCTTATTCAACTGCATGTAATCAACACACATACGCAGCGTCCCATCCTTCTTCTTCACAAACAAAATCGGCGCTCCCCAGGAAGAAACAATAGGCCTGATAAAGTCTTTTTCCAGAAAATCTTTCAGCTGGTCCTTCAGCTCCCTCAACTCAGCAGGTGCCATCCTGTATGGCGGAATAGATATAGGTCGAGTGTCTGGCAACATATCAATACAGAACTCAATCTCCCTCTCAGGAGGGATACCCGGGAGATCGTCTGGGAACACATCCGAAACTCCCAACCACCGGCGATGAAGCGACACCTCAGCCTCTGTATCGAATACCCGAACCAAATGATAGATGTATCCTTTCTGCACCATCTTCCTGGCCTTGAGGTAAGAAATAAACCTACCCCTCGGCGACGCTGTGTTGCCCTTCCACTCGATAACTGGCTCGCGAAGCGAACCGGACCAAACTGTCTCTACAGTTAACGTTGGCATAATAAGAAGCCAACCAGTCCATACCCATAATGACATCAAAATCTGTCATCTCCAACTCTATCAAGTCTGCTAGGGTCTGACGACTGTAAATAAACACCGGACAACCTTTGTACACCCGCTCAGCTAATACCGAATCACCCACTGGCGTAGCTACCTCAAAAGGCTCTATCGACATTGGCTCTATCCCGATTCTACCAGCAATAAGAGAGGACACATATGACAAGGTAGAACATGGATCTATCAAGGCATAAACGTCACAGCATGAAATCAATAATGTACCTGTGACGGCGTCAGGGGAAGCCTCCTGATCCTGGCGGCTGGCTAAGGAATATATGCAGTTCTGCGGACCGCTAAATCGGGACCCACCACGCGACCTCTGTCGCGGCTGCGATCGTGAACACCACGCCTCGGGCGCATAACCACATAAGAAGAGGAAGACCCAAAGAATCGATCTCGGTGAACCATACCACACATGCTGCCTGCAGTGGACAATCTCTCTTCAAATGGCCTGCGCCACAAGAGTAACAAGCTCACGGAGGAACACGACACCCGCGATGGGAATCACCACATCGACCACACCGGTATAGGTGGCCTCATCGACTGGAACCCGGCCTCCGGGAACCGCCGTGAGCCCTGTCCGCCTGAATGACCCGACGATCAAACCTCCCGCGTAAAACCAGGAAGGAGCACTGCTCGGTGAAATGTGGACTGGCTCGCGAGTTTGTCGCCTCGAAAATCACCCCGAGACCTGCCCCGCCTCTTGGTGGCTCGTCTAGCCGATCCTCTCTCTCTCGCCTCTATCCCTGCGCATACGCTGCATCCCGGCAATATCCATACCAGGTGAAGGGCGGCTACCCAAGATGCAATCATATGACGGTCAAGCCCTATCACATAGCGATGAACTCTGTCTGCCATGTCAGCTACAATGGTAAGCGCATACCTGGCCAATGAGTCAAACTCCAGGTTGTACTCTCTGATAGTCCTCCCATTCTGCCTCAATGTCAAGAATCTATCCACGCGGGCTCTCCTCATCTCAGGAGGAAAAAAATGATCCAGGAAGGCCTCTGTGAACTCCTCCCAAACAGCTGGAAGAGCACCCTCACCTCTCGACAACTCCCATGACTCAAACCAGTTCAACGCAATATCGTGTAACCGGTAAGAGGCTAGAATAACTGACTTTGTCTCCGAGGCCCTAAGCACCTGCATAGTCCGCTGTAACTGCCGAATAAACTCCTGCGGATCCTCCTCAGACCTCGAGCCATAGAACTAGGGTGGATGACAACCCAGAAAATCCCGAATCCGTAAACTGTCGGCTCTAGGGTTAGCTACCTGCTCCTGTCGGCGCTGCCCTGCCACTATCTTTGGTCAATAACCGGACCGCTCTCGTAATCTCTATACTCGGCCTGTGGGCTCGAGGCTCGGTACGGAACCTCGGAAGCTCTTGCCGCCTCGGCTCATATCTTGCGGCGTGGTGAACTCGCCGACCGCCTGACCTCGTGCATAGTGCGTGCTCGAGTCCTAGTAACCCTCTGCGTCGCCAGCCTCCGCTTCTTGCCTTGCCTCTGGGCCTCGGTCGCGCCTGGAGGCATAATCGATACATAAGAATAGGTCGGAGAAGATTCAACCTAATAAGACGGCTCTCTTGCGATCTCGCAGAGAGAAGAATGAAACCAATCCTAAATGTCCTGCAGCCTCCTGACTATAGATGTGGTGCACAACACACCGATAATCAAGACTCTACTAGACACGGTCTGTAGACACTTTCCGAGGACTAACTGCTCTGATACCACTTTTGTCACGACCCGACCCCGGACCGCGACTGGTGCCCTACCTGGGCACCCCATTTAAGTATACATCAGAGAATAGAAGCGGAACATACACAACACATAAACATGTTTAGACAATAAACATCACAGGCTAGCCGATAAGGCCGCATTCCATAAAATATACATAACCAAAAGTGAAACAGTACAACTCTGTTCTTACAGCCCAAACCACAAATGTGACTACAGACCTCTAGGAATAACAACAGTGGCAGGACAGGGCCCCGCCATACCCCTGAATGTACATAATATCCACAACATCAAGGAAAACCGTACCAAAAGGCAAGCCTCCGGAGAAATGGAGCTTCCGACACCTGATCAGTGATCCTAAGAATGAGGATCCACTACCGCTACCCTACATGCGGCATTTAACGGCCCAGGAAAGGGGGCGATGCTGATATGTACCAAGTATGTAAAACTGGAAAAATACTGTAAATACATCATAAGTCTAAAAATAAAGCTGGAGACATGTATGATAATCAATTTACAGTACACTGTGCCTTACTAACAATGAGAGCAACAAGTATAAACTTTACTGCATAAAAATAGGAGGCTCATGATCAAAGTAGGGTCATCCCCCCGTAGTATCATTAAGCAATCCTACTCCTGGGACTATTTCACCCGCATAGGTCCTATGGACATGATGAAGCGATGCGCTCGCGTGAGACTATTTCACCCGCGACAGACTATTTCACCCGCTTGGGCGGTGGGCCATGATGAGTACAAACGCCGCTCGCGTCACGGGTAGCAAATCCATGGAATTAATAGTAACACAGGGCTTTACCCGGTAAGAATAACTTAAACTAGCACAACCTGGCTATCATACATAACATAAAGCGCTAGAACATCATAACATAAGCAAGTTAAGAAATCCCCAACTTCTTATTAACATTATTATTATACCTCTCATTTTAGTTTACTTAAAGCACTAACATGTCATTTTAAAAATCAGGAATTAACGAAGTACTCGCACTTCTATTCTTTTAAAATGACTCTTTTCATATAAAATTCCCGAGATACTAATAACCATAGTATCAAGTTGTATCTATTTTTCAAGACAAGTCACAAATACCTTTTAGAATATACATTTATAGGTTTCTAAATCAAGTGACTTCTTTCTTTTAAAACCTTAGGCAATTAATGCCTTCAAATCAATT
This sequence comes from Przewalskia tangutica, assembly GCA_029844215.1. NCBI lineage: Eukaryota > Viridiplantae > Streptophyta > Magnoliopsida > Solanales > Solanaceae > Przewalskia > Przewalskia tangutica. The sequence goes on from CM056729.1 coordinate 97,428,846, forward strand.
TGCCTTATATTATTTCAAGTCATTTATTATACTTACATTACTTAGAGTAAACCACTCTTTTTTAACTTTTCATAAAGATATTATAACCAACTTCCCATAAAGTCGTTATATTAACTTTATACTTTAGGCAATTACATTCTTCCTTATATCCAAGGGACTTATACTTTTAAAACGAAACAAGTATCATGTACTTTAAAACACTTCAAGTCCCTTAACTTTGAAAACTAAGACATCCTTACTACTTTTAAACAAGTGAGTTAATCCCCTAACTCAACCGACTTGGACATTCTTAAAACAAGTAAAGGATATCAAAGTTTTGTACGTCTACCGTACTATATAAGTACAACTATTTATGCTCAAGAGATAGGAAAGTTCCACATACCTCTTCGGGTCAAACCACTTGCCAAGTCCAATATACCGCACGTAGTATATCAACCTATAATGACCATAATACGCCTATTAACCTCTTACTTCAAACGTAGAATATTATAAGTGCAAAGTCACTAAATTCTACGGAAAATCGGACAGCACTTCCTTTGTTTCTACATACTTTACCACCTTTTTCAAGGCCTGAATTCAATAACCAAACACGCCACATTTAAGGCCCAACAATGTAGTTAACAATAGGGGATTACACGCCTATAAGACGTGTAAAATTCCGCCCCACAATTGATATCAAACTAGTACAAACTACAAGGTCAATTCGGCAACTTTGAGGTATAACAACACAAATTCTTATCCAATTCCTTTTCAATCCAAGTTGTTTAGTATAACATGATATCAAGCCGCAATCGATTATAACTACTACAAGCTTCAAGTAAGTAACATGAGACGATTCTAATTAACGACCAAATTGTAATCCAACTTCAAATGGCTAAAATGTCATTTCGGATTCTAGGCTTCAACTATCCATAACACTTATAAATCTTCAACACAATATACTTCATGCTAGTAAAAATGTAAGGCTACAACAATATGAAATCTTATAACACTTTAAGATAACAAGATTGTTACCTCAACGAGCCTTAGTCCAACTTCAAATCCGAAGTCGCTCCCTAGCAACGTAGAGCCTCTTCTTGACACTTCAATCCACCACTTGAGACCCTTAGAATATCACAAACAACTTTTCTTTAATCTTCCAATCAAAACCTAGGAAAGCAACTAGGTTTTCACCTTGCGACTAATACGAAAACGCTATTTTTCCGGGATCTTTCTATTGAGATACCCTTACAATACCCTCATGAACCTTGGTTTAAAGTGTGGAGCTTATTGGACAACAAACAAATTTTTTTCTCTTTTCTAGTTCTTGAACCCGAGAGCCTCTCCCTTTGTTCATCCAATTTTCTTGAAATTTTTCTAAGTGTGGAAGCTTGTCTCACTACTAGTACTACTATATAGTAACATGGAGGGTCAAGATTTGCACAAATGTGTTTGGTTGGATGAAATTCTCTTAAATATCGAGCTAAGTGGCCCCATTGACTAAGTCAATTATATCAAGCTCTAGACTTTGCAAGACTTGGTCATCTTAATTTATGGTCAAATGACCATCAAGTCCATGCCATTTTCGTCCAAGACCACTTAAGGGGGTGACACGTGTCGCCCTCCCATTCGTCACAATATTTCGTTTTCTGACAATTTCATAATTCCGATAAATTTTTACTAGTCTCAAATCTTAACATTTGGGATTCTTACGTACGTTCTTAAAACATGTCCTGTACTTACGGGGTGTAACAGTATGTGACCCACTTGAAATAGTCGGATGTACGCCCCTGAGGCACACTCAACAACCTAACTAAAGTCTAATCGACTCCCCGTGCTCTACCCCTCACCGATGCAGCTCCTCGAGCTCTACCTTATCCCCTACTGCAACCTCTACCATGACCGCACACTATATGTGTAGGTGTTAGTGCCTCGTCTCTCGCTTCATGGGCACGAATCCTCACCATATGTGAGATGAATAGGAAATAAAGGTCAAATATCAATTTGATTAATATTAGCACGAAAGGAATGAAGAAGTGAGGTTTTCTAAATATCCCATAGCCTCTCGAAGATAAGTATGAATATCTCTGCACCGATCCACAAAACTCTACTAAATATCACTTTTTTATTTAAGACCGTTTAACCTAAAACTCTGATACCAATTTCGTCACGAGCCTTTTTAAGAATTGGGTGGCGCCTACACTTTTACAAGTAGGTAAACCACACCTAATCACAATTAACAAGATTTAAGAAAAAATGCGGATATGTAATAAAATACTTAAACAATTTACGATTATAATATAAATGCGGAATATAATTCTGAAAGCAAATATAATCCCTTAATGATCTAGTCAATGATATAAGAGCTCTAAATCAAATACAGAGTCTGATAAAAAGGAAAGTATCATAGTCTAAATGTTTGACATGTCTCTTGAATATAATACAAAGACACAATAAGATAGGAGCTTCCAAGGGTATGTCGGAAGGTAACACCTCACCTTGAAGTCTCGAACTCCACCGGCTCAAACTCAACCACGTAGTCCTAAACTGGTAGAAGGAGTGGTATCTGCATTAAAAAAGAATGCAGTAAGTGTATTATGAGTACACAACGTACCCTCATAGACATCATAGTATAACAATGATGAAATATACACAAAAAGAGATAAATATCGAGTTGACACGAACAAGTCCTATACTAGGCAGTTCAATAATTCAATTAAGTCATGTTGTTCAAGTAAATGTTCACAACAATAACAAGCCACTTATTTCATATACGACCTCATATTCATAAGAGTTATTCCATTTCTAAATAGGTTCAATAGCCATGTTCAAGTACTTAATGATCAACTCTAACTCTTCATTTATCCAGAAATCAGTCAAGTCGTCAATTACCAATCTAACACTTAATTCATCAATAAATAATCAATGCAATGAAGTATGTATAATATGAATGCAATGCATATATCATGTACATTTCATCTTTTAGTATACATGCGTTCAAATTCTATGAATAACACACCTATGGGGGACCCGTGAAGTCCATATACTCCTTCGGAATTTCCCATTTGAGCCCAACTCTTGGATGAATAATAATAACCATTGCAGGTGTGCAACCCATTCCCCCGCATATCGTCATCATCATCTCAATGTTTCCATAATCGCATAAACCCCTTACCTTTCCAGTCTCTTGGACCCACAACAATTCCATACCACTTTAATATCAATATCATCAAAACTATGAATGTATAAATGCAAGTGACAACACAAGGTAATAAATCATGATGTAACGAGATGCAACAAAGTATAGAGATGAATATCACATGCTTTCAAGAATTCAATAACATATAATCCAAGTACAATCATGATATCATATCAAAACATGTGTGATGAATAAGCATAACAATAGTAAATATGGCAACAAGCCCACATAATGACGACAAACCCAATCAATCAGTAGTCAGAATCAGCTCGGGGCTAATTCCCTAAACCCATTATCATAGTTCAACACTGGTCTCATTCAAATGTTCATCACAACTATATGAATGGAACCTCAAACCACGACCAATACCCCATCAACGTTTATAACTAATTACATACTTCTATTAGAGTCTAGTGAAAGTAAACTGTAGACTGCCTCTACGCTGAGCAGAAGCCTCGAACGATCAATCCCCCACGCAAGCCTTGCCCTTACGGAGTGCCATATAGTAATCAAAGTCTAACACGCGTATATTATATATTAAAATCGAGCTATCACATAATACAAGGACGTAGTCCTTAAACATACAAAGACTTCCAAACTAATCCCGGGCCCGCTGCGTCAAGATCCAAACTTTATTATCCAAAAAACATCAATATATATTAACTAATCATATTCTTAAGTTAGTTGAAGAACTAACCCTAATTGACCCCTCAAATGCACAATTCAAGAAAGCCCCAATTCATAAACCGTAGAATTTTTCCCAATTTAAAAAAGGCTCTATAATCAAATTAAATGATACAACATGATCGTAAATCATAATCCAATACCAATCTACAATATCAAGACAAACCAACCCAATTACACCCTTAAATCAAGATTTCACCCCTCTTATTCTCATATGTACACTAGACCTCGTTTTCCACAATTTACATACATCATTCAATACTTAATTCATGAAACATAACCACAAGAGTGAAAAATCTAGCCAAAACCTCCAAGAATCCTCCTTAGACAACTCTAGAACTGAGGAGAATATATTTTGGGAAAGTGATTCCACCTAAGGAATTTTATTGACTTACCAGATACAACAATTCCATCCCCGTGGACTAGACTCCATAAGTGCGGTCTCGCTTCCGCGTAAGAATACCTCGCTGGGGCGCACTTGATAACTCACCCCATCACCGAAGCGAACAAAATTCCGTAGAGGCACATTTACCTCTGTGAGAGAACCTCCGCTGAGGTAGAACATGACCAAATTCTCAAGTCCCACTTCTGCAAGCCAGCCTCTGCGGATGAGGACAAGCATGAGCTGACAACCCACCCGCTGGGGCGAACACCAGACGCCACCAAACATGAATTTCATTCAAACTTCCACCACGCAGCCGGAATACTTCCGAGACCCCCCGGGCACAAATTGAACATTCTCTCCAAGGTAAACAGTGCTACAAACTCACTCTCACCCTCACATTTCCCATTTGACCAAGCTAAGACATACTTTTTCTAAAGAATAGCCCAAAATGACCAAATATCCAAATTTCCCAAATAAGGCTACAAAATACATCTGATTGTCTCAGGAAGCAAACCAATGACTTAACTAAGTCATAAATGGCCCTATAAAACTACCAGAAGTGACAGTACATAGAAAAGAACTCATTTACTCAAAATTCAACCTTGAGTCAACCTATCCAACTCTAAGATTCTTATTTTGTGTTTTTCATTTGAAACTCACATAAATAGATCTCGAGATCTGTGCCACCCATACCCACACATCACAAACTCTACATAGAGTATACAAGAAGGGTAAAATAGTCAAATAAAGATATTTAGCTAAAAAAGACCGGATGGGTCATTACATCTAAAATCATTGACTCAGTTATCCTTGATTTTTTGTAGACATTATAAAGTCTTCTTGGCCACAAGAGGCCCATCCATATAGAGGGGAGTCTGTTGCCTCTAGTACCTCACTAATAAGGCTGGTCTAAGTTTCAACATTGACCACCATATCTAATTATACTCGATATGGCCAAGCATGAAAGTAAGACCATTATTTCTAGCCTCGATGATGATAACGACTATGGATGGATGGAATGATTCATTGTTGTGGCCACTGCTGACCTTCTCCCACATTAAGTTTGCAGTTCCTTAAAAATGGAACCCTTCACGTAAGTTCTCTTAAGATGTTGATTATCTACGTAAGTTTTTACTCTGACATCCTAACTTTGGTCCTTTTTTACTTTTCAGCCATACCTTGGGAACCCATGGAGATTGAAGGGTTTGCTCGATGGGTCAAGGAGATTCTACATGTCTCAACTCTAGAAACCTGAAAAAATATCTCTAATCACAAAGACTGAAAACCTAACAATCACGGTAATAACTCATCCCGACGTATTTCTTTTTAGAAATTTTTGCAATTGACTTGGAACTTCGGAGTCTCTTCTCTTTTGCACATGTCTTCCAAAATGTTCTCCAATCCCTTCAGTAGTAGAAGTTCTTGTCAATCCTAAGGAAGCCGCCCAAATTAATTTACAAGCCTAGGAAACAAAATAGTCCCTAATGCTTCGGTCACCAATTCCTAGCTTGGGGTCAAAGGGGCCAAGAATAATACCCCCAAGGATTTGGGGAAAACAAGTAGGAATCCTCCTCGCGCTTCTGAGGAACATGCCCCGAATCTTACTGCCATTGGTATTTCTTTTGTGGTGGACAAAGAGGAGACTCAGAAAGAAGTACCCCTGGCTAGGGATGAATAAGGAACCATGACTGAAGGCCCTACCATATTTCTTGGGGAAGATATTATGTTTTTTCGGGCGGTTGACATCATGAACCCGAGAATCATCCTCTGTAATGACCCTTTTGGTTGTTTAGTGTTTTTAGGCATTGCCCCCAAAATACCCTTTTCATGGATTCATCTAGGTGTTTATGACCTATGTGGATGGGTGGTGCCTTTGGTTTTGGTGTTTTTAGAGGTTTCTAAGTTAAAGAAATAAAAATATTTGACTAAAGTCAACATCAAGGGTAATTATGTCATTTTAAAGGTTTTATACATTCATTAGGTTCTGAAATGTCATTTATGACTTAGTCGAGTAATTATTTTGGATCTTGAGGCATCCTGGTGTGTTTCGAGTCGTTGGTTGAGAATTTGGAAACTTAAGGATTTGGAGTTGACCTTGGTCAAAATCGGGTCAAAATTACCTTTTCGACAATTTCAAGTACGCAAGTAGATTCATAGCATGTTTTATAATTAAAATGCATATTTGATTTATGTTCGGGAGGTTCCGAATGAGTTGTGAGTGTTTATAAGATTTGAAGACACTAGAAATTTTTGATATTTGGTGTGAGCGCAACTGCACTAAAGGAACGAGAGCTAGTCAGGGCAATCATATTGAATAGTAAGACATTGGCAAGTGCAATCGCGATATGGGTATGCAATCGTGCTGAAGAAAGTAGGGCAAGAGAGTGCTATTGCGTTAAAGGTGCACAATCGCTAGAGGGGTGAATTTTTGTCAGTGCAATCATGCTAGCCTGGGTTTTTTGGGTTTAGCGAAATCGTGTTGGCCTACCGCGATTACGCCAATCGTGATTCAGGTGTTAAAAATGACCACAATCGAGAATTAAGGTTATTTTAACCATTGTTGGAGTTCTAGGGATCAAATTTGGGTGATTTTGGATGTTATCAACTCATTTTGAAGAGGGGTAAGATTCTAACTCTCATTTTGATATTCCCTCTTATAACGACCCAATCGATCATTTTGTGAATTGATACTCTATTTTGCATGTCGTCTATTCCAGAAGCTCTGTAATAGTTATTTTGACATGTTTGAAATTTTTAAGTCAAACGTATATCATTTGGTTCACGTTGGGAAAATGTTTCATTTTGAAAATCTCAGTATTTAATTATTTAGATAAATTATTCATTTTGGGAAAACGTGCTCTGATTGATGATCTGAAGATTTTCTTGGAATTGTAATATTGTTTATGACCCAAAAAATTTGACGAAACTAATTTTAGAGTTCGTTTGGTTGGTCTTTGACAATTAAGTTAGTTTTAGTATTTAATATGTCTATTTATGGTGAAAAGATGGTCACTGGAAGAAATAATACTCGAATTGGAAATTTGATAATTCTGTTATCTTCATATTGATGTTTATGACTTGCGAGGATGGATGCCATGATTTCTAAGGCAATCGGATGAAAATCATGGAAGAAAATCTAAATTTTAAAATTTTGAACTTCTAAGCTTGACAGAGAGTTGACTTTTGGGTAAATACATCTAGAATCAAATTTTGATGGTTCCGTTAGGTTCCGAATGTGATTTTGACTTAGTGGAGAGTTGGAACGAGTCCCAAGTGATTTGGGTGAGTTTCAACAATAAAGTGGATTTTGAGAGGTTCTTAAGTTAAATAAAGAATTTAGTTGACCAAGGTTAATATCGGGGATAAATTAGCCTTTTTCAAGTTTCATCGATTCCATTAAGTCTAAAATGTGATTTATGACTTAGTCGAGTCATTGGTTCGATTACCGAAAGGTTCAGATGTGATTTAGGTGGTTGGTTGAGAAACTAGATGTTGATATGATTTGGAGTTGACCATGGTCAACATCGGTTCAAGACAGTCCTATTTGAGTGTTTTGAGAGTTTGAGCGGATTCTTATGATGATTTTGGTCTTGTCCGCAAATTTTGGTTAGATTACGATGAGTTTCAGATGGTTTGGGTTATATGGCGTTTGTTTTTGTTTCGACATCGTTTTGAGAATAAGGCATACAAGCTTTGATTTGTGTTTTGATTGAACCATTAGATCCATATCGTAATTTCGGAACTATAGCAACACCAATTGTCACGTTTCGACATTGTATGAGCAAGTTATGGTCCATTTACTAGAAAATGTTGTTGTTGGTTTTCTTGTGTAAAATAAATAAATAAATAAATACCTGGACAGTGTTGTTGCTGGTTTTCTAGATCTCCATTGAGGTGATTTTCACAGTATTGGTCTTGTCTTAATGAAAGGGCAAGTATCAAACCTTTATTTTGGTGTTTCCCCATGATTATTTCTGTTGGTTATCATTTTATCCGTTTTTTGTTGTAGAATTGGGGGTTTTGAGTCCTAAGCATAAGAGAATGAAAATCTCGATTTGGGGATTGATTCATGGATGAAATTGGTGATTTTTTTGGATCTAGACTATATAAGTTATGGGTAAATTAATTTTCAACTAAAATTCTAGTTTTGCTCTTGGGGGCTCGGGTTACCTTTTTGGGGTCATTTTTGTCTGCCGAATGTTGACACCCAATTTTGTTCAATCCTTACCGACTATTTGTCTGCGAACACTTCATTTAGACTTCCTTTTATCTTTAATTAATTTCACTATGCTCTCAGTCTTGAAAATTCTCCAAAAATGCTAAGTCTTAATATTTTCACTAATTACCGCAAAATTTTAAAATATCGAGTATTACTTTTTATAAAATATAAGCAAAATAATTTTAATATTTCGGTATTGGAATTGGTGATGGATTTTCTCTTAATATTTTCACCAATTACCAAATAAATCATCTTATTATATGAATATTATATTTTCTACTTAAACTAAGTATGTATATATATTAAATTATTTGTACCACAATTTGTGTGTGTGCGCGCACTTTTGGAATTAATTAGAACGAAAAAACATATTTTAATTAATTAAAAAAATTGGATTAGTTATCAATTAATTCATCATTGAGTTGATTAATTCCTCACATTAGAAACCCCATTTCTTATTTCTCTGAGCCCAATTCCAATTGAAACACGCGGCCCATTCCCCTCTAATCTTCTTCAATACCCAAATTACTCATTCCTTTCACAACCAAACCAAACGACCCCATCGTTCAAATCAGACCAAACACCCTAAAAAAATAATCGACAGACCTTCACCCATACGCCCTTTACCCGCCGGATATCACCTTACTTCTATCCCTCACCCCTAGCATAGCTATGGCAGAAGCTATGCCATCATCTATCACTTTCACTGTCCCCCTTTTCTGAATCGTCCAGAACTACAGAGAAACGGTCACTCTAATTTTTCTTTTATTTCGAATTCCAACCGTTGAAGCTTTCAATTTTCTTGGGTTATAAATACCCCCCTCTAGTTGTATTTAAAGAGGAGGAAAAAATCCTGGGTGTATTTCCAAGACCGAGAACATCAGATTTCATTACTTCGAAAGAGGAGAAAATCGGTCTTTCTTAAAGCCTAGAACAAAAAATGGGGACTGAGTTTGCTTACTGAGAGAAATCTTTACAAAATCAGAGTCTGCGTTTTTTTAGAAAGCCAAGAACGAAAATCAGTTCTACCTAAAGAGAATTGAAAAATCTTCCAAATCTCGACTTACCTTTCTAACTTTCACGCCTTCTATCGCATAAACAAAAACAACAATACTCTCACAGCGGATTCGACGAGTCGCAGTTCGCTGCACAGAGAAGGTAATAGCCAATTCCCTTTGGATTCTAGTTCGTTCCCGTATTTTATGCCTGTTTAGTCGGCTGTGAGGTTCATTATGTTAAGTATTCCCTGATGGAGTTGTTAGTTAATTCAGATTAACGGATATAGGATCCCAATTAATATGAATAAAAGGCTCGTTTATATGGCTACATATAGGCTTGTTAATTATTTATGACTGAATAATGTTCTAATAATAAATGTTATTGCTTTTAGATGTTAAACCATGAACCAGAATAGAAGAGCTTGCCCCACCGGCTTCCTGGGCACTAGAATGGAGGTATTCCTTTATTTTGTTAAAAGCTTTCTGGCGGGCTTCATCCCATTTTCCTGCGAAATTTGGTTAACTATGTGTTGATTAGTTATTAAGGTAAGATTTTACTTCCCGATTGCTTATAAGTCGCATGAGGTCAATATTATGTTGTCTTGGCGTCTGTTTAGTGATAGAAGTCATAACACAGATTATGTGATTTTTTTTATTAGGAAACTGGGGTCACTCTAACTATCTTGATTCTTTACTAGCTTACTCGACCTTCATATATCCCAGGTCAAGACCTGCTAGATAGGTTTATGTGTTGTGTATGCATTTAGTTTGATGAAGGGTGCAGAGGTCTAGCTTTGTTGTAGTCCTGTCCTATGGTTATTGGGTTTTTAAATCTGTGATCGTCATTGGCCTATGATCTGTTTGAAGTCTATTGTTTAAAAAATAATGAAGTTTAGGTTGTTCTGAAGATCTAGATAGTTTACACTATATGTGTTTAAGTTTATACGAATACCCAAAGTTTTACTTGCATTATTAATATGGTTTGAGCGTATACTAATCCTTTTCTTCTCTATTTATTTGCATGAAAAATACATCGGAGCAAATGGAGAGTCTAAATACGAGACTCATCACGCCAAATAAAGACCTGCATTCCGTGTTCACCATGTTCCCGCTTCGGAAATTCCAAAGACAAATAGGTGGAGTGACACTGTCATCTTTTTTAGTAGTCATTCCTTACTCTCTTAATCCCATCCGCCACTCTTTTACTTCTTACTTATTTGCTTTAATTTAATTACTTAATTTGTAATTATTAGGATACTTAACTCTATTATTCTTAGAATGAATAGATTGGGGAGTGTAGTTTAAAAATGGAAATTCATCTTTAATTTAATTATTTTACTATTCGTCGTACATGTTGAACTTTCCAAAATGACCCGGACCTTTTACATATACCATTAGTATATTAAGGACAACAATAAGATTTCAGCTTTCTTTTATTATAAAACTCACAACAAAATGATCTTTTTTATAAATTCAAAGTAACCCCTTTTCTAATTTCTATAACAGCTGTATTTTTTTTTATTAAACTATGTCGTGCCACACTTTATGTTGTTTAAATATATATTCTTGCATTTCATGCCAATCTTATATTTTTATAAATTATGACATACTATTATTTAAGTACATACTTTTCTCATAAATTTCATACTACATTTTCGGTATTGTTTAAACATGCATTTCAAATCGATATCTGCATCCTTTTTTTTATGCTCTTATGGAGTAATCATAATAACACCCTATAGGCGTATTTCCTTTCAAAATTAAGTTTATATATATATTTTCGTATAAAATTTTACACTTCTTTTGTGTTGGTCAAGAAATACATTTTCTATATATATTCGCAAATACCTTTACTTGAAATATTTTCAAAACATGCATTTTTAATATATTGATTAAACCTAAGTTTGACCGGACAACCGCAAGTTAGCGGATCCTATAGGATGCCTAACCCCTTCCCTTAACGATAATAAAGAACTCTTACCCGAAATCTCATTGCAACTCCTTAAATCAATTTAGGAATTAACCATACGTCGTACGCCGTTTTTTACTTAAGTTAAAATGGGGTATTACACCGAACTAAAGTATAACAATATGAGATAAATGGAATTGTTTAACCTCGTAGAGTACTATTTTGACTATATTAAATCCGATTGTGTTATGAAATTATAGTTTTATCCTTCGGGACTAGGGATTGGGTGATTTTTGGACCGAATTATTGTCATAGCAATATGGGTGTCTATTGAGACTATATTAAATGTGGAAGATAGAAACAAACAAAAAATAGAGAGGTAGACACAAGAGAAGGAATCAAAAGCAAGCAAAAGCTATATTAAAGCTAATGAGCTCAATTGAACATCCAACAAAAGCACCTAAACCTATGAAATGAACCTCAAAGAAATTGTATCCAATCCCTAGAAACCCACTTTTCTAAAACAAGATTAAACAAGAGCTTATTCCTTAAGTTTCTCATGTCACACCCCAACTTTGGGGGAAGGGGTGTGTGTTCGACACCTGGCACCTGAACGACCCGAGTGTACCACCTGTATATCATAAACTGAACATGAAACCATCTGGGCCGACAAGACCCCAGAGAACAATTATACGAAATGATAACATGTATAAGTGATAGACCAAACTAATATGCATATATAAGTGTATCACAAGGATGACAAGACATAACGAGTATATTGACAATTGACAAGGGCCGACAAGGCCACACAAAACATATATAAAACATGTCTCCCGCTCAAAGTTTGTTGTAAACTATGAAAAAAAGGCATGGCTGCCTCGAGTAAATCTCTACTATACAAGCATATATGAGTACTATAACATGTCAACAGGTCTGGAAATAGCCCCACCATACCTAAAAACAACTATATGCATGAACAACAGTGCCTACCGACTCCGTACAACAACTCTAAAGAAGTGGAGTACGACAATCAACAACTGAGTCTGGTGACCTACTAAGGAGGTGCGTCTGATTGTCTATATGTACCTGCGGGCATGAAACACAATACCCCAGCAAGGGACGTCAGTACGAAAGAATTTACTGGATATGTAAGGCATAAGAAAACATAAATGAAAGCATCAGTGAATAAAGGAAACCAAATGAAACAACCTGCAACTCCTGAGTGCCTCTGTGGAGCATAATATACATAAATGAAGTATAATCGCGTAAATAATGTTGTAGGTCTCTGTAGGCAATATCTTTCAGGCCTCTACGAACAATATCATTAATATCATCTCTGTATAGATCCATGTATAACGCCTTAGGCGTCTGTGGGCAATATAAATACGTAATATACATATATATATTTGATGACCATCTAAGGACCATAGAATACTCTATTGACTCATCGGAGTAGCATAAACCTTATGTGGAAAACATGCCACCTATTTCTCTTTCATATAACTCCAAGAGTATATATCATATTTTGACTTAGCTTTTAGGGAAAATCAATAGGGAACTTTATTTACCTTAACATGGAAGAGATACTCTAAAATATGGATTATGACTTCATCAAGAACAATGGATGTACAACACTAATTGATGGATTAAGCCACAAATATTTTCTTAAGGATTAAGAGTAGAACTTTTGTTGGTATCATATAGTTGTCGTTTTCATATAGATCATTCCAAAGACAATAAAGTAAGCCTACATACTTTTTTGTATAGCCTAGATGGATTCCAAGTGTCAGAGAATATTCTACGAATGATTATCTACATTATATAAATGATCGATATCAAGAACGAATTCAATATTCATAAAGGAATTCATTCGGACATTTTATCGAACAACTTGTGTTCATGAAGCTTATATGATTTTCTACCCTCAATCTTGTATGAATTTTGTAAAACCTCATACCTTTGAGCTAAGGCTTGACCCATTGAATATGAATATAGGAGGTTGTTAAGTGTGATTACATCCTAAGTAGATATATAACACAAAGTCAGGTTGGAAGTTATGCATTGGGCTAAGTATTTCAAGAGACCCCGCACAAGGTCCATGTGAAGCCTATAAGTGTTCATTCTCTGATTATGGCTACAGTAATTTTCAATACCTAAAGGTTATGTTTGGAAGTAATATGAGTGTTTGAAAGTGGAATGGAATATGTTGGAAAATAATTAGAATGATTGGGGTGAAATTAGTTGTCACACCCCAACCTTGTGGGGTGTGTCCGTCACCCAGTGCCTTAAGGCCTGGGCGTACCAATCCTGATACTTGTAGCATGCTCAACAATATAAGGGCCAACAAGGCGTCTGACAAGTGATTACCTGATAAAAGACACAACCACCTGTATGGAGGAAAGGCCCAACTTACATATATACACCAACAAAGTTGATACAAACACAACGGTCAGCTAGAAAGGCCGACTAGGCCATACAAGTGTACTATATACAAGACGACTGTCTATAATCCTTTAGAGAGTGCATCTACTATATCTAGTTGGGACAGGGCCCGTCATACCCGACTATGTACATATATACAACCACCATATCTATCAGCTCACTAAGTGGCTTTGGAAGAAAAGAGCATGACAACCTTCAGCTGAGTCGGGCCATCTACTATGAGGTAGCGTATGATTCTCTACCTGTACTTACAGGCATAAAATGTAGCGCCCCATCAAGAGGTTATCAGTACGAAAGATGTACTTAATATGTAAGGCTAAATTATAAATAAGTGTAATACTATAGATAGAGTATAAAGCTGAAACTGTAGCTGGGTGCAATAGAGCAATAGATAAACGATATGTCCTCTAAGTGCCTTTATGGGCCAGGAATATGAATATTGTTCTTTAAAACTCATGTATACATATAAATGTATATATATGCCTCACATCGAGGCTACTTTATCATCATCAAGTCGCTCATTGGGGCTATCATCATCATAAACTTCCCAATTGCAGTGTTGTGCACATATAAGCGTCTGCCTGATCGACTATAGTGCGTCGCAGTATCGTATATATATATATATATATATATGATATGCATGCAACGACTCTGAAAGGGCCTTATGGATTTGATCGGAGTGACTCAAGGTCATTATCCCCCGATTATCGTTATGTAACTGTGTCTATATCAATTATCTGAGAACTAATAAGGATCATAAGATGGAATAAGATCAAGATTCTATCAAGGAGGAAAGTTCTCCCAGAATAGTACTACACGAGTCATGAACTATAACGATATAAAACAAAGGTATTCCCAAGCTTGAACCTTAAGAATATAGTTCCTTTAGAAGAGACGTCGTTATGATTACACTTATTCGTAGATCATACCAAAAGAATAAAAGAGTGAACCTTAACATACATTGTTGATGACTAATACCACTCCTATGGCTCCTCTCTTGTTCTATAATCATCGACCTAAGCAATAAGGACAATCCGCATCAAAATCCACTCAAGAGTTTCAAAAACTTATCGTTGTGACATTCCGTCGAATACTTAGCATACATACTCTTTCCATATTATTTTCATGGAAACTTAAGCTATTATAATATCTCATTTTCAATAATAACAACATCATCAATACTACAACAACCATACTTCATGAAATCTAGCCATAGCTATCTAAAAAATCTCATCAAGACCATCCAACAATCAACACCACATCTATTATGATCAACTATAGAGTTTTATCTCAACTCTTTCATGGATTACATTACCAAAGGATTACTTTAAGCTAAAAGAAATAATAACAACAAGAATCATACCTTAATCATAAGTCACAACTTGAAATCCAAGCTTGTCTTTGCTCTTATTCACCCTTGATCACTCTACATGTCATATAAGTGTCATCTCTCACCAAGGCAAGCTTTAGGTGTTGTAATATGGTGATTTGACTTGGTAATCAACCTTGGACAGTGGGAGAATGTATGGTAGGGTTTGGGGGTATTAGGGATATATTTGGGTCCAAATAATGATCAAATGGGCAAGCCAAAACTTAAATAAACTAAAATAGTCGGCCTCTACTCTGATATATGGTTCTCCCAATAACTAAAAAGTGTAGCATGCCTGAATCTAACTGGGGTCGCGTTGGTGGAGGAACTGGATCGGAAAAAGAGGGATTCTAGTTGTAAGATATCTAATGAAACTGTCGCTGGAATTGAGATCTTATTCAAAGAGAAAGATCTCAAATATCTGGAGTTTCTTTTTGTATATTATATGGATGATCCGATCCGCAAGGACCATGATTGGGAATTGTTTGATCGTCTTTCTCTGAGGAAGAGTCGAAATAGAATCAACTTGAATTCGGGACCGCTTCGAAATCTTAGTGAAACACTGGATTTCTTATCTCATGTCTACTTTTCGTGAAAAAATACCAATTGAAGTGGAGGGTTTCTTCAAACAACAAGGGGCTGGGTCAACTATTCAATCAAATGATATTGAGCATGTTTTCCATCTCTTCTCGAGAAACAAGTGAGTTATTTCTTTGCAAAACTGTGCTCAATTTCATATGTGGCAATTCCGCCAAGATCTCTTCGTTAGTTGGGGGAAGAATCCGCACGAGATTCGGAGTGGAAGATTGGGTTCAGCCTAGGTGCGCAAGCTCTAAACAATTAAAGAAGGGCTAGAAGGCCTCAATTCCTCGTTTTAACGCGGGTTGCCTATCTGAGGTCATCAGTCATTAGGGGGTCGGAAAGTTGCGTTTTTTCTTATATTCAATTGACCAATCCTGAGAAGTCAGATCCCAAGATCATCAGATACGAGTTGCTTAGGAGAAAGAGCTTTGGAGAGGTTGGATTTGAATAGTCTGGTCGATGAAACTGGGTTTCAAACTCTCTTGTCCCAATCGCTTCAATCACTCCTATGTCACCCACGGAGCGGTAACAAGGGATTACTTTACTGAAAGCTTTGTAAGGCAAGGAACTTCTTGCTAGACTTCTTGGAAGTAGTGCTTTCTTCTATTGTCTCAAAAGGGTTTCCATCCGAACTAGGAGAAGAAAGAAAAGTAGGCTTCTTTTGAAGAGTTTGAGGAGCAAAGACAGAAGGAAGGGGAGTATTCATTATACAGGATGGAGAATCGATAGACCTCTTCCCTATTGTCGACAGATAGGCTCGTACTTCTTTTCTTCTTCCTCTTGAAAGTTCTCTCCCTTCATTGATTGATCTCGTTCCCACTGAAACCCTCTACTTCAAGGGGAATCGAAGAAGGCACTGAAAGAGATAGTGAAACTGGGGCAAGAAGAACTGAAGGCTCAAAAGAATTGCGCCTTCTGTATCTGTAACTGTAAGTGCATATGTATACACTAATTTAGACGTGGGTTCCGCTTCGGGGAAGACGAGTTGAATTCACAAAGCAGAAAATGCCTCGGATATTCCATTAACGGTTACCTAGCCCAAGAAAGGAAAAGAAAGGGAAATCTGCTAGAGGCACCTTTCTATTCCTTGCCGCAACGTATCCCGACTACCTTTCCCTTGTGAAATCCTAGGAGACTCTTGCTTGTAGGCGTAAGGAAGATTTCTGATTCACCGCTTGGACCTAAAAACAATCTACTAAAGCTCTTCCGATTCTGCTGCGGGTATTTTCTTTTCTTGGATCTTATCGTTCCCCGTCCCTACTCTCCTATCTCTCTCACCCTGGTTGGGCTCTGGCTTAGTGTGATTAAACTGTGAATCGAGTCAGGAAAAAGAAGTCCAGCTCCAGGCTTTAAAGAAGAGAAGAAAGAAATGGCTTCCGTTATATGTCAAGTTTGCTAGTGACTCGTTTTTTCTAAAATTAGGTGGTGTCAGAAACTATAATAACGCAATTACACTAAATGAAGAAAATAAAAAATAAAAAAATACGAGCAATTACATTGAATCGCAAAAAGTAAATGTTGAAAAAGTGAGAAAAAAATGAAAGATAAATAATATATAAAAATATATTTTAAAAAGTAAAAACAACAAAGAAATTAAAATAAAGGAATAAAATAAATTGAAAAATAAAAAAATAAAATAAAAATAAATTTAAAAGAAAAGAATTAAAATAATAGAAATAAAAAATAAATTTAACCAAAAAGATATCAATATAAAAATAAAAAATACCAAATTCTTAACCTCTATTTTGAAAATTGAAGAGTGTAATTACACTAAATTCTTCTCTAACTTGATAATTACCCGACCAAAAAAACAGGTCAAACTGTGACAGCCAATTATACTCAATTCCAATTCTCTTGTGGCTTTCCAACCAGGCTCTAAAATAAAGTGCTTCTAACGCCCCAAAAGCTTGGCCAGACGAGCTATTGATGTCCTTACCACTCTTAATATATAATCCTATTAGCTCGATTTCATTCCTCCGGAGTACAGTGAATATAAACCCAATGGCAATAAGAACGAACATCAACTATTTGAGACTCCAGAAGATCCATTTGCTCAAAAAGGATAAACTGATAAAAGTAATTTTTTGATAATTAATATATATAATCTCTTCCACTGGGTCTGATTACAACAAAGAACAAGTAGTGTGAATTGTGAAAGAACACATGATAATGTAACTGTACATATTTGGCCTGCAACAGCTGTAACCTCTGGTGTCAATTTGTATTTTCTAAACTGGCACATGGTTTGTGTACAAAGGCTTCAAACAAACTGTTTAACCGATCACAATTCTATTCACCAAGCTTGTCATACCTCTACTGCAAAAGTTGAACTGCCGCTATTGCTGGGATTTTCTCTCGCAGTTTCTGAGTTACAGCCACACGGACAGTAATTACACCTGCTGCAGCACCTGTAATTCGGACTTTAACTATTGGCTCCTCAATTGCCACTAGTTTTAAAGTTCCACCAGCTGCACCTACGAGATATGGCCTTAATTCTTCAAGAACCTAAAGTGGAATTGAAGTAAAAATTCAGGTGCAAAACTTGAGGACAGAAAGCAAGAAAAGAAAAATAGATAAGTGCAAGGACTAAATCTGCACATGACGAAATGAATGTTTGCTAGCATATTGATGATTTGAGATAATGTCGATGTAGAAAGAGCTCAAATATATCTTAGGTCTTCTAATCTAGAAATCAGCATACAACTTCAAGATTATATAGTTTTACGTATAGACATAATCAAGATTTCAGTCACTCACAGACCAGTGTAATGGAATGGGTAATGGCAGTGTAGTATCTGAACTGACAATCAAGGTATAACCCTGATGTGAAAAATTTACCCTTCCATTCCTCACCCACCTTCCTTCAGAGAACTGAGAATGGTGATTCATATAAAATGTAGTAATATAAATTTAGCACAATGACACAACGTTCAAATCTGCAAAAATGTCATACGATGCAGGGATTATTATTACCTTGTCTTGAAATTATCATTTAAAATAGTTAACAAGCAATGTAATCAAATGTGCAGAACTTGGAGTATATCAATTTGAAACCCTGAGGCTAAATCTCTTCGCCAAAATGGAGAATCTAGTGAATGCTCTGTTCATGACAATAGTAAATAATTTGGACTCAATCATTTTGATTACGGGATTGTAAGTCTTATTCACCAAAAGATGACAATAAATACTCCCGGGGAAAAGAGGAGATGTGGACAATTTAACTTGCTGCGATTTTACTACCACCTATATGCTAACAGAGAACTCCCAGAGAAAGACATGATGTCACAACTAGAATTGGCCGCAGTTACAGAATACAGACTTCTTCAATATAAGACATTTCCCAGTCTATCAAAAATATCTCATGCTAAAGATATTTTTTTCTACCACAGCAACTTATTTTTCAGTGGCTGAATGAGAAAGATTCAATGCTGGCCTACAGATTGTGCACTAAGTTCACTTAAAATCACTTTCTTTTATAGATTACTAACAGCATCAAGTGAAAACTCATTTCCTTTTTTTAAAACCCACGACCTTGAAAGAAGGCTATGTACTTCATGGTGTATTGGCACCAGACTAAGGATGGTTGAAGTCGAAGGAAAGACAAATATATAAACAGTTATAACACTTCTCTTCTTGTTATCAAGAACTGGGGAGCGACAAGCTTGATGTAGATGTCTATTGATAGAATGGGATATGGTAAGTGCACAAGGATCCTTCAAAATACACAAGAAAACCTAGTAGAAATGGAAGTACACCCATAACAACAACAACACCATCCCCAATGTAATCCCACAAGTGGGGTCCGGGGAGGGTAGTGTGTACGCAGACCTTACCCCTACCTTCAAGTTGTTCCCGAGCAACCCTCAGCTCAAGGATAATAACTCAAAGCACTTAAATTATGGAAGTACACCCATAAGGAATACAAAACCATATCAGGTATCATTCATGGCTCGTGTCATATAACTCTGCTTTTTCAGCCCTAAGATTATTGGGATAATACATATTTTCCTCCCTGGACTAATCCCGTTTTTACAATAAAACAGTTTCCTTGTTTGAAGTGAAATACATAACACTTTTTGAGCTTATGTGGCATAGAGAGTGTAAATCACTCTCTTTTCCTTGTTTGAAGTGAAATACATAACACTTTTAGAGCCTATGTGGCATAGAGAGTGTAAATCACTCTCTATGAAGAGAGTGAGAAGTAAAAAAATATCAAAAGTTTATTTTTATCATTTCTTTTGTTAATATTAATGTTTATTTTCTCCTTATTAATAGTATTAGTTAGTAATCGCACAGTTTCTTTTCTTTAATATATATTACTATAAGTTGCCTCATTTGCTTTTTATTTTGCTATTTTGTTGTCATATTTTTCCACATATTTGTCTTTTATTTCTAGCCGAGGGTTTATCGGAAACGACCTCTTTACCCCACAAGGTAGTGGTAAGGTCTGCATACATCCTACCCTCTGCAGACCCCATTTGTGAGACTACACCGGGTATGTTGTTGTTGTTGTTTCTAGTTTATTATTTTTCATTTTCCTTTTTCTTTCTCTTCTTTTTGTTCTTTTCTCAAGGAAATAGCCAGAAAGTAATTTTATGTGACCTTTCTTGCCAGATCCGAGTTAGCCGTTTGCTAAAATTTAATATTAGGAGACTTGTGCGGCGAAGGTTGAAAAAGTCAGCAATGGGCTTCAGGAAAAACCTCTGGCGATTGAACCCTCTCGTTCCAGTCATCATCTTCGGCGACTGTCACTATTTTCAACCTAGAATGGTGGAAAAAGAAAGGGGAGAAAGTGCAAAAAAGGAACGAAGAAGCCATAGATTCTAAGTTGGTATCACCTTCTTTCTGGTCATCTTCTCTGGTCACACTTCCGTGTCGATCATCTATGGTCAGTGCAATGAGATTTATGGAACTAATCATATGCCTATCGTCGTAGAAGTTGTTCCTAGGAAAGATTATGGGTCTCGGGTATCCAATCAATTATTCCAACAAAGCGCGGAAGATTAAGCGGAAATGAAAGAGGAGGGAGAGGGAAGCCACTAAATTGAGGGCTTCGCTCGCTCGCTCTAACGCTCGTTTAGTAGACAACGAGTGGAGTGCATAAGCCCCTTTAGAGATAGGGGTGAGTTCTCTCTTTATTCGCTCGAGGGACAAGAAAACATCCTGGTACTTGATAGGAAAACAAGCATCAGAAAAAAAGAAACGAAGAAGCCATGTATTCTAAGTTGGTATCACCTTCTTTCTGGTCATCTTCTCTGGTCACACTTCCTTGTCGATCATCTTCTCCAGCGATAGGAGGAAGAAAGGAGTGAAAAAAGTGGAGAAAAAATAGATGAAGCGGGTACTAATCAAAAGAAAGAGAAGAACAAACATGAAATTTATAACTGAGGAAATAATGGAAAAATGGTAAAAGAAAGGGAGAAAGGAGTACTTAGTCTAATTTTGGGAGAAGGAGAATGGCATGTTACTTTTGGGGGTGCTGGAGAGTTTTTTTTGGGGGGTGGGAACCTGTTACGCTGGAAGGAAGGGGGGAGGGGGCGGTGTTATAAAAGAAAAAAATTGTTTTTTTCACACGCTTCAGCGCGTGTTTAACACTTGCTGATTTTACAGTGGGTCTTTCCGTGTAAGAGGGTCAAAGTGTATTATCCCAAGAATATTTGTAACTGCTTCATGATTCATCAATAATGTACAATTTCCAATGCATATGCCCAAACAAACTACAACATACGTGCTGCATGGTGAAATCATGTTGAGGGGAAGGAGAGCCAAACAACAACCAACATAAGTACCATTCCCATATTTTCATAACCACAACTTTGTGCCCAAACCAATTTAATTTTCCTCTAAGACCACACATATGGTAATATGCATTTCAGCTGTCTTTACATTTCACTCTTCACAGAAGTTGTCAAACATGGTGTCACCCAGCTCTACACCAATTTCGGAAAATGATTTCATAAAACTTACAACTTCTCCTGGACCAATTCATTTGATTTGCACACATATTACTCCTCATAGAAGTTGTCAAACATGGTGTCACCCAGCTCTACACCAATTCCTGGATATGATTTCATCAAAATTTACAACTTCTTCAGCACCAATTCATTTGTTTGCACAAATAAATTCTTGAATCTACTTTCTTTTCGCATGTCAATGCCCCAGACTATTCCTATGTTTGCTATTCTAATATTTAGGCAATCCGACAAAATAGTTCTAAAGCCAGAAATGCAATCTTTCAAAGAACCGAGAGATTGTGGAAATGACTAACTTGTATAATAATATACTTTTTTGACCAGTAACTTGTCCAATAATATACTTACAAACTATCAAGTATAGATTCATCGTTTTCAAGGCATTTTTTCTAGGTGAATCAAAGACAAATAGATAACCAGAATGAAATATTTACCATCTCAATGGTTTCTTCATTAAGCTCAAGGCCGGTTTGTTCATCTGGAACTGATTCAACGGCAACAATTTCTGGGATCTTTTCCATCAAACGGCGCTCAATTCCCATTTTCATGGTCACTACAGAACTTGGACAAGAGCCACAGGCTCCTTGCAGTTTTAACTTTACTACATTTCCATCAATCTCATGCAATGCGACATTACCTCCATCGGCAATGAGGTACGGTCGAATTTCATCCAATACACTCTCAATGTTCTCTGCAGTAAGTGGTAACTCTACTACTGAATCTGGAGTCGCTACAGCCTTAACAACTGCACAACAGCCAAATAAGCAGATTATTCCACATTCATTGTAAACCTAGTTGTAACAAGGGAGAAATTTGAAGACGCCAACCAACAGAACCAAGTAAGATACAGCTAACTTTCAACTAAAACATGATCAGATATATATACTTTCAGATGGGTAAAACATGATCAGACATTTTATTTGAGATCCCAACCAACAGCCTAGCTTTATCTCCTTCCTTGCACATCAAATAAAGTCAAGAAACAATTAGCATACTCCTCAAATCACCAAATATCAGGCAGTTGGAAGAAAGAGGAATATCCCGGCATATTTTAAGTTTTGTAACCGTGTTTGAACGGATGCATAGTTTAAGATGTCAATTTGACCTAATGATAGTGGAAGAATATTATCTTTGTTGATGTCAACAAATATCGGCAAATCATAGGCAAGCTTCAATATCTATCCTTCTGTCGGCCAGATATTGCATTTACTTTAAACAAGCTTGCTCAGTTTATGCATTGTCCTCAATAAGATCATTGAAAGGTGGTTAAAATGCTCAGGTACCTCAATAGAAAACTTCCTCCTGTGGTATTCAAGTAGGTGGGCGTAGCTATTTCGGTTCGGTACTTCGGTCTTCAATTTTTTTATTGTATATACAAAATACCGAATCGTAGTTTGTTTGGTTTGATTCAGTTTTTTCTTGTTAGGTTTCGATTCTTTGGCATGGCCTTCGTATGTTGCAGAACTCACCAGCAGTAAAACAATCCACAGTATCATCATACACAAACAAGGGCATGGATAAAATCAATCTACAACCACATTCTACCAAATTAAGCAAAAACCAAGTATCAAAATTTACATTCCAAGAACCAAAAGGAGCAAGGAAAGTGCTTCTTGTAGGCTCAAGATTAATCCCAGTAGAAGAGAATGCTTCCAGTAGCTGCACTACATCACCAAAAGCAGTGATTTGTTGTATAAACCCTTAATCTCATTAGCCTAATAGCAGCAGTAATACACTGCAATCTTGAAAATGTTTAACAATAGTTCGGTACAGAAATCTTAAAACTGAAAAACAAACTTTTGAAAACTCAAAGCTGAAGACCAACTACTTCCACTACTGGTTATGTAGTTTATCTTGGCTGTATTCCTGTTTCGTGGTCCTTCAAGGAGCAACGTTCAGTTTCACGTTCTTTTACAAAGACTTAACACCATGTTGTAGCTGCTAGTGTAGAACTTAATTGGTTAATCAATCTCTGTCGAGAAGTCTCACTGGAATTGTGACTATGTTAGTGCAACCTACATTAGCCAGAGCCCACCGTTACTTGTATTCTAATGTTAGGACTCTATTTCAGATATCTGACACTGAGGGTGTGTTTGGTATGAAACAAAACATTTTCTAAATGATAATAATGACATGTAAATAGAAGTAAGTCCTTCAGGAAATGGTGTATTGGGGATGCAAACAAGGATTTAGAAAAAGGAAATGAAAGAAGACCTAGCTGCTCTGAACCACCAGGTAAGCGAATACGAACCGCATTGTGCCTCCACCACAAGGAAAGTCCAACTCCCAAGAACCCACAAATCTGCAAAATATAGACAAGTGTTAGATATTTCAAAAGAAACAAAAACTTTTCGGCAGTAAAGGCCATACCTTGGGAGGAGGAGGAGGAGGATGAAGAGGGAAGAGGGGAGAGGGTTGTTGCTGCTTTCATCTTATTATTCACAAAACTCAACACAAATTAAAATACATATACATGTAACTTTATTATATCACCATTGCACAAACCAAAATCAATTTTAAAGGTGATGTTTAATACTAACCCGGTACTATAACAACCATCCATTTTATGTTATATTTTATCCTCTTTTTAAAATTATCCTTTATAACAATTATCTTTTTCTCTAATAATATAATTATTTACTCGTAAATTGGTATTATTGAATTTATATGAGGACACGTGGATCTCAAATAACCAAGATAACAAAATAATTAGCAATTGAAATTAATATTAACATAATATAATTGAAAGTAAAGAGTTAGAATAGCCTGAGCCTTGGAGAAGCTTTAAGCTAGAGTATACGGGCAAGCCGCTAATTGTAAAATTGGAATGCTTAATTGAGGCTAGAACTAGAAAATAGTGTAAATAACAAATATGTAGTATATCTCCTTTTTCAATGATCTTGAGAGGAAGAGATACCTACATATGGTTTTCATCGACCTAGAGAAGGCATACGACAAAGTCCCTTTCACGCCCCGAACCGACGGGCCGCGACTGGTGTCCTACCTGGGCACCCTTATACCCACACATCACAAATAACCAGCGGAAGCTTAAGAAAAATTCATAATCACATAACAAATGGATCCTGTCCCCTGAACTGTAATAGCAAACTTGTATTATAAAGCGAGTGGCCGTAAATGATCGCTACATATAGAAATATCCAAACGAATTACAACTGTACATATGTCCAAATACACATTTACCACTCACACCTGTCTACAGACCTCTAAAAGTTTGATAATGAAATGTGACGGGACAAGGCCCCGTCGTATCCCTGAATATACGTAAACCTATAATCAAGATCTGTACCAAAATGATAAGCCCCGGAATAATGGAGCTATTCCAAAAGCTGAGCAAAGATCCTAGGCTCGCGAATCACCAAACTGAGTACATATACCTGCGGACATGAACGCAGCCCCCGGGAGAAGAGGGTCAGTACAACAATGTACCAAGTATGTAAACATAAAATACAGTAAATAAGACCATAACTGGCCAAAAGATGACAGAGACAAGTATGAAAATCAAATACCAGATCCAACCGTGCCATAAAAATAGAGCCAACTGTACCTTTTAAAAATATAGAGTCAATTGTGCCTTTTAAAAGTGAGAGAGTCATATCAAAATCATAGATGTCTGTCCATATAATCATATAATGTCATAGGTATCTATACCGCATCATGGATACATGTCCATGGAATCATATACTGTCGTGAGTATCTATACTCGCATCATGGATACATGTTCATGGAATCATATATGTCATAGGTATCTATACCCGCATCATGGATACATGTCCATGGAATCATATACTGTCGTGAGTATCTATACTCGCATCATGAATACATGTCCATGGAATCATATATGTCATAGGTATCTATACCCGCATCATGGATACATATCTATGGGATCATATACCGTACCCGGCCCATTTTAGGACTCGGTGAAAGAATCATATCCGTGTACCATATACCGTACCCGACCCATTATGGGACTCGGTTAATGAACCATATCCGTGTATCATATACCATACCCGGCCCATTATGTGACTCGGTGAATGAATCATATCCGTGTGTCATATACCGTACCCAGCCCATTATAGGACTCGGTGAATGAATCATATCCGTGTATCATATACCGTACCCGGCCCATTATGGGGCTCGGTGAATGAACTATATTCGTGTATCATATACCGTACCCGGCCAATTATGAGACTCGGTGAATGAATCATATCCGTGGATACTTGTCCACATGTTATACCCCGTATTTCCAGAGTATGTACGTGAGGACGTACGTAGAAAAGTTTGAGCCTTAAAGTTAGGCAAGGACGAAATTTTGTTCACAACTACCGAAAAGAATCGTTTTTCGACGAAACGTTTTACAAAACTTGCGAAGGGAAAAATACGGCTATGTCATTTATTATTTTTGCGGATTTTTCCGAGAGATAAAATATTTTGGACCAACGGGAGGGTGACATGTGTCACCCTCAAAGTGGACGACAAAGGGGCCATCCTTGGCACGTTTTTTGCCTTGTAGTTGGTAGGATATTTGTAGATATTTTTGTGTAGTTGATGAGCAAGTGGGACCCACAAACACTTGTCCAAATCTTGACCTTACACTTGCCTACAACTTGTCTTGATCTTGGCCATTGGTTGACCTATAAATACCCCCCTTAGTTGAAGATCTTCTTCATCCACAAATTGTTCTAAGTCTTGAAATCTCCCTCCCCTCTTAGCTAGGTTCTCGTCCAAGCCTTGGTGAGGCTTTGGCCGAAACCCCCCCCCCCTACCTTGAGTTGTCTCATAAAATACTACCCACTCTTGGTAGAAATACTCTCCAGTATTGTTACTATTCCCAAAATACCTTGGCCCAAATACCTTGTAGTATTCCAAGGTTACACTTATACTAAAAGCCGGAAATACTATTATACTTCCCTTGATCACTAAACGAAACCACAGGAAAATCTTCACGGTTGGTTGAAGTATTAGGAAGAAGTTCGTAGAACTTCTAAGGGTTGTTTGGGCGGGTTGGAGCACCGGAGTAGGAGCTAAACGTTGCTCGGGATCGACATTAAACTTGGATAATTTTGGGCTTCAGAGGTAAATAATCCTATCCTTCTATTGTAATTGGAAATTACATACTGTAGTTGTATAGAAATGAATATAAGATTTATAGAAGAGAATTGAACTGTAATAGAAGGATATTACAGATAAGACTTGAACTGAAATCGCATCAGAAGAATATTAAAGTAGAAGATTAAACTGTACTTACATAGGACTGTATTTCTGATGAGACTTGTATAACCTTTATAGGTTGAATGTTACTGAGTGGCGTGTACTACTTGAAAGGTGGACAAGGCTAGCGGGTTATAAGTGGGCGTTTTGCTAATAGTCGATAATCGTCGCGAGGTATGTGATTCTTCCTATCCACTTGAGCATGATATTTTAAAAGAATATATATATAGTACGGTAGACGTACGTGTGTTAACTAAACGTAGTTGTACGGCAATGTCTTTGACTTAAGCTGAATAATAAGAATCTTGAAGTATTTCAAAAGAATTAAGAATCCTTTTTGAAAGAAGAGTAATACTTGGTTTTAAAAGCTTAAGAGTTATACTAGCTTTATGGGAAGTTAGGTATAACGACTTAAGAGTGATAAAAAGAATGGTTTATTAATTTTAGAAGTTAAGAGACTTGATCTTAAAAGATAAGAGACTTGACTTAATTGAATTAATATGAATTTTGTTAAAAGTGTGAAACCTCATTCGTGAGTAATGAGTACTTGGTTTGTAAAAGGAATAATGTTTCTTGATTTGGAAATCGAATAAAGTATCGAACAAACCCTGCGGCGTTAATAAAGGGAAATGTTTTGACTAATTAAGTATTATTAAAACCAGTAGAAACCTCCATCTGCATAGAAGCTAAGATGAGACAAAATGATATTACATTTCCTAGATCATGGCTGCTTAAATAAGATTGATTATGAACAAGAATAACCTACTCACATATAAGGCATATGTTTCTCAAATTGTTTTAAAGGAGAATTATATCATTAAGTGATTAAAACTATGAACTACGAAACCTTTCGAAAATGAGAAACTTGAGCATTTGAAATTAGGCAAACTTGAACGTTTGGAAAATAATGTTGTTACTTGATTTTACAAAGGGAAGTGTTTTGGTTTACTTAAAAAGATAGTCACTCTATTTTTATACTACGGGTATTGTGTGACTTTTGTGAAAGAAACGGATCTTTTAAAGAGTTAATGTATGAAGTACTTTGGGGATAAATCCCCGAACTTGTTAACATAAAGTAGAAAATACCTTGTGTGATGAACTTGATTGTATTGGTCTGTGATAGCCTTGTAATACTTTCTTGTTGATTTGATAAGTAAACATGTTAGGATGCTACGTGTGTTAGTATCTTGTGATATTCTTGTTGTGCTTACGTTGTTGAACTTTAAGCCCGTTGTACTGTTATTATATCACATACCCTCGACTTGTTATCACAGGGCTTGCCACCGATGCGGGTCTATCGGCTACGCGGTCTATGTGACTACG
Source organism: Przewalskia tangutica (assembly GCA_029844215.1). Taxonomy (NCBI): domain Eukaryota; kingdom Viridiplantae; phylum Streptophyta; class Magnoliopsida; order Solanales; family Solanaceae; genus Przewalskia; species Przewalskia tangutica. Next base: position 97,457,136 of record CM056729.1, read on the forward strand.
CGAGCAACGGTATGCTCGGGATTGATCATTCGGTGTTTTATCCGTCACGGGGATGCCTATGCGATGCGTGTGACTATCGCGGTCTATTGAGACTATGCGGTGCGGGAGTCCAGGAGGGTGCCGGGTTAGCTACCGTCGCGGTCTATCGACCTATGCGGTCTATGTGTGACTATGCGAGTGCGGGAAGTCCGGAGTAGGCACGCATGTAATCTTATGGGCGATTGGCCTTGCCGATCATTAGCGGCCTAGAAAAGACCGATTACAATATATCCATTTCGCTCTTGTTTATGTTGTGGCGTGAGACCCATAGTTATATTTGAGTGATGGCTTTAGGCGTGAGTCACGACTTGACATATTCGCTTATTTATTGTGAACTGTAGTTTGGTTATCATACATGTCTCCTGCTTTATATAGACTACTATGATTTCATTTACAGTATTGTTATACCCCGTATTTCCAGAGTATGTACGTGAGGGCGTACGTATATAAATTTAAGCCTTAAAGTAGGCATAGGTTCGAAATTTGTGCACAACCCCCGATTAGAGTCGTTTTTCGACGAAACGTTTTACAGAACTTGCGAAGGGAAAATTCCGGCTATGTCATTTTTAATTTTTGCGGATTTTTCCGAGAGACGAAACATTTTGGACCAACGGGAGGGTGACAAGTGTCACCCTCAGATTGGACGTAAGGTTGGCGGCAAGTGGACGATTGGTGGCATTGGTTAGGTAGGATATTTTGTGCAAGTTGGTGTGGTAGATGGATAAGGTACACATGTTTAAATCTTGACCCTACACTTGCATGGCACTTGGCTTGATCTTGGCCATTGGTTGGCCATTGCTTGACCTATAAATACCCCTCTAAGTTGAAGACTTTCTTCATCCAAACTTGAGCAATCTTTCTAAGTCTTGAAATCCTCCCTCCCCTCTTGAGTAGTTCTCGTCCAAAGAGTCTCCCCCCCCCCCCTTTTGTGAGCCTTGGCCGAAAGCCTCCCCCTCCCCCTTTGTAGTGTCTAGCCGAGGGGTACCCCCCTAGCCTTGTTGTTTTCGAGAAATACACCCCTTGGTAGAGAAATACTCTCCAAGTATTGTTATAATGCCCTAAATACCTTAGCCCATATACCTTGTAGTACTTTCCAAGAGTTACCTCTATACGTAGAGCCCAGAAATACTATTATACTTCATTTAGCCACTAAACGAAACCCTAAGGAAATCTTCATTGATAGTTGAAGTATTTGAGTAGAAGTTGGTTAGAACTTACAGGGTTGTTTGGAGGCGGGTTGGGCCTTCGGAGTAGGAGCTACACGTTGCTCATGATCGACATATACACTTGGATAATTTTGGGCTTATCGAGGTAAACACTCTTGTCCTTCTATTGTAATTGGAAATTACATGTTGTAGGAATATATAGTTGAAGTATACTATATATAGAACTGAACATAGTTTTGCGGCAATATCTTTGGACTTAAGCCTGAATTTAAAGAAGAGAACTGAACTGTAATTACTTAGGACTGTATTACAGTAGACTTGTGTAGCATTACTGTGAAGTAGAATTGTACACGTCCGGATTAGACGTACAACCCCTACAGGAGTTGTTGGCACATTAGCGGCCTCGATGAGAGAGAGATTTCTGCGATTTGCGGGGAGGTCTTTGCGAATTTTACGTAGAATATTCTACGTTGAGATCTAGATGTTAATAGGCGCCTTGTGGCCTCTATAGGTTGAAGTACTACGTGTGGCGTGATCTACTTGGCAGGTGTGTGGCCAAGCGGTTTGAGGTACTTGAGCGTTTTGCTATTAGTCGATAATCGCGCGAGGTATGTGAACCTCTTCCTATCTTTTCTAGCATGATATGTGTATAACTATGTAGTGCGGTGAGCGTCGTGTGTTAAATGTATTTGATTGGCTTAAAACATAAAGTGTTATAACGGCTTTATGGGAAGTTGGTTATATGACTTTATGTAGGTAAGAAAATGCTTTGTGGTTTTAAAGATAAGCGATTTGACTTATAACTGACTTGATGTGTGATAATAAGAATCTTGAAGTATTTCAAAAGAATTAAGAAACCTTTCTGAAAGAAGAGTAATACTTGGTTTTGAAAACATAAGAGTTATACTAGCTTTATGGGAAGTTAGGTATAACGTCTTAAGAGATAAAGAGAATGGTTTACTGATTTTTTTGAAGTTAAGAGGCTTGATCTTAAAAGATAAGAGACTTGACTTGAATGAATTAATATGAATTTTGTGTGAAACCTCATTCGTGAGTAATGAGTACTTGGTTTTTTTTAAAAGGAGAAATGTTTTACTGATTTCGGAAATCAGAATGAGTATCGACAAACCACTGCAGCGTTAATAAAGGAAAATGTATTGAATAATAAAGTATTATTAAAACCAGTAGAAACCTCCATCTGCATAGAAACTAAGATGAGACAAAATGATATTACATTTCCTAGATCATGGCTGCTTAATAAGATTGATTATAAACAAGAATAACCTACTCACATATAAGGCTTATGTTTCTCAAATTGTTTAAAAGAGAATTATGTTTTAAAGGATTAAAATTATGAACTACGAAACCTTTTCGAAAATGAGAAACTTGAGCATTTGAAATTAGGCAAACTTGAACGTTTGGAAAATAATGTTGTTACTTGATTTTACAAAGGGAAGTGTTTTGGTTTACCTAAAAATGTGAGTCACTCTATTTTAATACTACGGGTATCGGGTGACTTTTATATAAGGAATGGATCTCTTTAAAAGGAATTTAACGTACGTAGTACTTTAGGGTTAAAACCCGGACTTTGACATAAAATGAAAGTACCTTGAGTTGTGTATAACTTGCCTATGCTTGTTGTTGTGAAACTTGCCTATGCTTGTTGTGATAGCCTTTGTTGTGCAAGAATTGTGTTTCTATACTACCGCGTCTCTCGATGGAGGGCCGGTTGAGTTGTTGAGAACTTACTTGGACGTACCGGCAGTGACGGAGAATTCCACGGGTACGCTCCTGTTGATAGTGTTATTCCATGGACTAGCTCTACATGAGGTTTTACTGTTCGGCCTTGGTACCTGGTGGTCGGCTTTCGTACTTGCCCCGTCTCGTGGCTGATTCGGCCTTGGTACCTGGTAGTTAGCCCTCGCACTTGCCCCGTTGAGTGTAGTGACGAAGTCTCGTGATCTGACGCCAGTACACAGTAGTTAGCCCTCGTACTTGCCGATCACTACGTGGCGGCCTTGTATCCGGTAGTCGGCTTTCGTACTTGCCGTGTCGACCGTGGTTTGGTTGTATTGTATTGTTAGTCTGGCTCGCGGCGTGGTAGGACTTGGTGTTCAGGTGTACTTCTTGGTGTTATCATATCATAGACTGCCGACAGTGAGGAAGGTATTCCACGGGCATGATTGATGTTATGGGCGTGAGACCCATCATTATATTTGAGTAATGACTTGGAGGGCGTGAGTCCCTGACTTGATATAACGGTATTTGTGTGAACTGTAGTTTGGTTATCATACATGTCTCCTGCTTTATATAGACTATTATGATTTCATTCTGATATTCTGATTTCACATACTTGGTACTGTTATCGACCTCGCCGGGGCTGCGTTAAATCTGCGGTAGAAGTACATCGGTACGTCGATCCCCTTTTAGGATCACATTTCAGCGTGTTGGGAAGCTCTGTTCCTTGGAGGCTTATCTTTGGTATGTTACCACAGTGCAGCAGGTTCTTGTACATTCGGGGTATGGCGGGGCTGTCCGTCATAGTTGTTGTAAAAATCTTAGAGTGCATGCTTTGTTGTGGCGGGGTTGTAAGGATTATAATCGTTCAAGGTCGATATATATATAAATCTTTGAAAAGCAACCGTTTTGGTTGGCCTATTTTCTTTCATCTTGATCTATATCTATTTATATGTTTAAGTTTTCATTTATTGGTTTTCTCACGATGTTGTATCACCGGGTAAGACACGATCCACGGTCCGGTTCGTCGTGACAAAAGTGGTATCGAGCGATTAGTCCTCGGAAAGTGTCTGCACGTGTCTAGTAGAGTCTTGATTATCGATGTGTTGTGCACCACATCTATAATCGAGAGGCTATAGGACATTTAGGATTGGTTTCCGCCTTCTCATTCCGAGATCGTGCCTTAGAGTGTGTTGTAAGTTGGACCCTCCGCGTATCTCGTTTTACGATTATGCCTCCGCAAGGCAACCGGGCGAGAAGGGCAAAGCGTGAAGGAGGCTGAGTAGAAGCGGCGATCTCTGAACACCCGCGATACACGAGCCTCGGCCGCGATGCGGAGCGAGAGGATGGGTTACTGAGTGGGCGATTAATGGCGGGGTTGTGGCGGACTTGAGGATAAGTGGGCCAGGCAGTTCGATAGCACGATGGTTCACCTAGATCGGATAGTTTGAGGCTATGAGATTTTACGAGTTGTGGGCGCGAGTTTTATGGGTCGAGGCACGAGGATGATCCGCGGAGTTCATCCAAGCGATTCTGTGGATCGTGAGTGATCAAGGCATCGGAGACCAGTCGGTGGTCCTAGTTCACATCGGTGCGTGATACCGCAATGATCGGTAGTTTGATCGTGGAGCTGTCGGGAGAGAATGCACTTCCGCTATATGGGGCGAGTTCTCGGGGCATTTCTTGCACATTTCTTGCCTCGCAGATGAGAGGGCTCGGGTAAACAGATTTTTGGTGTTGCGGCGAGCAGGCGTGCGGTTCGGGAGTACAATGTGAGTTCGACTCATTGGCGATGCGTCCCGCGTTAGTAGCTAGTATGGAGGATCGAGTGCACCGATATGTTACGGGGCTCGATGATTACCTAGCAGAGTTGTTGGTGAAGCTCTTGTAGGGCATGGACATTGCCGCGTGCAGCTTATACACTTGGATGTGAGGCGGAGAATCGGCGGAATGACGAATCGTGAAGAGGCCAAAGCAGTCCTTTGGTGACTTTCGAGGCGGACCGCCTCGGCCGAACTAGTTATGTACCTCCTCCGGTCTGAGTGGTCCTCGCACGCCTCGGGACGCCGGGATATTCGAGGCGGTCGGGGCTCCAGTTTCAGATTTTCGAGGAGTAAGTGCTCGCGGATGAGGTCGCCACTTGTCTCGTGTGGCGTTGTGGGAAACTTCATAAGGAGAGTGTCGTACTAACGGAGATTGTTATTCTTGCGGCAGCAGGGCCATCTGGCGAACCGTCAGGCCGGGTAGCTGGTAGGATAGCACGACTACGAGATCGATTGCGGGTTCTTCACCTTCCATAGCTAGGCGGGATGTTCATACCGTGGCACAGCGGCAGTCGCGGTGGAAGTTCGATTTTAGCGGTCCTTTGAACCGCCTATTTTCAGGTATATCCTTAACCCTCTAGAGATTTGTATGTATTGATGTTATGATGATGTGTTTAGTGTTATGTTCGGATAACTTTGTGCTAAAATGTGATTTAGACGCCTGGTTAGTGAAAAGGGTAAGCCTGGGGGTGAGGAAATGATGAACCTTAGAATATTACAGTTGAGACCTTAAATGTAAGGCCGTCGTGAGTACAAGATTTTGCGGGTGATCTTTGTCAGAAGGTATAAGTATACGTGGAGTAATTGTGGGAAAATTCCTTGGGTGGTGTAAATGGAAGTGGTAGCTTTCATGACCTGTATAGGTAAGATTGTTCCGGATCAGGGAACAAGCGCTTGATGCGTTAAGTGGGTCGGGTTGGGGCCATGTTGCGGGTCAACCCGTAGCCCGGTTTGGGGTTGGGTCAGTTCGGGGTGGTCCTGCCAGGTGGTAGGGTCACGAGGGTGCTAGGCCCAAGTTTAGATGACCATCGTATGAGTTCGTGGATATGTTCGACCAGAAGCGGATCGTGAAGGCGGGAATGGCCTTAAGGAAGATTGAGGTTAGTAAGATGACCAGTTTGGAGGTGGTGACTCCAAAGTTTTGGGAAGCTGGCGATGGTGAAGTGTGGTACGTATACTAGAAGAGTTCAAGTGTTCGAGAAGGGCACGACGAGTAAGGAAGGAAGGGAACGTGTGTTATTTCGTGGCCAGGTGTGGCGTGGGCAACTTGGTAGAAGAACTTTATCGTTATCCGTCTTGAGAAGGAACATTCGGGACGAATGTTTCTAAGGAGGGGAGAATGTTATACCCCGTATTTCCAGTATGCGTGAGGCGTGCGTATATAAATTTAAGCCTTAAAGTAGGAATAGGTTCGAAATTTGTACAACCCCGATTAAGTCGTTTTTTAAAAGCGTTTCTGAGAACTTGCGAAGGAAAATTCGGCTATGTCATTTTTAATTTTTGCGGATTTTTCCGAGAGGCGAAACATTTTGGACCAGCGGGAGGGTGACAAGTGTCACCTCGCATTGGGCGTAAGGTTAGGCGGCAAGTGGACGATTAGTGGCATTGGTTAGGTAGGATATTTTGTTCAAGTTGGTGTGGTAGATGGATAAGGTACACATGGTTAAATCTTGACCCTACACTGCATGGCACTTGGCTTGATCTTGGCCGTTGGTTGGCCATTGCTTGACTATAAATACCATAAGTTGAAGACTTTCTTCATCCAAACTTGAGCAATCTTTCTAAGTCTTGAAATCCTCCTCCCTCTTGAGTAGTTCTCGTCCAAGAGTCTCCCTTTTGTGAGCCTTGGGCGAGAGCCTCCCTCCCCTTTGTAGTGTCTAGCCAGGGTACCCACTGCCTTGTTGTTTTAGAAATACACCCTTGGTAGAAATACTCTCCAGTATTGTTATAATGCCCTAAATACCTTAGCCCATATACCTGTAGTACTTTCCAAGAGTTACCTCTATCGTAGAGCAGGAAATACTATTATACTTCCTTTAGCCACTAAACGAAACCCTAAGGAAATCTTCATTGATAGTTGAAGTATTTGAGTAGAAGTTGGTTAGAACTTCTAAGGGTTGTTTGGAGGCGGGTTGGGCGCTTCGGAGTAGGAGCTAAACGTTGCTCAGGATCGACAAATAAACTTGGATAATTTTGGGCTTATCGAGGTAAACACTCTTGACCTTCTATTGTAATTGGAAATTACATGTTGTAGGAATATATAGTTGAAGTATACTATATATAGAATCTGAACATAGTTTTGCGGCAATGTCTTTTGACTTAAGCTGAATTTAAAGAAGAATCGAATCGTAATTACATAGGGTGTATTACAGTAGACTTGTGTAGCATTCTTGTGAAGTAGAATTGTACACGTCCGGATTAGGCGTCTGACCCCATACAGGGAGTTGTTGGCACTGTTAGCGGGCCTCGATAGAGAGGAGATTTCTGTGATTTGTGGGAGAATCTGCCGAATTTTCTGTAGAATATTCTACGTTGAGATCTAGATGTTAATAGGCGCATTGTGGCCTCTATAGGTTGAAGTACTACGTGTGGCTTGATCTACTTGGCAAGGTGTAGCAAGCGGTTTGAGGTACTTGGGCGTTTTGCTATTAGTCGATAATCGTCGCGAGGTATGTGAACCTCTTCCTATCTTTTCTAGCATGATATGTGTATAACTATGTAGTGCGGTAGGCGTCATGTGTTAAATGTATTTGATTGGCTTAAAACATAAAGTGTTATAACGGCTTTATGGGAAGTTGGTTATAACGACTTTATGTAGGTAAGAAAATGCTTTGTGGTTTTAAAGATAAGCGGATTTGACTTATAAGCGACTTGATGTGTGATAATAAGAATCTTGAAGTATTTCAAAGAATTAAGAAACCTTTACGAAAGAAGAGTAATACTTGGTTTTGAAAACATAAGAGTTATACTAGCTTTATGGGAAGTTAGGTATAACGTCTTAGAGAGATAAAGAGAATGGTTTCTTGATTTTTGAAGTTAAGAGGCTTGATCTTAAAAGATAAGAGACTTGACTTGAATGAATTAATATGAATTTTGTGTGAAACCTCGTTCGTGAGTAATGAGTACTTGGTTTTAAAAGGAGAAATGTTTCTTGATTTGAAATCGAATGAGTATCGACAAACCAACTGCGGCGTTAATAAAGGAAAATGTATTGAATAATAAAGTATTATTAAAACGTAGAAACCTCCATCTGCATAGAAACTAAGATGAGACAAAATGATATTACATTTCCTAGATCATGGCTGCTTAATAAGATTGATTATAAACAAGAATAACCTACTCACATATAAGGCTTATGTTTCTCAAATTGTTTAAAAGAGAATTATGTTTTAAAAGTTAAAATTATGAACTCTGAAACATTTTGAAAATGAGAATCTTGAGCATTTGAAATTAGGCAAACTTGAACGTTTGGAAAATAATGTTGTTACTTGATTTTACAAAGGGAAGTGTTTTGGTTTACCTAAAAATGTGAGTCACTCTATTTTAATACTACGGGTATAGGGTGACTTTTATATAAGGAATGGATCTCTTTAAAAGGAATTTAACGTACGTAGTACTTTAGGGTTAAAACCCGGACTTTGACATAAAATGAAAGTACCTTGAGTTGTGTATAACACTATGCTTGTTGTTGTGAAACTTGCCTATGCTTGTTGTTGTGAAACTTGCCTATGCTTGTTGTGATAGCCTTTGTTGTGCAAGAATTGTGTTTTATACTCTGGCGTCTCGATGGAGGCGGTTGACTTGTTGAGAACTTACTTGGGCGTCTGCGCGGTGTGGAGAATTCCCAGTGCGCTCGCGCTGATAGTGTTATTCCATGTACTAGTTCTCCGTGAGGTTTCTTGTTCGGCCTTGGTACACGGTGGTGGCTTTCGTACTTGCCGATCTCGTGGCTGATTCGGCCTTGGTACACAGTAGTTAGCCCTCGCACTTGCCCGTTGAGTGTAGTGGCGAAGTCTCGTGATCTGACGCCAGTATCCGGTAGTTAGCCCTCGTACTTGCCGGTCGACTCGTGGCGACCTTAGTATCGGTAGTCGGCTTCGTACTTGCCGTGTCGAACCGTGGTTTGGTTGTATTGTATTGTTAGTACGGCTCTGGCAGCAGGTAGGACTTGGTCTTCAGGTGTACTTCTTGGTGTTATCATATCATAGACTGCCGGCAGTGAGGAAGGTATTCCACGGGCATGATTGATGTTATGGGCGTGAGACCCATCATTATATTTGAGTAATGACTTGGAGGCGTGAGTCACGACTTGATATAACGGTATTTGTGTGAGCGTAGTTTGGTTATCATACATGTCTCATGCTATATAGACTATTATGATTTCATTCTGATATTCTGATTTCACATACTTAGTACTGTTATGCGACCTCGCCTTGAGAAGTGCGTTCATCTGCAGGTAAGTACATCGGTATCGATCCATTTTAGGATCACATTTCAGCGTGTTGGGAAGCTCAGTTCCTTGGAGGCTTATCTTTGGTATGTTACCACAGTGCAGCAGGTTCTTGTACATTCGGGGTATGGCGGGGCCACTGTCCGTCATAGTTGTTGTAAAAATCTTAAGTGCAGCCTTTGTTGAGGCGGGGTTGTAAGGATTATGGCTTGTTCAAAGGTCGATATATATATAAATCTTTGAAAAGCAACCGTTTTGGTTGGCCTATTTTCTTTCATCTTGATCTATATCTATTTATATGTTTAAGTTTTCATTTATTTGGTTTTCTCGATGTTGTATCACTAGGGTGCGGGGTAAGACACGATCCGGTCGCGTTGGTCGTGACAAAAGTGGTATCGAAGCGATTAGTCCTCGGAAAGTGTCTGAACCGTGTCTAGTAAGTCTTGATTATCGATGTGTTGTGCACCACATCTATGTCGGGAGGCTATAGGACATTTAGGATTAGTTTCCGCCTTCTACCATTACGAGATCGTGCCTTAGAGGCGTGTTGTAAGTTGGACCCTCCAGCGTATCTCGTTTTTACGATTATGCCTCGCGCGAGCAACCGGGCCCGAAGAGGCAAAGCGTGAAGGAGGCTGCGAGTAAAGCGTGGCGATCTCTGAACACCACGATGCACGAGCCTCGGCCCGCGATGCAGGCGAGAGGATGGGATCTGAGTGGGCGATTAATGGCGGGGTTGTGGCGGACTTGAGGATATTTGGGCCTTGATTCGATAACACGATGGTTCACTAGATCGAGATAGTTTGAGGCTATGAGATTTTACGAGTTGTGGGCGCGAGTTTTATGGGTCGAGGCACGAGGATGATCGCGAGGAGTTCATCAAGCGATTCTGTGGATCGTGAGAGTGATCAAGCATCGAGACCGAGTCGGTGGTCACAAGTTCCACGTCGGTTGCGTGATACATGATCGTGGTTTGATCGTGAGGCTGTCGGGAGAGAATGCACTTCCGGTATATGGGGCGAGTTCTCGGGGCATTTCTTGCACATTTCTTGCCTCGCGGATGAGGAGGGCTCGGTAAACAATTTTTGGTGTTGCGGCGAAGCAGGCGTCACGGTTGGAGTACAATGTGAGTTCGACTCATTGGCGATGCGTCCGCGTTAGTAGCTAGTATGGAGGATCGAGTGCACCGATATATTCTGAGGCTCGATGATTACCTAGCGAGAGTTGTTCGGTGAAGCTCTTGTTGGGCATGGACATTGCCGCGTGCGAGCTATACACTTGGATGTGAGGCGGAGAATCGGCGGAATGACGAATCGGCGAAGAGGGCCAAAGCAGCAGGTCCTTTGGTGACTTCGAGGCGGACCGCCTCGGCGAACTAGTTATGTACCTCCTCGATCTGAGTGGTCCTCGCGACGCCGGGACGCCGGGATATTCGGGAGGCAGTCGGGGCTCCCGAGTTTCAGATTTTCGAGGTAGGAGTGCTCGCGGATGAGTCGCCCTTGTCTCGGTGTGGCGTTGTGGGAAACTTCATAAGGAGAGTGTCGTACTAACTTGGGAGATTGTTATTCTTGCGGCAGCGGGGCCGTCGGCGAGCTTGTCCAGGCGGGGTAGCTTGGTAGGATAGCACTGACTCTGAGATCGATTGCGGGTTCTTCACCTTCCATAGCTAGGCGGGATGTTCATACACGGCGAGCCACGTGAGTCGCGGTGGAAGTTCGATTTTAGCGGTCCTTTGAGCGCCTATTTTGAGTATATCCTTAACCTACAGAGATTTGTATGTATTGATGTTATGATGATGTGTTTAGTGTTATGTTCGGATAACTTTGTGCTAAAATGTGATTTAGACGCCTGGTTAGTGAAAAGGGTAAGCCTGGGGGTGAGGAAATGATGAACCTTAGAATATTACAGTTGAGACCTTAAATGTAAGGCCGTCGTGAGTACAAGATTTTGCGGGTGATCTTTGTCAGAAGGTATAAGTATACGTGGAGTAATTGTGGGAAAATTCCTTGGGTGGTGTAAATGGAAGTGGTAGCTTTCGCGACTGTATAAATAGATTGTTCGGATCGGGAACAGCGGCGATGCGTTAAATGGGTCGGGTTGGGGCCATGTTGCGGGTCAACCCGTGCCGGTTTGGGGTTAGGTCGGTTCGGGGTGGTCTGCCGGTGGTAGGGTCACGAGGTGCTAGGCCCAGTTTAGATGACCATCGTGAGTTCGTGGATATGTTCGACCGAGCGGATCGTGAAGGCGGGAATGGCCTTAAGGAAGATTGAGGTTAGTAAGATGACCAAGTTTGGAGGTGGTGACTCAGTTTTGGGAAGCGAGGCGATGGCGAAGTGTGATGCGTATACTAGAAGAGTTCAAGTGTTAGAGAAGGGCACGGCGAGTAAGGAAGGAAGGAGCGTGTGTTATTTAGTGGCGGTGTGGCGTGGGCAACTTGGTAGAAGAACTTTATCGTTATCCGTCTTGAGAAGGAACATTCGGGACGAATGTTTCTAAGGATGGGAGAATGTTATACCCAGTATTTCCAGAGTATGTACGTGAGGGCGTACGTATATAAATTTAAGCCTTAAAGTAGGAATAGGTTCGAAATTTGTACCTGACCCGATTAAGTCGTTTTTAAAGCGTTTCTGAGAACTTGCGAAGGAAAATTAGGCTATGTCATTTTTAATTTTTGCGGATTTTTCGAGAGGCGAAACATTTTGGACCAGCGGGAGGGTGTGACAAGTGTCACCTGCATTGGGCGTAAGGTTAGGCGTAGTGGACGATTGGTGGCATTGGTTAGGTAGGATATTTTGTTCAAGTTGGTGTGGTAGATGGATAAGGTACACATGGTTAAATCTTGACCCTACACTTGCATGGCACTTGGCTTGATCTTGGCCATTGGTTGGCCATTGCTTGACCTATAAATACCCCTATAAGTTGAAGACTTTCTTCATCCAAACTTGAGCAATCTTTCTAAGTCTTGAAATCCTCCCTCCCCTATTGAGTAGTTCTCGTCCAAAGAGTCTCCCCCCCCCCCCCTTTTGTGAGCCTTGGACGAGAGCCTCACTCACTTTGTAGTGTCTGGCCAGGGGTACCACTAGCCTTGTTGTTTCGAGAAATACACCCCTGGTAGAGAAATACTCTCCAGTATTGTTATAATGCCCTAAATACCTTAGCCCATATACCTTGTAGTACTTTCCAAGAGTTACCTCTATCGTAGAGCAGGAAATACTATTATACTTCCTTTAGCCACTAGCGAAACCCTAAGGAAATCTTCATTGATAGTTGAAGTATTTGAGTAGAAGTTGGTTAGAACTTAAGGGTTGTTTGGAGGCGGGTTGGGCGCTCGGAGTAGGAGCTAAGCGTTGCCCAGGATCGACATATAAACTTGGATAATTTTGGGCTTATCGAGGTAAACACTCTTGACCTTCTATTGTAATTGGAAATTACATGTTGTAGGAATATATAGTTGAAGTATACTATATATAGAACTGAACATAGTTTTGCGGCAATGTCTTTTGACTTAAGCTGAATTTAAAGAAGAGAAGCGTAATTACATAGGGTGTATTCTGATGAACTTGTGTAGCATTCTGTGAAGTAGAATTGTACACGTCCGGATTAGGCGTACAACCCCATACAGGGAGTTGTTGGCACATTAGCGTGCCTCGATAGAGAGGAGATTTCTGTGATTTGTGGGAGAAGAGTCTTGCCGAATTTTACGTAGAATATTCTACGTTGAGATCTAGATGTTAATAGGCGCCTTGTGGCCTCTATAGGTTGAAGTACTACGTGTGGCGTGATCTACTTGGCTTAAGGTGTAGCCGACGGTTTGAGGTACTTGGAGCGTTTTGCTATTAGTCGATAATCGTCGCGAGGTATGTGAACCTCTTCCTATCTTTTCTAGCATGATATGTGTATAACTATGTAGTACGGTAGACGTACATGTGTTAAATGTATTTGATTGGCTTAAAACATAAAGTGTTATAACGGCTTTATGGGAAGTTGGTTATAACAGCTTTATGTAGGTAAGAAAATGCTTTGTGGTTTTTAAAAGATAACTGATTTGACTTATAACTGACTTGATGTGTGATAATAAGAATCTTGAAGTATTTCAAAAGAATTAAGAAACCTTTCTGAAAGAAGAGTAATACTTGGTTTTGAAAACATAAGAGTTATACTAGCTTTATGGGAAGTTAGGTATAACGTCTTAAGAGAGATAAAGAGAATGGTTTACTGATTTTTTTGAAGTTAAGAGGCTTGATCTTAAAAGATAAGAGACTTGACTTGAATGAATTAATATGAATTTTGTGTGAAACCTCATTCGTGAGTAATGAGTACTTGGTTTTTTTTAAAAGGAGAAATGTTTTACTGATTTCGGAAATCAGAATGAGTATCGACAAACCACTGCAGCGTTAATAAAGGAAAATGTATTGAATAATAAAGTATTATTAAAACCAGTAGAAACCTCCATCTGCATAGAAACTAAGATGAGACAAAATGATATTACATTTCCTAGATCATGGCTGCTTAATAAGATTGATTATAAACAAGAATAACCTACTCACATATAAGGCTTATGTTTCTCAAATTGTTTAAAAGAGAATTATGTTTTAAAGGATTAAAATTATGAACTACGAAACATTTTCGAAAATGAGAAACTTGAGCATTTGAAATTAGGCAAACTTGAACGTTTGGAAAATAATGTTGTTACTTGATTTTACAAAGGGAAGTGTTTTGGTTTACCTAAAAATGTGAGTCACTCTATTTTAATACTACGGGTATCGGGTGACTTTTATATAAGGAATGGATCTCTTTAAAAGGAATTTAACGTACGTAGTACTTTAGGGTTAAAACCCGGACTTTGACATAAAATGAAAGTACCTTGAGTTGTGTATAACTTGCCTATGCTTGTTGTTGTGAAACTTGCCTATGCTTGTTGTTGTGAAACTTGCCTATGCTTGTTGTGATAGCCTTTGTTGTGCAAGAATTGTGTTTCTATACTACCGCGTCTCTCGATGGAGGGCCGGTTGACTTGTTGAGAACTTACTTGGACGTACCGGCAGTGACGGAGAATTCTACGGGTACGCTCCTGTTGATAGTGTTATTCCATGTACTAGTTCTCCATGAGGTTTTACTGTTCGGCCTTGGTACCTGGTGGTCGGCTTTCGTACTTGCCCCGTCTCGTGGCTGATTCGGCCTTGGTACCTGGTAGTTAGCCCTCGCACTTGCCCCGTTGAGTGTAGTGACGAAGTCTCGTGATACGGCCTTGGTATCTGGTAGTTAGCCCTCGTACTTGCCCCGGTCAGCTACGTGGCCGACCTTGGTATCTGGTAGTCGGCTTTCGTACTTGCCCCGTGTCAGCTTCGTGGTTTGGTTGTATTGTATTGTTAGTACGGCTCTGCGGTGAGTAGGACTTGGTCTTGAGTGTACTTCTTGGTGTTATCATATCATAGATGCCGTGTGAGGAAGGTATTCCACGGGCATGATTGATGTTATGGGCGTGAGACCCATCATTATATTTGAGTAATGACTTGGAGGGCGTGAGTCCCTGACTTGATATAACGGTATTTGTGTGAACTGTAGTTTGGTTATCATACATGTCTCCTTCTTTATATAGACTATTATGATTTCATTTACAGTATTTACAGTTTCACATACTTGGTACCTGTTGTACTGACCTCCTTCGGGGGGCTGCGTTCATGCCGCAGGTAGAGGTACATCGGCTGTCGATCCCCGCTTTTAGGATCACATTTCAGCGTGTTGGGAAGCTCCGTTCCTTCGGAGGCTTATCTTTGGTATGTTACCCTGAGTCTGTAGGTTCTTGTACATTCAGGGGTATGGCGGGGCCCTGTCCCGTCATAGTTGTTGTAAAAATCTTAGAGTGAGTAATGCTTTGTGGGCAGGGTTGTAAGGATTATAATTGTTCAAAGGTCGATATATATATAAATGCTGAAAGGCAACCGTTTTGGTTGGCCTATTTTCTTTCATCTTGATCTATATCTATTTATATGTTTAAGTTTTCATTTCCGCTGGTTTTTCTCTGATGTTGTATCACTAGGGTGCCCGGGGTAAGGCACCAGTCACGGGCCCGGGTTCGGGTCGTGACAAAAGTGGTATCAGAGCAGTTAGTCCTCGGAAAGTGTCTACAGACCGTGTCTAGTAAGTCTTGATTATCGATGTGTTGTGCACCACATCTATAATCGGAGGCTATAGGACATTTAGGATTAGTTTCCTTCTTCTCATTACGAGATCGTGCCTTAGAGGCATCTGTAAGTTGGACCCTCCGACGTATCTCGTTTTTACGATTATGCCTCCGCCTTGGCAACCCGCCCGGAAGGGCAAAGCGGCGAGAGGAGCTGCGAGTAGAGCGTGGCGATCTCTGAACACCACAAGACGAGCCTCCACCCGCACCGGAGCAGAGGATGGGTTACAAGAGTGGGCGATTAATGGCGAGGTTGTGGCAGACTTGAGGATAGGGGACGCAGCAGTTCCGAGAGCACCGATGGTTCACCCTAGATCGAGATAGTTTGAGGCTACGGGATTTTACGAGTTGTGGGCGCGAGTTTTATGGGTCGAGGCACGAGGATGATCGCAGGAGTTCATCAAGCGATTCTGGATCGTGAGAGTGATCGAGGCATCGAGACCGAGTCGGTGGTCCTAGGTTCACATCGGCCGCGTGATACCGCTGATCGGCAGTTTGATTCGTGAGCTGTCCCGGGAGAGAATGCACTTCCAGTATATGGGACGAGTTCTCGGGGCATTTCTTGCACATTTCTTGCCTCGCGGATGAGAGGGCTCGCCGACAGATTTTTGGTGTTGCGGCAGAACGGGCGTACGGTTCGGGAGTACAATGTGGAGTTCGACTCATTGGCCCGGTACGTCCCCGCGTTAGTAGCTAGTATGGAGGATCGAGTGCACCGATATGTTACGGGGCTCGATGATTACCTAGCAGAGAGTTGTTCAGGTGAAGCTCTTCAGCCGGGCATGGACATTGCCCGCATGCAGGCTTATACACTTGGATGTGAGGAGCGGAGGAATCGACGGAATGACCAAGATCAGCAGAAGAGGGCCAAAACAGCAGGGTCCTTTGGTGACTTTCGAGGCGGACCGCCTCAGCAGCAGACTAGTTATGTACCTCCTCCGTCAGTGGTCCTCCACATCGCCGGGACGCCGGGATATTCGGGGAGCGGTCGGGGCTCGGGTTTCAGATTTTCAGGGGAGTAGGAGTGCTCGCCGGATGAGGTCGCCCTTGTCTCAGTGTGGCCGTTGTGGGAAACTTCATAAGGGAGAGTGTCGTACTAACTTGGGAGATTGTTATTCTTGCGGCCAACAGGGCCATCTGGCGAGAGACTGTCAGGCCGAGGGTATGGCGGAGATAGCACAGACTACGAGATCAGTTGCGGGTTCTTCACCTTCCATAGCTAGGCAGGATGTTCATACACCGGCAGGCCACGACAGAGGTCGCGGTGGAAGTTCCCAGTTTTAGCGGTCCTTTGAACCGCCTATTTTCAGGTATATCCTTAACCCTCTAGAGATTTGTATGTATTGATGTTATGATGATGTGTTTAGTGTTATGTTCGGATAACTTTGTGCTAAAATGTGATTTAGACGCCTGGTTAGTGAAAAGGGTAAGCCTGGGGGTGAGGAAATGATGAACCTTAGAATATTACAGTTGAGACCTTAAATGTAAGGCCGTCGTGAGTACAAGATTTTGCGGGTGATCTTTGTCAGAAGGTATAAGTATACGTGGAGTAATTGTGGGAAAATTCCTTGGGTGGTGTAAATGGAAGTGGTAGCTTTCGCGGCTGTATAGGTAAGATTGTTCGGATCGGGAACAAGCGGCGATGCGTTAAGTGGGTCGGGTTGGGAGCGTGTTGCGGGTCAACCGTGGCGGTTTGGGGTTGGGTCAGTTCGGGGTGGTCCTGCCAGGTGGTAGGGTCACGAGGGTGCTAGGCCCAAGTTTAGATGACCATCGTATGAGTTCGTGGATATGTTCGACCAGAAGCGGATCGTGAAGGCCGGGAATGGCCTTAAGGAAGATTGAGGTTAGTAAGATGACCAAGTTTGGAGGTGGTGACTCCAAAGTTTTGGGAACTGAAGCGATGACTGAAGTGTGGTACGTATACTAGAAGAGTTCAAGTGTTCGAGAAGGGCATGACGAGTAAGGAAGGAAGGGAACGTGTGTTATTTCGTGGCCAGGTGTGGCGTGGGCAACTTGTTAGAAGAACTTTATCGTTATCCGTCTTGAGAAGGAACATTCGGGACGAATGTTTCTAAGGAGGGGAGAATGTTATACCCCGTATTTCCAGTAGTATGCGTGAGGTCAAATGCGTATATAAATTTAAGCCTTAAAGTAGGCATAGGTTGAAATTTGTGCCTGACCCCGATTAGAGTCGTTTTTAAATGGCGAAGCGTTTCTGAGAACTTGCGAAGGGAAAATTCCGGCTATGTCATTTTTAATTTTTGCGGATTTTTCCGAGAGACGAAACATTTTGGACCAACGGGAGGGTGACAAGTGTCACCCTCACATTGGACGTAAGGTTGGCGGCAAGTGGACGATTGGTGGCATTGGTTAGGTAGGATATTTTGTGCAAGTTGGTGTGGTAGATGGATAAGGTACACATGGTTAAATCTTGACCCTACACTTGCATGGCACTTGGCTTGATCTTGGCCATTGGTTGGCCATTGCTTGACCTATAAATACCCCTCTAAGTTGAAGACTTTCTCCATCCAAACTTGAGCAATCTTTCTAAGTCTTGAAATCCTCCCTCCCCTCTTGAGTAGTTCTCGTCCAAAGAGTCTCCCCCCCCCTTTTGTGAGCCTTGGCCGAGAGCCTCCCCCTTCCCCTTTGTAGTGTCTAGCCGAGGGGTACCCCCCTAGCCTTGTTGTTTTCGAGAAATACACCCCCCCCTTGGTAGAGAAATACTCTCCAAGTATTGTTATAATGCCCTAAATACCTTAGCCCATATACCTTGTAGTACTTTCCAAGAGTTACCTCTATACGTAGAGCCCGGAAATACTATTATACTTCCTTTAGCCACTAAACGAAACCCTAAGGAAATCTTCATTGATAGTTGAAGTATTTGAGTAGAAGTTGGTTAGAACTTCTAAGGGTTGTTTGGAGCGGGTTGGAGCGCTCGGAGTAGGAGCTAAACGTTGCTCAGGATCGACATATAAACTTGGATAATTTTGGGCTTATCGAGGTAAACACTCTTGACCTTCTATTGTAATTGGAAATTACATGTTGTAGGAATATATAGTTGAAGTATACTATATATAGAACTGAACATAGTTTTGCGGCAATGTCTTTTGACTTAAGCCTGAATTTAAAGAAGAGAACTGAACTGTAATTACATAGGACTGTATTACAGTAGACTTGTGTAGCATTACTGTGAAGTAGAATTGTACACGTCCGGATTAGACGTACAACCCCCCCTCTAGGGAGTTGTTGGCCTGTTAGCAGGC
Organism: Przewalskia tangutica; assembly: GCA_029844215.1. NCBI lineage: Eukaryota > Viridiplantae > Streptophyta > Magnoliopsida > Solanales > Solanaceae > Przewalskia > Przewalskia tangutica. The sequence goes on from CM056729.1 coordinate 97,475,798, forward strand.
CTCGATAGAGGAGATTTACTGATTTGCGGGGAGAGTCTTGCGAATTTTCTGTAGAATATTCTACGTTGAGATCTAGATGTTAATAGGCGCCTTGTGGCCTCTATAGGTTGAAGTACTACGTGTGGCGTGATCTACTTGGCTTAAGGTGTAGCCGACGGTTTGAGGTACTTGGAGCGTTTTGCTATTAGTCGATAATCGTCGCGAGGTATGTGAACCTCTTCCTATCTTTTCTAGCATGATATATGTATAACTATGTAAATGCGGTGAGCGTACATGTGTTAAATGTATTTGATTGGCTTAAAACATAAAGTGTTATAACGACTTTATGGGAAGTTGGTTATAACAGCTTTATGTAGGTAAGAAAATGCTTTGTGGTTTTTAAAAGATAACTGATTTGACTTATAACTGACTTGATGTGTGATAATAAAAATCTTGAAGTATTTCAAAAGAATTAAGAAACCTTTCTGAAAAAAGAGTAATACTTGGTTTTGAAAACATAAGAGTTATACTAGCTTTATGGGAAGTTAGGTATAACGTCTTAAGAGAGATAAAGAGAATGGTTTACTGATTTTTTTGAAGTTAAGAGGCTTGATCTTAAAAGATAAGAGACTTGACTTGAATGAATTAATATGAATTTTGTGTGAAACCTCATTCGTGAGTAATGAGTACTTGGTTTTTTTTAAAAGGAGAAATGTTTCTTGATTTGGAAATCGAATGAGTATCGACAAACCACTGCAGCGTTAATAAAGGAAAATGTATTGAATAATGAAGTATTATTAAAACCAGTAGAAACCTCCATCTGCATAGAAACTAAGATGAGACAAAATGATATTACATTTCCTAGATCATGGCTGCTTAATAAGATTGATTATAAACAAGAATAACCTACTCACATATAAGGCTTATGTTTCTCAAATTGTTTAAAAGAGAATTATGTTTTAAAGGATTAAAATTATGAACTACGAAACCTTTTCGAAAATGAGAAACTTGAGCATTTGAAATTAGGCAAACTTGAACGTTTGGAAAATAATGTTGTTACTTGATTTTACAAAGGGAAGTGTTTTGGTTTACCTAAAAATGTGAGTCACTCTATTTTAATACTACGGGTATAGGGTGACTTTTATATAAGGAATGGATCTCTTTAAAAGGAATTTAACGTCGTAGTACTTTAGGAGTTAAAACGGACTTTGACATAAAATGAAAGTACCTTGAGTTGTGTATAACTTGCTATGCTTGTTGTTGTGAAACTTGCCTATGCTTGTTGTGATAGCCTTTGTTGTGCAAGAATTGTGTTTCTATACTACCGCGTCTCGATGGAGTAGGTTGACTTGTTGAGAACTTACTTGGGCGTCTGCGGTGACGGAGAATTCCACGTGCACGCTCCGGTGATAGTGTTATTCCATGGACTAGCTCTCCATGAGGTTTTCTTGTCGCCTTGGTACACGGTGGTCGGCTTTCGTACTTGCCGTCTCGTGGCTGATTCGCCTTGTACACAGTAGTTAGCCCTCGCACTTGCCCGTTCGGTGTAGTGGCGAAGTCTCGTGATACGACTGGTACACAGTAGTTAGCCCTCGTATTGCCCGGTCAGCTACGTGGCGGCCTTGGTATCCGGTAGTCGGCTTCGTACTTGCCCGTGTCGCCGTGGTTTGGTTGTATTGTATTGTTAGTACGGCTCTGGCAGCAGGTAGGACTTGGTGTTCAGGTGTACTTCTTGGTGTTATCATATCATAGACTGCCGGCAGTGAGGAAGGTATTCCACGGGCATGATTGATGTTATGGGCGTGAGACCCATCATTATATTTGAGTAATGACTTGGAGGGCGTGAGTCCCTGACTTGATATAACTGTATTTGTGTGTACTGTAGTTTGGTTATCATACATGTCTCCTGCTTTATATAGACTATTATGATTTCATTTACAGTATTTACAGTTTCACATACTTGGTACCTGTTGTACTGACCTCCTTCGGGGGGCTGCGTTCATGCCGCAGGTAGAGGTACATCGGCTGTCGATCCCCGCTTTTAGGATCACATTTCAGCGTGTTGGGAAGCTCCGTTCCTTCGGAGGCTTATCTTTGGTATGTTACCACAGTGCAGAGGTTCTTGTACATTGGGTATGGCGGGGCCTGTCCAGTCATAGTTGTTGTAAAAATCTTAAGTGCATGCTTTGTTGTGGGCGGGGTTGTAAGGATTAATCGCTCAAAGGTCGATATATATATAAATCTTTGAAAGGCAACCGTTTTGGTTGGCCTATTTTCTTTCATCTTGATCTATATCTATTTATATGTTTAAGTTTTCATTTCATTGGTTTTTCTCTCGATGTTGTATCACTAGGGTAAGGCAACAACACGCCGAGGTTCGGTCGTGACAAAAGTGGTATCGAGCGATTAGTCCTCGGAAAGTGTCTACGACCGTGTCTAGTAGAGTCTTGATTATCGATGTGTTGTGTACCACATCTATAATCGTGAGGCTATAGGACATTTAGGATTGGTTTCCTCTTCTCATTCCGAGATCGTGCCTTAGAGCGTGTTGTAAGTTGGACCCTCCAGCGTATCTCGTTTTACGATTATGCCTCCGCGAAGGCAACCCGCCTGAAGGGCAAGGCGAGCAGGCGAGTAAGCGTGGCGATCTCTACAGACACCACGAGCCTCGAGCCTCGCACCGGAAGCGAGAGGATGGGTTACAAGTGGGCGATTAATGGCCGGTTGGTCAGCGACTTGAGGATAGGTGGGCCGACGGTTCGATAGCACGATGGTTCACCCTAGATCGGATAATTTGAGGCTACGGGATTTTCGAGTTGTGGGCGCCAGAGTTTTATGGGTCGAGGCACGAGGATGATCCGCAGAGTTCATCCGAAGCGATTCTGACGGATCGAGAGTGATCAAGGCATCGAGACCGAGTCGGTGGTCCTAGGTTCACATCGGCTGCGTGATACCGCAATGATCGGTTTGATTCGTGAGCTGTCCGGGAGAGAATGCACTTCGGTATATGGGACGAGTTCTCGGGGCATTTCTTGCACATTTCTTGCCTCCACGCGAGATGAGGGCTCGGGCCGCATTTTTGGTGTTGCGGCAGGCGTGCGGTTCGAGTACAATGTGAGTTCGACTCATTGGCGAGACGTCCCGCGTTAGTAGCTAGTATGGAGGATCGAGTGCACCGATATGTTACGGGGCTCGATGATTACCTAGAGAGTTGTTCGTGTAGCTCTTGGTGGGCATGGACATTGCCGCGACGCAGCTTATACACTTGGATGTGAGGCGGAGAATCGACGGAATGACGAAGATCAGCAGAAGAGGCCAAAACATCGTGGTCCTTTGGTGACTTTCGAGGCGACCGCCTCGGCCAGACTAGTTATGTACCTCCTCCGATGAGTGGTCCTCCACAGCGCCGGGACGCCGGGATATTCGGAGCGGTCGGGGCTCCCGTGTTTCAGATTTTCGAGGAGTAAGTGCTCGCCGGATGAGGTCGCCCTTGTCTCAGTGTGGCCGTTGTGGGAAACTTCATAAGGGAGAGTGTCGTACTAACTTGGGAGATTGTTATTCTTGCGGCCAACAGGGCCATCTGGCGAGAGACTGTCCGACCAGGGGTAGTGCTTCATTCGGGGAGTTCTGCGACGTCGCCAGCCCCAGCGGAGTTTAGCACGGCGGCATCAGTTCCTACTGCGACCATGACATTTACACCTTCAGTTCCACGACCAGTAGCAGAAGTATAGATTGCAAAGAGACGACCATGTTATTAGCTAAGGATGTAGCTACCAGAGAGTATAGAGTGCACCGATATATCACGGGTCTTGATGACTATCTAAAGAAAGGTTGTGCAAAAGTAGTTCTTCAGTCAGGCATGGGTATTGCCCGCGTACAGGCTTATGCGCAACACACAAAGGAACGTAGAGATCGACGGATTAACCAAGATCAGCAGAAGAGAGGCGGTCGGCGGTCCTTTGTAACTTTCGAGGCGAATCGCCTCAGCAGCAGACTGGATATGCACCCCCGCCGGTGCAGAGTGGTCCTCCACAGGGTTCATGACGTTCGGGGTATACAGGAGTTAGTCGAAGCTCCAGGGCTTCTGGTGCACAGATACACGTAGGTCCAGCCAGTCGGATTTAGTTTTTCCCCAGTGTTCACGGTGTGACAGGCGTCATCCCGGGGAATGTCATCTTTTGTTGATGCTTGTTTTACCTGCGGCCGTCAGGGCCATGTGTCGAAAGAATGTCCTAGTAGGAGGGATGCAAGTAGGAGGACTCAGCCTACCAGATCAGTTGCGGATTCAGTAGTTCGGAGAAGAAGGGGTGTTAGCCAGAGGAGGCCACCCCCACCTCGGTGTGGCCATTGTGGTAAGTGTCATTGTGGGGAGTGTCGTACTTCTTCGACAACTTGTTATGCTTGCGCCCAGCAGGGCATGATTGGTTGGAACGACAGAGGGTAGTGAAGCAGTAGATACAGGTGTATCCTTAACCCTCTAGAGATTGTTTGTGTGATGAGATAAGTATATCTTAATTGTTACGTTCAGTTAACATTGTGTAAATTAGGATTATAAATCATGGTTAGTTAACCAGGTAAGAATGGGGGATAGAGGAAAGTGTGAGCCTTAGAGTGTTATACGTAGAGACCTTAGAGGCGAGGCCATCTCGAGTAAAAGATGTATTTTTTATGTTTGACCCTTATCGGAGTGCATAGTACACGTGAGATATGGAAATGTGATAAGTCCCGGAGTGGCATGAAATGAAAAAGGGTAGTTGATCTAAGAAGACCACTAGGTTTTCGTAACTTGATTAAGTGAGATTGTTCCGGTTCGGGGGACAAGAGTGTTTGCGCGATAAGCGGTCGGGTCATGGACCGATCATGGGTCAAGTCGTGGCTTTGTAGTGTGGTGGGACAGTTCGGGTGGTCTGCCAGGTGGTAAAGCGCAGGCGCTAGGCCCAAGTTTAGTTAACCATCGTACGAGTTCGTGGAAGCGTTCGACCAGTAGTCGGGCCGATGGGGTCAGCCCATCTTGTTTTTCAGCCAGGACCGTTTACTCGGCAGAGAGTTATGCGAGATGTTATATCAGGAAGGTTGTAAGGTTGCACGAGGTTCCTACTTTCACCTTATGACAGGCAGTGGAGCCCAGGTTACGGCTATTTCTTTTTTTTCTGGAAGTTTTACCAGGCAGGGTTAGGAACTCAGGGAAGTCTCAGTATCGCATTTGCCCTCAGGCCAGTGTTTGGATTTCAGGGGTAGCTGTGAGGATTGTTGTCTCCTATTGAGGGAGTGTTGTTATAGCTACCATATCAATATTCGGATATCGCCTTATGACGCCTTGTACGGGCGGAAGTGTAGTTGCCGGTCGATTGGTTCGATGTTGGCAAGGTTCAGATAGATGGTACATTCTTGTTTCAGCAGGATGTGGATAGGGTGAAGTCTATCCAGGAGAGGTTATCGGCAGCTCAGAGTCAACAAAAGTCGTGCGGTTGATCGGCGACGACGCTTGGAGTTCAGGTTGACGGTGGGTCTTCTTGAAGGTACCACCCCGGAAGGGTGTGACGAAATTCGGAAAACAGAGGAAACTTAGCCCGAGTTACTTTGGGCCTTTTCAGGGCATGTGAAGAATAGGCCAGGTTGCCTATATGTTAGCTTTGCCGTCCGACGTAGGAGGCAGTACGTCCGGTCTTTCATGATGTTATTTTCGGAAAAGTATCGGGAATCCATCCAGATTGTTCCCAGTAATGATGACCAAGTTGGAGGTAGTAACCCAGAGATTTGGAAACTGAAGCAGTAACAGAAATGTGGTAAGGTATGAGAAAGAGTTCGAGTGTACGAGAAGGGTACGACGAGTAAGGGAAGAAGTGAACATGTGTTAAGAGGATAGAAGTGATCGTTTCTTAAGGGAGTATCGTTTAGACTTTGGGTGGAAGCTTTTGTGATGTTAGAGGTGATTCCTCGTAGACTTGGATTAAGTATTGGAGCGTGTGTTATTTTTGTGGCCATGTGTGGCATTGACAACTTGTTTAAGTTAAGAAGAACTTCATCGTTATCCGTCTTGAGAAGGAACATTCGGGACGAATGTTTCTAAGGAGGGGAGAATGTTATACCCCGTATTTCCAGAGTATGTACGTGAGGACGTACGTAGAAAAGTTTGAGCCTTAAAGTTAGGCAAGGACAAAATTTTGTTCACAACTACCGAAAAGAATCGTTTTTAAACGCTTTTTACAAAACTGCGAAGGAAAAATACGGCTATGTCATTTATTATTTTTGCGGATTTTTCCGAGAGATAAAATATTTTGGACCAACGGGAGGGTGACATGTGTCACCCTCAAAGTGGACGGCAAAGGGGCCATCCTTGGCACGTTTTTTGCCTTGTAGTTGGTAGGATATTTGTAGATATTTTTGTGTAGTTGATGAGCAAGTGGGACCCACAAACACTTGTCCAAATCTTGACCTTACACTTGCCTACCACTTGTCTTGATCTTGGCCATTGGTTGGCCTATAAATACCCCCCTTAGTTGAAGATCTTCTTCATCCACAAATTGTTCTAAGTCTTGAAATCTCCCTCCCCTCTTAGCTAGGTTCTCGTCCAAGCCTTGGTGAGGCTTTGGCCGAAACCCCCCCCCCCCTACCTTGAGTTGTCTCGTAAAATACTACCCCCCCTCTTGGTAGAAATACTCTCCAAGTATTGTTACTATTCCCAAAATACCTTGGCCCAAATACCTTGTAGTATTCCAAGGTTACACTTATACTAAAAGCCCAGAAATACTATTATACTTCCCTTCAGTCACTAAACGAAACCCTAAGGAAAATCTTCACAGTTGGTTGAAATATTAGGAAGAAGTTTCGTAGAACTTCTAAGGGTTGTTTGGAGCGGGTTGGAGCACCCGGAGTAGGAGCTAAACGTTGCTCAGGATCGACATTAAACTTGGATAATTTTGGGCTTACCGAGGTAAATAATCCTATCCTTCTATTGTAATTGGAAATTACATACTGTAGTTGTATAGAAATGAATATAAGATTCATAGAAGAGAATTGAAATGTAATAGAAGGATATTACAGATAAGACTTGAACTGAAATCGCATCAGAAGAATATTAAAGTAGAAGATTAAAATTGTACTTACATAGGACTGTATTTACAGTAGACTTGTATAACCTTTATAGGTTGAATGTTCTGCGAGTAGCGTGTACTACTTGAAAGGTGGACAAGGCTAGCCGGGTTATAGCCGTGGAGCGTTTTGCTAATAGTCGATAATCGTCGCGAGGTATGTGATTCTTCCTATCCACTTGAGCATGATATTTTAAAAGAATATATATATAGTACGGTAGACGTACGTGTGTTAACTAAACGTAGTTGTACGGCAATGTCTTTTGACTTAAGCCTGAATAATAAGAATCTTGAAGTATTTCAAAAGAATTAAGAATCCTTTTTGAAAGAAGAGTAATACTTGGTTTTAAAAGCTTAAGAGTTATACTAGCTTTATGGGAAGTTAGGTATAACGACTTAAGAGTGATAAAAAGAATGGTTTATTAATTTTAGAAGTTAAGAGACTTGATCTTAAAAGATAAGAGACTTGACTTAATTGAATTAATATGAATTTTGTTAAAAAGTGTGAAACCTCATTCGTGAGTAATGAGTACTTGGTTTGTAAAAGGAATAATGTTTTACTGATTTCGGAAATCAGAATAAAGTATCGAACAAACCACTGCAACGTTAATAAAGGGAAATGTTTTGACTAATTAAGTATTATTAAAACCAGTAGAAACCTCCATCTGCATAGAAGCTAAGATGAGACAAAATGATATTACATTTCCTAGATCATGGCTGCTTAAATAAGATTGATTATGAACAAGAATAACCTACTCACATATAAGGCATATGTTTCTCAAATTGTTTTAAAGGAGAATTATATCATTAAGTGATTAAAACTATGAACTACTTAAACCTTTCAAAATGAGAAACTTGAGCATTTGAAATTAGGCAAACTTGAACGTTTGGAAAATAATGTTGTTACTTGATTTTACAAAGGGAAGTGTTTTGGTTTACTTAAAAAGATAGTCACTCTATTTTTATACTACGGGTATTGTGTGACTTTTGTGAAAGAAACAGATCTTTTAAAGAGTTAATGTATGAAGTACTTTGGGGATAAATTCCCGAACTTGTTAACATAAAGTAGAAAGTACCTTGTGTGAAGAACTTGATTGTATTGGTCTGTGATAGCCTTGTAATACTTTCTTGTTGATTTGATAAGTAAACATGTTAGGATGCTACGTGTGTTAGTATCTTGTGATATTCTTGTTGTGCTTACGTTGTTGAACTTTAAGCCCGTTGTACTGTTATTATATCACATACCCCCTTGACTTGTTATACCGAGGGCTTGCCACCCTTGATGCGGGTCTATACGGCCTATGCGGAGCAGCGGTATGCTCCAGGATTGATCATTCCGGGTGTTTTATCCCGATGCGGGGGATGCCCTATGCGGTCTGTGTGACTATGCGGTCTATTGAGACTATGCGGGCTGCGGGAGTCCAGGAGGGTACCGGGGTTAGCTACCCCCGATGCGGGTCTATACGACCTATGCGGGTCTATGTGTGACCTATGCGGGCTGCGGGAAGTCCAGGAGTAGGCACGCATAATGATACTATGGGCGATTGGCCTTGCTTCGATCATTAGCGGCCTAGAAAAGACCAGTTACAATATATCCATTTCTCTCTTGTTTATGTTGTGGGCGTGAGACCCATAGTTATATTTGAGTGATGGCTTTAAGGGCGTGAGTCCCTGACTTGACATGACTGCTTATTTATTGTGAACTGTAGTTTGGTTATCATACATGTCTCCTGCTTTATATAGACTACTATGATTTCATTTACTGATTTTCGATTTCACATACTTGGTACTGTTAATCGACCTCCTTCGGGGCTGCGCTCATGCCGCAGTAGAGGTACACCCGCCGTTGATCCTCGCTCATGGGTCAGTTCAGCGTTTGGGAAGCTCCGTTTCTCCGGAGGCTTATCAGTGGTATAGTCCCCTGTCGTAGTAGGTACTTACATTCAGGGGTATGGCGGGGCCCTGTCCCGCCATTGTTGTCGTATCATTCTTAGAGGTCTGTAGTACTGTTGTGGGCAGAGTTTGTAAAAGGGATGTAACTGTTCGGATTCATGTTTTTTATATATATATGCCGAAGGGCAATCTTTCTCAGTTAAACTGTTTTCTCATTCATATTATATTATGTCATGTTTTATATTCCGCTGATTACTCTGATGTTGTATCACTAGGGTGCCCGGGGTAAGGCACCAGTCACGGGCCCGGGTTCGGGTCGTGACACCACATATACCATACCCGACCCATTATGGGACTCGGTGAAATTGAATAATAACACTTGCACGAATAGCTATCCTGAGCAACTATGTGCAATTTAAATCATCATTTGACTCTCAATAAAAGCTTTAAAATGAACTTTCATTTTTAGAAAAACAAAGTCACTATCATATCATGTATCACTTTAAATCATCATTTAGAAAATCAAGACACTATATCTCATGTATCACTTTAAATCATCATTTAGAAAATCAAGGCACTATATCTCATGTATCATTTCAAATCATCATTTAGGAATTTGGATTCCTTAGAACTATGTACGTCTGATGTACACTTATTTCATATAAATCATGCCAAAAGAAGAAAGAATTGTTTCACATACCTTATCGGCTATACCAACACGATAAGTAGAATACGTCCCAATTAGTATTTCAACCTATAACAACAATAACACGTATATCAACTTCATGAATACTAGTATACGCTATACCACATAATGACTCTCCTTTTATATAAAAATTTGGGCGGCACTTCCCCCATATATACATACATCCCCAACTTACAAATAAGGCTAATAACATCAATAACCAAGTACCAATTAAGGATATAACCAAACAGCAACCAAGGTGATCGACACACCTACTTCACATGTTAATCCAACCTCATAATCTGTTACACCCCATATTTCCAGGATATGTCTATAAGAACGTACGTAAGAATTCAAAAGTGTTAAGATTTGAGAATATTAAAAATTTATCGGAATTATGGAAATGTCGAGAAACGAAATATTGCGACGAACGGGAGGACGACACGTGTCACCCCCTTAGTGGTCTTGGACGATTTGGACATGGCCAAAATGGTCATTTGACCATTAAAGAGATGACCAAGTCTTGCTAAGGGCTAGAGCTTGATATTGTTGACTTAGTCCAAGGGCCACTTGGGCTTGATCCTTGTGAAACTCATCCAAGCCACACAATTGTGTTAATCTTGACCCTTCCTAGTGTTATATATGTATACTAGTAGCAAGACTAACTCCCACACTTAGAAAAAAATTCAAGAAACTTAGAGGCCTTCAAACATGCTCTCGGGTTTGAGGTTTTTAGAAAAGAAAATTTTTTGTTTGTTGTCCAATAATCCCCATACTTTAAACCAAGGTTCCTAAGGGTATTGTAAGGGTATCTCAATAGAAAGGTCCCGGAAAGTGGCGTTTTCGTATTAATCGCAAGGTGAAAACCTAGTCACTTTCCTAGGTTTGGATTGGAAGTTGAAGGAAAGTTGTTTGTAATCTTCTAAGGGCTTCAAGTGGCGGATTGGAGTGTCAAAGCAAGGCTCTAAGTTTCTAGGGAGCGACTTCAGATCTTGAATTGGATTAAGGCTCACTAAGGTAACAATCTTGTTCTCTTAAGTGTATAAGATTACATATTGTTGTAGCCTTACATTCTAACTAGCATGAAGTATATATATATAAGATTGATAAGTGTTAGGGATATTTGTAGCCCAAAATCCGAAATGACATGTTTAGCCATTTGAAATTGAAATACAATTTTGGTCGATAATTAGAATTGTCGCATGTTACCTACTTGAAGATTGTAGTAGTTATAATTGATTGCGGCTTGATAACATGTTATACTAAACAACTTGAATTGAAAAGGAATTGGAAAGGTTGATATGTTGTTACACCTTTGGCCGAGAATGACTTTGTATGTTGGACTAGTTTGATATTAAATTGTGGGGCGAAATTTTACACGTCTTGTAGGCGTGTAATCCCCTATTGATAACTACATTGTTGAGCCTTAAATGTGGCGTGTTTGGTTATTGAATTCGGGCCTTGAAAAAGGTGGAAAAGTATGTAGAAACAAAGGAAGTGCTGTCCGATTTTCCGTAGAATTTAATGACTTTGCACTTGGAATATTCTACGTTTGAAGCTAGAAGTTAATAGACGTATTATGGTCATTATAGGTTGACATACTACGTACGACGTATTGGACTTAGCATGTGGATTGAACCGAAGAGGTATGTGAAACTTTCTTATCTCTTGAGCATGAGTAGTTGTAAATATATAGTACGGTAGACGTACGAGATTTTGACAATCTAGTCCATTTGATATCCTTGGCTTATTTTAAGAATGTCCAAGTTGGTTGAGTCAGGGACTTAACTCACTTGTTTAAGAATATTAAGGATATCTTAGTTTCTAAAAGTTAAGAGACTTAAAGTGTCACGACCCGACCCCGGGCCGCGACTGGTGCCCTACCTGGGCACCCTTATAATCATACAATACCAAAACAACTGCGGAAAATAAATAACACATTTTTTTTCTTTTTTAAAACCAAGGCAAAACCGATAAGGCTGCCATAATATAAATCACCCAAAAAGGGCTTACACTATCCAAAAATGTAATTACAACTCTAACCAGTCCAGCCTACATGTGAATACAGACCTCTAAGATTTTTGGACCAATACTATGACGGGACAAGGCCCCGCCGTACCCCTGAATATACATAGCCATGACAACTCCGGAACATTGGAGCCATCTCAAAATGCTGAACCAGGATCCTAAGCTCGCGGATCCACGAATGTGTACCTAAACCTGCGGACATGAACGCAGCCCCCCGAAGAAGTCGATAACAAAAATTTAATATGGAACAGAAATAAAGTACATTAAACAGATCATAACCGTACAAAAGAATGACAGGGGAAAGTATAAAAGTACATACCATATCCAGCCGTGTCATTACCACTTATGAACTTAATTGCACATCATTATCTTTTCCATTCCATTAAGAGTTATAGCCATATCTTACGTACATACTTAGGAGAAGTCATTAAGTTCATTACCATCTAACTTACGTATCTTTCATAACATAATCCGGCCCTTTATGGAGGGACGCATATACTACCCTACCGCACCGGGGACGCGATCAAGTCACACAAATATCAAAGCGCGCCCGTGGAATCCCCATCACCGCCGATAACTATAAGTGTAAAATATAACCACGTGACGCGCCTGGCATCCCACTCACCGCCGGCGCATACATACACAATACATATATATATATCTATATATAACGCGTCGCATGCTCCGAATCCTCATCGTATAAGCATGGCCATAACGCGCCTCGCATCCTCATCGTAGGTGCAGTCTTCATGGGAGCTAGCCCATGGAGTAATAATATAACATGCCCCTAATCTCTCATCGTGGGTACATGTCTTCACGGGAGCTAGCCCATGGAGTAATAGTCGACATAGCATGGTCGCATGCCGAATCCTCATCGTATAAGCGTGGCCATGGGTAATAAAACAACCGGGAATCTAACCCGCCTCGGTCACATGCCCTAATCCCACATCGTATAAGCATGTCCAAGGATCAATCATAATGGAAGCATACCGTGGAATCCCACATCACCACAAGACGTCCAAGTAAACTTACAACAAGACCACTCTCCAATCGAGAGTCATGTCACGACCGAACCGGTCCGTGGATCGTGCCTTACCGGGCACCCTAGTGATACAACATCGAGAAAAACCAATGAAATAAAAACTTAAACATACAATTAGATATGGATCAAGATAAAGAAAATAGGCCAACCAAAGCGGTTGCCTTTCAAAGATATATATATATATCGACCTTTGAGCGATAATCCTTACAACCCCGCACAACAAAGCATGCACTTCTAAGATTTTACAACAACTATGACGGACAGGGGCCGCCATACCACCGAATGTACAAGAACCTACTGACTGTGGTAACATACCAAAAGATAAGCCTCCGAAGGAACGGAGCTTCCCAATACGCTGAAATGTGATCCTATAAGCGGGGATCGACAGCCGATGTACCTCTACCTGCGACATGAACGCAGCCCCCCGAAGGAGGTCAGTACAACAGGTACCAAGTATGTGAAACTGAAAATACTGTAAATGAAATCATAATAGTCTATATAAAGCAGGAGACATGTATGATAACCAAACTACGATACAACATATAAACAAATATATCAAGTCGTGACTCACGCCTCCAAATCATCACTCGTGCGTGAATTCTTCCTCACCGCGGCAGCATGATATAACAACACCAAGGAGTATACATGAACACCGTGTCCCACCGTGTCATAAAACCGTGACGGCAAGTATAACTACCGATCCGATCGTACAATAATATCGTACAACCATATCATGAAGCGACACGTGGCAAGTAATAGCCTCCACTCCTCCCCGCGCCACGTGGCCGACGGGGCAAGTAAATCGGCCACGCACTGATCACAACCGTAAGTCACGAAGCTCCATCCAGACACTGACTCGCGAAGCTGACACGGGGCAAGTGCACTAGCCTCCACCAGCTCCTCCCTGCGCCACGTAGCTGACGGGGGCAAGTGAATCGGCTAAGCACCAGATCACAACCGTAAGTCACGATACTTCGCCGCGAAGCTGACACGTGGCAAGTGCGATAACCTATACCAGATCCACCTGCGTCACGTGGCGACGGGGCAAGTAAGCTATGACTCGATCACAACCGTAAGTCACGATCTTCGCCATAAATAACCATAATGGTCACATGTCCACGGAATCCATCATCGGTGTAGACATGCCCATGTAACAATGATAATGGAAGCATACGGTGGAATCTTCCGTCACACGCCAGACGCCCAAGTAAGTTCTCAACAAGTCAACCAACCCTCCATCGAGAGACGCGGTAGTATAGAAACATAATTTTTGCACAACAAAGGCTATCACAACAAGCATAGGCAAGTTACACAACAACAAACATAGGCAAGTTACACAACAACAAGCATAGGCAAGTTACACAACAACAAGCATAGGCAAGTTATACACAACTCAAGGTACTTTCATTTTATGTCAAAGTCCGGGTTTTAATCCTAAAGTACTACGTACGTTAAATTCCTTTTTAAAGATCCATTTCTTTTACAAAGGTCACCCGATACCCGTAGTATAAAAATAGAGTGACTAACATTGTTAAGTAAACCAAAACACTTCCCTTTGTAAAATCAAGTAACAACATTATTTTCCAAACGTTCAAGTTTGCCTAATTTCAATGCTCAAGTTTCTCATTTTCGAAAATGTTTCGTAGTTCATAGTTTTAATCCTTTAAAACAATTTGAGAAACATATGCCTTATGTGTGAGTAGGTTATTCTTTGTTCATAACAATCTTATTAAAGCAGCCATGATCTAGGGAATGTAATACCATTTTGTCTCATCTTAGCTTCTATGCAGATGGAGGTTTCTACTGGTTTTAATAATACTTTATTAGTCAATACATTTCCCTTATTAGCGACTGTGGTTTGTTCGATACTTATTCTCGATTTCCAAATCAAGAAACATTATTCCTTTTAACAACCAAGTACTCATTACTCACGAATGAGGTTTCACACAAACATTCATATTAATTCAATTAAGTCAAGCCTCTTATCTTTTAAGATCAAGTCTCTTAACTTCTAAAATTAATAAACCATTCTTTTTATCTCTCTTAAGTCGTTATACCTAACTTCCCATAAAGCTAGTATAACTCTTAAGCTTTTAAAACCAAGCATTATTCTTCTTTCAACAAGGTTTCTTAATTCTTTTGAAATACTTCAAGATTCCTTTTTTATTCAGGCTTAAGTCAAAAGACATTGCCGTAAAACTATATTCAGTTAACACACGACGCCTACCTGCATAATATATATATATTCTTGTAAAATACTTCCAGATTCTTATTATTCAGGCTTAAGTCAAAAGACATTGCCACACGTACGTCTACCGTACTATATATATTCCTTTAAAATATCATGCTCAAGAGTATAGGAAGAATCACATACATACTCTGGAAATACGGGGTATAACATTCTCCCCTCCTTAGAAACATTCGTCCCGAATGTTCATTCTCAAGACAAATAACGATCAAGTTCCTCATAGCTTAACCAGTTTGCAAATGCCGCACATGGTCACAGAATAACACGCGCGCAAATACTTAAATCCAAGCCAACGAGGAATCACCTCGACGATGCAAAAGAGTACCAACTCTCGCTTCTGATCCAAAGGATACTCCCTTCGCACATTTATTTCACAAAAATGATTACTTCCATCTTTCAGCACAAGTTCACTTCTTTCTTTTCTCGTCGTACCCTTCCCGAACACTCGAACTCTTCCTAGTACACGTACCACACTTCAGTCAACGCTTCTGTTGCCAAAACTTTGGAGTCACAACCTCCAAACTTGGTCATCTTACTAGCTTCACTTTCTTCTAAGGCCATTCCCGGCCTTCACGAACCGATTCAGGTCGAACGCATCCACGAATTCATACGATGGTCATCTAAACTTGGGCCTGGCGCCCTCGTGACCCTACCACCTGGCGGGACCACCTCGAACTTACCCAACCCCAAACCGGGCTATGGGTTGACCCGCAACATGGCCCCAACCCGACCCACTTAACGCGTCAAGCTCTTGTTCCCCGATCCAGAACAATCTTACCTATACAGGTCATGAAAACTACCACTTCCATTTTACACCACCCAAGGAATTTACCCATAATTACTCTACGTATACTTATACATTCTGACAAAGATCACCCGCAAAAATCTTGTACTCAAGACGGCCTTACATCTAAGGTCTCAACTGTAATATTCTAAGGTTCATCATTTTCTCACCCCCAGGCTTACCCTTTTCACTAACCAGGCTTCTAAATCACATTTTAGCACAAAGCCATCCGAACATAACACTAAACACATCATCATAACATCAATACATACAAATCTCTAGAGGGTTTAAGGATATACCTGAAAAAATAGGCGGTTCAAAGGACCGCTAAAACTGGGAACTTCCACCGCGACTTACCGTGGCTCACGGTGTATGAACATCCCGCCTAGCTATGGAAGGTGAAGAACCCGAATCGATCTAGTAGTGCGTGCTATCCCACCGCTACCCGGTCGGCTCTCGTCAAATGGCCCTGTCGGCCGCAAGTATAGCAATCTCCCAAACCAGTACGACATTCCCCCCTATGGGCTTTACCACAACGGCCACACTGAGATACGGGTGGCCTCATCCGGCGAGCACTTCTACTCCCCTGAAAATCTGAAACACAGGAGCCCCGACCGCTTCCCGAATATCCCGGCGTACCAAGGATGTGGAGGTCCACTGCATCGGGCGAGGTACATAACTAGTCACGCCGAGGCGGTCCGCCTCGAAATTCACCAAAGGACCATGCTGCTCGCCTCTTCACGATCTCGGTCATTCCGACGATCTTCCGCCTCACATCCAAGCGCATAAGCCTTCATGCGGCAATGTCCATGCCCGCCAAGAGCTACACCCAACAACTTCGCTAGGTAATCATCGAGCCTCGTAACATATCGGTGCACTCGATCCTCCATACTAGCTACTAACGCGGACGCATCGGGCTAATGAGTCGAACTCACATTGTACTTCCCGAACCGCACGCCTGCTCGCCGCAACACCAAAAATCTGTTTACCCGAGCCCTCCTCATATGTGAGGCAAGAAATGTGCAAGAAATGCCCCGAACTCGTCCCCATATACCGGAAGTGCATTCTCTCCCGGGACAGCTCGAATCAAACGACCGATCGCGATCACGCGCCGACGCGAACCTAGACCACCGACTCGGTTTCCGATGCCTTGATCACTCTACGATCCGTCAGAATCGCCGGATGAACTCGCGATCATCCTCGTGCCTCGACCGTAGAACTCGCGGGCTACAACTCGAAGTCCCGTAGCCTCAAACTATCCGATCTAGGTGAACCATCTGGTGCTTATCGGAACCGCCGGCCCACTTATCCTCAAGTTCGCCACAACTCGCCAATAATCGCCAACTCTTGTAACCTCTCTCTCTCTCGCTTCCGCATCGTGGATCGAGGCTCAGTCGTGGTCTCGTAGAGATCGCCACGTTTACTCGCAGCCTCCTTTGCCGCTTCTTCGCCCGGGCCTTGCGCGAGGCATAATCGGTAAAACGAAATACGTCGGAGGGTCCAACTTATCACGCCTCTAAGGCACGATCTCGTAATGAGAAGAATGGAAACCAATCCTAAATGTCTCAGCCTCCTCGATTATAGATGGTGCACAACACATCGATAATCAAGACTCTACTAGACACGGTGCTCAGACACTTTCCGAGGACTACCGCTCGATACCACTTTTGTCACGACCAACCGGACCGTGATGGTGCCTTACCGGCACCCTAGTGATACAACATCGAGAAAAACCAATGGAAATAAAAACTTAAACATACAATTAGATATGGATCAAGATAAAGAAAATAGGCCAACCAAAGCGGTTGCCTTCAAAGATATATATATATATCGACCTTTGAATAGCGATAATCCTTACAACCCCGCCACACAATTACTCTGCACCTCTAAGATTTTTACAACAACTATGACGGGACAGGCCCCGCCATACCTGAATGTACAAGAACCAGCAGACTCGGGTAACATACCAAAAGATAAGCCTCCAAGGAACGAGCTTCCCAATACGCTGAAATGTGATCCTATAGTCGGGGATCGACACTGATGTACCTCTACTGCGGCATGAACGCAGCCCCGAAGGAGGTCGATAACAGTACCAAGTATGTGAAATCAAATCAAAATGAAATCATAATAGTCTATATAAAGCGAGACATGTATGATAACCAAACTACGATACAACATATAAACAAATATATCAAGTCGTGGACTCACGCCTCCAAATCATCACTCGTGCGTGGAATTCCTTCCTCACCGCTGGCGATCATGATATAACAACACCAAAGAGTATACATGAACACCGTGTCCCACTGTGTCATAAAAACCGTGACGGCAAGTATAACTACCGATCCGACCGTACCAATAATCTGCATAACCATATCATGAAGCTGACACGTGGCAAGTGCAATAGCCTCCACCAGCTCCTCCCTGCGCCACGTAGCGACGGGGCAAATAAATCGCCACGCACTGGATCACAACCGTAAGTCACGAAGCTCCATCCAAACACTGACTCGCGAAGCTGACACGTGGCAAGTGCACTAGCCTCCACCAGCTCCTCCCTGCGCCACGTAGCTGACGGGGGCAAGTGAATCGGCTAAGCACCAGATCACAACCGTAAGTCACGATACTTCGCCGCGAAGCTGACACGTGGCAAGTGCGATAACCTATACCAGATCCACCTGCGTCACGTAGCTGACGGGGGCAAGTAAACAGGCTATGCACTCGATCACAACCGTAAGTCACGATACTTCGCCATAAATAACCATAATGGTCACATGTCCACAGAATCCATCATCGGTGTAGACATGCCCATGTAACAATGATAATGGAAGCATACCCGTGGAATCTTCCACACGCCAGACGCCCAAGTAAGTTCTCAACAAGTCAACCGGCCCTCCATCGAGAGACGCGGTAGTATAGAAACATAATTTTTGCACAACAAAGGCTATCACAATAAGCATAGGCAAGTTACACAACAACAAGCATAGGCAAGTTACACAACAACAAGCATAGGCAAGTTACACAACAACAAGCATAGGCAAGTTATACACAACTCAAGGTACTTTCATTTTATGTCAAAGTCCGGGTTTTAACCCTAAAGTACTACGTACGTTAAATTCCTTTTAAAGATCCATTTCTTTTACAAAGGTCACCCGATACCCGTAGTATAAAAATAGAGTGACTAACATTGTTAAGTAAACCAAAACACTTCCCTTTGTAAAATCAAGTAACAACATTATTTTCCAAACGTTCAAGTTTGCCTAATTTCAATGCTCAAGTTTCTCATTTTCGAAAAGGTTTCGTAGTTCATAGTTTTAATCCTTTAAAACAATTTGAGAAACATATGCCTTATGTGTGAGTAGGTTATTCTTTGTTCATAACAATCTTATTAAAGCAGCCATGATCTAGGGAATGTAATATCATTTTGTCTCATCTTAGCTTCTATGCAGATGGAGGTTTCTACTGGTTTTAATAATACTTTATTAGTCAATACATTTCCCTTTATTAGCGCTGCTGTGGTTTGTTCGATACTTATTCTGATTTCCGAAATCAGTAAAACATTATTCCTTTTAACAACCAAGTACTCATTACTCACGAATGAGGTTTCACACAAACATTCATATTAATTCAATTAAGTCAAGCCTCTTATCTTTTAAGATCAAGTCTTTTAACTTCTAAAATTAATAAACCATTCTTTTTATCTCTCTTAAGTCGTTATACCTAACTTCCCATAAAGCTAGTATAACTCTTAAGCTTTTAAAACCAAGCATTATTCTTCTTTCAACAAGGTTTCTTAATTCTTTTGAAATACTTCAAGATTCCTTTTTTATTCAGGCTTAAGTCAAAAGACATTGCCGTAAAACTATATTCAGTTAACACACGTACATCTACCGTAATATATATATATTCTTGTAAAATACTTCCAGATTCTTATTATTCAGGCTTAAGTCAAAAGACATTGCCACACGTACGTCTACCGTACTATATATATTCCTTTAAAATATCATGCTCAAGAGTATAGGAAGAATCACATACATACTCTGGAAATACGGGGTATAACAAGTCACGACAATGTAAACATATAATACTTGCACTCAAATCTATCACAAGCAAACATAGACAAGTTCATTAAACCATTAGACTTCCATTTTTATAAACTCATGGCACTTTCGTTTCACACATAAAAATCCGGGAATTTAACCCAAAGTACTACGTGCTTACATTCTTTTCAAAAGACTCCTTTTCATATAAAACCCCAAGATACTAACACCCGTAGTATCAAGGCTTGTTTACATTTTACAGAAATCACTACACTTTTAGAAATACATTATTCGGCTTCTAAATCAAGTGACTTCTTTCCTTAAAACTTAAGCAATTGATGCTTTTAAATCCATTTGCCTTCCTTTATTTCAAAACATTTATCATTACTTAGAGTAAACCACTCTTAACTTTCCATAAAGCTATTATAACCCACTTCTCATAAAGTCGTTATACTAACTTTATACTTTAGGCAAATACATTCTTTTTATAACCAAGAGACTTATACTTTCGAAAACCAAGTATCGTATACTTTCAACATACTTCAAGTCTCTTATCTTTTAGAAACAAGTTTCGTAGTTCATAGTCTTAACACTTCATTACGTAAACTCTTTAAATTAAGCAACATATGCCTTATATGTGTGAATAGGTTATACTTGTTTATACTGATCTCATTAAAGCAGCCATGATCTAGAAAATGTAATACAATTTTGTCTTATCTTAGCTTCTATGCAGATGGAGAATTCTACTTGTTTTAATATAATTTATCGTCATTACATTTTCCTTTATTAACGCTGCAATGGCTTGTTCGATACTTATTCTCATTCGTGCCGTAAATTAGTCAAGTCAACTTGGCTCCAAACACCTCCTAACGACTCTTACCAACATCCCCCATAAGACTTGGTAAGAACTTAGGATAACTCAGAAATAACATTTACATAGAGTAAATCAACATACATACTTCTTAACTTCTAAGAGTAGAAGGAAACATGAAATAATACCACATGTACATTCCATATATAGAATCATGTCAAAAGAAGGAAGAGGTTCACATACCTCGCGACGATTATCGACAAATAGCAAAATGCTCCGAAGTACTTCAACCTTGATAGTTATTCCATCCTTCAAGTAGAATACGCTATTCTTAGTACTTCAACCTATAATGGCCATAATACGTCCATTAACCTCTAGCTCCGAACGTAGAATATTCTAAGTACAAGGTCACTAAATTCTACGGAAAATCGGACAGCACTTCCTTTGTTTCTACATACTTTGCCACCTTTTTCAAGGCCGAATTCAATAACCAAACACGCCACATTTAAGGCCCAACAATACAATTAATCAATAGGGGATTACACGCCTACTAGACGTGTAAAATTCCGCCCCACAATTGATATACAACTAATACAACTACAAGTGCAATTCCGGCAACTTGAGATACAACAACACCAATTCTTATCCAATTTCTATTTCAATCCAAGTTGTTAGTATAACATGATATCAAGTCGCAATCGATTATAACCACTATAATCTTCAAGTAATTAACATGCGGCGATTCTAATAAACGACCAAATTGTAATCCAACTTCACAAGGCTTAAATGACATTTCGGATTTAAGGCTACAATCAATCCATAATACTTAAGAAACTTCAACACATATACTTCATGTTAGCAAACGTGTAAAGCTAACAACAATATATAATCATGTAACACTTAAGAGACAAGATTATTACCTCAACGATTCTTAGTCCAACTTCAAATCCAAAGTCGCTCCCTAGAAACTTAGAGCCCCTCCTTGACACTCCAATCCGCTACTTGAGATCCTTAGAACAACACCAACAATTTCCTTCAATCTTCCAACCAAAACCTAGAAAGGCAACTAGGTTTTCATCTTGCGACTAATACGAAAACTATCTTTTTCCGGGATTTTTCTATTGAGATACATTTACAATACCCTCATGAACCTTGGTTTAAAGTGTGGAGCTTATTGGACAAGAAACAAAAAATTTTCTTTTCTCCCCTTGATGAACCCGAGAGCTCTTAGCTTTGTTCATCCAATATTCTTGAAAATTTGGCTAAGTGTGGAACTTGTCTCACTACTAGTAGTATTATATAGTAACATGGAGGGTCAAGATGTGCACAAATGGGTGGCTAGGATGAGGTTCTCTTAAATATCAAGCTTTGTGGACCCATTGACTAAGTCAATTTTCTCAAGCTCTACAAGTTGCAAGACTTGTCTTCCTAACAAGGGTCAAATGACCCTTGTGCCCATGCAATTTCGTCCAAGACTTCAATAAGGGGGGGTGACACGTGTCGCCCTCCCATTCGTCACAATATTACGTTTTCCGAAAATTCCGATAAATTTTTACAAGTCTCTAATCTTAACATTTGGGATTCTCACGTACGTTCTTTCAAACATGCCTGCAAATACGGGGTGTAACATTCTTCCCCCCTTAGAAACATTCGTCCCCGAATGTTCTTTCGGAGTCCAATCTAATTAGATAGCGACATAGTCTACTTTTATTTCACCCTTCATATTACATATGCCACCCATGGCCACATAACAATACTTATACTAAGGTGTCAACCTTGGCACTCACAAAGCCAACTAGTCCATACTCATAATGACCTCAAAGTCTGTCATAATCATCTCTACTAGGTCTACTAGGGTCTGACGACTGTATCATCACCGGGCAAATCTCATATACCCGCTCAGCTACCACCCCAAACACTCACGAGTGTAGTTACCTTGAAAGGTTCTTATGGATTCAAGCTCTATCCCTTTACACTTGGCTGTTACCTTTCTCGCTGGTCGTACCCTTTCCGTACTTCCAACGCATACTAGCATACATACATAACTCCCATACCAATTTAGGCCCCCAATCCTTTGGAGTCACTCTCTAAAACAATATAAGGCCATTTCCGTCTCTCAAGACCTGGTTCCGGTGGAACGCGTCCACGAACCCGTAAAACAATTAACCAGACTTGGGCCTTGCACCCTCGTGACCCTGTCACGTAGCAGAACTACTACCAACTGATCCTACTCCACTTCAGGCTATGGGGCGACCCGCAATAGGTCCTCACCCCGTCCCACCGTCGCACTTAACTCTTATTCTTGGTCTATAATAAATCTTTCTACCCGAGAAGACCTTGTACATCTAAGGTCTCAGCGGTCATCAATATTCTTAGGCTCGCAATATCCATGCTCCAAGCCTACCTTACCAGTCCCCCAATAAACGGGTACAAAAACTTCTCATAATCCCATAATCGTGTCGTCTTGATCACAACAACCATTACTTTCTCTATACGGACCTCATCCGTACAATTCTCTTAAGCCTACTACGCAGCTTAATCTATTAACATGACATTCCGTTAAGTTCCTTAACATGGCTTCTTAAAGGTTCACTACCCTATCAGACAGCTCATCCTTTCCCAATTATCTCAAAGTAATACGTAAAACCTCGATGAGAATTCTTTAACTGTTTTATACCTTCCCGGTATCTAGTTAGTCTTTACCAATGTCACGACCCGTTCCGGGGCCCGTGACTGGTGCCTTACCCGGGCACCCAAGTAGTCATACATCAGAGAAATCAGCGGAAATTAAAACAATACATGAAACAAATGTAAAATGAGGCACATTTTAACTGAGAGAAAGTCGCCTTTCGGCATATATATAAATACAAAGTTTGAACAGTTACATCCTTACAAACCCTGCCACAACAAGATTACTGCACTCTAAGAGTTTTTATACAACATGACGGACAGGCTCGCCATACCCATGAATGTACAAGTACCTACAGTGACAGGTGACTATACCAAAAGATAAGCTTCCGGAGAAACGGAGCTTCCCAATACGCTGAACGGTGATCCTAAGAGCGAGGATCAACAATCGTGTACTACTCATGCAGATGAATGCACTTCGGCCGAGGTCGACAACAGGTACCAAGTATGTGAAACTGAAAAATACTGTAAATGAAATCACAACAGTCTAAATAAAACAGGAGACATGTATGATAACAAAACTACAGTTCACAATATAAAAGCAGTCACGTCAAGTCAGGGACTCACGCCCTCAAGTCATCCCTCATGCCCGTGGAACTCCTTCCTCACTGCCGGCAGTCTAGGTATAAATCGTGTGATACGTATAACATGTCTCGTCCCATCTCATAGACCCAGTGTCGCATCGTATGGAATAGATTCCCGGCCCATCTCATGGGCTCGGTAGTCGTGTGAAATACATTCCGGCTCATATCATAACGCGGTAGTCAGTGAAATACATTTCCGGTCATCTCATGAACGCGTAGTCGAGTGAAATACATTCGGTTCATCTCGTGAACGCGTAGTCGAGTGAAATACATTCCCGGTCCCATCCTACGGACGCGTAGTCGAGTGGAATACATTCGGTTCATCCTATTAACGCGTAGTCGAGTGAAATACATTCGGTTCATCTCATAACGCGGTATTCGAGTGAAATACATTCGGCTCATCTCATGAACGCGTAGTCGAGTGAAATACATTCGGTTCATCTCATGAACGGTAGTCGAGTGAAATATATTTAAACGCTCCTTTAAGACAGATTAAAATAATACCATATTTTTCCTTTAAAACAACTAAGGTAATATTATGCCCTTCTTGTTAAACCAAAACACTTTCCTTCTTAAAGTCAAGTAACAACATTCTTTTTCAAAAGTTCAAGTTTGCCTAATTTCAAATATTCACGCTTTTTATTCGAAAGATTTCATAGTTCATAATCTTAATCATTTTAATAACATAATTCTCTTTTAAAACAACTGAGTAATATATGCCTTATGTGTGAGTAGGTTATTCTTGTTCATAACAATCTTATTAAAGCAGCCATGATCTAGGAAATGTAATATCATTTTGTCTCATCTTAGCTTCTATGCAGATGGAGGTTTCTACTGGTTTTAATAATACTTTATTAGTCAATACATTTCCCTTTATTAACGCTGCTGTGGTTTGTTCGATACTTATTCTCATTTCCGAAATCAGTAAAACATTATTCCTTTTACAAACCAAGTACTCATTACTCACGAATGAGGTTTCACGCTTTTTAACAAAATTCATATTAAATCAATTAAGTCAAGTCTCTTATCTTTTAAGATCAAGTCTCTTAACTTCTAAAATCAATAACCCATTCTTTTTATCTCTCTTAAGTCGTTATACCTAACTTCCCATAAAGCTAGTATAACTCTTAAGCTTTTAAAACCAAGTGTTACTCTTCTTTCAAAAAGGTTTCTTAATTCTTTTGAAATACTTCAAGATTCTTATTATTCAGGCTTAAGTCAAAAGACATTGCCGTAAAATTACGTTCAGTTAACACACGTACGTCTACCGTACTATATATATATATATATATACTTTTAAAATATCATGCTCAAGAGTATAGGAAGAATCACATACCTCGCGACGATTATCGACTATTAGCAAATAGCTCCAAAGCATCAGAATCCGCTAGCCCTTTCCACCCTTCCGAGTAGAATACGCTACTTGCGATCTTCAACCTATAATGGTCATAAAAGTCTATCAACGCCTAGACTACTCAGAGAATACTTCTAGATCTGATTCCTTATTCTACGGAAAATTGGGCAAGACTTCCCTACCCACAAATTATACAAGTCTCATCAGAATACAAATTCTAAGTAAGTCTGACTTTCTTCTTTAATATTCTTACGATGCGATTTCAGTTCAATTCTCTTCAGAATATCCTTCTACTACGTTCAATTCTCTTCTCAAATATCCTTCTATGTATCTTATATTTATTTCTATACCACTTCCAGTATGTAATCTCCAATTACACTAGAAGGATAGGATTATTTACCTCGATAGGCCCAAAATTATCCAAGATTAAATGTCGATCCTGAGCAAGGTTTAGCTCCTACTCTCGCGCGCTCCAACCCGCTCCAACAACCCTTAGAAGTTCTACGCAACTTCTTCTTAATACTTCAACGGCTATGAAGATTTTTCCTTAGGGTTTCGTTTAGTGACTAATGGAAATATAGTAGTATTTCCGGGCTCTACGTATAGAGGTAACTTTGGAAAGTACTACAAGGTATATGGGCTAAGGTATTTTGGCAAAGTAACAATACTTGGAGACAACTTTTCTACCAAGGGGGGGGGTATTATACGAAACAACTCGAGGAAAGGGGATGTTTCGCCAAGGCCTCTCAAAGGGAGGTGGCTTGACGAAATTTCACTAAGGGAGAGGATTTTTGCCTTGGAATTTATCAAGTGAGGATGAAGAAATAGTCTTGCATTAGAGGGTATTTATAGGACATTCAATGGCCAAGATCAAGACAAGTGGGGGCAAGTGGAGGTGAGGATTTGGGCAAGTGTCCTTATCCATCTACTACACAAAATATCCTACCTAACCTTGACCAAAAGAAAGGCAAAACGCCCAATGTTTCGTCCAAATGACCTCCCACTTGAGGGTGACAAGTGTCGCCCTCTCGTTGGTCCAAAATATTTCATCTCTCGGAAAAATCCGCAAAAATAATAAATGACATAGCCGTAATTTTCCCTTCGCAAAGTTTGGAAAACGTTTCGTCGGAAAACGATTCTTTTCGCTAGTTGTGCACAATTTCGACCCTTATGCCTACTTAAGGCTAAAAACTTTTGTACGTACGCCCTCACGTACATATTCTAGAAATACGGGGTATAACATCCAATTCCCATTAACGAACCTTTTTCCTTCACAAAAACCGGAAACTTTTCCGTAAAAATCACATCTTTCTTCCTTTCCAATATTTCGCTGCCTTCTCGCACGCACGCCCTCACATACATACCACGAACTACGGGTGTAACATTCTTCCTCTTAGAAACATTCGCCCGAATGTTCCTTCTAAGTCTCCAAACGCATACGCGCCTGCAGATAGCCTTCACTACTATACTTACGAAACCAATTATGCCACCAACGGCCATAATATAACATACGCGAAAAACTCAAATCCAAGCCAACAAGGAATCACCTCTAACATCACAAAAAGTTCCACCCAAGGTCTAAAGGATACTCCCTTCGCATCTTCACTTCACAACAAAATGATCACTTTTATTCTGTTAACATACGTTCACTTCTTTCCTTACTCGTCATACCCTTCTCGTACACCCGAACTTTTTCTAGTACACGTACCATACTCCAGTCATCGCTTCAGCTTCCAAAACCTTGGAGTCACTACCTCCAACTTGGTCATCTTACTAGCCTCAAATTCCTTCAAGGCCATTCCTGGCCTTCACGATCTGATTCTGGTCGAACACATCCACGAACTCGTACGATTGTCATCTAAACTTGGGCCTAGCACCCTCGTGACCCTACCACCTGGCGGGATCACCTCGAACTGACCCCATCCTAAAACAGGCCGCGGGTTGACCCGCGAATGGTCCTCAACCCGACCCGCTATCGTGCCAAACACTTGTTCCCCCGATCCGGAACAATCTCACAAATCAAGTCACGTAAACCTAGTGGTCTTCTTAGCTCGACTACCCTCTCATTTTATACCACTCAGGGACTTATCACGCAAATATACCCCACGTATATAATGCACCCCGACAAAGGTCAACATAAACATAGATCTTACTCAAGATGGCCTCGCATCTAAGGTCTCTACGTAAAAACTCTAAGGCTTACACTTTCCCTGTCCCCAACTTACCCTTCTAACTAACCATGATTCTAATCACCATTTTAACATAATGCTATCTGAACATAATACTTAACACTTCACCATAATATCAATGCATACTAATCTCTAGAGGGGTAAGAATATACCTGTACCATCTGCTCCACTCTAATCATAGGCACGCCTACAGCGCATAGTCAGAAGGAGATGATCTCGCCATCGACCCTAGGTCGCGCCACTCGCTTGTACCCTCCTATAAGCACGCCTCTCAAGACATGGCCCCCGACGGCCGCAGTGAAACAAGCACCGAAGAAGACGACATTCCCGGACGACGCCACATCGTGCACACCGAGGGACATGAATCTCTGGCTAGAACCCGTGTATATCTCAGAAACGAAGCCACGAGCTCGACCAGCCCCGAATACCCCGAACGCCCAAGATCGCGAGGACCACTGCATCGGGTGGAGGTACATAACTAGCTCGCCGAGCGGTCCGCCGAAGTTACCAAAGGACCTCGCTGTCTCGCCCTCTTCGGCGATCTCGGTCATTCCGTCGACCTCTCCGCCTCACATCCCGCATAAGCTGCATGCGGCAATGTCCATGCCCTGAAGAGCTACACCAACAAGCTCGCCAAGTAGTCATCGAGCCCGGTGACGTGGCGGTGCACTTCGCCCTCCATGTCGGCTACATGCGGGACGCATCGAGCTAATGAGTCAAACTCCACATTGTACTCGAACCGCACGCCGGCTCGCTTCAACGCTAAAAATCTGGCCCGAGCCCTTCTCATCCGTGGAGGCAAGAAATGTGCAAAAATGCCACGAACTCGCTCCATACGGCCGGAAGTGCATACTCTCCCGACAGCTCCCACGAATCAAACGATCGCAGATCACGCGGCCGATGCGAACCTAAGACCACCGACTCGGTCTCGAAGCCTTGATCACTTTCTTGATCGTCAGAATCGCCGAATGAACTCCTGCGATCATCCTCGTGCCTCGACCAGAACTCAAGGGCTACAACTCGTAAAGTCCCGTAGCCTCAAACTATCCGATCTCGTGAACCATGGGTACCATCGAACTGGATCGCCAGATCCACCTATCTCATGCCTTGCCACTATCACCGCCAATAATCGGGCCATCTCCTTGTAACCCATCTCTCGCTTCCAGCCGCTGGACCGAGGCTCAGTATCGTGGTCTCGGCAGCCCATCGCTGCGCTCCTAAACTCGCTGGGCCGGGCGGCGCTACAAAACTTCGCCGTCAAGCACTATCTCGTAAAGATCGGCTCGCGCTTCGCACTCTCTCAGATCCTACTAGCAGCCTCGGCCGCTTTGCCCATCTGGGCCGGGTTGCTTGCGCGAGGCATAATCGGTAAAATGAAATACGTCGAGCGTCCAACTTATAACATGCCTTCTAAGGCACGATCTCGTAATGAGAAGAATGGAAACCAATCTAAATGTCTCGCAGCCTCCTCGATTATAGATGTGGTGCACAACACACCGATAATCAAGACTCATCGACCGGTCAGTAGATACTTTCCGAGATTAATCGCTCGATACCACTTTTGTCATGACCTGCTCGGCCCATGACCGTGCCTTACCCGCACCCAAGTAGTCATACATCGTAGAAATCGGAAATTAAAACAATACATGAAACAAATGTAAATGAGGCACATTTTAATCGAGAGAAAGTCGCTTTCAGATATATATAAATACAAAGTTTGAACAGCATATCCTTACAAACCCCGCCCACAACAAGATTACATGCACTTCTAAGAGTTTTTATACAACATGACGGGACAGGGCCCCGCCATACCCTTGAATGTACAAGTACCTACAGTGACAGGGGACTATACCAAAAGATAAGCTTCCGGAGAAACGGAGCTTCTCAATACGATGAACGGTGATCCTAAGAGCGAGGATCAACAACTGGTGTACCTCTACCCGCGGCATGAACGCACTTCAAGAAGGTCAAGACAACAGTACCAAGTATGTGAATCAAAAATATCAGAAATGAAATCACAACGATCTAAATAAAACAGAGACATGTATGATAACAAAACTACAGTTCACAATATAAAAGCAGTCACGTCAAGTCAGGGACTCACGCCCTCAAGTCATCCCTCATGCCCGTGGAACTCCTTCCTCACTGCCGGCAGTCTAGGTATAAATCGTGTGATACGTATAACATGTCTCGGCCCATCTCATGGACCTAGTGTCGCATCGTATGGAATACATTCCCGGCCCATCTCATGGACTCGTGAGTCGTGGTGAAATACATTCCCGCTCATATCATGAACGCGTAGTCGAGTGAAATACATTCCTGCTCATCTTGGCGAACGCAGATGGTCGAGTGAAATACATTCCCGCTCATCTCACGAACGCGTAGTCGAGTGAAATACATTCGGCCCATCCTACGGACGCCAGAATGAGTGGAATACATTCCTGCTCATCCTACGAACGCGTAGTCGAGTGAAATACATTCGGCTCATCTCATGAACGCGTAGTCGAGTGAAATACATTCTGCTCATCTCATGAACGCGTAGTCGAAGTCGAATACATTCCTGCTCATCCTATGAACGCGTAGTCGAGTGAAATATATTTAAACGCTTCCTTTAAGACATATTAAAATAATACCATATTTTTCCTTTAAAACAACTAAGGTAATATTATGCCCTTCTTGTTAAACCAAAACACTTTCCTTCTTAAAGTCAAGTAACAACATTCTTTTTCAAAAGTTCAAGTTTGCCTAATTTCAAATATTCAAGTCTTTTATTCGAAAGATTTCATAGTTCATAATCTTAATCATTTTAATAACATAATTCTCTTTTAAAACAACTGAGTAATATATGCCTTATGTGTGAGTAGGTTATTCTTGTTCATAACAATCTTATTAAAGCAGCCATGATCTAGGAAATGTAATATCATTTTGTCTCATCTTAGCTTCTATGCAGATGGAGGTTTCTACTGGTTTTAATAATACTTTATTAGTCAATACATTTCCCTTTATTAACGCTGCTGTGGTTTGTTCGATACTTATTCTCATTTCCGAATTCAGTAAAACATTATTCCTTTTACAAACCAAGTACTCATTACTTACGAATGAGGTTTCACGCTTTTTAACAAAATTCATATTAAATCAATTAAGTCAAGTCTCTTATCTTTTAAGATCAAGTCTCTTAACTTCTAAAATCAATAACCCATTCTTTTTATCTCTCTTAAGTCGTTATACCTAACTTCCCATAAAACTAGTATAACTCTTAAGCTTTTAA
This sequence comes from Przewalskia tangutica, assembly GCA_029844215.1. Taxonomy (NCBI): domain Eukaryota; kingdom Viridiplantae; phylum Streptophyta; class Magnoliopsida; order Solanales; family Solanaceae; genus Przewalskia; species Przewalskia tangutica. Next base: position 97,506,476 of record CM056729.1, read on the forward strand.
AACCAAGTGTTACTCTTCTTTCAAAAAGGTTTCTTAATTCTTTTGAAATACTTCAAGATTCTTATTATTCAGGCTTAAGTCAAAAGACATTGCCGTAAAACTACGTTCAGTTAACACACGTACGTCTACCGTACTATATTTATATATATACTTTTAAAATATCATGCTCAAGAGTATAGGAAGAATCACATACCTCGCGACGATTATCGACTATTAGCAAATAGCTCCAAAGCATCAGAATCCGCTAGCCCTTTCCACCCTTCGAGTAATACGCTACTTGCGATTTCAACCTATAATGGTCATAAAAGTCTATCAACGCCTAGACTACTCAGAGAATACTTCTAGATACAGATTCCTTATTCTACGGAAAATTGGGCAGCACTTCCCTACCCACAAATTATACAAGCTCATCAGAATACAAATTCTAAGTAAGTACATCACTTTCTTCTTTAATATTCTTCCGATGCGATTTCGCCAATTCTCTTCTCAGAATATCCTTCTACTACAGCTCAATTCTCTTCAAATATCCTTCATGTATCTTATATTTATTTCTATACCACTTACAAGATGTAATCTCCAATTACACTAGAAGGATAGGATTATTTACCTCGATAAGCCCAAAATTATCCAAGATTAAATGTCGATCCCGAGCAAGGTTTAGCTCCTACTCCTGCGCTCCAACCCGCTCCAACAACCATTAGAAGTTCTACGCAACTTCTTCTTAATACTTCAACCGGCTATGAAGATTTTTCCTTAGGGTTTCGTTTAGTGACTAATGGAAATATAGTAGTATTTCCGGGCTCTACGTATAGAGGTAACTTTGGAAAGTACTACAAGGTATATGGGCTAAGGTATTTTGGCAAAGTAACAATACTTGAGACAACTTTTCTACCAAGGGGGTATTATACTAAACAACTCTGGAAAGTGGGGATGTTTCGGCCAAGGCCTCTCAAAGGGGGAGGGGTGGCTTGAACGAAATTTCACTAAGGGGGAGAGGGATTTTTGCCTTGGAATTTATCAAGTGAGGATGAAGAAATAGTCTTGCATTAGAGGGGTATTTATAGGACATTCAATGGCCAAGATCAAGACAAGTTGGGGGCAAGTGGAGGGTGAGGATTTGGGCAAGTGTCCTTATCCATCTACTACACAAAATATCCTACCTAACCCTTGACCAAAAGAAAGGCAAAAAAACGCCCAATGTTTCGTCCAAATGACCTCCCACTTGAGGGTGACAAGTGTCGCCCTCTCGTTGGTCCAAAATATTTCATCTCTCGGAAAAATCCGCAAAAATAATAAATGACATAGCCGTAATTTTCCCTTCGCAAAGTTTGGAAAACGTTTCGTCGGAAAACGATTATTTTCGCTAGTTGTGCACAATTTCGACCCTTATGCCTACTTAAGGCTAAAAACTTTGACGCACGCCTCACGCATATTCGGAAATACGGGGTATAACATCCAATTCCCATTAACGAACCTTTTTCCTTCACAAAAACCGAAAACTTTTCCGTCGAAAAATCACATCTTTCTTCCTTTCCAATATTTCTGTCGTCTTCTCGTACGTACGTCCTCACATACATACCCTGGAACTACGGGGTGTAACAACCAACTTTTGGTAATCTAAAATCATTCTAGGCAACACGCGTCTGACCCTCATACATAACTCCGTATAAATGTATGTCACAATACCAACTATACTATAATCATTACCAACCTGGATACGCAATCCACGTAGTCCTTCCTGGGTCACTGCTGTCTTTCTCGTAGCTGCAATCAACATAACTCGTTAGGGAGAGACGACCCTAACAACACAGCTCTATCGCACGATCTCAGAGTGAGAAGAATGGAAACCAATCCTAAATGTCCTGCAGCCTCCTGATTATAGATGTGGTGCACAACACACCGATAATCAAGACTCTACTAGACACGGTCTGTAGACACTTTCCGAGGACTAACTGCTTTGATACCACTTTTGTCACGACCCGACCCCGGGCCGCGACTGATGCCCTACCTGGGCACCCTTCTAATCATACAATACCAAAACAACTGCGGAAAATAAGTAACACATTTTTTTTCTTTTTTAAAACCAAGGCAAAGCCGATAAAGCTGCCATAATATAAATCACCCAAAAAGGGCTTACACTATCCAAAAATGTAATTACAACTCTAACTACCCAAATTTACACGTGAATACGCACTTCTAAGATTTTTGGACCAATACTATGACGGACAAGGCCCCGCCGCACTTCGAATATACATAGCCATGACAACTCCGAACATCGAGCCATCTCAAAATGTCGAACCAGATCCTAAGCTCATGGATCCACGAATGTACCTAAACTCGCGGACATTTAACGCAGCCTCGGCGGGGCCGCATAACAAAAATTTAATATGCAATGTAAATAAAGTACAAGAAACATATCATAACCGCATAAAAGAATGACGGGCAAGTATAAAAGTACATACTGATCCTGCCGTGTCATTACCACTTATGAACTTAATTGCACATCATTATCTTTTCCATTCCATTAAGAGTTATAGCCATATCTTACGTACATACTTAGGAGAAGTCATTAAGTTCATTACCATCTAACTTACTTATCTTTCATAACATAATCCGACTCTTTATGGAGGGACGCATATACTACCCGACCCAGTCTGGGACGCGATCAAGTCACACAAATATCAAAGCGTGCCCGTGGAATCCCCCATCACTGCCGACAGCTATAAGTGTAAAATATAACCATGTGACGCGCCCGTGGCATCCCACCTCACTGTCGGCGTACACATACACAATACATATATATATCTATATATAACGCGGCCGCATGCCCCGGAATCCCTCATCGTATAAGCATGGCCATAACGTGCCCTCGGCATCCCTCATCGTAGGTGCAGGTCTTCATGGGGAGCTAGCCCATGGAGTAATAATATAACATGCCCCTAATCCTCATCGTGGTACATGTCTTCATGGGAGCTAGCCCATGGAGTAATAGTCGACATAGCACGGTCGCATGCCCTAATCCTCATCGATAAGTATGGCCATGGGTAATAAAACAACCGAATCTAACCCGCCTCGGTCACATGCCGGAATCCCACATCGTATAAGCATGTCCAAGGATCAATCATAATGGAAGCATACCCGTGGAATCCCACATCACCGCTTGCAGACGCCCAAGTAAACTTACAACAAGACAGCCGGCCCTCCAACTGAGAGTCACGACAATGTAAACATATAATACTTGCACTCAAAGCTATCACAAGCAAACATAGGCAAGTTCATTAAACCATTAGACTTCCATTTTTATAAACTCATGGCACTTTCGTTTCACACATAAAAATCCGGGAATTTAACCCAAAGTACTACGTGCTTACATTCTTTTCAAAAGACTCCTTTTCATATAAAACCCCAAGATACTAACACCCGTAGTATCAAGGCTTGTTTACATTTTACAGAAATCACTACACTTTTAGAAATACATTATTCGGCTTCTAAATCAAGTGACTTCTTTCCTTAAAACTTAAGCAATTGATGCTTCTAAATCCATTTGCCTTCCTTTATTTCAAAACATTTATCATTACTTAGAGTAAACCACTCTTAACTTTCCATAAAGCTATTATAACCCACTTCCCATAAAGTCGTTATACTAACTTTATACTTTAGGCAAATACATTCTTTTTATAACCAAGAGACTTATACTTTCGAAAACCAAGTATCGTATACTTTCAACATACTTCAAGTCTCTTATCTTTTAGAAACAAGTTTCGTAGTTCATAGTCTTAACACTTCATTACGTAAACTCTTTAAATTAAGCAACATATGCCTTATATGTGTGAATAGGTTATACTTGTTTATACTGATCTCATTAAAGCATCCATGATCTAGAAAATGTAATACAATTTTATCTTATCTTAGCTTCTATGCAGATGGAGAATTCTACTTGTTTTAATATAATTTATCGTCATTACATTTTCCTTTATTAACGCTGCAATGGCTTGTTCGATACTTATTCTCATTCGTGCCGTAAATTAGCCAAGTCAACTTGCTCCAAACACCTTCCTAACGACTCTTACCAACATCCCCCATAAGACTTGGTAAGAACTTAGGATAACTCAGACATAACATTTACATAGAGTAAATCAACATACATACTTCTTAACTTCTAAGAGTAGAAGGAAACATGAAATAATACCACATGTACATTCCATACATAGAATCATGTCAAAAGAAGGAAGAGGTTCACATACCTCGCGACGATTATCGACAAATAACAAAATGCTCAAGATTTTCAACCTTGATAGCTATTCCATCCTTCAAGTAGAATACGCTATTCTTAGTACTTCAACCTATAATGGCCATAATACGTCCATTAACCTCTAGCTCCGAACGTAGAATATTCTAAGTACAAGGTCACTAAATTCTACGGAAAATCGGACATCACTTCCTTTGTTTCTACATACTTTGCCACCTTTTTCAAGGCCGAATTCAATAACCAAACACGCCACATTTAAGGCCCAACAATACAATTAATCAATAGGGGATTACACGCCTACTAGACGTGTAAAATTCCGCCCCACAATTGATATATAACTAATACAACTACAAGTGCAATTCCGGCAACTTGAGATACAACAACACCAATTCTTATCCAATTTCTATTTCAATCCAAGTTGTTAGCATAACATGATATCAAGTCGCAATCGATTATAACCACTATAATCTTCAAGTAATTAACATGCGGCGATTCTAATAAACGACCAAATTGTAATCCAACTTCACAAGGCTTAAATGACATTTCAGATTTAAGGCTACAATCAATCCATAATACTTAAGAAACTTCAACACATATACTTCATGCTAGCAAACGTGTAAAGCTAACAACAATATATAATCTTGTAACACTTAAGAGACAAGATTATTACCTCAACGATTCTTAGTCCAAATTCAAATCCAAAGTCGCTCCCTAGAAACTTAGAGCCCCTCCTTGACACTCCAATCCGCTACTTGAGACCCTTAGAACAACACCAACAATTTCCTTCAATCTTCCAACCAAAACCTAGAAAGGCAACTAGGTTTTCATCTTGCGACTAATACGAAAACTATCTTTTTCCGGGATTTTTCTATTGAGATACATTTACAATACCCTCATGAACCTTGGTTTAAAGTGTGGATCTTATTGGACAAGAAACAAAAAATTTTCTTTTCTCCCCTTGATGAACCCGAGAGCTCTTAGCTTTGTTCATCCAATATTCTTGAAAATTTGGCTAAGTGTGGAACTTGTCTCACTACTAGTAGTATTATATAGTAACATGGAGGGTCAAGATGTGCACAAATGGGTGGCTAGGATGAGGTTCGCTTAAATATCAAGCTTTGTGGATCCATTGACTAAGTCAATTTTCTCAAGCTCTACAAGTTGCAAGACTTGTCTTCCTAACAAGGGTCAAATGACCCTTGTGCCCATGCAATTTCGTCCAAGACATCAATAAGGAGGGGTGACACGTGTCGCCCTCCCATTCGTCACAATATTACGTTTTCCGAAAATTCCTTAATTCCGATAAATTTTTACAAGTCTCTAATCTTAACATTTGGGATTCTCACGTACGTTCTTTCAAACATGCATGCAAATACGGGGTGTAACATAAAGTATTTTAAAAGTATATGATACTTGGTTTTGAAAGTATAAGTCTCTTGGATATAAAGAAAAATGTATTTGTCTAAAGTATTGTAACACCCCATTTTAACCGGAGTCGAAACGGGAGTACTACGTATGGTATGATTCCTAAATGCATTTTAAGGAGTCGCCACCTAATTATTATAGTGAATTAGGACACTTTTTAAATAGCATAAAATGCTATAAATGATCTCCATTTAAAGGTCTGCAAAAAGCTATGTGAGATTCTGGATCAGGGTTCTTTATTATCCTAAAGGGAAGGGGTTAGACATCCTTTAAGATCCGCTAACTTTCGGTTATCCGTTCAAACCTAGGTTAATTGTGTATTGGCTTTTATTCTACCTATTCTAAGCATTTTTACATAATTTACAATTAAAATAAAATGCAATACAAAAATAGTAAAACTGAAATTTAAATGCGACATAAGATAAAACTTCGGGATATCTTTAGCCCTTTTAGGCCTTCTGCACAAGATGATCTCCGGGTACCTGCATAAACACTTAATAAAAGTGTTAGTAATAAAAATAAACAATTTTAAAGTAATAGTAATAATTAATAAATAAAGCAAAAAATAAATCCGTCTTTTGTACGTGGGAGGCCTTGGAAATCAGACGGAGATTCCTTCATCGGCCATATTGCTAAAAATAATAAAATAAATAAAACTTTCAGATCCGCGCCAAAACGGTAATAGTTTTAAACACGGAGGGCTCAGATATAAAAATATAAAGTGGGACAGCCTAAACAAACGCGACTGCGAGCATTCGCCTTGCCAGCGCATGTTGGTTATCCGGTGTAAGTGGAAGAAATCATCCTTGCCCAGAAAGCTTCATTTATTTTATTTTCCGTCTTTGCAACTGTGGAGGCCTCAAAAATCGACGGATAACTTTTTCATTGGCCAAACAAGTGTAGCATCTTGTTCAAATCAGTAAAATACCAACAGTGTAGTATTTGTTCTAAATAAGTAAACCAGCAAAAAATGCCCAAAATCAATAGCAATACGCCAAAACCAGTCCAATAATATGGCAAAAAACAGTAGTAACAATGCCGAAAATTAGTAGCAAATAGCCTAAAAATCAGTCCAGCACCATGGCTAAAACCAGCCAAACAAATAACCAAAATTAGTAGCAACAACGACTGAAAATCAGTCCATTAAAATGGCGAAAATCGAGCTTAAAAATACCCAAAGTCAACCCAAAGAAATAGCTTAAAATCACCCAAAGAACAATGGTTTAAACTAGTCCAAAGAAACAAATAAACAAATAGAGCAGCTTGTTTGAAAGTCGAGTTCACGAGTTTAAAAACTCCGGCAAAAATACAAGGAATCATTCCAAATCGAACCAACAACAGAAAACAGTAACCAACGACCGCCGGAGTTCCTCAAACTCCGGCGAGATTCACAAATAAAGGAAATCAGTCCAAAATAAAAATATGCCAATAAATCTAAAAATGAAACCAAACCCAGGCAGCGATGGTGGCGGCGTCACTTCCACGGCGAACACCGGAGCGACGCCGCCTGACGAACGCTGGGACAGTCGACGGGAGCAGCAGGATGTGGGTGAGGTCGACGGGAGAGGTGAGAGGGTGACGGGAGTGAGGTGAGGAGAGTGATGGCTGCTGATATTGTGGGGTGTTTCGCCGGCTGTGGTTGACGGCGACGGGAGATGGTGGTCGACGGGAGTTGCAGGGAGTAAAGGTAGAGAGAGGGGAGGAAGCAGGGGTAGAAGTAGGGTGAGAGACGGCTGTGGGTTAAAGGTGAGGGCAGGGGTTCGCCACGCGCGACGGAAAGAGAGGTGAGGAGACGCGCACTGGGGTTGAGAGTGAGAGATAAAGTGGGGGTGAAGGTGATTTTAATGTTGTGCGGCTGATGATAAATGTCAGGCTGCTGAGTCTTCTCCTCTCAATAAATGAGAGATAGGGTAGGTATTATAGAAAAATGAAAGAATGACATGATGTGAAGTGGGTATGGGCTGTGAGGAAAAATAAAAGATTGATTTTCAGATTTTGTGGGATATGATATGGGATTTGAAAATAATTTTGGACTGATTTAAATTGGGTCTCAAATGGACTGGTTTGACAAAATGCAAGACGGGCTAATTATTTTTAAAAAAAAATATTTAAGAAAAATGCAAAATTATTAAAATTCAAATGCCGATGCAATAATACAAAAATGCAATATTTAAGACATGTTTAATGTCTGATTAAAACTAAAACGGGATGTCAATTAATTATTTAAAGAGATGCAAATATTATTAAAATAAAACGACGGTATAACAATAATAAAAACATAATATTAACAACGACATAATACTTAATTTAAAAATAAAAGATGCAATGCCATTTTGTGAAGAAATAAACATAGAATATTATGTAAAAATATGCAAAATAACGATTAAAATGCGGTGTGCTAAAATACTTAAAATTGCACGAAATATACAAAAAACGGGTCAAAATTGACTGTCAACAGTATGTCCCTCTTTGTACGGAGATGATGGAAGAGTCTTCGGACAAAGATGTTGACTTGTAGACAATTTTGTCCTGTTTTATAAACTATAAACTGAAAAATAAGGATGATGCAGACCCAAAAAATGTCCCAGTGTCAAATCATGATGACACTGGGTCGTTGTGATGCAAAAATAAAAGGCAAACCGACGATTAAAAATGTCCCAAAGGTCGGGCATGATTGACATCGGGTTGCCGCGATGCTAAAATTAAAAGACAATGCCGACGCAGATGAATTTGTCCAAAGGTCGGGTATGATTGACACTGGGTTGCAGGTGATGTGGTGGTGAAAAAGACATGGTTATTGTAGATGTTGATGGCGTCATTGCATAGACGCGATGCAGATGTTCGTCGTTGCATAGACGAAGCATAAATAAAGCTGTTGCATAGACTTTACATGATATGACGTCGTTGCCTGGACGTATTGCTGATGGTCGTCGTTGCATAGACGAAACATTGATGAAGCCGCCAGATAAAGCCACGTGGAAATGACGCTTTGCATAGACGCGACGCCGATGACGCCGCCGTTCGGACGTATTGCCGATGGCGCCGCTGGCAGACGCACGCCGATGACGACGCCGCGTTCGGACGTATTGCCGCCGGGCGCCGCTGCGCAGACGCACGCCGATGACGCCGTTGCCGACGTATTGGCCGCTAACGCCGCTGCAGACGCAATATTGACGACGCCGCGTTCGGACGTATTGCCGGGCGTCGCGCAGACGCACGCCGATGACGCCGCGTTCGGACGTATTGCCGCCGCGCCGCTGCGCAGACACACGCCGGCGACGCCGCCGCTCGGACGTATTGCCGCCGCATCGCTGCGTAGACGCACGCCGGCGACGCCGCTGTTCGGACGTATTGCCGCCGGGCGTCGTTGCGCAGACGCACGCCACGACGCCGCCGCTCGGACGTATTCTGCCGGGCGCCGCGTAGATGCACGCCGATGACGCCGTTGCTCGGACGTATTGCCGCCGGGCGCCGTTGCAGACGCACGCCGGCGACGCCGCTTCGGACGATATCGCCGGGCGCTGCTGCGTAGACGCACGCTGGCGACGCCGTCGTTCGGACGTATTGGATGAAGCCGTTGCATAGGATTTTAATGAAATGCGTTGGTTTATGAGCGTACCTGTTTTGTGACTCGCCTGGATTGAGAAAACGTCATTGCATAGACGTTGTGCGTTTGTAACCCGAATGAGCCTATTGTTGTGTTCCTGCCTTTGCTGATATGAAGACCCTGCACTCAAAGAAAACTTAGTGAGTTTTAGGAAATGAGTGGTTGATTAGCGCCGACTCAGTAGCTTTGTCTCGACGCTTGCATGCTCAGACTTCAGCAAAAGGTTAGTGCATAATTGTTAAGCCAAAAATGACAACGCATGAATTTATAAGCAATGTAATAGCATGAGTAGAAATGTTATCCTGTAAAATGTGATGGCGGTTGTATTGATGTGATGCTGCAAATGTTGAGTCTCGCCTCAGACGGGCAGTTGAATGTTGTTGTCACGACCAACCTGCCCATGATCGTGCCTTACCCCGCACCCTAGTGATACAACATCGAGAAAACCAAATAAAAACAAAAACTTAAACATACAAATAGATATGGATCAAGATAAAAGATAGTAGGCCAACCAAAACGGTTGCCTTTCTGCAAATATATATATATCGACATTTGAACAGTTACAATCCTTACAACCCTGCCCACAACAGTGCTACAGACCTCTAAGATTTTTACAACAACTATGACGGGACAGGGACCCGCCATACCCCTGAATGTACAAGAACCCACAGACTCAGGGTAACATACCAAAGCTAAGCCTCCGAAGGAACGGAGCTTTCCAATACGCTGAAAGGTGATCCTAAAAGCGGGGATCGACAACCGATGTACCTCTACCTGCGGCATGAACGCAGCCCCCCGAAGGAGGTCAGTACAACAGGTACCAAGTATGTGAAACTGTAAAATACTGTAAATGAAATCATAATAGTCTATATAAAGCAGGAGACATGTATGATGACCAAACTACAATACCCACATATAAACAGTTATATCAAGTCAGGGACTCACGCCCTCCAAATCATCACTCGTGCCCGTGGAATTCCTTCCTCACTGCCGGCAGTCCATGATATAACAACACCAAAGAGTATACATGAACACCAGGTCCCACCTGTGTCATAAAAACCGTACGGGGCAAGTATAACTACCAGATCCGACCGTACCAATAATATCGCATAACCATATCACGGCCGACACGCGGCAAGTGCAATAGCCTCCACCGCCTCCGCGCGCCACGTAGGCCGACGGGGCAAGTGAATCGCCACGCACTGCATCACAAGCGTAAGTCATGAAGCTCCATCCAAACACCGACTCGCGGTCGACACGCGGCAAGTGCACTAGCCTCCACGCCTCCTCCTCGCGCCACGTGGCCGACGGGGCAAGTGAATCGCTAAGCACCGATCACAACCGTAAGTCACGATACTTCGCCGAAGTCGACACGTGGCAAGTGCAATAACCTATACCAGATCCACCTGCGTCACGTAGCTGACGGGGGCAAGTAAATAGGCTACGCACCCGATCACAACCGTAAGTCACGATACTTCGCCATAAATAACCATAATGGTCACATGTCCACAGAATCCATCATCGGTAGACATGCCCATGTAACAATAATAATGGAAGCATACCTGGGAATCTTCCGTCACCGCTTCAGACGCCCAAGTAAGTTCTCAACAAGTCACCGCCTCCATCGAGAGACGCCAGAGTATAAACACAATTCTTGCACAACAGAGACTATCACAATAAGCATAGGCAAGTTACACAACAACAAGCATAGGCAAGTTACACAACAACAAGCATAGGCAAGTTATACACAACTCAAAGTACTTTCATCTTATGTCAAAGTCCGGATTTTAACCCTAAAGTACTACGTACGTTAAATTCCTTTTAAAGATCCATTTCTTTTATAAAGGTCACCCGATACCCGTAGTATTAAAATAGAGTGACTCACATTTTTAGGTAAACCAAAACACTTTCTTTTTCAACAACAATCTTTTCCCCTAAGTTCAAGTTTGCCTAATTTCAAGTACTTAAGTCTCTTATTTTAGAAAGGTTTCGTAGTTCATAGTCTTAATCACTTAAGAGTATAATTCTCTTTAAACAATTTGAGAAACATATGCCTTATATGTGAGTAGGTTATTCTTGTTCATAATCAATCTTATTAAGCAGCCATGATCTAGGAAATGTAATATCATTTTGTCTCATCTTAGCTTCTATACAGATGGAGGTTTCTACTGGTTTTAATATCATTACTTAATTAGTCAAATCATTTCCTTTATTAACGCTCAGTGGTTTTGTCGATACTCATTCCGATTTCAAATCAAGAAACATTATTCCTTTTAAAAACCAAGTACTCATTACTCACGAATGAGGTTTCACACAAAATTCATATTAATATAATTAAGTCAAGTCTCTTATCTTTTAAGATCAAGTCTCTTAACTTCTAAAATTAATAAACCATTTTTATCTTCTCTTAAGTCGTTATACCTAACTTCCCATAAAGCTAGTATAACTCTTAAGCTTTTAAAACCAAGCATTACTCTTCTTTCAAAAGGTTTCTTAATTCTTTTGAAATACTTCAAAATTCTTATTATTCGTGCTTAAGTCAAAAGACATTGCCGCATAACCACGTTCGCTTAGCACACGACGCTCATCGCATTATATATATATATATATATATTATTCAGCTTAAGTCAAAAGACATTGCCGCATAAATTACGTTCGCTAACACACGCACGCTCACCGCATTATATATATATATATTCTTTTAAAATATCATGCTCAAGAGTATAGGAAGAATCACATACCGCGACGATTATCGACTATTAGCAAAACGCCTCCTGGCTATAACCCTACTAGCCTTGTCCACCTACCAAGTAGTACATGCTACTCGCAGTAATACCAACCAATAAAGGTTATAAGTTCATCAGAAATACGGTCCTATGTAAGTACAGTTTAATCTTCTACTTTAATTTTTCTGATGCGATTTCAGTTCAAGTCTTTACTGTAATATCCTTCTATTACAGTTCAATTCTCTTCTATGAATCTTATATTCATTTCTATACAACTACAAGATGTAATTTCCAATTACAATAGAAGGATAGGATTATTTACCCGGTGAAGCCCCAAAATTATCCAAGTTTAAAGTCGATCTGAGCAAGGTTTAGCTCCTACTCCGGCGCCCAATTCGCTCCAAGAAACCCTTAGAAGTTCTACACAACTTCTACCTAGTACTCCAACCAAGTATGGAGATTTTTCCATAGGGTTTCGTTTAGTGGCTAAAGGAAAGTATAGTAGTATTTTCCGGGCTTTTAGTATAGGTGTAACCTTGGAATACTATAAGGTATTTGGGCCAAGGTATTTTGGTATTAAAACAATACTGAGAGTATTTCTACCAAGAGTGTGTGTATTATATGAAAACTACAAGGCAAGGGGGGGGGGGGTTCTTTTGGCCACACCACTAGTAGTGGGGAGTACCCTCTCGCCAAGGCTTCTCAAGGGGGGGAAGTGTTTTTGACGAGAACTCACACTAAGAGGGGGGGAGGATTTTAACACTTAGAAACTATTTGTGGATGAAGAAAGTCTTCAACTTAGGGGAGTATTTATAGGCCAACCAATGGCCAACCAATGGCCAAGATGAAGCCAAGTGCTAGGCAAGTGTAGGGCTAGGATTTAACCATGTGTACCTTATCCATCTACCACACCAACTTGCACAAAATATCCTACCTAACCAATGCTCCAAGTCGTCCCTTTGCCGTCCACAATCACGCCCAATGTGAGGGTGACACATGTCACCCTCCCGTTGGTCCAAAATGTTTCGTCTCTCGGAAAAATCCGCAAAAATTATAAATGACATAGCCGGAATTTTCCCTTCGCAAGTTTAGTAAAACGTTTCGTCGAAAAACGATTCTTTTCGGTACTTGTGTACAAATTTCGGACCTTGCCAACCTTAAGGCTTAAATTTTTATACGTACGCCCTCACGTACATACTCTGGAAATATGGGGTATAACATTCTCCCCTCCTTAGAAACATTCGTCCCGAATGTTCCTTCTCAAGACGGATAACGATAAAGTTCTTCTAACAAGTTGTCAACGCCACACCTGGCCACGAAATAACACACGTTCTCTTCCTTCCTTACTCGTCGTGCCCTTCTCGAACACTTGAACTCTTCTAGTATACGTACCACACTTCGCCATCGTCAGCTTTCCAAAACTTTGGAGTCACCACCTCCAAACTTGGTCATCTTACTAACCTCAATCTTCCTTAAGGCCATTCCCGGCCTTCACGATCCGCTTCTGGTCGAACATATCCACGAACTCATACGATGGTCATCTAAACTTAGGCCTAGCACCCTCGTGACCCTACCACCTGGCGGGACCACCTCGAACTGACCCAACCCCAAACCGGGCTACGGGTTGACCCGCAACATGGCCCCAACCCGACCCACTTAACGCATCAAGCTCTTGTTCCCCAATCCGGAACAATCTTATTTGTACAGGTCATGAAAGCTACCACTTCCTTTTTACACCACCCAAGGAATTTTCCCACCATTACTCCACGTATACTTGTACATTCTGACAAAGATCACCCGCAAAATCTTGTACTCAAGACGGCCTTACATCTAAGGTCTCAACTGTAATATTCTAAGGTTCATCATTTTCTCACCCCCAGGCTTACCCTCTTTCACTAACCAGGTTTCTAAATCACATTTTTGCACAAAGATATCCGAACATAACACTAAACACATCATCATAACATCAATACATACAAAACTCTAGAGGGTTAAGGATATACCTGAAAAATAGGCGGTTCAAAGGACCGCTAAAACTGGGAACTTCCACCGTGACTCTCATGGCTCACGTGTATGAACATCCCGCCTAGCTATGGAAGGTGAAGAACCCGAATCGATCTAGTAGTGCAGGCTATCCCACCAGCATACTCGGTCGGACAGTCTCGTCAAATGGCCTGCCGCAAAGTTTAGCAATCTCCCAAACCAAGACGACATTTACATTCCATGGGCTTTACCACAACGGCCACACCGAGATACGGGTGGCCTCATCCGCGAGCACTTCTACTCCTCAAAATCTGAAACACGGGAGCCACGACTGCCTCGAATATTCCAAATGTCCCGACGACGGTGGGGACCACTTGCATCGTGAGGCGCATAATCGCTTCTTCTGAGGCGGTCCGCCTCGAAAGTCACCAAAGGACCTCGCTTTGGGCCTTCTTCGCGATCTCGGTCATTCCGTCGATTTCTCCGCCTCACATCCAAGTGCATAAGCTCGCATGCGGGCAATGTCCATGCCCTACCAAGAGCTACACCAACAACTTTCGCTAGGTAATCATCGAGCCCTATAACATATCGGTGCACTCGATCCTCCATACTAGCTACTAACGCGGGACGCATCAGGACCAATGAGTCGAACTCACATTATACTCCCGAACCAGACGCTCGCTCTCGCCGCAACACCAAAAATCTGTTTACCCGAGCCCTCCTCATCCGTGGAGGCAAGAAATGTTCAAGAAATGCCCCGAGAACTCGTCCCCATATAGCGGAAGTGCATTCTCTCCCGACAGCCCCACGAATCAAACCGCCGATCATCGGTATCACGCAGCCTTATGCGAACCTAGGACCACCGACTCGGTCTCCGATGCCTTGATCACTCTACGATCCAGAATCGCCGGAAGAACTCCCGCGATCATCCTCGTGCCTCGACCCATAAAACTCGCGCTACAACTCGTAAAAATCCGTAGCCTCAAACTATCTCGATCTAGGGTGAACCATCTGGTGCATCGAATCCGCCACCAAATTTATCTCTCATATCTTGTCACGACCAACTCGCCCGTGGATCGTGCCTTACCCCGCACCCTAGTGATACAACATCGAGAAAAACCAATAAGTAAAAACTTAAACGTACAAATAGATATGGATCAAGATAAAAGAAAAATAGGCCAACCAAAACGGTTGCCTTTCAGCATGTATATATATATCGACCTTTGAACAGTTACAATCCTTACAACCCTGCCCACAACAGTGCTACAGACCTCTAAGAAAGTGACAACAACTATGACGGGACAGGGCCCCGCCATACCCCTGAATGTACAAGAACCTGCTGCACTGTGGTAACATACCAAAAGATAAGCCTCAAGAAATGGGCTTCCGACACGCTGAATCGTGATCCTATGAGCGAGGATCCACAACCGATGATTTCTACTCATGCATGAACGCAGCTCGGCGAGGTCAAGATAACAGTACCAAGTATGTGAAATCTGATAATTGTCAGAATGAAATCATAATAGTCTATATAAAGCAGAGACATGTATGATAACCAAACTACGACACACATATAACAGCTTATATCAAGTCGTGACTCACGCCTCCAAGTCATTACTCAAATATAATTATGGGTCTCACGCCCACAACATCAATCATGCCCGTGGAATACCTTCCTCACCGCCGGCCTCATGATATGATAACACCAAGAAGTACACCAACACCAAGTCCTACCGATGCCAAAGCCGCACTAACAATACAATACAACCAAACCACGGTTCGACACGGCAAGTACGAAAGCCGACTACAGATACCAAGGCGGTCACGAGTCGATCGAGGCACGCACGAGGGCTAACTACTGTGTACCGCGTCAGATCACGAGACTTCGCCACTACATCGAACGGCAAGCGAGGGCTAACTACTGTGTACGAAGGCCGAATCACCACAGACGGCAAGTACGAAAGCCGACCACCGGATACCAAGGCCGAACAAGAAACCTCGCGGAGAGCTAGTCCATGGAATAACACTATCAACACGAGCGCACTGCGGAATTCTCCACATCACGCAAGACGCCCAAGTAAGTCCTCAACAAGTCAACCGACCTCCACCGAGAGACGCCAGAGTATAGAAACACAATTCTTGCACAACAAAGGCTATCACAACAAGATAGGCAAGCTTCACAACAACAAGCATAGGCAAGTTATACACAACTCAAGGTACTTTCATTTTATGTCAAAGTCCGGGTTTTAACCCTAAAGTACTACGTACGTTAAATTCCTTTTAAAGATCCATTTCTTTTACAAAGGTCACTCGATACCCGTAGTATAAAAATAGAGTGACTAACATTGTTAAGTAAACCAAAATGCTTTCCTTTGTAAAATCAAGTAACAACATTATTTTCCAAACGTTCAAGTTTGCCTAATTTCAAATGCTCAAGTTTCTCATTTTCGAAAAGGTTTCGTAGTTCATAGTTTTAATCCTTTAAAACATAATTCTCTTTTAAACAATTTGAGAAACATATGCCTTATATGTGAGTAGGTTATTCTTGTTTATAATCAATCTTATTAAGCAGCCATGATCTAGGAAATGTAATATCATTTTGTCTCATCTTAGTTTCTATGCAGATGGAGGTTTCTACTGGTTTTAATAATACTTCATTATTCAATACATTTCCCTTTATTAACGCTGCAGTGGTTTGTCGATACTCATTCTGATTTTCGAAATCAGTAAAACATTATTCCTTTTAAAAACCAAGTACTCAATATTCACGAATGAGGTTTCACACTTTTAACAAAATTCATATCAATTCAATTAAGTCAAGTCTCTTATCTTTTAAGATCAAGTCTCTTAACTTCTAAAATCAGTAAACCATTTTCTTTACCTCTCTTAAGACGTTATACCTAACTTCCCATAAAGCTAGTATAACTCTTATGTTTTCAAAACCAAGTATTACTCTTCTTTCAAAACAGTTTCTTAATCTTTTGAAATACTTCAAGATTCTTTATTATTCAGGCTTAAGTCAAAAGACATTGCCGTAACACTACATTCAGTTAACACACGTACGTCTACCGTACTATATATATATTCTTTCAAAATACTTCATGCTCAAGAGTATAGGAAGAATCACATACCTCGCGACGATTATCGACTATAAGCAAAACGCTCCACGGCTATAACCCGGCTAGCCTTGTCCACCTTCCAAGTAGTACATGCTACTCGCAGAACATTCAACCAATAAGGTTATAAGTTCATCAGAATACGGTCCCTATGTAAGTACGCTTTAATCTTCTACTTATATATTCTTCCATGTGATATCGATCAAGTCTTTACTGTAATATCCTTCTATTACAGTTCAATTCTCTTCTATGAATCTTATATTCATTTCTATACAACTACAGTATGTAATTCCCAATTACAATAGAAGGACAGTAGTATTTACCTCGATGAGCCCAAAATTATCCAAGTATATATGTCGATCCTGAGCGACGTTTAGCTCCTACTCTGGGCGCTCCAACCCGCTCCAAACAACCCTTAGAAGTTCTACGAAACTTCTTTTTACTACTTCAACCAACTGTGAAGATTTTCCTTAGGGTTTCGTTTTTGTGACTGAGGGGAAGTATAATAGTATTTCTGGGCTTTTCGTATAGAGGTAACCTTGGGAATACTACAAGGTATAAGGGCTAGAGTATTTAGGGCATTATAACAATACTGAGAAGTATTTCTCAACCAAGGGGGTACTTTACGTGAACTAGGTAGGGGGTTTTCTCGAGGCCTTACAAAGTGGAGGGGTTTCGGCTAGCACAACTAGGAGGGGGGGGGGGGGGGGAGAGGGTTGGACGAAAACTCACAAGGGAGAGGAGTAGTTTGAGACTTAGAGAAATGCTCAAGTTTGGATGAAGAAAGTCTTTAACTTAGAGGGGTATTTATAGGCCAACCAAGGGCCAACCAATGGCCAAGATGAAGCCAAGTGTTAGGCAAGTGTAAGGCCAAGATTTACCCAAGTACACCTTATCCATCTACCACCAAAATATCACAAAATATCCTACCAACTCCCTTGACCCCAAATCGTCCAAGCCGCCCACAATCTCTTCCAATGTGAGGGTGACACATGTCACCCTCCCGTTGGTCCAAAATATTTCGTCTCTCAGAAAAATCCGCAAAAATTAAAAATGACATAGCCGTATTTTTCCCTTCGCAAGTCTTGTAAAACGTTTCGTCGAAAAACGATTCTTTTCGGCACTTGTGTACAAATTTCGAACCTTGCCAACCTTAAGGCTTAAATTTTTATACGCACGCCTCACGCATATACTGGAAATACGGTATAACATATTCGCCACAACTGGCCAATAATCGCCAACTCTTGTAACCCATCTCTCTCGCCTTCCGCATCGCGAGACCGAGGCTCGTGCATCGTGGTCTCAGAGACTGCCGCCGCTTCTACTCGCAGACTCCTCTCACGCTTTGCCCTTCTCGCCCGGTTGCCTTGCGCGAGGCATAATCGTAAAAACGAAATACGTCGGAGGGTCCAACTTATCACACTTTCTAAGGCACGATCTCGTAATGAGAAGAAATGGAAACCAATCCTAAATGTCCTGCAGCCTCTCGATTATAGATGTGGTGCACAACACATCGATAATCAAGACTCTACTAGACACGGTTCAGACACTTTCCGAGGACTAATCGCCTGATACCACTTTTGTCACGACCAACCCGCCCGTGATCGTGCCTTACCCCGCACCCTAGTGATACAACATCGAGAAAACCAATGAAACAAAAACTTAAACATACAAATAGATATGGATCAAGATAAAGATAGTAGGCCAACCAAAACGGTTGCCTTTCTGCAAATATATATATATCGACATTTGAACAGTTACAATCCTTACAACCCTGCCCACAACAGTGCTACAGACCTCTAAGATTTTTACAACAACTATGACGGGACAGGGCCCCGCCATACCCCTGAATGTACAAGAACCTACTGCACTGTGGTAACATACCAAAGATAAGCCTCCAAGGAACGAGCTTCCCAATACGAAAAGGTGATCCTAAAAGCGGATCGACAACCGATGTACTCTACCTGCGGCATGAACGCAGCCTCAAGGAGGTCAAGACAACAGTACCAAGTATGTGAAATCAAAATATCAGAAATGAAATCATAATAGTCTATATAAAGCAGAGACATGTATGATGACCAAACTACAAGCATCTACATATAAACAAGATATCAAGTCGTGACTCACGCCTCCAAATCATCACTCGTGCGTGGAATTCCTTCCTCACCGCGGCATCCATGATATAACAACACCAAAGAGTATACATGAACACCGTGTCCCACTGTGTCATAAAAACCGTGACGGCAAGTATAACTACGAGATCCGACCGTACCAATAATATCGCATAACCATATCATGAAGTCGACACGTGGCAAGTGCAATAGCCTCCACCGCCTCCTCCTGCGCCACGTGAATGACGGGGCAAGTGAATCGCCACGCACTGCATCACAACCGTAAGTCACGGCTCCATCCAAACACCGACTCGCCGACACGTGGCAAGTGCACTAGCCTCCACCAGCCTCCTCCTCGCGCCACGTGGCCGACGGGGGCAAGTGAATCGCTAAGCACCGATCACAACCGAAGTTACGATACTTCGCCGCGAAGGCGACACGCGCAAGTGCAATAACCTATACCAGATCCACCTGCGTCACGTAGCTGACGGGGGCAAGTAAACAGGCTACGCACCCGATCACAACCGTAAGTCACGATACTTCGCCATAAATAACCATAATGGTCACATGTCCACAGAATCCATCATCGGTGTAGACATGCCCATGTAACAATAATAATGGAAGCATACCCGTGGAATCTTCCGTCACTGTCGGTACGTCCAAGTAAGTTCTCAACAAGTCAGCCGGCCCTCCATCGAGAGACGCGGTAGTATAGAAACACAATTCTTGCACAACAGAGACTATCACAATAAGCATAGGCAAGTTACACAACAACAAGCATAGGCAAGTTACACAACAACAAGCATAGGCAAGTTATACACAACTCAAAGTACTTTCATCTTATGTCAAAGTCCGGGTTTTAACCCTAAAGTACTACGTACGTTAAATTCCTTTTAAAGATCCATTTCTTTTATAAAGGTCACCCGATACCCGTAGTATTAAAATAGAGTGACTCACATTTTTAGGTAAACCAAAACACTTTCTTTTTCAACAACAATCTTTTCCCCTAAGTTCAAGTTTGCCTAATTTCAAGTACTTAAGTCTCTTATTTTAGAAAGGTTTCGTAGTTCATAGTCTTAATCACTTAAGAGTATAATTCTCTTTAAACAATTTGAGAAACATATGCCTTATATGTGAGTAGGTTATTCTTGTTCATAATCAATCTTATTAAGCAGCCATGATCTAGGAAATGTAATATCATTTTGTCTCATCTTAGCTTCTATGCAGATGGAGGTTTCTACTGGTTTTAATATCATTACTTAATTAGTCAAATCATTTCCCTTTATTAACGATGCAGTGGTTTTGTCGATACTCATTCTGATTCAAATCAAGAAACATTATTCCTTTTAAAACCAAGTACTCATTACTCACGAATGAGGTTTCACACAAAATTCATATTAATATAATTAAGTCAAGTCTCTTATCTTTTAAGATCAAGTCTCTTAACTTCTAAAATTAATAAACCATTTTTTATCTTCTTAAGTCGTTATACCTAACTTCCCATAAAGCTAGTATAACTCTTAAGCTTTTAAAACCAAGCATTACTCTTCTTTCAAAAGGTTTCTTAATTCTTTTGAAATACTTCAAAATTCTTATTATTCGTGCTTAAGTCAAAAGACATTGCCGCATAACTACGCTCGCTTAGCACACGACGTCTCGTACTATATATATATATATATTATTCAGCTTAAGTCAAAAGACATTGCCGCATACAATTACGCTCGATTAACACACGTACGTCTACCGTACTATATATATATATATTCTTTTAAAATATCATGCTCAAGAGTATAGGAAGAATCACATACCTCGCGACGATTATCGACTATTAGCAAAACGCTCCTCGGCTATAACCCGGCTAGCCTTGTCCACCTACCAAGTAGTACATGCTACTCGCAGAACAGTCAACCAATAAAGGTTATAAGTCTACTGTAAATACGGTCCTATGTAAGTACAGTTTAATCTTCTACTTTAATTTTTCTGATGCGATTTCAGTTCAAGTCTTTACTGTAATATCCTTCTATTACAGTTCAATTCTCTTCTATGAATCTTATATTCATTTCTATACAACTACAGTATGTAATTTCCAATTACAATAGAAGGATAGGATTATTTACCTCGGTAAGCCCCAAAATTATCCAAGTTTAAAGTCGATCCTGAGCAAGGTTTAGCTCCTACTCCGTGCGCTCCAATTCGCTCCAAGAAACCCTTAGAAGTTCTACACAACTTCTACCTAGTACTCCAACCAATTATGGAGATTTTTCCATAGGGTTTCGTTTAGTGGCTAAAGGAAAGTATAGTAGTATTTTCCGGGCTTTTAGTATAGGTGTAACCTTGGAATACTATAAGGTATTTGGGCCAAGGTATTTTGGTATTAAAACAATACTTGGAGAGTATTTCTACCAAGAGGGGGGTGTGTATTATACGAAAACTACAAGGCAAGGGGGGGTACTTTTGGCCACACCACTAGGAGGGGGGGGAGTACCCTCTCGGCCAAGGCTTCTCAAGGGGGGGAGGGGGAAGTGTTTTGGACGAGAACTCACACTAAGAGGGGGGGAGGATTTTAACACTTAGAAACTATTTGTGGATGAAGAAAGTCTTCAACTTAGGGGAGTATTTATAGGCCAACCAATGGCCAAGATGAAGCCAAGTGCTAGGCAAGTGTAGGGCTGGGATTTAACCATGTGTACCTTATCCATCTACCACACCAACTTGCACAAAATATCCTACCTAACCAATGCTCCAAGTCGTCCCTTTGTCGTCCACAATCACGCCCAATGTGAGGGTGACACATGTCACCCTCCCGTTGGTCCAAAATGTTTCGTCTCTCAGAAAAATCCGCAAAAATTATAAATGACATAGCCGGAATTTTCCCTTCGCAAGTTTAGTAAAACGTTTCGTCGAAAAACGATTCTTTTCGGTACTTGTGTACAAATTTCGGACCTTGCCAACCTTAAGGCTTAAATTTTTATACGTACGCCCTCACGTACATACTCTGGAAATACGGGGTATAACAGTTGTGAAAGCTTGTTGAATGTCAGCGCCGATGCGATCTGTATGACTTGCCGGATGCCGCGAACGCTTTTCGAATGCTCGCACGCTTGCCGAATCTGCGAATATTGGTGAATCTGCGATTCTTGATGTAGTCTCGCACGAACTTGCCGGATCGTGAAGGTTTTTTGAATCCGCGATTGCTGATGTAGTCTGCATCGGACTTCTTGGACGCCGTGAATGCTTCGAACGTTGCGATTGTTGATGTAGTCTTTGCACGGACTTGCTGGATGCTGTGAATGCTTGCTGAATGCTGCGATTGTTGATTGCTTTTGGAATCCTTATTATGATCTCTTCATGGTGCATTTTCCAAAATTGTCCTGCTAAGTATGCGGGGCGCATGGGCAAGACTTAACTCTAGCGGAAATTGCTCATATCTCTTTTCAGAATAACCAAACGCATTTGTCGCACACGAGCCAATGGGAAGATTTCTGATGGTGTGACCGAAGCCGACTTAGGCCACCTACGTATCCCGCTGAGGGAATCAGGTCAAGACGTACTTCATGATGCAAAAAGATTGTACAATTTTTAAAAAAGAGATGGTTAATCGTACGCCACGATCCCGCCGAGGGAATCAGGTCAATACGTAGTTCATGATGTCAAATAAGGATTTTTAAGATTTTAAAATGATGTGGGACCGAAGCCGATGTGGCCGCCTACGTATCCCGCTGAGGGAATCAGGTCAAGACGTAGTTCGTGCTGTAAAAATAAGAATTTTTTATGATTTTAAAAATGACGCGGGACCGAAGCCGATGTGGCTGCCTACATATCCCGCCGAGGGAATCAGGTCAGACGTAGTTCATGCTGCAAAATAAGTTTTTTTTTTTTATGATTTTAAAATAATGCGGGACCGAAGCCGATGTGACCGCCTACGTATCCCGCCGAGGGAATCAGGTCAGACATAGTTCATGATGCAAAATAAAGATTTTTTTTTATGATTTTAAAATGATGTGGGACCGAAGCCGATGTGGCCGCCTACGTATCCCGCTGAGGGAATCAGGTCAAGACGTAGTTCGTGATGCAAAAAGATTGTATGTAATATGCATTTTGTTGTTTTTTTCTGAAAAAATGGAAGACGACATTACGTTCTGACTCCAGTTGATACCAACAATTAGTATTGTGCATAAGGATGTTCTTTTATTGCTTTCAGTCTAACCGAGATTGTCTTTGGTGTAATTCACTCAGCTTCAGATAGTACCTCAGACATACCTGAGTGTCGACACACCTGCTTGCATCCAAGGTTTCGAACTACACGTAATCTCACGTTTCAAATGCCCTCACAGAAAGAAAGTCCCATTTCTCACATATATTCCAGTACTTTGAATTTTGGGACGTTTGGAGAAAAACACTCACACTCAGAAAGATGTTTAATGCATGCAATTGTGATACCATAGGCTTGGCCGTCATGTAAGTATCCACTAATGTGAGAACCCTCAGTATAAGATCATGTAGGGCTTGTAACGGGCTTGTAATGTAGGTTTGGGGAAGGGATGGATATCATTTGGGTAAAAAGTGATTAATCCTTCCTCGAGAGTTGGACTACGTCCGTGCATGATATTTGTGCGTTTTGATGCTGACTTGCTTTCTTTTTGTCCCAGTTTTCTGTACTGACTTCTTTTGAATCTTTCATTTGGAGCCCCCTTTTTTTTCGGGGTTATGTATTCCCCTTTTTTTTATTATTATTGGGGCTTTTGATTTCCTCTTTATGTGAAGTCGTCTCTGTTTTTTTTTTTTTTTTTTTTTTTTGACTTTGTCAATTTTTGTCTTTGCAAACTTCAGCTAGAATTTTGTCAGCCACTTGCACATTTCTAAAGCACTCGAGGAGGTCGGGCCAAGAGAGGGATAGTGCGTACGCACTCAGAAAGGTTATAGGTGTAATATGCGGTTGTCAAAAAATAGGTTTTAGGCTCAAAGGGGTGTACTAGGGATAATGTTATTTGGTAGGCTGAAAAGGCTCAAACGGGTCAAAGAAAGCCTACGATCATTTCCCACACCGAGTGTTGCTCAGAATTTCGCCTCAACAAACAATCAGGCCAAGTTCTAGATCACAATGCAATGCAATTGAACTTATTCAAACACTCACCACACAATGCATATGAAACGATGAGGTTGGTTTCGTCCTTATCTTGGAAACACGCAAGACAATGTCATTTACGAGTGTGAATAAGAGGTACCAAAAGAATTTATGGTTTACCACAAAGTCAACCCATACTGATTATCACTTTTTTTTTTTATGCACAATCGTAATTGTGTTGCTATCAACAAGGTCAAACAATAACACTTAAAAAACTGTTTTTTTTTTGTATTTTTTGAATAAAGTTTTTTTTTTTTTTTTTTTTGTATTTTCGAATATTTTTTTTTTTTTTTGAATAAATGGTACCGAACCCGAATAGGGCTGCCTACGTATCCCGCCGAGGGAATCAGGTGCGCGTAGTTCATTCAAATATGTTATAAAAAGTATGCTTGAAAAGGATTTATCAATGAAATGATAGCAATATAAAGATGTGCAAAAAAAATGATTGTCCACTGTGGACGAATGCAAAGTAAAATGAATGTAACGGAAAATGAATGTCCGAAAATATGATGAATGAGATGCATGAATGAGAAAAATATGGTTCTTTATTATCATTATTTTTATTTTTTTGTTATTTTTGGTGTCGAACCCAAAATGAGTTGCCTACGTATCACACAGTGTGGTGAGAATCAGACACGCGTAGTTCGTAATAATTATGTTGTAAAATGAATGATAAAAAATTATGTAATCAATATTAGACATATCAATTGAATTTACAAATATGTATAAAAATGCAAAATATAAGACCCAGAGCGATGCTTTGTTGAATCTGGTATAAGCTGACATCTTTCCGTCAACATAACTCAACTCATTCTTGGATGATTTTTTTTTTGTTGTTGTTGTCCGCCCTCGACTATTTGCGAGGACGGCCTTCCTGCAAAAATATGACAAATGAGTGAGAGTAGGCAAGCCACAAAAATAGTAAAATGTAAGGGTGTGACGATATAGTCAAAGACTCCCCTGATTGGTTCGACCGGACTGGTGGTTGATGCTTCACAAAGTCCAAATCGTGCTGTTCAAGAGCGATTTACGTTAGTAGAAGTCCTGATTGCAATGTGACAACAAAAGTGCAAAAATGGAAACGCTCGTGGCCGGAATTATAAGCATGATATGTATAGAGGCTAAAAGAGTAATTATTGCATTAAATAATATGTACAGAATTGCTAGCTACAACAATAGTAAACAAAAACATGCAAATCAAGTGCGCGCCTAATATGCATGGGACCTCTCTTATGCCAGAGGTTGGCCTAAACGCCAGATAGGCGAGATTATGATAGATAGGTCCAAGCCGTTAAACTGCAATGTTTTGTTGGAAATGGCGACCAAATGACGGTGCACTTTTTCCAATTTCAGTGTGTCATGATCAGGCTTGGATCCGTCTATCATCATCACACTACATAAAGTATGCCAATGGGTCGTTGGGTTGTGAAACCCGTCGACAAGTTTTGGTGGTTATCTAATTGTGGCGTTAATACCAAGGATTAACCCACCTAAGGTTTATGCATGCATGACTTAAATAAAGGGTGGTACAGCTCTATCTTAAGTTTTCTAAGATTTGGCTTACTAGACGCAAGGTTCCCGAGCGGACAACTCGAGTGAGAAGGCTACGCGGCCACCGGTTAGATCGGACACTCCACGTAAATTACCAACTCTCCTAAATTTGGATTTTGAAGAAAGAATTTTGCTGATGCACCCAGCGCACCTCGCATGTAGTGTGTGATAGTGTGGATTTTCCAGAGTGGAAGAAATATGAGCGGAATGTCAGTTTAAGAAAAACAGTAAAAACAAATAGCAATTAAAACAGTTATACAAAATTAAGGTAAGCAATTTTAAGGCATTTAAAACAAATAAAAGCAAATAAAGCCAAGCAATAATAAACCTAGGTTTGCTATGGTTAAGAACCTGATTATCCCCAGCGGAGTCGCCATCTGTAACACCCCATTTTAACCGGAGACGAAACGGGAGTACTACGTATGGTATGATTCCTAAATGCATTTTAAGGAGTCGCCACCTAATTATTATAGTGAATTAGGACACTTTTTAAATAGCATAAAATGCTATAAATGATCTCCATTTAAAGGTCTGCAAAAAGCTATGTGAGATTCTGGATCAGGGTTCTTTATTATCCTAAAGGGAAGGGGTTAGACATCCTTTAAGATCCGCTAACTTTCGGTTATCCGTTCAAACCTAGGTTAATTGTGTATTGGCTTTTATTCTACCTATTCTAAGCATTTTTACATAATTTACAATTAAAATAAAATGCAATACAAAAATAGTAAAACTGAAATTTAAATGCGACATAAGATAAAACTTCGGGATATCTTTAGCCCTTTTTAGGCCTTCTGCACAAGATGATCTCCGGGTACCTGCATAAACACTTAATAAAAGTGTTAGTAATAAAAATAAACAATTTTAAAGTAATAGCAATAATTAATAAATAAAGCAAAAAATAAATCCGTCTTTTGTACGTGGGAGGCCTTGGAAATCAGACGGAGATTCCTTCATCGGCCATATTGCTAAAAATAATAAAATAAATAAAACTTTCAGATCCGCGCCAAAACGGTAATAGTTTTAATTACGGAGGGCTCAGATATAAAAATATAAAGTGGGACAGCCTAAACAAACGCGGCTGCGAGCATTCGCCTTGCCAGCGCATGTTGGTTATCCGGTGTAAGTGGAAGAAATCATCCTTGCCCAGAAAGCTTCATTTATTTTATTTTCCGTCTTTGCAACTGTGGAGGCCTCAAAAATCGACAGATAACTTTTTCATTGGCCAAACAAGTGTAGCATCTTGTTCAAATCAGTAAAATACCAACAGTGTAGTATTTGTTCTAAATCAGTAAACCAGCAAAAAATGCCCAAAATAAATAGCAATACGCCAAAACCAGTCCAATAATATGGCCAAAAACAGTAGTAACAATGCCGAAAATTAGTAGTAAATAGCCTAAAAATCAGTCCAGCACCATGGCTAAAACCAGCCGAACAAATAACCAAAATTAGTAGCAACAACGACTGAAAATCAGTCCATTAAAATGGCGAAAATCAGTAGCGAAAAATAGCCGAAAGTCAACCCAGCAAATAGCGAAAATCACCCAAAGAACAATGGCGAAACTAGTCCAAAGAAACAAATGTTATGAGCGATTCACGGAAAGTCGAGTTCACGAGTTTAAAAACTCCGGCAAAAATACAAGGAATCATTCCAAATCGAACCAACAATGTAAAACAAGAATTAACGCATCACGAGTTCCTCAAACTCCGGCGAGATTCACAAATAAAGGAAATCAGTCCAAAATAAAAATATGCCAATAAATCTAAAAATGAAACCAAACCCAGGCAGCGATGGTGGCGGCGTCACTTCCACGGCGAACACCGGAGCGACGCTGCCGATTTAACGGGATCGGACGGAGCGGCAGGATGTGTGAGGTCGACGAGAGGTGAGAGGTGACGGAGCGAGGTGAGGTGAGAGTGACGGCCGATGATATTGTGGGGTGTTTCACGTGGTTGTGGCGACGGGAGATGGTGGTCGACGGGAGTTGCAGGGAGTAAAGGTAGAGAGAGGGGAGGGAGCAGGGGTAGAAGTAGGGTGAGAGACGGCTGTGGGTTAAAGGTGAGGGCAGGGGTTCGCCGGCGGCGGCGACGGGAAAGAGAGGGTGAGGGAGACGTGCGGCTGGGGGTTGGGCTGAGAGTGAGAGATAAAGTGGGGGTGAAGGTGATTTTAATGTTGTGCGACTGATGATAAATGTCAGGCTGCTGAGTCTTCTCCTCTCAATAAATGAGAGATAGGGTAGGTATTATAGAAAAATGAAAGAATGACATGATGTGAAGTGGGTATGGGCTGTGAGGAAAAATAAAAGATTGATTTTCAGATTTTGTGGGATATGATATGGGATTTGAAAATAATTTTGGACTGATTTAAATTGGGTCTCAAATGGACTGGTTTGACAAAATGCAAGACGGGCTAATTATTTAAAAAAAAATTATTTAAGAAAAATGCAAAATTATTAAAATTCAAATGTCGATGCAATAATACAAAAATGCAATATTTAAGACATGTTTAATGTCTGATTAAAACTAAAACGGGATGTCAATTGATTATTTAAAGAGATGCAAATATTATTAAAATAAAACGACGGTATAACAATAATAAAAACATAATATTAACAAAGACATAATACTTAATTTAAAAATAAAAGATGCAATGCCATTTTGTGAAGAAATAAACATAGAATATTATGTAAAAATATGCAAAATAACGATTAAAATGCGGTGTGCTAAAATACTTAAAATTGCACGAAATATACAAAAAACGGGTCAAAATTGACTGTCAACAGTATGTCCCTCTTTGTACGGAGATGATGGAAGAGTCTTCGGACAAAGATGTTGACTTGTAGACAATTTTGTCCTGTTTTATAAACTATAAACTGAAAAATAAGGATGATGCAGACCCAAAAAATGTCCCAGTGTCAAATCATGATGACACTGGGTCGTTGTGATGCAAAAATAAAAGGCAAAATTGACGCTGATTAAAAAATGTCCCAGTGTCGAAGTATGATTGACACTGGGTTGCTGCGATGCTAAAATTAAAAGACAATGCCGATGCAGATTTAAAATTTGTCCCAGTGTCGAAGTATGATTGACACTGGGTTGCAGGTGATGTGGTGGTGAAAAAGACATGGTTATTGTAGATGTTGATGGCGTCATTGCATAGACGCGATGCAGATGTTCGTCGTTGCATAGACGAAACATAAATAAAGCCGTTGCATAGACTTTACATGATATGCCGTCGTTGCCTGGACGTATTGCTGATGGTCGTCGTTGCATAGACGAAACATTGATGAAGCCGTTGCATAGGCTTACGTGAAATGACGTCTTTGCATAGACGCCGGCGTCGACGACGTCGTTATGCGGGCGTATTCTTGATGGCGTCGTTGCGTGACGCACGCGATGACGTCGTTGCTCGGACGTATTCTGCCGGGCGTCGTTGCGTACGCACGCACGCCGACGCCGTCGTTCGGGCGTATTGCTGCTAACGTCGTTGCGTAGACGCACTGCTGATGACGTCGTTACTCGGACGTATTCGCTTTGGCGTCGTTGCGTGACGCACGTCACGACGGCGTCGTTACGGGCGTATTGCTTTGCCGCATCATTGCGTGACGCACGCCGATGATGACGTCGTTGCCTGGACGTATTAGTATCTTGGAAGTTTTATATGAAAAAGAGTCATTTTAAAAGAATAGAAGTACGTAGTACTTTGGGTTAAATTCCCGGATTTTATAATGACATGTTAGTGCCTTAAGTAAACTAAAATGAGAGTGTATATGAATAAGACTAATAAGAAGTTAGGGGGATTTCTTAACTTGCTTATGTTATGTATGATAAGCCGGTAGTGCTTATGTTATGTATGATAAGCCGGTAGTGCTTATGTTATGTTATGATAAGGCGGTAGTGCTTATGTTACGTATGGTAAGCCGGTAGTGCTTATGTTATGTATGATAGCCGGTTGTGCTAGTTTATGTTATTCTTACGGGGTAAAGCCCCGAGTTACTACTAATTCCATGGATTTGCTACCCATGACGCGAAAGCGCGTTTGTACTCATCATGGGCCCACCGCCTAAGCGGTGAAATAGTCTTGCGGGTGAAATAGTCCTACGCGAGGAATACCTCATGCGTCCACACGACCTATGCGCGGCAGTGACCTATGCGAGAGTTACCTCATCATGGGTCCACAGGACCTATGCGGGTGAAATAGTCTCAGGAGTAGGATTGCTTAATGACATACGGGCGGGTGGCCCTGCTTTGATCATGAGCCTCCTATTTTTATGCAGTAAAATATACTCTTGTTTACTCTCATTGCTAGTAAGGCACAGTTTACTGTTATTTGAGTTATCATACATGTCTCTAGCTTTATTTTAGACTTATGATTTCACTATAGTACTCTCAGTTTCACATATTTGCTACATGTTGTACTGACCTCCTTCGGGGTAAATGCGTTCATTCCGCAGTAAAGTATACTGAGTTCGATCATCACTTCTAGGATCACTGATTCAGCTGTTAAGAAGCTCCATTACTCCGGAGGCTTATCCATGGTATTGTCGGTTGTTGTACATTCAGGGGTATGGCGGGGCCCTGTCCCGTCACAGTTGTTATTCTTAGAGGTCTGTAGTCATGTCTTGTGGATTTGGGTTGTAAGAAAAAGAAAATGTAACTGATGTTTTTGAGTATGTGTATATTTTACGGACGGTGGCCTTATCGGCTAACCTGTTGTTGTTTATTGTCTAAGTATTTATACGTGTTGTGTATGTTTCGCTGCTATTCTCTGATGTATACCTGACAGGGGTGCCCAGTTAGGGCACCAGTCTCGGGCCCGGGGTCGGGTCGTGACATAATCCATATAAAAACAGTCCACTAAAACAGTCCATATTCCAACAACAACGAGGGTAAAATGTGAATCCTTTCTATACCCTTATTCCTTTAGGAAATACGTTAGCAATTACCACATTAAACATGCATAATTGTAACTAAATTTCCAGCATTATAACTTCACAAAACAGTCTCTAAACTAGCACAACAACGTCTCACAGTTTCATGCAGTTTCGGCTAACAACCAATACCAAAGCTCATTTCATAACTCCTTAAAATCCACTTCATATTTCGACACTTTTATATAAACCATATCAACTTTCAATAACAAGATTTTCTTCGTTTTAACATGCAGTTAGTGACGATAATAACAACAATAACAACCATCGAATCCAATATAATAAAACTGTCCAAAATCGGCTAGCTTGCCAAAACTGTCACATGCACTTCTTATTCTCCATTTCACTTAACACAAGTTCATTCCTTAACTATAACATCATTTAACTTTCATTAATCTTTAAGAGGAAGAAAGAAATCTTACCTTAATTTTAGCCCAAAACAGTCCCTAACACACGGCACCACTGCACTGTTTTCTTCACGTTACAATAACACACATATATCCTCTACAAGCTTGTAACCATCTTGCTTTCATGTTTTTCTTCCAACAAGTTTATAAACAAGCTTAGGGTTTCAAGACTGTTTTCTTGTCCAACACCGTGACCCGCTGTTTGGAGTATTAACCTTGGCTTAGAACTTAGTTAAGGAGCTTAATCTTTGGAAATGAGTTGATCTTGTTCTTCACTTGGCTATGGGGTTTTCAAAACTTGAAGGAGATGGAAGAGATAAGAGGTTTTGAAGGATGAAGATAATTGTGATCCAAGTCTTGCAAGACTTGTAGATATTTGGTGTATGTAGCACAAGTGGAGGGGGACCCATGAACCCCACTTGTCCACTTGTCTTTCCCTTCACAAAATATCTTGACTTGGAAATTCCCGCATCGGCACCGCGCAGATCGCAAAATGGCATCTGCGGCGAATTCCTCGCACTTACAAGTTTCAAAGATGCGATCTCGTTCTTTGCAATCGCTGTCAGGCCCAAATTCACAGCATGTATTTTTCTCTTATATGCCCTTGAATTATGGGGTGTAACATTTTCCCCCCCTTAGAAACATTCGTCCTCGAATGTTCATAATAGGTCTCAAACTATAAACATTTCGGCATAGTCTCCTTTAACTATACCTATCAATCTATACTTAGCAATACAAGATGTCACACAGGGCCACAATATAACACATGTATTATTCACCAAACAATATAGCAGAGTAAGGAATCGAATTACCTGTATAACTATAATTTCATTCACCTTTGTCGTTCTTGTCGTAATCCTCCCTTCTACTCGTCATTAAAATGAAGAAAAAAAAACATTCCTGCCTTAATACTTGATCTGTCACGACCGACCGGTCGCATCGGTGCCCTATCGGGCACCCGTCAGTACACATCGAGAATAGCAATGAACATACATAATACAAAATCAGATAAGGTAAACATCACTAGCAAGCCGACAAGCGCGCTTTCATAAAATAACTTAATCGAATGTGAAACAAGATAACTGGTTCTTACAAATTTCAAACCACAAACGTGACTACGGACCTCAGGAATAACAAGCGTGGCGACAGAGCCCCGCCATACCCCGAATGTACAAAAGTCTATAACCTCGAATCATACCAAAAGACAAAGCCTGCGGAGGATGGAGCTTTCCAGAAATGAGCGGTGATCCTAAGAGTGCGGACCAACAAGCTACGATCTCGACTGCGGCGTGAACGCAGCCTCGGCGAGGTCGATAACAGTACCAAGTATGTGAAATCAAAATATCAGAATGAAATCATAAGTCCAAAAATAAGTCGGGTCGAGGATGAAAACTTACCTTTTCTGTGCCTTACTAACAATGAGAGTAACAAACATATATATAATCTTTGCATAAAATAGGAGGCTCGTGATCAAAACAGGTCCTCGCCTGTAGTATCAATAAGCAATCCTACTCACGGGACTATTTCACCCGCACGGGTCTGTGGACCCGCATGAGGTATTCCTCGATAGTTTGTACCGCACGTGGGACTATTTCACCGCATAAGCCCATAAGGACTCGCGTGAGGTATTCCTCAGATCGTGGGTAGCAAGTCCACGAAGATTGGTATAACGATCTTGGGGACTTACCTCGATATACTCTTACCACAAACAGATGGTATAACGATCTTGGGGACTTACCCTCGATATACTCTTACACCGAGCAAATGGTATAACGATCTGGGTCTGTACTCGCGATATACTCTTACACCGAGCAGATGGTATAACGATCTGGGGCTTGCCTCCGGATATACTCTTACACCAGTGCGGATGGTATAACGATCTGGCCCGCCTCGATATACTCTTACACCGAGAAGGTGGTATGACGATCTTGGGGCTTGCCCCTCAGACATACTCTTACCCTGGAGAAGGTAGTATAACGATCTTGGGGCTTGCCCCTCAGATATACTCTTACCCTAGCTCAAACTGTCATCATATCATAATCATAAATAAGTTAAGAAAACTTATAACTTCTTATTAGCTTTGTCCATATACCCTCTCATTAATCTTTACTTAAGGAACTTAATCATATCTTTAATAAAAGAAAACCGGGAATTTAACCCAAGTACCACATACTTCAAATCTTTTAAAAGTGACTCTTTTTCATACATAAAACCTTTGGGCAATTGATGCCTAAAGATCAATTTGCCTTTCATAAATCAAATCATTTGTCCTTGCTTATCTTACTTAAAGTAAATCTCTTCTTGTTAACCTTTCATAAAGCTAATATAACTAACTTCCCATAAAGCCGTTATACTATCTTTATACTTTAGAAATTAAGACCTTCTTATCTTTTCATAAGGCCGTTATAACTAACTTCCCATAAAGCCGTTATAACTCCTTATAAACCATTTTGTTCTTTTACTAACCAAGAGACTTATACTTCAAACAAATCTACACAACTTTCAAAAATACTTCAAGCCTCTTATCTTTAGAATAATTCAATACTCAATACTTTCACACCAAGTACTCTATACTTTTGTAAAATCATACTTTTCCTTAACCAAGGGACTTATACTTCTTAAAACAAAACAAGTCTTTATTTATACTTAAACAAGTAAGAATACTAAATCTTGTACGTCTACCGTACTACATAGATACAAATACTCATGCTCAAAAGATAGGAAAGCTTCACATACCTTTTTGATCAATCCACTTGCTAAGTCCAAACTACCGCAAGTAATATGTCAACCTAAAATAACCATGATACGTTTATTAACCTCTAATTTCAATGTAGAATATTCTAAACTCAAAGCCACTAAATTCTATGGAAAATTGGGCAGCATTTCCTTTGTTTCTACATACTTTGCCACCTTTCACAAGGCCGAATTTATCATCCAAACGCCACATTTAAGGCTCAACAATCCAACATTTCAAAGGGGATTACACACCTAAATTTGGGTGTGTAAAATTCTGCCCCATAAGGTACAACAATTCACTTAACAATTCTAAGGTAGTTTTTAGGCTACAACATGCTCATTATATCTTCTTAACCAATTCTTCCATATCCAAACCACATTTCTTGCATGCAATGACTCTAAGAGCATTATTCACTATCACAAGTTCTTTCTTCTTAACATGCAACACTAAAAACTAATTCTAAAGGAAGAATCATTACCTTAGAGCTTTAGCCAAATTTTTCCAACAACTTGCTAGCTTCCTTTTCAAGAACACCACCACAATGACCTTCACAAGCTAGCCACAAGCTTCCTTCTTGCTTTTACTTTTTCAGATTTTTCCTAAGGCTAGAATGTCTCTTGGGATTTTAGAGAGAAAGAGGAGCTTGAACTTTTAAGAGAGAAGGAGGAGCTTTTGTCTAAGAGAGAGAGATGAAATATGACCAAGTCTTGAAGACTTGGTCAATATAATGCATGCAAAATCAGATGGGGGGGGGGACACTTGTCACCCTCCCAAGGTCTTTTAAAAGAAAAATCTGACTTTTCCTAAGTTTTTCCGCCCAAACAATCCGCCTCGGCGCCGCGGCCCTGCTGTCCTGGCGCCGCGGCGCTGCAACTTCAGCGACCCTCGATTTCCGCGCCGCTGCCCCGCATCCGCGCCATGCCCTCGCCGCTTTGTCCGAAACACATTTCTGCCCGACTGCGCACTGAACTTGTAACTCTCATAACTTCTTACTCTGATGTCCTATCGACGAACGGTTGGTTGCGTTGGAATCTAGACTCAACGAACTACGCACTAGAACTTTGAAACACCTAGGAACTCTCAATGTAAAGGGTCATAACCCGCCTCAAAGTTGACTAAAACCCGTCCGAAATAATCCGTCAACCTATCTTTCGAAAATTTTAAGTCGTTAATCCCTTTCGTATGATCTCAAACGCATGACCTGAACTACGGGGTGTAACATGATCATACCATTCCATTCCTACTTATTCATTGCTTTCATATTTCTTACAACCATTCTTCGATTGTTCCATAGTTCCCGTCCTCAATTACCCCCAACACACTACTGTTATCCAAAGGTTATGTAGAATGGTAACATGTTGCACAACGTAGCCGAAGCCGAGGACCTTTGTTACACCCCGTAATTTGCAGGACATGTTTTTAAGAACGTACGTAAGAATCCCAAATGTTAATATTTGAGACTAGTAAAAATTTATCGGAATTATGAAATTGTCGGAAAACGAAATATTGTGACGGATGGAAGGGCGACATGTGTCACCCGCCCTTAAGTGGTCTTGGACGAAAATAACATGGCCAAAAGGGTCATTTGACCATTATTAAGATGACAAAGTCTTGCAAGTAGTAGAGCTTGATATAATTGACTTAGTCAATGGGACCACTTGACTTGATATTTAAAAGAATTTCATCCAAACCATACATATGTACAAATCTTGACCCTCCATGTTACTATATATTAGTACTAGTAGCAAGACAACTTCTACACTTAGCCAAATTTTCAAGAAAATTTGAAGAACTCTCTTAGGGGCTCTCGGGTTCATCAACTAGAAAGGAGAAAAAAATTTGTTTGTTTTCCAATAAGCTCCACACTTTAAACCAAGGTTCGTATAGTGGCGTGAAGTAGCCGACGACCGACCCCGACTCGACACGACCCCGTAAAAAAAAGGGCGGGGCTCGAACAGGCGGATGGTATGGTCCCGCCCGACCCGACTCCCGCCGAGCCCCGAGCACCGACCCGCCCCGCCCCGCCCACCGCTTTGCGGAAAATAGCGGTTGTCTAACGGTCATTTTACATTTCCGTTAGACAACGACCATTTTGGCCTCCCTCCCCAACCCCTACCCCTTTATATTTATTTTTAACCCCTAAGTTATTATATTTACACTTTAACCCAATTTTTCAACTATAAATACCTCATTTCCTCTTCTTATTATTTTCACAAATCTTTCTACTCTCTAATCTCTCAATCAATCAATCTCTATTCTCTATACAACATTGTCTACTACATATTCAATCTATTTATTAATTTGAGAATTGGGAGTGAAGTTGGCAACTAGCTTGAGGATTATCTATCGAGCAAAGTTTCAATTTTCAACCTCTCGATTACACGTCGACTCTACATCGGCGTTTGGTACATTCGTTCTCTTATTAAATTATTATTTTGTTTTTATTTCATTTAGCACATTTAATTTCATTATCTTTAAGTCTTTAACTATTTATTACCATGAAAAGAGTTAAAAGTGTTTTTGGAAAGGGTACTTCTTCTAGTAGGGCGGGTAACAAGGGCAAGGGTACTTCTTCTAGTATTCCTGTTCCAGCTATTCCTAGACAAGATGATTTTATAGATCCTGAAATGTTTCATGAAATACCATATGATCTTGACACAAATAATTATCCTCAAATTGAAGAAGATTTTAATTTAGATGACACTCTAGATGATGATACACCTACTAATGAAGATGATGATACACCCACTAGTGAAATGCCTCCTATCCCCCCTACTATGAGACGAGGTCCGGCAAAACGACCATTAAAATCAGTTGTATGGAAATATTTTGACAGGAACGTACCGAATCAAGTAGCTGTATGTAAAACTTGTAAAAATGTTTATTCTTTTAAAACTGGACAAGGTCATGGTGGGACGGGGGGTTTAGGAAGACACATATTGCAAAAACACAAAGCCTTGCATGCCCAATACATGATTGAAAAAAATGGTGAGCAAGCGTCCTCTCAATCGGGACAAGGTTCACATACTGTCCCGGACAAAGTACAGGGTCAAATTAACCCTATGACGGGGGGAGTTGTAGGCCCTAAATACGATAAACATAAAGATAGGGAAGCACTAACAAAATTAGTTGATGTGGAGGGTTTGCCTTTTTCATTTCCTGAATCTCCTGGTTTTATTCATTATATTAGAGATATGTATAATCCTGCTTATAAAGGTTTTCCTAGATCAACTGTTAAAAGAGATGTATTTAAATTTGCACATGAATATCAATATTTACGTTATGCATTATATCATTTAAATTGCAAAGTCGCTTAACTTACGATATAGGTCGTAGTACTAACGACATGATTATTTAACTAGAACTTGTCATTGGATAGATTATAAATGGTTTATGCAAAAACGTATTTTAGCATATAGATATATAGATAGTAGGCAATAATGGTGAGTTTATTTGTAAAAATATTTATTCATCTGCGATTATTACTAATAATAAAGTTATGAGTATTACATTAGATAATGCATCTTCTAACAATTCGCTATTAGTATTTTAAGAGATGTTTTAACTCCGCTTTTTCCAAAATATTTTCATATCAAATGTCGTGCCATATTTATAACTTAGTTGTAAAGGATGGTCTTTCACTTTTTCAAGATATTCTTGAAAAAATACAATTTGCTATACACTTTATTTTTAAAAATAATAGAATTCAACAGAGAAAAGAATATAAAAAAACTTGTCACGATTGTGGACTATCTTACAGAAAAATTCCCGAAGAAGTACCAACTAGGTGGAATTCTTTATATGACCAACTAGTTGTTGCTTATGACTATAGAAAACCTATCACTTTATTTTTTAACGCCCATAATCAAAATCCAAATGATATGATTGTGGATAATGATTGGGACAAAATTAGAGAACTTATTGTATTTCTAGAAAATTTTCAACGAGCAACAAAAGAATTTTCTACTTTATATTATCCTACTATTTCAACTATGTTGTTTTATATAGCTATAATATTTTTACTTCTTAAAGAATATATGGAAAAACCTGCTTATAAGGCAGCTATTAAAAAATGTTTATGAAATTAAAGAAATATTTTATTCCTATTCCCCCTATTTATATTATTGGTGCTGTATTAAACCCGACTATTAAAGTAGAGGGTTGTAAAAGTCTTATTGAAAATATTTATACCTGTATGGACGTACTACCACCTCCAACTCCCAAAAATTTAAATGTTGAGTCACCTATTGAACTAACGCTAGAAGAAATGTTGAATAGCGTAGAAGATGAATGCAAAAAAGTATATCGGCATTACCAGCAAGAAAGTGCTAGTAACCAACCGACTTTTGTACCATCTTCTTCTTCAACACAGCCTAAAAAAAGACATGCTGTTTCTGTGGCTAGTATTAATTCTATTGAAAGCCTCAGAAATAGAATCTGCGGTGGTAACAGTGCTAACCAAATTAGCGAGTTCGATGTTTTTGTTTTGCAGGGTAATTTACCTTACCAAGCAGTTATCAATGAAGAAGGAAAGGAAGACTTGCTGAAATATTGGATGCAGAATGAGAAGACATTTCCGACACTTTCAATGATGGCCCGAGATATTTTGAACATTCAAGCGTCATCAATCGCTTCTGAAAGCGCTTTTTCTGCAGGCAGATTTCAAATAGGAGAGCACAGACACTCATTAGCCGGAGACAGCTTGGAGATGGTGGTACTATTCAGAGATTGGATACGAGCGGAGCGAAGGAGGTGCGGTCAACCAGAGATTAACGAAGAAGAAGACGACAACTACAACGACATTTTATATGAAGGCATGAGTAGCGACGTGGAACAATTTGACCAAGATATACCAATTCCAACCGAAGAACCACAAGAAATTATAAAGAAACTAGAAAAAATATTTTCAAATTGGTAATTTATTTCATTGCAATTTTTTTATTTTTCTATGTCTTTTGCAATTTTTGTCAACATCAGTACAGTACAATGTTGTAATTTTGAATCTTGTATATTTCAATGAAATAATTAATAATATAAGAGGCACAAAAACATCCTTGAGATGTTTTTTTTACACTCTTCTTGTCTTTGTTTAATTATTTAGTTTATACTTTATAGTTTATACTGTTATAGTTTATACTTTATATTATATATATGAGTATAATACTATAAGTCTATAATATTATAGTATATGACTATATGTATATGACTATATGACAAGTATATGTTAATGTTACTTTGTTAGTAATTTAGTATTTTTAATTTAGTGAAAAAATTTAAAAAAAAAAAAAAACCCGCCACGCCCGCCCGCGCCCGCTCCGACCCGGCTAACGGACTGGATCGACGGACACAGTATGGCCTCGCCCGACCCGACCACAGTTCGCCTCCGACCACCCTCTTCTCCGCCCCGACCCCGTCCCGATCCCGCTAAACCCGACCCCGGTGGGCCCGGCCCGGCCCACTGTCCAGTCCTAGGTTCATGAGGGTATTGTAACGGTATCTCAATAGAAAGATCCCGGAAAAAGATTGTTTTCGTATTAGTCGCAAGGTGAAAACCTAGTTGCTTTCCTAGGTTTTGATTGGAAGATTTAAGGAAAGTTGTTTGTGATATTCTAAGGGTCTCAAGTGGCGGATTGAAGGGTCAAGAAGGGGCTCTAAGTTGCTAGGGAGCGACTTCGGATTTGAAGTTGGACTAAGGCTCGTTGAGGTAACAATCTTGTTCTCTTAAAGTGTTACAAGATTATATATTGTTGTTAGCCTTACATTTTTACTAGCATGAAGTATATGTGTTGAAGATTGATAAGTGATATGGATTGTTGTAGCCTAAATCCGAAATGACATATAAGCCATTTGAAGTTGGATTACAATTTGGTCGTTAATTAGAATCGTCGCATGTTACTTACTTGAAGATTGTAGTAGTTATAATCGATTGCGACTTGATATCATGTTATACTAAAAAACTTGGATTGAAAAGGAAATTGGATAAGAATTGGTGTTGTTGTATCTCAAGTTGCCGAATTTACCTTGTAGTTTGTACTAGTTTGATATCAATTGTGGGGCGGAATTTTACACGTCTAGTAGGCGTGTAATCCCCTATTTGTTAACTACATTGTTGGGCCTTAAATGTGGTGTGTTTGGTTATTGAATTCGGGCCTTGAAAAAGGTGGTAAAGTATGTAGAAACAAAGGAAGTGCTGTCCGATTTTCCGTAGAATTTAGCGACTTTGCACTTATTATATTCTACATTTGAAGTAAGAAGTTAATAGACATATTATGGCCATTATAGGTTGACATACTACGTGCGGTATATTGGACTTAGCGAGTGGATTGACCCGAAGAGGTATGTGGAACTTTCCTATCTCTTAGACATGAATAGTTGTACCTATATAGTACGGTAGACGTACAAGACTTTGATATCCTTTACTTGTTTTAA
The DNA here is from genome assembly GCA_029844215.1 of Przewalskia tangutica. Classification (NCBI taxonomy): domain Eukaryota; kingdom Viridiplantae; phylum Streptophyta; class Magnoliopsida; order Solanales; family Solanaceae; genus Przewalskia; species Przewalskia tangutica. Next base: position 97,546,870 of record CM056729.1, read on the forward strand.
GAATGTCCAAGTCGGTTGAGTTAGGAGATTAACTCATTTGTTTAAAAGTAGTAAGGATGTATTAGTTTTCAAAGTTAAGGGACTTGAAGTGTTTTAAAGTATATGATACTTGTTTCGTTTTAAACGTATAAGTCCCTTGGATATAGGAAAATGTAATTTGCTAATGTATAAAACTAATATAACGACTTTATGGGAAGTTGGTTATATTAGCCTTATGGAAAGTTAAAAAGAGAGATTTACTCTAAGTAATATAAGTAAGAATAAATGACTTGAATTAATGAAAGACAAATTGATTTTAAGGCATCAATTGCCTAAGGTTTTAAAAGAAAAGAAGTCACTTGATTTAGAAGCTTATTATATTTCTAAAAGGTAATGTGACTTGTCTTGAAAAGTAGTTGTGACTTGATGCTACGGTTATTAGTATCTTGGAAGTTTTATATGAAAAAGAGTCATTTTTAAAAGGGTAGAGGTACGTAGTACTTTGGGTTAAATTTCCGGATTTTATTTTAAATGACATGTTAGTGCCTTAAGTAAACTAAAATGAGAGGATATATTAATAATGTTAATAAGAAGTTAGGGGATTTCTTAACTTGCTTATGTTATGATAAGCCGGTAGCGCTTATGTTATGTATGATAGCCGGTTGTGCTAGTTCATGTTATTCTTACGGGGGAAAGCCCCGGGTTACTACTAATTCCATGGATTTGCTACCCATGATGCGAGTGCGGCGTTTGTACTCATTGCGGGCCCACCGGGCCCAAGCGGGTGAAATAGTCCTGTGCGGGTGAAATTGTCCCATGCGGAGCGCATCGCTCCATTGCGGGTACGTATGACCTATGCGGGTGAAATAGTCCCAGGAGTAGGATTGCTTAATGATACTACGGGTGGGTGACCCTACTTTGATCATGAGCCTCCTATTTTTATGCAGTAAAGTTTATACTTGTTACTCTCATTGTTAGTAAGGCACAGTGCACTGTAAATTGATTATCATCCATGTCTCCAGCCTTATTTAGACTTATGATATAATTGCAGTATTTTCCAGTTTTACATACTTGGTACATATTGTGTACTGACCCCCTTCCTCGGGGGCTGCGTTCATGCCGCAGGTAGGGGTAAGCAGGTGGTGGATCCTCATTCTTAGTATCACTGATCAGGTGTCAGAAGCTCCATTTCTCCCGAGGCTTGTCTTTTGGTACGGTTTTCCCTGATGTTGTAGATATTATGTACATTCAGGGGTATGGCGGGGCCCTGTCCCGCCACAGTTGTTATTCCTAGAGGCCTGTAGTCACATTTGTGGTTTGGGCTGTAAGAACAAAGTTGTACTATTTTCCTTTTGGCTATGTATATTTTATGGAAGGCGACCTTATCGGCTAGCCTGTGATGTTTATTGTCTAAACATGTTTATGTGTTGTGTATGTTCCGCTATTCTCTCGATGTATACAGAAAGGGTGCCTGTGTAGGGCACTAGTCGCGGCCCGGGGTCGGGTCGTGACAAAAGTGGTATCAGAGTAGTTAGTCCTCGGAAAGTGTCTACAGACCGTGTCTAGTAGAGTATTGATTATCGGTGTGTTGTGCACCACATCTATAATCAGGAGGTTGCAGGACATTTAGGATTGGTTTCCATTCTTCTCTCTCTGAGATCGTGCAGTAGAGCTTTCTTATTAGGTTGAATCCTATCTGACCAATTCTTATGTATCAGTTATGCCTCCACGGAAGGCGACCACGGCCCAGAAGGGCAAGGCAGCAGCAGGAGCTGCTAGCGGTACGCAGAGGGTTACTAGGACTCGAGCACGCACTATGCACGAGGTTGTAAGGCGGGTCGGCGAGTTCACCACGCCGTAGTATTAGAGCGAGAGCGGCAAGAGCTCCAGGTTCCTGCACTGAGCCTCGATTCGCGGCTGAGTATAGAGATTACGGAGAGCAGATCCGGTTATTGACTAGCATAGTAGTAGGGCAGCGCCGACAGGAGCAGGTAGCTAACCCTAGAGCCGACAGTTTGCGGATTCAGGATTTTCTGGGTTGTTATCCACCCGAGTTCTATGGTTCGAGGTCTGAGGAGGATCCGCAGGAGTTTATTCAGCGATTCTGACTATGCAGTGCTTAGGGCCTCGGAGACAGAGTCAGTTATGCTAGCCTCTTACCGGTTACGTGATATTGCGTTGAACTGGTTTGAGTCATGGGAGCTGTCGAGAGGTGAGGGTGCTCTTCCAGCTGTTTGGGAGGAGTTCACAGAGGCCTTCCTGGATCACTTTTTGCCTCCTGAGATGAGGAGAGCCCGTGTGGATAGATTCTTGACCTTGAGGCAGAATGATAGGACTAGCAGAGAGTACATCCTGGAGTTTGACTCATTGGCCAGGTATGCGCACACCATTGTAGCTGACATGGCAGACAAAGTTCATCGCTATGTGATGGGGCTAGACCGTCATATGATTACTGCATGCTTGGGGGTGGCCCTTCAGCCAGGTATGGATATTGCCAGGATGCAGGCGTATGCGCAGGATAGAGGATGAGAGAGAGGAGGATCGGCTAGACTTCGAGCCACCCAAGAGGCTAGGACAAACAGGTCTCAGGCGATTTGAGGCGGACAACCTCAGCAGCAGACTAGGTCCACATTTCAGCCAGCACAGAGTGCTCCTTCTCGGTTTTCTGGCAGGAGGTTTGATCGGTCGGGTCATTCGAAGCGGGACAGGGCTCTGTGGCTTCGTTACGGAGGAACGAGTTTCGACGAGGCCACCTATACCTCGGTGTGGTCGATGTGGTGATTGCCATCGTGGGGGGTGTCGTGTTCCTCCACGAGCTTGTTACTCTTGTGGCCAGCAGGGCCATTTGAAGAGAGATTTTCCGACCAGAGGCAGCATGGGTGGTATGGTTCAGCCGACAGGATCAGTTGTTGGGTCTTCCTCTTCTTCTGTAGTTATGCGCCCCGGAGGGCAGGGTGTTCACGGATCGGCAGGCCGCGGCAGAGGTCATGGTGGGGGTCCCAGTTCTAGCGGTCCACATAACCGCATATATTCCTTAGTCAGCCTCCAGGATCAGGAGGCTTCCCCTGACGTCGTCACAGGTACATTATTGATTTCATGCTGTGACATTTATGCCTTGATAGATCCAGGTTCTACCTTGTCCTATGTGTCCCCTCTTATTGCTGGTAGAATCGGGATAGAGCCGATGTCGATAGAGCCTTTTGAGGTAGCTACGCCAGTGGGTGATTCGGTGTTAGCTGAGCGGGTGTACAAAGGTTGTCCGATGTTTATTTACAGTCGTCAGAACCTAGCAGACTTGATAGAGTTGGAGATGACAGATTTTGATGTCATTATGGGTATGGACTGGTTGGCTTCTTGTTATTCCAACATTGACTGTAGAGACAGGTTGGTCCGGTTCCAGTTTCCTGGCGAGCCAGTTATCGAGTGGAAGGGCAACACAGCGTCGCCGAGGGTAGGTTTATTTCTTACCTCAAGGCTATGAAGATGGTGCAGAAAGGGTACCTCTATCATCTGGTTCGGGTATTCGATACAGAGGCCGAGGTGCTAGTTCTTCAGTCACTGCCAGTAGTTAGGGAGTTTCCAGATGTTTTCCCAGACGATCTCCCGGGTATCCCTCCTGAGAGGGAGATTGAGTTTTGTATTGATATGTTGCCAGACACTCGACCTATATCTATTCCGCCATACAGGATGGCACCTGCTGAGTTGAGGGAGCTGAAGGACCAGCTGAAAGATTTGCTGGAAAAAGGCTTTATCAGGCCTAGTGTTTCTCCCTGGGGAGCGCCAATTTTGTTTGTGAAGAAGAAGGATGGGGCCACAGATGTGTGTTGATTACGAGCGGTGAATAAGGTAACCATCAAGAACAGATACCCCCTCCCCATGATTGATGATTTGTTTGACCAGTTGCAGGGTGCGAGATGTTTCTCCAAGATAGACTTGCGGTCTGGTTATCATCAGGTGCGAGTTCGAGAGGCAGATATCCCAAAGACTGCATTCAGGACCCGGTATGGGCACTATGAGTTCAGGATGATGTCTTTCGGTTTGACCAACACTCCAGCGGTATTTATGGATCTGATGAACCGGGTATTCAAGCCATTTTTGGATACATTTGTTAGAGTATTCATTGATGACATCCTGGTTTATTCGCGTACAGAGCAGGAGCATGCAGATCACTTGAGGACGGTACTTGGGGTCCTCCGAAGCTGGCAGTTGTTCGCCAAGTTCTCCAAGTGTGAGTTTTGGTTGGCCTCAGTGGCATTTCTGGGGCACATTATTGGGGCTGATGGTGTTCAGGTTGATACGACAAAGATTGAGGCAGTCAAGTCTTGGCCGAGACCTACTACTCCGACCGAGGTGCGCAGTTTCTTAGAATTTGGCGAGTTATTATCGTAGGTTTGTGGAGTAGTTTGCTTCGATATCAGCACCGTTGACTAGGCTGACTCAGAAGGCAGCTAAGTTCCAGTGGACAGAAGCTTGTGAGAAGGGCTTCCAGTTACTGAAGGAAAATTTGACGACGGCTCCAGTTCTTACTCTTCCTGAGTGGTTAGAGGGATATGTGATTTATTGTGATGCCTCGGGTATCGGGCTAGGGTGCGTATTGATGCAGTACGACAAGGTTATAGCCTATGCTTCCCGACAGTTACGGAAGCATGAGAGGAATTACCCTACCCACGACTTAGAGTTGGCCGCAGTTATTCATGTTGGAGACATTATTTATATGGGGTTCATGTGGATATTTATACAGACCACAAGAGCCTCCAGTACATCTTTAGGCAGAGGGAGCTGAACTTGCGACAGAGACGGTGGTTAGAGTTGTTGAAAGATTACGATGTTGATATTCTATATCATCCGGGGAAAGCCAACGTGGTTGCAGATGCTTTGAGTCATAGCTCGATGGGGAGTCTGTCAGAGGTACAGCCAGAGAGATAGGACATGGTCCATCAGATCCATCAGCTAGCGAGCCTTGGGGTTCGATTGGTCGATACCGATGATAGTGGGGTACGGGTTCGTGAGATTGCCGAGACTTCCATCATTGATGAGGTGAAGAGGAGACAGTATGAGGACCCAGTTATGATATGGTATCGAGATGCGGCTCTTCGGGAGGAGAAGAGTCTATTCGAGGTAGCGCCTGATGGGGTGCTAAGATTTGAGGGCCGGTTGTGTGTTCCCGATGTTGCAGGACTTCATCAACAGATTCTGGGAGAGGCACACAGTGCTCGTTATTCTATTCATCCGGGGTCGACTAAGATGTACCATGACCTCAGGTGTATTTACTGGTGGGTTGGCCTGAAGAGGGACGTGGCAAGTTTTGTTGCACAGTGTCCTAATTGCCAGCAGGTCAAGGTTGAGCACCAGAAGCCCGGTGGGCTATTGCAGGCTATTGATATTCCGATATGGAAGTGGGAGGTGATCAACATGGACTTTGTTATAGGGTTACCTCGTACTCAGAGGAAGTATGACTCCATCTGGGTTATTGTTGTGGTGTGAAATCAGCCCACTTTCTTCCAGTCAGGACTACGTATTCGGCTGAGGATTATGCCAGATTGTATATCAGAGAGATTGTGAGACTGCACGGAGTCCCTATATAGATTATATCAGACAGAGGAGCCCAGTTTACGGCTAACTTCTGGAGGTCTTTCCAGAAGGGACTAGGGACACATGTGAGTCTCAGTACAACGTTTCATCCTCGGTGACGGCGGCGGGCGTACCATCCAGACACTTGAGGATATGCTGCGAGCCTGTGTGATTGATTTCAGGGGTAGCTGGGAGGATCATTTGCCTTTTGTGGAGTTTTCTTATAACAACAGCTACCATTCTAGTATACAGATGGCGCCGTATGAGGATTTGTATGGGCGGAAATGTAGGTCGCCGATTGGTTGGTTCGACGTTGGCGAGTGCGATTAGTTGGCGGACTTGATTCAAAGTGTGGATAAGGTGAAGCTTATCCGGGAGAAGCTGATAGCGGCTCGAGTCGGCAAAGTCATATCACGAATAATCGTCGACATTTGGAGTTTCGTGAAGCGATTGGGTCTTGAAGGTATCGCCCATGAAGGGTGTGATGAGATTCAGAAAGAAGGGGAAACTTAGCCCAAGGTATATTGGGCCCTACCAGATCATCCGTAGAGTAGACAAGGTTGCCTATGAGTTGGATCTGCCATCAGAGTTTGAGGCGGTACATCCGGTCTTCCATGTTTCTATGTTGCGGAAGTGTATCGGAGATCCATCTAGAGTTTTCCCAGCTAGCGAGGTCCAGGTGACAGAGGGGTTATCGTATGAGGAGAGTCCCATAGCGATACTCGATCGCCAGGTCAGGCGATTGCGGACCAAGAATGTGGCTTCCGTCAAAGTTTTGTGGAGGAATGATAACAGGGAGAAGATGACGTGGGAAACGGAGGAGTACATGTTGAGGAAGTATCCTCACTTATTCCCTACACCTTCAGGTAATTCATTTTCCCTTACTTGTCAAGTTTTAATTGAAGTATTTTTGCTTAAGTGCTATTATGTGGCCATGTGTGGCATTATTGGTATATCGGGGTTGTGAAAGGAAACTATGTCGCTAATTATAAGTTTGACTCCGAAAGAATATTCGGGGACGAATGTTTCTAAGGGGGGAAGAATGTAACACCCCGTAATTTGCAGGACATGTTTTTAAGAACGTACGTAAGAATCCCAAATGTTAAGATTTGAGACTAGTAAAAATTTATCGGAATTATGAAATTGTCGGAAAATGAAATATTGTGACGGATGGGAGGGCGACACGTGTCACCCCCCTTAAGTGGTCTTGGACGAAAATAACATGGCCAAAAGGGTCATTTGACCATTATTAAGATGACAAAGTCTTGCAAGTAGTAGAGCTTGATATAATTGACTTAGTCAATGGGGCCACTTGTCTTGATATTTAAAAGAATTTCATCCAAACCACACATATGTTCAAATCTTGACCCTCCATGTTACTATATATTAGTACTAGTAGCAAGACAACTTCTACACTTAGCCAAATTTTCAAGAAAATTTGAAGAACTCTCTTAGGGGCTCTCGGGTTCATCAACTAGAAAGGAGAAAATAATTTGTTTGTTGTCCAATAAACTCCACAATTTAAACCAAGGTTCATGAGGGTATTGTAAGGGTATCTCAATAGAAAGATCCCGGAAAAAGATTGTTTTCGTATTAGTCGCAAGGTGAAAACCTAGTTGCTTTCCTAGGTTTTGATTGGAAGATTTAAGGAAAGTTATTTGTGATATTCTAAGGGTCTCAAGTGGCGGATTGAAGGGTCAAGAAGGGGCTCTAAGTTGCTAGGGAGCGACTTCGAATTTGAAGTTGGACTAAGGCTCGTTGAGGTAACAATCTTGTTCTCTTAAAGTGTTACAAGATTATATATTGTTGTTAGCCTTACATTTTTACTAGCATGAAGTATATGTGTTGAAGATTGATAAGTGATATGGATTGTTGTAGCCTAAATCCGAAATGACATATAAGCCATTTGAAGTTGGATTACAATTTGGTCGTTAATTAGAATCGTCGCATGTTACTTACTTGAAGATTGTAGTAGTTATAATCGATTGCGACTTGATATCATGTTATACTAAACAACTTGGATTGAAAAGGAAATTGGATAAGAATTGGTGTTGTTGTATCTCAAGTTGCCGAATTTACCTTGTAGTTTGTACTAGTTTGATATCAATTGTGGGGCGGAATTTTACACGTCTAGTAGGCGTGTAATCCCCTATTTGTTAACTACATTGTTGGGCCTTAAATGTGGTGTGTTTGGTTATTGAATTCGGGCCTTGAAAAAGGTGGTAAAGTATGTAGAAACAAAGGAAGTGCTGTCCGATTTTCCGTAGAATTTAGCGACTTTGCACTTATTATATTCTACATTTGAAGTAAGAAGTTAATAGACATATTATGGCCATTATAGGTTGACATACTACGTGCGGTATATTGGACTTAGCGAGTGGATTGACCCGAAAAGGTATGTGGAACTTTCCTATCTCTTGAGCATGAATAGTTGTACCTATATAGTACGGTAGACGTACAAGACTTTGATATCCTTTACTTGTTTTAAGAATGTCCAAGTCGGTTGAGTTAGGAGATTAACTCATTTGTTTAAAAGTAGTAAGGATGTCTTAGTTTTCAAAGTTAAGGGACTTGAAGTGTTTTAAAGTATATGATACTTATTTCGTTTTAAACGTATAAGTCCCTTGGATATAGGAAAATGTAATTTGCTAATGTATAAAGCTAATATAACGACTTTATGGGAAGTTGGTTATATTAGCCTTATGGAAAGTTAAAAAAGAGAGATTTACTCTAAGTAATATAAGTAAGAATAAATGACTTGAATTAATGAAAGGCAAATTGATTTTAAGGCATCAATTGCCTAAGGTTTTAAAAGAAAAGAAGTCACTTTATTTAGAAGCCTATTATATTTCTAAAAGGTAATGTGACTTGTCTTGAAAAGTAGTTGTGACTTGATGCTACGATTATTAGTATCTTGGAAGTTTTATATGAAAAAGAGTCATTTTTAAAAGGGTAGAGGTACGTAGTACTTTGGGTTAAATTTCCGGATTTTATTTTAAATGACATGTTAGTGCCTTAAGTAAACTAAAATGAGAGGATATATTAATAATGTTAATAAGAAGTTAGGGGATTTCTTAACTTGCTTATGTTATGATAAGCCGGTAGCGCTTATGTTATGTATGATAGCCGGTTGTGCTAGTTCATGTTATTCTTACGGAGGAAAGCCCCGGGTTACTACTAATTCCATGGATTTGCTACCCATGATGCGAGTGCGGCGTTTGTACTCATTGCGGGCCCACCGGGCCCAAGCGGGTGAAATAGTCTGTCGCGGGTGAAATAGTCCCATGCGGAGCGCATCGCTCTCCATTGCGGGTCCGTATGACCTATGCGGGTGAAATAGTCCCAGGAGTAGGATTGCTTAATGATACTACGGGTGGGTGACCCTACTTTGATCATGAGCCTCCTATTTTTATGCAGTAAAGTTTATACTTGTTACTCTCATTGTTAGTAAGGCACAGTGCACTGTAAATTGATTATCATCCATGTCTCCAGCCTTATTTAGACTTATGATATAATTGCAGTATTTTCCAGTTTTACATACTTGGTACATATTGTGTACTGACCTCCTTCCTCGGGGGCTGCGTTAAATGCGCGGTAGGGTAGCGGTGGTGGATCCTCATTCTTAGGATCACTGATCAGGTGTCAGAAGCTCCATTTCTCCGGAGGCTTGTCTTTTAGTGCGGTTTTCCACGATGTTGTAGATATTATGTACATTCGAGGTATGGCGAACCTGTCCATACGCTTGTTATTCTAAGGTCTGTAGTCGCATTTGTGGTTTGGGCTGTAAGAACAAAGTTGTACTGTTTTCCTTTTGGCTATGTATATTTTATGGAAGACGACCTTATCGGCTAGCCTGTGTTTATTGTCTAAACATGTTTATGTGTTGTGTATGTTCCGCTGCTATTCTCTGATGTATACCTGAAAGGGGTGCCCAGGTAGGGCACCAGTCGCGGCTCGGGGTCGGGTCGTGACAACCTTAATAGTCCAATATCTACAACATACCTTAGCTTACTAACCTTGATACATGTAATTCTTAATAATACGAAATATCTCCCTTTACGCGAGGAAGAGGGCTTATCTCCATTTTCACTCTATAATTGGTTCGCCTGAAAACTGAAATCGCACCAACTTCTCTCTACAATCAACATTGGCAAAATAAGAAGCTAACCAATCCATACTCATAAAAATATCAAGGTCAGTCATGTCTAACTCTATCAAATCTGCTAAGGTACGACGACTATATTCAATCACCGAACAATTTCTATATGCCCGCTTAGCCATGACCGAATCTCCTACCGGTGTAGATACCTTAAAGGGTTCTATCAACTCAGGTTCTATCCAAATTCTACTAGCAACATGGGGAGATATATAGGATAAGGAGGAACCTGGATCTATCAATGCATACACGTCATGGAAAAAGATCAATAATATACCTGTAACAACATCTGGTGACGCCTCCTGGCTGTGTCTACTGGCCAAGGAATAAATGTGGTTCGAAGGACCGCCAGAACAAGAAACTCTACCACGACCACTACCACGGTCTGCTGGCATGTGAACACCCTGCCCTGCGGGGCGCATAGCTATAGAAGGTGATGAACCAGCAACTGATCTAGTAGGATGAGTCATCCCACCTGTACCACATCTATACAGACATTCTCTCATCACATGGCCTTGACGGCCGCAAGAATAATAGGTACCTGTAGCAAAACGACATTCCCCAAAATGGGACCTACCACACCGAGAACACTGAGGCAAATGTGGCCTCAACTGAATAGAACCCCTGTGCTCTTGTGAACCTGAAGCCCGGAGCTCTGACCAGCTCTTGAATACCCCGAGCGGTCAAACCTTCTGCCTGTAGACTGTGGAGGTACACTCTGTGCTGGCTGTGAAGAATATCTAACCTGCTGCTGAGGCTGCCCGCCTCAAAACTCACCAAAATATCCAGTCGACCTAGCCCTCTTATGTTGTCCTCTGTCGTGCTCTCTATCTGGATGACGCCCTCTGGGTCTGTCCTCTACCCCTATGCATATGCCTGTATCCGGGCAATATTCATACCTGGCTGAAGAGCCACTGCCATACAACCATCGATCAAATAGTGGTCCAGCCCCATCACATAGTGATGTACCCTGTCCGCCATATCTGCCACAATAGTGGGTGCATATCTGGCCAATGAGTCAAACTCAAGGTTGTACTCTCTAATGCTCCTACCACCCTGTCTCAATTTTAAGAACCTGTCAACTCTGGCCCTCCTCATCTCTATAGGTAGGAAATGGTTAAGGAAGGCCTCTGCAAACTCATCCCACTCGGCTGGAGGAGTACCATCGCCCCTAGATAGCTCCCACGACTCATACCAGTTAATAGTTACATCACACAATCGATATGATGCCAACATGACAGACTCAGTCTCTGAAGCCTTTATTGTCACGACCCGACTCCGGGCCGCGACTGGTGCCCTACCTGGGCACCCTTCCAATCATACAACACCAAAACAACTGCGGAAAATAAGTAACACATTTTTTTAAAAAAAAAACCAAGGCAAAGCCGATAAGGCTGCCATAATATAAATCACCCAAAAAGGGCTTACACTATCCAAAAATGTAATTACAACTCTAACCAGTCCAGCCCACATGTGTATACAGACCTCTAAGATTTGAACAAATACTATGACGGGACAAGGCCCCGCCGTACCCCTGAATATACATAGCCATGACAACTCCGGAACATTGGAGCCATCTCGAAATGCTGAACCAGGATCCTAAGCTCGCGGATCCACAACTGTGTACCTAAACCTGCGGACATGAACGCAGCCCCCCGAAGGGGGTCAGTACAACAGGTACCGAATATGGAACGGAAAATAAGGTACATTAAACAAATCATAACTGTACAAAAGAATGACAGGGGCAAGTATAAAAATGGTACATACCAGATCCTACCGGGTCATTACCATCTCGTGAACTTAATCGTACTGTATTATCTTTTCCCATTTTTCAATAAAAGTTATAGTCACTTTCTTACGTACATACTTAGGAAAAATCGTCAAGTTCATTACCATATAACTCACTTATCTTTCATAACATAATCCGGCCCTTTATGGAGGGACGCATATACTACCCGAACGGGACGCGATCAAGTCACACAAATATCAAAGCGTGCGTGGAATTCCTTCCTCATCGCCGGCGTCTATGACATAAATCATACTCATGTGACGCGCCCGTGGCATCCTACCTCACTGTCGGCCTACACATATACAATACATATATATATACCTCCTGCCCGTGGAATGCTCCATCACTGTAGGCAGCCGTAGGTGTAACGTATAACCAGGTGACACGCCCGTGGCATCCTACCTCATTGTCGGCGACACGTATACATATATATATATATATATAACGCGACGCATGCCGGAATCCTCATCGTATAAGCATGGCCATAACGTGCCTCGGCATCCTCATCGTAGGTGCGGTCTTCGTGGAGCTAGCCCATGGAATAAGAATATAACATGCCCCCGGAATCCCTCATCGTGGGTACATGTCTTCATGGGGAGCTAGCCCATGGAGTAATAGTCGTACATAGCATGGTCGCATGCCCCGGAATCCCTCATCGTATAAGCATGGCCATGGGTAATAAAACAAATCCGAGAATCTAACCCGCCTCCTGGTCACATGCCCCGGAATCCCACATCGTATAAGCATGTCCAAGGATCAATCATAATGGAAGCATACCCGTGGAATCCCACATCACTGTCGATGCGTCAAGTAAACTTACAACAGCGATCGGCCCTCCAGAGAGTCACGACAACGTAAACATATAATACTTGCACTCAAAGCTATCACAAGCAAACATAGGCAAGTTCATTAAACCTTTAGACTTCCATTTTTATAAACTCATGGCACTTTCGTTTCACACATAAAAATCCGGGAATTTAACCTCTACGCACCTCTACTCCTTTAAAATGACTCTTTTTCAAATAAAACTTCCAAGATACTAATAACCGTAGTATCAAGTCATATATACTTTTCAAGACAAGTCACAATACCTTTTAGAAATACAATTATAGGCTTCTAAATCACGTGACTTCTTTCTTTAAAACCTTAAGCAATTGGTACCTTTAAAACAATTTGCCCTTCTTTATTTCAAGTCATTTCTTTGCTTACATTACTGAAGAAAACCATTCTTTTAATCTTCCATAAAGCCGTTATAACTCTTTATGTCTTAGACAATTTCATTCCTTTTATAACCAAGAGACTTATACTTTCAAATCGAATTACATAGCTTTCAAAATACTTCAAGTCTCTTAACTTTTAAGAAAACCAGTTTCTTAACTTTAGAATGGCAAGAAATCAATACTTTCCAAATCAAGTATTCTATGCTTTTAAATCAATTCATTTCTTCCTTTAAGAATCAAGTCCCAAGTCTCATAATTTTTACCAACCTAGGAGTTAGAGAGAAGTTTCTCTCACTAAGAAAACGCTCTCAACGTTTCCCCTTAGTTGCTCCTTCGGTTTTTTTCCTCTTCTTCCCCCCCTAAGATTTTCGTTTGTTTCACTATGGTTTAATTGTTATTGTTCACAATATGAAGAAGTCTAAAAGTTACACACGTTCTAGCAATGATTCAGGAGGTTCAGGCAGTTCGGCTAAAGCTAGAACAAGGAAGAAAAAAAAGAGTGGCGGCAGTCCAACAATTGCCGAGGAAAATCTTATTCCGGCAATCTCGGACCCTTCTGTGTTGGTTCATGTCACGCCAGCCTCGCGCTTTCCATTAGAAAATGTAGTAGACGATTCTATGCTACAAAGGATACATGAATGGGGCAAAAATATAGAAATTGAAAGCTTGGATATAAGTGAATTTGAAGGCAGAACTTCCGGCAGGCAGGGTCTTTTACCGATAGCCATTGACACCCCTAATGCTACTATGGTGGTCGATCATTCCACGGGCCAATTAGTTGATAACGGGATCATTTCGGAAGAACAGGACAGTCACTCAAGCATTAGTACCCCGACACTACCTGGTAATTCACTCAGGTTAGCCGGAAAAGGGTTAAAATCTGGGCCAGACATTGCAGTTGGTGAAACAAGGCACGATGGCATACTCGGGTCAAAACCGGGTCAGGGCGTGGGTCAGAAGTTCATGGCGGGTCGGGCAGGTGTCCATGGGTCCAAGAGTAATCACGTCTTGTTTGATTCAAAGTCAGTTGATAGCATTGAAGGTACTCCTATCCCCAAGAAGTTTAACGCGGGTGTCAAGAGAACAAACTTTAATGCCCCGGGAAACGATGTGACTCCTCCTATTCCGGGTCGGGGCTTGGGTCAGAAGGATAAGGCGGGTCAGGAGGATAACAATGAAACTAGGAATATGCACTCTGCAGGGATCAAGGTCGGGCGTGGGATACGAAGGGGTTTTATCCCCGCGATTCTAACGTTATTATTAAAGTGCCGAGGCGTCACATTAATGCTGCGGGTACCAACGATTCACTCACAAGCACGGGTCTTTATGATGGTCTGATTTCCAAGACGGGTCAGGGGGATAACCAAGGGACATTGACTATTCCCGTTATACAAGGAGCCAAGTCAGTTGTGAGAAACAAAGCTAATTATTTCGAGAGCCTAGGAACTCCATGACCATTAATAACGCGGGAGCCGAGGGGTCAGCCTTGAATGATGCGGCATCCAAAGAGTCCTCTCGTGTATTAAGACAACAACCCTAGATTTCTTTAAATGTCACTAATGAAGCCTTCCCTACTTTAGCTAGTTTGCTAAGTGGAGTCAATCCCAAGAATCACAACAAACCTTTCGTCTTTAATACTTCCTCGGATTCGAGTAAAGTCTTGAACATACCCCCTCTCTCATCTAATACCACTTCACTACTCTCTGAATTACACAACACCTCACCCCTTCTATCTCCTCTTCCTTCTATTCCTCCTGAAACCCAACACAAATTCCCTACCCTCCCAAATGGCACGCGAATCATCTCTCCTATCGCGGGCCCAAGCTCATTTCCTTCTACCCATCCCCCTCTGCCTATACCTCCAGAAATACCTCCCAATGATTTACACACTAATGCATCTTCTAAACCACATCATATTCCTACCGCGGCTACAACTCATAACAATCTTCCTCCAAACCATGGCAAAGGTACCTTCCCTCCCAAAAAGACTTATGCTGGAGTCTTTGCGGGAACTAGGATTGAGGCAAAAGGTATGAAGTTACAATTTATTGAACAACAAGGGGCGGAAGTAAATATAGAAGCTGAGGATGAAGTTCCTTTCATTGAAACATGGGGCTATTGCCTAATAGGTTGCTTCACGGGTCCTTTCCCGAGAAGAGAAGCATTGAATACCATTGTGAAAGGATGGGGAGTTAAATGCCGTATTATACCATATGGCAAAGGCTGGACAGTGTTCAAATTCATGACGGAGGAGGAGCACACTAATGTACTTCACGGAGGCCCTTATATGGTCTACGGGAAAACCATGATGCTCAAGGCTATCAATAAAGGAGTTCTAATAACGGATGATTTATTCATGGACATTCCTATTTGGGTCACTTTTCGGACATTCCCTTTCTATTTGAGTGCAACGGGCCTTAGTAAGATTGCTTCACGTGTAGGAAAACCTCTTTACGGACCAATATACTAAGAAAAGGTCTAAAATGAACTATGCAAGAGTTACAGTGGAAGTGGATGTTAGCAGGAGCCAATAATGGATTTTGTCGTCAAACTCCCGATAATGTAAGGTATACTCAAAGGGTAAACTATGAGAATTACCGGACTTTTGCTATCATTGTGCGGCTTTTGGACACAACCATTTGAAGTGTAGGAAGGCGAGGATGATGTCAACAATGAAGAAGCTCCAAAACACGCAATCTTTGCGGTACCACTAACAATAAGGAAGATTCTACTTGTTTGGAGGTCAACAGAGGTACGGGTGGAACCAACCCTCCTCCCCCTCATCCACCAACTTCTCAACATCCCGTAGATGCTGATAACTTGATAGACATTGAAGAAACTGAGCACACAACACCTCGCAGTGCGGAAGTTTGGGAGAAGCATCACATGCCGCGGGTCCTCCGGTTTTGGGTCATTCTGGCCCATCATGTTTGCGGGATTCTCAAGCAAAGTCCTCACTGCCTAATTCTCACCATGGCAGTGCACAACATGTTAGGATGAGTTGTGAGTCAAAACATTCTGATTCTGAGATGCCTATGAACCCGCCACCTTCATTGGATGGAGATACATACAAGGGTGCTACGGAAAAGGCTCAACTTGTGTCACGTAACGTTAACTTTGAACGCGGGGAACATAGCTTGGCTGGAACACAAGTTATGGCTTCCAGCAACAAAGATGATGGATGGCAAGAAGTTTTGTCAAAAAAGAATGGGCCGAAAAGCAGTGGGAAAGCGAAGGCAGCTAAGCGCGGAGGTGCTAATAAAACCTCCTTTGTTTCCTAATGAAAATACTTTGTTGGAATGTCCGTGGTCTTTGCGGACAAAGGGATAGGGCAGCCACGCAAGCTCTAGTGTGTAGTATCACAAACAGCATGACGCGACTATGATTTGTCTATTGGAAACTAAACTATCTCGGCGAGGCAGTCTTTCTCTACTCAAAGATTCAAAGCTTGGAAGTTTTGCTCAAATTTGGAATTCATTGGAGGCGGAAGAATGCTATTACTTTGGGATCCATCTAAGGTTTGTTGCGAAGTGCTTGGTATGGACTCTCAGCATATCCATGTCCAGGCAAGTTGCAATATAACACAAGTGTCCTTCCTTGCCACATTTGTGTACCCAGTTTATAGCACCTCGGATAGAAGGATGCTTTGGCATCACCTTTCTCACTTGGGCATTGGCATCACTAAGCCTTGGATGATTATGGGAGATTTCAACACTTACTGCAACCCTAATGATAAGGTGGGGGTCCTCTCTCACGCCTTATGCACTTAGGGATCTTGGTGATTCGTGATTTCTCATGGACTAGAAAGCTCCTTCTCCCGGTTCCTTCTACACTTGGACAAATGGTTCGATTTGGTCTAAGATTGATAGAGTGTTGATGAATCAAAATTGGAGTGATTTGACCCTAGAATGCACGGCCAATTTCATGCCTATGGAACCTGTCTCGGACCACTGTCCTGTGATAGCCACGGTTATGATCCTATAATGTTGGGAAGCGCACTTTCAAGTTCATGAATATGTGGCTTTCACCCAGCCTTTGAGGACATAATGACTTCATGTTGGAGACAAGACATATTGGGAACTGCTCAATTCGTCCTCGCCTCAAAATTGAAAGCCTTAAAGCAACCATTAAGGGCTTTGAACATAAGTGACTTTGGGGGTATTGAACAAAGAGCAAAAGGGGCAAACATTGAGTTCAAGGAGGCTATCAATGCACACATGGAAAATCCCTTTGATGAGGAGCTAAAAGCCAAGGTTAAGTCCTCAAGAGCTAGAGCAAACACCTTACTGGAAGCAGAAAGACACTTCATAAGGCAGAAGTCAAGACAAAAACACTTGATTGGAAGTGATAGATGCTTCAAATACTTTCATAGCTTGATCAAGAGGAGTAATGTCAGGAACTCAATTAACTTTCTTGTTAAAGCTAATGGTACTATCACTACATCACCAGAAGAAGTTAGGAAGTTGCTTGTTGAATTTTACAAAAATCTATTAGGTACTTCCTGATCCACTATCAACTTTGATCCTGAAGTGTTCAACTATGGCCCGAAGCTAAGTGAATAGGAGAGATTACAGCTTTTGCATTTCATCACCCCAAAGGAGATTTGGGAAGCTCTCTCTGATATAGGCAATGACAAGGCACCTGGACCGGATGGTTATTCGGCTGCCTTCTTCAAGAATAGATGGAGAGATATGGGCCATGATGTTGTAAGAAGTGTCCAAGAGTTCTTCTCTACTGGAGTTCTTTTGAAGCAGGTAAATCATACCATCATTATCCTACTACCAAAGACTGATCATGATCCTAAGGTAAATGATTTCAGGCCCATCGGATTGACTAATGTGGTCTATAAGATCATCACAAAGATTCTAGCTAACAGAATAGCATTGATCCTTCCTTCTCTCATTGACAAATCCCAAGGGTCTTTTGTGAAAGGAAGAAACATGATGGACAACGTATATGTGGCACAAGAGCTTGTGAGAGGATTTAATAGAGCCAGAGTCTCACCAAGATGTATGCTTATGGTGGACCTTCGTAAAGCATTCGATACAGTCTCTTGGAGTTTCCTCGAATTGGTACTAAGAAGTCTAAAATTTCCAGACAGATTTACAAGTTGGATCATGGAATGTGTTAGCTCAACCTCCTTCTCCCTTTCTATCAACGGTGAGCTACATGGATACTTCAAAGGAAAGCGTGGCCTAAGACAAGGTGATCCTATGTCCCCTACTCTCTTTATCTTGTGCATGGAATACCTCTCAAGGCTGCTTAAAATAAAGGCTGAGGCAAGAGCTTTCTCATTTTTTCCAAAGTGCAAGAAATTGGGCATTACTCATCTTGCATTTGCGGACGACCTCATGCTTTTTGCCAAAGGAGATATATCTTCAGTTAGGATTCTTATGAATTGTCTGGAAGAGTTGGAGGCTGCCTCAGGCCTAACTCTTAACCCGTCTAAATCCTCTGTCTACTTAGCGGGAATGCATATTACAGTTCGTGACTTGATATTGTCCAGAGTGGGATTCGTCATTGGTAGCTTTCCGGTACGATACTTGGGGATCCCTTTGTCCCCAATTTCAGTCTCGGTGGACCAATTTGCTCCATTCACTAGTGCAATTTCGAATTAGATTCAGAAATGGGGGCATCACACCCTTTCTTATGCGGGTAAGCTGGAACTAATCAGGTCGGTTGTCCAAGGGGTTGAGAGCTTTTGGTTCCGGGCACTTCCTATCCCGGCCACTATTATCAACAAGGTACGGTCTGCTTGTATTCAGTTCTTATGGGAGAAACCACCAAGAGTTGCTTGGGATATCATTTGCTTGCCTCAAAGGTGGCTTGGGTCTAATGAACATCAAGGAATGGAATCATGCCTTGCTATCCAGGACTATTTGGCAAACTCACACGGATGCTGATTCTCTATGGGTCCAATGGATCAATAGCCACTATTTGAGAGGTATTACAATTTGGGACTATGAGGTACGTCTTAGGGACTCCCCCTTATTCAAAAGGATTTGTGGGATTCGCGACAAATTTGTTTCTATCTTTGGTAGCCATGGTGATGCTATTGACGGCTTTACAAAGTGTTGTGCCAACGGTAAATTTGATTCAAGCCTCGTGTATAATATCTTGCGACTCATGAGTTAAAAAGCCTTGGATGTCACAAATTTGGAAAGGCTTCATTCCTCCCAAATTCTCTTTTACTGTGTGGCTAAATTGCAGAAAGCGGTTAGCTACAAAGGATACTCTATCATATCTCAACTTGGAGGATAAATCTTGTGGGTTCTGCAAGCAAGCTAATGAAACAAGGGAACACCTCTTCTTTACTTGCCCCTACACACACATGATTTGGAAGAGCATAAAAGATTGGTTGGGTATTAGAAGAGAGATGACAACTGTTGAAAGCTCCCTTAAGTGGATTAAGAAAGATCACCGCGGGACAAGCATCCGAGCCAAAGCTATTTTGCTTACTTTTTGCATAGTGGTCTATGAGATTTGGAGGGCAAGAAACACATTGCTCTTTGAAGGCACAAGCTTTCCGGCAGAAGAGGTCATTGCAAGAATCAAAACAACATCTTATAGAGTTCTCTATGATTTTATCCCCTCTTGTAATAGCACCATTTGAGTGACCACCCCTCCCCTCCCTCTCTTCTTGTTTACATTACGTTGAGGCTTGAGATACCTCAACGACTGATTGTAGCCACTTTCTTTTCGTTATTAGTAATAATATTTGCATTTACCTAAAAAAAAAAAAAAGAATCAAGTCCCATAACTTGAAAAATAAAGTCTCTTAACCTTTTAAGAATTTGAGGTTCATAGTATTAAAACCTCATACGTAAATTCTTATAAATTAAGTAACATATACTTTGGTGCGTTGTGAATAAGTTATACTTATTTATAACGATCTTAATCAAGTAGCCATGATCTAGAAAATGTAATACAATTTTGTCTTATCTTAGCTTCTATGCAGATGGAGAATTCTACTTGTTTTAACTTAATTGATTGTCATTACATTTTCCTTTATTAACGCTGCAGTGGCTTGTTCGATACTTATTCTCATTTGTGCTGAAACTTAGCCAAGTCAACTTGGCTCCAAAATACCTCCTAACGACTCTTACCAACATCCCCCATAAGACTTGGTAAGAACTTAGGATAACTTAGACATAACCCTTACGTAGAGTAAATCAACATACATACCTCTTAACTTCTAAGAGTAGAAGGAATCATGAAATAATACCACACGTATATCCCATACATAGAATCATGTCAAAAGAAGGAAGAGGTTCACATACCTCACGACGATTATCGACAAATAGCAAAATGCTCCAAAGTACTTCAACCTTGATAGCTATTCCATCCTTCAAGTAGAACACACTATACTTAGTACTTCCACCTATAATGGCCATAATACGTCCATTAACCTCTAGCTTCAAACGTAGAATATTCTAAGTGCAAAGTCACTAAATTCTACGGAAAATCGGACAACACTTCCTTTGTTTCTACATACTTTGCCACCTTTTTCAAGGCCGAATTCAATAACCAAACACGCCATATTTAAGGCTCAATACAACAACCAATCAAAGGGGATTACATGCCTTACAATACGTATAAAATTCCGCCCCACAATTAATACCAACTAAGTCCTTAATCAAGGCCATTCTCGGCTAACTTATTCAATAACACAAAGTCCTTTCCAATTCTTTTTCAATCCAACTTCTTAGGTATAACATGTTATATAGTCATAAACAATTTAACAATTAAAACCACCTTAATCAACTCTTTAGATAACATGCGACGACTAAACTAGTAACTAAATTGAATCACAATCTTAAAGGTTAAATCATGCAACTTTTCGGATTCCATCCAAATATTCCATAACACATATCATTCTTCATAATATAATCCACAAGATCATTTCTAACTACTACAACATGAAATCTTGAATTTTAATAGCAAGACGGAGATTATTACCTCCTTAAGCTCAAAATGATCCAAAACCCTAAGTCGATCCTTAGCAACTCCAACTCCTTTTCTTGACGTTCCAATCCGCTATTTGCAACCCTTAGAAGCTTGTGAAAAACTCCTCTTCTATTTCCAACTTCAAAGTTGAATAACTCCTTAGGTTTTTGCCTTGCGACTAATACAAAAACACCATTTTTCCGGGATCTTTCTATTGAGATACACTTACAATACCCTTAGGTACCTTGGTTTAAAGTATGGAGCTTATTGAATCACAAACGAAATTTTTTCTTGTTCATAGCCTCACAAAGCCGAGAGCTCCCTCTCAAGTTCTTCAATTTCTAATTTTTCTCTAAGTTTTCAAGACTTGTCTTGCACAAGGGATGACTATATAACCAAATGGAGGGTTAAGATTAGAACACTTGTGAGGTTTGGATGATTAAATAACAAGACTTGTGGTCCCATTGACTAAGTCAAACATGTCAAGCTCTTCAACTTGCAAGGCTTGTCTTCCTAACAATGGTCAAATGACCCTTTTGTCCATGCTTATTTCGTCCAAGACAACATAAGGGGGGTGCCACGTGTCGCCATCCTATTCGTCCATAAAGTTCCGTAACCCTCGTGGGTCCCACAAAACGTAAAATTCCTCGGGTGGGCCCCACGTGACCAAATCCGTAAAATTAAATTTCCATAATGATAATTAGTTCCATACTCTTCAATTAATGCATTTTGAGAATCTAATTCTCACCAACGAACATTTCCCCTTTCCGACGTTCGGAAGATTTTTCCGCCGGAAAAACAATTCTTCCTTTCGTACCTTTTTCAAGTCTTGTATTCCTTACATACATTCTCTTAAACATGTCCTTGAACTACGGGGTGTAACATTTATCACCCTCAACTTACGCTGTATCTGTCGGATGAATTCCTATGGATCATCCTCGGGCCTTAACCCGAAAAACTCTGGAGGATTACAATCAAGAAGTCACGAACCCTCAAACTGTCAGACCTAGAATCAACTCCTAGTCTCTGCCTGCGGGTCTGCCCTGCCACCAGTCTAGTCAGCATCTGAACTGCATCTCTCATGGCCCTATCATCTGCCCCTGGATGAGGAACTAGAGGCTCAAGTATCGGAGCCTCTGGAGCTGTTCTAAGCTCCTCTGGTGATGGCGGTGTAACTGAACTCGCCGACTGGCGTACAACCTCAGGCGTAGACTGGGTATGTGCACTGGTAACTCTCTGGGTCCGACTAGTAGCTCCTGATTTGCCCTTCTGGGCCACTGTCGCTTTCCTCGGAGGCATAGCTGACACACAATAATACGTCAGAGAGGGATTATCCTACTAACATAGCTCTATCGTACGACCTATGAGATGAAAGAATAGAAACCAATCATAAATGTACTGTAGCCTCATGTTTATGGGTGTGGTGCACAACACACCGATAACCAAGACTCTACTGCACACGGTCTGTAGACATTCCGAGGACTAACTGCTCTGATACCACTTTTATCACGCCCCGAACCGACGGGCCGCGACTGGTGCCCTACTTAGGAACCCTTATACCCACACATCACAAATAAACAGCGGAAGGTTAAGAAAAACTCATAATCACAAAACAAAGGGATCATGTCCCCTGAACTGTAATAGTAAACTTGTATTATAAAACAGGAAAGCCGACAAGGCCTCCACTACATATAGAAATATCTAAACGAATTACAACTGTACATATGTCCAAATACACATTTACCACCCACACCTGTCTACAGACCTCTAAGAGTTTGATAATGAAATGTGACGGGACAAGGCCCCGCCGTACCCCTGAATATACGTAAACCTATAATCAAGATTTATACCAAAATGATAAGCCCCAGAACAATGGAGCTATCCCAAAAGCTAGGAAAAGATCCTAGGCTCGCGGATCACCAAACTGAGTACCTATACCTACGGGCATAAATCGAAGAATGGGGTCAGTACAACAATGTACCAAGTATGTAAATATAAAGTACAGTAAATAAGATCATAACTGGCCAAAAGATGACAGGGACAAGTATGAAAATCAAATATCAGATCCAACCGTGCCATAAAAATAGAGCCAACTGTACCTTTTAAAAATAGAGAGTCAACTGTGCCTTTTAAAAGTGAGAGAGTCATATCAAAATCATAGATGCATGTCCATATAATCATATACTGTCATAGGTATCTGTACCCACATCATGGATACATGTCCATGGAATCATATACTGTCGTGAGTATCTATACTCGCATCATGGATACATGTCCATGGAATCATATATGTCATAGGTATCTATACCCGCATCATGGATACATGTCCATGGAATCATATACTGTCGTGAGTATCTATACTCACATCATGGATACATGTCCATGGAATCATATATGTCATAGGTATCTATACCCGCATCATAGATACATGTCCATGGGATCATATACCGTACCCGACACATTTTGGGACTCGGTGAAAGAATCATATTCGTGTATCATATACCGTACTCAGCCCATTATGGGACTCGGTAAATGAACCATATCTGTGTATCATATACCGTACCTGGCCTATTATGGGACTCAGTGAATGAATCATATTCGTGTATCATATACCGTACTCGGTCCATTATGAGACTCGGTGAATGAATCATATCTGTTTATCATATACCATACCCGACCCATTATGGAACTCAATGAATGAACCATATATGTGTATTATATACCGTACCCGACCCATTATAGGACTCGGTGAATGAATCATATCCATGGATACTTGTCCACATATATCGTACCCGACCCATTATGGGACTCGGTGAAATTGAATAATAACACTTGCACGAATAGTTATCCTGAACAACCATGTGCAATTTAAATCATCATTTGACTCTCAATAAAATCTTTAAAATGAACTTTCATTTTTAGAAAAACCAAGGCACTATCATATCATGTATCACTTTAAATCATCATTTAGAAAATCAAGGCACTATATCTCATGTATCACTTTAAATCATCATTTAGAAAATCAAGGCACTATATCTCATGTATCCTTTCAAATCATCATTTAGGAATTTGGATTCCCTAGAACCATGTACGTCCGCCGTACACTTATTTCATATAAATCATGTCAAAAGAAGAAAGGATAGTTTCACAAACCTTATCGGCTATACCAACACGAAAGTAGAATACGCCCCAATTAGTACTTCAACCTATAGCAACAATAACACGTCTATCAACTTCGTGAATACTAGTATACGCTATACCACATAATGACTCTCCTTTCATATAAAATTTGGGCGGCACTTCCCCCATATATACATACATCCCCAACTTACAAACAAGGCCAATAACATCAATAACCAAGTATCAATTAAGGATATAACAAAACAGCAACCAAGGTGATCGACACACCCACTTCACATGTTAATCCGGCCTCTTAATCCATATAAAAACTGTTATACCCCGTATTTCCAGAGTATGTACGTAAGGACGTACGTTGAGAATTTGAGCCTTAACAAGTAGGCATTGATTCGAAATTTGGGCACAAGTGCCGAATAGAGTCGTTTTCCGACGAAACGTTTCCACAGCTTACGTTGGGAAAATTCCGGCTATGTCATTTAGTATTTTTGCGGATTTTTCCGAGCGACGGAACATTTTTGGACCAACGGGAGGGTGACACTTGTCACCCTCATTGACGGTTTGAGAGGGCCACGGCTAGGAGGTTTTTAAGGCCCTTTTCATGGGTCTTTGTTTTGTGAGGGATTTAAGGAGTAGGTTAGGGTGCACTTGTGCCAATCTTGGCCATCCACTTGCCCCCCACATGGCTTGATCTTGTCCGTTGGTGTCCCTATAAATACCCCATTGTTTTTATGTTTTTTCTTCATCCCTCATTTCATTCTTAGTGTTTAAATATCCCTCCCCCCTTTAGTTTTTTTCTCGTCCAAAGGTCTCCCCCTTTTGAGGAGCTTGGCCGAGAGGCTTCCCCCTCCCCCTTTGTGAGGCTTGGCCGTGGGGTACCCCCCCCCCCTAGCCTAGTTGTTTTCGTATAATACCCCTTGTTGTGGTATAAAAATACTCTCCTAGTATTGTTATAATGCCCAAAATACCTTAGCCTTGTACCTTGTAGTATTCCAAAGTTACCTCTTTGCATAGAGTACGGAAATACTACCTTTTGTCCCTTTAGTCTCAAACCGAAACCCTAAGGAAATCTTCATTGACTGATTGAAGTATTTAAGTAGAAGTTGGTTAGAACTTCTAAGGGTTGTTTGGAGCGGGATGGAGCACCCGGAGTTGGAACTAAACGTTGCTAAGGATCGACATTTAACTTGGATAATTATGGGCTTATGGAGGTAATTATCTTGCCCCTCTATTTGTAATTGGAAATGACATGTTATTAGAATATATAGTTGAAGTATACTATATATAGAACTAAGCTTAGTACTGCGGCAATGTCTTTTGACTTAAGCCTGAAGAATAAAGAAAAGAACTGAACTGTATTTACATAGATCGTATTGCGATGAGACTTGTGTAGTATTCTTGAGTAGAATTGTACACGTCCGGTTAGGCGTGTAAAACCCCCGTTGGCTTGGTGGCGGCCTCGATAGAGAGAAGATTTACTGTTGTTGCGGGAGAGTCTGCGAATTTTCTATAGAGAAATGGAACCTTGTGTTTTGAAGTTAATAGCGTTTGTGACCTTTTTAGGTGAAAGTACTAGAGTAGCGTATTCTACTTGAGAGTGGAAAGGGCTAGCGGTCGTAGTACTTGGAGCATTTTGCTTATTGTCGATACTGTCGCGAGGTATGTGAACCTCTTCCTATCTGTTCTAGCATGATATGTGTGTAACTATGTAGTGCGGTGGACGACAGTGCTAAGTGTATTTGTTTGGTTTAAACATAAAGTGTTATAACGGCTTTATGGGAAGTTGGTTATAAGACTTTATGTAGGTAAGAAAATGGTTTACTGATGTTAGAAGTTAAGAGACTTGATCTTATAAGATAAGAGACTTAACTTATTTGTTTTAATGTGGATGTTTGTGTGACACCTCATTCGTGAGTAATGAGTACTTGGCTTTTAAAGGGATAATGTTTCTTGATTTGGAAATCGTAATGTGTATCGGCAGCACCAACTGCAGCGTTAATAAAGGAAAATGTATTGAATAATGATGTGTTGTATTAAAACCAGTAGAAACCTCCATCTGCATAGAAGCTAAGATAAGACAAAATGATATTACATTTTCTAGATCATGGCTGCTGTAATAAGATCGTTATAAACAAGAATAACCTACTCACATATATGGCATATGTTACTCAATTGTTTTAAAAGAGATTAAGACTATGAGTTATGAAACCTTTCTAAAATAAGTAACTTGAGCATTTGAAATTAGGCAACTTGAACGTTTGGAAAATAATGTTGTTACTTGATTTTGCAAAAAGGGGAAGTGTTTTGTTTACTTAAAAAGATAGTCACTATTTTTAATACTACGGGTATTGCGTGACTTATGTGAAAGAAACGGATCTTTTAAAGGGTTTAACGTACGTAGTACTTTAGGGTTAAAACCCGGATTTTGTCATAAAATGAAAGTACTTTAAGTTGTGTATAACTTGCCTATGTTTGTTGTTGTGAAACTTGCCTATGCTTGTTGTTGTGATAGCCTTTGTTGTGCAAGAATTGTGTTTCTATACTACCGCGTCTCTCGATGGAGGGTCGGTTGACTTGTTGAGAACTTACTTGGGCGTCAGCGTGTGACGAGAAATTCCGCAATGCGTTCCTGTTGATAGTGTTACTTTTGATAATCACTTTGGACATACTGACACGATGCGTAGCGCACGGGTATGCTTCCATTTTGGTTGATGTCTTGTGGTTAATCGCTTTGGACATACTGACACGATGCGTAGCGCACGGGTATGCTTCCATTTTGATTATCGCCTTATTGTTTCCTTTTGGACATACTGACACGATGCGTAGAGCACGGGTATGCGTCCATTTGGAATGCTGTCCTATTATTTCCCTTTGGACATACTGACACGATGCGTAGCGCACGGGTATGCGTCCATTTGGAAGGTTGTCTTATTGTTTCCCTTTGGACATACTGACACGATGCGTAGCGCACGGGTATGCTTCCATTTGGATTGCTGTCTTGTTGTTATCATATCATAGACTGCCGGCAGTGAGGAAGGTATTCCACGGGCATGATTGATGTTGTGGGCGTGAGACCCTGACTTGATATAACTGTTATATGTTGTGTACTGTAGTTTGGCTATCATACATGTCTCTCGCTTTGTATATCGTTATGATTTCATTTCTGATATTATGCAGTTTCACATACTTGGTACTGTTATCGACCTCCTTGGGCCGCGTTCATCTGCGCAGGTAGAGGTACATCGGTCGTGGATCCCCGCTCATAGGATCACAGTTCAGCGTATTGGGAAGCTCCGTTTCTCCGGAGGCTTATCTTTTGGTATGTGTTCCCTGAGTTGTAGGTTCTTGTACATTCAGGGGTATGGCGGGGCCCTGTCCCGTCATAGTCGTTGTAAATCTTAGAGGTCTGTAGTACTGTTATGGGCAGGGTTGTAAAAGGATTAAACTGTTCGGGTTTTATGTATATACTGAAGGCAACTGTTTTGGTTGGCCTGTTTATTTATCACATCTCTTGATCCATGTCTATTTGTATGTCTAAGTTTTTATTTCCGCTGGTTTTCTCTGATGAAGTATCACTAGGGTGCCCGGGGTAAGGCACCAGTCACGGGCCCGAATTTCGGGGTGTGACAAAAACAGTCCACTAAAACAGTCCAAATTCCAACAACAACGAGGGTAAAATGTGAAGTCTTTCTACACATTTCTATACCCTTATTCCTTTAGGACATACGTTAGCAATTACCACATTAAACATGCATAATTGTAACTAAATTTTCAGCATTATAACTTCAAAAAACAGTCTCTAAAATAGCACAACAATGTCCCACGGTTTCATGCAGTTTCGGCCAACAACCAATACCAAAGCCCCTTTCATAACTCCTTAAAATCCACTTCATATTTCGACACTTTGATATAAACCATATCAACTTTCAATAACAAGATTTCCTTCATTTTAACATGCAGTTAGTGACGATAATAACAACAATAACAACCATCGAATCCAATATAATAAAACTGTCCAAAATCGGCTAGCTTGCCAAAACTGTCACATGCACTTCTTATTCTCCATTTCACTTAACACAAGTTCATTCCTTAACTATAACATCATTTAACTTCCATTAATCTTTAAGAGGAAGAAGAAATCTTACCTTAACTTTAGCCCAAAACAGTCCCTAACACACGGCACTACTGCACTATTTTCTTCACGTTACAACAACACACATGTATCCTCTACAAGCTTGTAACCATCTGGCTTTCATGTTTTTCTTCCAACAAGTTCATAAACAAGCGTAGGGTTTCAAGATTGTTTTCTTGGCCCACACCGTGACCCACTGTTTGGAGTATTAACCTTGGCTTAGAACTTAGTTAAGGAGCTTAATCTTTGGAAATGAGTTGATCTTGTTCTTCAATTGGCTATGGGATTTTTGAAAACTTGAAGGATAAGGAAGAGATAAGAGGGTTTGAAGGATGAAGATAATTGTGATTCAAGTCTTGCAAGACTTGTAGATATTTGGTGTATGTAGCACAAGTGGAGGGGGACCCATGAACCCCAACTTGTCCACTTGTATTTCCCTTCACAAAATATGTTGACTTGGAAATTCCCACATCGGCACCGCGGCTCCGAAATTCCTGCAGCTTTCTGAAGTTTCAGCACCGCGGTCATGTTCTTTGTGTTATACCCCGTAGTCCCAGGGTATGTATGCGAGGACGTACGTACGAGAATACGACATTGAAATTGGAAAGGAAGAAAGAGGTGATTTTTCGACGAAAAAGTTTCCGGTTTTTGTGAAGAAAAAAGTTCGTTAATGGAAATTGGATTCCCAGATTTGGTATTCGGACTTCTTGGAATATTAGAGAATTATGGAATTTTATTTTCGGAAATGGTCACGTGGGGCCCACGGGAGAAAATTTACGGTTTTGTGGGGCCCACTTTGTTTTCGAGATTTTGGCCATTGTGGATATTTTCGGAAGATGATATATTTTGGACGAGTAGGAGGGCGACACGTGTCACCCCCTAGTTGGCTTGGACGATTTCACTTTGTGCACAACACCCGATTAGAATCGTTTTCCGACGAAACGTTTAACACGACTCGCGTAGGATAAATTCCGGCTATGCCATTTCTAATTTTTGCGGATTTTTCCGAGAGACGAAACACTTTGGACCAACGGGAGGGCGACACTTGTCACCCTCCAATTGATGGATGTGTGGCGTCCATAGGGCCAAATGGATGTCCAATTTTGTCAAGTAGTTGGTAGGATATTTTGTGTGCAAGTTGGCTAGGTACACTTGCCCTAATCTTGGCCTTACACTTGCCTAGCACTTGGCTAAATCTTGGCCATTGGTTGGCCATCCCTTGACCTATAAATACCCCTCTTGTGATGAAGAGTTCTTCATCCACATTTCACTTTCCAAGTCTTGAAAATCCCTCCCCTTTCTTGTTGAGTTTTCGTCCAACATCTCCCCTTCTCTAGCCTTAGTGGCTTGGCCGAGAGCCCCCCCCCCCCTCTCTAAAGCAAGCCCTAGCCGAAACACTACCCCCCTCCCTTGGTAGAAATGTTGCCTTCTAGTATTGTTATAATGCCCAAATTACCCTAGCCCAAACCCCTTAGTCCTTAGTAGAAGTTGTGAAGAACTTCTAAGGTTTTCTTGGAGCTATCGGAGCGTACAACTTAGGAGCTAAACCTTGCTCAGGCGCGATTTTTATCTAGGATATTATTGGGCTTACCGAGGTAAATAACCTTATCCTCCTTTTGTAATTAGAATATACGTACTGTAGAAGTATAGGAATAAGTATTAATACTTAGAAGGATATTAAAGAATAGGTATGAACTGTTATCACAGTAGAAGGGTTTAAAAGAGGAATAATAGAACTGTGCTTACATAGGACTGTTTTCACAGTAGACTTGAGTAGCTCACCGGGTAGGGAAGTGCTGCCCAAATGTCCATAGAATAGCGAACCCTCTGCTTAGAACTTTGTACAGTCTGATCAGACGTTGATAGACGATTTGATATTATAGTCGATTCTCTGCGACATATTCAACTTGGCAGGTGGATTTCGCCGAGAAGGTATGTGATTCTTCCTATCCTCTTGAGCATGATATTTTAAAGAATATGTATATAGTACGGTAGACGTACGTGTGTTAACTGAATAATAATTACGGCAATGTCTTCGGACTTAAGCCTGAATAATAATTACGCAATGTCTTGGACTTAAGCCCGAATAAAAAGAATCTGAAGTAGTTCAAAAGAATTAAGAAACCTTTTTAAGAGTAACACTTTGTTTTAAAAGCTTAAGAGTTATACTAGCTTTATGGGAAGTTAGGTATAACGGCTTAAGAGTGATAAAAAGAATGATTTATCGATTTAAGAAAATAAGAGACTTGACTTAATTATACTAATGTGAAAAAGTGTGAAACCTCATTCGTGAGTAAATAGTATTTTTGGTTTTCAAAAGGAATGATGTTTTACCGATCAGAATGAATGTCGAATAAACCACAGCAGCGCTAATAAAGGGAATGTTTTGACTAATAAAGTATTATTAAAACCAGTAGAAACTTCCATATGCATAGGAGCTAAGATGAGACAAAATGATATTACACTTCCTAGATCATGGCTGCTGTAATAAGATTGTTATGAACAATAATAACCTACTCACACATGGTATATGTTTCTCAAATTGTTTTAAAAGATTAAAACTATGAACTACGAAACCTTTCAAAAATGGGAAACTTGAGTAATTGAAATTAGGCAAACTTGAGCGTTGGGAAAAGAATGTTGTTACTTGATTTTACAAAGAGAAGTGTTTTGATTTACTTCAAAAGATAATCACTCTATTTTATACTACGGGTATTGTGTGACTTTTGTGAAAGAAACGGATCTTTTAAAAGAGTAATACATGAAGTACTTTGGGGCTAAAAACCCGAACTTGTTAACATAATGTAGAAAGTACCTTGTGTGAATAACTTGATTGTATTGATTTGTGATAGTCTTGTAATACTTTCTTGTTGACTTGATAAGTAAACATGTTAGGATGCTACGTGAGTTAGCATCTTGTGATGTTTGTGTAAAGGGGTTTTCCCTTGTTGTGCTTAGGTTGTTTAACGATAAGCTGTCATGTTGATATTATATCACTCATGATTCCGGGTTAAGTCGCCTCCGTCTGGGGTAGACTCAGGCGGGTCTAGTGACCTATGATTCGAGAATACCTTATGCAGGTCTGTATGGCCTATGCGGAACTACGGGAGTTCCAGGTTAGTATGCGGCCCTTGTGGTCATGCGGTCTTTGTGGCCATGCGGACGGCGAGTCCAGGACGCTGTCGGGGAGTAGCTACCCTCGATGCGGGGAATACCTCATGCGGGCCATTGGAGTGGCCCATGCGGAGCTACGGGAAGTTCCAGGGCTAGACGCGCACATTAGATACTGCGGGCGAGTGGCCAGCTTTGATCATGTGACGGTCTAGACAGATCTCATGATACAGTTTACGACCTTGTTTGTACTGTGGGTTTTAGTAGTCGGCTATGCCTTCGTACTTACCCCGTACGGTTTTATGATGACTTTGAGGGCGTGAGTCCCTGACTTGATGTGACTGCTTAATTATTGTGAACTGTAGTTTTGGTTATCATACATGTCTCCTGCTTTGTATAAACTACTATGATTTCATTTACAAGTATTTTCAGTTTCACATACTTGGTACCTGTTGTACTGACCTCCTTCGGGGGGCTGCGTTCATGCCGCAGGTAAAGGTACTCCTACTGTTGATCCCCGTTCTTAGGATCACCGTTTCAGCGTTGGGAAAGCTTCGTTTCTCCGGAGGCTTAGCATTTTGGTATGGTCCCCTGTCGTTGTAGATATTTGCATTCAGGGGTATGGCGGGGCCCTGTCCCGCCATTGTTGTTTTAAACTCTTAGGTGTAGACTGTAAGGTTGGGATGTAATCGCTCATTTTGGGGTACTTATATACATATATGCGAAAGGCAACTTTTTCCTAAACCGTGTCTTATTTATACCGCTTTCATATCTTGTTGTTTTATATTCGATTTCTCGATGTATGACTACTGGTGCCCGTAAGGCATCACCACGCCCCGAACGGGTCGTGACAAAAGTGGTATCGAGCGCTTAATCCTCGGAAAGTGTCTACGCATCAGTATCTAGTAGAAGTCTGATTATCGGTGTCGCACCACACCAATAATCGTGAGGCTATAGGATATTTAGGATTGGTTTCATTCTTCTCAACTGAGATCGTGCTTAGAGTCGTGTTATAAGTTGGACCTCTAACGTGTTCCTTTCCTTACCTGATGCCTCCGCCAGCAACTCGCCCGGATGGGCAAGGCGCCGGCGAGCCGCGAGTGGAGTTCAGAGAGTTAGAAGGGCACAGCCCAATCATCACCAGGTGATGCTTCACGCGGAGTTACGAGACGCCGCCAAGAAGAAGCAGAGTTTGGCACGGCACAGCGATTCCATCGCGCCATGACATCCGGACCTTCGCCCACGGAGCGTAAAATATGGATTGAAGGAGACGGCCTCATTAGCAAGCGGATTTGGCGGCCAGGAGTATTTTATGTACGCAGTATACCAAGGATATTGATGATTATCTAAAGAAGGGTTGTGAAGAAGTAGCTCTTGATCGTGAATGAGCCAGCCATGTCAGATTATGTGCGCAATGGCCGAGAGATGTAGAGATCGCAGATTAAACAAGATCGCAGAAGAGGCCCGATTGGCGTGATCATTTGGTAACTCTCGAGGCGAACCGCCTCAGCAGATTAGACATGCGCTCCCGCGCAGAGTGTCCTCACTGTGGTTCGCTTTTTCCTCGTTGTTCACACAGGCAAACGCCATCCCGGGATGTCGCTTTTTGACGGTTCTTATTTTACTCGCGCCGTCGGCCATGTGTCGAAAAGGTGTCCTAGTAGGAGGACTCACCTACTAGATCGATGCCATGGATTGATGGTGCGAGAGGAAGGGTGTTAGCTGAGAGGCCACCCCACCTGTGGCGTTGTGGTCGGCGCCATCGCGGAGTGTCGTGCTTCTGCGCTACTTGTTATGTTTGACGGCAGGCCATTTTATGAGAAATTGTCCAACCGTGGTTGGCGATGTAGGACTCAGCCGGATCAATGGATAGTTCATCACCTTCCCACATGCATACAGGTATGATTGACTAGAACGACCTAGGGAAGTGCCGTAGATCTGGTATATCCTTAACCCTTTAGAGATTTATATGTGTAGCGAATATCTTAAGTGTTATTTTCAGATAGCATTGTGTTAACTGTGATTAGGAATCATGATTAGTTAACCGGGAAAGATTGGGGGATAGAAAAAGTGTAAGCCTTAGAATATATACGTAGGGACCATAGAGGCGAGGCCATCTTGGGTAAAAGAATTATTTCGTGTTTGACCCTTATCGAGGTGCATAGTATACGCGAGATATTTTGTGGGATGAATCCCTGAGTGATGTGAAATGAAAGAGGGTAGTTGAGCTTAGAAGACCGCTAGGTTTTCGTAACGTGATTAGTGAGATTGTTCCGAATCAGGGAGCTAGTGTTTTGCGCGTTGCCGGGTCGGGTTGAGGCCACGTTGCGGGTCAACCCGCCCGCTTCAGTGGGGTCAGTTTGTGGTGGTCCCGCCGGGTGGTAGGGTCACGAGGGTGTTAGGCCCAAGTTTAGTTAACCAACGTGCGAGTTCGTGGATGCATTCGACCAGTAGTCGGGCCGAGGAGGTCAGCCCGTCTTATCTTCTAGCAAAGACCGTGTACTCGGTAGTAAGTTGCGAGATGATTATTTCAGAAAGGTTGTAAGGCTGCACGGGGTGCCTACCTTCACCTTATGACAGATAGTGGAGCCAGTGGCACTTTGCTTTTTTTCCGGAAGTTTTACCAGCAGGTTAAGAACTCGTAAGTCTCAGACCGCATTCGCCTCTGCGGTTTGGATTTCAGGGATAGTTGTGGGGATTGTTGTCTCCTGTGGAGGGAGTGTTTAAGCTACCATTTCAGTGTTCGGATGTCGCCTTAGGAAGCCTTGTAGGGGCGGAAGTATAAGTTGCCGATCGATTGGTTCGATGTTGGCAAGGTGCAGATAGTTGGTTCAGGTTTGTTCCAGCAGACTGTGGATAGGGTATGACGAGTTTTGGAAAACAGAGAAAACTTAGCCCGTGTTACTTTGGGCCTTTTTTTTGAGTTCATGTGAAGATTAGGCCAGGTTGCCTATATGTTAGCATTTGCCGTCCGACTTAGGAGGCAGTACGTCCGGTCTTTCGTATTGTTATGTTCGGGAAAGTATCGGAAATCCATCCAGAGTGTTCCCAGTTAATGATGACCACGTTAGAGATAGTAACCCCGAGATTTGGAAACCGGCGAATGTAAATGTGGTAAGAGTTCGAGTGTACAAGTGTACGACATCCTCGTGGATCGATGCAGCCGTGTCACGACCCGATTCCGCGTGATCGTGCCTTACCCCGCACCCTAGTGATACAACATCGAGTAATCACGAACATAAACGATACAAGACATATTATGAAATATGAAACAATAGTTCGAGAAAACTTGCCTTTCGCAAGATATATAGAAATAACAACTTTTACAAAATGAGCAGCTTTAACTTTTCACAAACCCCGCCACGCAAGATTATGCACCTCTAAGAAATGATACGACAACAATGGCGGACAGTGGCCCGCTATACCTCGAATGTAAACACCTACAACAACAGGAATATACCATCGATAAGCCTCCGAGAAACGGAGCTTTCCCAAACGCCGAATGACCCTAAGAGCGAGGATCAATGATCGTGTACCTTTACTGCGGATGAACGCCCCGGGCGAGGTCGATAACAAAACCGAGTATATGAAACAAAAAAATAAATCAGAAATGAAATCATAGTAGTCTATACAAAGCAGAGACATGTATGATAACCAAACTACGATTCACAATAATAAGCGATATGTCAAGTCGTGACTCACGCCTCAAGTCATCACTCAAATATAACAACGGGTCTCACGCCCACACATCAATCATGCCCGTGGAATACCTTCCTCACCGCCAGCTTTATGATATGAAAGCACCAAGGAACACATGAACACCGTGTCCCACTGTGCTATAATAACACGCATGGTAAGTACGAAGGCATAGCCGACTACTAACACCTACGCACCAACAAGGTCATGCATCAGATCATAAGATCTGTCTGCACCGCCACATGATCAAAGCCACCACTTGCCCGCAGATCTAATGCGCGCCTAGCCCTCGAACTTTCCGCATCTCCGCATAGGCCAATCAGATCGCCCGCATGAGGTATAACCCCGCATCGAGGGTAGCTACTCCCGGCAGCCGCCCCGACTCGCCGTCCGCACGCCACAAGGACCGCATGACCACAAGGGCCGCATCCTAACACGAACTCCCGCAGCCCGCATAGCCCTGGACCCGCATGAGGTAGTCTCGAATCATAGGTCCATCGACCCGCCGAGTCTACCCCGACGGAGGGCGCTTAACCCCTAATCATCTCAAGAGATGAGTGATGTATAATACTATCATAACGACTTATCGTTAAACAACATAAGCACAACAAGGAAAAACCCTTTACACAAACATCACAAGATACTAACACACGTAGCATCCTAGCATGTTTACTTATCAAATCAACGAAGGTATTACAAGGCTATCACAAACCAACACAATCAAGTTATACACACGGTACTTTCTACTATATGCTAACAAGTTCGGGTTTTATCCCCAAAGTACTTCATACATTAACTCTTTAAAAGATACGTTACTTTCACAAAAGTCACACAATACCGTAGTATATGAAAATATAGTGATTATCTTTGAAGTAAATCAAAACACTTCTCTTGTAAAACTCAAGTAACAACATTATTTTCCAAACGCCCAAGTTTGCCTAATTTCAAGTGTTCATGTTTCTTATTTAGAAAGGTTTCGTAGTTCATAGTCTTATTCATTTAAGAATATAATTCTCTATTAAAAAATCTGAGAAACATAATTCTTATATGTGAGTAGGATATTCTTGTTTACAACAATCTTATTACTGAATGCATGATCTAGAAATATCATTTTGTCTCATCTTAGCTTCATGCAGATGGAAGTTTCTACTGGTTTTAATAATACTTAATCACAAAACATTTCCTTTTATTAACGCCGCAGTTGGTTTGTCGATACACATTCCGATTTCCAAAATCAAGAAACACTCTTAAGACGTTATAC
Source organism: Przewalskia tangutica (assembly GCA_029844215.1). Lineage (NCBI taxonomy): Eukaryota > Viridiplantae > Streptophyta > Magnoliopsida > Solanales > Solanaceae > Przewalskia > Przewalskia tangutica. The sequence goes on from CM056729.1 coordinate 97,582,867, forward strand.
CTAACTTTCCATAAAGCTAGTATAACTCTTAAGTTTTCAAAAAAAATCAAGTATTACTTCTTCTCTCAAAATGATTCAAAACTATTTTGAAATACTTCAAGTTCTTTATTAACACATAACAAGACAGTTATAGTTCAAATAAGCTACCTTTTAAAACCACATGTATTTTCTTACCAACATAAAGTCGTTATAACCAACTTCCCATAAAGCCGTTATAACACTTTATGTTTTACACCAATCAAATACATTTAGTACATGACGCTCACCGCACTACATAGTTCACACATATCATGCTAGAAGAGATAGGAAGAGGTTCACATACCTCGCGACGAGTATCGACTAATAGCAAAACGCCCAAGTACTCCCAACCGTCGCTACTCCTAAAGCCAAGTAACGCGCCACACGTAGTACTTCAACCTATAAGGCCACAAGGCGCTTATTAACATTAAGATCTTATCGTAGAACATTCTACGTAAAATTCGGCAAAGACCTCCCCGCAACGGCGTAAATCTCCTCCTCTAACGGGCCGCTACCAAGCCAACCGCGGGGTTATACATCTAACCCGAACGGTACAATTCTACTCCACAAGATTACTACACAAGTCTCATGTCTGAATACGATTCAGTTCTTGGGCTTAAGTCAAAAGACATTGCCAACTAACCACGTTGATTTCTATATATAGTATACTTTAACTATATATTCTAACAACATGTAATTTCCAATTACAATAGAGGACAAGATATTTACCTCGATAAGCCCATAATTATCCAAGTATAAAGTCGATCTGGGCAATCGTTTAGCTCCAACTCCGAGCGCCCAACCCGCTCTAAACCACCCTTAGAAGTTCTAACCAACTTCTACACAATACTCCAACTGACTATGGAGATTTTCCTGTGGTTTTGTGGTGACGGAAGTATAATAGTATTTCGGGCTTTTCAGATAGGTATAACCTTAGAATACTACAAGGTATACTAAGGTAATTTGGGCATTATAACAATACTTTAGAGAGTATTTCTACACCACAAAGGGGTATTATACGAAAGCAACTCACAGTGGGTACCCACGACCACACTACTAGGAGGGGGTGTACTTCGGCCAAGGCCTCAGGAGAGGAGGCCTCTTGGCCGAACTCAACACTCAAGGGAGGAGAAGATTTAACACTTAGAAACATTTAGGAAAGGATGAAGAATTCATCAAAGGGAGAGGGTATTTATAGCCTGAGCCAAGGCCACCAATGGCCAAGATTGAGCCAAGTGCTACACAAGTGTAGGGCCAAGATATGCCCAAGTGCCCCTAGTCCCTACTCCTTAAAACCCTCACAAATATCTACCAAAATATCTACCACTGACCTCCCGATTCGTCCCTACGTGCGCCCACTTGCCCACCAATGAGAGGGTGCCAAGTGCGCCTCGTTGGTCCAAAATGTTCGTCTCTCGGAAAAATCCAAAAATAAGAAAAGACATAGCCGAATTTTCCGCCCATGAAGTTAGGTAGAACGTTTAGTCGAAAAACGACTCTAGCAGGGTGTTGTGCACAAATGCCAATTCGGCCAAGCCACTGGCGGGGTGACACGTGTCACCCTCCTATCGCCCAAAATAAAACATCTTAGAAAATATCCACAATGGCCAAAAATCTGAAAACAAAGTGGGCCACAAGCCAGTAAATTTCTCCGTGGGCCCACGTGACCATTTCCAAAATAAAATTCCATAATTCTCTAATATTCCAGAAGTCCGAATACCAAATGGGAATCCATTCCCATTAACGAACCTTTTCCTTCACAAAACCGGAAACTTTTCCGTGGAAAAATCGCCTCTTTCTTCCTTTCCAATCTTTCAGCCGTATTCAAATGCGTGCGTCCTCGCATACATACCACGGGACTACGGGTATAACATTCTTCCCCTTAGAAACATTCGTCCGAATGTTCCTTCTAAGTCTCAAAGCGAACGCGTGCGATGTAGTGCTTCACTATACTTACGAAACAATCCCGCGCGGTGCCACGAAATACCCACTCAAAATACCTACATCCAAGTCAACGAGGAAACACCTCTAACATCACCACAAATAATACTAATATTTTCACTTTGTCGCGAGCCTTGCTCCAACGACCAAACAAATGGTGCCGGCTGCGTCGATCGATCAAGGCGTACGTGCACTCGAATTCTTACCATATTTACGATCGCTTTAGTATCCAAAACTCGGGGTTACTAGCTCTAACGTGGTCATCATTCTCTCGGAACAATCTGGATGGATCTTCGATAATATCCCGAACAGAACCATACGAAAGACCGGACGACCTGCCTCCTAAGTCTCACTGCAAAAGCTAACATATAGGCAACGTTGCCTATTATTCACATGAACTCACAAAGGCCCAAAGTAACTCGGGCTAAGTTCCTTCGTTTCCAAAACTCGTCACACCTGTCCGGTGGTACTTTCAAGAAGACCGACCGTCGGCACGAACTCTGGCGTCGTCGCCGATTATCCGCATACGATTCCTCAGTGCGGAACTTCTTCTATACAAGCTTATCACTATCCACAGTCTGCTGGAACAATACTGAACCAACTATCAGAACCCTGCCAACATCGAACCAATAGACCGGCAACTTAAAATAATTCCCCTACAAGTCTTCTTAAGGCTAAATCCGAACACTGAAAAGGTAGCTCAAACGATCCCTCCACAGGAGACAACAATCCTCACAACTACCTCGAAATCCACGCCTGGCGAGGCGAATGCGGTCGAGACTCACTCGAGTTCTTAACACATGCTTGGTAAAACTTCCGAGAAACAAAACAGCGTAACACGGGCTCCTTATGCGTCATAAGGTGAAGGTAGGCACCCCGCAGCCTTACAACCTTTACGATAAATCAACATGCCAAGTGAGCGGTCCGACCGAAGAACCGCGATGGGCTGCCCCCATCGGCCCGACCACCGGTCGAACGCATCCACGAACTCGTACGTTGGTTAACTAAACTTGGGCCTAGCACCCTCGTGACCCTACCACAAGGCGGGCCCACCACAACCAGACCCCCCCCATACATGCCGCGGGTTGACCCGCAACGTGGCCTCAACCCGACCCGACGCGCGCAATACTAGCTCCGATCGGAACAATCTCACTAATCACGTTACGAAAACCTAGCGGTCTTCTTAGCTCAACTACCTCTTCATTTCACACTACTTGGGACTATCCCAAACACACTCACGTGCACTATGCACTCCTATAAAGTCAAACATAAACATACGTCTCTACGAGATGGCCTTACCTCTAAGGTCTTTGCGTATAAAGCTCTAAGGCTCACACTTTGTCTATCCTCCAAAATCTTACTCGGTTAACCCACCATGATTTCTAATCACAACTAACACACCGCTATCGAACATAGCACTTAAGGTATACTCACCTTGAAAGTTACCCAGAAGGACCTTCTTTCTGGCCTCTTCTCTCGCCCTTGGTTAACCCGTCGATCTCACGTTTTCGACTGCTTGTACATGCCCGCATACGTGCCATGCCAAGCCCAATGAAGAATTACTCTTGCACAACCTCTCTTAGGTAGTCATCAAGACTCGCGATACATCGGTATAATCTCTGGTAGCCAAATCCATAGCTAATGTGGTCGCCTCTTTGCAATCTATATTCACTGTTCGGTCGTGGGCGGAGGTTCAAATATCATGGACGCGATAGGAGCGCCGCCGTGCTAAACTCTGCTTTGGGGCTAGTGGCGTCGCGAAATCCCGAATGAAGCACTACCCTAGGTAATGATTGGGCTGTGCCCTCGCAACCCTACGTATTACTCGTAGCTCCGCCGCCTTGCCCTCCAGGCGGGTTGCCTGCGCGGAGGCATAGCGGTGAGGAAAGAAATACGTTTAGAGGTCCACTTAAAACACGACTCTAAGGCACGACCTCAGTGAGAAGAATAGAAACCAATCCTAAATATCCTATAGCCTCACGATTATTGGCGTGGTGCACAACACCGCGATAATCAAGACTCTCTTGGATACGATGCGTAGACACTTTCCGAGGATTAAGCGCTCGATACCACTTTTGTCACGACCGATTCGGGCGTGGTCGTGCCTACCGGGCACCTAGTGATACAACATCGAGTAATCGGCGGAACATAAAGCGATACAAGACATATTATGAAATATGAAACAATAGTCGAGAAAAACTTGCCTTTGGCGTATATAGAAATAACAACTTTTACAAAATGAGCAGTTTAATCCTTTTCACAAACCACGCTTGCAGCGGTACTACGGACCTCTAAGAAATGATACGACAACAATGGCGGGACAGGGGCCCGTATACCACGAATGTAAACACCTACAACAACGGGGAATATACCATCGATAAGCCTCGGAGAAGCGGAGCTTTCCCAACGCAATGACGTGACCACTAGGCGAGGATCAATGGCGGTGTACCTTTACTGCGGCATGAGCGGCCCCGAGAGGTCGATACAACAGTGCAAGTATATGAAACAAAAAATAAATCGTAAATGAAATCATAGTAGTCTATACAAAGCGGGAGACATGTATGATAACCAAACTACGATTCACGATAATAAGCGATCGTGTCAAGTCGAGGACTCACGCCTCAAGTCATCACTCAAATATAACAATGGGTCTCACGCCCACATCAATCATGCGTGGAATACCTTCCACCGCTGGCGGTTATGATATGAAAGCACCAAGGAACACATGAACACGAGTCCCACTGTGCCATAATAACACGTCTGAGGGTAAATGCGAAGGCATAGCCGACTACTAACACCAGTACCAACAAGGTCATGCAATCGTATCATAAGATCTGTCTAGGCCGTCACATGATCAAAGCGACCACTTGCCCGCGATATCTAATGTGCGCGTCTAGCCACAGAACTTTCCGCGACTCGCGTAGGCCAATCAGATCGGCCCGCATGAGGTATAACCCGCATCGAGGTAGCTACTCCGGCGGCGTCACGGACTCGCCGTCCGCGTAGCGCGAGACCGCATGACCACAAGGGCCGCGTCCTAACACGGAACTCCGCGATTCCGCATAGGCCCACGGACCCGCGTAGGGTAGTCTCGAATCATAGGTCCATCGACGCTGAGTCTACCCGCGTCGGAGGCTTAACCGGAATCATCTCGAGATGAGTGATGTATAATACTATCATAACAGCTTATCGTTAAACAACATAAGCACAACAAGGAAAAACCCCTTTACACAAACATCACAAGATACTAACACACGTAGCATCCTAGCATGTTTACTTATCAAATCAACAAGAAGGTATTACAAGGCTATCACAAACCAACACAATCAAGTTATACACACCAGGTACTTTCTACTATATGCTAACAAGTTCGGGGTTTTATCCCCAAAGTACTTCATACATTAACTCTTTAAAAGATACGTTACTTTCACAAAAGTCACACAATACACGTAGTATATGAAAATATAGTGATTATCTTTTGAAGTAAATCAAAACACTTCTCTTTGTAAAACTCAAGTAACAACATTATTTTCCAAACGTCCAAGTTTGCCTAATTTCAAGTGTTCATGTTTCTTATTTAGAAAGGTTTCGTAGTTCATAGTCTTATTCATTTAAGAATATAATTCTCTTTTAAACTATCTGAGAAACATAAGTCTTATATGTGAGTAGGATATTCTTGTTTACAACAATCTTATTACATCAGCCATGATCTAGGAAATATCATTTTGTCTCATCTTAGCTTCTATGCAGATGGAAGTTTCTACTGGTTTTAATAATACTTAATCTGTCAAAACATTTCCTTTTATTAACGCTGCAGTGGTTTGTCGATACACATTCTGATTTCCAAAATCAGTAAAACACTCTTAAGACGTTATACCTAACTTTCCATAAAGCTAGTATAACTCTTAAGTTTTCAAAACAAATCAAGTATTACTTCATCTCTCAAAATGATTCAAAACTCTTTTGAAATACTTCAAGTTCTTTATTAACACATAACAAGCCAGTTATAGTTCAAATCAGCTACCTTTTAAAAACCACATGTATTTTCTTACCAACATAAAGCCGTTATAACCAACTTCCCATAAAGCCGTTATAACACTTTATGTTTTACACCAATCAAATACATTTAGTACATGTACGTCTACCGTACTACATAGTTCACATATCATGCTAGAAGAGATAGGAAGAGGTTCACATACCTCGCGGCAGTATCGACTAATAGCAAAACGCTCAGTACTCCCAACCGGCTACTCCTAAAGCCAAGTAGACGCGCCACACGTAGTACTTGACCTATAAGGCCACGCAGTGACTTATTAACATTAAGATCTTATCGTAGAACATTCTAGAAAATTCGGCGACTCCCTCACATGGCAGCGTAAATCTCCTCCTCTACAGGGCCGCTACAAGCCAACCGAGGTTATACATCTAACGACGGGTACAATTCTACTCCACGATGCTACTACACAAGTCTCATGTCTGATTGATTCGATTCTTGAGCTTAAGTCAAAAGACATTGCCAACTAACCACGTTGATTCTATATATAGTATACTTTAACTATATATTCTAACAACATGTAATTTCCAATTACAATAGAGGACAAGATATTTACCTCGATAAGCCCATAATTATCCAAGTATAAAGTCGATCACGGGCAATCGTTTAGCTCGACTCAGCGCTCCAAGCTCTAAACCACCCTTAGAAGTTCTAACCAACTTACACAATACTCACGGACTATGGAGATTTTCCTAGGGTTTCGGTTTTGTGGTGTGGGAAGTATAATAGTATTTAGGGCTTTTATAGGTATAACCTTAGAATACTACAAGGTATACGGCTAAGGTAATTTGGGCATTATAACAATACTTTAGAGAGTATTTCTACACCACAAAGGGGGGTATTATTGGAAAGCAACTTGGCTGGGGTACCCACGACCACACTACTAGGAGGGGTGTACCTCGGCCAACCTCTAGGAGAGGGAGGCCTCTTGGCGAACTCAACACTAAGGAGGAGAAGATTTAACACTTAGAAACATTTAGGAAAGGATGAAGAATTCATCAAAGGGAGAGGGTATTTATAGCACAAGCCAAGGCCAACCAATGGCCAAGATTGAGCCAAGTGCTACACAAGTGTAGGGCCAAGATATGCCCAAGTGCCCTAGTCCCTACTCCTTAAAACCCTCACAAATATCTACCAAAATATCTACCACTGACCTCCCGATTCGTCCCGTATGCGCCCGCTTGCCCACTGATGAGAGGGTGCCAAGTGCGCTCTCGTTGGTCCAAAATGTTCCGTCTCTCGGAAAAATCCGCAAAAATAAGAAAAGACATAGCGGAATTTTCCGCCGCAAGTTAGGTAGAGCGTTTAGTCGGCGACTCTAGCAGGGTGTTGTGCACAAATGCCAATTCGGCCAAGCCACCAGGCGGGGTGACACGTGTCACCCTCCTATTGGCCCAAAATAAAACATCTTAGAAAATATCCACAATGGCCAAAAATCTCAAAACAAAGTGGGTCCCAAAGCCAGTAAATTTCTCAGTGGGCCCCACGTGACCATTTCTGAAAATAAAATTCCATAATTCTCTAATATTCCAGGAAGTCCGAATACCAAATCTGGGAATCCAATTCCCATTAACGAACCTTTTTCCTTCACAAAAACCGGAAACTTTTCCGTGGAAAAATCGCCTCTTTCTTCCTTTCCAATCTTTCTGTCGTATTCTCGTACGTACGTCCTCGCATACATACCCTGGGACTACGGGGTATAACAGCCCGGTACCATTTGTTGGGTCGCCGGAGTGACACTAGAACCTCGCGGCAAAGTGACAAAAGTGGTATCAGTGGTATCGCGAGCATAGATGTGATCATTTCTTTCGTAAAAGAAGGTGCGAAGGAAGTATATTTTAGACCCCGATGAGAGGTGTTTTAATGGTGATGTTAGAGGTGTTTCCTCGTGGCCTTGGATGTAAGTATCTGCGCAGGTGTTTCTGTGGCCAGGTGTGGCAGGATTGTTCTCGTAAGTATAGTAGGGAAGACTATACTGGCGCGCGTTTGTTTTAAGACTTAGAAGGAACATTCGGGACGAATGTTTCTAAGGAGGGGAGAATGTTATACCCCGTAGTCCCAGGGTATGTATGCGAGGACGTACGTACGAGAATACGACATTGAAATTGGAAAGGAAGAAAGAGGTGATTTTTCGACGGAAAAGTTTCCGGTTTTTATGAAGAAAAAGGTTCGTTAATGGGAATTGGATTCCCAGATTTGGTATTCGGACTTCTTGGAATATTAGAGAATTATGGAATATTATTTTCGGAAATGGTCACGTGGGGCCCACGGGAGAAAATTCTGATTTTGTGGGGCCCACTTTGTTTTGAGATTTTGGCCATTGTGGATATTTTGGAAGATGATATATTTTGGGCGAGTAGGAGGCGACACGTGTCACCCCCTAGTTGGCTTGGGCGATTTCACTTTGTGGCCTTTGCGATTAGAATCGTTTTCGATGAAGCGTTTAACACGCGACTCGTAGGATAAATTCCGGCTATGGCATTTCTAATTTTTGCGGATTTTTCCGAGAGACGAAACACTTTGGACCAACGGGAGGGCGACACTTGTCACCCTCCAATTGATGGATGTGTGGCGTCCATAGGGCGAATGGATGTCGATTTTGTCAAGTAGTTGGTAGGATATTTTGTGTGCAAGTTGGCTAGGTACACTTGCCCTAATCTTGGCCTTACACTTGCCTAGCACTTGGCTAAATCTTGGCCATTGGTTGGCCATCCCTTGACCTATAAATACCCTCTTGTGATGAAGAGTTCTTCGTCCACATTTCACTTTCCAAGTCTTGAAAATCCTCACTTTCTTGTTGAGTTTAGTCCAACATCTCCCCTCTAGCCTTAGTGGCATGGCCGAGAGCCCCCTCTCTAAAGCAAGCCCTAGCGAAACACTACCCCCTCCTTGGTAGAAATGTTGCCTTAGTATTGTTATAATGCCCAATTACCCTAGCCCAAACCCCTTAGTCCTTAGTAGAAGTTGTGAAGAACTTCTAAGGTTTTCTTAGAGCTCTGAGCGTACAACTTAGGAGCTAAACCTTGCTCGGTAGCGACTTTTATCTAGGATATTATTGGGCTTACGAGGTAAATAACCTTATCCTCCTTTTGTAATTAGAATATACGTCTTTGTAGAAGTATAGGAATAAGTATTAATACTTAGAAGGATATTAAAGAATAGGTATGAACTGTTATCACAGTAGAAGGGTTTAAAAGAGGAATAATAGAACTGTGCTTACATAGGACTGTTTTCACAGTAGACTTGAGTAGCTCACCGGGTAGGGAAGTGCTGCCCAAATGTCCATAGAATAGCGAACCCTCTGCTTAGAACTTTATGCGATCTGATCTAGGCGTTGATAGGCGTATTTGGTATTATAGGTCGATTCTCTGCGGCGACATATTCAACTTGGCGGTGGATTTCGCGAGAAGGTATGTGATTCTTCCTATCCTCTTGAGCATGATATTTTAAAGAATATGTATATAGTACGGTGAGCGTGCGTGTGTTAAGCGAATAATAATTACGGCAATGTCTTGGACTTAAGCCTGAATAATAATTACGGCAATGTCTTCGGACTTAAGCCTGAATAAAAAGAATCTGAAGTAGTTCAAAAGAATTAAGAAACCTTTTTAAGAGTAACACTTTGTTTTAAAAGCTTAAGAGTTATACTAGCTTTATGGGAAGTTAGGTATAACGGCTTAAGAGTGATAAAAAGAATGATTTATCGATTTAAGAAAATAAGAGACTTGACTTAATTATACTAATGTGAAAAAGTGTGAAACCTCATTCGTGAGTAAATAGTATTTTTGGTTTTCAAAAGGAATGATGTTTTACCGATCAGAATGAATGTCGAACAAACCACAGCAGCGCTAATAAAGGGAAATGTTTTGACTAATAAAGTATTATTAAAACGGTGAAACTTCCATCTGCATAGGAGCTAAGATGAGACAAAATGATATTACACTTCCTAGATCATGGCTGCTGTAATAAGATTGTTATGAACAATAATAACCTACTCACACATGGTATATGTTTCTCAAATTGTTTTAAAGGATTAAAACTATGAACTACGAAACCTTTCGAAAATGGGAAACTTGAGTAATTGAAATTAGGCAAACTTGAGCGTTGGGAAAAGAATGTTGTTACTTGATTTTACAAAGAGAAATGTTTTGATTTACTTCAAAAGATAATCACTCTATTTTATACTACGGGTATTGTGTGACTTTTGTGAAAGAAACGGATCTTTTAAAAAGAGTAATACATGAAGTACTTTGGGGCTAAAAACCCGAACTTGTTAACATAATGTAGAAAGTACCTTGTGTGAATAACTTGATTGTATTGATTTGTGATAGTCTTGTAATACTTTCTTGTTGACTTGATAAGTAAACATGTTAGGATGCTACGTGAGTTAGCATCTTGTGATGTTTGTGTAAAGGGGTTTTCCCTTGTTGTGCTTAGGTTGTTTAACGATAAGCTGTCATGTTGATATTATATCACTCATGATTCCGGGGGTTAAGCTGCCCTCCGATGCGGGGTAGACTCAGGCGGGTCTAGTGACCTATGATTCGAGAATACCTTATGCAGTGCTGTATGGCCTATGCGGAACTACGGGAGTTCGAGTTAGTATCGGCCGCGTGGTCATGCGGTCTTTGTGGCCATGCGGACGGCGAGTCGATGCTGCTGCCGGGAGTAGCTACCCTCGATGCGGGGAATACCTGTGCGGGCCATTGGAGTGGCCCGTGCGAGCTCTGAGGAAGTTCGAGGCTAGACGCGCACATTAGATCTGCGGGCGAGTGGCGGCTTTGATCATGTGATGCAGACAGATCTCATGATCTGATTTACGACCTTTTTTGTACTGTGGGTTTTAGTAGTCGGCTATGCCTTCGTACTTACCCCGTACGGTTTTATGATGACTTTGAGGGCGTGAGTCCCTGACTTGATGTGACTGCTTAATTATTATGAACTGTAGTTTTGGTTATCATACATGTCTCCTGCTTTGTATAAACTACTGTGATTTCATTTACAAGTATTTTCAGTTTCACATACTTGGTACCTGTTATCTTGACCTCCTTGAAGTGCGTTCATCTGCATGAGTAAATGTACTCCTCCGTTGATCCGTTCTTAGGATCACCGTTTGCGTTGGGAAAGCTCAGTTTCTCGGAGGCTTAGCATTTTGGTATGGTCCCTGTCGTTGTAGATATTTGCATTCAGGGTATGGCGGGGCCTGTCCGCCATTGTTGTTTTAAACTCTTAGAAGTGCATGGAGACTGTTGTAAGGTTGGGATATGCTGTTCATTTTGGGGTACTTATATACATATATGCGAAGGCAACTTTTCCTAAAGCGTGTCTTATTTATACTGTTTCATATCTTGGTTGTTTTATATTCCGCTGATTTCTCTGATGTATGACTACTTGGGTGCCCGGGTAAGGCACCAGTCACGGGTCATGACACTTTGGCACAGAGGTGTTGTGTCTGAAATTCACAACACACATTTTTCTCACTTATATGCCTTGGAATTACGGGGTGTAACAGTCCCTAGGGAGGTTTTATGGAGATGTTTGGAGGTTAGAGGTGTACATGTGGCATACACTAGGTCGATCAAGGATATGTATGATGGAGCCAAGACTCGGGTACGAACAATAGGAGGAGACTCAGAGCACTTTCTAGTGACGATGGGGTTGCACCAGGGATCAGCGCTTAGCTCATTCCTATTTGCCTTGGTGATGGACGGACTGAAGTGACAAATCCAAGAGGAGGTGCCATGGTGTATGTTATTCGCAGACGACATAGTCCTGATTGATGAGACTTGTAGCGGAGTGAACGCCAAACTAGAGGTTTGGAGACAAACTCTAGAGTCTAAAGGGTTCAGTTTGAGTAGGACTAAGACAGAGTATTTGGAGTGCAAGTTCAGTAATGGAAGCGACCCTGAGACAGGAGTGAAAGTGTCGATTGGGACTCAAGTCATCCCAAAAAAAGGAAGCTTCAAGTACCTCAGGTCTATTATTCAAGGGAATAGAGAGATTGATGACGATGTCAAAAATCGTATTGGGGCAGGGTGGTTGAAATGGAGGCTTGCATCTGGAGTCTTGTGCGATAAAAAAGTGCCACCAAAGCTTAAAGGCATGTTTTATAGGTCGGTTGTCAGACCGACTATGTTATATGGGATGAAGTGTTGACCAGTCAAGATTTCGCACATCCAAAAGATGAAAGTTGCGGAGATGAGGATGCTGAGATGGATGTGTGGGCATACAAGGAAAGATAGAATTATAAATTATGATATCCGGGATAGAGTGGGAGTGACCTCGGTGGTATAAGATGCGGGAAGCGAGGTTGAGATGGTTCGGGAATGTGTAGAGGATAACACAAATACCCCAGTGCAGAGGTGTGAGAGGTTGGTTATAGATGGGTTCAGTAGGGGTAGAGGTAGGCCGAATAAGTATTGAGGAGAGGTAATTAGACGGAATATGGTGCCGATACGGGAATTTCCAAATCAGATATTTTGTGAACGGAAATACAAGTGGACAAGTGGGGTTCATGGGTCCCCCTCCACTTGTGCTATATACACATAGTATAAACAAGTCTTGCAAGACTTGGTTCACAAAATATATTCTCATCCAAAACCTTAACTCTTCCCTCTCCTTTCAAGTTCTCGAAAATACCATAGCCAAGTGAAGAACAAGATCAACTTATTTTCCAAGATTAAGCTCCTTAACTAAGTTCTAAGCTAAGGTTAATATTCCAAACAATGGGTCACGGTTTTGGACAAGAAAATTGTCTCGAAACCCTAATATTGTTTATGAACTTTTTGAAAGAAAAACAAGAAAGTAAGATGGTTACAAGCTTGCAGGGGATACATGTGTGTTGTTGTAACTTGAAGAAGTGGAGCAAAGAGAAAACTGTGAGCCGAAACTTGTGGACTGTTTTGGGCTAAAAATAAGGTAAGATTTCTTATTCCTCTTAATGAATAATGGAAGTTAAATGATGTTGTAGTTAAGAGATGAACTTGTGTTAAGTGAAATGGAGAATAAGAAGCGCATGAGACAGTTTTGGCATGTTAGCCGATTTTGGACTGTTTTGTTTATATTGGATTCGTTGGTTGTTATTGTTATTATCGTCACTAAGTGCATGTTAAAATGAAGGAATCTTGTTATTGAAAGTTGATATGGTTTATATAAAAGTGTTGAAATATGAATTGAATTTTAAGGTGTTATGGAAAGGGCTGTGGTATTGGTTGTTGGCCGAGCCTGCATGAAACTGTTGGACACTGTTGTGTTGTTTTAGGGGCTGTTTTGTGACGTTATAATGTTGGAAATGTAGCTACAATTATGCATGTTTAAATGTGGTAATTGCTAATATATTCCCTAAAGGAATAAGGGTATAGAATGGTGTAGAAAGACTTTACATTCTACCATCGTTGTTGTTGGAATATGGACTATTTTAGTGGACTGTTTTTATATGGATTAAGAGGCCGGATTAACATAAGAAGTAGGTGTGTGAATCACTTTGGTTGCTGTTTTGAACTACCCCTAATTGGTACTTGGTTATTGATGTTATTGGCCTTGTTTGTAAGTTGGGGATGTATGTATAAATAGGAGAAGTGTTGCCCAAATTATTATAAAAAGAGAGTCATTATGTGGTATAGAGTATACTTGTATTCATGAATTTGATAGAAGTGTTATTGTTATTATAGGTTGAAGTACCTATTTGAGGCGTATTCTACTTATCGTGTTAGTATAGTCGATAAGGTATGTGAAACTCTCCCTTCTTCTTTTGGCATGATTTATATGAAGTGAGTGTACGACAGACGTACATAGTTCTATTGGATCTTAATCCTAAATGATACATGATATGATAAGTGCCTTGATTTTCTAAATGATGATTTAAAAAGATACATGATATGTTAGTGCCTTGCTTTTTCTAAATTGAAAGTTCATTTTAAAGATTTTATTGAGAGTCAAAATATAATTTAAAGTGCACAAGATTTCTCATGATAGCTATTCGTGCAAGTGTTATTATATGAGTTCACCGAGTCCCATAATGGGCCGACAATGTTCACCGAGTCCCAAAATGGGCCGACAATGTTTATACGTATGATGAGTCCATGGACATGTATCCATGATGCGAGTACAGATACTCAGGACAGTATATGAGGGTCATGCGCAGATCCTAGCCTATGTTCATCGAGTCCCAAAAATGGGCCGGTAATGTTCACCGAGTCCCATAATGGGCCGACAATATTTATATGTATATATACGATGATGATGAGCTCACCGAGTCCCAGAATAGGCCGGGATACGTTGTATGGAAAGGGATCTATGATTTTGATATGGCTCTATCACTTTTAAAAGGCACAGTTGACTCTCTATTTTTAAAAGGTACAGTTGGCTCTATTTTATATGGCACAATTGGATCTGGTATTTGATTTCATACTTGTCCTTGTCATTTTTTGGCAGTTATGATCTTATTTACTGTACTTTATGTTTACATACTTGGTACATTATTATACTAACCCCCTTCTCCGGGGGGCTGCGTTCATGCCCGCATGTATATGTGCTCCGTTTGGTGATCCTCGAGCTTAGGATCCTTGCACAACTTTTTGAGATAGCTCCACTATTCCGGAGCCTGTCATTTTGGTACAGATCTGCTATTACAGGCTTATGTATATTCAGGGGTACTACAGAATCTTGTCTCGTCATAGTTCACTATTATACTCTTTAGAGGTCTGTAGTCATGTGTGGGTTGGACGTGTGTACAGTTGTGGCTCATTTTGGACTTGTGTATATAATGGCAGCCTTGCCGGCTTGCCTATTTTATTATATGAGTTGTTATGATAGTTCAGGGGACAAGATCCTTTTGTTATGTGATTATGAGTTTTTCTTAAGCTTCCGCTGGTTACATGTGATGTGTGGGTAGAAGGGTGCCCAGATAGGGCAACAGTCGCGGCCCGTCGGTTTGGGGCTTGACAAAAGTGGTATCAGAGCAGTTCGTCCTCGGAATGTCTACAGACCGTGTGCAGTGAAGTCTTGGTTATCGGTGTGTTATGCACCACACCTATAAACAGGAGGCTACAATACATTTAGGATTGGTTTATATTCTTTCATCTCATAGGTCGTGCGATAGAGCTATGTTAGTAGGATAATCCCTCTCTGACGTATTATTGTGTTACAACTATGCCTCCAAAGAAGACAATAGTGGCCCAGAAGGGCAAAACATTAGCAGGAGCTACTAGTCAGACCCAAAGAGTTACTGAGACTTATGCCCAGTCTAGGCCCTGGGTGTGCTCGGTCGTGAGCTCTTACGCACCGACTCGAGGCCCTGGCACCTGAGCCTCCAGCTCCTCCGACGGGGGTGGAGGATAGTGCCATAAGAGATGTGGTTCTGTTACTGACTAGGCTAGTGGCGGGGCAGACTCGTCCGCCAGGGTTTACTCGGTAGATACAGTCATGTGTATAGGGGGTAGAGGACCGACACAGAGGCCAGCGTAAAAGGGCTAGATCGGTTGGTTATTCAGGAGCTGGTCAGAGCTCCAAGGTTTCAGGTTCACGAATGAATAGGGGTTTGAGTCATTCGAGGCTACCTCTGCCTCAGTGTCTCAGTATGGTAGGCATCATTTTGGGAAATGTCGTTCTGGTACAAGTGCTTGCTATTCTTGCGGCCATCAAGGTCATGTTATGAGAGAATGTCCGTATAGAGGTGGTACAGGTAGGATGACTCAGCCTACTAGATCGGTTGCTGGTTCATCATCTTTTATAGCTATGTGCCCGCAGTGGTGTCCATCGCCCGAGCCGTGGTAGAGTCGTGGCGAGTTTCTAGTTCGCGGTCCTTGAACCGCATATATTCCTCGCCGATGAGCATGATCGGAGGCGTCACGGATGTTATTCTGGTATATTATCGGTCTTTTCTGTGACGTATATACATTGATAGATCCAGGTTCCACCTTGTTGTATATATCTCCCCTTTTTGCTAGTAGAATTGGGATAGAACCTAAGTCGATAGAACTTTTTGAGGTAGCTACACCGGTAGGAGATTCGGTCATAGCTAAGCGTGAATATAAAGATTGTTCGGTGGGTATGTATAGTCGTCATACCATAGCAGATTTGATAGAGCTAGACATGACTGACTTTGATGTGATTATGGGTATGGATTGGTTAAGCTTTAGTAATTGCTTAGAAAGTATGCAACAGTTTAATGAATCTACGTGAAGGCATAATATATGTGCTAATTTGGAATATTTAGGAGGTGATGAGCTGTTTGAGATTGTGATGAACTCTTACAAGATCATGTTTAATTGACTTGATGACATACCATGTTGATAGATGAAGCTATGTTGTATGCTTAAGTGATATGTGGAAATAATAATTGTATGGAGTAAATATGTTGTTATGGTTAAGGCAACATGATTTTGAAATTATGAGAAGTTATCTTACCCGTATACGGGGAGAGATAATGTAAGCTTGGGACATGAAATATTGGAGAATCTTAGAATATTAGATAATCGTTGAGACCTTAGATATACAAGACCTTCTTGAGTAAAAAAAATTATGTTTGATCTTGGTTAAAGTACATGGTATATGTGAAGTATATTAGTTGTGATGATTCCTTAGTTTGAGTATAAACTACTTGTGTTGTTAAAGTTGGAGATAATATTGAAACTGGAAATAAGATCTTTGAAGGGATTTATGTTGGAGGATTGCAAAATTCACATTTGAAATGGAACTTAAGGTCCATATTGATGCTATGAAGAAGCTGGGAAGATATTGTTTAGATAATCTCATGTATTACTACATTGATAGATGGTGTAAGAATGTACATCAAAGAGCACAACAAGTGTGACTCAGTGGAACGGCATGGCCGAGTGTTTTAATAATTGGACATTGACTGCAAGATATAGAATAAATATCACAATGCTTGGAGAGATTAGAGTAAAAATGATGAAAAGAATTGATCAATTGAGAGAATTTTCGAACACATGGATCACTGATATTTCTCCCATGTCTTTCAAGATTTTACAAGAAAACATTGACAAGTCAGTGAAGTGTAGCTTGTATTAGAACGGTGAAAGGGAGATAAGCCCTCTTCCTCGTGTAAAGGGCGATATTGCGTATTATTAAGAATTACATGTATCAAGGTTAGTAAGTTAAGGTATGCTATAGATATTGGACTGGTAAGGTCCTCGTCTTCGGCTACGTGGTGCAACATGTTATAATTCTACATAACCTATGAATAACAATAGTTTGTTGGGGATAATTGAGGACGACACTATGGAACAATCGAAGAAGTGTTGTAAGAATATGAAAGTAATTAATGAGTATGAATGGAACTGTATGATCGAGTATCGAGGTAGAAATAGCTTTCGTTTAATGATGAGTAAAATGAAGGATTACGACGAGAAGGATAACGGTGAATGAAATACAGGTTTCACAAGGATATGATTACTCCACAACAGTGTAATAATCAATAGTAGAGAAAGGACAATAGGAATAATGGAAATGTAAATGTAAGACGAATGGGCACTCGGTCGTTGAGAGACCTAATAATGATAAGACAAGAAAGTTTGACAAGTCATTAGATCATGTAACACCGTGAATTGGATCTAAACATATGAAGCATCGGTTCCACAACATATGCAGTCATACCTTTCAGAAAGTGTGTAAATGGAAGTAACAATGAGTAAAGCTCGAGATTAACACCTAAACAATTGAAAAGAGGCCAATGGCGCCTATGGATATAAGTATAAGGTAGACATTAAAGACATATGTCAAGAGAAAATGACATTATAAAACAGATAAATTGTCAGACAGACACAGATGTCTATTAGAATTTTTGAACTGACAATAAGTTCGACGAGATAGGTAAAGTAATGGGTTTACAGCTTAACGAGATCAAGGAAACCTTTTCCTAAAACGCTATTGACAGAAGAGTTAGCCATAAGACAAGTGGAAGAATTTGAAGCGAAGTATATTGACCAGGTTTGGAGATGGTAGGTCAACATCATGTAATGCAATTCTTCAGAGTCGTCTACGTATTGGATAAGGGAATAAGTTATCAATTCATCCCTTAAGGGGTAGTAACGCCAATGATTGAAATCAGGAGCAATATTTGAGATTACGTATGTATACCAGGATATTTTGGAATTATAAAGAGTACGACAAGTAAGAAAATGAGTGAACAAGTGTCAAAAGAATTGAAGTTGTTTATAGTTACAAGTAGTGAGAAGATATGGAAAAAAAGATTCATTTCAGACCATGAATGAGAGTTAATTGTGATGATACACACACGTTAGATTCAATGACATTGTCCATAAAGTGTTCATGATTGAGATACTACAATATAAGAATTTCCAGCACACCAGTTAGTAAACAAAGCTAAGTTGACAATAGAATCATTCACCCACAAACAACTTGACTAATGTAAGGACTAAGGAGAAAAATTGACATGAGGGAACACATCTGTTAGTTAAGTGGGAGTCCGATTAAAGGATTCAGATGGTGATAGCCCTATGACTCAGAATACATCAGAGTCATCCCTCATACGGGGCGGGGGGGGAGAACGTCATGATAAGGATCCCATTTATGGAATAGATTGGGAAGAGATGACGTGGGAAGCAGAAGATGAGGTGAAGAGGAAGTATCCTCACTTGTTCCCTACACCTACAGGTAATTAGATTCCTCATTTGACTATTTTGATTGATGAATGGGATGATGTGTTATATTGTGGCCCTGTGTGACATCTTGTGTTGCTAAGTATAGGTTGATAGGTATAGTTAAAAGATCTATGCCAAAATGTTTATAGTTTGAGACCTATTATGAACATTCGAGGATGAATGTTTCTAAGGGGGGAAGAAGGTTGCACCTCGTAATTCCAGGGCATATTAGTGAGAGAAATGCGTGCTGTGAATTTCAGGCACAGCACCGCAGTGCCAAAAAAACAGGACCGCGGTGCTAAAACTTCAGAGAGCTGCAGGAATTCCAGAACCACGTGTCATTCTGCAGTACCACGGTGCTGATGCCGAAATTTCCAAATTAGATATTTTTGTGAAGGGAAAGACAAGTGGACAAGTGGGGTTCATGGGTCCCCCTCCACTTGTGCTATATACACATGGTATAAACAAGTCTTGCAAGACTTGGGTCACAAAATATCTTCTTATCCAAACCCTTATCTCTTCCTTCTCCTTTCAAGTTCTCAAAAATACCATAGCCAAGTGAAGAACAAGATCAACTTATTTTTCAAGATTAAGCTCCTTAACTAAGTTCTAAGCCAATGTTAATACTCCAAACAGTGGGTCACGGTTTTGGACAAGAAAACTTTCTTGAAACCCTAAGCTTGTTTATGAACTTTTTGGAAGAAAACAAGAAAGTAAGATGGTTACAAGCTTGTAGGGGATACAAGTGTGTTGTTGTAACTTGAAGAAGTGGAGCAAAGAGAAAGCTGTGAGCCGAAACTTGTGGACTGTTTTGGGCTAAAAATAAGGTAAGATTTCTTCTTCCTCTTAATGAATAATGGAAGTTAAATGATGTTGTAGTTAAGGGATGAACTTGTGTTAAGCGAAATGGAGAATAAGAAACGCATGAGACAATTTTGGCATGTTAGCCAATTTTGGACTGTTTTGTTTATATTGGATTCCTGGTTGTTGTTGTTATTATCGTCACTAAGTGCATGTTAAAATGAAGGAATCTTGTTATTGAAAGTTGATATGGTTTATATAAAAGTGTTGAAATATGAATTGGATTTTAAGGTGTTATGGAAAGGGCCGTGGTATTGGTTGTTGGCCGAGACTGCATGAAATTGTTGGACACTGTTGTGTTGTTTTAGGGGTTGTTTTGTGACGTTATAATGCTGAAAATTTAGCTACAATTATGGATGTTTAAATATGGTAATTTCTAATGTATGCCCTAAAGGAATAAAAGTATAGAATGGTGTAGAAAGGCTTCACATTCTACCCTCGTTGTTGTTGGAATATGAACTATTTTAGTGACTGTTTTATATGGATTAAGAGGCCGGATTAACATAAGAAGTAGGTGTGTGAATCACCTTAGTTGCTGTTTTGAACTACCCTTAATTGGTACTTGGTTATTGATGTTATTGGCCTTGTTTGTAAGTTGTGGATGTATGTATAAATAGGGGAAGTGCTGCCCAAATTATTATGAAAGGAGAGTCATTAGGTGGTATAACGTATACTAGTATTTATGAAGTTGATAGAAGTGTTATTGTTATTATAGATTGAAGTACCTATTTGAGGCATATTCTACTTATCGTGTTGGTATAGTCGATAAGGTATGTGAAACTCTCCCTTCTTCTTTTGACATGATTTATATGAAGTGAGTGTACGACGGACGCACATAGTTCTATTGGATCTTAATCCTAAATGATACATGATTTGATAAGTTCCTTGATTTTCTAAATGATGATTTAAAAGGATACATGATATGTTAGTGCCTTGGTTTTTCTAAATTGAAAGTTCATTTTAAAGATTTTATTGGAGTCAAAATATAATTTAAAGTGCACAAGATTGCTCATGATAGCTATTCGTGCAAGTGTTATTAAATGAGTTCACCGAGTCCCATAATGGGCCGATAATGTTCACCGAGTCCCAAAATAGACCGACAATGTTTATACGTATGATATGACTCTCTCACTTTTAAAAGGAACAATTGACTCTATTTTAAAAGGTACCGTTGGCTCTATTTTATATGGCACGTATGAATCTGATATTTGATTTTCATACTTGTCCCTGTCATCTTTTGGCCAGTTATGATCTTATTTACTGTACTTTATGTTTACATACTTGGTACATTGTTGTACTGACCCCCTTCTCTGGGGGGGCTGCGTTCATGCCCGCAGGTATAGGTGCTCCGTTTGGTGATCCTCGAGCTTAGGATCCTTTCCCAGCTTTTTGAGATAGCTCCACTGTTCTGGATCCTGTCATTTTGGTACAAATCTGCTATTACAGGCCTATGTATATTCAGGGGTATGGTGGGGCCTTGTCCCATCATAGTTCACTGTTATACTCTTAGAGGTCTGTAGTCATGTGTGGGTTGGACGTGTGTACAGTTGTAGCTCGTTTTGGACTTGTGTATATAATGGCAGCCTTGCCGGCTTGCCTATTTTATTATATGGGTTGTTATGACAGTTCAGGGGACAGTATCCCTTTGTTATGCGATTATGAGTTTTGTTATACCCCGTATTTCCAGAGTATATATGTGAGGACGTACGTACAATTGTGTAAGCCCGAATTATGTTAAGGACGAAATTGTGCACACCCAACGAAAAGAATTGTTTTTCCGACGAAAATTTTTCCGAACCTTGTAAGGGAATTTTACGTTTTCAAGAATTTATTTATTTTGGATTTTTCCGAGAGATGAAATATTTTGGACCAATGAGAGGGCGACATGTGTCACCCTCAAGTGGACGGTTTGGTGAGGGAATTGATGGCACGTTTTTTGTGTTTTAAAGGGCTTAAACATTTGGTCAATGTTTTGTAGATATTTGTGGAGTAGATAGATAAGGTTGCACTTGTCCAAATCTCCACCACACACTTGCTTGAATCTTGGCCATTGAGGGTCCTATAAATACCCCCCCCCTCTAGTGCAAGACTTCTTCATCCACAAAATATTTTCCAAGTCTCAAAAACTCCCTTCTCCCTTTGTGAGCTTTCGTCCAAGCTCTTCCCCTCCCCTTCCTTGTGTTCTCGCCGAAACACACCCCCCCCCCCCTTGGTAGAAAAATATTCTCCAAGTATTGTTACTATTCCAAAATACCTTGTAGTATTCCAAAGTTACCTCTATACTAAAAGCCCGGAAATACTACTTTATATCCATTAGTCACAAAACGAAACCCTGGGGAAATCTTCATAGTTGGTTGAAGTATTAAGTAGAAGTTGTTTAGAAACTTCTAAGGGTTTCTTGGAGCTATCGGAGCGTGCAAATTAGGAGCTAAACGTTGTTCAGGATCGACATTTAAACTTGGATAATTTTGGGCTTACCGAGGTAAATATCTTGTCCTTCTATTGTAATTGGAGATTACATACTGTAGTAGTATAGAAATGAGTATAAGATATATAGAAGGATGGTATAAAAGAAGAGAATTGAACTGTACTTACATAGGACTGTACTTACAGTAGACTTGTGTAGTTTGACGGGTAGGGAAGTGCTGCCCAATTTTCCGTAGAATAGAGAACCCTCTGCTTAGAATATTCTACAGAGTAGTCTAGACGTTGATAGACGTATTTGACTATTATAGGTTGATACTCTGCGCGACATATTCGACTTGGCAGGTGGATTTCGCCGAGGAGGTATGTGATTCTTCCTATCCTCTTGAGCATGATATTTTAAAATATATATATAGTACGGTAGACGTACGTGTGTTAACTGAACATGGTTTTACTTGATGACTTTTGACTTGAGTCTAAATAATAAGAATCTTGAAGTATTTCAAAAGAATTATGAATCATTTTGAAAGAAGAGTAATACTTGGTTTTAAACATAAAGCTTAAGAGTTATACTAGCTTTATGAGAAGTTAGGTATAACGACTTAAGAAAGATAAAAGGAACGGTTTACTTATGTGTTTATGAAAGCCTTGTATTGATTTCTGGGAAGTGTAGTAAGATAGTTTGATAAGTAGACATATTATGATGCTACGTGTATTAATGTCTTGTAACGTTTGTGTAAAGGGGGTTCCCTTGTTGCGCTTATGTTGTTTAACGATAAGCAGTTGTGCTGATATTATATCACTTACACCCCTGACTTGAAATTCCGAGGGTTAGCCGCCCCCGATGCGAGGAATACCTTATGCGGGTCTGTGTGACCTATGCGGAGCTGCGGGAGTTCCAGGATGATCACTCCGGGTGTGTTATCCCGATGCGGGTCTATATGGCCTATGCGGTCTGTGTGACTATGCGGACTGCGGGAGTCTAGTTGATGTCGCGGGTTAGCTGCCGTCGCGAGAATACCTCATGCGGACCTAGGTGGTCTATGCGATGCGGGAGTCCAGGAATAGGCTCGCATAATGATACTATGGGCGATTGGCCTTGCTTCGATCATTAGCGGCCTAGAAAAGACCAGTTACATTATATCTATTTTGCTCTTGTTTATGCTGTGACACTATGTGCGGTTGAACTGGTTGTATTTGTAAATGGTTTTAAAATACTTGATTTCATTTCAGTACTTTACAGTTTCACATACTTGGTACCTGTTGTACTGACCTCCTTCGGGGGGCTGCGTTCATGCCGCAGGTAAGGGAAAACAGGTGGTAGATCCTCATTCTTAGGATCCTTACTCTGGTGTCAGGAGCTCCATTTTCTCCGGAGGCTCGACTTTTGGTACGACTCTCCCTGGTGTTGTAGATATTTTGTACATTCAGGGTATGGCGGGGCCCTGTCCCGCCATAGTTGTTTACTTCCAGAAGTGCAGTAGTCCTGTTGAAAGGTTGGGATGTAACTGCCAGACTTGGTACATATATATATGCCGAAAGACAACTTTTTCTCAGATAAACTGTGTTACATTTTACATTTGTTTCATGTCTTGATTTATTATTCCGCTGATTACTCTGATG
This sequence comes from Przewalskia tangutica, assembly GCA_029844215.1. Taxonomy (NCBI): domain Eukaryota; kingdom Viridiplantae; phylum Streptophyta; class Magnoliopsida; order Solanales; family Solanaceae; genus Przewalskia; species Przewalskia tangutica. The sequence continues at coordinate 97,606,411 of CM056729.1, forward strand.
TATGTCTACTTGGGTGCCCGGGTAAGGCACCAGTCACGGGCCCGGGATCGGGTCGTGACAAAAGTGGTATCAGAGCAGTTAATCCTCGGAAAGTGTCTACAGACCGTATCTAGTAGAGTCTTGATTATCGGTGTGTTGTGCACCACACCAATAATCAGGAGGCTATAGGATATTTAGGATTGGTTTCCATTCTTCTCACTCTGAGATCGTGCTTTAGAGCTGTGTTATAAGTTGGACCCCTCTAACGTATTTCTTTTCTTTACCAGTTATGCCTCCGCGCAAGGCAACCCGGGCCCAGAAGGGCAAGGCAGCCGAGGGAGCTGCTAGTAGGACACAGAGGGTCACGAGGGCCCAGGCCCAGTCTATACCCGAGGCGATACCTCAGACGGCGAGTTCCACGACGCCGCCAGCCCCAACAGGGTTTAGAGCCGCAGCAGTGGCTGATGAGACCACAGTACCTGCACCTCGGTCCACGGCACAGCGGAGGAGATGGGTTACTGAGAGATATGGCCCGATTGCTAGCCGTGATTGTGGCGACACGTGAGATAGGTGGATCTGGCGATTCCAGCTCAGCCGATTCGTGGTTCACCCGAGGTCGGATAGTTTGAGGCTATGGGATTTTATGAGTTGTAGCCCGCGAGTTCTGGTCGAGGCACGAGGATGATCGCAGGAGTTCATCCGGCAGCTCTGACGGATCGTCACGAGTGATCAAGGCTTCGGAGACCGAGTCAGTGGTCTTAGGTTCACATCGGCTGCGTGATACTGCAGTCGATTGGTTTGATTCGTGGGAGCTATCCCGGGGAGAGCATGCGCCTCCAGCAGTATGGGACGAGTTCTCGGAGGCTTTTCTCAGCCACTTCTTGCCTCCGCAGATGAGGAGGGCACGCGGTAAACGATTTTTGATCTTTGAGACAGAGCGCGCCGGTTGGGAGTACAACGTTGAGTTCAATTCGTTGGCTCGGTATGTCCCTGCGTTGGTAGCAGATATGGAGGACAGGGTGCACCGCTACGTCACCGGGTTAGATGATTATTTGGCAGAGTCTTGCTCAGGCGTGGCTCTTCAGCCGGGCATGGACATTGCCCGCATGCAGGCTCATGCACTTGGGTGTGAGGAGCGTAGAGGTCGACGGGTCGACAGATATCAGCAGCAGAAGAAGGCCAGGACGGCAGGATCTTTTGGTAGCTCTCGGGGCGGACGGCCTCAGCAGCAGTCCAGATTTGCACCACAGCCAGCTCAGAGCACTCCTACACCGTCTTCAGGACAGCCAGGGTATTCGGGGCGGTCGGGGCCCCAAAGATTGTACTTCGAGTAGCGGTGCTAACCGATCGAGGTCCTCTCAGTGTGTCCGATGTGGTGGATTCCATGCAGGAGTTGTGGCCTACTTCAGAGTTTGTTTTGCTTGCGGTCGGAAGGGTCACTGCGAGGACCGTCAGGCCAAGGCGGCGCAGATGGTAGGGTCACCTACAGGTCTTTTCTTGGTCTTCATCCCTACGATTACTCTTCCCGGAGGCGAGTACTCATGGACCAGCAAGTCGCGGCAGGTCGTGGCGCGGGTCGGATTCTAGCGGTCCTCGAATCGCATTTATGCCTGTCCGGCCCGCCAGACCGGGAGGCATCGCCGGATGTAAATCCGCAGTACTTTATCAGTTTCATGTTGTGACGTGTATGCCTTGATAGTTCCGGGTTCTACTCTGTCCTATATATCTCCCCTTATTGCTAGTAGGATAGGGATATAGCCTGAGTCCATAGACCCTTTCGAGGTAGCTACGCCAGTGGGTGATTCGGTGGTAGCTCGGCGGGTATATAGGGCTTGCCCAGTGACTTTATGCAGTCGTCAGACCCTAGCCGACTTGATAGAGTTGGATATGACCGATTTCGATGTGATTATGGGTATGGATTGGCTAGCTTCTTGCTACGCCAATGTGGACTGCAGGGCGAGGTTGGTACGGTTCCAATTTCCCGGGGAGCCGGTTATTGAGTGGGAGGGGAACACTGTGTCACCGAGGGGTAGGTTTATTTCCTACCTCAAGGCTAGGAAGATGGTGCAGAAGGGGTATATTTACCATCTCATTCGGGTGTTTGATACTGAGGTGCGGTGCAGTTTTCACTCAGTTCCAGAGTCGAGAGTTCCCGGATGTGTTTCAGACGACCTCCGGGTATCCTCCCGAGAGAGATATAGTTTTGTATCGATGTCTTTGCACTCGGCTATTCCATTCCGCCATACAGAATGGCACTGCCGAGTTGAGAGAGTTGAAGGACCGGTGAGAGATTTCTTTGGAGAAAGGGCTTCATCGGACCTAGTGTTTCTCCCCAGGAAGCGTGGTATTGTTCGTGAAGAAGAAGGGCGGGGCCGCTGCGATATGTGTTGATTACGGTGAACAAGGTGACTATTAAACGAATACCCCTTCCCGTGATTGATGATTTGTTCGACCGGTTGCGAGTGCGAGATGTTTCTACAAGATTGATCTGCGATCGGGCTATCATCAAAGTGCGAGTTAGAGAGGCGGATGTCCATAGATGCATTCGGACCGTGCGAACGCTATGAGTTGAGGTTATGTCTTTCGGTTTGACCAATGCTCGTGGTATTTATGGATTTGATGAACCGAGTGTTCAAGCCATTTTGGATACGTTTGTGATAGTATTCATTGATGACATCTTGGTTTATTCGCTCAGGCGAGGAGCGCAGAGCATTTGAGGATTGTCTTTGAGAGTTCTCGAGACCGTGATTTACGCCAAGTTTTCGAAGTGTGAGTTCTGGTTGACTTCGGTGGCATTTCTTGGGCATATTGTTGGGGCCGATGGTATTCGGGTGGATACGGCCAAGATCGAGGCAGTCAGGAGTTGGCCTAGACCTCTTACAAGCAGTGCGCAGCTTTACGGGCCTTGCGGGTTATTATGCTCGGTTCGTGGAAGTTTGCTTATTTACGCACCATTGACTAGGTGACTCGGAAAGGAAGCTAAGTTTGATGGGTGATGCTTGTGGCGGGGTTTCGATTACTAAAGAAGAGGTGGACGACCGCCCGATTCTTACTCTTCACGAGGTCTTGTGGCTATGTAGTGTATTGTGATGCGTCAGGCATCGGGCTTGGATGTGTGTTGATGCAGCAGGGTAAGGTTATATCGTACGCATCCCGACAGCTTAAGAAGCATGAGAGGAACTACCCCACCCATGATTTGGAGTTGGCAGCGGTGATTCACGCCTTGAAGATCTGGAGGCACTATTTGTATGGAGTTCACGTGGATATTTACACAGACCACAAGAGCCTCCAGTATATCTTCAGCCAGAGGGAGCTGAACTTACGACAGAGACGGTGGTTAGAGTTACTCAAGGATTATGATGTCGATATCCTGTACCACCCAGGGAAGGCCAATGTTGTGGCAGATGTCCTTAGTCGTAGGTCGATGAGGAGTCTATCGGATGTCTGACCAGAGAGGAGGGCATGGTGCGAGTTGCATCGGCTAGCGAGCCTTGAGTCCGATTGATTGATTACGATAGTAGTGGGGTTCGAGTTCGAGAGGTTGCGAGTCTTCCATCGTCGAGGAGGTGAAGAGGCAACGATATGAGGATCCGGTTTTGACACGGTATCGTGTCGACTCTTCGTGAGGAAGGGTCGCGAGGTAGCACGATGGGGTGCTAAGGTTTGAGGCGAGTTGTGTGTTCCGGATATTGCGGGACTTGGCGGGAGTTCTAGGCGGCAGCGGCGCGCGTTACTCTATCCATCCGGGGTCGACAAAGGTGTACCACGACCTCAGATCTGTGTATTGGTGGGATGGCCTGAAGAGGGACGTCGCAGAGTTTGTTGCTCAGTGTCCGTGTTGTCAGCAGGTGAAGGTAGAGCACCAGAGACCTGGTGGGTTGTTGCAGGCGATAGAGATCCCGACCTGGAAGTGGGAGGTGATCAACATGGACTTTATCACAGGGTTACCTCGCACTCCGAGGAAACATTATTCTATTTTGGTTATCGTCGGCGGTGAAATCAGCCCACTTTCTTCCGATCGGGGCGACTTTTGGCCGAGGATTATGCGGACTTTACATCAGAGATCGTGACCGCATGGGGTCCCTATTTCTATCATATCGGCCAGGATCCCGATTTCTGGCTAACTTCGGAGGTCTTTCCGAAGGATTAGGGACAGTGAGCCTCAATCGCATTCCACCCTCGACGGACGGACAAAGCGGGCGTACTATCCAGACACTTGAGGATATGCTACGAGCCTGTGTTATTGACTTCAGGGGTAGCTGGGAGGATCATTTGCCTCTAGTTGAGTTTGCGTATAATAATAGCTACCACTCCAGTATTCAGATGGCGCCTTATGAGGCCTTGTATGAGAGGAAGTGCAGATCGCCGATAGGCTGGTTTGATGTGGGTGAGGTGCAGTTAGTGGGACCAGACTTGATACAGCAGGCAGTGGATAAGGTGAAGCTTATCCAGGAGCGGCTATCGATGACTCGAGTCGGCAAGTCGTATGCAGATCATCGTCGTCGGCATCTGGAGTTTGAGGTTGATGATTGGGTTTTCCTGAAGGTGTCACCCATGAAGGGTGTGATGAGATTTGGCAGGAAAAGGAAGCTCAGCCCAAGGTACATTGGGCCTTATCAGATTGTCCGCAGGGTAGGCAAGTATTGTTACTATTCCAAAATACCTTAGCCAAATACCTTGTAGTATTCCAAAGTTACCTCTATACTAAAAGCCCGGAAATACTACTTTATATCCATTAGTCACAAAACGAAACCCTGGGGAAATCTTCATAGTTGGTTGAAGTATTAAGTAGAAGTTGTTTAGAAACTTCTAAGGGTTTCTTGGAGCTATCGGAGCGTGCAAATTAGGAGCTAAACGTTGTTCAGGATCGACATTTAAACTTGGATAATTTTGGGCTTACCGAGGTAAATATCTTGTCCTTCTATTGTAATTGGAGATTACATACTGTAGTAGTATAGAAATGAGTATAAGATATATAGAAGAATGGTATAAAAGAAGAGAATTGAACTGTACTTACATAGGACTGTACTTACGATGAACTTGTGTAGTTTGTGGTAGGGAAGTCTTTGCCAATTTTCCGTAGAATAGAGAACCCTCTGCTTAGAATATTCTACAGTGTAGTCTAGACGTTGATAGACGTATTTGACTATTATAGGTTGATACTTTGCGCGCGACATATTCGACTTGGCAGATGGATTTCGCCGAGGAGGTATGTGATTCTTCCTATCCTCTTGAGCATGATATTTTAAAATATATATATAGTACGATAGACGTACGTGTGTTAACTGAACATGGTTTTACTTGATGACTTTTGACTTGAGTCTAAATAATAAGAATCTTGAAGTATTTCAAAAGAATTATGAATCATTTTTGAAAGAAGAGTAATACTTGGTTTTTAAACAAAAAGCTTAAGAGTTATACTAGCTTTATGAGAAGTTAGGTATAACGACTTAAGAAAGATAAAAGGAACGGTTTACTTATGTGTTTATGAAAGCCTTGTATTGATTTCTGGGAAGTGTAGTAAGATGGTTTGATAAGTAGACATATTATGATGCTACGTGTGTTAATGTCTTGTAACGTTTGTGTAAAGGGGGTTCCCTTGTTGCGCTTATGTTGTTTAACGATAAGCAGTTGTGCTGATATTATATCACTTACACCCCTGACTTGAAATTCCGAGGGTTAGCCGCCCCGTCACGAGGAATACCTTATGCGGGTCTGTGTGACCTATGCGGAGCTGCGGGAGTTCCAGGATGATCACTCCGGGTGTGTTATCCCGATGCGGGTCTATATGGCCTATGCGGTCTGTGTGACTATGCGGACTGCGGGAGTCCAGGTTGATGCCGCGGGTTAGCTGCCCCCGATGCGAGGAATACCTCATGCGGACCTAGGTGGTCTATGCGGACTGCGGGAGTCCAGGAATAGGCTCGCATAATGATACTATGGGCGATTGGCCTTGCTTCGATCATTAGCGGCCTAGAAAAGACCAGTTACATTATATCTATTTTGCTCTTGTTTATGCTGTGACACTATGTGCGGTTGAACTGGTTGTATTTGTAAATGGTTTTAAAATACTTGATTTCATTTCGATGCTTTCTGATTTCACATACTTGGTACTGTTATCTTGACCTCCTTGAAGTGCGTTCATGCCGCAGGTAAGGGAAAGCAGGTGGTAGATCCTCATTCTTAGGATCCTTACTCTGGTGTCAGGAGCTCCCTTTTCTCCGGAGGCTCGACTTTTGGTACGACTCTCCCTGGTGTTGTAGATATTTTGTACATTCAGGGTATGGCGGGGCCCTGTCCCGCCATAGTTGTTTAATTCCTTAGAGGTCTGTAGTCCTGTTGAAAGGTTGGGATGTAACTGCCAGACTTGGTACATATATATATGCCGAAAGACAACTTTTTCTCAGATAAACTGTGTTACATTTTACATTTGTTTCATGTCTTGATTTATTATTCCGCTGATTACTCTGATGTATGTCTACTTGGGTGCCCGGGTAAGACACCAGTCACGGGCCCGGGATCGGGTCGTGACAAGTTTTTCTTAAGCTTCCGCTGGTTATATGTGATGCGTGGGTAGAAGGGTGCCCAGGTAGGGCACCAGTCGCGGCCCGTCGGTTCGGGGCATGACATGATCTTAGATAGGGATTTGTGGAGGACACAGATTAGGGTTGAAGGGTAGTAGATAGTCGAGTGTAGTCGTACTCATGCCCACAAACAGATAGTTGTAGTGTGAGCAATGTAGGCCCGATTAGCTCATCACACTTATAGAAGTAGTATTGCTTTATATTTCCTGTAGTCGATTTCTGCGGCGATGTGTTCTCTAGTGTACTTTGTTTATATTATTTATTTGCATTAGCTACTGCTTCCTTTTGGCAGAATGCACTACCATGACGTATTCGATTTTTGTTATCAGCATGTTCATATAGCTTTAATTTATTATCTCTGACCGTTTATCTTGCTATGCAACGTTTGCTTTGATTGTGATTATGCTATGTCTTGAGCCGAGGGTCTGCCAGAAATAGCCGCTCTACCTACCAAGGTAGAGGTATGGTCTGTGTACACTATACCCTCCCCAGACCCTACGTGGTGGGATTTTACTGGGTATGTTGTTGTTTGTTGTTGTTTACAATGAATGATTAGTCCTATTTATATTTTACTCAAGGGTATACATTTCATGAATTATGCCCCATATTAACATTACATATTAATGTTATGGGAATAACGAATAATAAAGTTGACCATTAATGCTATTAATGCTCTGTAGGAGGTGTACGACCATTTTTGTAATTGTTATCCGTTGGTAACTAAATATGCCCTTCAATATCCTGCTTTTTGGTACTAGTGAACTTTCAATACCTCTGGTACAATGCAAGAGCCTCCGGGAGCACTTGTGGATGAACTGGATCTGGCTTATCCTCTTCGCCATGTGTCATGTTAGAATTCGTCTAGCTGAACGATACATATTTTACCCCATATAGATAGGCATCGTACTTTCATGTCGATACACATATGTATCTGGAAAGTGTATTTGAATTCAATCTTCACCCCTACTGGAATTGATGAACTGTAATGGTAGGAAAATGAATAATCCAGACGATTCGATTTAGAACGTCAATTGTTGCAACCACATCAAATACTTCTGAGCGACGCCAACCATCCAATTACTCTGATTGACATAAAGTTGTGTAATCATGATGATTTGTATCTCCTCATTTTCCAATCATTGCCTCTATCATTTCCGTGTATAGGAGCTCACAATCTACACCAAATATTCACTCATATTTTTCTTCCTTTTTACACAAGATTCTCCAAATATTTCTTTTACTTTCATATCTCTTTCTTGACATTTTACACAAAATTATGCCGCCCTCCATGTCTTCTCCTTCAAACATTCTTCTGCCCATTCTTCTAGGGAAACCAAATATTTCTTTTAATTTCATATCTCCTTCTTGACATTCTACACAAAATTATGTCGCCGTTCATGTCTTCTCCTTCAAACCATTCTTCTGCCCATTCTTCTAGGGAAAAAGACAACGACAACAACTCCACTCCCACCATCAATTAGGAAAAGCTCATTCTTCTCATACCAGCCAAGAGATCGACTTGAATTCTCTTGCTGTCGATGTTCTTCCTTTAGGTTTTAAGTATCAGGGAGATTTTTGCGTTGATGAACATCACGAGTCTGTTGAGGAGGTTAGTTCATTGATCATTGCTGATATTCTTCCCTAAGTTTGCGAAGATTATAACTTCGATAGGATAGTTGTTCCTGAAGCCATGATGAAAAACCATGTTGAGGGTTTCTCCATGGTTCATACCTACCCCTTCACTACATACTTCCGACTTCTGGTCCTACAAATCATCGAGGACCTATGTCGTCGCTACCGGGTGTGCCTAGGCCAAGTGGCTTCTCAAATTTAGAGGATCGTGTATTGCAACCAACTATTGGATGGCCGTGTTGTAGTTCCTCTCACAATTGACCACATGATTCACCTATATTACCCTCAGATATTTTAGGGGGGAGGGGAATGATCCACTTATATCCTCGAGGGAGTCGGAGTTTGATTAACCCGAAGATGATTATGATCGTGGATGTTTGAACAAGTTTGTGATGATTCGGACTGACCAATTGCACCAAACTTCGTCTGAAACTTTCTTGAAGCATGGAATACTACTCGTAAGTTCTCCTGACAAAATTGGTTACTTTCCCTTTTTTTCTCGGGCATGAAGTCCCACTATATTGTTTTATCTTGAAGTTTTTCCCGTCGAATTGGAGTTGATAATTGGGATGTTTGAATAGGTGATTGACCTCATTCACGCTTCTCCTGACACGAGTTGGGCCTCGAAGAGCATGACTTCTAAGTGGTGGAAGGGGAAAAGCCATAGTAAGGAACCAAAGAATTATTCACAAATAAAATGAGTTTCGATTTTCACATAATCATTTTCTTATTTCCTCTAGGACTCCCCGTGAGAAAATCTACTTCCTAGAAAGTAACATCTCGTGCCACTACTTTGACAAATATAGTTCGAGCAGCCTCCAACAGTCGTAAATGACTCCAAAATTAGCGATTCTTCTTCTTATTAAGATAGTATGTTAGCTAAGATGTTCTATATACCGGGTAGGACATATAAAAACTCAACATAAGTGAGAATTTTTTATATTTCTATGATAAATTCAATCACATAGGAGGATTAAGATCAATAACCCAGAAATGCAACGCAGGCAATCGTGATACTCTCGTTCAAGATTAAACCTGCATCTAATCAACTATAGCATATTCAAATCTTCCTTTTCAGATCTCAATTTGAAATCATATAGATAATGAAAACTAATGATCAATTAATTCTCATTCAATAAACGCAAGTTGAATAGATATTAATAGATGGAGAAGAATACTAGAAATGCATTGAATCATAATAGAGTTTCAAGTGACTCAACGGAAAACCCTAATAAAAGTAATTAGCTTATAGACATGCTAAGAAAACTAATTAATTCAATATCCAACATGAATTGAATAAAAAATTTAAAAAAAGAACTTGAACAATCGATATCTCTAATTGCTCCTTAGCCTCCTGTTTATTGCCTCCAACGTGTGATAAGTCTAAAATCTGCCTCCCCCAGCTTATATCATGAAAAACCTCTTAATTGACTTTTTTGCCCTCGTTAAAATTAGGTTTTTTGAAGCATTCGACGTCGTCAGCGCCGCGGCTCAGCCATTGGAGCACCACAACTCTAATTTACTCATGGAGTTTCTGCCAGTGAGGCGCCGCAGTGCCTTCTTCCTCTGTCGCGGCTCTTCAGTGTCGTGGCTCATTCTGCTGAGAGTCGCGACCCTTTAGTGTTCTTCGTTCGAATTTTGTTCAAAATTGTCACGACCCGACCCCGGGCCGCGACTGGTGCCCTACCTGGGCACCCTTCAAATCATACAACATAATAAACTGCGGAAGATAAATAACACTTTTTTTAAAAAAAAACCAAGGCCAAGCCGATAAGGCTGTCATAACATAAAAATTACCCGAAAGGGTCTACACTGTTTAACAATGTAAAAACAACTCTAGCCAGTCCAGCCCACAGATGAATACAGACCTCTAAGATTTGAACAAATACTATGACGGGACAAGGCCCCGCCGTACCCCTGAATATACATAGCCATGACAACTCCGGAACATTGGAGCCATCTCAAAATGCTGAACCAGGATCCTAAGCTCGCGGATCCACAACTGTGTACCTAAACCTGCGGACATGAACGCGGCCGAAGAAGTCGATACAACAGTACCGAATATGGAACAGAAATAAAAAGATGCAGATCATAATCGTACAAAAGAATGACGGGCAAGTATAAAAGTACATACGGATCTGCCGTGTCATTACCACTTATGAACTTAATTGCACATCATTATCTTTTCCATTCCATTAAGAGTTATAGCCATATCTTACGTACATACTTAGTAGAAGTCATTAAGTTCATTACCATCTAACTTACTTATCTTTCATAACATAATCCGGCCGCTTTATGAAGGGGCGATATACTACCCGATCGGGACGCGATCAAGTCACACAAATATCAAAGCGTGCCCGTGGAATCCCCCATCACTGCCGACAGCTATAAGTGTAAAATATAACCATGTGACGCGCCCGTGGCATCCCACCTCACTGTCGGCGTACACATACACAACACATATATATATATATATATATAACGCGGCCGCATGCCCCGGAATCCCACATCGTATAAGCATGGCCATAACGTGCCCTCGGCATCCCTCATCGTAGGTGCAGGTATTCATGGGAGCTAGCCCATGGAGTAATAATATAACATGCCCGGAATCCTCATCGTGGGTACATGTCTTCGTGGGAGCTAGCCCGTGGAGTAATAGTCGTACATGCATGGTCGCGTGCCGGAATCCTCATCGTATAAGCGTGGCCATGGGTAATAAAACAACCGAATCTAACCCGCCTCCCGGTCACATGCCGGAATCCCATCGTATAAGAATGTCCAAGGATCAATCATAATGGAAGCATACGGTGGAATCACATCACATCGATGCGTCAAGTAAACTTACAACAAGACAGGCCTCCAACCGAGAGTCACGACAACGTAAACATATAATACTTGCACTCAAGCTATCACAAGCAAGCATAGGCAAGTTCATTAAACCTTTAGACTTCCATTTTATAAACTCATGGCACTTTCGTTTCACACATAAAAATCCGAATTTAACCCAAAGTACTACGTGCTTACATTCTTTTCAAAGACTCTGTTTCATATAAAACCCCAAGATACTAACACCCGTAGTATCAAGGCTTGTTTACATTTTACATAAGTCACTACACTTTTAGAAATACATTTTTCGGCTTCTAAATCAAGTGACTTCTTTCCTTAAAACTTAAGCAATTGATGCTTTTAAATCCATTTGCCTTTCTTTATTTCAAAACATTTATCATTACTTAGAGTAAACCACTCTTAACTTTCCATAAAGCTATTATAACCCACTTCCCATAAAGTCGTTATACTAACTTTATACTTTAGGAAAATACATTCTTTTTATAACCAAGAGACTTATACTTTCAAAATACTTCAAGTCTCTTATCTTTTAGAATCAAGTTTCGTAGTTCATAGTCTTAACACTTCATAACGTAAACTCTTTAATTTAAGCAACATATGCCTTATATGTGTGAATAGGTTATACTTGTTTATACTGATCTCATTAAAGCAGCCATGATCTAGAAAATATAATACAATTTTGTCTTATCTTAGCTTCTATCTAGATGGAGAATTCTACTTGTTTTAATATAATTTATCGTCATTAAATTTTCCTTTATTAACGCTGCAATGGATTGTTCGATACTTATTCTCATTCGTGCCGTAAATTAGCCAAGTCAACTTGGCTCCAAATACCTCCTAACGACTCTTACCAACATCCCCCATAAGACTTGGTAAGAACTTAGGATAACTCAGACATAACCTTTACATATAGTAAATCAACATACATACTTCTTAACTTCTAAGAGTAGAAGGAATCATGAACTAATACCACATGTATATTCCATACATACAATCATGTCAAAGGAAGGAAGAGGTTCACATACCTCGCGACGATTATCGACAAAAGCAAAATGCTCCAAAGTTCTTCAACCTTGCTAGCTATTCCATCCTTCAAGTAGAATACGCTATACTTGGTACTTCAACCTAAATTGGCCATAATACGTCCATTAACCTCTAGCTTCGAACGTAGAATATTCTAAGTGCAAAGTCACTAAATTCTACGGAAAATCGGACAGCACTTCCTTTGTTTCTACATACTTTGCCACCTTTTTCAAGGCCGAATACAATAACCAAACACGCCACATTTAAGGCTCAACATACCAATCAATCTAAGGGGATTACACGCCTTACAATACGTGTAAAATTATGCCCCACAATTCATACCAAGTAGTTTAATACTCAAAGCCATTCTCGGCTAACAATATAACAACACAAGTCCTTTCCAATTCTTTTTCAATCCAACTTCTTAGGTCTAAAATGTTATATAGTCATAAACAACTTAACAATTATAATCACCTTAATCAACTCTTTAGATAACATGCGACGACTAAACTAGTAACTAAATTGAATTACAAACTTAAAGGCTAAATCATGCAACTTTCGGATTCCATCCAAATATTCCATAACACATATCATTCTTCATAATATAATCCACATGATCATTTCTAACTACTACAACATGAAATCTTGAATTATAATAGCAAGACGGAGATTATTACCTCCTTAAGCTCAAAATGATCCAAAACCCTAAGTCGATCCTTAGCAACTCCAACTCCTTTTCTTGACGTTCCAATCCGCTATTTGCAACCCTTAGAAGCTTGTGAAAAACTCCTCTTCTATTTCCAACTTCAAAGTTGAAGAACACCTTGGGTTTCCGCCTTGCGACTAACGTAAAAATGCGGTTTTTCCGAAATCTTTCTATTGAGATATCCTTACAATACCCTTAGGGACCTTGGGTTAAAGTCTTGTGAATAATGGATCACAATTGCAAAATTTTCTTGTTCACAAAGGCTCAAAGCCGAGAGCAATGTTCCAAGAACAAGTGTTCTTCAATTTTTTCTAAGTGTAAAATAGCCTTGTCTTGATACTAGTATGTTTATATAATACATTGGAGGGTCTAGATTACAACACATGTAAAGTTTGGAGGGAAGAGATCAAGCCAAGTGGCCCTTGGACTTAGTCAACAATATCAAGCTCTTAATTAGCAAGACTTTGTCATCTACACATTGGTCAAATGACCATTTCACCCTTGAATATTTCATCCAAGACTATAGTGGGGGGGGTGCCACGTGTCTCCCTCCCATTCGTCCATAAAATTCCGTAACCCCCGTGGGCCCCACAAAACGTAAAATTCCTCGGGTGGGCCACACACGACCAAGTCCGTAAAATAAATTTCCATAATGAAAATACATTCCATAATCCTCAATTAATGCATTTTGCGAATCCAATTCTCCTCAACGAACATTTTTCCTTTCCGACGTTCGGAAGATTTTTCCGTCGGAAAAACAATTCTTCCTTTCGTACCCTTTTCAAGTCTTGTGTTCCTTACATACATTCTCTTAAACATATCCTGGAGTTATGGGGTGTAACATTCTTCCCCCCTTAGAAACATTCGTCCTCGAATGTTCTTTCGGAGTCCAATCTAATTAGATAGCGACATAGTCTCCTTTTACTGCACCCTTCATACTACATATGCCACCCATGGCCACATAACAATACTTATACTAAGATGTCAACCTTGACACTCACGAAGCCAACTAGTCAATACTCATAATGACCTCAAAGTCTGTCGTAATCATCTCTACTAGGTTTACTAGGGTCTGACGACTGCATAATCACCGGGCAATTCTCATATACCCGCTCAGCTACTGTCACGACCCGAACCCGAGCCCGTGACTGGTGCCTTACCCAGGGCACCCTAGTGATACAACATCAGAGAAAACCAGCAGAAAATAAAATTTAAACAAGAAACAAGATATATGATCATAAAACAGGCCAACCAAACGGTTACCTTCCAATAAAATATATATATACAACTCTTTCAAAACGAACAGTTTAATCCTTTTTACAAACCACGCTTGCAACGATACTACTGGACCTCTAGAGTTTTTATACAACATGACGGGACGGGGCCGCCATACCACGAATGTACAAGAACCTACAACTCAGGGTAACATACCAAAGATAAGCCTCGGAGAAAGCGGAGCTTCCTATTGACGTGATCCTATGGCGAGGATCAACACCGTGTACCTCTACTGCGGCATGAACGCAGCCCCGAGAGTCAGATAACAGTACCAAGTATGTGAAACTGAAACATACTGTAAATGAAATCATAACAGTCTATATAAAAATATGAGACATGTATGATAACAAAACTACAGTTCACTACATAAAAACAGTCATGTCAAGTCAGGGACTCACTCCCTCAAAGTCATCACTCAAATATAACCTGGGAATTTAACCCGCTGTGACGCATGCCGGCAAGATCTCACCTCGGTATAAGCATGGCCCTGGAACCATCCCAATGGAAGCATACCCGTGGGCCACCCATCGTGTCAGTATGTCCAAAGGAAATATCCAGATAACAATAGAAATGGAAGCATACTCGTGGGCCACCCATCGTGTTAGTATGTCCAAAGCGAATAACAAGATAACAGTCAAAATGGAAGCATACTCGTGGGCCACCCATCGTGTCAGTATGTCCAAGAAGGAAACAACAAGACAGCAATCCCAATGGAACCATACCCGTGCGCCACGCATCGTGTCAGTATGTCCAAAAGGAAACAACTAGACAGCAATCAAAAATGGAACCATACGATGCGCGCATCGTGTCAGTATGTCCAAAGCGATTAGTAAAAAATAACACTATCAACAGGAGCGTACCCGTGGAATTCTCCGTCACTGCCGGCACGTCCAAGTAAGTTCTCAACCAGATAGCCGGCCCTCCAACGAGAGGCGCGGTAACACAGAGATACAACACTTGCACAACAAAGGCTATCACAACAAGCATAGGCAAGTTCAACAAATTCATAGACTTATATTTTATTACAACAAATCCGGGTTTTAACCCCAAAGTACTACATACATTAACTCTTTTTAAAGGATCCGTTCCTTTCACAAAAGTCACATAATACCCGTGGTATAAAAATAGAGTGACTATCTTTTTAAGTAAACCAAAATACTTCCCTTTGTAAAATCAAGTAACAACATTATTTTCCAAACGTTCAAGTTTGCCTAATTTCAAATGCTCAAGTTTCTCATTTTAGAAAGGTTTCATAACTCATAGTCTTAATCTCTTTTAAAACAATTGAGTAACATATGTCTTATGTGTGAGCCGTTTATTCTTGTTTACAACAATCTTATTCACAGACCATGATCTAGGAAATGTAATACAATTTTGTCTTATCTTAGCTTACATGCGGATGGAGGTTTCTCTTGGTTTTAATAACAATTAGTTATTTGTCAATACATTTTCCTTTATTAGCATTCTTTGTGGTTTGTTCAATAATCATTCTCATTCCGACATCAGTAAAACATTATTCTTTTAAAACCAAGTACTCATTACCCGCGAATGAGGTTTTACAACATTTTTAACAAAATGTTAATTACCAAGTAAAACAAGTTAAGTCTCTTATCTATCAAGATCAAGTCTCTTAACTTCTACAATCAATAAACCAATCTTTTACCTACATAGAGTCGTTATAACTAACTTCCCATAAAGCTATTATAAAACCCTATGTTTTAAAACAACCAAAACATTTAGCACGTATGCGTCTCACATACTTTACAGTTTACAAAACATCATGCTAGAAAGGATAGGAAGAGGTTCACATACCTCGCGACGATTATCGACAATAAGCAAAACGCTCCACAGTACTGTAACCCGACTAGCCTTTTCCACTCTTCAAGTAGAATACGCTACTCGTAGTACTTCCACCTATATAGGCCACAAACGTCTATTAACTTCTAAACGCACGGTTCCATATTCTACAGAAAATTCGGCAGCACCTCCCCCCCCGCAACCGCGTAAATCTCCTCCTCTATCGAGGCCGGCTACCAAGCCAACCAGGGGGGGGGGGGTTATACGTCTAACCGGACGTATACAATTCTACTATACAGAATACCACACAAGTCTCATGTCTGATACCCTATGTAATTCTGATTCGATTCTCTTCTTTATATTCAGGCTTAAGTCAAAAGACATTGCCGCAAAGCTATGTTCAGTTCTATATATAGTATACTTCAACTATATAATCCTACAACATGTAATTTCCAATTACAATAAGGGGACAAGAATATTTACCTCGATAAGCCCAAAATTATCCAAGTTATAATGTCGATCCTGAGCAAGGTTTAGCTCCTACTCCGTGCGCTCCAACCCGCTCCAAACAACCCTTAGAAGTTCTACACAACTTCTTCTATATACTTCTGTTATACCCCGTATTTCCAGAGTATGTACGTGAGGGCGTACGTACGAAAGTTTAGCCTTAAAGTTAGGCATGGGACATTTTTTTTGGGCACAACTCACTAAAAGAATCGTTTTCCGACGAAACGTTTTACACAACTCGCGTAGGGTAAATTCCGGCTATGCCATTTCTAATTTTTGCGGATTTTTCCGAGAGACGAAACACTTTGGACCAACGAGAGGGCGACACTTTTCACCCTCTCATTGATGGACGTGAGGCGTCAATATGGACGATTGGAATGGCTATTTTGTCATGGAGTTGGTATGATATTTTGTGTGCAAGTTGGATAAGGTACACTTGCCCTAATCTTGACCTTACACTTGCCTAGCACATGGCTTAATCTTGGCCATTGGTTGGCCACTTCTTGACCTATAAATACCCCTTTAGATGAAGAGTTCTTCATCCACAAATCTTTCTCCAAGTCTTGAAAATCCTCCTCTCCCTTGTGAGCCATTTCGTCCAAGCCTTCCCTGAGAAAGCCTTGGCGAATACCCTCTAAAAGAAAGCCTGGCGAAACACTACCCCCATCCCTTGGTAGAAAAGTTGCCTTCTAGTATTGTTATAATGCCCAAAATACCCTAGCCCAAATCCCTTAGTACTTAGTGGAAGTTGTGAAGAACTTCTAAGGGTTCTTGGAGCTATCGGAGCGTTCAAATTAGGAGCTAAACCTCGCTCAGGATCGACTTTTATCTAGGATATTATTGGGCTTACCGAGGTAAATACACTTATCCTTCTTTTGTAATTAAAGAATACATACTGTAGAAGTATAGGAATAAGTATAAATACTTAGAAGGATATTACAGAATAGAATTGAACTGTTATCACCTTAGAAGGGTATAAAAGAAGAAAAATTGAATTGTACTCACATAGGACTGTTTTTACAGTAGACTGTATAACTTACTGGGTAGGGAAGTGCTGCCCAAATTTCCATAGAATAGAGAACCCTCTGCTTAGAATCATTTCTGATCTGATCTGAGCGTTGATAGGCGTATTGGTATTATAGGTGATTCTCTGCGCGACATACTCGACTTGGCGGTAGTTTACGAGAAGGTATGTGATTCTTCCTATACTCTTGAGCATGATATTTTAAATATATATAGTGCGGTAGGCGTCGTGTGTTAAGCGAATAATAATTACGGCAATGTCTTGGACTTAAGCACGAATAATAACTACGGCAATGTCTTTTGACTTAAGCACGAATAATAAGAATCTTGATACATTTCAAAAGAATCTTGAATCATTTTTAGAAGAGAAAGCAGTTGGTTTTAAACAATGACTTAAGAGTTATACTAGCTTTATGGAAAGTTAGGTATAACAACTTAAGAAAGATAAAAGAAGCTGTTTACTTAATTGCTTATAAAAACCTTGTATACGTAAGGTGTATTAAGAATGTTGATAAGTAGACATAGTATGATGCTACGTGTTAGTGTCTTGTAATGTTGTGAAAGGGTCATTCTTGCTGTGCTTACGCCGCTAAGCGGTAAGTGCATTTATCTTGTTATTATATCACCTACCCTCGACTTGTTATACAGGGCTTGCCACCCTTGATGCGGGTCTATCGGCTATGCGATGCTGTGAGACTATGCGAGTGCGGGAGTTCGAGATTGATCATTCGGGTGTTTTAGCCCGATGTGGGGATGCCTATGCGGTGCGTGTGACTATGCGGTCTATTGAGACTATGCGGTGCGGGAGTCGAGGAGAATGCCGGGGTTAGCTACCGTCACGAGGAATACCTCATGCGGGTCTGTGTGTGACCTATGCGGACTGCGGGAAGTCCAGGACTAGGCACGCACAATGATACTATGGGCGATTTGCCTTGCTTCGATCATTCGCGGCCTAGGAAAGACCAGTTACAGTATATCTATTATTGTTCTTGTTTGTGATCTGACACTATGTGCAATTGGCTGGTTGTATTTGCAAATGGTTTTAAATACTTTGATTTCATTTAAGTACTTTACGATTTCACATACTTGGTACTGTTATCGACCTCCTTGAGGCTGCGTTCATGCCGCAGGTAAGGGCAAGCAGGTGCTAGATCCGCATCCTTAGGATCTTTTGCGTTGGTGTCAGGAGCTCCATCTTCTCCGGAGGCTCTACTTTTGGGTATGATCTCCCTGTTGTAATTAGTTTTATCTGATCGAGGGTATGGCGGGGCCCTGTCCCGCCATAGTTGTTTACATTCCTAGAGGTCTGTAGTCCTATTGTACAGTTGGGATGTAACTGCAAAATTTGGGTTATATATATATATATGCCGAAAGGCAAGCTTTTCATCAGATAAACTGTGTCTCATTTTTCAACTGTTTCATGTCTTGTTTTTATATTCCGCTGATTACTCTGATGTATGACTACTTGGGTGCCCGGGTAAGGCACGATCCACGCCAGGCAGTCGTGACAAAAGTGGTATCAGAGCAGTTAATCCTCGGAAAGTGTCTACAGACCGTATCTAGTATAGTCTTGATTATCGGTGTATTGTGCACCACACCAATAATCAGGAGGCTATAGGATATTTAGGATTGGTTTCCATTCTTCTCACTCTGAGATCGTGCCTTAGAGCTGTGTTATAAGTTGGACCCTCTAACGTATTCCTTTTCCATGCTGATTATGCCTCGCGTAAGGCAACCCGGCCCGAGAAGGGCAAAGCGGCCGAGGAGCCGCGATCGGACAGAGAGTTACGAGGGCTCAAGCCCGATCTATACCAGGCAGCGAGTTCCATGACGCCGCCCGGCCCAGCGAGACCACAGTACCACACCTCGCTCCCACGGCTGGCGGAGGTTAGGAGTACAAGGAGATGGCCCGACTATTGGCTAGGATTGTGGCGAACATGAGGACAGTGGATCACGGCGATTCGATTCGGCCCAGTCATACCGTGGTTCACCCGAGGCGAGATAGTTTGAGGCTACGAGATTTCTGAGTTGTAGCCCGCGAGTTTCTGGTCGGCGGAGGATAATCGCGAGGAGTTCATCCGTCATTCTGAAAGATTATGAGTGATCGGGCGTCGGAGACCGAGTCCGTGATCTTGATTCGCGTCGGCTGCGTGATACGCGATCGATTGGTTTGATTCGTGGGAGTTATCGGGAGAGCACGCGTCCCGCTACTTGGGATGAGTTCTCGGAGGCTTTCCTCACTCACTTCTTGCCTCGCGGATGAGGAGGCGCGGTAAACAGATTTTTATTCTTTGAGGCAGAGGGCCGATTAGGGAGTACAATGTCGAGTTCGATTCTTTGGCTCGATATGTCCCTGCATTGGTAGAGGATATGGAGGACCTTGTACACCGCTACGTCACCGGGCAAGATGATTATATGGCAGAGTCTTGTGCGGGTGTGTCTCTTGACCGAGCATGGACATTACCGTATGCGAGCTCATGCACTGGAGTGCGAGGCGCGAGACCGGCGGGTAGACCGATATCAGCGAGAAGAAGGCTAAGGCGGCGGTTCTTTTGGTAGCCCTCGGGGTGGGCGGCATCGTGAAGTCGGATTTGCACCCGGCCCGGCTCGAGCACTCCACATCATTGTCGATACATCCAGTATTCGGGGGTAGGTCGGGGCCCAGGACTTGGTTCGGGGTAGCAAGGGTGCTAACCGATCGAGTCCGCTTCGGTGTGTCGGCGTGGCGAGTTCCATTCGAGGAGTTGCGATACTACTCCGGGAGCTTGCTACGCTGTGGCGGCGGTCATTTGCGAGTCTGTCAGAAGCGGCGTGTGATGGTAGGGTCGGCTGCGAGTCGATTGTCGGTTCTTCATCCCAGCGATTACTCGCCGGAGGCGAGGTACTCATGGGCGGCCAGGTCGGCGGAGGTCGTGGCGCGGGTCGATTCTAGCGGTCCTCGAGCGCATTTATGCCTTGTCGGTAGCGAGGATCGGAGGCCTCACCGATGTCGTCACAGTACCTTATCGGTTCTGAATTTGATGTGTATGCCTTGATAGATCGGGTTCTACTCATCCTATATATCTCCACTTATTGCTAGTAGAATAGGGATAGAGCACGAGTCCATAGACCGCTTCGAGTAGCTACGCGATGGGTGATTCGGTGGTAGCTCGGCGGGTATATAGGGCTTGTCGATGACCATATCTGATCGTCGGACCTAGCCGACTTGATAGAGTGGACATGACCGATTTCGGCGTGATCATGGGCATGGATTGTCTAGCTTCTTGCTACGCCAATGTAGCTGCGGGGAGAGTGAGTGCGGTTCCGGTTTCTGAGGCCGGTTGTAGTGTGGGAGGAACACCTTGTATCGTAGGGGTAGGTTTATTTCCTACCTCAGGCTAGGAAGATGGTGCGAAGGGTATATCTACCATCTCGTTCGGGTGTTTGATCACGAGGCTGCGGTACCAGATTTTGATCGATTCGATGGTCGAGAGTTCCCGGGCGTGTTTCGGATGACCTCGGGTATCCTCACGAGAGGAGATCGAGTTTTGTATAGATGTGTTGCCAGACACTCGGCCTATTTCCATTCCGCCATACAGAATGACACCTGCCGAGTTGAGAGAGTTGAAGGACCAGCTTAGAGATTTGCTGGAGAAGGGCTTCATCAGGCCTAGTGTTTCTCCCTGGGGAGAGCCGGTATTGTTCGTGAAGAAGAAGGACGAGACGCTGCGCATGTGTGTTGATTACAGACAGCTGAATAAGGTGACCATTAAGAACAGATACCCCCTTCCCAGGATTGATGATTTGTTCGACCAGTTGCGAGCGCGAGATGTTTCTCAAGATTGATCTGCGATCGGGCTATCATCAGTGCAGTCGAGAGAGGTGGATGTCCCTAGATCGCATTCGGACGTGCGGGCATTATGAGTTCGAGGTCATGTCTTTTGGGTTGACCAATGCTCGGCGGTATTCATGGATTTGATGAGCGAGTGTTCAAGCCATTTTTGGACACGCGTTTGTGATAGTGTTCATTGATGACATCTTGGTTTATTCTCGCTCGGAAGCGAGGAGCATGCGGAGCATTTGAGGCTATCTTGTGATTCTCGGGACCAGCGATTATCGCCAAGTTTTCCAAATGTGAGTTTTGGTTAGCCGGTGGCTTTTCTTGGGCAT
The DNA here is from genome assembly GCA_029844215.1 of Przewalskia tangutica. NCBI lineage: Eukaryota > Viridiplantae > Streptophyta > Magnoliopsida > Solanales > Solanaceae > Przewalskia > Przewalskia tangutica. The sequence continues at coordinate 97,627,933 of CM056729.1, forward strand.
ATTGCCGGTGATGGCATTCAGTGGATACGGCCAAGATCGAGGCGATCGAGGACTTGGCCTGAACCTACTACTACGGCCAGTGCGCGATTTTACGGGCCTTGCAGGATATTATCGCGGTTCGTAGAAGTTTGCTTCTATCTACGCACCATTGACTAGGTGACTCGGAAAGGCGGCTAAGTTTGATGGTGATGCTTGTGGCGGGGTTTCGATTCTTGAAGGAGAGGCGACCGCCCGTTCTTACTCTTCGGAGGTCGAGCGGTTATGTTGTGTATTGTGATGCGTCAGGCATCGGGCTGGGATGTGTGTTAATGCAGCAGGGTAGAGTTATAGCATACGCATCCCGATAGCTTAAGAAACACGAGAGGAACTACCCCACCCATGATTTGGAGTTGGCAGCGGTGATTCACGCTTTGAAGATCTGGAGGCACTATTTGTATGGGGTTCACGTGGATATTTATACAGACCACAAGAGCCTCCAGTATATCTTGACGGAGGAGCTGAAATTACAGCGAGGCGGTGGTTAGAGTTGCTTAAGGATTACGATGTTGATATCTGTACCACGGGAAGGCCATGTTGTGGCAGATGCTCTTAGTCGTAGGTCGATGAGGAGCCTATCAGATGTGCAGCTAGAGAGAAGGGGCATGGTTCGTGATTTGCATCAGTTAGCGAGCCTTGGTGTCCGCTTGATAGATTCTGATAGCAGTGGGGTTAGAGTTCGTGAGGTTGCCGAGTCTTCCATCGTCGAGGAGGTGAAGAGGCGGCGATTCGAGGATCGGTTTTGATTCGGTATCGTGATGCGGCTCTTCGTGAGGAAGGGTCCTTTTGAGGTAGCACTGATGGGGTGCTAAGGTTTGAGCGAGTTGTGTGTTCGGATGTTTGGGGCTTGGCAGGATGTGTTCTGGGAAGCACCTGCGCGGCGTTACTCTATCCGTCGAGTCGACCAAGATGTACCACGACCTTAGATCGTGTATTGGTGGGATGGCTTGAAGAGGGCGTTGCGAGTTCGTAGCTCGGTGCGTGTTGTCGGCGGTGAAGGTAGAGCACGAGGCACGGTGGTTTGTTCTGAGCGATAGAGATCCCGACACGGAAGTGGGAGGTGATCAACATGGACTTCATCACGGGATTACCTCGCACTCGGAGGAGACATGATTCTATATGGGTTATCGTCGACAGTCGAAATCAGCCCACTTTCTTCCGTCGGGGCGACTTTTGGTGAGGATTATGCGGACTTTACATCAGAGATCGTCGGTGCATGGAGTCCCTATTTCGATCATATCCGGCGGAGAGCCCGGTTCATCGCTAACTTACGGAGGTCTTTCGAGAAGGTCTAGGGATGCGGTGAGCACGAATCGCATTCCATCCACGCAGACAGACAGGCGGCGCACTATCGGACTCTTGAGGATATCTGCGAGCTGTGTTATCGACTTCGAGTGGTGGGAGGATCATTTGCCTCTAGTTGAGTTTGCGTACAATAATAGCTACCACTCGGTATTCGGATGGCGCCTTATGAGGCCTTGTTTGGGAGGAAGTGCGGATCGCGATAGGCTGGTTCGATGTGGGCGAGGTACGATTAGTGGGACGGACTTGGTGCGGCGGCGATGGATAAGGTGAAGCTTATCCGAGGCGGCTATTGGACTGAGTCGGCGAAGTGATATGCAGATCATCATCGTCGGCATCTGGAGTTCGAGGTTGATGATTGGGTTTTCCTGAAGGTGTCACCCATGAAGGGTGTGATGAGATTCGGGAAGAAAGGGAAACTCAGCCCAAGGTACATTGGGCCCTATCAGATTGTCCGCAGGGTAGGCAAGGTTGCCTATGAGTATGATCTGCCGTCCGATCTGGAGGCAGTGCATCCGGTGTTTCATGTTTCTATGCTGAGGAGATGTATCGGGGATCCATCTAGGGTACACCCGATTGACGATGTCCAGGTGACCGAGGGGTTATCGTATGAGGAGATTCCCATAGCGATAATCGATCGTCAGGTTAGGCGTCTGCGGACTAAGGACGTGGCTTCCGTCAAAGTCTTGTGGCGGAACGAGCTCAGGGAGGAGATGACGTGGGAAGCTGAGGAGGACATGAGGCAGAAGTATCCTCACCTATTCCCCACACCTCCAGGTAATTCACCTTCCTATTTATAAATTTTCATTGTCATATTTTGCCTAAGTGTTATATTGTGGCCATGTGTGGCACTTGCAAACTGTTTAAGCTTTATCGATAACTGTCTTGGGAAGGAACATTCGGGACGAATGTTTCTAAGGAGGGGAGAATGTTATACCCCGTATTTCCAGAGTATGTACGTGAGGGCGTACGTACGAAAGTTTAGCCTTAAAGTTAGGCATGGGACGTTTTTTTTGGGCACAACTCACTAAAAGAATCGTTTTCCGACGAAACGTTTTACACAACTCGCGTAGGGTAAATTCCGGCTATGCCATTTCTAATTTTTGCGGATTTTTCCGAGAGACGAAACACTTTGGACCAACGAGAGGGCGACACTTGTCACCCTCTCATTGATGGACGTGAGGCGTCAATATGGACGATTGGAATGGCTATTTTGTCATGGAGTTGGTAGGATATTTTGTGTGCAAGTTGGATAAGGTACACTTGCCCTAATCTTGACCTTACACTTGCCTAGCACATGGCTTAATCTTGGCCATTGGTTGGCCACTTCTTGACCTATAAATACCCCCCTTTAGATGAAGAGTTCTTCATCCACAAATCTTTCTCCAAGTCTTGAAAATCCTCCCCTCTCCCTTGTGAGCCATTTCGTCCAAGCCTTCCCCCCCCCCCCTTGAGAAAGCCTTGGCCGAATACCCCCCCCTCTAAAAGAAGCCCTAGCTGAAACACTACCCCCACTCCCTTGGTAGAAAAGTTGCCTTCTAGTATTGTTATAATGCCCAAAATACCCTAGCCCAAATCCCATAGTACTTAGTGGAAGTTGTGAAGAACTTCTAAGGGTTCTTGGAGCTATCGGAGCGTTCAAATTAGGAGCTAAACCTCGCTCAGGATCGACTTTTATCTAGGATATTATTGGGCTTACCGAGGTAAATACACTTATCCTTCTTTTGTAATTAAAGAATACATCTTTGTAGAAGTATAGGAATAAGTATAAATACTTAGAAGGATATTCTGAGAATAGAATTGGTATTATCACCTTAGAAGGGTATAAAAGAAGAAAAATTGAACTGTACTCACATAGGACTGTTTTTACAGTAGACTGTATAACTTACCGGGTAGGGAAGTGCTGCCCAAATTTCCATAGAATAGAGAACCCTCTGCTTAGAATCGTTCTGATCTGATCTAGACGTTGATAGGCGTATTTGGTATTATAGGTGATTCTCTGCGCGCGACATACTCGACTTGGCAGGCGGATTTCGCCGAGAAGGTATGTGATTCTTCCTATACTCTTGAGCATGATATTTTAAATATATATAGTACGGTAGACGTATGTGTGTTAACTGAATAATAATTACGGCAATGTCTTCAGACTTAAGCCTGAATAATAACTCGGCAATGTCTTTTGACTTAAGCTGAATAATAAGAATCTTGATACATTTCAAAACAATCTTGAATCATTTTTAAGAGAAAGCAGTTGGTTTTAAACAACGACTTAAGAGTTATACTAGCTTTATGGGAAGTTAGGTATAACAACTTAAGAAAGATAAAAAGAAGCATTTACTTAATTGCTTATAAAAACCTTGTATTACGTAAGGTGTAGTAAGATTGTTGATAAGTAGACATATTATGATGCTACCGTGTTAGTGTCTTGTAATGTTGTGAAAGGGGTCATTCTTCTTTGTGCTTACGCCGCTAAGCGGTAAGTCTTTGTCTTGTTATTATATCACCTACCCCTTGACTTGTTATCCGAGGATTGCCACCCTTGATGCGGGTCTATACGGCTATGCGGTCTGTGAGACTATGCGGGCTGCGGGAGTTCGAGGATTGATCATTAGGGTGTTTTAGCCCGACGGGGATGCCCTATGCGATGCGTGACTATGCGGTCTATGAGACTATGCGGACTGCGGGAGTCGAGGAGAATGCAGGGGTTAGCTACCCGTCACGAGGAATACCTCATGCGGTGCGTGTGTGACTATGCGGTGCGGGAAGTCGGGACTAGGCACGCCTGATGATACTATGGGCGATTGGCCTTGCCCGATCATTCGCGGCCTAGGAAAGACCGGTTACATTATATCTATTATTGTTCTTGTTTGTGATATGACACTACGTGCAATTGGCGGTTGTATTTGCAAATGGTTTTAAATACTTTGATTTCATTTAAGTACTTTCTGATTTCACATACTTGGTACTGTTATGCGACCTCCTTGAGGCTGCGTTCATGCGCGAGTAAGGGCAGCAGTGCTAGATCCGCATCCTTAGGATCTTTTGCGTTGGTGTCGGAGCTCCATCTTCTCGGAGGCTCTACTTTTGGGTATGATCTCCTGTTGTAATTAGTTTTATCTGATCGAGGTATGGCGGGCCCCGTCCGCCATAGTTGTTACATTCCTAAGTGCAGTAGTCTATTATGCGGTTGGGATGTAACTGCAAAACTTGGGTTATATATATATATGCCGAAAGGCAAGCTTTTCATCAGATAAACTGTGTCTCATTTTTCAACTGTTTCATGTCTTGTTTTTATATTCCGCTGATTACTCTGATGTATGACTACTTGGGTGCCCGGGTAAGGCACCAGTCACGGGCCCCGGAACGGGTCGTGACAACTTCAACTCGCTATGATGATTTCCTTAGGGTTTCGGTTTGAGACTAAAAGGACAAAAAGGTAGTATTTCCGGGCTCTACGTATAGAGGTAACTTTTGGAATACTACAAGGTATACGGCTAGGGTATTTTGGGCATTATAACAATACTTGGAGAATACTTTCTACCAAGGGGGGGTGTATTTCACAAGAACAACACAAGGTAGGGGTACCCCTGGCCAGACACTACAAAGGGGAGGAGGCTCTCGGCGGGCTCAAGGGGAGGGGTGTGGCGGACGAGCACAACTAGAAGAGGGGAGGGAGATTTCAAGACTTAGGAAATTTTTTTAGGATGAAGAATTCTTCAACAAGGGAGGGGTATTTATAGGGAAACCAATGGCCTTGATCAAGCCATGTGCAAGGCAAGTGTAAGGCCAAGATCAAGCCAAGTGCACCCTAACCCCTACTCCAAAAAACATGGCACAAAACAAGGCACCAAACAAGGCACAAAACATGCCACAAAATCCTCCCCTTCGGCCACAAGACCGTCCAAGACCACCAACTTGAGGGTGACAAGTGTCGCCCTCTCGTTGGTCCAAAAATGTTCCGTCGCTCGGAAAAATCCGCAAAAATACTAAACGACATAGCCGGAATTTTCCCTTCGCAAGTTCTGTAAAACGTTTCGTCGAAAAACGATTCTTTACGGGGGTTGTGCACAAAATTTCGAAACTTGCCTAACTTTAAGGCTCAAACTTTCTACGTACGCCCACACGTACATACTCTGGAAATACGGGGTATAACATTCTCCCCTCCTTAGAAACATTCGTCCCGAATGTTCCTTCTCGAAAACAGATAACGATAACGTATCCTCTTAACTTTAACCAAGTTGCCAATGCCACACATGGCCATAAAATAACAAACGCACAAATACTTAAACCCAAGCCAACGAGGAACTACTTCTAACGTCACAACAAGCCTCCACCTATGGTTTAAAGAGTGCTCCCCTCGCACCCTCACTTCACAAAAGAAATGATCACTTCCGTTCTCATAACACAGGTTCGCTTCCTTTCTTACTCGTCGTACCCTTCTCGTACACTTGAACTCTTTCTAGTACACGTACCATACTTCAGTCATTACTTCAGTTCCCAAAATCTCTGGAGTCACTACCTCCAAACTTGGTCATCTTACTAACCTCAATCTTCTTTAAGGCCATTTCCGGTCTTCACGAACCGCTTCTGGTCGAACATATCCACGAACTCATACGATGGTCACCTAAACTGGGGCCTACCACCCTCGTGACCCTACCATCTGGCGGGACCACCCAGAGCCCGACCCGCTAAATCCGGGCTACGGGTTGACCCGCAATACGCCCACAACCCGACCCTCCGTCGCGCCAACTCTTGCTCCTCGATACGGAACAATCTTACTAATTCACATCATGAAAGCCACCACTTTCATTTTACCCAACCCATGGACTTATCACACAAATATCTCCCACGTATACTACGTACTCTGATAAGGTCAAACATAAAATAAATCTTTTACTTAAGACGACCTTACCTCTAAGGTCTCAATCGTGAAATATTCTAAGGTTCACACTTATCATGCCCCCATACTTACCCTTCCAACTAACCATGTTTTCTAACTCATAAATAACACAACGCTATCCGTACATAGCACACAATAAGAAGATCACAATATCAAGCATACCAAAACTCTAGAGGGTTAAGGATATACCTGTATCCACCGCTTCACTCTAATCAGGCACGCTGCAGGCGTAAGCATGTAGAAGGTGATGAACCAGCCATAGATCCTGAAGGTCGAGTCTCTACATCCGCGCTACCTCTGGTCGGACAATTTCTCGCAAAATGGCCCTGCTGGCCGCATGTAAAACAAACTCCCAAATTAGCACGACACTCCCCAAAATGGAGCCTACCACAACTGTCACAACGAGGTAGGGGTGGCTTCAGCTGGCTAACACCCCTGCTCTCACGAAAATCTGAACCCTTGGAGCCCTGACCTGCTCCTGAAGACATTGGAGGACCATTCTGCTTGGCGGGGTACATAACTTCTTTCTTCTTGGCGGTCCGCCTCGAATGTCGCCAAAAGATCCTGCTGTCCTGGCCCTCTTCTGCTGATCCAGGTCATTCCGTCGACCTCTCCGTGCCTCACATCCTAGTGCATGAGCCTGCATGCGGGCAATGTCCATGCCCGGCTGAAGAGCTACTCCCGAACAAGCCTCTGTCAAGTAATCATCTAGCCCGGTGACATAGCGGTGCACTCTATCCTCCATGGTTGCCACTAAAGCGGGGACATACCGAGCCAACGAGTCAAACTCCACGTTGTACTCCCGAACCGTACGCCCTCTCTGTCAAGATCATAAATCTGCCGGCGTGCCCTCGCCATGCGGAGGCAAGTGAGTGAGGAATGCCTCGAGAACTCGTCCCATCGCTGAGCGCATGCTCTCCCGGGACAGCTCCCACGAATCAAACGGTCATCGCGGTATCACGCGGCCGATGCGAACCTAAGACCACCGACTCGGTCTCACGAAGCCTTGATCACTCGCGACCAGAATCGCCGGATGAACTCCTGCGGATCATCCTCAGGCGTCGACCCATAAAACTCTGGCGGGCTACAACTCAGAAAGTCCCATAGCCTCAAACTATCTGCTCGGAGGTGTACTACGGGTGCTCTCGAAGGCCAGGCTGCAAACCTATCCTCATATCATGCCACGACCGCCAGAATCGCCATCTCCTTGTACCCGTCTCATCCGCTCCAGTGTGGGTGGAGGCTCAGTCTTGTGGTCTCGGCGACCCACTGCTGCGGCTCTAAACTCTGTTGGGGCTGGCGGCGTCGCAAAACTCGCCGTCTGAAGCACAATCTCAGGTACTGACCGGGCCTGCGCCCTCGTACTCCTCTGTATCTCACTAGCAGCTCCCTCGGCTGCCTTGCCCTTCTGGGCTCTGGTTGCCTTGCGCGGAGGCATAACTGGTAAAATGAAATACGTCAGAGGGGTCCAACTTATAACACAGCTCTAAGGCACGATCTCAGAATGAGAAGAATGGAAACCAATCCTAAATGTCCTATAGCCTCCTGATTATAGATGTGGTGCACAACACACCGATAATCAAGACTCTACTAGACACGGTCTGTAGACACTTTCCGAGGACTAACTGCTCTGATACCACTTTTGTCACGACCCGAACCCGGGCCCGTGACTGGTGCCTTACCCCGGGCACCCTAGTGATACAACATCAGAGAAAACCAGCGGAAAATAAAATTTAAACAAGAAACAAGATATATGATCATAAAACAGGCCAACCAAACGGTTACCTTCCAATAAAATATATATATACAACTCTTTCAAAACGAACAGTTTAATCCTTTTTACAAACCACCTTGCGATTACTACTGGACCTCTAAGAGTTTTTATACAACATGACGGGACAGGGGCCCGCCATACCACAGATGTACAAGAACCTACAACTCGGGGTAACATACCAAAGATAAGCCTCGAGAAAGCGGAGCTTCCAACGCTGGCGTGATCCTATGGCGAGGATCAACACCGGTGTACCTCTACTGCGGCATGAGCGGCCCGAAGGAGGTCGATTACAACGGTACCAAGTATGTGAAATTGAAACATCACGTAAATGAAATCATAACGATCATATAAAAGCAGAGACATGTATGATAACAAAACTACGATTCACTACATAAAAGCGATGTATGTCAAGTCGGGGACTCACGCCTCAAAGTCATCACTCAAATATAACGGGAATTTAACCCGCTGTGACGCATGCCGGCGTCTCACCTCGGTATAAGCATGGCCTGGAACCATCCTAATGGAAGCATACCGTGGGCCACCCATCGTGTCGGTATGTCGAAGGAAATATCGGATAACAATCGAAAAGGAAGCATACTCGTGGGCCACCCATCGTGTTAGTATGTCCAAAGCGAATAACAAGATAACAGTCAAAATGGAAGCATACTCGTGGGCCACCCATCGTGTCAGTATGTCCAAGAAGGAAACAACAAGACAACAATCCCAATGGAACCATACCCGTGCGCCACGCATCGTGTCAGTATGTACAATAGGAAACAAATAGACAAAGAATCAAAATGGAACCATAACAGTGCGCCAAGCATCGTGTCAGTATGTCTAAAGCGATTAGTAAAAAATAACACTATCAGCGGAGGCGTGCGTGGAATTCTCCGTCACTGCCGGCACGTCCAAGTAAGTTCTCAACCAGATAGTCGGCCCTCCAACGAGAGGCGCGGTAACATAGAGATACAACACTTGCACAACAAAGGCTATCACAACAAGCATAGGCAAGTTCAACAAATTCATAGACTTATATTTTATTACAACAAATCCGGGTTTTAACCCCAAAGTACTACATACATTAACTCTTTTTAAAGGATCCGTTCCTTTCACAAAAGTCACATAATACCCGTGGTATAAAAATAGAGTGACTATCTTTTTAAGTAAACCAAAATACTTCCCTTTGTAAAATCAAGTAACAACATTATTTTCCAAACGTTCAAGTTTGCCTAATTTCAAATGCTCAAGTTTCTCATTTTAGAAAGGTTTCATAACTCATAGTCTTAATCTCTTTTAAAACAATTGAGTAACATATGTCTTATACGTGAGCCGTTTATTCTTGTATACAACAATCTTATTCTGTGACCATGATCTAGGAAATGTAATACAATTTTGTCTTATCTTAGCTTCATGCGGATGGAGGTTTCTACTGGTTTTAATAACAATTAGTTATTTGTCAATACATTTTCCTTTATTAGCGCTGCTGTGGTTTGTTCGATAATCATTCTCATTCCGACATCAGTAAAACATTATTCTTTTAAAACCAAGTACTCATTACCCGCGAATGAGGTTTTACAACATTTTTAACAAAATGTTAATTACCAAGTAAATCAAGTTAAGTCTCTTATCTATCAAGATCAAGTCTCTTAACTTCTACAATCAATAAACCAATCTTTTACCTACATAGAGTCGTTATAACTAACTTCCCATAAAGCTATTATAACACCCTATGTTTTAAACCAACCAACTCATTTAGCACATGTACGTCTACCGTACTACATAGTTTACAAAACATCATGCTAGAAAGGATAGAAAGAGGTTCACATACCTCGCGACGATTATCGACAATAAGCAAAACGCTCCACAGTACTGTAACTCGGCTAGTCTTTTCCACTCTTCAAGTAGAATACGCTACTCGTAGTACTTCCACATATATAGGCCACAAACGTCTATTAACTTCTAAACGCACGGTTCCATATTCTATAGAAAATTCGGCAGCACCTCCCCCCCCCCCCCGCAACCGCGTAAATCTCCTCCTCTATCGAGGCCGGCTACCAAGCCAACCAGGGGGGGGTTATACGTCTAACCGGACGTATACAATTCTACTATACAGTAATACCACACAAGTCTACTGTAATACAGTCCTATGTAATTCTGATTCGATTCTCTTCTTTATATTCGGGCTTAAGTCAAAAGACATTGCCAAAGCTATGTTCAGTTCTATATATAGTATACTTCAACTATATAATCCTACAACATGTAATTTCCAATTACAATAAGGGACAAGAATATTTACCTCGATAAGCCCAAAATTATCCAAGTTATAATGTCGATCTGAGCAAGGTTTAGCTCTACTCAGTGCGCTCAACCGCTCAAACAACCCTTAGAAGTTCTACACAACTTCTTCTATATTCTTCAACTCGCTATGAAGATTTCCTTAGGGTTTTGGTTTGAGACTAAAGGACAAAAGGTAGTATTTAGGGCTCTACGTATAGAGGTAACTTTTGGAATACTACAAGGTATATGGCTAGGGTATTTTGGGCATTATAACAATACTTGGAGAATACTTTCTACGAGGGGGTGTATTTCACAAGAACAACACAAGGTAGGGGTACCCTCTAGACACTACAAAGGGGGAGGGGGAGGCTCTCGGCCAAGGGCTCACAAAGGGGGGGAGGAGTGTGGCGGACGAGCACAACTAGAAGAGGGGAGGGAGATTTCAAGACTTAGGAAGTTTTTTGGATGAAGAAGTCTTCAACAAGGGAGGGGTATTTATAGGGAAACCAATGGCCTTGATCAAGCCATGTGCAAGGCAAGTGTAAGGCCAAGATCAAGCCAAGTGCACCCTAACCCTACTCCACAAAACATGGCACAAAACAAGGCACCAAACAAGGCACAAAACATGCCACAAAATCCTCCCCCTTCTCGGCCACAAGACCGTCCAAGACCACCAACTTGAGGGTGACAAGTGTCGCCCTCTCGTTGGTCCAAAAATGTTCCGTCGTTAGGAAAAATCCGCAAAAATACTAAACGACATAGCCGGAATTTTCCCTTCGCAAGTTCTGTAAAACGTTTCGTCGAAAAACGATTCTTTACGGGGGTTGTGCACAAAATTTCGAAACTTGCCTAACTTTAAGGCTCAAACTTTCTACGTACGCCCACACGTACATACTCTGGAAATACGGGGTATAACAGCTACCACCCCAAACACTCACGGGTGTAGTTACCTCGAAAGGTTCTTATGGATTCAGGCTCTACTCCTTTACACTTGGTTTCTATCTTTCTTACTGGTCGTACTCTTTCCGTACTTCCAACTCATACTAGCATACATACATAACTTCCATACCGATTCTGGCCTCTAATCTTTGGAGTCACTCTATAAAACAATATAAGGCCATTTCCGGCTTTCACGACCTGGTTCCGGTGGAACGCGTCCACGAACCCGTAGAACAATTAACTAGACTTGGGCCTTGCACTCTCGTGACCCTGTCACGTAGCGGAACTACTACCAACTGATCCCACTCTATTCCAGGCTATGGGGCGACCCGTAACAGGTCCTCACCCCGACCCGCCGTCGCACTTAACTCTTATTCTTGGTCTATAATAAATCTTTCTACCCGAGAAGACCTTGTACATCTAAGGTCTCAGCGGTCTTCAACATTCTTAGGCTCGCAATTTCCATGCTCCAAGCCTACCTTATCAGTCCCCCCGTAAACGGGTACAAGAACTTCTCATAATACCATAACCATGTTGTCTCGATCACAACAACTAGGGATGTCAATGGGGCGGGGGGAAGGGTACCCCATACCCGTACCCGCCACCTAAAACCCACCCCCATCCCCGCCCCACCACCCATCACGGATAGTAATTCCTCCACCCGCCTCCGCCCCACCTACCCCGGATGGGTACCCACTTACCCGGCGGGTACCCATCTAAATAAGTTGAATGAAACTGCATAGCAGAATTTTGTTTTTTTAGTAGTGAATCTCTAACATCTATGAACCTAGGTAGCTAGTTTAAAGATACTATGTAGTATCTTGAAGATATAGAGAGTATCTCATGATCAAAAGCTGATCCAAAAAATGTTGATTTCATTTGCATGAACTGATCATGATAACGCCCTGAAAAACACTTTTAGAATTACCTGTGAAATAGTATAACTATACGGGGAAGAAACACAAAAAAAAAGTTACGATTATTACTAAATCTTGATTGGAGGGAAGGAAAAATCGGACAACGTGGAGATTAAAGGCGATAATACAAAAGGTAAATATACAAAAGTATAAGATGGCATGAGCAAGTACTGAAATTCCACTGGTGTACATATTCCCGAACTCGCAGAATCTTGTTCTTGAAGGCAACTGGAATAGCAGCCCCGGTGACAATAATATGAATAATTCCATCGTTATTATCGATGGCGCCCAATCTGTTCCCATTTTTTATGCAACACTTCGTCTTGCTATACTTTATATCTCTACTTGTTTGGTACTTTGTAAATAAGTGGTATAGAGGAGATTTTTGTAAGGCAAATATAGTGAGTTTTACTTACTGGAGAAGGAGAAAGGATGCTAAACTTGAGAGTGAAATGCACGTAAGGTATTAAAAAGGAAGAAAGCGAAGTGCAGGCGGTGCAGTGCAGTGCGGGTAGCGTGGCGGGGCGGGTACGGTGCGGGTCTTATATGAAATCCACCTCCGCCCCACTACCCATGACGGGTAGCACTTTTGATACCCATACCCTCCCCACCATCCACCAAACCATCCTCCATACCCGCCCCAACTGGAGCGGGTGTGGGGCGGTACCCGCATTTACCCTCCCCACTGATATCCCTAACAACAACCATTACTTACTCTATACGGACCTCATCCGTACAATTCTCTTAAGCCTACCACGTAGCTTAATATATTAACATGGTATTCCATTAAGTTTCTTAACATGTCTTCTTAAGGGTTCACTGCCCTATCAGACAGCTCATCCTTTCCCAATTATCTCAAAATAAAACACAAGACCTTGGCGAGAATTCATTAACTGTTCCATACCTTCCCGGTATCTAGTTAGTCTTTACCAACTCTTGGTAATCTAAAATCATTCCAGGAAACACGCGTCTGACCATCATACATAATGTTACACCCCGTAGTTCCAGGGTATGTATATGAGGATGTACGTACGAGAATACGACAGTGGAAAGAAAGAAAGATGTGATTTTTCGACGGAAAAGTTTCCGGATTTTGGGAAGGAAAAAGGTTCGTTAATGGGAATTAGATTCCCAGATTTGGTATTTGGGCTTCTTGGATTATATTAGAATTATGAGATTTTATTTTCGGAAATGGTCACGTGGGACCCACGGGAGAAATTTACGGTTTTGTGGGGCCCACTTTGTTTTTGAGATTTTCGGTATTTTGGATATTTTCGGAAGACGAAATATTTTGGACGAGTAGGGAGGCGACACGTGTCACCCCCATGTGGCACCTTGGCCAAAATGGTGGGACAAGTGGCAGGCCGAAATGACCATCACACTTGGCTTCCATTTTCGTTGGCCATGTGGTGTGGTGGGACCCACACACACATGGCCCAATCTTGACCACACACTTGCATTGATCATGACCCTTGAATTCTCTATAAATACCCCCTTTGTGCAAGACATAATTTCATCCCTCACTTAAGTCTTCCAAGGCAAAAATATCCCCTCCCCTTTGTGGTGTTCTCGTCTCCCCCCACTTTGTGTAGAAATACTTCAAGTATTTTAGTATAATCCCAAATACCTTAGCCTAGTATCTCTAGTTGTATTCCAAAGTTATTTCAATACTAGGAGCCCGGAAATACCACTTTATTCCAATAGTCGCAAATGAAACCCTAGAAAAATCTTCATAGCTTGGTTGAAGTGTTAAGAGAAGTTGTTTAGAAACTTCTAAGGGTCGCTTGGAGCGGGTTGGAGCGTAGGAATTGGAGCTAAACGTTGCTCAGGATCGACTTATAATCTTGGATAATTTTGGGCTTATCGAGGTAATGATCTATGTCCCCCTATTGTAATTGGATATTACATATTGTAGTAGTTTAGAATTGAGTATAAGGTATATTGGAAGAATGATTATAAAGGATTGAACTGTATCTACATTGAATTTGTATTCTGATGAACTTGTGTAGTCTTATTGTGAAGCAGACTTGAACCCGTCCGGTTAGACGTGTAATCCCCGTGGAGTTGTTGGCTTGGTAGCAGGCCTTGTTAGGGGAGGTTATTTATGTGATTGCGGGAGAGTCTGCCAGAATTTTCCGTAGAATAAGGAACTGTTTACTTAGAATATGCTACGAAGAGAACTAGAAGTTGATAGATGTATTGTGAATATTATAGGTGGATCTTCTACGCGCGGCATACTCTACTTGGCTTGTGGATTAAGACGAAGAGGTATGTGATTCTTCCTATACTCTTGAGCATGATTATTGTGAACTATATAGTACGGTAGACGTACGTGTGTGAAATGAATATTGTTTGTTTAAAACATAAAGTGTTATAATGGCTTTATGGGAAGTTAGTTATAACGACTTTATGTGGATAAAAGAAAGATTTGATTTTGAAAGCAAAACGACTTGATTTCGGAAAAAGAGAAGTAACTTGATTTAAGTATAGGTTACTTGTTTTGAAAAGAGTAAGTTACTTGGGTTTTAAAGAGTATACTTGATATTGTTTTAGAAGAAAAGCACTTGGTTTTAAAGGTATAGAGTACTTGATTTTAAAAGTCTTGTAAAGATTTTTACAAAGGTGAAGTAATTTGGTTTGAAAAGAAAAAGTGTTTTGATACTACGAGTATTAGTATCGTGTGGCTTTTACGTAAAAAGAGGTCTTTTTGAAAGAAGGAAAGTATGTAGTATTTTGGGGTTGAAACCCGGATTGTTGACATAAAATGAAAGTACGTTGAACTTGCCTATGCTTGTTGTGATAGCCTTGTTGTGCAAGTGTTTTGATTCTGTGCTACCGTGTCTCTCGGGGAGGGCCGGCTATCTGATTGATTGTTTGGACATACTGACACGTTGGATGGTCCACGAGTATGCGTCCACTTTGAGTATTATCTGGTTATTTCTTTTGGACATACCGACCGCGTTGGATGGTCCACGAGTATCGTCCACTTTGAGTATTATCTTGTTATTTCCTTTGGACATACCGACACGATGGATGGTCCACGGGTATCGTCGATGGGATAGTTTCATGGCCATGCTTATACCGAGGTAAGATCTTGGGGTATGCGGTCATTGTGAGGATTATGTTATTTGTCCATGGACCGCTAATCCATGAAGCTTGCGCGGTGACGGCGATCACGGGCTTGATTTGTACATGTGGTTCTGAGCACTTTAGATACTTGTCTGGTCATTTCGTGTATCGGCGGGCTCGGTAGATAGCTTAAGATACTTGCCACGGTCATATCTCGTGAGGCGATGCGCTATGGTACGTTAGCTTAAGATACTTGCCTCGTCCAGTTGCGTGGCTGGTTTGGATCTGGTAGTTGGCTTCCGTACTTTGCCCGTGAAGTTTTATGACTAGCCTTCAGACTGGTAGTTGGCTATTCTACTTGGCGTCGATTTGATAGCGACGCAGGGTCTAGTGTTCAGGTTCACATATGGGTGTTGTTTTACATCATGTACTGCCGGCAGTGAGGAATGAGTTCCACGGGCATGATTGATATTGTGGGCGTGAGACCCATAGTTATGTGTGAGTGATGATTTTGAGGACATGCGTCCCCTACTAGACATAACTGTTTACTTATTGCGAAATGGTTTTATAAAATGATGAAATGTGATTTCATTACAGTATTTTCAGTTTCACATACTTGGTACTGTTATCTTGACCTCGCCCGAAGTGCGTTCATGCCGCAGGTAGAGTTACACCAGTTGTTGATCCTCGCTCATAGGATCGCAGTTCAGCGTTTGGGAAGCTCCGTTTCTCTGGAGGCTTATCTTTTGGTATAGTCCCCTGTCATTGTAGGTACTTGTACATTCAGGGGTATGGCGGGGCCCTGTCCCGTCATAGTTGTTGTTACATTCTTAGAAGTGCAGTAATCTTTGTTGTGGCGGGGTTGTAAAGGATTTTAACTGTTCGGTTATATGTATATACATGAAGGTAACCGTTTTGGTTAGCCTGTTTTCTTATGTTGTCTCTTGTTTCCTGTTTAAATTTTAATTTCCGCTGATTTTCTCTGATGTTGTTATCACTAGGGTGCCCGGGGTAAGGCACCAGTTGCGGGCCCGAGATCGGGTCGTGACACATAACTCCGTATAGATGTATGTCACAATACCAACTATACTATAATCATTACCAACCTGGATACGCAATGATCCATAGTCGCTTCGGGTCATCTTGCCTTTCTCGTAGCTGCAATCAACATAACTCGTTAGGGAGAGACGACCCTAACGACATAGCTCTATCGCACGATCTCAGAGTTAGAAGAATGGAAACCAATCCTAAATGTCCTGCAGCCTCCTGATTATAGATGTGGTGCACAACACACCGATAATCAAGACTCTACTAGACACGATGCGTAGACACTTTCAGAGGACTAAGCGCTCCGATACCACTTTTGTCACGACCGACCGGGCGCGGTGCCTACACAGGCACCCTTCAACTCATACAACATAATAAACTGCGGAAGATAAATAACAATTTTTTTTTAAACCAAGGCCAAGCCGATAAGGCTGCCATAACATAAAAATTACAGAAAGTCTACACTGTTTAACAATGTAAAAACAACTCTAGCGGTCGTACGGATGAATCTGGACCTCTAAGATTTGAACAAATACTATGACGGGACAAGGCCCCGCCGTACCCCTGAATATACATAGCCATGACAACTCCGGAACATTGGAGCCATCTCGAAATGCTGAACCAGGATCCTAAGCTCGCGGATCCACAACTGTGTACCTAAACCTGCGGACATGAACGCAGCCCCGAGGATCGATCTAACAGTGCAGAATATGGAGCAAATAAAAATCTGATAAATAGATCATAAGCGTACAAAGAATGATAGGGCAAGTATAAAAGTACATACGAGATCCTGTCGTGTCATTACCACTTATGAACTTAATTGCACATCATTATCTTTTCCATTCCATTAAGAGTTATAGCCATATCTTACGTACATACTTAGGAGAAGTCATTAAGTTCATTACCATCTAACTTACTTATCTTTCATAACATAATCCGACCCTTTATGGAGGGACGCATATACTACCCGGCCCAAACTGGGACGCGATCAAGTCACACAAATATCAAAGCGTGCGTGGAATCCCCATCACCGCAAGCGGTATAAGTGTAAATATAACCATGTGGCGCGTGGCATCCCACCTCACCGTCGGCGTACACAACACACGTATATATATATAACGCGCGCATGCTGTCACGACCGATCCGGGCCGTGGTCGTGCCTACCGCACCCTAGTGATACAACATCGAGAAAATCAGCGGAAATAAAAACTTAAAAATGAAACAAGATATATGATAAAACAGGATAACCAAAGCGGTCACCTTCGATAATATATATACAAATCTTTCAAACCGAGCAGTTTAATCCTTTTTACAAACCACCGCCACAGTACTACAGGACCTCTAAGAGTTTTTATACAACATGACGGGACGGGGCCCATATACCACGAATGTACAAGTACCTACGATGTGACTATACGAAAAGATAAGCCTCGGAGAAACGAAGCTTCCCGATATCTTTGGCGTGATCCTATGGCGAGGATCAACGATCGGTGTACCTCTACTGCGGCATGAGCGCGGCCCGAAGGAGGTCGATCTGGCGGTACCAAGTATGTGGCCCGAAAATCAGTAAATGAAATCATATAGCGATCATGTAAGTCGTGGGACTCACGCCTCAGTCATCACTCGATTATAACTATGGGTCTCACGCCCTCAACATCAATCATGCCCGTGGAATACCTTCCTCACTGCCGGCAGTCTATGATATAATAACACCAAGGAGTACATATGAACACCAAGTCCTACCTGAGTCATAAAAACCGTACGGGGCAAGTACGAAGGCTAACTACCAGATACCAGAGCCATACTAACAATACTATACAACCAACCACGGGCGTCACGGGCAAGTCTGGCCGACTACGGATACCAAGGCGGTGTCACGTGGTGGCCGGGCAAGTCGAGGCTAACTACGGATACCAAGGCGTATCACGAGACTCCACCACGGCGTCACGGGCAAGTCTGGCCGACTACGGATACCGGCCGTGTCACGTGGTGACCGGCAATCTGAGGGCTAACTACCAGATACCAAGGTCGTATCACGAGACTTCGCCACTAAACTGAATGGGGCAAGTGCGAGGGCTAACTACCAGGTACCAAGGCCGAATCACGAGACTCTTCCACGAAGCTGATACGGGGCAAGTACGAAAGCCGACTACCAGATACCAAAGTCGTGTCACGTGGTGGCCGGGGCAAATCTGAGGGCTAACTACGGATACGAGTCGTATCACGAGACTTCGCCACTAAACCGAACGGGCAAGTGCGAGGGCTAACTACAGTACCAAGGCGAATCGACCACGAGGCGGGGCAAGTCTGAAAGCCGACCACGGATACCAATCCGAATCGGTAAGAAACCTCATGGAGAGCTAGTCCATGGAATAACACTATCAACGGAGGCGTGCGTGGAATTCTCCGTCGCTGCATGCGTCCAAGTAATATCATAACAAATCAGCCGCCCTCCATTGAGAGACGGCGGTATAGAAATACAATACTAGCACGACAAGGCTATCACACACAAACATACACAACTCAAGGTACTTTCGTTTTATGCCAAAGTCCGTGTTTTAACCCCAAAGTACTACGTCGTTAAATTCTTTTAAAAGATCCATTTCTTTTACAAAGGTCACCCGATGCCGTATTATAAAAGTAGAGTGACTAACATTTTTAAGTAAACCAAAACAACTTCCATACTTTCCTTTTTAAACCACATTAAGACAATACCATGCCTTCCTTTTAGACCAAAACACTTCTCCTTTTTTAAAGTCAAGCTATCACTTTAAAACCAATGATAAAACCATTCTTTTGTTTTCATAAAGTCTTTATAACTAACTTCCAATAAATATGTTATAACACTTTATGTTTTAAACCAAAAACTCATCAATTCCTCAAGTCATCTTTTCTTTTAGAAATCAAGTTCCTTACTTTGGAAATTTAAGAAAATCAATGCTTGTTTATACTGATTCTTATTAAAGCAGCCATGATCTAGGAACGGTAATACAATTTCGTCTTATCTAAGCTTCTATGCAGATGGAGGTTTCTACTGGTTTTAATTTAATAACTTATTCTTATTTCCGAAATCTGTAAAACATTATTCCTTTAAAAACCAGGTACTCATTACTCACGAATGAGGTTTCACACTTTAACAGACTTTAAATCAATTCAATTTAAGTCAACCGTTCCTTTTATCACTCTTAAGTCGTTATACCTAACTTCCCATAAAGCTAGTATAACTTAAGCTTTCAAAACCAAGTATTACTCTTCTTTCAAAAACGGTTCTTAAATCTTTTGAAATACTTCAAGATTCTTATTATTCAGGCTTAAGTCAAAAGACATTGCCGTAAAACTACGTTCAGTTAACACACGTACGTCTACCGTACTATATATATATTCTTTTAAAATATCATGCTCAAGAGTATAGGAAGAATCACATACCTCGCGACGATTTATCGACTATTAGCAAATAGCTCCAAAGTATTGTAATCCTGCTAGCCTTTTCCACCCTTCGAGTAGAATATGCTACTCGCAGTACTTCAACCTATATCGGTCATATAAGTCTATCAATGTCTAGACTATTCTGTAAAATATTTCTAGATACAGATTCCTTTATTCTACGGAAAATTGGGCAGCACTTCCCTACCCGCCAACTACACAAGTCTACTGTAAATCTGATCCTATGCGTCTAATTTAATCTTCTTCTTTTATATTCTTCTGATGTGATTTCAGTTCAATTATTTTCTGTAATATCCTTTAATGAATCTTATATTCATTTCTATACTACTACAGTATGTAATTTCCAATTACAATAGAAGGACAGGAGTATTTACCTCGGTAAGCCCAAAATTATCCAAGATTTAATGTCGATCCCGAGCAACGTTTAGCTCTACTGCAGGCGCTCAACCCGTTCCAAACAACCCTTAGAAGTTCTACACAACTTCTTCTTAATACTTCAACTCGCTATGAAGATTTCCTTAGGGTTTCGTTTAGTGGCTAAAGGAAGTATAATAGTATTTCTGGGCTTTTAGCATAAGGGTAACCTCGGAATACTACAAGGTATTTGGGCCAAGGTATTTTGGAATAGCAACAATACTTGGAGAGTATTTTTCTACCAAGGGGGGGGTGTATTCTGAAAAACAACTCAAAGGGGGTTGGTTTGGCCAAGGCTCACAAGGGGAGGGTGCTCTTGGGCGAGCTTTGCTAAGAGGGGAGGGATTTTTGCTTTGAAATTTCACAAGTGTGGATGAAGAAATCCTTCAACTTAGGGGGGTATTTATAGGACTTTCAAGGGCTAGGATTAAGACAAGTGGTGGGCAAGTGTAGGGTGAGGATTTGGACATGTGTGTGTGGGTCCCACTTGCTCATCAACTACACAAAATATCCTACCTACTCTTTGACTACAAAAAACGCCAAGAAGGGCCCTTGAATTCGTCCACTTGAGGATGACACTTGTCACCCTCTCGTTGGTCCAAAATATTTCATCTCTCGGAAAAATCCGCAAAAATTATAAATGACATAGCCGTATTTTTCCCTTCGCAAAGTCCGGAAAACGTTTCATCGGAAAACGACTCTTTTCGCTAGTTGTGCACAAATTTCGCCACTTTGCCTACTTAAGGCTTAAACTTTTGTACGTACGCCCTCACGTACATACTCTGGAAATCTGAGGTATAACATTCTCCTCCTTAGAAACATTCGTCGAATGTTCCTTCTCAAGACAGATAACGATAAAGTTCCTCATAACAGTTGCGATGCCACACTGGCCACCAAATAACACATACGCAAATACTTATCCCAAGTCAACGAGGAATCACCTCTAGCATTACAAAAGATTCCACCGGTCTAAAAGATATCCCTTTGCACTTTTCTTCACAAAAGTAATGATCATTTCTATTCTCTCGACATGTTCACTTCTTTCCGTACTCGACGTACTTGTCTCGAACACGTGCACTCTACTAGGATACGTACCATACTTGATCATCGCTTGTTCCAAAACTTTGGAGTCACCACCTCCAAACTTGGTCATCTTACTAGCCTCGCTCTCTTTTAAGGCCATTCCCGGCCTTCACGATCCGATTCTGGTCGAACATATCCACGAACTCATACGATGGTCATCTAAACTTGGGCCTAGCACCTTCGTGACCCTACCACCTGGCGGGACCACCTCGAACTGACCCCACCACACTACAGGCCGCAGGTTGACCCGCGATCGGTACTCAACCCGACCCGCTATCGCGCCAAACACTTGTTCTCCTGATCCGGAACAATCTTACCTATTCAAGTCCTGAAGGCTACCACTTTCATTTTACACAACCCATGGAATTATTCCACAATACATTTATACGCATACCAAGTATTTGACAAAGACTAACCGTAAAATCTTTTATTCAAGCCGGCCTTACATCTAAGGTCTCAACGTGTAATATTCTAAGGTTCATACCTTCCCTGTCCCCATACTTATTCTTTCAACTAACCATGTCTCTAAACCAAAATATACACAATGCTATTTGTACATAGTACTCAACATATAATCATCGCATCACGCATGCTAAACTCTAGAGGGTTAAGGATATACCTGAAACGATAGGCGGTTCAAAGGACCGCTAAGCGGAACTTATCGCGACCTCTGCCGTGGCTGCTGTATGAGCATCCCGCCTAGCTATGGAAGGTGAAGAACCATGGCCCGATCTCGTAACTGTGCTATCCTACCGTGCTACCACAGTCGGACGATCTCTCGCCAAATGGCCTGTTGGCGCAAGCATAACAATCTCCCAAATTAGTACGACATTCTCCTTATGAAGTTTTCCACTGGCGGCCACTGAGACAAGGGTGACCTTATCTGGAGAGCATTCTACTCCCGAAAACACGAAACACAGGAGCCCCGACTGCTCTCGAATATCCCAACGTCCAAGGCGTGGAGGACCACTCTGTCTTGGCGGAGTACATGCTAACTTTCTTCTTTGAGGCGGTCCGCCTCGAAAGTTATCGAAGGACCCTGCTGTTCTGGCCCTCTTCTGCTGATCTTGGTCATTCCGTCGACCTCTCCGCTCCTCACACCCAAGTGCATAAGCCTGCATGCGGGCAATGTCCATGCCCGGCTGAAGAGCTACACCCGCGCAACTCTCTGCCAAATAATCGTCGAGCCCTGTGACATAGCGGTGCACTCTGTCCTCTATACTGGCTACTAACGCGGGGACATACCGAGCCAATGAGTCGAACTCCACATTGTACTCACGAACCGTACGCCCGCTCTGCCTCAACACCAAAAATATGTCGGCCCGAGCCCTCCTCGTCTGTGGAGGCAAGAAATGTGCAAGAAATGCCTCCGAGAACTCGTCCCAAATAGCTGGAGGCGCATGCTCCCCCCGGGACAGCTCCCACGAATCAAACGGATCATTGCAGATCACGCGGCGATGTGAACCTAAGACCACCGACTCGGTCTCGAAGCCTTGATCACTCTCGGTCCGTCAGAATGTCGATGAACTCCTGCGGATCATCTTGTGCCTCGATCCATAAAACACGGCGGCTGCAACTCGAGAAAAGTCCCGATCTCAAACTATCCGCTCTCGGGTGAACTACGGGTACTCTGCAGTGCGAGAATCATTGCATCCGGCTTATCGCCGTGCCTTGCCACTATCACGGCCAATAATCGGGCCATCTCGCATACCCGTCTCTTCGCTCCAGTGTGGGGCTGGAGGCTCAGTCTTGTGGTCTCGGCAGCCCATCGCTGCGGCTCTAAACTCTGCGAGGTGGCGTGTCGCAAAACTCGCCGTCAAGCACTATCTCGAGTAATGGCGGGCTGCGCCCCGTACTCCTGTATCCTACCAGCGGTTTCCTCGCCTTGCCCATCAGGCGGGTTGCCTGCGGCGAGGCATAAGCGGTAAAACGAAATGCGTCGGAGGGTCCAACTTATAACACGGCTACAGGCACGATCTCGGAATGAGAAGAATGGAAACCAATCCTAAATGTCCTGCGGACTCGATTATAGATGTGGTGCCTGACACCGATAATCAAGACTACCTAGACACGGTCAGTAGACACTTTCCGAGGATTAAGCGCTCTGATACCACTTTTGTCACGACCGATCCGGGCGTGGATCGTGCCTACCGGGAACCCTAGTGATACAACATCGAGAAAATCGTGAAATAAAAACTTAAAAATGAAACAAGATATATGATAAACAGGATAACCAAAACGGTCACCTTCGATAATATATATACAAATCTTCCAAACCGAACAGTTTAATCCTTTTTACAAACCCTGCCCACAGTACTACAGACCTCTAAGAGTTTTTATACAACATGCGGGGAGGCCCGCCATACCAGAATGTACAAGTACCTCAGTGATGAGGACCATACCAAAAGATAAGCCTCCGAGAAACGGAGCTTCCCGATATCTTTGGCGTGATCCTATGGCGAGGATCAACGGCGGTGTACCTCTACTGCGGCATGAACGCGGCTTCGAAGAGTCGATCTGGCAGTACCAAGTATGTGGCCGAAAATCACGTAAATGAAATCATAGTAGTCTATATAAAGCGGGAGACATGTATGATAACCAAACTACGATCCTGATAAATAGCGATCATGTAAGTCGTGGACTCACGCCTCCAAGTCATCACTCAATTATAACTATGGGTCTCACGCCTCAACATCAATCATGCGTGGAATACCTTCCTCACCGGCGATGCATGATATAATAACACCAGAGTACATATGAACACCAAGTCCTACGAGTCATAAAAACCGTGCGGGCAAGTACGAAGGCTAACTACCGGATACGAGCCATACTAACAATACTATACAACCAACCACGGGCGTCACGGGGCAAGTCTGGCCGACTACGGATACCAAGGCGTGTCACGTGGTGACCGGGGGCAATCTGAGGCTAACTACCGATACCAAGGCGTATCACGATATTCGCCACGAAGGCGTCACGGGGCAAATCTGGCCGACTACGGATACGAGCGTGTCACGTGCTGGCCGGGGCAAGTACGAGGCTAACTACGGATACCAAGCGTATCACGAGACTTCGCCACTAAACCGAGCGGGGCAAGTCGAGGGCTAACTACTGTACCAAGGCGAATCACGAGACTCGCCACGAAGGCGTCACGAGGCAAGTACAGCCGACTACGGATACCAAGGCGTGTCACGTGGTGGCCGGGGCAAGTCTGAGGGCTAACTACGGATACCAAGGCGTATCCGAGACTTCGCCACTAAACCGAGCAGGGGCAAGTGCGAGGGCTAACTACCAGGTACCAAGGCCGAATCAGCCACGAGACGGGGCAAGTATGAAAGCCGACCACCAGATACCAAGGCTGAATCAGTAAGAAACCTCATGGAGAGCTAGTCCATAGAATAACACTATCAGCGGGAGGCGTGCGTGGAATTCTCGTCCGCTGCGTGCGTCGAGTAATATCATAACAAATCAGTCGGCCCTCCATTGAGAGACGCGGCGGTATAGAAATACAATACTAGCACGACAAGGCTATCACACGCAAACATACACAACTCAAGGTACTTTCATTTTATGCCAAAGTCCAGGTTTTAACCCCAAAGTACTACGTACGTTAAATTCTTTTTAAAAGATCCATTTCTTTTACAAAGGTCACCCGATGCCCGTATTATAAAAGTAGAGTGACTAACATTTTTAAGTAAACCAAAACAACTTCCATACTTTCCTTTTTAAACCACATTAAGACAATACCATGCCTTCTTTTTAGACCAAAACACTTCTCCTTTTTTAAAGTCAAGTTATCACTTTAAAACCAATGATAAAACCATTCTTTTGTTTTCATAAAGTCGTTATAACTAACTTCCCATAAAGCTGTTATAACACTTTATGTTTTAAACCAAAAACTCATCAATTCCTCAAGTCATCTTTTCTTTTAGAAATCAAGTTCCTTACTTTGGAAATTTAAGAAAATCAATGCTTGTTTATACTGATTCTTATTAAAGCAGCCATGATCTAGGAACTGTAATACAATTTCGTCTTATCTAAGCTTCTATGCAGATGGAGGTTTCTACTGGTTTTAATATAATAACTTATTCTTATTTCCTAAATCTGTAAAACATTATTCATTTAAAAACCATGTACTCATTACTCACGATTGAGGTTTCACACTTTATGGACTTTAAATCAATTCAATTTAAGTCAACCGTTCCTTTTATCACTCTTAAGTCGTTATACCTAACTTCCCATAAAGCTAGTATAACTTAAGCTTTCAAAACCAAGTATTACTCTTCTTTCAAAAACGGTTCTTAAATCTTTTGAAATACTTCAAGATTCTTATTATTCAGGCTTAAGTCAAAAGACATTGCCGTAAAACTACGTTCAGTTAACACACGTACGTCTACCGTACTATATATATATTCTTTTAAAATATCATGCTCAAGAGTATAGGAAGAATCACATACCTCGCGACGATTTATCGACTATTAGCAAATAGCTCCAAAGTATTGTAATCCTGCTAGCCTTTTCCACCCTTCGAGTAGAATATGCTACTCGCAGTACTTCAACCTATATCGGTCATATAAGTCTATCAATGTCTAGACTATTCTGTAAAATATTTCTAGATACAGATTCCTTTATTCTACGGAAAATTGGGCAGCACTTCCCTACCCGCCAACTACACAAGTCTACTGTAAATACAGTCCTATGTACGTACAGTTTAATCTTCTTCTTTTATATTCTTCTGATGTGATTTCAGTTCAATTCTTTTCTGTAATATCCTTCTATGAATCTTATATTCATTTCTATACTACTACAATATGTAATTTCCAATTACAATAGAAGGACATGAGTATTTACCTCGGTAAGCCCAAAATTATCAAAGATTTAATGTCGATCCTGAGCAACGTTTAGCTCCTACTCTGGGCGCTTCAACCCGCTCCAAACAACCCTTAGAAGTTCTACACAACTTCTTCTTAATACTTCAACTCGCTATGAAGATTTCCTTAGGGTTTCGTTTAGTGGCTAAAGGAAGTATAATAGTATTTCTGGGCTTTTAGCATAAGGGTAACCTCGGAATACTACAAGGTATTTGGGCCAAGGTATTTTGGAATAGCAACAATACTTGGAGAGTATTTTTCTACCAAGGGGGGGGTGTATTTACGAAAAACAACTCAAAGGGGTTGGTTTGGCCAAGGCTCACAAGGGGAGGGTGCTCTGGGACGAGAGCTTTGCTAAGAGGGGAGGGATTTTTGCTTTGAAATTTCACAAGTGTGGATGAAGAAATCCTTCAACTTAGGGGGGGTATTTATAGGACTTTCAAGGGCTATGATTAAGACAAGTGGTGGGCAAGTGTAGGGTGAGGATTTGGACATGTGTGTGGGTCCCACTTGCTCATCAACTACACAAAATATCCTACCTACTCTTTGACTACAAAAAACGCCAAGAAGGGCCCTTGAATTCGTCCACTTGAGGGTGACACTTGTCACCCTCTCGTTGGTCCAAAATATTTTATCTCTCGAAAAAATCCGCAAAAATTATAAATGACATAGCCGTATTTTTCCCTTCGCAAAGTCCGAAAAACGTTTCGTCGGAAAACGACTCTTTTCGCTAGTTGTGCACAAATTTCGCCACTTTGCCTACTTAAGGCTTAAACTTTTGTACGTACGCCCTCACATACATACTCTGGAAATACGGGGTATAACAATGCCCCGGAATCCCTCATCGTATAAGCATGGCCATAACGTGCTCGGCATCCCTCATCGTAGGTGCATGTCTTCATAGGGAGCTAGCCCATGGAGTAATATTATAACATGCTCCCGGAATCCCTCATCGTGGGTACATGTCTTCATGGGGAGCTAGCCCATAGAGTAATAGTCATACATAGCATGGTCGCATGCCCCGGAATTCCTCATCGTATAAGCATGGCCATGGGTAATAAAACAAATCCGGGAATCTAACCCGCCTCCTGGTCACATGCCCCGGAATCCCACATCGTATAAGCATGTCCAAGGATCAATCATAATGGAAGCATACCCGTGGAATCCCACATCAGCTGTCGATGCGTCAAGTAAACTTACAACAAGACATACCCTCCAGTGATAGTCACGACAACGTAAACATATAATACTTGCACTCAAAGCTATCACAAGAAAACATAGGCAAGTTCATTAAACCTTTAGACTTCCATTTTTATAAACTCATGGCACTTTCGTTTCACACATAAAAATCCGGGAATTTAACCCAAAGTACTACGTGCTTACATTCTTTTCAAAAGACTCCTTTTCATATAAAACCCCAAGATACTAACACCCGTAGTATCAAGGCTTGTTTACATTTTACATAAGTCACTACACTTTTAGAAATACATTTTTCGGCTTCTAAATCAAGTGACTTCTTTCCTTAAAACTTAAGCAATTGATGCTTTTAAATGCATTTGCCTTTCTTTATTTCAAAACATTTATCATTACTTAGAGTAAACCACTCTTAACTTTCCATAAAGCTATTATAACCCACTTCCCATAAAGTCGTTATACTAACTTTATACTTTAGGCAAATACATTCTTTTTATAACCAAGAGACTTATACTTTCAAAATACTTCAAGTCTCTTATCTTTTAGAATCAAGTTTCGTAGTTCATAGTCTTAACACTTCATAACGTAAACTCTTTAATTAAGCAACATATGCCTTATATGTGTGAATAGGTTATACTTGTTTATACTGATCTCATTAAAGCAGTCATGATCTAGAAAATGTAATACAATTTTGTCTTATCTTAGCTTCTATGCATATGGAGAATTCTACTTGTTTTAATATAATTTATCGTCATTACATTTTCCTTTATTAACGCTGCAATGGCTTGTTCGATACTTATTCTCATTCGTGCCGTAAATTAGCCAAGTCAACTTGGCTCCAAATACCTCCTAACGACTCTTACCAACATCCCCCATAAGACTTGGTAAGAACTTAGGATAACTCTGACATAACCTTTACCTATAGTAAATCAACATACATACTTCTTAACTTCTAAGAGTAGAAGGAATCATGAACTAATACCACATGTATATTCCATACATAGAATCATGTCAAAGGAAGGAAGAGGTTCACATACCTCGCGACGATTATCGACAAATAGCAAAATGCTCCAAAGTACTTCAACCTTGATAGCTATTCCATCCTTCAAGTAGAATACGCTATACTTAGTACTTCAACCTATAATGGCCATAATACGTCCATTAACCTCTAGCTTCAAACGTAGAATATTCTAAGTGCAAAGTCACTAAATTCTACGGAAAATCGGACAGCACTTCATTTGTGTCTACATACTTTGCCACCTTTTTCAAGGCCGAATACAATAACCAAACACGCCACATTTAAGGCCCAACATACCAACCAATCAAAGGGGATTACACGCCTTACAATACGTGTAAAATTCCGCCCCACAATTCATACCAAGTAGTTTAATACTCAAAGCCATTCTCGGCTAACAATATAACAACACAAGTCCTTTCCAATTCTTTTTCAATCCAACTTCTTAGGTCTAACATGTTATATAGTCATAAACAACTTAACAATTATAATCACCTTAATCAACTCTTTAGATAACATGCGACGACTAAACTAGTAACTAAATTGAATTACAAACTTAAAGGATAAATCATGCAACTTTCGGATTCCATCCAAATATTCCATAACACATATCATTCTTCATAATATAATCCACATGATCATTTCTAACTACTACAACATGAAATCTTGAATTATAATAGCAAGACGGAGATTATTACCTCCTAAAGCTCAAAATGATCCAAAACCCTAAGTCGATCCTTAGCAACTCCAACTCCTTTTCTTGACGTTCCAATCCGCTATTTGCAACCCTTAGAAGCTTGTGAAAAACTCCTCTTCTATTTCCAACTTCAAAGTTGAAGAACACCTTGGATTTCCGCCTTGCGACTAACGTAAAAATGCGGTTTTTCCGAAATCTTTCTATTGAGATATCCTTACAATACCCTTAGGGACCTTGGGTTAAAGTCTTGTGAATAATGGATCATAATTGCAAAATTTTCTTGTTCACAAAGGCTCAAAGCCGAGAGCAATGTTCCAAGAACAAGTGTTCTTCAATTTTTTCTAAGTGTAAAATAGCCTTGTCTTGCTACTAGTATGTTTATATATGTCACGACCCGATCCGGGGTCCGTGACTGGTGCCTTACCCGGGAACCCAAGTAGTCATTCATCAGAGAAAATCAGCGGAACATAAAACATAAATATGAAACAAGAGAAATGATAAACAAACAGGCCAACCAAAACAGTTGCCTTTTGTACATATATATAAAAACCCGAACAGTTTAATCCTTTTTACAACCACGCTAAGCATTTACATGACCTCTAAGAATGAAATGACAACTATGGCGGGACAGGGCCCCGCCATACCCCTGAATGTACAAGAACTTACAGACTCAGTGTAACATACCAAAAGATAAGCCTCCGAAGAAACGGGGCTTCCCAACACGCTGCACTTTGATCCTATGAGCGAGGATCTACAACCGATGTACTTCTACCTGCGGCATGACGCGGCCCGAAGAGGTCGATAACAGGTACCAAGTATGTGAAACTGTAAAATACTGTAAATGAAATCATAATAGTCTTATATAAAGCAGGAGACATGTATGATAACCAAACTACAGTTCACAACATAAAAGCAGTCATGTCAAGCCAGGGACTCACGCCCTCAAGTCATCCCTCATGCCCGTGGAACTCCTTCCTCACTGCCGGCAGTC
Organism: Przewalskia tangutica; assembly: GCA_029844215.1. Lineage (NCBI taxonomy): Eukaryota > Viridiplantae > Streptophyta > Magnoliopsida > Solanales > Solanaceae > Przewalskia > Przewalskia tangutica. The sequence continues at coordinate 97,657,903 of CM056729.1, forward strand.
TAGGTATAAATCGTGTGGAATACGTGTCCCGGCCCATCCCGTAGGACTCGGTAAAGAATCATGTGGAATACGTGTCCCGGCCCATCCCATGGGACTCGGTAGAGAATCAGATGAAATACGTGTCCCGGCCCATCTCGTGGGACTCGGTGAATAATCAGATGAAATACGTGTCCCGGCCCATCTCGTGGGACTCGGTGAATAATCAGATGAAATACGTGTCCCGGCCCATCTCGTGGGACTCGGTGAAGAATCGTTCATAACAAATCAGCCGACCCGCAATCGAGAGACGCGGTGGTATGGAAATACAGTATTTGCACAACAAGGCTATCAAACACAAACATAGGCAAGTTACACACAACTCAAGTTTATTTTAGGCCAAAGTCCAGGTTCTGACCCCCAAGTATTACATACGTTAAATTCTTTTTAAAAGATCCATTTCTTTTATAAAGGTCACCCGATACCCGTAGTATAAAAATAGGGTGACTCACATTTTTAGGTAAACCCAAACACTTTCCTTTTCAACATCAAGTAACAACATTCTTTTCCCTAAGTTCAAGTTTGCCTAGTTTCATGTACTTAAGTCTCTTATTTTAGAAAGGTTTCATAGTTCATAGTTTTATTCACTTAAGAATATAATTCTCTTTTAAAACAATCTGAGAAACATACGCCTTATATGTGAGTAGGTTATTCTTGTTCATAATCAATCTTATTAAGCAGCCATGATCTAGGAAATGTAATATCATTTTGTCTCATCTTAGCTTCTATGCAGATGGAGGTTTCTACTGGTTTTAATAATACTTCATTAATCAGTACATTTCCTTTTATTAGCGCTGCAGTGGTTTGTCGATACTCATTCTGATTTCCGAAATCAGTAAAACATTATTCCTTTTAAAAACCACGTACTCATTACTCACGAATAAGGTTTCACACAAAATTCATATTAATTCATTTAAGTCAAGTCTCTTATCTTTTAAGATCAAGTCTCTTAACTTCTAAAATCAGTAAGCCATTCTCTTTACCTCTCTTAAGACGTTATACCTAACTTCCCATAAAACTAGTATAACTCTTATGTTTTCAAAACCAAGTATTACTCTTCTTTCAAAAAGGTTTCTTAACTCTTTTGAAACACTTCAAGTTTCTTATTATTCAGGCTTAAGTCAAAAGACATTGCCGTACAACTACGTTCAGTTAACACACGTACGTCTACCGTACTATATATATACTTTTAAAATAGTTCAAGATTCTTATTATTCAGGCTTAAGTCAAAAGACATTGCCACACGTCGTCTGTACCGCATATATATATTCCTTTAAAATACTTCATGCTCAAGAGTATAGGAAGAATCACATACCTCGCGACGATTATCGACTATAAGCAAAACGCTTCACGGCTATAACCCGGCTAGCCTTGTCCACCTTCCAAGTAGCACATGCTACTCGCAGAACATTCAACCAATAAAGGTTATCAGTCTACTGTAAATACAGTCCTATGTAAGTACAGTTTAATCTTCTACTTATATATTCTTCGGATGTGATTTCAGTTCAAGTCTTTACTGTAATATCCTTCTATTACAGTTCAAATCTCTTCTATGAATCTTAAATTCGTTTCTATACTACTACAGTATGTAATCTCCAATTACACTAGAAGGACAGTAGTATTTACCTCGATGAGCCCAAAAATTATCCAAGGTTAATGTCGATCCTGAGCGACGTTTAGCTCCTACTCCGGGCGCTCCACCCCGCTCCAAACAACCCTTAGAAGTTCTACGCAACTTCTACTTAACACTTCAACCGACTATGAAGGTTTTCCTTAGGGTTTCGTTTAGTGGCTAAAGGAAAGTATAATAGTATTTCCGGGCTCTACGTATAGAGGTAACTTTGGAAAGTACTACAAGGTATATGGGCTAAGGTATTTGGGCATTATAACAATACTTGGAGAGTATTTCTACCAAGAGGGGGGTGTATTTCTCGAAAACAACTAGGCTAGGGGGGGGTACCCCTCGGCTAGAACACTACTGAGGGGGCCCTCTGCCAAAGCTTCTCGAGGGGAGGGGAGGGGCTTGACGAACACAACTCTCAAAGGGGGAGGGATTTTTAGACTTGGAAAATGATTTTAGGATGAAGAAGTTCATCAACTTAGGGGGGTATTTATAGGTCAAGCAATGGCCAAGATCCATCCAAGTGTTAGGCAAGTGTAGGGATAGGATTTAACCATGTGTACCTTATCCATCTACCACACCAACTTGCACAAATATCCTACCAACTACAAGCCCCAATTCGTCCTCTTCACCGCCCACAATTCCTTCCAATGTGAGGGTGACACATGTCACCCTCCCGTTGGTCCAAAATGTTTCGTCTCTCGGAAAAATCCATAAAATTATAAATGACATAGCGGAATTTTCCTTCGCAAGTTTAGTAAAACGTTTCATCGAAAACGATTCTTTTGGCACTTGTGCCCAAATTTTCGAACCTTGCCAACTTTAAGGCTTAAATTTTTATACGACGCCTCACGTACATACTCGGAAATACGGGTATAACATTCTCCTCTCAGAAACATTCGTCGAATGTTCCTTCTCAAGACGGATAACGATAAAGTTCTTCTTAACTTAAACAAGTTTCCAATGCCACACGTAGCCACAAACATAACACACGCTCCTTCTTCCTTACTCGTCGTGCCTCTCCGAACACTTGAACTCTTCTAGTATCATTACCATACTACCAATGCTTTAGTTTCCAAAACTTTGGAGTCACCACTCCGAACTTGGTCATCTTACTAGCCTCAATCTCCTTAAGGCCATTCCCGGCCTTCACGATCCGCTTCTGGTCGAACATATCCATGAACTCATAAGATGGTCATCTAAACTTGGGCCTAGCACCCTCGTGACCCTACCACCTGGCGGGACCACCCAGTGACCCCACCGAAAGCCGCGGGTTGGCCCGCAACATGGCCCCAACCCGACCTACTTAACGCATCAAGCTCTTGTTTCCCGATCCGGAACAATCTTACCTATACAGGTCATGAAAGCTACCACTTCCATTTCACACTACCCATGGACTTATCCCACAACACATTATCAAAACCAAGTATTTCAACAAAGACTAACCGTAAAATCTTTTATTCAAGATGACCTTACATCTAAGGTCTCAACATGAAATATTCTAAGGTTCACACTTTCCATGCCCCCATACATATCCTTTCAACTAGCCATGCTTTCTAACTCATAACCAACATAACGCTATTCGTACATAGCACACAATAATAAGGTCATCATATCATGCATACAAATCTTTAGAGGGTTAAGGATATACCTGAATCTACCGCTCCACTCTAATCATAGGCCTGCCCTACAGGGCGCATAGCTGTAGAAGGCGATGAACACGCATCGACCGGTAGGGTGAGTCATTCTGCTCGCATCCTTCCTATTAGGGCGGTTTCGTCATATGGCCACGACGGCGCAGAAAAACAAGCACGATAAAAAGACGACATTCCGGGATGGCGTCGCCCGCATGTGCACACCGAGAAAACTGAACGATGGCTAGAACCCATGTATATCGTGAACGAAGCCACGGAGCCACGACCGGCTCGAATACCCGAACGTCAAGAGGCGCGGAGGACCACTGCATCGGGCGGAGGTACATAACTAGTCTGCTGCTGAGGCGGCCCACCTCGAAAGTTACCAAAGGACCCTGCTGTTCTGGCTCTCTTCGCTGATCTCGGTCATTCTGCCGACCTCTCCGTGCCTCACATCCTAGTGCATGAGCTTGCGCGGGCAATGTCCATGCCGGTGAAGAGCTACACCGTACAAGCCTCGCCAAGTAATCATCTAGCCCGGTGACGTAGCGGTGTACTCATCCTTCATATCGGCTACTACGGGAACATACCGAGCTAATGAGTCGAACTCCACATTGTACTCTCTAACCGTCCGCCCGCCCCGCCTCAACGCGTCAAAAATCGCCGGCCCGAGCCTCTCATCTCGTGGGGGCAAGAAATGTGCAACAAAGCCCTCGAGAACTCGTCCCAAACGGTGGAAGTGCATGCTCTCCCGGGACAGCTCCACGAATCAAACCCGATCATTGCGGTATCACGCAGCCTAATGCGAACCAATACCACCGACTGCCTCGAGACTCGATCACTCTCATGATCCGTGTAGCTGTCGGATAAACTCCGAGGTCATCCTCGGCTCGATCCATAGAACATCGGCGCTCTGACTCAAAAAGTCCCGTAGTCTCAAATGCGCTCGGGGTGAACTACGGGTGCTACTGGATCGAATCGCTGATCCAGCCTCTCTCATATTCGGCCACGACCGGCGATGGGAATCGCCATCTCCTTGTACCCATCTCATCCGCTCCAGTGTGGGGATCGAGGCTCAGTATGTAGTCTCGGCAGACCATCGCCGCGACTCTAAACTCTGCCATTGGCGGCTGCCAAAACTTCGCCGTCGGAAGCACTATCTCGTGTAACGACCGGGCCTCGCCCGGTAACCCTCCGTGCTCTACTCGCTCCTCGCTTGCCGCCTACGGGCGGGTTGCCTTACGCGGAGGCATAACTGGTAAAGGAAAGGAATACGTCAGAGGGGTCCAACTTATCACACGGCTCTAAGGCACGATCTCAGAATGAGAAGAATGGAAACCAATCCTAAATGTCCTATAGCCTCCTGATTATAGATGTGGTGCACAACACACCGATAATCAAGACTCTACTAGACACGGTCTGTAGACACTTTCCGAGGATTAACTGCTCTGATACCACTTTTGTCACGACCCGATCCGGGGTCCGTGACTGGTGCCTTACCCGGGCACCCAAGTAGTCATTCATCAGAGAAAATCAGCGGAACATAAAACATAAATATGAAACAAGAGACATGATAAACAAACAGGCCAACCAAAACAGTTGCCTTCTGTACATATATATAAAAACCCGAACAGTTTAATCCTTTTTACAACCCTGCCCACAACAGTACTACAGACCTCTAAGAATGAAATGACAACTATGGCGGGACAGGGCCCCGCCATACCCCTGAATGTACAAGAACTTACAGACTCAGGGTAACATACCAAAAGATAAGCCTCCGAAGAAACGGGGCTTCCCAACACGCTGAACTTTGATCCTATGAGCGAGGATCTACAACCGATGTACTTACTGCGGCAGATGAACGCGGCCCGAAGGAGGTCGAGACAATGTACCAAGTATGTGAAATCAGAAAATCGTAAATGAAATCATAATAGTCTTATATAAAGCATGAGACATGTATGATAACCAAACTACAGTTCACAACATAAAAGCAGTCATGTCAAGCCAGAGACTCACGCCCTCAAGTCATCCTCGTACGTGGAACTCCTTCCTCACCGCGATCTAGGTATAAATCGTGTGGAATACGTGTCCCGGCCCATCCCGTGGGACTCGGTAAAGAATCATGTGGAATACGTGTCCCGGCCCATCCCATGGGACTCGGTAGAGAATCAGATGAAATACGTGTCCCGGCCCATCTCGTGGGACTCGGTGAATAATCAGATGAAATACGTGTCCCGGCCCATCTCGTGGGACTCGGTGAATAATCAGATGAAATACGTGTCCCGGCCCATCTCGTGGGACTCGGTGAAGAATCGTTCATAACAAATCAGCCGGCCCTCCATCGAGAGACGCGGTGGTATGGAAATACAGTATTTGCACAACAAGGCTATCAAACACAAACATAGGCAAGTTACACACAACTCAAGTTTATTTTAGGCCAAAGTCCAGGTTCTGACCCCCAAGTATTACATACGTTAAATTATTTTTAAAAGATCCATTTCTTTTATAAAGGTCACCGATAATTCGTAGTATAAAAATAGGGTGACTCACATTTTTAGGTAAACCCAAACACTTTCCTTTTCAACATCAAGTAACAACATTCTTTTCCCTAAGTTCAAGTTTGCCTAGTTTCAAGTACTTAAGTCTCTTATTTTAGAAAGGTTTCATAGTTCATAGTTTTATTAACTTAAGAATATAATTCTCTTTTAAAACAATCTGAGAAACATACGCCTTATATGTGAGTAGGTTATTCTTGTTCATAATCAATCTTATTAAGTAGCCATGATCTAGGAAATGTAATATCATTTTGTCTCATCTTAGCTTCTATGCAGATGGAGGTTTCTACTGGTTTTAATAATACTTCATTAATCAGTACATTTCCTTTTATTAGCGCTGCAGTGGTTTGTCGATACTCATTCTGATTTCCGAAATCAGTAAAACATTATTCCTTTTAAAAACCACGTACTCATTACTCACGAATGAGGTTTCACAAAAAATTCATATTAATTCATTTAAGTCAAGTCTCTTATCTTTTAAGATCAAGTCTCTTAACTTCTAAAATCAGTAAGCCATTCTCTTTACCTCTCTTAAGACGTTATACCTAACTTCCCATAAAGCTAGTATAACTCTTATGTTTTCAAAACCAAGTATTACTCTTCTTTCAAAAAGGTTTCTTAACTCTTTTGAAACACTTCAAGTTTCTTATTATTCAGCTTAAGTCAAAAGACATTGCACTGACCACGTTCGATTAACACACGTACGTCTACCGTACTATATATATACTTTTAAAATAGTTCAAGATTCTTATTATTCAGGCTTAAGTCAAAAGACATTGCCACACGTACGTCTACCGTACCATATATATATTCCTTTAAAATACTTCATGCTCAAGAGTATAGGAATAATCACATACCTCGCGACGATTATCGACTATAAGCAAAACGCTCCACGGCTATAACCCGGCTAGCCTTGTCCACCTTCCAAGTAGCACATGCTACTCGCAGAACATTCAACCAATAAAGGTTATCAGTCTACTGTAAATACAGTCCTATGTAAGTACAGTTTAATCTTCTACTTATATATTCTTCTGATGTGATTTCAGTTCAAGTCTTTACTGTAATATCCTTCTATTACAGTTCAAATCTCTTCTATGAATCTTAAATTCATTTCTATACTACTACAGTATGTAATCTCCAATTACACTAGAAGGACAGTAGTATTTACCTCGATGAGCCCAAAAATTATCCAAGGTTAATGTCGATCCTGAGCGACGTTTAGCTCTACTCGGCGCTCAACCCGCTCCAACAACCCTTAGAAGTTCTACGCAACTTCTACTTAACACTTCAACCGACTATGAAGGTTTTCCTTAGGGTTTCGTTTAGTGGCTAAAGGAAAGTATAATAGTATTTCCGGGCTCTACGTATAGAGGTAACTTTGGAAAGTACTACAAGGTATATGGGCTAAGGTATTTGGGCATTATAACAATACTTGGAGAGTATTTCTACTAAGAGGGGGGTGTATTTCTCGAAAACAACTAGGCTGGGGTACCTCTGGCTAGAACACTACAAGGGGGCCCTCTCGGCCAAAGCTTCTCGAGGGGAGGGCTTTGGGCGAACACAACTCGAAGGGGAGGGATTTTTAGACTTGGAAAATGATTTTAGGATGAAGAAGTTCATCAACTTAGGGGGGTATTTATAGGTCAAGCAATGGCCAACCAATGGCCAAGATCCATCCAAGTGTTAGGCAAGTGTAGGGCTAGGATTTAACCATGTGTACCTTATCCATCTACCACACCAACTTGCACAAATATCCTACCAACTACAAGCCCCAATTCGTCCTCTTCACCGCCCACAATTCCTTCCAATGTGAGGGTGACACATGTCACCCTCCCGTTGGTCCAAAATGTTTCGTCTCTCGGAAAAATCCGCAAAAATTATAAATGACATAGCCGGAATTTTCCCTTCACAAGTTTAGTAAAACGTTTCGTCGAAAAACGATTCTTTTTGGCACTTGTGCCCAAATTTTCGAACCTTGCCAACTTTAAGGCTTAAATTTTTATACGTACGCCCTCACGTACATACTCAGGAAATACGGGGTATAACAATATAATACATTGGAGGGTCTAGATTACAACACATGTAAAGTTTAGAGGGAAGAGATCAAGCCAAGTGGCCCTTGGACTTAGTCAACAATATCAAGCTCTTAATTAGCAAGACTTTGTCATCTACACATTGGTCAAATGACCATTTCACCCTTGAATATTTCGTCCAAGAGTATAGTGGGGGGGGGGGTGCCACGTGTCTCCCTCCCATTCGTTCATAAAATTCCGTAACCCCCGTGGGCCCCACAAAACGTAAAATTCCTCGGGTGGGCCCCACACGACCAAGTCCGTAAAATAAATTTCCATAATGAAAATACATTCCATAATCCTCAATTAATGCATTTTGAGAATCCAATTCTCCTCAACGAACATTTTCCCTTTCCGACGTTCGGAAGATTTTTCCGTCGGAAAAACAATTCTTCCTTTAGTACCCTTTTCAAGTCTTGTGTTCCTTACATACATTCTCTTAAACATGTCCTGGAGTTACGGGGTGTAACAAAAATGCTTCCCGAGCTTCCCAGAGCTTCTTTGACCCATCTCTTGTAAGCAGCTATGCATTGTTGTCCTCAATAGCCGCCTATTTCCTTTGAATTCTCCTTATTCCTTACTTAATCACTTAAAACCCGAAAATACAAAATAATATGCATATTACTTGTTATACCCCGAATTTTCCAGAGTATGTACGTGAGGGCGTACGTATATAAATTTAAGCCTTAAGGATTGGCAAGGATCGAAATTTGGGCACAAGTGCCAAAAAGAATCGTTTTTCGACGAAACGTTTTACTAAACTTGCGAAGGGAAAATTTCGGCTATGTCATTTTTAATTTTTGCGGATTTTTCCGAGAGACGAAACATTTTGGACCAACGGGAGGGTGACATGTGTCACCCTCACATTGGAAGAGAGTGTGGTATTAATGGAGCGAAATGGGTTAAGTAGGATATTTTATGCAAGTTGGTGTGGTAGATGGATAAGGTCCACATGGTTAAATCTTGACCCTACACTTGCATGGCACTTGGCTTGATCTTGGCCATTGGTTGGCCATTGCTTGACCTATAAATACCCCCCTTGTTGAAGAGTTATTTCATCCACACTGAGCAATTTCCTAGTCCCAAATACTCCTCCCCGCATGGTAGTTCGTCCGCCACACCCTCCCCTTTGTTGGGCCTTGTGGCGAGAGGGTACCCTCCTTCCCTAGCCCTCGAGAAACACCCCCCTCCCCCTTGCCTAGTTGTTTTCGAAATACTACCCCTCCCTTGGTAGAAAAATTGTATTCTAGTATTGTTACTATGCCCAAATACTTTAGCCCAAATACCTTGTAGTATTTTCCAAAGTTACCTCTATACGTAGAGCCCGGAAATACTATTATACTTCCCTTCAGTCACTAAACGAAACCCTTTGGAAAAATCTCCATAATTGGTTGGAGTACTTAGTAGAAGTGTGTAGAACTTCTAAGGGTTCTTGGGGCGAATTGGAGCGCACGGAGTAGGAGCTAAACCTTGCTCAGGATCGACTTTTATCTCGGATAATTTTGGGCTTATCGAGGTAAATAATCTTGTCCCCCTGTTGTTATTGGAAATTACATGTTGTAGGAATATATAGTTGAAGTATACTATATATAGAACTGAACATAGTTTTGCGGCAATGTCTTTTGACTTAAGCCTGAATTTAAAGAAAGAGAACTGAACTGTATTACAGTAGACTTGTGTAGCATTACTGTGAAGTAGAATTGTACACGTCCGGTTAGACGTATAAACCCCCCGTGGTTGGCTTGGTAGCCGGCCTCGATAGAGGAGGAGATTTACGCGGTTGCGGGGGGGGGGAGGTGCTACCGAATTTTCTGTAGAATATTCTACGTTGGGATCTAGATGTTAATAAGCGCCTTGTGGCCTTTATAGGTTGAAGTACTACGTGTGGCGTGATCTACTTGGCTTAAGGAATAGCCGACGGTTTGAGGTACTTGGAGCGTTTTGCTATTAGTCGATAATCGTCGCGAGGTATGTGAACCTCTTCATATCCTTTCTAGCATGATATGTTTGTAAACTATGTAGTACGGTAGACGTACATGTGCTAAATGAATTTGGTCGATTTAAAACATAGGGTGTTATAATAACTTTATGGGAAGTTAGTTATAACGACTCTATGTAGGTAAAAGAATGGTTTATTGATTGTAGAAGTTAAGAGACTTGATCTTGAAAGATAAGAGACTTAACTTAATTGACTTGATATGTATCTTGTTAAAGAGTTGTGAAACCTCATTCGTGAGTAATGAGTACTTGGTTTTAACAAATAATGTTTTACTGATTTCGGAAATGAGAATAAGGGTCGAACAAACCACTGCAGCGCTAATAAAGGAAAATGTATTGACTAATGAATTAAATTAAAACCAGTAGAAACCTCCATCTGCATAGAAGCTAAGATGAGACAAAATGATATTACATTTCCTAGATCATGGCTGCTTTTATAAGATTGTAATAGACAAGAACAACCTACTCACACATAAGGCATATGTTTCTCAAATTTGTTTTAAAGGAGAATTATATTCTTAAGTGATTAAAACTATGAACTACGAAACCTTTCGAAAATGAGAAACTTGAGCATTTGAAATTAGGCAAACTTGAACGTTTGGAAAATAATGTGTTACTTGATTTTACAAGGGAAGTGTTTTGGTTTACTTAAAAGATAGTCACTCTATTTTTATACTACGAGCATTGTGTGACTTTTGTGAAAGAAACGTATCTTTTTAAAAGAGTTAATGTATGTAATACTTTAGGGTCAGAACCGGGATTTTGGCATAAAATGAAAGTACCTTAAGTTGTGTGTAACTTGCCTATGTTTGCGTGTGATAGCCTTGTTGTGCAAATCTGTATTTTACTCGACTACGGTTCGTGGGATGAACAGGAATGTATTCCACCCGACTACAGTGTTCATGGGATGAACAGGAATGTATTCCACCCGACTACGCGTTCATGGGATGAGCAGGAATGTATTCCACCCACTACGCGTTCATGGGATGAACCGGAATGTACTTCACTCATTCGCGTTCGTAGGATGAGCAGGAATGTACTTCACTCGACTACGCGTTCGTAGGATGAACCGGGAATGTATTTCACTCGACTACGCGTTCACGGGATGAATCGGAATGTATTTCACTCATTACGCGTCCGTGGGATGGGCCGGGAATGTATTCCATCCGACTACCGAGTTCATGAGATGAGCAGGAATGTATTCCACACGTTTCTATCTGGGTCCATGAGATGGGCGAGACATGTTATACGTATCATATGGTTTGTACCTAGATGGCGGTGAGGAAGGAGTTCCACGAGCATGAGGATGACTTTGAGGCGTGAGTCACGACTTGACATATCGCTTTTATGTTGTGAATCGTAGTTTGGTTATCATACATGTCTCACGCTTTATATAGACTATTATGATTTCATTTACGTATTTTATAGTTTCACATACTTGGTACTGTTGTGCGACCTCGCCCGGGGTTGCGTTCATGCGCGGTAGAAATCATCGGTTGTGGATCCTCGCTCATAGGATCAAAGTTCCGTGTTGGGAAGCCGTTTCTTCTGAGGCTTATCTTTTGGTATGTTACCACAGTCCGTAAGTTCTTGTACATCCAGGGGTATGGCGTGGCCACTGTCGCCATAGTTGTCATTTCATTCTTAAGTGCAGTAATCTTGTTGTGGCGAGTTTGTAAAAAGGATTAAAGCTATTCGGGTTTTATGTATATGTATCTGAGGCATTTATTTTGGTTGCTTTGTTTGTTTATCATGTCTCTTGTTTCATATTTATGTTTTATGTTCTGTTGATTTTCTCTGATGAATGACTACTTGGGTGCCCGGGTAAGGCACCAGTCACGGGCCCCGGATCGGGTCGTGACAAAAGTGGTATCAGAGCAGTTATGTCCTCGGAAAGTGTCTACAGACCGTGTCTAGTAGAGTCTTTATTATCGGTGTGTTGTGCACCACATCTATAATCAAGAGGCTATAGGACATTTAGGATTGGTTTCCATTCTTCTCATTCTGAGATCGTGCCTTAGAGTTGTGTGATAAGTTGGACCCCTCTGACGTATTTCGTTTTTACCAGTTATGCCTCCGCGCAAGGCAACTCCACAGTCGGAGGGCAAGCGGCCGAGGAGGCGCTTGTTATACCACTTATTTCAGTATGTACGTGGGGCGTGCGTAGAAAAGTTTGTGCCTTAAAGTGCTTGGCGAAATTATTTTTGTGCACAACACGGTTAGAGTCGTTTTTAAATGAACGTTTTACATAACTCGCGTAGGGTAAATTCGGCTATGTCATTTTTAATTTTTGCGGATTTTTCCGAGAGGCGAAGCGTGTTGGACCAACAAGAGGCGCCACTGGCACCTCTCATTGGTGGAGTGTGGGGCGGTAAAGGGGCGAATTCCTTGACATTTTTGTCAAGTAGTAGGTAGGATATTTTGTGGTAGATGGATAAGGTGCACTTGGCATGATCTTGGCCTACACTTGCACCACACTTGGCTTGATCTTGGCCATTGGTTAGCCATGGCTTGACCTATAAATACCACTCCCTTTTGATGAACTTCGTCAAAAATTGTGCTAAGTCTAAAATCCTTCCTCTCTTGTGGTGTTCGTCAGCCACCACCCTCCCCATGGTGAGGCCCTTGGCGAGAGCCCCTCCCTTGGCGAGAGTACCCTCCTAGTGGGGTTGGCGAGGTATCTCCACTTGTGGTGTTGTCTCGTATAAATACACCCCACTTGGTAGAAATACTCTCAAAAGTATTGTTACTATACCCAAAATACCTTGGCCCTAATACCTTGTAGTATTCCAAGGTTATACTTATCTGAAAAGCCAGAAATACTATTATACTTCCCTTCATCCACAAAACCGAAACCACAGGAAAAATCTCCATAGTTAGTTGGAGTATTAAGTAGAAGTTGGTTAGAACTTCTAAGGGTGGTTTGGAGGCGGGTTGAGCGCGGAGTTGGAGCTAAGCGTTGCCGGGATCGACTTTATACTTGGATAATTATGGGCTTATCGAGGTAATTATCTTGTCCCTATTGTAATTGGAAATTACATGTTGTTAGAATATATAGTTGAAGTATACTATATATAGGCTGAACGTAGTTTTCGGCAATGTCTTTTGACTTAAGCTGAATAATAAGAAACCTTTTGAAAGAAGAAATCTTGAGCGTAATTACATGGGATGTATTCTGATGACTTGTGTAGATTTTCTGCGAGGTAGAATTGTGCACGTCGGATTAGGCGTATAACCCCTGGTTGGCTTGGTAGCCGGCCCGATAGAGGAGAAGATTTCTGTTGCTGCGGGGAGTCTTGCGAATTTTACGTAGAATGTTCTCTGAAGAGACCTAAATGTTAATAAGCGCCTTGTGGCCTTATAGGTGGAAGTACTATGCGTGGCGCGATCTACTTGGCTTAAGGAGTAGCCGGCGGTTTGAGGTACTTGGAGCGTTTTGCTATTAGTCGATAATCGTCGCGAGGTATGTGAACCTCTTCCTATCTCTTCTAGCATGATATGTGTGTAACTATGTAGTATGGTAGACGTACATGTGTTAAATGTATTTGATTGGTCTAAAACATAAAGTGTTATAACGGCTTTATGGGAAGTTGGTTATAACAGCTTTATGTATGTAAGAAAATACTTGTGGTTTTTAAAGGTAGCGATTTGAACTATAATGTTTGGTTATGTGATAATAAAGAACTTGAAGTATTTCAAAAGATTTTTGAATCATTTTGAAAGAAGAGTAATACTTGGTTTTTGAAAACTTAAGAGTTATACTAGCTTTATGGAAAGTTAGGTATAACGGCTTAAGAATGTTTTACTGAGTTCGGAAATCAGAATGTGTATCGACAAACCACTGCAGCGTTAATAAAAGGAAATGTTTTGACAGATTAAGTATTATTAAAACCAGTAGAAACTTCCATCTGCATAGAAGCTAAGATGAGACAAAATGATATTTCCTAGATCATGGTTCTTTGTAATAAGATTGTTATAAACAAGAATATCCTACTCATATAAGGCTTATGTTTCTCGGATGGTTTAAAGAGAATTATATTCTTAAATGAATAAGACTATGAACTACGAAACCTTTCTAAAATAAGAAACGTGAACATTTGAAATTAGGCAAACTTGGACGTTTGGAAAATATTGTTGTTACTTGATTTTACAAAGGTAAGTGTTTTGATTTACTTCAAAAGATAATCACTCTATTTTCATATACTACGGGTATTGTGTGGTTTTTGTGAAAGTAACGTATCTTTTAAAGAGTTAATGTATGAAGTACTTTGGGGATAAAAACCCGATCTTGTTAATCATGTAGTAGAAAGTACCTTGTGTATATAACTTGATTTTGTTGGTTTGTGATTGCCTTGTAATACTTTCTTGTTGATTTGTTAAGTAAACATGCTAGGATGCTACGTGTGATAGTATCTTGTGATGTTAGTGTAAAGGGGTTTCCCCTCGACTGCGCTTAAAGTTGTTTGACTCTCAGCCGTTATGTTGGTATTGTACCACTCACCTTGACTTGTTTACGGAGGTTAAGCTGCCTCCGTCTGGGGTAGACTCGGTGATGCAGGACCGTGATTCGAGAATACCTCATGCGGGTCGGGGATCCATGCGGAACTATGGGAGTTCGGAGTTAGTTTGCGGCCGCTTGTGGTCATGCGGTCTTTGTGGCTACGCGGACTGCGAGTCGGGGCGATCTTGGGAGTAGCTACCCTCGATCACGAGGAATACCTCCGTGCGGGCTATGAGGTTGGCCTATCGCGGTGCGGAGAGTTCGAGGCTAGGCAGCGCATCGATCTGCGAGCGAGTGACCGGCTTTGATCATGTGGTCTAGACATATATCATGTCTGATTTATGACCTGTTAGTCTTGTAGGTGTTAGTAGTCGGTTATGCCTTCGTACTTACCTGTCTTTGTTTTATTAGGACACGGTGGGACACGGTGTTCATGTGTATTTCTTGGTGCTTTTATATCATAAGCTATGGCGGTGAGGAAAGTATTCCACAGGCATGATTGATGTTATGGGCTTGAGACCCATAGTTATATTTGAGTGATGACTTTGAGGCGTGAGTCACGACTTGACATATTGCTTATTTATTATGGCGTAGTTTGGTTATCATACATGTCTCTGCTTTATAGACTATTATGATTTCATTTCTGATATTTTGATTTCACATACTTGGTACTGTTATGCGACCTCGCCCGAAGCTGCGTTCATCTGCGAGTTGAGTACACCGATCGTTGATCCTAGCTCTCGAGTCACGATTCGGCGTTTGGGAAGCTCGTTTCTCGGAGGCTTATCGGTGGTATAGTCCCCTGTCGTAGTAGGTGTTTACATTCGGGGTTTGGCGGGGCCACTGTCCGCCATTGTTGTCGTATCATTCTTAGAGTGCAGCAAAATCTTGTTGTAGGCGAGTTGTAGAAAGGGATATGCTTGTTCAAATTGTTATATATTATGAAGGTAACCGTTTTTGGGTTGCTTTGTCTTCTTATTTCACCTGTCTTATTGCATTGGTTTCATGTTATTGTTTTATGTTCCGTGATTACTCGATGTTGTATCACTAGGGTGCAGGGTAAGGCACGATCCACGGGCAGGTTGGTCGTGACAAAAGTGGTATCGAAGCGATTAATCCTCGGAAAGTGTCTGACCGTATCGATAGAGTCTTGATTATCGGTGTGTTGTGCACCACATGATGTCGAGAGGCTATAGGATATTTTGGATTGGTTTCTATTCTTCTCACTCCGAGATCGTGCCTTAGAGTGTGTTGTAAGTTGGACCTCTCACGTATTTCTTTCCCTACCGTTATGCCTCGCGTAGGGCAAACCGGGCCCGGGAGGGCAAGCGGCGAGGCTGCAGTAGAGTTGAGAGGTTCTGAGGGCCTGAGCCCAATCATCACCTGGGGTGGTATTTCATTCGGGGAGTTATGCTACGTCACCAGCCCCAACAGAGTTTAGCACGGCGGCAGCAGTTCCTACTGCGCCATGATATTTGAACCTTCAGTTCCACGACCGGGAACAGTGAATTTAGATTGCAAGAAGGCGACCCTGTTACTAGCTATGTTTGTGGGATAAGTCCCTGAGTAGTGTGGAATGAAAGAGGGTAGTTGAGCTAAGAAGACCGCTAGGTTTTCGTAACGTGATTAGTGAGAGTTTTCCGGTTCGGGGAGCTAGTGTCTTGCGCATTGCCGGGTCGGGTTGAGGCCACGTTGCGGGTCAACCCGCGGCCTGTATGGTGGTGGGGTCAGTTTGTGGTGGTCCCGCTTTGGGTTAGGGTTATGAGGGTGTTAGGCCCAAGTTTAGTTAACGTGACGAGTTCGTGGATCGTTCGACGATGGTCGGGCGAGGAGGTCGGCCGTCTTGTCTTAGCAAAGGCCGTTTACTCGGCGGTGTTGATTTATCAGAAGGTTGTAAGGCTGCAGGTGCCTACCTTCACCTTATGACAGTGGAGCCAGTGCAGTGTGGAGCCAGTGCGGCTGTTTTGTTTGGAAGTTTTACCAAGCGAGTTAAGAACTTCGGGTAAGTCTCGAGAATCGCATTCGCCTCGGGCGGTGTGTGGATTTCGGGGGTAGTTGTGGGGATTGTTGTCTCTGTGGAGGAGTGTTTAAGCTATCATTTCGGTGTTCGGATGTCGCCTTATGAAGCCTTGTAGGGCGGATGTGTAAGTCGCCGGTCGATTGGTTCGATGTTGACAAGATTCGAGATAGTTGGTTGAGCTTGTTCCGGTGTGGATAGGGTAAAGCTTGTCTAGAAGAGGTTCGGCAGCTCGGAGAAATCGTGCGGATAATCGGCGGCGCTTAGAGTTCGAGTTGACGGTCGGTCTTCTTGAAAGTACCACCGGGTTGGGTGTGCGAGTTTTGGAAAACAGAGGAACTTAGCGAGTTACTTTGGGCCGCTTGAGTTCATGTGAAGAATAGGCGGGTTGCCTATATGTTAGCATTTGTCGTCCGACTTAGGAGGCAGTATGTCCGGTATTTCGTATTGTTATGATCAGGAAAGTATCGGAGATCCATCGAGTATTCGATTAATGATAACCACGTTAGAGATAGTAACCGAGTTTTGGAAGCGAAGCGATGCTCGTAAATGTGGTAAGAGTTCGAGTGTCACGACCTCGGGGATCGCATGCGGCCGGTACCATTTGTTAGGTCGCGGGTGACACTAGAACCTCGCGGCAAAGTGACAAAAGTGGTATCACGACGAGTAAAGGGAGAAGCGAGCATGTATTGCGGCGAGAGATGTGACCATTTCTTTTGTATGGAGAAAGTGCGAAGGAATTATATTTTAGACCACTTGGATGGGAGGCGTTTGTGATGTTAGAGTGTTTCCTCGTGGACTTGGATGTAAGTATTTTGCGCGGTGTTGTTGTGGCGGTTGTGGCAGGATTGTTCAGGTAAGTATAGTAGTGAAGACTATACTGGCGCACGTTTGGTTTGAGACTTACAAGGAACATTCGGGACGAATGTTTCTAAGGAGGGGAGAATGTTATACCCCGTATTTCCAGAGTATGTACGTAAGGACGTACGTAGAAAAGTTTGTGCCTTAAAGTGCTTGGCCGAAATTATTTTTGTGCACAACACCCGGTTAGAGTCGTGTTTAGACGAAAACTTTTAAACAACACGCGGAGGGTAAAATACGGCGATGTCATTTTTAATTTTTTCGGATTTTTAAGAGACGAAACGTGTTGGACCAACAAGAGGGCGCCACTTGGCACCCTCTCATTGGTGGAGTGTGGGGCGGTAAAGGGGGACGAATTCCTTGACATTTTTGTCAAGTAGTAGGTAGGATATTTTGTGGTAGATGGATAAGGTGCACTTGGCATGATCTTGGCCCTACACTTGCACCACACTTGGCTTGATCTTGGCCATTGGTTAGCCATGGCTTGACCTATAAATACCCCTCCCCTTTGATGAACTTCTTCATCAAAAATTGTGCTAAGTCTAAAATCCCTTCCCCTCTCTTGTGGTGTTCGTCCAACACCCCCTCCCCACATGGTGAGGCCCTCGGCGAGAGCCCTCCATGGCGAGAGTACCCACTCCTAGTGGGGTTGGTAGAGGTATACACCCCACTTGTGGTGTTGTCTCGTATAAATACACCACCTTGGTAGAAATTGTTATACCCGTAGTTGCGGGTATGTATGTGAGACGTGCGTCTGAAGTCTGTGAAATTTTGAAAAGAAAGAAAGATGTGAGTTTTCGGCGGAAAAGTTTCCGGTAATTTGTGAAGAAAAGCGGTTCGTTAATGAGTGGATTCCCAGTTTGGTATATGGGCTTAAATTATATTAGAATTTTGAGATTTTATTTTGGAAATGGTCACGTGGGGCCACGGGAGAAATTCTGGTTTTATGGGCCGCTTTGTTTTGAGATTTCGGTATTTTGGATATTTTGGAAGACGAAATATTGCAGGCGAATCGGGCGACACGTGTCACCCCGTATGGCACCCTGGCGAAATATTTATTGTGCCTGACACCCGATTAGAGTCGTTTTTCGGCGAAGCGTTTTACATAACTTGCGAGGAAAATTCGGCTATGTCGTTTTGTATTTTCTGATTTTTCCGAGCGTGGAATATTTTGGGCCAACGAGAGGGTGACACTTGTCACCTCAGTGTGATTTAGGTAAGCGAGGGGGCGTCTTCCTCCCTTATTTTGTGCCTTGTTTTGGCCTTGTTTGGTGCATTGTTTTGTGGCATGTTTTGTGGAGTAGGGGTTAGGGTGCACTTGGCTTGATCTTGGCCCTACACTTGTCTTGCACTTGGCATGATCTTGGCCGTTGGTTGGCCTTGGCTTCTTTATAAATACCCTTAGTGATGAACTTATTCATCCACTCCTCACTTTGTCTAAGCCTTGAAAACTCTCCCTCCCCTCTTGAGTGTTCTCGTCCTAAGCCTGCCCCCCGCCCCCTTTGAGTGGCCTTGTGGCCGAGAGCCTCCCTCCCTTGGAGGTGCTAGTGGGCACACTAGCCTAGTTGTTTCGTATAATACCACTTTTTGTGGTATAGAAATACTCTCCTAGTATTGTTATAATGCCCAAAATACCTTAGCCTTTACCTAGTAGTATTTCAAAAGTTACCTCTATCGTAGAGCAGGAAATACTACCTTTTGTCCTTTAGTCTCAAACCGAAACCACTAAGGAAATCTTCATAGTTGGTTGAAGTATTTGAGTAGAAGTTAGTTAGAACTTCTAAGGGTTGTTTGGAGTGGTTTGGGCGCACGGAGTTGGAGCTAAACCTTGCTCGGGATCGACATTATAACTTGGATAATTTTGGGCTTGTCGAGGTAAATATTCTTGTCCCTTATTGTAATTGGAGATTACATGTTGTAGGATTATATAGTTGAAGTATACTATATATAGAATGAACATAGCTTGCGTGATGTCTTTTGACTTAAGCTGAATTTAAAGAAAGCGAGCGTAATTACATGGGGTGTATTCTGATGAGACTTGTGTAGCATTCTTTGTGTTGTAGAATTGTACACGTCAGGTTAGGCGTGCAAACCCCCACGGTTGGCTTGGTAGCGGCCTCGATAGAGAGGAGATTCTGTTGTTGCGGGGAGAGTCTTGCCAATTTTACGTAGAATATGGGCGTGCGGTTAGAAGTTAATAGGCGTTTGTGGCCTTATAGGTGGAAATCTGCGAGTAGCGTATTCTACTTAAAGAGTGGAGCAACTAGCGATTCTGATCTTGTGGGCGTTTTGCTTATTATCGATAATCGTCGCGAGGTATGTGAACCTCTTCCTATCCTTCTAGCATGATGCTTTGTAAACTATGTAATGCGGTGAGCGTCGTGTGTTAAATGGGTTGGTTGGTTTAAAACATAGGGTGTTATAATAGCTTTATGGGAAGTTAGTTATAACGACTACATGTAGGTAAGATTGGTTTATTGATTGTAGAAGTTAAGAGACTTGATCTTGAAAGATAAGAGACTTAACTTGTTTTACTTGGTTATTAACATTTTGTTAAATGTGTTGTGAAACCTCATTCGCGAGTAATGAGTACTTGGTTTTAAAAAGGATAATGTTTTATTGATTTCGGAAATGAGAATAAGTGTCGAACAAACCGTAGCAGCGCTAATAAAGGAAAGTGTATTGACAAATAACTAATTGTTATTAAAACCAGTAGAAACCTCCATCTGCATAGAAGCTAAGATAAGACAAAATTGTATTACATTTCCTAGACCATGATGCTTTGTAACAAGATTGTTGTAAACAAGAATAAGCGGCTCACGTCTGAGACTTATGATACTCAATTGTTTTAAAAGAGATTAAAACTATGAGTTATGAAACCTTTTTAAAATAAGAAACTGGAGCATTTGAAATTAGGCAAACTTGAACGTTTGGAAAATAATGTTGTTACTTGATTTTACAAAAGGGGAGTATTTTGGTTTACCTAAAAATGTGAGTCACTCTATTTTTATACTACGGGTATCGGGTGACCTTTATGAAAGGAATGGATCTCTTAAAAAGGAATTTAACGTACGTAGTACTTTAGGGTTAAAACCCAGACTTTGATACAAAATGGAAGTACCTTGAGTTGTGTGTAACTTGCCTATGCTTGTTGTTGTGTAACTCGCCTATGCTTGTTTGTGATGGCCTTTGTTGTGCAAGTGTTGATATCAGGTGACTTCTTGGGAAGGAGTGGATCTTTTTATGAAAGTCTATAAGTATGGTAATTTGCTTAAGCTTGTTTGTCATAGCCTGGTTGTGCGGTATGTTGTTGTTAATGTCACATGGACATGTCTACACCGTCTGAGTCGGGGCATGTGGCCATGCGGCAGGGTTGATTACCCGGTATATTGTTATTGAGGTCACAGGGACATGTCTACACCGATGCAGAATTCCGGGGGCATGTGGTCATGTGGCGGGCTTGATCACCCAGTATATTGTTGTTGAGGTTGCATGGGCATGTCTACACCGAGGTAGAATTCCGGGGGCATGTGGCCATGCGGCATTGTTACTACTGTTGCATCATGGACATGTCTACACCGATCTGGTCAGGGGCATGCGGCCGTGATGCGAACATGATTGATGTGGTGGCGTGAGACCCATAGTTATATTTGAGTGATGGCTTGAGGCGTGAGTCACGACTTGACTTAGCGCTTTTATGTTGCGTCTTGTATATTGGTTATCATACATGTCTCTGTTTTATATAGTATTATGATTTAAGCTGCGATATTTTGATTTCACATACTTGGTACTGTTATGCGACCTCGCCCGAAGTGCGTTCATCTGCGCGGTAGAGTACATCGGTAGTGGATCCTCGCTCATAGGATCACGATTCAGCGTATTAGGAAGCTCCGTTTCTCGGAGGCTTATTCTTTGGTATGTGTTCACTGAGTCGTAGGTTCTTGTACATTCGAGGTATGGCGGGGCCTGTCCGTCATGGTTGTTGTAAATCTTAGAAGTGCATGTAATCTTGTTGTGGGCGGGGTTGTAAAAGAATTAAAGCATTCGGGTTTTATGTATATATCTGAGGCAAGCTATTTTTTTTAGTTGCTTTGTTTATGATCATATATCTTGTTTCATGTTTATGTTTTATTTTCATTGATTTTCTCGATGTTGTATTACTAGGGTGCGGGGTAGGCACGATCCACGGGCAGGATCGGTCGTGACAAAAGTGGTATCGAGCGATTAATCCTCGGAAAGTGTCTGAACCGTGTCTAGTAAGTCTTGATTATCGATGTGTTGTGCACCACATCTATAATCGTGAGGCTGAGACATTTAGGATTAGTTTCCATTCTTCTCATTACGAGATCGTGCCTTAGAGGCATGTTGTAAGTTGGACCCCTCAGCGTATCTCGTTTTTACGATTATGCCTCCGCATGAGCAGCGAGCCAGAAGGGCAAGGCGGCGAGGAGGCTGCTAGTGAGATCTGAGAGAGTGCGAGCGCGAGCCGACGATACGAGTTGTGCTTGAGGCGAGTTTTGTAGCGCCGCCCGGCCCAGCAGAGTTTGGAACCGCGGCGGTGGCTGCTGAGACCATGATATCTGAGCCTCGGTCCCACGGCTGGAAGCAGATGAGATAAGTACAAGGAGATGGCCCGATTCTTGGCGAGTGCGTGGCAGTCGAGATAGGCGGATCTGGCGGTTCGATTCGAGAGCACGATGGTTCACCCGGCGAGATAGTTTGAGGCTACGGGACTTTACGAGTTGTAGCCCGATGTTCTATGGATCTAGAGTTGAGGATGACCTCGGGAGTTTATCAAGCGGCTCTGACGGATCGTGAGTGATCGAGTCTCGAGCGAAATCGGTGGTATTGGGTTCGCATCAGTTTGCGTGATCTGCGATTGGTAGTTTGATTCATGGGGCTGTCGGGAAGAGCATGCGCTTCCAGCCGTTTGGGGCAGTTCTCAAGGCTTTTCTTGCACATTTCTTGCCCCGGATGAGGAGGCTCGGGTAAACAATTTTTGGCGTTGAGCGGGGCGGGCGGGCGGTTAGAGAGTACAATGTGGAGTTCGACTCATTAGCTCGGTATGTTCCATTGTAATGGCGATATGGAGGATAGAGTGCACCGCTATGTCACGGGCTAGATGATTACCAGCGAGGCTTGTTCGGGTGTAGCTCTTGGCCGGGCATTGACATTGCCGCGTGCGAGCTCGTGCACCTGGGATGTGAGGCGGAGAGGTCGGCGGATTGACGGGATCGGCAAAGAGGCGAGCAGCGGGGTCCTTTGGTGACTTTGGCGGGCGGCCTCGGCGGCATGCTAGTTTTGTACCTCCGCCCGGTGCGAGTGGTCCTCCACAACCTTGAGCATCGAGTATTGGGGCGGTCGTGGCTCGAGGTTGAGTTTCGAAGTAAAGTGCTTGGCGGATGCGGTCACCCTACCTCGGTGTGGTCGATGTGGTAGACCGCATTTCGGGAAGTGTCGTGGTGCGAGGAGCTTGTTACTTTGCGGCCAGCGGGGCCATTTGCGGCTGTCCGACCAAGGGCACGGATGTTACGACTCACCTTGAGATCGATGGTGGTTCATCACCTACGATTATGCGCCTGTATGGCGGGCTATGATAAAGTGACGCGGTGGATACGGTATATCCTTAACCTCTAGAGTTTTGTATGCTGATGTGTTTAGTATTATGTTCGGATAGCTCTGTGCTAAAATGTGATTTAGACACCTGGTTATTGTAGAAGGGTAAGCCTGGGGGCATGGTAAGTGTGAACCTTAGACTATTTCACGATTGAGATCTTAGAGGTGAGGTCGTCTTGTGTAAAAGATTTATTTTATGTTTGACCTTTATCCGAGTCGTAGTATCGTGGATTTATTTGTGTGATAAGTCCATGGGTAGTGTGGAATGGAAGTGGTAGCTTTCATGACTTGATAGGTAAGATTGTTCCGTATCGAGGGGCAAGTGTTGGCGCGATTGTGGGTCGGGTTGACGGCCGCTCGCGGGTCGACCCGGCCGGTTTTGGGTAAGTCGATTCTGGGTAGTCGCGGTGGTAGGGTCACGGGGTGCTAGGCCCCAGGTTAGGTGACCATCGTATGAGTTCGTGGATGTGTTCGACCAGAAGCGGTTCGTGAAGGCCAGGAATGGCCTTGGCGGAACAGTGAAGCTAGTAAGATGACGAGTTTGGGGGTAGTGACCGCGATTTTGAAGCGAAGGGATGGTGAAGTATGGCGCATGCGAGTGACACTAGAACCTCAGGGATCGCATGCAGTTCGGTACCATTGGTTGGGTCGCCGGAGTGACACTAGAACCTCGCGGCAAAGTGACAAAAGTGGTATCGCACGACGAGTAAGGAAGGAAGAGAACGTGTGTTAGTTCGTGGCCAAGCTGTGGCGTCGGCAACTTGTTAGAGGAACTTTATCGTTATCCGACTTGAGAAGGAACATTCGGGACGAATGTTTCTAAGGAGGGGAGAATGTTATACCCCGTAGTTGCAGGGTATGTATGTGAGGGCGTACGTACGAGAGTCTGCGAAATTTTGAAAAGAAAGAAAGATGTGAGTTTTGACGGAAAAGTTTCCGGTAATTTGTGAAGAAAAGGTTCGTTAATGAGAATTGGATTCCCAGTTTGGTATATGGGCTTCTTAAATTATATTAGAATTTTGAGATTTTATTTTGGAAATGGTCACGTGGGGCCACGGGAGAAATTCTGGTTTTATGGGCCCGCTTTGTTTTTGAGATTTCCGGTATTTTGGATATTTTGGAAGGCGAAATATTCAGGCGAATCGGGGCGACACGTGTCACCCCGTGTGGCACCATGGCGAAATATTTATTGTGCCTGACACGGATTAAGTCGTTTCGGCGAAGCGTTTTACATAACTTGCGAGGAAAATTCCGGCTATGTCGTTTTGTATTTTCTGATTTTTCGAGCGACGGAATATTTTTGGGCCAACGAGAGGTGACACTTGTCACCTCAGTGGCGATTTGGGTAAGCGAGGGGCGTCTTCCTTTATTTTGTGCCTTGTTTTGGCCTTGTTTGGTGCATTGTTTTGTGGCATGTTTTGTGGAGTAGGGGTTAGGGTGCACTTGGCTTGATCTTGGCCTACACTTGCCTTGCACTTGGCATGATCTTGGTCGTTGGTTGGCCTTGGCTTGTCTATAAATACCCCTTAGTGATGAACTTATTCATCCACTCCTCACTGTCTAAGCCTTGAAAACTCTCCTCCCCTGAGTGTTCTCGTCCTAAGCCTTCCCCTCCCGCTTTGGGTGGCCTTGTGGCGAGAGCCTCCCTCCGCGGAGGTGCTAGCCGTGGGGTACCCCCCCCCCCTAGCCTAGTTGTTTTCGTATAATACCCCCTTTTTGTGGTATAGAAATACTCTCCTAGTATTGTTATAATGCCACAAATACCTTAGCCTTTACCTAGTAGTATTTCAAAAGTTACCTCTATCGTAGAGCCGAAATACTACCTTTTGTCCTTTAGTCTCAAACGAAACCACAAGGAAATCTTCGTAGTTGGTTGAAGTATTTGAGTAGAAGTTAGTTAGAACCTCTAAGGGTTGTTTGGAGTGGTTTGGGCGCCGGAGTTGGAGCTAAACCTTGCTCGGGATCGACATTATAACTTGGATAATTTTGGGCTTGTCGAGGTAAATATTCTTGTCCACTTATTGTAATTGGAGATTACATGTTGTAGGATTATATAGTTGAAGTATACTATATATAGGCGAACATAGCTTGCGGCAATGTCTTTTGACTTAAGCACTGAATTTAAAGAAGAGCTGAATCGTAATTACATGGGTGTATTCTGATGAACTTGTGTAGCATTCTTTGTGTTGTAGAATTGTACACGTCCAGGTTAGGCGTGCAAACCCCCACTGGTTGGCTTGGTGGCGGCCTCGATAGAGAGGAGATTCTGTTGTTGCGGGAGAGTCTTCAATTTTACGTAGAATATGGGCGTGCGGTTAGAAGTTAATAGGCGTTTGTGGCCTTATAGGTGGAAATCTGCGAGTAGCGTATTCTACTTAAGAGTGGAGCGACTAGCGATTCTGATCTTGTGGGCGTTTTGCTTATTGTCGATAATTGTCGCGAGGTATGTGAACCTCTTCCTATCCTTCTAGCATGATGCTTTGTAAACTATGTAGTGCGGTGAGCGTCACGTGTGTTAAATGGGTTGGTTGGTTTAAAACATAGGGTGTTATAATAGCTTTATGGGAAGTTAGTTATAACGACTATATGTAGGTAAAAGATTGGTTTATTGATTGTAGAAGTTAAGAGACTTTATCTTGAAAGATAAGAGACTTAACTTGTTTTACTTTGTTATTAACATATTGTTAAATTTGTTGTGAAACCTCATTCGCGAGTAATGAGTACTTGGTTTTAATAAGGATAATGTTTTATTGATTTTGGAAATGAGAATAAGTGTCGAACAAACCGCAGCAGCGCTAATAAAGGAAAGTGTATTGACAAATAACTAATTGTTATTAAAACCGGTGAAACCTCCATGCATAGAAGCTAAGATAAGACAAAATTGTATTACATTTCCTAGATCATGGTATGTTGTAACAAGATTGTTGTAAACAAGAATAAGCGGCTCACGTCTGAGACTTATGATACTCGATTGTTTTAAAAGAGATTAAAACTATGAGTTATGAAACCTTTTAAAATAAGCTGGAGCATTTGAAATTAGGCAAACTTGAGCGTTTGGAAAATAATGTTGTTACTTGATTTTACAAAGGGAGTATTTTAGTTTACCTAAAAATGTGAGTCACTCTATTTTTATACTACGGGTATCGGGTGACCTTTATGAAAGGAATGGATCTCTTAAAAAGGAATTTAACGTACGTAGTACTTTAGGGTTAAAACCCAGACTTTGATACAAAATGGAAGTACCTTGAGTTGTGTGTAACTTGCCTATGCTTGTTGTTGTGTAACTCGCCTATGCTTGTTTGTGATGGCCTTTGTTGTGCAAGTGTTGATATCAGGTGACTTCTTGGGAAGGAGTGGATCTTTTTATGAAAGTCTAGAAGTATGGTAATTTGCTTAAGCTTGTTTGTCATAGCCTGGTTGTGCGGTATGTTGTTGTTAATGTCACATGGACATGTCTACACCGATGCAGAATTCCGGGGGCATGTGGCCATGCGGCAGGGTTGATTACCCGGTATATTGTTATTGAGGTCACAGGGACATGTCTACACCGATGCAGAATTCCGGGGGCATGTGGTCATGTGGCGGGCTTGATCACCCAGTATATTGTTGTTGAGGTTGCATGGGCATGTCTACACCGAGGTAGAATTAGGGGCATGTGGCGTGCGGCATTATTACTCTTGTTGCATCATGGACATGTCTACACCGTCACGAATTAGGGCATGCGGCCATGATGCGAACATGATTGATGTGGTGGGCGTGAGACCCATAGTTATATTTGAGTGATGGCTTGAGGGCGTGAGTCCCTGACTTGACTTGACTGCTTTTATGTTGCGTACTGTATATTGGTTATCATACATGTCTCCTGTTTTATATAGACTGTTATGATTTAACTGCAGTATTTTCAGTTTCACATACTTGGTACCTGTTGTACTGACCTCGCCCGAGGCTGCGTTCATGCCGCTGGTAGGAGTAAATCGGTAGTGGATCCTCGCTCATAGGATCACTGTTCAGAGTATTTGGTAGCTCCGTTTCTCCGGAGGATTATTCTTTGGTATGTGTTCCACGAGTCGTAGGTTCTTGTACATTCGAGGTATGGCGGGGCCTGTCCGTCATGGTTGTTGTAAATCTTAGAGTGCATGTAATCTTGTTGTGGCGGGGTTGTAAAAAGATTAAAGCGTTCGGGTTTATGTATATATCTGAGAAGGCAAGTTTTTGGTTGCTTTGTTTATGATCATATATCTTGTTTCATATTTATGTTTTATTTTCATTGATTTTCTCACGATGTTGTATCACTAGGGTGCCGGGGTAAGGCACGATCACGGGCAGGATCGGTCGTGGAAATACTCTCAAAGTATTGTTACTATACCCAAAATACCTTGGCCCTAATACCTTGTAGTATTCGAGTTATACTTATCTGAAAAGCCGAAATACTATTATACTTCCTTGATACAAAAGAAACCCTAAGGAAAAATCTCCATAGTTAGTTGGAGTATTAAGTAGAAGTTGGTTAGAACTTCTAAGGGTGGTTTGGAGGCGGGTTGGGCCACGGAGTTGAGCTAAACGTTGCCGGGATCGACTTTATACTTGGATAATTATGGGCTTATCGAGGTAATTATCTTGTCCCCCTATTGTAATTGGAAATTACATGTTGTTAGAATATATAGTTGAAGTATACTATATATAGAACTGAACGTAGTTTTCGGCAATGTCTTTTGACTTAAGCCTGAATAATAAGAAACCTTTTCGAAAGAAGAGTACTGAACTGTAATTACATAGGACTGTATTACAGTAGACTTGTGTAGATTTTCTGTGAGGTAGAATTGTGCACGTCCGGATTAGACGTATAACCCCCCCCTGGTTGGCTTGGTAGCCGGCCCCGATAGAGGAGGAGATTTACGCTGTTTGTTGCGGGAGAGTCTGCCAATTTTACGTAGAATGTTCTACGAAGAGACCTAAATGTTAATAAGCGCCGGGTGGCCTTATAGGTGGAAGTACTATGCGTGGCGCGATCTACTTGGCTTAAGGAGTAGCCGGCGGTTTGAGGTACTTGGAGCGTTTTGCTATTAGTCGATAATCGTCGCGAGGTATGTGAACCTCTTCCTATCTCTTCTAGCATGATATGTGTGTAACTATGTAGTATGGTAGACGTACATGTGTTAAATGTATTTGATTGGTCTAAAACATAAAGTGTTATAACGGCTTTATGGGAAGTTGGTTATAACAGCTTTATGTATGTAAGAAAATACTTATGGTTTTTAAAAGGTAAGCGATTTGAACTATAAGCGTGGTTATGTGATAATAAAGAACTTGAAGTATTTCAAAAGATTTTGAATCATTTTGAAAGAAGAGTAATACTTGGTTTTGAAAACTTAAGAGTTATACTAGCTTTATGGAAAGTTAGGTATAACGGCTTAAGAATGTTTCTTGAGTTGAAATCGAGAATGTGTATCGACAAACCAGCTGCAGTGTTAATAAAAGGAAATGTTTTGTGATTAAGTATTATTAAAACCACTAGAAACATCCATCTGCAAATAAGCTAAGATGAGACAAAATGATAATTCCTAGATCATCGCTGCTCTAATAAGATAGTTATAAACAAGAATATCCTACTCACATATAAGGCTTATGTTTCTCAGATGGTTTAAAAGAGAATTATATTCTTAAATGAATAAGACTATGAACTACGAAACCTTTCTAAAATAAGAAACGTGAACATTTGAAATTAGGCAAACTTGGACGTTTGGAAAATATTGTTGTTACTTGATGTTACAAAGGTAAGTGTTTTGATTTACTTCAAAGATAATCACTCTATTTTCATATACTACGGGTATTGTGTGGTTTTTGTGAAAGTAACGTATCTTTTAAAGAGTTAATGTATGAAGTACTTTGGGGATAAAAACCCGATCTTGTTAATCATGTAGTAGAAAGTACCTTGTGTATATAACTTGATTTTGTTGGTTTGTGATTGCCTTGTAATACTTTCTTGTTGATTTGTTAAGTAAACATGCTAGGATGCTACGTGTGATAGTATCTTGTGATGTTAGTGTAAAGGGGTTTCCCCTCGACTGCGCTTAAAGTTGTTTGACTCTCAGCCATTATGTTGGTATTGTACCACTCACCTTGACTTGTTTAGGAGGTTAAGGCGCCTCCGTCGCGGGGTAGACTCGGTGATGCAGGACCGTGATTCGAGAATACCTCATGCGGGTCGGGGATCCGTGCGGAACTACGGGAGTTCGGGTTAGTTTGCGGCCCTTGTGGTCATGCGGTCTTTGTGGCCATGCGGTGCGAGTCGGGGCGATGCCGGGAGTAGCTACCCTCGATGCGAGGAATACCTCGTGCGGGCTATGAGGTTGGCCTACGCGGAGTGCGGAGTTCGGGGCTAGGCAGCGCGCATCGATCATCTGAGCGAGTGACCGGCTTTGATCATGTGACGGTCTAGACAGATATCATGATCTGATTTATGACCACTGTTAATCGTGGGTGTTAGTAGTCGGTTATGCCTTCGTACTTACCTGTCTTGTTTTATTAGGACACAGTGGGACACGGTGTTCATGTGTATTTCTTGGTGCTTTTATATCATAAACTGCCGGCAGTGAGGAAGGTATTCCACGGGCATGATTGATGTTATGGGCTTGAGACCCATAGTTATATTTGAGTGATGACTTTGAGGGCGTGAGTCTCTGACTTGACATGACTGCTTATTTATTGTAAACTGTAGTTTGGTTATCATACATGTCTCCTACTTTATAGACTATTATGATTTCATTTACAGTATTTTCAGTTTCACATACTTGGTACCTGTTGTACTGACCTCCTTCGGGGGGCTGCGTTCATGCCGTAGGTTGAGGTACATCAGTCGTTGATCCTAGCTCTCAGGGTCACAGTTCAGCGTTTGGGAAGCTCCGTTTCTCCGGAGGCTTATCAGTGGTATAGTCCCCTGTCGTAGTAGGTGTTTACATTCAGGGGTTTGGCGGGGCTCTGTCCCGCCATTGTTGTCGTATCATTCTTAGAGTGCATGTCTTGTTGTGGGCGAGTTGTAGAAAGGGATATGCTGTTCAAATTGTTATATATTATGAAGGTAACCGTTTTGGGTTGCTTTGTCTTCTTATTTCACCGTCTTATTGCATTGGTTTCATGTTATTGTTTTATGTTCGATTACTCGATGTTGTATCACTAGGGTGCGGGTAAGGCACGATCCACGGGCAGGTTCGGGTCGTGACAACTGCTAGTGGGATCTGAGAGGAGTCTGCGCGAGCGTCGATGCACGAGCCGTGCTTCCAACGGCGAGTTTTGCGACGCCGCCCCAGCGAGTTTAGAGCGCGGCGATGGGTGCGAGACCACGATACTGAGCCTCGGTCCATAGCTGGAAGCAGATGAGATAAGGTACAAGGAGATGGCCCGATTCGGCGAGTCGTGGCAGATATGAAGAGGCTGGATCAAAGACTTCCAGTTCGATAGCACCGTAGTTCACCCCGGCGAGCGGTTTGAGACTACGGGACTTTCCGAGCGCACGCGAGTTCTATGGGTCGAGGCACGAGGATGATCCGCAGGAGTTCATCAAGCGATTCTGACGGATCATGAGTGATCAAGCTTGGAGACCGAGTCGGTGACGCCGGTTCGCATCGGTGCGATCTGCGATCGCTGGTTTGATTCATGGGAAGCGTCCGAGGTGAGCATGCGCTCAGCGATTTGGGACGAGTTCTCGAGGGCATTTCTTGCACATTTCTTGCCTCCACAGATGAGGAGGGCTCGGGCCGACAGATTTTTGACGTTGAGGCAGGACGGGCGGACGGTTAGAGAGTACAATGTGGAGTTCGAACTCATTAGCTCGGTATGCCCCCGCTGTAGTAGCTTATATGGAGGACAGAGTACACCGCTACGTCACCGGGCTAGATGAGTACTTGGCAGAGGCTTGTTCGGGTGTAGCCCTTCAGCCGGGCATGGACATTGCCCGCATGCAGGCTCATGCACTAGGATGTGAGGCACGGAGAGGTCGACGGAATGACCGAGATCAGCAGAAGAGGCGGGGCGAGATCCTTTGGTAGCTTTCAAGGCGGACTGCCTCAGCAGCAGGCTAGTTATGTACCTCCGCCAGTACAGAGTGGTCCTTCACAATCTTCAGGACGTTCGGGGTATTCGGGAGCTGGTCAGAGCTCCAGGGCTTCTGGTTCCGGTATCGTGAGTTCTAGCGGCAGGATTCATGTCCCCTCGGTGTGCACGATGTGGCGGCGTCATCGGGAGTGTCGTCTTTATCGGTGCTTGTTTCACTGCGGCCGTCGGGGCCATGTGACGAATCGTGCTTATAGGAGAATGCCGCGGCGTAGCGCGAGCCTACCGGATCGATGGCGGGTTACGCGCTTTCGGTATGCGCCTGCGGGGGCCTATGATTAGAGTGAAACGGTAGATACAGGTATATCCTTAACCCTCTAGAGTTTTGTTTGCGCGATATGATGATCTTATTTTTGTGTGCTATGTACGGATAGCGTTGTGTTATTTGTAAGTTAGAAAACATGGTTAGTTGGAAGGATAAGTGTGGGGCCATGGAAAGTGTGAACCTTAGGATATTTTACAGTTGAGACCTTAGATGTAAGGTCATCTTGAATAAAAGATTTTACGGTTAGTCTTTGTTGAAATACTTGGTTTGCGTATAAATGTGTTGTGGGATAAGTCCATGGGTAGTGTGAGATGGAAGTGGTAGCTTTCATGACGTGAATTAGTAAGGATTGTCCTGGATCAGGAGAACAAGTGTTTTACGCGATAGTGGGTCGGGTTGGGGCCATGTTGCGGGCCAACCCGCCCGCTTCGGCGCTGGGTCAGCTCTGGGTGGTCCCGCCAGGTGGTAGGGTCACGAGGGTGCTAGGCCCAAGTTTAGATGACCATCGTATGAGTTCGTGGATGCGTTCGACCAGAATCGGTTCGTGAAGGCCGGGAATGGCCTTAGAGTAAAGTGAAGCTAGTAAGATGACCAAGTTTGGAGGTGGTGACTCCAAAGTTTTGGGAACTGAAGCGATGACTGAAGTGTGGTACGTATACTAGAAGAGTTCAAGTGTTCGAGAAGGGCACGACGAGTAAGGAAGGAAGAGAACGTGTGTTATTTCATGGCCAGGTGTGGCGTTAGCAACTTGTTAGAAGAACTTCATCGTTATCCGTCTTGAGAAGGAACATTCGGGACGAATGTTTCTAAGGAGGGGAGAATGTTATACCCCGTATTTTCCAGAGTATGTACGTGAGGGCGTACGTATATAAATTTAAGCCTTAAGGATTGGCAAGGATCGAAATTTGGGCACAAGTGCCAAAAAGAATCGTTTTTCGATGAAACGTTTTACTAAACTTGCGAAGGGAAAATTCCGGCTATGTCATTTTTAATTTTTGCGGATTTTTCCGAGAGACGAAACATTTTGGACCAATGGGAGGGTGACATGTGTCACCCTCACATCAAAGAAGAGAGCGGTAATGGACGAAAGGGAGCAATGGGTTAGGTAGGATATTTTGTGCAAGTTGGTGTGGTAGATGGATAAGGTCCACATGGTTAAATCTTGACCCTACACTTGCATGGCACTTGGCTTGATCTTGGCCATTGGTTGGCCATTGCTTGACCTATAAATACCCCCCTTGTTGAAGAATTATTTCATCCACACTTGAGCAATTTCCTAGTCCCAAATACTCCCTCCCCCTTGTGGTAGTTCGTCCGCCACACCCTCCCCCGTTGTTGGGCCGTGTGGCAGAGGGTACCCTCCCCTTCCCTAGCCCTCGTGAGAAACACCTCCCCTGTCACGACCTGCTCGGGGCGTGGATCGTGCCTTACCGGCACCCAATTAGTCATACATCAGAGTAACCAGCGGTAAATAAAACAAGACAGAAACAGATTTATAAAATAAGACACGCTTTATGTGAGAAAACGTCGCTTCGGCATATATAAATAAACATGGTTCAGCGATTACATCCCAAACTGCATACAACATGACTCTGCACTTAAGGAAAATATACAACTATGGCGACAGGGCCCCGCCATACCTCGATCAGACAAAACTATCTACAACAGGAGATCATACCCAAAAGTAGAGCCTCGGAGAAGATGGAGCTCCCGACACCAACGCAGGATCCTAAGGATGCGGATCTAGCACTGCTTGCCTTTACCTGCGTAACGCACTTCCGGCGAGGTCAAGATAACAGTACCAAGTATGTGAAACTATAAAAATCGAAATGAAATCAAAGTATTTAAAACCTTTTCACAAATACAATCGGTTCAATTGCACATAGTGCCACATCACAAACAACAACAGAATAGGAAAATCAGAACAGTCTATTCTAGGCCGCGAATGATCAAGCAAGGCCAATCGCCCATAGTATCATTCTGCGTGCCTAGTCTCGACTTCCGCACCGCATAGGTCGCACACGCACCCGCATGAGGTATTCCTCGATCGGGGTAGCCAACCCCGACATCCGCCTAGGCTCCCGCAGCCGCATAGCCTCAAAAGACCGCGTAGTCTCAGCACCGCATAGGAATCCCCGCATCGGGCTAAACACCGAATGATCAATTCGAGCATACCGCCGCTCCGCATAGTCTCACAGACCGCATAGCCGTATAGACCAAGATCAAGCGGGCAAGCCCGGTATAACGATCGAGGGTAGGTGATACAATAACGACAACGGACTTACCGTTAGCAACGTAAGCACAAAGAAGAATGACCCCTTACACAGATTTCAAGACACTAACACGGTAGCATCATAATATGTCTACTTATCAAACAAATCTTACTACACTTAACAGAAATCAATACAAGGCTTTTATAAACAAACAAGTAAATTCCTTTTTATCTTACTTAAGTTGTTATACCTAACTTCCCATAAAGCTAGTATAACTCTTAAGCTTTAGTTTTAAAAACCAGATATTTATCTTCTGTTAAAAATGATTCAGTATTCTTTTGAAATGCATCATGATTCTTATTATTCAGTCTTAAGTCAAAAGACATAGCAGTAGTTGTTATTCAGTCTTAA
The DNA here is from genome assembly GCA_029844215.1 of Przewalskia tangutica. Taxonomy (NCBI): domain Eukaryota; kingdom Viridiplantae; phylum Streptophyta; class Magnoliopsida; order Solanales; family Solanaceae; genus Przewalskia; species Przewalskia tangutica. The sequence continues at coordinate 97,691,812 of CM056729.1, forward strand.
GTCAAACGACATTGCCGTAGTTATTATTCGATTAACACACGTACGCTCACCGTATATATATGTTAAAATATCATGCTTAGGAAGAATCACATACCTTCTCGAAAACCTCCCGCCAAGTTGAATATGTCGCAGAGAATCACCTATAATAGTCACAGACATCTATCAAAGTCTAGACTACTCAAGGTCATTCTAAGCAGAGGGTTCACAATTCTACGGATTGTCGGGCAAAGACAACCCTACCGGTGAGCTATATAAGTCTCATCAGAAAACAATCCATGTGAGTATAGTTCAATTATTCTTCTTTAAACCCTTCTACTGTGATGACAGTTCAATTCTATTCTGTACTATTCTTCTAAGTATTTAATACTTATTCTTATACTTCTACAGTATGCATTCTCTAATACAAAAGAGGGTTAGGATTATTTACCTCGGTAAGCCCAATAATATCCTAGATAAAGTCGCCGAGCAAGGTTTAGCTCCTAAGTTGTACGCTCCAGAGTCTAAGAAACCTTAGAAGTTCTTCACAACTTCTACAAAGGACTAAGGGATTTGGGCTAGGTATTTTGGGCATTATAACAATACTTAGAAGGCAACTTTTCTACCAAGGGAGGGGTAGATTTCGGCTAGCAGTGGGTAGCCTCGCCAAACTTCACACGGGGAGGGACCGTGTGGTGGACGAAAAGGCTTAAGGGAGAGGAGAGGATTTTTAGACTTGGAAGATAACTTTGTGGATGAAGAACTCTTCATCTAAAGGGGGTATTTATAGCTCAAGCCTTGGCCAACCAATGGCCAAGATGAAGACAAGTGCAAGGCAAGTGTAGGGTGAGGATTAACTATACACAAATATCCTACCAACTCCTTGACTTTGAGCAAGGCACAAAAACGTGCCAAACCCATTCCAATTCGTCCCATGGACGATTCAAGTCCACCAATTGGAGGGTGCCAAGTGTCGCCCTCCCGTTGGTCCAAAATGTTTCGTCTCTCGGAAAAATCCGCAAAAATACTAAATGACATAGTCGGAATTTTCCCTACGAAAGATGTGGAAACGTTTCGTCGGAAAACGATTCTTTTAGTGAGTTGTGCACAAATAAAAACGTCCAAGGCTAACTTTAAGGCCAAACTTTTTGTACGTATTCCCTTACGTACATACTCTGGAAATACGGGGTATAACATTCTCCCCTCCTTAGAAACATTCGTCCCGAATGTTCCTTCTCAAGACAGTTATCGAAGAAGCTTAAACAGTTTGTAAGTGCCACACATGGCCACAAAATAACACTCAGGCATATATGATAATGGAAATTTACAAGTAGGAAAGTGAATTACCTGGAGGTGTGGGGAATAGGTGAGGATACTTCTGCCTCATGTCCTCCTCGGCTTCCCACGTCATCTCCTCACGAGCTCGTTCCGCCACAAGACTTTGACGGCCACGTCCTTCGTCCGCAGACGCCTAACCTGACGATCGACTATCGCTATGGGAATCTCCTCATACGATAACCCCTCGGTCACCTGGACATCGTCAATCGGATGTACCCTAGATGGATCCCCGATACATCTCCTCAGCATAGAAACGTGAAACACCGGATGCACTGCCTCCAGATCGGACGGCAGATCCAACTCATAGGCAACCTTGCCTACCTGCGACAATCAAACGCCCAATGTACCTTGGGCCGAAGTTTCCTTCTTCCCGAATCTCATCACACCTTCATGGGTGACACCTTCAGAAAACCCAATCATCAATGCGAACTCGATGCCGACGACGATGATTTGCATCGACTGGCCGACTCGAGCCAAATAGCCGCTCGGATAAGCTTCACCTTATCCATCGCTCGCTGCACCAAATCGTCCCACTAATGCATCTCGCCACATCGAACCAACCTATAGGCGACCGCACTTCCTCCCATACAAGGCCTCATAAGGCGCCATCCGAATACCGGAGTGGTAGCTATTATTGTATGCGAACTCAACTAGAGGCAAATGATCCTCCCAACTACCATCGGTCAATAACATGCTCGCAAAGATATCCTCAAGAGTCCGGATAGTGCGCTCGCCCGTCTGTCATGCGTGGATGAAATGCGACTCGTGCTCACTCGCCCCTAAACCTCTCGAAAGACCTCCGAAGTTAACCGTGAACCGGGCTCCTGTCTGATATGATCGAAATAGGACTCCACGCAATCGACGATCTCTGATGTAAAGTCCGCATAATCCTCACCGAAAAAGTCGCCCTAACGGGAAGAAAGTGGGCTGATTTCACACCTGTCGACGATAACCCATATAGAATCATGTCTCCTCCGAGTGCGAGGAAAACCCGTGATGAAGTCCATGTTGATCACCTCCCACTTCCGTGTCGATCTCTATCGTCAGAACAAACCACCGTGCCTCGTGCTCTACCTTCACTGCCGACAACACGCACCGAGCTACGAACTCGCAACGCCCTCTTCAAACCATCCCACCAATACACGGATCTAAGGTCGTGGTACATCTTGGTCGCACTCGACGGATAGAGTAACGCGGCGTTGTGCTTCCCAAGAACTCCGCCAAGTCCTCAAACATCCGGAACACACAACTCGCCTCAAACCTTAGCACCCCATCAAAGCTACCTCAAGGACCCTTGCCCTCACGAAGAGTCAGTATCACGATATCGAATCAAAGCCGATCCTCGAATCGCTGCTCTTCACCTCCTCGACGATGGAAGACTCGGCAACCTCACGAACTCTAACCCCACCGCTATCGTAATCAATCAAACGGACACCAAGGCTCGCTAATCGTGCAAATCACGAACCATGTCCCTTCTCTCTAGCCGCACATCCGATAGGCTCCCATCGACCTACGACTAAGAGCATCCGCCACAACATCGCCTTCCCGTGGTACAGGATATCAACATCGTAATCCTTAAGCAACTCTAACCACCGTCTCGCCGTAAGTTCAGCTCCTCTGTCAAGATATACCGAGGCTCTTGTGGTCAGTATAAATATCCACGTGAACCCCATACAAATAGTGCCTCCAGATCTTCAAAGTGTGAATCATACCGCCAACTCTAAATCACGGGGGTAGTTCCTCCGTGTTTCTTCACCGCCGGATGCATATGTTATAACCCCGCCATGCCGCATCAACACACATCCCAACCCGATGCCCGACGATCACAATACACGACATAACCATCCGACCTCCGGAAGAGTAAGAACGGGGCGCCGCTACTCTTTTCAAAGAATCGAAACCCCGCCACAAGCATCGACCATCTGAAACTTGGCTGCTTTCCGAGTCAGCCTAGTCAATGGTGCAGATAGAAGCAAACTTCTCCACGAACCGATAATAACTCGCAAGGCCCGTAAAATCGCGAACCTCGCCGAGTAAGAGTTCAGGCCAACTCCGATCGCCTCGATCTCGCCGTATCTACCAATACCATCGCCGGCTAACGTGCCCAAGAAAAGCCACCGGGTTAACCAAAACTCACATTTGGAAAACTTGGCATACCGCTGGTCCCGAGAATCACAAGACAGCCTCCTCAAATGATCCGCATGCTCCCGCTGCCGGCGAGAATAAACCAAGATATCATCAATGAACACTATCACAAACGTGTCCAAAATGGTTTGAACACTCGGTCATCAAATCCATGAATACCCGAGCATCGTCAACCCAAAAGACATGACCGAACTCATAATGCCCGCATCGTCCGAATGCAAATTCTAGGGACATCCACCTCTCTCGACACGAACTCGATGATAGCCCGATCGCAGATCAATCTCGAGAAACATCTCGCGCCCGCAATCGGGTCGAACAAATCATCAATCCCGGAAGCGGGGTATTCGTTTAATGGTCACCTTGTTCACCGTCGTAGTCAACACACATGCGCAGCTGCCCCGCCCTTCTTCTTCACGAACAATACCGCGCTTCTGCGAGAAACACTAGGTCCGATAAAACCCTTCTCCAAAGAAATCTCTCACCGGTCCTTCACTCTCTCAACTCGGCAGTGCCATTCCGTATGGCGAATGGAAATAGCCGAGTGTCCGCAACACATCTATACAAAACTCGATCTCCTCTCGTGAGGATACCCGGAGGTCGCCCGAAACACGTCTGGGAATTCTCTCGACCATCGAATCGATCAAAATCTGTACCGCAGCCTTCAGATCAAACACCCGAACGAGATGGTAGATATACCCTTCTCGCACCATCTTCCTAGCCTTGAGGTAGGAAATAAACCTACCCTGGCGATACCGTGCTCCTCCCACTCAACAACCGGCCCTCAGAAATCGGAACCGCATTACTCTCTCTCTCAGCCTACATTGGCGTAGTGAAGCTAGCCAATCCATCCCCATGATCACGCCGGTCAATCATCTCCAACTCTATCAAGTCGGCCAGGTCCGACGATCAGAATGGTCACAGACAAGCTCTATATACCCGCCGAGCTACCACCGAATCACCCATCGCGTAGCTACCTCGAAAGGTCTATGGACTCGTGCTCTATCCCTATCCTACTAGCAACAAGGGAGATATATAGATGCAGTAGAACCGGATCTATCAAAGCATACACATCAAACCAGAATCGATAAGGTACCGTGATAACATCGTGAGGCCTCACGATCTGTCGCTACCGGACAAAGCATAAATGCGTTCTCGAGGACCGCTAGAATCGGACCCGCGCCACGACCTGCCGCGACCGCTGGTCCATGAGTACCTTGCTCCGGGCGAGTAACTTTCGGGATGAAGAAGCGCAATGCACTCGTAGATCGGGCCCACTACCGCCGCCGCCGGCCGGACAAACTCGCGAAATGACCTGCTGCCACACGTAGCAAGCTCGAGTACGCCCGAATGGTATCTACCACAACGGGCACACCGAGCAGACCTAACGTTAGCACTTCGCTACTCGAAATCAAGTCCCGGGCCCCGACCGCCGATCGCTCGCTGTACCAAGATGATGTAGAGCGCTCATACGGCCGTGGTGCAACCGACTTCGCCGATGCCGCCACCTCGAACCACCAAAAGAACCGCCGCCTCGCCTTCTTCTCGCTGATATCGCTTACCCGGCGGTCTCTACGCCTCGCATCCTAGCGCATGAGCTCGCATACGGTAATGTCCATGCTCGGGTGAAGGGACACACCCGCACAAGACTCGGCCATGTAATCATCTAGTCCATGACATAGCGATGCACCGGTCCTCCATATTCGCTACAGCAGTGGACATATCGAGCCAAAGAATCAAACTCGACATTGTACTCCTCACCGCGGCCCTCCCCGTCTCAAAGAACAAGAATCTATCACTCGTGCCTCCTCATCCGCGGAGGCAAGAAGTGTGTGAGAAACGCCTCAAAACTCATCCCATACCTGGAGGTGCATGCTCTCCCGAAAGCTCCCATGAATCAAACCAATCGATCGCGTATCACGCGGCCGACGCGAACCGAATGTCACAGACTCGCCTCAAGCCTTGATCACCCGTGATGATCCTTCGCACTGACGGATGAACTCCTGCGATCATCCTCCCGCCTCGACCAGAAACTCGGCGGGCTACAACTAAGAAATCCGTAGTCTCAAACTATTCGCTTCGGGTGCACCACTGCGACTAGAGCCGAGCCGGAATCGCCAGATTCAGGCTTATCTCGATTCGCCACAACTCTAGCCAAAAGTCGGGCTATCTCCTTGTACCCTAACTCTCCGCCCAGCCGTGGGACGCGAGGTGTGGGTGCTGTGGTCTCGCCGGCCGGGCGGCGTCATAGAACTCGCTGCCTCTCGTATAGATCGGGCACGAGCCCTCGTGACTCGGGTGTCTCGCTAGCGCCTCCTCGGCCGCCTAGCCCTTCGGGCCCGGTTGCCTTACGTGAGGCATAATCACATAGAAAGGAATACGTTAGAGGGTCCAACCTATAACACGCCTCTAAAGCACGATCTCGTAATGAGAAGAATGGAAACCAATCCTAAATATCCTATAGCCTCTCGATTATTGGTGTGGTGCACAACACACCGATAATCAAGACTCTACTAGATACGCCTCAGACACTTTCCGAGGATTAATCGCTCGATACCACTTTTGTCACGACTGCCCGGCCCGTGGATCGTGCTCACCGGCACCCAAGTAGTCATACATCGAGTAACCAGCGGAATATAAAACAAGACAGAAACAGCTTTATAAAATAAGACACGCTTTATGTGAGAAAACGCCGCTTTCGCATATATAAATAAACATGGTTCAGAAGCTACATCCCAAACTGCATAAATACATCATGCACTTCTAAGGAAAATATACAACTATGGCGACAGTATTCCCGCCATACCCTCGATCGCATAAAACTATCTACAACAGGAGATCATACCCAAAAGTAGAGCCTCGGAGAAGATGGAGCTCCCGACACCAACGCAGGATCCTAAGGATGCGGATCTAGCACCGCTTGCCTTTACTCGCAGATGTAACGCAGCTTCCGGGCGAGGTCAAGACAACAGTACCAAGTATGTGAAACTATAAAGCATCAAATGAAATCAAAGTATTTAAAACCTTTTCACAAATACACCGCTCAATTGCACATAGTCTACATCACAAACAACAACAGAATAGAAAATCAGAATGTGTCTATTCTAGGCCGCGAATGATCGGGCAAGGCCAATCGCCTTAGTATCATTCTGCGTGCCTAGTCTCGACTTCCGCACCGCATAGTCGCACACGACCCGCATGAGGTATTCTCGATCGGGGCAGCTAACCCCAGATCCGCCTAGGCTCCCGCACTCGCATAGCCTCAAAAGACCGCATAGTCTCAACATCGCATAGGAATCCCCGCATCAAGCTAAACACCGAATGATCAATCGAGCATACCGCTGCCCGCATAGTCTCACAGACCGCATAGCCGTATAGACCAAGACTGGGCAAGCCTCTGATAACGATCGAGGGGTAGTGATAACAAAGACAACGGATTTACTGGGTTAGCAACGTAAGCACAAAGCAAGAATGACCCCTTACACAAAGATTTCAAGACACTAACACAGTAGCATCATAATATGTCTACTTATCAAACAAATCTTACTACACTTAACAGAATCAATACAAGGCTTTTATAAACAAACAAGTAAAAGCCTTTTTATCGTACTTAAGTTGTAATACCTAACTGCCCCAAAACCTAGTATAACTCTTAAGCGTTTGATTTTTTTTTTTTTAAAAAACCAAATATTTATCTTCTGTTAAAAATGATTCAGTAGTTCTTTGAAATGCATCGTGATAGTTATTATTCAGCTTAAGTCAAACGACATTGCCGTAGTTATTATTCAGCTTAACACACGTACGCTTCATCGACTATATATATGTTAAAATATCATGCTTAGGAAGAATCACATACCTTCCTACGAAAACCTCCCGCCAAGTTGAATATGTCGCACAGAGAATCAAATTTATAATAGTCACAGACATCTATCAAAGTCTAGACTACTCAAGGTCATTCTAAACAGAGGGTTCACAATTCTACGGATTGTCGGGCAGCACAACCCTACCGGTGAGCTATATAAGTCTCAGAAAAAATACGTATGTGAGTATAGTTCAATTATTCTTCTTTAAACCCTTCTACTGTGATGGGCTCAATTCTATTCTGAATATTCTTCTAAGTATTTAATACTTATTCTTATACTTCTACAGTATGCATTCTCTAATACAAAAGAGGGTTAGGATTATTTACCTCGGTAAGCCCAATAATATCCTAGATAAAGTCGCGCCTGAGCAAGGTTTAGCTCCTAAGTTGTACGCTCCGGTAGCTCCAAGAAACCTTAGAAGTTCTTCACAACTTCTACAAAGGACTAAGGGATTTGGGCTAGGGTATTTTGGGCATTATAACAATACTTAGAAGGCAACTTTTCTACCAAGAGAGGGGGGTAGATTTCGGCTAGGCTAGGGGGGCTAGGCCCTCGGCCAAACTTCACAAGGGGAGGGAAAGTGTGTTGGACGAAAAGGCTTAAGGGAGAGGAGAGGATTTTTAGACTTGGAAGATAACTTTGTGGATGAAGAACTCTTCATCTAAAGGGGGGTATTTATAGCTCAAGCCTTGGCCAACCAATGGCCAAGATGAAGACAAGTGCAAGGCAAGTGTAGGGTGAGGATTAACTATACACAAATATCCTACCAACTCCTTGACTTTGAGCAAGGCACAAAAACGTGCCAAACCCATTCCAATTCGTCCCATGGACGATTCAAGTCCACCAATTGGAGGGTGCCAAGTGTCGCCCTCCCGTTGGTCCAAAATGTTTCGTCTCTCGGAAAAATCCGCAAAAATACTAAATGACATAGTCGGAATTTTCCCTACGAAAGTTGTGGAAACGTTTCGTCGGAAAACGATTCTTTTAGTGAGTTGTGCACAAATAAAAACGTCCAAGGCTAACTTTAAGGCCAAACTTTTTGTACGTATTCCCTTACGTACATACTCTGGAAATACGGGGTATAACATCCCCCTTGCCTAGTTGTTTTCGAAATACTACCCCTCCCTTGGTAGAAAAATTGTATTCTAGTATTGTTACTATGCCCAAATACTTTAGCCCAAATACATTGTAGTATTTTCCAAAGTTACCTCTATACGTAGAGCCCGGAAATACTATTATACTTCCCTTCAGTCACTAAACGAAACCCTTTGGAAAAATCTCCATAATTGGTTGGAGTACTTAGTAGAAGTGTGTAGAACTTCTAAGGGTTCTTGGGCGAATGGAGCGCACTGAGTAGAGCTAAACCTTGCTCAGATCGACTTTTATCTCGGATAATTTTGGGCTTATCGAGGTAAATAATCTTGTCCCCTGTTGTTATTGGAAATTACATGTTGTAGGAATATATAGTTGAAGTATACTATATATAGAATGAACATAGTTTTCATGGCAATGTCTTTTGACTTAAGCACGAATTTAAAGAAAGAGAATCGAATCAGAATTACATAGGATCAGACATGAGACTTGTGTGAAGTGAAGACGGCCTCGATAGAGGAGATTTACGCGATGTGGGGAGATGCCGAATTTTACGTAGAATATTCTACGTTGGGATCTAGATGTTAATAAGCGCCTTGTGGCCTTTATAGGTTGAAGTACTACGTGTGGCGTGATCTACTTGGCTTAAGGAGTAGCCGACGGTTTGAGGTACTTGGAGCGTTTTGCTATTAGTCGATAATCGTCGCGAGGTATGTGAACCTCTTCCTATCCTTTCTAGCATGATATGTTTGTAAACTATGTAGTACGGTAGACGTACATGTGCTAAATGAATTTGGTCGGTTTAAAACATAAGGTGTTATAATAACTTTTTGGGAAGTTAGTTATAACGACTCTATGTGGGTAAAAAAATGGTTTATTGATTGTAGAAGTTAAGAGACTTGATCTTGAAAGATAAGAGACTTAACTTAATTGACTTGATATGTATCTTGTTAAAGAGTTGTGAAACCTCATTCGTGAGTAATGAGTACTTGGTTTTAACAAATAATGTTTCTTGATTTGGAAATGAGAATAAGTGGTCGAACAAACCATCGCAGCTAATAAAGGAAAATGTATTGACTAATGAATTAAATTAAAACCAGAAACCTCCATCCGCATGAAGCTAAGATGAGACAAAATGATATTACATTTCCTAGATCATGGCTGCTTTTATAAGATTGTAATAGACAAGAACAACCTACTCACACATAAGGCATATGTTTCTCAAATTTGTTTTAAAGGAGAATTATATTCTTAAGTGATTAAAACTATGAACTACGAAACCTTTCGAAAATGAGAAACTTGAGCATTTGAAATTAGGCAAACTTGAACGTTTGGAAAATAATGTGTTACTTGATTTTACAAGGGAAGTGTTTTGGTTTACTTAAAAGATAGTCACTCTATTTTTATACTACGAGCATTGTGTGACTTTTGTGAAAGAAACGTATCTTTTTAAAAGAGTTAATGTATGTAATACTTTAGGGTCAGAACCGGGATTTTGGCATAAAATGATAGTACCTTAAGTTGTGTAACTTGCCTATGTTTGCGTGTGATAGCCTTGTTGTGCAAGTACTGTATTTTACTTCGACACCGGTTCATGGGATGAGCCGAATGTATTACACGATCACCGCGTTCATGGGATGAACCGAATGTATTCCACCCGACTACCGTTCATGGATGAACCGGAATGTATTCCACCCGACACCGCGTCATGGATGAATCGGAATGTACTTCACTCGACTACCGTTGCTAGGATGAACCGAATGTACTTCACTGACTACCGTTCATGGGATGAACCGAATGTATTTCACTCGACTACCGCGTTCACGGGATGAACCGAATGTATTTCACTCGACCATCAAGGCCCACGTGGATGGGCCGAATGTATTCCATCCGACTACCGAAGTTCATGAGATGAACCGGAATGTATTCCACACGCTTTCTATCGGGTCCATGAGATGGGCCGAGACATGTTATACGTATCATATGGTTTGTACCTAGATCGCAGGCGGTGAGGAAGGAGTTCCACGCATGAGGATGACTTTGAGGGCGTGAGTCACGACTTGACATGATCGCTTTTATGTTGTGAATCGTAGTTTGGTTATCATACATGTCTCCTGCTTTATATAGACTATTATGATTTCATTTACGTATTTCTGATTTCACATACTTGGTACCTATTGTACCGACTCCTTCGGGCCGCGTCATGCCGCAGTAGAAGTACATCGGTGGATCCTCGCCATAGGATCAAAGTTCAGTGTTAGGAAGCCCCGTTTCTGAGGCTTATCTTTTGTATGTTACCACGAGTCCGTAAGTTCTTGTACATCCAGGGGTATGGCGGCCCCTGTCCCGCCATAGTTGTCATTTCATTCTTAGAGTCCAGAGTAATGTGGGCAGGTTTGTAAAAAGGATTAAACTGTTCGGGTTTTTATGTATATGTATACAGAAGGCAACTGTTTTGGTTGGCCTGTTTGTTTATCATGTCTCTTGTTTCATATTTATGTTTTATGTTCCGCTGATTTTCTCTGATGAATGACTACTTGGGTGCCCGGGTAAGGCACCAGTCACGGGCCCCGGATCGGGTCGTGACATTACTGTACAAAACAATTAAAAGATACAAAAAAGATTCCCTAAAACAAACTCTAAAACAATACTAAAATCTACCTAACAAACACCCCCAAACTTAAATTTTACTCATCTTCGAGTAAAGAGCTCTAGACACCCTAAAAAGAAAAACACACAAACTCTAAAAATTGAATCAAGTCAACCACAATAGATTATGCCTCAAAGATCATGAACATATGTAATATCATTTTTAGGAACATTCTAGCCATTAATTTACTATCTAGAATTTTAGGTCAGATATTTCTCAAGTTTGCTTAAAGTTATTAATGCATATGACCACTCCACCATGATTGTTTACTTACTCAAGTATTCAATATCAGTTTATGCACAATGAATTATCTCCAACAGTCCATCAGGCTAAAATTTTATAGGCTTGCTAATTTGTTACTCTCCGCTAATGTAAACAACACAATCTCAAGAATCAATAGGACTTTTATAGGTTCTGACGATAGGCTTACGCTCGGGTAGATGAAAAGTCATTTAGGTTCAAGATTACCATAAGTATATACACCAATCAACCAAACTTGATATTTACATTGCAAACCAACAACCATCCCCAATTTGTTTCTTTTCTTTTCTAGATTGACAAAATTCACACTTTCACATTTATATAATATATTTTTTCGAACTACACTCCCCCAAATATATTTTTCAATGTATGTACAAGGAGAGTATATACACACACACACACACACACACACCACACACACACACACACACACACACACACACACACATATATATATATATATATATATATATATATATACATATATATTTTTTCAACGAATTTCCCAATCTTTTATACTTCTATTAATATCACCCAATCTACAATACCAATTACAAACAACTCATCCTCAATCATATACTTATATGCTCATGGTAAAATTCAAGGGAATGAGAAATTATAACGGGTTTCAAATAAGCTCAGAATAGACATCAATCAAAGAAGTATTATTTAAAGCTCAGAAAGGGTAACTAGGAATTTATATAATAAAGGGTGGCTTGAAAGGCTCAATCGTTCCAAAAATTACCTAAATCATCTTCCTAAGCATGCATCATCTAGGATTTCATTTCAAGTAACAAGCAAGCAAGTTCTAGATTTTTTTCACCATCTTTCCTCAAACCAGAATTCAATCATGCATAAACTAATAGTTGAGTACACGAAATTCACCAATCATGATCGAGTTTTCATTGTTATTAATAACCAAAAGCAAACTCGAACAACTATCCAACTTAAACACACAGATGTATGCATTTCATGGCTATCAATTTCATCTAATTCTATCATATGTGTTCACTCAATCTCATTGGCTATTATTATTAACCTGATTCATTGACACAAGACACTAAAACAAATATACTAATAATAAACAAACAATTAAATATAAAACAATTAAAAACTACTCACACAACATAGTAAAAACTACTAACACAAAACAGTAAGACTCCCTCCAAACTTAGTTAACACATTGTCCCCAAAGTGAAAAAGTAAAACAAGGGAATGAAGACTTACATAAATAATGGCATTGATTTCAGTATAGCAGTGGCGGTGGATGATAAGGCAGGTACGGTGGAGGATAGACAAAATAGGGCTCATTTGGAGCATCACCCATGGACCAACGATCGACCAAAGAGTTGAGTTGGTTGATGTAGCGGACTTCATAATCATGTCGCTGGTGCATATAATTATTCAATTGTTGGTGCGACTGGATTATGTATTGATTTTGTTGGACTATATAATCCAACTGATTATGAGTCCTTTGGGTGTGTGAATCACTAGGACCCTCAAGAGCAAAAAATTGTGCATTGTTTCTATGTCCTTTATCACCCATTTCGGTTGATGCAGTCTCGTCATCTGTCCCCTTCTGCTGGTGTTTGGGCTGGTTCTGGTTACATTCTCCAGGTGTATGGGTTGGTTTAGGGTCAAAATATGCATTTACAATGGTTCGGGTGAGAGGCTTCTACACATTGCCTTTTATGTCACCGCTACCCTCAGGTACTTCCTGTGCAATACATAGTGCAGTGATCAATGATCCATGCCCCAACCCTGCTATAGTGTTCATTCTGAATATCCAAGAGAGGCTACTTCTGACAACGCGACCCATATCAATTGAAACCCCCTCATTATAGCATAAACCAACCTGATACGATCCACTGGTATGTCAGAGAAATATGTGGAGGGGATCAGACGGGCACTCACAAAGTAGAGCCATGCTTTGGCTACTTTGTTGAATTGGTTGCGATACACGCCCTTGGGCGCGTCATAGGTGTATGTGCAGCAGGCTCCTGGACATACCATTGTCTCAACTACCTCTACCCAGTCTATTTTTAAACGTTTCCAAATGGTAAAGTCACCATCCTCTTCGTCCAGAAAACTGGTGACCCCATATATGCGTTTATAGCATCCGTCCCAACTGGTACCCATCTTCTTTATATGAAACAAGTGTTACCTTGTTTCTATGGATAGTTGGTGTAAAATTCATATACTAGGGAGGTGTTTGGTTTTGGCAAATGAGGATTGATAAATTCCCCCATCCTCTAGAAGCAATCATGGCCCTGATGGGCTCATATACTTCATTATCGTATGGTGCTGTCCGGAATTCCATTCCACTTCCGGTACCAGGGAGCAAGTACATAAATTTTTTTTGTACCTATCTTGGGCATCTTTATTGGCAAACCTAGTTTCATCATAGTCTGGTACGGAGGCTCTAGAAGCAGATTCTCTGGAACTAGATTTCCTTGGACCCATTTCAACCTTTAGGCACTTGTTTAGGAAACATTCAACAGTGTTTCCCCTTAATTTCTCTATTTTCCAGCCAACAAATCCACTCAACAACAACAACAATTTCAGCCCAACACTCCACAAATATCAACAATTGCTTTATCACAACAACAACAATCTCAGCCCAACACACAAACATCAACCCCCACTTAAACATTCGTCTAATTTTTACAATAGAACACAAAAACTTCAAAAGAAAACTTGAATGCAATGTTATACCTTATAAAAGGGTCCTCTTATAATGATGTACTAATAATGATGTACTGCACCAAGTAGTAAAGATTTGGAGATATTATGGATGAATTTATAGAAGGTTGGGTTTGTAGAAGAGTATTTATGAAATTTGTGAGGAGTTTTGGGAGTGGATTTTTTGGAAAAGAGTGAGTATGAAGAGAGGGTTTATGAAATTTAGAGAGAAAAAATGAATGGAGGCTAGGGTTTTATGCATGAAACCGATGAAGCGCCGCGACCCTACTTATGGGTGCCGCACCACTACTTCATATTTTTTAGTGTTGCGGAAGGCGCCGCGGCTCATGTCCTGGTCACCGCGACACTCATTTATCAAAAAATTATTTTGCTCTCTGCTTGCCAGGAGTTGTGGCCCTTGATCTCTGCGCTGCGACTCTAATTCATCAAAAAAAATCTGCTCACTGCCTTCAGAGCATCGCGGCCCTACTCCAGGACACCACAACTCTACTTCATAGGTTTTTATTTCTTGCTTACTGCCTTCCAAGAGTCGCGACTCTTCCTCAGGGCGCCACGACGCTAGTTCGTTTCCTAGAGTTTTGCTCTCTGCTTTTGATTTAAGCATCTCGCGACCTTTTTTTCAACCCCAGTGTTGGCTCACATTTTTCCTATAACAAAAATAGACCAAGAAACAACAAGACCGTGAGACTGTTCAAAATAAAATAAAATAAAACAAAATAAAATAACACAAATAAATTATTGGGTTGCCTCCCAATAGCGTTGTCGTTAATGTCATTTAGTTGGACATATATATTTCCTCTTCATTTTGGTTTCAATAAGATAGCAGACTTTTCCTTCTTTCTCCTTTTTTCCTTCCATATATTTTTACACTTCTTCCTATAAGCGGGCTCAATGGAGTTCACACGCTTGGCATATTTCACAAGCTCATTGCCTTCAATTCCACCTTTCTCGCATTGTGTTAATGCCATTTTAGGAGCCTCAGTGCTTTTAATTTTTTCCAGCAACGAATCTTTCAACTACATCAATGGAAAAACTGTCATCACTTGCTCTTGTATCGGTTGTTGCTCTGAATACATTGAATATCACTTCTTCTCCCTGAACTCGGAGTATTAGCTCACCCTTCTCAACATCTATAACTGCTCACCCTGTAGCTAAAAATGGTCTTCCAAGAATTATTGGCACATCAGCATCCTCTTCCATGTCAAGAATAATAAAGTCGTCCGGAAAGATGAATTTGCCCACTTTAACTAGCACATCTTAAATAATACCATGTGGATGCTTCAAAGAACGGTCTGTCAGCTGTAAAGTCACTGTTGTAGGCTTAGCTTCACCCACACCAAGTCTATGAAATACAGAAAGAGGCATCAAATTTATACTTGCCCCTAAATCACACAAGGTCTGCTTGCATTTAACATTTTCGATAGTGCAGGGAATAGTGAAGCTCCATGGATCTCTCAACTTCTGGGGAAGCTTCTTTTGTAAAATAACATTGCACTCCTTAGTTAATGCCACAATCTCATTATCTTTTAGCTTTATGTTTTTAAAGAGAATATCTTTCATAAATTTTACGTAACTTGGCATTTGCTGTAGGGCCTCAATAAAGGGAATGTTGATGTGCAACTTCTTGAACACTTCTAAAAACTTGGAAAATTGTTTAACAAGAGCATTGTTTCGAGTCTTTGAGGGTATGGAATCCTGATTTGAGGTTCCATAATAACCGTTGTGGTGCCTTTTCTGTGATAGGGTGGTATTCAGTAACCCCATATTTCTCTAAACCAGATGTTTCTCCCAATTCGTCATTCTTTTGAACGTGTGGTTGAGCTACAGACTACACAAATTTTGTACCACTTCTCAAAGTGATGGCCTTGTTACACCCTGTAAATTCCAGGATATGTTTATAAGAACGTACGTAAGAACTCAAAAATGTTAAGATTTGAGACGAGTAAAAATTTATCGGAATTATGGAATTGTCGGAAAACGAAATATTGCGACGAATGGGAGGGCGACACGTGTCACCCCCTTATTGGCCTTGGACAAATTGGGCATGGTTATAATGGTCATTTGATCACTAATGAGATGATCAAGTCTTGCAAAGACTTTGGCTTGATAAGTTTGACTAAGTCAAGAAGTCAATAGCTTGAGATAATTGACCACATCTTGACCTTCCATTTGGATGAATCCTAGCCCTTGTTTTATTTATATATACTACTACTAGTGCAAGACTAGTCTTCATACTTAGAATTTTTTTCAAGAATTGAGAGAAAAACAATGTGAGGCTCTCAGCTTTAGCTAGGGTTTGAAGATTTTTTTTTCAATTGTTGTCCAATAATCTCCCCACTTTAAACCAAGGTACCTAAGGGTATTGTAAGTGCATCTCAATAGAAATATCCCGGAAAAATGGCGTTTTTGTATTAGTCGCAAGGCGGAAAGTTAAGGAGTTCTTCAACTTTGAAGTTGGAACTTGAAGATAAGTCCTTCATAGGCCTCTAAAGGTTGCTTGGAGTGCATAGGAATGTCGAAAGGAGGAGCTAAAGTTTCTAAGGATCGACTTGTAATCTTGGATCATATTTGGGCTAAATGAGGTATAATCTTCGTCTTACTTTTGTAATTGAAGATTCCATGTTATTATAAGTTAGAAATGATCATGTGATATGTGATATGAATATTGATAAGTGTTATGGAAATTTGGAAGCTCAAATCCGAAAATGACATGTTAAGCCATTTGAAATTGAAATACAATTTGGTCGATAATTAGAATTGTCGCATGTTTACCTACTTGAGGATTGTAGTTGTTATAATCAATTGCGGCTTTATAACATGTTATGCTAAACGATTTGGATTGAATAGAAATTGGAAAATAATTGGTATTGTTGTCCTTAATTGCCGTATGGACATTGTATTTTGGACTAGTTTAATGTCAATTGTGAATGGAATTTTACACGTCTTGATTAGCGTGTAATCCCTATTGTTAACTACTTTGTTGAGCCTTAAATGTGGCGTGTTTGGTTATTGAATTGCCTTGAAAAATGTGGCAAAGTATGTAGAAACAAAGGAAGTCTTGTCAGATTTTCCGTAGAATTTAGTGACTTTGCACTTAGAATATTCTACGTTTGAAGTAAGTTAATAGGCGTATTATGGTCATTATAGGTTGACATACTACGACGCTTAATGGACTTAGCAAGTGGATTAAACCGAAGAGGTATGTGGAATTTTCTTATCTCTTGAGCATGAATAAGTTGTAAATGTATAGTACGGTAGACGTACAAGATTTTGACAATCTAGTCTATTTGATATCCTTGGCTTATTTTAAGAATGTCCAAGTTGGTCGAGTTAGGGAATTAACTCACTTGTTTAAATATTAAGGATATTTTGGTTTTCAAAGTTAAGAGACTTTAAGTATGTTGAAAGTATTGTTGATACTTGTTTTGTTGGAAAGTTTAAGTCTCTTGGTTATAAAGAAGTATGTAAGTTTCCAAAGTATAAAGCTAGTATAACGACTTTATGGGAAGTTGGTTATAATAGCTTTATGGAAAGTTAAAAAGAGTGGTTTACTCTAAGTAATTTAAGTATGTTAAATGACTTGATATAACGAAAGACAAATTGACTTAAAGGCATCAATTACTAAGGTTTTAAAAGAAAGAGGTCACTTGATTTAGAAGACCGAAAATGTATTTTTCTAAAAAGGTATTGTGACTTGTCTTGAAAAGTAGTTATGACTTGATACTATGGTTATTAGTATCTTGGAAGTTTTGTATGAAAAAGAGTCATTTTAAAAGAGTAGAAGTACGTAGTACTTTGGGGTTAAATTCCCGGATTTTTATAATGACATGTTAGTGCCTTAAGTAAACTAAAAATGAGAGTGTACATGTATAAGACTAATAAGAAGTTAGGGGATTTCTTAACTTGCTTATATATGGTATGATAAGCCGGTAGTGCTTATGTTATGTATGATAAGACGGTAGTGCTTATGTTATGTGTGATAGCCGGTTTGTGCTAGTAGTATGTTATTCATTACGGGGTCATTCCCCGGGTTTGTGGCATTTGCATATTCCGTGGATTTGCTACCCACGATGCGAAGAATACCTCATGCGAGTCCGTAAGGGCTTATGAGGGTGAAATAGTCCCATGCGGGCGGATACAGCCTATGCTAGGAATACCTCATGCGGGTCTACACGACCTATGAGGGTGAAATAGTCCCATGCGAGGAATACCTCATGCGGGTCCACACGACCTACGGGTGAAATAGTCCTAGGAGTAGGATTGCTTAATGATACTCGAAAGCGGTCTCCGCTTTGATCGCGAGCTTCCTATTTTTATGTTGTAAGTATACTCTTATTTACTCTCATTGTTAGTAAGGCACAGTGTACTGTTATATGAGTTATCATACATGTCTCCGGTTTTATTTTAGACTTATGATTTCACTACAGTACTTCTAGTTTCACATATTTGGTACATGTTGTACTGACCACCTTGAAGTGAGTTCATGCCGCAGTAGAGTATCTGAGTTCTTGATCCTCACTCTTAGGATCACTGTTCAGCTGTTGGGAATCTTCATTACTCCGGAGGCCTATCCCTGGTATGGTTGGTTGTTGTTTATTCAGGGGTATGACGGGGCCCTGTCCCGTCACAGTTGTTATTCTTAGAGGTCTGTAGTCACATTGTGGATTGGGTTGTAAAGAAAAAAGAAAAAGAAAAATGTACTGTTTTATTATGTATAGTTTACGGAAGGTGGCCTTATCGACTAGTCTGTTGTTATTTTATGTTAAAGCATTTTATAAGTTGTGTATGTTCCGCTGCTATTCTCTGACAGTTGCGGGCCCGGGGTCGGGTCGTGACAAAAGTGGTATCAGAGCAGTTAGTCCTCGGAAAGTGTCTACAGACCGTGTCTAGTAGAGTCTTGATTATCGGTGTGTTGTGCACCACATCTATAATTAGGAGGCTGCAGGACATTTAGGATTGGTTTCCATTCTTCTCACTCTAAGATCGTGCGATAGAGCTGTGTGGTTAGGGTCGTCTCTCCCTAACAGGTTATGTTGTTTGCAGCTATGAGAAAGACAGCAGTGACCCAGGAAAGATGATGTGGATTGCGTATCCAAGTAGGTAATATTTGTAGTATAGTTGGTATTGTGACATACAACTATACGTATTTATGTATGAGGGTTAGACGCGTGTTGCCTAGAATGGTTTTATGTTACCAGGATTTGGTAAGGACTAAAATAAATACCGGGAAGGTATGGAACAGTTTAATGAATTCTCATCAAGGTTTTACGTACTAATTTGAGATAATTAGGAAATGATGAGCTGTCTGAGAATGAAATGGACCCTTAAAAAGTTATTATTAAGGGAATTAATGGAAGACTATGTTAACAGATTGAGCTACGTAGTAGGATTTCGAGAATGGTACGGGTGAGATCCGTATGGAGTAAGTATGATTGTTGTGGTCAAGACGACACGATTATGGTATTACGATAAGTTTTGTACCGCACGGGGACTGATAAGGTAGGCATGGAGCATGGAAATTGCGAGCCTAAGAATGTGATAACCACCGAGACCTTAGGTATATAAGGCCTTCTCGGGTAGTAAAAAGTTAAGTCAGACCAAGGGTAAGAGTTAAATACGACGCCGAGTCGAGTTGAGGACCTATTAAGGGTCGCCCCATAGCTTGAAATGGAATGGGATCAGTTGGTAGTAGTCCTGCTACGTGATAGGGTCACGAGGGTGCAAGGTCCAAGTTTAGTTAATCATTTTACGGGTTCGTGGACGCGTTCCACCGGAACCAGGTTGAGAGAGTCGGAAATGGCCTTATGTTGTTTAAAATAGTAACTCCAAAGATAGGAGGCCCGAATCAGTATGCAAGCTATGTACGTACGCTGGAATAAGTTTGGAAGTACGGGAAGAGTACAACCAGTAAGAAAGAGAGCAACCAAGTGTAAAGAAATGGAACCTGAATCCATGAGGACCTTTCGAGGTAACTACACCCGTGAGTGTTGGGTGGTAGCTGAGTGGGTAGATAATAGTTGCCGGTAACGATACAGTCGTTGGACCCTAGCAGACCTAGCAGAGCTGTTATGACAGACATTGAGGTCACTATGAGTACGGGCTAGTTGGCCTCTTGTTATGCCAACGTGGACTACAGAGAGAGATTGATTCGGTACCAGTTTTCCGGTAAGCTGATTATCCAGTGTAAAGGAAGAGAAGTGGTAGTAACCAGTGAATTATCCTTCCTTCTTTGGCATCATTGTTTTTAATAAGTCTGTGTGACTTGTTCATTTGAGGTAAATTGACGCAGAACGTAAGTAATAATTGAATTTGAAGGAATTTATGTTAAGTGACCTTGGAGGTACTTGGAGTTGGTTTGGTGTAGCGGTCAGGGCCACGACCTTCCAGATAATTTCAGGAAAATGTGCAAGGCAAGAATAAAATAAGTACGAGTGCTGCCGGTGGAAAGCTGAGGGCATCTTTGGTAGGTTGGAAAATCTACACGAACTTAAAGGCGGTACGTGATGATTAGATATTTACTGGACCGCAAGAGGACCCTGTGATTAGGGTTGTGACTCCATGGAAGGTTTTTTTTTGGGAGATAAGTTCTCTCCCCCATGTAAAGGATAGTTTTACGTATTATGGGGTTACGTGTACCCATGTTGTTAGACGAATGATAGAAGACGGGTAAGGTCCTCGGTATCGTCATGCCATAGGTTACACTTTTAGATAACCGTGGGAAAAGTATTGTGTTGGGGTAATTAAGAACGACGTACGAAATGGTCGAGGAAGTATCGTAAGGATAAAAATGCAGGTAGTACGCATATATGAAACTGCACGATTACGAATCAAGATAGAAATACTTTTGCTAATAATATGCATAAGGTAAGGTTATGACCAGAATGATAAAAGAGAATACGACTATGGTTATGTAAGTTGCACGAGATATGATTACCCCAGACTAGTGTAAGACCATTAGTAAATAATGGGCAGTAAGAACACCTCGAGGAAAGGTGGTAGCATCGGGTTACTACTTGACGAGATCAAGGAAACCTCCCCCCCAAAATTGTATTTGACTGGAAGTCTTAGCCAGGAGGCAAGCAAAAGAATCAAATCTAAGTTAATGACCAAGTTTGGTTGCAACAGAGAAAAGGAAACAGGAACCATAATTGAGATTAAGGACACCCGAATATTTCACAAGAATGAGAAAGGTTTCCAGTTATTGGAAGATAAGTTGACTCGACTACAGTTCTAACTCCTCCTGAAAGACTAGAGGGTTAGGTTATTATGATAACACGTTGGGTGTTGGGCTAGGTTGTGTCTTGCAACCCGATAAGGATAGAGCCTATGTTTTCCCGGTAGTTAGGGAAGCAGGAAAGGAAATTACGCCACTCACGATTTAGAGCTGGCGGCAGTTAAATCATGCCTTGAAGATTTGGGGGCATGACATATATATAGACTTCATGTGGATATTTGTGCAGACCACAAGAGCCTCCGGTATATCTTCAGACAGAGGCAGTTGAATTTGCGACAGCGACGGTGGTTAGAGTTATTCAAGGATTGTGATATCGATATCCTATACCACCCAGGGAAAGCCAAGACAGTTAAAGATACTCTTAGTCGTGGATCTAAGGGTAGTATGTCAGATGGGAAGCCAGATAGACAGGACGTGGTCCGTGAGATTCATCAACTACCGAGCCGAGGGGTTCGTGTAATTTGTTTCCAAGGTTAATGAAGTTTAGATCCGAGAGGTTGCCGAGTCTTCCGTCGTTGAGGAGGTAAAGAGGCGACAATATGAGGATCTAGTTATGATACGGTATCGAGATACGACTCTCCGAGAAGAGAAGAGCCTGTTTGAGTAGCACCGGATGGGGTGCTGTGAGATGAGGATAGATTGCGTGTACCCGGTACTGCAGAACTAGTCAGCAGGTCTTAGGGGAGGCACGCAGTGCTTATTGCTCCAACTGTTCGGGGTCGGCTAAGTTGTGTCGTGACCTCAGATGTTGGTATTGGTAAGA
This sequence comes from Przewalskia tangutica, assembly GCA_029844215.1. NCBI lineage: Eukaryota > Viridiplantae > Streptophyta > Magnoliopsida > Solanales > Solanaceae > Przewalskia > Przewalskia tangutica. The sequence goes on from CM056729.1 coordinate 97,713,834, forward strand.
TGGCCCGAAGTGGGACGTAGCAGAGTTGTTGCTTAATGTCCGAATTAGTAGCAGGTCAAGGTTGAACACCAGAAGCCCAGTGGGCTATTGCAGGCGATTTAGATCCCGACTTAGATATGGGAGGTAATTAATATGGATCTTGTTACAGGGTGGCATCGTACTCAGAGGAAGTGCGACTCCCTGGGGGTCATGGTAAATAGGCTGGCGAAACAAACCGTGTTCTTCCGGTTAGGACCACTTGCTCAGATGAGGTTTATGCTAGCTTATATAGCAGGGAGATTGTGAGACTGTACGGGGTTCCTACGTTATGATGTCAGACAGATGAGCTCGGTTACGGATAACTTTTGGAGGTTCTTCAGAAGGGATTAGGAACACAGGTGAGTCTCAGTTTTGCATTACACCCTCAGACCGACGGGCAGAGCGTACTATCCAGGCACTTGAGGATAGGTCGTGGGCCGATGTTATTGATTTCAGAGTTAGCTGGAAGGATTATTTGCCTCTTGTTGAGTTACGTACGATAACAGATACCCTTCCAGTATTTAGATGGCCCTGTATGAGGCCTTGTATGTAAGGAGGTGTAGATCGTCGGTTGGGTACGTAGGCAAGGTTCAGTTATTTGGTCCAGACTTGATTCAGCGGGCTGTGGATAAGGCGAAGCTTATCCAGAAAAGATTATTAGTGCTTCGAGTCGTGAAGCTTTATGCAGATAACCGACGTTGACACGTGGGGTTCAGTTTGACATTTTTGTATGAGTATTGTTATGTGGCCACGTGTAGCATTATTGGTATGTAGGGATTGTAAGGAGACTATGTCGCTATCTTTAAGTTTGACTCCCAAAAGAACATTCGGGGACGAATATTTCTAAGGGGGAAGAATGTTACACCCCGGAAATTCCAGGATATGTTTATAAGAACGTACGTAAGAACTCAAAAATGTTAAGATTTGAGACGAGTAAAAATTTATCGAAATTATGGAATTGTCGGAAAATGAAATATTGCGACGAATGGGAGGGCGACACGTGTCACCCCCTTATTGGCCTTGGACGAATTGGGCATGGTTATAATGGTCATTTGACCACTAATGAGATGATCAAGTCTTGCAAAGACTTTGGCTTGATAAGTTTGACTAAGTCAAGAAGTCAATAGCTTGAGATAATTGACCACATCTTGACCTTCCATTTGGATGAATCCTAGCCCTTGTTTTATTTATATATACTACTACTAGTGCAAGACTAGTCTCCATACTTAGAAATTTTTTCAAGAATTGAGAGAAAAACAATGTGAGGCTCTCGGCTTTAGCTCGGGTTTGAAGAATTTTTTTTTAATTGTTGTCCAATAATCTCCCCACTTTAAACCAAGGTACCTAAGGGTATTGTAAGTGTATCTCAATAGAAAGATCCCGAAAAAATGGCGTTTTTGTATTAGTCGCAAGGCGGAAAGTTAAGGAGTTCTTCAACTTTGAAGTTGGAACTTGAAGATAAGTCCTTCATAGGCCTCTAAAGGTTGCTTGGAGTGCATAGGAATGTCGAAAGGAGGAGCTAAATTTTCTAAGGATCGACTTGTAATCTTGGATCATATTTGGGCTAAATGAGGTATAATTTTCGTCTTACTTTTGTAATTGAAGATTCCATGTTATTATAAGTTAGAAATGATCATGTGATATGTGATATGAAGATTGATAAGTGTTATGGAAATTTGGAAGCTCAAATCCGAAAATGACATGTTAAGCCATTTGAAATTGAAATACAATTTGGTCGATAATTAGAATTGTCACATGTTTACCTACTTGAGGATTATAGTTGTTATAATCAATTGCGGCTTTATAACATGTTATGCTAAACGATTTGGATTGAATAGAAATTGGAAAATAATTGGTATTGTTGTCCCTAATTGCCGTATGGACATTGTATTTTGGACTAGTTTAATGTCAATTGTGGGGCGGAATTTTACACGTCTTGATTAAGCGTGTAATACCCTATTGTTAACTACTTTGTTGAGCCTTAAATGTGGCGTGTTTGGTTATTGAATTCGGCCTTGAAAAAGGTGGCAAAGTATGTAGAAACAAAGGAAGTGCTGTCCGATTTTCCGTAGAATTTAGTGACTTTGCACTTAGAATATTCTACGTTTGAAGTAAGAAGTTAATAGACGTATTATGGTCATTATAGGTTGACATACTACGTACGGCGAATTGGAATTAGCAAGTGGATTAAACCGAAGAGGTATGTAGAATTTTCTTATCTCTTGAGCATGAATAAGTTGTAAATGTATAGTACGGTAGACGTACAAGATTTTGACAATCTAGTCTATTTGATATCCTTGGCTTATTTTAAGAATGTCCAAGTTGGTCGAGTTAGGGAATTAACTCACTTGTTTAAATATTAAGGATATCTTGGTTTTCAAAGTTAAGAGACTTTAAGTATGTTGAAAGTATTGTTGATACTTGTTTTGTTGGAAAGTTTAAGTCTCTTGGTTATAAAGAAGTATGTAAGTTTCCAAAGTATAAAACTAGTATAACGGCTTTATGGGAAGTTGGTTATAATAGCTTTATGGAAAGTTAAAAAGAGTGGTTTACTCTAAGTAATTTAAGTATGTTAAATGACTTGAAATAACGAAAGGCAAATTGATTTAAAGGCATCAATTGCTAAGGTTTTAAAAGAAAGAGGTCACTTGATTTAGAAGCCCGAAAATGTATTTTTCTAAAAAGGTATTGTGACTTGTCTTGAAAAGTAGTTATGACTTGACACTATGGTTATTAGTATCTTGGAAGTTTTGTATGAAAAAGAGTCATTTTAAAAGAGTAGAAGTATGTAGTACTTTGGGGTTAAATTCCCAGATTTTTATAATGACATGTTAGTGCCTTAAGTAAACTAAAAATGAGAGTGTACATGTGTCACGCCCCGAACCCCGGGCCCGTGACTGGTGCCCTACCTGGGCACCCTTCTACCTTAACAACTAAGTACATTGCGGAAATTAATAACAGCTCCTTTTTTTTTTCTTTTAAAACAACCGTACGTGTAAGGCAAAGCCGACTAGGCTGCCATATAATATACATAAACAAAAGACACTACACTGTACACGAGTCCAATCCCACATATGAATACAGACCTCTAGGAGTTAAACTGAACTATGACGGGACAAGGCCCCGTGCACCCAAAAGCATACAAGCACATCTTGAAGGATATATACCAAAAAGATAAACTCCTGGACAGAGGGAGCTATCCAAAAACCCTGAGCAGGATCCTACACCTGCCGATCACCAAACAGCGTACCTAAACCTGCGGCATGAACGCAGCCCCCCGAAGGAGGTCAGTACGAAGAATGTACCAAGTATGTGAACAATAAGTACTGTAATGAAATCATAACAGTCTAAACAAAACAGGAGACATGTATGATAGCCAACCTACAGTACATAACACATAAGCAGTCATATCAAGTCAGGGACGCAAGCCCTCAAGGTCACTACTCAGATATAACTATGGGTCTCACGCCCATAATATCAATCATGCCCGTGGAATCCTTCCTCACTGCCGGCAGTCCATGATGTAATAACACCAATAAGGATACATGAACACCCAGTCCCACCTGTGTCCTAAATACCACGTGGTCTCATGCCCCGGAATCCCACATCGTAAAAGCATGACCATAGGGTAACACAAACAAATCCGGGGACATATATGATAATCAAATTACAACACATTGTGCCTTACCAACAATGAGAGTAAACAGTAGTATCCTTACAATATAAAATAGGAAGCTCATGATCAAAACAGGACCATCCGCCCGCAGTATCATTTAGCCATCCTACTCCTGGGACTATTTCACCCGCATAGGCCGCGTGGACCCGCGTGAGGTGTTCCTCGCATAGGACTATTTCACCCGCATAAGCCCTTACGGACTCGCATGAGGTATTCCTCGCATAGGCTGGACCCGCCCGCATGGGACTATTTCACCCGCATAAGCCCTACGGACTCGCATGAGGTATTCCTCGCATCGTGGGTAGCAAATCCACGGAATTATGCAAATGCCACCAACCCGGGGAATGACCCCGAAACGACTGATATAACAATAGCACACAACCGGCTATTTCCAGCACACATAGTTAAATCCTTAATTACAAGCCAAAGTCCTTACCAAGGCACACTTAGAATAATTCTCTTTAACAAGCCAAAGTACTTATCAAGGCACACTTAGACAAATTCTCAATTTATCAAGCCAAAGTACTAATCAAGGCATACATAGAATCATTCTCTTTTAACAAGTCAAAGTACTTATCAAGGCACACTTTAGACAAATTCTCAATTTATCAAGCCAAAGTACTAATCAAGGCATACATAGAATAATTCTCTTTTAACAAGTCAAAGTACTTATCAAGGCACACTTAGACAAATTCTCAATTTATCAAGCTAAAGTACTAATCAAGGCATACATAGAATAATTCTCTTTTAACAAGTCAAAGTACTTATCAAGGCACACTTAGACAAATTCTCAATTTATCAAGCCAAAGTACTACATACGTACATTCTTTTATAAAAGACTCCTTTCTATGTAAAGCCCCAAGATACTAACACAGTAGTATCAAGGCGTGTCTATTTTTCAAAGTAAGTTACTACACTTTTAGAAAACTCATTTCAAAGCTTGAAATCAAGTAACTCTAAATTTTCACAATCTAGGCAACTTATGCCGATTAATCAAAATAGACAACTTTCAAAACCTTCCATAAAGCCGTTATAACCAACTTCCCATAAAGCCGTTATAACCCTTTATGGTTTTAGAGGTATCCATTCCTTCAATAACCAAGAGACTTATACTATTAAAACCAAGTATCACATACTTACAAAACAAGTTCTTAACTTTCAAAATACTTCAAGTCTCTTAATAGTTAGAAAACAAGTGTTCTTCTACTTTTTAAACCTCAAGTAACTTCACCCTTAACACAAGTTACTTCTCTTAAATCATGTCATTTCTCCTCTTTAAATCAAATAAGTAAATCACTTTGACTCCCCTAAAGTCATTATAATGACCTTTAGGTTTTAGAACTAAGGCACTAGCCAAAAGATTTGGAAACCACTTCCTTTTTAAGACTACATGTACTTTAAGTAAAATACCTTTACTTTTAAGAATCCAAACTTCATCAAGAAAATGGATTCTACAACTTACAATCTAAACATCAAAGTACAATCAAGGAAGTACATAGAACAAATTCTATTTTAGGCAATCCAAATACAACCAAGGAATGGATCATTTAAGAGTAGAACCTACTTTCTTTATCTTAAGGAATCATGCTAGAAGAGGAGATAGTTCACATACCTTTCGGCTAAATCCACAAGCTGTCGAATACACCGCACGTAGAAGTGTCAACCTATAATGGTCACAACAAGGCTATCAACTTCTAGTCTCTATGTAGAATAATACTAAGTATTTAGTCTCTAATTCTACGGAAAATCGAAAGACTTCCTTTGTTTCTACTCACTTTGCCACCTTTTCAAGGCCGAATACAATAACCAACAAGCCACATTTAAGGCTCCAAACAACAACCAACCAAAGGGGATTACACGCCTTACAATACGTGTAAAATTCCGCCCCACAATTCATACCAAAGTATAATACTTCACTAGCCATTCTCGACCAACATATAACCAATAACACTACGTCTTTTCCAATCCTTTTCCAATTTCAAGTTCTTAGGTCAACATGTTATTTAGTCATAAACAACTACAATTTCCTTCTTTATTCAACATGCGACGACTTAAACTAATAATCAACTTGAATTCCAATCTTAAAGCTAAACATGCTAGTTTTCGGATTAGGGTTCCAATAGCCCATAAACATATCAAACTTCATACTATATAACACATGTTTTGCTAAAATCCATAGCTACAACAATAAGTAAGTCTTAACTACTAAAACGACAAAATTTATACCTTTCCAAGCCCTTAAAATTTCCAAGATCCAAAGTCGCGCCTTAGAAATTCTTAGCTCCTCTCCTTAAGTTCAAATCCGCTCCAAGCACTCCTTAGAGGCCTATGAAGAACCCATCCTCAAGTTCCAACTTCAAAGTTGAAGAACTCCCTTAGTTTCCGCCTTGCGACTAACGTAAAAATACGTTTTTTCCGAAATCTTTCTATTGAGATAACCTTACAATACCCTTGGGGACATTGGGTTAAAGTCTTGTGAACAATGGATCAAAACTACAAAAATTTTGTGTGGATATCAGACTAAAGCGAGAGCCTCTTCATGCTAGCTTAAGGTTCTCAAATTTTTTCTAAGTGTTGGAGACTTAGTCTTGCACTAGGTTAGTATATATAACACAAAGGATGGCTTAGACTTAAACAAATGGGTGGCTAAGATGAAAATCACATGGATCAAGCCTAGGTGGACAAGTTGACTTGTCAACAATATCAAGCTTGCAAGACTTATCTTCCAAGATGGTCAATGACCATTATACCCTTGCATAAATTTCGACCAAGCCATGTGGGGGTGCCACGTGTCGCCCTCTCATTCGTCCATAAAATTCCGTAACCCTCGTGGGCCCCACAAAACGTAAAATTCCTCGGGTGGGCCCCACGTGACCAAATCCGTAAAAATAAATTTCCATAATATTAATAAGTTCCATATTCTTCAAATAATGCATTTTGAGAATCCAATTCTCAATAACGAACATTTTTCCTTTCCGACGTCCGGAAGATTTTCCGTCGGAAGAACAATTCTTCCTTTCTTACTAATGTCCAAGTTTTGTTTCCTTACGTACATTCTCTTATACATGTCCTGGACTTACGGGGTGTAACATTCTTCTCCCCTTAGAAACATTCGTCCCCGAATGTTCTTAGTCGGTTATCAAGCTATACAAACTCCGGCATAAACTCTATACTATGCCTATCAATCAAAACTGCACAAGACCAACGATGCCACACATGGCCACCACATCATACGTAGATATAACAATGGACCTTTCGTCCGTGGTCCCTTCTCTCAAAACTCGGTTACGCCTCTCAAACACGGATCCCCAGAGGTTCCTTTCTTTCCTTACTTGTCATACTTTCTCGTACTTTCAAACTCATCTAGTACACGTACAAAATCTCAAATTCTATTTACGTTCCCAACTTGGAGTTACTAACCAACTTGGCCATTATGCTACTTGAATTTCCGCTAAGGCTCTTCTCGGTCCTTACGACCTAGTTAGGTGGAACGCAGCCCACAAACTTCATACAACGATTAACTAAACTTGGGCTGGCATCCTCGGGACCCTACCACATAATCGGACCATTTCTAATCGACATCACCCCATTCCAAACTATCGGTGACCGAAATGAGTCCATAACCCGACTCATCACACGCTTAACTTCTCATTCTTAGTGCGAAATAAATCTCTCTCTTATCTCGAGGTACTTCTTACCCTACCCCTATTCACTAGAGGTTCGTCCACATAAGCCAAAGTATTTCTCGCACAATCTCCCTATCGGTCTTACACTTATACGGGTAATTACAACTTGTGAACTTTATACATCTATAGTCTCGGTTCACCTATCATTCTTGTCAACATTCTTACTTCTCACTTTACTAATCAAAGTATCCCTACCTGGGTACTATCACTTACAACCGCTAGCACCGCTTATCTTGGTCAATAACATAATCGCTTCCTCATGACCCTATAGTCTTCTCCTAAGAAGCTGGAGGCTGCAGTGCTTGGGCCTCAAACTCGGCGCAGAAGGACTCGCATCGCGAACAACATCCGGTATACCCTGGGCATAAGCCCTATCAACTCTCTGAGTCTGACTAGTAGCTCTTGCTACTCCTTTTGCCCTTCTGGGCGGCTGTTGCCCTCCTTGGAGGCATAACTGTAACACAACAATACGTCAGAGAGGAATTTTCTTACTAACACAGCTCTATGGCACGATCTTAGAGTGAGAAGAATAGAAACCAACTCCTAAATGTCCTGTAGCCTCCTGCTTATGGGTGTGGCGCGCAACACACCGATAATCAAGACTCTACTAGACACGGTCTGTAGACATTCCGAGGACTGACTGCTCTGATACCACTCTGTCACGCCCCGAACCCCGGGCCCGTGACTGGTGCCCTACCTGGGCACCCTTCTACCTTAACAACTAAGTACATTGCGGAAATTAATAACAGCTCATTTTTTTTTCTTTTAAAACAACCGTACGTGTAAGGCAAAGCCGACTAGGCTGCCATATAATATACATAAACAAAAGACACTACACTGTACACGAGTCCAATCCCACATATGAATACAGACCTCTAGGAGTTAAACTGAACTATGACGGGACAAGGCCCCGCCGTACCCAAAACTGTACAAAGCCTGTACTGAAGGACATATACCAAAAAGATAAACTCCTGGACAGAGGGAGCTATCCAAAAACCCTGAGCAGGATCCTACACCTGCCGATCACCAAACAGCGTACCTAAACCTGCGGCATGAACGCAGCCCCCCGAAGGAGGTCAGTACGAAGAATGTACCAAGTATGTGAACAATAAGTACTGTAATGAAATCATAACAGTCTAAACAAAGCAGGAGACATGTATGATAGCCAACCTACAGTACATAACACATAAGCAGTCATATCAAGTCAGGGACGCAAGCCCTCAAAGTCACTACTCAGATATAACTATGGGTCTCACGCCCATAATATCAATCATGCCCGTGGAATCCTTCCTCACTGCCGGCAGTCCATGATGTAATAACACCAATAAGGATACATGAACACGATCCCACTCGTGTCCTAAATACCACGTGGTCTCATGCCCCGGAATCCCACATCGTAAAAGCATGACCATAGGGTAACACAAACAAATCCGGGGACATATATGATAATCAAATCACAACACATTGTGCCTTACCAACAATGAGAGTAAACAGTAGTATACTTACAATATAAAATAGGAAGCTCATGATCAAAACAGGATCATCCGCGCAGATCATTTAGCCATCCTACTCGCGGGACTATTTCACCGCGTAGGCGCGTGGACGCGTGAGGTGTTCCTCGCATAGGACTATTTCACCCGCATAAGCCCCACGGACTCGCGAGGTATTCCTCGCATAGTGGACCCGCGCGTGGGACTATTTCACCGCGTAAGCCTACGGACTCGCGTGAGGTATTCCTCGCATCGTGGGTAGCAAATCCACGGAATTATGCAAATGCCACCAACCGGGAATGACCCAAACGATCGATATAACAATAGCACACAACCGGCTATTTCCGACACATAGGCAAATCCTTAATTACAAGCCAAAGTCCTTACCAAGGCACACTTAGAATAATTCTCTTTAACAAGCCAAAGTACTTATCAAGGCACACTTAGACAAATTCTCAATTTATCAAGCCAAAGTACTAATCAAGGCATACATAGAATCATTCTCTTTTAACAAGTCAAAGTACTTATCAAGGCACACTTTAGACAAATTCTCAATTTATCAAGCCAAAGTACTAATCAAGGCATACATAGAATAATTCTCTTTTAACAAGTCAAAGTACTTATCAAGGCACACTTAGACAAATTCTCAATTTATCAAGCCAAAGTACTAATCAAGGCATACATAGAATAATTCTCTTTTAACAAGTCAAAGTACTTATCAAGGCACACTTAGACAAATTCTCAATTTATCAAGCCAAAGTACTACATACGTACATTCTTTTATAAAAGACTTCTTTCTATGTAAAGCCCCAAGATACTAACACCGTAGTTTGGCGTGTCTATTTTTCAAAGTAAGTTACTACACTTTTAGAAAACTCATTTCAAAGCTTGAAATCAAGTAACTCTAAATTTTCACAATCTAGGCAACTTATGTCGATTAATCAAAATAGACAACTTTCAAAACCTTCCATAAAGCCGTTATAACCAACTTCCCATAAAGCCGTTATAACCCTTTATGGTTTTAGACGTATCCATTCCTTCAATAACCAAGAGACTTATACTATTAAAACCAAGTATCACATACTTACAAAACAAGTTCTTAACTTTCAAAATACTTCAAGTCTCTTAATAGTTAGAAAACAAGTGTTCTTCTACTTTTTAAACCTCAAGTAACTTCACCCTTAACACAAGTTACTTCTCTTAAATCATGTCATTTCTCCTCTTTTAAATCAAATAAGTAAATCACTCCTTTGACTCCCCTAAAGTCATTATAATGACCTTTAGGTTTTAGAACTAAGGCACTAGCCAAAAGATTTGGAAACCACTTCCTTTTTAAGACTACATGTACTTTAAGTAAAATACCTTTACTTTTAAGAATCCAAACTTCATCAAGAAAATGGATTCTACAACTTACAATCTAAACATCAAAGTACAATCAAGGAAGTACATAGAACAAATTCTATTTTAGGCAATCCAAATACAACCAAGGAATGGATCATTAAGGAGTAGAACCTACTTTCTTTATCTTAAGGAATCATGCTAGAAGAGGAGATAGTTCACATACCTTTCGGCTAAATCCACAAGCTAAGCGAATACACCGCACGAAGTGTCAACCTATAATGGTCAAAACAAGTCTTTCAAATTCTTGTCTGTTTTTAGAATAATACTAAGTATTTAGTCTCTAATTCTACGGAAAATCGGGCAGCACTTCCTTTGTTTCTACTCACTTTGCCACCTTTTTCAAGGCCGAATACAATAACCAACAAGCCACATTTAAGGCTCCAAACAACAACCAACCAAATGGGATTACACGCCTTACAATACGTGTAAAATTCCGCCCCACAATTCATACCAAAGTATAATACTTCACTAGCCATTCTCGGCCAACATATAACCAATAACACTACGTCTTTTCCAATCCTTTTCCAATTTCAAGTTCTTAGGTCAACATGTTATTTAGTCATAAACAACTACAATTTCCTTCTTTATTCAACATGCGACGACTTAAACTAATAATCAACTTGAATTCCAATCTTAAAGCTAAACATGCTAGTTTTCGGATTAGGGTTCCAATAGCCCATAAACATATCAAACTTCATACTATATAACACATGCTTTGCTAAAATCCATAGCTACAACAATAAGTAAGTCTTAACTACTAAAACGACAAAATTTATACCTTTCCAAGCCCTTAAAATTTCCAAGATCCAAAGTCGCGCCTTAGAAATTCTTAGCTCCTCTCCTTAAGTTCAAATCCGCTCCAAGCACTCCTTAGAGGCCTATGAAGAACCCATCCTCAAGTTCCAACTTCAAAGTTGAAGAACTCCCTTAGTTTCCGCCTTGCGACTAACGTAAAAATACGTTTTTTCCGAAATCTTTCTATTGAGATAACCTTACAATACCCTTGGGGACATTGGGTTAAAGTCTTGTGAACAATGGATCAAAACTACAAAAATTTTGTGTGGATATTGCACTAAAGCCGAGAGCCTCTTCATGCTAGCTTAAGGTTCTCAAATTTTTTCTAAGTGTTGGAGACTTAGTCTTGCACTAGGTTAGTATATATAACACAAAGGATGGCTTAGACTTAAACAAATGGGTGGCTAAGATGAAAATCACATGGATCAAGCCTAGGTGGACAAGTTGACTTGTCAACAATATCAAGCTTGCAAGACTTATCTTCCAAGATGGTCAATGACCATTATACCCTTGCATAAATTTCGACCAAGCCATGTGGGGGTGCCACGTGTCGCCCTCTCATTCGTCCATAAAATTCTGTAACCCTCGTGGGCCCCACAAAACGTAAAATTCCTCGGGTGGGCCCCACGTGACCAAATCCATAAAAATAAATTTCCATAATATTAATAAGTTCCATATTCTTCAAATAATGCATTTTGAGAATCCAATTCTCAATAACGAACATTTTTCCTTTCCGACGTCCGGAAGATTTTCCGTCGGAAGAACAATTCTTCCTTTCGTACTAATGTCCAAGTTTTGTTTCCTTACGTACATTCTCTTATACATGTCCTGGACTTACGAGGTGTAACAACATGTATAAGACTAATAAGAAGTTAGGGGATTTCTTAACTTGCTTATATATGGTATGATAAGCCGGTAGTGCTTATGTTATGTATGATAAGCCGGTAGTGCTTATGTTATGTGTGATAGCCGGTTTGTGCTAGTAGTATGTTATTCATTACGGGGTCATTCCCCGGGTTTGTGGCATTTGCATATTCCGTGTATTTGCTACCCACGATGCGAGAAATACCTCATGCGAGTCCGTAAGGGCTTATGCGGGTGAAATACTCCCATGCCGGCGGATACAGCCTATGCGAGGAATACCTCATGCGGGTCTACACGACCTATGCGGGTGAAATAGTCCCATGCGAGGAATACCTCATGCGGGTCCACACGACCTATGCGGGTGAAATAGTCCCAGGAGTAGGATTACTTAATGATACTGCGGGCGGGTGGTCCTGCTTTGATCGTGAGCTTCCTATTTTTATGTTGTAAGTATACTCTTATTTACTCTCATTGTTAGTAAGACACAATGTACTGTTATATGAGTTATCATACATGTCTCCGGTTTTATTTTAGACTTATGATTTCACTACAGTACTTCCAGTTTCACATATTTGGTACATGTTGTACTGACCTCCTTCGGGGGGCTGCGTTCATGCCGCAAGTAGAGTATACAGATTGCTGATCCTCACTCTTAGGATCACTGTTCAGCTGTTGGGAATCTCCATTACTCCGGAGGCCTATCCCTGGTATGGTTAGTTGTTGTTTATTCAGGGGTATGGCGGGGCCCTGTCCCATCACAGTTGTTATTCTTAGAGGTCTGTAGTCACATTGTGGATTGGGTTGTAAAGAAAAAAGAAAAAGAAAAATGTACTGTTTTATTATGTATAGTTTACGGAAGGTGGCCTTATCGGCTAGCCTGTTGTTATTTTATGTTTAAGCATTTTATAAGTTGTGTATGTTCCGCTGCTATTCTCTGATGTATACCGAAAGGGTGCCTGTAGGGCACCGCCATGCCGGGCTGGGTCATGGCGACAGGCCTGACACTTCTCTTTCGGATTCACAACGATATTGCTAGGAAGATTTCCTTGAGGTCTGTTATTCAACATGCTTGCTAACTGCCCCACTTGTGTCTACAAATTCTGAATAGAGGATTTTGTCTCTGTCATGAACTGAGTCTGGGTATTAGTGAGAGTCAACAAAGTTATTTTCAATTTATTAGGATTCTCTTGTTAGACTTGTGGCATAAACCGTTGAGAAGATGAGGCTTGATTCATTGGTTGTTGTGGACTGGACTGCTGATATTGCCCTTGAAACTGTGACTATTGGCCTTGGTTGTTTCTCCATGAGAAGTTAGGGTGATTCCTCTACCTCGGATTATAAGTGTTGGAGAATGGATTGTTGTAGGGCCTCTGAAAATTCCCAACTACTTGAACCTGAGCTTGGTCCATATGAATATTATTTGGATCCATTGTTGTGCACCGATCAAAAGTATGTGGACCCCCACAAATTTCACAACTCCCTTGCACTAGAATAACATTGGCGGACACAATATTCTACTGCAATTGCTTTGTCAAAGAAGCAACTTGAGCAGTTAAAGCAATGATGATATCTAGTTCATGAACCCCAGCCACCTTTCTGCTGCTCGTTGATCTCTCATCAGACCATTGATGGTTGTTTATGGCCATATCTTCTAACAATTCATATGCCTCATTGGCACTTTCACTCATAAATGTCCCTCCAGCCGCAACATCAATTATGGTACAGGTAGTACCACATAACCCATTGTAGAAATTGTGGACCAACATCCACTGTTCAATTCCATGGTGGGGACATTTCCTTTGCAACTCTTTAAATCTCTCCCAAGCATCATACAAAGATTCCCCCTCAGAATGATAAAGTTGTTCAGTTCTCTCCTTAGCTTTGCGGCCTTTGATGGAGGGAAAAACTTGGCAAGAAATTTCTGAGCCAAATCTTGCCAAGTAGTAATAAAGTTTGGCTGAAGAAAATTTAACCAACTTTTGGCTCGGTCCCTTAGTGAAAATGGGAAGAACCTCAATCTAATGATATCACCAGTCACACCATTGTATTTGCATGTCACACATAGTTTCAAGAAATGGACCAAATGCATATAGGGATCTTCATATGGTAACCCACCAAACTGAATTGTGTTCTGGACCATCTCTAGAATTGCTGGTTTAATTTCAAAATTATTTGTTTCCACAACTGGTGCACTTATGCATGTCTGCACTCTTGTAACAGTTTGCAATATATAATCTCGTAAGCTCCTCACAACAGGATTCAGAGTTGCTTTATTCATCCCTGTTGGTACTCCTCCGTTCAACCCATCATTCTCATATTGATTTGCCATGGCAGTTGAATCAATAATTCTTTTATTTTTTCGGTTATGCTTGCATGCTTCCTCATTCTTCGGATTCAGAGGAACAAGGTTGGTTGCTCCTCTTTTGCTTCGCATACAACAAAGCTACCTAAAATTGATAAAAAAAATAATGCATGCAGATCAAGGCAAAAAATGTTACACCCCGTAATTCTAGGTCTTGTTTTGAGAACGTACGAAAGGAAATAAGAATTGAAATTGGAAAGATAAGTTGACAGAATGTTTTTGGACAGTTTTTTAGTAAACTTTGGAGCGGTATATCTCCTAGTTCAATAGGAGTTTTTAGGTGTTTCAATAGTCCAATATGAAGTTCGATGAGTCTAGTTTCCAACGCAATAAACCGCTCGTCGATAGGACATCGAAGTAGGAAGTTATAGAGGTTACAAGTTCAGTGGGCAGACGAACAGGAAAGTGTTTCAGTCAGGTGCCACAGCGCCGCGGCGCCGGATGCAGGGCCGCGGCGGGAATTTTCGTGAAAAACAGGGAAAAATTAGAAGATACTTTGTTAACAGCCCATGGGAGGGCGACAAGTGTCCCCCCAACTTGTGGATCAAGATAAGGCCTATATATTGGCCAAGTCTTGCAAGACTTGGCCATTCTACACTTATAGGTCATCCAAAACACTTGCTCTTCTCTCTCAAAAGTTGATAAAACCCTAAGCCAAAGATGAAATTATCGGAAAGGCGGCAAGAAGGAAATATGTTGGCAAGCTTGTAGGAGGTTCGTAGAGGTGATTCTAACGTGAAGAGGAATTGCGGAAAGAGGGATAAAGTGGGTGAGATTTGTTGGACTGTTTTGGGCTTTTCAAGGTAACAATCTTGTCTACTTAGTAATTAAAGTTTTCATATTGTTGTAGTGATGTATTTATACAATCATGAAAAATAAGTATTGGAGGTTTGTAAGTGTTAGGGATGTTGGAAGCCTAAATTCGAAAATGACCTTGTTAACCAATGAGATTGAAATACAATTTGGTCGATAGTTACAATCGTCGCGTGTTAAGGAAGAAAAGGAATTGTATTTGTCATAATTGTCATAGGGTATATAACATGTTGGAATAACAACTTGGATTGAAAAAGGAATTGAAAGGGAATTGATAATCGTTGTGAAAAATGGTAGCCGATTATGGCTTGGAAATATTGGATTGTTTAATATGAATTGTGGGGCAGAATTTTACACGTTCGGCTAGGCGTGTAATCCCCTTTGAATTGCTGAATTGTTGCGCCTTAAATGTGGCATGTTTGGTTATTGATTTCGGGCCTTGAAAAAGGTGGAAAAGTACGTAGAAACGAAGGAAGTGCTGTCCAATTTTCCGTAGAATAAGTGACTTTACACTTAGAATATTCTACGTTGAAGCTAGAAGCTAATAGACGTATTATGGCCATTATAGGGTGAAGTACTACGAGTAGCGTATTCTACTTAAAGGGTGGAAAAGGCTAGCAAGGTTATAGTACTTTGGAGCATTTTGCTACTTGTCGATAATCGTCGCGAGGTATGTGATTCTTCCTATTCTCTTGAGCATGATTATTTGTGAAATATATAGTGCGGTAGACGCACGTGTGTTAAAGGAGTTGGATTTCCTTTTTGTGTCCTTGACTTGATTCTAGAGTTAAGTGACTTGATATGAAATGTTAAGGACTTGAATTGTGTAAAAAGGTTGTGAAACCTCATTCGTGAGTAATGGTACTTGGTCTTTAAAAAGAATAAAGTTATCCTAGATCTTACCAAGTCTTATGGGGGATGTTGGTAAGAGTCGTTAGGAAATATTCGGAGTCGAGTTGATTTTGCTAATTTACGGCACGAATGAGAATAAATATCGAACAAGCCATTGCAGCGTTAATAAATGAAAATGTTTTGACAATCAATTAAATTAAAATGAGTAGAATTCCTCCATCTGCATAAAAGCTATGATAAGACAAAATTGTATTACATTTTCTAGATCATGGCTGTTTTAATAAGATCATTATAAACAAGTATTGGTTTCTTGAATTTCCAAAGTAAGAAACTTGATTTCTAAAAGAGAAGAGACTTGAGAATTTGAAGTTAGGAAGCCTAAACTATTTTGAAAAGTATATTGTTACTTGACTTTAAAAAGGGAGAAGTGTTTTTATTTTAAAAGGAAGGGATGGTATTGTCTTGATTTGGTTTTAAAGGAAGGCATGGTTTTGTCTTGGTTTATTTAAAAAGGAAGGTACGGAAAATTGTTTTGGTTTACTTAAAATGATAGTTACTCTGTTTTGATACTACGAGTATTAGTATCGGGTGACTTTTACGTAAAAAGAGGTATTTTTGAAAGAATGAAAGTATGTAGTACTTTAGGGTTAAAACCCGGATTGTTGGCAATAAATGGGAGTACTTTGAGTTTATAAAAATGGTGAATCACTTTACATATTAATGAAAGTTTAAGAGTATGTTGAACTTGCCTATGCTAGTTGTGATAGCCTTTGTTGTGCAAGTACTATATTTCTATGCCACCGCGTCTCTCGATAGAGGGCCGGCTGACTTGTTGTGAATTTACTTGGACATACCGGCAGTGACGGAGGATTCCACGGGTATGCTTCCGTTGTTATTGTCACATGGACATGTCTACACTGATGAGGGATTCTGGGGGCATGCGGCCATGCAACGGGTTAAACTCCCGGTATACTATTATTGTCACATGGACATGTCTACACCGATGAGGGATTCCGGGGGCATGTGGTGTTACACTTATAATGCCCCAAGGGCTCGTTTGGTATCTTTGTATTACCGGATCGCACCTTGGACAAAAAAATAATACAAAGATTTGGTGGGTGTTTCAGTGATCGACTGTACTATTTCTAAAAATAGTACACTCCAACTGCCATTTTTTAGTAGATGTGTCTCCCCTGTACTGTACTAAAAAAATACAGTCCATTATATATTAATACTCTCATATCGTACATTATATATTAATACAGTCCAGTCCATTACAATACAATACAGTCCAATATAAAAATATACAGTACAGTGCGACGTACCAAACGAGCCCTTAGGGTAGTAGAAATTTTCAGATTCCTATTTAAAGTGGTGCAGCCTATTTCTCTTTAATTTCTCGACCTTAGAAGCCCCAAAACCCACCCAAAGACTCTCTACAGGCTTCTCTACCATAAAGAATATTTCCAAGTATTTATGAAGTGATTTCCCCCTTGAAAAAGAAAGGACACCTTGTAGTTCTCTCTAGTTTATTGAGTGAAGTGGATGGTTCTTTGATCTTGGGATATATCTTGTTGAGGAGGCCTCTTTAGCTATTGAGGTAAGGATTTTACTACTCTTATATGATCTCTAGTTGATCAATTGGTGAAAATAACTTGTAAGATATGAAAGTATTATAGAAAATTCTTGGAAACACTTGGGAGATGTTGTGTTGTTATTGAGCTGTTCGTTTGGGGCTGTTTGATGATGATTAGTTGCTAGAAATTGTAGACTGTTGTTGGTTATTGTATAAGGAAGATAATGAAGTTCATTTAAGCTAAAGAAGTTGCCTTGTTGATTAGTTGCCATTATTATGAGTTATAGAAGTTCTATGCACATGAGGTGTTTGATAAAATGTCTAAGTGAAGACTACATTTAGTTATTAATCTAAAATTGATCCAAATTATTTGTATAATATAGATTATCATTAGTAGAGCATTCGAGAGCTGGTGAGCTATCAACAAAGGTATGCATGTCTATCTTCTTTATTTGGCATGGTTTGATCCAATAATTTCTAAGGGACGACATCTTTTTGTTGCAATATGTTACTCATGTCTCCCTTTTATTGAACTAACTCATATCCTATGAATGATCATGGTCTTGAGAATTTCCTTCATCCTATAAGTGTATTGGTATTGATTAGAGATTGACGAACGTGGTGCTAATAACGATAATTGGAGGATAACGACCATATGTTACTCAAACTCTGATTATGATGTATTTTGAGAATTTTCTCGCATTGCACCTATATATATATATATATATATATTCTAGTCACACCATGCTATAGTCAGTTAGACATGCACTTATATTTGCATACCACTGATCAATTGGGCAAATATTATCGCGTTCTATATGGTCGGGAAGTTTACTATGAGCTTACTCCACATAGGGACTTGATATGATACTATATGTCCTCATAGAGTGGTGCGACTTTATTTACATGTATATATTCATAGGTATGTCAGTTGTGTGCCCTCATCGGCCCTTTTCTAAGTTACAAGTTGATTCTATACCCTTTCCTCTAGTTTTACATGTTTTACCTAACTTACATATTGAGTACATCTTTAGTACTGACATCTCTTCTAAGGCGTTGTGTTCATGCTCGCAGGTATAGATATACATGCCGACATACCACCTCAGTAGGGTACCTATTTCCAGGTGTTAGTTGTCGCACTCTACTTCTCCGAAGTTAATGTACAGAGTCGGTAGGACTATATATATATATCATAGAGGCTTGCACACTAAAGGTTGTTGTCTCGACATGCCTTGTCCCGACTTGATGACACATATTAGTACTCATAGAGACATGCATGGTTGTTGTATATATGTTTGTACGACCTTGTCGGCCCTTGTCATTTGTTGATATACTGATGATGGCCTCGTCGACCTTAGTTTATGTATATACATTTTGTTAGGCCTTTTTTGCGTGCAGGTTACTATTTTTTTCTACCTTATCATTGTCATTGAGAGGCCTTGTCGACCTAAGTTGTATATTGTGGTATTCAGGTACTATAGTTAGTTTGATCGGGCCTTAGGGTGTCGTGTGTCGGCCACACCCTCCCAATGCTAGGGTGTGACATAGACACACTGTCACGACCCGATCCCGGGCCCGTGACTGGTGCCTTACCCGGACACCCAAGTAGCCAAACATCAGAGTAACCAGCGGAAATAAAACCAAGACATGAAACAATAAAAGTAAGAATAGTCTATCCAAGGAAAAGTTGCCTTTCGGCATATATATATCATTACCCAATGGTGAACAGTTACAATCCCAAAATGCGACAGGACTACAGACCTCTAAGGAAATGTAAACACTATGACGGGACAGGGCCCCGTCATACCCCTGAATGTACAAAATATCTACGACACCAGGGAGAACCATACCAAAAGTCGAGCCTCCGGAGAAATGGAGCTCCTGACACCAGAGTAAAGATCCTAAGACTGAGGATCCGCTACCTGCTTCCCTTTACCTGCGGCATGAACGCAGCCCCCCGAAGGAGGTCGATAACAGTACCAAGTATGTGAAATCAGAAGCATGCATATATATACATGTATAAAACATTAACATTTTTAAAATCAATTTACAAGTATGTATGAAACAACCGAGTTAACTGCACATAGTGCCACATCACAAACAAGAGCAACAATAGGTATACTGTAACAGGTCTTTTCTAGGCCGCGAATGATCGAAGCAAGGCCAATTGCCCATAGTATCATTATGCATGCCTAATCCTGAACTCCCGCAGTCCGCATAGGCCACCTAGGCCCGCATGAGGTATTTCTCGCATCGAGGGTAGCTACTCCTCGGCATCGTCCTGGACTCTCGTAGTCCGCATGGCCACATAGACCGCATGAGGTATTCCTCGCACACTAACCTGGAACTCCCGTAGCTCCGCATAGGTCCCCTGGACCCGCATGAGGCATTCCTCGCATAGGGGGGAAGCTTAACCCCCGGTATAACAAGTCAAGAGGTGGGTGGTACACTACTAACATAACGGCTTATCGTTAAACAACATAAGCACAATAAGAATAACCTCTTTATACAATCATCACAAGAATCGAGCACAACGACTAACCGTTGAACAATATAATCATAACAAGAATAACCTCCTTACGTAGGCGTCACAAGATACTAACACACGAGGCATCATAACATGTCTATCAAACCAACTTACCATACCTTCAGACAACATTTCAAACATTTGATAAACAAATAATAAAAACCGTTTTCTTATCCTTCTTAAGTCGTTATACCTAACTTCCCATAAAGCTAGTATAACCCTTAAGCTTTTTGTAAAAACTCAGTATTACTTTTCTTCCGAAAATGATTCATAACTCTTTTTGAAATATTCAAGATTCTTATTATTTAGAACTCCAGTCCAAAGATATCAAAGTAAAACCAAGTTCAGTTTAACGCACGTCGCTCACCGTACTATATATATATTTGGAAAATATCATGCTCAAAGGGATAGGAAGAATCACATACCTCCTCGGCTGAACCTACTTGCCAAGTCGGATATGTCGCGCGCAGAGTGTCAACCTATAATAGTCAAAACACGACTATTAACTTCTAGCTCTTCGTGGAAATTCTTCTAAGTAGGACTTCTCTTAGTCTACGGAAAATGGCAGACCTCCGCTTTTACTCAATTCTCTATTTTTAACAAGGCGATAACTTGAACCAACGTGGCGCAATAATTAGATAAGTAAGGAAGGGTAACACGCCTAAATGGAACGCGATTAACAACCTCGCCTTCATAACAACAATAAGTAAAGAAGGGGATTACACGCCCAAACGGTAACGTGGTTTACTATCTCGCCTTCAAAATGACAATAAGTAAAAGAAGGGGATTACGCGCCCAAACGGTAACGCGGTTTACTATCTCGCCTTCAAAATGACAATAAGTAAAAGAAGGGGATTACGCGCCCAAACGGTAACGCGGTTTACTATCTCGCCTTCAACAAAGAGTAATGAAGTTCAAAGTAAAAAGTCCAAAGTAGATACGGGCCTTAAGTTGGGGTCCTTGGCCAACTTTTATATGTTTCATTTATCCAATTACTTCATTAGTCCTTTAACTTATATTCCAATCTTTATATAAGTTATAGCCCATAATATACTTCCAATATATGTATCATACCCTTATATACATAATAATCAAATTCACAAAGAGGTTAAGGTTCATTACCTCAAGATAGCCCAAAAACGTGACTGTCCAGATTTTTAGCTACTGCTTTGTCAGCTGAATTTGCAACGTCGATAACGCTCTACTCCAGTATCCTATCGACGAGTGGTTTGTTGTGTTGGAAACTAGACGCGACAAACTTCATTTTAGGCTTTTGAAACACCCAAAAACTCCTTATATGCTAGGAGATATTCCCTTCCAAACTTGACTAAGAATCTGCCCTAAACTGAAATCTACTGTTCTTCATTTCGTCCATCACTTATTTTCCTTTTCACATCAGTCATCTCCCCTTTGTACTTATTATTTCTTTATACCAACAATAACTGCTGCTAATCAATATCTGTACACTTGAGACTTTAAAAAAATGAGCAAAGAGTAATGTACTCATTTGCTTCCAAAATGAACGAGAATGAGGGCTACTCTTTTGGCCCTTGCTACTAAATAGAATGATATCTTAACTCATTAATGATTCACAATCATTGTGTTTCCCACTAGAAATATTAAGCGGTGATGGATTTGTCATCAGGTAGAGGATTGAAATGTTACACGTGTTGGCTCCATTAAGTTGTCCCCTATTAAAAAAATAATCAACCCCACAATTAATCAATTGCACATATATATTTAATTCTAGATCTCACTTCATTTAAGACCTATAAACTCATAAAAACTTATATTTGATGTCATAATTTGTAATATGACATTAGTCCATCACCTCCTTTGGGGTTATATAACTATTATTATTAATCCACATTGTCATACTGGTTACATTCAAAATTATTTCGGGATCGCATACCTTGTGTACTAATTTCCTTACTAGCATGTGTAAATATATATATATTTTTTTTTGCTCGAATATGTCTTCTTAATTTACGTTCTCAAATTATTGCCCCAAACTTACGAGGTGTAACATCCTTCCCCCCTTTAGAAACATTCGTCCTCGAATGTTCATAATAAACCTTATCTTTATAAAAATTTCGGCAAGGTCTCCTCTATAACTATACATACCAACCTATATTCAGCAATTCCAAAGATGTCTCACATGACAATTAAAATTAGCCAGTAGGGAAGTGAGTTACCTGGAGGTGTGGGGAATAAGTGAGGATACTTCTGCCTCATGTCCTCCTCCGCTTCCCACGTCATCTCCTCTATGTTCTCATCCCGCCATAAGACCTTGACAGAAGCCACACCCTTTGTCCGCAGTCGCCTAACCTGACGATCGAGTATCGTTATGGGAATCTCCTCATACGATAACCCCGCTGTCACTTGGACATCATCAATCGGGTGCACTCTAGACGGATCTCCGATACATCTCCTCAGCATAGAAACATGAAAAACTGGATGTACTGCCTCCAGATCGGACGGCAGATCCAACTCATAGGCAACCTTGCCTACCCTACGGATAATCTGATAAGGCCCAATGTACCTCGGGATGAGCTTCCTTTTCTTCCCAAACTTCATCACACCCTTCATGGGTGACACCTTCAGAAAAACCCAATCAGCAACCTCAAACTCCAAATGTCGACGCCGATGATCTGCATACGACTTCTGTCGACTCTGAGCTGTCAATAACCACTCCTGGATAAGCTTCACCTTATCCACTGCCTGCTGAACCAAGTCTGGACCGACTAACTGTACCTCACCCACATCAAACCAGCCTATCGGTGACCTGCACTTCCTCCCATATAAGGCCTCATAAGGCGCCATCTGGATACTGGAGTGGTAGCTGTTGTTATACGCAAACTCTACTAGCGGCAAATGATCCTCCCAGCTACCCCTAAAATCAATAACACAGGCTCGCAAAGATATCCTCGTTGTGCGGATAATGCGCTCGCTCGTCCGCTTGGCCTCGAGGATGGAATGCGATCGAGGCTCATCTGCGTCCCTAATCCCTTCTGGAAAGACCTCCAGAAGTTAGCCGTAAACTGGGCTCCTCTGTCTGATATGATAGATATAGGGACCCCATGTAGTCTCACGATCTCTCGGATGTAGAGTCTAGCGTAATCCTCGGCCGAAAAAGTCGTCCTGATGGGAAAAAAGTGGGCTGATTTCGCCAGCCTGTCGATGATAACCCAGATAGAATCATGCTTCCTCTGCGTGCAAGGTAACCTGTAATAAAGTCCATATTGATCATCTCCCACTTCCATGTCCGGAATCTCTATAGCTCGCAACAACCCACCGTGCCTGCGGTGTTCTACCTTGACTGGCGACAACTCGCACCGAGCAATAAACTCGCAACGTCCCTCTTCGTGGCCGTCCCACCAATACACGATCCGAGGTCGTGGTACATCTTTGTCGACTCGATGGATAAAGTAACGCAGGCTGTTTCGCCTAGAACTCTTTGTCGAAGTCCCGCAATATCCGGAACACACAACACGCCTCAAACTCGAGCACCCTCGTGCTACCTCAAAAGGACCTTCCTCACGAAGAGCGTATCACGATACCGTGTCATAACCGGATCCTCATCGCCGCTTTTCACCTCCTCGATGATGGAAGACTCGGCAACCTTTCGAACCCGAACTCCGCTATCATTAGAATCAATCAATCGGACTCCAAGGCTCGCTAGCCGATGTAACTCGCGGACCATGCCCCTCCTATCTGGCTGAACATCTGACAGACTACCCATCGACCTACGACTGAGGGCATCTGCCACTACATTGGCCTTTCCCGGGTGGTATAAAATATCAACATCATAATCCTTGAGTAGTTCTAACCACCGCCTCTGTCGCAAGTTCCGCTCCCTCTGGCTGAAGATATACTGGAGGCTCTTGTGGTCGGTGTAAATGTCCACGTGAACTCCATACAAATAATGTCTCCAGATCTTCAAGGCGTGAATCACTGCTGCCAACTCTAAGTCATGTGTTGGGTAGTTCTTCTCATGTTTCTTGAGCTGTCGAGATGCGTAAGCTATAACCTTGCCCTGCTGCATCAACACACATCCGAGCCCGATGCCCGACGCATCACAATAAATCGCATAGCCATCTGGCCCCTCTGGAAGAGTAAGAACTGGGGCGGTTGTCAACTTCTCCTTTAGTAACTGAAAGCCCTTCTCGCAAGCATCCGTCCACTGAAACTTAGCTGCCTTCTGAGTCAGTTTGGTCAAAGGTGCTGAAATAGAAGCAAACTTTTCCACAAACCTCCGGTAGTAACCCGCAAGGCCCAAAAAGCTGCGCACCTCCGTCGGGGTAGTAGGTCTAGGCCAACTCTTGACTGCCTCGATCTTTGCCGTATCTACCCGAATACCATCGGTCCCTACAATGTGCCCTAAGAACGCCACCGAAGCTAACCAAAACTCACATTTTGAAAACTTGGCGTATAACTGCTGGTCCCGGAGGACTCTCAGCACCGTCCTCAAATGCTCTGCATGGTCCTGCTCCGAGCGAGAATAAATCAAGATGTCATCAATGAATACTATGACGAACGTATCCAAAAATGGTTTGAACACTCGGTTCATCAAATCCATGAATACCGCCGGAGCATTGGTCAAGCCGAAAGACATGACCCTAAACTCATAGTGCCCGTACCGGGTCCGGAACGCAGTCCTATGGATATCCGACTCCCTAACTCGCACCTGATGGTAACCAGATCGTAGGTCTATCTTAGAGAAACATCTCGCGCCCTGCAACTGGTCGAACAAGTCATCGATTCTGGGAAGGGGGTATCTGTTCTTAATAGTCACCTTGTTCAGCTGCCTGTAATCAACACACATACGCAGCGTCCCATCCTTCTTCTGCTGAATCTGTCAACCCGTCGACCTCTACGCTCCTCACACCTGCGTGAGCTCGCACGCGGCAATGTCCATGCCCTACGAAGAGCTACACCTGAGCAAGACTCCGCCAAGTAGTCATCAAGCCCTGTGACGTAGCGGTGCACTCGGTCCTCCATATCTGCTACTAACGCGGGAACATACCGAGCCAACGAGTCGAACTCCGCGTTGTACTCCCGAACTGTACGCCCTCTCTGTCTTAGCATCAAAAATCTATCAGCTCGTGCCCTCCTCATTTGCGGAGGCAAGAAGTGAGCAAGAAATGCCTCTGAGAACTCGTCCCAAACGGCTGGAGGCGCCTGCTCCCCCCGGGACAGCTCCCAAGAATCAAACCAGTCGACTACGGTATCGCGCAGCCGATGTGAACCTAAGACCACTGACTCGGTCTCCGACGCCTTGATCACTTTCATGATCCGCTGTAACTATCTGATGAACTCCTGTGGATCATCCTCAGGCCTCGACCCATAAAACTCTGGTGGCCCGCAACTCAGAAAGTCCCGAAGTCTCAAACTATCCGACCTCGGGTGAACTACGGGTACTCGAATGGAACCGGCCAGATTCGGCCTATCCTCGTGCCTCGCCACGACTCTGGCCAATAACTGGGCCATATCTTTGTAACCCATGTCCTCTGCTCCAGTGTGGGCCGAGGCTCGGCCGCAGTGGCCTCGCAGCCTGCTGCGCCCTAAACTCGCTGGGCCGGCCGTGGAACTCGCCGTCGGAGGTATCACCTCGGGTAAGGGTTGGGCCTGAGCCCTCGTGACTCTCTGTGTACTACTAGCAGCTCCCTCGGCTGCCTTGCCCTTCTGGGCCCGGGTTGCCTTACGTGGAGGCATAACTGGTAAGAAAGAGAAATCCATAAAAAAAAAGGGTCCAACCTATAACACAGCTCTAAGGCACGATCTTAGAGTGAGAAGAAATGGAAACCAATCCTAAATGTCCTGCAGCCTCCTGATTATAGATGTGGTGCACAACACACCGATAATCAAGACTCTACTAGACACGGTCTGTAGACACTTTCCGAGGATTAACTGCTCTGATACCACTTTTGTCACGACCCGATCCCGGGCCCGTGACTGGTGCCTTACCCGGACACCCAAGTAGCCAAACATCAGAGTAACCAGCGAAAATAAAACCAAGACATGAAATAATAAAAGTAAGAATAGTCTATCCAAGGAAAAGTTGCCTTTCGGCATATATATATCATTACCCAATGGTGAACAGTTACAATCCCAAAATGCGACAGGACTACGCACTTAAGGAAATGTAACACTATGACGACAGGCCCCGTCATACCCCTGAATGTACAAAATATCTACGACACCAGGGAGAACCATACCAAAAGTCGAGCCTCCGGAGAAATGGAGCTCCTGACACCAGAGTAAAGATCCTAAGACTGAGGATCCGCTACCTTCTTCCCTTTACCTGCGGCATGAACGCAGCCCCCCGAAGGAGGTCAGTACAACAGGTACCAAGTATGTGAAACTGTAAAGTACAGACATATATACATGTATAAAACATTAACATTTTTAAAATCAATTTACAAGTATGTATGAAACAACCGAGTTAACTGCACATAGTGCCACATCACAAACAAGAGCAACAATAGGTATACTGTAACAGGTCTTTTCTAGGCCACGAATGATCGAAGCAAGGCCAATTGCCCATAGTATCATTATGCATGCCTAATCCTGAACTCCCGCAGTCCGCATAGGCCACCTAGGCCCGCATGAGGTATTTCTCGCATCGAGGGTAGCTACTCCTCGGCATCGTCCTGGACTCTCGTAGTCCGCATGGCCACATAGACCGCATGAGGTATTCCTCGCACACTAACCCGAACTCCGTAGCTCGCATAGGTCCTCGACCCGCATGAGGCATTCCTCGCATAGGGGGGAAGCTTAACCCCCGGTATAACAAGTCAAGAGGTGGGTGGTACACTACTAACATAACGGCTTATCGTTAAACAACATAAGCACAATAAGAATAACCTCTTTATACAATCATCACAAGAATCGAGCACAACGACTAACCGTTGAACAATATAATCATAACAAGAATAACCTCCTTACGTAGGCGTCACAAGATACTAACACACGAGGCATCATAACATGTCTATCAAACCAACTTACCATACCTTCAGACAACATTTCAAACATTTGATAAACAAATAATAAAAACCGTTTTCTTATCCTTCTTAAGTCGTTATACCTAACTTCCCATAAAGCTAGTATAACCCTTAAGCTTTTTGTAAAAACTCAGTATTACTTTTCTTCCGAAAATGATTCATAACTCTTTTTGAAATATTCAAGATTCTTATTATTTAGAACTCCAGTCCAAAGATATCAAAGTAAAACCAAGTTCAGTTTAACACACGTACGTCTACCGTACTATATATATATTTGGAAAATATCATGCTCAAAGGGATAGGAAGAATCACATACCTCCTCGGCTGAACCTACTTGCCAAGTCGGATATGTCGCGCGCAGAGTGTCAACCTATAATAGTCAAAACACGACTATTAACTTCTAGCTCTTCGTGGAAATTCTTCTAAGTAGGACTTCTCTTAGTCTACGGAAAATTGGGCAGCACCTCCCCCGTTTTTACTCAATTCTCTATTTTTAACAAGGCCCGATAACAGTAACCAATGTGGCGCAATAATTCCGATAAGTAAGGAAGGGGGTAACACGCCCAAATGGAACGCGATTAACAACCTCGCCTTCATAACAACAATAAGTAAAAAGAAGGGGATTACACGCCCAAACGGTAACGTGGTTTACTATCTCGCCTTCAAAATGACAATAAGTAAAAGAAGGGGATTACGCGCCCAAACGGTAACGCGGTTTACTATCTCGCCTTCAAAATGACAATAAGTAAAAGAAGGGGATTACGCGCCCAAACGGTAACGCGGTTTACTATCTCGCCTTCAACAAAGAGTAATGAAGTTCAAAGTAAAAAGTCCAAAGTAGATACGGGCCTTAAGTTGGGGTCCTTGGCCAACTTTTATATGTTTCATTTATCCAATTACTTCATTAGTCCTTTAACTTATATTCCAATCTTTATATAAGTTATAGCCCATAATATACTTCCAATATATGTATCATACCCTTATATACATAATAATCAAATTCACAAAGAGGTTAAGGTTCATTACCTCAAGATAGCCCAAAAACGTGACTGTCCAGATTTTTAGCTACTGCTTTGTCAGCTGAATTTGCAACGTCGATAACGCTCTACTCCAGTATCCTATCGACGAGTGGTTTGTTGTGTTGGAAACTAGACGCGACAAACTTCATTTTAGGCTTTTGAAACACCCAAAAACTCCTTATATGCTAGGAGATATTCCCTTCCAAACTTGACTAAGAATCTGCCCTAAATCTCATCGTTTCTTCATTTCGTCCATCACTTATTTTCCTTTTCACATCAGTCATCTCCCCTTTGTACTTATTATTTCTTTATACCAACAATAACTGCTGCTAATCAATATCTGTACACTTGAGACTTTAAAAAAATGAGCAAAGAGTAATGTACTCATTTGCTTCCAAAATGAACGAGAATGAGGGCTACTCTTTTGGCCCTTGCTACTAAATAGAATGATATCTTAACTCATTAATGATTCACAATCATTGTGTTTCCCACTAGAAATATTAAGCGGTGATGGATTTGTCATCAGGTAGAGGATTGAAATGTTACACGTGTTGGCTCCATTAAGTTGTCCCCTATTAAAAAAATAATCAACCCCACAATTAATCAATTGCACATATATATTTAATTCTAGATCTCACTTCATTTAAGACCTATAAACTCATAAAACCTTCGTATATTTGATGTCATAATTTGTAATATGACATTAGTCCATCACCTCCTTTGGGGTTATATAACTATTATTATTAATCCACATTGTCATACTGGTTACATTCAAAATTATTTCGGGATCGCATACCTTGTGTACTAATTTCCTTACTAGCATGTGTAAATATATATATATATATTTTTTTGCTCGAATATGTCTTCTTAATTTACGTTCTCAAATTATTGCCCCAAACTTACGAGGTGTAACACACACAACCCAAGTGTACAAACCTCTAAAAGTAACATACTGACAGAAAGGTCAGAACATGGTCACGCCATACCCATAACATATATATACCAACTCAAAATAGCAACTCCGAAACAAATGGAGTGTACCAACACCATTGCTAAACTGAGTAGCCTACTGAGCAGGATCATCAACCTATCCACCTACATCTGCAGGCATGAACACAACGCCCCTAAAGAAAGGACGTCAATACAAATGAAACCAACTGGTATGTAAGGCATGAACAATAACTGAAATACAATAACAGTGAGTAGAGTATAAAACTCAGCTTTTAACCTGAATTCTCTCAGGGAGAACCATATAGTGTTGTGAATGGCCACAATACCCTAACACACATACACACACGCACACGCATACATACATACACACACACACACACACACATATATATATATATATATATATATATATATATATATATATATATATATATATATATATATATCTCCCAATCGATAATAGCTCGGTGGTGTTTATAAAAGAATAAAGTCTCTTAATTGATTACAACTCGGTGGTGTGTATATATAACATCGCCTAATAGGTGGTAGTCATCATGTCATAAGTGTGCATATGCCACACAAGGGCCATTGTCTAGCGATTATATCTCGGTGGTGTCAATATCATACATACATACATAGTACTCTGACTCGAAAGTTCATATAAATTATTCTTTTACCTTGGAACAACTCTTTCTCTTTGAAATAGAATAATAATTCAATATAGAATTGAAACATCAGCCAACAGAATATCATATAAAAGATCTGTCATCCCATCATATTGCGATATGCTTTGCATTTTGAATCTCTTCAGAATGAACTCTGGTGCGGGCTCGGGCTTGTATGTCAACTGAATGCATTTCTTTATGTTTTGACCCTATAAAGTTGGTGGAGCCCCCGGGATCTTATCCAGACGTTGTCGGAACTCTTTAGCATTCTTTTTAGCTTCTGTGGTGGTCTTGTCCACTTTGCCCATTATTTCATTCATGAATTGCAATACATGCGCTTGGAAAGGATCTTTTAGGGCCGACTCACTTCCTGACACGTCTTCGTTCATTGTCTCTGTTATGCTGGCACTGTTAGCGTTATTGTCATTTGCTTGGGCCAAGGTACCACTCTAAGTACAAAAGCGCCAATGGCCGGAGTTGATAAAAGTGAGGCGATTATTTGCCTCATCTTGTCCAACTCTTCCTTCATTGCATGATTTTGTTCCCTTATGATTTTCATTGCCTCCTGGGTGTTTCATCAGTTGGAGTTTGGTCCCTGGTAGATTGTTGGGTCTGATCATATCTTGAGGTTACGCTATTGTTACACCCCGTAACTCCAAGAGGATGAGATGAGAACGTACGAAAGG
Source organism: Przewalskia tangutica (assembly GCA_029844215.1). Taxonomy (NCBI): domain Eukaryota; kingdom Viridiplantae; phylum Streptophyta; class Magnoliopsida; order Solanales; family Solanaceae; genus Przewalskia; species Przewalskia tangutica. The sequence goes on from CM056729.1 coordinate 97,744,219, forward strand.
AAATAAGATTCGAAGTTGGAAAAAAGAAAAAAAATATTAAGTTGGCAAAATATTTTTGGGCAGTTTTTCAATCAACTTGGAAGCAGTATATCTCCTAGTATAATTGGAGTTTTTAGGTGTTTCAAAAGCCTAATATGAAGTTCATTGAGTCTAGTTTCCAACGCAACAAACCTCTCGTCGATAGAACATCAGAGTAGAAAGTTATGGACGTTACAAGATCGGCTGACAGAACAGACAGGGTCAGGCGCCGCGGATCGGCAATGGGCGGAAAGCCTGAAATTTGTCTGATATTGCAGCGCCGCGGCGCCGGACTGCAGGGCCGCGGAGCCGAGGCGGGTTTTTTGCGGAAATAGGGTAAAAATAGAAGATATTTGTTGTAAAGGACCCATGGGTGGGTGAAAAGTGTCCCCCCAACTTGTGGAACAAGATAAAGACTATAAAAGACAAGTCTTGCTAGATTAAAATCATTTGCAAGACTTCACCCAATTTTTCTCTTCTCTTCTCTTCTCTCTCAAATGGTTAAAACCCTAAGCCTAAATGAGATTTTTGGAAAGACAACAAGAAGGAAATATGTTGGCAAGCTTGTAGGGGGTTAGTAGAGATGATTTTAGCGGGAAGAAGAATTTCAAAAAGGATGAGCTAAAGTTGCTAAGGATCGACTTGTGATCTTGGATCAAAATTGGGCTAAATGAGGTATAATCTTCGTTTTACTTTTGTAATTGAAGATTTCATGTTATGATAAGTTATAAGTGGTCATGTGATATGTGTTATGAAGTTAGATAAGTGTTATGGAATTGGAAGCTCAAAATCCGAAAATGTCATATTTAGCCATTTGAAATTGAAATCCAATTTGATCGATAAATTGATTTGTCGCATGTTACCTACTTGGAGAATGTAGTAGCTAGAATCAATTGCGGCTTGATATCTTATTATGCTACCAATTTGGATTGAAATGGAAATTGAATAAGAATTGGTATTGTTATATTATTGTGAGCCAATTGGGGCTGTTTGGTTATTCATTTGCATTGGATTACCTTCTATATTATTGTGAGCCAATTGGGGCTGTTTGGTTATTCATTTGCGTTGGATTACCTTCTATATTGTTATGAGCCAATTGGGGCTGTTTGGTTATTGTATTTCGACCTTGGAAAAGGTGGCAAAGTTAGTAAAAACAAAGGAGGTGCTGTCCGATTTTCCGTAGAATTTAGAGACTTAACACTTATAATATTCTACGTTTGAAGTAAGGCCTTAATGGACGTATTGTGAATATTATAGGTTGACATACTACGGGCGGGAATTTGTACTTGACAAGTGGTTTGACCCGAAGAGGTATGTGGAACTTTTCCTATCTTTTGAGCATGACTAGTTTCACGTATATAGTACGGTAGACGTACAAGATTTTGACAATCTAGTCAATTTGACATCCTTGGCTTATTTTAGGAATGTCCAAGTTGATTGAGTTAGGGAATTAACTCACTTGTTTAAATGTTAAGGATATCTTGGTTTTCAAAGTTAAGAGACTTTAAGTATGTTGAAAGTATTTTGATACTTGTTTTTATGGAAAGTTTAAAGAGTGGTTTACTCTAAGTAATTTAAGTATGTTAAGGGACTTGAAGAGTTTTAAAGTATGCGATACTTGTTTCGCTTTTAAACGTATAAGTCCCTTGGATAGGAAATTGTACTTGACTAATGCATAAAGTGAATATAACGACTTTATGGGGAGTTGGTTATATTGGCTTTATGGAAAGATAAATGGCTTGATTTATTGAAAGGCAATTTGATTAAAGGCATCAATTGCCTAAGGTTTTAAAAGAAAGAAGTCACTTGATTTAGAAGCCTAATTGTATTTCTAAAAGGTATCGTGACTTGTCTTGAAAAGTAGTTATGACTTGATACTACGGTTATTAGTATCTTGGAAGTTATATATGAAAAAGAGTCATTTTTAAAAGAATAGAAGTACGTAGTACTTTGGGTTAAATTCCCGGATTTTATAATGACATGTTAGTGCCTTAAGTAAACTAAAATGAGAATGTATATGAATAAGGCTAATAAGAAGTTAGGGGGATTTCTTAACTTGCTTATTTATTGTATGATAATGGTAGGGCTTATGTTATGTATGATGGCGGTTGAGCTAGGGTAAGAGTATAAATGAGGGTAAACCCCAAGACGTTATACCACCGCCTGTGGTAAGAGTATAAATGAGGGTAAACCCCAAGACGTTATACCACTGCTTACGTGGATTTGCTACCCATGATGCGAGGAATACCTCACGCGAGTCCTTATGGGCTTACGCGGGTGAAATAGTCCCACGCGGCGGTACGACCTATGCGAGGAATACCTCATGCGAGTCCACGCGATCTACGCGGTGAAATAGTCCCAGAATAGGATTGCTTAACGACATCGCGCGGTGGTCCCGCTTTGATCGTGAGCTTTCCTACTTTATATTGTAAGTATACTCCTATTTACTCTCATTGTTAGTAAGGCACGATTATCGTTAATTGAGTTATCATACATGTCTCCGATTTATTTTAGACTTATGATTTCATTACTGATTTCGTTCACATATTTGGTACATGTTATCGACCTCTGGGGCCGTCACGCCGCAGTAAAGCATGTGTCGATCCTCGCTCTTAGGATCACCGTCACCTGTTGAGAAGCTCCTTCATTTCGGAGGCTTATCCTCGGTATTGTCGGTTGTTGTACATTCGGGGTATGGCGGCCCCGTCCGCTTGAGTTGTTATTCTTAAGTGCGTAGTCACATTGTGGATTGGGTAAAGAAAAGAAAAATGTCTTTCTATTTACGGATTGAGTATATTTTACGGAAGTGGCTGTCACACGACCGACCGGGCGTGATCGTGCCCTACCAGGCACCTACAGTACACACCAGAGATAATCGTGAACATACATGAAACTTATAAAAAAAAACAACAGTAATAAAACAACAGGTTAGCAGATACGGCTACCTTCCTGGACGTACATACATAAACGAAGCAGTTGCCTTTTTTCTTCTGGTGACCCACGATACGATATGTGACTACGCACTCTAAGAGTTTTAACATAACAATGGCGCGCGGACAAGGCCCCGCCGCACTTCAATAAACATAAACGTGACAACTCCGAACACCGAGCCATCTCGACTTGCGAACCGATCCTAAGCTCGCGGATCCACAATCGGTACCTATACCTGCGGGCATGAACGCAGCCTCGGCGGGTCGATAACAAAAATTTAATATGGAACAAATATAACGCATAAGAAATGATCATAATCGTACAAAAGAATGACAAGGACAAGTATAAAAATACATACCGATCCTGCCGTGTCATTTCCACTTATGAACTTAATCGTAGCTTATTATCTTTTCCCATTTTTCCATAAAAGTATAGTCAAATTCTTACGTACATACTTAAGAAGACTCATCAAGTTCATAAACATATAACTTACGTATCTTGCATAACCTAATCCGTCCCTTTATGGAGGAACGCCTATACTGTCGGCCCAATCTGGGACGCGATAAAATCACATAAGTCTGCCCATGAAGGTATACTGCATAAACATAGGAGGCTCATGATCAAGCAGGGCCACCCGCCCGCAGTATCATTAAGCAGTCCTACTCCTGGGACTATTTCACCCGCATAGATCCTGTGGACCCGCATGAGGTATTCCTCGCATAGGTCAGACTACCGCACGTGGGACTATTTCACCCGCATAAGCCCATAAGGACTCGCATGAGGTATTCCTCGCATCAGGGGTAGCAAATCCACGGAACAGGTGGTATAACGTCTTGGGGGTTTACCCCTCATTTATACTCTTACCCTGAAGAAGGTGGTAGAACGTCTTGGGGTTTACCCTCATTTATACTCTTACCCTAACTCAACCGCCATCATACATAACATAAGCCCTACCGCTTATCATACATAACATAAGCACCACCGCTTATCATACGTAACATAAGCACCACCGCTTACTATACATAACATAAGCAAGTTAAGAAATCCCTAACTTCTTATTAGCTTGTTCATATACACTCTCATTTTTGTTTACTTAAGGCACTAATCATGTCATTATAAAATCCGAATTTAACCCAACGTACTACGTGCCTCTAGTCCTTTAAAATGATTCTCTTTAAATAAAACTTCCAAGATACTAATAACCGTAGTATCAAGTCATATCTACTTTTCACGACTACCACAATACTTTTAGAAATACAATTACCTATTTCTAAATCACGTGACTTCTTTATAAAAAAAAACCTTACGCAATTGGTACCTTTAAAACAATTTGCCCTTCCTTAATACTAGTTATTCCTTTGATTACGTTATTAGAGAAAACCATTCTCTTATCCTTCCATAAAGCCGTTATAACCAACTTCCCATAAAGCCGTTATAACCCTTTATGGTTTTAGACAAACTCATTCCTTTTATAACTAAGAGATTTATACTTTCAAATCAAATCTCTTAACTTTCAAAATACATCAAGTCTCTTAACTTTTAAGAAAACAAGTTTCAAAGTCTTAAAAGCTTCATACGTAAACTCTTTTAAAATTTGTAACAAATCTTTGGTGCGTCGTGAATAAGTTATACTTATTCATAACGATCTTATTCAAGTAGCCATGATCTAGCAAATGTAATACAATTTTGTCTTATCTTAGCTTCTATGCAGATGGAGGATTTCTACTTGTTTTAACATAATGGATTGTCATTACATTTTCCTTTATTAACGCTGCAGTGGCTTGTTCGATACTTATTCTCATTTGTGCCGTAAATTAGCCAAATCAACTCGACTCTTTTTTATTATAAAACCTTAGGCAATTGATGCCTAAAATCAAATTGCCTTTTCATTAAAACCAAGTCATTTATCTTTCCATAAAGTAAATATAACTAACTTCCCATAAAGCCGTTATATTCACTTTATACCTTAGCCATAAACAATTTCCTATCCAAGGGACTTATACGTTTAAAACGGAACAAGTATCACATACTTTAAAACTCTTCAAGTCCCTTAACTTTTAAAATCAACATAAGACATCCTTACTATTTTCAAAGAAGTGAGTTAATCTCCTAACCCACCCGACTTGGCATTACATAAAACAAGTAAAGAATGTCATAGTCTTGTACGTCTACCGTACTACATACGTGCAACTAGTCATGCTCAAAAGATAGGAAAAGTTCTACATAGGGTAAATCACATAACTACCTCTTAACTTCTAAGAGTAGAAGGAAACATGAAATGATACCACAAGTATATTCCATACATAGAATCATGCCAAAGGAAGGAAGAGGTTCACATACCTCGCGACGATTATCGACACGTAGCAAAATGCTCCAAAGTACTTCAATCTTGATAGCTATTCCACTTTCCAAGTAGGATACGCTATACTTAGTACTTCAACCTAAAATGGTCACAATACGTCCATTAACCTCTCACTTCATACGTAGAATTATTCTAAGTGCTAAGTCACCAATTTTTACGGAAAATCGGACAGCACCTCCTTTGTTTCTACTAACTTTGCCACCTTTTTCAAGGCCGAATACAATAACCAAACAGCCCCAATTGGCTCACAATTATATAGAAGGTAGTCCAATACAAATGACTAACTAAACAGCCCCAATTGGCTCACAATTATATAGAAGGTAGTCCAATACAAATGACTAACCAACTAATACAAACTACAAGTCCAAAATCGGCACCTTGAGTTCAACAAAACCAATTCTTATCCAACTTCCATTTCAATCCATATTGGTAGCATAACATGATATCAAGTCGCATTTGATTATAACAACCATAATCTTTAAGTAAGTAACATGCGACGATTTCTAAAAACGACCAATTAGTAATCCAATTTCCAAGTGGCTTGTATAACATTTCGGATTTAGCTACAAGAAATCCATAATACTTATAACTTCAACCTATCAACTTCATGCTAGCAACAAGTAAAGCTAACAACAACAATATAAATATGTAATCTTGTAACACCTTTAAAAGACAAGATTATACCTTAACGATTCTTAATCCAACTCCAATCCGAAGTCGCTCCTTAGTAGTTTAGAGCCTCTCCAAGATACTTTAATCCGCTTGTTGAGACCCTTAGAACAACACCAACTATTATCCTTCAAAACTCCAACACAAAACCTAGAAAGACCATTAGGTTTTCATTTGCGACTAACCCGTAAACAACCTTTTTCCAAGATTTTTCTATTGAGATGTGTTTACAATACACCTAAGAACCTTGGTTTAAAGTGTGGAAACAAATGGACAAGAAACGAAAATTCTTTCTTCTTTCCCCTAGGTGAACCCGAGACCCCCAATGTGTTCTTCAAATTTTTGTGTAAAATTTTCTAAGTGTTAAACTCCCTCTCTCTACTAGTAGTAATATAAAGCACCTTGGAGGGTTATGATAAAAACACATGGGTGGTTTAGATGAAGTCTTCTAAAATATCAAGACCAAAGTGGGACCTTTGACTTTAGTCAATGTTCTCATGCTACAAGTTGCAAGACTTAGCCATAGAAGACTTATGGTCAATGACCATATTGGCCATGCCATTTCGTCCAAGGCATTGCTAAAGGGGGGGTGACACGTGTCGCCCTCCCATTCGTCACAACACTAACGTTTTCCCGACAAATTCCAAAATTCCGTTAAATACTTACAAGTCTTAAATTTTAACACTTATGAGTTCTTACGTACGTTCTTAAAACATATCTTGCAAATACGGGGTGTAACAGTGGCCTTATCGGCTAGCCTGTTGTTGGTTACTGTCTAAGTTTTTTTGTATGTTGTGTATGTTCCGCTGCTATTCTCTGATGTATACCGGGGTGCCTGTAGGGCACGATCGCGGCCCGGGGTCGGGTCGTGACAAAGTGGTATCAGAGCAGTTAGTCCTCGGAAAGTGTCTACAGACCGTGTCTAAGTAGAGTCTTGATTATCGGTGTGTTGTGCACCACATCTATAATCAGGAGGCTGCAGGACATTTAGGATTGGTTTCCATTCTTCTCACTCTAAGATCGTGCGATAGAGCTGTATGGTTAGGGTCGTCTCTCCCTAACAAGTTATGATTGTTTGCAGCTACGAGAAAGCGTGATGACCCGGGGAAGGATTACGTGGATTGCGTATCCAGGTTGGTAATGGTTGTAGTTGGCATTGTGACATACAACTATGCGAATTTATGTATGAGGGTCAGACGCGTGTTGCCTAGAATGATTTAGATTACCAGGATTTGGAAGGGACTAAATAAATACCGGGAAGGTATGAAACAGTTTAATGAATTCTCATCAAGGTTTTACGTGCTAATTTGAGATAATTAGGAAATGATGAGTTATCGGAAAAGGTAATGGACCCTTAAGAAGTTATTATTAAGAGACTAAGTGGAAGATTATGTTAGCAACTTAAGCTACGTGGTATGCTTAAGGGAATTGTACGGGCGAGATCCGGACGAAGAAAGTATGGTTGTTGTGGTCAAGACAACACGACTATGATTTTACGAGAAGTTTTTGTACCCTGCACGGTGATAAGTTAGGCTTGGAGCATGGAAATGCGAGCACGAGAATGTGGATAACCACCGAGACCTTAGATATATAAGGCCTTCTCGTAGTAAAGTTAAGACAGACGAGGAAAAGAGTTAAATTCGACCGAGTCGAGTTGAGGACCTATTAAGGGTCGCCTCATAGCGTGAAATGAAATGGGATCAGTTGGTAGTAGTCCCGCCACGTGACAGGGTCACGAGGGTGCAAGGCCCAAGTTTAGTTAGTCATTTTACGGGTTCGTGGACGTGTTCCACCGAACTGTCAGTGAGAGCGGAATGGGCCTTGTATTGTTTAATTTAGTAACTCCAGAGATTTGAGGCCCGAAACAGTATGAAGGCTATGTACGTACGCTAGAATAAGTTTGGGAGTACGGGAAGAGTACGACCAGTGAAAAAGAGAGCAACCAAGTGTAAAGAAATAAAGCCAGAATCTATGAAAACCTTTCGAGGTGACTACACCCGTGAGTGTTGGGTGGTAGCTGAGCGGTTAGATAATAATTGCCGGTAACGATAAAGTCGTTGGACCCAGCAGAGCTGTTATGACAGACATTGAGGTCATTATGAGTACGGGCTAGTTGGCCTCTGGTTATGCCAACGTGGACTACATAAGAGAGATTGATTCGGTACCAGTTTCCCGTTAAGCCGGTTATCGAGTGGAAAGGAAGAGAAGTGGTGGTAACCAGTGAATTATCCTTCCTTCTTTGACATTGTTTTCTTTTTAAGTCTATGTGACTTGTTCACTTGGGGTAAATTGACGCAGGAAGTATGTAATAATTGAATTTGGAGGAAGTTATTTTGAGTGCCCTTGGAGGTACTTGGAGTTGGTTTGGTGTGGCGGTCAGGGCCACGACCTTCCGGATAATTTCAGGAAAACGTGCAAGGCAAGAAAAAAAAAATAAGTACGAATGCTGCCGGCGGAAAGCTGAGGGCATCTTTGGTAGGTTGGAAAATCTACACGAACTTAAAGGCGGTGCGTGATGAGTAGCTAATTACTGGACCGCAAGAGGACCCTGTGATTAGGGTTGTGACTCCAAGGAAAGTTTAAGAAAGGAGGATAAGTTCTCTCCCCCACGTAAAAGGACAGTCTTACGTATTATGGGGTTGCGCGTACCCATGTCGTTAGACGAAGGATAGGAGACTGGTAAGGTCTCCAGTATCGTCATGCCATAGGTTACAGTTGTGGATAACTGTGGGAAAGGTGTTATGATTGGGGTAATTAAGAACGACGTTACGAAATGGTCGAGGAAGTGTCGTAAAGAAACAAATGCAGGTAGTACGCATATATGAAACTGTACTATTATGAATCAAGATAAAAATACTTTTGCTAAGATTAAGCATAAGGTAAGGTTATGACCAGGAGGATAAAAGAGAATACGACTATGGTTATGTAAGTTGCACGAGATATGATCACCCCAGACTAGTGTAAAGACCATTAGTAATTAATTGGAAGTAAGAACATTTCGAGGAAATGTGGTAACACCTAGCTATAGGCTCTACAACTGGGAAAGGAAAATCGGGTTACTACTTGACGAGATCAAGGAAATCTTTCCCCCCCACTAAATTGTGATTGACAGGAAGTCTTAGCCAGGAGGCAAGCAAAGGAATCAAATCTATGTTTAATGACCAAGTTGGTTGCAACAGAGAAAAGGAAACAGGAACCATAATTGAGATTAATGACACCCGAATATTTCGCAAGAATGAGAAAGGTTTCCAGTTATTAGAAGATAAGTCGACTCGACTACAGTTCTAACTCCTCCTGAAAGACTAGAGGGTTAGGTTATTATGATAACACGTTGGGTGTTGGGCTAGGTTGTGTGCTGACGCAACCCGATAAGGATAGAGCCTATATTTTTCCCGGTAGTTAGGGAAGCAGGAAAGGAAATTACGCCACTCACGATTTAGAGATGGCGGCAGTTAAATCATGCCTTGAAGATTTGGGGACATGAGGTATATACGGACTTCATGTGGATATTTGTGCAGACCACAAAAGCCTCCGGTATATCTGCAGACTGAGGCAGTAGAATTTGCGACAGAAATGGTGGTTAGAGTTACTCAAGAATTGTGATATTGATATCCTATACCATCCGGGGAAAGCCAAGACAGTTACAATTACTCTTTGTCGTGGATCTAAGGGTAGTCTGCCGGATGGGCAGCCAGATAGACAGGACGTGGTCCGTGAGATTCTTCAGTTACCGAGCCTAGGGGTTCGATTATTTGTTTCCAAGGTTATTGAAGTTTAGATCCGAGAGGTTGCCGAGTCTTCCGTCGTTGAGAAGGTAAAGAGGCGACAGTATGAGGATCCAGTTATGATACGGTATCGAGATACGACTCTCCGAGGAGAGAAGAGCCTGTTTGAGTAGCACCAGATGGGGTGCTGTGAGATGAGGATAGATTGCGTGTACCCAGTGCTGCAGGACTAGTCACCAGGTTTTAGGGGAGGCACGCAATGCTTATTGCTCTAATTGTTTGGGGCCGACTAAGTCGTGTCGTGCCCTCAGATGTATGTAGGGGTTGTAAAAGAAGACTATGTCGCTATTTATAAGTCTGACTCCGAAAGAACATTCGGGGACGAATGTTTCTAAGGGGGGAAGAATGTTACACCCCGTAACTCCAAGAGGATGAGATGAGAACGTACGAAAGGAAATAAGATTCGAAGTTGGAAAAAAGAAAAAAATATTAAGTTGGCAAAATATTTTTGGGCAGTTTTTCAATCAACTTGGAAGCAGTATATCTCCTAGTATAATTGGAGTTTTTAGGTGTTTCAAAAGCCTAATATGAAGTTCATTGAGTCTAGTTTCCAACGCAACAAACCTCTCGTCGATAGGACATTAGAGTAGAAAGTTATGGACGTTACAAGATCGGCTGACAGAACAGACAGGGTCAGCCGCGGCGTCGGATGCATACGGGGGCGCCTGAAGCCTGAAATTTGTCCGATATTGCAGCCGCGGGCGCCGACTGCAGGGGCGCGCTGAGGCGGGTTTTTTGCGGAAATAGGGTAAAATAGAAGATATTTGTTGTAAAGGACCCATGGGTGGGTGACAAGTGTCCCCCCAACTTGTGGAACAAGATAAAGACTATAAAAGACAAGTCTTGCTAGATTAAAATCATTTGCAAGACTTCACCCAATTTTTCTCTTCTCTTCTCTCTCAAATGGTTAAAACCTTAAGCCTAAATGAGATTTTTGGAAAGACAACAAGAAGGAAATATGTTGGCAAGCTTGTAGGGGGTTAGTAGAGATGATTTTAGCGGGAAGAAGAATTTCAAAAAGGATGAGCTAAAGTTGCTAAGGATCGACTTGTGATCTTGGATCAAAATTGGGCTAAATGAGGTATAATCTTCGTTTTACTTTTGTAATTGAAGATTTCATGTTATGATAAGTTATAAGTGGTCATGTGATATGTGTTATGAAGTTAGATAAGTGTTATGGAATTGGAAGCTCAAAATCCGAAAATGTCATATTTAGCCATTTGAAATTGAAATCCAATTTGATCGATAAATTGATTTGTCGCATGTTACCTACTTGGAGAATGTAGTAGCTAGAATCAATTGCGGCTTGATATCTTATTATGCTACCAATTTGGATTGAAATGGAAATTGAATAAGAATTGGTATTGTTATATTATTGTGAGCCAATTGGAACATTTGGTTATTCATTTGCATTGGATTACCTTCTGTATTATTGTGAGCCAATTGGGGCTGTTTGGTTATTCATTTGTGTTGGATTACCTTCTATATTGTTATGAGCCAATTGGGGCTGTTTGGTTATTGTATTTCGACCTTGGAAAAGGTGGCAAAGTTAGTAAAAACAAAGGAGGTGCTGTCCGATTTTCCGTAGAATTTAGAGACTTAACACTTATAATATTCTACGTTTGAAGTAAGGCCTTAATGGACGTATTGTGAATATTATAGGTTGACATACTACGGGCGGGAATTTGTACTTGACAAGTGGTTTGACCCGAAGAGGTATGTGGAACTTTTTCCTATCTTTTGAGCATGACTAGTTTCACGTATATAGTACGGTAGACGTACAAGATTTTGACAATCTAGTCAATTTGACATCCTTGGCTTATTTTAGGAATGTCCAAGTTGATTGAGTTAGGGAATTAACTCACTTGTTTAAATGTTAAGGATATCTTGGTTTTCAAAGTTAAGAGACTTTAAGTATGTTGAAAGTATTTTGATACTTGTTTTTATGGAAAGTTTAAAGAGTGGTTTACTCTAAGTAATTTAAGTATGTTAAGGGACTTGAAGAGTTTTAAAGTATGCGATACTTGTTTCATTTTAAACGTATAAGTCCCTTGGATAGGAAATTGTACTTGACTAATGCATAAAGTGAATATAACGACTTTGGGAGTTGGTTATATTGGCTTTATGGAAAGATAAATGGCTTGATTTATTGAAAGGCAATTTGATTAAAGGCATCAATTGCCTAAGGTTTTAAAGAAAGAAGTCACTTGATTTAGAAGCCTAATTGTATTTCTAAAAGGTATCGTGACTTGTCTTGAAAAGTAGTTATGACTTGATACTACGGTTATTAGTATCTTGGAAGTTATATATGAAAAAGAGTCATTTTAAAAGAATAGAAGCAAGTAGTACTGTGACTTAAATTCCCGGATTTTATAATGACATGTTAGTGCCTTAAGTAAACTAAAATGAGAATGTATATGAATAAGGCTAATAAGAAGTTAGGGGATTTCTTAACTTGCTTATTTATTGTATGATAAGCGGTAGGGCTTATGTTATGTATGATGGCGGTTGAGCTAGGGTAAGAGTATAAATGAGGGTAAACCCCAAGACGTTATACCACCGCTTCAGGTAAGAGTATAAATGGCGGGTAAACCCCAAGACGTTATACCACTGCTTACGTGGATTTGCTACCCATGATGCGAGGAATACCTCATGCGAGTCCTTATGGGCTTACGCGGGTGAAATAGTCCCACGCGGCGGTACGACTATGCGAGAATACCTCACGCGTCCACGCGATCTACGCGGTGAAATAGTCCCGTGAATAGGATTGCTTAATGATACCGCGCGGTGGTCCCGCTGATCGTGAGCTTTCCTACTTTATATTGTAAGTATACTCCTATTTACTCTCATTGTTAGTAAGGCACGATTGCATCGTTAATTGAGTTATCATACATGTCTCCGCTTATTTTAGACTTATGATTTCATTACGATTTCTGATTTCACATATTTGGTACATGTTGTATCGACTCCTTCTGGGCCGCGTTCACGCCGCAGTAAAGTGTGTGCTCGATCCTCGCTCTTAGGATCACTGCTCACCGCTGAGAAGCTCCTTCATTTCGCAGGCTTATCCTCGGTATTGTCGGTTGTTGTACATTCGTGGGTATGGCGGGCCCCGCCCGCCGCAGTTGTTATTCTTAGAGGTCTGTAGTCATATTGTGGATTGGGTCAGAAAGAAAAGAAAATGTACCGTTTCTATTTCGGATTGAGAATATTTTACGGAAGTTGGCCTTATCGGCCAGCTTTGTTGGTTATCGCTTGTCAAGTTTTTTTGTATGTTGTGTATGTTCACGCTATTCTCTCGATGTATACCGATGGGTGCCTGTAGTAGGCACGATGCCCGGTCGGGTCGTGACAGCTATCCATATTTGTTTGATTGACTGTTACGGGATCACGGACAGGTAGGCCATCCAGTCCAATATGTTCGTGGTCGACAACATTTCTGGAATTTCGATTATCATTAACTCCTGTCATATATGAAAATTGATGCTTAAGGCAATTTTTTTAAGAGAGTTATCTTCATAGACATGATAACTTGTGATGCCACTACTATCCAGGTCCATCGGTGGATGCCAAACTATTTTCTCGTATATTGGTACAGTTGAATTTGTAAATATGGTCAAGGGCAGATGGATCTTAAGTGACCAAAATAGCAATATAATTAGCAGTTGAAACTAATACAAATGAAATATAATTGAAAATAAGAAGTTAGAATAGCCTTATACTTAGAGAAGCTTTGAGCTAGAGTCTCCAGACAAGTCATTAATTGCGCTATTAGAATGCTAAATTGAGACAAGAACTAGAAAATAGTGTAAGTATCAAATGCGTATTATATCTCTTTTTTCAATTTGAATGCTTCTTCTTATGATGAAGTCGAGTTATGACATCGTAGATTATGGCATCTTCATGTGTCAAAGATGTGATTCTGGTTTGGCCACTATATTTTATGAAAAAAGTAGAGATGAATCCCCAAGAGCAGAGAGATCAGAAGGAGCTCTAGTGGTGGGTTGTCTTCTTACCATGTAATGATGAGCCCTAGTTATACTTGAAATCAAGAGTACACATTCCATGGATTACGCCCCCATTAATATTATATATTAATGCTATAATAATATCATTAACACGGTAGTGGGGTTAACGATAGGTTAGAAGTTTGGAGAACGACCTTGGAGTTTAAAGGTTTTGGTCATGTAGGACTAAGACGGTGTATATGGAGTGCAAGTTTAGTGAATTGACACAGGAGATAGATGTAGAAGTGAAGATTGAGGCATAAGTTATACCTAAAAGAAGAAGCTTCAAGTATCTTGAGTCCATAATATAAGGAGAGGGTGAGATTGATGATACATGGTGGGTGAAATGAAGAATCTCTTTTGGGGTGCTTTTTGATAAGATGGTATCGCCTAGGCTGAGAGGTAAGTTCTACAGAGTGGTTGTTAGACCAATATTGTTATACGGGGTAGAATGATGGCTAGTTAAGAAAGCTCACATTCAGAAGATGAAGGTAGTAGATATGATGATGCTCAGATAGATGTGTGGTCATACTAGGAGAATATGATTAGAAACAAATTTATACAAGACAATGTTGGAGTGGCCTCCATGGCGGAAAAGATGAGAGAAACGAGATTGAGATGGTTTGGGCATGTGAAGAGGAAAAATTAGGATGCTTTAGTTGGGAGGTGTGAGAGATTGGAAATAGCTGAAGTTAGGAGAGGTAGAGATAGACCGAAGAATAACTAGGGAATGTGATTAGACATGACATGACACAACTTCAGCTGATTGAGGGCATGACTTTAGATAGGATGATTTGGAGGTCGAGGATTATGATAGAAGATTGATAAGTAGTTGAATTTTATCGCACTGTGTGTGAAAGAGATAGGGGATATTCTCTTCTCCTTTTCTTTGTAGTGTTATTGTTATACCCCGTATTTCCAGAGTATGTACGTGAGGACGTACGTACAAAAGTTTAAGCCTTAAGTTAGGCAAGGGACGAAATTTGTGCACAACTACCGAAAAGAATTGTTTTCCGACGAAACGTTTTCCAAAACTTGCGAAGGGAAAATTACGGTTGCGACATTTATTATTTTTGCGGATTTTTCCGAGAGATAAAATATTTTGGACTAACGAGAGGGCGACACTTGTAACCCTCAAGTGGGCGGAACCATGGCCGATCTTGGCATGATTTTGTGGCCTAAACCATGGGTCAATGTTTGGAGTGATTTGTGGAGTAGATGGCTAGGGTGCACTTGGGCAAATCCACACCCTCCACTTGCCCTCCACTTGCCTTAATCTTGGCCATTGAAAGTCCTATAAATACCCCCCCTTAGTTGAAGACTTCTTCATCCACTCCACAATTTCTAAGTCTTGAAAATCCCTCTCCCCCTTAGAGTAGCTCTCGTCCAAGAGCTCCCCCTCCCCCTTTGTGAGGCCTTTGGCCGAGAAATACCCCCCCCCCCTTTTCTAGTGGTGCTAGCCGAAAGTACCCCCCCTCTTGAGTATTGTTCTCGTAAAACACCCCCCCTTGGTAGAAAAATACTCTCCAAGTATTGTTACTATTCCAAAATACCTTAGCCTTATACCTTGTAGTATTCCAAGGTTACCCCTATACTAAAAGCCCAGAAATACTACTATACTTCCCTTCAGTCACAAAACGAAACCCTAAGGAAAATCTTCATAATTGGTTGAAGTATTAAGAAGAAGTTGCGTAGAACTTCTAAGGGTTGTTTGAGCGGGTTGAGCACCCAGAGTAGGAGCTAAACGTTGCTCAGGATCGACATTTAAACTTGGATAATTTTGGGCTTATCGAGGTAAATACTCTTGTCCTTCTATTGTAATTGGAAATTACATACTGTAGTTGTATAGGAATGAGTATAAGATATATAGAAGGATGGTATAAGAGAAGAGAATTGAATTGAAATCACATCAGAAGAATATTAAAGAAGAAGATTGAATCAGATTTTACATAGGATCAGATTTACTGAGACTTGTGTAGTTTGTGGTAGGAAGTCACGCCCAATTTTCCGTAGAATAGAGAACCCTCTGCTTAGAATATTCTACAGAGTAGTCTAGACGTTGATAGACGTATATGACCTTTATAGGTTGAAAGTTCTGCGAGTAGCATGTTCTACTTGAAAGGTGGACAAGGCTAGCCGGGTTATAGCGGTGGAGTGTTTTGCTAATTGTCGATAATCGTCGCGAGGTATGTGATTCTTCCTATCCTCTTGAGCATGATATTTTGAAAATAATATATATAGTACGATAGACGTACGTGTGTTAACTGAATGTGGTTTTACTTCGATGTCTTTTGACTTGAGTCTAAATAATAAGAATCTGAAGTATTTCAAAAGAATTAAGAATCGTTTTTGAAAGAAGAGTAATACTTGGTTTTAAAAAGCTTAAGAGTTATACTAGCTTTATGGGAAGTTAGGTATAACGACTTAAGAGTGAAAAAAGGAACGGTTTACTTAATTGTTTTATGAAAGCCTTGTATGGATTTCGGAATTGAGAATAAGTATCGAACAAACCACTGCAGCGCTAATAAAGGGAAATGTATTGACTAATTAAGTATTATTAAAAATCAGTAGAAACCTCCATCTGCATAGAAGCTAAGATGAGACAAAATGATATTACACTTCCTAGATCAGGGCTGCTTTAACAAGATTGTTATGAACAAGAATAACCTACTCACACATAAAGCATATGTTTCTCAAATTGTTTTAAAAGAGAATTATATTATTAAGTGATTAAGACTATGAACTACGAAACCTTTCGAAAATGAGAAACTTGAACATTTGAAATTAGGCAAACTTGAACGTTTGGAAAAGAATGTTGTTACTTGATTTTACAAAGGGAAGTGTTTTGGTTTACTTAAAAAGATAGTCACTCTATTTTTATACTACGGGTATTTTGTGACTTTTGTGAAAGAAACGGATCTTTTAAAGAATTAATGTATGAAGTACTTTGGGGACAAAAACCCAAACTTGTTGACATGAAATAGAAAGTACCTTGTGTGAATAACTTGACTATGTTGGTTGGTGATAGCCTTGTATTACTTTCTTGTTGATTTGATAAGTAAACATGTTAGGATGATACGTGTGTTAGTATCTTGTGATGTTTGTGTAAGAGGTTTCCCTTGATTGTGCTTATGTTGTTTAACGATAAGCCGTTATGTTAGTATTGTATCACTCACCTCTTGACATGTTATACCGAGGGTTAAGCTGCCCTCCGATGCGGGGTACCTCAGGAGGTCTGTGTGACTATGATTCGAGTTACCTCATGCGGGTCCAGGTGGCCTATGCGGAGCTACGAGAGTTCCAGGTTAGTGTGCGGTCTATATGGCCATGCGGTCTATGTGGCCATGCGGACCACGGGTCCAGGACGATGCCGGGGAGTAGCTACCCTCGATGCGGGGAATACCTCATGCGGGCCTATGAGTGTGGCCTATGCGGAGTGCGGAAGTTCCAGATTTGACGCGCATTGATACTAAGGGCGAGTGGCCCGCTTCGATCATATGGCGCGGTTTAGAAAGACCTCGTGATACAGTTTTATGGCATTGTTGGTACTGTGGGTTTTAGTAGTTGGCTATGCCTTCGTACTTACCCCGTACGGTTTTATTATAACACGTGGGACACGTGTTCATGTGTATTCCTTGGTGCTTTTATATCATAGATCGCCAGCGATGGCGGGTGTTCCACGCATGATTGATGTTGTGGCGTGAGACCCATAGTTATATTTGAGTGATGACTTTGAGGCGTGAGTCACCGACTTGACATGATCGCTTATTTATCAGGAATCGTAGTTTGGTTATCATACATGTCTCCCGCTTTATATAGACTACTATGATTTCATTTACGTATTTTCGCCACATACTTGGTACTGTTAGATCGACCTCTTCGGGGCTGCGTTCATGCCGCAGTAGAGGTACACCGCCGTCGATCCTCGCTCTAGGATCACAGCGTTTGGGAAGCCGTTTCTCGAGGCTTATCGGTGGTATAGTCCCCTCGTCCAGGTGTACTTACATTCGTGGGTATGGCGAAACCCGTCCCGCCATTGTTGTTATATCATTCTTGAGGTCCGTAGTATTGTCGGGGTAGAGTTTGTAAAAGGGATGTAAATCGCTCGAGTTCAAGTTTTATGTTTATATATACGCCGGACAATTTTTCTCGATCAACCGCTTTTTCACTTCATATTATTTCATGTCTTGTTTTATATTCCGATTATTACGATGTATGTCTACTTGGGTGCCCGGTAAGGCACGACCACGCCCCGAACGGTCGTGACAAAAGTGGTATCAGAGCAGTT
The DNA here is from genome assembly GCA_029844215.1 of Przewalskia tangutica. NCBI lineage: Eukaryota > Viridiplantae > Streptophyta > Magnoliopsida > Solanales > Solanaceae > Przewalskia > Przewalskia tangutica. Next base: position 97,762,279 of record CM056729.1, read on the forward strand.
AATCCTCGGAAAGTGTCTACAGACCGTATCTAGTAGAGTCTTGATTATCGGTGTGTTCTGAACCACACCAATAACCAGGAGGCTATAGGATATTTAGGATTGGTTTCCATTCTTCTCACTCTGAGATCGTGCCTTAGAGCTGTGTTATAAGTTGGACCCCTCTAACGTAATTCCTGTCACGACCCGAACCCGGGCCCGTGACTGGTGCCTTACCCGGGCACCCAAGTAGTCATACATCAGAGAAAATCAGCGAAACATAAAAACAAGACATGAAGCAAGAGATGTTATAAATAAACAGGCCAACCCAAAACAGTTGCCTTCTGTACATAAATACATAAAAACCCGAACAGTTTAATCCTTTTTACAACCCTGCCCACAACAAGATTACTGCACTCTAAGATTTAACAACTATGACGGACAGGGCTTCGCCATATCCCCGAATGTACAAGAACCTACAACTCGGGAACACATACTAAAAGATAAGCCTCGGAGAAACGGAGCTTCCAATACGTTGAGAGGTGATCCTAAGCGGGGATCGACACCAATGTACTTCTACTGCGGCATGAACGCGGCCTCGAAGGAGGTCGACAACAGGTACCAAGTATGTGAAACTGAAAATACTGCAGTTAAATCATAACAGTCTATATAAAGCAGGAGACATGTATGATAACCAAAATACAGTACGCAACATAAAAGCAGTCAAGTCAGGGACTCACGCCCTCAAAGTCATCACTCAAATATAACTATGGGTCTCACGCCCACAACATCAATCATGTTCGCATCATGGCCACATGCCCCCGGAATTCTGCATCGGTGTAGACATGTCCATGATGCAACAATAATAACAATGCCGCATGGCCACATGCCCCCGGAATTCTGCATCGGTGTAGACATGTCCATGTAACATCAACAACAATATACTGGGTGATCAACCCTGCCGCATGGCCACATGCCCCCGGAATTCTGCATCGGTGTAGACATGTCCATGTAACCACAATAACAATATATCGGGTAATCAACCCTGCCGCATGGCCACATGCCGCCACAATTCTGCATCGGTGTAGACATGTCCATGTAAGTTCTCAACAAGTCAACCGGCCCTCCAACGAGAGGCGCGGTAGTATAGAAACACAATTCTACAACAAAGGCTATCACAACAAGCATAGGCGAGTTACACAACAACAATCATAGGCAAGTTATACACAACTCAAGGTACTTCCATTTTATATCAAAGTCCGGGTTTTAACCCTAAAGTACTACGTACGTTAAATTCCTTTTAAAGAGATACATTCCTTTTATAAAAGTCACCCGATACCCGTAGTATAAAAATAGAGTGACTCACATTTTTAGGTAAACCAAAACACTTCTCTTTTTAAAGTCGAGTTACCACATTAAAACCAATGATAAAACCCTTCTTTGTTTTCATAAAGTCGTTATAACTAACTTCCCATAAAGCTGTTATAACACTTTATGTTTTTAAACCATTTTAAGACAAAACAATGCCTTCCTTTTCCCTAGAGTTCCAGTTTGCCTAATTTTAATTACTCCAGTCTCTTTATTTTAGAAAAGTTTCATAGTTTATAGTCTTAATCATTTAAGAATATAATTCCTTTTTATACAATCTGAGGAACATATGCCTTATATGAGTGTAGGTTATTCTTGTTCATAATCAATCTTATTAAGCAGCCATGATCTAGGAACTGTAATATCATTTTGTCTCATCTTAGCTTCTATGCAGATGGAGGTTTCTACTGGTTTTAATAATACTTCATTATTCAATACATTTTCCTTTATTAACGCTGCAGTGGTTTGTCGATACACATTCGATTTCCAAATCAAGAAACATTATTCCTTTTAAAAACCAAGTACTCATTACTCACGAATGAGGTTTCACACAAAATTCAATTTAATTCATTTAAGTTAAGTCTCTTATCTTATAAGATCAAGTCTCTTAACTTCTAAAATCAGTAAACCATTTTCTTTACCTCTCTTAAGACGTTATACCTCACTCCCCATAAAGCTAGTATAACTCTTTTTAAAACCTTTTAAAACCAAGTGTTACTCTTCCTTCAAAAATGGTTTCTTACTCTTTTGACATACTTCAAGTTTCTTATTATTCAGGCTTAAGTCAAAAGACATTGCCGTACAACTACGTTCTGTTAACACACGTACGTCTACCGTACTATATATATATTATTCGGGCTTAAGTCAAAAGACATTGCCGTACAACTACGTTCTGTTAACACACGTACGTCTACCGTACTATATATATATTATTCGGGCTTAAGTCAAAAGACATTGCCACACGTACGTCTACCATACTATATATATATATATATTCCTTTAAAATACTTCATGCTCAAGAGTATAGGAAGAATCACATACCTCGCGACGATTATCGACTATAAGCAAAACGCTCCACGGCTATAACCCGGCTAGCCTTGTCCACCTTCTAAGTAGCACAGGCTACTTGCAGAACATTCAACCAATAAAGGTTATCAGTCTACTGTAAGTACAGTCCTATGTAAGTACAGTTTAACTTCTACTTTAACATTCTTCTGATGTGATTTCAGTTCAAGTCTATTCTGTAATATCCTTCTATTACAGTTCAATTCTCTTCTATGAATCTTATATTCATTTCTATACTACTACAATATGTAATTCCCAATTACAATAGAAGGACAGTAGTATTTACCTTGATGAGCCCAAAATTATCCAAGTATAAATGTCGCTCCTGAGCAACGTTAAGCTCCTACTCCGAGTGCTCCAATCCGCTCCAACCAACCCTTAGAAGTTCTACGCAACTTCTACTTAACACTTCACCGACTATGAAGGTTTTCCTTAGGGTTTCGTTTAGTGGCTAAAGGAAGTATAATAGTATTTTCTGGGCTTTTGTATAAGTGTAACCTTGGGAATACTACAAGGTATTTGGGCCAAGGTATTTGGGCATTATAACAATACTTAGAGAGTACTTCTATACCACAAAAGTGGTATTTATACGAAACCAACTAGGTGGTACCTCGCCAAGCCTCACTCGAGGGTACCCTCGCCAAGCCTCACTCGAGGGAGGCTTTGGACGAGCTACTACACAAAGGGGGGGGAGGAAGAGAGCTTTCAAGACTTAGGAAGATTTTTGGATGAAGAAGTCTTCCAAAGGGGGGGGTATTTATAGGTCAAGGAATGGCCAACCAATGGCCAAGATCCATCCAAGTGTTAGGCAAGTGTAGGGCTAGGATTCCACCCTGTGTACCTTATCCATCTACCACAACAACTTGCACACAAAATATCCTACCAACTCCCTCCTTCCAATCGTCCATTACCGTGAACCTTGCCCAATGTGAGGGTGACACTTGTCACCCTCCCGTTGGTCCAAAATGTTTCGTCTCTCGGAAAAATCCGCAAAAATTATAAATGACATAGCCGGAATTTTCCCTTCGCAAGTTTAGTAAAACGTTTCGTCGAAAAACGACTCTTTCCGGCACTTGTGCACAAAATTTTCGAACCTTGCCAACTTTAAGGCTTAAATTTTCTACGTACGTCCTCACGTACATACTCTGGAAATACGGGGGTATAACATTCTCCCCTCCTTAGAAACATTCGTCCCGAATGTTCCTTCTCAAGACGGATAATGATAAAGTTCCTCTAACAAGTTGTCAACGCCACACTTGGCCACAAAATAACACACGTTCTCTTCCTTCCTTACTCGTCGTACCCTTCTCGAACACTTGAACTCTTCCAGTGTGCATACCACACCTCAGTCATCGCTTTAGTTCCCGAAACTTTGGAGTCACCACCTCCAACCTTGGCCATCTTACTAGCTCCACTTTCGTCTAAGGCCATTCCCGGCCTTCACGAACCGATTTTTGGTCGAACGCATCCACGAACTCATACGATGGTCATCTAAACTTGGGCCTAGCACCCTCGTGACCCTACCACCTGGCGGGACCACCCAGAGCTGACCCAACCCCAACACTGGCCGCGGGTTGGCCCGCAACATAGCCCCAACCCGACCCACTTGCGCATCAAGCTCTTGTTTCCCGATCCGGAACAATCTTACCTATACAGGTCATGAAAGCTACCACTTCCATTTCACACTACCCAGGGACTTATCACACAATACACCCTAGGTATATAATGTACTTCGACAAGGATCATTTGCAAAATCCTTTACTCAAGATGGCCTTACATCTAAGGTCTCAACTGTAATATTCTAAGGTTCACACTTTCTCATCCCCAGGCTTACCCTTTTACACTAACCAGGTTTCTGAATCACATTTTTGCACAAAGCTATCCGAACATAACACTAAACACATCATCATAACAAGCATACAAAACTCTAGAGGGTTAAGGATATACCTGTCTCTACCGCTTTCCTAATCACACCGCCTGCAGGCGCATAAGTGGGCGATGAACCACCCATCGATCACGAAGGTGAGTCGTAACATCCGTGCTACCCTTGGTCGGACGCCTCGCAAAATGGCCCCGCTGGCCGCAAAATAACAAGCTCCTTGGCACCACGACACTCCCAAAATGCGGTCTACCACATCGACCACACCGAGTAGGGTGATCGCATCCGCCAACACCCTACTCCCCGAAACTCAACCCATGGAGCTCGACCGCTCCCGAATACTCTGGATGCCAAGGTTGTGGAGGACCACTGCATCGGGCGAGGTACAAAACTAGGCCGCTGCCGAGGCGGTCCGCCTCGAAAGTCACCAAAGGACCGCTGCTCGCCTCTTCGCCGATCTCGGCCATTCCGTCGATTTCTCCGCCTCACATCCAAGTGCATAAGCTGCATGCGGCAATGTCCATGCCCGGTGAAGGGCTACACCAACAACTACGCTAGGTAATCATCAAGCCTCGTAATATATCGGTGCACTCAATCCTCCATACTAGCTACCAATGCGGGAACATACCGCCGATGAGTCGAACTCACATTGTACTCCCGAATCAGACGCTCGTTCGCCTCAACATCAAAAATCTGCCGGTCGAGCCCTCCTCATCCGCGAGGCAAGAAATGTGCCGAAGGCCCCAAAACTCGTCCCAAACGGCCGGAAGTGCATTCTCTCCCGACGCTCCCACGAATCAAACCGATCGCGGTATCACGCGGCCGATGCGAACCAAAGACCACCGACTCGGTCTCGAAGCCTTGATCACTCTACGATCCGTCAGAATCGCTTGATGAACTCCTCGCGATCATCCTCGTGCCTCGACCAGAACTCTGGCGGGCTACATCTCGAAAGTCTCGAGCCTCAAACTATCCGATCTAGGGTGAACCATCGGCGCCATCAAAGCTGCTGGCCCACTCTATCCTCATATCTGCCACGACCACGGCGAATCGGGCCATCTCCTTGTAACCCATCTCTCGCCTGCATCGTGGACCGGAGGCTCAGTATCAGAGTCTCGGCAGCCATCGCTGCGCTCTAAACTCTTTGGTCTTTGGCGTCGCGAAACTTCGCCGTCGGCACTGCCTCGTGCATCGACCGGGCTGCGCCTCGTACTCCTCTGTATCTTACTAGCAGCTCCTCGCTTGCCCACTGGGCACAGGTTGCTTACGCGAGGCATAATCGTAAAGGAAAGGAATACGTCGAGGGTCCAACTTATCACACACTCTAAGGCACGATCTCGAATGAGAAGAAATGGAAACCAATCCTAAATGTCCTGCGCACTCCGATTATAGATGTGGTGCACAACACACCGATAATCAAGACTTACTAGACACGCAGACACTTTCCGAGGATTAACTGCTCTGATACCACTTTTGTCACGACCCGAACCCGGGCCCGTGACTGGTGCCTTACCCGGGCACCCAAGTAGTCATACATCAGAGAAAATCAGCGGAACATAAAAACAAGACATGAAGCAAGAGATGTTATAAATAAACAGGCCAACCCAAAACAGTTGCCTTCTGTACATAAATACATAAAAACCCGAACAGTTTAATCCTTTTTACAACCCTGCCCACAACAGTACTACAGACCTCTAAGATTTACAACAACTATGACGGGACAGGGCCCCGCCATATCCCTGAATGTACAAGAACCTACAACTCAGGGAACACATACCAAAAGATAAGCCTCCGGAGAAACGGAGCTTCCCAATACGCTGAGAGGTGATCCTAAAAGCGGGGATCGACAGCCAATGTACTTCTACCTGCGGCATGAACGCAGCCCCGGCGAGGTCAAGACAACAGTACCAAGTATGTGAAATCAAAATATCTGCGATTAAATCATAACGATATATAAAGCAGGAGACATGTATGATAACCAAAATACAGTACGCAACATAAAAGCAGTCAAGTCAGGGACTCACGCCCTCAAAGTCATCACTCAAATATAACTATGGGTCTCACGCCCACAACATCAATCATGTTCGCATCATGGCCACATGCCCCCGGAATTCTGCATCGGTGTAGACATGTCCATGATGCAACAATAATAACAATGCCGCATGGCCACATGCCCCCGGAATTCTGCATCGGTGTAGACATGTCCATGTAACATCAACAACAATATTCTGGGTGATCAACCCTGCCGCATGGCCACATGCCCGACTCGTGATCGGTGTACATGTCCATGTAACCACAATAACAATATATCGTAATCAACCCCGCCGCACCACATGCCCCTAATTCGCATCGGTGTAGACATGTCCATGTAAGTTCTCAACAAGTCAACCGGCCCTCCAACGAGAGGCGCGGTAGTATAGAAACACAATTCTACAACAAAGGCTATCACAACAAGCATAGGCGAGTTACACAACAACAATCATAGGCAAGTTATACACAACTCAAGGTACTTCCATTTTATATCAAAGTCCGGGTTTTAACCCTAAAGTACTACGTACGTTAAATTCCTTTTAAAGAGATACATTCCTTTTATAAAAGTCACCCGATACCCGTAGTATAAAAATAGAGTGACTCACATTTTTAGGTAAACCAAAACACTTCTCTTTTTAAAGTCGAGTTACCACATTAAAACCAATGATAAAACCCTTCTTTGTTTTCATAAAGTCGTTATAACTAACTTCCCATAAAGCTGTTATAACACTTTATGTTTTTAAACCATTTTAAGACAAAACAATGCCTTCCTTTTCCCTAGAGTTCCAGTTTGCCTAATTTCAATTACTCCAGTCTCTTTATTTTAGAAAAGTTTCATAGTTTATAGTCTTAATCATTTAAGAATATAATTCCTTTTTATACAATCTGAGGAACATATGCCTTATATGAGTGTAGGTTATTCTTGTTCATAATCAATCTTATTAAGCAGCCATGATCTAGGAACTGTAATATCATTTTGTCTCATCTTAGCTTCTATGCAGATGGAGGTTTCTACTGGTTTTAATAATACTTCATTATTCAATACATTTTCCTTTATTAACGCTGCAATGGTTTGTCGGTACACATTCTGATTTCCGAAATCAGTAAAACATTATTCCTTTTAAAAACCAAGTACTCATTACTCACGAATGAGGTTTCACACAAAATTCAATTTAATTCATTTAAGTTAAGTCTCTTATCTTATAAGATCAAGTCTCTTAACTTCTAAAATCAGTAAACCATTTTCTTTACCTCTCTTAAGACGTTATACCTCACTCCCCATAAAGCTAGTATAACTCTTTTTAAAACCTTTTAAAACCAAGTGTTACTCTTCCTTCAAAAATGGTTTCTTACTCTTTTGACATACTTCAAGTTTCTTATTATTCAGGCTTAAGTCAAAAGACATTGCCGTACAACTACGTTCTGTTAACACACGTACGTCTACCGTACTATATATATATTATTCGGGCTTAAGTCAAAAGACATTGCCGTACAACTACGTTCTGTTAACACACGTACGTCTACCGTACTATATATATATTATTCGGGCTTAAGTCTAAAGACATTGCCACACGTACGTCTACCATACTATATATATATATATTCCTTTAAAATACTTCATGCTCAAGAGTATATGAAGAATCACATACCTCGCGACGATTATCGACTATAAGCAAAACGCTCCACGGCTATAACCCGGCTAGCCTTGTCCACCTTCTAAGTAGCACAGGCTACTTGCAGAACATTCAACCAATAAAGGTTATCAGTCTACTGTAAGTACAGTCCTATGTAAGTACAGTTTAACTTCTACTTTAACATTCTTCTGATGTGATTTCAGTTCAAGTCTATTCTGTAATATCCTTCTATTACAGTTCAATTCTCTTCTATGAATCTTATATTCATTTCTATACTACTACAGTATGTAATTCCCAATTACAATAGAAGGACAGTAGTATTTACCTTGATGAGCCCAAAATTATCCAAGTATAAATGTCGCTCCTGAGCAACGTTAAGCTCCTACTCCGAGTGCTCCAATCCGCTCCAACCAACCCTTAGAAGTTCTACGCAACTTCTACTTAACACTTCACCGACTATGAAGGTTTTCCTTAGGGTTTCGTTTAGTGGCTAAAGGAAGTATAATAGTATTTTCTGGGCTTTTGTATAAGTGTAACCTTGGGAATACTACAAGGTATTTGGGCCAAGGTATTTGGGCATTATAACAATACTTGGAGAGTATTTCTATACCACAAAAAGGGGGGTATTTATACGAAACCAACTAGGTGGGGTACCCTCGCCAAGCCTCACTGGGGGAGGCTTTGGATGAGCTACTACACAAAGGGGGGGAGGAAGAGAGCTTTCAAGACTTAGGAAGATTTTTTGATGAAGAAGTCTTCCAAAGGGGGGGGGGTATTTATAGGTCAAGGAATGGCCAACCAATGGCCAAGATCCATCCAAGTGTTAGGCAAGTGTAGGGCTAGGATTCCACCATGTGTACCTTATCCATCTACCACAACAACTTGCATACAAAATATCCTACCAACTCCCTCCTTCCAATCGTCCATTACCGCCCAACCTTGCGTCCAATGTGAGGGTGACACTTGTCACCCTCCCGTTGGTCCAAAATATTTCGTCTCTCGGAAAAATCCGCAAAAATTATAAATGACATAGCCGGAATTTTCCCTTCGCAAGTTTAGTAAAACGTTTCGTCGAAAAACGACTCTTTCCGGCACTTGTGCACAAAATTTTCGAACCTTGCCAACTTTAAGACTTAAATTTTCTACGTACGTCCTCACGTACATACTCTGGAAATACGGGGTATAACAATTCCTTTCCTTTACCAGTTATGCCTCCGCGTAAGGCAACCCGCCCGGAAGGCAAGGCAAATGGCGAGGAGCGAAAGAGAGCACAGAGGGTTACGAGGGCACAGGCCCAATCATCACCTGGGGTGGTGCTTCATTCGGGGAGTTCTGCGACGACGCCAGTCCCAGCAGAGTCTAGCGCAGCGGCAGCAGTTCCTACTGCGGCCATGATATTTGAACCTTCAGTTCCACGACCAGTAGCAGAAAGTATGGACTTCAAAGAGACGACCCTGTTACTAGCTATGGATTTAGCAACCAGAAAATATATTATGTACCGATTTATCACGGGTCTTGATGAGTATCTAAGAGAGGGTTGTGCAAGAGTAGCTCTTCAGTCAGGCATGAGCATGGCCTGCGTACAGGCTTATGCGCAGCAGGCCGAGGAACGTAGGGATCGACGGGTTAACCAAGGTCAGCAGAAGAGGGCCAGAACAGCAGGGTCCTTTGGTAACTTTCGAGGCGGACCTTCTCAGCAGCAGACTGGTTATGCGCCTCCGCCAGTGCAGAGTGGTCCTCCACAGACTTCAGGACGTTCGGGGTATGCAGGAGTTGGTCAGAGCTCCAGGGCTTCTGGTTCACAGCTATACGTAGGTTCTAGCCAGCCGGGTTCAGATTTTCCTCAGTGTTCACAGTATGGCAGGCGTCATCCCGGGGAATGTCATCTTTTTGTTGGTGCTTGTTTTACCTGCGGCCGTCAGGGCCATGTGTCGAAAGGGTGTCCTAGTAGGAGGGATGCAAGTAGGAGGACTCAGCCTACGGATCGATTCATTCGGTGGTTCGAGAGGAAAGGGTGTTAGCTGCAGGAGGCCACCCCACCTCGTGTGGCCGTTGTGGTAAGTGTCATTGTGGGAGTGTCGACTTCTTCGACAACTTGTTTTGTTATGACGCAGGCCATTTCAGAAATTGTCCGACTGCAGGTGGCGCGGATGTAGAGACTCACCTTCAGGGATCCGCGGCTAGTTCATCACCTTTCCTAGCTATGCACACAAAGGTGATTGATTAGAACGACAAAGGGTAGTGAAGCGATGAATCTGGTATATCCTTAACCCTCAGAGATTTGTATGTGTGATAAGATGAGTATATCTTAAGTGTTATGTTCAGATAGCATTGTGTTAATTGTGATTAGAAATCATGGTTAGTTAAAAGGGTAAGATTGGGGATAGGGAAAGTGTGAGCCTTAGAATGTTATACGTGGAGACCTTAGAGGCTAGGCCATCTCGAGTAAAAGATTTATATTTTTATGTTTGACCCTTATCGGAGTGCATAGTACACGTGAGATATGTTTGTGTGATAAGTCCCTGAGTAGTGTGAAATGAAAGAGGGTAGTTGAGCTAAGAATGACCACTAGGTTTTCGTAACTTGATTAGTGAGATTGTTCCGGATCGGGGAACAAGAGCTTGGCGCGAAGTGGGTCGGGTTGAGGCCATGTCGCGGGTCAACCCGCAGCCCGGTTTGGGCTAGGGTCAGTTCGAGGTGGTCCCGCCAGGTGGTGGGGTCACGAGGGTATTAGGCCCAAGTGTAGTTAACCATCGTATGAGTTCGTGAGTGCGTTCGACCAGAAGTCGGGCCGATGAGGTCAGCCCATCTTGTCTTCGATCAAGGCATTTACTCGGCGAGAGGTTATGCGAGATGTTATATATCGGGAAGGTTGTAAGGTTATGCAGGTGCCTACTTTCACCTTATATGACAGTGGAGCCCGGTTGCGGCTATTTCTTTTGTGTCCGGAGGTTTTACCAGCAGGTTAGGAACTCGGTGAGTCTCGATGTCGCATTCACCCCGGGCGGTGTTTGGATTTCAGGGGTAGCTGTGAGGATTTTGCCTCCTGTTGAGGGAGTGTTTTATAGCTACCATTTCAGTATTCGGATGTCGCCTTATGACGCCTTGTAGGGGGCGGTAGTGTAGGTTGTCAGTCGATTGGTTCGATGTTGGCAAGATACAGATTGTTGGCTCATACTTGATTCAGCAGGATGTAGATAGGGTGAAGTTTATCCAGGAGAGGTTATTGGCAGCTCAGAGTCAACAGAAGTCATGCGGATGATCGGCGTCGGCACTTGGAGTTCAGGGTGACGTCCGGTCTTTTATGTTGCTATGTTCGGAAAAGTATCGAAGATCCATCCAGAGTGTTCCCAGTTAATGATGACCAAGTTGGAGATAGTAACCCAGAGATTTTGGAAACTGAAGCAATAACAGAAATGTGGTAAGTTGTGAGAAAGAGTTCGAGTGTATGAGGAGGGTACGACCAGTAAGGGAAGAAGCGAGCATGTGGTAAGAGAATAGAAGTGATCATTTCTTTTGTGAAATGAAGGTGCGAAGGGAGTGTCTTTTAGACCTTGGGTGGGAGCTTTTGTGGTAATAGAGGTGATTCCTTGTGGACTTGGATTAAGTATTTGCGCGTGTGTTATTTTATGGCCAGGTGTGGCGTGATCGTTTTCATAAGTATAGTAGTGAAGACTATACTGGCGCATGTATGTTTTGAGACTTAGAAGGAACATTCGGGACGAATGTTTCTAAGGAGGGGAGAATGTTATACCCCGTATTTCCAGAGTATGTACGTGAGGACGTACGTACAAAAGTTTAAGCCTTAAGTTAGGCAAGGGACGAAATTTGTGCACAACTACCGAAAAAAATTGTTATACGACTAAACGAATTCCAAAACTTGCGAAGGGAAAATTACGTTTGCGACATATATTATTTTTGCTGATTTTTTACGACAGATAAAATATATTTGACCAACTAGAGGCGACACTTGTCACCTCAGTGGGCGGAACCATGGCCGATCTTGGCATGATTTTGTGGCCTAAACCATGGGTCAATGTTTGGAGTGATTTGTGAAGTAGATGGCTAGGGTGCACATGGGCAAATCCACACCCTCCACTTGCCCTCCACTTGCCTTAATCTTGGCCATTGAAAGTCCTATAAATACCCCCCCTTAGTTGAAGACTTCTTCATCCACTCCACACTTTCTAAGTCTTGAAAATCCATCTCCCCCTTAGAGTAGCTCTCGTCCAAGAGCTCTCCCTCCCCCTTTGTGAGGCCTTTGGCCGAGAAATACCCCCTCCCCCCCTTTTTCTAGTGGTGCTAGCCGAAAGTACCCCCCCTCTTGAGTGTTGTTCTCGTAAAATACCCCCTCCCCCCCTTTTTCTAGTGGTGCTAGCCGAAAGTACCCCCCCTCTTGAGTGTTGTTCTCGTAAAATACCCCCCCCCTCTTGGTAGAAAAATACTCTCCAAGTATTGTTACTATTCCAAAATACCTTAGCCTTATACCTTGTAGTATTCCAAGGTTACCCCTATACTAAAAGCCCAGAAATACTACTATACTTCCCTTCAGTCACAAAACGAAACCCTAAGGAAAATCTTCATAATTGGTTGAAGTATTAAGAAGAAGTTGCGTAGAACTTCTAAGGGTTGTTTGGAGCGGGTTGGAGCACCCAGAGTAGGAGCTAAACATTGCTCAGGATCGACATTTAAACATGGATAATTTTGGGCTTATCGAGGTAAATACTCTTGTCCTTCTATTGTAATTGGAAATTACATATTGTAGTTGTATAGGAATGAGTATAAGATATATATAAGGATGATATAAGAGAAGAGAATTGAATTGAAATCACATCAGAAGAATATTATAGAAGAAGATTGAATCAGACTTACATAGAATTTGTATTCTGATGAGACTTGTGTATTTTGACGGGTAGGGAAGTGCTGCCCAATTTTTCCGTAGAATAGAGAACCCTCTGCTTAGAATATTCTACAGAGTAGTCTAGACGTTGATAGACGTATATGGCCTTTATAGGTTGAAAGTTCTGCGAGTAGCATGTTCTACTTGAAAGGTGGACAAGGCTAGCCGGGTTATAGCGGTGGAGCGTTTTGCTAATTGTCGATAATCGTCGCGAGGTATGTGATTCTTCCTATCCTCTTGAGCATGATATTTTGAAAATAATATATATAGTACGATAGACGTACGTGTGTTAACTGAATGTGGTTTTACTTCGATGTCTTTTGACTTGAGTCTAAATAATAAGAATCTGAAGTATTTCAAAAGAATTAAGAATCGTTTTTGAAAGAAGAGTAATACTTGGTTTTAAAAAGCTTAAGAGTTATACTAGCTTTATGGGAAGTTAGGTATAACGACTTAAGAGTGAAAAAAGGAACGGTTTACTTAATTGTTTTATGAAAGCCTTGTATGGATTTCGGAATTGAGAATAAGTATCGAACAAACCACTGCAGCGCTAATAAAGGGAAATGTATTGACTAATTAAGTATTATTAAAAACCAGTAGAAACCTCCATCTGCATAGAAGCTAAGATGAGACAAAATGATATTACACTTCCTAGATCAGGGCTGCTTTAACAAGATTGTTATGAACAAGAATAACCTACTCACACATAAGGCATATGTTTCTCAAATTGTTTTAAAAGAGAATTATATTATTAAGTGATTAAGACTATGAACTACGAAACCTTTCGAAAATGAGAAACTTGAACATTTGAAATTAGGCAAACTTGAACGTTTGGAAAAGAATGTTGTTACTTGATTTTACAAAGGAAAGTGTTTTGGTTTACTTAAAAAGATAGTCACTCTATTTTTATACTACGGGTATTTTGTGACTTTTGTGAAAGAAACGGATCTTTTAAAGAATTAATGTATGAAGTACTTTGGGGACAAAAACTCAAACTTGTTGACATGAAATAGAAAGTACCTTGTGTGAATAAATTAACTATGTTGGTTGGTGATAGCCTTGTATTACTTTCTTGTTGATTTGATAAGTAAACATGTTAGGATGCTACGTGTGTTAGTATCTTGTGATGTTTGTGTAAGGGGTTTCCCTTGATTGTGCTTATGTTGTTTAACGATAAGCCGTTATGTTAGTATTGTACCACTCACCTCTTGACATGTTATACCGGGGGTTAAGCTGCCCTCCGATGCGGGGTACCTCAGGCGGTCTGTGTGACTATGATTCGAGATACCTCATGCGGGTCCAGGTAGCCTATGCGGAGCTATGAGAGTTCCAGGTTAGTGTGCGGTCTAAATGGCCATGCGGTCTATGTGGCCATGCGGACCACGGGTCCAGGACGATGCCGGGGAGTAGCTACCCTCGATGCGGGGAATACCTCATGCGGGCCTATGAGTGTGGCCTATGCGGAGCTGCGGGAAGTTCCAGGATTTGACGCGCACATTGATACTGAGGGCGAGTGGCCCGCTTCGATCATATGGCGCGGTTTAGAAAGACCTCGTGATACAGTTTTATGGCATTGTTGGTACTGTGGGTTTTAGTAGTCGGCTATGCCTTCGTACTTACCCCGTACGGTTTTATTACAACACAGGTGGGACCTGGTGTTCATGTGTATTCCTTGGTGCTTTTATATCATAGACTGCCGGCAGTGAGGAAGGTGTTCCACGGGCATGATTGATGTTGTGGGCGTGAGCCCCATAGTTATATTTGAGGGATGACTTTGAGGGCGTGAGTCACGACTTGACATATTTGCTTATTTATTGTGAGCGTAGTTTGGTTATCATACATGTCTCCCGCTTTATATAGACTACTATGATTTCATTTACTGATATTTTGATTTCACATACTTGGTACTGTTATCGACCTCCTTGGCTGCGTTCATGCCGCGGTAGAGTACACCGATCGTCGATCCTCGCTCTAGGATCACGATTCAACGTTTTGGGAAGCCGTTTCTCGGAGGCTTATCGGTGGTATAGTCCTATCGTTGTAGGTACTTACATTCAGGGGTATGGCGGGGCCCTGTCCCGCCATTGTTGTTATATCATTCTTAGAGGTCTGTAGTACTGTCGTGGGCAGAGTTTGTAAAAGGGATGTAACTGTTCGAGTTCAAGTTTTATGTTTATATATATACCGAAGGGCAATTTTTCTCAGATCAACCGTTTTTCACTTCATATTATTTCATGTCTTGTTTTATATTCCGCTGATTATTCTGATGTATGTCTACTTGGGTGCCCGGGGTAAGGCACCAGTCACGGGCCCCGGAACGGGTCGTGACAGTTAATTAGGTTTCGCGTAGATCCATACTCTTATGTGTGTATTACTATGTGTTGTTATATTTATTTTGTACTGTGATATCTTGTTGTCTTATTTCCTTGAATTCCTACATTGACTATGTTTCTTTTGAGTCGAGGGTCTATCAGAAACAACATCTCTACCCCGCAAAGGTAGAGGTAAGGTCTGCGTACATCCTACACTCTCTAGACTCTACTTGTGGGATTAAACTGGGTGTGTTATTGTAATAATAATCAATAAAGGTGACCATAATGGCTATTAATGCTTTGTAGGAGGTGCAAGGTTTCCTCAATAACGGTTGACCGTTGGTAGCCAAGTATGCCTTTCATATCCTGTTTCCCAATACTAGCGATCTTATAGCGCCTCCGGTATAACGCAAGAGCCTCCGAGGATACTTGTGGCTGAATTGGATCTGAATCATACTCTTTATCATATGTCATAATTGAATTCGTCCAGGTATGCAACATGAATTTTGAAAGTATATGTATGTCCTAGAGACAATCTGTATTAGGACGTAATGTACTTTATACACATTCGTATTTATATTAATGATGATTAATATTATGGCGATTTGCATTAGTTGATTGTTCATAATATTCTATAAATGTATCCCTAGAGGTTACGTGTTTATTAATGATGTGAGAATTAATGTTATAACGTAACTCTTAAATTACCTCGACTAATGATCATCGAAATTGGGATATCGATGATATGCGATATGTCGACATGTGGTCTGCATCATATCCTTAGGGGATGTAGTATGTCTCACTTGCTACGAGTTATGACAACTCATGATGGACACATGGATACTTGTTGAAGTATTGGTATGCCCTGCTGATGTATTGATTTGTTATATGTCTATAATGTCATCGGCGTGGGGGAGATAAAAGTCCTTAGACTTGAGGTCAATATCATCTAGTTTACGGAGTAATGTACTTTGATCATGTCCTAAGCTCAAATGTCTTATAGGTTGAGACGCGGCTTGTTTTGAGTGCATTACGAAGTAAATTAAAGACGGTATATGAGTTACGAAAGGATTCATTCCTTGAATTTATATTCGAGTGAACACTCACGTACTCATATGGTATTTGGTTGACTAAGTCATTGGCCAATGCAATGGACATGTCTGTGATATGGTCCTGTTGTCAACTAATATAGATAAGTTATAATAATCAAGCCATTTGGATAGACACTTGACAGATCCTAAGCTTGATTGAGTGTGTCATGAATGAAAAGATTTTATCTTCCCGCATAGAGGTTCAGTTCATATATTTTGTGTAGCTAAACTTTACATATTGAGTTCGTCTTCCGGCGCAGTCTAGGTGTTCCGTGAAGATCCTAATGTAATTAGTGACGGTTTGTAAAGGCCTGAAGGGTAACACTAAGTCAAATGTTCCGTCGATTGAAGGATGTAATTAGAAGGAGATTATACCTATATGTTCGGTTGATGACCGGGACATTAAAATGGGAAAAGACTGAAAAATAGGACAGGACCGCGGTGCCCTGTTTTGGGACCGCGGTGCCAAGAACACTGGGCAGCACCGCGGTGCCTCTTTAGTGGGACCGCGGTGCACATGCAATATGGCGATCCAAATTTTTGTCGATCAGTTCTCTGCTTTGGGCCCGACAGAAACCCTAAAGCCTCTATTTGTAATTATAAATAGAGGGTTTGCCTCCCATTCTAATACTGTTACACCCCGTAAGTCCAGGACATGTATAAGAGAGTGTATGTAAGGAATCAACTTGGAAATTGGTACGAAAGGAAGAATTGTTTTTCCGACGGAAAATCTTCCGAACGTCGGAAAGGAAAAATGTTCGTTGACGAGAATTGGATTCTCAAAATGTATTATTTGAAGAGTATGGAACTTATTAACATTATGGAAATTTATTTTACGGATTTGGTCACGTGGGGCCCACCCGAGGAATTTTACGTTTTGTGGGACCCACGAGGGTTACGGAATTTTATGGACGAATGAGAGGGTGACACGTGGCACCTCTCCCACATGGTCTTGGTCGAAATATGTAAGGTTAAAATGGTCATTGACCATGTTGGAAGATAAGTCTTCAAAGCTTGATATTATTGACCAAAGTCAACTTGCCACTTGGGCTTGATCCTAGTGAAACTCATCCTAGCCACTCATGTGTTGCAATCTAAGCCCTCCAATGTGTTTTATATACTACCCTAGTGCAAGACAAGGTCTTCCAACACTTAGAAAAAAATCACAACACTCGTGTTCTTCATAGGAGCTCACGGGTTGGTCTAAATTCCCACACAAAAAATTTGTAGTTTTGATCCATTGTTCACAAGACTTAAACCCAATGTCCCTAAGGGTATTGTAAGGATATCTCAATAGAAATATTTTGGAAAAACGGCGTTTTCACGTTAGTCGCAAGGCGGAAACTTAAGGAGTTCTTCAACTTTGAAGTTGGAACTTGAAGATGGGTTCTTCATAGGATTCTAAGGAGTGCTTGGAGCGGATTGGAACATAAGGATAGGAGCTAAGAATTGCTAAGGCGCGACTTTGAATCTTGGAATTTTTAAGGGCTTATAAAGGTATAAATCTTGTCGTTTTAGCAATTAAGGTTTACTTATTGTTGTAGCTATGGATATTAGCAAGCATGAGGTATATAGTATGAAGTTTGATAAGTATAGGCTATTGGAACCCTAATCCGAAAACTAGCATGTTAGCCTTAAGGCTACAATTCAAGTTGATTATTAGTTTAAGTCGTCGCATGTTGTATAAAGAAGGAAATTGTAGTTGTTGAAGTTGTTTATGACTATATAACATGTTAGACCTTAGAACTTGGAATTGGAAAAGGATTGGAAAAGACTTTGAATTGTGGTTATGTTGTTGGCCGAGAATGGCTTGAATATGGAACTACTTCGTATTAATTGTGGGGCGGAATTTTACACGTATTGTAAGGCGTGTAATCCCCTTTGTTTGGTTGTTGTTTTGAGCCTTAAATGTGGCGTGTTGGTTATTGTATTCGGCCTTGAAAAAGGTGGCAAAGTGAGTAGAAACAAAGGAAGTCTTTTCGATTTTCCGTAGAATTAGAGACCGTATACTTAGTATTATTCTACGTTTGAGACTAGAAGTTGATAGTCTTGTTGTGACCATTATAGGTTGACACTTCTACGTACGGCGTATTCGACTTAGCTTGTGGATTTAGCCGAAAATGTATGTGAACTATCTCCTCTTCTAGCATGATTCCTTAAGATAAAGAAAGTATGTCCTACTCCTTAAATGATCCATTCCTTGGTTGTATTTGGATTGCCTAAAATAGAATTCGTTCTATGTACTCCCTTGATTGTACTTTGATGTTTAAATTGTAAGTTGTATAACCCATTTCCTTAGTGAAGTTTGGATTCTTAAAAGTGAAAGTATTTTACTTAAAGTACATAGAGTCTTGAAAAGGAAGTGGTTTCCAAACCTTTTGGCTAGTGCCTTAGTTCCAAAACCTAAAGGTTGTTGTAATGACTTTAGGGGAGTTAAAGGAGTGATTTACTTAATTGTTTTAAGAGAGGAGAAATGACATGATTTAAGAGAAGTAACTTGTTTTAAAGGTGTGAGTTACTTGAGGTTTAAAAGTAGAAGAAACTTGTTTTCTAAATATTAAGAGACTTGAAGTATTTTGAAAGTTAAGAAACTTGATTTTGTAAGTATGTGATACTTGATTTTAAGTATAAGTCTCTTGGTTATAAAAAGGAATGAATATGTCTAAAACCATAAAGGGTTATAACGGCTTTATGGGAAGTTGGTTATAACGGCTTTATGGAAGGTTAAAAAGTTATCTATTTTGATTATTAGGCATAAGTTGCCTAGATTGTGAAAATTTGAAGTTACTTGATTTCAAGCTTTGAAATGAGTTTTCTAAAAGTGTAGTAACTTACTTTGGAAAATAGACACACCTTGATACTACGGGTGTTAGTATCTTGGGGTTTTACATAAAAAGAGTCTTTTGAAAAGAATGTACGTACGTAGTACTTTGGCTTGTTTAATTGAGAATTATTCTATGTGTGCCTTGATAAGTACTTTGGCTTGTTTAATTGAGAATTGTCAATATGTGCTGGTTATAGCATTTGAGTACAAGTATTATGTTTTATTACGTTGTCGCGACTCTCGGTTGGAGGGTCGGCTGTCTTGTTGTGAGTTTACTTGGACGTACCGACAGTGATGTGGGATTCCACGGGTATGCTTCCATTATTTGTGTTACTCCTTGGACATGCTTATATGATGTGGGATTCCGGGGCATGTGACCAGGAGGCGGGTTAGATTCCCGGATTTATAATGTCATGTTAGTGCCTTAAGTAAACCAAAATGAGAGTGTATATGAATAAGACTAATAAGAAGTTAGGGGGATTTCTTAACTTGCTTACTTATTGTGTGATAAGCCGGTAGTGCTTATGTTATGTATGATGGCCAGTTGAGGTAGGGTAAGAGTATAAATAAGGGGTGTATCCCCAAAGATCGTTATACCACCTGCTTTATCACTTTCTTCAGGGTAAGAGTATAAATGAGGGGTGTATCCCCAAAGATCGTTATACCACCTGCTTTATCACTTTCTTCAGGGTAAGAGTATAAATGAGGGTGTATCCCCAAAGATCGTTATACCACCGCTTTATCACTTTCTTGAGGGTAAGAGTATAAATGAGGGTGTATCCCAGATCGTTATACCACCGCTTTATCACTTTCTTGAGGTAAGAGTATAAATGAGGGTGTATCCCCAAAGATCGTTATACTACCTTTATCACTTTCTTGGGGTAAGAGTATAAATGAGGGTGTATCCCCAAAGATCGTTATACCACTGCTTTATCACCTTCTTGGGTAAGAGTATAAATGAGGGTGTATCCCCAAAGATCGTTATACCACTGTTTAGTGGATTTGCTACCTATACTTTTGATTACTCTCATTGTTAGTAAGGCCGTGTCTTGTTATTTGAGTAGTGACTTTGAGGCGTCGTCCACGACTTGATATGACCGCTTTTGTATTGTGTCTTTGTAGGTTGACTATCATACATGTCTCTATTTTGTTTAGAGTTATGATTTCATTCTGATTTCATTTTCACATACTTGGTACATTCTTCGCTTGACCTCCTTGAGGCTGCGTTCATCTGCCTGAGTTTAGGTACATTGTTTGGTGATCGAGTGTAGGACCGCTTTCGAGTTTTGGATAGCTCCTTACGTTGGGAGTTTATCTTTTTGGTATAAGTTCTTTCGATGCAGGCTTTTGTACGATTATGGAGTACGGCGGGGCCTTGTCCGTCATAGTTGATATAACTCTTAGAGTGCAGTATTCATATGTGGGATTGGACTCATGTACAGTGTAGTGTCTTTTATTATGTATATTATATGGCAGCCTTGTCGGCTTTGCCCTTGTACGTATGTTGGTTTAAAAAAAAAGTGTTATTTAAATTCCGTAGTTTGCTTAGTTGTTAAGGTAGAAGGGTGCCCAGGTAGGGCACCGATCCACGAGCTTGGGTTGGGCGTGACAGAGTGGTATCGAGCGATCGGTCCTCGGAATGTCTACAGACCGTGTCTTGTAGAGTCTTGATTATCGGCGTGTTGCGCGCCACACCCATAAACAGGAGGCTACAGGACATTTAGGAGTTGGTTTCTATTCTTCTCACTCTAAGATCGTTTCATAGAGCTGTGTTAGTAAGCTAATTCCTCTCTGACGTGATTTTGTGTTCTGATTATGCCTCGAGGAGAACAGCGGCCCCGAAGGGCAAAGGAGTAGCGAGCTACTAGTCGGACTCGAGGAGTTGATAGGGCTTATGCCGAGGTATCTGGATGTTGTCGCTGATCGGCGAGTTCTTATGCTCCGAGTTTTGAGACCCGACACGAGCCTCCGGTTTCGATTAGGAGAAGACTATAGGAGTCGTGAGGAAGCGATTATGTTATTGACCAAGATAGCGGTGTTCTGATTTCATCGGCGTGAGGTTATTCGGCGGTCTGAGCCCAGTGTACGGTAGAGGCAGCGCGGAGATCGGCGTAAGAGGTCTAGACCGGTTGATTATCGGTGAGTTTTATGCAGCTGCCTCGTGAAGTGAGATATTCGTCGGCCTACCCAGTACATACCCCGATCCACAGTGGGAGGTTTGACCCAAGTATTTAGGAGCCGGTCCAAGCTCCAGGGGTCGAGGTTCTCAAAGGAGCAGAGGATTTTCTCAGTCGAGGCCACATATTCCTCAGTGTTTTCAATGTAGTAAGCGTCATTTGGGTAAATGCCGACATGGCACAGATGTTTGTTATTATTGTGACCGTCCGGGCCACAAGAAGTGGGAATGTTCATTTAGAAAGAGCACCGGTGAGGTGGCTCAGCCTATGAGGCCGATGGTTGGTTCCCTTTCCTTCACAGTTGTGCGTCCCCGAGCGGGGTGTTGGATGTCGGCCCGGTAGTGGTAGAGGTCGAGTGGAGTTTATGGTTACGGCGGTCCTTGAACCGCATAGATGGCGTGACTCTTGGACGGGATCAGGAGGCGACATCGCATGGGGTTACATGTATATCTCGATTCTTTTGAATCATACGTGCATTGATAGATTCAGATTTCGCCCTAGCATATATGTTTTCCCTTTGTTGCTAGTAGTTGTAAGTGATAGTACCCCAGAGGTAGAAATACTTTGATTAGTAAAGTGAAAAGTTAAGAATGTTGACAAGAATGGTAAGTGAACTGAGACTATAGTTGTGTAGAGTTCACAAGTGGTAATTATCCCGTAACAGTGTAAAGACCAATAGGGAAGGATGTACAGTAGAAATACTTTGGCTTATGTGGCAAACCTCTAGTGAATGGGAGGATAGGGTGAGAAGTACCTTGAGATAAGAGAGAGTTTTAGTTCAGACTAAGAATGAGAAGTTAAAGGTGACGATGAGTCGGGTTATGGACTCCTTTCGGGTCAACCGATAGTATGGAATGGGGCGATGTTAGTTGGTAATAGTCCCGCTATGTGATAGGGTCCCGGGGATGCAAGGCCCAAGTCTAGTTGATCGTTGTACGAGTTCGTGGATGCGTTCCACCGGAATCAGGTCGTAAGGACCGAGAAGAGCCTTAACGGGAATGTATGTAGCATAATGGCCAAGTTTGGATAGTAAATCCAAGGATTGGGGAACAAGAAACAATATTGAGATTTTGTACGTATGTTATGTGGTGGCCATGTGTGGCATCGTTGGTCTTGTGCAGTTTTGATTGATAGGCATAGTATAGAGTTTATGCCGGAGTTGTATAGCTTGGCAACCGACTAAGAACATTCGGGGACGAATGTTTCTAAGGGGGGAAGAATGTTACACCCCGTAAGTCCAGGACAAGTATAAGAGAGTGTATGTAAGGAATCAAGACTTGGAAATTGGTACGAAAGGAAGAATTGTTTTTCCGACGGAAAATCTTTCGAACGTCGGAAAGGAAAAATGTTCGTTGACGAGAATTGGATTCTCAAAATGTATTATTTGAAGAGTATGGAACTTATTAACATTATGGAAATTTATTTTACGGATTTGGTCACGTGGGGCCCACCCGAAGAATTTTACGTTTTGTGGGACCCACGAGGGTTACGGAATTTTATGGACGAATGAGAGGGTGACACGTGGCACCTCTCCCACATGGTCTTGGTCGAAATTTGTAAGGGTAAAATGGTCATTGACCATCTTGGAAGATAAGTCTTCAAAGCTTGATATTATTGACCAAAGTCAACTTGCCACTTGGGCTTGATCCTAGTGAAACTCATCCTAGCCACTCATGTGTTGCAATCTAAGCCCTCCAATGTGTTTTATATACTACCCTAGTGCAAGACAAGGTCTTCCAACACTTAGAAAAAAATCACAACACTCTTGTTCTTCATAGGAGCTCACGGGTTGGTCTAAATTCCCACACAAAAAATTTGTAGTTTTGATCCATTGTTCACAAGACTTAAACCCAATGTCCCTAAGGGTATTGTAAGGATATCTCAATAGAATGATTTCGGAAAAATGGCGTTTTCACGTTAGTCGCAAGGCGGAAACTTAAGGAGTTCTTCAACTTTGAAGTTTGAACTTGAAGATGGGTTCTTCATAGGCTTCTAAGGAGTGCTTGGAGCGGATTGGAACATAAGGAAAGGAGCTAAGAATTGTTAAGGCGCGACTTTGAATCTTGGAATTTTTAAGGGCTTATAAAGGTATAAATCTTGTCGTTTTAGCAATTAAGGTTTACTTATTGTTGTAGCTATGGCTATTAGCAAGCATGAGGTATATAGTATGAAGTTTGATAAGTATAGGCTATTGGAACCCTAATCCGAAAACTAGCATGTTAGCCTTAAGACTACAATTCAGGTTGATTATTAGTTTAAGTCGTCGCATGTTGTATAAAGAATGAAATTGTAGTTGTTGAAGTTGTTTATGACTATATAACATGTTAGACCTTAGAACTTGGAATTGGAAAAGGATTGGAAAAGACTTTGAATTGTGGTTATGTTGTTGGCCGAGAATGGCTTGAATATGGAACTACTTCGTATTAATTGTGGGGCGGAATTTTACACGTATTGTAAGGCGTGTAATCCCCTTTGTTTGGTTGTTGTTTTGAGCCTTAAATGTGGCATGTTGGTTATTGTATTCGGCCTTGAAAAAGGTGGCAAAGTGAGTAGAAACAAAGGAAGTCTTTGCCGATTTTCCGTAGAATTAGAGACCGTATACTTAGTATTATTCTCGTTTGAGACTAGAAGTTGATAGTCTTGTTGTGACCATTATAGGTTGACACTTCTCGTGCGGCGTATTCGCAGCTTGTGGATTTAGCGAAAGGTATGTGAACTATCTCCTCTTCTAGCATGATTCCTTAAGATAAAGAAAGTATGTCCTACTCCTTAAATGATCCATTCCTTGGTTGTATTTGGATTGCCTAAAATAGAATTCGTTCTATGTACTCCTTTGATTGTACTTTGATGTTTAAATTGTAAGTTGTATAATCCATTTCCTTAGTGAAGTTTGGATTCTTAAAAGTGAAAGTATTTTACTTAAAGTACATAGAGTCTTGAAAAGGAAGTGGTTTCCAAACCTTTTGGCTAGTGCCTTAGTTCCAAAACCTAAGGGTTGTTGTAATGACTTTAGGGGAGTTAAAGGAGTGATTTACTTAATTGTTTTAAGAGAGGAGAAATGACATGATTTAAGAGAAGTAACTTGTTTTAAAGGTGTGAGTTACTTGAGGTTTAAAAGTAGAAGAAACTTGTTTTCTAAATATTAAGAGACTTGAAGTATTTTGAAAGTTAAGAAACTTGATTTTGTAAGTATGTGATACTTGATTTTAAGTATAAGTCTCTTGGTTATAAAAAGGAATGAATATGTCTAAAACCATAAAGGGTTATAACAGCTTTATGGGAAGTTGGTTATAACGGCTTTATGGAAGGTTAAAAAGTTGTCTATTTTGATTATTAGGCATAAGTTGCCTAGATTGTGAAAATTTGAAGTTACTTGATTTCAAGCTTTGAAATGAGTTTTCTAAAAGTGTAGTAACTTACTTTGGAAAATAGACATATCTTGATACTACGGGTGTTAGTATCTTGGGGTTTTACATAAAAAGGAGTCTTTTGAAAAGAATGTACGTACATAGTACTTTGGCTTGTTTAATTGAGAATTATTCTATGTGTGCCTTGATAAGTACTTTGGCTTGTTTAATTGAGAATTGTCAATATGTGCTGGTGATAGCATTGGAGTACAAGTATTATGTTTTATTACGTTGCCGCGACTCTCGGTTGGAGAATTGGTTTGTCTTGTTAATGAGTTTACTTGGGCGTCACAAGCGGTGATGTGGGATTCCACGGGTATGCTTCCATTATTTGTGTTACTCCTTGGACATGCTTATACGATGTGGGATTCCGGGGCATGTGACCAGGAGGCGGGTTAGATTCCCGAATTTATAATGTCATGTTAGTGCCTTAAGTAAACCAAAATGAGAGTGTATATGAATAAGACTAATAAGAAGTTAGGGGGATTTCTTAACTTGCTTACTTATTGTGTGATAAGCCGATAGTGCTTATGTTATGTATTATGGCCAGTTGAGGTAGGGTAAGAGTATAAATGAGGGGTGTATCCCCAAAGATCGTTAAACCACCTGCTTTATCACTTTCTTCAGGGTAAGAGTATAAATGAGGGGTGTATCCCCAAAGATCGTTATACCACCTGCTTTATCACTTTCTTCAGGATAAGAGTATAAATGAGGGGTGTATCCCCAAAGATCGTTATACCACCTGCTTTATCACTTTCTTCAGGGTAAGAGTATAAATGAGGGGTGTATCCCCAAAGATCGTTATACCACCTGCTTTATCACTTTCTTCAGGGTAAGAGTATAAATGAGGGGTGTATCCCCAAAGATCGTTATACCACCTGCTTTATCACCCTCTTCAGGGTAAGAGTATAAATGAGGGGTGTATCCCCAAAGATCGTTATACCACCTGCTTTATCACCCTCTTCAGGGTAAGAGTATAAATGAGGGGTGTATCCCCAAAGATCGTTATACCACCTGTTTCCGTGGATTTGCTACCTATACTTTTGATTACTCTCATTGTTAGTAAGGTACTGTGTACTGTTATTTGAGTAGTTGTTATACCCCGTATTTCCAGAGTATGTACGTGAGGGCGTACGTACAAAAGTTTAGCCTTAGTTAGACACCTTGGACGAAATATTTGTGCATAACTCATTAAAAGAATCGTTTTCCGACGAAACGTTTTACAAAACTTGCGACGGGAAAATTACGGCTATATCATTTCTAATTTTTGCGGATTTTTCCGAGAGACGAAATATTTTGGACCAACGAGAGGGTGACACTTGTCACCCTCAAGTGGACGGCAACTTGGGCTAGCTTGGACGATTTTTTGGCCTTGCACAAGTCAAGGTTAGGTAGGATATTTGTGTGTAGTAGATGGATAAGGACACATGGGTGAATCCACACCCTACACTTGCCTAGCACTTGGCTTCATCTTGGCCATTGGTTGGCCTATAAATACCCCCCTTAAGATGAAGAGTTCTTCATCCACAAATCAACTTTCCAAGTCTAAAATCCCTCCCTCACTTTGTGTTGTTCTCGTCCAAAGCATCCCCCTCCCCCTTGAAAAGGCCTTGGCCGAAACCATCCCCCTCCCCCTTTGTAGTGTTCTAGCCGAAACCACCCCCCCTTCCCTTGGAGTATTCTCGTCCAAACATACCCCCCTCTTGATAGAAATACTCTCCAAGTATTGTTGTTATCCTCAAATACCCTAGCCGTATATCCTTTAGTATTTCCAAAGTTATCTCTATACGTAGAGTCCGGAAATACTACCTTGTATCCACTAGTCACTAAACGAAACCCTAAGAGAAACTTTATAGTTGGTTGAAGTAGAAAGTAGAAGTTGTGTAGAAACTTCTAAGGGTTTCTTGGAGCGGGATTGGAGCGTGCAGATTAGGAGCTAAACCTTGCTCAGGATCGACTTATATCTTGGATAATATTGGGCTTATCGAGGTAAATAATCTTATCCTTCTATTATAATTGGAGAATACATACTGTAGAAGTATAGAAATAAGTATAAAACACTTAGAAGGATATTAAAGAAGAGTCTTGAACTATAATTACTTAGAAGGGTATTACAGAAAAGAATTGAACTATAATCACATCAGAAGATTTAAAGAAAATTGAACTGTACTTACATAGGACTGTAATTCTGATGAGACTTGTATAGCTTAGGGTAGGAAGTCTGCCCGATTTTCCGTAGAATAGAGAACCCTCTGTTTAGAATGTCCTCTGAGTAGTCTAGACTTTGATAGACGTCTTTGACTATTATAAATTTATTACTCTGTGGCGACATATTCGACTTGGCGGTGGATTTCACGAGAAGGTATGCGATTCTTCCTAAACTCTTGAGCATGATATTTTAAAATATATATATAGTACGGTGAAGCGTCGTGTGTTAACTGAGCGTAGTTTCTGGCAATGTCTTTTGACTTAAGCCTGAATAATAAAGATCTTAAAGTCTTTCAAAAGAATTATAAATCAGTTTTGAAAGAAGAAGAATATTTGTTTTTAAAGCAAGGAGCTTAAGAGTTATACTAGCTTTATGGGAAGTTAAGTATAACGACTTAAGAAAGATAAAAGGCAGTTTACTTATGTGTTTATAAAAGACTTATATTGATTTCTGGAAAGTATAATAAAAATGGTTTGATGAGTAGACATAATATGATGCTATGTGTGTTAGTGTCTTGTAACGTTTGTATAAGAGGGTATTCTTGTTGTGCTTATGTTGTTTAACGATAAGTTGTTATGTTAGTATAATATCACTCACCTCTTGACATGATCACAGGGGTTAGGCGCCTCCGTCTGGGGTAGACTCGGTGATGCAGGACCGTGATTCGAGAATACCTCATGCGGGTCGGGGACCTATGCGAGCTACGAGAGTTCGTGTTAGTGTGCGGGGTTATACCTCATGCGGTCTATGTGGCCATGCGGACTACGAGTCGGGGCGATGCGAGGTAGCTACCCTCGATGCGGGGTTATACCTCATGCGGGCCTATGTGAGTGGCCTATGCGGACTACGGGAGTCCAGGATTAGGCTTGCATAATGATACTATGGGCGATTGGCCCTGCTTCGATCATTCGCAACCTAGAAAAGACCTGTTACAGTTTACCTATTGTTGCTCTTGTTTATGATGTGGCACTATGTGCGGTTACATTGGTTGTTTCGTGCATATTTGTAAAATTGGTTTTAAAATGATATGATTTCATTTAAGTATTTTACAGTTTCACATACTTAGTACCTGTTGTACTGACCTCCTTCGGGGGGCTGCGTTCATGCCGCATGTAAGGGCAAGCAGGTGCTAGATCCGCATCCTTAGGATCTTTTGCGTTGGTGTCAGGAGCTCCATCTTCTCCGGAGGCTCGACTTTTGGGTATGATCTCCCTGTTGTAGATAGTTTTATCTGATCGAGGGTATGGCGGGCCCTGTCGCCATAGTTGTTACTTCCTTAGAGTGCAGTAGTCTATTATGCAGTTGGGATGTAAGCGCAGATTTTTGATATATATATATGCGAAAAGCGCCTTTTCTCGAGATAAAATGTGTCTCTTTTACAATTGTTTCATGTCTTATGTTTTTATATTCGCTGATTTTCTACGATGTATGGTAGCAGGTGCGGGTAAGGCACGATCACGGGCCGAGCAGTCGTGACAAAAGTGGTATCGAGCGATTAATCCTCGGAAAGTGTCTACAGACCGTATCTAGTAAGTCTTATCGGTGTGTTGTGCACCACACCAATAATCGAGAGGCTATAGGATATTTAGGATTGGTTTCCATTCTTCTCACTCGAGATCGTGCCTTAGAGGCGTGTTATAAGTTGGACCCTCTAACGTATTCCTTTTACATGTGATTATGCCTCGCGTAAGGCAACCCGCCCGAAGAAGGCAAAGCGAGGAGTTGCTAGTAGGACACCGAGAGTCACGAGGGCTCGAGCCCGATCTATACGAGGCAGCGAATTCCACAGCGCGCCGGCCGGCGAGACTACGATGCCGCGCCTCGTCCCGGCACAGGCGAAGGAGTTAGGGTATAAGAGATGGCGATTCTTGGCGGGATCGTGGCGAACGTGAGATAAGGCGGCGTGATTCGATTCAGCTGGTGCACATGGTTCACCCGAGATCGAGCGATTTGAGGCTACGGGACTTTCGAGTTGTAGCCTTGAGTTCTACGGTCGAGGCACGAGGATGATCCGCGAGTTCATCCGTCGATTCTGAAGGATCATGCGGGTGATCAAGGCTTGAGACCGAGTCCGTGATCTTCGGCTCACATAGCTGCGTGATACCGCGATCGATTGGTTTGATTCGTGGGAGTTATCTCGGGAGAGCACGCGTCCCGGCTGGGGGCGAGTTCTCGGAGGCCTTTCTCACCCATTTCTTGCCTCGCGGATGAGAGGCACGAAAGCAATTTTTGTTCTTTGGCGAGAAGGGCGCCTGATTAGGAAGTACAACGTTGAGTTTGATTCGTTGGCTCGATATGTCCCTGCGTTGGTATGATATGGAGGGCGAGTGCATCGCTACGTCGCGGGCTAGATGATTATATGGCGAGTCTTGTGCGGGTGTGGCTCTTGACGAGCATGAATATTACCGCATGCGAGCTCGTACACTTGATGCGAGGCGTATAGGCGACGGGTTGTGACAGCGGCGAAGAAGATCCGGGCGAGGTCTTTTGGTAGCTATCGTGGTGGCGGCCTCAGCGGCTAGATTTGCACCACGGCCGGCTCGAGCACTCTGCCGTCCTCGGGCGGCGAGATATTCGAGGCGAACCAGGCCCGAGGACTTGACGTCGAGCGGCGAGTGCTGGCGTCGGGACCACCCGCCGGTGTGGCCGTCACGGTAGATCCCATTTCGGGAATTGTGAATGCGCTACGGAGTTTATTACGATTGTGGCCAGCGAGGTCACTTTGCGGCTTGTCAGGCAGCGGCGCAGATGGTAAGTCGGCCTACAAGTTCTTTCGCCGGTCTTGCCATCTCCTACGATTACTCGCCCGGGAGCAAGGTACTCATGGGCGGCCAGTCGCGGCAAAGGTCGTGGCGCGGGTCGATTCTAGCGGTCCTCGAGCGCGTTTATGCCTTGTCCGGCCGGCGGGATCGGGAGGCCTCACCGATGTAAATCACGGTACCTTATCGGTTCTGGATTCGATGTGTATGCCTTGATAGATCCGGGTTCTACTGCGTCTATATATCTCCCCTTATTGCGGTAGGATAGGGATAGAGCACGAGTCCATAGACCTTTCGAGTAGCTACGCGATGGTGATTCGGTGGTAGCTCGGCGGGTTTATAGGGCTTGTCCAGTGACCATATGCAGTCGTCAGACCCTAGCCGACTTGATAGAGTTGGACATGACTGATTTCGACGTGATCATGGGTATGGATTGGCTAGCGTCTTGCTACGCCAATGTAAGCTGCGAGGAGAGTAATGCAGTTCCGATTTCTGAGAGTCGGTTGTTGAGTGGGAGGAGACCGTGTCGCCGAGGGTAGGTTTATTTCCTACCTCAAGGCTAGGAAGATGGTGCGAAGGGTATATCTACCATCTCATTTGGGTGTTAAATCTTGAGGTGTGGTACGATTTTGATCGATTCTGTAGTCGAGAGTTCCCAGGCGTGTTTCGGATGACCTCCGGGTATCCTCACGAGAGGAGATAGAGTTTTGTATCGATGTCTTTGCGGACACTCGGCTTATTTCCATTCCGCCATACGAATGGCACTGCCGAGTTGAGAGAGTTGAAGGACCGGTGAGAGATTTCTTGAAGAAGGCTTCATCGGGCCTAGTGTTTCTCCCAGGGAGCGCCGGTATTGTTCGTGAAGAAGAAGGGCGGGGCGCTGCGCATGTGTGATTGACGGTGAACAAGGTGACCATTAAAACGAATACCCTCCCAAGATTGATGATTTGTTCGACCGGTTGCGAGTGCGAGATGTTTCTCCAAGATTGATCTGCGATCGGGCTATCATCAGTGCGTGTTAGAGGCGGATGTCCCTAGATCGCATTAGGACGATGCGGGCATTATGAGTTCGTGGTCATGTCTTTTGGGTTGACCAATGCTCGTGGTATTCATGGACTTGATGAACCGAGTGTTCAAACCATTTTGGACACGTTTGTGATAGTGTTCATTGATGATATCTTGGTTTATTCTCGCTCGGGGCGAGGAGCATGCGGAGCATTTGAGGCCTTTGAGAGTTCTCCAGACCAGCGATTATACGCCAAGTTTTCCAAATGTGAGTTTTGGTTGGCGGTGGCTTTTCTTGGGCATATTATGGGTGATGGCATTCGGGTGGATCTGGCAAGATCGAAGCGATCGAGACTTGGCCTGAACCTACTACTCCGACAGTGCGCGACTTTACGGGCCTTACGAGTTATTATCGGTTCGTGGAAAAGTTTGCTTCTATCTGCACCATTGACTAGGGTGACTCGAGCGGCTAAGTTTGATGGTGATTCTTGTGGCGGGGTTTCGATTCTTGAAGGAGAGACGGCCGCCCCGTTCTTACTCTTCCGGAGGTCGAGCGGTTATGTTGTGTATTGTGATCGTCGAGCGTCGGACTCGGATGTGTGTTGATGCGGTGGGTAAGGTTATAAGCGTCACGCATCCCGCGGCTTAAAGCATGAGGAACTACCCCACCCGTGATTTGGAGTTGGCGGCGGTGATTCACGCTTTGAAGATGCGGAGGCACTATTTGTATGGGGTTCGTGGATATTTATACGAGACCACAAGAGCCTCAGTATATCTTTAGCGAGGAGTGAACTTCACGGCGAGAGGCGGTGGTTAGAGTTGCTTAAGGATTATGACGTCGATATCCTGTACCACCCGGGGAAGGCCAATGTTGTGGCAGATGCCCTTAGTCGTAGGTCGATGGGTAGCCTATCAGATGTGCAGCCAGAGATGAGGGGCATGGTTTGCGATTTGCATCAGTTAGCGAGCCTTGGTGTCCGTTTGATTAGTTCTGATAGCAGTGGGGTTCGAGTTCGAGAGGTTTCCGAGTCTTCCATCATCGAGGAGGTGAAGAGGCAACAGTTTGAGGATCCGGTTTTGATTCGGTATCGTGTCTGACTCTTCGTGAGGAAGGGTCCTTTTGAGTAGCACTGATGGGGTACTAAGGTTTGAGGGCGAGTTGTGTGTTCGGATGTTTGAGACTTGGCGAGTTCTAGAAACACGTACAGCGTTACTCTATCCATCCGGTCGACCAAGATGTACCACGACGCCTTAGATACGTGTATTGGTGGGATGGCTTGAAGAGGGACGTTGCAGAGTTTGTAGCTCAGTGCCCGTGTTGTCAGCAGGTGAAGATAGAGCACCAGAGGCCTGGTGGATTATTGCAGACGATAGAGATCCCGACCTGGAAGTGGGAGGTGATCAGCATGGACTTTATCCGCAGGATTACCTCGCACTCGGAGGAAGCATGATTCTATATGGGTTATCGTCGACAGTGTGAAATCAGCCCACTTTCTTCCGTCGGGCGACTTTTGGTGAGGATTATGCGGACTTTACATCAGAGATCGTCGGTGCATGGAGTCCCTATTTCGATCATATCGCATGAGGAGCGGTTACGGCTAACTTCGGAGGTCTTTCGAGAAGGGTTTAGGGGCGAGTGAGCACGAGTCGCATTCCATCCACGAGCAGATGAGCAGGCGAGCGCACTATCCGGACTGCGAGGATATCTGCGAGCTGTGTTATTGACTTCGAGGGTAGCTGGGAGGATCATTTGCCTCTAGTTGAGTTTGCGTATAATAGCTACCACTCGATTCAGATGGCGCCTTATGAGGCCTTGTATGGGAGGAAGTGCAGATCGCGATAGGCTGGTTCGATGTGGCGAGGTACGATTAGTAGGACCAGATTTGGTGCGTGAGCGATGGATAAGGTAAAGCTTATCCGAGGCGATTCTTGGCGGCTCAGTCGGCGAAGTCATACGCGAGATCATCGTCGTCGGCATCTAGAGTTCAAGATTGATGATTGGGTTTTCTGAAGGTGTCACCATGAAGGGTGTGATGAGATTCGGAAGAAAGGAAACTCAACCCAAGGTACATTGGCGTATCAGTTGTCGCGAGGTAGGCAAGGTTGCCTATGAGTTGGATCTGCCGTCAATCGGAAGGCGATGCATCCGTGTTTCATGTTTCTATCTTTGAGGAGATGTATCGGGGATCCATCTAGGTACACCCGATTGACGATGTCGGTGGCCAGGGGTTATCGTATGAGGAGATTCCCATAGCGATAATCGATCGTCAGGTTAGGCGTCTGCGGACCAAGGACGTGGCTTCCGTCAAAGTCTTGTGGCGGAACGAGCTCTGGGAGGAGATGACGTGGGAAGCTGAGGAGGACATGAGGCAGAATTATCCTCACCTATTCCCCACACCTCCAGGTAACTCACTTTCCTACTTGTAAATTTTCATTGTCATATATGCCTAAGTGTTGTTTTGTGGCCGTATGTGGCATTTGCATACTGTTTATGTTATGAAGAACCTTATCGTTGTATGTCTTGGGAAGGAACATTCGGGACGAATGTTTCTAAGGAGGGGAGAATGTTATACCCCGTATTTCCAGAGTATGTACGTGAGGGCGTACGTACAAAAGTTTAGCCTAAGTTAGACACCTTGGACGAAATATTTGTGCACAACTCATTAAAAGAATCGTTTTAAATGAAGCGTTTTACAAAACTTGCGACGGGAAAATTACGGCTATATCATTTCTAATTTTTGCGGATTTTTCCGAGAGACGAAATATTTTGGACCAACGAGAGGGTGACACTTGTCACCCTCAAGTGGACGGCAACTTGGGCTAGCTTGGACGATTTTTTGTCCTTGCACAAGTCAAGGTTAGGTAGGATATTTGTGTGTAGTAGATGGATAAGGACACATGGGTGAATCCACACCCTACACTTGCCTAGCACTTGGCTTCATCTTGGCCAATGGTTGGCCTATAAATACCCCCCTTAAGATGAAGAGTTCTTCATCCACAAATCAACTTTCCAAGTCTAAAATCCCTCCCTCCCTTTGTGTTGTTCTCGTCCAAAGCATCCCCCTCCCCCTTGAAAAGGCCTTGGCCGAAACCATCCCCCTCCCCCTTTGTAGTGTTCTAGCCGAAACCACTGTTATACCCCGTATTTCCAGAGTATGTACGTGAGCGCGTACGTATTATAATTTGAGCCTTAAAGTTGGCTAGTTTCGAAATTTGTACACAACACCCGATTAGAGTCGTTTTTCGACGAAACGTTTCCACGACTTTCGTAGGAAAATTCCGGCTATGTCATTTATAATTTTTGCGGATTTTTAAGAGACGACACATTATGGACCAACGAGCCGGCGACACTTCTCACCCTCTAACTGGAAGGCGTGGACGGCAAAACCTTGCCATTTGCACGATTTTGGTGGTGTTTTTTTGCTCAAGGGTGAGGTAGGATAGTTTGTGTAGATGGATAACGTTGCACATGGCTTAATCTTGACCTTACACTTGCCTAACACTTGGATGGATCTTGGCCATTGGTTGGCCTTCACTTGACCTATAAATACCCCTCTAGTTGAAGACTTTCTTCATCCAAAAAAACTTGAGCAATCTAACTAAGTCTCAAAATACTCCCTCTCCCTTGAGCTTTCGTCCACCACCCCCTGAGAAGCCTTGGCGAGAGGTCTACCCCACTAGCCTAGTTGTTTTCGTATAATACCCCTTTTGTGGTATAGAAATACTCTCAGTATTGTTATAATGCCCAAAATACTTTAGCCAAATACCTTGTAGTACTTTCCAAAGTACCTTTTTACAAAGCCAGAAAATACTATTATACTTCCTCGATCCACAAAAACGAAACCCTAAGTAAATCTTCACCCGTAGTTGAAGTCATAAGTAGAAGTTGGTTAGAACTTCTAAGGGTTGGTTGGAGCAGTTGGAGCGCCGGAGTAGGAGCTAAGCGTTGTTCAGGATCGACATATAAACTCGGATAATTTTGGGCTTATCGAGGTAAACATTCTTGACCTACATTGTAATTGGAAATTACATGTTGTAGAGTATATAGTTAAGTATACTATATATAGAACTGAACATAGTTGTGCGGCAATGTCTTGCGACTTAAGCTGAATTTAAAGAAGAAGCTGAGCTGTAATTACATGGGGCGTATTCAGATAGACTTGTGTAACTTTCTTGTGTAGTAGAATTGTACACGTCGGTTAGGCGTGTTAACCCCCGGTTGGCTTGGTAGCGGCCTCGATAGAGGAGGAGATTCTGTTGTTGCGGGAAGGTCTTGAATTTTACGTAGAATATTCTCGGGATCTAAAGATTTTAATAGGCGCTTTGTGGCCTCTATAGGTTGTAGTACTACGTGTGGAGTGATCCGCTTGGCGAGAGTGTAGCCGACGGTTTGAGGTACTTGGGCGTTTTGCTATTAGTCGATAATCATCGCGAGGTATGTGAACCTCTTCCTATCTCTTCTAGTATGATATGTGTGAACTATGTAGTACGGTAGACGTACATGTGTTAAATGTATTTGATTGATTTAAAACATAAAGTGTTATAACGGCTTTATGGGAAGTTGGTTATAATAGCTTTATGTGGATAAACACATACTTTGTGGTTTTTAAAAGGTAAGCGATTTGAATAATAAGCGGCTTGATATGTGTTAATAAAGAACTTGAAGCATTTCAAAAGATTTATGAATCGTTTTGAAAGAATGAGTATTACTTGGGTTTTGAAAGCTTAAGAGTTATACTAGCTTTATGGGAAGTTAGGTATAACGGCTTAAGAATGTTTCTTGATTTGAAATCGGAATGTGTATCGACAAACCACTGCAGCGTTAATAAAAGGAAAATGTATTGACTAAAGAAGTATTATTAAAACCGGTAGAAACCTCCATCCGCATAGAAGCTAAGATGAGACAAAATGATATTACATTTCCTAGATCATGTCGCTTAATAAGATTGATTATAAACAAGAATAACCTACTCACTTATAAGACATAGGTTTCTCAAAAGCGTTTAAAGGAGAATTATGTTTTAAAGGATTTAAAACTATGAACTACGAAACCTTTTTCTAAAATGAGAAACTTGAG
This sequence comes from Przewalskia tangutica, assembly GCA_029844215.1. NCBI lineage: Eukaryota > Viridiplantae > Streptophyta > Magnoliopsida > Solanales > Solanaceae > Przewalskia > Przewalskia tangutica. Next base: position 97,797,993 of record CM056729.1, read on the forward strand.
CATTGAAATTAGGAAAACTTGAGCGTTTGGAAAATAAGGTTGTCACTTGATCTTACAAAGGAAAGCATTTTGGTTTACTTAACAATGTTAGTCACTCAAATTTTATACTACGGTATCGGGTGACCTTTGTAAAAGAAATGGATCTTAAAAGGAATTTAACGGACGTAGTACTTTAAGGTTAAAATCGGACTTTGATATAAAATGAAAGTACCTTGAGTCGTGTGTAACTTGCTTATACTTGTTGTTATGAAACTTGACCATGTTACGTGTGATAGCCTTGTTGTGTAAGTATTGTGTCCTACTCGACTCTGGTTCATCAGGAATGTATATCACTTGACTCTGGGTCATCCGGAATGTATTTCACTCGACTACCGGTTCATCCGAATGTGTTTCACTTGATTACGGTTCATCCGGAATGTATTTCACTTGAGGACCGGTTCATCCGAATGTATTTCACTTGAGACCGGTTCATCCGAATGTATTTCACTTGACTCTGGTTCATCCGGAATGTATTCCACCCTTTTCTATATTGGGTCCATAAGATGGGCGAGACACATTATCGTATCACATGATTTATACCTAGGCTGGCGGTGAGAAGGAGTTCCACGGGCATGAGGATGACTTTTAGGGCGTGAGTCACGACTTGACATATCGCTCTTATGTTGTGAATCGTAGTTTGGTTATCATATATGTCTCTGCTTTATAGACTATTATGATTTCATTCTGATATTTCTGATTTCACATACTTGGTACTGTTATCGACCTCCTTGAAGTGCGTTCATCCGCAGTAAAAGGTACATCGGTGTCGATCCGCTTTTAGGATCACCTTTCGTATTGAGAAGCTCGTTCCTTGGAGGCTTATCTTTTGGTATGTTACCACAAGTGCAGTAGATTCTTATACATTCGTGGTATGGCGGGGCCTGTCGTCATAGCCATTGTAAAATCTTAGAGTGCATGCTTTATTGTGGCGGGGTTTGTAAAAAGGATACTGTTCGGTATTTATGTATATATGATGAAGGCAACCTGTTTTGGTTGCTTTGTTTATTTATCTTTCTCTTAATTCATGTTCATGTTTTTATTTCGCTGATTTTCTCGATGTTGTATCACTAGGGTGCCCGGGTAAGGCACGATCCACGGGCAGGTTCGTCGTGACAAAAGTGGTATCGAGCGATTAATCCTCGGAAAGTGTCTCTGAACCGTGTCTAGTAGAGTCTTGATTATCGGTGTGTTGTGCACCACATCTATAATCGAGAGGCTATAGGACATTTAGGATTGGTTTCCATTCTTCTCATTACGAGATCGTGCCCTGAGGCGTGTGATAAGTTGGGCCCTCCGGCGTATTCCTTTCCTTTACCGATTATGCCTCGCGTAAGGCAACCCAGACCAGATGGGCAAGGCGGTTGAGGAGTCATTAGTGAGATCTGAGGAGTACGAGGGCACGAGCTGGTCGATACTGACGATGCCGACGGCGGGTTTCGCGACGCCGGCACCAGTGAGTTTAGAAGCGCGGCGGTGGCTGCTGAGACTCTGATACTGAGCCTCGATCCGCGGCTGGCGATGAGATAAGTACAAGAGATGGCGATTCTTGGCGAAGTCGTGGCAGATATGAGATAAATTGGAATCGGCGATTCCGGCCCGTGAGCACCGTAGTACACCCCGGCGAGCGGTTTGAGGCTACGTGACTTTACGAGTTGTAGCCCGCCGATGTTCCATGGATCGAGAGGCGAGGCGACCTCGGGAGTTTATCCGGCTACTCTGGATTATGAGGGTGATCGAGCCTCGCAGGCGTCGGTGGTATTGGTTCGCATCAGTGCGTGATCTGCGATTGGTGGTTTGATTCGTGGAGCTGTCGGGAAGAGCATGCACTTCCAAGCGATTTGGGACGAGTTCTCGAGGGCATTTCTTGCACATTTCTTGCCCCCACGGATGAGAGGGCTCGGGCCGATTTTTGACGTTGAGACGGGGCGGGCGGGCGGTTAGAAGTACAATGTGAGTTCGACTCATTAGCTCGGTATGTTCCCGTGGTAGGCGATATGGAGGACGAGTACACCGCTACGTCACCGGTGGGCGATTACTTGGCGAGGCTTATGCGGGTGTAGCTCTTCACGGGCATGGACATTGCCGCGCATCTGGCTTCGCACTAGGATGTGAGGCACGGAGAGGTCGACGGAATGGCCGAGATCGCGAGAAGGGCGAGCACAGTGGTCCTTTGGTAACTTTCGAGGCGGACCGCCTCAGCGTGATCTAGTTATGTACCTCCACGATGACAGTGGTCCCCTCGATCTTGGGACGTTCGAGGTATTCGGGAGCCGATCGAGCTCGGGGCTTCGTTCACGGTATACGTGAGTGCTAGCGGCCGGATTCATGTCCCCTCGGTGTACGATGTGGCAAACATCATCCCGGGAATGTCGTCTTTTTGGTGCTTGTTTCACTGCGTCGAGGGCCATGTGACGAAGGCGTGCTTATAGGAGAGGTACCGCGCTTGGCGCGACCTACCGGATCGATGGCGGGTTCATCGCCTTCTACGATTATGCCTGCAGTGGACTTATGATTAGAGTGAGCGGTAGCCGGTATATCCTTAACCTCAGAGGCTTGTATGTTTTGATGTTATGTTAATGTGTTAAGTGTTATGTTCGGATAGCTTTGTGCTAAAATGTGATTTAGGAACAGTTTGGGGAAAAAGGGTAAGCACAGGGTGAGGAAATGATGAACCTTAGAATATTACTGATTGAGACCTTAGATGTAAGGCCGTCTTGAGTACAATATTTTGCGAGTGATCCTTGTCGAGTGCATTTATGCCTAGAATGTGTTGTGTGATTAGTCCCAGGTTGGGTAAATGAAAGTGGTATCTTTCATGATGTGATTTAGCAAGATTGTTCCGTGTCGGAAGCAAGAGTTGGCGCGACAATGGGTCGGGTTGGGGCGTGTTGCGGGCCAACCCGACTGCTTCGGTGGGGTCAGCTCTGGGTGGTCTCGCCGGTGGTAGGGTCACGAGGGTGCTAGTCCCAGTTTAGATGACCGTCGTATGAGTTCGTGGTTATGTTCGACCGAGCGGATCATGAAGGCGGGAATGGCCTTAAGGAGATTGCGGTTAGTAAGATGACCAAGTTGGAGGTAGTGACTCCAAAGTTTTGAAGACACAGGCGATGGCGAAGTGTGTGCGTATAATGGAAGAGTTCAAGATGTTCGAGAAGAGTACGACGAGTGAGGGTAGAGGCGAGCATGTATTTCGAGCATAGATATGATCATTTCTTGTAAAGGGAGAAGGGGGAAGGATGTATATTTTAGACCTCAGGAATCGCATGCAGTCCGGTACCATTGGTTGGGTCGCCGGAGTGACACTAGAACCTCGCGGCAAGGTGACAAAAGTTTGTGATGTTAGAGGTGTTTCCTCGTGGACTTGGATGTAAGTATTTGCGTGCATGTGTTGTTTCGTGGCCAGTTGTGGCGTTGGCAACTTATTAGAAGAACTTTATCGTTATCCGTCTTGAGAAGGAACATTCGGGACGAATGTTTCTAAGGAGGAGAATGTTATACCCCGTATTTCGAGTATATACGTGAGCGTCGTATTATAATTTGAGCCTTAAAGTTGGCTAGTTTGAAATTTGTACACAACACCCGATTAGAGTCGTTTTTTAAACGTTTCCACGACTTTCGTAGGAAAATTCCGGCTATGTCATTTATAATTTTTGCGGATTTTTCCGAGGCGAAACATTTTGGACCAACGAGAGGGCGACACTTGTCACCCTCTAATTGGAAGGAGTGGACGGCAAAAGCTTGCCATTTGCACGTTTTTGGTGTTGTTTTTTTGGTCAAGGGTTAGGTAGGATATTTTGTGTAGATGGATAAGGTTGCACATGGCTTAATCTTGACCTTACACTTGCCTAACACTTGGATGGATCTTGGCCATTGGTTGGCCTTCACTTGACCTATAAATACCCCTCTAGTTGAAGACTTTCTTCATCCAAAAACTTGAGCAATCTAACTAAGTCTCAAAATACTCCCTCTCCCTTGAGCTTTCGTCCGCCACACTACCCCCCCCCCCTTGAGAAGCCTTGGCCGAGAGGTCTACCCCCCCCCCCCCTAGCCTAGTTGTTTTCGTATAATACCCCCTTTTTGTGGTATAGAAATACTCTCCAAGTATTGTTATAATGCCCAAAATACTTTAGCCAAATACCTTGTAGTACTTTCCAAAGTACCTTTTTTACAAAGCCCAGAAAATACTATTATACTTCCCTCAGTCACAAAAACGAAACCCTAAGTAAATCTTCACCCGTAGTTGAAGTCATAAGTAGAAGTTGGTTAGAACTTCTAAGGGTTGGTTGGAGCAGTTGAGCGCCCGGAGTAGGAGCTAAACGTTGTTCAGGATCGACATATAAACTCGGATAATTTTGGGCTTATCGAGGTAAACATTCTTGACCTTCTGTTGTAATTGGAAATTACATGTTGTAGGAGTATATAGTTAAGTATACTATATATAGAACTGAACATAGTTGTGCGGCAATGTCTTGCGACTTAAGCCTGAATTTAAAGAAGAGAACTGAACTGTAATTACATAGGACTGTATTACAGTAGACTTGTGTAACATTACTGTGTAGTAGAATTGTACACGTCCGGTTAGACGTGTTAACCCCCCCCCCCTGGTTGGCTTGGTAGCCGGCCTCGATAGAGGAGGAGATTCTGTTGTTGCGGGAAGTCTTGCCAATTTTACGTAGAATATTCTACGTCGGGATCTAAAGATTTTAATAGGCGCTTTGTGGCCTCTATAGGTTGTAGTACTACGTGTGGGTGATCTGCTTGGTGAGAGTGTAGCCAAGCGGTTTGAGGTACTTGGAGCGTTTTGCTATTAGTCGATAATCATCGAGGTATGTGAACCTCTTCCTATCTCTTCTAGCATGATATGTGTGAACTATGTAGTGCGGTGAGCGTACGTGTGCTAAATGTATTTGATTGATTTAAAACATAAAGTGTTATAACGGCTTTATGGGAAGTTGGTTATAATAGCTTTATGTGGATAAACACATACTTTGTGCTTTTAAAAGGTAAATCGATTTGAATAATAGCGGCTTGATATGTGTTAATAAAGAACTTGAAGCATTTCAAAAGATTTATGAATCGTTTTGAAAGAATGAGTATTACTTGGGTTTTGAAAGCTTAAGAGTTATACTAGCTTTATGGGAAGTTAGGTATAACGGCTTAAGAATGTTTACTGATTTCGGAAATCAGAATGCGTATCGACAAACCACTGCAGCGTTAATAACAGGAAAATGTATTGACTAAAGTATTATTAAAACCGGTGAAACCTCCATCTGCATAGAAGCTAAGATGAGACAAAATGATATTACATTTCCTAGATCATGGCTGCTTAATAAGATTGATTATAAACAAGAATAACCTACTCACTTATAAGACATAGGTTTCTCAAAACGTTTAAAGGAGAATTATGTTTTAAAGGATTTAAAACTATGAACTACGAAACCTTTTCTAAAATGAAAACTTGAGCATCTGAAATTAGGAAAACTTGAACGTTTGGAAAATAAGGTTGTCACTTGATCTTACAAAGGAAAGCATTTTGGTTTACTTAACAATGTTAGTCACTCAAATTTTATACTACGGGTATCGGGTGACCTTTGTAAAAGAAATGGATCTTAAAAGGAATTTAACGGACGTAGTACTTTAAGGTTAAAATCCGGACTTTGATATAAAATGAAAGTACCTTGAGTCGTGTGTAACTTGCTTATACTTGTTGTTATGAAACTTGACCATGTTACGTGTGATAGCCTTGTTGTGTAAGTACTGTGTCCTACTCGACTACTGGTTCATCCGGGAATGTATATCACTTGACTACCGGGTCATCCGGGAATGTATTTCACTCGACTACCGGTTCACCCGGGAATGTGTTTCACTTGATTACCGGTTCAGCCGGGAATGTATTTCACTTGAGGACCGGTTCATCCGGGAATGTATTTCACTTGAGGACCGGTTCATCCGGGAATGTATTTCACTTGACTACCGGTTCATCCGGGAATGTATTTCCCCCCTTTTCTATATTGGGTCCATAAGATGGGCCGAGACACGTTATCGTATCACATGATTTATACCTAGGCTGGCGGTGAGGAAGGAGTTCCACGGGCGTGAGGATGACTTTTAGGGCGTGAGTCACGACTTGACATATTTGCTCTTATGTTGTGAATCGTAGTTTGGTTATCATATATGTCTCTGCTTTATAGACTATTATGATTTCATTTCTGATATTTCTGATTTCACATACTTGGTACTGTCTTGACCTCCTTCGGGCTGCGTTCATCTGCGCAGTAAAAGGTACATCGGCCGTCGATCCCGCTTAGGATCACCTTTCAGCGTATTGAGAAGCTCCGTTCCTTGGAGGCTTATCTTTTGGTATGTTACCACAGTGCAGATTCTTATACATTGGGGTATGGCGGGGCCCTGTCCGTCATAGCATGTGTAAAATCTTAGAGTGCATAGCTTTATTGTAGGCGGGGTTTGTAAAAGGATACATTCGGTATTTATGTATATATGATGAAGGCAAGCTGTTTTGGTTGCTTTGTTTATTTATCTTTTCTCTTAATTCATGTTCATGTTTTTATTTCCGCTGATTTTCTCTGATGTTGTATCACTAGGGTGCCCGGGGTAAGGCACCAGTCACGGGCCCGGGTTCGGGTCGTGACAACCACCCCCCTTCCCTTTGAGTGTTCTCGTCCAAACATACCCCCCCTCTTGGTAGAAATACTCCCCAAGTATTGTTGTTATCCTCAAATACCCTAGCCGTATATCCTTTAGTATTTCCAAAGTTATCTCTATACGTAGAGTCCGGAAATACTACCTTGTATCCACTAGTCACTAAACGAAACCCTAAGAGAAACTTCATAGTTGGTTGAAGTAGAAAGTAGAAGTTGTGTAGAAACTTCTAAGGGTTTCTTGGAGCGGGATTGGAGCGTGCAGATTAGGAGCTAAACCTTGCTCAGGATCGACTTATATCTTGGATAATATTGGGCTTATCGAGGTAAATAATCTTATCCTTCTATTGTAATTGGAGAATACATACTGTAGAAGTATAGAAACAAGTATAAAACACTTAGAAGGATATTAAAGAAGAGTCTTGAACTATAATTACTTAGAAGGGTATTACAGAAAAGAATTGAACTATAATCACATCAGAAGATTTAAAGAAAATTGAACTGTACTTACATAGGACTGTAATTACAGTAGACTTGTATAGCTTACCGGGTAGGGAAGTGCTGCCCGATTTTCCGTAGAATAGAGAACCCTCTGTTTAGAATGTCCTACAGAGTAGTCTAGACTTTGATAGACGTCTTTGACTATTATAGGCTGTTACTCTGCGCGCGACATATTCGACTTGGCAGGTGGATTTCGCCGAGAAGGTATGTGATTCTTCCTATACTCTTGAGCATGATATTTTAAAATATATATATAGTACGGTAGACGTACGTGTGTTAACTGAACGTAGTTTTACGGCAATGTCTTTTGACTTAAGCCTGAATAATAAAGATCTTAAAGTCTTTCAAAAGAATTATAAATCAGTTTTGAAAAGAAGAAGAATATTTGTTTTTAAAGCAAGGAGCTTAAGAGTTATACTAGCTTTATGGGAAGTTAAGTATAACGACTTAAGAAAGATAAAAGGAACAGTTTACTTATGTTTTTAAAAAAGACTTATATTGATTTCTGGAAAGTATAATAAAAATGGTTTGATGAGTAGACATAATATGATGCTATGTGTGTTAGTGTCTTGTAACGTTTGTATAAGAGGGTATTCTTGTTGTGCTTATGTTGTTTAACGATAAGCTGTTATGTTAGTATAATATCACTCACCTCTTGACATGATACCGGGGGTTAAGCTGCCCTCCGATGCAGGGTAGACTCAGGCGGTCTGGGACCATGATTCGAGAATACCTCATGCGGGTCCAGGGGACCTATGCAGAGCTACGAGAGTTCCAGGTTAGTGTGCGGGGTTATACCTCATGCGGTCTATGTGGCCATGCGGACTACGAGTCGGGGCGATGCCGAGGTAGCTACCCTCGATGTGGGGTTATACCTCATGCGGGCCTATGTGAGTGGCCTACGCGGACTACGGAGTCGAGATTAGGCTTGCATAATGATACTATGGGCGATTGGCCGCTCGATCATTCGCGACCTAGAAAAGACACATTATAGTTTACCTATTGTTGCTCTTGTTTATGATGTGGCACTATGTGCGATTACATTAGTTGTTTCGCATATTTGTAAAATTGGTTTTAAAATGATATGATTTCATTTAAGTATTTTGATTTCACATACTTAGTACTGTTATCGACCTCCTTCGGGGCTACGTTCATCTGCGGTAAGGGCAGCAGTGCTAGATCCGCATCCTTAGGATCTTTTGCGTTGGTGTCGAGAGCTCCATCTTCTGGAGGCTCGACTTTGGGTATGATCTCCTGTTGTAGATAGTTTTGTCTGATCGGGGTATGGCGGAACTGTCCCGCCATAGTTGTTTACTTCCAGAAGTGCTGTAGTCCTATTATGCAGTTGGGATGTAAAGCGCGATTTTTGATATATATATATATGCCGAAAAGCGCCACTTTCTCGAGATAAAATGTGTCTCTTTTACAATTGTTTCATGTCTTATGTTTTATATTAGTTGATTTTCTCTTATGTATGGCTTGGGTGCGGGTAAGGCACGATCCAGAGCCGAGCAGTCGTGGCGATAGTGACTTTGAGGCATCGTCCACGACTTGATATATCGCTTATGTATTGTGTATTGTAGGTTGTATATCATACATGTCTCTGTTTTGTTTAGTGTTATGATTTCATTACTGATACTTATTGTTTCACATACTTGTACATTCTTCGATCGACCTCCTTGAAGTGCGTTCATCCGCAGTTTAGGTACGTTGTTTGGTGATCGGCATGTGTAGGACCACCTTTCGAGTTTTGGATAGCTCCTTACATTGGGAGTTTATCTTTTGGTATAAGTTCTTTCAAGATGTGCTTTTATGCGATTATGGGTACGGCGGGGCCTTGTCCCGTCATAGTTCAGTATAACTCTTAGAGGTCTGTATTCATATGTGGGATTGGACTTATGTACAGTGTAGTGTCTTTTATTATGTATATTATATGGCAGCCTTGTCGGTTTTGCCCTTGTACGTATGTTGGTTTAAAAAAAAAGGTGTTATTTAAATTCCGCAGTTTGCTTAGTTGTTAAGGTAGAAGGTGCGGGTAGGGCACGATCCACGCCTTGGGGTTGGGCGTGACAAATACATTGAAAACCTAAGAGAGGTAAATTTCTTCTAAAGCTCTGTTAGAATCTCTAGCATTCCTGACTTAGCAAATTACATCACAATTTCAGAACTTACAAATCGAGGAACTTTTGCGTGTGCACCCTCGGACTACACAAAGCATCGAGAATCAAATGCTTGGCTGATTGCTACAATAATGTAAGTATTCTATCGAGGTATTACATTATACTATGTGCTTTGTATTTTTCATTACATATCATATTGATGTTCGACCGTCGTCTAGTTTGAAATATCAATTTTCAAATTCCGCTGCGTGTACGAATCCGACGTAAACACCTACAGTGGTATTAGAGCCTGGGCTATTTCGTGTGATTTGTTATGATATTAATGATAATATGGGTTAGGATTTGTTTAGATCTATATTTTATGTATTTAAAATCCTAAATCTTTAGAACACATAGTACTTGTGCCCTAATCTGTTAGAACAATTATGTATTCGAGAAAATCGATCCAATATATTACTCTTCTAAGTTGATATGCGTTATCCGGCTTAAAGCATGGTGCATTGAAACGAAGAACGAGAAGAAAATTGGATTTGATTGTCGATGAACATGTTGTTTTAATGGTGATGGTAATACAAGTGATATATCTGAAAGATCTGGCCCTAAACCAGTTTTAGGGGCTCGAAAATTTCAGTATTGTGTTTCTGGGGATAAGGCACCGCGGTTCGATGATGGAGCACCGCGGTGCCTGCTAGGGTTTTGGCGGCGGCACCGCGGTGCTGCCCAGATGAAGCCAGAGGCACCGCGGTCGCCAGGATGAAGCGAGAGCCGCGCGGTCGCCGGATGAAGTCGAAGCGCGCGGTCCTATTCATGGGAGTCGCGTTGCTGTTCATCCAAAAGCTTAAAATTAATTTTTTTTCATACAATCTGCCTTCAAGGCACCGCGGTTCCCCCTGTTAGGACGGCGGTGCCTGTGACGATAATTATGAGGCATCGCGGTGCCACTTTTTAGGACCGCATTGCTAATTAATTTGCAGATTCCAGTAACTTACTACCTCAGAGGCACCGCGGTGCTGACGACGAATTTAAAAAAAAAAAATCAAAAATCAAAACAGAGACTTAAAAGTTTCAGATTCTGAATCTGAAGTTTTTAGAAGTTTCAGTATCTGAAAATAAAGTTTTGAATCAAACAGATTTGGTCCTTTCGGGCAAATTTGTAATTAAAAAAAGTTTTCTGAAAGTTGATTTTAGGTTCTGAAAATTGCAAACAGGTCCCAGAAGCTTGAAAATATTTTCTGAAGTTTAGAATTGCATTTTTATGAATTTATAAGGGTTCAGAATCGAATTTTAAATTCTTAAGGGACTAAAGTGTAAATTCTGAAAATTTACAGAATTTCCGAAAATCAGAATTTTATAATCAGAAAATGTTTAGGCACTGTTTGGCATTTACATAGATTATAGAGTTGAGACAGATAGACTCATAGTTATCATTAATAGTATATTATTGAATAATATACAAATATGCTAAATGTTAAATGTGATGCATTATAATTTATTAGCATAGCGTCCGCAATTATTGTCTAGGTAGGTGGCGCCCAGTAATTATTTAATTTCAAATGACCGTTATAACTGTCTGGATAGACGACACCCAGTATGTGATTAAAACCATCTTTTATCATGCCTATTGGGTTTGATGATTTCTCATCTAATTGTGTTTAGATATTGCATGATAGGATGTCATATGATGTATGACTTGATTGTTGATCTTGAATGAATCCCCAAAAACTGAAAATGTTCCCCAAACATTAAATACAAGTCTAATTATAACGCGCCGTCCATTATAATTGTTAGGGTGCTAAGTTATTTTCGGCGATAAAGGTATTTATGCCAAAGCATTTGCTCTAAGTCTAAGATGACCAATGCCCTTTCATAGATGTGTTAAAATGAAAGTGGATAATAAACTTTTGTAAGTATTTACACCAAAGTGTTTGCTTGCAAAGGCTAAATTTACTTAGGCATTTAAACGCAATCGTGTAATGTGGTTGGCTTGTTTAGATGAATTTTGGCGCCAAAGTGACGGACTAATCTAAAGACGTAAGATTAAAATGAAAGATATTTAATCAAACCAAGAGTTGTAGAGTTGATTTACAGTTGGTTGAGGACCTACCAAAGTGTGTTATTGAAGTTATCAGCCAAAGAAAACGCGGATATAGCATATGTTTAGATCTTGGCCCATTATGACCTTTATATTGATTTAGTCTGTATTCTACCTTGGGGTCGTAGAAGTATGCAAAATAGTGGGAGCTAATTTAAAAACAAAAGGCCATGTTAAAATTAGCAAATTATGAATGTGTATCATTTATTGGAAAAATGGATTATTGATTGCATTTTTCCTATTCTATCTATTATCTTCAGATGTTCAGAAATGTCAAACTTTTCGTTGAAAATGCTCATGGAGTCAAACAGACTCACCGGACCCAACTTCGTTGACTGGCTTAGAAATGTTAGAATTGTTCTAAGACAGGAAGAGATTGAGTATACTTTGGACACAGTATTCCCCACTACTCCGGCGGAGGACTCTGAAGAGTATGCAATTTTTGACCAGGTTGCTTACAAGAAACATTATAAGGATTCCACCTCTGCTCAATGCATGTTGTTGTCTTCTATGTCTCCTCCACTGCAAAGACAATATGAAACTATGGGGCCTAACGAAATGTTAGCCATTTGAGGAGTCTCTATGAAACGCAGTCTCAGACAATGGAGTATGATCTGCTAATAGAACTCTTCAAGTGTAGGCTAAATTAAAGGGGGCCAAGTTTCACCTCATGTGTTGAGGATGATTGAGTTGATTGAGAGATTGGTCGCCACTGACATAAGATTTCATGATAGAGTCTCCACAACCCTCATCCTGCACTCACTTCCGATATCGTTTGAGAGTTTCATTGTAAATTATAATATGAATGGAACTAAAGAGACATTGTCGGAGTTACATAATATGTTGAAAACTTTTGAATCTTTGACCTCAAAGACCAAGCCTATTCTGATGGTTGGCTCCTAGTCGCCCCAAATCGAAAGGTAAGGGACAACAGAAGGGGAAGGGCAAAGTTGTTGCTCCAGCAGCAGCGATGAAACCCAAGGGATGGGCGAAGAAGAAGAAGAAGAAACTGCCGGCATCGGATGTTTGCATGAATTGCAACAGGAAGGGGCATTGGAGAAAAGATTGCACTGCTCCAGGCAGAGAAATGGCACCAGGTGCTAATGTGCAAGGTATGTTTATAATTGAAATTAATCTACCTATAAATAATTCTCATTCCTGGGTACTTGATACCGCTTGTGGCTCACACATTTGTACAAATGTGAAGGGGCTAACTGATAGCAGGAAGGTCGGACCTCGCGAGGTGGACATGCGCGTCGGAAATGGAGCACGAGTTGCTGCTGAGCGCGTGGGAACTTATAGGATAGATTTACCTTTTGGCAAAGTTTTAATGTTGAACAATTGTTTTTATGTTCCTTCTTTGACAAGGAACATTATTTCCATTCTTGTACTTGATTCAGAGGGTTTTTCCTCAAACACGTCTAATGGCAATATGGTTTTTACTTTAGATAATGTTGTGTATGGAATAGCGCCTCTAGTGAATGGATTGTATACATTAAACTGCCACGGGGAAATTTTCAATGTACAAAATAAAGGGGCTAAGTTAAATGAAAGAAATTCTACCTACTTGTGGCATTGCAGACTTGGTCATATCAATCAAACAAGGATAGAACGGTTGAGGAAATTAAATTACCTCAAACCATTTGACTTACAATCTTATGGTAACTGTGAATCCTGTTTGAAAGGTAAGATGACCATTAAACCTCTTTCTGAAAAGGGGATCCGTGCCAAGGAGGTGCTTGAGTTGGTACATACAGACGTGTGTGGACCATTTTCGACTTAAGCTAGAGAGGGGTTCTCTTACTTCATCACTTTCACAGACGACTTATCAAGGTTTGGATATGTGTATCTTATGAGACACAAATCCGAGGCTTTTGAGAAGTTTAAGAAGTTTAAGTGTGAAGTTGAGAAATAACTCTTAAAGAGTATCAAGACTCTCCGATCTAATCGTGGGGGTGAATACTTAAGTAAAGAATTTCTTGACTACTTAAAGCTTCATGGAGTTCATTCCGAATGGACACCTTCTGGAACACCACAGATGAATGGTGTTACCGAGAGGAGAAACCGAACCTTTCTTGACATGGTTCGTTCCATGATGAGCTTTTCAGCTCTTCCTACATACCTTTGGGGATACGCTATTTTGACCTCAATATATGTTCTGAACAGAGTTCCATCTAAATCAGTCGAAAAGACACCATATGAGGTATGGTGTGGTAGAAAGCCATCACTTAGACACATGAGTCCCTGGGGGTGTCCTGCATATGTCAAGAAGTTGATCACTGATAAGTTAGAATCTAAAAGTGAGAAGTGTTACTTTGTAGGGTATCCAAAGGAAACTAAGGGATACTATTTCTATCTTCCTGGAGAACATAAGATATTTGTTTCTAGGAACGCAACTTTCCTTGAAGATGAATATGTCTACAAGGATGAGAGTTGCACGGAGATAGAACTTGAAGAAATTCAGGAACAAGGTAACAAAGAGGTTGAATCCTTGCCCGACGATGAAGGCAAGAATTCAGTGGGATCTTTTGGCGAAGATTGGGTATTTAGGGTGTCACGACCTGACCCCGGGCCGCGACTGGTGCCCTACCTGGGCACCCTTACAGGTATACATCAGAGATCATCAGCGAAACATACATCAAACTTATAAAATAAATCAACAAGAAATAAACAACATGTAAGCCGATAAGGCTACCTCCCTATACATAAAAGTAGTTACATCCTTTTTCTTTTACAAGCTGACCCACAAGATATGACTACAGACCTCTAAGAGTTTTGACATAACAACTGTGACGGGACAGGGCCCCGCCATACCCCTGAATGTACTACAACCGACAATACCAGGGATCCGAACCAAAGATAAGCCTCCGGAGTGAATAGAGCTTTCACCCAAAACTGAACAGAGATCCTAGAGCGAGGATCACCAACCTGTGTACCTAAAACCTGCGGGCATGAACGCACCCAAAGAAGTCGATAACAGTGCAAGTATGGAATGGAAAATAAGGTACAGTAAACAAATCATAACTGTACAAAAGAATGACAGGGGCAAGTATAAAAAGGAAATACCAGATCCTACCGTGCCATTACAACTCATGAACTTAATCACCCATTATTATCTTTTTCCATTTTAAATAAGAGTTATAATCAAATTCTTACATACATACTTAGGAAAAATCATCAAGTTCATAAACATATAACTTACGTATCTTGCATAACATAATCCGGCCCTTTATGGAGGGACGTCTCATTTTGGAGTTCACTTTGATTATCCATACGTGATTACGTAACCCGGCCCATTTGCGGGACACGGCGAATTCATAAAAAGTCTTCCCACGAAGGTATGCTGCCCGGTCCATTCTGGGACGTGATAAAGTCATATAAGTCTGCCCATAAAGGTATACTGCCCGGCCCATTCTGGGATGCGATAAAGTCATATAAGTCTGCCCATAAAGGTATACTTCCCGGCCCATTCTGGGGCGCGATAAAGTCATATAAGTCTACCCATAAAGGTATACTGCCCGGCCCATTCTGGGACGCGATAAAGTCATATAAGTATGCCCATAAAGGTATACTGCCCGGCCCATTCTGGGACGCGATAAAGTTTCTTTACATAACATTTTAAACCATCTTTTAACTTCTTCTTAAGTCGTTATAACAACTTCCCATAAAGCTATTATAACAACTTTTTCACTTTAGAGAACTTAAGGCACTTTTATTTCTTATTACATTAGGAAAAATTAAACCCAAAAGTACTACGTACATACATACTTAAAAAGAATCATAAAACTCCTTCTCTTTAAAATAAATAAACTTCTTCTTTTGAAAACTCAAGTTATATTCTCTTTTGAAATCAAGCCTCTTAACATTGGAAATAAATCATGGAAACCATACTTTTTAAATCAAGTCATTCCTTCCTTTAAGAATCAAGTCTCATAACTTGAAAAATAAAGTCTTATAACCTTTTAAGAATCAAGGTTCATAGTCTTAAAACTTCATAACATAAACTCGTTAAATTAAATAACATATATTTTTATGAGCTGTGAATAGGTTATACTCGTTTATAACGATCTTATTAAAGCAGTCATGATCTAGAAAATGTAATACAATTTTGTCTTATCTTAGTTTCTATGCAGATGGAGAATTCTACTAATTTTTATATAATTGATTGTCGATACATTTTTATTAACGCTGCAATGACTTGTTTGATACCTATTCTCATTAGTGCAGTAAATTAGCAAAGTCACCTCGACTCCATATACTTCCTAACGACTCTTACCAACATCCCCCATAAGACTTGGTAAGAACTTAGGATAACTTAGACATACCTTTTACATAGAGTAAATCAACATACATACCTCTTAACTTCTAAGAGTAGAAGGAATCATGAAATAACACCACATGTATATTTCAAACGTAGAATCATGCCAAAAGAAGGAAGAGGTTCACATACCTCGCGACGACTATCGACAAGTAGAAAAATGCTCCAAAGTACTTCAACCTTGTTAGCTATTCCACCTTTCAAGTAGAATACGCTACACGTAGTACTTCAACCTATAATAGTCATAACATGTCTATCAACTCCTAGCTTATTAACGTGGAATAATACTAAGGGCTATGTCTCTTATTCTACAAAAATTTGGGCAGCACTTCTGTTACACCCCGTAATTGAAGGACGAGTATATAAGAATGTACGTAAGGAAACAAGACTTAAAAATTTGAACGAAAGAAAGAATTGTTTTTCAAGGATAAATCTTCCGAACCTCGGGAAGGAAAATTGTTCGTTAATGAGAATTGGGTTCTCAGAATTTTTATTTGAGACTGTTGGAATTTATCGGAACTATGGAATTTTATTTTCAGAGTTGGATACGTGGGGCCCACCCGAGAAATTTTACGTTTTTGTAGGGCCCACGAGGTTTCCGATATTTTGACCAATTATGGAAATTTCGGAAAATGAAATATTATGGACCAATGGGAGGGCGACACGTGTCACCCTCCACATGTTTGTAGGATGAATAAAAGAATTGACCAAGTCAAAGGTTCAAGTGGGAGCTTGATATAATTGACTCAATCCTAGCCATCCATTTGTTTTAATCTTGGCCCTTGATTGTAGTATATATCTTTTACTAGTGCAAGACAATTCTACACTTAGAGAAATTTCAAGAAACCTGAGCTAGTGTTCATGTAGCTCTCGGCATTGAGCTCCTTCCACACAAAAAAATTTGCAATCTTGTTTCATAATTCACCATACTTTAACCCAAGGTTCCTAGAGGTATTGTAAGGTTATCCCAATACAAAAATCCCGGAAAAACTACGTTTTTACGTTAGTCGCAAGGTAAAAACCTAAGGTGTTCTTCAACTTTGAAGTTGGAAATTGAAGGGAAGTTGTTTATGAACTTCTAAGAGCTTCAAATAGCGGATTGGAACGTCAAAAAGAGGAGTTAAAGTTGCTAAGGATCGACTATAGGTTTTGGATTGTATTGGGCTTAAAGAGGTAAAAAAAATCTCCCTCTTGCTATTGTAATTTAAGATTTCATGTTGTAGTAGTTGATAAATGAGCATGTGGTATATATATTGAATTTTGAAAAGATTTGGGTCACGTCGACATGTTGAAAACCGAAATTGGGCATGTTAGCCATTAATGTTGTAATCAATTTGGTCGATAGTTACAATCGTCGCATGTTAAGGAAGAAAGGATTTATAGTTGTTGTAATTTTTATTATGTATATAACATGTTGGAATAACAACTTGGATTTAAAAGAAAATTGAAAGAGAATTGTTATTGTTATGATACATTGTAGCCGAATATGGCTTTGGATTATTGGACAGTTGTATATTAAATTGTGGGACAGAATTTTACACGTCTTGTTAAGGCATGTAATCCCCTTTGGTTAGCTGAATTGGTGAGCCTTAAATGTGGCATGTTGGTTATTAATTTTGGGCCTTGAAAAAGGTGGAAAAGTACGTAGAAACAAAGGAAGTGATGCCCGATTTTTCATAGAATTTGAGGGCAGTTATTTGGTATAAGTCTTACAATAGTAAGTATGATATTGATAGAAGTACTATGGCCATTTTAGGTTGAAGTACTACGTGTAGCAGAGTCTACTTGACTTAAGGAATAACCGATGAAGTTGAAGTTCTTTGGAGCATTTTGCTACTTGTCGTATTGGTTAGTCGTCACGAGGTATGTGAACTTCTTCTTTCTATAGACATGAGTATTCTTATGGTATACTTGTCTTGTTATTAGGAGTATACATTACTTGATATTGAAGTATACTTGCCTTGTTGTTAGGAGTATACTTGCCTTGATATTTGAAGAATACTTGTCTTGTTGTTAGGAGTATACATGACTTGTTCTTGAGTATACTTTCCTTGTCATAGGAAGTATTCCCGTTATTGATTTTATGCTAAAGGCATGTCTAGAATATTCCTAAGTTCTTACCAAATCTTATGGGGGACATTGGTAAGAGTCGTTAGGAAGTATTGGAGTCTAGTTGACCTTGCTAACTTACTTCACTAAGGAAAAAAAAGGATCGAACAAGCCATTGCAGCGTTAATGAAAATGTATCGGTAATCAATTACATTGAAATGAGTAGAATCTTTCATCTGCATAGAAACTAAGATGATACAAAATTTTATTACATTTTCTAGATCATGGCTCAATGGAAAAGATCGTTATAAACGAGTATAACCTATTCACGACTCATAAAAGTAAGTGAATTGATTTTAAAGAATTTATGTTATGAAGTTTTAAGACTATGAACCTTGATTTCCTAAAAGGTTATGAGACTTTATTTTTCAAGTTATGGGACATGATTCTTAAAGGAAGAAATGACTTGATTTAATTGAAGTAAGTGAATTGATTTTAAAGAATTTATGTTATGAAGTTTTAAGACCTTGAACCTTGATTTCCTAAACGGTTATGAGACTTTATTTTTCAAGTTATGGGGCTTGATTTTTAAAGGAAGGAATGACTTGATTTAAAAAGTATGGCTTCTCGATTTATTTCAAGAGTTAAGAAGAATGATTTCAAAAGAGTATGTAACTTGAGTCTTAAAAGTATACGTTTGTTGATTTAAGGAAAAGGAGTTGCATGATTCTTTTTAAGTATGTATGTACGTAGTACTTTTGGGTTTAGCTTCCCCAATGTGATAAGAAATAAAAGTGCCTTAAGTTCTCTAAAATGAAAGGTTGTTATAATAACTTTATGGGAAGTTGTTATAACGACTTAAGAAGAAGTGAAAAGGCGGTTTAAAATGTTATGTTATGAGACACACCGAGTCTACACATAGGACGGATTATGTTATGAGATTATGATAGCCGGTTGTGCTTATGTTATGAGATTATGATAGTCGGTTGTGCTTATGCTATGTGATTATGATAGCCGATTGTACTTATGTTACGTGATTATGTTAGCCGGTTGTGTCTGTGATATATTATTCATTGCGGGGTCATTCCCCGGGCTTGTTGTATTTGCATATTCCGTGGATTTGCTCCCCACGATACGAGGAATACCTCATGCGAGTCTGTAGGGCTCAAGCGGGTGAAATAGTCCCATGCGGGGCGACCCATCTATGCGGCGAGAGATTACCTCACGCGGGACCACGCGGCTACGCGCGGATACACTATGCGAGAGATTACTTACGCGTGTTATACCAGATTTCAGTATGTATGTGAGGACGACGCATAAAGTTCAAGCCTTAAGTAGGCTTAAGGGACGAAATTGTGCACAACTAGCGAAGAAGATTGTTTTTCCGACGAAAAATTTTCCGAACCTTGTAAGGGAATTTTGCGTGTTCAATAATTTAATTTTTGCGGATTTTTCCGATAGATGAAATATTTTGGACCAACGAGAGGGCGACAAGTGTCACCCTCAAGTGGGCGGTAAAGTGGACGAAGAGGGTGCACATTTTGTTTCATTTTTAAGGCCTTGAACATTGGTCAAGGTTAGGTAGGATATTTTGTGATATTTATGGAGTAGATGGATAAGGTTACACTTGCCCAAATCCCCACCATCCACTTGCTTTGATCTTGGCCTTTGAAGGGCCTATAAATACCCCCCCTTAGTCAAGACTTCTTCATCCACAAAATAATTTCTAAGTCTTAAAATCCTTCCCTCCTCTTGAAGCTCTCGTCCAAACCACCCTCCCCTCATGAGCCCTCACCAAACCCCACCTAGAAGTCTCTCGTCAAAATACCCCCCCCCCCCTTGGTAGAGAAATACTCCCCCAAGTATTGTTATCATTCCAAAATACCTTAGTCAAATACCTTGTAGTATTCCAAGGTTACCTCTATACTAAAAAGCCCGGAAATGCTACCTTATATCCCTTAGTCACAAAACGAAACCCTAGGAAAATCTTCATTGTTGGTTGAAGTATTAAGTAGAAGTTGTATAGAACTTCTAAGGGTTTCTTGGAGCGAATTTGAGCGAGCAGAATAGGAGCTAAACCTTGCTCAGGATCGACTTTAATCTTGGATAATTTTGGGCTCATCGAGGTAAATATCTTTGTCCTTCTATTGTAATTGGAGATTACATATAGTAGTTTATAAATGAGTATAAGATATAGAAGGATGGTATAAAAGAAGAGGATTGAACTGTAATTACGTAGGATCAGACATGAGACTTGTGTAGTTTGTGCAGTGGAAGTCACGCCCGATTTTCCAGAGCAATAAGCACCTTCGCAGAATATTCTACGAGTAGTCTAGACGTTGATAGACGTATTTGACTATTATAGGTTGATACTCGCGCGACATATTCGACTTGGCGTGGATTTCGTAGGAGGTATGTGATTCTTCCTATCCTCTTGAGCATGATATTTTAAAAGAATATATATATAGTACGGTAGACGTACGTGTGTTAACTGAACGTGGTTTTACTTCAATGTCTTTTGACTTAAGTTTTAAATAATAAGAATCTTGAAGTAATTCAAAAGAATTAAGAATCGTTTTTTGAAAGAAGAGTAATACTTGGTTTTAAAAGCTTAAGAGTTATACTAGCTTTATGGGAAGTTAGGTATAACGACTTAAGAGAGATAAAAAGAACGGTTTACTTAATTGTTTATGAAAGCCTTGTATTGATTTTGGAAATGAGAATAAGTATCGAAAAACCACTGCAGCGCTAATAAAGGAAAATGTATTGACTAATTAAGTATTATTAAAACCAGTAGAAACCTCCATCTGCATAGAAGCTAAGATAAGACAAAATTGTATTACATTTCCTAGATCATGGCTGCTTTAATAAGATCATTAATAAACAAGTTTGATTTTCTTAAAATCTCAAAGTAAGGACTTGATTTATTAAAGACAAGGACTTGAAAATTTGAAGTGTTTTCGTTTAAAAAAGGAAGGCATGCTTTTGTCTTAAGTTGGTTCAAAAAGAAGGTAGGGAAAATTGTTTTGGTTTACTTAAAAAGATAGTCACTCTATTTTAATACTACGAGTATCGTGTGACTCTTAGAAACGGATCTTTTTAAAGAGTTAATGTATGAAGTACTTTGGGGATAAAAACCCGAACTTGTTGACATAAAATAGAAAGTACCTTGTGTGAATAACTTGACCATGTTGGTTTGTGATAGTCTTGTAATACTTTCTTGTTGGTTTGATAAGTAAACATGTTAGGGTGCTACGTGTGTTAGTGTCTTGTGATGTTTGTGTAAAGGGGTTTCCCTTGATTGTGCTTATGTTGTTTAACGATAAGCCGTTATGTTAGTATTGTACCACTCACCTCTTGACATGATATACCGGGGTTAAGCCGCCCGATGTGAGGATGCCTCACGCGGTCCGAGGACCTATGCGGAGCTACGAGAGTTCCGAGTTAGTGCGGGTAATTACCTCACGCGGTCTATGTGCCACGCGGACTACGAGTCCGGGAGGATGCCGCGGGTTAGCTGCCCCCGATGCGAGGAATACCTCATGCGGGCCTATGTGTGGCCTATGCGGAGCTGCAGTAAGTTCCAGGATTAGACGTGCACATTGATACTGAGGGCGAGTGGCCAGCTTCGATCATGTGGCGGTCTAGAAAGACCTCGTGATGCAGTTTGATAGCATTGTTGGTACGGTGGGTTCTAGTAGCCTGGCCATGCCTTCATACTTACCCCAGACGGTTTTATTATGACACAGCGGACTCGTGTTCATGTGTATTCCTCGGGTGTTTTTATATCATGGATCACGCGGTGAGGAAGGAATTCCACGCATGATTGATATTGTGGGCATGAGACCCATAGTTATATTTGAGTGATGACTTTGGGCGTGAGTCCCCGACTTGACATGATCTACATATAGTGTATCATAAATTGGTTATCATATATGTCTTCTGCTTTATATAGACTATTATGATTTCATTTACTGATTTTCGTTTCACATACTTGGTACTGTTAGATCGACTCCTTCGGGCCGCTCATTCCGCAGTAGGTACACGATTGTTGATCCTCGCTCATAGGGTCACGTCATTGCTTTGGGAAGCTCCGTGTCTCGGAGGCTTATCTTTGGTATAGTCCCGTCGTTGTAGGTACTTACATTCGTGGTATGGCGGGTCATTATACCGTAGATTTCGAGTATATGCAGGCGTGCACGATAAAAGTTTAAGCCTTAAGTAGGCAAGGGTCGAAATTTTGTGCACAACCCCCGAAAAAATCGTTTTCCGACGAAACGTTTTCCAAACTTTGCGAAGGGAAAAATACGGCTATGTCATTTATTATTTTTGCGGATTTTTCCGAGAGATGAAATATTTTGGACCAACGAGAGGGCGACACTTGTCACCCTCAAGTTGGCGGATTTGTGGGCTTCATTTGGACGATTTCAATGTCTTGAAGTAGGTAGGATATTTGTGATATTTTGTGTGGTAGATGGATAAGGTACACTTGCCCAAATCTCCACCCTTCACTTGTCCACCACTTGTCTTGATCTTGGCCATTGATTGGCCTATAAATACCCCCCTTTGTTGAAGACTTCTTCATCCACAAAAATTTCTAAGTCTTGAAAACCCTTCCCCCCTTTGGAGAGGTTCTCGTCCAAGCCTCCCCATCCCCCCTTTGAGAAAGCCTTTTGGCCGAGAGGTACGCCCCCCCCCCCCTTCCTAGTAGTGCTAGCCGAGGGTACCCCCCCTACCTTGAGAGTTGTTCTCGTAGATACACCCCCCCCCTTGGTAGAAAAGTATTCTCCAAGTATTACATTATTCCAAAATACCTTGGCCCAAATACCTTGTAGTATTCCAAGGTTACCCTATACTAAAAGCCCGTAAATACTATTATACTTCCCTTCACCACAAAACGAAACCCTAAGGAAAATCTTCATAGCGGTTGAAGTATTAAGAAGAGTTAGTAGAACTTTTAAGGGTTGTTTGGAGCGGTTGGAGCACCTGCAGTAGAGCTAAACGTTGCTCAGGATCGACATTAGAACTTGGATAATTTTGGGCTTATCGAGGTAAATACTCTTGACCTTATATTGTAATTGGAAATTACATACTGTAGCGGGTTGGAGCACCCAGAGTAGGAGCTAAACGTTGAAGTATTAGAAGAGTAATGCTTGGTTTTAAAAGCTTAAGAGTTATACTAGCTTTATGGGAAGTTAGGTATAACGACTTAAGAGAGATAAAAAGAATGGTTTATTGATTTTAGAAGTTAAGAGACTTGATCTTAAAAGATAAGAGACTTGACTTAATTAAATTAATATGAATTTTGTTAAAAAGTGTGAAACCTCATTCGTGAGAAATGAGTACTTGGTTTTTAAAAGGAATAATGTTTTACTGATTCCGGAAATCAGAATAAGTATCGAACGAACAACTGCAGCGTTAATAAATGGAAATGTATTGACTAATTAAGTATTATTAAAACCAGTAGAAACCTCCATCTGCATAGAAGCTAAGATGAGACAAAATGATATTACATTTCCTAGATCATGGCTGCTTTAATAAGTTTGTTATGAACAAGAATAACCTACTCACACATAAGGCATATGTTTCTCAATGGTTTTGAAAGAGAATTATATTATTAAGTGATTAAGACTATGAACTACGAAACCTTTCGAAAATGAGAAACTTGAGCATTTGAAATTAGGCAAACTTGAACGTTTGGAAAATAATGTTGTTACTTGATTTTACAAAAGGAAGTGTTTTGGTTTACTTAAAAAGATAGTCACTCTATTTTTATACTACGGGTATTGTGTGACTTTTGTGAAAGAAGCGGATCTTTTAAAGAGTTAATGTATGAAGTACTTTGGGGATAAAACCCCGAACTTGTTAAAATAAAGTAGAAAGTACCTTGTGTGAATAACTTGATTGTGTTGATTTGTGATAGCCTTGTAATACTTTCTTGTTGATTTGATAAAGTAAACATGTTAGGATGCTACGTGTGTTAGTATCTTGTGATGTTTGTGTAAAGGGTTTCTTTGTTGTGCTTATGTTGTTTAACGATAAGTGTTATGTTAGTATTATATCACTCACCTCTTGACATGATACCGGGGTTAAGTCGCCCGACGCGGGTAGACTCGTGATGCAGGACCATGATTCGAGAATACCTCACGCGGTCCCGGGACCTATGCGAGCTACGAGAGTTCCGTGTTAGTGTGCGGGTTATACCACGCGGTCTATGTGGCCACGCGATCGCGAGTCCAGGACGTTGTCGGGAGTAGCTACCGATGCGGGAATACCTCACGCGCCTATGCGAGTGGCCTACGCGAGTCGCGGAAGTTCCAGGACTAGACGCGACATTAGATATCGCGCGAGTGGCGGCCGATCATGTGGCGGTCTAGACAGATCTCATGATACGATTTATGACCTTGTTGGTACTGTGGGTTTTAGTAGTCGGCCAGCCTTCGCATTTACCGTGCCAGACGTTTGATTATGACACGTGGGACCGTGTTCATGTGTATTCCTTGGTGCTTTTATATCATAGATCGCTTCGGCAGTGAGGAAGGTATTCCACGCATGATTGATGTTGTGGGCGTGAGACCCATAGTTATATTTGAGTGATGACTTTGAGGCGTGAGTCCTCGACTTGACATGATCGCTTATTGTGAATCGTAGTTTGGTTATCATATATGTCTCCCGCTTATATAGACTACTATGATTTCATTTACGATTTTCGTTCACATACTGTACTGTTATCGACCTCCTTCGGGGCCGCTCATGCCGCAGTAAGTACACCGCCGTCGATCCTCGCTCTTAGGATCACGTCAGTTTTGGGAAGCTCCGTTTCTCGGAGGCTTATCGCGTATACTCACCGTCGTTGTACTTACATTCAGGGTATGGCGGGCCCCGTCCCGCCATTGTTGTTATATCATTCTTAGAGGTGCGTAGTACCGCTGAGGGCGAGTTTGTAAAGGGATGTAATCGCTCGGATTTAAGTTATATATATATATATGCCGAAAGGCAACTTTTCTGGAAAAACTGCTTTCACTTCATTTATGTCATGTCTTGTTTTATATTCCGTGATTACTCGATGTATGTCTACTGGGTGCCCGGTAAGGCACGACCACTGGCTCGGTTCGGTCGTGACAAAAGTGGTATCGAGCGCTTAATCTCGGAAAGTGTCTACGCACCGTATCTAGTAGTCTTGATTATCGTTGTTGTGCACCACACCAATAATCGTGAGGCTATAGGATATTTAGGATTGGTTTCCATCCTTCTCACTCCGAGATCGTGCCTTAGAGCCGTGTTATAAGTTGGACCTCTAACGATTTCTTTCCCTTACCGCTATGCCTCCGTAAGGCAACCCGCCCGTATGGCAAGGCGTATGAGTCGCGAGCAGAGCACGGAGGGTTACTAGTGGCACAGCCCAATCATCACCGTGGTGCTTCATTCGGGAGTTCTCGGCGTCGCCACCCGCAGAGTTTAGCACAATGCGATTAGCCTCTCGCGCCATGATATATGAGCCTTCGCCCACGGCCGGAACAAAGAATATGGATTACAAAGGAATGGACTCACATTAGCTAGGATTTTAGCAACCAGAGAATATAGAGTGCACCGATATATCACGGGTCTTGATGACTATCTAAAGAAAGGTTGTGCAAGAGTAGCTCTTCAGTCAGGCATGGATATTGTCCGCGTACAGGCTTATGCGCAGCAGGCCGAGAGACGTAGAGATCGACAGATAAATCAAGGACAGCAGAAGAGGGCCCGATCGGCAGGATCCTTTGGTAACTTTCGAGGCGAATCGCCTCACCAGCAGACTAGATATGCGCCTCCGCCAGTGCAGAGTGGTCCTCCACAGGGTTCAGGACGTTCGGAGTATGCCGGAGTTGGTCAGAGCTCCAGGGCTTGTGGTTCACAGCTATACGTAGGAGGACTCACCGCGATCGGGCTTGGATTCGTGGTCCGGAGAGGAAGGGGTGCTAGCCAGAGGAGGCCACCCTCACCTCGGTGTGACCGTTGTGATAGATGTCATTGTGGGGAGTGTCGTGCTTCTACGACAGCTTGTTATGCTTGCGGCCAGCAGGGTCATTTTGCGAAAAATTATCCGACCAGAGGTGGCGCGGATGTAGAGACTCAGCCTTCGGGATCAGTGGCTAGTTCATCATCTTCCCTAGCTATGCGCCCAACAGGGCAGGATTGATTAGAACGACAAAGGGAAGTGAAGCAGTAGATGCAGGTATATCCTTAACCCTCTAGAGATTTGTATGTGTGATAAGATGAGTATATCACAAGTGTTGTGTTCAGATAGCATTATGATAAAAATTGTGATTTGAAACATGATTAGTTAGAAGGGTAAGTTTGGGGATAAGGGAAAGTGTGAGCCTTAGAGTTTTATACGTGGAGACCTTAGAGGCGAGGCCATATCGAGTAAAAGATTTATGTTTTTACGTTTAACCCTTATCGGAGTGCATAGTACACCTGAGATATGTTTGTGTGATAAGCCCCTGAGTGGTATGAAATGAAAGAGGGTAGTTGAGCTAAGAAGACCACTAGGTTTTCGTAACTTGATTAGTGAGATTGTTCCGGATCGGGGGAAACAAGAGTTTCGCGCGATAGCGGGTCGGGTTGAGGACCGATCGCGGGTCAACCCGCGGCCTGTAATAGGGTGGGGTCAGTTCGAGGTGGTCCCGCCAGGTGGTGGGGTCACGAGGGTGTTAGGCCCAAGTTTAGTTAACCAGCGTACGAGTTCGTGGATGCATTCGACCAGTAGTCGGGCCGATGAGGTCAGCCCATCTTGTCTTTTAGTCAAGACCGTTTACTCGGCAGAGGGCTATGCGAGATGTTATATCAGGAAGGTTGTAAGGCTGCACGAGGTGCATACTTTCACCCTATGACAGGCAGTGGAGCCCAGGTTACGGCTATTTCTTTTCTGGAGGTTTTACCAGGCAGGGTTAGGAACTCAGGTGAGTCTCTCAGACGCATTCGCCCGGGCCGGTGTTTGATCTCGGGGTAGCCGAGGATTTTCGCCTCCTGTTGAGGGAGTGTTTTTAGCCACCATTTCAGTGTTCGGATATTGCCTTATGAAGCCTTGTAGGGGCGGAAGTGTAAGTTGTCGGTCGATTGGTTCGATGTTGGCAAGGTTCAGATAGTTGGTTCATACTTGTTTCGGCAGGATGTGGATAGGGTGAAGCTTATCCAGAAGAAGTTATCGCACCGAGTCAGCGAAGTCGATGGATAATCGGCGACGACGCTTGGAGTTCAGGTTGACGGTGGGTTTTCTTGAAGGTACCACCCCGGAAAGGGTGTGACGAGTTTTGGAAAACAGAGGAAACTTAGCCCGAGGTACTTTTGGGCATTTTCAGATTGTTTGTAGAATAGGCCAGGTTGCCTATAGTTAGCATTGTCGTCCGACGTAGGAGGCAGTATGTCCGGTCTTTCGTGTTGCTATGTTCGGAAGAGTATCGGAGATCCATCCAGAGTATTCCCAGTTAATGATGATCAAGTTGGAGGTAGTAACCCAGAGATTTTGGAAACAGAAGCAGTAACAGAAATGTGGTAAGTTATGAGAAAGGGTTCAAATGTACGAGAAGGGTACGACGAGTAAGCGAGCAGCGTGTTACGAGCATAGATGTGATCATTTCTTTTGTAAAGTAAAGGTGCGAAGGGAGTATATTTTAGACCTCGAGTGGGAGCTTTTGTAGTGATGGAGGTGATTCCTCGTGGACTTGGATGTAAGTATTTGCGCGTGTTGTATTGTGGCCAGGTGTGGCATGATTGTTTTCGTAAGTATAGCAGTGAAGACTATACTGGCGCATGTTTGTTTTGAGACTTAGAAGGAATATTCGGGACGAATGTTTCTAAGGAGGAGAGAATGTTATACCCCATATTTCCTGAGTATGTACGTGAGGGCGTACGTATAAAAGTTTAAGCCTTAAGTAGGCAAGGGTCGAAATTTTGTGCACAACCCCCGAAAAGAATCGTTTTCCGACAAACGCTTTTCCAAACTTTCATGGGCGGAAAATACGGCTATGTCATTTATTATTTTTGCGGATTTTTTCGAGAGATGAAATATTTTGGACCAACGAGAGGGCGACACTTGTCACCCTCAAGTTGGTGTATTTGTGGGCTTCATTTGGACGATTTCAATGTCTTGGAGTAGGTAGGATATTTGTGATATTTTGTGTGGTAGATGGATAAGGTACACTTGCCCAAATCTCCACCCTACACTTGCCCACCACTTGTCTTGATCTTGGTCATTGATTGGCCTATAAATACCCCCCTTTGTTGAAGACTTCTTCATCCACAAAAATTTCTAAGTCTTGAAAACCCTTCCCCCCTTTGGAGAGGTTCTCGTCCAAGCCTCCCCATCCCCCCTTTGAGAAAGCCTTTTGGCCGAGAGGTACCCCCCCTTCCTAGTAGTGCTAGCCGAGGGTACCCCCCCCTACCTTGAGAGTTGTTCTCGTAAATACACCCCCCCCCCCTTGGTAGAAAAGTATTCTCCAAGTATTGTTACTATTCCAAAATACCTTGGCCCAAATACCTTGTAGTATTCCAAGGTTACCCCTATACTAAAAGCCCAGAAATACTATTATACTTCCCTTCAGTCACAAAACGAAACCCTAAGGAAAATCTTCATAGCCGGTTGAAGTATTAAGAAGAAGTTGCGTAGAACTTTTAAGGGTTGTTTGGAGCGGGTTGGAGCACCCAGAGTAGGAGCTAAACGTTGCTCAGGATCGACATTAGAACTTGGATAATTTTGGGCTTATCGAGGTAAATACTCTTGACCTTATATTGTAATTGGAAATTACATACTGTAGTTGTATAGAAATGAATATAAGATTCATAGAAGAGAATTGAACTGTAATAGGAGGATATTACAGAAAAGAGTTTAAACTGTACTTACATAGGACTGTATTTACAGTAGACTTGTGTAGCTTAACGGGTAGGGAAGTGCTGCCCGATTTTCCGTAGAATAGAGAACCTACTGCTTAGAATGTTCTACAGAGAAGTCTAGACATTGATAGACTTGTATAACCGTTATAGGTTGAAGTACTGCGAGTAGCGTGTTCTACTTGAAAGGTGGACAAGGCTAGCCGGGTTATAGCGGTGGAGCGTTTTGCTAATAGTCGATAATCGTCGCGAGGTATGTGATTCTTCCTATCCTCTTGAGCATGATATTTTAAAAGAATATATATAGTACGGTAGACGTACGTGTGTTAACTGAACGTGGTTTTACCGCGATGTCTTTTGACTTGAGTCTAATAATAAGAATTTTGAAGTATTTCAAAAGAATTAAGAAACCTTTTTGAAAGAAGAGTAATGCTTGGTTTTAAAAGCTTAAGAGTTATACTAGCTTTATGGGAAGTTAGGTATAACGACTTAAGAGAGATAAAAAGAATGGTTTATTGATTTTAGAAGTTAAGAGACTTGATCTTAAAAGATAAGAGACTTGACTTAATTAAATTAATATGAATTTTGTTAAAAAGTGTGAAACCTCATTCGTGAGAAATGAGTACTTGGTTTTTAAAAGGAATAATGTTTTACTGATTCCGGAAATCAGAATAAGTATCGAACGAACCACTGCAGCGTTAATAAAGGGAAATGTATTGACTAATTAAGTATTATTAAAACCAGTAGAAACCTCCATCTGCATAGAAGCTAAGATGAGACAAAATGATATTACATATCCTAGATCATGGCTGCTTTAATAAGTTTGTTATGAACAAGAATAACCTACTCACACATAAGGCATATGTTTCTCAATGGTTTTGAAAGAGAATTATATTATTAAGTGATTAAGACTATGAACTACGAAACCTTTCGAAAATGAGAAACTTGAGCATTTGAAATTAGGCAAACTTGAACGTTTGGAAAATAATGTTGTTACTTGATTTTACAAAAGGAAGTGTTTTGGTTTACTTAAAAAGATAGTCACTCTATTTTTATACTACGGGTATTGTGTGACTTTTGTGAAAGAAGCGGATCTTTTAAAGAGTTAATGTATGAAGTACTTTGGGGATAAAAACCTGAACTTGTTAAAATAAAGTAGAAAGTACCTTGTGTGAATAACTTGATTGTGTTGATTTGTGATAGCCTTGTAATACTTTCTTGTTGATTTGATAAAGTAAACATGTTAGGATGCTACGTGTGTTAGTATCTTGTGATGTTTGTGTAAAGGGGTTTCCTTCAGGCTTATGTTGTTTAACGATAAGCTGCTATGTTAGTATTATATCACTCACCTCTTGACATGATACCGGGGGGTTAAGCTGCCCTCCGATGCGGGGTAGACTCAGGCGGTCTGGGACCATGATTCGAGAATACCTCATGCGGGTCCCGGACCTATGCGAGCTACGAGTTCCGGTGTTAGCGCGGGTTATACCTCACGCGTCTATGTGGCGCTACGCGGATCGCGAGTTCAGACGCGTTCGGGAGTAGCTACCGATGCGGGAATACCTCACGCGCCTATGTGAGTGGCCTATGCGAGTCGCGGAAGTTCCAGGACTAGACGCGCACATTAGATATCATGCGCGAGTGGCCAACTTCGATCATGTGGCGTCTAGACAGATCTCATGATACGCTTTATGACCTTGTTGGTACCGCTGGTTTTAGTAGTCGGCCAGGCCTTCGACTTACCCCGCAGACGGTTTGATTATGACACGCGTGGGACCTGGTGTTCATGTATTCCTTGTGCTTTTATATCATGATCGCCTACAGGCGGTGAAGGTATTCCACGGACATGATTGATGTTGTGGGCGTGAGACCCATAGTTATATTTGAGTGACGGCTTTGAGCGTGAGTCCCCGACTTGACACGATCGCTATCAGGAATCGTAGTTTGGTTATCATATATGTCTCCGCTTTATATAGACTACTATGATTTCATTTACGATTTTCGGGCCACATACTTGGTACCCAGATCGACTCCTTCGGGGCCGCGTTCATGCCGCAGTAAGTACACGATCGTCGATCCTCGCTCTTAGTATCACAGCATCGCTTGGGAAGCTCCGCTTTCCGCAGGCTTATCAGTGGTATAGTCCCCTGTCGTTGTAGGTACTTACATTAAGGGGTATGGCGGGGCCCTGTCCCGCCATTGTTGTTATATCATTCTTAGAGGTCTGTAGTACTGTTGAGGGCAGAGTTTGTAAAAGGGATATAACTGTTCGGATTTAAGTTATATATATATATATGCCGAAAGGCAACTTTTCTCGGAAAAACTGTTTCTCATTTCATTTATGTCATGTCTTGTTTTATATTCCGCTGATTACTCTGATGTATGTCTACTTGGGTGACCGGGGTAAGGCACCAGTCACGGGCCCGGATTCTACTAGACGTTGATAGACGTATTTAACTATTATAGGTTGATACTCTGCGCGCGACATATTCGACTTGGCAGGTGGATTTCGCCGAGGAGGTATGTGATTCTTCCTATCCTCTTGAGCATGATATTTTAAAAGAATATATATATATAGTACGGTAGACGTACGTGTGTTAACTGAACGTGGTTTTACTTCAATGTCTTTTGACTTAAGTTTTAAATAATAAGAATCTTGAAGTAATTCAAAAGAATTAAGAATCGTTTTTTGAAAGAAGAGTAATACTTGGTTTTAAAAGCTTAAGAGTTATACTAGCTTTATGGGAAGTTAGGTATAACGACTTAAGAGAGATAAAAAGAATGGTTTACTTAATTGTTTATGAAAGCCTTGTATTGATTTTGGAAATGAGAATAAGTATCGAACAAACCACTGCAGCGCTAATAATGGAAAATGTATTGACTAATTAAGTATAATTAAAACCAGTAGAAACCTCCATCTGCATAGAAGCTAAGATAAGATAAAATTGTATTACATTTCCTAGATCATGGCTGCTTTAATAAGATCATTAATAAACAAGTTTGATTTTCTTAAAATCTCAAATTAATGACTTGATTTATAAAAGACAAGGACTTGAAAATTTGAAGTGTTTTCGTTTAAAAAAGGAAGGCATGCTTTTGTCTTAAGTTGGTTCAAAAAGAAGGTAGGGAAAATTGTTTTGGTTTACTTAAAAAAATAGTCACTCTATTTTAATACTACGAGTATCGTGTGACTCTTAGAAACGGATCTTTTTAAAGATTTAATGTATGAAGTACTTTGGGGATAAAACCCGAACTTGTTGACATAAAATAGAAAGTACTTTGTGTGAATAACTTGACCATGTTGGTTTGTGATAGTCTTGTAATACTTTCTTGTTGGTTTGATAAGTAAACATGTTAGGATGCTACGTGTGTTAGTGTCTTGTGATGTTTGCGTAAAGGGGTTTCCCTTGATTGTGCTTATGTTGTTTAACGATAAGCCGTTATGTTAGTATTGTACCACTCACCTCTTGACATGATATACCGGGGGTTAAGCCGCTCGACGCGAGGATGCCTCACGCGGGTCCAGGGGACCTGCGCGAGCTACGAGAGTTCCGTGTTAGTGCGGGTAATTACCTCACGCGTCTATGTGGCTACGCGACCACGAGAGTCCGTGATGATGCCGCGGTTAGCCGCCCCGATGCGAATACCTCACGCGGCCTATGTGGCCTATGCGAGTCGCGGTAAGTTCCAGGATTAGACGCGCACATCGATACCGAGGGCGAGTGGCGGCCACCGATCATGTGGCGGTCTAGAAAGACCTCGTGATGCGCTTTGATAGCATTGTTGGTACGGTGGGTTCTAGTAGTCGCCATGCCTTCATACTTACCCCGACGGTTTTATTATGACATCGCGGGACTCGTGTTCATGTGTATTCCTGGGTGTTTTTATATCATGGATCGCCGTGCTGAGGAAGGAATTCCACGCATGATTGATATTGGGCATGAGACCCATAGTTATATTTGAGTGATGACTTTGGCGGCGAGTCCCCGACTTGACATGATCGCTATATATGGTGTATCATAAATTGGTTATCATATATGTCTTCTATTTTATATAGACTATTATGATTTCATTTACGATTTTCGCCACATACTTGGTACTTGCCAGATCGACCTCCTTCTGGGCCGCGTCATTCCGCAGGTAGAGGTACACCGCTTGTTGATCCTCGCTCATAGTGGTCACGCCAGCGTTTTGGGAAGCTCCGTGTCTCCGAGGCTTATCTTTCGTATAGTCCTGTCGTTGTAGTACTTACATTCAGGTATGGCGGCCCCGTCCCGCCATTGTT
Source organism: Przewalskia tangutica (assembly GCA_029844215.1). Classification (NCBI taxonomy): domain Eukaryota; kingdom Viridiplantae; phylum Streptophyta; class Magnoliopsida; order Solanales; family Solanaceae; genus Przewalskia; species Przewalskia tangutica. The sequence goes on from CM056729.1 coordinate 97,830,925, forward strand.
GTTATAACATTCTTAGAGGTCCAGAGTAATCGCCAGGGCAAGGTTTGTAAAAGGGATGTAACTGTTCAAGTCTTTATATATATATATGCCGAAAGGCAACTTTTCTCAGATAAACTGTTTCTCACTTCATATTGTTTCATGTCTTGTTTTATATTCCGGTTACTCGATGATGTCTACTGGGTGCCCGTAGGCACGACCACGCCCGGTTCGGGTCGTGACAATACGGGTCCATACGGCCTATGCGGGTGAAATAGTCCAAGGAGTAGGATTGCATAATGATACTACGGGCGGATGGCCCTAGGTTAATCATAAGCTTCCTGTTTTGAAACTGGCAAAGTTTATTCTTGTTCACTCTCTTTGTTAAAAAGGCACAATGTACTGGTAGGGTACATTATACTTGTTACATGCTGACGGTGATGTTGTATTCCACGAGCATGCTTTTGTGATATTATATGTTGAGGGCAAGTGTCCCAAATTTTTGACATGGCTTTCATATGTGAGAGTGGTACGGTGTTACAGTAGTACAGTGATACAAGGTACAGTTGGCTCTGATTGTTTTATGACACGGTAGGATCTGGTATTTGCTTTTCATACTTGCCCCTGTCATTCTTGTTTACAGTTATGATCTTGCTATCGCATTTCTTGTTTACATACTTGGTACCTTGTCATCGACTTTCTGGGGATGCGTTCATGTCCGCAGGTCTAGGTACACAGTTGTGGATCTGTGAGCTTAGGATCCTTGTTCAACATTTTGGGATAGCTCTAATGTTCGAGTCGGGTTCATCACGACCCAACCTGCCCGTGATCGTGCCTTACCCGGCACCCTAGTGATACAACATCGAGAAAATCAGCGGAATATAAAAACATACACATGAAACAAGATATACAATAATGAAATAAGAAAACAGGCTAACCAAAACGGTTACCTTTCTGAATATATAAATAAACTTGAACCCGAACAGTTACATCCCTTAGACAAACTCGCCACAACAAGATTACTGCACTTACGAATGTTATAACAACAACGACGGACAGTGGTTCGCCATACCCCGAATGTAAGTACCTACAACAACAGGGACTATACCAAAGATAAGCCTCCGAGAAACGGAGCTTCCCAAAAACGCCGAACTGTGATCCTATGAGCGAGGATCGACGATCGTGTACTTACACGCGGCATGAACGCACTTCGAAGGAGGTCGATAACAGTACCAAGTATGTGAAATCAGAAAGTATCAAATCAAATCATAACATTTTAAAACCAATTACAAATACGCATTTAACAACCAATTTAATCGCACATAGTGCCACAAAGATAAACAAGAGCAAAATAGATATAACGAATCGGTCTTTTCTAGGCCGCTAATGATCAAGCAAGGTCAATCGCCCATAGTATCATTATGCGTGCCTAATCTCGAACTCCCGCACCGCATAGGTCACATGCACCCGCATGAGGTATTCTCGCATCGGGGCAGCTAACCCGCGCAGATCCTCCCGACTCCCGCACCGCATAGTCACACAAACCGCATGAGGTATTCTCGAATCATAGTCACATGCATCGCATGAGGTATACCTCGTGACGTAACACACCCGAGTGATCATCCCGAACTCCCGCAGCCCGCATAGTCACATTGCATCGCATGAGGTATTCCTCGAATCATAGTCACACGCATCGCATGAGGTATTCCTCGCATCGGCGGTGGCAAGTCCTCGCATCATAACAAGTCGCGGGTATGTGATATAATAACAAGATAACGGGCTTAACGCTTAACAACGTAAGCACAACAAGAATAACCCCTTACACAACATCACAAGACACTAACACACGTAGCATCATAACATGTTTACTTATCAAACCATCTTACTACACTTTCCGTAAATCAATACAAGACTTTCATAAACAAATAAGTAAACTCCTTCTATCTTCCTTAAGTCGTTATACCTAACTTCTCATAAAGCTAGTATAACACTTAAGCTTTTAAAACCAAGTATTTCTTTTCTTTCAAAAATGCTTCATAACTCTTTTGAAATACTTCAAGATTCTTATTTTTTTAAAACTCAAGTCAAAAGAGATCAAAGTAAAACCAAAACAATTTCCATACCTTCTTTTTAAACCAGCCTTAAGACAAAAGCATGCCTTCTTTTTTAAAACCAAGGCACTTTTTCCTTTAAAAGCCAAGTAGCAATATACTTTTTAAACCAAGTGTCTCACTCTTTTAAAAACAAGTAACCTATACCTTTAAATCAAGTTACTTCTCCTTTCCCAAAATCAAGTTGTTTATAAGTCAAGTTATCATTTTAAATCCAATGATAAAACCATTCTTATTTTCGAAATCCAGATAACTTTATTCTTTAAAAGACCACACACCCATTACTCATGAGTGAGGTTTTACAACTTTTAACATAATTCAAGTCCTTAATATTTCATAACAAGTCACTTAACTTTGGAATCAAGTCAAGGACACAAAAGGAAAATCAAATTCCTTTAAACACACGTGCGTCTACCGCACTAAATATATTTCACAAATATCATGCTAGAAAGGATAGGAAGAGGTTCACATACCTCGCGACGATTATCGACAATTAGCAAAACGCTCCAAAGTACTCTAACCTTGCTCGCCTTTTCCTCCCTTCAAGTAGAATACGCTACTCGTAGTATTTCAACCTATAAAGGCCACAAAACGTCTATCAACCTCTAGATCTCTTCGTAGAATAATTCTAGATACAAGATTCCTTATTCTACGGAAAATTCGGCAGCACCTCCCCCCCCCCCCCCGCCACCACATAAATCTCCTCCTCTAACGAGGCCTGCTACCAAACCAACAATCCCAGGGGGGGTTACACGTCTAACCGGACGTGTACAATTCTACTCCACAATAATACTACAAGTCTCATCAGAATACAAATTCTATGTAAATACAGTTCAATTCTTATCCATATTCATTCTACATATAGTATACTCAACTATACATTACTACTGACATGTAATATCCAATTACAATAGGGACAAAGATAAATACCTCGATAAGCCCAAAATTATCCAAGTTTATAAGTCGATCCTGAGCAACGTTTAGCTCCAAATTCTTACGCTCCAACCCGCTCCAAGCAACCCTTAGAAGTTTCCAAACAACTTCTCTTAACACTTCATCTAAGCTATGAAGATTTTTCTAGGGCTTCATTTTGCGACTATAGGAATAAAGTAGTATTTCCGGGCTCTTAATAATTGAAATAACTTTGGAATACTACTAGGAATACTAGGCTAAGGTATTTGGGATAATACAACAATACTTGAAGTATTTTTCTACACAAAGGGGGGGTGTTGGGCGAGAACTACACAAGGAGGGAGGGGGAGGGTGTTTGGACGAGAGCTACTCAAAGGGGGAGGGAGTTTTGAGACTTGGAAAATGTTTAATGGATGAAGAAGTATTGCACTAGAGGGGGGGGGGGGTATTTATATAACAATGAAGGGCCAAGATTCAAGCAAGTGGAGGGTGTAGATTAGGTAGCTTGTTCAAGTGAAGTCTTCCACCAAGTGTCCACCACAACATGGGGACATATGTCCACCACAACATTGGGACATATGTCCACCACAACAATGAGCCATGTGGCCATCCACATGCTCAAGAAAACTGTCACAGCCCGAACCCCGGGCCCGTGACTGGTGCCCTACCTGGGCACCCTTCTACCTTAACAATACAAGTAAGCTGCGGAACTGAAATAACACCTCATTTTTTTTTTAAAACAAACGTACGTGCGAGGGCAAAGCCGACAAGGCTGCCATACATACATAAACAAAAGACACTACACCGTACATGAGTCCAATCCCACATATGAATACAGACCTCTAGTAGTTAAACTGAACTATGACGGGACAAGGCCCCGCCATACCCAAAACTATACAAAGCCTGTACTGAAGGACATAAACCAAAGATAAACTCCGGAATAGAAGGAGCTTATCCAAAACCCTGAGCAGGATCCTACACCTGCCGATCACCGAATCAAGGTACCTAAACTCGCGGCGATGAACGCGGCCGAAGGAGGTCAGTACGAAGAATGTACCAAGTATGTGAACAGTAAGTATTGTAATAAAATCATAGCAGTCTAAATAACACAGGAGACATGTATGATATCCAACCTACAGTACATAACACATAAGCAGTCATATCAAGTCAGGGACGCAGGCCCTCAAAGTCATTACTCAATATAACCGTGGGTCTCACGCCCATAATATCAATCGTGCGTGGAATCCTTCCTCACCGCCATTGGCGATCCATGATGTATTAACACCAATAAGGATACATGAACACCAAGTCCCACCTGTGTCCTCAATACCTCGTGGTCCCATGCCCCGGAATCCCACCTCGTAAAAGCATGACCATAGGGTAGCACAAACAAATCCGGGGACATATATGATAATCAAAATACAACACATTGTGCCTTACTAACAATGAGAGTAAACATTAGTATCCTTACAATATAAACTAGGAAGCTCATGATCAAGCAGGACCATCCGCCCGCAGTATCATTTAGCAATCCTATTCCTGGGACTATTTCACCCGCATAGGTCGCGTGGACCCGCGTGAGGTATTCCTCGTGATAGGTGGACCCGCCGCGTGGGACTATTTCACCCGCATAAGCCCTTTCGGACCCGCATGAGGTATTCCTCGCATAGGACTATTTCACCGCGATAAGCCCTTACGGACTCGCATGAGGTATTACTCGCGTAAGGTGGACCCGCCGCGTGGGACTATTTCACCCGCATAAGCACTACGGACTATCATGAGGTATTCCTCTCATCGTGTTTAGAAAATCAACGGAATGATGCAAATGCCACAAACCCGGAATGACCAAACGATCGATATACCAATAGCACACAACCGCTATTTCCGACACATAGGCAATTCTCAATTAACAAGCCCAAGTACTTATCACGGCATACTTAGACAAATTCTCAATTTATCAAGCCAAAGTACTAATCAAGGCATACATAGAATAATTCTCTTTTAACAAGCCAAAGTACTTATCAAGGCACACTTAGACAAATCCTCAATTTATCAAGCCAAAGTACTAATCAAGGCATACATAGAATAATTCTCTTTTAACAAGCCAAAGTACTTATCAAGGCATACATAGAATAATTCTCTTTTAACAAGCCAAAGTACTTATCAAGGCACACTTAGACAAATCCTCAATTTATCAAGCCAAAGTACTAATCAAGGCATACATAGAATAATTCTCTTTTAACAAGCCAAAGTACTTATCAAGGCACACTTAGACAAATCCTCAATTTATCAAGCCAAAGTACTAATCAAGGCATACATAGAATAATTCTCTTTTAACAAGCCAAAGTACTTATCAAGGCATACATAGAATAATTCTCTTTTAACAAGCCAAAGTACTTATCAAGGCATACATAGAATAATTCTCTTTTAACAAGCCAAAGTACTACATACGTACATTCTTTTATAAAAGACTCCTTTCTATGTAAAGCCCCAAGCTACTAACACCCGTAGTATCAAGGCGTGTCTATTTTTCAAAGTAAGTTACTACACTTTTAGAAAACTCATTTCAAAGCTTGAAATCAAGTAACTCTAAATTTTCACAATCTAGGCAACTTATGCCGATTAATCAAAATAGACAACTTTCAAAACCTTCCATAAAGCCGTTATAACCAACTTCCCATAAAGCCGTTATAACCATTTATGGTTTTAGACGTATCCATTCCTTCAATAACCAAGAGACTTATACTATTAAAACCAAGTATCACATACTTACAAATCAAGTTCTTAACTTTCAAAATACTTCAAGTCTCTTAATATTTAGAAAACAAGTTTTCTTCTACTTTTTAAACCTCAAGTAACTTCACCCTTAACGCAAGTTACTTCTCTTAAATCATGTCATTTCTCCTCTTTTAAATCAAATAAGTAAATCACTCCTTTGACTCCCCTAAAGTCATTATAATGACCTTTAGGTTTTAGAACTAAGGCACTAGCCAAAAGATTTGGAAACCACTTCCTTTTTAAGTCTCTATGTACTTTAAGAAAAATACCTTCACTTTTAAGAATCCAAACTTCCCTAAGGAAATGGATTATACTACTTACAATTTAAACATCAAAGTACACTCAAGGAAGTACATAGAACAAATTCTATTTTAGGCAATCCAAATACAAGCAAGGAATGGATCATTCAAGGAGTAGAGCTTACTTTCTTTATTCTAAGGAATCATGCTAGAAGAGGAGATAGTTCACATACCTTTTCGGCTAAATCCACAAGCTAAGCCGAATACACCGTACGTAGAAGTGTCAACCTATAATGGTCACAACAAGGCTATCAACTTCTAGTCTCTATGTAGAATAACACTAAGTATTTAGTCTCTAATTCTACGGAAAATCGCAAAGACTTCCTTTGTTTCTACTCACTTTGCCACCTTTTTCAAGGCCGAATACAATAACCAACAAGCCACATTTAAGGCTCCAAACAACAACCAAACAAAGGGGATTACACGCCTTACAATACGTGTAAATTTCCGCCCCACAATTCATACGAAATAGTATAATACTCCAAGCCATTCTCGGCCAACTACAACTATCAATTCAAAGTCTTTTCCAATCCTTTTCCAATTCCAAGTTCTTAGGTCAACATGTTATTTAGTCATAAACAACTTCAACAACTACAATTTCCTTCATTATTCAACATGCGACGACTTAAACTAATAATCAACTTGAATTCCAATCTTAAAGCTAAACATGCTAGATTTCGGATTAGGGTTCCAATAGTCAAAATACTTATCAAACTTCATACTATATAACACATGCTTGCTAAAATCCATAGCTACAACAATAGGTAAGTCTTAACTACTAAAACGACAAAATTATACCTTTCCAAGCCCTTAAAATTTCCAAGATCCAAAGTCGCGCCTTAGAAATTCTTAGCTCCTTTCCATAAGTTCCAATCCGCTCCAAGCACTCCTTAGAGGCCTATGAAGAACCCATCTTCAAGTTCCAACTTCAAAGTTGAAGAACTCCCTTAGTTTCCGCCTTGCGACTAACGTGAAAATGCGTTTTTTCCGAAATCCTTCTATTGAGATAACCTTACAACACCCTTAGGAACATTGGGTTAAAGTCTTGTGGCTAATGGACAACATTTGCAAATTATTTTGTGTGGGAGGGTCACAAACCCGAGAGGTCTCTTAGTGAAGAACAAGGTTTTTTGTGATATTTTCCTAACTGTTAGATAAGATTGTCTTGCACTAGTGAAGCATATATAACACAATGAAGGGCTTGGATTAATACACTTGTGGTCTAGGATGAAAGACAATTAATGAAAAGCCAAGTGGACAAGTTGACTAGTCAACAAAATCAAGCTAGCAAGACTAATCTTCCAAGGTGGTCAATGACCATTTTACCCTTGTACAAATTTCGACCAAGCCATGTGGGGGTGCCACGTGTCGCCCTCTCATTCGTCCATAAAATTCCGTAACCCTCGTGGGTCCCACAAAAATGTAAAATTCCTCGGGTGGGCCCCACGTGACCAAATCCGTAATAAATAAATTTCCATAATGCCAATAGGTTCCATACTCTTCAAATAATACATTTTGAGAATCCAATTCTCAACAACGAACATTTTTCCTTTCCGACGTCCGGAAGATTTTCCGTCGGAAAAACAATTCTTCCTTTCGTACATATTTCCAAGTCTTGTGTTCCTTACGTACCTTCACTTACACATGTCCTGAACTTACGGGGTGTAACAAAAACCGTCCAAGAGGCCTCCCCCACTTGCCCACAAAAACGCCCAAACCTACTCCCACTAACCCAAAGAAAATATCTTCCAAGACTTGACTATTTGACTTGGCCACTTGCCTACTATTTAGTCCAACATGCCACCTAAGGGTGCCACATGTCGCCCTCCTATGGGTCCAAAATATTTCATCTCTCGGAAAAATCCGTAATGCCAAAAATCCGAAAATAAAGTGGGCCCCACAAAACCGTAAATCCTCTCGTGGGCCCCGCGTGACCAATTCCGGAAATAAAATTCCAATACTTCTAAAATAATCCCAGAAGTCCGAATACCGAATCTGGAAATCCAATTCCCATTAACGAACCTTTTTCCTTCACAAAATCCGGAAACTTTTCCGTCGAAAAATCACATCTTTCTTCCTTTCCAATTTTTCTGTCGTATTCTCGTACGTACGTCCTCATATACATACTCTGGAACTACGGGGTGTAACATTTTTCCCCCCTTAGAAACATTCGTCCCGAATGTTCCTTCTAAGCCTCCAAACATACCTGTCGGTATAGTCTTCCCTATTATGCTTACGAAACCAATTATGCCACACATGGCCATAATACAACATACGCGCAAAACTCACATCCGAATCAACGAAGAATCACCTCTAACGTATATAACAATACCATTAGCTCCACCCATGGTCTAAAGGATACTTCCATCTTCTTAACACATCTTAGCCTCTTTTCTTACTCGTCGTACCTTCCTCGTACACTCGAACTCTTCCTACTATACGTACCACATTTCTGTCATCGCTTCAGTTTTCCAAAAACTCGGGGTTACTTTCTCTAACTTGGTCATCATTAACTGGGAACACTCTGGATGGATCTCCGATACTCTTCCTAAACATAGCAACATGGGATACCGGACATACTGTCTCCTAAGTCGGACGGCAGTGCTAACTTATAGGCAACCTGGCCTATTCTACATCGATCTGAAAAGGCCCAAAGTATCTCGAGCTATGTTTCCCCTTCTTTCCAAATCTCGTCACACCCTTCCGGGGTGGTACCTTCGAGAAGACCCACCGTCAACCTGAACCCCAAGCGTCGACGCCGATCGTCCGCACGACTTCGGTTGACTCTGAGCTGCTAATAACTTCTTCTGGATAAGCTTCACCGTATCCACATCCTGCTGAAACAAGTATGGACCAACTATCTGAACCTTGCCAACCTCGAACCAATCGACCGGCAACCTACACTTCCGCCCATACAAGGCTTCATAAGGCGACATCTGAATACTGAAATGGTAGCTATATAATACTCACTCAACAAGAGGAAAATAACCCTCACAGCTACCCCTGAAATCAAAACACCGGCCCGTAACCTATCCTCAAATGTCTGGATAAAACGCGTTGTTCGTCCGTCGGCCCGAGGGTGAATGCACATCGAGACTCACCTGAGTTCCCAACCCCGCCTGGTAAAACCTCCCGAAAAAGAAATAGCCATAAACTGGGCTCCACTGCCTGCCATAAAATAAAAGTAGGAACCCCGTGTAGCCTTACAACCTTCCTGATAACATCTCGCATAACCCTCCGCCGAGTAAACAGTCCTGACTAAAAGACAAGATGGGCTGACCCCATTGGCCCTACTACTGGTCGAATGCATCCACGAACTCGTACGATGGTTACCTAACTTGGGCTTAACACCCTCGTGACCCTATCATCTAGCGGGACCACCTCAAACTGACCCCACCACATTCCGGGCTGCGGGTTGTCCCGAAATCTGGCCTCAACCCGACCCATTTATCGCGCCAAGCTCATGTTCCCCGATCCGGAACAATCTCATTAACCAAGTCACGAAAACCTAGTGGTCTTCTTAGCTCAACTACCCTCTTTCATTTCACACCACTCAGGGACCTATCACACAAATATATCCCACGATATATAACACGCATACCTAGTACTTCGACAAAGACCAACCGTAACATCTACTCAGGACGGCCTTGCATACAAGGTCCCAACTGTTATAAATTCTAAGGCTCCCCATTTTCTCGTCCCCAGACTTACCCTTTTCAACTACCCATGTTTTCTAATCCCAACTTACACAATGCTAACCGAACATAGCACTCCACATGTACCTACCATAACGACCTAAACAAGTCTCTTAAGGCTGAAGATATCTCTGTAGCTACTGCCTCACTTTTCCTTTGCCGCTCTAATCAAATCATGCTCTGTTGGGCGCATAACTACAGACGGTGATGAATCAGCCACTGATCCCGAAGGCTGAGTCATAACATCCGCGCCACCTCTGTTCGGACAATTTTTCGCAAAATGGCCCTGCTGGCCGCAAGCCTAACAAGGTATCTAAGTAGTACGACACTCCCCATAAGTGTTATACCCCGTAGTTCCAGGGTATGTATGTGGGGACGTACGTACGAGAATACGACAGAAAATTTGGAAAGAAAGAAAGGTGTGATTTTTCGACGGAAAAGTTTCCGGTTTTTGTGAAGAAAAAGGTTCGTTAATGGGAATTGGATTCCCAGATTTGGTATTTGGACTTCTTGGATTATATTAGAATTTTGGGATTTTATTTTCAGAAATGGTCACGTGGGTCCCACGGGAGAAATTTACGGTTTTGTGGGGCCCTCTTTGTTTTTGAGATTTTCGGTATTTTGGATATTTTCGGAAGACGAAATATTTTGGACGAGTAGGGGGCGACACGTGTCACCCCCATGTGGCCATGGTTGGCCGTTTCTTGAGTGACACTTGGCGGCGAAATGGTGAGACAAGTGGCAAGCCACTTGTCCCAAGTTTTGTGAAGCCATTTGGAGGGTGGGACCCACACACACTTGTCCCAAGATCTCACCACACACTTGCCTTGATCTTGGCCTTTGATTGTTCTATAAATACCCCATAGTGCAAGACTTATTATTTCATCCACTTAAGAGCTTTCCAAGGCAAAAATATCCCTTTCCCTTTGTATAGTTTTCGTCCCCCTCCCCCACTTGAGTAGAAATACTTTGTGTATTGTAGTATAATCCCAAATACCTTGGCCTAGTATCCCTAGTAGTATTCCAAAGTTGTTTTAATACTAGGAGCCCGGAAATGCTACTTTATTCCAATAGTCGCAAAGTGAAACCCTAGAAAAATCTTCCTAGCTTGGTTGAAGTGTTAAGAGAAGTTGTTTAGAAACTTCTAAGGGTTGTTTGGAGCGGGTTGGAGCGTAAGGAGTTTGGAGCTAAACGTTGCTCAGGATCGACTTATAAACTTGGATAATTTTGGGCTTATCGAGGTAATGATCTATGTTCCCCTATTGTAATTGGATATTACATGTTGTTATAATGTATAGTTGAGTATACTATATATAGAATGGAGATTGATAGAATTAAACTGTATTTACATTGGACTGTATTCTGATGAACTTGTTGTATATTGTGAAGCGAATTGAACACGTCCGGTTAGGCGTGTAATCCCAGGAGTTGTTGGCACAGTAGCGGGCCTTGGTAGGAGAGATTTGTGTGATAGCGGGGAGAGTCTTTGCGAATTTTCTGTAGAAAAAGGAATCTTGCAGTTAGAATATTCTACGAGGAGATCTAGGAGTTGATAGGCGTTTTGTGGCCTTTATAGGTTGCAGTACTACGAGTAGCGTATTCTACTTGAAGAGTGGAAATGGCTAGCAGGGTTACAGTACTGGGGAGCGTTTTGTTAATTGTCGATAATCATCGCGAGGTATGTGAACCTCTTCCTATCTTTTCTAGCATAATTGTTGTGAACTATGTAGTACGGTAGACGTACATGTGCTAAGTGATTTGGTTGGTTTAAAACATAGGGTGTTATAATAGCTTTATGGGAAGTTAGTTATAACGACTTTATGTAGGTAAAAGAATGGTTTATTGATTGTAGAAGTTAAGAGACTTGATCTTAAAAGATAAGAGACTTAACTTATAAACGACTTGATTTTGAAAGTTAAGAGACTTGATCTTGAAAGATAAGAGACTTGACTTATAGCGACTTGTTTTCGGAAAAAGAGTAAGTTATTTGGGTTTTAAAAGAATACTTGTTGTTGTTTTAAAAGAAAAGAGACTTGTGGAATTAAAGAGTTTTTGGTTTAGAACATAAAGTGTTATAACAGCTTTATGGGAAGTTAGTTATAACGACTTTATGAAAACAAAGGAATGGTTTTTATCATTGGTTTTAAAATGGTAACTTGACTTTAAAAGGAGAAGTGTTTTGGTCTAAAAAGAAGGCATGGTATTGTCTTAATTTGGTTTAAAAAGGAAAGTCTGGAAGTTGTTTTGGTTTAATTAAAATGTTAGTCACTTTATTTTGATACTACGGGTGTCGGGTGACTTTTGTAAAAGAAAGGGATCTTCTAAAAAGAATTTAACGTACGTAGTACTTGGGGATTAAAAACCTGGACTTGTCATAAAATGAAAGTACCTTGAGTTGTGTGTAGCGTGCCTATGGTTGCGTGTGATAGCCTTGTTGTGCAAGTGTTGTATTCTTATGTTACCGCGTCTCTCGATGGAGGGTCGGTCATGTTATTCTTGATTGATGGACATCTTGACACGATGGGTGGCCAGCGGGTATGTTTCCATTAGGAGTGTTATTTTGTTAATCACTTTGGACATCACGACACGATGGGTGGCCCACGAGTATGCTTCCATTTTGATTGTTGTCTTGTTGTTTCCTTTTGGACATACTGACACGATGGGTGGCCCACGGGTATGGTTCCATTAGGATTGTTGTTCCATGGACTAGCTCTCCATGAGGTTTACTGATTCGGCCTTGGTATCTGGTGGTTGGCTTTCGTACTTGCCCCGTCTCGTGGCTGATTCGGCCTTGGTACCTGGTAGTTAGCCTTCACACTTGCCCCGTTCAGTGTAGTGGCGAAGTCTCGTGATACGGCCTTGGTATCTGGTAGTTAGCCTTCGTACTTGCCGGCGGTGCGTGTACGAGCTTGGTATCCGTAGTTGGCTTTCGTACTTGCCCCGTGTCAGCTTCGTGGTTTGGTTGTATAGTATTGTTAGTACAGTTGTTATGACACAGGTGGGACCTAGTGTTCATGTTTACTTCTTGGTGTGATTATATCATAGGTATCGGCGATGAGGAAGGTATTCCAGGCATGATTGATGTTGTGGGCGTGAGACCCGTTGTTATACTTGAGTAATGACTTTGAGGCGTGAGTCACGACTTGACATATTTGTTTATATATTATGGATGTAGTTTGGTTATCATACATGTCTCTGCTTTATATAGACTATTATGATTTCATTTCTGATATTTCTGATTTCACATACTTGGTACTGTTATCGACCTCGCCCGGGCTGCGTTCATGCCGCAGTAAGTACATCGGTTGTGGATCCGCGCTCTTAGGATCACTGTTCAGCTTTTTGGGAAGCTCCGTTTCTTCGGAGGCTTATCTTTGGTATAGTCCCCTGTCAGTGTAGTTACTTGTACATTCAGGGGTATGGCGGGGCCCTGTCCCGTCATAGTTATGGTTACATTCTTAGAGTGCAGTAATCTTGTTGTGGCGGGGTTTGTAAAAGGATTTAAGCTGTCAAGTTGATATATATATGTATATATTCGGGAAGGTGGCCGTGTTAGTTGCTTTGTTTCATACTTTAACTCTTGTTTCATGTTTAAGTTTTTATTTCCGCTGATTTTCTCTGATGTTGTATCACTAGGGTGCCCGGGGTAAGGCACCAGTCACGGGCCCGGGATCGGGTCGTGACAAAAGTGGTATCAGAGCAGTTAATCCTCGGAAAGTGACTACAGACCGTATCTAGTAGAGTCTTGATTATCGGCGTGTTGTGCACCACACCTATAATCAGGAGGCTGCAGGATATTTAGGATTGGTTTCCATTCTTCTCACTCTGAGATCGTGCCTTAGAGCTGTGTTATAAGTTGGACTCCTGCAGGTATTCTTATGTACGATTATGCCTTGCATGAGCAACGAGCGAGAGGGCAAGCGGCGAGAGGAGGCTGCGGCGAGCTGAGAGGTTACGAGGCAGGCGATCATTATCTAAGACGGTAACCATTCGGGAGTTCGACGCCGCTAGCGAGAGAGTTTAGAGCGATGGCATTAGCTCACGAGACCACGATACGAGTCTCGGTTCGCGACCGGAGCCGAGGATATGAGTTACAAGAGATGGCGATTACTAGCTAGTCGGTGGTGGGAATGAGGCGGAAGGGCGGTGGTTCCAGCGGTACGATGGTTCACCCTAGATCGGATTGTTTTGAGACTTCAGGGCTTCTTGAGTTGCAGTCCACGCGAGTCCTATGGTTTGAGGACTGAGGAAGATCATCGAGTTTATTCGGCGATTCTGCAGCGGATCATGAAAGTGATCAAGACCTCAGAGGCATTTCTTACACACTTTTTGCCCTCGCAGATGAGGAGGGCTCGGGCCGACATATTTTTGACGTTAAGGCCAGGCGTGCGGTTCGAGTCTGATGTGGAGTGCTATGTTCGGTTAGCATTATGTAGTAGTAATTAGAAAACATGGGTAGTGTGAGATGGAAGTGGTAGCTTTCATGACGTGAAATTTTAAGATTGTTCCGGATCGGGGAACGAGAGAGTTTGGGGCGATAGCGGGTCGGGTTAAGGCCAGATCACGGGTCAACCCGCAGCCCGGAGTGAGGTGGGGTCAGTTTGAGGTAGTCCCTCCAGGTGGTAGGGTCGCGAGGGTGCTAGGCCCAAGTTTAGGTAGCCATCGTATGAGTTCGTGGATGTGTTCGACCAGAATCGAATCGTGAAGGCCGGGAATGGCCTTAAAGGAAATTGAGGCTAGTGAGATGACCAAGTTTGGAGGTAGTGACTCGAGGTTTTGGAAACCAGTGATGAAGGGAGTGTAGTGCGTGTAATAGAAAGAATTCGGTGTCACGAGAAAGTGCGACGAGTTAGAAAAGAAAGCGGACGCGTGATATGAAAGCGAGTGATCATTTCTTTTGTGAAGTGAAGAGGGGAAGGAAGTATCCTTTAGACCATGGGTGTGAGATTTTGTGATGTTAGAGGTGATTCCTCGTTGGCTTGGATTGAGAGTTGCGTGTATGTTATACTATGGTCATTGATGGCATGATTGGTTTCGTAAGTATAGTAGTGAAGACTATACCGGCGCTTGTGTGTTTGGAGACTTCGAAGGAACATTCGGGACGAATGTTTCTAAGGGGGGAAGAATGTTATACCCCGTAGTTCCAGGGTATGTATGTGGGGACATACGTGCGAGAATACGACAGAAATTTTGGAAAGAAAGAAAGGTGTGATTTTTCGACGGAAAAGTTTCGGTTTTGTGAAGAAAAAGGTTCGTTAATGGAATTGGATTCCCAGTTTGGTATTTGGACTTCTTGGATTATATTAGAATTTTGGGATTTTATTTTCAGAAATGGTCACGTGGGGCCCACGGAGAAATTCTGGTTTTGTGGGGCCCGCTTTGTTTTTGAGATTTTCGGTATTTTGGATATTTTCGAAAGACGAAATATTTTGGACGAGTAGGGGGCGACACATGTCACCCCCATGTGTCCATGGTTGTCCGTTTCTTGAGTGACACTTGGCTTGGCCGAAATGGTAGGGACAAGTGGCAAGCCACTTGTCCCAAGTTTTGTGAAGCCATTTGGAGGGTGGGACCCACACACACTTGTCCCAAGATCTCACCACACACTTGCCTTGATCTTGGCCTTTGATTGTTCTATAAATACCCCATAGTGCAAGACTTATTATTTCATCCACTTAAGAGTTTTCCAAGGCAAAAATATCCCTTTCCCTTTGTATAGTTTTCGTCCCCCTCCCCCACTTGAGTAGAAATACTTTGTGTATTGTAGTATAATCCCAAATACCTTGGCCTAGTATCCCTAGTAGTATTCCAAAGTTGTTTTAATACTAGGAGCCCGGAAATGCTACTTTATTCAAATAGTCGCAAAGTGAAACCCTAGAAAAATCTTCCTAGCTTGGTTGAAGTGTTAAGAGAAGTTGTTTAGAAACTTCTAAGGGTTGTTTGGAGCGGGTTGGAGCGTAAGGAGTTTGGAGCTAAACGTTTCTCAGGATCGACTTATAAACTTGGATAATTTTGGGCTTATCGAGGTAATGATCTATGTTCCCCTATTGTAATTGGATATTACATGTTGTTATAATGTATAGTTGAGTATACTATATATAGAATGGAGATTGATAGAATTAAACTGTATTTACATTGGACTGTATTTACAGTAGACTTGTTGTATATTGTGAAGCAGAATTGAACACGTCCGGTTAGACGTGTAATCCCCTGGGAGTTGTTGGCCTGGTAGCGGGCCTTGGTAGGGGAGGAGATTTGTGTGATAGCGGGGGGGGAGGTGCTGCCGAATTTTCTGTAGAAAAAGGAATCTTGCAGTTAGAATATTCTACGAGGAGATCTAGGAGTTGATAGGCGTTTTGTGGCCTTTATAGGTTGCAGTACTACGAGTAGCGTATTCTACTTGAAGAGTGGAAACGGCTAGCAGGGTTACAGTACTGGGGAGCGTTTTGCTAATTGTCGATAATCGTCGCGAGGTATGTGAACCTCTTCCTATCTTTTCTAGCATGATTGTTGTGAACTATGTAGTACGGTAGACGTACATGTGCTAAGTGATTTGGTTGGTTTAAAACATAGGGTGTTATAATAGCTTTATGGGAAGTTAGTTATAACGACTTTATGTAGGTAAAAGAATGGTTTATTGATTGTAGAAGTTAAGAGACTTGATCTTAAAAGATAAGAGACTTAACTTATAAACGACTTGATTTTGAAAGTTAAGAGACTTGATCTTGAAAGATAAGAGACTTGACTTATTGTTATACCCCGTATTTCCAGAGTATGTATGCGAGGACGTACGTACGAGAATACGGCAGAAAGATTGGAAAGGAAGAAAGAGGTGATTTTTCCACGGAAAAGTTTCCGGTTTTTGTGAAGGAAAAAGGTTCGTTAATGGGAATTGGATTCCCAGATTTGGTATTCGGACTTCCTGGAATATTAGAGAATTATGGAATTTTATTTTCGGAAATGGTCACGTGGGGCCCACGGGAGAAATTTACGATTTTGTGGGGCCCGCTTTGTTTTTGAGATTTCCGGTAAATTGGATATTTTCGGAAGACGAAATATTCTGGGCGAATCGGGGGGCGACACGTGTCACCCCCATGTGGCACCCTTGGCCGATTTTACATTTGGGCACAACACCCGGTTAGAGTCGTTTTTCGGCGAAACGTTTTGCGTAACTTGCGAAGGGAAAATTGCGGCGCTGTCGTTTTGTTTTTTTTCGGCTTTTTCCGAGAGACGAAACCATCGGGACCAACGGGAGGGTGACATGTGTCACCTCGCGATGGAGACAAGTGGGCGCTCTTGGCGAAACAAGGGGGCAAGTTGGGCTTGATATTTGTGTAGATATTTGTGAGGGTTTTAAGGAGTAGGGTCTAGGGTGCACTTGGCTTGATCTTGGCCTTACACTTGCCTTGCACTTGGCTAGATCTTGGCCATTGGTTGGCCTTTGGGTTTGCTATAAATACCCCTCCCATGTGAAGACTTATTCATTCACTCCTCACTGTGTCTAAGTCTTGAAATCCCTCCCCTCCCTCTAGTAGCTCGCGTCCTAAGCCTCTCCTCCCTCCTCCTCCTTGTGGCCTTTGGTAGAGAAGGTCCCACTTTGTGGTGCTAGCCGTGGGGTACCCCCCCCCTAGCCTAGTTGTTTTCGTATAATACCCCTTGTTGTGGTATAGAAATACTCCCCTAGTATTGTTATAATGCCCAAAATACCTTAGCCTTGTACCTTGTAGTATTCCAAAGATACCTCTTTACGTAGAGTCCGGAAATACTACCTTTTGTCCTTTTTAGTCTCAAACCGAAACCCTAAGGAAATCTTCATAGTTGGTTGAAGTAATTGAGTAGAAGTTGGTTAGAACTTCTAAGGGTTGTTTGGAGTGGTTTGGAGCGCACGGAGTGGAGCTAAACCTTGCTCAGGAGCGACATTAAACTCGGATAATTTTGGGCTTATCGAGGTAATTATCTTGTCCCTCTATTGTAATTGGAAATTACATGTTTGTTAGGATATATAGTTGAAGTATACTATATATGGAACTATACTTAGTATTCGGCAATGTCTTTTGACTTAAGCCTGAAGAATTAAGAACTGAACTAAACTGTATTGCAGTAGGCTTGTGTAGAATTGTACACGTCCGGTTAGACGTGTAAACCCCCCCCCCCCCTGGTTGGCTTGGTAGCCGGCCTCGATAGAGGAGGAGTTTCTGTCATTGCGGGAGAGGTCGCCGAATTTTCTATAGAAAGATAGAAACTTATGTTTTGGGGTTAATAGACGTTTGTGACCTTTATAGGTGAAAGTACTAAGAGTAGCGTATTCTACTCGAGGAGTGGAAAGGGCTAGCAAGGTTGTAGTACTTGGAGCATTTTGCTTATTGTCGATAAATCGTCGCGAGGTATGTGAACCTCTTCCTATCTTTTCTAGCATGATTGTTGTGAACTATGTAGTGCGGTGAGCGTACATGTGCTAAGTGATTTGGTTGGTTTAAAACATAGGGTGTTATAATAGCTTTATGGGAAGTTAGTTATAACGACCTTATGTAAGTGAAAATGGTTTCGACGTTAGAAGTTAAGAGACTTGATCTTATAAGATAAGAGACTTAACTTATTTGTTTTAATGTGGATGTTTGTGTGAAACCTCATTCGTGAGTAATGAGTACTTGGTTTTAAAGGGATAATGTTTCTTGATTTGAGTCGAGAATGTGTATCGACAGACCACTGCAGCGTTAATAAAGGAAAATGTATTGAATAATGATTTGTTGTATTAAAACCAGTAGAAACCTCAATCTGCATAGAAGCTAAGATAAGACAAAATGATATTACATTTTCTAGATCATGGTCTTTGTAATAAGATCGTTATAAACAAGAATAAACTACTCACGTATATGACATATGTTACTTAATTGTTCTAAAAAGGAATCAAGTGATTAAGTTTGGGAACTATGAAACCATTTGAAAATGAGAAGCTTGAGTAATTGAAACTAGGCAAACTGGAACTTAGGAAAAGAATGTTGTTACTTGGTTTTGAAAAGGAAGGTGGGTTGGTCATTCTAATACTAAGGGTATCGTGTGACTTTTATAAAAGAAATGGATCTCTTTTAAAAAGAACTTACGTATGTAGTACTTTGGGGTTAAAACCCCGGACTTTGGTATAAAATGAAAGTACTTTGTGTTGTTGTGAAACTTGCCTATGCTTGTTGTTGTGAAGCTTGGCTATGCTTATTGTGATAACCTTTGTTGTGCAAAGCGTTGTATTTACGTGTTCTGGCGTCTCTCGATGGAGGTCGGTTGACTTGTTGAGAACTTACTTGGGCGTCGGCGGTGGCGGAGAAATTCCGCAGATGCGTTCTGGTGATAGTATTATTGTTGTTAATCACTTTGGACATACCGACACGCGATCGTAGCGCGCGGGTATGCTTCCATTTTTAAGGTCTTGTGGTTAATCGCTTTGGATATCTTGACACGATCGTGGCGCGCGGGTATGTTTCCATTTTGATTATCGCCTTGTGATTTCCTTTTGGACATATCGACACGATGCGTAGCGCTGCGGGTATCGTCCATTTGGAATGCCGTCCTATTGTTTCCCTCTGGACATATCGACACGATCGTAGCGCTGCGGGTATCGTCCATTTGGAAAGTTGTCTTATTGTTTCCCTTTGGACATACCGACACGATCGTAGCGCGCGGGTATGCTTCCATCTGGATTCTTTGTCTTGTTGTTGAGGTCACATGGACATGTCTACACCGATCACGATATTCGGGGCATGCGGCCATGATCGACCACGATTGATGTTGTGGGCGTGAGACCCATAGTTATATTGGAGTAATGTTGTTTTATGTTGTGAGCGTAGTTTGGTTATCATACATGTCTCGCTTTATATAGACTAGTATGATTTCATTTCTGATATTATGCAGTTTCACATACTTGGTACTGTTATCGACCTCGCCGGGGCTGCGTTCATCTGCGCAGTAGAGGTACATCGGTCGTGGATCCTCGCTCATGGATCACGATTCGGTAGCATTTGAAGCTCCGTTTCTCGAGGCTTATCTTTTAGTAGGTGTTCCACTGAGTTGTAGGTTCTTGTACATTGTGGGTATGGCGGGGCCACGTCATAGTCATTAATATATCTTAGAGTGCATGTCTTTGTTGTGGGCGGGGTTGTAAAAGATTAAAGCGTTCGGAGTTTTATGTATATCTGAAAGGCAACCGTTTTGGTTGCTTTGTTTATTTAGTATATCTCTTGTATAATGACTCCTGAGTAAGGTTCCGCTGATTTGTCTCGGATGTAGGTCTCGCTAGGCTGCCCGGGGTACGGCACCCGTCACGGGCCCGATTTTCGGGTGTGACATAGTGGTATCAGAGCAGTTAATCCTCGGAAAGTGTCTACTGAACCGTGTCTAGTAGAGTCTTGATTATCGGTGTGTTGTGCACCACATCTATAATCGAGAGGCTATAGGACATTTAGGATTGGTTTCCATTCTTCTCATTCCGAGATCGTGCCTTAGAGTCATGTTGTAAGTTGTACCCTCCGACGTATCTCGTTTTACCGATTATGCCTCCGCCAAGGCAACGAGCCGAGAAGGCAAAGCGGCCGAGTCTGCTAGTGAGATCTGAGGAGTACGAGGCGCGAGCCCGAGCGATACACGAGTTGTGCTTGAGACGGCGGGTTTCGCGACGCCGCACCAAAGAGTTTAGAGCGCGGCCGTGGCGATGAGACTCTGATACGAGCCTCCGATCCCGATGCAGAGGCGAGAGAGATGGTTACAAGAGATGGCGATTGTTGGCGAGTTGTGGCGAATATGAGGACAGTGGATGCAGCGATTCGGTTCGAGCTGATGCCGTTCACCCCGAGCGAATAGTTTGAGGCTACGGGACTTTACGAGTTGTAGCCCGCCGCGAGTTTTACTGGTCGAGGCACGAGGATGATCCGCAGGAGTTCATCCGGCAGTTACAGCGGATAATGCGGGTGATCATTGCTTGAGAGACCGAGTCTTTGACCTTTGGTTCGCATCGGCTGCGTGTTACCGCAGTCGATTGGTTTGATTCATGAGCTTTCGGGAGAGCATGCACTCAGCAGATATGGGATGAGTTTTGGGGCTTTCCTCACGCACTTCTTGCCTCGCAGATGAGAGCACGCCGACAGATTTTTGTTCTCGAGAGAGAGGCGCACCGTCGGGAGTACAATGTCGAGTTCGATTCTTTGGCTCGATATGTCCTGCGCTAGTTGCAGATATGGAGGATAGGGTGCATCGCCACGTCACGGGCTTGATGATTATATGGCGAATCTTGTGCGGGTGTTTCTCTTGTAGGGCATGGACATTGCCGCACGCAGCTCATGCACTAGGATGTGAGGCACGCGGAGGGTCGGCGAATGACACAGATCGCAGAAGAGGCCGGGGCGGCAGGTCCTTTGGTGGCTTTCGAGGCGGACCGCCTCGGCAGCGAGCTAGTTATATACCCCAGCGATGCAGTGGTCCTCCACCGTCTTGAGAGCAGTCGGGGCTCGAGGTTCAGATTTTACAGAGCAGGGGTGTTAACCAGCTGAAGCCACCCCTACCTCGTTGTGACCATTGTGGTAGACTCCATTTTGGAGAGTGTCGTGCTAGATTGGGAGTTTGTTTTGCATGCGGCCAGCAGGGCCATTTTTCGAGGAACTGTCCGACCAAGGGAAGCGCGGATGTTACGACTCGACGCCGAGATCTGTGGCTGGTTTATCACCTTCATACTATGCCTGCAGTGTGCCTATGATTAGAGTGGAGCAGTAGCTTCAGGTATATCCTTAACCCTCTAGAGTTTTGGTATGCTTGTTATGATGATCTCATTATTGTGTGCTATGTACGGATAGCATTGTGATATTGTGAGTTTGAAAACATGTTTAGTTGGGAGGTTACGTATGGGGGCATGGTAAGTATGAACCTTAGACTATGTCACGACTGAGACCTTAGGGGTAAGGTCGTCTTGAGATTAAAGATTCGTTTTATGTTTGACTTTTATCAGAGTAGTAGTATACGTGGGATTTATTGGTGTGATAAGTCCGTGGGTAGTGTGAGATGGAAGTGGTAGCTTTCATGATGTGAATTAGTAAGATTGTTCCGGATCGGGGAACAAGAGTTTGGCACGGTTGTGGGTCGGGTTGAGGACGTGATACGGGTCAACCCGTAGCCCGGATTAAGGTGGGGTCAGTTCTGGGTGGTCCCGCCAGGTGGTAGGGTCACGAGGATGCTAGGCCCAAGTTTGTATGATCATCGTATGAGTTCGTGGACGCGTTCGACCGAGCGGTTCGTAAAGGCCGGGAATGGCCTTAAGGAAGTTTGAGGTTAGTAAGGCGACCAAGTTTGGAGGTAGTGACTCGGAGATTTTCGAGAACGAGTAATGGTGAAGTATGGTACATACTGGGAGAGTTCAAGTGTTCGAGAAGGGCACGACGAGTAAGGAAGGAAGATAGCGTGTGTTATTTCGTGGCCAAGCTGTGGCGTTGACAACTTGTTAGAGGAACTTCATCGATATCCGTCTCGAGAAGGAACATTCGGGACGAATGTTTCTAAGGAGGGGAGAATGTTATACCCCGTATTTCCAGAGTATGTATGCGAGGACGTACGTACGAGAATACGGCAGAAAGATTGGAAAGGAAGAAAGAGGTGATTTTTCCACGGAAAAGTTTCCGGTTTTTGTGAAGGAAAAAGGTTCGTTAATGGGAATTGGATTCCCAGATTTGGTATTCGGACTTCCTGGAATATTAGAGAATTATGGAATTTTATTTCGGAAATGGTCACGTGGGGCCCACGGGAGAAATTTACTGATTTTGGGCCCGCTTTGTTTTGAGATTTCCAGTAAATTGGATATTTTGGAAGATGAAATATTCTGGCGAATCGGGGCGACACGTGTCACCCCCGTGTGGCACCCTTGGCGATTTACATTTGGGCACAACACGGTTAGAGTCGTTTTTAAACGTTTTCGTAACTTGCGAAGGAAAATTCCGGCTATGTCGTTTTGTTTTTGCGGATTTTTCCGAGAGGCGAAACATTCGGACCAACGGGAGGGTGGCGTGTGTCACCTCACAATGGAGACAAGTGGGCGGCTCTTGGCGAAACAAGAGGGCAAGTTGGGCTTGATATTTGTGTAGATATTTGTGAGGTTTTAAGGAGTAGGGTCTAGGGTGCACTTGGCTTGATCTTGGCCTTACACTTGCCTTGCACTTGGCTAGATCTTGGCCATTGGTTGGCCTTTGGGTTTGCTATAAATACCCTCCCGTGAAGACTTATTCATTCACTCCTCACTTTGTCTAAGTCTTGAAATCCCTCCCCTCCCTCTAGTAGCTCTCGTCCTAAGCCTCTCCCCCTCCCTCCTCCTTGTGGCCTTTGGCCGAGAAGGGTCCCCCCCCCCGTTGTGGTGCTAGCCGTGGGGTACCCCCCCCTAGCCTAGTTGTTTTCGTATAATACCCCTTGTTGTGGTATAGAAATACTCCCCTAGTATTGTTATAATGCCCAAAATACCTTAGCCTTGTACCTTGTAGTATTCCAAAGATACCTCTTTACGTAGAGTCCGGAAATACTACCTTTTGTCCTTTTTAGTCTCAAACCGAAACCCTAAGGAAATCTTCATAGTTGGTTGAAGTAATTGAGTAGAAGTTGGTTAGAACTTCTAAGGGTTGTTTGGAGTGGTTTGGAGCGCACGGAGTGGAGCTAAACCTTGCTCAGGAGCGACATTAAACTCGGATAATTTTGGGCTTATCGAGGTAATTATCTTGTCCCTCTATTGTAATTGGAAATTACATGTTTGTTAGGATATATAGTTGAAGTATACTATATATGGAACTATACTTAGTATTCGGCAATGTCTTTTGACTTAAGCCTGAAGAATTAAGAACTGAACTAAACTGTATTTACATAGGACTGTATTGCAGTAGGCTTGTGTAGAATTGTACACGTCCGGTTAGACGTGTAAACCCCCCCCCCTGGTTGGCTTGGTAGCCGGCCTCGATAGAGGAGGAGATTCTGTTTGTTGCGGGAAGTCTTTGCGAATTTTCTATAGAAAGATAGAAACTTATGTTTTGGGGTTAATAGACGTTTGTGACCTTTATAGGTGAAAGTACTAAGAGTAGCGTATTCTACTCGAGGAGTGGAAAGGGCTAGCAAGGTTGTAGTACTTGGAGCATTTTGCTTATTGTCGATAAATCGTCGCGAGGTATGTGAACCTCTTCCTATCTTTTCTAGCATGATTGTTGTGAACTATGTAGTACGGTGAGCGTACATGTGCTAAGTGATTTGGTTGGTTTAAAACATAGGGTGTTATAATAGCTTTATGGGAAGTTAGTTATAACGACCTTATGTAAGTGAAAATGGTTTACTGACGTTAGAAGTTAAGAGACTTGATCTTATAAGATAAGAGACTTAACTTATTTGTTTTAATGTGGATGTTTGTGTGAAACCTCATTCGTGAGTAATGAGTACTTGGTTTTAAAGGGATAATGTTTTACGATTTGAGTCGAGAATGTGTATCGACGGACCAACTGCGGCGTTAATAAAAGGAAAATGTATTGAATAATGATGTGTTGTATTAAAACCGGTAGAAACCTCCATCTGCATAGAAGCTAAGATGAGACAAAATGATATTACATTTTCTAGATCATGGTCTTTGTAATAAGATCGTTATAAACAAGAATAAACTACTCACGTATATGACATATGTTACTTAATTGTTCTAAAAGGAATCAAGTGATTAAGTTTGGGAACTATGAAACCATTTGAAAATGAGAAGCTTGAGTAATTGAAACTAGGCAAACCGGAACTTAGGAAAAGAATGTTGTTACTTGGTTTTGAAAAGGAAGGTGGGTTGGTCATTCTAATACTACGGTATCGGGTGACTTTTATAAAAGAAATGGATCTCTTTTAAAAGAACTTACGTATGTAGTACTTTGGGGTTAAAACCCGGACTTTGGTATAAAATGAAAGTACTTTGTGTTGTTGTGAAACTTGCTATGCTTGTTGTTGTGAAGCTTGGCTATGCTTATTGTGATAACCTTTGTTGTGCAAAGCGTTGTATTTACGTATTCTGGCGTCTCGATGGAGAATTCGGTTGACTTGTTGAGAACTTACTTGGGCGTCTTGCAGCGTGTGGCGGAGAAATTCCGCGCACGCGTTCGTTGATAGTATTATTGTTGTTAATCACTTTGGACATCGACACGATCGTGGCGCTGCGGGTATGCTTCCATTTTGGTTAAGGTCTTGTGGTTAATCGCTTTGGATATCTCGACACGATCGTGGCGCGCGGGTATGTTTCCATTTTGATTATCGCCTTGTGATTTCCTTTTGGACATCTCGACCGCGATCGTAGCGCTGCGGGTATCGCGTCCATTTGGAATGCCGTCCTATTGTTTCCCTCTGGACATACCGACACGATCGTAAGCGCCGCGGGTATCGTCCATTTGGAAAGTTGTCTTATTGTTTCCCTTTGGACATACCGACACGATCGTAGCGCCGCGGGTATGCTTCCATCTGGATTGGTGTCTTGTTGTTGAGGTCACATGGACATGTCTACACCGATGCAGTATTCCGGGGGCATGCGGCCGTGATGCGAGCCTGATTGAGGTTGTGGGCGTGAGACCCATAGTTATATCGAGTAATGATTTTATGTTGTGAATCGTAGTTTGGTTATCATACATGTCTCGCTTTATATAGACTAGTATGATTTCATTTCTGATATTATGCGATTTCACATACTTGGTACTGTTATCGACCTCCTTGGGCTGCGTTCATCTGCGCAGTAGAGGTACATCAGTCGTGGATCCTCGCTCATAGGATCACAGTTCAGCGCATTTGAAGCTCCGTTTCTCCGGAGGCTTATCTTTTGGTAGGTGTTCCCTGAGTTGTAGGTTCTTGTACATTCAGGGGTATGGCGGGGCCCTGTCCCGTCATAGTCATTGTATATCTTAGAGTGCAGTAATCTTGTTGTGGCGGGGTTGTAAAAGGATTAAACTGCTCAGTTTTATGTATATCTGAGGCAACCGTTTTGGTTGCTTTGTTTATTTATTATATCTCTTGTATAATGACTCATGTTTTATGTTCCGCTGATTTTTCTCTGATGTATGTATCGCTAGGGTGCCCGGGGTAAGGCACCAGTCACGGGCCCGATTTTCGGGGTGTGACACTTATAGCGACTTGTTTTCGGAAAAAGAGTAAGTTATTTGGGTTTTAAAAGAATACTTGTTGTTGTTTTAAAAGAAAAGAGACTTGTGGAATTAAAGAGTTTTTGGTTTAGAACATAAAGTGTTATAACAGCTTTATGGGAAGTTAGTTATAACGACTTTATGAAAACAAAGGAATGGTTTTTATCATTGGTTTTAAAATGGTAACTTGACTTTAAAAGGAGAAGTGTTTTGGTCTAAAAAGAAGGCATGGTATTGTCTTAATTTGGTTTAAAAAGGAAAGTCTGGAAGTTGTTTTGGTTTAATTAAAATGTTAGTCACTTTATTTTCATACTACGGGTATCGGGTGACTTTTGTAAAAGAAAGGGATCTTCTAAAAAGAATTTAACGTACGTAGTACTTGGGGATTAAAAACCTGGACTTGTCA
This sequence comes from Przewalskia tangutica, assembly GCA_029844215.1. NCBI lineage: Eukaryota > Viridiplantae > Streptophyta > Magnoliopsida > Solanales > Solanaceae > Przewalskia > Przewalskia tangutica. Next base: position 97,857,256 of record CM056729.1, read on the forward strand.
TAAAATGAAAGTACCTTGAGTTGTGTGTAGCGTGCCTATGGTTGCGTGTGATAGCCTTGTTGTGCAAGTGTTGTATTCTTATGTTACCGCGTCTCTCGATGGAGGGTCGGTCATGTTATTCTTGATTGATGGACATACTGACACGATGGGTGGCCCACGGGTATGTTTCCATTAGGAGTGTTATTTTGTTAATCACTTTGGACATACTGACACGATGGGTGGCCCACGAGTATGCTTCCATTTTGATTGCTGTCTTGTTGTTTCCTTTTGGACATACTGACACGATGGGTGGCCCACGGGTATGGTTCCATTAGGATTGTTGTTCCATGGACTAGCTCTCCATGAGGTTTACTGATTCGGCCTTGGTATCTGGTGGTTGGCTTTCGTACTTGCCCCGTCTCGTGGCTGATTCGGCCTTGGTACCTGGTAGTTAGCCTTCGCACTTGCCCCGTTCAGTGTAGTGGCGAAGTCTCGTGATACGGCCTTGGTATCTGGTAGTTAGCCTTCGTACTTGCCCCGGCCAGCTGCGTGGCGCAGGCTTGGTATCTGGTAGTTGGCTTTCGTACTTGCCCCGTGTCAGCTTCGTGGTTTGGTTGTATAGTATTGTTAGTACGGTTGTTATGACACAGGTGGGACCTAGTGTTCATGTGTACTTCTTGGTGTGATTATATCATAGACTGCCGGCAGTGAGGAAGGTATTCCACGGGCATGATTGATGTTGTGGGCGTGAGACCCATTGTTATACTTGAGTAATGACTTTGAGGGCGTGAGTCACGACTGACATATTTGTTTATATATTATGGATGTAGTTTGGTTATCATACATGTCTCACGCTTTATATAGACTATTATGATTTCATTCTGATTTTCTGATTTCACATACTTGGTACTGTTGTCTTGACCTCGCCGGCTGCGTTCATCGCCGCGGTAAGTACATCGGTTGTGGATCCGCTCTTAGGATCACTGTTGACTTTTGGGAAGCTCCGTTACTTCGGAGGCTTATCTTTGGTATAGTCCAATGTCAATGTAGTTACTTGTACATTCAGGGGTATGGCGGGGCCCTGTCCCGGCATAGTTATGGTTCCAGTCTTAGAGTGCTGTAATCTTGTTGTGGCGGGGTTTGTAAAAGGATTTAATCTGTTCAAGTTGATATACATATGTATATATTCGGGAAGGTGGCCGTGTTGGTTGCTTTGTTTCATACTTTAACTCTTGTTTCATGTTTAAGTTTTTATTTCATTGATTTTCTCGATGTTGTATCACTAGGGTGCAGGGTAAGGCACGATCCACGGGCCGGGATCGGGTCGTGACAATAAGAACACTACCAACGGCCATACCAGGGTGGGCGGCCTCCTCAGCTAACACCCTTCCTCTCGAACCAGAATCGCAATCGACTGGTAGGCTAAGTCATCCCACTGTATCCCTCTTACTAGGACATTCTCTCCTCACATGGACTTGACGGCCGCTGGTAAAACACGCATTAGTATAAATACGACATGTCCCGAGATGACGTCTACCACATAGTGAACACCGAGGAAAATCGGGTGTTGGAACCTATGTAACTCGTGAACGAAACCCCGGAGTTCGACCAACTCCTAAATACCCAAAGGCGTCTGAAGTGCATGGAGGACCACCCTGTACTAGCGGAGGCGCATAACCAGTCTGCTGCTGAGAAGGTCCGCCTCGAAAGTTACCAAAGGACCTGCTCGCCTCTTCTGCTGATCTTGGTTAATCCGTCGATCTCCACGTTCCTCAGTCTGCTGCGCGTAAGCCTGTACGCGGGCAATGTCCATGTCTGACTGAAGAGCTACTCTTGTACCACTCTCTGCTAGATAATCGTCATGTCCTGTGACATATCGGTGCACTCTATCCTCCATGTCTGCCACTAACGCGGGGACATAACGAGCCAATAAGTCAAACTCTATACTGTATTCCCGAACCGTCCGCCAGTTCTACCTCAACATCATAAACCTAACTGCCCGAGCTCTCCTCATCTGCGAGGGCAAGAAGTGTGTAAGAAATGCCTCTGAGAACTCGTCCCAACCAGCTGGAGGCGCATGCTTCCCCCGGGATAGTTCCCATGAATCAAACCGGTCGACTGCAGTACCATGCAGCCGATGCGAACCTAAGACCACCGACTGTGTCTCCGAAGCCTTGATCATTCTCATGATCCGCTGTAACTGTCGAATAAACTCCTGAGGATCTTCCTCAGTTCCCGATCCATAGAACTCGGGTGGACTGCAACTCAAGAAGTCCCGAAATCTCAACTATCGGATCTAGGGTGAACTACTGGTACTACCGGAACCTCCGACTCTCGTCTGTCCTCATTCCCAGCCACCAGACTAGCTAGTAACTGGGCCATCTCCTTGTAACTCCTATCCTCTGTTCCTGGCCGTGGGACTAGAGGCTCAGGTATCGTGGTCTCAGTAGCTACTGCTACTGCTCTAAACTCTCCTGGGTCTAGCGGCGTCGCAGAACTCCCCGAATGAAGCGCTGTCTCAGATAATGACTGGGCCCGTGCCCTGGTAACCCTCTGTGCTCTACTCGCAGCTCCCTCTGCTGCCTTGCCCTTCTGGGCTCTGGTTGCCTTGCGCAGAGGCACAACGGGTGAAAAGAATACGTCAGAGGGAGTCCAACTTATAACACAGCTCTAAGGCACGATCTCAGAGTGAGAAGAATGGAAATCAATCCTAAATATCCTGCAGCCTCCTGATTATAGGTGTGGTGCACAACACACCGATAATCAAGACTCTACTAGATACGGTCTATAGACACTTTCCGAGGATTAACTGCTCTGATACCACTTTTGTCACGACCCGAACCCGGGCCCGTGACTGGTGCCTTACCCGAGCACCCTAGTTATACAACATCAGAGAAAATCAGCGAAATATAAAAACATACACATGAAACAAGATATACAATAATGAAATAAGAAAACAGGCTAACCAAAACGGTTACCTTTCTGAATATATAAATAAACTTGAACCCGAACAGTTACATCCCTTAGACAAACTCTGCCCACAACAGTACTACAGACCTCTACGAATGTTATAACAACAACGACGGGACAGGGCCCCGCCATACCCCTGAATGTAAGTACCTACAACAACAGGGGACTATACCAAAGATAAGCCTCCGGAGAAACGGAGCTTCCCAAAACGCTGTGATCCTGGCGAGGATCGACGGCGGTGTGTACTCTACCTGCGGCATGAACGCAGCCCCCCGAAGGAGGTCAGTACAACAGGTACCAAGTATGTGAAACTGTAAAGTACTGAAATCAAATCATAACATTTTAAAACCAATTACAAATACGTACGAACAACCAATTTAACTGCACATAGTGCCACAGCATAAACAAGAGCAAAATAGATATAACGTAACTGGTCTTTTCTAGGCCGCTAATGATCGAAGCAAGGCCAATCGCCCATAGTATCATTATGCGTGCCTAATCCTGGAACTCCGCGATCCGCATAGGTCACATGCACCGCATGAGGTATTCTCGCATCGGGGCAGCTAACCCGGCATCCTCTCGGACTCGCGATCGCGTAATACGCATCGCGTGAGGTATTCCTAGAATCATAGTCACACGCACCGCGTGGTATACCTCGCATCGGGTAACACACCCGGAGTGATCATCCTGGAACTCCCGCAGCTCCGCATAGTCACACAGACCGCATGAGGTATTCCTCGAATCATAGTCACACAGACCGCATGAGGTATTCCTCGCATCGAGGGTGGCAAGTCCTCGGCATCATAACAAGTCAGGGGGGTATGTGATATAATAACAGTACAACGGGCTTAACGTTTAACAACGTAAGCACAACAAGAATAACCCCCTTACACAACATCACAAGACACTAACACACGTAGCATCATAACATGTTTACTTATCAAACCATCTTACTACACTCTCCAGAAATCAATACAAGACTTTCATAAACAAATAAGTAAACCGTTCCTTCTATCTTCCTTAAGTCGTTATACCTAACTTCCCATAAAGCTAGTATAACACTTAAGCTTTTAAAACCAAGTATTTCTTTTCTTTCAAAAATGATTCATAACTCTTTTGAAATACTTCAAGATTCTTATTTTTTTAAAACTCAAGTCAAAAGAGATCAAAGTAAAACCAAAACAATTTTCATACCTTCTTTTTAAACCAAATTTTAAGACAAAAGCATGCCTTCCTTTTAAAACCAAGGCACTTTTTCCTTTAAAAGCCAAGTAGCAATATACTTTTTAAACCAAGTGTCTCACTCTTTTAAAAACAAGTAACCTATACCTTTAAATCAAGTTACTTCTCCTTTCCCAAAATCAAGTTGTTTATAAGTCAAGTTATCATTTTAAATCCAATGATAAAACCATTCTTATTTTCGAAATCCAGATAACTTTATTCTTTAAAAGACCACACACCCATTACTCATGAGTGAGTTTTACAACTTTTTAACATAATTCAAGTCCTTAATATTTCATAACAAGTCACTTAACTTTGGAATCAAGTCAAGGACACAAAAGGAAAATCAAATTCCTTTAAACACACGTGCGTCTACCGCACTAAATATATTTCACAAATATCATGCTAGAAAGGATAGGAAGAGGTTCACATACCTCGCGACGATTATCGACAATTAGCAAAACGCTCCAAAGTACTCTAACCTTGCTCGCCTTTTCCTCCCTTCAAGTAGAATACGCTACTCGTAGTATTTCAACCTATAAAGGCCACAAAACGTCTATCAACCTCTAGATCTCTTCGTAGAATAATTCTAGATACAAGATTCCTTATTCTACGGAAAATTCGGCAGCACCTCCCCCCCGCCACCACATAAATCTCCTCCTCTAACGAGGCCTGCTACCAAACCAACAATCCCAGGGGGGGTTACACGTCTAACCGGACGTGTACAATTCTACTCCACAATAATACTACAAGTCTCTCAGTAAATACAAATTCTATGTAAATACAGTTTCAATTCTTATCCATATTCATTCTACATATAGTATACTCAACTATACATTACTACAACATGTAATATCCAATTACAATAGGGGGACAAAGATCATTACCTCGATAAGCCCAAAATTATCCAAGTTTATAAGTCGATCCTGAGCAACGTTTAGCTCCAAATCCTTACGCTCCAACCCGCTCCAAGCAACCCTTAGAAGTTTCCAAACAACTTCTCTTAACACTTCATCTAAGCTATGAAGATTTTTCTAGGGCTTCATTTTGCGACTATAGGAATAAAGTAGTATTTTCGGGCTCTTAATAATTGAAATAACTTTGGAATACTACTAGGAATACTAGGCTAAGGTATTTGGGATAATACAATAATACTTGAAGTATTAGTGTACACAAATGGGGTGTTGGGCGAGAACTACACAAGGAGGGAGGGGGAGGGTGTTTGGACGAGAGCTACTCAAAGGGGGAGGGAGTTTTGAGACTTGGAAAATGTTTAATGGATGAAGAAGTCTTGCACTAGAGGGGGGTATTTATAGAACAATGAAGGGCCAAGATTCAAGCAAGTGGAGGGTGTAGATTAGGTAGCTTGTTCAAGTGAAGTCTTCCACCAAGTGTCCACCACAACATGGGGACATATGTCCACCACAACATTGGGACATATGTCCACCACAACAATGAGCCATGTGGCCATCCACATGCTCAAGAAAACCGCCCAAGAGGCCTCCCCCACTTGCCCACAAAAACGCCCAAACCTACTCCCACTAACCCAAAGAAAATATCTTCCAAGACTTGACTATTTGACTTGGCCACTTGCCTACTATTTCGTCCAACATGCCACCTAAGGGTGCCACATGTCGCCCTCCTATGGGTCCAAAATATTTCATCTCTCGGAAAAATCCGTAATGCCAAAAATCCGAAAATAAAGTGGGCCCCACAAAACCGTAAATCCTCCCGTGGGCCCCGCGTGACCAATTCCGGAAATAAAATTCCAATACTTCTAAAATAATTCCAGAAGTCCGAATACCGAATCTGGAAATCCAATTCCCATTAACGAACCTTTTTCCTTCACAAAATCCGGAAACTTTCCGTCGAAAAATCACATATTTCTTCCTTTCCAATTTTTCTGTCGTATTCTCGTACGTACGCCCTCATATACATACTCTGGAACTACGGGGTGTAACATGGTCATTATGGATAGGTATATTCAGAGGTACAGCGGGGCCTTGTCCCGTCACATTAGTTATGTAAAAAATTCTTAGAGGTCTGTAGTCATATCTTGTGGGTCGGTTTGTAAAGAAAAAGGATGTAATCTATGTTTGGATATATATATATATATATATATATATATATATATATATATATATATATATATATATATATATATATATATGTGTTCAAGGAGGTAGCCTTATCGACTTTATTGTTTATTTTATGTTAAGTATGCGTTATGAGTTTCATGTATATTGTGATTTTCTCGATGTATACTGTAAGGGTGCGGGTAGGGCACGATGCGAGCCAGTGGTCGTGACAACTTCCTTTGTTTCTACGTACTTTTCCACCTTTTTCAAGGCCCGAAATCAACAACCAACATGCCACATTTAAGGCGCAACTAACCAGCAAATTCAAAGGGGATTACACGTCTTAACAGAACGTGTAAAATTCTGCCCCACAATTAAAGTAAAATTGTCCAATAACTTGACTCATTTTCGGCAATCACAAGGATAACACCACATCTATTCTCTTCCAATTCATTTTCAATCCAAGTTGTTATTCTAACATGTTATATAGCTGCAATCGACTATAACAACTATAATCCATTCTTTCTATAACATGTGACGATCGTAATTAATAATTAAATTGAATTGCAATCTTAATGGCTAACATGAACTTTTCGGATTTAGGCTTCCAAAATTCCATAACACTTATCAATCTTCATAATATATATCACATGATCATTTCTAACTTATCATAACATGGAATCTTCAATCACAATAGTAAGACGAAGATTTATACCTCAATAAGCCCAAATTCAATCAAAGATTTAAAGTCGATCCTTAGAAACTTTAGCTCCTCTTCTCGGCGTTCCAATCCACTCCAAGCAACCCTTGGAAGCTCATAAACAACTTTTCTTCAATTTCCAACTTCAAAGTTGAAGAAAACCTTAGGTTTTCATCTTGCGACTAACGTAAAAACGTAGTTTTTCCGGGATTTTTGTGTTGAGATATCCTTAGAATACCTCTAGGGACCTTGGGTTTGAATATTGGGAATTATGAACAACAAACGAAATTTTTTTGTGAGGGAAGAGTGCTAATTGCCGAGAGCCTCTATCAAGAACAAGAAAAGGAAATTTTCTCTAAGTGTTGGATTTTGTCTAGTCTTGCACTAGTAGTAGTAATATATAAAGAGACCAAGGGCTAGGATTAATCCAAATGAAAGGCTAGGATTGGGTCAATTATATCAAGCTCCCACTTGTTTATTGACTTAGTCAATTCTTTATTCATCCAACAAGACCATGTGGAGGGTGACACGTGTCGCCCTCCCATTGGTCTAAACTATTTCATTTCTCGAAATTTCCATAATTGGTCAAAATATCGAAACCCTTGTGGGCCCCACAAAAATGTAAAATTTCCCGAGTGGGCCCCACGTGACCAAATTCGTAAATAAAATTCCATAGTTCCGACAAATTCCAACAGTCAAATAAAAATTCTGAGAACCCAATTCTCATTAACGAACAATTTTCCTTCCCGAGGTTCGGAAGATTTATCCTTGAAAAACAATTCTTTCTTTCGTTCAAATTTTTAAGTCTTGTTTCCTTACGTACATTCTTATATACTCGTCCTGGAATTACGGGGTGTAACATAGGGTACCCCCTTCGGCCAGTGGGAGTGCTACGAGGAATAATGCAGAAATGCAAGATCTTTCGGCACAGACCTTGGGAGCAAGTGCACCAGTTGCATTTCCTCCCATTCAGGAAAGACATGAAAATGATATTCCTGAAAGCTCTAATGTTGGTGGATCGACCAGCGCACAAGAACCTACTCACAGTCAGAACATACCTGTAACTGAACTGCAAGACAATCAACTCTGTAGGTCTACTAGATCTCATCGTCCTCCGGAAAGACTAAATCTACTTGTGAAAACACAAAATGAGCTAGATATTCCAGATGATGACGAGCCTAGAACCTACAGCGAAGCAATGCTAGACATTGATTCGAAGAGATGGCAAGAAGCCATAAAATCTGAAATGGAATTTATGTATATCAATCAGGTGTGGAACTTGGTTGATTTGCCAAATGGGGTTAAACCCATAGGATGCAAATAGGTATTCAAGAAGAAGATTGATGCATCTGGCAATGTTCAGACTTATAAAGCTAGACTAGTGGCTAAAGGTTTTACTCAGCGTCCTGGTGTGGATTATGATGAAACTTTTTCACCGGTGGCTAAGATAAAGTCTATTCGGATTTTACTTGCGATAGCTGCACATTATGATTATGACATTTGGCAGATGAACGTCAAAACTGCATTCCTCAATGGTAATCTAATTGAGGAAGTGTATATGAAACAACCCGAGGGTTTTTCATGTGAGTCCAGATCAAATGTTGTGTGCAGGCTACAAAAGTCCATTTATGGACTTAAGCAAGCCTCTAGGAGTTGGAACATTTGTTTTGACAATGCTATCAAATCTTTTGATTTTGTCAGAAGCAAAGAGGATCCTTGTGTTTATTCCAAACGTTAGGATGAGGGTATTGTCTTCATTATAATATATGTTGATGACATATTGATAATGGGAGATAATTAGACCCGCATGCAGTCAGTTAAGGATTGGTTGTCCAAGACCTTCATGATGAAGGATTTAGGTGAGGCCTGCTACATTCTGGGAATTAGGATCTATAGAGATAGACCTAATATATTGTTGGGGCTATCACAGTCAGTCTACATAGACAAAGTGTATATACGCTTTTCAATGGAGAATTCCAAGAAAGACGGTCTTCCGATGGGTCGAGGAATCAAGTTACCAAAGAAGGGATGCCCTTCTAATGTTATTGAACTTGAGCGCATGAAGAAGATCTCATATGCTTCGGCTATAGGATCAACCATGTATGTCATGACCTGTACTAAGCCAGATGTGGCCTTTGCACTTAGTATGACCTGCAAGTTTCAGCAGAATCCTGGCGAGGAATCACTGGAAAGCAGTCAAGAGTATTCTCAAGTACCTCAGGCGTACTAAAGATTACTTCTTAGTCTATGGTGGACTTGATGAGCTGGTTGCCACTGGGTATACCGATGCTAGTTTCCAGACAGATGTTGATGATTTTAAATCTCAGTCTGGTTACACTTTCATTTTCAACGGAGAAGCAGTGAGCTGGAAGAGTTCCAAACAGGCTACTACTGCAGACTCGACTACTGAAGCGGAGTACATTGCTGGATCGGAAGCTGCTAAATAAGTTGTCGCGATTTCTGAGTTCTTGAAGGAACCAGGGGTTGCTCCGAGTGCCAATTATCCAATAACCATTTATTGTGACAATACTTGTGCCATTGCACAGGCAAAGGAACCAAGATCAACAAACAGAAACAAACATGTACCGAGGAAGTACCACATCCTGAGAGAGATGATGGAAGCTGAAGATATCAAGATATATTATATTCCCACAGACAATAATCTAGCAGACCCGTTTACTAAACCATTAAGCTTGGTGAAGCATAATGGTCATTTTGAGAACATGGGTATTAGATATGTTGGTGATTGGCTCTAGGCCAAGTGGGAGATTGAAAGTATATGTATGTCCTAGAGACAATCTGTATTAGGACACAATGTACTTTATACACATTCGTATTTATATTAATGATGATTAATATTATGGCGATTTGCATCTGTTGAATTATTAGTTAATTGTTTATAATATTCTATAAATGCATCCATAGAGGTTACGTGTTTATTAATGATGTGAGAATTAATGTTATAACGTAACTATTAAATTACCTCGACTAATGATCATCGAAATTGGGATATTGATGATATGAGATATGTCGACATGTGGTCTGCATCATATCCTTAGGAGATGTAGTATGTATCACTTGCTACGAGTTATGGAAACTCATGATAGACACATGGATACTTGTTGAAGTATTGGTATGCCTGCTGATGTACTGTTTTGTTATATGTCTATAATGTCATCGGCGTGTGGGAGATAAAAGTCCTTAGACTTGAGGTCAATATCATCTTGTTTACGGAGTAATGCACTTTGATCCTGTCCTAAGCTCAAATGCCTTATAGGTTGAGACGCGACTTGTTTTGGGTGGATTACGAAGTAGATTAAAGGTGGTATGTGAGCTAAGAAAGGATTCATTCCTTGAATTTATATTCGAGTGAACAATCAAGTACTCATATGGTATTAGGTTGACTAAGTCATTGGCCAATGCAATGGACATGTCTGTGATATGATCCTGTTGTCAACCAATATAGATGAGTTATAATAATCGAGCCATATGGATAGACACTTGACAGATCCTAAGCTTGATTGAGTGTGTCATGAATGAAGGGATTTTATCTTCCCGCATAGAGGTTCAGTTCACATATTTTGTGTAGCTAAACTTTACATATTGGGTTCGTCTTCCGGCGCAGTCTAGGAGTTCCGTGAAGATCCTAATGTAATTAGTGACGATATGTAAAGGCCTGAATGGTAACACTAAGTCAAATATTCCGTCGATTGAAGGAGGTAATTAGAAGGAGATTATACCTATATGTTCGGTTGATGACCGGGACATTAAAATGTGAAAAGACTGAAAAATAGGACAGGACCACGGTGTTCTGTTTTGGGACCGCGGTGCCAAGAACACTGGGCAGCACCGCAGTGCCCCTTTAGTGGGACCGCGATGCCTGTATGGATTCTGGCAGTCCGAAGTTTTGTCAGTCAGATTCTCTGCTGGGCCCAACCCACAGAAACCCTAAAGCCTCTATTTGTAATTATAAATAGAGGGCTTGCCTCCCATTTTAATACACTAAAAATCTAAGAGAGGTAAATCTCTTTTAAAGCTCTGTCAGAATCTCTAGCATTCCTGATTTAGCAAATTACATCACAGTTTCAGAACTTACAAATCGAGGGACTTTTGCGTGTGCACCCTCGGACTACACAAAGCATCGAGAATCAACTGCTTGGTTGATTGCTACTAAGTATTCTGTTGAGGTATTACATTATACTATGTGCTTTGTATTTTTCATTACATATCATACTGCAGTTCGACCGTCGTCGGGTTTGAAACATAAATTTTCAAATTCTGCTGCGTGTACGAACCCGACGTAAACACCTACAAATTTAACCTCATACACCTTTGTATATTGTATCGAAAAGCAACCAGCAGAATCTTAATAATTGGCACAACTGCCTGTGCCAAGTTCTTTTACACAACTCTATCGTCATCTCTGCTTGTATCGAGTTCTTCTGTCTTTCAATGAATATATGAATTTTGTTCTGAAGGAGTTCATAAAGGTATTGACCATAGAGATTCAGAGGAAGACATGGCGAGTTATATACATATATAAGAATTAAAGTTACAATATAACGGTTGCAACTTTTGATTAAATAACAAGAATGATCCCTTATGTCTTGGATAGATTCAAAATGGGGCTATGGCTTTAGTATTTACGATAGATACTTTTTATATAGGAATAAAAATATAAATATGATAATTTCAATAGGTTAACGATTTATCAGATAAGAAAATTGAGTCATAGCCCCCACATCAATAAATCGTTAACTATAAAAATTTAATCTGTTCACCAACTGTTAATCTAGTAAGCCAATAAGTCAACTTTGCGGTTGGGTTATCGATTGTGTTTCGATTTTGAACATCCCTAATTTCATGTAATTGCTTGTATTTCTTATTTTTTATTTGTCTTTATTTTTTTCATTTAGCATAACCGAGTTATTGTTCTAATTTTTTGAAACTACACCTCCTAATATTAGAAAAAATTAGTCATCAACAAACCTAGCATATAATATGTGATGCATTTAAGTAGAATTTCGTTGATGAATGAGGTTATAGACTTTTTTTTTTCTTTTAAATTTTTATTGTTGTTATATAAACTTCATACTATAATGTCTAGATAATTAGTCCATGAACTAAATAATGCCTTAAGAGTATAGTTGACAACCCATCAAATCCCAATGCGTTGCGCCTTTTACTTCTCTAATATAGTTGAGGGACAGGGTGAGCTGGTGGGGACAGAGTGCGAGACACTGCATCAAAATGAAAAAAGCAAAAAAGATATTTGTTGGATGTTATTAGGCACTTTCCTTCGAGATGAATTTTCAAAAGTTTTTATAGTCTGAAGCAGTAGGTTTATCTGTTAATAGAATGCTTCACTTGTGAGATCGACCTCTACAAGTGGTGCCTACTGCCCAACTGTTTTTAGTCCAAAGTCACACCCCAAATTAGGTCAACTGATAATGATTGAGATCAAATATTCTCTTGCTTTTTTGTTTGTGTTTAGTATTATTGTCTTGTGTAAGATGATATTAATCTTCCTTGATGAGCCTTCTTATTAATATTAAATATATATATATAGTGTATAATATTCATCTTTTATATAATAGGAATCTTAAACCTAATCACAAGAAGAATCATAGTCTTACCATAATTATATTTACACAATATGTGAGATATATTCTAATTATGGATAGGGATACAATAATGACAACTATACACGTTTACACACCCCCTCGGTCGTAGCGGAAGGAGGCCGGACGCTGAGACTGGACCTGAAGTCAAGAAATAACTGTCTGAAAAGTCCTTTGGTAAAAATATCGGCATACTGATAGGATGATGGAACATGTAACACTCTGACATGGCCTAGCGCAACTTTTTCACGAACGAAGTGCAAGTCTATCTTATTGTGCTTGGTCCGCTGATGTTGAACCGGATTGTGAGATAGATAGATGGCAGAGATGTTATCACAGTACACAATATATGTCTGACGCAAAGGACACTGAAGTTCTAACAATAAATTTCTAAGCCAACAAATCTCAGCTATCACATTTGCAACGCCTCTGTACTCAGTCTCGACACTGAACGATATAGGGTAGTATGTCGCTTGGCAGACCAAGAAATCAGATTATCCCCTAAAAACCCACAAAAGTCGGAGGTGGAGCGTAGCGTGTCCGGACACCCTGCCCAATCTGCATCTGTATATGAGAGCAACTTGTTTGGTGCACAGGGGTATAGGTGCAAATCATAATCAAGTGTGCCCTTAATGTATCGGATGATACTCTTAAGGACAGTGAAATGAGACTCTCTGGGGGCATGCATAAATAGGCATACCTGCTGAACAACATAAGTAATGCCTGGTCTTGTAAATGTGAGATACTGAAGTGCACCTGCAAGACTCCTATACATAGTAGGATCGGAGACTGGAGCACCATCCGTAGCACTGAGCTTAGATTTTGAATCAACTGGGGTAGGTGAAACTTTGCAATTAGCCATCGTATCCATGTACACAATCTCCTCTACATACTTACGCTGACACAAGAACATGTGGTCGGCAGACCTGGTCACTGATATCCCCAAGAAATAATTCAGCTTTCCCAAATCAGTCATTGCAAATTCGGATTTAAGCAAGGCAATAATCTCATTTTTCAACCCGTCGGAGGAAGCAGTAAGAACAATATCATCCACGTAAAGTAATAAGTAAGCAGTGCTACTACCTCGATGAAAAATGAAGAGTGATGTATCACTTTTACTGCATACAAACCCGATATACTTGGCAAAGCGATCATACCACGCACGGGGGGCCTGTTTCAGGTCATATAGTGACTTACGGAGACGACACACATAGTGAGGAACTTCTGGATGGGTGAACCCAGGCGGCTGATGCATGTATATTGTTTCTCTTAGATCCCCATGTAAAAATACATTCTTCACATCAAGCTGATGGATCGACTAGTGTTTGCCTATGGCAATGCTCAAAATTGTGTGATGGTAGCTGGTTTGACAATCGGGCTGAAGGTCTCACCACAATCAATGCCCTCCTACTGATTTGTGTCATTAGCCACAAGTCATGCCTTATATCTCTCAAGATCCCCACTGTCTCTGAATTTGTGACGAAATAGCCACATGCAACGGATCACATTCACCCCCTCAAGTCTAGGTACTAGATCTCATATGTGTTGTTTAGTTAAAGCATTGAATTCCTCATACATAGCCGCATTCCAATTAGGGTCTTATTTAGCCAATTTAGGGTTCTTAGGAATTGGAGAAATGGTTTGGGCAGAGAAGTTAAATTGGACTTTGGATTTGAAGATTCCATGTTTGGCACAAGTTTCCATTTGGTGAGTGGGGACAGTGGGAGGTTGTGTCGGCTTAGTGGGAAGAGCCGAGACTGAGGGATTGGTTGGATAATGAGAATAAGGGGTTGACGCCATGAAAGGCGCCACAGTGTCGTGATCAAGGGTCGCGGCATTGGAGTACTGACAGTCCTCTCTGAAGTTTTGGCGTCGCGGCGCCTCATCACTGGGCCGCGGCGCTGTCAACGGTAAATCAGGACTCTGCTCGCAGGAGTTTTGTCGCCGCGGCGCTGGCGCTGAAGAAGAACCCCTGTGTAGAGAGGGTGATTCTGTGACAGTGCTATGATCTAGTTGACTGAGAATAATGGGAGAGATGGCAGGCTCGTCAAGAAAAGAGTAATCCGGTTTTTGGAACTTTTTAAGATTCAAAAAGGAGAATGTGGTCTCGTCGAATGTGACGTGACGAGAGATGTGGATCTGACGAATGTGTCACGACCCGAACCCGGGCCCGTGACTGGTGCCTTACCCCGGGCACCCTAGTGATACAACATCAGAGTAATCAGCGGAACATAACACAGCAACATAAAATAACAAGAAGTGTACAACAGTTATCTTTAGAAAACTTGCCTTTCGGCATATATATAAATAACAATTCTTTCAAAATGAACAGTTTAATCCTTTTTACAAACCACCTTGCAGTACTACGAGACCTCTACGAATGATATGACAACAACGACGGGGCGGGGCCGTCATACCCCACGAATGCACCTACAACAACGAGGACTATACGAATAAGCCTCGGAGGAACGGAGCTTTCCCAACGGCTGACGTGACCCTAAGGCGAGGATCACCGTGGTGTACCTTTACTGCGGCATGACGCGGCCAGAAGAGGTCGATAACAGTACCAAGTATGTGGCGAAAATATTGTAAATGAAATCATAGTAGTCTATATAAAGCGGGAGACATGTATGATAACCAAACTACGATTCCTGATAAATAAGCGATCATGTCAAGTCGGGGACTCACGCCTCAAAGTCATCACTCAAATATAACAATGGGTCTCACGCCCATAACATCAATCATGCGTGGAATACCTTCCTCACCGCTGGCGATCTATGATATAAAAGCACGATGAATACACATGAACACGAGTCCGCTGTGTCATCATAAAACCGTCGGGGTAAGTGCGAAGGCATAGCCGACTACTAAAACCCACGATACAACAAGGTCATAAAGCGTATCATGATCTGTCTAGGCCGTCACATGATCAAAGCCGCCACTCGCGCGATATCTAATGTGCGCGTCTAGCCACAGAACTTGTCGTAGCTCGCGTGGGCCACTCGATGGCCCGTGAGGTATTCCGCGCATCGGTAGCTCTCCGGCGGCGTCACGGACTCACCGTCCGCGTGGCCATAAACCGCATGACCACAAAGGCGCACACTAACACGGAACTCCAGCGATTCGCGCAAACCACGGACTGCATAAGGTATCTCGAATCATAGGTCACACAGACCACTGAGTCTACCCGCGACGGAGGCGGCAACCCGGAATCATGGTGATACAATACTATCATAACGACTTATCGTTTAAACAACATAAGCACAATCAAGGGAAAACCCCTTTACACAAACATCACAAGATACTAACCCACGTAGCATCCTAGCATGTTTACTTAACAAATCAACAAGAAAGTATTACAAGGCTATCACAAACCAACACAATCAAGTTATACACACAAGGTACTTTCTACTATATGATTAACAATATCGGGTTTTTATCCCCAAAGTACTTCATACATTAACTCTTTAAAAGATACGTTACTTTCACAAAAGTCACACAATACCCGTAGTATATAAAAATAGAGTGATTATCTTTTGAAGTAAATCAAAACACTTACCTTTGTAAAATCAAGTAACAACATTATTTTCCAAACGTTCAAGTTTGCCTAATTTCAAATGTTTCTCGTTTCTTATTTTAGAAAGGTTTCGTAGTTCATAGTCTTATTCATTTAAGAATATAATTCTCTTTTAAACAATCTGAGAAACATAAGCCTTATTGTGAGTAGGATATTCTTGTTTATAACAATCTTATTACAGCAGCCATGATCTAGGAAATATCATTTTGTCTCATCTTAGCTTCTATGCAGATGGAAGTTTCTACTGGTTTTAATAATACTTCTTTAATCAAACATTTCCCTTTATTAACGCTGCAGTGGTTTGTCGATACACATTCTGATTTCCGAAATCAGTAAAACATTATTCCTTTTAAGACCAAGTACTCATTACTCACGAATGAGGTTTCACACAAAATTCACATTAAGTCAAGTCTCTTATCTTTTAAGATCAATAACTCATTCATTTTATCTTTCTTAAGCCGTTATACCTAACTTCCCATAAAGCTAGTATAACTCTTAAGTTTTTAAAATCAAGTATTACTCTTCTTTCAAAAACAGTTCTTAAGTCTCTTGAATTACTTCAAGATCTTTATTATTCGGGCTTAAGTCAAAAGACATTGCCGTACAACTACGTTCAATTAGCACGCGTACGTCTACCGTACTATATATATATTCTTTTAAAATATCATGCTCAAGAGGATAGGAAGAATCACATACCTCGCGACGATTATCGACTATTAGCAAATCGCTCCACGGCTATAACCCGGCTAGCCTGGTCCACCTTCTCAAGTAGCACATGCTACTCGCAGAACATTCAACCTATACAGGTTATACAAGTCTATCAAAGTCTAGACTACTCGGTAGAATAAATCTAGATACAAGATCCTACGGAAAATCGGGCAAAGACTTCCTATCAGTCAAACTACACAAGTCTCATGTAATACTGATCTACGTAATTCTGATTCGATTCTCTTCTTTAAATTCGGGCTTAAGTCCAAAGACATTGCCGCAAAACTATGTTCGATTCTATATATAGTATACTTCAACTATATATTCCTACAACATGTAATTTCCAATTACAATAGAGGACAAGATAATTACCTCGATAAGCCCATAATTATCCAAGTATAGATGTCGATCCTGGCAACGTTTAGCTCCGACTCGTGCGCTCGACCGCTCCAAACCACCCTTAGAAGTTCTAACCAACTTCTACATAATACTCCAACTAACTATGGAGATTTTCCTTAGGGTTTCGGTTTTGTGGTGACGGAAAGTATAATAGTATTCTGGGCTTTTCAGATAGGTATAACCTTAGAATACTACAAGGTATCTGGCTAAGGTAATTTGGGTATAATGTGATACTTTGGAGTATTTCTACCAGAGGGGTATTTATACGAGACAACACCACAAGGGTGTATACCCTCGGCCCACTAGTGGGGTACTCTCGGCCAAGGGGAGGAGAACTCTCGGCCCACTAGGCCTCAAAGGGGAGGTGGGACGAAACCAACAAGGAGGAGGGAGGAGGATTTTAAGACTTGGAAATTTGTAGAATGGATGAAGAAGTCTTCAAAGGGGGGGTATTTATAGGTCTAGCAAAGGCCAACCAATGGCCAAGATCATGCCAAGTGCAAGGCAAGTGTAGGGCCAAGATCATGCCAAGTGCACCTTATCCATCTACCACACAAATATCCTACCAACTACTTGACAAAACCCAATTCGTCCGGCTTTACCGCTGATGAGAGGGTGCCAAGTGTCGCCCTCTCGTTGGTCCAAAATGTTTCGTCTCTCGGAAAAATCCGCAAAAATTAGAAATGACATAGCCGTAATTTACCCTACGCGAGTTGTGTAAAACGTTTCGTCGAAAAACGACTCTAACCGGGTGTTGTGCACAAAGATAATTCGGCCAAGCCACCTAGGGGGGGGGGTGACACGTGTCGCCCTCCTATTTGTCCAAAATAATTCATCTTCCGAAAAAAAATCCATAATGGCCAAAATCTCATAATCAAGCGGGCCCCACAAAACCGTACATTTCTCCCGTGGGCCCCACGTGACCATTTCCGAAAATAAAATCTCAAAATTCTAATATAATTTAAGAAGCCCATATTCCAAATCTGGTAATCCAATTCCCATCAACGAACATTTTTCCTTCACAAAAACCGGAAACTTTTCCGTGAAAAAATCACCTCTTTCTTCCTTTCCAATTTTTACGTGCTCGTGCACGCACGCCCTCGCATACATACCACGGAACTACGGGGTATAACATTCTCCCTCCTAGAAACATTCGTCCGAATGTTCCTTCTAAGTCTCAAAACAAGCGCGCCAAGATAGTCCTCATTTCTTGTACTTACGAAAACAATCACGCCACTCGCCACAGAGACACCTGCGTAATTTCTTACATTCAAGCCCACGAGGAGACACCTCTAACATCACAAAAATAATGATCACAACTATGCTCGTAATACATGCTCGCTTCTCCCTTTACTCGTCGTACCCTTCTCGTACACTCGAACTCTTACCACATTTCTGATACTGCTTCAGTTTTCAAAACTCGTCACACTCTATCCACAGTCTGCTGGAACAAGCCTGAACCAACTATCTGAACCTTGCCAACATCGAACCAATCGACCGGCAACTTACACTTCCGCCCCTACAAGGCTTCATAAGGCGACATTCGAACACTGAAATGGTAGCTTAAACACTCCCTCCACAGGAGACAACAATTCTCAACTACCGCGAAATCAAACACCGGCGAGGCGAATGCGTCTGGAGACTCACCGAGTTCCTAACCACCGCTGGTAAAACTTTCGGAAGAAAAAGCGGCGCACCACAGGCCCCACTGTCATAAGGTGAAAGTAGGCACCCTGCAGCCTTACAACCTTTCGATAAATCAACCGCTGCCGTAAGTAGCGGTCTGGCCGAAAAACACGATGGGCTGCCCCCATCGGCCCAACTACTGGTTGAACGCATCCACGAACTCGTACGCTGGTTAACTAAACTTGGGCCTAACACCCTCGTGACCCTATCACAAGGCGGGACCCCCACAAACAGACCCCACCACCAAACAGGCCGCGGGTTGACCCGCAACATGGCCTCAACCCGACCCGGCAACGCGCAAAACACTAGCTCCCCGATCCGAAACAATCTTACTAATCCACGTTACGAAAACCTAGCGGTCTTCTTAGCTCAACTACCCTCTTTCCTACTACTCAGGGACTTATCACACAACCATATCTCACGTGCACTATGCACTCCGATAAGGGTCAAACATAAAATACCTCTTTTACTCGAGATGGCCTTACCTCTAAGGTCTCCACGTATAACATTCTAAGGCTCACACCTTCCCTTATCCCCGACTCTTTCCTGGTTAACTAACCATGATTTCTAATCACAATTTACACAATGCTATCTGAACATAACACTTAAGGTATACTCACCTTATCACATAAACAAAACTCTAGTGGGTTAAAGATATGCCTGCATCTACTGCTTCACTCCCTTTAGTCGTTCTAATCAAACCTGTCCCGTAGGGCGCATAGCTAAGGAAGGTGACGAACTACCCACCGATCCTGAAGGCTGAGTCCTCCTACTTGCGTCCCTCCTACTAGGACACCCTTTCGACCGCACACGGCGGCGCAGTACAACAAGTACCAACAAGACGACATTCCGGGATGGCGTCGCCCGCAATGAACCGGAAGTCCCGGAGCTCGACCAACTCCCGCATACGAACGTCCCGAACCACGTGGAGGACCACTGCGCCGGTGGATGTGCATAATCTAATCATTGGTGAGGTGACTCGCCTCGAAAGTTACCAAAGGACCTTGCTCGGCCTCTTCGCATCCTTTGTTAACCCGTCGATCTCTACGTTCTCGGCTGCGTGCATAAGCCCGCATACGTGCCATGCTCAAGCCTAATCAAGAATTTCTCTGCACGACCCTCTTAGATATTCATCAAGACTCGCGGTATATCGGTATACTCTCTGGTAGCCAAATCCATAGCTAGTAACAGGGTCGCCTCTTTGCAATCTCTATTCTCTGTTCCCGGTCGTGGAACTGAAGGTTCAACTTATCATTGCCGTAGTAGGAACTGCTGCCGCCGTGCTAAACTCTGCTGGGGCTGGTGATGTCGCAGAACTCCCCGAATGAAGCACCATGTCAGGTGATGATTGGGCCTGTGCCCACATAACCCTCTGTACTCAACTCGCAGCTCGCCGCTGCGCCCTCCCGGGCTCGGGTTTGCCCTACGCGGAGGCATAACGGTAAGGGAAAGAAATACGTTAGAGGGGTCCAACTTATCACACAGCTCTAAGGCACGATCTCAGAATAAGAAGAATAGAAACCACTCCTAAATATCCTATAGCCTCCTGATTATTGATGTGGTGCACAACACACCGATAATCAAGACTCATCGGATACTGTGCAGACACTTTCAGAGATTAATCGCTCGATACCACTTTTGTCACGACCGAACCGGGCGTGGATCGTGCCTACCGGGCACCCTAGTGATACAACATCGAGTAATCAGTGGAACATAACACAAAGAACATAAAATAACAAGAAGTGTACATGATTATCTTTAGAAAACTTGCCTTTCGGCGTATATATAAATAACAATTCTTTCAAAATGAGCAGTTTAATCCTTTTTACAAACCACCGCCCACGGTACTCTGCACCTCTACGAATGATATGACAACAACGACGGGCGGGGCCGTCATACCACGAATGTAGCACCAACAACGAGGACTATACGAAGATAAGCCTCGGAGGAACGGAGCTTTCCCAAACGCCGAATCGTGACCCTAAGAGTGAGGATCACCGCGGTGTACCTTTACTGCGGCATGAACGCGGCCCGAAGAGTCGATGACAACAGTACCAAGTATGTGGCCCGAAAATCAGTAAATGAAATCATAGTAGTCTATATAAAGCAGAGACATGTATGATAACCAAACTACGATTCCTGATAAATAAGCGATCATGTCAAGTCGTGGACTCACGCCTCAAGTCATCACTCAAATATAACAATGGGTCTCACGCCCATAACATCAATCATGCGTGGAATACCTTCCGCCACTGGCGATCTATGATATAAAAGCACCAATGAATACACATGAACACCGGTCCGCTGTGTCATCATAAAACGTCTGGGGTAAGTGCGAAGGCATTGCCGACTACTAAAACCCACGATACAACAAGGTCATAAAGCGTATCATGATCTGTCTGCAGGCGTCACATGATCAAAGCCGGCCACTCGCGCGCAGATCTAATGTCGCGTCTAGCCACGAACTTGTCGTAGCTCCGCATGGGCCACTCCAATGGCCCGCATGAGGTATTCCCCGCATCGAGGGTAGCTACTCCCCGGCAGCGTCCTGGACTCACCGTCCGCATGGCCACATAAACCGCATGACCACAAAGGCCGCACACTAACCTGGAACTCCCGCAGTTCCGCATAGGCCACACAGACCTGCATAAGGTATCTCGAATCATAGGTCACACAGACCCGCCTGAGTCTACCCCGCATCGGAGGGCAGCTTAACCCCCGGAATCATGAGTGATACAATACTATCATAACAGCTTATCGTTTAAACAACATAAGCACAATCAAGGGAAAACCCCTTTACACAAACATCACAAGATACTAACCCACGTAGCATCCTAGCATGTTTACTTAACAAATCAACAAGAAAGTATTACAAGGCTATCACAAACCAACACAATCAAGTTATACACACAAGGTACTTTCTACTATATGATTAACAAGATCGGGTTTTTATCCCCAAAGTACTTCATACATTAACTCTTTAAAAGATACGTTACTTTCACAAAAGTCACACAATACCCGTAGTATATAAAAATAGAGTGATTATCTTTTGAAGTAAATCAAAACACTTACCTTTGTAAAATCAAGTAACAACATTATTTTCCAAACGTTCAAGTTTGACTAATTTCAAATGTTTCTCGTTTCTTATTTTAGAAAGGTTTCGTAGTTCATAGTCTTATTCATTTAAGAATATAATTCTCTTTTAAACAATCTGAGAAACATAAGCCTTATATGTGAGTAGGATATTCTTGTTTATAACAATCTTATTACAGCAGCCATGATCTAGGAAATATCATTTTGTCTCATCTTAGCTTCTATGCAGATGGAAGTTTCTACTGGTTTTAATAATACTTCATTAATCAAACATTTCCCTTTATTAACGCTGCAGTGGTTTGTCGATACACATTCTGATTTCCGAAATCAGTAAAACATTATTCCTTTTAAGACCAAGTACTCATTACTCACGAATGAGGTTTCACAAAATTCACATTAAGTCAAGTCTCTTATCTTTTAAGATCAATAACTCATTCATTTTATCTTTCTTAAGCCGTTATACCTAACTTCCCATAAAGCTAGTATAACTCTTAAGTTTTTAAAATCAAGTATTACTCTTCTTTCAAAAACAGTTCTTAAGTCTCTTGAATTACTTCAAGATCTTTATTATTCGGGCTTAAGTCAAAAGACATTGCCGTACAACTACGTTCAATTAGCACGCGTACGTCTACCGTACTATATATATATTCTTTTAAAATATCATGCTCAAGAGGATAGGAAGAATCACATACCTCGCGACGATTATCGACTATTAGCAAATCGCTCCACGGCTATAACCCGGCTAGCCTGGTCCACCTTCTCAAGTAGCACGCCATGCTCGCGAACATTCAACCTATACAGTTATACAAGTCTATCAAAGTCTAGACTACTCGGTAGAATAAATCTAGATACAAGATCCTACGGAAAATCGGGCAAAGACTTCCCTATCCACAAACTACACAAGTCTACTGTCTGATCTCCGTTCTGATTCGATTCTCTTCTTTAAATTGGGCTTAAGTCCAAAGACATTGCCGCAAAACTATGTTCGATTCTATATAGTATACTTCAACTATATATTCCTACAACATGTAATTTCCAATTACAATAGGGGACAAGATAATTACCTCGATAAGCCCATAATTATCCAAGTATAGATGTCGATCCCGGAAACGTTTAGCTCGACTCATGCGCTCAACCCGCTCCAAACCACCCTTAGAAGTTCTAACCAACTTCTACATAATACTCCAACTAACTATGGAGATTTTCCTTAGGGTTTCGGTTTTGTGACTGACGGGAAGTATAATAGTATTACTGGGCTTTTCGTATAGGTATAACCTTAGAATACTACAAGGTATACGGCTAAGGTAATTTGGGTATAGTAACAATACTTTGGAGAGTATTTCTATCAAGAGGGGGTATTTATACGAGACAACACCACAAGGGGGGGTGTATACCCCTCGGCCAACCCCACTAGGGGGGGGTACTCTCGGCCAAGGGGAGGGGGAGAACTCTCGGCCACTAGGCCTCACAAAGGGGGAGGGTGGGACGAAACCAACAAGGAGGGAGGGAGGATTTTAAGACTTGGAAATTTGTAGAATGGATGAAGAAGTCTTCAAAGGGGGGGTATTTATAGGTCTAGCAAAGGCCAACCAATGGCCAAGATCATGCCAAGTGCAAGGCAAGTGTAGGGCCAAGATCATGCCAAGTGCACCTTATCCATCTACCACAAAAATATCCTACCAACTACTTGACAAAACCCAACCAATTCGTCCACTTTACCGCCACCAATGAGAGGGTGCCAAGTGTCGCCCTCTCGTTGGTCCAAAATGTTTCGTCTCTCGGAAAAATCCGCAAAAATTAGAAATGACATAGCCGTAATTTACCCTACGCGAGTTGTGTAAAACGTTTCGTCGAAAGCGACTCTAGCAGGGTGTTGTGCACAAGATAATTCGGCGAGCCACCAGGGGTGACACGTGTCGCCCTCCTATTTGTCCAAAATAATTCATCTTCCGAAAAAAAATCCATAATGGCCAAAATCTCATAATCAAGCGGGCCCCACAAAACCGTAAATTTCTCCCGTGGGCCCCACGTGACCATTTCCGAAAATAAAATCTCAAAATTCTAATATTATTTAAGAAGCCCATATTCCAAATCTGGGAATCCAATTCCCATCAACGAATATTTTTCCTTCACAAAAACCGGAAACTTTTCCGTGAAAAAATCACCTCTTTCTTCCTTTCCAATTTTTCTGTCGTGCACTCGTACGTACGTCCTCGCATACATACCCTGGAACTACGGGGTATAACAGAATGGACAAGTCATAGTATAGATAGCCCGTATGGTTCGGCGGGAAGCCTAGGTAGACACATGGAGTGAACCGAGGACCTAGTTTGTGAGGGGCAGTAGAGGAAAGGTTAGGATATCATAGACAACCGAATATCCAGGGATGATCATAAGATGGGACTCTATGATAAAGGATTTCGGTAGGGGTCATATTGTGAAGGGTTCTAGTTGGGAGAATATTGAGAACGTATTCTGACATTTTAGCAGTATAGACCCAGAAGGACAGAGGTATGGAGGCATGAATCAATAGAGTGCGAATCATATTGTTGATGGTGCGGATGATTCTTTCAGCTTTACCGTTTTCTGGGAGGTGTAGGGGCAGTAGAAGCGAAAGATCATGCCATTATTAGTACAAAAATGGTGAAACATAGAGTTGTTGAATTCACGACCATTATCGCACTGAAAAGATTTTATACCTTTTTCAAACTGTATTTGAATGAATGTTCGAAACTCAAGAAATTTGACAAACACTTCTGATTTAAACTTGAGGGGATACAACCAAAAAAAGTGAGAAAAATCATCTAGTAAGATAAGATAGTATTTATGACCGAGAGAACTAACAACAGGTGATGTCCATGAATCGACATGTATAATATCAAATGGTGCAAAGGTAACACTAGTAGATGATTTAAACGGAAGACGAGTATGTTTGCCTAAAGAACAAGAAACATAGTTTTGGGCAAGCTTCCCATTACAAGTAATGAAATTATTGCCTCTAAGAAAATTAAAGCTGGGCTCCTGGATGACCAAGCCTATTATGTCATGTTGAAGAAGAAATGATCGCTAGAGAGACGGGAGAGCAAGATCTGGCAGCGGAGGTGGGAGTGAATGGATAGAGATCCCCCGTGCTATTGCTTCTCGTAAGAGGTGTCCCCGTATGAAGATCCTTCATAGTGAAACCAAAAGGGTCAAAATCAACAGAGACGAAATTATTACGAGTAAATTTGCGGATAGAGATTATATTCTTAATTACATGTGGGGCATATAGGGTATTTTTAAGGGGGAATGGATGAGGAGGTGGTGTGAATGATGTACCATAACCATTTATTGAAATACGGTGGCCACTACCAACTATAACAAATTGAGGATGCTTTAAACTGAACAGTTTGAGAATATTACCTGCAGACCGGGTGAGGTGAGAAGTGGCTCCGGAGTCCATGTACCAGTTGTTGTCAGGTTGTTGCATATTGAGATCGCGAAGGCGCCCCTAACTCGATGGGTTTCATCTTTGGATGAAATTTGGGCCGGCGGCGTGCATGAAGTAGGCTTCCGCAGTGCGGACTTGCCGAGTGGGCGAGCAGGCCCAACGACCGTCTTGGTTGAAGAAATGCCCGATCGAATCGCGGGCGCCACGGTGTTATCTTGGTAGTGTTAAGCGCGCCAGGACCGATTATCACGGGCCTGTTATTATTCTTTGCTGATTCTGTTGTCTGCGACCCTTTCCACGACCATGGCTGTCACGACCCGAACCCGGGCCCGTGACTGGTGCCTTACCCCGGGCACCCTAGTGATACAACATCAGAGAGAATCAGCGGAAAATAAAAACTTAAACATACAAATAGATATGGATCAAGATAAAGAAAATAGGCCAACCAAAGCGGTTGCCTTTCGTATATATATATATCGACCTTGAGCGATTACAATCCTTACAACCCTTGCAGCGATTACTCTGGACCTCTAAGATTTTTACAACAACTATGACGGACGGGGCCCGCCATACCACGAATGTATAAGAACTTACGGACTCGAGGGTAACATACCAAAAGATAAGCCTCGAAGGAAGGAGCTTCCAATCTGTTGAAATGTGATCCTATAAGCGGGGATCGGCGGTAGATGTACCTCACTGCGGCATGAACGCCGAAGGAGGTCGATCTAACAGTACCAAGTATGTGAAATCAAAATACGTAAATGAAATCATAATAGTCTATATAAAGCGAGAGACATGTATGATAACCAAACTACGATTCACAACATAAAAGCGGTCATGTCAAGTCGTGGACTCACGCCTCAAAGTCATCCTCGTGCGTGGAACTCCTTCCGCCAGCTGGCGATCTAGGTACAAACCATGTGATACGTATAACATGTCTCGGCCCATCTCATGGACCCAGTATAGAAACGTGTGGAATACATTCCCGGTCCATCCCATGGACGCGGTAGTCGAGTGAAATACATTCCCGGTTCATCCCATGAACGCGGTAGTCGAGTGAAATACATTCGGTTCATCCGTGACGCGGTAGTCGAGTGAAGTACATTCGGTTCATCCCATGACGCGGTAGTCGGGTGGAATACATTCGGTTCATCCATGAACCGTGGTCGAGTAAAATACAGTACTTGCACAACAAGGCTATCACACGCAAACATAGGCAAGTTACACACCACTTAAGGTACTTTCATTTTATGCCAAAATCCCGGTTCTGACCCTAAAGTATTACATACATTAACTCTTTCAAAAAGATACATTTCTTTCACAAAAGTCACACAATGCTCGTAGTATAAAATAGAGTGACTATCTTTTAAGTAAACCAAAACACTTCCCTTGTAAAATCAAGTAACACATTATTTTCCAAACGTTCAAGTTTGCCTAATTTCAAATGCTCAAGTTTCTCATTTTCGAAAGGTTTCATAGTTCATAGTTTTAATCACTTAAGAATATAATTCTCCTTTAAAACAAATTTGAGAAACATATGTCTTATGTGTGAGTAGGTTGTTCTTGTTCATAACAATCTTATTAAAGCAGCCATGATCTAGGAAATATAATATCATTTTGTCTCATCTTAGCTTCTATGCAGATGGAGGTTTCTACTGGTTTTAATAATACTTTATTAGTCATTACATTTCCCTTTATTAACGCTGTTGTGGTTTGTTCGATACTTATTCTCATTTCCGAAACCAGTAAAACATTATTCCTTTTTCAAACCAAGTACTCATTACTCACGAATGAGGTTTCACGCTTTTTAACAAGATACATATCAAATCAATTAAGTTAAGTCTCTTATCTTTCAAGATCAAGTCTCTTAACT
Source organism: Przewalskia tangutica (assembly GCA_029844215.1). Lineage (NCBI taxonomy): Eukaryota > Viridiplantae > Streptophyta > Magnoliopsida > Solanales > Solanaceae > Przewalskia > Przewalskia tangutica. The sequence continues at coordinate 97,884,591 of CM056729.1, forward strand.
TCTACAATCAATAAACCATTCTTTTACCTACATAGAGTCGTTATAACTAACTTCCCATAAAGTTATTATAACACCCTATGTTTTAAACCGTCCAAATTCATTTAGCACATGTACGTCTACCGTACTACATAGTTTACAAACATATCATGCTAGAAAGGATAGGAAGAGGTTCACATACCTCGCGACGATTATCGACTAATAGCAAAACGCTCCAAGTACCTCAAACCGTCGGCTACTCCTTAAGCCAAGTAGATCACGCCACACGTAGTACTTCAACCTATAAAGGCCACAAGGCGCTTATTAACATCTAGATCTCAACGTAGAATATTCTACAGAAAATTCGGCAGCACCTCCCCCGCAACCGTGTAAATCTCCTCCTCTATCGAGGCCGGCTACCAAGCCAACCAGGGGGGGTTTATACGTCTAACCGGACGTGTACAATTCTACTTCACAGTAATGCTACACAAGTCTCATGTCTGATCTATGTAATTACGATTGATTCTCTATCTTTAAATTCAGGCTTAAGTCAAAAGACATTGCCGCAAAACTATGTTCAGTTCTATATATAGTATACTTCAACTATATATTCCTACAACATGTAATTTCCAATAACAACAGGGGGACAAGATTATTTACCTCGATAAGCCCAAAATTATCCGAGATAAAAGTCGATCCTGAGCAAGGTTTAGCTCCTACTCCGTGCGCTCCAATTCGCCCCAAGAACCCTTAGAAGTTCTACACACTTCTACTAAGTACTCCAACCAATTATGGAGATTTTTCCAAAGGGTTTCGTTTAGTGACTGAAGGAAGTATAATAGTATTCCTGACTCTACGTATAGAGGTAACTTTGGAAAATACTACAAGGTATTTGGGCTAAAGTATTTGGGCATAGTAACAATACTAGAATACAATTTTTCTACCAAGGGAGGGGTAGTATTTCGAGAACAACTAGGCAAGGGGGAGGGGGGTGTTTCTCGGCCGAGGGCTAGGGAAGGGGGAGGGTGCTCTCGGCTAGCTCACAAGAGGGGGGGAGAAAGGGATTTCAAGACTTGGAAATATTTGTGGATGAAGAAAATCTTCAAGCAAGGGGAGTATTTATAGGCCAACCAATGGCCAAGATGAAGTCAAGTGCAAGGCAAGTGTAAGGCCAAGATTAGGGCAAGTGTACCTTATCCATCTACCACAAAATATCCTACCTAACCCTTGACCAAGAGAAAGGCACAAAAATCGTCCAACCTAGCCCATTGTTGCCGTCCATTGAGGGTGACAAGTGTCACCCTCCCATTGGTCCAAAATATTTCATCTCTCGGAAAAATCCGCAAAAATAATAAATGACATAGCCAGAATTTTCCCTTCGCAAAGTTTGTAAAACGTTTCGTCGGAAAACGACTCTTTTCGGGGGTTGTGCACAAATTTCGACCCTTAGTCTACTTTAAGGCTTAACTTTTATACGTACGCCCTCACGTACATACTCTGGAAATACGGGGTATAACATTCTTCCCCCCTTAGAAACATTCGTCCCGAATGTTCCTTATAGGTCTCAAAACAAACAGACGCCAGTATAGTCTTCACTGCCATACTTACGAAAACAACCATGCCACACCTGGCCACAAAATAACATGCGCGAGCATACTTAAATCCAGGCCAACGAGGAATCACCTTGACGATGCAAAACAGTACCAACTCTCGCTCTTGGTCCAAGGAACACTCCCTTCGCACATTCATTTCACAAAAAAGATCACTTCCATCTTTCAGCACAAGTTTACTTCTTTCCTTTCTCGTCGTACCCTTCTCGAACACTCGAACTCTTCCTAGTACACGTACCACACTTCAGTCAACGCTTCTGTTTCCAAAACTTTGGAGTCACTACCTCCAAACTTGGTCATCTAACTAGCTTCACTTTCCTCTAAGGCCATTCCCGGCCTTCACGAACCGATTCTGGTCGAACGCATCCACGAATTCATACGATGGTTACCTAAACTTGGGCCTAGCATCCTCGTGATCCTACCACCTGGCGGGACCACCTCGAACTGACCCCACCACAAACCGGGCTGCGGGTTGACCCGCAAATGGTCCTCAACCCGACCCCATAACCGCGCCAAACTCTTGTTCCCCGATCCGGAACAATCTTACCTATTCAAGTCATGAAAGCTACCACTTCCATTTTACACAACCCAAGGAAATTTTTCCCACAATTACTCCACGTATACTTATACCTTCCGACAAGGATCACCCGCAAAAAATCATGTACGCAAGACGGCCTTACATCTAAGGTCTCAACTGTAAAATATCCTAAAGTTCACACTTTCCATGCCCCCACACTTATCCTTCCAACTAACCATGTTTTCTAACTTACAAATAACACAACGCTATCCGTACATAGCACACAATAATAAGATCATCATATCGCGCAAACAAAACTCTAGAGGGTTAAGGATATACCTGTATCTACCGCTTCACTCTAATCATTGGCACAGGCGCATATGTAATAGAAGGCGATGAACACCGCCATCGATCCGGTAGGCTGCGTCATCTGCGGTACCCTCCTATAAGCACGATCTCTCGTCACATGTACGACGGCGCAGTGAAACAAGCACCGATAAAAACGACATTCCGGGATGACGCACGCCACATCGTGCACCGAGGGGACATGAATCCTGCTGGCTAGAACTCACGTATACTTGTGAACCAGAAGCCCTGGAGCTCTGACCAGCTCCCGAATACCCCGAACGTCCTGAAGATTGTGAAGGACCACTCTGCACTGGCGGAGGTACATAACTAACTTCTTCTTGGCGATCGCGCTTAAGCTACCAAAGGATCCTGCGTCTGGCCTCTTCTGCGATCTCGGTCATTCCGTCGACCTCTCGTGCCTCACATCCTGGTGCATGAGCTGCATGCGGGCAATGTCCATGCTCGGTGAAGGGCTACACCAACAAGCCTCGCCAAGTACTCATCTAGCCGGTGGCGTAGCGGTGTACTCATCCTCCATATCGGCTACTCTGGCGGGGACATACCGAGCTAATGAGTCGAACTCCACATTGTACTCTCTAACCGTCCGCCCGTCGCCTCAACGTCAAAAATCTGCCGGCCCGAGCCCTCGCCATGCGTGGAGGCAAGAAATGTGCAAGAAATGCCCTCGAGAACTCGTCCCAAATCTGTTGGGGCGCGCATGCTCACCTCGGGCGATTCCGTGAATCAAACCGATCATCGCAATATCGCGGCCGATGCGAACCGAAGGTCGTGACTCGGTCTCGAAGCCTTGATCACTCTACGATCGCAGAATCGCCGGATGAACTCCTGCGGATCATCTCGTGCCTCGACCCATAGAACTCGGCGTGCGGCTCGAAAAGTCCGTAGTCTCAAACCATGCGCTCGGGGTGAACTACGGGTGCTATCAGGCTGCTGCATCCGGCCTATCCTCATATCGGCCACGACCACGGCGATGGCCATCTCCTTGTACCCCGTCTCATCCGCTCCAGTGTGGGGTGGAGGCTCAGTCTTGTGGTCTCAGCCCACCGCTGCGACTCTAAACTTCTTTGATGGCGGCGTCGCGAAACTCGCCGTCTGAAGCACTGTCTCCGGTACTGACCGGGCCTGCGCCCTCGTACTCCTCTGTATCCCACTAGCAGCTGCCTTGCCCTTCTGGGCGGGGTTGCGCTGCGGAGACATGCGGTAAAAACGAAATACGTCAGAGGGGTCTAACTTATCACACAGCTCTAAGGCACGATCTCAGAATGAGAAGAATGGAAACCAATCCTAAATGTCCTATAGCCTCCTGATTATAGATGTGGTGCACAACACACCGATAATCAAGACTATACTAGACACGGTCTGTAGACACTTTCCGAGGACTAACTGCTCTGATACCACTTTTGTCACGACCCGAACCCGGGCCCCTGACTGGTGTCTTACCCCGGGCACCCTAGTGATACAACATCAGAGAGAATCAGCGGAAAATAAAAACTTAAACATACAAATAGATATGGATCAAGATAAAAGAAAATAGGCCAACCAAAACGGTTGCCTTTCAGCATATATATATATATATCGACCTTGAACAGTTACAATCCTTACAACCCGCCTACAACAAAGGCTCTGGACCTCTAAGATTTTTACAACAACTATGACGGGACAGGGCCCCGCCATACCCCTGAATGTATAAGAACTTACAGACTCAGGGTAACATACCAAAGGTAAGCCTCCGAAGGAACGGAGCTTCCCAACACGCTGAAATGTGATCCTAAAGCGGGGATCGACAGCCGATGTACCTCTACCTGCGGCATGAACGCAGCCCCCCGAAGGAGGTCGATAACAGATTACCAAGTATGTGAAACTGTAAATACTGTAAATGAAATCATAATAGTCTATATAAAGCAGGAGACATGTATGATAACCAAACTACAGTTCACAACATAAAAGCAGTCAAGTCAAGTCAGGGACTCACGCCCTCAAAGTCATCCCTCATGCCCGTGGAACTCCTTCCTCACTGCCGGCAGTCTAAGTACAAACCATGTGATACGTATAACATGTCTCGGCCCATATCATGGACCCAGTATAGAAACGTGTGGAATACATTCCCGGTTCATCTCATGAACTCGGTAGTCGGATGGAATACATTCCCGGTCCATCCACGTGGGCGATGGTCGAGTGAAATACATTCGGTTCATCCCGTGACGCGTAGTCGAGTGAAATACATTCGGTTCATCCCGTGACGCGGTAGTCGAGTGAAGTACATTCGGTTCATCCCGTGACGCGGTGATCGGGTGGAATACATTCCCGGTTCATTCCATGAACCGGTAGTCGAGTAAAATACAGTACTTGCACAACAAGGCTATCACACGCAAACATAGGCAAGTTACACACCACTTAAGGTACTTTCATTTTATGCCAAAATCCCGGTTCTGACCCTAAAGTATTACATACATTAACTCTTTTAAAAAGATACGTTTCTTTCACAAAAGTCACACAATGCTCGTAGTATAAAATAGAGTGACTATCTTTTAAGTAAACCAAAACACTTCCCTTGTAAAATCAAGTAACACATTATTTTCCAAACGTTCAAGTTTGCCTAATTTCAAATGCTCAAGTTTCTCATTTTCGAAAGGTTTCGTAGTTCATAGTTTTAATCACTTAAGAATATAATTCTCCTTTAAAACAAATTTGAGAAACATATGTCTTATGTGTGAGTAGGTTGTTCTTGTTCATAACAATCTTATTAAAGCAGCCATGATCTAGGAAATGTAATATCATTTTGTCTCATCTTAGCTTCTATGCAGATGGAGGTTTCTACTGGTTTTAATAATACTTTATTAGTCATTACATTTCCCTTTATTAACGCTGTTGTGGTTTGTTCGATACTTATTCTCATTTCCGAAACCAGTAAAACATTATTCCTTTTTCAAACCAAGTACTCATTACTCACGAATGAGGTTTCACGCTTTTTAACAAGATACATATCAAGTCAATTAAGTTAAGTCTCTTATCTTTCAAGATCAAGTCTCTTAACTTCTACAATCAATAAACCATTCTTTTACCTACATAGAGTCGTTATAACTAACTTCCCATAAAGTTATTATAACACCCTATGTTTTAAACCGTCCAAATTCATTTAGCACGTATCGTCTCTGCGTACTACATAGTTTACAAACATATCATGCTAGAAAGGATAGGAAGAGGTTCACATACCTCGCGACGATTATCGACTAATAGCAAAACGCTCAGTACCTCAAACCGTCGGCTACTCCTGCCAAGTAGATCACGCCACACGTAGTACTTCAACCTATAAAGGCCACAGCGCTTATTAACATCTAGATCTCAACGTAGAATATTCTACGGAAAATTCGGCGACCTCTCCCCACACATGGCCGCGTAAATCTCTCTCTATCGAGGCGGCTACCAAGCCAACCGGGGTTTATCGTCTAACCGGGCGTGTACAATTCTACTTCACGGTAATGCTACAAGTCTCTTTATGTCTGATCTATGTAATTACTGATTCGATTCTCTTTCTTTAAATTCAGGCTTAAGTCAAAAGACATTGCCGCAAAACTATGTTCAGTTCTATATATAGTATACTTCAACTATATATTCCTACAACATGTAATTTCCAATAACAACAGGGGGGCAAGATTATTTACCTCGATAAGCCCAAAAATTATCCGAGATAAAAGTCGATCCTGAGCATGGTTTAGCTCCTACTCCGTGCGCTCCAATTCGCCCCAAGAACCCTTAGAAGTTCTACACACTTCTACTAAGTACTCCAACCAATTATGGAGATTTTTCCAAAGGGTTTCGTTTAGTGACTGAAGGGAAGTATAATAGTATTTCCGAGCTATACGTATAGAGGTAACTTTGGAAAATACTACAAGGTATTTGGGCTAAAGTATTTGGGCATAGTAACAATACTAGAATACAATTTTTCTACCAAGGGAGGGGTAGTATTTCGAGAACAACTAGGCAAGGGGGAGGGTGTTTCTCGAGGGCTAGGGAAGGGGGAGGGTGCTCTCGGCTAGCTCACAAGAGGGGGGGAGAAAGGGATTTCAAGACTTGGAAATATTTGTGGATGAAGAAAACCTTCAAGCAAGGGGAGTATTTATAGGCCAACCAATGGCCAAGATGAAGCCAAGTGCAAGGCAAGTGTAAGGCCAAGATTAGGGCAAGTGTACCTTATCCATCTACCACAAAATATCCTACCTAACCCTTGACCAAGAGAAAGGCACAAAAATCGTCCAACCTAGCCCATTGTTGCCGTCCATTGAGGGTGACAAGTGTCACCCTCCCGTTGGTCCAAAATATTTCATCTCTCGGAAAAATCCGCAAAAATAATAAATGACATAGCCGGAATTTTCCCTTCGCAAAGTTTGTAAAACGTTTCGTCGGAAAACGACTCTTTTCGGGGGTTGTGCACAAATTTCGACCCTTAGTCTACTTTAAGGCTTAACTTTTATACATACGCCCTCACGTACATACTCTGGAAATACGGGGTATAACAATGGCCTCCTCTGCCGCCACGGCCCTTGCCACCGCGTCCCTGCTACGGTTCCGAGTTTTCTGGCGGCGTTGGATCTTGTGGGCGCATTTCGATAGCTAACGTCTTCTGATGGTGCTCATCCTGCTTAGCACATCGAGTTTCTTCGAGAAACAACTGCGAGCGAGCTTTGTTAAAACTGGGTAACAGATCTGCCTGTTGAATCATGGTGGCTAATGTATCAGAGTCACCTTTGGGAAGGCTTGCAATCAATTGCAACACCATTTTAGTGTCTGAGACAAGCGTGTCGACGTTGGAGAGTTGATCCGCCAGTAGTTTCAACTGTCTGCAGTACTCAATCATGTTGGAGAAATTTTCAAGATGTGTATTGTTAAATTGTTTCTCCAAATACACCGCACGAGTGTTCTTGTTATCTTGAAAGATTTCATCCAAGCAGTTCCATAAATCAAGGGTTGTGGCGCCAGATTTTATGATAGTAAGAAGAAGATCCTGAGAAATACTACCATAAATCCACTGTTTTGACGTCGGCGTCTAGACGACGCCAAGTAGAATCATCAACCTCCGGAGGGCGCGGAATAGTGTCATCGATATGATCAAGCACGTTATAGAGACATGCATATCAATAAGAATAGGAATAGAGTTCTTGATGTTTGTAACAGTTATGGCTGGATGAAAAGAGGATGACAACGTGGTGGTGGGATTTGTAGAGGTGGAAGCGTTAGAAGTATTGGAAGAATCCTGAGTATCCATTTAGAGAAGAGATGAATGGAGAGAAAAACCAAAAATTTAGGGAGGAGAGGGGATGCGCCGCGGCTGAGATGCCCGAGGGGGGGGGCGGCGGCTGCAAGAACAAAAATTCTATGATTTTTGTTTTAGGCTCTGATACCGTGTAAGATGATATTAATCTCCCTTGAGGAGTCTTCTCATTAATATCAAATATATATAGTGTATAATATTCATCTCGTATACAATAGGAATCATAAACCTAATCACAAGAGGAATCCTAGTCTTACCATAATTATATTTACACAATTTATGAAATATATTCTAATTATGAGTTGAGATACAATAATGACAACTATACACGTTTACACCTCCAAAAGTCTCTCTTTATGAATTCAGTAGGCGACAATATATTGCACCCGTAACTCCTTTGTTAAAATGAATGCAGATTTACTATAAATATATGTACTTTTAAATACATTTTGGCTATATATAATTTAAGATAAATGTAGTGAATATAACTCAAGCTATTGCCAAGAGGGTGAATCTGCACATGTTCATAACAGAAGAATTAATAAATTTCGAGTAGAAAGTGATATTATATTGGGCAGCATATTTGATTTGAGAAATCTCAATTCATCCGGTTCTACTGCCTTCAACATGTCGTAGTAGCATGTAACACCTCGTATCTTAAAACCAAGTCTTGTTCATGATTCAAGGGTTTAGGAAACAAAAATGGGGAGAATTTAAGTTGAAAAGTCAGCTTCAGTTCTGCAGATCAAATTTTACGTCCAACTTATATGGATCATAAAATAATTTACGGACCGTCGATTTGGACCGTATAATTTTTTTTATGAACTTAACAGTACACAATGAATTATAAATACCATATAAAAAGTTACGGTCCATCTTTTTCGACCATCTCAGTCCCTCAGCTTTTACAGAGCACCGAAAATTGGCAATTTACAAGACGGTCCAATTATACACACCTTACAATATTTGACTGCCCAGACTCATTCTGTAAAAAAATTGACGGACCATCAAATTTGGTCGTAAAACCTTCGACGACGGCAGTATAAATATGCAAACTTAGTTCCAAAATCAGTGGTTACATGTCGGTTATACTAATGCTCTCCCCATATATATACAGATTTTATACATGTTATTATATTTATTTTCATTTACATTGTTCAGTTTCAATTTTATGTTCTTATTATATCATGTGCCAGCTTATTCTTTCGATTGCTTTACATACGATACAATTCAAATGTACTAACGTCCCTTTGCCCGGGGTCTGCATTTCATGGTGCAATATTGAGTTTCAGAACGACGAATCTGCTCGTTAGGATTTAGTATCAGCTACTTGGTGAGCCTCATTTCATCCGGGTGACAGTCTATTTATTTCATGATTATATTTTATGATAGAGGTATGTCAGGCCTTGTCCTGGTAAACAGTTTTGCAGTCAGACTCATGTTCCAAAGGTTTCATAGACTAGTCTAGTTAGCATGGCATGACAACAGTATTTTCAGACTTACCATGTTTTCAGATATTTTCGCTATGATATTTCAGACTATTTTCAATATACAGTTTACATATTATCATTACTATTGTATGCTTTTGATGCCTATTTTGATTTAGCAAGTCATGTGATTCCCGCTCAGTCACATGTAGTTAGGCACCGAGTGTCGTGTTTCGCCCATACCATGGTTTACATAGCAAAAGTTTCATAATTAGTATGTCAATCCTTTAGTTTTGCGCTAAACTTATGATCATATTTTAGGTCTTCCGATTACATATTCCTCTCCAAGATGCTCATATAAATAAATCGATTGTTCCAAGAGATGATGCCAAAGAAAATAAACTAAGACTTAATTACTCTCTATATCAGTGCCACCAAACTTTGCTCATATTTTACTTTCTTAATTGGCCACTTTGGATATAGCTTGACTTGTTGTTTTCATTCCTTAACCCAACATCTGTTGGGTGCGAATGTGCTCCATCATCAGCACGACGGCTGCAACTCCATCATGGCACTCCAATGCCCAGTTATACAACACTTCTGCGATCCCCAATAAAAAATGACCCCATCCACTTCTCCTTACTTTCCAAATCAACAACAGCTATTGTCAAATGAACACAGCATCAACAGCTGCAATACACAATAACATACCCATCTTGCCTCTCTACATTCATTAAGAAGCTTCAATGCTCGGACTCCATTGTCGGAGCTCCAAGTTTTGTTGCGGCGAGACTCGGACTCCATTGTAGGAGTTTCAGAGCTTGAATTTTGATTCAGATCTAAAAATCTTACTCTAAAATGATTGAGTGAAATTAAAAATCATTGAAAAAACTAGTAGTAACTTGAATCTAGAATGTTGGATCGATTGAGTTTGATTAATATTGACATTGGGAGGAAGTTGAAGATGAAATCCATTTTTTATACATTATCACACATCATTATAACATTGTACAAAATTATAGCAAGTGTATAATGCGCGAATACATCATTGATTTCTCTCTTCTCTTCTTCTTATTTTTTCGTTATATATTATTACATATTTCATATACAAATTGATACAACGTTATACATGTACGACACATGTGAAGTTAAAATCTTGTTTTATTTGATTTTTTACTTTTTCTCGAACAATGTATAAATAGACTTTCTTGTTGATTTCTTTGCCAAATCATGAAGTTGCAGCAACTCTTTTGCTATTTTTGTAGGACTTTCGAGTTGTATTACATATGAATTTGCGTTTATTATAGCCAGAATAAGAATGTATACGAACTTGGGGAAGAAGAATGGATAATCACCCAATTTTCGCACTTGAAGATTTGCAAACTAAAAGAAAAATGCTCCTTTTTCGAACCTAGACCTATTATTTTTGGGCTACGGATTTGCAAAACTATAACTGGGTTATTCTATTGCAATATATGTGTCCAAAAACTAATACTACCATACATGATGTTGTGTTCTACAAAAGCACTAGTTTGTTAGTTTACATGAAATGATAGAAAACTTTCATTCTTCATTTCTGATTTGTATTGCGATATCTAAAAGACGAAAAGAAAATAACATTTCTAAGAGCTCTCGACCTCCGTTCCCACTATATACCGACCAGCTCTTACCTCTTCCTGTTTTTCTCTACCTAATCTGCTGGTTGAAGTTAAAGATACCTCATTTGCCTCTTTTCTAGTGAGTGTTTGTCTGGAGAGAAATATCAGATGACTGAACCAATTTGTAAAAGCCCGATGATATAAAGATGGTGCATGAAGTAAGATTTGCCCGATTATTTTTTCAGTCACCCGAGGAAATAACCACAAAAACATCATCAAGGGACCACTTGCGTTGCTCTGATTTGCCTGCTGGGTTAATCACAGCACGTTCTGCAGCTGCAATGCGGTATCCAATCACTATCTCTTGTCTTTGACGACCCCTTCTCATGATGTCATAGAAGCAGATTTCTTCCTGGTCATACAGATAGAACTCTGCTGGCTTGATGCATAATTCATTTCCCTGTATTTGATTACTTCTGTCAGATTAAACTGATCCGGTGTCTGAAAAGAACAGAGTGAACTAAATGTAAACTTAGTAAACAAAGAACTTGACAGCTGTAGCAACCAGGAAGCTCTGAATATCCAACCTGTGAAGATCTCTTCCACCCCTTTCCACCCCTCACACCACCAACAACAACAACATACCCAGTGAAATCCCTATTGTGGGGTCTGGAGAGGGTAGAATGTACGCATACCCACTCCAATGTTTTCTTCATGAACAGTATACACATTCTATTGTTGAAAAAAGTTAAAAGTGGTAATACATGTGAAATCCGTAACTTTATTAAAGCATGCAGTCAGAATACAAGTAAATAAAGAAAAATTAATACCTCTTCCGCAAACAATTCTTCTAGCACACGATTAATCTGTTTGTCTTCTGCTACCATTGCAAGTGCCATGCTCACCAGTTCATTTGACAGCACGTAATCACTTATTCCAGAGACAGACACAAGATTTCTTGTCCTAGAGTCCAATATCTCACTTATTATTATTGATCTGTCTGAAGCCTGCTGCATTTCACGAATCCAGGAGCTCTGAGAAAACACTGAATGCCGTAGAGGAATCGACCTAGCATCTTTATTAGGAAGACGCTTCGACTGCATTAAATAACAATTCAGCTATTTCAATCACCATTGGAGGACATCCATTTTACTATAGTGACATGGGAAAGAAAGGGCAGGGAGAAAGAGGAAGTCAGATCATTGAAAAGGAAAAATGAAGCGAAAAGACATTGAAGAGGGCGACAATGCAAAGTTGCAGACTTGTAGCTGATCGGTGTATTTTATATACACTTTTTGAGTCATTTTTAGTGAGTCTTTTGTCCCTTTTTGTACAAATACGTGTCGTCTTAGGATAGATTTTCTTTCTTTTGAGTCAAATTGGTTAAAGTGGCTCTTTGGCGGAAAAGGAGCGAAAAGAGGGCAAAAACGGAGGTTCCAGAGCTTGAAATGCGAGAACGTGGCGAACTAGACACGGGCCAGCGCCGCGGCGCCTCCAGCCAACAGAACCAGGCGCCCCGGCGCCCAATTTTCAGAGGCTTGCAGAAGTTCCAGCGCAAAGGCGCCTCTAGACAGCAGAGTTGCAGCGCCGCGACGCCTAATCATCAGTCGAGAACTTCGGCGCGCGCCTGATCGTCGAACATGGCGACGCTGAAAAATCGAGTTTTGAACGAATTATGGGCGGGCACGAAGGAAAACCTTAATGTCGGTTTGGAGGCTATAAAAAGAGAACCCAGGTCGTAATTAAGGGTTCCTTCTTGCCAATAACAACACATCTTGGAGTTGATTGAGACCATTATTTAGTAATTTCTTTTCTTTCTTTTACTTTATTTTCGCTTTATGTTGGATATTGAATTAGTTCTTGCCATGTCTATTGCTCGGAACTAATTCTAATATAGGGCTTACCATGTCAATTCACTTGAACCTTAGTTTATGAATTAAGGCCTGTTTATGGGTGTTCTGCTTATTGTTGAGATTTCTCCAATAGATGATTTGATTGCTTGGTAATTACTTGATCATTAATTATCATTACTTATATGATTTCTAACGAAATCCGAAAGGAGATTGTGACTATCTTTGTAGTTGGGTAGACATAGGTCGAATTGGGGATGAAAATACCTCAATTACTTGTGTAGCATTAATAGGTTTTGTTTTTAATCCTCCCATGTAGTCATCTTTATCACCGAAAGGTAGAAAGGAGTTATCTGGGTTGAGTGTTTATATAACCTTAATGAGAGTATAAAACGAATTAGTAAACCTGCTATCTCCAAAAGAAGAAGAACCATAGTTAATTGCATTAATAAGTAATATAAGTGGATAGTTGAGGAGATTTGGAAGCCCTATTTCCATCATCACTGAAGTAAACACATAGTTAATTAGTCTTTATAATTATTAGTCATAATCAACAATTCAAATATCGGTCACCAAATAGATAACAAAGAATAGAAATTGGTACTTGAGCACTAATCCCTGAGGACGATAACTCGGTCTTCAAAGACTATATTACTTGACTCGACAACGTGCACTTGCGTTAAAGTGTGTGCATAAATCGCGCATTAAGTTTTTGGCGTCGTTGCCGGTTGCCGGGGATTGGCGTAGTTCAATATCAATTTTATCTATTCTTAATTTCTAATTTGGTTTTTATTTTTTTTATTCTTTACGTTTTTTTTTTTTTTTGTGAGAACCAGTTGTCGTGATCCGTTTGTTTGTTTTTGATCTGTTTCAGGAACTCAGTTTATGCGAAGGAGAAGAGGAGCAGACACTCTTGTTCCCTTCAATCCAGAAATTGAGAAAACTTGTAAGCGAGCGAAGGAACCAAGCAATTTCATTTGTAATAGAGATGGAAGGCGCAAAACAATAACGAGAAGAATGAGGGTTAGGTGATCATCACTAATACGAGAATGCCTCGGAGAGTGCCTATGGATGTAGAGGAGAGTTCAAGTCGGCGAGAGAAGCTTGGGGATTACGTCTTTGCAGGGTGAGCGAGCACAAACTTGTATTAGGCTCCCAAAGAATAGAGCAAATAATTTTGAGATCAAACCGGCGATTCTAAGTATGGTGCAGAACACTGCGAGAACACGTGCGGTTTGGAGGATGCCTGAGGATCCTCACGCATAGCTAATTTCTTGGAGTTGTGTGCAACGTTCGGATATAATGGCGTTCGCGATGACGCCGTCAGTTGAAGCTCTTTCCTTCTCATTCAGGATAGGCGAAAGTGTGGTTGAATTCTTTGCCGGCGACTCAATATTCACATGGCAAGAGTCGCGTAAATTTTTGGCAAAATTCTTCCCACTACAAGCGTGAAGTTGAGAGGAGTTGAATAACTTATCAATGATGGGAGTCATTATACGAAGCTTGGGAGAGATTCAAGGACTTGCAGAGGAAGTGTCCACACCACAGTATTGAGTTGTGGAATTTGGTCCACATCTTCTATAATGGGGCGAACGACGAACAATTATTGACGTGGCCAGTGGAACCTTTATGAGGAAAGCGACCCGTGAAGCTCACGACTTATTGAAAGACATGGCCACCAATAACCATGTCACAGAAGATCGACAAGTGAGTGGCAGAAGAACAGTGGGAGTTCATGAGATAGATGCCATCACTGCCCTGAATGCCCAAGTTGCCCTTTTGACCAAGCGGTGCAACATCTGATATCAGTAAATGCAGTACAAATGCCAAAGAGTCGTGAAATGTGTGGTGGTCCACATACGCCCGATAGATGTCTATCGATTGATCCTAACAATATGACGATCGAGCAAGCAGAGTGCTGTCGTAGGAACTATCGAGGCCCCGAACAACTCATACTCAAACACCTACAATCCAGTGGAGAATCACCCAAATTTTTCATGGAGAGGTGGCGAGCGGCAGAATCGATTCGAGGCGAGATCAAAACGGAAGATCATTCACGAGCCTCATCTTCTCAACAATTCGGTGGCCACCTTGACCGAAAAAGCGACAGTGAGAGCGGCTTTGTTGACACTCACCACTCAAACCCGTTCACGGCAGAAACTAGATCTCGCCGAAACTTGGAAACACAGTGGGGCAACTAGCAAAGCTATCGAACAACGAGCCACGAGTGCACCGCCAAGCAACAGAGATGAACCACAGAGAACAATGTCAGCGATGCAGTGAGGAGCGAGCGGTTGGAGCAGTGTGCACCTCACCTATGGTTGAGCGGTAGAAATAGAGAAAGAGAAGGTGGTTGAAGCTCGCAAGATATTAGAAAGCTCGGAGAAGGAGTATACTGAGAAGATTCCGTTCCCACAACGATTGCAGAGGAAGGTAGTTGATAAACAATTCTCCAAATTTTTGGAAACATTCAGAAAGTTACATATCAACATACCCTTCATCGAGGCGTTGGAGCAAATGCCTTCTTATTTCAAATTCATGAAGGAAATTTTGGGGAAGAAGAAACTAACAGAATATGAGATGGTGGCGCTGACTGAGGAGTGCAGTGCCATCCTGCAGAAGAAGTTGCCCCCTAAACTCAAAGACTCAGGGAGCTTTACATTGCCTTGCAGGTTGGCGGTGACGTGCAATGAGGCCCTTTGTGATTTAAGGCGAGTATAAATTTGATGCCTTTCGGTGTTTAAGCGGTTGGAATTAGGTGAAGCAAAACCAACCACGGTGAGCTATGACTACCGATAGAACGGTGGTGCACCCAAGGGGAAAGATTGAGGATGTGCTTGTTAAAGTAGAAAAATTCTTTTTTCCCGCGGATTTCCTCATTCTTGACATGGAGGAGAATGCAGAGATTCCCATCATATTGGGGAGACCGTTCTTGGCAACAGGGAGAGCCCTGATTGATGTAGAAAAGGGTGAGCTGACGCTAAGGGTAGAGAGCGAAGAAATGGTGTTTAAAGTATTTAAACATGTTATTGAGTCACCGGTCATGAGCAGGTGCTTTGCAATCAGCACCATCAGAACCTCATGTGAGCCAGTGCAAGCCAAAACAAGGGAGATAGGCCCACCAAGTACATACGATCTTTGAACCTCCGCCAAAGCAGGTATGTGCCACTGAACCTTCGCTTGAAAATAACTATAAGAAGAAGAATCGAAGAAGAAAAAGGCGAATGTTAAAAAAATGGATTGGTTGTGGGGTTAATCTACCCCACACCTCTTGATCTAATGAACTTGCGTCCGGCTAAAAGATGTTAAAGACAGCGCTACTTGGGAGGCAACCCAAAGTATTTTAATTTAATTTATTTTAATGCAGTTGATTTTTACTAAGAACAGTCTCACGGAGGTAGTGTATGTGTTGTGTTGACAGGTGCAAGGCCAAGAACTTGGAGGGCGAAAACTGAAGATAAGCCAAGGATTTTCAGAAAATCGAGGCTGCGGCGCCAGAAGCGAGCGCGGCGCCAAAGATCACTGAAGTCGAAGCGCGATACTTTGGCGCGCTGATTCACGAAGCGCGGCGCCACGAAAAAAAATCTGAATTCTTTCAAGACGCCCTAATCGGCCGCTTCCTCCAAATCAAACATCCTGAGCCCTTCCCCTCTCACGGGATTCAATGCATTATCCACCGCCAACGCCACCATTTTAAACCAAGTCTGTAAGTGTCTTGTTTCTTTTATTCTCTTTGAGTCTTGCACATTGGGAATGATGTGTGATTTAAGTTCAGGAAGTGTCTTATTTGTGTCTTATTTGTGTCTTATTGTTGTAGTATGTTTGAGTCTTTTGATTTGTTTTGTGTATTTTGAGTCATAAATTTTTTCTTTTTGAGTCATAATTGTCTGTCAAAGATCATGCATGTTGTAGTTACTAGAAACACCTAGTGAAGTAAGGTGGAATAATGTAATGGAATTAGAAGCAACTATCTAAACACTTAGGTTAGATATGCCAAAAACTCATGAAATCTGTCTAATTGGGGTTTCTTGCTTGAATTGTGCATGTTAAATGATTAAAACCTATGTGTATGATTGTTTGCTATTTGAGACGAAATAGTTAGGATATGCATGTTAGGGAGATGACTCAGGCAATTCTTTGTTAGCCAATTCTTACCACTCTTTTCTATCCCTGACATTAAAAATATCCCTAGTCAGCCCCGTTGAGCCTAAACAGGAAACTTTTTCTTTGACACCCTATATTTCCATACTTGTGTCATAAGTAAAAATGTGAAATAGTTGGAATAGAATGTGTTAAAAAAGAGACAAAAAGAGCGAACAAGTTTGATGCACTGATAAAAAGTAATAAGAAATAGGCAAAAGCCTAAGTTTGGGGGTGCTTGTTATTATAATACACTTCACGCTCTCAAAACAAAAGAGGGAAAAGATAGATATGAAGTGAAGGAAAGAAATCAAAAGAAAAGGAAAACATTGAAAAGCTAAAAAAACTTATGGTACACAAAATGAGCCTAAATGCCTATTTTTACCTACCCATGCCTAAGCCTACATTACAACCCTGAAAAGTCCTGAAGATCTCTTATATGCATATCCATGATTAGTGGAGAATAGCAAGTAAAAATGCCATAAGATTTTTGAAATTAACATGCATGATTCAGTATTTTGACTTCCATTAAGTATGATAAAAATGAGTTTGCGAAATATCTAGCTTAATGTATTTAGAATGCTAAAATTTCATGCTATATGTTCCTGCATATTATTCTGCTAACCTTCATGTTTTTCTAAGTAACATCAATGCAGCAAAGTGATCAATGCCATTGAGTCTTTCTATTTTTCTTTTTCCTTGAGTCTTTATTTCTTTCTTTTGATCTTTGTTCGAGGGCGAGCAAAGGTTAAGTTTGGGGTATTTGATCGGTGTATTTTATATACACTTTTTGAGTCATTTTTAGTGAGTCTTTTGTCCCTTTTTGTACAAATACGTGTCGTCTTAGGATAGATTTTCTTTCTTTTGAGTCAAATTGGTTAAAGTGGCTCTTTGGCGGAAAAGGAGCAAAAAGAGGGCAAAAACGGAGGTTCCAGAGCTTGAAATGCGAGAACGTGGCGAACCAGGCACGGACACGGGCGGCCGCATGGCGCCTCGGCAACCAGAACGAGCGCCGGCGCCCAATCTTCGAGAGGCTTGCGAAGTTCCAGTAGCGCGGCCTGCAAACAGCGAGTTGCGTGCGCGGCTAATCATCGAAAGTCTGCAGAACTTCCGTATGGCTGATGTCGAGGCAGCGCGACGCGGGAAAAATCAGGTTTTGAACGAATTATGGGCCAGGCCTGAAGGAAAACCTTAATGTCGGTTTGGAGGCTATAAAAAGAGAACCCTAGTCGAATTAGGGTTCCTTCTGCCAATAACAACACATCTTGGAGTTCAAGATTGGAGACCATTATTTAGTAATTTCTTTTCTTTCTTTTACTTTATTTTCAGTTTTATGTTGGATATTGAATTAGTTCTTGTCATGTCTATGGCTAGGAACTAATTCTAATATAGGGCTTTCCATGTCAATTCAGTTGAACCTTATTTTATGAATTAATGCATGTTTATGGTTGTTCTTCTTATTGTTGAGATTTATCCGATAGATGATTTGATTGCTTGGTAATTACTTGATCATTAATTATCATTACTTATATGATTTTTAACCGAAATCTGAAAGGGGAGGTTGTGACTATGCTGTAGTTGGGTAGACATAGGTCGAATTGGGGATGAAAATACTTCAATTACTTGTGTAGCATTAATAGGTTTTTGTTCTTAATCCTCCTATAGAGTCATCCTTATCACCGAAAGGTAGAAAGGAGCTGTACTGGGGTTGAGTGTTTATATAACCTTAACAGGAGTATAAAACGAATTAGTAAACCTGCTATCTCCAAAAGAAGAAGAACCATAGTTAATTGCATTAATAAGTAATATAAGTGGATAGTTGAGGAGATTTGGAAGCCCTATTTCCATCATCACTGAAGTAAACACATAGTTAATTAGTCTTTATAATTATTAGTCATAATCAACAACTCAAATATCGGTCACCAAATAGATAACAAAGAATAGAAGTTGGTACTTGAGCACTAATCCCTGAGGACGATAACTCGGTCTTCAAAGACTATATTACTTGACTCGACAACGTGCACTTGCGTTAAAGTGTGTGCATAAATCGCGCATCAGTAGCTCAAACAAGAAATGCTTCTCAGAAACAAGCACTCCAAACAACAACAACAACATACCCAGTATAATTCCACCAGGTGGGGTCTGGGAGGGTAGAGTGTACACAGAACTTACCCCTACCTTTTGACAGATAGGAAGGTTGTTTCTGATAGATCTCCGACTCAAGTAGAAATGAAAGCAACAATGATAGTAAGAAGTAATAGCAGCAAGAAGTAATAGCAGCAAGGAAATAAGACAACAAAGTGAAAGAAACAAGCATGTAGGACGATAATCAAAGTACAAAAAAAACAATAAATAGTAACAGAAATCAAAAGACAAGGAACTACCAGGATAATGTTACGACTACTAGCATGAAAGAATAAGTAGGACAACACTCAAATACTTCCTAATCTTCTACTCTAATCCGTGTCCTCCATAACTCTCTAAGGTCATGTCCTCGGTAAGCTGGACCTGTGTCATGTCCAGTATAATCACCTCTCCCCAATACTTCTTCGGCCTACCTCTGCCTTTCCTGAAATCGTCCATAGCCAGACTCTCACACCTATGCACTGGGGCATCCGTGCATCTCCTCTGCACATGCCCGGACCATCTTAGTCTCACTTCTACACCACTCATGTGTTACTGAACTTGCACTCCAAGTATTCTGTCTTGATCCTACTTAACCTGAACCATTTAGTCTCTAGGGTCTGTCTCCACACCTCCAACTTAGCATTACTGAACTTGCACTCCAAGGGAGGAAAAAGAAGCAGTAACTAATGCAGGTAAATAAGATAAACAAAGTACATTACAAAACACATAGCAGCATAAATCAAACGACCAGGGCCTATAAAGCAATATTGCGTCTACTAGTATGATAGATTAAGTTGTATACTAACACTACCACTACCAACCAGATTGTAAGCGTAAGTAGGACTACACTCAACTACCTACTACAATTCTACCATAATCTGTGTCCTCCACAACCCCTATCTAAGGTCATGTCCTTAGTAAGTTGTACCTGCGTCATATCCCGTCTAATTATCTGTTCCCAATACTTTTTCGGCCTACCTCTAACTCTCCTAAACTCGTCCATAGCCAACCTCTCACACCTCCGCACTAGGGCATCTGTGTCTCTCCTCTGCACATGACCGAACCATCTCAACCTCGTTTCTCGCATCTTATCCTCCATCGAGGCCACTCTCACTCTGTCCCGGATATCATCATTTCTAAGCATATCCCTCCTTGTATGCCCACACATCCATCTCAGCATCCTCATCTCCGCAACTTTCATGTTTTGGATGTGTGAAGTCTTGACTGGCCAACACTCTGCCCCATACAACATAGTCGGTCTAACCACCACACTATAGAACTTGCCTTTAAGTTTTGGTGGCACTTTTTTATCGCATAAGACTCCAGATGCGAGTCTCCATTTCATTCACCCTGCCTCAATACAATGTGTGGCATCGTCATCAATCTCTCAATTCCCTTGGATAATAAACCCGAGGTACTTGAAGTTTCCTTTCTGTGGAATGACCTGAGTATCAAGCCTCACCTCCACGCCTGTCTCAAGGTCGCTCCCGTTACTGAACTTGCACTCCAAGTATTTTGTCTTGGTCCTACTCAGCCTGAACCCTTTAGACTCCAGAATCTGTCTCTAAACTTTCAGGTTAGCATTCACTCCACTGCGAGTCTCATCAATCAGGACTATGTCGTCTGCGAATAACATACACTATGACACCTCCCCTTAGATTTGTCGCGTCGGTCCATCCATTACCGAGACAAATAAGAATGGGCTAAGAGCTGATCCTGGTGTATCCCCATCATCACTAGGAAGTGATCCGAGTCTCCCTACTATCCGTATCCTGGTCTTGGCTCCATCATACATATCCTTGATCGTCCTAGTGTACGCCACAAGTACACCTCTAACCTCTAAACATCTCCATAGAACCTCCCTAAGGACTTTGTCGTATGTCTTCTCAAGGTCGATGAATACCATCTGCAGGTCCTTCCTCTCCCTATACTGCTCCACCAGTCTCCTTACAAGATGAATTGCTTATGTAGTCGAGCGCATGTGCATGGATCCAAATTGGTTCTCGAAAATAGACACGTCTCTTCTCACCCTCATCTCCACCACCCTCTCCCAAACTTTCATAGTGTGACTAAGCAGTTTGATACCCCTATAGTTGTTGCAACTCTGAATGTCACCCTTATTCTTGCACAAAAGAATCATTGTACTCCGCCTCCATTCTTCGGGCATTTTCGCCGTCTTAAAAATGACATTAAAAAACCCAGTCAGTCACTCCAATCACGCCCTTCCTACGCTCTTCCGGTGTAAAAGAAATAAGCACTCCAGTGAAAAAGAAAACTTAGTTTATATGCCTAAATTGAAAGTTAGCAACAATGACCTGGATATCTCGGATGAGGAGGAGGGTGGCAAGAGACCGTGAATCAGAGTGAACAATGGAGTCTTCGACGGATTCATCTGCAAGAATCAGAATCTATTCTCTTAGAGTTAGTAAACGGTGAATCAACAAAAATATTAATTAACATGCCAAAATACTGTCGTCTGGTATCAGTTTTAAATCATAATAATTCTCGTCTTTGCTTTTTCTACACTAAGGAAAATCAAGAGCAGCTAGCCCACTGCAGTCAGATCCTTAGTAGCAAGACAAAGCCAAACATTTTGCCTGAATTCAAAAGTGTGAAAAAATTACCAAAAAGATTCACCAGCTATCTAGCACTATGCTACATCAAATCCAGATATCTTAGTTTTGTCCGGGAAAAACTTTAAAATAAATATGCATCTTCGCTGCAAACAAACATGACCATGTTTTTTCCCAACCTTACTGAGAAATGACCTTCATTTAGTATTTTCCAGTTTTTCTTTTAGGAGAGTTTTAAAGATCTCAAAGTACGAGCACAACTTGAGCTTACCGAATCAAATGTTTCCAGAGGAAGACCCTCTAAATGACGTCTAATCACTGCATTTCCCACGTGATGGACAAGTTTTATGTTCTCCAGTCCTGATATATCAAGGCCCCCATCAGTCAACTTCCTTTCTCTATCTTTCTCAAGAACCTCATTAAACATCCACAATTCAGATCCTGGAGCCAATAATGCCTCTAGTACCTAACAAACAAGACATGGAGAAGCCTATGAAACTCATGAATAGTATGTATCTCACTGTTTTAGATTGACAGTGTATTTGATTCTTAAAAAGCTACTAACAAAAAAGTTTCAATGCAGAGATTTTTAAAGAAGACCGCATTAATGGTAACTGGAATAAAAAAGACAAAAAAATAAAAAAAGGAGGTTCAGCCAAAGGAAAATAAGTTTTCTCAAACTATTGTGTGAAGGATACCAGATAAAAGAAATGCAGAAAAGAAAAAGGAAAATAACTAAAGAGGGTTTAATAGCAATTTGGGTGGCAATTAGCACCTAAAAATAAAGAGTAACCTAGATGATATCCAAAGGGGTGTAATAGCATTTCCCCACACCAACAGGAAAGAAAGGTAGCGCAAAAACTTAAATGTACCACTTTGAAACTGCAAATGAAACTGGGTTTGGAAAATTAAAATGCAGGTAAAGTTTAATTTATGAATACTATAAAAAAAAAAGAGGGACCCTATTTTTAGAGGGAAGATGACATACATCAAGCCATAACGTCCAATTTGAAAACAAAGGAGCATTAATCCATTTATAAAGAAAAGTGATTTAACTCAACCACAAATCTAGTTCATCGTCTGAAAGCCCGACTCTGGAAGCAAGTTCTTCAGATATGGGAAGTTTAAAGATTGAAAGCAAAATCATTGATCTTGGGTACCTAGGCTCTCAGTTTACATGTGAGGATTGCCCAAAACCATATAACGATACAACAACTATTTCCTCAACTGATGTACGAAATTTTAGTATCCCCGCACGCCCAAGTCTAAACATTTGGAGCATAAACAATATAACATAGGAACCCAACATTGGCTGAACCAAGAATATGGGTGGGTGTGGATCTGGTAAAATGTTAAGAAAAGCAACATTGGGCTTACTCAACATCAAAGCAAGCCCATAAGGTGAGGATTTCCCATGTGCATTTGCAGATAATAGTCCATCCTCAACCATTATACGGGATAAGGTTGGAGTTGCCTCCGTGGCAAACAAGATGAGAGAAGCGCGACTGAGATGGTATGCGCCAGTTAGGAGGTGTGAGCGATTGGCGGTCGCAGGGGCTAGGAGAGGTAGAGGTAGGCCGAAGAAGAACTGGGGGAGGTGATTAGGAAGGACATGACGCAACTCTAGCTGACTGAGGACGATGACCGTAGATAGGAAGTTATGGAGGTCGATGATTAGGATAAAAGGTTAGTAAGTAGTTGAGTTTTGTATGTGAGAGAGGTGGGGGCTAGCCTTTCCATCTCCTACTTTTCTTAGTAGTAGTATTTAGGTATCACGTAGATCATTATTTCCCCAGCAATCCTAAAATGACTTACATTCAACAGTCTCTCTACCTTGCAAAGATAGAGAGGTAAGGCCTGCGTACATCTTACTCTCCCTAGACCCCACTTGTGGGATTAGATTGGGTATGTTGTTGTTGTTGTAGATCATTATTTCTATGTGGGTATTATTTCATTTGTTCTATATCTTGATATTTTTTTGTTGTCTTATTTTCTTGCAATCTTGCATTGGCTATGTTTTTTTAGCCGAGGGTCTATTGGAAACAACCTCTCTGTCTAACAAAGGTAGAGTTAAGGTCTGCGTACATCCAACCCTCCCTAGACCCCACTTCGTGGGATTACATTGGGTATGTTGTTGTAGTCCATCCTCAACTAATGGAACATTCTAACATCATTGATTAGCTCACTAAAATGTGATCAAATTAAGTCCATCTAAAATGAAGACGTACACAAAGTTCAGGGGGTCTTCGTTGATGGTATTGGAATAATTAATCCAACATAAAATGTTGCACAATTATTTGGTTGATCGTATATGAAAATTAATTGCCACATCACTAATGCAGTGTTTGATTAGCGGTATTAAATAATACTCGCATTGGATTATGTGAAATGTATATATTATTTTATGTGGAGTATATTGTAGAATATTATTAAACCTATGAAAGATAAAACAAGATAGTAATTCATGTATAACAATCTCTTAGTTATTAATCACCCATAACAATCCCTTCATTACTAACCGCTGCATTATAATTACCGCAAAACTAGTATGTGAGCAAAACAACTCCTAAAAGGTGCTATACCATGATTCCAGATCTGAAGTATTCCTCATGCACCCCTCACCTCCCACTAAATCCCATCTGAAGCGCAGGAAAACCTTGAGAATCTATTAAAAACATGTAACAGTGCAGAGTACTTGGACTTTAATATATAGGTCAGGTGTGGAATCAATGTCAATCAGATTAATAAAGGATTGTATACTCTTAGAAAACCTTTTTCCCCGCTATGTGGTTATGGAAGAACAGGTTACTTGACCTATATTCCTGCTTACTGTGGAGCAGCTTCTCCCCTCTCGCTTTTTAGACCTTGTTACTCACATATTCAGAAAGGCAAAGGGAGGGGAACAGCCCCACCTCCACACACACTCACAGAGAGAGAGAGAGAGAGATTGACAGGAGAAATAGGTGATGAAGATGTAGGGTACCATAATCATATCATCAATATCACGTCTCCAGCCACAGAATAAGATTCTTTCTGGATATTTTGGAGGATCAGTTATCCTAGGGAATAGGCCTTTATTTACCTGCGATAAAGCAAGCCACTTTATAAGCAAAACAGAAACTGAGCCAATGTCAACCATGCATTAGTTCAAATATCACCAAACAAGGATCAGTAATATTGAACTAGGGAAAAAAGCAACCAGAAGATTCACAAAATACAGATATACAAGTAATGGTGATACGCAACTCCAATTCTATATTGCCCACCAGAGAGAAAGTTTTACGGTGATATCTGTCTCACACAAGATAAATGCCTTGAGCTCAAAAAAGGAATTATAATACTGCAAAGCACCTCAATTTGATGCTTAAAGCACGAATAACCAACACTAATAAAAATACCTTAACCAAAAAAAAAAGAACACTAGCAAAAATTATTAGGTAGTAAACAGGTTCCTATATATGATCTTTGCAAATTGTTTGCCAAACAAAAACTCCACTATCTTATTTTCACTTAAAGGGACAACCAATATCAGAACAGACTTAGCAGATATAATCTCCAAGACTATATTGAGAGGGCGTGACCTAATACCATGCTAATATTTATGCAAGAAGAGTGCTCTATTTTGCCATCTTACAAAAAATGTGCTCTATTTCATCTTCACTTTTGCCATATCTTACGATTATCACACTTTACCAGAACTGACAAACTATGGTAAAGGAACCAACTAACGTCACTAGAGCATAAGAACTTAAGCTTCATTGTCAAGAGCCTCATGCTAGAAACTCTAAAAAAAATCGAGAATACAATGGCAACATTTTGGCATCAACATTTTTTCCAAAAAGCTACTTGCACAACAAGAACAAAAATGTTCAAGAGTTACATATGTGAAATAGTTACTTGGACTAAGTTCCCTATAAAAAAGATAGTTACTTAAACCAAGTTAAATATGCATAGATGTAGTAGTATTGTGTACTCAAGTCCTTATTTTTTGAATTGATAATACATATTTTCCCCCTTGGACTTGTCCCCTTTTTCAGAAGAACTCTTAAACCTTGTGGGAGTCCGAGCGGGCTATTCAGATCCTTGAGGACAAGTTGAGAGCTTGTGTGAATGACTTTGGTGGTCATTGGGAACATTTTTTTCCTTTGGCGGAGTTTGGATATAATAACAATTACTCTACTCTTGTTTTACTCTTGCTTTGTTTTGATTGTCCTGCTTGTGATTATGCTTTGTCTTGAGCCGAGGGTCTCCCTTAAAACCGCTCTACCTACCAAGGAGGAGGTAAGGTTTGTGTACACTCTACCCTCCCCAGACCCCACGGTGTGGGATTACACTGGGTATGTTGTTGTTGTACCACTCTAGCATTCAGAGGACACCTTTCGAGGCTTTATATAGTAGGAGGTGTCGTTCGCCCATTGGTTGGTTTGAGTCATTCGAGGTTAGGCCATGGGGGTATAAATTTGCTAAAGGATTTAATGGATAAGGTCAAATTGATTCAGGAGCGGTTTCTCACAACGTAGAGCAGACAAAAGAGTTGTGCGGACCAAAAGGTTCATGATGTGGAGTTCATGGAGAGCAAGCTGCTTGTTGAAAGTTTCATCCAGAAGGGTGTGATGCATTTTGGGAAGATGGGCAAGTTGAGTGTTACACCCCGTAATTCCAGGACATGTATAAGAGAATAGACGCGAGAACACAAGACTTGAAAATTGGTACGGAAGAAAGAATTGTTTTTCCGAAGGAAAATCTTCCGAACTTCGGAAAGGAAAATGTTCGTTGATGAGAATTAGATTCTCAAAATGCATTATTTGAGGAGTATGGAATTTATTAACATTGTGGAAATATATTTACGGATTTGGTCACGTAGGGCCCACCCGAGAAATTTTACGTTTTGTGGGGCCCACGAGGGTTACGAAATTCTATGGACGAATGGGAGGGCGACACGTGTCACCCCCCCACATGGGCTTGTTCGAAGTGGACCAAGGGCAAAGAGGTCATTTGACCAAGAGTAGGATGATCAAGTCTTGAAGACAAGCTTGATAAAATTGACCAAGTCAACTAAGCCAAGCTGGCACTTGATATTTAATTTCCTTCATCCAAGCCACACAAGTGTTTTGATCTAAGTCCTCCATTGTGTTATATATTCAACCTTGTAGCAATACTTAGCTCACAACACTTAGAAAAAATTAGAAGTCTTTGAGCAAGCTTGAGATAGCTCTCGGCTTTGTGCTATTTTCCCCCACAAAAATTTTAGTTTGTGGTTCATTATTCACAATACTTTAACCCAAGGTCCCTAGGGGTATTGTAAGGATATCTCAATAGAAAGATCCCGGAAAGACGACGTTTTTACGTTAGTCGCAAGGCGAAAACCTAAGTGTTCTTCAACTTTGAAGATGGAACTTGAAGAAGAGTTCTTCATGAGCTTCTAAGGAGTGCTTGGAGCGGATTGGAACATAAGAAGAGGAGCTAAAAGTTGCTAAGGATCGACTTTTACGCTTGGACATTATTAGGGCTTATTGAGGTAAAATCTTCATCTTCTTAATGTAATTGAAGATTACATGTTATAGTAGTTAAGAATTGAGCATGTGGTATATAGAATGAAGTTTGAAAATATTTGGATCATGTCGACATGTTAAAAACCGAAAATGGACAAGTTAGTCATTAATGTTGTAATCAATTTGGTCGTTAGTTACAATCGTCGCATGTTAAGGAAGAAAGGATTTATAGTTGTTGTAATTGTTATTATGTATATAACATATTGGAATAACAACTTGGATTGAAAAAGGAATTGAAAGGAAATTGATAGTTTGTTGTGACAATGGTAGTCGATTATGGCTTGGAAATATTGGACAGTTTTATATTGATTGTGGGGCAGAATTTTACACGTCCTATTAGGCGTGTAATCCCCTTAGTATTGCTGAATTGCTGGGCCTTAAATGTGGCGTTTGGTTATTGATTTTCGGGCCTTGAAAAAGGTGGAAAAGTACGTAGAAACAAAGGAAGTGTTGCCCGATTTTCCGTAGAATAAGAGACCTTACACTTAGTATGATTCTACGTTAAAAAGTGAGGAGTTGATAGACATGTTATGACTACGAGTAGCGTATTCTACTTAAAGGATGAAATAGCTATCAAGGTTGAAGTACTTTGGAGCGTTTTGCTACTTGTCGATAATCGTCGTGAGGTATGCGAACCTCTTCCTCCTTTTGGCATGATTCTATGTATGTTGATTTACTCTATGTGAAAGTTATGTCTAAGTTATCCTAAGTTCTTACCAAGTCTTATGGGGGATGTTGGTAAGAGTCGTTAGGAAGTATTTGGAGTCGAGTTGACTTTGCTAATTTACTGCACGAATGAGAATAAGTATCGAACAAGCCATTGCAGCGTTAATAAAAGAAAATGTATCGACAATCAATTATATTAAAATGAGTAGAATTCTCCATCTGCATAGAAACTAAGATAAGACAAAATTGTATTACATTTTCTAGATCATGGTTGTTTTAATAAGATCGTTATAAACGAGTATAACCTATTCACAACACATAAAGTATATGTACTTAATTTAAAGAGTTTACGTTATGAAGTTTTAAGACTATGAACCTTGAATTCTTAAAAGGTTAAGAAACTTTATTTTTCAAGTTATGGGACTTGATTCTTAAAGGAAGAAATGACTTGATTTAAAAGTATAGAATACTTGATTTGGGAAAAGCATTGATAACTTGATATTCTAAGTTAAAGAGACTTGATATTCTAAGTTAAGAAACTTGATTTCTTAAAGTTAAGAGACTTGAAGTATTTTGAAAGCTATGTAACTTGATTTGAAAGTATAAGTATCTTGGTTATAAAAAGAATGAATTTGTCTAAGACATAAAGAGTTATAACGGCTTTATGGGAAGTTAGTTATGACGGCTTTATGAAAGGTTAAAGATGTCTTAGTTTCTAAAGCATAAAGTTAGTATAACGACTTTATGGGAAGTTGGTTATAACAACTTTATGGAAGGTTAAAAGAATGGTTTTCTCTAGTAATGTAAACAAAGAAATGACTTGAAATAAAGAAGGGCAATTTGATTTAAAGGTATCAATTGCTTAAAGTTTTAAAGTAAGGGTCACTTGATTTAGAAGCCTAGAAATATATTTCTAAAAATGTAGTGACTTGTATGAAATGTAGACATGCCTTGATACTACGGGTGTTAGTATCTTGGGGTTTTATATGAAAAGGAGTCTTTTGAAAAGAATGGAAGTACGTAGTACTTTGGGTTAAATTCCCGGATTTTTATGTGATACGAAAGTGCCTTGAGTTTAGCAAATGAGATTCATTTTAAGTATGCTAATGAAAGTTTAAAGATTTTATGAACTTGCCTATGCTTGCTTGTGGTAGCCTTTGAGTGCAAGTATTATATTTTTACGCTGCCGTGACTCTCAGTTGGAGGGTCGGCTGTCTTGTTGTGAATTTACTTGAACGTACCGACAGTGACGGAGGATTCCACGGGTATGCTTCCATTGTGATTGATCCTTGGACATGCTTATACGATGAGGGATTCCGGCAGCGACCGTGACGCGTTAAATTCGGATGCTATTATTACCCGTGGCCATGCTTATACGATGAGGATTCGGGGCATGCGACCATGTTATATACGATTATTACTCCATGGACTAGCTCGCGAAGACATGTACGAGATGAGGATTCCACGGCATGTTATATACGATTATTACCCATGGATTAGCTCTCCATGAAGTCATGTACCGAGATGAGGATACCACGGGCATGAGATATATATATATATATATTGCATATGTATGCCGACAAGCAGTGAGTAGGATGTCACGCGCGTCACATGGCTATATTTTACACTTACGGTATCGGCGATGATGGGATTCCAGGCGGGAGATATATATATGTATTGCATATGTATGCGCAAGCAGTGAGGTAGGATGCCACGCAGGCGCGTCACGGTTATATTTTACACTTACGGTATCAGCTGATGATGGGATTCCACGCACGCTTTGATATTTGTGGGCTTGAGACCTCATCGGTGTGTGATGATATTTGAGGGCTTGTGTCCATGGCCCTGGTGTGACTATTGTTCATGTGTTGAAATAGTCTTTAAAAGGTAAAACTGACTTTCATTACTTTCACTTTGGCAAGGCACAGTGTACTGTTATTTTGGTGATCATACATGTCTCTAGCTTTATTTTAGACTATTATGATTTCATTCTGATGCTTTCGCTTTTATACTTGGTACATATTTAAATCGACCTCGCCCGAAGTGCGTTCATGCCGCAGGTTGAGGTACATAGCTTGCTGATCCTCATTCTTAGGATCACTGTTCAGCTGTTTGGGAGGCTCCATTATTTCGGAGGCTTTGTATTTTGGTACAGTTCCCTGAGGTTGTAGATTTACGTACATTCAGGGGTATGGCGGGGCCCTGTCCCGTCACAGTTGTTATGTCAAAACTCTTAGAGGTCTGTAGTCATATCTTGTGGGTCGCTTTGAAAAAAAAAAAAAAGAGGTAACTGTTTTTGGTTTTACGTCTTTATATATATCCTCCCTCTAAAAATATAGAAGAAGGGGGTCTGCGCACCAATATCCGCCATAAAAGGACCGAGCCATAACAAATGAGAAGTTATCCGACTCAACTCCAACATAATGACTCTGATATAGCTAGCTCTTTTAGGTACTTGAATATTGCCTAATTGTTCGGGTCCATTTATGGTTATTGCTTCTGTAAGGTGATCTTATCGGCTAACCTGTTATTTATTTCTTGTTAAGTTTATGTATGTTCCGCTGATTATCTCTGATGTATACCTGTAAGGGTGCCTAGGTAGGGCACCAATCGCGGGCCCGGGGTCGGGTCGTGACATTGAGTTTGAGGTATATAGGCTTGTTTGAGATTTTACAACGTATTGGGGAGGTGGCTTATGATCTTGCTATGCCACCTAGCTTAACATGGTGTTCATCTGGTTTACCATGTGTCTATGTTGAAGAAATACCATGAAGATAAGTCTTATGTGTGACCGTTAGATACAGTGCAACTTGATCAGAATCTGACTTTTGAGAAGGAGCCGATGGCTATTTTGGACAGGCAGGTCCGGAAGGTAAGGACAAAATAAATGCTTCGGTGAAAGTGCAATAGAAGCATCATCCCATTGCGGAGGCCACTTGAGAGACTATGTCAGACATGCAAAGCAGATATCCACACCTATTCAACAACTCTGGTACAATTCTAAATCTATTCGAGGTTGAACGTTTATTTAAGTGTTGGAAAATGTAACGACCCAACTGGTTGTTTTGAGTACTAGAACCTATTTCCCTTATTTGAGACTTCCTGTAGGTTCGTTTGGTGATTTGTGACTTGCGGGTATAGAAGACACGGGTCTTTAGGCGCTCGAGAGCATTTTCGAGCACTTGAATTTGAACTAAAAGCCTAAAGTACTTAAAGTTGACCAAAGCTAATATTTTGAGTAAACGGACTTAGAATCATGGTTTGATAGTTCCTATAGGTTCGTATAATGATTTAGGACTTGTTTAGATGGTTTTGGTAGAGATCCGAGGGGTTCGGGTGAGGTTTGGATAACAAAATCAGATCTGGAGTGCATATTTATTTTCCTAGTGCGAGCGCAATTGCGCTCAAGGGCTAAAACTTTTGTTAGTATAATCACACTATGGTTGCGCTATCGCACACAAGGGAGTAAGCTTATAGGCACTATCGTGCACAAAGGAGTAAGCTAATGGGTGCTATCGCGCAAGCAGTCATAATTCACAAGGGAAACGTGGAGGCACCCGTGCAAGGCGCCATCTCGCACTAGGCACACGTTCCACAGATAGGTTGGTCGGTGACGCGCGTTCGCACTGAAGCTTTGTGCCCGCGTTGGGCGCTGTCGCGCCTGGGCACCACGATCACGCTAAAGGCACTTCAGGTATAAAAGTGAAAAACTTGGGAATTTAAAGTCATTTAGCCATTGTTGGGGTTTTGGAGCTCGGGATAGCTCAGATTATAGTGCAAGAAATGACTACAAACATCGGGTAAGTGTTTTTACCATATATTTGGATGATTAGCATGATCATCCATGTGTTTTTAAGCTTTAAATCATGAAATTTGAGATTTTAGCCCTAGGTCTAAGAGTATGAATTTTGAGGACTTGGAGGTAGATTTGGTATCGGTTTTGAGTTTTGAGCATAGTTTTGAACTCCTATGAGTATGGATAACATGTTTATGTAATAAAGTTGTGATTTTTACCCGAGAGAGCTTGGGTTTGACATGGTTGACTTTTTAATCCCATTTTTTTATATTGCAATATGGGTATTATTGGGCTCACTTAACCTCGTAGAATACATTTTTAATAGATTAGGAGCCTTCAGAGGCTCTGAGTGAAGGCAAGGTGTTCGGGGTGGTTAGCATCGGTTTGGATTGAGGTAAGTTAAGACTTTGACTTCAATGGGGGATTTTTCCCGACTAAATGTTAATTGAGATTTACTATGCAGATAAGGGTAACATATAGGTGAGATGACGAGTGCTTATGCGGGTACCGAGGGACATGTTGGTGTAATTAGTTGTTATGTTGTCTTTCTTCTGTGATTCTTGACTGTTAAATTATTTGCTGAGTATGCTTTACTGTTAAGAGAATATGGTTAGCATTGATTCACGTGCTAGGTTTTATAATCTTGGATGTGTCATGTACTTCATACTACATGGGTTGCATAGATTCATGAAGTTTATATGACATATGATTGCATAGTTCCCAATATCCATGACATTTTAAATGCATAAAAAAAATACATTGTAAATGGCATTTTTGGCTCAACCAAAGACTGAACAATATCCCATGATTTTTTCTTGATAAGTAAAGTCTTTTATTCAACTGGTACCAAGCTGGTACATAAGCAAAGTACAAAGCAGAACTATCATCAGTCACACTACATATTACCCCCTAAGAAATTCAAAAAATCCAAATAATGATCCATCCTATCTAGAGTACTATTGGAACACCATAAGAATGGATTTTTGAGGCATTTGTTCTTGACTCGAGGAATCTGCACCATCTTTCCTTCAAAGCATGCCTTATTTCTTTCCAACCAAAGAGCCCACAATATACAGATGGCATTTTTGGCTCAACCAAAGACTAAACAATATCCCATGCTTAATTCATAAAATTTAAGAAAATAATAACATGACAAGGGAACTTTACGTTAGCTTTGAAGAATGATGAAGCAAGACGAACAAAATGCAATAGCAAATCAGCAGAAATGCTTGAATCTCAAAGTAAAACATAAAATGTATTTTATTATTTATGATAAGGCAAAATCATTTGAATTATTTTGCATTGGGCTTTTTCATTAACTGATATAAATTTCAGTTAGCCTGCCCATTTTTTTCTTGACAGAAAAAAAGATAAGGAAATGGCTCCATGTATTTGAAAATTTTCGGGCACTAAAGGGAAACATGGAGGTGGATCTGAAAGATGATAAGGTTTCAGCTATAAACCCAAAGAAAAGAATAAAAGATATTCATCAAAATGGTACAGTCAATAACT
Source organism: Przewalskia tangutica (assembly GCA_029844215.1). Classification (NCBI taxonomy): domain Eukaryota; kingdom Viridiplantae; phylum Streptophyta; class Magnoliopsida; order Solanales; family Solanaceae; genus Przewalskia; species Przewalskia tangutica. The sequence goes on from CM056729.1 coordinate 97,917,573, forward strand.
ATCTAATCACTAAATGCCACAGGAATGCCTGATAACCATCAAGTACAGAGAAGAAAATTGACCTCTGGTAAGAGACCTGGCGCATAGGTATCATCATCCTCAGCTATGACAAGGACTTCGTCACCTTCTTTTAGAACATATCTATCATCAGGATTTATGATAATCTTGCCGCCATCAGCAGCAACCTTAACTCCGCAAGGAATTGCCTCCGGAAATGATACCAGTACATCTTCAAAGGATGCACCATCCAATTGAGGCCACCGTTTGATGTAAAATTCTGCATTTTCAAACCCCAAAATGTCTTCCCAAATCTGCCATATTGGACAAGAAATAGTATTAACAAGAAAATACATATTACTCTTCTGCAGCAACTAACAGCTACCAAAAACAGGATCAAGCTAAAATTGAAAAATCTATACTACTGTGACATTCAATCAATAGGTATCTCTATATTATTGCTATCTACAGTGAGTTTGCTCATCCATATTCAGTTGTACATTAAGTGGGGATGTCATGAGGGTATCATTATGGGTTCCAATACAATTTGGTAAATGGCTGTAATCGCCTTCCATTTTTCTATTCCTCCTGAACAAAGATATCAACTAAGCACTAACTGAGAATAACAAACTAGTATGCAGATGCAAGCATCAGATCATCAGTCATTGCAGCTTCGGAAAGAATGTGCCCAAATAAAGCACTCAAGGAAAGACGAGTCTTAACCTTATACTGGATCATCAGCCCAAAACAGACGGTGAATCAATTTCAGGAGTATTAACCGCAGAGCAGTATGAAATAGCAACAGAATTGATCATCTAATGCAACTTGTAACTGAATCAAAATGTTTACATCAAAATCAATCTTAAATCACTCCTCGGATTTTTTGGGTATATATAGGTAAAGATTAACAAGGACCTCAACTTCGCCTCTGTGAGCATACATTGCCGGGCGTCGGTCCAAAGCCCGGATAAAGGAGGAGGGTTGCGGTAGGTTGAAGGCCAGCAATAAACAAGTTAACTTATGAATTCTCATGTATTTGTACTGGAATGAAACAGGTATAAAAGGAGCAAAATGGGTATTGAAGACTACAAGAGACCCCAAATAGTTTGGAAGGCATTTGTTGTTGTTCCTGAAAGTATATTTATGTCCTTGAGACAATATGTATTAGGACAAATGTACTTTATACACATTCATATTTATATTAATGGAGATTAATATTATGACATTTGCAGTTCTTGAATTATTGGTTGATTGTCTGTAATATTCTATAAATGCATCTCTAAAGGTTACGTGGTAATTAATGATGTGAGAAATTAATATTACAACGCAACTCTTAAATTGCCTCGACTAATGATCATCGAGAATGGAATATCGATGATATGTGATACGTCGACATGTGGTCTGCATCATATCCTTAGGGATGTAGTATGTCTCACCTGCTACGAGTTATGGCAACCCGTGATGGACACATGGATACTTGTTAAAGTATTGGTATATCCTGTTGATGTATTGTTTGTTATATATGTCTAAAGTATCATCAGCGTGTGGGAGATAGAAGTCCTCAATTCGTCGATACGCGTCTTGTTTACAGAGTAATGTACTTTGATCATGTCCCAAGCTCAAATGCCTTATAGGTTTTGACGTGGCTTGTATTGGATATATTGCGACGTAGATTAAAAGTGATAGTTGAGCCAAGATTAAGATTCATTCCTCGAATGTATCTTCGAGAGAACACTCAGATTCTCATATGGTATTAGGTTGGTAGTCGTTGGCAGTGATGAACATATCTATGATATGGTCTTGTTGTCAGCTAATATAGATGAGATATATTGATCAAGTCATTTGGATAGACACTTGGCAGATCCTAAACTTGATCGAGTGTTTCGTGAATGAAAGGATTTTATCTTCCCACATAGAGGTTAAGTTTACAGGATTCGTGTAACTAAACTTCACATATTGTGTTCGTCTTCCGGCGCCGTCGAAGAGTTCCGTGTAGACCCTAATGTTATTAGTGTCGATATGTGAAGGCATGTAGGGTAACACTAAGTCAATTGTTCCGTCGATTCAAGGATGTAATCAGAGAGAATATAAATGTTCGTTTTATGATCGAGACATTAGAATAAATAATGATTATTTAATTAAATCGAGATGATATTTCGAATTTAATTAAAATATAAACGAGGCAAAATTGGACCCGGGCGGCGTACACACACTGTAGCTACGCGCTCAATGCGGCTACGTATCGATGGGTCTAGACGACCCACTCTGTCTCGGTTTCTAGGCCTGGCCCACTTGGAAACTCTAGCTGGTTTTTTCAGCTATAAATAGAAGGTTCGATCATTATTTTAATACGCCTAATTCACAAGAATTATTCTCTGCTAAACTTTGCCGGATTTCCTAGCTTTCCGAAAGAGTAATTACATCAGAGTCTTGACTTGAAAATCGAGGAACGGTTGCGTGCTCACCCTAGGTATACATTTGAAGAAGAAGATTCCAGATTTGCAAACTGTAAGTGTTCTATCGACACATTACAGTTTCTATGTTTTCATTATATAATCATCCATCAGTTTGACCGCCCGTCAGGTTTGAAACATAAATTTTCAAATTCCGCTGCGTGTACGAACCCGACAAAACCCTACAGTGGTATCAGATCCTGGGTTGTTTTGTGTGATTATATAGTGTTTATTAATGATTATATGGGTTAGGATTTGTCTAAATCTAATTTTTGTCGTTAAGAAGCTTTAAAACCTTAAATCTCGTGAACGCATAATCCTTGTTCCTAAAACTATTGAACAATGATGTAATCAAGGAAGTCATTCCGATCTAACTCTTCTGAGTTTATGTGCGTTACCGGTTCGTTTTCGGACATGGTGCACTGAGACGAAGAACGATAAGGGATTGGATGATGGTCGATAAACGTGTTGTTTAATGATGAAGGGGTACGAGGTTGAATCTGCAAATCTGAGCCTGAACAAGTTTTAGGATTTTAGAATCTGCAAATCTGACCCTGCGGCTCCGTACTGGAGTGTCGCGGCCCTAAAGCATAATATAAAATTTTCGATCCTTTGCCGTCGAGCGCCGTGATGATTTTTCAATTTTTTTGTTTTGAATCGTAATCAAGTTTTAAATATTCAGATTCTAAAGTTTAAAATATTCAGAATCTGAAAATTAAAAAATTTAATTAGACATATTTGGTCCTTTCGGGCAATTCTGTAATTAAACAAAGTTTTTGAAAATCAGATTTTTTAATTCTGAAAATTGCAGACATGTCCCTAAAACCTGAATATATTTTCTGAAAAATAAATTAGATTTTCTGAATTTAATAGGGTTCAAATTGAAATTTTAAATTCTTGAGGGACTAAACTGTAAATGTTGTAAGTTTACAGAATTTCCTTGAAAAAAAAAAATTAAAATAAAAAAATATTTAGGGATTGTTTGGCACAGACATAGATTTTGGAGTTTAGACTCATGATTATCATTAATTGTATATTATTGAATAATATACATATATGCTAGTGTTTTTAAATGCAAGCATTTAATTATTAGCATAGTGTCCACTATTATTGTCTGGGTAAGTATTGTCTGGGTAGGCGGTGCCCAGTAATTGATTTACATAAATGACCGCTATAACTATCTGGGTAGGCGACGCCCAGTAGTTGATTAGCACCATCTTATATCATGCCTATTGGGTTGATGGTTTCCCATCTAAATGTGTTTTAGAAATTGCATGATAGGATGTCATATAAAATATGACATGAATGTTGATCTTGGTTGAAATTCCCGAAAACTGAAAAATGTTCCCAAACCTTTAAATACAAGTCTAAAACTAAAACACGTCGTCCATTATAATTGTTAGAGTGCAAAATCCTTTTGGCGATACGAGTATTTATGCCAAAGCATTTGCTCTAAGTCCACAAGGACTCGGACTCTTTCATAGATGTGTTAAATGTAAAAGTAGATGAGAAACTTTTGTGGGTATTTACACCAAAGTGTTTGCTCACAAAGGCCAAGTTTACTTAGATACATAAACGCAGTCGTGTAATGGGGTTCACTTGCTTAGACAAATCTTGGCGGCAAAGTGTCGGACTAGTCTAAGGACGCAGGATTAAAATTGAATTATTTAATCAACCAAGAGTTGCAAATAAGCTTTGCAATTGGTTTAAGACCTACCAAAATGTGTTATTGAAGTTATCAACCAAAGCAAATGCGGATATAGCATATGTTCTTGGCCCACTATGACCTTAAAATAATTTTAGGTTTGTATTCTACCTTGGGGTCGTAGAAGTATGCTAAAATAATGGGAGCTAATAAGGCCATGACAAATTAGTTTTAAAACGAATGTGTATAAAAGGGAAAATAAATTTTGATTGTATTTTCCTGTCTATCTATATCTTCAGATCTTCAGAATGTCGAGCTCTGAAAATGCTATTTGAAATGAACAAGTTCACCGGACCGAATTATCTTGACTAGCTTAGAAATCTTAGGATTGCCCTAAGGCAAGAGAAAATTGAATATGTATTGAACAAGGTTTTCCCCGTAGTGTCTGCTGAAGACTCTGCTGAGTATGCTGTTTTTGACAAGGTTGCTTATCAAAATCATTTTGATGATCCCACATCTGCACAATGTGTTATGCTATCTTCCATGTCAGTGGAACTGCAAAGGCAACATGAGAACATGGGTCCTAACGAGATGCTAGGACATTTGAAGAGCCTCTATGACTCTCAGTCCCAGACACTGGAATATGAGCTGTTGATAGAACTTTTCAAGTGTAAGTTAATCGAATGGGGCCAAGTGTCTCAACACGTGCTGAAGATGATAGGGCTAATTGAAAGGTTGGCCTCAATTGGTATTGATCTGCAGAGTAGAGTTGCTTCCACGCTGATCCTAAATTCACTTCCTCGTTCGTTTGAGAGTTTCATCATTAACTACGACATGAATGGAACTAAAGTGAATCTGCCGGAATTGCATAATATGCTAAAGACTTTTAAATCTTCAATCTATAAGGGCAAAGTTGTGCTCATGGTAAACTCCTCTAGTCATCCCAAACCGAAAGGTAAGGAATGGCAGAAGAAGAAGGGTAAAGCTAACGTTGCGCCCACAGCAATGAAACCCAAAGGAAGGACGAAGAAGAAGAAGGTAATCCCGGCTAAGGATGTGTGTATGAATTGCAATAGGATGGGGCATTGGAAGAAATATTGCACTTCTCCAAGAGGAGGGAAGCACCTGGTGCTTCAGCCTCTAGTGGACAAGGTATGTTTGTAATTGAAATAAATCTATCTATAAATAATTCTCATTCCTGAGTACTAGATACCGCTTGTGGCACACACATTTGTACAAATGTGCAGGGGCTAACTGACAGCAGGAAGGTCGGACCCAGAGAGGTGGACCTGCACGTTGGAAACGAAACATGAGTTGATGTTGAGCGCGTGGGAACTTATAGATTAGATTTACCTTCTGGCAAATGTTTAGTGTTGAACAATTGTTTTTATGTACCCTCGTTAACGAGGAACATCATTTCCATTCTAGTTTTAGACATGGAGGATTTTTCCTCAAACATATTTAATGGCAGTATGATATTGTCTCTTAATGATGTTGTATTTGGAATTGCGCCTCGTGTGAATGGATTGTATACACTAAACTGTTGTCGAGAAATTTTCAATATACAAAACAAACGAGCTAAAATAAGTAAAAGAAATTCTACCTACCTATGGCATTGTATACTTGGTCATATCAATCAAACAAGGATAGAACGGTTGAGGAAACTTGACTACCTCAAACCATTTGACTTAGAATCTTATGGTAACTGTGAATCTTGTTTGAAAGGTAAAATGACCAATAAGCCTCTTTCTGGAAAGGGGATACGAGCAAAAGAGGTCCTTGAGTTGGTACATTCTGGCGTATGTGGACCATTTTCGACTCAAGCTAGAGGAGGTTTCCCTCACTTCATCACTTTTACAGAAGACTTGACAAGGTATGGATATGTGTATCTTATGAAACACAAGTCTGAGGCCTTCGAAAAGTTTAGGGAGTACAAGTGTGAAGTGGAGAAATAACTCGCAAAGAGTATAAGACTCTTCGATCTGATCAAGGAGGTGAATACTTAAGTAAAGAATTTCTAGATTACTTAGAAGCTACATGGAGTTCATTCCGAATGGATACCTCCTGGAACACCACAAATGAATGGTGTTGCCGAGAGGAGAAACCGAACTCTACTTGATATGGTTCATTCCATGATGAGCTTCACAGTTCTACCAACATACCTTTGGGGATATGCTACACAAACCTCGATATATGTTCTGAACAGGATTCCTTCCAAATCAGTTAAAAAGACACCATATGAGATATGGTGTGGCAAAAAGCCAGCTCTTAGACATATGAGTCTCTGGGGGTGTCCTGCATATGTCAAGAAGATGCTCACTGATAAGTTGGAATCCAAGAGTGAGAAATGTTACTTCGTGGGGTATCCAAAGGAAATTAAGGGATACTATTTCTATCTTCCTAGCGAACATAAGATCATTGTTTCTAGGAACGCAACTTTCCTTGAAGAAGAATATGTCCACAAGGAAGAGAGATGCATAGAGATAGAACTTGAATTTAACAACAAAGTAACATAAAGGTTGAATCCTTGCCGAATGATCAAGGCAAGAATTCAGTAGGAGCTTTTGGCAAAGATTGGGTACTTAGGATACGCCCTTCGGCCAGTGGGAGTGTTGCGAGGAATGATGCAGAAATGCAAGACCCTCCTACACAGACCTTGGGAGCAAGTGCAGTGAGTGTGCCTCCTCCCATTCAGGAAAGACATGAAAATGATATTCCTGAAAGCTCTCAAGTTGGTGGATCAACCAACACACAAAAACCTTCTCACAGTCAGAACATACCTAGAACTGAACTGCAAAACGATCAACTCTGTAGGTCTACAAGAACTCATCGTCCTCCAGAAATACTAAATCTACTTGTGGAAACACATAATAAGATAGATATTCCCGATGATGATGAGCCTACAACCTACAACGAAGCAATGGTGGACATTGATTCGAAGAGATGGCAAGAAGCCATGAAATCCGAAATGGAATCTATGTACGTCAATCAAGTATGGAACTTGGTTGATTTGCCAAATGGGGTTAAACCCATAGGATGCAAATGGGTCTTCAGGAAGAAGATTGATGCATTTGGTAAGGTTCAGACTTATAAAGCTAGACTGGTGGCTAAAGGTTATAATCAGCGGCCTGGTGTCAATTATGATGGAACCTTTTCACGTGTTGCTAAGATTAAGTTTATTCGGATTTTGCTTGCGATAGCTGCACATTATGACTATGACATTTGGCAGATGGACGTCAAAACTGCATTCCTCAATGGTAATCTAATTGAGGAAGTGTATATGAAACAATCCGAGGGTTTTTCGTCTGAGTCCAAACCAAATGTTGTGTGCAAGCTACAAAAGTCCATTTATGGGCTTAAGCAAGCCTCAAGGAGTTGGAACATTTGCTTTGACAAGGCTATCAAGTCATTTGATTTCATTAGAAGCAAAGAAGATCCTTGTGTTTATAGCAAACGCAAGGATGAGGGAATTGTCTTCATTGTTATATATGTTGATGACATATTGATTATGGAGACAATAAGACTCTCATGCAGTCAGTCAAGGAGTGGTTGTCCAAGACCTTCATGATGAAAGACTTAGGTGAAGCCTGCTACATTCTGGGAATTAGGATCTATAGAGATAGACCTAATAGATTGTTGGGGCTGTCACAGTCGGTCTACATAGACAAAGTGCTTAGACGTTTTTCTATGGAAAATTCCAAGAAGGCGCTCTTCCAATGGGTCAAGGCATCAAATTATCTAAGAAGGATTGCCCTTCTAGTGTTGTAGAACTTGAGCGCATGAAGAGGGTCTCATATGCTTCGGCTATAGGATCAATCATGTATGTCATGACTTGTACTAGGCCAGATGTGGCCTTTGCACTTAGTATGACTTGCAAGTTCCAGCAGAATCCTGGTGATGAACACTGGAAGGCAGTCAAAAGTATTCTTAAGTATCTCTGACGTACTAAAACCAGTCATAAGCATAAGAAAGCTCGATCGGAGGTGGCTTTCCTTTCTTTAGGAACCTATTTCCTCTGTGCAGATGAGCCCCCCGCCTTTCTATTCTCTTTCAGATTGAACCTTCTTGGTGTCCAAGGCTTCTAAACTCTTCCACTGCTGACTATGAACAATTGACAGCTAAGGATTTCTACTGGCCTCTGAAGACTGCGGCCTTAAATTACCATTCTGATAACAATTTTCATCAGCATGACCCACAAGTACGGCAGTAAGGCATTCTCATAAACCACTGATTGACGCTTTCCAGAGGTGGAATCTTCTAGTTCTTCCTATTTGACTCGAAACCGATCGATCTAGCCATGAGCAGGTTGAAGAGAGCTCTAACAGGCCTTGGAGGACCATCTAATTTCCACAAAAAAGGGAAAAAGTGACGGCTTCGAGTAGCTTTTCTAATCGTTCATCTCTCTTAGCCGGTCATTATATCTACTTTTCTTTCGGAACGAATGGCTTTCTTGACGTGTAGACAAGCTACTTTCTTATTCGCAGACTGGAAGATCCTCTATCTATTAGCATATCCGTACCGGCAGTTAGACTAGCACTCTCTCCCCAATCAATCGCAGTAATTGGTTGTAAGACTAAAAGAAGTAGAAATTAAGGGGTGGTGCTTCTATCTGATGCCAGAAAACGTCCACAGGCAAGAGCTAGACCTGCACCGAAAGCCCTAAGAATTTTCTCAAGGATTTTTGTACCAACATTTCCTAATAACGTACCAGCATTTCCTAATAACATAGATGTTGAGTGAGAATTTAACGTAGAGTGAGAATTTCACTGAGAATTTAACATAGAATGAGAATTTCACATAGAAGTAGAGTGAGAATTTACCCTTCGCCAGGGTAAGAGTTTCCAATTACTTCTTGGTCTATGGTGGAGACGAAAAGCTAGTTGTTACTGGATACACTGATCCTAGCTTCCAGACAGATGTTGATGACTTCAAATCTCAGTCTGGTTACACGTTCATTTCAATGGTGGAGCAGTGAGCTGGAAGAGTTCCAAACAAGCTACTACTGCTGATTCGACAACTGAAGCTGAGTACATTGCTGGATCGAAAGCTGATAAAGAGGCTGTCGCGATTTCCGAATTCCTGAAGGAGCTACGGGTTGTTCTGAGTGCTAGTTGTCCAATAATCATTTATTGTGACAACACTGGTGCAATTGCACAGGCAAAGTAACTAAGATCAACAAACAAAAACAAGCATGTACCAAGAAAGTACCACAGATGGTGGAGACGGAAGATATCAGATTAGATTATATTCCCACAGACAATAATCTAGCAGACCCATTTACTAAACCAGTAAGCTTGGTTAAGCATAATGGTCATTTTGAGAACATGGGTATTAGATATGTTGGTGATTGGCTCTAGGCCTATGTAGCACGGACACGTGAGAGGTGTCCGATAGGACACGGACACGTGAAAACAACAATTTTGAAAAATAGGGGACACGACACGGCAGGGACACGGCTGTAAAAATAAATTAAAAAATATTTATATATATATATAATATATAAAATACTAAAATTAATATTATTAAAGCTTCACATTCATAAATAAATTATAAATTTAATTCAAATTTGTTATATACCAAATAACCAAAATACCAAATTAAATATGTACCAAATTAAAAAGAAACATTCATAACAAATTGACAATCAATCAAATTTTCAATACATAATTCATAAGACCATAGTCCATAAACTAATACATAAGTATGTCCCAAGACCCAAATTCAAATAAATATAAATTTACTTAAATTAAATCAAATAAAATTAAAACTAAACTTTTTCTAAAAAAAAAGTCCTGCCAGTGTCCCCGCGTGTAGGGGTGTTCATGATCGAGCAGGGCCAGGGCCGAGCCGGAATGAATGGAGCAGGAATCGAGAAAATTTACGGGCCAGGGGCCAGGGCCGGAATATTCGGTCGGTCGATTTTGACGATTGGACGGATTTTTTTTTTTTGTTAAATGCAATTTATAAATTATAAATTTTTAAGAATGTGTTCGTTTATCAATTTCATTAAATATGTTTGTTTTTTTCCTTATCCTTCAATAAACTTTATTTCATTAATATGACTAACTTAAAGAAAATCACCAAATGTACTTGGTTGCGTATCGAACTCTTGAACTACTCATTAATTAAAGTTACACACCACATTTATATTTTCTATTTTCTATTTGGAATTTGGACATTCACGAAACTAGTGGTGCACAAAGGTTAAAGCAGGACCGGACCGAAGGCCAGAAGACGAAATTACAGATTACTCGGACCGAATGATTTGCCCCGGTCCCCCCACCACTTGCGGCCCACTTCATCCACCTGCTTGGCCGGACGTATTGACATATCTAATATAGGTTGTAAATTGATCAAACTTTATACGGTCATAACTTTGCGCTCGGACGTCCGTTTTACCTAAAAAAAAATTGATTTCGCGTATTTTTTCGATACGGGGGTGGCCAAACTGCGTAAGCGGTTTGATTCTGCCGATTTCTCCAAAAAACGTCCGTCTTGCCCCTCAATTTCTCTTTTCCCCCAAATCGTTACGTTTTTCCATTTTCAAATCTAAATATCTCGCGATGTACAATAGATTTCAACGTAACAATTGCGTGGCACCGCGTCCGAGAATGTCAATTTCAGTATTGGAAATTCAATTTTAAAAAAAAAAAAAAAAAACCGGTCCATTCCGGTCGGACGACCGAGCAGAATCCACCATTTTGGGAATGAGGCCGGGCCGGAATCCACCGGTCGGGCGGTCCGGTCCATTCGGTCGATTCGTCCGATTTTCGATCGGTCTGTTTTGTACACCCTACCGCGTGTCCTGCCGTGTCCCCGCGTGTCCTGCGTGTCCGATTTTTTTTTATTTTTTTTGTTGGGAAACGTCCCGGACACGTGTCCGAGGCGTTTCGTGTCCGATGAGGTGTCCGTGTCGGACACCTCACCCTAAATGAGGTGTCCGTGCTTCATAGCTCTAGGCCAAGTGGGAAATTGAAAGTATATTTATGTCCTAGAGACAATCAGTATTAGGACAAATGAACTTTATACACATTCATATTTATATTAATGGAGATTAATATTATGACATTTGCAGTTATTGACTTATTGGTTGATTGTCTGTAATATTCTATAAATGCATCCCTAGAGGTTACGTGGTTATTAATGATGTGAGAAATTAATATTATAACGTAACTCTTAAATTGTCTCGACTAATGATCATCGAGAATGGGATATCGATGATATGTGATACGTCGACATGTGGTCTGCATCATATCCTTAGGGATGTAGTATGTCTCACCTGCTACGAGTTACTTGTGATGGACACATGGATACTTGTAGAAGTATTGGTATACCCTGCTGATGTACTGTTTGTTATATATGTCTAGAGTGCCATCAACGTGAGCGTGTGGGAGATAGAAGTCCTTAGACTTGAGGTCGATACGCGCCTTGTTTACAGAGTAATGTACTTTGATCCTTTCCTAAGCTCAAATGACTTATAGGTTGAGACGCGACTTGTATTGGGTATATTGCGACATAGATTAAAGGTGGTAGTTAAGTCAAGATTAAGATTCATTCCTCGAATGTATCTTCGAGAGAACACTCAGATTCTCATATGGTATTAGGTTGACTAAGTCGTTGGCCAACGCAGTAGACATATCTATGATATGGTCTTGTTGTCAGCTAATATAGATGAGATATATTGATCAAGCCATTTGGATAGACACTTGGCAGATCCTAAGCTTGATCGAGTATGTCGTGAATGAAAGGATTTTATCTTCACACATAGAGGTTCAGTTTACAGGATTCGTGTAACTAAACTTCACATATTGAGTTCGTCTTGCGGCGCCGTCTAGGAGTTCCGTGTAGACCCTAATGTTATTAGTATCGATATGTGAAACTCTGTAGGGTAACACTAAGTCAATTGTTCCGTCGATTCAAGGATGTAATCAGAGAGAATATAAATGTTCGGTTTATGATCGAGACATTAGAATAAATAATGATTATCTAATTAAATCGAGATGATATTTCATATTTAATTAAAATAGAAACGAGGCAAAATTGGACCAGGGCCGCGGCGCCACCCACTCAGCGCCGCGGTGCCACGTGTCCAGTGGGTCCAGACGACCCACTCTGTCTCGATTTATGGGTCTGACCCACTTGGAAACCCTAGCTGATTTTTCAGCTATAAATAGAGGGTTCAATCATTATTTTAATACACCTAATTCACAAGAATTATTCTCTGCTAAAACTCTGCCGGATTTCCTAGTTTTTCGAAAGAGTAATTACATCGGAGTCTTGACTTGCAAATTGAGGAACGGTTGCGTGCTCACCCTCGGTATACATTTGAAGAAGAAGATTCCAGATTTGCAAACCGTAAGTGTTTTATCGACACATTACAGTTTCTATGTTTTCATTATATAATCATCCATCAGTTTGACTATCCGTCGGGTTTGAAACATAAATTTTCAAATTCCGTTGCGTGTACGAACCCGACAAAACCCTACAGTTCCATCAACAAGGAACTCAAAAGGAAGAGAATTCTTCTGGCCCAAACTTGCAAGTTTTTCAGGAAAAGTAAGGCACAAACATACAGTCTCTTGATGTGCAGTCTTTTTCTTTTTGATGTGCACTCATTGAGTTTAAAACTAATGATTATAATCATTAGCCAATAGATATGAGAGGAACCAGAAGAACCACACCATGTCTCGAGGCCAAAGCAAGGAAGAGGAAGAGAAAGACAAATGAAGAAATAATGTAACAAAAACTATATATAACTGACCTGAGCAAGGCCAGGCTGCAAAGCACATTGTATCATCAACCTCCCAATCACATCATGTGCAACAACCGTTTCAATAAGTTCACCACCAACAAGCTTCACTAACGGTTCGTTGTCGAGATCACTCATCTCCACAACAACATGACCTCTCAACCCCTCTCTTACTCCAGTTAGGCTAAGTACAACCCTTAGAGCACGTGCATCGCTCTGATAAGAAGAAAAACATTGGAATAATTAGTCCAAATTATCTGGTTGTTTAGAGCTTGAAGATTCATTTGTGAAACTGAAAAGCACCTGATCAGCATTCTCATCAGATGCTAAGACAATGATTGCACGTGCTTTCGAGACTGACACCTGCACGTGCATGGAAGAACAAAAACAAAAAGAAATAAATATAAGAAGAGGGAATAAAGAAATGTTAAGGGAATTCAAGAAGAGTATAAGATATTAGTCGAACCCATAGATACTAGTTACTTTTACCTCACGGAGTAACTTGGTATATTAGGATAATGAAGAAAAGGAAAAGTGATTAAAGGATAAGAGGGAGCATCAAGGACAACAAGGGAAAGTAAAAAGATACACTTCACACCTTTTTCAGATCAGCAAGTATTAGCGGGCTGCCACTTCTGCAGATAACTGAAGTTCCCATGAAATTAAATTCTAACTTTGCTATGTCCATCTCCATCTCCTCCTTGTCTCTTTCCGCAAGAACAACGACAACACCACCACCAATGCTCTTGTTTGCTATCGCTAGCTGCTTCAAAAGTGACCCCTATAATAAGAAAATACTTTCACGCCTGTGTCATAATCAGTCTCAAAAAGTCATGATCAAAGCAGATAATCCTTCCATCTAGTGAAGGCAACACCGGGTGATGTTTGCAGCTAACAGAAACAAAATGTATAGCCTGAAAGCTATTCTAGAAGTATCTCTTTTCTTTTCTCCAATAAGATCTCTCAAGAACCAATGGTACTATCTTACTTGCAAGCCTATTGTTAACAATTTGCAGATCCTCACACTACCGGATAATTGAGAGGGTAATGAAAATTTAAAAACTAATTCTCATATATAGAGTAGTTTTGCTATTTTTTTCCTCTCTTCATCTCTTTACTCATTAATTTTTTTTGAGACTATATCAATCCCTTCTTTTATAAGATATTTTTTATAAATCAAACCTATATCAGGCCTATTTACCTTGCCAAAAGCACCTTTACTCAAGTATTCCATTCTACTTGTCATATAGGAAAAGAAACCAGAACTAAGGTCCCAGACAGAAAGTCCAGTTAGCAGCTAAAAATGCCCCAACTAGAAATAAAATGCATTCCTGTAAACAAACTATCAACTATGAAGAATAAATCTCACTAGTAACTTAGATTATATAATTGACAAGTCAAGGGAAGATTTTAAGTACACAACCCTACAACCTTGTTGCACAGCCATGCAGGTGAATGTGTATGTGTGTGGCTGTCCTGTATATATTTAAATCCAATTATTCATCAGTGTCCAATATGTTTGGATCAAATGGACTGTAAAAAATATGGATCTGGATCAAACTTTCTTATGGATCATATAAATCGACTGGATTTCGAATGGATATAGATTACCCCATATCTAGTGTATGTCACTCCAGATCCAACTTCTACCCTTTTCCTGCCCAAATATAGAGCAAAAGCCAGATAATCCTTCAAAAGTCACAACATTTTAAGCAATATGCTAGACTTACCAATTTATCACTCCATCCAAGAACAAGAATGTGATTACTTTCAATCACCTCACTCTTTCCTTTCCTTAAAGAATCCACTTTTTCTGAAATAGCGTCTGAAACAAGCCCCAGCATCATGGCAAATATGAGCATGCCTCCTGAGCTTATCAGAACTGAAACTATCCTTGGCCCTGCACCAACCATATCAGCATGGTTTCCAGAGTCTGCTACAAAGCTCCAAGAAAGCCAAATAGCTTCAGTAAAGCTGCCATCACCAACAGCATAAAGTGCTAATCCTCCATATCCAATTAGAAAGAGAGTGGCAAAGAGAAGTGCAAGAAGCTTTGCGTAAGGGTAAACTGAGAAACACACATCTACCATGTAAGCAATCCTTTTCTTCAGTGGAACCTCCTCCTTTTTGGTACATTTCCTCTTCAAGAGATCAATTATTCTCGGTAGATAGTCAAGATATTTGTACAATACAAAAGGAATAACAAGGATGAAAACCACCATGTACAGAGCAACTGTTCTACTGTCAGCATTACTAAAATACACTAATGAATTAACTTCTTCAAGCTCCATGACACCAGCGCTGGCAAGATCAACATGGCTACAAACTCTACGAAGACTAATATTCTCCTTCTGCAAATAAATCAATCCTCACCTTCAACTTATGTACTGAGAACCAACTATTTATTTACAACAGAGACCAAAAAATTGAGTACAAGTTGAGTGGTTAATATGCCTGTTTCTTCCAAATAAGCAGTGTTTCTTTTTATTTTATTTTAATTTTGGAGACATTCGGGTTTCTTTTAATAAGCAGTAATTGAAACTATATGTAAACTGTGAACGAAGATTGGAGTGAAAAGAATACATGAATTTAAGAACGTTCATAGAGAGCATACCTGAAGCTTAGAGACTTCATTCCGCAAATATAATGTGTGAGATACAGATAGTGTACAAACAAACTTAAGCTGCAATACATGGAAATAATTGATCAATATATCAAAAAAAAGTCATTATAAAAAAGAACCAGAAACCTAATGCATTGAGATTAGAAAGGTTTATAGCCAAAAGAGATTGGATGGGCAACAAACTCCCATTCACCAAAAAAGTAAAACATGGTACTATACTACTATGTACTCTCTCTGTCCAATTTATTTAACATTCTTTCCTTTTGGGGACGTCTCAAAATGTTTGAAATCATTCATTTGTATACAAATTTTCATACTTTAAAAAGGTCAAATTCATTGAACTATTCGAGTTTTAAAAGTTGAGGTAATCTTTATCAAACCAACTTTTAATTGTTTTTCAGCATCACTAACATAATATATAGAACTCAAAGTTAACGTTTTAATATATGTATTCAGTCAAAAGCATGGGTATAAAATGGGACGGAGGGAGTAGTGTACAAGTATGTAGGGGTGGCCAACGGGCCGGATCAGCCCAATCCCGACCCGGTCCCGCCCCGACCCCGTTAATAAAAAACATAAAAATACGGTACCGGGACTCGAACCGGGACGGGACATGGTCTCATCCCGCTCAGACCCGGCCCGGATCGCCCCCGCCCCGTTCCACCCTCATCTCGCCCGATCCCCTCCCCTTTGCACAAAATAACCGTTGCACCAACGACCATTTCATATTTTGGCCGTTGTGCAACGGCCATTTTTGGCTTCCCCCTCCCCCAACCCCCCTACCCACTTAATATTTATTTTTAACCTCTACAACAACAACATACCCAGTAAAATCCCACCACGTGGGGTCTGGGGAGGGTAGAGTGTACACAGACCTTAACTCTACCTTGGTAGGTAGAGCGGCTATTTCCGGAAGACCCTAGGCTCAAGACCTGCGTAATCACAATCAATACAAATGTTGCATAGCAAGATAAACAGTCACAGACAAGAAATTAAAGTTATAGGAACATGCTGGTATCAAAAATCGAATACGCCATGGTAGCACATTCTGTCAAAAGAAAGCAGTAGCTAACGCAAATAAATAATATGAACAAAGTACACTAGAGAACACATAGCCGCAGATATTAACTACAGGGAATATAAAGCAATATTGCTTCTATAATTGTGATGAGCTAATTATAGAACTATCTTTTTGTGGGCGTGAGTGGGACTACGCTCGACTATCTACTACCTTACAACTCTAATCTGTGTCCTCCACAAACCCCTATCTAAGGTCATGTCCTCAGTAAGTCGCACATGCGTCATATCCCGTCTAATCACCTCTCCCCAATACTTTTCTGCCTCTGCGCCCTCCGAACTCGTCCATAACCAACCTCTCATACCTCCGCACTGGGGCATTTGTGTCTCTCCTCTGCACATGCCCGAACCATCTCAACCTCGCTTCCCGCATCTTATCCTCCACCGAGGCCACTCCAACTCTGTCCCGGATATCGACATTTCTAATTCTATCCCTCCTTGTATGCCCACACATCCATCTCAGCATCCTTATCTCCGCAATTTTCATCTTTTGGATGTGTGAAGTCTTGACTGACCAACACTCCGTCTCATACAACATAGTCGGTCTGACGACCGCCCTATAAAACATGTCTTTGAGCTTTGGTGGCACTTTTTTGTCGCACAAGACTCCAGATGCGAGCCTCCATTTCAACCAACCTGCCCCACTACGATGTGTGACATCGTCATCAATCTCTCTATTCCCTTGAATAATAGACTCGAAGTACTTGAAGCATCCTTTTTTTGGGATGACCTGAGTCCCAAACGACACTTTTTAACCTCTAAGTTATTATATTTACACTTTAACTCAATTTTCCAACTATAAATACCTCATTTTCTCTTCATTTTTCTCACTAATCTTACTATAATCTCTCTAATATCTCAATCTATCTTCTACAAATTTACATTGTCTACTAAATATTCAATTTTATTTATTTATTTAGGAGTGAAGTTCGAAACTAGCTTGAGGATCTTCCATCGAGCAAAGTTTCAATTTTCAACCTCTCGTTAGACGTCGATGTTACGTCGGCGTTTGGTACATTCGTTCCTTCATTAAATTATTATTGTGTCTTTATTTTATTTAGCACACTTAATTTCATTATCCTTAACTATAATTAAAATGAAAGGAATTAGAGGTATATTTAAGGGTAAGGGTCAGGCTTCTTCTAGTAGGGGTAACAAGGGCAGGGGTACTTCTTCTATTATTCTTAGTCCTACTCCTAGACAGGATGATTTTGTTGATACTGAACATTTTTCTGAAATACCATATGATTTAGACGAGCAGATAGTTTATGAAACTCAACAAGACTTTAATTTAGAAGATGTTTTAGATGACACACCCACTAATGTAGATGAAACACCCACTAGTGAACCTCCAACTGGAACGCCTCATATTCCCCCTAGTATGAGACGAGGTCCAGCAAAACGACCATTAAATCAGATGTATGGAAATTTTTTGATAGGGACGTAAAGAATCAAGTAGATATATGTAAAATTTGTAAATATGTTTATAGATTTAAAACTGGAAAAGGTCAGGGTGGGACGGGGGTTTAATGAGACACATTTCAAATGCTGCTCACCCAGCTAGGTATTCCCAATACGAGGCTGAAAAAGATGGTGCGCAAGTGCCCTCTCCATTGGGACAAGGTTCACATACTGTCCCGGATCTAGTACAGGGTCAAATTAACCCGAGGGAATTGTAGGTCCTAAATACGATAAACATAGAGATAGAGAAGCATTATCAAAATTAGTTGTTGTGGAGGGTTTGTCATTTTCATTTCCTTTATCTCCTGATTTTATTCATTATATTAGAGAAATGTATAATCCTGCTTTTAAAGGTTTTCCTAGATCAACTGTTAAGAGAGATGTATTTAAATTTGCACATGAATATCAACAGTATTTACGTTATTCATTATATCATTTTAATGGCAAAGTAGCTCTCACTTCTGATATAGGTTGTAGTACTAACGACCATTGATTATTTAACGGTAACCTGTCATTGGATAGATTATAAATGGTCTATGCAAAAACGTATATTAGCGTATAAATATATAGATAGTAGGCACACTGATAATTTTATTTAAGAAAATATTTATTTAGTTTGCGATTATTACGGAATAACTGATAAAATTATGAGTATTACATTAAATAATGCATCTTCTAATAATTCTGCTATTACTGTTTTAAAAGATATTTTAAAACCATCTTTTTCAAATAATTTTCATATAAAATATGTTTGTCATATTTATAACTTAGTTGTAAAGGATGGTCTATTACGTTTTCAAGATATTCTTGATAAAATACAATTTGCTATAAACTTTATTTTTAAAATAATAGAACACAACGAAAAAAAATATAAAAAAACTTGTCACGATTGTCAACTACCTTATAGAAAATTCCCGAAGAAGTACCCACTAGGTGGAATTCTTTATATGAACAATTACTTGTTGCTTATGACTATAAAAAACCTATAACTTTATTTTTTAACGTCCATAATCAAAATCCAATTGATATGATTGTAGATAACGATTGGGGAAAAATTTCTGAACTTATTGTATTTCTAGAGAAATATTTTCAAGCAACAAAAGAATTTTCCGGTATATATTATCCTACTATTTCAACTTTGTTGTTTTATATAGCTGTATTATTTTTACTGCTTAGTGAATATATGGAAAACCCAACTTATAAGGCAGCTATTAAAAAAATATTTATCAAAATATAAAAAAATATATTCATATTCCACCTATTTATATTATTGATGTTGTATTAAATCTGACTATTAAAATAGATGGTTGTAAATCACTTATTGAAACTACTTATGAATGTATAGAAGTACTACCACCTCCAACTCCAAAAAATTCAAATAACCCACCACCTATTGAACAAACGAAAGAAGAAGTGTTGTCTAGCATAGAAGACGAATGCAAAAAAGTATATACGTATTACCAACAAGAAAGTTCTAGCAACCAACCGGCTTCCATACCATCTTCTTCTTTAACACAGCCTCAAAAAAGACATGTTTCTGCGGCTAGTATTGAAAGCCTCGGAATAGAATGTGCGGTAGTAACACTACTAACCAAATTAGCGAGTTTGATGTTTTTATTTTGCAAGGGTTTTACCGTACCAAGCAGTTGTCAATGAAGAAGGAAATGAAGACTTGCTGAAATACTGGAGGAGAATGAGAAGATCTTTCCGACACTTTCAATGATGGTCCAAGATGTTTTGAACATTCAAACGTCACCAACAGCGTCTGAAAGCGCTTTTTTTACCGACAGATTTCAAATAGGAGAGCACAGACACTCATTAGCCGGAGACAGCTTAGAGATTGCAATATTATTCAGAGATTGGATACGAGCGGAGCGGAGAAGGTGCGGTCAACCGGAGATTATCTGAAGGTGATGGAAGCGACGTGGAGCAATTTGACCAATAAATACCAATTTCAACCGAAGAATCACAGGACATTGTGAAGAAACTAGAAAAAGTGTTTTCAAATAGGTAATTGAACAACACCACAAAGTTGCAATTTTGACAATTGTATCTGTATTACCAAAAAATCATATTTATATTAAATAATATAAGAGGCACAAAAACAATCTTGGAATGTTTTATTACACTATCTTGTTCAATTATTGAGTTGTTTATATATATGTTAGTTTTTTTAATTGAGTGCAAAAAAAACAAAAATTCCGCCCCGATCCCGGCCCGCTATGCCCGTTACCCTTTTCCGACGGGTTCCGCTAGTCCCACTAGTCCCGGCCAGTCAGTCACGCCCCAACCCCCCTGTTAGAATAATATTCTTAATTGATAGAATAATATTCTTAATGAAAATATTAATGTAAAGGTTCTTATTATGGTAGGATATTATTAGCATTGAATAGGAGATAGTAATAGAATTAAATAGGTGATTAAATAGGAAGATATATATTTATTGTATGAGATGTATATATGTTTACCTTATGGAATAGAGAAGGATGAGGAAAATAATCTTTCATGGTATCAAAATTTAAGGAAAAAGATCCATCTTCCTAAATACCAAAAAAAAAAATCAAAATATTTTTTTTTCCTTTTTTTTTCGGCCCCTCCTCCTCCTAGCCGAAATCATCTTGTTGTTTCACTGTTTTTTTTTCTTCCATTGATCATCTATCCAACTATCATCAACATGTCTGAATCCAAGTCATTTTATCACCCCGCTCTCACAGTATCTAATATCAAAACTCATGTCCTCATAACCTTACAAATGGAGAATGTGCACTATGCTTCTTGGGCGGAACTTTTCAAAATATGTTGTCGTTCTCACCGGGTTCTTCACCACATCATTTCCCCGGAAAAAGACAAGAAAAAAGTTTTGACATCGGATGAAGAAAAAGAATTGTGGGATGTCCTAGATGCCACTGTTCTTGGTTGGATATATTCAACAATTTCCACCGATTTGTTGCACACGATCATGGAAACAGATTCTAAAGCAATTGATGCTTGGAATCGATTACGGGACATTTTTTATGATAATCAAAGCTCCCGCGATTGCTTTGGAACAAGAGTTCTCCAGTGTTGATATGGAGGATTTTCCTAATGCCTCCGCTTATTGTCAACGCCTCAAAGTGTTGGCGGATCAATTAAAAAATGTTGGTTCCCCCATCTCCGACAACCGTTTGGTTCTACAACTTGTTGCCGGATTGACAGAGGCATATAGCGGAGTTGCCACCGTTATCCGTCAAAGTAACCCGCTCCCGTTATTCTACAAAGCAAGATATATGTTAATCTTAGAAGAACAAGGCTTCTCTAAAAAGGTTGCTAACACAACCGAATCGGCGTACATGGTCACCAATGATGAAAATAACCGGGGTCAAAAAGGACGGTATGGGAATAAAAAAGATGGAAACCGCAACAGAAACGGGAACAATCGCAATTCCGGCGGTGGCGGGAATTCCGGCGGTTACGTTCGGCGGCGGCATGGCGAGCCATGGCCGCGGCGGTAATGGCGGCAACACTAGCGGCAGGAGTGGCAGTGGTGGCCACTACCGACAAGAACCTCGATGGCTCGCCACAATGGAATGGCCGACCCCTTGTCCTTACCCTACAACCAACTGGGCCAGGCCCAATTCCACTTTCTCATACCCAATGAAATCGATCCCACCATTTCTCCTTCACAGCTTTTTGTCGGCCAGCGCTTTGGCCGAATTTACACAAGCCCAACAGCCAGGTGGGGCGATGACAGCCTTCCTTCGGGCCTCGGTGTGAACGAGGCCCACTCAACAGCTGGTCAACCGGCGACATTGAACATGCCACGCACACGCCTGACTTAATCCACTGCATACGACCGTACACGGACTCAGTGCAACGTCACATATGACGTCATCGAAGGTAATCTTACGTCCTATTTTAATTTGAGCAAATCAAATGGTATAACTGTCGGAAATGGTCATTCCATTCCAATAAAAGGATATGGTTCTACTAAATTGTCCAAACCAAAACCACCATTAGCCTTGAAAAATGTTATTCATGCACCACAATTAATCAAAACCTAATCTCCGCTCAAAGTTTACTTGAGATAATCAAGTTACTGTAGCTTTTGATCCTTTTGGTTTTATGTGTGTGATTTTCGAGCGGGCACACGCTTAATGAGATGTGATAGCGAGAGAACTTTATCCGATTTCACTACTACAACCGGACAAAAAACACTTTAATTTTGCTTTTTAATTCCAATTTATGGCGTGAACGTTTGGGACATCAGAGAGTCTGCTTTAAACTCTCTCAAACGCAATAATTCAATTTCATGTACACGAACTCTTAATAAGTGTCGATCTTGTCCTTTGGGTAAGCATATTCAACTACCATTTAGTCTTCTTCTCATTGCACTTTTTGCCATTTGATACTATACATTGTGATATTTGGACATCCCCGCTTTGAGCTCTTGGACATAGATATTATTTGCTTGTTTTAGATGATTACTCTAAATTCTTGTGGACATTTCCCATATCGAAAAATCTCAAGTGTTTTCTACATTCCTTAGTTTTAGAGCTTTCATCCAAAAACGGTTTGAGCGGATATCAAAACATCGATGTGATAGCAGGCGAGTTTGATAATAGACAATTTTGGAATTTTTGCAAAACAAATGGTTTGAATTTTCGCTTTCACGCCCCACACATCTTCTCGGAATGGATGTTTAACGCAAAATACGAACCATAAATAATATTGTCGACATCCCTTGCTCACGCCTCACTTCCCTAACTTTTGGCATCACGCACTTCAAATGGCAACTTATTTGTTGAATATACGACCAAACAAACAAACATCACACCACACACCCTTCAATTATCACCTTCGAGAACCGGCATACTCTCATCTCGGGTTTTGGGTGCTTGTGTTTTTCATTATTCCCATCCACCACCATCCATAAATTACAACCAAAATCTACTACATGCATTTTTTTGGGATACCCATCCCATCATCGGGGATACAAATGTTATGATCTATCCTCCAATAGGATTTTTATTAGTCGTCATGTTATCTTTGATGAAACTCAATTCCCATTTAGAAAAATCAATGAGTCACGATCTCGAACGTATGAGTTTTTGGATGCTGGAATACACCCAATTTTTACCCAACCATTGTCCCATAGTTCGTCATCGCATCGCTAATGGACAAAATTCTTTTAACCCATTACCCGTGTCGCAACAAATGACGCCAACCCATCTGCCCCGACATCGATACATACCGCGATCGTGTCACGCCTCCTCCCGACCGAGATGGGCCACATTCGTGCCCGTGTACTTTGACACCTACCAATAAAGAACTCGCCTCTAATGCAACTCAAGCCTCGATCCAGGCCCACTTTACAAATACCACATTTGGCGATGGCGTCGATCCATCGCCCGACAACGCGCCCGGTCACCGTAGTCAACATGGTATTGTCAAACCCAACACTAAATACATTTCACACCCAAGTATCCAAATCACCTTTACCACGTAACCACGTATGCGCTCGAATGACCCAAATTGAAAATGGCCATGGATGATGAATATCAAGCTCTTATTAAAAATAGATACGGGATTTAGTGCCGCCCATCTAATGCTAATATCATTCGGTCTATGTGGATTTTTAGCCATAAAGAAAAATCGATGGTTCTTTTGAGCGCATAAGGTCCGCATGTAGGTGATGGGAAGACGCAGCAGTTGTGGTATCGATTGTGGGAGACATTCATCCGATGAGTCAAACCATTACTATCGAGCGATTGCTCACTTGTCTCTCTCGGAGGATGGTCACTTCACCATTGGATGTCAAAAATGCATTTCTCCACGGTCACCTAAATGAGGCTTATACGCACCAACCGTTGGGATACAGAGATCCAAAATATCCCAATCGTATGCACCGCTAAACAAGTCTTTGTATGGTCTCAAACAGCACCTGTGGCACGGTATCGTGCTTGCGATTTTGTATCACGGATGGGTTTTCACACACCGGTCAGATAATTCTCTTTTTATCTATCATCGTGGTAATCATACGGCTTATCTTCTATCAGATGTGGATGATATTATTTTAACCTTCGACTCTTCGCAAGAATATCATGTCTCACCAGTTCGAATTTGCTATGAAGGATCTTGTCCGTTGCACTTCTTTCTAGGAATTGCTGTGACAAGACATACAGTGGGCTCTTTCTCTCCCGGAAGGCGATGATCCGAGATCGTGGAACGGGCCGAATGGCCTCTTGCAAACCCTCAGCAACACCGGTGGACACAAAGTCCAAATTAAGTGTCATCTCTAGCAAACCCTTTGTTGATCCAACATTGTACCGCAGCCTAGCAGGCGCGTTGCAATATCTCACCTTTACTGCACCGGACATAACATATGTCGCATGCCAGAAATGCCTATTCACGCATAATCAGATGGAAGAATATACGCAGCACTCAAACGCATCAGACGCTACATTAAGGGCACTCGGGAATATGGATTACATTTTTACCCATCTTGCGTCTCCAAACTTGTCACTTATACGACGCAGATCAAGGTCGTGTCGACACCGCACGCCCACATCCGGGTATCAGGTCTTCCCGGTGATAATTTAGTTTCATGGTCTTCCAACGGCAACAAGATCGCGCTCCAGTCGAAGTTCGAATACCGTGTTATTGCCAATGTTGTGTCGAACTCGTGCTGGATTCGGAATCTGTTACTAGAGTTTCATTGCCCAATTCCGAAGGCTACTATGGTTTACTGTGACAACATTAGTGCGATATATCTCTCTGGAAATCCAATACATCACCTGCGCACTAAACATATTGAGTTGGATATCCATTTTGTCCGTGAAAAAGTGGCTCGCGGACAGGTGCGAGTATTACATGTCCCAACGCGTCATCAAATCGCAGATATCTTCACGAAAGCGTTTCCGCTGATTTTATTTGAAGATTTTCGGGACAGTCTCAGCATTCGGCGACCTCCGGCTTCAACTGCGGGGGAGTGTTAGAATAATATTCTTAATTGATAGAATAATATTCTTAATGATAATATTAATGTAAAGGTTCTTATTATGGTAGGATATTATTAGCATTGAATAGGAGATAGTAATAGAATTAAATAGGTGATTAAATAGGAAGATATATATTTATTGTATGAGAAGTATATATGTTTACCTTATGGAATAGAGAAGGATGGGGAAAATAATCTTTCACCCCCAACCCCCATCCCACCCCGGCCCGTTGGCCACCCCTACAAGTATGTAACATATATTAGCTCCCCAAAAGAAATCAAATCAATTGCAAATTTCACATCGTCTGCAGCAGGTCTTTTTGGTTTCAAAACTTTCCCGCTTACTAATGAAACTGAACAGAAATACAAAGTCAACGGGAATTAGAATGGGAAAAGCACAAAGAGACCAACCAAAAAAAGAATCCACGAATAGCTGTTCCCAGAAGCTCTTCGAGCATTGGAAGAGATAGCTGAAGTGGAGCCTGGATTCGAAACTTGAATTGACAAAGCATTCAAATCTTTCTCAGCTTTCAGCTTAAGCTTCGGCTTCGGCTTCATCTTCGACTCCACCTTAGCTCCACCCTCTTCAAAACTCAAATTGGAAGGCATAGAGTCGCTACGAGCCGGCAACTTGGATAATTGAAGCTGTGATTTCGAAGTGGACTTGATGTTGACTCTACTCCTAGCAGTATGAGGTCCAAGAAAAGAAGGATAAACGTAGTCACGATCGCCAAATCCAAAATTTGCATCATTACTCGCGGAGGAATAGGTATGAGAGGATGACGGAGTAGGACGAACAGCGGGGAAATGAGAGGAGGCGGCGGGTGCCTTGTCGGTGATGGTTTTGGATTTCTTGAGCAACGGAGGTCTCTCCGGGTTGGGATTGGGTTTTGGAGATCCATCTCTGTCGGCCATTGTCCAAAGGGGAAAAAGAATTACACAGACGAGTGGAGAGAGGATTATGGGGAGAAGTGAAAGTCACATGACATGCCTCAAGTGGGGGGAGTTTTTTTTTCTTCTCTTTCGAGTTTCGAGCTCAGTTGAGTTTGTTGTGAAGATATGAGTATTCAATTGCCAAAATACCTACCCTTTTTTTTTTTTGTTCATTAAATGCTCCTTAAGGTTCCTTTTATACTAATTTCAAAAAAAAATGGGGTAAGGTTTTAAGTTTATTAAAATATATTTAACTCCCTTTCTCCTCTTCTTTCTCTCTGTTAAACCGTGTCCAGAACAGTCAGTAGCGCCGCGGCCCTTGCCCGTGAACAGTATTTCTGGTTTTGTGTATATTTAGTATATAGAATTAATCTTGTACCTTAATTACTATTGTAATATTACCATAATTGTATAGTTAGGGTATGTTTGGCCAAGCTTCTGGAAAAGTATTTCTGTTTCTTAAAAGTTGTTCTGCAGAAACTGTTTCTAGAGAATCTGTTAGTGTGTTTGGTCTATAATTATAGAAGTACTTCTGAAAAACAGAAACAGTTTCCTATTTGGCTCACATTTATGCAAATTTACTAGAATATTATTTTTAATAGATTTAAAACTATTGAAAATATTCTTTTTATCCTATGTTTCTAAAAATTAGTATATCTTTACAATTTAATATTTTTTTAAAAATTTATTTAATTACAACATTTAATCAAAAAATAATATTATATTGTACATAAAAATATAACGACAATATGATAGGCAATGACTCAAATATGTCCAAACCTACCCCCGCCCTACCTACACCTACCCCACCCATCCTCAAATTTCTCTGTCATGTTTTTTTTACTTTTATAAAAAAAATATGATTTTTTTCTTTCCCCTTACCCTCCCCCCCCCCCGCCCTACCCACCAACCTCACCCCATCCTCAAATTTCTATTTCATATTTTTTGTTACTTTTATACAAAATGATTGAAAATATGAAATTTTTCTTACCTCCCTTCCCCGTCCACCTACCACATTCTCAAATTTCTATTTTATACTTTTTTACCTTTATAAACAATTTATAAAAATATGAATTTAACTTTCCCCCTACCCCCACCTCATTGTCCTGCCTCATCCTTAAATTTCTATTTCATATTTTTTGTTACTTTTATAAAAAATGATTGAAAATATGAAAAAAATTCTTACCTCCCCCTTACCCCATGTTGAGTGTATTTTGGTACACTCTTTTGAGTCATTTTTAGTTAGTATTTTACTCTTTTTGTTTGTGTTTAGTATAGTATTAGGGTTGTTTTCTTTTGAGTCACAGCGGTTCCAAAGGAGGAAATACATAATTGAGGATGAAATGAGCTCAATGAAGATGAAATTTGCACAAGCACAGCTCAAGGAATGAAGCCTAAAATGTCCCAAGAAGAATAGAAGAAATCAGGTGAAATCCGGACGAAAACAGGTCAAGGGCCGTGGCGCAAGGCAAGAAAGGGTCGCGGCGTTGATGAGCCACAGATGAAGGAATTAGGGTCGCGGCTTGAAAATTTCAGAGAGCAAGAAAAATATTCACCGTGCAGCGCGCGCTACCGACGGCGCGCCACGTAAGCGTAATGCTCCAGTGATTTTTGTCGATTAAGGGTCGCGGCTCCTGGACGAAGGGCCGCGGCGCTGACGCGCATAATTTCCAGATTTGAGTCGAATTTGGCCAAGAGTAAAAGGGTTCGGAGAAATGTTTTTCTCATATATAAATACCATAAACTCTGTCATACTTTAGAACATACTTTGGAGAGTAGAACGGGGGCTACAAGCTACACAATTGAAGACTTTTGTTTAAGTTATTTCTCTTTTCTTTACTTTAATTCAGTTTATGTTGGATTGTAATTTAGTTCTTAGCATGACAATATTTATGAGCTAATTACTTTATTAGGGTTTTCCGTCGAATCGCTTGAAACTCTTTCATATAGTTAATGCATTAGTTATTGATTTATTCTTCAGGCATATTAAGATCTATTCAATAATTGTTTTGATTGCTTGATAATTAACTGATCACTAATTGTCATCACATATATGATTTCAAATCAAAATTCTGAAAGGTGAGATTTGAATATGCTGTAGTTAAATAGACATAGGTTAAAATTGTGGACGAAAGTACCCCGATACTTGTGTAGTATTTAGGGTTATTGTTCTTAATCCTCTTGTGTGGAAAAATCTATCATAGAAATATAGAAGGTTTCTGCACATGATTGAGCTCTTGTATGTCATAACCGGAATATAATGACAGATTAGTTAACCTGCTATCTTAATACGAAGAAGAATCATTAGCATTGCATTAACGCGTGAAAGAGTGGATAGTTGAGGAGATTGGAAGCACTATCTCCATCATAACTGTTTTAAATCCCAAAGTATTTTCAACATTAGTTTAATTTCTGCACTTTATTTTAATTTGTAGTTATAATTATCAAACAAAATAACGTTAACCAAATAGATACCATAGAATAGATAATCGGTACTTGATAACCAGTCTCTGTGGACGATATTCGGTCTTACAGACTATATTACTTGAAGTGATACGTACACTTGCGTAAGCCCGTAGAAATAGCGCAACACCCCCCACCCCCCGCCCATCTACCACATTCTCAAATTTCTATTTATATTTTTTTTACTTTTATAAACAATTTATAAAAAATATGAATTTTTTTTTACCCCACCCCCCCGTCCTACCCCCCACTTCACCCAATCATTAAATTTCTATTTCATATTTTTTGTTACTTTTATAAAAAAATATTAAAAAATATGAATTTTTTTTACTCCCCGCCCTGCTCCCCTACCCCCCACCCAACCTCATTGTCCTACCCCATCCTCGAATTCCTATTTCATATTTTTTGGCCTAAGAAGTGTTTCTGAGAAACAGAAAACACTTCCAGAAGCTTGGCCAAACGGGTACTTAGTCTCCTTATAGAATAGGGTTTTAGATGTAAAGTAGAAATAAGATTCTCCTATTGTAACTTGTATATATGTGTGTTTCATCAATAAGAATAATCAATGGATTAATTCTTTCATGGTATCAAGAGTCTAGGTTCTCTTTACCTTGCTTCCGCTCCTCAAAATTTTCTTCTCTCTCGAGAATTTTTGCGCGAAAGCCGCGGCCCTCTCCCTCTCGGCTACTGCCCAAAGTCGCGGCCCTCTCTTATCCAAAGATCCTTTCTCACAAATTCCTTCTCCGAATCTTCGTGTTTTATTCATCATGACTGATAAAAACACTTTTCATCATGCCCTCACAGTTTCTAACATCAAGAGCGTTCTTCCTATCGTTCTTGACCTAGAGAACATCCAATATAGGACGTGGGCGGAATTATTCACGATTCATGTTATGACACATAAAGTTCTTCACCACATCATCCTTTCCACTACTCATACGGGGGGGATACGGTTGTGTCACCGAAGAAGCAGACCCAGACTTATGAGGCATGTTTGATGTCAAGGTTCTCTAGTGGATTTATGTATGTCACGACCCGACGGCGCGATCGACGCCCTAATTGGGCGTCACATCGACTGTCACTCTTAATCCATCTAATACAGAGATCTATAGAAATTTCGGCAGCACAACGCTGCTTTTACAACATCTCCCTAAAATGGGCGAGCCGACAAGGCTGTCAAGTCAACAACATAACAACAATCATAATAAGCTAGCCGACTAGGCTGCTACCATCCAACATTATGTACACAAAAGAATAATCAAAATAAGCAAGTCGGCAAGGTTGCCACTAGATAACAACAAGTATAATCGGGAACGCCCCAACACAGAGTACAACAACATTACAACCCAAA
This sequence comes from Przewalskia tangutica, assembly GCA_029844215.1. NCBI lineage: Eukaryota > Viridiplantae > Streptophyta > Magnoliopsida > Solanales > Solanaceae > Przewalskia > Przewalskia tangutica. Next base: position 97,947,301 of record CM056729.1, read on the forward strand.
ACAAGGTACGAACGTCCAACCCACAATCGCTTCATGCACTTAAGAGTACGATCTCGACATATGACGACAGGCCCCGTCGTGCCCAAAATATGCATAAGTCTGAAAGATGAAGATTTGTACCAAAATAGCTGGCTCCGGAACAAAGGAGCTCTCCAACTGCTGTACAGAAGCCCTAAACTGGAGGGTCACCTATCTGAACATTTGAACCTGCGGGCATGAACACAGCCCCCCGAGGAAAGGTGGGTCAGTACGAAATAATGTACTGAGTATATAAAGCATGAAATACTGAAAATGAAATTACAACTGTGTCAAGTAAAGATAGAGAGTCATCAAGCTTAACAAAAATGAGAGTCATATCAGAAATCATGAATGCTTGCTCATACTGTCATTATATTTATGTATGTATATCAATCTGTATAACATGTATCGGCCCTCTAGTGAGGGACTCGATGGAAGTCTGTATATGTGCGCATATCATGTCTCGGCCCTCTATGGAGGGACTCGATAAAATCTATATATATGTATATAACATGTCTCGGCCCTCTAGTGAGGGACTCGATGAATTCTGTAAAACTGTGCACGAACATGATCCAGCCCGGGACTCGGTGGAGTGAAACAATAATACTTAGCACGAGTAGATATCATGAGCAACCATATGCAATTAAAAATCATCTTTGACTCTCGATAATTTCATCATAATAAACTCTTTTACTGAAAATCTTAGACACTACTCAATAATTATCCTTTAAAACTGAACTTATAGGAATTACGTACGTCCGTACTTTCATTAAAATCATGCCAAAAAAAAGGAAGGAAGAGTTTTACATACCTCTTAGGTGAACTACTCAACTCAATATTAAGGTATGCCTCGTCTAGTACTTCAACCTATAATAATGAATGATACGCTCGTCAATTCTATGATTTCTAATGTAACTTATATGAATAATGACTCTCTTATTCCTATAAAAATTTAGGCAGTATTTCCTTTGTTTATGTGTGTATCTACAATTTTACCAATAATCCAAATCAACCAACAATTCAAATCCAACCAACAATCCAATTCAATCCAAATCAACCCAATGATCCAAATTAAACTAATAACCACTACCATTTCCAAATGTAGTCAAAATTATCTAAACATTCAATTTATCATCTTCAATAACCAAGGGAATTTATACACTTATTTCATGTCATTCCATCCCTTAATCTGTATTAAAGAATAGTCCATGAGAACAACTCGCACTTTAGTTAACAATGAGAGGGAAATGCGAAACTTTTCTACACTTTCTTATACTTTGATTCCTTTAGGACTTGCGTAAGCAATTACCACATTGTTTATGCATATTCTCGATGAAATTCCCAGCATTATTACATCACCAAATCAGCCCCTAAACAGCCCCTAAGTCGCGACGACGAGGTCCGACAATTCCTTAAATGTTATGGTTCAAAAACACATTGCCTTGGCTCTTCTTTTAACTCTTTATACCCAATTCATATTTCACTAATTTCATATAACAGTTACAACTTTAAACTATCAAGATTTCCTTACAAGTTCATCATGCAATTAGTAACCATATTGCAATACAACAATCAAACTTAATGTATACAAAATAGTTCCAATCGGCGTATATATCTCAATATAGTCACATGCATTTTCATAATTCCAATTCCATCTTAACACAAATTCACATCTTCAATTACCACAACATGCCATTTCATTTAAACTATAAAAAGAAGAATTTTATACCTCGAATTCGTCCAAAACAGTCCCGGAAATCTGCTCACTGCCCATCCCACTTTTCTCGTTGTTTAATCGATTTTTTTCTTCACTAATCTTCCACATTTTCAACTCCAAATTGCCATGTAACAATCCCACAATGTTAACCCATCATTTAAACATGTTTACCTTGCTAAAAACTTATCCAAAACTTTGAAGAAACTGCTCCCAGTTTCGGTCTCACTGGACCGATTTTTTTTTGCCCTTATTTTTGCAAATTTGGGTTCTAAATTGCTTCCAACTAGTAGATAAACAATGTGATATAGGAAAAGGGATTACCTTCAATTTTTGGTGTACTAATTGAGTGAATTTCGGATGGGATAGGAAGGGCAAAGAGGATTAGATGAAGTGTGTTCTTGGTTTTGAGTTGGAATGAAGAAAATGAAAGTGTTAGGGCTTTGTCTTCTAAAAGACAAATCTGGAAATTTTCTTCTTTTTAAAAAAAAATACATATACATTAGCCCCCCCCCCCCCAACTTCCCCAATCATTAAATCTAAGTCCCACTTCTTTCAATTTTTAATTCCCGTTTCTTTAATACCCGTTTTCTTTAATTCCCGGGAATTCAAACACGCCTCGAATTCTCGTTGTCGTAAATTATATATATATTGCTAATCCATAACGGAATATGTATAAATACATATTTTTATCATTAAAGAAATTCCCGACGTCACACTCGTTACTGCCACAAATTATTCCGTATTAACATGTAAATAAAAAAAAATCTACTTAAATTCCGAAATTTCGAATCTTCATTCTTAATGACGTTATTAATTATTGTCTTAACTTACGAGGTGTAACAATGTCACTATCTCCTTGGATCTTTTATATGGAACCCAACTCCACAGCTATGGCGGCGTGGAATCAATTGTTTGACATCTTCCAAGATAACAGTCATTCTCGCATTGTTATCCTTGAGCATGAATTTTCTCAAGTTGTTATGATGAATTTTCCAAACGTTTCTTCCTATTGCAAACGCCTCAATAACATGGCAGACCAAGTTCGCAATGAGGTTTCTCTTGTTTCTAATAGTCGTCTAGTTCTTTAGATGGTTGTCGGTCTATCCGAGGCCTATACAGGGGTTGCTTCGGTTATTCGTCAAAGTAACCTCCTGCCGGAGTTCTATCAAGCCCGCTCCATGCTCACTTTTGAAGAAGCGGGTTTGGCTAAAAGGGTATCGATCGGAGCAAGCCCCATCGTCATGATGACTACTTCCAATTTTTCCCCTTCCAATCCAGCCAACGTGACCCAAAATCACAACAACGAGGGTGGTAAGAAGGGCCAAAATCGGAAGAATAGTTGCAAGAATCGTGGCGGCAACAACGGGGCAACCGCCAAGAACAACAATGATTCTGGGCCTCGGACGGCGGTGGGTCCCAAAGATCAGTACAATACAGCGATAAAGAAGATGCGGCAGAACCTTCTTCCGTGTCGAATCCGTGTTTGAGACTAACTTACGGCGCACTCGCAGCGAAAAATTCTTGGCCCTCGCCCTCCTCAGGCCCATCACGCAATGGAACCCACTCAAACTGACATTGAAGTAGCGATGCACACGCTTGACTTGACTCAACCGGACCCTAATTGGTACATGGACACCGACGCCACTACCTACATGACATCCGACCAAGGTACTCTCTCGTCTTATTCCAATTTGAGCACTAATCGTGGGATAACTGTTGGTACTGACAATTCTATTCCAATTAAGGGTTATGGTAATAAAACCTTGTCCCCTCCTCATCCACCACTAGTCTTGAAAAATACTTTTCATGCACCGAAACTCATTAAAAATTTGTTGTCTGTCCGTAAATTCACCACTGAAAATTGAGTTTCTATTGATTTTGATCCATTTGGGTTTTATGTGAAGGATTTCAAGACGGGGAGTCATATCATGAGGTGTGACAGTAGGGGGGATTTGTATCAGTTAGATGTATTTTATATACACTTTTTGAGTAAATTTTTAGTTAGTATTTTACTCATTTCATTTGTGTTTAGTATAGTATTATGGTCGTTTTTCTTTCTTTTGAATCACATCGGTCCTAAATGGAGAAATAGCAAAAAGATGAGGAAATGAGCTTAATTGAGATGAAATTACACACTAAAAAGGCCAAGAAATGAAGCCTAAGAAGTCCTGGGAAGTATAGAAGAAATCAGACGAAGTCCGGACGAGAAAATGACACAAAATCAGAAAACCGGCGAAACGTCACAGCGTCATGGCGCAACGCCATGGCGCCAAATTTCGCTGGCCAGAATTACCTCAGACTTTCGACCGCGTATCATTCTCAGATCAGGTGCCGAGGCAGAAAAATTACGTTATGGGCCAAAATTTGACACGTTTTCAGGGTCCACAATGCAATATTTTCCCAACTATATAATCCCTAAAACCCTGACCTTATGAGGTAGCTTGGAATCCTTGTACATATTCCACAATACAACTCTTGGAGGCCACAAGATTGGAGACCTAGTTCTAGTATTTTCTTTTCTCTTTCTTTCTTTTTAATTCAGTTTATGTATGGATTTTGTGTTAGTTCTTAGCGTGACTATGGCTAGGAGCTAAACACTTTATTAGGGTTTTCCTTATGAATCGCTTGAAACTTTTATTCATGAATTAATGCAGTAGTTTGATTTCTCCTTCACTTGATTAAGATTTAGTCAATATTTGGTATGAATATTTGATAATTAATTGATCACTAATTATCATAACCTATATGATTTCGAATCAAAATTCTGAAAGGTGAGATTTGGATATGTTGTAATTGACTAGACATAGGTTAAAATCGCGGACGAAAGTACCCCGATACCTGTGTAGCATTATAGGTTACTGTTCTTAATCCTCCTATGTGGTAAATCCTATCATAGAAATATAGAAGGGTTCTGCACTGGGGTTGAGTGATTATATGTCCTAACCGGAATATAAGACAGTCTAGTTAACCGCTATCTTAACGAAGAAGAAGAATCATTTTAGTCGCGTTAAGGATTGAAAAGAATGGATAGTTGAGGATTTTGGAAGCCCTGTCTCCATCATAACTGATTAAACCCTAGTAAGTTAGTTTAATTTCTGCACTTAGTCTTAGTTATTAGATAAAAACACAAACAAATTAACGTTCACCAAATAGAAACTAAAGCTTAGATAATCGGTACTTGATAACCAGTCTCTGAGGACGATATTCGGTCTTACCAGACCATATTACTTATGAACGATACGTACACTTGCGTTGAGCAGTCGAAATATCGCTAACAAGTTTTTGGCGCCGTTGTCGGGGACTGACGTACTTTCAATATCGAATTATCTAATCTTATTTCTAATTTGGTTTGTATATATTTGATTATGTTATTTTATTTCTAATTTGGTTGCTCGAGGAAAAAGTTTCTAACTTGTTCTGCGAGCATCTTTTTATCACTTTTTGTTGTTTTTCTTATTTTGTAGGTAAGAAAAAAAATGGACTACTACTACTATCAAGGGCATCAGTACTACGACTACTATCCACAGCAGCAGTATCAGCAACAGCAATTTAACCCACAAGGTCCACAGAAAGATCGAAATGAGCTACAGGAAGCCTTACTCAGGCTCACCCAGTGCCAGAATCTTCAAGGGAAATTTCAACAGCCACAGAGTCAGGCCCGATCAGAGGAGCGGGATGAATTGAGAGAATCATTGTAGGAACTCACAAACACACAAATTCAGTTCATGGTGGATGTAAGATACTCTTTGCAGAACTTGGAGACACAAGTGGGACAAATTCTGAATTTGGAACCACAAATCGGGCAACTGATAGACATGGTACCCATTACACCTCAAGAAAGTCCATCGAGTGACCCAGTTACGAGGAGTGGTGAGCAGATTGTGGAACCTGAACCACAACAAGCTGTTGAAGAATGTGGAGAGATAGTTGGTGTAGAGAAAAAATAGGTCACTGAGGACCACCCTATTGCAGAGAGGACAACACCAAATGTCATTGCTGACCCTAAAAAAGAAAGTCCATACTATGAAGGGCACCCCCAAAAGTAGAGAGATGTAGGGAGTTTCACTGATCCCTACATTATAGAGAGCCTAGAAGATAAGCATGTCTTGTGTAATTGGGGGATAATCTTAGATATGAGGCCCTTGTTTGAAAAAGTGTTGTAGGAGAAGTGAGACCTGCAACAATAACTATGCGGATTGTAAGCAGTTCGCAGAAGGATCCACTGGGCACTAGTAAGGATTAATTGGACGCAACTAAAAGACGTTAAAGACAGCGCTACTTGGGAGGCAACCCAATGTTTTTAATTATGTTATTTCAATTTCTTTTTTTAGTTTGTTTTAGTTTGTCTTGAACAATCTCACGGTCTTGGGTTCTTGTCTTGTGTTGTTGTATGACAGGTGGACTGAAAGCTAACTCTGAGGAAAAAGGTGTCAAAAATGCTGAAATTCTTAAAATTGTGCAATTCCATAATTTCCTCTCATACCTCCGTTATGACCGATGTGTTGTGTCAGTAAGTTGTCCCTTATTTTTAGTCTTCATACATTAGGGACAATGTGTCGTTTAAGTTTTTGGGGGGAGGGGTCTTAGTTTGTTTTGTGTGTCTGTTTTTGAGTCTTTTTTAATTATATTTGTGTGTCCTTCCAAGTGTTTTTGAGTCATAATTTTTTTATGGATCAAGCATGTTGTAGTTGCTAAAGACATCGAGTGAATAAAGTGGGATAATGTAATGGAATTAAAAGCGACAATATGTGTGCTTAAGTTAGATATGCCAAAAATTCATGACATCTAATTATTTGGGATATTTGTGCTTAGCCTATGTGTTGTCAATTATGGAAAGAAAGGTTGAAAATGTCTAGAAAATCCGTTTGCTTGTTATTTGAGGCGAAATAGTTAAGATGTACATGTTTAGGTAAATAATTCAGGCATTTCTTTGATAGCTCTTCTGACCATTCATTACCTACCCTGACATGAATTGTATCACTAGTCAGCCCATTTGAGCCTAAAAATAAGATTTTTTTGACACCCTATGATTCTCTGTTTGTGTCATAAGTGATAGTTGAAAGTTAGCGGGATGAAAAGTGTTGAAAAAGAGACAAAAAGAGAATTGAAAAATTGATGCACCCCAATGAAGAATATGCAAAAGTCTAAGTTTGGGGGTGCTTGTTATTTATAAATGTGCCTCATTCTCTCAAAAGAAAAAAAAGGGAGGAAATAGGTATGAGATTAAAAAGGAAATCAAAAAGAAGGAAAAAAAGTTGAATGAAAAATGTTTATGGTACGTAATTGAGTCTAAATGCCTACTTTTACCTACCCCTGCCTAAGCCTACATTACAACCCTTGAAAGTCCTGATGATCTTTAATGTGTATATCTATGATTAGTGGAGAATAACAAGTAAACAGGTCTATAGAAATTGGAAAAGATGGAATGAAATTGACATGCATAGGTTAGGTGTTTGTGTTTCCATTGATTATGATCTAAGTGAATTTGCGAAATATCTAACTTGAAATTCTAGATTGTTAATTATTCATGTCATATATGTTCCAACATATTATCCTAACTTTCACCCATGATTTTGAAGAAGCATTGCTATAACTATTTGATCTATTTCATAGAGTCTTTGTTTTTGTTTTTGTTTTTGTTTAGTGCTTTACTCGAGGGCGAGTAAAAGTTAAGTTTTGGGGTATTTGTTAGGTGTATTTTATATACAATTTTTGAGTCATTTTTAGTTAGTATTTTACTCATTTCGTTTGTGTTTAGTATAATATTATGGTCGTTTTTCTTTCTTTTGAATCACAGCGGTCCTAAATGGAGAAATGACAAAAAGATAAGGAAATGAGCTTAATTGAGATGGAATTGCACACTAAAAAGGCCAAGAAATAAAGCCGAAGAAGTCCCGGGAAGTATAAAAGAAATCAGACGAAGTCCGGACGAAAAAATGACACAAAATCAGAAAACCTGGCAGAAAACGTCACAGGCGCCGCGACGCCCAAACTTCTGCGAGCCAGGAATTGCCTCAGGACTTTTGGCACCGCGGTGCCGTTCTGCAGGACTGCGCTACCGAGGCGAAAAAATCACGTTCTGGGCCGAAATTTAACACGTTTTCAGGGTCCACAATGCAATATTTTCCCAACTATATAATCCCTAAAACCCTGACCTTATGAGGTATCTTGGAATCTTTGTACATATTCCACAACACAACTCTTGGAGGCCACAAGATTGGAGACCTAGTTCTAGTATTTTCTTTTCTCTTTCTTTCTTTTTAATTCAGTTTATGTATGGATTTTATGTTAGTTCTTAGCGTGACTATGGCTAGAAGCTAAACACTTTATTAGGGTTTTCCTTATGAATCACTTGAAACTTTTATTCATGAATTAATGATGTAGTTTGATTTTTTCCTACACTTGATTAAGATTTAGTCAATATTGTATGAATGTTTGATAATTAATTGATCACTAATTATCATAACATATATGATTTCGAATCAAAATTCTGAAAGGTAAGATTTGGATATGTTGTAATTGACTAGACATAGGTTAGAATCGCGGACGAAAGTACCTGATATTTGTGTAGCATTATAGGTTACTGTTCTTAATCCTCCTATGTGGTAAATCCTATCATAGAAATATAAAAAGGTTCTGCACTGGGGTTGAGTGATTATATGTCCTAACCGGAATATAAGACAGTCTAGTTAACCGATATCTTAACGAAGAAGAAGAATCATTCTAGTCGCGTTAAGGATTGAAAAGAATGGATAGTTGAGAATTTTGGAAGTCATATCTTCATCATAACTAGTTAAACCCTAGTAATTTAGTTTAATTTCTGCACTTAATCTTAGTTATTAGATAAAAACACAAACAAATTAACGTTCACCAAATAAAAACTAAAGTTTAGATAATCAGTACTTGATAACTAGTCTCTGAGGACGATATTCGGTCTTACCAAACTATATTACTTATGAACGATACGTACACTTGCGTTGAGAAGTCGAAATATCGCTAACAGTATCCAATCACATTGAGTCTCAGCATCTCGCGTCAAGCTATGCCATCCACTTTTTCAGCTCTTACTCATTTCTTGTGGCATGCTCGTCTAGGTCATCCGGGGTCGTCTATTTTATCTTCTTTAGATAGACATAAGTTTATTTCTTGTAAGGGTACGCGTAGTACTCCACTTTTTCAATCCTGTGCTTTGGAAAAAATTATTAAGTTACCATTTGTTGCTTCGAATCCTAATACTTCAATGCCATTTGACATTATTCATAGTGATTTATGGACATCTTCGGTTCTCAGTTCTATGGGTCATCATTATTATGTTTTATTCCAAGATAAATATTCTAAATATTTATGGACGTTTCTAATTGCGAAAAAATCTCAAGTTTGTTCTATTTTCATAAAATTTAGAGCTTTCAAAAGAACGCAATTTGAACGGAAAATAAAAAACATTCAATGTGATAATGACAAAGAGTATGACAATGGGGAATTTAGGGAGTTTTGTGCTCAAAATGGGATAAATTTTCATTTTTCTTGTCCTCGTACGTCTTCACAATATGGGAAAACTGAGCGAAAAATCCGTACTATTAATAACATTGTCCGCACTTTATTGGTTCATTTTTCTGTTCCTCCATTGTTTTGGCATCATGCGCTACAAATGGCTACCGATCTACTCAATATTCTTCCCTCTAAAGGTTTGACATATTCATCCCCTCTCAAAGTGTTATACAATAAGACTCCGTTGTATTCTCATCTTAGGGTTTTCGGATGCTTATGTTATCCACTGTTTCCATCCACTACAATCAATAAACTTCAGACACGTTCTACTCCTTGTGTGTTTTTGGGTTTTCCGTCAAATCACCATGGTTATAAATGTTTTAATTTGTCCTCTAAATGAATCATCATTAATCGTCATGTTCTCTTTGATGAATCCCAATTTCCTTTTTCTAAAGTAGAAATACTCGTGCCTAGTTCATATGATTTTTTGGATGATGATATCTCTCCATATGTTCAACATCATCTTTCGGATTATTCACAAAAAACGTCGTCAACGTCGCGGCCCTTAGGGGAGGCGCCACGACGCCAAAACTTCATAGAGCTCTACAGTTCTTATAGCACCGCGGCGCCTCCGACGGTAATTTCCGACACTTCATAAACTTTCCAAAATTCACCCACTTCATCCCAGAGTCAAGGTCCAATCACTCGCAATCAACGGGGTATTTTTAAACCAAAAAGATATTTTAATTTAAATTCTAATATTCTTAAATTACCCTTACCCCGTAATCCTGTGTCTGCCCTAAATGACCCTAATTAGAAAATTGTCATGACCGATGAATATAATGCTCTTATTGATAATAAGACATGGGAGTTGGTGCCTCGTCCATCTGGTGTTAATATTATTCGGTCTATGTGGATTTTTGCTCATAAAGAGAATTCTGATGGTTTTTTTGCAAGACATAAGGCACGTCTTGTATGTGATGCTAAGACTCAGCAGGTTGGTGTGGATTGTGGTGAGACTTTTAGCCTAGTGGTCAAGCCGACGACTATTCGTATTGTGCTCAGCTTGGCTCTTTCGAAATCATGACTCATTCATCAGCTAGATGTGAAGAATGATTTCCTACATGGTGATCTTCATGAGACATTGTATATGAATCAGCCCTTAGGGTTTAGGGATACTAGATATGCTAATCATGTATGTCTATTGATGAAGTCCTTGTATGGGATTAAGCAGTCTCCACGGGCTTGATATAAGTGGTTTGTTGATTATGTTTCGACTATGGGTTTCTCTCACAGCAGGTCTGATAATTCATTATTCATATATCTTCGAGGATCTTTTATAGCTTATATAATATTATATGTTGATGATATTATCTTGACTGCCTCTTCTGAGGCTTTGCGCAAGTCTATTATGACAATGCTCAGTTCTGAGTTTGCCATGATGGACTTGGGCCCATTGAGTTACTTTTTGGAGATTGTTGTAACTCGTCATGCAGATGGATTGTTCTTATCACAGAGGAAGTATGCAACAGAGATCATTGAGAGGGTTGAGATATCATCATGTAAGTCCACTTCTACTCCAGTTGATACTAAACCCAAGTTGGTGCTGCAGCTGGCTCTCCCTGTGAGGATCCGATCTATTATCGTAGTCTTGCAGGCGCTCTTTAGTGTCTGAAGTTCACGCTGTTATACCCCGTATTTCCAGAGTATGTACGTAAGGACGTACGTAGAGAAATTCGAATTTCAAATTGGCTTGGCCGAATTCTTTTTGTGCACAACTACCGGAAGGAGTCGTTTTTCGACGAAAGCGTTTCACGACTTTCGTAGGAAAATTCCGGCTATGTCATTTATATTTTTTGCGGATTTTTCCGAGAGGCGAAACATTTTTGGACCAACGGAGGGTGACACTTGTCACCCTCATCGACGTTTAGAGGGGCGGTCGAGGGTTGGTTGGCCTTGGCCGATCGTCCTCATTTTGGCCTTGTTTGTGGCTTGTTTTGTGCCATGTTTGGTGGAGTAGGGATAGGGTGCACTTGGCTTGATCAAGGCCTTACACTTGCCTTGCACATGGCTTGATCTTGCCGTTGGTTGGCTTTTGGCTTTCCTATAAATACCCGTAGAGATGAACTTCTTCATCCACTCTTCACTTGTCTAAGTCTTGAAACCCTCTCCTCCTCTTGTTGGCTCTCGTCCAACTCCCACCACCTTTGTGAGGCCTTGGCCGAGAGTCCCCTCCCTTGTCAAGGCCCTTTGGCGAGAACCCCTATCTTGGAGTGTTTTAGAGTACCCGCTGTGGTATTGAAATACTCTTCAAGTATTGTTATAATGCCCAAAATACCTTAGCCTTTACCTTGTAGTATTCCAAAAGTTACCTCTATCGTAGAGCAAATACTACCTTTTGTCCTTTAGTCTCAAACCGAAACCCTAAGGAAATCTTCATAGTTGGTTGAAGTATTTGAGTAGAAGTTAGTTAGAACTTCTAAGGGTTGTTTGGAGCGGATTGAGCGCACGAGTTGGAGCTAAACCTTGCTCAGATCGACTTTTATCTCGGATAATTTTGGGCTTATCGAGGTAAATAATCTTGTCCCCTTTTGTAATTGGAAATTACATGTTGTTGTATTATATAGTTGAAGTATACTATATATAGAACTAAGCTTAATCGCTGCAATGTCTTTTGACTTAAGCACGAATTTAAAGCAAAGAATCGAATCAGAATTACATGGATGTATTCTGAGACTTGTGTAGCATTGTTGTGTAGTAGAATTGTGCACGTTCGGTTAGGCGTGTAAAACCCACTCCCGGTTGGCTTGGCAGCCACCTCGATAGAGAGGAGATTTACGCCATTGGAGAGTCTTTGCCGAATTTTCGTAGAACATGGAACCGTGCGGTTAGAAGTTAATGAGCGTTTGTGGCCTTATAGGTGGAAGTACTACGAGTGGCGTATTCTACTTGAAGAGTGGAAGCGGCCAGCCGATTCTGATCTTGTGGAGCGTTTTGCTTATTGTCGATAATCGTCGCGAGGTATGTGAACCTCTTCCCATCCTTCTAGCATGATGCTTTGTAAACTATGTAATGCGGTGACGCATACGTGTTAAATGAGTTGGTTGGTTTAAAACATAGGGTGTTATAATAGCTTTATGGGAAGTTAGTTATAACGACTCATGTAGGTAAAAGATTGGTCTTTTGTTTGATTGTAGAAGTTAAGAGACTTGATCTTGAAAGATAAGAGACTTAACTTGTTTTACTTGGTGATTAACATTTTGTTAAATGTGTCGTGAAACCTCATTCGCGAGTAATGAGTATTTGGTTTTAAAAAGAATAATGTTGTTACTTGATTTTACAAAGGGAAGTATTTTGGTTTACTTAAAAAGATAGTCACTCTATACTACGGGTATTATGTGACTTTTGTGAAAGAAACGGATCCTTTAAAAAGAGTTAATGTACGTAGTACTTTAGGGTTAAAACCCAGACTTTGATACAAAATGGAAGTACCTTGAGTTGTGTATAAATTGCCTATGCTTGTTGTGTGTAACTCGCTTATGCTTGTTGTGATAGCCTTTGTTGTGCAAGTGTTGATATCAGGTGACTTCTTGGGAATGAGTGGATCTTTTATAAAAGTCTAGAAGTATGGTAATTTGCTTGAGCTTGTTTGTGATAGCCTGGTTGTGTGGTATATTGTTGTTGATGTCACATGGACATATACACCGTCACGCAGTCCGGCATGTGGTCACGCGCGGGTTGATTACCTTATATATTGTTATAGTGGTTACATGGACACGTCTACACCGGCGCACTCCGGGCGTGGCTACGCGGCGGGTTAATCACCCGATATTGTTGATAATGTCACTTGGGCGTGTCTACACCGTCGCAGTCCGGCATGCGCCGTGGGCATTGTTATTATTGTTGCATCGTGGGCACGTCTACACCGGCGCATTCCGGGCATGCGGCCGTGATGCGAACAGATTGATGTTGTGGGCGTGAGACCCATAGTTATATTGAGTGATAGCGTTGAGGCGTGAGTCCACGACTTGACCGCTTTGTGTTGCGTCTTGTATATTGGTTATCATACATGTCTCGCTTTATATATGATCGTTATGATTTAACCGCGATTTTCGATTTCACATACTTGGTACTGTTATCGACCTCGCCCGGGCTGCGTTACGCCGCAGTAGAGGTACATCGATCGTGGATCCCCGCCTTAGGATCACGATTCAGTATTGGGAAGTTCCGTTTCTCGAGGCTTATCTTTTGGTATGTGTTCCACGAGTTGTAGGTTCTTGTACATTCGTGGTATGGCGGGCCTGTCCGTCATAGTCATTGTAAATCTTAGAGTGCAGAATCTGTTGTGGCGGGTTGTAAAAGGATTAAAGCGTCGGGTTTTATGTATATACGAAGGCAAATGCTTGTTGGTTGCTTACTTATTATATCTCTTGTTTCATGACTCATGTTTTATTTTTCCGGTTTTCTCCGATGTTGTATCACTAGGGTGCGGGGTAAGGCACGATCACGCCCGTTTGGGTCTTGACAAAGTGGTATCGAGCGATTAATCCTCGGAAGGTGTCTGCACCGTGTCTAGTAGAGTCTTGATTATCGATGTGTTGTGCACCACATCTATAATCGTGAGGCTATAGGACATTTAGGATTGGTTTCCATTTCTTCTCATTACGAGATCGTGCCTTAGAGTGTGTTGTAAGTTGGACCCTCCAGCGTATCTCGTTTTACGATTATGCCTCCGCGCAGTGCAACGAGCCCAGAGGGCAAGGCGGCGAGGAGCGCTAGTGAGATCTGAGGAGTCACGAGGCGCAGTCGGCCGACTGAGATTGTTCTTGACGGCGAGTTTTAGACGCCGCCCAAAGAGTTTAGAGTCAGGCGATGGCTGCTGAGACCACACACGAGCCTCAGTCCCACACTGGAAGCGATGACGGGTACAGAGATGGCGATTTGGCGAGTGGTCGTGGCGAATATGAGGATAGGTTGACGCAGCAGATTCAGTTCAATAGCACGATGGTTCACCCCCGAGCGATAGTTTGAGGCTACGGACTTTACGAGTCAGAGCCCGCGAGTTTTATGGGTCGAGGCACGAGGATGATCCGCAGGAGTTCATCCGGCGATTCTGACGGTCGCGAGTGATCAAGGCTTCGGAGACCGAGTCGGTGGTCTTAGGTTCGCATCGGCCGCGCGTGATACCGCATGATCGGAGTTTGATTCGTGGGAGTTGTCGGGAGAGCATGCGCTTCCAGAAGATGGGACGAGTTCTCGAGGCATTCCTCACTCACTTCTTGCCTCCGGATGAGCGAGGGCACGCCGGCTGATTTATGATGCTTAGACGCAGAGAGGCGTGCGGTTGGGAGTACAACGTGGAGTTTGACTCGTTGGCTCGGTATGTCCCGCTTTAGTGGCAACCATGGAGGATAGAGTGCACCGTATGTCACCGGGCTAGATGATTACTTGACGAGGCTTGTTCGGTGTAGCTCTTCACCGGGCATGGACATTGCCCGCATGCTCACGCACTAGGATGTGAGGTACGGAGAGGTCGACGGAATGACGAAGATCAGCAGAAGAGGGCGAGAACAGAGGTCCTTTGGTGACTTTCGAGGCGGACCGCCTCGGAAGAACTAGTTTTGTACCCCGCCAAGATCTGAGTGGTCCTCCACCATCTTCGGGAGCGGTCGGGGCTCGGGTTGAGTTTCGGGGTAGTAGGGGTGTTGGCGGATCACCCCTACCTCGGTGGCCGATGTGGTAGACCGCATTCGGGAAGTGTCGTGGTGCGAGGAGCTTGTTATTTTTGCGGCAGCAGGCCATTTTGCGAGGAATGTCGACCAAGGTAGCACGGATGTTACGACTCACCTTCAGATCGATGGCGAGTTCATCACCTTCGCTATTACGCCTGCGCAGTGCGTATGTGATTAGAAAAGCGGTAGAGACAGGTATATCCTTAACCCTCTAGAGTTTTGTATGCTTGTTATGATAATGTGTTTAGTGTTATGTTCGGATAGCTTTGTGCTAAAATGTGATTTAGGAACATGGTTAGTTGGAAGGATAAGTATGGAGGCATGGTAAGTGTGAACCTTAGAATATTTCACGATTGAGACCTTAGAGGTAAGGTCGTCTTGTGTAAAAGATTTATTTTATGTTTGACCTTTATCAGAGTGCGTAGTATACGTGGGTTTTATTTGTGTGATAAGTCCATGGGTAGTGTGAGATGGAAGTGGTAGCTTTCATGACGTATGTTAGTAAGATTGTTCCGGATCGGGGAACAAGGGTTTAACGCGATTGTGGGTCGGGTTGTGGACGTGTTGCGGGTCAACCCGCACCCGATGAGTGGGGTCGGTTAGGTGGTCCCGGTGGTAGGGTCACGAGGATGCTAGGCCCAAGTTTGTATGACCATCGTATGAGTTCGTGGATATGTTCAACCAGAAGCGGATCGCGAGGCGGAGCGGCCTTAGAAGATCGAAGTTAGTAAGATGACCAAGTTTGGAGGTAGTGACTCCAAGGGTTGGAAACAGAAGCGTTGACGGAAGTATGGTACGTACTGGGAGAGTTCAAGTGTTCGAGAAGGGCACGACGAGTAAGGAAGGAAGAGAACGTGTGTTATTTCGTGGCCAAGCTGTGGCGTTGGCAACTTGTTAGAGGAACTTCATCGATATCCGTCTTGAGAAGGAACATTCGGGACGAATGTTTCTAAGGAGGGGAGAATGTTATACCCCGTATTTCCAGAGTATGTACGTAAGGACGTACGTAGAGAAATTCGAATTTCAAATTGGCTTGGCCGAATTCTTTTTGTGCACAACTACCGGAAGGAGTCGTTTTTCGACGAAACGTTTCCACAGCTTTCGTAGGGAAAATTCCGGCTATGTCATTTATATTTTTTGCGGATTTTTCCGAGAGACGAAACATTTTTGGACCAACGGGAGGTGACACTGTCACCCTCGTTGACGATTTAGAGGCGGTCGAGGTTGGTTGGCCTTGGCCGATTGGTCCTCATTTTGGCCTTGTTTGTGGCTTGTTTTGTGCCATGTTTGGTGGAGTAGGGATAGGGTGCACTTGGCTTGATCAAGGCCTTACACTTGCCTTGCACATGGCTTGATCTTGCCGTTGGTTGGCTTTGGCTTTCCTATAAATACCCCAGAGATGAACTTCTTCATCCACTCTTCACTTGTCTAAGTCTTGAAACCCTCTCCTCCCTCTTGTTGGCTCTCGTCCAACTCCCACCACCTTTGTGAGGCCTTGGCGAGAGTCCCCTCCCTTGTCAAGGCCCTTGGTCGAGAACCACTATCTTGGAGTGTTTCGTGAGGTACCCCTTTTGTGGTATTGAAATACTCTCCAAGTATTGTTATAATGCCCAAAATACCTTAGCCTTTACCTTGTAGTATTCCAAAAGTTACCTCTATCGTAGAGCAGGAAATACTACCTTTTGTCCTTTTAGTCTCAAACCGAAACCCTAAGGAAATCTTCATAGTTGGTTGAAGTATTTGAGTAGAAGTTGGTTAGAACTTCTAAGGGTTGTTTGGAGCGGATTGGAGCGCACGGAGTTGGAGCTAAACCTTGCTCAGGATCGACTTTTATCTCGGATAATTTTGGGCTTATCGAGGTAAATAATCTTGTCCCCCTTTTGTAATTGGAAATTACATGTTGTTGTATTATATAGTTGAAGTATACTATATATAGAACTAAGCTTAATCGCTGGCAATGTCTTTTGACTTAAGCCTGAATTTAAAGCAAAGAACTGAACTGTAACTACATAGGACTGTATTACAGTAGACTTGTGTAGCATTGTTGTGTAGTAGAATTGTGCACGTTCGGTTAGACGTGTAAAACCCCCCCCTCCCTGGTTGGCTTGGCCAGCACCGATAGAGAGGAGATTTACGTTGTTGCGGGAGGTCTTTGAATTTTCTGTAGAACATGGAACCGTGCGGTTAGAAGTTACTAGACGTTTGTGGCCTTATGGGTGGAAGTACTACGCGTAGCGTATTCTACTTGAAGAGTGGAAGCGGCAGCCGTGTTACTGATCTTGTGAGCGTTTTGCTTATTGTCGATAATCGTCGCGAGGTATGTGAACCTCTTCCCATCCTTCAGCATGATGCTTACAAACTATGTAGTGCGGTGAGCATACGTGTTAAATGAGTTGGTTGGTTTAAAACATAGGGTGTTATAATAGCTTTATGGGAAGTTAGTTATAACGACTCTATGTAGGTAAAAGATTGGTCTTTTGTTTGATTGTAGAAGTTAAGAGACTTGATCTTGAAAGATAAGAGACTTAACTTGTTTTACTTGGTGATTAACATTTTGTTAAATGTGTCGTGAAACCTCATTCGCGAGTAATGAGTATTTGGTTTTAAAAAGAATAATGTTGTTACTTGATTTTACAAAGGGAAGTATTTTGGTTTACTTAAAAAGATAGTCACTCTTTACTACGGGTATTATGTGACTTTTGTGAAAGAAACGGATCCTTTAAAAAGAGTTAATGTACGTAGTACTTTAGGGTTAAAACCCAGACTTTGATACAAAATGGAAGTACCTTGAGTTGTGTATAAATTGCCTATGCTTGTTGTGTGTAACTCGCTTATGCTTGTTGTGATAGCCTTTGTTGTGCAAGTGTTGATATCAGGTGACTTCTTGGGAAGGAGTGGATCTTTTATAAAAGTCTAGAAGTATGGTAATTTGCTTGAGCTTGTTTGTGATAGCCTGGTTGTGTGGTATATTGTTGTTGATGTCACATGGACATGTCTACACCGACGCAGTCCGGCATGTGGCTACGCGGCGGTTGATTACCCTATATATTGTTGTAGTGGTTACATGGACATGTCTACACCGGCGCAATTCCGGGCGTGTGGCCGTGCGGCGGGGTTAATCACCCGATATTGTTGATAATGTCACTGGGCGTGTCTACACCGGCGCAGAATTCCGGGGCATGTGGCCGTAGGGCATTGTTATTATTGTTGCATCGTGGGCATGTCTACACCGATGCAGATTCGGGGCATGCGACCGTGATGCGAACATGATTGATGTTGTGGGCGTGAGACCCATAGTTATATTGAGTGATGGCGTTGGCGTGAGTCCACGACTTGATCGCTTGTGTTGCGTCTTGTATATTGGTTATCATACATGTCTCTGTTTTATATATAGATCGTTATGATTTAAGCTGCGATATTTTCAGTTTCACATACTTGGTACTGTTAGATCGACCTCGCCCGAGCTGCGTTACGCCGCAGTAAGTACATCGGCCGTGGATCCGCTCTTAGGATCACGATTCAGCGTATTGGGAAGCTCCGTTTCTCCGAGGCTTATCTTTTGGTATGTTCCCCGAGTTGTAGGTTCTTGTACATTCGAGGTATGGCGAGCCTGTCCCGTCATAGTCATTGTAAATCTTAGAGTGCAGCCAATCTTTGTTGTGGGCGAGGTTGTAAAAGGATTAAAGCGTTCGGGTTTTATGTATATACCTTGAAATCGCTATTTTGGTTGCTTTGTTTACTTATTATATCTCTTGTTTCATGACTCATGTTTTATTTTCCATGGTTTTCTACGATGTTGTATCACTAGGGTGCCGGGTAAGGCACGATCCACGTCTTGCCGGTCTTGACACACGCGACCTGATTTTACATATGTCGTACAGCAGGTGTGTTTTTTTATGCATGATCCTAGAGTTAAACATATGAATGCGTTCAAACGCATTCTTAGGTACATTCAGGGAACATTTTAGTATGGTTTGCATTTGTATCCTTCATCGACGTCTACACTAGTCTCCTATACATATGCTGATTGGGGTGGTTGTCCTGACACCAGACGGTCTACGTGTCACGACCCGAACCCGGGCCCGTGACTGGTGCCTTACCCCGGGCACCCAAGTAGCCATACATCATCAGAGTAATCAGCGGAACATAAAACACATAAATGAAACCAATAAAGTACGAAACAGTAATCTGAGAAAAACTTGCCTTCCGGTATATATATAAATAACAACTCTTACAAATGAACAGTTTAATCCTTTTTACAAACCACGCCACAAGATTACTGCACTCTACGAATGATATGACAACAACGACGACGGGGCCCGCCATACCACGAATGTAAGCACCTACAACAGGGGACTATGCGAAGATAAGCCTCCGAGAAACGGAGCTTTCCCAAACGCCGAATTGTGACCCAAGAGCGAGGATCAACGATCGGTGTACCTTTACTGCGGCATGAACGCAGCCGGGCGAGGTCGATAACAAAGAGTATGTGAAACGAAAATAAATCGTAAATGAAATCATAGTAGTCTATTTAAAGCGGAGACATGTATGATAACCAAACTACGATTCCTGATAAATAGCGATCGTGTCAAGTCGAGGACTCACGCCTCAAAGTCGTCACTCAAATATAACTATGGGTCTCACGCCACCACATCATTCGTGCGTGGAATACCTTCCTCACCGCCAGCCTATGATATAAAAGCATCCAGAATACACATGAACACGAGTCCCACTGTGTCCTAATAAAACCGTGCAGGTAAATGCGAAGGCATAGCCGACTACTAAAACCCACAGCCAACAAGGTCATAAAGCGTATCATGAGATCTGTCTGCACCGTCACATGATCAAAGCCGCCACTCGCGCATGATCTAATGCGCGTCTAGCCACGAACTTCCCTGACTCGCGTAGGCCAATCTCATAGGCCGCGCAGGTATAACCCCGCATCGAGGTAGCTACTCCCAGAACCGCTGGACTTCGCGATCCGCGTGGCCACATGTAGACGCGTGCCCATAAAGGACGCAAACTAACACGAACTCGTAGCTCGCGTAGGCCGGGACGCGTGAGGTATCCTCGAATCATAGGTCACTAGACGCTTTGAGTCTACCCCGTCGGAGGCGACTTAACCTCTGAAAGCGAAGGTGAGTGGTACAATACCAACATAACGGCTGATAGTGAAACTATTCAAGCGCAATCGAGGGGAAACCCCCTTTACACAAAACATCACAAGATACTAACACACGTAGCATCTGGCGTGTTTACTTATCAAATCAACAAGAAAGTATTACAAGGCTATCACAAACCAACACAATCAAGTTATACACACAAGGTACCTTCTAATATATGATTAACAAGATCAGGTATCTATTCCCAAAGTACTTCATACATTATCTTTTAAAAGATCGTTACTTTTACAAAAGTCACACAATACGTAGTATATAAAAATAGAGTGATTATCTTTTGAAGTAAATCAAAACACTTCTCTTTGTAAAATCAAGTAACCACATTCTTTTCCAAACGTTTCAAGTTTGCCTAATTTCAATTACTCAAGTTTCTCATTTTCGAAAGGTTTCGTAGTTCATAGTCTTATTCATTTAAGAATGTAATTCTCTTTTTAACAATCGGAGGAACATAAGCCTTATATGTGAGTAGGATATTCTTGTTTATAACAATCTTATTACAAAGACATGATCTAGGAAATATCATTTTGTCTCATCTTAGCTTCATGCGGATGGAAGTTTCTCTTGGTTTTAATCACAAAACATTTCCTTTTATTAACAGCTATGGTGGTTTGTCGATACACATTCGATTTAGAAATCAAAAACATTCTTAAGCCGTTATACCTAACTTCCCATAAAGCTAGTATAACTCTTAAGTTTTCAAAAACCAAGTATTACTCTTCTTTCAAAATGATTCAAAAATCTTTTGAAATACTTCAAGTTCTTCATTATCACATAACCAACCAGTTATAGTTCAAATCAGTTACCTTTTAAAAACCACAAGTATTTTCTTACATACATAAAGCTGTTATAACCAACTTCCCATAAAGCCGTTATAACACTTTATGTTTTAAACCAATCAAATACATTTAGCACATGTACGTCTACCGTAAAAAATGGTTCACACATATCATGCTAGAAGAGATAGGAAGAGGTTCACATACCTCGCGACGAGTATCGACTAATAGCAAAACGCTCCAAGCTTCCAACCGTCGGCTACTCCTTAAGCCAAGTAGATCGCGCCACACGTAGTACTTCAACCTATAAGGCCACAAGGCGCTTATTAATATTTAGATCTCCTCGTAGAACATTCTACAGAAAATTCGCAAAGACTCTCCCCGCAGCGCAAATCTCCTCTCTCTATCGGGCCGCTACCAAGCCAACCGCGGGGTTATCGTCTAACCGGACGTACAATTCTACCTCGCGAATAGCTACACAAGTCATCGTAATACATTCCTATGTAATTACGATCAACACTCTTCTTTCGAAAAGGTTTCTTATTATTGGGCTTAAGTCCAAAGACATTGCGATAACAACGTTGATTTCTATATATATAGTATACTTCAACTATATAGTCTAACAATCATGTAATTTCCAATTACATAGAGGACAAGATATTTACCTCGATAAGCCCATAATTATCCAAGTAAAAAGTCGATCCTGGGCAACGTTTAGCTCCAACTCCGTGCGCTCCAACCCGCTCCAAACTACCCTTAGAAGTTCTAACCAACTTCTACATACCACTCCAACTAACCATGGAGATTTTCCTTAGGGTTTCGGTTTGGTGGTGACGGAAGTATAATAGTATAACTGGGCTTTTTGTATAGGTATAACCTTAGAATACTACAAGGTATACGGCTAAGGTAATTTGGGCATTATAACAATACTTGGAGAGTACTTCTCAACCAAGGGCGGGGGGTGTGTTACACGAGAACAACACTCTAAGAGAGGGGGGGGCTCTCGGCTAAGGCTCAAAGGGAGAGGGTTTCGCCAAAGGCCTTGGCTAGGAGGGGGCTCTTGGACGAGAGTCAACAAGAGGAGGAGAGGGTTTTCAAGATTTAGACAAGTGAGGAGTGGATGAAGAAGTCTTCACTTCAAGGGGTATTTATAGGCTAAGCAAAGGCCAACCAATGACCAAGATCAAGCCATGTGCAAGGCAAGTGTAAGGCCTTGATCAAGCCATGTGCACCCTAACCCTACTCCACAAAACACTCCACAAAACAAGGCACAAAACAAGGCACAAAACAAGGCCAAAAGATCAAGCCAAAATCGTCCCACTGGGCGCCCAAATCGCCCAAAGCCGCCCACTTGCTTCGATGTGAGGTGACACATGTCACCCTCCCGTTGGTCCAAAATGTTTCGTCTCTCGGAAAAATCCGCAAAAATTAAAAATGACATAGCCGGAATTTTCCCTACGAAAGCTGTGAAAACGTTTCGTCGAAAAACGACTCTAATCGGGTGTTGTGAACAAATAAAATCGGCCAAGCCACTTTAAGGCACAAACTTTTCTACGTACGTCCTTACGTACATACTCTGGAAATACGGGGTATAACACTACGTCTGGCTATTTCATGTTTTTAGGTAATAACTTGGTCTCATAGTCTGCCAAGCGTCAATCCACGCGTTCACATTCAAGTGCAGAGGCCGAGTATAGAGGGGTAGCCAATGTGGTTTCTGAATCATGTTGGTTACGAAATCTACTGTTAGAGTTTCATTGTCCTATTGAAAAGGCTACCTTGGTTTATTGTGATAATATAAGTTACATCTACCTTTCTGGGAATCCATTTTAGCATCAACGTACTAAACACATAGAGATGGATATTCACTTTGTTCGAGAGAAGGTAGCTAAAGGACAAGTACGCGTCTGCCATGTCCCTTCCATATATCAGATTGCAGACATCTTTACAAATGGGTTTCCCTCAGTCCTTTTTGAAGATTTTAGAGACAGTATCAACGTACGAAGATCGCCCGCTATGACTATGGGGGTGTGTTAAACAGTGTCCAGAACAGTCAGCAGCGCCGCGACCCTTTCCCATGAACAGTGTTCCAGGTTTTGTGTATATTTGGTATATATTAGAATTAGTCTTGTATCTTAATTAATATTGTAATATTACCATAATTGTATATTTAGTCTCCTTATAGAATAGGGTTTTAGATGTAAAGTAGGAATATGATTCTCCTATTATAATTTGTATATATATGTCTTTCATCAATAAGAATAATCAAGGGATTAATTCTTTCACTCTCTCAAGTCGATCATCATTTTCCCTCTGGTCGACACTATTTATGTCCTCGCCTCTCTCACGCTCTCCCATCATTGCTCGATCTCAAATTTCTCTTTAATCATTATTCGATTCAGACTTTGTTGTTTTTAGATAATTTCTAGATGAATTTGTAGTTTGCTTGTAACCATTACCTTTAGAAACTCTATATGCTCTTGAATTGAGAAAAACAAGAACTTTTCTCAAATTCTTCGCAAATTCATTTTGGATAATATGTTTTTTTTGGATCTTATGAATGGGTTTTCTGAGTTGGGTATGTTTGTTGCCTCGACCCATTTGGTCTATTTCTAGACTTGTCATCGATTATTATTATTTTTATATCATTATTGATCAACAACATTTTATTGTTTGTATGTAGATCATAAAAGATGGTACGAAGTAGAGGAGGAAAGTCTTTAAGGATAATGATCATCACACCACTTTATAAAAGAAAATGACGAGACAGATTCAAGCTCAACCACCAAGCCATCATCATCACTACCATCATTGTCATTTACCCAACATACTCTTTCTGAGAAATGATATGGAGTGTCTCTTCGAGGGGATGGGAGTGGACATATAACAGATGAAAATGCACATATGCAGAACTGCACATTTTCTGTGTGTATTCTTGAAAGGCTCAGGGAAGAACTTGATGATTTGATCACCCTCCTCCTACCCTCTAATAGATTAGTTTTTTCATGAAAGTTTTTTTTATGTTTTGCTATGTATATGACAGAAAAGGATATATTGTTATTACTTTCTGTCAAAAATACCATGCAAATATAAATAACTCTATAAATTATAAACTAAAATAATTTAAAATAAATCAGAGAAAATGAAAAATTGTGAATCAAATAAAAGCCTAATGATCGATAATAAATCAAAGCAAATAAAGGCGACTGCTTGAAAATAGAAGCCTAATGAACTATTGAAAATTTCAAACCACAAACCTCAAACCCCAATTTGCACAAGTCTAATGGACTAAGGATAAGTATATTTCATAAATCAACAGATATGATTTTTGCTTAACTACACCATTTGTCAATAATCGACCACTATATATAAGTTATGCTACTCTTTGACTAATAAGTAATACATTAATTACTTAAATTAAAAATAAAGGACTTAACGCTATTTTAACATGATAATGTTTTATTATATCGTATGAAAGTCTCGCCAATAGATGACATGATCCAATGAGTTTCATAATAAGTAATTGTTGTACAAAGTACTTCCTTATAGTAAGGTTATACTTTGATAACCATCACTTGTTCTTAAACTCATTGAATCATGTCACCAATTGATGGGTCCTCACATAATAATATTTCACAAATTAATAATTCTTAACATAATAACATGTGACCAATTACTTGTGATTACCCTATAAGCAATGGTCCTCGCAGAAGCACCTTACAATAAGGATATGCTTTGAGAACCACCAAAATCATCGGATTATGTGCTATGAGAATCATTAATTGTTCTCAAACTTTTTGAATCATGTGACCTATTGATAGGCGATCTCATATGATATAATAAAGTATTATTTTAGGTTTAAATAATGTTAAGTTCCCTTATAAATAATTTAATTAATTAATTAATTTTTTGCGTTTTAAATCAAACAATAGTGCTTTGAGGATCATTACTTGTTCTCAAACTCATTAGATCATGTGTTCAATTGATGGAGGGCTCTCATAGGATATAATAAAGGATTGATTTCATGTTTAAATATAATAAATTATTAGTTTCATATTTAAATAATATTAAATCTCTTAATAAAATTTAAATGAATTATTTTATTACCTTTTTAGCCAAATAGTAATCTAGTGTATAAATACCAAGTGATCAATTATTGATAAAATAATTTAGTTGAATATATATATATATATATATATATATATATAAAATTGACACAGGCCAATGTATGATATATTTGTCCATAGTCCGCCATCAACATAAAGGGTAGTCAATGATCGTTGTAAAATGGTTCAGCTTTTACAGCAATAAAAAAATTAAGTAGAGATGGCAATGGCTGTGAGCTAGAGATAACAATGGTTGAACTAGAGAAGAATGGGGAATATAATAATAGATTTAAAAGATGAGGCCTAACAAGTGTCACCTTTGTAAGAGAAAAGCAGTACATAACATCATGATAAAATTGCACAAATGGTCCAATGATTTGATGCATGTGTGAGTTACACAATGGATGTACGGGAATAGTTTACAACTACTACTAGTGCTTTGAAAGAATAAACAACAATGAATTACAATGGTTACAATCTTGTAGCCAACAAGAGTTGTGACTACAGTAAACTTGTGAGTTTTTTATCCTCGTTTTTGAATGGTTCTTGAGTCCTCCGGCTTGGATCTTCGTTCCAATTGCAACAAGTCCCTTGATCTTGATAACTTGAAATCAAGAGATACCAAATCCCTACTTGTTACAACTCTGCTGAGTCGAGTGTTAGCACTTTGTCCTTAAGACATTATTGCCCCGTATATATCCTTTTACGTTTATGGGCAACTGTCTCCCAAGATAAAACAACATCAAACAAATGAGCAAAGGAAACTCAAGTGTTTCTCAAGAAGAACCTTTGAGTGTGTGAAAATATGCTAGAGAGGAAGAAATTTAGAAAAATCTGATCTATACAAGTATGAAGTGTCTTATACAATGGAGCCAAGTGCCTCAATTTATAGTGTGTGTAAGATGACCTCTCATCTAGCCAACTAATGACAATCAATGACCATGTAATGACACTTATTGAGAGGTGTTATTCAACCAAATAATGGCTGAATTCATGTGCCAATTCGTGGGGAATCAATGCCCCAAACCAGCCCAAAAGTAAGAAACTTTCTAGCTCCCGTCGAAGTATTCTACCTCCGAAGTGCCGTGGCGCCTCAGCTCCAGTAACTTACTGCCCACCAAGCGCTGCGACATTGGCTGGAGGCACCGCGGCTCTGACGGTGTTACGCCGCAGCCCTTCACGACTCCGCAGCGATTTCTGACTCATTTCATCTTTTACACATCGTACATTTCTTCCTTCATTTACCAACGTGGAACACATATCATTTGGCCAATAACCGTCCATCATTCTATGTCTCAAACGTTTCACTTACGTACCAATACTTCTTTCACTAATGAAATTTACGATACTTAGCACTACGCGTGCACGTGTGTGAAAATGACATTTCCGACGTGCGTTACCTCAATTGTTCGAGTCATAAATAATGGGTTAAACTTATTTCCACATTTAGTAAATTTCCAACAATCCCTTCTTGAAAGAGATTTTGGCGCACTCACAAGGTGTCTTTCTAGCAATCTTTCGGCGGACCGATGTTGCATCTGGATAGGTAGCCGTGGCTTTGAACCTTCCATAGTAGAATACAATCGGACATACTTACTGCGCGGTGAACATGATATTTAGTATTTAGTGTATGCCAAGACAATGGAATCAACACACAACTTTTCTTACTCTGTTCATCTTAATGTTTTGTCCATTGTGGTTGTGGACATACTTGAATTCTTAAGTGTGTTCATTTGAGGCAGCCAGTCCTCACACTTAAATAGGTGGTCTCCTATAAGGTATTCTGCTATACCCCACTTCACAAATGTTAGACATCATTAAAAGTTTCCCCAAACCTAACCTCAACCGATGAGGATCATTAAAGGTTTTGAAAACTTAATATTTACCCACGTTGCAGATAGCACTTAAAGTCTATCACGTGAACGGACTTGGATTCATGTTTATATGAATAAATCATTATCCGAAGTGCTCTTACTTCCACCGAAACGCTAAACTAAACCTTTACGATTTAATTTTTCCATTGAATCAAATTCTTGGGATCTCCAGTCAGTATGGTTGGGTATCCACCATATCAGTTCGTATTGTTTGGGTTTTAAGCACATTCCCCTAGACCGACAGAACTCTTGATCTTTGGGTGCACCATGATTCCACTCAATTCTATGATTCATATCCATTGGTGACTTCAACGAGACTGTCAAAACACCTCACAAGTGAGTTTGGTTTAGACCAGTCTGTTAGATGTCTTGGAATTCCCAATTCCTAAGATGTCATCTGTAATACCGATATCATTCATGTCGAAATATTAGTTCAACATACTTCTAGGATCAAACTAGGATTACTTTTTGTGATTAACATGTCATCTATGTAAATACATATCATAAATGAGTTAGAATTACCTTTTCATGTAGACACATTTGTCACACTCTTTAATGGAGAAGCCCTTCGATAGTAGAGTACTATCAAGGTTTTTGTGCCATTGCTCCGGGGCCTCTCTCATCCCGCATAGAGATTTGACATGTAAACAGACTTTCTTCTCTTCCTTGGAAATACATACCCCTCGGGTTGTTCCGTATTACTTTCTTCTTCCACTTTCAGACATTTGGTTTTCCAACTGTTGGCTTTTTAGCTTCAGAGTCAATGTTTCTGTAGTCAAATTCATTGTTTCTATTTTATCTGAGACTTCCAGGACCAAAATGTAAACATTTCAGGGACCATAATGGAAGTTCATAAAGAAGCCCAACAGTCCATCAAACCAACTCTCCAGTTAGGAATGTTATCTTAACATCTATGTCACGCAAGACTGCGGTGACCCTGAAGGTTAATCTATTCACATATGAGCACATGTCCAAAGCCGAGGCCTTATACTCATTAGTAGATCCATCTACTTTGGACTCAATTTGAGTATCCACTTTTACAACCCAGAGGTTCTTTTTCCGGAGGAAGATCAACCATCACAAGTGTGGTTCTATTTGATGGAGTCTATTTATCTCCTTTTAGCTTCTTTCCAAAGCAGTGCTTCTGGAGATGACAATTCTTTTTAGTTGTCCATGGTCCATTCTCAACCATATAAGCTAGAAGGCTTGGAACAAGTCTTTGTCCCCTCTTTTTGCTCTGTCTCGGTTCAATATCTAGAATCTCTGAGTTATGTAGATCTGCAACATCTAGTTCCGTACAATCAGACACTCGCGGGTTCTTGTTAACCTTGAGCAATTACTTCTTTTTCCTTCTTAAGGAAAGTTATCTTCAAAGAATTCAACATTCTCTGACACCGAGATGTGATATACATTACTATTATTTGCAGATCTAATGGATATGCAATCTATAATCTTAGGTCCAACTTGACATGTTTTGGATTAGGTACTTCAACCCTTGCCAGACTACCTCATATCACAACATCTGTATATGGGATTCTTTCCATGTTTTACATGGAGGATTATCCTTATCCTTATACGGAGTTTTATTGAGAATCACATTAGTGGTAAGGATAGCCTTGCCCCAAATATCTTGGGTGTATAGATCTGTTATTGGCTAACACCATTAGACTGAGGTGAGTAAGGAGCAGTCGTTTGATAAACGATGTTTCACATTCTCCCCCTCTATCCCTACGAATTCCTCAATCCGTAGGCTTTTTAACTTCTTCTTTGAAACGATCATCCGCTTCAACAACTTCATCTTTTCTTTTCAAGAAACAAAAGATGTAATATTTTGTACCATCATCAATGAAGATCATAACGTACTTGTCTCCCTCCTCTATTTGTACAAACGTCAAATCACCCACGTAGGCGTGACTATGTTATAGAGGAGGTACACTTTTTTCGCTATTCCTTTTGATGGAATGGAAAGGTGATTTTGTCTTTTCGTCTACCTCATATTTATTTGAGGGTTTATGTTGATAGACGACAACAATCTCAGCTTAGTTAGCTTTGAATATCTTTCTATTTAACGTGTCTTAATCTATGAAGGCATAGATGCACGGATTACAAATATATCATTCATTTGGCTACAGTCTTACTGTACCACTCTTAGTTATTATAGACCTATTGGACTAGACTCAAGCCAGTTAGACTAACAGCGTCCTTGAACCAAGTTTGAGACATGTATCACCTCTTGTTAGAGTGATCTCATTCTCTTACGTCCTTTTGAGGACAACCTCTTTAACTCCTTCTAGTTTAGAAGTGGTGTTGCTTCACATGAACAATCTTGCTCATGGTTAGGGCGTAACCGGATCATATGAGATCTAGATACTCTTGCCACTCCAATTGCCTTGGCAGACTAAGTGTCCAATTTCTGCCTTTCTTTTGGCCTTCAAATCATTTACTGTCACGACCCAACCCCGGGCCGCGACTGGTGCCCTACCTGGGCACCCCTTCCAGGTACACATCAGAGAATAACAGCGGAACATACACAACAGATAAGCATCACAAGCCGAGCGTCGTCTCCCATAAAATATACATAACCAAAGTAAAACAGTACAACTTTGATTCTTACAGCCCAAACCAAATGTGACTACAGACCTCTAGGAATAACAACTGTGGCGGGACAGGGCCCCGCCATACCCCTGAATGTACATAATATCTATAACATCAGGGAGAACCGTACCAAAGACAAGCCTCCGGAGAAATGGAGCTTCTGACACCTGATCAATGATCCTAAGAATGAGGATCCATCACCTGCTTACCCCTACCTGCGGCATGAACGCAGCCCCCGAGGAAGGGGGTCAGTACACAATATGTACTAAGTATGTAAAACTGGAAAATACTGTAATTACATCATAAGTCTAAAACAAAGCCGGAGACATGTATGATAATCAAATTACAGTTCACTGTGCCTTACTAACAATGAGAGTAGATAAGAGTATACTTACAACATAAAAATAGGAGGCTCTTGATCAAAGCAGGACCATCCGCCCGCAGTATCATTAAGCAATCATACTCCTGGGACTATTTCACCCGCATGGGTCGTGTGGACCCGCATGAGGTATTCCTCGCATAGACTGTATCCGCCCGCATAGGTCGTGTGGACCCGCATGAGGTATTCCTCGCATCATGGGTAGCAAATCCATGGAGTGGTATAATGTCTTGGGGGTTTACCCCGCAATCATACTCAGAAGGTGGTATAACGTCTTGGGAGTTTACCCCGCATTTATACTCTTACCCTAGAGAAAGTGGTATAACGTCTTGGGGGTTTACCCCGCATTTATACTCTTACCCTAGCTTAACTGGCCATCATACATAAGCACTACCAAATTTATCATACATAACATAAGTAAGTTAAGAAATCCCCTAACTTCTTATTAGTCTTGTTCATATACCCTCTCATTTTAGTTCACTTAAGGCACTAACATGTCTTAATAAAAGAATCCGGGAATTTAACCCAAGGTACTACATACTTCTACTCTTTTTAGAAAAAAGACTCCTTTTCATATAAAACTTCCAAGATACTAATAACCATAGCATCAAGTCACTTGTCCTTACTTATCTTACTTAAAGTAAACCTCTCCTTTTAACTTTCCCTAAAGCTAATATAACCAACTTCCCATAAAGTCGTTATATTAACCTTATACCTTAGTCAATTACATTTTCCTATATCCAAGGGACTTATACTTTTAAAACGAAACAAGTATCATATACTTAAAATACTTCAAGTCCCTTAAATTTGAAAACTTAAAACATCCTTAATACTTTTAAAGAAGTGGGTTAATCCCCTAACTCGCCCAACTTGGCCATTCTTAAACAAGTAAAGGATATCGAAGTATCAGACGTCTCAGTACTATATAAGTGCAACTATTCATGCTCAAGAGATAGGAAAGTTCCACATACCTCTTGGTCAATCCACTGCAAGTCGATATACCGCGTAGTATGTCAACCTATAATGACCATAATACGTCCATTAGCTTCTAGCCTCAACGTAGAACATTCTAATTGAAAAGTTCCTTATTCTACGGAAAATTGGACAGCACTTCCTTTGTTTCTACATACTTTTCCACCTTTTCAAGGTCCGAATTCAACATCCAAACGTCACTTTTAAGGCCCAACAATCCAATCAATACAAGGGGATTACACGCCTAATCTTGGACGTGTAAAATTCTGCCCCACAATACATAACAACTAATTCAATAAGTTTAAAGTAGTATCTTGGCTATAACATGCTCACATATCATTCTTATTCAATCCTTTCAAATCCAATTTGTTTTTCTACATGCAATATACCTAAAAGCATTATTGACAATTACAAGTTCCTTTTTCCTCACATGCAACACAATTTACTAGCAAAAGAGAAATGATTATTACCTTAGAGTTTACCCAAATTAGTCCAACAAATTTCACTTGCCTTCTTTTCACAATCACCTCCACAAACCTCCTACAAGTTTGTAAACATGTTTCCTTCTTGCCATCTTTTGAATTTTTCTCTAGGCCTTTGTTCTTCTTGAATTTCTAGAGAGAAGGGAGAGGGATTTTTTTAGAGAGAAGGAAGAGGGATGATTTTTAGAGAGAAGGGGGTTGTGTGAGGAATGACCAAGTCTTCAAGACTTGGTCAATAAATAGTGCTTCCACAAAAATCAGATGGGAGGGACACTTGTCACCCTCCCATGGCCTTTTAAAACAAATATCTTCTGATTTTTCCCCCAGATATCGCAAAATCCCGCCTCGGCATCGCGGCCCTGCAGCCGGCGCCGCGGCGCTGAAACCTCTGCAAACTTTCAGTACATACGGCGCCGCGGCCCTGCATTCCGGCGCCGCGGCGCTACAACTTCCGAGAATTTTCAGTATGTCCGGCGCCGCGGCCCTGCATCCGGCCGTACTGCGGCCCCGACCAAAATTCTTTTACGCTCAACAAGACCTGCCGTATTTGTAACTTCCATAACTTTCTACTCCGATGTCCTATCGACGAATGGTTTGTTGCGTTGGGAACTAGACTCAACGAACTACATACTAGGCCTTTGAAACACCTAAGAACTCCTAATGCAACTGGACATAAACCGCCTCAAAGTTGACTAAAACCCGTCCAAAACATTCTGTCAACCTATCTTTCTAAAATTTAAGTCTTAATTCCTTTCGTACGTTCTTATAGCATGACCTGAATTACGGGGTGTCCCATTCTTCCAACTTAGAAACATTCGTCCCGAATGTTCCTTCAATGCTTACTCAAATCACAATATCGACATAGACCCTCTTAACTATTCTTCTTGTAAAAAGAACGCTCTACACGGCCACAACAATACTTAAGCAAAATTGCCAAATTAAACTAACAAGCAGGAAAGTGGGTTACCTGGAGGTGTAGGGAACAAGTGAGGATACTTATTCATCATGTCCTCTTCTGCTTCCCATGTCATTTCCTCTCTGTTCTCATTCCGCCATAAGACCTTGACGGAAGCCACATCCTTTGTCCGCAGTCGCCTAACCTGACGATCGAGTATCGCTATGGGACTCTCCTCATACGATAACCCCTCTGTCACCTGGACATCACAAATCGGGTGCACTCTAGATGGATCTCCGATACACTTTCGCAATATAAACACATGAAAAACCGGATGTACTGCCTCCAGATCGGACGACAGATCCAACTCATAGGCAACCTTGCCTACCCTACGGACAATCTGGTAAGGCCCAATGTACCTTGGGCTAAGTTTCCCCTTCTTCCCAAATCTCATCACGCCCTTCATGGGTGATACCTTCAGGAAGACCCAATCATCCATCTCAAACTCCAAGTGTCGACGCCGATTATCTCCATACGACTTCTGTCGACTCTGAGCTGACAATAACCGTTCCTGGATAAGTTTCACCTTCTCCACCGCCTGCTGAATTAAGTCCGACCCGACTAACTGAACTTCCCCCACATCAAACCAGCCCATCGGTGACCTGCACTTCCTCCCGTATAAGGCCTCATAAGGCGCCATCTGGATACTAGAATGGTAGCTGTTATTTAACGCAAACTCCACAAGAGGTAAATGATCCTCCCAGCTACCCCTGAAATCAATAACACAGGCCCGCAATATATCCTCAAGTGTCTGGATAGTACGCTCGGCCTGTCCGTCGGTCTGAGGATGAAACGCAGTACTGAGACTCACCTGTGTCCCTAATCCCTTTTGGAAAGACCTCCAGAAGTTAGCCGTGAACTGGGCTCATCTGTCTGAAATAATCGATACAGGAACTCCGTGCAATCTCACAATCTCTCTGATATACAATCTAGCATAATCCTCGGCCGAAAAAGTCGTCCTGACTGGAAGAAAATGGGCTGATTTCGTCAGCCTGTCGACAATAACCCAGATAGAATCATGCTTCCTCTGCGTGTGAGGTAACCCTGTAATAAAGTCCATATTGATCACCTCCCACTTCCATGTCGGAATCTCTATCATTTGCAACAACCCACGGTGCTCGCGTGACCTGACCGACATTCGGACACTGCGCCACAAACTCCGCAACGTCCCTCTTCAGGCCATCCCACCAATACATACCTCTGAGGTCGTGGTACATCTTAGTCGACCCCGGATGAATAGAGTAACGAGCACTGTGTGCCTCCTCCAGAATATGCTGACGAAGTCTTGCTACATCGGGTACACATAACCTGCCCTCAAATCTTAGCACTCCATCAGGTGCTACCTCAAATAGACTCTTCTCCTCTCGAAGAGCCGTATCTCGATACCGTACCAAAATCGGATCATCATACTGTCGCTTCTTCACCTCTTCGACGATGGACGACTCGGCAACCTCTCGAACTCGAACCCTACTATTATCAGAACCAACCAAACGAACCCCAAGGCTCGCTAGCTGGTGTAACTCGCGGACCATGCCCCTTTTCTCTGGCTGCACATCCGACAGACTACCCATCGATCTGCGACTAAGGGCATCTGCAACTATATTGGCCTTCCCTCGGTGGTAGAGGATATCGACGTCATAATCCTTAAGTAGCTCTAACCACCATCTCTGCCGTAAGTTCAACTCCCTCTGGCTGAAGATATACTGGAGGCTCTTGTGGTCTGTGTAAATATCCACATGAACTCAATATAAATAATGTCTCGGATCTTGAGGCATGAATCATCACGCCAATTCTAAGTCATGTGTGGGGTAGTTCTTCTCATGCTTCCTGAGCTGTCGAGACGCGTAAGCTATAACTTTACCGTGCTGCATCAGCACGTACCCAAGCCCGACACCCGACGCATCACAATAAACCATATATCCATCCAAACCCTCTGGAAGAGTAAGAACTGGGGCGGTTGTCAATTTCTCCTTCAGTAACTAGAAGCTCTCCTCACAAGCATCCGTCCACCGGAACATAGCTGCTTTCTGGGTCAGCCTAGTCAAAGGTGCTGAAATGGAAGCAAACTTCTCCACAAATCTCCGATAATAACCCGCAAGGCCCAAAAAGCTGCACACCTCCTTCGGTGTAGTGGGTCTAGGCCAAGTCTTGACTGCCTCAATCTTTGTTGTATCAACCTAAATACCATCGGCCCCGATAACATGCCCTAAGAAAGCCACTGAAGCCAACTAAAACTCGCATTTCGAGAACTTGGCATACAACTTCCGGTCCCGGAGGACTCCCAGTACCGTCCACAAATGACCTGCATGCTCATGCTCTGTGCACGAATAAACCAGGATATCATCAATGAATACTATAACGAACATATCCAAGAATGGCTTGAACACCCGGTTCATCAAATCCATGAATACTGCTGGGGCGTTGGTCAACCCAAAAGACATCACCCTGAACTCATAGTGCCCATACCGGGTCCTGAATGCAGTCTTTGGGATATCTGCCTCTCTAACTCGCAACTGATGATAGCCAGACCGCAGGTCTATCTTGGAGAAACACCTCGCACCATGCAACTAGTCAAACAAATCATCAATCCTGGGGAGGGGGTATCTGTTCTTGATAGTTACCTTATTCAGCTGCCTGTAATCAACACACATACGCAGCGTCCCATCCTTCTTCTTTACAAATAAAACCGGCGCTCCCCAGGGAGAAACACTAGGCCTGATAAAGCCTTTTTCCAGCAAATCCCTCAGCTGGTCTTTCAACTCCCTCAACTCAGCAGGTGTCATCCTGTATAGTGGAATAGATATAGGTCGAGTGTCTGGCGACATATCAATGCAAAACTCAATCTCCCTCTCAGGAGGGATACCCGGGAGATCGTCTGGGAATACGTCTGGAAACTCTCTAACAACCAGAACTGACTGAAGGTCTGGTATCTCGGCCTCAGTGTCGAATACCCGAACCATATGGTAGATATACCCCATCCGCACCATCTTCCTAGCCTTGAGGTATGAAATAAACCTACCCCTCGGCGACGCAGTATTCCCCTTCCACTCGATAATCGGCTCCCCAGGAAACTGAAACCGTACCAATCTCTCTCTACAATCCACATTGGCATAGCAAGACGCTAGCCAATCCATACCCATGATCACATCAAAGTCCGTCATATCCAACTCTATCAAGTCGGCTAGGGTCTGATAACTGTATATAGTCACTGGGCAAGCCTTATATACCCGCTCAGCTACCACCGAATCACCTACGGGCGTAGCCACCTCAAAAGGTTTTATGGACTCGGGCTCTATCCCTATTCTACCAGCAATATGAGGAGATATATAGGACAAGGTAGAACCTGGATCTATCAAAGCATATACATCACAACATGAAACCAATAATGTACCTGTGACGACATCTGGTGACGCCTCCTGGTCCTGACGGTTGTACATAGCATAAATGCGGTTCTGAGGACCGCTGGAACTTGGACCCCCACCACGACCCCTACCGCGGCCTGCTGGTCCGTGAACACCCTTCCCTCCGGGGCGCATAACCACCGAAGACGAAGATCCAGCAACTGACCCTGTCGGCTGAACCATAACACTCCCGCCGCCTCTGGTCGGACAATCCCTCTTCAAATGGCCCTGCTGTCCACAAGAGTAACAAACTCTCGAAGTCATACGACACTCGCCCTGGTGAGACCTACCGCATCGAACACACCGAGATGTGGGTGGTCTCGATCGATGATGGTCTCTGCCTCCCTGAAGTCCGGACTGATCAACTCTCCTGCCAGAAAACCGGGAAGGGGCACTCTGTGCCGGCTGAAATGTGGATCTAGTCTGCTGCTGAGGCTGTCCGCCTCGAATCGCCTCGAGACCTGCGTCCCGCCTCTTGGTGGCTCGAGTCAGCCGATCCTCCTCTCTCTATCCTCTATCCTCGTGCATACGCTGCATCTCCGGCAATATCTTTACTCGGTGAAGGGCCACCCCCAAGCATGCCGTAATCATATGACGGTCTAGCCCCATCACATAGCGATGAACTCTGTCTGCCATGTCAGCTACAATGGTGTGCGCATACCTGGCCTATGAGTCAAACTCCAGGCTGTACTCTCTGATAGTCCTCCCATTCTGCCTCAAGGTCAAGAATATATCCACGCGGGCTCTCCTCATCTCAGGAGGCAAAAAGTGATCCAGGAAGGCCTCTGTGAACTCCTCCCATACAGCTGGAAGAGCACCCTCACCTCTAGACCGCTCCCATGACTCAAACCAGTTCAACGCAATATCGCATAACCGGTAAGAGGCTAGCATGACTGACTCAGCCTCCGAGGCCCTAAGCACCTGCATAGTCCACCGTAACTGCCGAACAAACTCCTGAGGATCCTCCTCGGATCTCGAACCATAGAACTCGGGTGGATGACAACCCACAAAATCCCGAATCCGTAAACTGTCGGCTCTAGGGTTGGCTACCTGCTCCTGTTGGCGTTGCCCTGCTACTATGCTGGTCAATAACCGGATCTGTTCCCCGTAATATCTATACTCGGCCTGGTGGAACGGAGGCTCGGTACGCGGTATCGATGGCGCCGCTTCGCTCAAACTCTGCTTTGGGCGGCGTTGTGGAACTTCGCCGTCCAAACATCATCTCGTAAAGGCGGTCACGTGTCTCGTAACCTCTGCGTCCTACTTGCAGCTCCTCGGTGCCTTGCCGCCGGGCGCGGTTGCCTTGCGTGGGCATAAGCGATACATAAAATTATGTCGGAGGAGTTCAACCTATGTCTGACTCTATTGCACGATCTTAGAGTGAAAGAATGAAACTATCCTAAATATCCTGTAGCCTCACGATTATAGATGTGGTGCACAACACACCGATAATCAAGACTTACTAGACACGATGCAGAGACACTTCCGAGGACTAATCGCTTAAAAACCACTTTTGTCACGACCAGGCCGCCGCGATCGTTCCTACACAGGCACCTTCCAGGTACACATCAGAGAATAACAGCGGAACATACACAACAGATAAGCATCACAGGCTAGCCGATAAGGCTGTCTCCCATAAAATATACATAACCAAAGTAAAACAGTACAACTTTGATTCTTACAGCCCAAACCAAATGTGACTACAGACCTCTAGGAATAACAACTGTGGCGGGACAGGGCCCCGCCATACCCCTGAATGTACATAATATCTATAACATCAGGGAGAACCGTACCAAAGACAAGCCTCCGGAGAAATGGAGCTTCTGACACCTGATCAATGATCCTAAGAATGAGGATCCACCACCTGCTTACCCCTACCTGCGGCATGAACGCAACCCCCGAGGAAGGGGGTCGATCTGATATGTACTAAGTATGTAAAATCGGAAAATCGTAATTACATCATAAGTCTAAAACAAAGCCGGAGACATGTATGATAATCAAATTACAGTTCATTGTGCCTTACTAACAATGAGAGTAGATAAGAGTATACTTACAACATAAAAATAGGAGGCTCTTGATCAAAGCAGGACCATCCGCCCGCAGTATCATTAAGCAATCCTACTCCTGGGACTATTTCACCCGCATGGGTCATGTGGACCCGCATGAGGTATTCCTCGCATAGACTGTATCCGCCCGCATAGGTCGTGTGGACCCGCATGAGGTATTCCTCGCATCATGGGTAGCAAATCCATGGAGTGGTATAATGTCTTGGGGGTTTACCCCGCAATCATACTCAGAAGGTGGTATAACGTCTTGGGGGTTTACCCCGCATTTATACTCTTACCCTAGAGAAGGTGGTATAACGTCTTGGGGGTTTACCCCGCATTTATACTCTTACCCTAGAGAAGGTGGTATAACGTCTTGGGGGTTTACCTCGCATTTATACTCTTACCCTAGCTTAACTGGCCATCATACATAACATAAGCACTACCAGCTTATCATACATAACATAAGTAAGTTAAGAAATCCCCTAACTTCTTATTAGTCTTGTTCATATACCCTCTCATTTTAGTTCACTTAAGGCACTAACATGTCTTAATAAAATAATCCGGGAATTTAACCCAAAGTACTACATACTTCTACTCTTTTTAGAAAAAAAACTCTTTTTCATATAAAACTTCCAAGATACTAATAACCATAACATCAAGTCACTTGTCCTTACTTATCTTACTTAAAGTAAACCTCTCATTTTAACTTTCCCTAAAACTAATATAACCAACTTCCCATAAAGTCGTTATATTAACCTTATACCTTAGTCAATTACATTTTCCTATATCCAAGTGACTTATACTTTTAAAACGAAACAAGTATCATATACTTAAAACACTTCAAGTCCCTTAAATTTGAAAACTTAAGACATCCTTAATACTTTTAAAGAAGTGGGTTAATCCCCTAACTCGCCCAACTTGGCCATTCTTAAACAAGTAAAGGATATCGAAGTATTGTACGTCTACCGTACTATATAAGTGCAACTATTCATGCTCAAGAGATAGGAAAGTTCCACATACCTCTTCGGGTCAATCCACTCAGAAGTCCAATATACCGCACGTAGTATGTCAACCTATAATGACCATAATACGTCCATTAGCTTCTAGCCTCAACGTAGAACATTCTAATTGAAAAGTTCCTTATTCTACGGAAAATTGGACATCACTTCCTTTGTTTCTACATACTTTTCCACCTTTTCAAGGTCCGAATTCAACATCCAAACGCCACTTTTAAGGCCCAACAATCCAATCAATACAAAGGGGATTACACGTCTAATCTTGGACGTGTAAAATTCTGCCCCACAATACATAACAACTAATTCAATAAGTTTAAGGTAGTATCTTGGCTATAACATGCTCACATATCATTCTTATTCAATCCTTTCAAATCCAATTTATTTTTCTACATGCAATATACCTAAAAGCATTATTGACAATTACAAGTTCTTTTTTCCTCACATGCAACACAATTTACTAGCAAAAGAGAAAGGATTGTTACTGTTACACCCCGTAAATTCAGGACATGTATAAGAGAATGTACGTAAGGAATCAAGACTTGGAAATTGGTACGAAAGGAAGAATTGTTTTTCCGACGGAAAATCTTCCGAACGTCGGAAAGGAAAAATGTTCGTTGTTGAGAATTGGATTCTCAAAATGCATTATTTGAAGAGTATGAAACTTATTAACCTAATGGAAATTTATTTTTACGGATTTGGTCATGTGGGGCCCACCCGAGGAATTTTACGTTTTGTGGGGCCCACGATTGTTACGGAATTTTATGAACGAATGAGAGGGAGACACGTGGCACCTCTCCCACATGGTCTTGGTCGAAATTTGTAAGGGTAAAATGGTCATTGACCATCAAGGAAGATAAGTCTTGCTAGCTTGAGATTGTTGACCAAGTCAACTTGTCCACTTGGCTTTACATTAATTGTCCTTCATCCTAGCCCACAAGTGTGTTAATATAAGCCCTCCAATGTGTTATATAAGCATACTACTAGTTCAAGACAAGCTCTTGAAACACTTAGAATTATTTCACTCATTCTTGTGCAAGACATAACTCTCGGGTTTGGTCCTTGTCCAACACAAAAAATTTGTAGTTTTGATCCTTTGTTCACAAGACTTTAACCCAATGTCCCTAAGGGTATTGTAAGGATATCTCAATAGAAAGATTTCGGAAAAACGGCGTTTTCGTATTAGTCGCAAGGCAGAAACTTGAGGAGTTCTTCAACTTTGAAGTTGGAACTTGAAGATGGGTTCTTCATAGGCTTCTAAGGAGTGCTTGGAGCGGATTGGAACTTAAGGAAATGAGCTAAGAATTGCTAAGGCGCGACTTTGAATCTTAGAATTTTTAAGGGCTTATAAAGGTATAAATCTTGTCGTTTTAGTAATTAAGATTTACTTGTTGTTGTAGCTATGGATATTAGCAAGCATGAGGTGTTTAGTATGAAGTTTGATAATTATATTGGCTATTGGAACCCTAATCCGAAAACTAGCATGTTAGCCTTAAGATTACAATTCAAGTCGATTATTAGTTTAAGTCGTCGCATGTTGTTTAAAGAAGGAAATTGTAGTTGTTGAAGTTGTTTATGACTATATAACATGTTAGACCTTAGAACTTGGAATTGGAAAAGGAGTGAAAAAGACTTTGAATTGTTGGTTATGTTGTTGGCCGAGAATGGCTTGATTATGGAACTACTTCGTATTAATTGTGGGGCGGAATTTTACACGTATTGTAAGGCGTGTAATCCCCTTTGTTTGGTTGTTGTTTTGAGCCTTAAATGTGGCGTGTTGGTTATTGTATTCGGCCTTGAAAAAGGTGGCAAAGTGAGTAGAAACAAAGGAAGTCTTGCCCGATTTTCCGTAGAATTAGAGGCAGTATACTTAGTATTATTCTCGTTAGAGACTAGAAGTTGATAGTCTTGTTGTGACCATTATAGGTTGACACTTCTACGCATGCGTATTCGGCTTAGCTTGTGGATTTTAGCCGAAAAGGTATGTGAACTATCTCCTCTTCTAGCATGATTCCTTAAGATAAAGAAAGTATGTCCTACTCCTTAAATGATCCATTCCTTGGTTGTATTTGGATTGCCTAAAATAGAATTTGTTCTATGTACTTCCATGATTGTACTTTGATGTTTAAATTGTAAGTTGTATAATC
The DNA here is from genome assembly GCA_029844215.1 of Przewalskia tangutica. Taxonomy (NCBI): domain Eukaryota; kingdom Viridiplantae; phylum Streptophyta; class Magnoliopsida; order Solanales; family Solanaceae; genus Przewalskia; species Przewalskia tangutica. The sequence continues at coordinate 97,988,181 of CM056729.1, forward strand.
CATTTCCTTAGTGAAGTTTGGATTCTAAAAAGAGAAAGTATTTTACTTAAAGTACATAGAGTCTTGAAAAAGGAAGTGGTTTCCAAATCTTTTGGCTAGTGCCTTAGTTCCAAAACCTAAGGGTCGTTATAATGACTTTAGGGGAGTCAAAGGAGTGATTTACTTATTTGATTTAAAAGAGGAGAAATGACATGATTTAAGAGAAGAAACTTGTTTTCTATATATTAAGAGACTTGAAGTATTTTGAAAGTTAAGAACTTGATTTGTAAGTATGTGATACTTGGTTTTAATTAGTATAAGTCTCTTGGTTATAAAAGGAATGAATATGTCTAAAACCATAAAGGGTTATAACGGCTTTATGGGAAGTTGGTTATAACGGCTTTATGGAAGGTTAAGAAAGTTGTCTATTTTGACTAATGGGCATAAGTTGCCTAGATTGTGAAAATTTGAAGTTACTTGATTCCAAGCTTTGAAATGAGTTTTCTAAAAGTGTAGTAACTTATTTTGAAAAATAGACACACCTTGATACTACGAGTGTTAGTATCTTGGGGTTTTACATAAAAAGGAGTCTTTTGAAAAGAATGTACGTACGTAGTACTTTGGCTTGTTTAATTGAGAATTATTCTATGTGTGCCTTGATAAGTACTTTGGCTTGTTTAATTGAGAATTGCCAATGTGTGCTGGTGATAGCATTTGAGTACAAGTATTATGTTTTATTACGTTGCCGCGACTCTCGGTTGGAGGGTCGATCATTGTCAGAAGTTTACTCGACGCATCGACAGCGGTGAGTGGGATTCCACGTATGCTTCCATTATTTGTGTTACCCCATGGTCATGCTTATACGATGTGGGATTCCGGGGCATGCGACCACGAGGGATACTCGACACGCTTATACGATGTGGGATTCCGGCACGTGACCGGGAGCGGTTTGATTCCCGGTTGTTTGTATTACCCCATGGTCATGCTTATACGATGTGGGATTCGGCACGCGACCACGAGGATACTCGACATGCTTATACGATGTGGGATTCCGGCATGTGACCAGAGCGTTTGATTCGGATTTGTTTGTTTTACCCCATGGTCATGCTTATACGATGTGGGATTCCGGCACGCGACCACGAGGATACTCTCGGATATGCTTATTGGTGTTATATTATATCATGGATCGCCGGTGAGGAAGGATTCCACGGCATGATTGATATTATGGGCGAGACCCATAGTTATATTTGAGTAGTGACTTTGGCGCACGCGTCCACGACTTGATATGATCGCTATGTATTGTGTCATCGTAGGTTGGCTATCATACATGTCTCTCGCTTTGTTTAGATCGTTATGATTTCATTACGATTTCATCGCTTCACATACTTGGTACATTCTTCAGATCGACCTCCTTCGGCCGCGTCACGCCGCAGTTTAGGTACATTGTTTGGTGATCTGCAGGTGTAGGACCCTGCTCAGAGTTTTGGATAGCTCCTTTTGTTCGGGAGTTTATCTTTTTGGTATAAGTTCTTTCAAGATGTGCTTTTGTACGCTGCATGGGTACGGGCGGCCTTATCCGTCATTGTTCAGTAAACTCTTAGAGGTCTGTATTCATATGTGGGATTGGACTCGTGTACAGTGTAGTGTCCTTTGTTTATGTATATTATATGGCAGCCTTGTCGGCTTTGCCCTTGCACGTACGATTGGTTTTAAAAAAAAAAAAAGGTGTTATTTAATTTCCGCAGTTTACTTAGTTGTTAAGGTAGAAGGGTGCCCAGGTAGGGCACCAGTCACGGGCCCGGGGTTCGGGGCGTGACAGAGTGGTATCGAGCGATCATCCTCGGAATGTCTCATGCACCGTGTCTAGTAGAGTCTTGATTATCGGTGTTTTGCGCGCCACACCCATAAACAGGAGGCTACAGGACTTTTAGGAGTTGGTTTCTATTCTTCTCACTCTAAGATCGTGCCATAGAGATGTGTTAGTAAGATAATTCCTCTCTGACGTAATTTTGTGTTACAGTTATGCCTCCAAGGAGGGCAACAGTCGCCCAGAAGGGCAAAGGAGTAGCAGGAGTGTTATACCCCGTATTTCCAGAGTATGTACGTGAGGACGTACGTACAATTGTATAAGCCCTAATTAGGTTAAGAATGAAATTGTGAACTTTCAACGAAAAAGATTCCGAACCTTGTGAAGGAAATTTTACGGTTTTAATATTTTAACCAATTACGGATTTTTCCGAGAGATGAAAGATTTTGGACCAATAGGAGGGCGACATGTGTCACCCTTAGGTGGCTTGGGTTGGACGAAATTAGGGGCAAGTGGCCAAGTCAATAAGTCAAGTCTTGCAAGATATTTTCTTTGGGTTAGTGGGAGTAGGTATTGGACGGTTTTTGTGAGCCATGTGGATGGCCACATAGCTCATTGTTGTGGTGGACATATGTTCCAATGTTGTGGTGGACATATGTCTCAATATTGTGGTGGACACTTGGTGGAAGACTCCACTCACACAAGCTATATAATCTACACCCTCCACTTGCTTTAATCTTGACCATTGGAGGTTCTATAAATACCCCCCTCAAGTGCAAGACTTCTTCATCCACAAAAACAAATTCCAAGTCTCCAAAATCCTTCCCCCTTAGTTGCAAGTTCTCGTCCAAATTCCCCTCCCCCTTTGAGTAGCTCTCGTCCAAACCCCCTCCCCCCCTTCCTTGTTGTTCTCGTCGAAATACCCCCCCCCTTGGTAGAAAATTGTCTTCTAGTATTGTTCCTATCCCAAATACCTTAGCCAAAAATCCCTTGTTGTATTCCAAAGTTACCTCTATACTAAAAGCCCGGAAATACTACTTTATATCCTTGAGTCACAAAACGAAACCCTAGGAAAATCTTCATAGTGGGTTGAAGTATTAAGTAGAAGTTGTTTAGAAACTTCTAAGGGTTTCTTGGAGTTATCGGAGCGTGCAAATTAGGAGCTAAACGTTGTTCATGATCGACATTTAATCTTGGATAATTTTGGGCTTATCGAGGTAAATATCTTTATCCTTCTATTGTAATTGGAGATTACATGTTGTAGTAGTTCAGAATTAAGTATAAGATACATAGAAGGAGGGTATAAAAGAAGAGAATTGAACTGTACTTACATAGGATCAGATTTACATGAGACTTGTGTAGTTTGTGGTAGGGAAATGCTGCCCAATTTTCCGTAGAATAGAGAACCTTCTGCTTAGAATATTCTACGAAGTAGTCTAGACGTTGATAGACGTATTTGACTATTATAGGTTGATACTCTGCGCACGACATATTCGACTTGGCAGGTGGATTTTGCTGAGGAGGTATGTGATTCTTCCTATCCTCTTGAGCATGATATTTTTGATACATATATATATATATATAGTACGGTAGACGTACGTGTGTTAACTAAAATTGGTTTTACTCTGATGTCTTTTGACTTGAGTTTTAAATGATAAGAATCTTGGAAATATTTCAAAAGAGTTATGAATCATTTTTGAAAGAAGAGTAATACTTGGTTTTAAAAAGCTTAAGAGTTATACTAGTTTTATGGGAAGTTAGGTTTAACGATGTAAGAAAGATAAAAGGAACGGTTTACTTATTTGTTTATGAAAGTCTTGTATTGATTTCTGAAAAGTGTAGTAAGATGGTTTGATAAGTAAACATGTTATGATGCTACGTGTGTTAGTGCCTTGTGATGTTTGTGTAAGGGGGTTATTCTTGTTGTGCTTACGTTGTTAAACGATAAGCCCGCAGATCGCTATTATATCACATACCCCGACTTGTTATGATGCCGAGGACTTGCCACCTCGATGCGAGGAATACCTCATGCGGTCTGGTGACCTATGCGAGTGCGGAGTTCTGGATGATCACTCCGGTGTGTTACCCGATGTGAGAATACTACGCGATCATGTGACTATGCGGATCGCGAGTCCGGGAGGATGCCGCGTTAGCTACCCCGATGCGAGAATACCTCATGCGGTGCGTGTGACCTATGCGGACTGCGGGAGTTCCAGGATTAGGCACGCATAATGATACTATGGGCGATTGGCCTTGCTTCGATCATTAGCGGCCTAGAAAAGACCAGTTACATTATATCTATTTTTGCTCTTGTTTATGCTGTGGCACTATGTGCGGTTAAATTGGTTGTATTTGTAAGTGGTTTTAAAATGCTTTGATTTCATTTCAGTACTTTACAGTTTCACATACTTGGTACCTGTTGTACTGACCTCCTTCGGGGGGCTGCGTTCATGCCGCAGGTAAGGGAAAGCAGGTGGTAGATCCTCGTTCTTAGGATCCTTACTCTGGTGTCAGGAGCCCCATTTCTCCGGAGGCTCGACTTTTGGTACGACTCTCCCTGTGTTGTAGATATTTTGTACATTCAGGGTATGGCGGGGCAGGGCCCCGCCATAGTTGTTTACATTCCTAGAGGTCTGTAGTCCTGTTGTAAAGTTGGGATGTAACTGTTCACTCTTGATGTATATATACATGCCGAAAGGCAATCTTTTCTTGATAAACTGTTTCTCATTTCATAATTGTTTCATGTCTTGTTTTTATATTCCGTTGGTTACTCTGATGTATGTCTACTTAGGTGCCCGGGTAAGGCACCAGTCACGGGCCCGGGTTCGGGTCGTGACAAAAGTGGTATCAGAGCAGTTAATCCTCGGAAAGTGTCTACAGACCGTATCTAGTAGTTCGATTATCGGTGTTGTGCACCACACCAATAATCGTGAGGCTATAGGATATTTAGGATTGGGTTCCATTCTTCTCACTCGAGATCGTGCCTTAGAGCCGTGTTATAAGTTGGACCCTCTAACGTATTTCTTTCTGCACTACCATGCTCCACGCAAGGCAACCCGCCCAGGCGGCGGCAAATGGCGAGTCGCTAGTAGGACACGTAGGGTCACGAGGCCTGTGCCCGCCTATACCCGAGGCGATATCTCAGACGGCGAGTTCCACGACGCCGCCGGCCCTAACAGAGACCACAGTACCTGCGCCTCCAGTCCCACAGCCTGGAACATAAGAGATGGGTTACAGAGGTGGCCCGATTACCTTGAGTTGTGGCGGGACATGAGGTTAGTGGATGCAGCAGCCTGATTCGAGAGTACCCGTGGTTCACCCGAGGTCGGATATGTTATACCCCGTAGTTCCAGGGTATGTATGTGAGGACGTACGTACAAGAATACGACAGAAATTTTGGAAAGAAAGAAAGATGGGATTTTTCGACGGAAAAGTTTCCGGTTTTTGTGAAGAAAAAGGTTCGTTAGTGGGAATTGGATTCCCAGATTTGGTATTTGGACTTCTTGGATTATATTAGAATTTTGGGATTTTATTTTCGGAAATGGTCACGTGGGGCCCACGGGAGAAATTTACGGTTTGTGGGGCCCGCTTTGTTTTTGAGATTTTTCGGTATTTTGGATATTTTCGGAAGACGAAATATTTTGGACGAATCGGGGGGCGACACGTGTCACCCCTTGTGTGGCCATATGGTAAATCGCGGATGTCGCCAGCCACTGTCCTCGCCGAAATGGCCCTAGAAAAATCTTCCTAGCTTGGTGGAAATATTTAGAGAAGTTGTTTAGAAACTTCTAAGGGTCGCTTGGAGCGGGTTGGAGCGTAAGGAGTTGGAGCTAAACGTTGCTCAGGATCGACTTATAAACTTGGATAATTTTGGGTTTATCGAGGTAATGATCTATGTCCCCCTATTGTAATTGGAAATTACATGTTGTAGTAATATATAGTTGAGTAAACTATATATAGATTGAGAATTGAAAAGAATTGAACTGTATTTACATTGGACTGTATTTACAGTAGACTTGTGTAGTAATATTATTGTGAAGCAGAATTGAACACGTCCGGTTAGACGTGTAATCCACAGGTGTTGTTGGCACAGTAGCGGGCTGGATAGGAGGAGATTTATGTGATAGCGGGGAGGTGTCACGAATTTTCTGTAGAATAAGGAATCTTGTGTTTAGAATATTCTACGAAGAGAGTTAGAAGTTGATATATATATTGTGGTTGTTATAGGTGGATCTTTCTACGCGCGGCATACTTGACTTGGCTTGTGGATTAAGCCGAAGAGGTATGTGATTCTTCCTATACTCTTGAGCATGATTGTTGTGAACTATATAGTACGGTAGACGTACGTGTGTGAAATGAATTTTGTTTGTTTAAAACATAAAGTGTTATAATGGCTTTACGGGAAGTTAGTTATAACGACTTTATGAAAATAAAAGAAAGATTTGGTTTTGACTGTAAAAACGACTTGATTTTGAAAGTTAAGAGACTTGATCTTGAAAGATAAGAGACTTGACTTATACGACTTGTTTTCGGAAAAGAAGAAGTAACTTGATTTAAGTATAGGTTACTTGTTTTGAAAGAGTAAGTTAATTGGGTTTTAAAAGAGTATACTTGATGTTGTTCTAAAGAAAAGCACTTGGTTTAAAAGTATAGAGTACTTGATTTTAAAAGCCTTGTAAAGATTTTCTGAAGGTGAAGTAATTTGGTTTAAAAGTAAGCGTGTTTTCTTTATATACTACGAGTATTAGTATCATGTGGCTTTACGTAAAAAGAGTCTTTTGAAAGAATGAAAGTATGTAGTATTTTGGGTTTGAAACCGGATTGTTGATTAAAATGAATGTATGTTGAACTTGCCTATGCTTGTCGTGATAGTCTTTGATGTGCAAGTGTTTTGTTGATGTCTTCAGTGACTCTGCAGGAGGCGGTTATCGATTGATTGTTGGACATCTTGACGCGTTGGATTTTCCACGAGTATCGTCGGCTTTGAGTATCATCTTGTTATTCCTTTAGACATCTTGTGCGATGGATGTTCCGCAGGCGTGCGTCGATGGGATGGTTTCATGGCCATGACTTAGAGGTGAGATCTTGGGCATGCGGTCATTGTGAGGTTCAGGTTGTTAGTCCATGGACCGCTAATCCATGAAGCTTGCCGCGGTGACGAACAATCACGGGCTTGATATGTACATGTGGTTCAGGCACACTTTAGATACTTGTTCTGGTCATTTCTCGTGTATCGGCAGGCTGCTGGTAGATAGCTCGAGATACTTGCCTCGGTCATATCTCGTGAGACGGTTGGCTAGGGTACGTTAGCTTTGGTACTTGCCTCGGCCAGTTGCGTGGCTAGCTTTTGGATCTGGTAATTAGCTTAGTACCTTGCCCGTGAAGTTTTATGACTAGCTTTTGAACGGTATAGAGCGATTCTACTTAGCCCGTCGGTTTGACGACGGCGGGATCTAGTGTTGAGTTCACATATGGGTGTTGTTTTACATCATGTCATGCCGTGATGAGAATGAGTTCCACGGGCGTAGTGATATTATGGGCGTGAGACCCATAGTTATGTGTAGTGATTATTCGGGATATCGTCCCTTACTTGACAACCTGCTTGTTTACTTATTTCGAAATGATTTTATAAAATGATGAAATGTGATTTCATTCTGATATTTTGATTTCACATACTTGGTACTGTTATCGACCTCGCCCGAAAGCTGCGTTCATCCGCAGTAGAGTACACGATTGTTGATCCTCGCTCATAGGATCGCAGTTCAGCGTTTGGGAAGCTCCGTTTCTCCGGAGGCTTATCTTTTGGTATAGTCCCCTGTCATTGTAGGTACTTGTACATTCAGGGGTATGGCGGGGCCTTGTCCCGTCATAGTTGTTGTCACTTTCTTAGAGGTCTGTAGTATTGTTGTGGGCAGAGTTTGAAAAAAAGGATAACTGTTCGGGTTCTTATGTATATATACAGAAGGCAACTGTTTTGGTTGACCTGTTTATTTATCATATCTCTTGTTTCATGTCTATGTTTTATTTCCGCTGATTTTCTCTGATGTTGTATCACTAGGGTGCCCTGGGTAAGACACCAGTCACGGGCCCGGGATCGGGTCGTGACAAAAGTGGTATCAGAGCAGTTAGTCCTCGGAAAGTGTCTACAGACCGTGTCTAGTAGAGTCTTGATTATCGGTGTGTTGTGCACCACATATATAATCAGGAGGCTGCAGGACATTTAGGGTTGGTTTCCATTCTTCTCACTCTGAGATCGTGCCTTAGAGCTGTGTTATAAGTTGGACTCCCTCTGGCGTATTCTTATGTACGATTATGCCTTGCTGAGCAACGAGCCCGAATAGGCAAGGCGAGAGGAGGCTGCGAAGTAGAACACGAGAGAGTACGAGGTTTAGGCTTTGTCGTTACACGAGATAGTACTTGAGCGATTAGTTTTATGGCCGCTAGCCCAGTGAGTTTAGGCGGCAGCGATTTCTCACGAGGCCGTGATACGAGCCTCGACTACCACGGCTAGGAGCCGAGATATGAAGTTCGAGAGATGGCGATTACTCACAGAAGTGGTGGTGGGAATAAGGACGGAAGGCGGTGGTTCGGCGGTACGATGATTCACCCCGATCGATGATCCGAGATTTGGGATTTCTTGAGTTGCGATTCGCGAGTTCTATGGATAGGGGCGAGGATGATCCTCGAGTGTCGTGCTAGTTTGGGAGATTGTTATGCTTGCGGCCCAGAGCGTTTGGTGAGAGTTTGTCCGACCAGAGGTAGCACAGATGTTGAGACTCAGCCTTCGGGATCGGTGGCTGGTTCATCGCCTTATATAGCTAGGCGCCCTGCAGGGCAGGGTTATGGTTAGAGCGACAAAGAGTAAGTAAGGCAGTAGTTACAGAGATACATTTAGCCCTTAAGAGACTGGGTTATGTTGTTATGGTGGGTATGTGTGAAGTGCTATACGGATAGCATTGTGTTAAGTGTGGTTTAGAGAACATGATTAGTTGAAGAGGTAAGTTTGGGGTCATGGAAGGTGTGAACCTTAGAATATTATACGTGGAGACCTTAGATGCGAGACCTTCTTGAGCAAAAGATTTTCGTTTACGATTGACCTTTGTCGGAGTGCATAGTATGCATGGGGTAAAAATTGGGTGGTAAGTCCCTGAGTGGTGTGAATTATATAAGGATAGTTGTGATAAGAAGACCACTAGGTTTGCGTAACTTGATTAGTGAGATTGTTCCGGTTTGGGGAACAAGAGTTTGGCGCGGCAAATGGGTCGGGTTGAGGCAAGGTTGCGTGTCAACCCGCAGCCCGGTTTGGGGTGGGGTCAGTTCGAGGTGGTCCCGCCAGGTGATAGGGTCACGAGGGTGTTAGGCCCAAGTTTGGGTAACCATCATACAGGTTTGTGGATGCTTTCGACCAGAATCGGATCGTGAAGGCCGGGAATGGCCTTGAGGGAATTTGAGGCTAGTAAGATGACCAAGTTTGGAGGTGGTAACTCCAGGGTTGTGGAAATTGAAGCGATGGCGAAGTGTGGGCGTGTACTATAGAGAGTTCGGGTGTGCGAGAAAGTGCGACGAGTAAGATGAGAAGCGAACAATGTGTTATGAGCGGAAGTGATCATTTCTTTAATGAAGTGAAGATCTGAAGGAGTATCCTTTAGACCATGGGTGTGAGCTTTTTGTGATGTTAGAGGTGATTCCTCGTTGGCTTGGGATTGTATGTTATACTATGGCCATTGATGGCATGATTGGTTTCGTAAGTATAGTAGTGAAGACTATCTGCGTGCGTGCGTGTTTGAGACTTAGAAGGAACATTCGGAATGAATGTTTCTAAGGAAGAATGTTATACCCGTAGTTCGAGGTATGTATGTGAGGGCGTGCGTCTGAGAATACGAGAAATTTTGGAAAGAAAGAAAGATGGGATTTTTCACGGAAAAGTTTAGGTTTTGTGAAGAAAAAGGTTCGTTAGTGGAAATTGGATTCCCAGTTTGGTATTTGGACTTCTTGGATTATATTAGAATTTTGGGATTTTATTTTGGAAATGGTCACGTGGGGCCCGAGGAGAAATTTACGGTTTGTGGGGCGCTTTGTTTTTGAGATTTTTGGTATTTTGGATATTTTGGAAGGCGAAATATTTTGGATGAATCGGGGCGACACGTGTCACCCTGTGTGGCCATGTGGGCGAAATTGGTGGACAAGTGGCTGGCAGCATCCTTCGAAATGGCCTAACACTGGCATAGTTTAGTTTGGCCATGTGGTGTGGTGGGACCCACACCTGCGTGGCCCAATCTTGACCATACACTTATATTGATCTTGGCCCTTGACTCTTCTATAAATACCCCTTAGCTTGAAGACATTATATTCTTCCACTTGAATACTTTCCAAGGCAAATATTTCCCTCCCTTTGTATGCTTTTCGTCCACCTCTCCCCACTTGAGTAGAAATACTTGAGTATTATTGTATAATCCCAAATACCTTGGCCTAGTATCCCTAGTAGTATTCCAAAGTTGTTTTAATACTAGGAGCCCGGAAATACTACTTTATCTCAATAGTCGCAAAATGAAACCCTAGAAAAATCTTTCTAGCTTGGTGGAAGTATTTAGAGAAGTTGTTTAGAAACTTCTAAGGGTCGCTTGGAGCGGGTTGGAGCGTAAGGAGTTGGAGCTAAACGTTGCTCAGGATCGACTTATAAACTTGGATAATTTTGGGCTTATCGAGGTAATGATCTATGTCCCCCTATTGTAATTGGAAATTACATGTTGTAGTAATATATAGTTGAGTATACTATATATAGATTGAGAATTGAAAAGAATTGTTGTATTTACATTGGTGTATTCTGATGAAACTTGTGTAGTAATATTATTGTGAGCGAGAATTGAACACGTCAGGTTAGGCGTGTAATCCTCAGGTGTTGTTGGCACAGTAGCGGGCTGGATAGGAGAGAGATTTATGTGATAAGCGGGGAGGTCTTTGAATTTTACGTAGAATAAGGAATCTTGTGTTTAGAATATTCTACGAAGAGAGTTAGAAGTTGATATATATATTGTGGTTGTTATAGGTGGATCTTTCTACGGCATACTTGACTTGGCTTGTGGATTAAGTAGAAGAGGTATGTGATTCTTCCTATACTCTTGAGCATGATTGTTGTGAACTATATAGTACGGTAGGCGTGCGTGTGTGAAATGAATTTTGTTTGTTTAAAACATAAAGTGTTATAATGGCTTTATGGGAAGTTAGTTATAACGACTTTATGAAGATAAAAGAAATATTTGGTTTGTGATAAAGCGACTTGATTTTGAAAGTTAAGAGACTTGATCTTGAAAGATAAGAGACTTGACTTATACGACTTGTTTTGGAAAAGGAGAAGTAACTTGATTTAAGTATAGGTTACTTGTTTTGAAAAGAGTAAGTTAATTGGGTTTTAAAAGAGTATACTTGATGTTGTTCTAAAAGAAAAGCACTTGGTTTAAAAGTATAGAGTACTTGATTTTAAAAGCCTTGTAAAGATTTTCTGAAGGTGAAGTAATTTGGTTTAAAAGTAAAGCGTGTTTTCTTTATATACTCACAGTATTAGTATCGTGTGGCTTTACGTAAAGAGGTATTTTGAAAGAATGAAAGTATGTAGTATTTTGGGTTTGAAACCGGATTGTTGATTAAAATGAATGTATGTTGAACTTGCCTATGCTTGTCGTGATAGTCTTTGATGTGCAAGTGTTTTGTTGATGTCTTCTTAGTGACTCTGCGGGAGTAGGTTATCGATTGATTGTTGGACATCTTGTGGCGTTGGATTTTCCACAGTATCGTCGGCTTTGAGTATCATCTTGTTATTCCTTTGGACATCTTGTGCGATGGATGTTCCACGGGCGTGCGTCGATGGGATGGTTTCATGGCCGTGACTTGAGGTGAGATCTTGGGGCGTGCGGTCATTGTGAGGTTGATTGTTAGTCCATGGGCCATTAATCCATGAAGCTTGCGCGGTGACGAACAATCACGGGCTTGATTTGTACATGTGGTTCTGAGCGCACACTTTAGATACTTGTCTGGTCATTTCGTGTATCGTGTTTCTTTGGTAGATAGCTTGAGATACTTGCCTCGGTCGTATCTCGTGAGGCGGTTGGCTAGAATGCGTTAGCTTTGAGTACTTGCCTCGGCGATTCGTGGCTAGCTTTTGGATCTGTAATTAGCTTAGTACCTTGCGTGAAGTTTTATGACTAGCTTTAGGCGGTATAGGCGATTCTACTTGGCGTCGGTTTGATAGCGCGAGCGGGATCTAGTGTTGAGTTCACGTATGGGTGTTGTTTTACATCGTATGCTGCCGTGATGAGAATGAGTTCCACGGGCATGAGTGATATTATGGGCGTGAGACCCATAGTTATGTGTGAGTGATTATTCTGGGGATATGTGTTATACCGTAGTTGCGAGTATGTATGTGAGGGCGTGCGTGCGAAGTCTGGCGAAATTTTGAAAAGAAAGAAAGATGTGAGTTTTGACGGAAAAGTTTCCGGTAAGTTGTGAAGAAAAAGGTTCGTTAATGGGAATTGGATTCCCAGTTTGGTATTTGGACTTCATAGATTATATTAGAATTTTGAGATTTTATTTTGGAAATGGTCACGTGGGGCCAGGGAGAAATTCTGATTTTGTAGGGCAGCTTTGTTTTGAGATTTCGGTATTTTGGATATTTCGGAAGATGAAATATGCAGGCGAATCGGGGCGACACGTGTCACCCCGTGGCACCGCCCGAATTATCTTTGTGCCTGACTCGGTTAGAGTCGTTTCTCGGCAAGCGTTTTACATAACTGCGAGGAAAATTCGGCTATGTCGTTTTGTATTTTGCGGATTTTTCCGAGCGACGAAACATTTTTGGGCAGCGAGAGGGTGACAACACCCTCAGTAACAGTTTAGGTAGGCAAAGGGGGCGTCTTATCCCTTATTTTGTGCCTTGTTTTGGCCTTGTTTGGTGCATTGTTTTGTGGCATGTTTTGTGGAGTAGGGGTTAGGGTGCACTTGGCTTGATCTTGGCCCTACACTTGCCTTGCACTTGGCATGATCTTGGCCGTTGGTTGGCCTTGGCTTATCTTATAAATACCACGTAGTGATGAACTTATTCATCCACTCCTCACTTTGTCTAAGCCTTGAAAACTCTCCTCCCCTCTTGAGTGTTCTCGTCCTAAGCCTCTCCTCCCCTTTGAGTGGCCTTGTGGCGAGAGCCTCCCCTCCCTTGGAGGTGCTAGCAGTGGGGTACCCTCCACAGCCTAGTTGTGCTAGTAGAGCCTACCCACATGGTAGAAAGTTGTCTTCCAAGTATTGTTATAATGCCCAAAATACCTTAGCCTTGTACCTTGTAGTATTCCAAAGTTACCTCTATCGTAGAGCAGGAAATACTACCTTTTGTCCTTTAGTCTCAAGCCAGAAACCCTAAGGAAATCTTCGTAGTTGGTTGAAGTATTTGAGTAGAAGTTAGTTAGAACTTCAGGGTTGTTTGGAGGCGGATTGGGCGCGCGGAGTAGGAGCTAAACCTTGCTCGGGATCGACATTATAACTTGGATAATTTTGGGCTTGTCGAGGTAAATATTCTTGTCCTTTTTGTAATTGGAGATTACATGTAGTAGGAATATATAGTTGAGGTATACTATATATAGAATGAACATTATTGTGCGGCAATGTCTTTTGACTTAAGCTGAATTTAAAGAAGAGAAGCGAGTAATTACATGGGTGTATTCTGATGAACTTGTGTAGCATTGTTGTATAGTAGAATGGTACGTCAGGTTAAACGTGTAAACCCACTGGTTGGCTTGGTAGCGGCCTCGATAGAGGAGGAGATTTCTGTTTGTTGCGGGAAATCTTCTTAGAATTTTCTATAGAAATGGAACCTTGTGTTTTGAAGTTAATAGGCGTTTGTGACCTTTTTAGGTGAAAGTACTAAGAGTAGCGTATTACTTGAGGAGTGGAAAGGGCTAGCAAGGTTGTAGTACTTGGAGCATTTTGCTTATTGTCGATACTCGTCGCGAGGTATGTGAACCTCTTCCTATCCTTGAGCGTGATGTTTTGTAAACTATGTGATGCGGTAGGCGTCACGTGTGCTAAATGAGTTGGTTGGTTTAAAACATAGGGTGTTATAATAGCTTTATGGGAAGTTAGTTATAACGACCTTATGTAGGTGAAAATGGTTTACTGATATTAGAAGTTAAGAGACTTGATCTTATAAGATAAGAGACTTAACTTATTTGTTTTAATGTGGATGTTTGTGTGAAACCTCATTCGTGAGAAATGAGTACTTGGTTTTTAAAGGGATAATGTTTCTTGATTTGGGAATCGAGAATGTGTATCGACAGGACCAACTGCGGCGTTAATAAAGGAAAATGTATTGAATAATGATGTGTTGTATTAAAACCGGTAGAAACCTCCATCTGCATAGAAGCTAAGATGAGACAAAATGATATTACATTTTCTAGATCATGTTCTTTGTAATAAGATCGTTATAAACAAGAATAAACTACTCACATATATGACATATGTTACTCAATTGTTTTAAAAGAGATTAAGACTATGAGTTATGAAACCTTTCCAAAATAAGTGACTTGAGCATTTGAAATTAGGCAAACTTGAACGTTTGGAAAGTAATGTTGTTACTTGATTTTACAAAAGGGGAAGTGTCTTGTTTACTTAAAAAGATAGTCACGATTTTTATACTACGGGTATTGTGTGACTTATGTGAAAGTACTTTGTGTTGTTGTGAAACTTGCCTATGCTTGTTGTTGTGAAACTTGCCTATGCTTGTTGTTGTGAAACTTGCCTATGCTTGTGATGATAGCCTTTGTTGTGCAAGTGTGGTATTTACGTATTCTGCGTCTCGATAGAAGTCGGTCGACTTGTTGAGAACTTACTTGGGCGTCTTTGGCGGTGATGGAGAATTCCACGGGTATGTTTCCATTTTGATTCTTGTCTTGTTGTTGATGTCACATGGACGTATCTACCGTCACGATATTCAGGGCATCTTGGCGGGTTGATTACGATATATGGTTACTCTTTATGCGTGGGCGTGTCTACCGTCTGATATTAGGGGCATGTGGCGTGCGGCGGGGTTGGTCACCCGATATATTGTTATTAATGTCACATGGGCGTGTCTGTAGGGTAGAATTAGGGGCATGTGGCCGTGGGCATTGGTATTATTGTTGCATCATGGACATGTCTACCGTCACGAGAATTAGGGGCATGCGGCCGTGATCGAACACGATTTATGTTGTGGGCGTGAGACCCGTAGTTATATTTGAGTGATGACTTGAGGCGTGAGTCACGATGGACATGATTGCTTTTATGTTGTGAGCGTAGTTTGGTTATCATACATGTCTCTGCTTTATATAGACTAGTATGATTTCATTTCTGATATTTCTGATTCGCATGCAGTACTGTTATCTTGACCTCCTTGAAATTGCGTTCATCTGCATGAGTAAGTCATCGATCGTGGATCCTCGCCATAGGATCACGATTCGGCGTATTAGGAAGCTCCGTTTCTCGGAGGCTTATCTTTTGGTATGTGTTTCCACGAGTTGTAGGTTCTTGTACATTCGGGGTATGGCGGGCCTGTCCGTCATAGTCGTTGTAAATCTTAGAAGTGCAGTAATCTTGTTGTGGCGGGGTTGTAAAGATTAGGCTGTTGAGTTTTATGTATATCTTTGAAGGCAACCAGTTTTAGTTGCTTTGTTTATTATTATATCTCTTGTTTCATGACTCATGTTTTATTTTCATTGGTTTTCTACGATGTTGTATCACTAGGGTGCCGGGTAAGGCACGATCCGGGCCGAGTCGGGTGTGACAATATCGTCCCCCTTGACATAATCATTTACTTATTTGAAATGGTTTTATAAAATGATGAAATGTTATTTCATTCTGATATTTCGATTTCACATACTTAGTACTGTTATCGACCTCGCTTGAAGTGCGTTCATCCGCAGTAGAGGTACATCGATTGTTGATCCTCGCTCATAGGATCGCGATTCGGTGTTTGGGAAGCTCCGTTTCTCGGAGGCTTATCTTTTAGTATAGTCCACTGTCATTGTAGGTACTTGTACATTCGGGGTATGGCGGGAGCACTGTCCGTCATAGTTGTTGTCACTTTCTTAGAAGTGCAGTAAATCTTGTTGTGGCGAGTTTGAAAAAAAGGATAAGCTGTTCGGGTTCTTATGTATATATCTGAAAGTATTTGTTTTAGTTGACTGTTTATTTATCATATCTCTAGTTTCATGTCTATGTTTTATTTATTGATTTTCTCGATGTTGTATCACTAGGGTGCAGGGGTAAGGCACGATCCACGGGCAGGATCGGGTCGTGACAAAAGTGGTATCGAGCGATTAGTCCTCGGAAAGTGTCTGACCGTGTCTAGTAGAGTCTTGATTATCGGTGTGTTGTGCACCGTATATAATCGAGAGGCTGCAGGACATTTAGGGTTGGTTTCCATTCTTCTCACTCGAGATCGTGCCTTAGAGGCGTGTTATAAGTTGGACTCCTGCAGCGTATTCTTATGTACGATTATGCCTTGTAAGCGCAACCGTAGCGAATAAGCGGCGAGAGGAAGGCTGCGAGTAGAACACTGAGAAGCACGAGGCTTAGGCACAGTCGTTACACGAGATAGTACTTGACGATTAGTTTTATGACGCCGCTAGCAAAGCAGAGTTTAGGCGGCAGCGATTTCTCACGAGGCCATGATACGAGCCTCGTACCACGGCTAGGAGCGAGGATATGAGTTCGAGAGATGGCCCGATTACTACAGAAGTGGTGGTAGAATAAGGGCGGAAGGGGCCGGTGGTTCCGCGATACGATGATTCACCACGGATCGATGATCCGAGATTTGGGATTTCTTGAGTTGCGATTCGCGAGTTCTATGGATAGGGAGGCGAGGATGATCCTCGAGTGTCGTGCTAGTTTGGGAGATTGTTATGCTTGCGGCGTGAGCGTTTGGTGAGAGTTTGTCAGGCGGAGGTAGCGGATGTTGAGACTTCGACGCCGGGATCGGTGGGTGGTTCATCGCCTTATATAGCTAGCGCCTGCAGTGGGGTTATGGTTAGGCGACAAAGAAAGTAAGGCGAGATTCTGAGAGATACCTTTAGCCCCAAGAAGCGGGTTATGTTGTTATGGTGGAGTGCGTGTGAAGTCTTTATCACGGATAGCATTGTGTTAAGTGTGGTTTAGAGAACATGATTAGTTGAAGAGGTAAGTTTGGGGTCATGGAAGGTGTGAACCTTAGAATATTATACGTGGAGACCTTAGATGCGAGACCTTCTTGAGCAAAAGATTTTCGTTTACGATTGACCTTTGTCGGAGTGCATAGTATGCATGGGGTAAAAATTGGGTGGTAAGTCCCTGAGTGGTGTGAATTATATAAGGATAGTTGTGATAAGAATACCACTAGGTTTGCGTAACTTGATTAGTGAGATTGTTCCGGTTCGGGGAACAAGAGTTTGGCGCGGCAAATGGGTCGGGTTGAGGCAAGGTTGCGTGTCAACCCGCAGCCCGGTTTGGGGTGGGGTCAGTTCGAGGTGGTCCCGCCAGGTGATAGGGTCACGAGGGTGTTAGGCCCAAGTTTGGGTAACCATCATACAGGTTTGTGGATGCGTTCGACCAGAATCGGATCGTGAAGGCCGGGAATGGCCTTGAGGGAATTTGAGGCTAGTAAGATGACCAAGTTTGGAGGTGGTAACTCCAGGGTTGTGGAAATTGAAGCGATGGCGAAGTGTGGGCGTGTACTATAGAGAGTTCGGGTGCGAGAAGAATGCGACGAGTAAGATGAGAAGCGAACAATGTGTTATGAGAGCGGAAGTGATCATTTCTTTTAATGAAGTGAAGATCACGAAGGAGTATCCTTTAGACCATGGTGTGAGCTTTTGTGATGTTAGAGGTGATTCGCCGTTGGCTTGGGATTGTATGTTATACTATGGCCGTTGATGGCATGATTGGTTTCGTAAGTATAGTAGTGAAGACTATCACAGGCGTGCGTGTTTGAGACTTAGAAGGAACATTCGGAATGAATGTTTCTAAGGAAGAATGTTATACCGTAGTTCCGTGGTATGTATGTGAGGACGTCGTCTGAGAATCTGACAGAAATTTTGGAAAGAAAGATGGGATTTTTCGCGGAAAAGTTTAGGTTTTGTGAAGAAAAGGTTCGTTAGTGGGAATTGGATTCCCGATTTGGTATTTGGACTTCTTGGATTATATTAGAATTTTGGGATTTTATTTTTGGAAATGGTCACGTGGGGCCACGGGAGAAATTCTGATTTGTGGGAGCTTTGTTTTTGAGATTTTTCGGTATTTTGGATATTTTCGGAAGACGAACTATTTTGGACGAATCGGGGGGCGACACGTGTCACCCCCGTGTGTGGCCATGTGGGCCGACAGTGGTGGACAAGTGGCCTAGCCACTTGTCCTGCCGAAATGGCCCTAACACTGGCATAGTTTCGTTTGGCCATGTGGTGTGGTGGGACCCACACCTGCGTGGCCCAATCTGACCATACACTTATATTGATCTTGGCCCTTGACTCTTCTATAAATACCCTTAGCTTGAAGACATTATATTCATCGGCGAATACTTTCCAGGCAAATATTTCCCTCCTTTGTATGCTTTTCGTCCACCTCTCCCGGCAGGTAGAAATACTTGAGTATTATTGTATAATCCCAAATACCTTGGCCTAGTATCCCTAGTAGTATTCCAAAGTTGTTTTAATACTAGGAGCCCGGAAATACTACTTTATCTCAATAGTCGCAAAATGAAACCCTAGAAAAATCTTCCTAGCTTGGTGGAAGTATTTAGAGAAGTTGTTTAGAAACTTCTAAGGGTCGCTTGGAGCGGGTTGGAGCGTAAGGAGTTGGAGCTAAACGTTGCTCAGGATCGACTTATAAACTTGGATAATTTTGGGTTTATCGAGGTAATGATCTATGTCCCCCTATTGTAATTGGAAATTACATGTTGTAGTAATATATAGTTGAGTATACTATATATAGATTGAGAATTGAAAATGTTATACCCCGTATTTCCATAGTATGTACGTAAGGACGTACGTAGAAAGTTTGGGCTTTAAAGTGGCTTGGCCGAAAATTATTTGTTCACAACACCCGATTAGAGTCGTTTTTAAATGACGTTTCCACGACTTTCGTAGGAAAATTCGGCTATGTCATTTTTAATTTTGCGGATTTTTAGAGAGGCGAAACATTTTGGACCAACAAGAGGCGACACTTGTCACCTCTCGTTGGATAGGCAGGCGGTCAAGGGTGGGCGATTTGGGTGGATTTTTGTCAAGTAGTAGGTAGGATATTTTGGTGGTAGATGGATAAGGTGCACTTGGCAAGATCTTGGCCTACACTTGCCTTGCACTTGGCAAGATCTTGGCCATTGGTTGGCCTTTGCTAGACCTATAATTACCCCCTTAGTGAAGACTTCTTCATCCAATATTTTCCTAAGTCTTAGAAATCCTCCTCCCTTGTTGGTGTTCTCGTCCCTCCCTTTGAGAAGGCCTCTTGGCGAGAGCTCCCCTGGCCGAGTACCCCACACAGTGGGGTAGGCCGAGGGTATATACCCCTCTTGGTAGAAATACTCTCAAAAGTATTGTTGTAATGCCCAAATTACCTTAGTAGTATACCTTGTAGTATTCTAAGGTTATACTATCTGAAAAGCCCGGAAAATACTATTATACTTCCCGTCAGTCACAAAACCGAAACCCTAAGGAAAATCTCCGTAGTTAGTTGGAGTATTATGTAGAAGTTGGTTAGAACTTCTAAGGGTGGTTTTGGAGCGGGTTGGAGCGCACGGAGTTGGAGCTAAACGTTGCCCAGGATCGACATTTTACTTGGATAATTATGGGCGTATCGAGGTAATTATCTTGTCCCCCTATTGTAATTGGATATTACATGTTGTAGGAATATATAGTTGAAGTATACTATATATAGAACTGAACATATATTTGTGGCAATGTCTTTGGACTTAAGCCTGAATTTAAAGAAGAGAACTGAACTGTAATTACATGGGTGTATTCTGATGAGACTTGTAGTTTGTGGGTAGGGAAGGGCTTGAATTTTTCCGTAGGATCTTGTATCTAGATTTATTCTACCGAGTAGTCTAGACTTTGATAGACTTGTATAACTGTATAGGTTGAATGTTCATGCAGTAGCGTGCTACTTGAGAAGGTGGGCAGGCTAAGCGGGTTATAGCGATGGAAGCGATTTGCTAATAGTCGATAATCGTCGCGAGGTATGTGAACCTCTTCCTATCTCTTCTAGCATGATGTGTGTATAACTATGTAGTACGGTGAGCGTCACGGGTGTTAATTGAGCGTAGTTTTACGCAATGTCTTTTGACTTAAGCGAATAATAATAATAATCTTGAAGTAGTTGAGAGAATTAAGAAGCATTTTTAAAGAAAGAGTAATACTTGGTTTTAAAAGCTTAAGAGTTATACTAGCTTTATGGGAAGTTAGGTATAACGGCTTAAGAAAGATAAAGCGAATGATTTAAATTATTTTATAAGTTAAGAGACTTGATCTTGTAAGATAAGAGACTTAACTTAAATGAATTATGTGAATTTTGTGTGAAACCTCATTCGTGAGTAATGAGTACTTAGTTTTAAAAGGGTTAATGTTTCTTGATTTGAAATCGAATGTGTATCGACAAACCACTGCGGCGTTAATAAAGAAAATGTTTTGACTAATGAAGTATTATTAAAACGGTAGAAACCTCCATCTGCGTAGGAGCTAAGATGAGACAAAATGATATTACATTTCTAGATCACGTTTGCTTTAATCAGTTGATTATGAACAAGAATAACCTACTCGCATATAAGGCATATGTTTCTCGGGTTGTTTTAAAGAGGATTATATTATTACGTGGTTAATAATATGAGCAGCGAAACCTTTCTAAAGTAAGCGTGAACATTTGAAATTAGGCAAACTCGAGCGTTTGGAAAATAACGTTGTTACTTGATTTTACAAAGGTAAGTGTTTTGGTTTACTTAAAAAAACGATCACTCTTTTTGTACTACGGGTATTGTGTGACTTATGTGAAAGAAATGATTCTGGTAAAAGATTTAATGAATGAAGTACTTTGGGAATAGATACGAACTTGTTAGTAGAAAGTACGTGTGAATAACTTGATTGTATTGGTTTGTGATAGCCTTGTAATACTTTCTTGTTGATTTGATAAGTAAACATGTTAGGATCTACGTGTGTTAGTATCTTGTGGTTGTTATGTAAGGGGGTCATTCTTGCGTGCTTACGTTGCTAAGCGGTAAGTCCGTTATCTTGTTATTATATCACCTACCCCGACTTATTATACAGGGCTTGCCACGCTTGATGCGGTCTATACGGCTGTACGATCCTTGTGACTATGCGGGCGGCGGTATGCTCGAGATTGATCATTCGGGTGTTTAGCTTTGATGCGGGGATTCCTACGCGGTCTGTTGGGACTATGCGGTCTTTTGAGACTATGCGGACTGCGGGAGTCTAGGCGGATACCGGGGGTTAAGCTGCCCCCGATGCGGGGTATACCTCAGGCAGTCTGTGTGACTATGATTCGAGGAATACCTCATGCGGGTCTGTGTGTGACCTATGCGGAGCTGCGGTAAGTTCCAGGAATAGGCGCGCGCGGTGATCTGCGAGGCGAGTGGCGGCCGATCGTGGTGCGATCAGAAAGACCTCGTGTCTGATTTATGGTATTTACGTGCGTAGGTCTTAGTAGTCGACTATGCGCCGTACTTACCCGTGCGGTTATTGTGATGACTTTGAGGCGTGAGTCACGACTTGCATATGCTTATTTATTGTGAGCGTAGTTTGGTTATCATACATGTCTCTGCTTTATATAGACTACTATGATTTCATTCTGATGTTATTTTGATTTCACATACTTGGTACTGTTGTCGACCTCGCCCGGGGTGCGTTAAATCTGCGAGTAAAAGGTACACGATCGCTGATCCAGCTCTTAGGAGTCATGATTGAGCGTTTGGGAAAGCTCCGTTTCTCGGAGGCTTATCTTGGTATAGTCCTGTCGTTGTAGGTATTTACATTCAGGGTATGGCGGGAACCTGTCCGCCCATTGTTGTCGTATCATTCTTAAGTGCATGTAAATCTTGTTGTGGCAGAATTTGTAAGAGGTTATGCTATTCAAATTGCTATTGATATATATATCTTTGAAGATAACCGTTTTGGTTGCTTTGTCTTCTTATTTCAACTGTCTCATTACTTTGGTTTTATGTATTGTCTTTATGTTCATGATTACTCGATGTTGTATCACTAGGGTGCGGGGTAAGGCACGATCCACGGGCCGGGCAGTCGTGACAAAAGTGGTATCGAGCGATTAATCCTCGGAAAGTGTCTGAGGCGTATCGATGAGAGTCTTGATTATCGGTGTGTTGTGCACCTTGATAATCGTGAGGCTATAGGATATTTAGGATTGGTTTCTATTCTTCTCACTCTGAGATCGTGCCTTAGAAATTGTTGTAAGTTGGACCCTCGACAAAATTCTTTCCCTTGCTCGTTATGCCTCGCGTAGCAACCCGGCCGGGAGGCAAAGCGCGGAGGCTGCAAGTAGAGTTCGAGGAGGTTGCGAGGGCAGGCCCAATCATTACCTAGGGTAATGCTTCGTTCGAGATTTCTGCGGCGTCGCTAGCCCAGTGAGTTTTGCGCAGCGGCGGTTCCTCTGCGGCCATGGCATTTGAACGCCAGTTCCACGACGAGCAGAGAATATAGATTGCAAAGAGGCGACCATTACTAGCTATAGATTTGGCTACCAGGAGTATACCGATGTCCGCGAGTCTTGATGACTACCTAAAAGAAGGTTGTGCAAGTAATCCTTGATTAGGCTTGAGCATGGCACAGTATGCGGGCTTATGCGCGGCAGTAGAAAGCGTAGAGATCGGCGGGTTAACGAAGGACGAGAAGAGGGCGAGCGCGAGTCCTTTGGTAACTTTCGGCGAGTCACCTCGCGTGGATTAGATTATGCACATCCACGGTGCGGAGAGGTCCTCGCGGGGTTCGGGGCGTTCGGGGTATGCGGGAGTTAGTCGAACTCCGGGCTTCGGTTCGCGGTGTGATAGGCGTCATCGGGAATGTCGTCTTTTAGTTGGTACTTGTTGTACCTATGGCCGTCAGTGCGGTGTCGAAGAGTGTCCTTGTAGGAGGACTTAGCCTTGAGATCGGTGGGTAGTTTGTCATCTCCTCGGCTATCGCCTGCAGGCGAGTTTGATTAGAACGACTAAGGAGTGAAACAATAGTTCTGGTATATCCTTAACCTACAGAGATCAGTATGTGTGAAAAGATGGGTATATCATAGGTGCTATGTTCTGATAGCGGTGTGTTAAAATTGTGATTAGAAATCTTGGTTAGTTAACCAAGTAAGATTTGGGGGATAGAGAAGGTGTGAGCCTTAGAGTTTTATACGTAGAGACCTTAGAGGTAAGGCCATCTCGAGAAAAGGTGTAGTGTTATGTTTGATCCTTATCGGAGTGCATAGTGCACGTGATCTATGTTTGGGATAAGTCCCTGAGTAGTGTGGAATGAAAGAGGGTAGTTGAGCTAAGAAGACCGCTAGGTTTTCGTAACGTGATTAGTGAGATTGTTAGGATCGGGAGCTAGTATTGTGCGGCGTTGCGGGTCGGGTTGAGAGGCCACGTTGCGGGTCAACCCGCGGCATGTTTGGTGGTGGGGTCAGTTTGTGGTGGTCCCGCCTTAAGGTAGGGTCATGAGGGTGTTAGGCCCAAGTTTAGTTAACTAGCGTACGAGTTCGTGGGTGCGTTCGACCAGTAGTCGGGCCGATGGGGGCAGCCCATCGTGTTCTTCGGTCAGGACCGTTCACTCGGTAATGTTGATTTTTTAGAAAGGTTGTAAGGCTGCACGGGGTGCCTACCTTCACCTTATGGCGAGCAGTGAAGCCAGTGGTGGCTATTTTCGTTTTCTAAAAGTTTTACGAGCGAGGTTAGGAACTTCGGTGAGTCTCGAATCGCATTCGCCTCGGGCCGGTGTTTGGATTTCGAGGGTAGTTGTGGGATTGTTGTCTCTGTGGAGGAGTGTTTAAGCTACCATTTCGGTGTTCGGATGTCGCCTTATGAAGCCTTGTAGGGCGGAAGTGTAGGTTCTTGCGTCGATTGGTTCGATGTTAGCGTTGAGATAGTTGGTTCGGCTTGTTCCGGCGGACTATGGATAGGGTGAAGCTTGTCGAGAAGAGTTACGGCAACTCGGAGGAATCGTGCGGATAATCGGCGGCGGCAAAGTTGAGTTGACGGTCGATCTTCTTGAAAGTACCACCGGATAGGGTGTGACGAGTTTTGGAAAGCAGAGGAACTTAGCGTATTACTTTGGGCCTTTTGAGTTCATGTGAAGAATAGGCGGGTTGCTATCGTTAGCTTTTCCGTCCAGAGCTTAGGAGGCGACGTCGGTCTTTCGTATTGTTATGTTCGAGAATGTATCGGAGATCCGTCGAGTGTTCCCGATTAATGATGACCACGTTAGAGATAGTAACGAGTTTTGGAAAGCGATAGCGATGTCGAAGTGTGGTAAGAGTTCGAGTGTCACGGCGACCTCGGGGATCATGGCGGCCGGTACCATTTGTTGGAGTCGTCGGGCGGGGCTCGCGACAAAGTGACAAAAGTGGTATCATTTTGGTGATGTTAGAGTGTTTCCTCGTGGACTTGAATAGAAGTATGCGCGGGTGTTTTACGTGGCGGGCGTGGCGGGTTTGTTCTCGTAAGTATAGTAGTGAAGACTATCTTGGCGCCGCGTTTGTTTGAGACTTGGAAGGAACATTCGGGACGAATGTTTCTAAGGAGGAGAATGTTATACCCGTATTTCGGAGTATGCGTGGGGCGTGCGTAGAAAGTTTGGGCTTTAAAGTGGCTTGGCGAAAATTATTTGTTCTGACACCCGATTAGAGTCGTTTTTCGACGAAGCGTTTCCAGACTTTCGTAGGAAAATTCCGGCTATGTCATTTTTAATTTTTGCGGATTTTTCCGGGAGACGGAACATTTTGGACCAACAAGAGGTCGACACTTGTCACCCTCTCATTGGATAGGCTTGGGCGGTCAAGGGTGGGCGATTTGGGTGGATTTTTGTCAAGTAGTAGGTAGGATATTTTGGTGGTAGATGGATAAGGTGCACTTGGCAAGATCTTGGCCTACACTTGCCTTGCACTTGGCAAGATCTTGGCCATTGGTTGGCCTTTGCTGAACTATAAATACCCACTTAGTGAAGACTTCTTCGTCCAAATATTTTCCTAAGTCTTAGAAATCCTCCCCTCACTTGTTGGTGTTCTCATCCCTCCTTTGAGAAGGCCTCTTGGCGAGAGCTCCCCATGGCGAGAGTACCACTAGTGGGGTGGTAGAGGGTATATACCCACTCTTGGTAGAAATACTCTCAAAGTATTGTTGTAATGCCCAATTACCTTAGTAGTATACCTTGTAGTATTCTAAGGTTATACCTATCTGAAAAGCTTGGAAAATACTATTATACTTCCGTTAGTCACAAAACCGAAACCACTAAGGAAAATCTCAGTAGTTAGTTGGAGTATTATGTAGAAGTTGGTTAGAACTTCTAAGGGTGGTTTGGAGGCGGGTTGGGCGCGGAGTTGGAGCTAAACGTTGCCCGGGATCGACATTTTACTTGGATAATTATGGGCGTATCGAGGTAATTATCTTGTCCCTATTGTAATTGGATATTACATGTTGTAGGAATATATAGTTGAAGTATACTATATATAGAACGAACATATATTTGTGGCAATGTCTTTGGACTTAAGCTGAATTTAAAGAAAGAAAGCTGACGTAATTACATAGGGTGTATTCTGATGAGACTTGTAGTTGTGGGTAGGGAAGGGTGCCCAATTTTCCCGTAGGATCTTGTATCTAGATTTATTCTCCGAGTAGTCTAGACTTTGATAGACTTGTATAACTGTATAGGTTGAATGTTCATGAGTGGCGTGTGCTACTTGAGAAGGTGGGCAGGCTAGCGGGTTATGGCCGTGGGCGATTTGCTAATAGTCGATAATCGTCGCGAGGTATGTGAACCTCTTCCTATCTCTTCTAGCATGATGTGTGTATAACTATGTGATGCGGTGAGCGTGCGGGTGTTAATTGAGCGTGGTTATGCAATGTCTTTTGACTTAAGCGAATAATAATAATCTTGAAGTAGTTCAGAGAATTAAGAAGCTGTTTTTAAAAGAAGAGTAATACTTGGTTTTAAAAGCTTAAGAGTTATACTAGCTTTATGGGAAGTTAGGTATAACGGCTTAAGAAAGATAAAACGAATGATTTAAATTATTTTATAAGTTAAGAGACTTGATCTTGTAAGATAAGAGACTTAACTTAAATGAATTATGTGAATTTTGTGTGAAACCTCATTAAGTGAGTAATGAGTACTTGGTTTTAAAAGGGTTAATGTTTCTTGATTTGGAAATCGAGAATGTGTATCGACAAACCAACTGCGGCGTTAATAAAAGAAAA
The DNA here is from genome assembly GCA_029844215.1 of Przewalskia tangutica. Lineage (NCBI taxonomy): Eukaryota > Viridiplantae > Streptophyta > Magnoliopsida > Solanales > Solanaceae > Przewalskia > Przewalskia tangutica. The sequence continues at coordinate 98,014,421 of CM056729.1, forward strand.
TGTTTTGACTAATGAAGTATTATTAAAACCAGTAGAAACCTCCATCTGCATAGGAGCTAAGATGAGACAAAATGATATTACATTTCCTAGATCACGGCTGCTTTAATCAGATTGATTATGAACAAGAATAACTACTCGCATATAAGGCATATGTTTCTCGGGTTGTTTTAAAGAGGATTATATTATTACGTGGTTAATAATATGAGCAATGAAACCTTTCTAAAGTAAGAAGCGTGAACATTTGAAATTAGGCAAACTCGAGCGTTTGGAAAATAACGTTGTTACTTGATTTTACAAAGGTAAGTGTTTTGGTTTACTTAAAAAATGATCACTCTTTTTGTACTACGGGTATTGTGTGACTTATGTGAAAGAAATGATTCTTGTAAAGATTTAATGAATGAAGTACTTTGGGAATAGATACGAACTTGTTAGTAGAAAGTACCTTGTGTGAATAACTTGATTGTATTGGTTTGTGATAGCCTTGTAATACTTTCTTGTTGATTTGATAAGTAAACATGTTAGGATGCTCGTGTGTTAGTATCTTGTGGATTTGTTATGTAAGGGGTCATTCTTGCTTTGTGCTTACGTTGCTAAGCGGTAAGTCCATTATCTTGTTATTATATCACCTACCCGCGACTTATTATACGAGGGCTTGCCACGCTTGATGCGGGTCTATCGGCTATGCGATCCTTGTGACTATGCGAGCGGCGGTATGCTCGAGATTGATCATTCGGGTGTTTAGCACGACGCGGGGATTCCTATGCGATGTTGAGACTATGCGGTCTTTTGAGACTATGCGGTGCGGGAGCCTGGCGGATCAGGGGTTAAATTGCCTCCGATCACGGGTATACCTCGAGCGATCTGTGTGACTATGATTCGAGAATACCTCGTGCGGTGCGTGTGTGACCTATGCGGAGTGCGGTAAGTTCGAGGATAGGCCGCGGTGATCTGCGGGCGAGTGGCGGCCGATCGTAGTGCGATGCAGAAAGACCTCGTGATCTGATTTATGGTATTTACGTGCGTGGGTCTTAGTAGTCGACTATGCGCCGTACTTACCGTGCAGTTCTATTGTGATGACTTTGGCGTGAGTCACGACTTGGCATGGCCTTATTTATTGTGGCGTAGTTTGGTTATCATACATGTCTCTGCTTTATATAGACTACTATGATTTCATTTACGATGTTATTTTGATTTCACATCTTGGTACTGTTATCTTGACCTCGCCCTTGAAGTGCGTTAAATCTGCGAGTAAAAGGTACACGATCGATCCGCTCTTAGGAGTCACGATTCAGCGTTTGGGAAAGCTCCGTGTCTCCGGTGGCTTATCTTGGTATGGTCCCCTGTCGTTGTAGGTATTTACATTCGGGGTATGGCGGAACCACTGTCGCCCGTTGTTGTCGTATCATTCTTAGAAGTGCATGAAATCTTGTTGTGGGCAGAATTTGTAAGAGGGTTATAGCTATTCAAATTGCTATTGATATATATATCTGAAGATAACCGTTTTTGGTTGCTTTGTCTTATTATTTCCTGTCTCATTACTTTGGTTTTATGTATTGTCTTTATGTTCGATTACTCGATGTTGTATCACTAGGGTGCCGGGGTAAGGCACGATCCACGAGCCAGCGGTCGTGTGAGAAAAGAATTGTATTTATATTGGGTGTATTCTGATAGACTTGTGTAGTAATATTATTGTGAAGCGAGAATTGAACACGTCAGGTTAGGCGTGTAATCCACAGGTGTTGTTGGCACAGTAGCGGGCACGGATAGGAGGAGATTTATGTGATAGCGGGGAGGTCTTTGCGAATTTTACGTAGAATAAGGAATCTTGTGTTTAGAATATTCTGAAGAGAGTTAGAAGTTGATATATATATTGTGGTTGTTATAGGTGGATCTTTCTCGCGGCATACTTGACTTGGCTTGTGGATTAAGCGAAGAGGTATGTGATTCTTCCTATACTCTTGAGCATGATTGTTGTGAACTATATAGTGCGGTAGGCGTGCGTGTGTGAAATGAATTTTGTTTGTTTAAAACATAAAGTGTTATAATGGCTTTATGGGAAGTTAGTTATAACGACTTTATGAAGATAAAAGAAAGATTTGGTTTGTGATAAAGCGACTTGATTTTGAAAGTTAAGAGACTTGATCTTGAAAGATAAGAGACTTGACTTATACGACTTGTTTTCGGAAAATGAGAAGTAACTTGATTTAAGTATAGGTTACTTGTTTTGAAAAGAGTAAGTTAATTGGGTTTTAAAAGAGTATACTTGATGTTGTTCTAAAAGAAAAGCACTTGGTTTAAAAGTATAGAGTACTTGATTTTAAAAGCCTTGTAAAGATTTTCTGAAGGTGAAGTAATTTGGTTTAAAAGTAAAACGTGTTTTCTTTATATACTACGAGTATTAGTATCATGTGGCTTTTACGTAAAAAGAGGTCTTTTCGAAAGAATGAAAGTATGTAGTATTTTTGGTTTGAAACCCGGATTGTTGATTAAAGTGAATGTATGTTGAACTTGCCTATGCTTGTCGTGATAGTCTTTGATGTGCAAGTGTTTTGTTGATGTCTTCTTAGTGACTCTGCAGGAGTAGGTTATCGATTGATTGTTGGACATCTTGGCGCATTGGATTTTCCACAGTATCGTCGGCTTTGAGTATCATCTTGTTATTCCTTTGGACATCTTGTGCGATGGATGTTCCGCGGGCGTCGTCGATGGGATGGTTTCATGGCCATGACTTCGAGGTGAGATCTTGGGGCATGCGGTCATTGTGAGGTTCAGATTGTTAGTCCATGGACCGCTAATCCATGAAGCTTGCGCGGTGACGAACAATCACGCTTGATTTGTACATGTAGTTCTGACGCTTTAGATACTTGTCTGGTCATTTCGTGTATCGGCGTTCTTTGGTAGATAGCGAGATACTTGCCTCGGTCATATCTCGTGAGACGGTTGGCTAGAATGCGTTAGCTTTGGTACTTGCCTCGGCGATTCGTGGCTAGCTTTTGGATCAGTAATTAGCTTAGTACCTTGCAGTGAAGTTTTATGACTAGCTTTTGGGCGGTATAGAGCGATTCTACTTAGCGTCGGTTTGATGTTGACGAGGATCTAGTATTCGAGTTCACATATAGGTGTTGTTTTACATCGTATGCTGCCGTGATGAGAATGAGTTCAGGCGTAGTGATATTATAGGCGTGAGACCCATAGTTATGTGAGTGATTATTAGGATATCGTCTCCTTGCCACATGCTTGTTTACTTATTTGAAATGGTTTTATAAAATGATGAAATGTGATTTCATTCTGATATTTTGATTTCACATACTTGGTACTGTTATCTTGACCTCGCCGAAGCTGCGTTCATCTGCGGTAGAGTACACGATTGTTGATCCTCGCTCATAGGATCGCGATTCGGCGTTTGGGAAAGCTCCGTTTCTCGGAGGCTTATCTTTTAGTATAGTCCTGTCATTGTAGGTACTTGTACATTCGAGGGTATGGCGGGAACCTGTCCGTCATAGTTGTTGTCACTTTCTTAAGTGCAGTAATCTTGTTGTGGGCGAGTTTGAAAAAAGGATAAGCTGTTGGGTTCTTATGTATATATCTGAGAAGGCATTGTTTTAGTTGCTTTGTTTATTTATCATATCTCTTGTTTCATGTCTATGTTTTATGTCAAGACCAGCAGGGCGTGGTAGTGCCTTACGGGCACCCAGTAGTCATCTGACATCGAGAAAAACCGGCGGAAATAAAGACTTTAATATAACAACATGATTATGACAATAACATAGGCCAACCAAAGCGGTTGCCTTACGTATATATACAAACTTCTAAACCGAGCAGTTTAATCCTTTTACAACCACGCGGCGATGTTCAGACCTCTAAGAGTGTAATAACAACTTTATGGCGGGGGGCCCGCCATACCCCTGAATGTACAAGAACCTACAACTCGGAAACTGCCAAAGATAAGCCTCGAAGGAGCGGAGCTTCAATACGCTGGCGTGATCCTTGGCGGGGATCGGCGGTCGATGTACCTCTACTGCGGCATGAACGCGGCCCCGGAAGTCGAGGTCAGTGCAGAGTATGTGGCGAAAATCTGCGGTTAAATCATAACGATCTATACAAGCGGGAGACATGTATGATAACCAAAATAGTCGCAACATAAGCGCGATCAAGTTAGGGGCTCACGCCACCGAGTCATCACTCGAAGTGTAACTATGGGTCTCGCGCGCGCAACATCAATCTGTTCGCATCATGGCGCGTGCCGGAATCTGCATCGGTGTAGACATGTCCGTGATGCAACAATAATAACAAGGCGCGTGGCCACGTACCGAATCTTGCATCGGTGTAGACATGCCCGTAACCTCAGCAATGATATCTTGGGTGGTCAACCTGCGCGTAGCCACGTGTCCCGGAATCTTGCGTCGGTGTAGAACCGTCCATGTAACGATAATAACCATATATCGGGTAATCAACCTGCGCGTGGCCACATGCCCCGGAATCTTGCGTCGGTGTAGACCGTCCATGTAACAACAATAACACTAATAATGGAAGCATACGGTGGAATCTTGTCATGCCGATGCGTCCAAGTAAGTTCTCCACAAGTCAACCGACCACTCCATCGAGAGACGGTGGTATAGAAACATAATCGTGCACAATAAAGGCTATCTCAACAAGCATAGGCAAGTTACACAACAACAAGCATAGGCAAGTTACACAACAACAAGCATAAAGCTATACCTGACTCGAGTACTTCCACTTTTATATCAAAGTCGGGTTTTAACTCTAAAGTACAACATACGTTTAGACCGCTTTTAAAAGATCTATTCCTTTTACAAAAGTCACCGATACCGTAGTATGGAGTGACCACGCACATTCCTTTTAAAGTCGAGTAACAACATCCTTTTTCTAAAGTTCGGTTTGCCTAGTTTGATTACTCAAGTTCCACTTTTTGAAAGAGTTCATAGTTCAAGTATTAATCACGTAATCCCTTTTAGACAATTGAGTAATATCGTCTTATGTGTGAGTAGGTTATTCTTGTTTACAACATTCTTATTACAATGACCATGATCTAGAAAATGTAATATCATTTTGTCTTATCTTAGCTTACATGCGGATGGAGGTTTCTCTTGGTTTTACCAATAATTCATTAGTCGATACATTTCCTTTATTAACGCTGCGATGGTTTGTTCGATACTTGTTCTCATTTCGAAATCCATTTACCATTCTTAAGCGTTATACCTAACTCCCCATAAAGTTAGTATAACCTTTAAGTTTTCAAAAACCAATTATTACTCCTTCTTTCAAAGCGATTCATAAATCTTTTGAAATACTTGAGTTCTTTGTTAATACATAACAAGCGATTATAATTTAAATCGATTACCTTTTTAAAAACCACAAAACATTCTCTTACCTACATAAAATGTTATAACCAACTTCCCAAAGCCGTTATAACACTTTATGTTTAAAACAATCAAATCTGATTAACACGTATGCGTCTGCCGTACTACATAGTTCCACATATCATGCTAGAAAAGATAGGAAGAGGTTCACATACCTCGCGGCAGTATCGACTAATAGCAAAATGCTCCAAGCGATCGGCTACTCCTTAAGCCAAGTGGATCACTCCACACGTAGTACTCCAACCTATAAGGCCACAAGCGCTTATTAACATCTAGATCTCGGCGTTCCATATTCTCAGAAAATCGCGGCACCTCCCGCATGGCGTAAATCTCCTCCTCTCCATCGAGGCGGCTACCAAGCCAACCGAGGGGTTTACCGTCTAACGGGCGTGTACAATTCTACTACGGTAATGCTATACAAGTCTCTTATGTCTGATCTATGTAATTACAGTTGATTCGGATTCTTTATTCTTCAGGCTTAAGTCAAAAGACATTGCCACAATACTATGTTTAGTTCTATATATAGTATACTTCAACTATATATTCTTACAACATGTAATTTCCAATTATAATAGAAGGACAGTAGTGTTTACCTCGATAAGCCCAAAATTATCCGAGTTTAATGTCGCTCCTGAGCAAGGTTTAGCTCCTACTCAAAGTGCTCGATCCGCTCCAAACAACCCTTAGAAGTTCTACGCACACTCCATACTTCAACAACGGGTGAAGATTTTCCTTAGGGTTCCGTTTAGTGGCTAAAGGAAAGTATAATGGTATTTTCCGAGCTTTTCGTATAAGTATAACCTTGGAATACTACAAGGTATTTGGGCCAAGGTATTTGGACATTACAACAATACTTGGAGAGTATTTCTATACCACAAAGGGGGGTATTATACGACACCAACTAGGCTAGGGGGGGGGTACCCTCTCGGCCAAAGCTTCTCAAGGGGGTAGAGGCTCTGGGGCGAGAACTCTTGAGAGGGGAGGAGGATTTCAAGACTTAGGCAATTTTGGATGAAGAAATTCATCAAGTTAGAGGGTATTTATAGGTCAAGAAATGGCCAACCAATGGCCAAGATTCATCAGTGTTAGGCAAGTGTAGGGCTAGGATTTAGGCAAGTGTCCATTCTAACAACTACACAAAATATCCTACCAACTCCTTGACAAAAATTGACACCCAAATCGTCCACCATTGCCGTCCACCTTCACGATTAGAGGGTGACAAGTGTCGCCTCTTGTTGGTCCAAAATGTTCGTCTCTCGGAAAAATCCATAAAATAAATATGACATGGCGAATTTTCCTACAAAGTCGTGGAAAGCGTTTAGTCGGAAAGCGACTCTTTCGGCACTTGTGCCCAAATTTTCGATTCTTGCCAAACCTTAAGGCAAAAAATTATCGTCGCCTCGCGTACATACTGCGGAAATCTGGGGTATAACATTCTCCCCTCGGAAACATTCGTCCGAATGTTCCTTCTAACCTCAAAACAAACATGCGCGGTATAGTCTTCACTACCATACTTACGAGAACAATCACGCGCTTTGGCCACGTAATAACATCGTCCTCTTCCTTCCTCGTCGTGCCTGCTCGGACACTTGAACTCTTCTAGTACATGTTCCACACGCCGATCAGCGCTTACGCTTCCAAAACCTTGGAGTCACTACCTCCAACTTGGTCATCTTACTAACCTCGATTTCCCACAAGGCCATTCGGCCTTCACGAACGATCTGGTCGAGCGTATCCACCAACTTCGTCGATGGTTAAGCGAACTTGGGCCCGGCACCTCGTGATCCTACCACTGGCGGGACCACCTCGGATGACCCAACCCCAAAGACTCTGGGTTGGCGCACATGGCTGACCCGACCACTATCGCGCCAAACCCTTGTTCCCGTCACGAACAATCCTACCTATCTGGTCATGAAAGCTACCACTTCCATTTTACGGCCAGGAAATTTTCCCACAAAACTCCACGAATACATATACCTTCAGACAAAGATCACCGCAAAATCTCGTACTCGAAATGGCCTTACATCTAAGGTCTCAATTGTAATATTCTAAGGTTCATATTTTTACTCTAACCAGGTTTCTAAATCACATCTGCACAAAAGTTATCCGAACATAACACTAAACACATCAACATAGCATCAACACATGCAAGTCTCTAGAAGGTTAAGGATGTACCTGAAAATAGGCGGTTCAAAGGACCGCTAAAACTGGGAACTTCCACCGCGACCTCTGTAGTGGCTGCGTACTGAACATCTGCCTAGCTATGGAAGGTGAAGAACCATGGCCCGATCCCGTAGTCTGTGCTATCTATCCTACCATCGTCACTCTGGTGGACGATCTCTCACGGATGGCCTGTTGGCGCAAAAATAACAAGCTCCTTGGTACCACGACACTCCCGAAATGCGGTCTACCACATCGACCACGCCGAGGTAGGGGTGTGCATCGAGCCAGCGCCCTACTTCGGAACCACGAACCCGTGGAGCCACGACCTGCTCCGAATACTCTGGATGCCACGAAGATTGTGGAGGCGCTCTGTCTTGGCGGTACATAACTAGTCTGCTGGCTTTGGCGGTCGCCTCGAAAGTCGTCAAAATATCGGCCGTCTTGGCGCCTAACCTGTGGCGGTCCGCCGTCGATCTGCGCTCGCCGCGCAGTGCATGAGCACGAATCGCGAGCAATGTCGTGCGGTGAAGAGAAACACCGCGCAAGACTCGGCCATATAATCATCTAGCGGTGGCGTGGCGATGCACCACATCCTCCATATGCTCTGCTACTAAGCGCGAGGGGCATATCGAGCCAAAGAATCGAACTCGACATTGTACTCACGGCGGTCGCGCTCTGCGCCTCGATAACAAAAATCGCCGGCGTGCCCTCGCCATCTGCGGAGGCGAAGTGCGTGAGAAAGCCCGAAAACTCATCCCATCTGCTGGAGTGCATGCTCTCCCGGAAAGCTCGCGAATCAAACCGATCATTGCGGTATCCGCGCGGCCGTCGAACCGAAGGTCTGGACTCGGTCTCTGAAGCCTTGATCACCGCGTGATCCTCATGGCAGCGGATGAACTCCTGCGGGTCATCCTCGAACCTCGACCGTAGAACTCTGGCGGGCTACAACTCGGAAAATATCGTAGCCTCAAACTATACGCTCTCGGGTGCACCACGGTCTTCTTTGGGCTAGGCTGCTGCGTCCGACCTATCGCCATATCGGCCTGACCACGGCGACAATGGGCCATCTCGCGTGACCCGTCTCCCTGCTCGGTGTGGGGTGGAGGCTCGGTCTTGTAGTCTCATCGACCACGGTGCTGACTCTAAACCTGCGGGTCTTTGGCGTCGCGAACCTCGCCGTCGGGCCTTGTCTCAGTCTTGGCGGAACTGCGCCTCCGTACTCCTCTGAATCACACTAGCGACTCGCCGCTGCCTTGCCGCCGGGCCACTGGTTGCCTTGCGGAGGCATAGCGGTAAGCGAAATCGTCGGAGGGTCAACTTATCACGGCTCTAAGGCACGATCTCGGAATGAGAAGAATGGAAACCAATCCTAAATGTCCTGCTGACCTCACGATTATAGATGTGGTGCACAACACACCGATAATCAAGACTCACTAGACACGATGCGTAGCACCTTAGAGGATTAAGCGCTCGATACCACTTTGTCAAGACCCGGCGGGCGTGGTAGTGCCTTACGGGCACCCAGTAGTTATACAACATCGAGAGAAAACCAGCGGAAATAAAGACTTTAATATAACAACGGATTATGACAATAACATAGGCCAACCAAAGCGGTTGCGCCTTGCATATATATACAAACTTCTAAGCGAGCAGTTTAATCCTTTTTACAACCACCTTGCAGCGATGTTCTGGACCTCACAGAGTGTAATAACAACCTATGGCGGGACGGGGCCCGCCATACCACGAATGTACAGAACCTACAACTCGGAAACCTGCAAGATAAGCCTCAGAAGGAGACTTCCAATCTGTTGAAGCGTGATCCTACGGCGGGGATCGGCGGTCGATGTACCTCTACTGCGGCGATGAGCGGCCCGAAGGAGTCGATCTGATAGATGCAGAGTATGTGGCGAAAATCTGCGGTTAAATCATAACGATCTATACAAGCGGGAGACATATATGATAACCAAAATAGTACGCAACATGCGCGATCGAGTTAGGGGCTCGCGCCTCAGGTCATCACTCGAAGTGTAACTATGGGTCTCGCGCCCGCGCATCAATCTGTTCGCATCGTGGCGCGTGCCGGAATCGCATCGGTGTAGACGTGTCCATGATGCAACAATAACAAGGCGCGTGGCCACGTACCGAATCTGCGCCGGTGTAGACATGCCCGTATAACCTCAGCAACGATATCTTGGGTGGTCAACCTGCGCGTAGCCACGTGCCGGAATCTGCGCCGGTGTAGACCGTCCGTATATAATAACCATATATCGGGTAATCAACCTGCGCGTGGCGTACCGGAATCTGCGTCGGTGTAGACACGTCCATTATAACAATAACACTAATAATGGAAGCATACGTGGAATCTTAGTCACTGCGATGCGTCCAAGTAAGTTCTCCACAAGTCAACGGCCTCCATCGAGAGACACGGTGGTATAGAAACATAATACGTGCACAATAAAGGCTATCTCAACAAGCATAGGCAAGTTACCTGACAACCAATGGCAAGTTACAATGACAACAAGCATAAAAGCTATACCTGACTCAGTACTTCCCTTTTATATCAAAGTCAGGGTTTTAACTCAAAAGTACAACATACGTTTAGACCCTTTTTAAAAGATCTATTCCTTTTACAAAAGTCACCCGATACCGTAGTATGGGTGACCACACACATTCCTTTTAAAGTCGAGTAACAACGTCCTTTTCCTAAAGTTCGGTTTGCCTAGTTTGATTACTCAAGTTCCACTTTTTGAAAGAGTTCATAGTTCAAGTATTAATCACGTAATCCCTTTTAGACAATTGAGTAATATCGTCTTATGTGTGAGTAGGTTATTCTTGTTTACAACATTCTTATTACAAATGACCATGATCTAGAAAATGTAATATCATTTTGTCTTATCTTAGCTTATGCGGATGGAGGTTTCTCTTGGTTTTACCAATAATTCATTAGTCAATACATTTCCTTTATTAACGCTGCGATGGTTTGTTCGATACTTGTTCTCATTTCGAAATCCATTTACCATTCTTAAGCGTTATACCTAACTCCCGTAAAGTTAGTATAACCTTTAAGTTTTCAAAAACCAATTATTACTCCTTTTTCAAAGCGATTCATAAATCTTTTGAAATACTTGATTCTTTGTTAATACATAACAAGTCGATTATAATTTAAATCAGTTACCTTTTTAAAAACCACAAAAACATTCTCTTACCTACATAAAGCTGTTATAACCAACTTCCCACAAAGCCGTTATAACACTTTATGTTTTAAAACAATCAAATCTGATTAACACGTATGCGTCTGCGTGCTACATAGTTCACACATATCATGCTAGAAAAGATAGGAAGAGGTTCACATACCTCGCGGCAGTATCGACTAATAGCAAAATGCTCCAAACGATCGGCTACTCCTTAAGCCAAGTGGATCACTCCACACGTAGTACTCGAACCTATAAGGCCACAAGTGACATTAACATCTAGATCTCAACGTTCCATATTCTCTGAGAAAATTGGCGGCGCCTCGCCATGGCGTAAATCTCCTCTCTATCGGTAGGCTACCAAGCCAACCGGGGTTTACACGTCTAACGGGCGTGTACAATTCTACTACGGTAATGCTATACAAGTCTCTGTCTGATCTATGTAATTCAGATTCGATTCGATTCTTTATTCTTGGGCTTAAGTCAAAAGACATTGCCACAATAATATGTTTAGTTCTATATATAGTATACTTCAACTATATATTCTTACAACATGTAATTTCCAATTATAATAGAAGGGCGATAGTGTTTACCTCGATAAGCCCAAAATTATCCGAGTTTAATGTCGCTCACGAGCAAGGTTTAGCTCTACTCAGAGTGCTCGATCCGCTCCAAACAACCCTTAGAAGTTCTACGCAACTTACTCCATACCGACAACGGGTGAAGATTTTCCTTAGGGTTAGTTTAGTGGCTAAAGGAAAGTATAATGGTATTTTCAGAGCTTTTAGTATAAGTATAACCTTGGAATACTACAAGGTATTTGGGCCAGTATTTGGACATTACAACAATACTTGGAGAGTATTTCTATACCACAAAGGGGTATTATCTGAAACCAACTAGGCTAGGGGTACCCTCTCGGCCAAAGCTTCTCGAGGGGGTAGAGGCTCTGGGGCGAGAACTCTTGAGAGGAGGAGGATTTCAAGACTTAGGCAATTTTTTGGATGAAGAAATTCATCAAGTTAGAGGGGTATTTATAGGTCAAGAAATGGCCAACCAATGGCCAAGATTCATCCAAGTGTTAGGCAAGTGTAGGGCTAGGATTTAGGCAAGTGCCCATTCTAACAACTACACAAAATATCCTACCAACTCCTTGACAAAAATTGACACCCAAATCGTCCACCATTGCCGTCCACCTTCACCAATTAGAGGGTGACAAGTGTCGCCCTCTTGTTGGTCCAAAATGTTTCGACTCTCGGAAAAATCCGCAAAAAATAAATATGACATAGCCGGAATTTTCCCTACAAAAGCTGTGGAAACGTTTCGTCGGAAAACGACTCTTTCCGGCACTTGTGCCCAAATTTTCGATTCTTGCCAAACCTTAAGGCAAAAAATTATACGTACGCCCTCACGTACATACTCTGGAAATACGGGGTATAACATTTTATTTCCGCTGATTTTCCTTGATGTTGTATCACTAGGGTGCCCGGGGTAAGGCACCAGTCACGGGCCCGGGATCGGGTCGTGACAGGATAGTTTGAGACTACGGGATTTCCTGAGTTGCGGCGCGAGTTCTGGTCGAGGCGAGGATGATCGCGGGAGTTCATCAAGCGATTCTGGGATCGTGAGTGATCAAGGCTTGAAGACCGAGTCGGTGGTCTTGGGTTCGCGTCATTGCGTGATACTGCATGATCGTGGTTTGATTCGTGGGAGCTATCCCGGGGAGAGCATGCACTTCCAGCGGTATGGGACGAGTTCTCGGAGGCTTTTCTCAGCCACTTCTTGCCTCCGCAGATGAGGAGAACGCAGCGACATATTTTTGATCTTGAGGCAGAGGCGCCGCATTCGAGTACAACGTCGAGTTCGACTCATTGGCTCGGTATGTCCCTGCGTTAATGCGAGATATGGAGGGCGTGGTACACCTACGTCAGGGCTCGATGATTATTTGGCAGAGTCTTGCTCGGGTGTGGCTCTTCAGCCGGGCATGGACATTGCCCGCATTTAGGCTCGTGCGCGGGTGCGAGGCGTAGAGGCGGCAATTCGCCGGATATCGCCAGCGAGAAGAAGGCGAAGGCGGTCGGATCTTTTGGTAGCTCGGGGTGGGCGATCTCAAAGCAGAATAGATTTGCACCACGGCCAACTCGAGCACTCCTACCGTCTTCGCCGGGGCGGCGGGGCATTCGCGGTCGGGGCCCGGACTTGGACTTCGAGTAGCAGGGTGCTAACCGTCGAGTCCTCTGTGTGTCGATGTGGTAGATTCCATTCGGGAGTTGTGATACTACCTCGGGAGTTTGCTACACTTGCGGCCAGCAGGTCACTATCACGAGAAACTGTCAGGCGGCGCGCGGATGGTAGTCGGTCTACTGGTCTTTCGCGGGTCTTCTTCACCTCGGTTACTCGCCCGGAGCGGGGTGCTCGAGGATCAGCAGTCGCGAGAGGTCGTGGCGGGGTCTAGTTCTAGCGGTCCTCGAAGCGCATTTATGCCTTGTCGGTAAGCGGGACGGGAGGCATCGCCGGATGTAAATCACAGTACTTTATCGGTTTCTTGTTGTGGCGTGTATGCCTTGATAGATCCGGGTTCTACTCGTCTATATATCTCCACTTATTGCTAGTAGGATAGGGATAGAGCACGAGTCCAAAGACCGCTCGAGATAGCTACGCGATGGGTGATTCGGTGGTAGCTCGGCGGGTATATAGGGCTTGCCGGTGACTTTATCGATCGTCGGACCCTAAACTTGTTAGAGTTGGATATGTGATTCGATGTGATCGTGGGTATGGATTGTGTTATACCCGTATTTCAGTATATGCGTGAGGCGTGCGTATCTGATTTGAGACTTAAACTAGGCATAGGTTCGAATTTGTGCATAGCTACCAAAAGAGTCGTTTTTCGGCGAAAGCGTTTCCACGACTTTGAAGGAAAATTCGGCTATGTCATTTTTAATTTTTGCGGATTTTTAGAGATGAAATATTTTGGACCAGCGGGAGGGTGACATGTGTCACCTCACATTGGGCGTGAAGTGGGCGGCAAAGGCAAGCAATGGCACATTTTTGTGCCTTGGGTTAGTAGGATATTTGTGCAAGTTGGTGTGGTAGATGGATAAGGTCGCGTGGTTGAAATCTAGCCTACTTGCACCACACTTGTCTTCATCTTGGCCGTTGGTTGGCGCCACTTGACCTATAAATACCCCTCTAAGTTGAAGACTTTCTTCATCCTCACTTGAGCAATCTATCTAAGTCTCAAAATACTCCCTCTCCCTTGAGCTTTCGTCCACCACCACCTCCCATGAGAAGGCCCTTGGCGAAAGTATTCCCCATGCGTGGTGCTAGCGGTGGGTACCCCCTCCTCGCCTAGTTGTTTGCGTATAATACCCTTTATTTTGGTATAGAAATACTCTCCAAGTATTGTTATAATGCCCAAATACCTTGGCCCACATACCTTGTAGTATTCCCGAGTTACAACACAAAAGCCAGAAAATACTATTATACTTCCTCGGTCACAAAGCGAAACCTAAGGAAAACCTTCATAGTCGGTTGAAGTGTTAAGTAGAAGTTGGTTAGAACTTAAGGGTTGTTGGAGCGGGTTGGAGCGCGCAGTCGAGCTAAACCTTGCTCGGGATCGACATATAAACTCGGATAATTTTGGGCTTATCGAGGTAAACACTCTTGACCTTCTGTTGTAATTGGAAATTACATGGTGTAGGAATATATAGTTGAAGTATACTATATATAGAACTGATCATAGTTGTGCGGCAATGTCTTTTGACTTAAGCCTGAATAATACTTGCGGCAATGTCTTGCGACTTAAGCCTGAATTTTAAGAAGTGGCGAGCGTAATTACATGGGGCGTATTACGGGAGGCTTGTGTAGTATTCTTGTGAGTAGAATTGTACGTCAGGTTAGGCGTGCAAACCCCCCGGTTGGCTTGGTGGCGGCCTCGATAGAAGGAGATTTCTGTTGTTGGGAAAGTCTTTGCCGAATTTTACGTAGAATATGGAGCGATGAGATCTAGATGTTAATAAAGCGCGCTTGTGGCCTTATAGGTTGAAGTATTACGTGTGGTGCGATCTACGTGGCTTAGGAGTAGTAAGCGGTTTGAAGTACTTGGGCGTTTTGCTATTAATCGGTACTCGTCGCGAGGTATGTGAACCTCTTCCTATCTTTCTAGCATGATATGTGTATAACTATGTAGTGCGGTAGGCGTCGTGTGTTAAATGTATTTGATTGGTTTAAAACATAAAGGGTTATAACGGCTTTATGGGAAGTTGGTTATAACGACTTTATGTAGATAAGAAAAAGCCGTGATTGTTAAAAGGTAAGCGGTTGACTTATAAGCGACTTGATGAGTGATAATAAAGAACTTGAAGTCTTTCATTAAGAAACCACTTTTTGAAAGAAGAGTAATACTTGGTTTTGAGAACTTAAGAGTTATACTAGCTTTATGGGAAGTTAGGTATAACGTCTAAAAGATAAAAAGAATGGCTATTTGATCTTAGAAGTTAAGAGACTTGATCTTATAAGATAAGAGACTTAACTTAATTAATTGATTTGAAAGTTGTAAGATGTGTGAAACCTCGTTCGTGAGTAATGAGTACTTGGTTTTTGAAAGGAATAATGTTTCTTGATTTGAAATCGGAATGTGTATCGACAAACCAACTGCGGCGTTAATAAAGGAAAATGTATTGAATAATTAAGTATTATTAAAACCGGTAGAAACCTCCATCTGCATAGAAGCTAAGATGAGACAAAATGATATTACATTTTCTAGATCATGTGCTTAATAAGATTGATTATGAACAAGGATAACTGCTACTTTATGGCATATGTTACTCAATTGTTTTAAAAGAGATTAAGACATTGAACTATGAAACTTTTCTAAAAAGAGACTTGAGTAATTGAAATTAGGCAAAGCTGGAACTTTAGGAAAAGAAAGGCATTGTGTTGTCTTAAGCGGTTTAAACATGAAGTGTTATAACGACTTTATGGGAAGTTAGTTATAACGACTTTATGAAAACAAAAGAAGGGTTTTATCATTGGTTTAATATGATAACTTGGCTTTAAAAAGAAGTGTTTTGGTTTGCTTAAAAATGTGGGTCACTCTATTTTATAAATGCGTTATCGGGTGACTTTTATAAAGGAATGGATCTCTTTAAAAGGAATTTAACGTCGTAGTACTTTAGGAGTTAAAACACGGACTTTGACATAAAATGAAAGTACACAGGTTGTGTATAACTTGCCTATGCTTGTTGTTGTGAAACTTGCCTATGCTTGTTATTGTGAAACTTGCGTATGCTTGTTGTGATAGCCTTTTTGTGCAAGAATTGTGTTTCTATACTCTGGCGCCTCGATGGAGGGTCGGTTGACTTATTGAGGACTTACTTGGGCGTCTGCGGCGGTGTGGAAAATTCCACGGGTATGCTCGCATTGATAGTGTTATTCCATGGACTAGCTCTCCGTGAGGTTTCTTCTTGTTCGGCCTTGGTACGGTGGTCGGCTTCGTACTGCCGTCTCGTGGTGATTCGGCCTTAGTACACAGTAGTTAGCCCTCGCACTTGCCCGTTCGGTGTAGTGCGAAGTCTCGTGTCTGACGCCTTGGTACGGTGGTCGACCACCGTACTTGCCCGGTCGGCTCGTGGCCGGCCTTAGTATCTGGTAGTCGGCTCTCGCGCTTGCCGTGTCGACCGTGTTTGTGGTTGCATTGTATTATTGATGCGGTCGGATCTGGTAGTTATACTTGTCTGCACGGTTTTATGACACAGTGGGACACGGTGTTCATGTATACTCCTTGGCATTGTTGTATCATAAGCTGCCGGCGGTGAGGAAGAAATTCCACGCACAGTGATAATTTGGGCGTGAGTCACGACTTGAAATGCTTGGTTATATGTTATGTCTTGTAGTTTGGTCATCATACATGTCTCTGCTTTATATAGACTATTATGATTTCATTTCTGATATTCTGATTTCACATACTTGGTACTGTTATCTTGACCTCCTTGAAGTGCGTTCAATCTGCGGTAGAAGTCGTCAGTATCGATCCGCTTTTAGGATCACATTTCGTGTTGGGAAGCTCCGTTCCTTGGAGGCTTATCTGTTGGTATGTTACCACAGTGCAGAGGTTCTTGTACATTCGGGGTATGGCGGGGCCACTGTCCGTCATAGTTGTTGTATAAACTCTTAAGTGCATGCTTTGTGTGGGCGGGGTTTTGTAAAAAGGATTAAAGCATTCGTTTTAAAAAGAGTTGTTTATATATATTTTATTGGAAGGTAACCGTTTGGTTGCTTTGTTTACTATCTTGTCTCATGTTCATGTTTAAGTTTTTATTTCCATTGGTTTTCTCGATGTTGTATCACTAGGGTGCGGGGTAAGGCACGATCACGGGCAGGATCGGTCGTGTGAAGTGATATCGAAGCGATTAGTCTCGGAAAGTGTCTGAGACCGTGTCTAGTAGAGTCTTGGTTATCGATGTGTTGTGCACCACATCTATAATCGAGGAGCTGCGAGACATTTAGGATTAGTTTCCATTCTTCTCATTACGAGATCGTGCCTTAGAGGCGTGTGATAAGATTGGACCCTCAGCATACGCCGTTTTTACGATTATGCCTCGCGTAAGGCAACCGGGCCCGAAGGGCAAAGCGGCGAATGGAGGCTGCGAGTAAAGCGTGGCGAGACCGCGATACGAGCCTCGATCCGCGATGCAGGCGAGAGAGATGAGTCACGAGTGGGCGATTAATGGCGAGTTGTGGCGGACTTGAGATAAGTGGGCGCCGGTTCGATGCCGATGGTTCACTAGATCGGATAGTTCGGTGCGGGATTTTACGAGTTGTAGGCGCGAGTTTTATGGGTCGAGGCACGAGGATGATCCGAGGAGTTCATCCAAGCGATTCTGGATCGTGAGTAATCAGGCATCGGAGACCGAGTCGGTGGTCTGAGTTCACATCAGCTGCGTGATACATGATCGTAGTTTGGTCGTGGGAGCTGTCGGGAGAGCATGCGGCTTCCGGCTTTGGGGCGAGTTCTCGAGGCCTTTCTTGCACATTTCTTTCCTCGCGGATGAGAGGGCTCGGCGATGATTTTTGGTGTTCTGACGAGCGAGCGTGCGGTTGAGTACAATGTGAGTTCGACTTCGTTGGCGTGCGTCCGCGTTGGTAGCTAGTATGGAGGATCGAGTGCATCGATTTGTTCTGAGCTCGATGATCACCTAGCGAAGTTGTTGGTGTAGCTCTTGGCCGGCATGGACATTGCCGCGTCGGCGTATGCACTTGGATGTGAGGCGGATAAATCGGCGGAATGACGAAGTCGTGAGAAGAGGCGAGCAGCGAGGTCGCTGGTGACTTTCGAGGCGGACCGCCTCGGCGAGCGATTATGCGCCTCCGCGGTCTGAGTGGTCCTCGCGGCCTTGGGACCTTTGGGATATTCGGGAAGCGGTCGGGGCTCCCGGGTTTGATTTTGGGAGTAAGTGCTCGCGGATAAGGTTGCCCTTGTCTCGGTGTGGCGTTGTGGAAAACTTCATAGGGAGAGTGTCGTCTTGACTCGGGAGATTGTTATTCTTGCGGCCAGCGAGGCCATCGGCAGAAGCTGTCAGGCCGGTATGGCTGGTAGGATAGCCGGACTACTAGGCGATTGCGGGTTCTTCACCTTCCGGCTAGGCAAGATGTTCGTGCCGGCGGAGCCACGATAAGTCGCGGTGGAAGTTCGATTTTAGCGGTCCTGCACGAGCCTACTTTCAGTATATCCTTAACCTACAGAGACTTGTTTGTATTGATGTTATGATAATGTGTTAAGTGTTATGTTGGATAGCTTTGTGCTAAAATGTGATTTAGACACCGGGTTAGTGAAAGGGGAAGCCTGGGGGTGTGAAAAATGATGAACCTTAGAATATTACAGTTGAGACCTTAGATGTAAGGCCGTCTTGAGTACAAGTTTTTGCAAGTAATCCTTGTCGGAGTGCATTTTATGCCTAGAATGTATTGTGTGATAAGTCCCAGGTAGTGTGAAATGGAAGTGGTAGCTTTCATGACTGTAGAAATAAGATTGTTCGGATCGGGAAACAAGAGCGTAATCGTTAAGTGGGTCGGGTTGGGGCCATGTTGAGGGCGACCCGCGGCTGTTCGAGATAAATTCGACTTTGGGTGGTCGCGGTGGTAGGGTCACGAGGGTGCTAGGCCCAGTTTAGATGACCGTCGTATGAGTTCGTGGATATGTTCGGCGAAGCGGATCATGAAGGCGGGAATGGCCTTAAGGAGATTGCGGTTAGTAAGATGACCAAGTTGAGGTAGTGACTCCAAAGTTTTGGAACTAAAGCGATGGCGAAGTGTGAATGCATTATACTAGAGGAGTTCAGTGTCGAAGAAGGGCCGAGTAAGGAAGGAAGAAGAGCGTGTGATATTTCGTGGCGGTGTGGCGTTGGCAACTTGTTAGAAGAAATTCTTCGTTATCAGTCTCGAGAAGGAACATTCGGACGAATGTTTCTAAGGAGGAGAATGTTATACCGTATTTACGAGTATGCGTGAGGCGTGCGTATACAATTTGAGCCTTAAAGTAGGCATAGGTTCGAATTTGTGCATAGCTACCAAAAGTCGTTTTTTTAAAGCGTTTCCTGACTTTCGAAGGAAAATTCCGGCTATGTCATTTTTAATTTTGCGGATTTTCAGAGATGAAATATTTTGGACCAGCGGGAGGGTGACATGTGTCACCTCGCATTGGGCGTGAAGTGGGCGGCAAAGGCAATGATAGCGCGTTTTTGTGCCTTGGGTTAGGTAGGATATTTGTGCAAGTTGGTGTGGTAGATGGATAAGGTCCACGTGGTTGAAATCTAGCCTACACTGCACCACACTTGTCTTAAATCTTGGCGTTGGTTGGCGCCACTTGACCTATAAATACCATACAAGTTGAAGACTTTCTTCATCCTCACTGAGCAATCTATCTAAGTCTCAAAATACTCCTCTCCCTTGAGCTTTCGTCCACCACCACCCCTCCGAGAAGGCCCGGCGAAAGTATTCCACTCGCTTGTGGTGCTAGCAGTAGGTACCACTAGCCTAGTTGTTTTAAGTATAATACCACTTTTTTGGTATAGAAATACTCTCAGTATTGTTATAATGCCCAAATACCTTGGCCCAAATACCTTGTAGTATTCCCAAGGTTACACTTACAAAAGCCCAGAAAATACTATTATACTTCCCTCAGTCACAAAACGAAACCCTAAGGAAAACCTTCATAGTCGGTTGAAGTGTTAAGTAGAAGTTGGTTAGAACTTCTAAGGGTTGTTTGGAGCGGGTTGGAGCGCACGGTCGGAGCTAAACCTTGCTCAGGATCGACATATAAACTCGGATAATTTTGGGCTTATCGAGGTAAACACTCTTGACCTTCTGTTGTAATTGGAAATTACATGTTGTAGGAATATATAGTTGAAGTATACTATATATAGAACTGATCATAGTTGTGCGGCAATGTCTTTTGACTTAAGCCTGAATAATACTTGCGGCAATGTCTTGCGACTTAAGCCTGAATTTTAAGAAGTGGTGACTGTAATTACATGGGGTGTATTACGGGAGGCTTGTGTAATTCTTGTGAGTAGAATTGTACATGTCAGGTTAGGCGTGCAAACCCGCAGTTGGCTTGGTAGCGGCCTCGATAGAAGGAGATTCTGTTGTTGCGGGAGAAGTCTTCTTGGAATTTTACGTAGAATATGGAGCGATGAGATATAGATTTTAAAAAGCGCCTTGTGGCCTTATAGGTTTAAGTATTAAGTGTGGTGCGATCTACGTGGCTTAAGGAGTAGAAGCGGTTTGAAGTACTTGGGCGTTTTGCTGTGTCGGTACTCGTCGCGAGGTATGTGAACCTCTTCCTATCTTTCTAGCATGATATGTGTATAACTATGTAGTACGGTGGACGTACATGTGTTAAATGTATTTGATTGGTTTAAAACATAAAGGGTTATAACGGTTTTATGGGAAGTTGGTTATAACAGCTTTATGTAGATAAGAAAAAGCTTTGTGATTGTTAAAAGGTAACTGATTTGACTTATAACTGACTTGATGAGTGATAATAAAGAACTTGAAGTCTTTCATTAAGAAACCCTTTTTGAAAGAAGAGTAATACTTGGTTTTGAGAACTTAAGAGTTATACTAGCTTTATGGGAAGTTAGGTATAACGTCTAAAAGAGATAAAAAGAATGGCTATTTGATCTTAGAAGTTAAGAGAATTTATCTTATAAGATAAGAGAATTAACTTAATTAATTGATTTTAAAGTTGTAAGATGTGTGAAACCTCGTTCGTGAGTAATGAGTACTTGGTTTTGAAAGGAATAATGTTTCTTGATTTGGAAATCGAATGTGTATCGACAAACCAACTGCGGCGTTAATAAAGGAAAATGTATTGAATAATTAAGTATTATTAAAACCGGTAGAAACCTCCATCTGCATAGAAGCTAAGATGAGACAAAATGATATTACATTTTCTAGATCATGGTGCTTAATAAGATTGATTATGAACAAGGATAACTGCTACTTTATGGCGTATATGTTACTCAATTGTTTTAAAAGAGATTAAGACATTGAACTATGAAACTTTTCTAAAGAGACTTGAGTAATTGAAATTAGGCAAGCTGGAACTTTAGGAAAAGAAAGGCATTGTGTTGTCTTAAAGCGGTTTAAACATGAAGTGTTATAACGACTTTATGGGAAGTTAGTTATAACGACTTTATGAAAACAAAGAAGGGTTTTTATCATTGGTTTAATATGATAACTTGGCTTTAAAAAGAAGTGTTTTGGTTTGCTTAAAAATGTGGGTCACTCTATTTTATAGTACGGGTATCGGGTGACTTTTATAAAAGGAATGGATCTCTTTAAAAGGAATTTAACGTACGTAGTACTTTAGGGTTAAAACCTGGACTTTGACATAAAATGAAAGTACACAGGTTGTGTATAACTTGCCTATGCTTGTTGTTGTGAAACTTGCCTATGCTTGTTATTGTGAAACTGCGTATGCTTGTTGTGATAGCCTTTGTTGTGCAAGAATTGTGTTTCTATACTCTGGCGCCTCTCGATGGAGGTCGGTTGACTTATTGAGGACTTACTTGGGCGTCTGATGTGGAAAATTCCGGGTATGCTCGCATTGATAGTGTTATTCCATGGACTAGCTCTCCATGAGGTTTCTTCTTGTTCGGCCTTGGTACCGGTGGTCGGCTTCGTACTTGCCGTCTCGTGGTGATTCGGCCTTAGTACGGTAGTTAGCCCTCGCGCTTGCCCCGTTCGATGTAGTAGCGAAGTCGTGTCTGACCTTAGTACGGTGGTCGACCCTCGTACTTGCCGGTCGACTCGTGGCCGCCTTGGTATCTGGTAGTCGGCTCTCGCACTTGCCGTGTCGACCGTGTTTGTGGTTGCATTGTATTATTGATGCGGTCGGATCGGTAGTTATACTTGTCTGTCACGGTTTTTATGACACAGTGGGACACGGTGTTCATGTATACTCCTTGGCATTGTTGTATCATAAAGCTGCCGTGGTGAGGAAAAGAAATTCCACGAGCACAGTGATAATTTGGAGCGTGAGTCCACGACTTGAAGATGCGGTTATATGTTATGTCTTGTAGTTTGGTCATCATACATGTCTCTGCTTTATATAGACTATTATGATTTCATTTCTGATATTCTGATTTCACATACTTGGTACTGTTATGCGACCTCGCCCGAGGCTGCGTTAATCTGCGCGGTAGAAGTCGTCGGTGTCGATCCACTTTTAGGATCACATTTCGTGTTGGGAAGCTCCGTTCCTTGAGGCTTATCTGTTGGTATGTTACCACAGTGCAGCAGGTTCTTGTACATTCGGGGTATGGCGGGGCCACTGTCCGTCATAGTTGTTGTATAAACTCTTAAGTGCAGCAGCTTGTGTGGGCGGGGTTTTGTAAAAAGTTAAAGCATTCGTTTTAAAAAGAGTTGTTTATATATATTTTATTGGAAGGTAGCAGTTTGGTTGCTTTGTTTACTATCTTGTCTCGTATTCATGTTTAAGTTTTTATTTCCATTGGTTTTCTACGATGTTGTATCACTAGGGTGCAGGGTAAGGCACGATCCACGGGCAGGATCGGGTCGTGACAGTTGGCTAACTTTGCTACACTAATGTGGTGCGGGGCGAGGTTGAGTGCAGTTCGGTTTCTGAGGCGGTTATTGAGTGGGAGGAACAACGTGTCGGTAGGGTAGGTTTATTTCTTACCTCAAGGCTAGGAAGATGGTGCGAAGGGTATATCTACCATCTCATTCGGGTGTTTGATCACGAGGTGCGGTACGATTTTGATCAGTTCGATAGTCGAGAGAGTTCCCGGATGTGTTTCAGACGACCTCCGGGTATCCCTCACGAGAGGAGATAGAGTTTTGTATCGATGTCTTTGCGGACACTCGGCTTATATCCATTCGCCATACTGAATGGCACTGCGAGTTGAGAGAGTTGAAGGACGGTGAGGATTTCTTTGGAGAAAGGGCTTCATCGGGCCTAGTGTTTCTCGCAGGGGCCGGTATTGTTCGTGAAGAAGAAGGGCGGGGCCTTCTACGCATGTGTTGATCTGACGGTGAACAAGGTGACTATTAAACGAATACCCCTTCCCGGGATTGATGATTTGTTCGACCGGTTGCGAGTGCGAGATGTTTCTCAAGATTGATCTGCGATCGGGCTATCATCAGTGCGAGTTAGAGGCGGATGTCCACAGTGCGTTCGGACGATGCGGGCACTATGAGTTGAGTCATGTCTTTGGTTTGACGATGCTCGTGGTATTCATGGATTTGATGAACCGAGTGTTCAAGCCATTTTGGATACGTTTGTGATAGTATTCATTGATGACATCTTGGTTTATTCCGCTCGGGCGGGAGCGTCGCGGGCATTTGAGGATCTTTGAGAGTTCTCGGGACAGAAGTTATGCGCCAAGTTTTCCAAATGTGAGTTTTGGTTGGCTTGGTGGCTTTTCTTGGGCACATTGTCGGGCCGATGGTATTCGGTGGATCTGACGAATCAAGATCGAGGCGGGAGTTGGCCTGAACCTTACTCAAGCAGAGTGCGCGACTTTACGGGCCTTGCGAGTTATTATCGGCGGTTCGTGGAGAAGTTTGCTTCTATTTACGCACCGTTGACTAGGATGACTCGGAAGGCGGCTAAGTTTGGTGGTGATGCTTGTGGCGGGGTTTCCGGCATCGAAGGAGAGATTGGCCGCCCAATTCTTACTCTTCGGAGGTCAGCGGTTATGTGGTGTATTGTGATGCATCGGTCGGGCTTGGATGTGTGTTGATCTGTGAGGTAAGGTTATAAGCGTCACGCGTCTCGGCGCTCGAAGCATGAAGAATTACCCGCGTGATTTGGAGTTAGCGTGATGATTCACGCCTTGAAGATGGAGGCACTATTTGTATGAAGTTCATGTGGATATTTACACAGACCCAGCGCCTCGGTATATCTTGACGGAGGAGTGAACTTACGGCGAGGCGGTGGTTAGAGTTACTCGAGGATTATGATGTCGATATCTGTACCACCCGGGAAGGCCAATGTTGTGGCGGATGCCGCTTAGTCGTAGGTCGATGGGAGTCTATCGGATGTGCGGCCCAGAGAGGAGGGCATGGTCGCGAGTTTCATCGACTAGCGAGCCTTGGAGTCGATTGATTGATTACGATAGTAGTGGGGTTGGGTTGAGAGGTTGCAGTCTTCCATCGTCGAGGAGGTGAAGAGGCGATTTGAGGATCCGATTTTGACACGGTATCGTGATCGACTCTTCGTGAGGAAGGTCCTTTTGATGTAGCTTTGATGGGGTGCTAAGGTTTGGCGAGTTGTGTGTTCGGATATTGCGGGACTTGGCGGCGAGTTCTAGGGAAGCACACGGCCGCGCGTTACTCCATCCGTCCGGGTCGACAAAGATGTACCACGACCTCGGATCGTGTATTGGTGGGATGGCTTGAAGAGGGCGTTGCGAGTTTGTGGCTCGGTGCGTGTTGTCGGCGGTGAAGGTAGAGCACGAGGCACGGTGGATTATTGCGACGATAGAGATCGGGCACGGAAATGGGAGGTGATCAACATGGACTTTATCACGGGGTTACCTCGCACTCAGGAAACATGATTCTATCGGGTTATCGTCGGCGGTGTGAAATCAGCCCACTTTCTTCGATCGGGGCGACTTTTCTAGAGGATTATGCGGACTTTACATCAGAGATCGTGAGGCTGCATGGGGTCCCTATTTCTATCATATCGAGACGAGAGGAGCCGGTTTGGCTAACGGAGGTCTTTCGAGAAGGGATTAGGGGCGAGTGAGCCTCGATCTGCATTCCATCCTCGCAGACGACAGCGGGCGAGCGTCTTATCCAGACACGAGGATATCTTTGCGAGCTTTGTGTTATTGACCGAGGGTAGTGGGAGGACCATTTGCCTCTAGTAGAGTTTGCGTATAATAATAGCTACCACTCCAGTATTCAGATGACGCCTTATGAGGCCTTATATGGGAGGAAGTGCAGGTCACCGATAGGTTGGTTTGATGTGGGCGAGGTGCAGTTGGTGGGACCAGACCTGTCTGACGGCGGTGGATAAGGTGAAGCTTATCGAGGCGGTTATTGACTCGAGTCGGCTGAAGTCGTATGCAGATCATCGTCGTCGACATCTGGAATTTGAGGTTGATGATTGGGTTTTCCTGAAGGTGTCACCTATGAAGGGTGTGATGAGGTTTGGGAAGAAGGAAGCTCGGCCCAGTACATTGGGCCTTATCAGTTGTCGCGAGGTAGGCAAGGTTGCCTATGAGTTGGATCTGCCGTCCGATCTGGAGGCAGTGCATCTGGTTTGTCATGTTTCTATGCTGAGGAGATGTATCGGGGATCCATCTAGAGTGCACCCGATTGACGATGTCCAGGTGACGGAGGGGTTATCGTATGAGGAGAGTCCCATAGCGATACTCGATCGTC
Organism: Przewalskia tangutica; assembly: GCA_029844215.1. Taxonomy (NCBI): domain Eukaryota; kingdom Viridiplantae; phylum Streptophyta; class Magnoliopsida; order Solanales; family Solanaceae; genus Przewalskia; species Przewalskia tangutica. Next base: position 98,040,069 of record CM056729.1, read on the forward strand.
AGTTTAGGCGTCTGCGGACAAAGGATGTGGTTTCCGTCAAGGTCTTGTGGCGGAACGAGAACAGAGAGGAGATGACGTGGGAAACAGAGGAGGACATGAGGCAGAGGTATCCTCACTTATTCCCCACACCTCCAGGTAACTCCCTTTCCTACTTGCTGGTTTTAATTTTCATATGTGCTTAAGTGTTGTGTGTGGTATTTACAAATTGTTTAAATTGTAAGGAGCTATGTCGTTTCTGATTTGACTGAATCTAGAAGGAACATTCGGGACAAATGTTTCTAAGGAGGGGAGAATGTTATACCCCGTATTTTCAGAGTATGTATGTGAGGACGTACGTACAATTGTATAAGCCCTAATTAGGTTAAGAATGAAATTGTGAACTTTCAACGGAAAAGATTCCGAACCTTGTGAAGGAAATTTTACGGTTTTAATATTTTAACCAATTACGGATTTTTCCGAGAGATGAAATATTTTGGACCAATAGGAGGGCGACATGTGTCACCCTTAGGTGGCTTGGGTTGGACGAAATTGGGGGCAAGTGGCCAAGTCAATAAGTCAAGTCTTGTAAGATATTTTCTTTGGGTTAGTGGGAGTAGGTATTGGACGGTTTTTGTGAGCCATGTGGATGGCCACATGGCTCATTGTTGTGGTGGACATATGTTCCAATGTTGTGGTGGACATATGTCCCAATATTGTGGTGGACACTTGGTGGAAGACTCCACTCACACAAGCTATCTAATCTACACCCTCCACTTGCTTTAATCTTGGCCATTGAAGGTTCTATAAATACCCCCCTCAAGTCCAAGACTTCTTCATCCACAAAAACAAATTCCAAGTCTCCAAAATCCTTCCCCCTTAGTTGCAAGTTCTCGTCCAAAGTCCCCTCCCCCTTTGAGTAGCTCTCGTCCAAGCACCCTCCTCCCCTTGGTAGAAAATTGTCTTCTAGTATTGTTCCTATCCCAAATACCTTAGCCAAAAATCCCTTGTTGTATTCCAAAGTTACCTCTATACTAAAAGCCCGGAAATACTACTTTATATCCTTGAGTCACAAAACGAAACCCTAGGAAAATCTTCATAGTGGGTTGAAGTATTAAGTAGAAGTTGTTTAGAAACTTCTAAGGGTTTCTTGGAGCTATCGGAGCGTGCAAATTAGGAGCTAAACGTTGTTCAGGATCGACATTTAATCTTGGATAATTTTGGGCTTATCGAGGTAAATATCTTTATCCTTCTATTGTAATTGGAGATTACATGTTGTAGTAGTTCAGAATTAAGTATAAGATACATAGAAGGAGGGTATAAAAGAAGAGAATTGAACTGTACTTACATGGGTTGTATTCTGATGAGACTTGTGTAGTTTGTGGGTAGGGAAATCTTGATTTTCCGTAGAATAGAGAACTACGCTTAGAATATTCTCTGAAGTAGTCTAGGCGTTGATAGGCGTATTTGACTATTATAGGTTGATACTCTGCGCGACATATTCGACTTGGCGGTGGATTTCGAGGAGGTATGTGATTCTTCCTATCCTCTTGAGCATGATATTTTTGATACATATATATATATATATATAGTGCGGTGAGCGTCGTGTGTTAACTAAAATTGGTTTTACTCTGATGTCTTTTGACTTGAGTTTTAAATGATAAGAATCTTGGAAATATTTCAAAAGAGTTATGAATCATTTTTGAAAGAAGAGTAATACTTGGTTTTAAAAAGCTTAAGAGTTATACTAGCTTTATGGGAAATTAGGTATAACGATGTAAGAAAGATAAAAGGAACGGTTTACTTATTTGTTTATGAAAGTCTTGTATTGATTTCTGAAAAGTGTAGTAAGATGGTTTGATAAGTAAACATGTTATGATGCAACGTGTGTTAGTGCCTTGTGATGTTTGTGTAAGGGGGTTATTCTTGTTGTGCTTACGTTGTTAAACGATAAGCGGTTATCGCTATTATATCACATACCCACGACTTGTTATGATCGAGGACTTGCCACCCTCGATGCGAGGAATACCTCATGCGGGTGCATGTGACCTATGCGAGTGCGGGAGTTCGGGATGATCACTCGGTGTGTTACGTCACGAGAATACCTCATGCGATTGTGTGACTATGCGGTGCGGGAGTCGAGGAGGATGCGGGTTAGCTACCCCGTCGCGAGGAATACCTCATGCGGGTGCATGTGACTATGCGGATGCGGGAGTTCGAGATTAGGCGCATAATGATACTATGGGCGATTGGCCTTGCTTCGATCATTAGCGGCCTAGAAAAGACCACTTACATTATATCTATTTTTGCTCTTGTCTATGTTGTGGCACTATGTGCGGTTGAATTGGTTGTATTTGTATGTGGTTTTAAAATGCTTTGATTTCATTTGATGCTTTCTGATTTCACATACTTGGTACTGTTATCGACCTCCTTGAGGCTGCGTTCATACGGTAAGGAAGCGGTGGTAGATCCTCGTTCTTAGGATCCTTACTCTGGTGTCATGAGCCCCATTTCTCCGGAGGCTCGACTTTTGGTACGACTCTCCCTGTGTTGTAGATATTTTGTACATTCAGGGTATGGTGGGGCCCTGTCCCGCCATAGTTGTTTACATTCTAAGTGCAGTAGTCTGTTGTAAAGTTGGGATGTAACTGTTCACTCTTGATGTATATATACATGCCGAAAGGCAATCTTTTCTTGATAAACTGTTTCTCATTTCATAATTGTTTCATGTCTTGTTTTTATATTCCGTTGGTTACTCTGATGTATGTCTACTTAGGTGCCCGGGTAAGGCACCAGTCACGAGCCCGGGTTCGGGTCGTGACAAGGAGCTACTAGTCAGACTCAGAGAGTTGATAGGGCTTATGCCCAGGGTATACCGGATATTGTGCCGCTGTCAGCAAGTTCTTCTGCGCCAGGTTTTGAGGCCCCAGTACCAGAGCCTCCAGTTTCTCAGTTAGGGGAAGACTATAAGTCGCGAGAAAGCGATTATGTTATTGACCAAGATAGCGGTGCTACAGTTTCATCAACAAGAGGTTATTTGGCCAGTACAGACAAGTGTACAGAGGGTAGAGGGCCAACGCGAAGATCAGCGTAAGAGGGCTAGACCGGTTGGTTATCCCGGTGAGTTTTTGGACGAGCAGCCTCAGCAGCGAGTGAGATATTCGTCCCAGCCTACCCAATACATACCCCCGCAGTTCACAGGTGGGATATTGGACCCCACAAGGTATTTAGGAGCCGGTCCAAGCTCCAGGGGTCGAGGTTCTCAGAGGAGCAGAGGACTTTCTCGGTCGAGGCCACCTATTCCTCAGTGTTTCAGATGTAGTAAGCGTCATTCGGGAAATGCCGTTATGGCACAGTGTTTGTTTTGTTGTGGCCGTCCGGGCCATATTCGGAGGTATGTCCTTTTAGAAAGAGCACCGGTGGTGGCTCGGCTATGAGGCGATGGTTGATTCCCTTTCCTCGCGGTATGCGTCCCCGAGCGAGGGTGTTGGATGTCGACCCGATCGTGGTAGAGTCGAGTGGAGTTTATAGTTCTGGCGGTCCTTGAACCGCGAGAGATGACGTGACTCTTTGGGCGAGGATCGTGAGGCGACATCACATGGGGTTACAGGTATATTTCGATTCTTTTGAATCATACGTGCATTGATAGATTCAGATTTCGCCCTAGCATATATGTTTTCCCTTTGTTGCTAAGAGTTGTAAAGTGATAGTACCCCAGAGGTAGGAATGCTTTGATTAGTAAAGTGAAAAGTTAAGAATGTTGACAAGAATGGTAAGTGAACTTAGACTATAGTTGTGTAGAGTTCACAAGTGGTAATTATCCCGTAACAGTGTATAGACCAATAGGGAAGATTATACAGTAGAAATACTTTGGCTTATGTGATAAACCTCTAGTGAATAGGGGGATAGGGTGAGAAGTACCTTGAGATAAGAGAAAGATTTATTTCAGACTAAGAATGAGAAGTTAAGTGTGACGATGAGTCGGGTTATGGACTCATTTCGGGTCAACCGGTATTATGAAATGGGGTGATGTCAGTTTGAAATGGTCCCGCTATGTGATAGGGTCACGAGGATGCAAGGCCCAAGTCTAGTTGATTTTGTACGGGTACTAAATAAGTTTGGAAGTACGAGAAAGTATGACAAGTAAGGAAAGAAAGGAACCTCTAAGGATCTCGTGTTTTAGAAGACTGTAACCTTCGAGTTTTGTGAGAAGGGACCACGGACGGAAGGTCCATTGACATGTTTACGTATGTTATGTGGTGGCCATGTGTGGCATCGTTGGTCTTGTGGAATATTGATTGATAGGCATAGTATAAAGACTGTGCCGGAGTTTGTATAGCTTGACAACCGACTAAGAACATTCGGGGACGAATGTTTCTAAGGGGGGAAGAATGTTACACCCCGTAAGTCCAGGACATGTATAAGAGAATGTACGTAAGGAATCAAGACTTGGAAATTGGTACGAAAGGAAGAATTGTTTTTCCGACGGAAAATCTTCCGAACGTCGGAAAGGAAAAATGTTCGTTGTTGAGAATTGGATTCTCAAAATGCATTATTTGAAGAGTATGGAACTTATTAACCTAATGGAAATGTATTTTTACGGATTTGGTCATGTGGGGCCCACCCGAGGAATTTTACGTTTTGTGGGGCCCACGAGGGTTACAGAATTTTATGAACGAATGAGAGGGCGACATGTGGCACCTCTCCCACATGGTCTTGGTCGAAATTTGTAAGGATAAAATGGTCATTGACCATCAAGGAGGATAAGTCTTGCTAGCTTGAGATTGTTGACCAAGTCAACTTGTCCACCTGGCTTTACATTAATTGTCCTTCATCCTAGCCCACAAGTGTGTTAATCTAAGCCCTTCAATGTGTTATATAAGCATACTACTAGTGCAAGACAAGCTCTTGAAACACTTAGAATTATTTCACTCATTCTTGTGCAAGACATAGCTCTCGGGTTTGGTAAATTTGTAGTTTTGATCCTTTGTTCACAAGACTTTAACCCAATGTCCCTAAGGGTATTGTAAGGATATCTCAATAGAAAGATTTCGGAAAAAGCAGCGTTTCGTATTAGTCATGGCGAAACTTGAGGAGTTCTTCAACTTTGAAGTTGGAACTTGAAGATGGGTTCTTCATAGGCTTCTAAGGAGTGCTTGGAGCGGATTGGAACTTAAGGAAAGGAGCTAAGAATTGCTAAGGCGCGACTTTGAATCTTGGAATTTTTAAGGGCTTATAAAGGTATAAATCTTGTCGTTTTAGTAATTAAGATTTACTTGTTGTTGTAGCTATGGATATTAGCAAGCATGAGGTGTTTAGTATGAAGTTTGATAATTATATTGGCTATTGGAACCCTAATCCGAAAACTAGCATGTTAGCCTTAAGATTACAATTCAAGTCGATTATTAGTTTAAGTCGTCGCATGTTGTTTAAAGAAGGAAATTGTAGTTGTTGAAGTTGTTTATGACTATATAACATGTTAGACCTTAGAACTTGGAATTGAAAAAGGAGTGGAAAAGACTTTGAATTGTTGGTTATGTTGTTGGCCGAGAATGGCTTGATTATGGAACTACTTCGTATTAATTGTGGGGCGGAATTTTACACGTATTGTAAGGCGTGTAATCCCCTTTGTTTGGTTGTTGTTTTGAGCCTTAAATGTGGCGTGTTGGTTATTGTATTCGGCCTTGAAAAAGGTGGCAAAGTGAGTAGAAACAAAGGAAGTGCTACCCGATTTTCCGTAGAATTAGAGACCGTATACTTAGTATTATTCTACGTTAGAGACTAGAAGTTGATAGTCTTGTTGTGACCATTATAGGTTGACACTTCTCGTCTGGCGTATTCGGCTTAGCTTGTGGATTTTAGCCGAAAGGTATGTGAACTATCTCCTCTTCTAGCATGATTCCTTAAGATAAAGAAAGTATGTCCTACTCCTTAAATGATCCATTCCTTGGTTGTATTTGGATTGCCTAAAATAGAATTTGTTCTATGTACTTCCTTGATTGTACTTTGATGTTTAAATTGTAAGTTGTATAATCCATTTCCTTAGTGAAGTTTGGATTCTAAAAAGAGAAAGTATTTTACTTAAAGTACATAGAGTCTTGAAAAAGGAAGTGGTTTCCAAATCTTTTGGCTAGTGCCTTAGTTCCAAAACCTAAGGGTCGTTATAATGACTTTAGGGGAGTCAAAGGAGTGATTTACTTATTTGATTTAAAAGAGGAGAAATGACATGATTTAAGAGAAGAAACTTGTTTTCTATATATTAAGAGACTTGAAGTATTTTGAAAGTTAAGAACTTGATTTGTAAGTATGTGATACTTGGTTTTAATTAGTATAAGTCTCTTGGTTATAAAAGGAATGAATATGTCTAAAACCATAAAGGGTTATAACGGCTTTATGGGAAGTTGGTTATAACGGCTTTATGGAAGGTTAAGAAAGTTGTCTATTTTGACTAATGGGCATAAGTTGCCTAGATTGTGAAAATTTGAAGTTACTTGATTCCAAGCTTTGAAATGAGTTTTCTAAAAGTGTAGTAACTTACTTTGAAAAATAGACACACCTTGATACTACGGGTGTTAGTATCTTGGGGTTTTACATAAAAAGGAGTCTTTTGAAAAGAATGTACGTACGTAGTACTTTGGCTTGTTTAATTGAGAATTATTCTATGTGTGCCTTGATAAGTACTTTGGCTTGTTTAATTGAGAATTGCCAATGTGTGCTGGTGATAGCATTTGAGTACAAGTATTATGTTTTATTACGTTGCCGCGACTCTCGGTTGGAGGGTCAGCTGCCTTGTTGTAAGTTTAGTTGGGCGTCACAAGCGGTGAGGTGGGATTCCACGGGTATGCTTCCATTATTTGTGTTACCCGTGGTCATGCTTATACGATGTGGGATTAGGGCGTGCGACCACGAGGATACTCTCTTGGACACGCTTATCGATGTGGGATTCCGGCATGTGACCGGGGCGGGTTTGATTCGGTTGTTTGTATTACCCGTGGTCATGCTTATACGATGTGGGATTCGAGGCATGCGACCACGAGGATACTCGACATGCTTATACGATGTGGGATTAGGCGTGTGATCGAGGCGGGTTTGATTCGGTTGTTTGTATTACCCCATGGTCATGCTTATACGATGTGGGATTCCGGGGCATGCGACCACGAGGGATACTCCTTGGATATGCTTATTGGTGTTATATTATATCATGGACTGCCGGCAGTGAGGAAGGATTCCACGGGCATGATTGATATTATGGGCGTGAGACCCATAGTTATATTTGAGTAGTGACTTTGAGGGCATGCGTCCCTGACTTGATATGAATGCTTATGTATTGTGTACTGTAGGTTGGCTATCATACATGTCTCCTGTTTTGTTTATCTTTATGATTTCATTCTGATGCTATCATTTCACATACTTGGTACATTCTTGTCTTGACCTCGCCGAAGCTGCGTTAAATCTTAGAAGGTTTAGGTCTGCTGTTTGGTGATCTGCAGTGTAGGACCACCTTTCGAGTTTTGGATAGATCCTTACGTTGGGAGTTTATCTTTTGGTATAAGTTCTTCGATGCAGGCTTTTGTACAGTTATGGGTACGGCGGGGCCTTGTACCGTCATAGTTCAGTAAAACTCTTAGAGGTCTGTATTCATATGTGGGATTGGACTCGTGTACAGTGTAGTGTCCTTTGTTTATGTATATTATATGGCAGCCTTGTCGGCCTTGCCCTTGCACGTACGATTGGTTTAAAAAAAAAAGAGGTGTTATTTAATTTCCGCAGTTTACTTAGTTGTTAAGGTAGAAGGGTGCCCAGGTAGGGCACCAGTCACGGGCCCGGGGTTCGGGGCGTGACAGTTACCTTAGAGTTTACCCAAATTAGTCCAACAAATTTCACTTGCCTTCTTTCCACAATCACCTCCACAAACCTCCTACAAGTTTGTAAACATATTTCCTTCTTGCCATCTTTTGAATTTTTCTCTAGGCCTTTGTTCTTCTTGAATTTCTAGAGAGAAGGGTGAGGGATTTTTTTAGAGAGAAGGAAGAGGAATGATTTTTAGAGAGAAGGGGGTTGTGTGAGGAATGACCAAGTCTTCAAGACTTGGTCAATAAATAGTGCTTCCACAAAAATCAGATGGGAGGGACACTTGTCACCCTCCCATGGCCTTTTAAAACAAATATCTTCTGATTTTTCCCCCAGATTTCGCAAAATCCCGCCTCGGCGTCGCGGCCCTGCAGCCGGCGCCTCGGCGTCGTGGCCCTGTAGTCGGCGCCTCGGCGTTGCGGCCCTGCAGCCGGCGCCTCGGCGTCGCGGCCCTGCAGCCGGCGCCGCTGAAACCACTGCAAACTTTCGATACATACGCGCGCCACTGCGTCCGGCGCGCGGTGCTGCAACTTCGAGAAATTTTCGGTATGTCCGCGCCATGCGTCGGCGCCGCGGCCCCTGACCGAAAATTCTTTTCTGCTCAACAGCGCACTGTACTTGTAACTTCCATAACTTTCTACTCCGATGTCCTATCGACGAATGGTTTGTTGCGTTGGGAACTAGACTCAACGAACTACATACTAGGCCTTTGAAACACCTAGGAACTTGTCACGACCCAACCCCGGGGCGCGGCGGTACCTACCAGAGTACTGTCGGTATATGTCGAGAGAATAGCGGGAACATACACAACACATTCGTAAAAAGTAACATCACCGGCGGTAGTAAGTGCCTTCCATAAAACATACTTAACAAAAGTATAATAGTACAACTGGTTCTTATAGCCCAAAACACATAGGTGGCCACAGACCTCTAAAGATAACAACTGTGGCGGGACAGGGCCCCGCCATACCCCTGGATGTACAAAATACCTATAGCATCAGGGAAATGTCCGTACCAATCAATAAGCTTCCGGAGGAATGGAGCTTCTGACACCGGAATAGTGATCCTAAGAACGAGGATCCTCAATCTGCTTACCCTTACCTGCGGCATGAACGCAGCCCAGGAAGGGGTCGATTACACAATATGTACCAAGTATGTAAAGTGGGAAAAATCGTAATATGATATCATAAGTCTAAAAGCAAGCTGGAGTCATGAAAGACAATAAAATACCTTTTACTGTGCCTTACTAACAATGAGAGTGACAAGTATATATATATATAATACTGCATAAAATAGGAGGCTCATGATCAAAACAGGGTACCTCGCCCGTAGTATCAATAAAACCATCCTACTCCTGGGACTATTTCACCGCGTGGGTCGGTGGACCGCATGAGTACTCCTCGCATCGGTTTGTACCGCCGGCATGGGACTATTTCACCCGCATAAGCCCATAAGGACTCGCATGAGGTATTCCTCGCATCATGGGTAGCAAATCCACGGAACAGGTGGTATAACGATCTTGGGGACTTTCCCCTCAGATATACTCTTACCCTGAAGCAGATGGTATAACGATCTTGGGGCTGTACCTCAGATATACTCTTACACTGGAGCAGATGGTATAACGATCTTGGGGCTTGCCCCTCAGATATACTTTTATACTGGTGCAGATGGTATAACGATCTTGGATCGCCCTCGGATATACTCTTGCTGAAGCAGATGGTATGACGATCTTGGGGCTGGCCCCTCAGACATACTCTTACACTGAAGGAGGTGGTATGACGATCTTGGGGCTTGCCCCTCAGACATACTCTTACCCTATCTCAAACTGTCATCATATCATAATAATAAATAAGTTAAGAAAACTTATAACTTCTTATTAGTCTTGTTCATATACCCTCTCATTTTAGTTTACTTAAGGCACTTAACCACATCTTTAATAAAAGAACACCGAGAGTTTAACCCAAGTACTACATATTTCAACTCTTTTGAAAATAACTCTTCTTGATACATAAAGAAACCTTTGGGCAATTGATACCTTAAAATCAATTTGCCTCTTCATATAATTATCTTACTTAGAGTAAATCCCTTCTCATTAACCTTTTATGAAGCTAATAAACCAACTTCCCATAAAGTTGTTATATTAACTCTATACTTTAGTAAAAATCATACTTTTCCCTTAACCAAGGGACTTATACATTCTTAAAACGAAGTAAGTCATTTTATACTCAAAACAAGTAAGAATACCAAATCTTGTACGTCTACCGTACTACATAGTTTCATCTATTCATGCTCAAGAGATAGGAAAGCTTCACATACCTCTTTGGTCAATCCACTTGCTAGGTCCAACTACCGCAAGTAATATTTCAACCTATAATAACCATGATATGTTTATTAACCTCTAATTTCAATGTAGAATAATCTAACTCAAAAGCCACTAAATTCTATGGAAAATTGGGCAGCATTTCCTTTGTTTCTACTCACTTTGCCACCTTTCTCAAGGCCGAAATTACCATCAAAACACCACATTTAAGGCTCAATCAATCCAACAATACAAAGGGGATTTCACACCCAAAATTCTGCCCCATAAGTTTACAACAATTCACTTAACAATTCTAAGGTAGTTTTTAGGCTACAACATGCTCATAATCTCTTCTTAACCCATTCTTCATATCCAAACCACATTTCTAGCATGCAATGACTCTAAGAGCATTATTTTACTACCACAAGATCTTGCTTCTAAGCATGCAACACTAGAACTAAGTTTAAAGGAAGAAATGTTACCTTAAAGTTTTAGCCAAAACTTATTCCAAATATTGCTAGCTTCCTTGCCAAGAACACTACCACAACAATGCCAACAAGCTAGCTACAAGCTTCCTTTTCTTGTTCTTAACTTCAGATTTTTCTTGGGTTTTTTTTTAGAGAGAAGGGGGAGCAATTTGAGAGAGAGAGAGAGAAGATGAAAGATAGACAATGATCAAGTCTTGGTCAATATATTGCATGCAACGAAAATCGGATGGGGACACTTGTCACCCTCCGTGGTCTCTTTAAAACAAAAATCGATTTTCTAAGTTTTTCCGCCCAAATTTCCGCCTCGGCGCGCAACCCGCGCCGCGGCCAGGCGCTAACCTCCGCGAGCTCTGAACTTTCGGCGCCGCGGCCCTGATGTCCTGGCGCCGCGGCGCTGCATATGGCTCCGCTACCGTCGCTTTGCTGCAACGCATTTCGCCCATTGCGCTGAACTTGTAACTCTCATAACTTTCTACTCCGACGCCCTATCGACGAACGGTTGGTTGCGTTGGAATCTAGACTCAACGAACTACGTCCTAGGCCTTTAAAATACTTAGGAACTCTCAATGAATCGGGTCATAACCCGCCTCAAAGTTGACTACAACCCGCCCGGAATAATCCGTCAACCTATCCTTTGAAAATTTTAAGTCCTACATGCTTTCGTACACTCTCATACGTAGGGTCAGAACTACGGGGTATAACATTCTCCCCCCCTTAGAAACATTCGCCCCGAATGTTCCTTCTAGGCGTACTCAAATCACAACATCAACATAGACCCTCTTAACCATTCTTTTGCAAATAAAGAAGCTCAGCGAGCCTGACATCTTGAGCGTAAATGCTAAATCAAAGCTAACAAGCAGGAAAGTGGGTTACCTGGAGGTATAGGAAATAGGTGAGGGTACTTCTTCATCATGTCATCCTCTGCTTCCCACATCATTTCCTCCCTATTCTCGTTCCGCCATAGGACCTTGACGGAAGCCACGTCTTTCGTCCGAAGTCGTCTAACCTGACGATCGAGTATCGCTATGGGACTCTCCTCATACGATAACTCCTCTGTCACTTGGACATCCTGAACCGGGTGCACTCTAGATGGATCTCGATACATTTCCGCAACATAGACACATGAAAAACTGGATGCACCGCCTCCAAATCGGACGGAAGATCTAACTCATAGGCAACGCGCCTACCTACGGACAATCGATCGGCCCGATGTACCTTGGGCTAAGCTTCCCTTTCTTCCCAAATCTCATCACGCCGCCATGGCGATACGCTAGGAAAACCCAATCATCTATCTCAAATTCCAAGTGTCGGCCCGATGATCTGCATCGACTTTTGCCGACTCGAGCCGCCAACAACCGCTCTGGATAAGCTTCACCTTATCCATCGCTGTGAACTAAGTGCGGCCCGACTAATCGAACTTCTCCCACCTCGAACCAGCTATCGGTGACTGCACTTCCTCGTATAAGGCCTCGTAAGGCGCCATCGAATCTTGGAATGGTAGCTATTGTTATAAGCAAACTCCACGAGAGGTAAATGATCCTCCAGCTACCACGAAATCAATAACACAAGCCCATGACATATCCTCAAGTGTATGCGGATAGTGCGCTCGGCTGTCCGTCGGTCACGAGGATGAAGCGCCGTCGAGACTCACTGTGTCCCTAATCCCTACGAAAGACCTCCGAAATTAGCGAGAAGCGGGCTCCTCTATCGATATAATCGACAGGGACTCGTGCGGTCTCACAATCTCTCTAATATATAATCGGGCATAGTCCTCATTTGAACGTCGTTACGTAGGAAGAAAATGGTGATTTAAATCGACTGTCGACAATCACCCAAATGGAATCATGCTTCCTACGAGTGGTAGGTAGCCACGTAATAAAATCCATATTTATCACCTCCCACTTCCAGTCGGAATATCAATGGCTGCAACGACCAAGGCTACGGTGCTCAATCTTAACTGGCGACAATTCGGGCGCGTGCCACGAACTCATGGCGTCCTCTTTAGGCCATCCCACCATACACGCATCGAGGTCATGGTACATCTTAGTTGACCGGATGAATAGAATAACGAGCACCGTGTGCCTCGCCGAGAATCTGTGGCGAAGTCTGTCCGCATCGGGAACACTGGCCGGCCCTCAAATCTTAGCACCCGTGGTGCTACCTCAAACAAACTCTTCTCGCCACGAGCGGCATCTGCATGCGTACCAAAATCGGATCCTCATATTGTCGCCTCTTTACCTCCTCGACGATAGAAGACTCGGCAACCTCTCGAACTCGAATTCCCTTACTATCAGAATCGACCAAACGAACCCCAAGGCTCGCTAGCTGATGTAACTCTCGGACCATATCCCTATTCTCTGGCTGAACATCAGACAGACTACCCATCGACCTGCGACTAAGGGCATCTGCAACCACATAGACCTTCCCTGGGTGGTATAGAATATCAACATCGTAATCCTTAAGTAGCTCCACCACCGTCTGCGCGAGTTCGGCTCCTCTGGTGAAGATGTCTTGGAGACTCTTGTGGTGCGTGTAAATGTCACATGAACTCCATATAAATAATGTCTCGGATCTTTAAGTCATGAATCACTGCTGCCAACTCCAAGTCATGCGTGGGATAGTTCTTCTCATGCTTCCTAAGCTGTCGAGATGCATAAGCTATAACTGTGTCGTCTTTGCATCAACGCATTAAGCTCGACACACTGGCGCGTCCTGATAAACCACGTATCCATCTAAGCCCTGCGGAAGAGTAAGAAGCTGGGCGGTCGTCAACTTCTCCTTTAGTGGCGAAAACTTTCCTCACAAGTATCCGTCCACGGAACATTTTGCATACGAGTCGGCTTAGTCAAAGTCTTTGAAATAGAAGCAAACTTCTCTACAAACGCCGATAATAACTGCGAGGCCCAAAGCTACGCACCTCGTCGGTGTGGTGGAGTGCAGGCCAAGTCTTGGCGCTTCAATCTTTCTTTGTATCAACAGAATACCATCGGCCCCGATAACATGCCCTAAGAAAGCCAGCGCCCGGCCGAACTTCGCGCCGAGAACTTGGCATACAATTGCGGTCTCGGAGGACTCCGATACCGTCGCCAAATGATCTGTATGCTCCGCTCGTGCGCGAATACACCAAGATATCATCAATGAAAACTATAACGAACATATCCAAGAATGGCACGAACACCCTATTCATCAAATCCATGAATCTGCTTTGGGCGTTGGTCAACGAAAGACATCACCACTGAACTCATAGTGCCCATCTGGGTCACGAATGCGATCTTTGGGATATCTATCTCTCTAACTCGCACTGATGATAACGGACCGCAGTCTATCTTGGAAAAACACTTTGCACCACCGCTGTTGGTCAAAAAATCGTCAATCACGGGGAGGATATCTGTTCTTGATAGTTACCTTGTTCATGCTTGTAATCAATACACATCTGCGGCGTCCGTCTTCTTCTTTACAAACAACATTTGGTGCTCCCGAGGAGAAACACTTGGCCTAATAAAGCCTTTCTCCAAAGAAATCTTTGTTTGTTCCTTCAACTCCATTTCGGCGGGTGCCATCTGTATGGCGGAATAGATATCGGTCGAGTATCGGCGCCATGTCAATGCAAAACTCGATCTCCTCTCGGGAGGATGCGGAAGCTCATCCGGGAATACGTGCGGAAACTCTCTAACGGCCGGGGCGGGTGAAGGTGCGGTACCTCGACCTCGATGTCGAATACCGAACCATATGATAGATGTACCCTTTCCGCACCATCTTCCAGCCTTGAGGTAAGAAATAAACTTACCCGCCGGCGATGCGGTATTCCTTCCACTCGATAGCGGCTCGTAGAACCGAACGAACTAATCTCTCCTACGGTCCACGTTGGCATAGCAAGATGCTAGCCAATCCATACCCATAATCACATCAAAGTCTGTCATATCCAACTCTATCAAGTCGGCTGAAGTCGCGGCTATCTATAGTCACAGGACAAGCCTTATACACTCGCTCAGCTACCACTGAGTCACCTACTGGCGTAGCCACCTCAAAAGGTCTTATGGTCTCGGGCTCTATCCCTACTCTACTGGCAATATGAGGAGATATGTAGGACAAGGTAGAACACGGATCTATCAAAGCATATACATCCAAAGAGAAACCAATAATGTACTGTGGCGACATCTAGCGATGCCTCACGGTCTGTCATTGGACATAGCATAGATGCGGTTCTGAGGACCGCTAGAACTGGAACCCCTACCACGACCTCTGCCGCGGCCTGCTGGCCCATAAGTACCCTACCCTCCGGGGCTTCTAACCATCGAAGATGAAGATCCGACAACGGACCGTCGGTGAACTGTAATGCTCCGCCGCCTGGGGCGGACAATCCTTCTTGGATGGCCTGCATCACAAGAGTAACATGATCTCGAACCCATACGGCACTCGCCGGATGAGACATACCGCATCGAACACCGAGAGGTAGGTGGTCTCGATTAGTCTTTGGTCTCTGCCTCGCGAAAACGGCGTCTGGGCCACGACGCTGCTCGCGAATAACCTGCGATCGGACCTCCTGCGGAAAAGCGTGAAGGAGCACTCTGTGTTGGTGGAAGGTGGACCTAGTCTGCTGCGAGTTGCCCGCCTCAGCGCCACGAACCCGATGTCACGGCCTCTTGGTGGCCCAAATCTAGGCGATCTGCCTCTCTGTCCTCGATCCACGTGCGTATGCTGCATCACGGCAATATCCATCCACGGTGAAGAGCCACTCCTAAGCAGCGATGTCATGTGACGGTCTAGCCCCATCACGTATCTATGAACCACATGCGCCATATTTACAATGGTGTGTGCATATCGGCCAGAGTCAAACTCAGTGTACTCACGATAGTCCTCGTCCTGTCTCAAGGTCAAGAACCTATCTACACGGGCTCTCCTCACCTCAGGAGGCAATAAGTGGTCTAGGAATGCCTCCGTGAACTCCTCCCAATCAGCTGGAAGAGCATCCTCACCTCTCGACAATACCCATGACTCAAACCAGTTCAACGCAATATCGCGTAACCGGTAAGAAGCTAGTATAACAGACTCAGTCTCGATGCCCTAAGAACTGCATGGTCCGTATGGCGAATCGGACAAACTCCTGCGGATCCTCATCGAATCTCGAACCATAGAACTTCGGGTGGGTGACAACCGAAATCCGAATCAAATGGCTATCGGCTCTAAGGTTGGCGCTTTGCTCTGTCGGCGCCACGCTATCTTTGGTCGATGGCAGAATCTGTTCCGTAATCTCGTACTCGGGCCACGATGTGGGGTGGAGGCTCTGGTACGCGGTCTCGATGGCGCGTCCGCTGCCTCGAACTCTGAAATTTGGCGGCGGCGTGGAACTTGCCGCTCTAAACATCATCTCTGGTAAGGGCGGGCACGTGCCTCGTGACTCTCCGCGTCCACTAGCGGCACCCTCGGTGCCTTGCCGCCCGGGCGCGGTTGCCTTGCGTGGAGGCATAATCGGTACATAAAGAAAAACATCGGGGAGGTTCAACCTATAACTCGGCTCTCTATTGCACGATCTTAGAGTGAAAGAATGGAAACCAATCCTAAATATCCTGCGACCTCACGATTATAGATGTGGTGCCGCGACACACGATAATCAAGACTACCACTAGACGATGCGTGGACACTTTCAGAGGACTAAGCGCTCACGATACCACTTTTGTCACGACCCAACCGGGGCGCGATCGTACCTGCCGGTACCGCATCGGTATATGTCGAGAGAATAGCGTGGAACATACACATCATACGCATAAAAGTAACATCACCGGCGGTAGGTAAGGCTGCCTTCCATAAAACATACTTAACAAAAGTATAATAGTACAACTGGTTCTTATAGCCCAAAACACATAGGTGGCCACAGACCTCTAAAGATAACAACTGTGGCGGGACAGGGCCCCGCCATACACCTGGATGTACAAAATACCTATAGCATCAGGGAAATGTCCGTACCAATCAATAAGCTTCCGGAGGAATGGAGCTTCTGACAGGAATAGTGATCCTAGAGCGAGGATCCTCAATCGCTTACCACCTGCGGCATGAACGCGGCCAGGAAGAAGTCGATTACACAATATGTACCAAGTATGTAAAGCTGGGAAAAATACTGTAATATGATATCATAAGTCTAAAAGCAAGCTGAAGTCATGAAAGATAATAAAATACCTTTTACTGTGCCTTACTAACAATGAGAGTGACAAGTATATATATATATAATACTGCATAAAATAGGAGGCTCATGATCAAAACAGGGTACCTGCGTAGTATCAATAAAACCATCCTACTCTTGGGACTATTTCACCGCGTGGGTCAGGTGGACCGTGAGGTACTCTCGCATCGGTTTGTGCCACGGCATGGGACTATTTCACCGCGTAAGCCCATGGGACTCGCGTGAGGTATTCCTCGCGTCATGGGTAGCAAATCCACGGAGCAGGTGGTATAACGATCTTGGGGACTTTCCGCCGGATATACTCTTACCACGAAGCGGATGGTATAACGATCTTGGTCATGACCTCGGATATACTCTTACTGCTGGAGCGGATGGTATAACGATCTTGGGGCTTGCCCGCCGGATATACTCTTATCTTGGTGCGGATGGTATAACGATCTTGGATCGCCCCTCGGATATACTCTTGCGAAGCGGATGGTATGGCGATCTTGGGGTGGCCCGCCGGATATACTCTTTGCGAAGGAGGTGGTATGGCGATCTTGGGGCTTGCCCGCCGGGACATACTCTTACCCTATCTCAAACTGTCATCATATCATAATAATAAATAAGTTAAGAAAACTTATAACTTCTTATTAGTCTTGTTCATATACCCTCTCATTTTAGTTTACTTAAGGCACTTAACCACATCTTTAATAAAAGAACACCGGGAGTTTAACCCAAGTACTACATATTTCAACTCTTTTGAAAATAACTCTTCTTGATACATAAAGAAACCTTTGGGCAATTGATACCTTAAAATCAATTTGCCTCTTCATATAATTATCTTACTTAGAGTAAATCCCTTCTCATTAACCTTTTATGAAGCTAATAAACCAACTTCCCATAAAGTTGTTATATTAACTCTATACTTTAGTAAAAATCATACTTTTCCCTTAACCAAGGGACTTATACATTCTTAAAACGAAGTAAGTCATTTTATACTCAAAACAAGTAAGAATACCAAATCTTGTACGTCTACCGTACTACATAGTTTCATCTATTCATGCTCAAGAGATAGGAAAGCTTCACATACCTCTTTGGTCAATCCACTTGCTAGGTCCAACTACCGCAAGTAATATTTCAACCTATAATAACCATGATATGTTTATTAACCTCTAATTTCAATGTAGAATAATCTAACTCAAAAGCCACTAAATTCTATGAAAAATTGGGCAGCATTTCCTTTGTTTCTACTCACTTTGCCACCTTTCTCAAGGCCGAAATTACCATCAAAACACCACATTTAAGGCTCAATCAATCCAACAATACAAAGGGGATTTCACACCCAAAATTCTGCCCCATAAGTTTACAACAATTCACTTAACAATTCTAAGGTAGTTTTTAGGCTACAACATGCTCATAATCTCTTCTTAACCCATTCTTCATATCCAAACCACATTTCTAGCATGCAATGACTCTAAGAGAATTATTTTACTACCACAAGATCTTGCTTCTAAGCATGCAACACTAGAACTAAGTTTAAAGGAAGAAATGTTACCTTAAAGTTTTAGCCAAAACTTATTCCAAATATTGCTAGCTTCCTTGCCAAGAACACTACCACAACAATGCCAACAAGCTAGCTACAAGCTTCCTTTTCTTGTTCTTAACTTCAGATTTTTCTTGGGTTTTTTTTTAGAGAGAAGGGGGAGCAATTTGAGAGAGAGAGAGAGAAGATGAAAGATAGACAATGATCAAGTCTTGGTCAATATATTGCATGCAACAGAAAATCAGATGGGGGGGACACTTGTCACCCTCCCATGGTCTCTTTTAAAACAAAAATCAGATTTTCTAAGTTTTTCCGCCCAAATTTCCCGCCTCGGCGCTTGTGCTGAAACCTCATGAGCTCTGAACTTTCGCGCGGCCACGGTGTCCTGGCGCGGCGCTGCAACTTCTGCGACCTCTCAGTTCTTTAGGCGCCGCGGCCCTGCATATGGCGCCGCGGCCCTGTCGCCTTTGCCTGCAACGCATTTCTGCCCGACTGCGCGCTGAAATTGTAACTCTCATAACTTTCTACTCCGACGCCCTATCGACGAACGGTTGGTTGCGTTGGAATCTAGACTCAACGAACTACGTCCTAGGACTTTAAAATACTTAGGAACTCTCAATGAATCGGGTCATAACCCGCCTCAAAGTTGACTACAACCCGCCCGGAATAATCCGTCAACCTATCCTTTGAAAATTTTAAGTCCTACATGCTTTCGTACGCTCTCATACGTAGGGTCAGAACTATGGGGTATAACAGAACTCCTAATGCAACTGGACATAAACCGCCTCAAAGTTGACTAAAACCCGTCCGAAACATTCTGTCAACCTATCTTTCTAAAATTTAAGTCTTAATTCCTTTCGTACGTTCTCATAGCATGACCTGAATTACGGGGTGTAACATTTACGATCTGGAAATTCTAGCCCACTCCAGTCGTCTGTAGGCTTCGTATGACCGAGTGTCCAATATCGTCCTGTCATGAGACAGATCTAGCCCACTCCAGTCGCCCGTAGGCTTTGTATGACTGAGTGACCACTACTATCATGTCAAAGGACCGATCTTCTATCGGAAACGGTGATATGTTTGTCTCTAGTCCTTATCCTTAGTCCTCTTCCCTTGCTTAGGATTGTCCATAAATCCAGTTTATTACAATCTAAGTCCATTCTTTTTAGGCCATTGTTTATAACAGTCTAATTATAATCGAGAAGGTAAGTGAGATTTAAGATTCTGATTGTGAAGTGTAGAGAATATAAAACACTTTATATTTCTAGCCTTGTTTTATTCACTTTTATTCAGAAATTATCTTTTAATCTCAATTTTGACAAGAAATAAAAAATTAACTCATACCTTTTGGATTCTTTGTCTGGGACAGATGTAGACCTTCTGCTGCAAGATATAACATCATCTTCAGCCTTCTCCTCTTGTTCCAGTTGATATCCTCGACCTCTCGTGGACGCTTGTTTCCACCACTCTCGGGAGCGGTGACAATAATTCTTCTTTGATCCTTAGCCTTACTAGAATGACTATCAGCAGTATCTTCAAGTTCAGGATCAGCAACAGAGATCTCCCCTTTGACGGAAACAATTCTGTAACTGTCGTCAAAGAGAGATCCAAAACTTGAACCAGATTTGTTGACAGAGACAATATTTGAACTGTTTATAGAACTGGCATACATCTTTCTAGCACTAGTACGATAATGTCTTAATATTGTGAGTTACACAATGGATGTACGGGAATAGTTTACAACTATTACTAGTACTTTGAAAGGATAAACAACAATGAATTACAAAGGTTACAATCTTGTAGTCAACAAGAGTTGTGGCTACAGTAAACTTGTGAGTTTTTTATCCTCGTTCTTGAATGGTTCTTGAGTCTTCGTCTTGGATCTTCGTTCCCATTGCAACAAGTCCCTTGATCTTGATAACCTGAAACTAAGAGACATCAAATCCCTACTTGTTACAACTGTGCTGAGTCGAGTGTTAGCACTCTGTCCTTAAGACATTATTGCCCCGTATATAGCCTTTCACGTTTATGGGAAACTGTCTCCCAAGATAAAACAACATCAAACAAATGAGCAAAGGAAACTCAAGTGTTTCTCAAGAAGAACATTTGAGTGTGTGAATATATGCTACAGAGGAAGAAGTTCAGAAAAATCTGAACTATACAAGTATGAAGTGTCTTCTACAATTGAGCCAAGGGCCTCAATTTATAGTGTGTGTACGATGACCTCTCATCTAGCCAACTAATGGCAATCAATGGCCATGTAATGACACTTATTGAGAGGTGTTATTCAGCCAAATAATGGCTGAATTCATGTGCCAATTTTTGGGGAATCAAATCCCCAAACCAGACCAAAAGTTAGAAACTTTCCAGCTCCCGTTGAAGCATTCTACCTCCGAAGCACCGCGGCACCTCAGCTCCAGTAACTTACTGCCTACCAAGCGCCGCAGCACTAGCTGGAGGCACCACGGCTCCGACGGTATTGCGCCGCGGCCCTTCACGGCTCCACGGTGATTTCTGACTCGTTTCATCGTACATTTATTCCTTCATTTACAAACGTGGAACACGTGTTATTTGGCCAATAAACGTCCATCATTCTATGTCTCAAACGTTTAACTTACTTATCAATATCTCTTTCACTAATGAAATTTACGATACTTGGCACTACGTGTGCACGTGTGTGAAAACGACGTTTCCGACGTGCGAGACCTCAGTTGTTCGAGTCATAAATAATGGGTTAAACCTATTTTCACATTTAGTAAATTTCCAATAGCATGTTATGGTACCAACATGCATTTGGATCTTCCTAGTTCCTCATTGATGCACAAATGAATTATGAATGTCTTTCATATTCTTTTTGTTTAACTTAGGAAATATGACATTATTATGGACAAGTTTTTTTTTGATAATGATTGTTTAAACTCTAATGAATTTATTGATACAATTTTGTTTTTTGTAACTTCTGGTTTTTCGATGGAAAGTCTAGATTCTTCGCCGCAAAACCAATATGAAAGAGGAGAAAAATGGGAGTTTTTGGAGGGGAGAAAATTAATTTTTATTTCTGATTTAGGTTTTTTAAAACTATGGGGATTAAGACTATTTTGTATTTTTTTAAAATTATGAAGCAAGGGTGTAAGTCTTTCAAGACTTTGGATATGAGGCATATTTTGTATTTTTTAAAATTTGGATGCTAGGGTTGACAACGTTTAAACTTCTTTTTTATTTATTTAATAAAAGGTAGGTATTTCACCAATTGAAGACTCTATATTTAGTCAAGAGATCCGAGTTTGTCTCACTGGTCATGTGATGATTCATCTAATGTCCAAGTGCAAATTCTTGGAAAACATCATGAAATCTTCAGAAATTCCTAAATTGATAATTTGGAAATTATGAAATCCATCAAGACAATATTTTGAAATTATAATTGCATCATGTTCTCTCCCCAGATTCTTTTTTTGCCATTGTATCGGCTGATCGAATCGGAAGACAAATTGATTCCTTAACTCAAGCAATTCGGGCTGGAAATAGAACTATAATTTACAGCAATGGGTTCCCCAACTACTCCAGAAAGCTTTAAGACGGTGGTATTAGTAAACTAGGAGGTAAGAAAATATGAATACAACTGAGTACAATAAAAATAAATGGATAAAGTAAGGATAAACGATAAAGATAGATAAAATTTCATTTGTTTTATTGATTGTGTGTGTTCTAATATGTACAAAGAATGAGTATTTATAATCCAAAAAAGAAGAAGAAACTGTACAAAATGTGCCCCCCATGTCAGCCATAATTAACCCACTAAGTCCAATGGACGACCATGGGGGAGGTGGTGTCGATTTTCTCGCCCTCTACTCCTCTTTCTCGGATAATGACCCTTGATTATTTCAGCTGTTGTTGGTCGTTACCACTTTTAAGTGTCTAGAAATCCTTTTGACTTAGTCGTTGAGGCGTCTGTATCTGAGTGGATCCCAGTCATACCTCTAACTAACGACCTCGACTAATATGTCTTTGTAGCCGATGAAGTTCTTGTAGTCTAGGGCTAGGAGTACATTCGACTCCAGAATGGTTCAACTGTCATTGAATTTTGGCTAAATACTTAAATTATTTTTGAGTGTTGACAATTGCCCCCTATTAACTTGAGTGTGGTTGTTGAGTTAATGTATTCAAGAATAACCGTCATTTTAGTCTGACAGCCGCACATGTCACTTTAATCGTCTTGTCTCTAGTGCATGCAATGAAGATTGCTTTTTTGGAGGGTGTTTCCACTTTAACAGAGGCGTCTTTATTGCCACGAATTGGCTCTGATGATTTTTAGCCATGCTTTTGAAAATAATGAATTAATATCGGTCGCGCCTCTGTAGGTTATTTAAGGAAAGGTATCCCCCTCTTCCCATGAGTTTATCACCTAACTTTTGTCCCTTTTCTTAGTCGGAAACCATGGTTTCATCCTTTTTATCTCGAAGACCAGGAACAATTATTCTAGCCGATAGTGACTTAACCCCTACCTTGGTTTTTATTGATGAACCACTGGTCCTCACTCTATATGATGGACCGGAACAAGGTGATTTTCTCTTGTTTCAATACCTCAGCCCGATAAACCATGACTTTATTTTTACTTGTGACTGGTTTACTAGTAGCCGTTGTCCGGCTAACCTTCGTACATGGCCGACTCTGGTCGCTCACTATTCGTGTCGGCTAGCCCGAGTGAAGTTTGTCGCAGAGGCCAACTGGAGGCGCATGGGTTCTTTTGATGTTGTCATACAATCAGATTTTGATTTCCATTATAACGCCAGACTCAAATATGTGCGGTGTCTCTGTTTTTGTGCTTGGTTTGCTTGGATGTGGAAATTCATATCCTACCCTTTAACTTCAACATTGTTCTCGGCATCCCTGAGAAAATTGGAAACAAACCTCGCAGGTTTGATGGGCTGTAATTTTTAACCACTTGGGATGGCGTTTCTTCTCCTGAGCCGTGTGACCAACCTTACGATGCATGCGCGTGACATAAATGACTTTCCCTATATTTTGTGACCAGGTAGCTGGTCTGTGGCTGTCATTTAGCCATACATCTCCCATCAGATGGAATTAGCTTATTTTGTATGACCAGGCAGCCGGTCTGTGGCTGTCGTTTATTCATGCATGTCCTAAATCGAAAGGTAGTACTTTTTTAAATACATGTCGTTTACATTTATGTCCATTTCCTCGTCATGCATGTTTATTAGTCGATACGCGTTGCCGGTGATCCGTTGGCTTATTATGAAAGGTCCTTCCCAGTTTGGTGATCATTTGCTCAA
Organism: Przewalskia tangutica; assembly: GCA_029844215.1. Classification (NCBI taxonomy): domain Eukaryota; kingdom Viridiplantae; phylum Streptophyta; class Magnoliopsida; order Solanales; family Solanaceae; genus Przewalskia; species Przewalskia tangutica. The sequence continues at coordinate 98,063,677 of CM056729.1, forward strand.
TTTACGATATTTCATTCCAATTAGCAAAACGATTTTCCAAACTAAGTCTCACTCGGTAAATCTTTTAGACTTAACATGTTTGTTGTATGCCTTAGCCATTTTTCATGTATCAACTTCAATTTTATCTAGGTCCATCAATCAATCTTCATCTAACTGGTCCAATTCCATTAGCATGGCCTGTTAATACTCTTCTAAATTTAGAGAGTTTTGTTTGGCCACCCGTAAGGATTTGACATTAATTTCTAATGGCAACACTGCATCTTCGTCGTAGGTTAGCTGATAAGGTGTCGCCCCGGTAGCTATAGATTTAGAATTCCTCATCGCCCAAATGGCTTCATCCAGTGAACAACATTCCTTGATCATTTGTAATCGTCTCAGGGATACCATAATTATATATGATATGGTGTTGAATAAACTAAATGACATCTTTCTAATGAACCCTCTTCATCGGTTGAGCCTCCACCCATTTAGTGAAATAATTGGTAGCCACGATAATAAAATTATGGCCTTTAGCCGATTGCGAGTGAATCTTGTCGATGAGGTCCATATCCTATCCTCTAAAGGGACAAGGTTTTATGACTGGGTGCAGCACCTCGGCTGGTACCCATTGTATTGGTCTATGTTTCTGACATTCTCCATATCCTTTTGCATATTAGAAACAGTCAGTTGTGATAGTAAGCCAATAATAGTCGTGGCGATAAATCAACCACTTCCTCGCTGGCCCCGCTCTGTGTGATCCATATATCCCTTCAAGGACCTCTCTCGTGACCTTCAAGACCTCTTCTTGGTCAATGCACTTGAGCAGTACTCCATTCACACTCCTTTTATAAAGGTCGTTAATGAGCACGTGTTTCAAGGCTCTTCTTTTAGCCTTGGATCCTTGCAGCTTGAGGATCTTTTAAATAGTAAATCAGCAACTGCCTCCATGAGTCGCTTCGATCAACGGCTAAAACTTCAGCTGGCAGTTCGTCATACTCTAAAGTGAGTATAGATTTCCTAAAGCCAGAAGTTTTTTATGCTAAGTCATTAGTCTCAATATTCATGCCTCGGGGAATATGATTTAATGTGATTGATGCGAACTTTCTAAATAACCTGCTAGTTGTTTCATAACGGGCCAACAAATTCGGGTTCTTGCAATCTATTCCCCGGCCAGCTGCTTGTTCACCAGCTGGGAGTCTCTTCGGATCCCGATGCACCTTGCCTTCATAAAAACTAGGAGTTTGAGTCCCATGATGAGGGCATCATATTCGTCTTGGTTGTTTGTCAATTCAGGATCTAACCTGTTACACTCCGAAATTCCAGGACATGTATACGAGAATAGACGTGAGAGCACAAGACTTATAAATTTGAACGAAGGAAAGATTTGTTATTCTTAAGAAAAAGTTTTCCGAACCTCGGGAAGGAAAATGTTCGTTAATGAGAATTGGGTTCCCGAATTTGTTATTTAAGACTTTTAGAATTTATCGGAATTATGGAATTTTATTTTCATAGTTGGATACGTGGGGCCCACCCGAGAAATTTACGCTTTTGTGGGGCCCACGAGGTTTCTGATATTTTGACCAATTATGTAAATTTCGGGAAACGAAATATTTTAGACCAATGGGAGGGCGACACGTGTCACCCTCCACATGGGCTTGTTGGATGAAGAAAATAATGGACCAAGTCAAATAGTCAAGTGAGCTTGATATTATTGACCACATCTTAGCCATCCATATGTTTTAATCCTAGCCATTGGTTTCCTTATATAATACTACTACTAGTGCAAGACTAGATCATTCAACACTTATAAAATTTGAGAAAACTTGTTGTGCTCCATTAGAGGCTCTCGGCAATGGCTCCTTGAAGGAGAGAAAATTTTGCAATCTTGCTCCATAATTCACAATACTTCAACCCAAGGTTCCTAGGGGTATTGTAAGGATATCTCAATATAAAGATCCCGGAAAAGCTACGTTTTTACGTTAGTCGCAAGATGAAAACCTAAGGTGTTCTTCAACTTTGAAGTTGGAACTTGAAGAAGAGTTCTTCATGAGCTTCTAAGGAGTGCTTGGAGCGGATTGGAACGTAAGAAGAGGAGCTAAAAGTTGCTAGGATCGACTTTGACGCTTGGATATTATTAGGGCTTATTGAGGTAAAATCTTCATCTTCTTAATGTGATTAAAGATTACATGTTATAGTAGTTGATAAGTGAGCATGTGGTATATAGATTGAAGTTTGAAAAGATTTGGATCATGTCGACATGTTGAAAACCGAAAATGGGCAAGTTAGCCATTAATGTTGTAATCAATTTAGTCGATAGTTACAATCGTCGCATGTTAAGGAAGAAATGATTTATAGTTGTTGTAATTATTATTATGTATATAACATGTTGGAATAACAACTTGGATTAAAAAAGTTGAACGGAAATTGACATTGTTGTTGATATTGATAGTTGCCGAGAATGTGCCTTAAGGATATGGACAATTTTATATTGATTGTGGGACAAAATTTTACACGTCCGGCTAGGCGTGTAATCCCCTTGGAATTTCTGAATTGTTGAGCCTTAAATGTGGCATTTGGTTATTGATTTTCGGGCCTTGAAAAGGGTGAAAAAGTACGTAGAAACAAAGGAAGTGCTGCCCGATTTTCCGTAGAATAAGAGTCCTTATACTTAGAAATATTCTACGTTGAAAGCTAGAAGTTGATAGACGTATTGTGGTTATTATAGGTTGACATTCTACGTGCGGCATATTCAAGTTAGCAAGTGGATTAAGCCGAAGAGGTATGTGGAACTTTTCTTATCTCTTGAGCATGAGTAGTTATAAATGTATAGTACGGTAGACGTACGAGATTTAAATGAATTCAGTTCATTTGATATACTTGACTTGTTTTAATAATGTCTAAGTTGGTTGAGTTAGAGAATTAACTCACTTGTTTTTAAAGAAAGGTTAAAGATGTCTTAGTTTCTAAAGCATAAAGTTAGTATAACGACTTTATGGAAAGTTGGTTATAACAACTTTATGGAAGGTTAAAAGAATGGTTTATTCTAATAAGGTAAACAAAGATTTCTTGACTTGAAAAAGTATAGAATACTTGATTTGGAAAGTATTGATTCTTGAACTATTCTAAAGATAAGAGACTTGATTTCTAAGGTTAAGAAACTTGATTTCTAAAGTTAAGAAACTTGATATTCTAAAGTTAAGAAACTGGATTTCTAAAGTTAAGAGACTTGAAGTATTTTGAAAGTTATGTAATTTATTTGAAAGTATATGATACTTGGTTTTGAAAGTATAAGTCTCTTGGTTATAAAAAAAGAATGAATTTGTCTAAGACATAAAGGGTTATAACGGCTTTATGGGAAGTTAGTTATAACGACTTTATGAAAGGTTAAGAGAGTGGTCTATTTGATTGATAGGCATGAGTTGCCTAGGTTATGAAATTAAAAGTTACTTGGTTTCAAAGCCTTGAAATGAATTTCTAAAGGTGTAGTAACTTAATTTGAAAAATAGACATGCCTTGATACTACGGGTGTTAGTATCTTGGGGTTTTATATGAAAAGGAGTCTTTTGAAAAGAATGGAAATATGTAGTACTTTGGGTTAAATTCCCAGATTTTTTATGTAATACGAAAGTGCCTTGAGTTTATAAAATGAAATTCATTTTTGTATGATAATGAAAGTCTAAAGATTTTATGAACTTGTCTATGCCTGCTTGTGATAGCCTTTGAGTGCAAGTATTATATTTTTACGCTTAGTGACTCTCGGTTGGAGGGTATGTCTTGTTGTAAATTTATTTGGACGTACCGACAGTGATGGAGGATTCCACGGGTATGCTTCCCTTGTGATTGATTCATGGACATGCTTATACGATGAGGGATTCCGGGGCATGCTACCATGATGCGGGTTAAATTCCCGGATGCTATTATTACTCCATGGCCATGCTTATACGATGAAGGATTCCGGGGCATGCGACCATGTTATATACTATTAATCCATGGACTAGCTCCCCATGAAGACATGTACCCGAGATGAGGGATTCCACGGGCATGTTATATACGATTATTACCCCATGGATTAGCTCTCCATGAAGTCATGTACCCGAGATGAGGGATTCCACGGGTATGAGATATATTTATATTGCATATATGCACGCCGACAGTGATGTGGGATGCCACAGGCACATTACATGGATATATTTTACACTTACGCCTGTCGGCAGTGATAGAGGATTCCACGGGCACGCTGTGATGTTTGCGGGCTTGAGACCCTTACTGGACTGTGTGATGGTTTTGAGGGCTTGTGTCCCTATCCATGGTGTGACTATTGGTCATGTGTTGAAATAGTCTTTTAAAAGGTAAAACTGGCTTTCATTACTTTCATTTCGGCAAGGCACGGTTGTACTGTTAATTTGATTATCATACTTGTCTCCTGCTTTTTATATCTAAACTTTATGATTTAAATTACAGTACTTTCAGTTTTACATACTTGGTACATATTTTGTACTGACCTCCTTCGGGGGGCTGCGTTCATGCAACAAGTGGAGGTACATAGCTTGCTGATCCTCATTCTTAGGATCACTGTTCAGTTCTTGGAAAGCTCCCTTTCTCCGGAGTCTTTGTCGTTTGGTACAATTCCCTGAAGTTGTAGATTTATGTACATTCAGGGGTATGGCGGGGCCCTGTCCCGTCACAGTTGTTATGACAAATTTTTTTAGAGGTCTGTAGTCATATCTTGTGGATTGAGTTGTAAAGAAAAAAGAGGTAACTGCTTTTTGGGTTATGTGTATACTTTTGGAAGGTGGCCTTATCGGCTAACCTGTTATTTATTTCTTTTTGAGTTGTATGTATGTTCCGCTACTATTCTCTGATGTATACCTGTAAGGGGTGCCCAGATAGGGCAACAATCGCGGGCCCAGGGTCGGGTCGTGACATAACCGATAGGAGAACCTCCTTGTTTTATCTCTCGGATTGCTTATCGTGACTCCAACTCCAACCCCATTCTAGGTTATAGATCTATCAAAGGTTAATACCCATGGCACGACGTACATACATACAGAAGGAGGAGCGCATATATCCTCTACGTCCATACTAGGGTGTTCATCTAAAACACCGGCTACTGCTTGTCCTTTGATGGCCCTGAGTGGCTTATACTCTAGAGAGAACGAAGTGAACTTGATGACCCATTTCATTAATCATCCTTGCAAGACATGTCTATTTAATAAGTACCGGACGAAATCAATTTTGCACAGAACATATACAATGTGAGACATCTGGTAGTATTCGAGTTTTGTGCAACCATATAACAAAGACAGGAAAAGAATCTCCAAATGAGTACATCTGGTTTCTGCATCATTGAGCAGTCAACTAAGATAATAAATCGCTCTTTCAATTCCATCATCGGCCTTCTGTACTAGCAATCAGCCGATAGATAATTCTGCAGCCGAAACATACAATTTTAACGACTTTCCTGGCACAGGAGGCACCAGTACGGGGGAAGTAGCTAAGGCCTTTTTAATTTGATCAAATGCCTCTTGCTGTTCTGAACCCCACACTAGCTCTTCTGACTCTTTAAGTCTAAGTAAAGGCCAGAAGGCCTTCATCTTGCCAGCCGAGTTAGATATGAATCTCCTTAAGAAATTGATTTTTCCCAATAATCTTTGTAATTCCTTATTTATCCTGGGTGGTGCGGATCCCATTACTACCTTGGCTTTGTTATAATCTATATCGATGCCTTTCTTGTGTACCAAAAAACCAAGGAAGTGGTCAACCGATACTCTGAACATACATTTGTCTGGATTCATTTTGAGATTATGAATCCTTATTCTTTTTAATGCTTGTTCAAGATCGGCTAAATGATCCTTGAAGTCCTTAGACCTTACTACTACATCATCGATGTAAACCTCTACAGTCTTGCCGATCAGATCATGAAAGATGGTGTTTATTGCTCTCTGATAAGTGGAACCAGTATTCTTTAGACCAAATGGCATAACTACCCACTCGTAAATGCCTAACGCTCCTGGAAATCTGAAGGCGGTTTTGTGAATGTCGTCCTCGGATACTGATATTTGATTATAGCCAGAGTATCCATCCATGAAGGTCAACACACCATTAGCGACTGCTGAGTTGACTAGCATGTCGGCTATCAGCATAACATACTCATCTTTAGGAATGGCTAAGTTTAGGTTCCTGTAATCAATACATACCTGCACCTTGCCATTCTTCTTCTTGGCCGGTACGATGTTTGCCAACCATTCCACATATTTAGTCGTTCTGATAAATCCAACTTTCAGTAATCGCTCGATATCATCTTTGATTTGAGGCATCAACTGCTCCTTAATTGGCAGTCTATGCTCTACCAAAATATGTGTCAGCCCTGATATCTCATGATAGTCCCATGCGAAGCAGTTTTTATACTGCAGTAGAAGGGTCGTTATGCCTTGTTTGTCTTCTTCCTTCAGCAAGCCACTAATATGTGTTAACCAAAAAACTTCTTCGATTCTCAGGTTGATATCCTCCAAAGGATCCTGAGACTCAAAACTAGGCATAGCCCTTTTATGGGCGATTCAAATTCTATCGTCGTCTCGACTTCATCGGCTGCCAGAATTGGTTTGTCGTTGTGATTTCCCATCTGCGACGCCTCAACTATCCTTGCCTTAGAGTTTAAGGCAGTCAACCGATGCCACATGTCACATATGATTTGGGTTTCCTCAACTATTTAAATCCTCCAAGGTAAGTCATGGTTCGGCTAATTATTTTATTTCAAACCCTCGAGAGGTAAGATTACAGGATTCCCAAGACCCTTCTTCATACAACTTCATGACGGCTATGGGAGCCATGCAGGGTGAATAGAGGATGACCTCTACATTCTGAACCCCTGGTCAGAATGGGTTATCATCCGCTGGGACAATTTCAATCTTGTCTCCTTACCAAAAGATGAGCTTCTGAAGCATAGTGGAAGGAAGACATCGACTGGTGTGAATCCAGTCCCTGTCCAGCAGAATGGTGTAGGACGACTTACTATCTATTACAAATAAGGTAGACTTGACCGTCTTAAGGCCCACAGTGATTTCTTCTATTAGGATCCCTAATGTTTCAGAGGCCTCTCCCATGAAACTAGCCATTTTCATGTTAGTTTGGATGAGATCCTCCTTTGTTTTGTTGAGATCCTTCAAAGTAAGCAGCGACATCATATTCAACACAACCACATTGTCAACGAATACTCGACTAATTGCTTTATTATTGATGTAACCCTTCACATAGAGGGACTTGAGATATTTAACCATATCTTATATAGGCATACCAAATACGGTGCTTAAAGTGTCCCTAGCCGGGATATCGACCATTGTTGCCCATTCTGCGTCTTTCACACAAACATCACCTTTCAGGCTACCCAACGCGGTGCGGCTGTCCCAGAACTCACATGGGATTAGGCTGGTTATGTCAATGTCTGCCCACATCTCTTCAACTAGGTCTTGGATAAATAAACCAAGGATGGAATCTCCCACCTCGTTGAATTTGGTTGAAGAGAAGTCGATACCTTCTATCTCCTGGAGACACATGGAGATCGGCTGGTGATCCTCTAACTGAGTCCTCTACACTATCTGTGGGATTGTCGCGGTTATCTGTCCATCCAAGGACTTGTTCTCTTGCCGGTGTTCCTCCATTGAGTTGTAGAAAGGATGTTCATCCAGTGGTTGACCAACATTTCTCCTTTAGGTATAATTTCCCCTGAAGCAACTGAGCCGAATGCCCGCTCGATAACCTCACCTACAGCAGACTCAGGAATCTCCCTATTTTCGACTGCCTTAGTTTTAGAAATTATATGCAATGCTTGTTGCATCTTACGCAAGGCCTTGACACGTTGCATCTTTATTTTTTGGGTTTTGGATGCGACTCTCAGTAGTGTCTCTTTCTTTTTGGGAGTCTGATTGATGGACCACTTCCCTTCCTCAGTGTTGGCGGCTGGTTTAACCATTCTTCGTGGTCTTATTTGATCCTTATTTCTTGCTATGATACGTAAGGACGAGACACCCTTGTTTACGTTAAACTCGACCACCCTCTGTTTGGTTTTAAGGAATGGTTCTTTATCTATTCGAGGCATGCTCAGCTTCCAATAGGTTGGCATTCGTACTTCCGCCCAGGCCTATGCCTGGCGTCAGTAGGGACCCTTTTGAACCTTGCGGTTTTCTCTTGAAGTTCTCGCTCGAAGTCTCTCACATTTCTAAGGCGGTCATAAAAACTGATCTTAGCCGGCTGCCTTCTCGCAAATATCATGTAGGCTGCCTAACTAGTTGAAACAGAAGTCCTTGTGACCTTCTCCCTTTCGACAGGTTTCTTAGGGACCCATACCCTTTTCATCGGTTATTTCCCTTTAGTGTCCCTTGACTCATCGGGCTTAGCAAAAGATATCATAGATATTGGTACCGCAGGAAAGGGGTCGGTATCAATTGATATTTCAGTCATGCCCTTGTCGGCTAGCTTGAACCTCCCCTCCCTGATGCCGTTTTGGATCATATTCCTGAAGACTATGTAGTTAGAAGTAGACTGAGTGTATGAATTATGCCACTTGCAGTACTTCTTGTCTTTGAGTTCCTCAGCAGACGTGATCCTGTGGCCATCGAGCAGTCAAATTTTCTTATTTCTGAGTAGATGATCAAAGATCTGATCTACCTTTATGATATCAAACAAGTAACCAACCCTGTCATTGGCTAAACTTGTTTCCTTGTCTTTGACGGATTTCAAGGCTGGGCAAGAGTAGACCTTACCCCTAACAATCTCAGCACCATTGCGTCTGCTGTGTAATCAGCTGACTCTGAGCCGAACTCATCTGCTTCAATGATGGATACCAAGTGAGAGCCTCAATTCCGGTTGGCTCTTCTACGCTCCTTCTCCTGGACGTACTTCTCTATTTGTCTAGCCTTATCGGCTAACTGGATCAGGTCATAACAAGATTGTCCCACCAACTTATCCTTTAACTGAGAGTGCATGTTGTTGATTATCACGTGGGCATACTCAGATTCGAGGAAGTGTACGGTGCATTTCTCAACCTTCTTCCTGAATCTCTCAACAAAATCAGCAGCTGAATCAATAGCCTGCTGCTTAAGATTCGTTAGGTTAGTTACGGTAACCTGAGGCTGGGGCCAATAGAACCTATCATGGAAGCAACCCTCCATGTCAGCCCAGCTCTGCACGAAATCAGGAGCCAAAAAGGAGTACCATGTAAAGGATGTTCCCGTTAGAGAGAGAGGGAATAACTGCAGCTTATGATATTTATTCTGGCCAGCCTCACCACATTGGGCGGTGAATCTACCGATGTGTTCGATAGTGTATTTGTCGTTGTCGCCATAGAAGATGGCAAATTATGGTGTTTTGAAGCCTCTCGGCAAAGGTGCTATCCGATCTACCCAATCGGGGTAAGGCTTCTTATAGACAGACTTGTCCAAGGGTTTCAGCTGGATGCCAAAGTACATATGCATGATATTAGCAATAATCTCCGGGTTCATCAGTTGCGACGTCCCCTACCGATTATCAACTAGATTCGATTGGTAGACGTTTTACACTGGCGGCCTCCATTATGTACCTTGTTGGATAGGGTTTTGAAGGTTTTAGGTGGTCTGTTATCCATTACCAATACGTGGGGTGATGCCCTATTGCTACTGTTGGGAATGGCACCAAAGCCCGCAATGACTGACTATGGGTGAGGTGGTCTGACGGAGCCTGAGGAGAAGGTGGAAGAGTGTTCCATGGCTACTCTTCTCAAGCGTCAACCATTCTTAGAAAGTTTACGCTTCCTGGAAGGTATGGATTGGGTACCGGTAATGACTGCTGGAATGGTACTCCACTGTAAATAGTGTCACTAGATAGCTGAGATAAGTCATAGCCAGGGGCCATCAACTGGCTAATATTTCTCTCCTGCATCGTAGTTCCATTCATGGAAATGTACGACATAACAGACGGTAATCTAAAGTGAGCCTGAACTAGTTTTCGGGCCGTATTGATATGCCCATACTGCAGACTCGGTTGATTAGGTGGTACATTTTCCCCCCAAGGTTTGGTGGCGACCATATAGTGTGCGGGTTTCCAGGCGATTGGGCTTGTGTTCCTAGGTGTGCTATCGGTGAACCTATTAGGCACTAGTTGATGCACATGCGGTTGAGGAACAACACCGGGAGTCACGATCTCATGTTAGAGGGATGGCAGAACTAGCCGAACATTCTCCTGGGTACGAATTGGTTTCCATCTCCCTCACTTGCTGAACCTCATTATGTACCATTGGCTTCACAATGTCAGCAAATTGTTTAGAAATTTGGTACATAATGTCGTGGATTCCCAAGTTAATCTGTTGTCTAATGAAAGACGTGGTCATTATGGTTGGACCTTTAAATTGACCAGAGCCTTCCACCAATTGGGTTGATGGAGGAAGTGGAAGGGTATCAACCAATATAGGCATACCCGATGAGGATGTTGGTTCGTTGTTCCTTCTGGGAGGATTTTGTTTAGGATGTGGAGTGGACTCGAGGTTCATTTTCTTACCGGACCTTAGGCGCATACGCCAAGAATGTTCCTGACCTGGAGAATCAAACTTGGATATTAATTCACCTATGGTCCCACTGGGCGTGTCAAATTTGTTCTCGCCCCGAATTCTACCTTCTGCCATTGTATCGGCTGCTCGAATCGGAAGACAAATTGATTCCTTAACTCAAGTGATTCGGGCTGGAAACAGAACTCTAATTTCCAGCAATGGGTTCTCCAACTACTCCAGAAAGCGTTATGATGGTGGTATTAGTAAACTAAGAGGTAAATACTCCAGAAATAATGAGTATTTATAATCCAAAAGAAATAAGAAATTGTACAAAACGTGCCCCCATGTTAGCCATAATTAACCCACTAAGTCCAACGGCCGACCATGGGGGAGGTGGTGCCGAGTTTCTCGTCCTCTACTCCTCTTGCTCGGATAATGACCCTTGTTTTCAACTGTTGTTGGTCATCACTGCTTTTAGGGGTCTAGAAACTCTTTTGACTTGGTCATTGATGCGTCTGCATCTGAGTGGGTCCCAGTCGTACCTCTAACTAACAATTCGGCTAAGATGCCTTAGTAGCCGATGAAGTTCTTATAGTCGAGAGCTAGGAGTACATTCGGCTCCAGAATGGTTCGGCTGTCACTGAATTTCAGCTAAACACTTAAATTATTTTTGAGTGTTAACACATCCTTCTAAATTCATGGTACTAATCAAAATGTGATGGATTAGATAAAATTGAAGAACTTGGTTTGAATATTTTTGTTTGTTAGCTCAATGTCTCACATGTTACGTAACTAATTATTAATTTCGGTAAAATGCCTAAATACACCCTAAACTTTTTCCCAGATTTGTTGTAACATGCCTAATCTTTACGGGGTCCTATTAGGTGTAATAGGATCATCGTAATATTAGGTGTGTTAGAGCAAATTCTGACAAAGATTAGGGTATATTTTAGGCATTTTCCCTATTAACTTTAATTTTTATTTAATAATTATTTGGGCTAAGTGTCCATCATATATGAAATCTTATTATATTGTAAATAGAGAGACAAAAGTATCAACCTTCACACTAACTCTATCATTAGTGAAAGAGATATTGGTACGTGAGTAAACGTTTGAGACATGAAATGATGGACAGTCGTTGGTTAAATGACACGTGTTCCACTTTGGTAAATTAACGAAGAAATGTACGATGTGTAAAAGATGAAACGAGTCGGAAATCACCGCAGAGCCGTGAAGGGTAACGACGCAACACCATCGGAGCCGTGGCGCCAGATGGCTGTGGCGCTTGAGTGGCAGTTTAGTCACGGGAGCCACGATGCCTCCCTGAGGCACCGCGGTGCTTCGTAGGCAGATTGGTCGACGAATGCTGAAGAGTTTCTGACTTTTGGGCTGGTTTGGGGCATTGATTCTCCACGAATTGGTACATGAATTTAGCCATTATTTGGCTGAACAACACCTTTCAATAAGTGCCATTACATGGCCATTGATTGCCATTAGTTGGCTAGATGAGAGGTCATCTTACACACACTATAAATTGAGGCCCTTGGCTCAATTGTAGAAAACACTTCACTGTTGTTTAGTTCAGATTTTTCTGAACTTCTTCCTCTCTAGCATACTTTCACACACTCAAAAGTTCTTCTTGAGAAATACTTGAGTTTATTTTGCTCATTTGTTTGATGTTGTTTTATCTTGGGAGACAGTTGTCCATAAACGTAAAAGGATATATATGGGACAATAATGTCTTAAAGATAGAGTGCTAACACTCGACTCAACAAAATTAACTGTCGCGCCAGTTTTTTACTGCAACATATTTGCTGCTTGGTGATCCCCTGGATTAAAAATAAATAAAAAATGCAAAAAGAGGGCTCGAGGAGTCGCCACCTAATTATTTGGGTGAATTAGGACACCTAAATGTTAACTAAATAAAGTCAACATTAACTCCATTTAATGGTCTGCAAAACTTTATGCGATTTTGGGTAATGGTTCTTTATGAGAGTATATGTATGTCCTAGAGACAATCTGTATTAGAACAAAATGTACTTTATACACATTCGTATTTATATTAATGATGATTAATATTATTGCATTTGTATTTGTTGAATTATTAGTTGATTGTTTATAATATTCTATAAATGCATCCCTAGAGTTTACGTATTTATTAATGATGTGAGAATTAATGTTATAACGTAACTCTTAAATTACCTCGACTAATGATCATCGAGATTGTGATATCGATGATATGCGATACGTCGACATGCGGTCTGCATAATATCCTTAAGGGATGTAGTATACATCACTTGCTACGAGTTATGACAACACATGATGGACACATGAATACTTGTTGAAGTATTGGTATACCCTGCTGATGTACTATTTTGTTATATGTCTATAATGTCATCAGCATGTGGGAAATAGAAGTCCTTAGACTTGAGGTCAATATCACCTTGTTTACGTAGTAATGTACTTTGATCATGTCCTAAGCTCAAATGCCTTATAGGTTGAGACGCGGCTTGTTTTGGGTGCATTACGAAGTAGATTAAAGGTGGTATGTGAGCCAAGATTAGAATTCATTCCTTCAATGTATATTCAAGTGAATACTCAGATACTCATATGGTATTAGGTTGACTAAGTCATTGGTCAATGTGATGGACATGTCTTTTATATGGTCCTGTTGTCAACTAATATAGATGAGTTATAATGATCAAGCCATTTAGATAGACACTTGACAAATCCTAAGCTTGATTGAGTGTGTCATGAATGAAAGCATTTTATCTTCCCACATAGAGGTTCAGTTCACATGTTTCGTGTAGCTAAACTTTACATATTGTGTTCGTCTTCCGGCGCAATCTAGGAGTTCCGTGTAGATCCTAATGTTATTAGTGTCAATATGTAAAGGCCTAAAGGGTAACACTAAGTCAATTGTCCCGTCGATTCAAGGATGTAATCAGAGAGTATATAAATGTTCGGTTGATAATCGAGACATTAGAATAAAATAGGAACGAAGCAGAAATAGAGCAGGGCCATGGCGCATGTGAGTCAGGGCCACAGCGCCACAACGTTGTGGCGCCACTTACTCAGCGCCGCGGCGCCAACACACATTCAGTGGGTCCAAAATGACCCACTCTATTTCAGTTTCTGGGCCTAGCCCACGAGAGAAACCCTAGCTGATATATTCAGCTATATATAAAGGGTTTAGCCTCATATTTTCTACACCATCTTTTCATAAGATTAACTCTACTGAAATTCTGCTGGAATTTCTAGCTTTCTAAAAGAGAGATTACATCATAGTTCTTGACTTGCAAATCGAGGGACATTTGCGTGCGCACCCTCAGACTACATAAAGCTCAAGGTTCTCAGATTGCTATCCACAATGTAAGTATTTGTTCGAAGTATTATATTGTTGCTTTGTTATTAACATTGTATAATCATCCTACATTTTGACCATCGTCGGGTTTGAAATATATATTTTTAAATTCCGTTGCATGTACGAACCCGACAAAACCCTACAGTGGTATCAGATCCTGGGCTGTTTGTTGGGATTATACAATGAATATTAGTGATAATGTGGGTTAGGATTTGTTTAAATTTTAATTTGTCGTTTGAAAGCTTTAAAACCTTAAAACTCAAGAACACATAAATTTTGTCTCCGGATCTGTTAAACAGTAATGTAATCGAGGAAGTCACTCGGATCTAACTCATCTAAGTTGATATGCGTGACCAGTTCGATTCAAACATGGTGCATTGAGACGAAGAACGAGAAGGGATTTGATGATGGTAGATGAACGTGCTGTGAAATAGTGAAAGGGGTACGAAATGGATCTGCAAATCTGAGCCTAAACCAGTTTTAGGGTTTTGGAATTGCAGAAATTGTGGTTCTGTGGTTGAGACGCCGCGACTCCATCATGGAGTGTCGCGGTGCTGACTAGGGTTTTGCGGCGGCGCCGTTCAATAGGGCCACGACGCGGTTCATCCAGAAGCTTAAAATAATTTTTTGAGAAAATCTGCAAAATTACCGTCTCTGAACTTCCGGCGCCGCGACGTCTCCCTAAAGGGCCACGGCGCCGTCGACGGGATTTTCAAAAAAAAAAATTGAAATCAGAAACTGAAATTTTAAAAGTTCCAGAATCTGATTCTGAAAGTTTTAGAATTTCAGAATCTTAAAATAAAATTTTAAATTGGATAGATTTGGTCCTTTCGAGCAAATATGTAATTAAAGAAACCTTCTGAAATTTGATTTTTTAAGTTCTAGAAATTACAAACATGTCCCTAAAACCTGAAAATATTTTCTGAAAGTTAAATTGCATTTTATGAATTTATTAGGGTTCGAATTGAACATTTAAATTCTTAAGGGACTAAACTATAAATTTTAAAAGTTTACAGAAATCCTGAAAATCAGAATTTTAAAATCAGAAAATTTTTAGAGACTGTTTGGCATAGACATAATTTTAAAGTTTAGACAAATAAACTCATGATTGTCATTAATGGTATATTATTCTATAATATACAAATGTGCTAAGTGATTGAATGTGATGCATTTAAATTATTAGCATATCGTCCGCAATTATTGTCTAGGTAGGTGACGTCCATCAATTATTTACTTTCAATGACTGATATAACTGTATGGGTAGACGACACCCAGTATGTGATTAAAACCATCTTATAGCATGCCTATTGAGTTTGATGGTTACCCATCTAAATGTGTTTAGAAATTGCATGATAGAATGTCATATGATGTATGACATAATTGTTGATCTTGGTTGAAATCCCCAAAACTAAAAAAATGTTCCCCAAACATTAAAATATAAGTCTAATTAAAACGCGTCGTCCATTATAATTGTTAGGGTACAAAATTCTTTTCGGCGATACGAGTATTTATGCCAAAACATTTGCTCTAAGTCTACGAGGACTCGGGCCTTTTCATAGATGTGTTAAAATGAAAGTAGATAATAAACTTTTGTAGGTATTTACACCAAAGTGTTTGCTTGCAAATGCTAAATTTACTTAGGCTGTTAAACGCAGTCGTGTAATGGGGTTGACTTGTTTAGATGAATCTTGGCGCCAAAGTGTCGGACTAGTCTAAAGACGTAAGATTAAAATGAAAGATATTTAATCAAACCAATAGTTGTGAATAAGCTTTAAAATTGGTTGAGGACCTACCAAAATGTGCTATTGAAGTTATCTGCCAAAGTAAACGCGGATATAGCATGTGTTTGGATCTTGGCCCATTATGACCTTAAGGTATTTTAGGTACGTATTCTACCTTGGGGTCGTAGAAGTATGCAAAATAGTGGAGCTAATTAAATAAAAGGTCATGTTAAATTAGCATATAATGAATGTGTATAATTAGGAAAATGATTTTTTGATTGCATTTTTCCTTTCTACCTATATCTTCAGATCTTCAGGATGTCGAACTTCTCAATGAAAATGCTAATGGAATCAAATAGATTGACTGGACCTAACTTTTATAGATTGGCTCAGGAATGTGAGAATAGTCCTGAGACAAGAGAAAATTGAATATATATTGGACCAGGTATTCCCTACAGTGCCTGCGGAGGACTCTGCCGAATAAGCAACCTTTGATAAAGTGGCTTATCAAAAACATTATGATGATTCCATTTCAGCTCAGTGTTTCATGTTGTCTTATATGCCTCCTACATTTCAAAGACAACATGAGAACATGGGGCCCAATGAAATACTGGTACATTTGAAGAGTCACTATGACTCGCAGTCTCAGACAATGGAGTATGAACTGCTCATAGAACTTTTCAAGTGTAAACTTATTGAAGGGGGCCAAGTGTCTCCTCATGTGCTGAAAATGATTGAGTTGATAGAAAGGTTGAAATCCATTGAAATGAAGTTTCATGACAGAGTCGCTACCACACTCATCCTCCATTCACTTCCACTTTCGCTCAAGAGTTTCATTATAAATTACAATATGAATGGAACTAAGGCGAAGTTGCCAGAATTGCACAATATGCTGAAAACTTTTGAATCTTCGGTCTCCAAAAGCAAACCTATTCTGATGGTTGGCTCCTCTAGTTATCCCAAACCGAAAGGTAAGGGACAACAGAAGAGAAAGGGCAAAGTTGTTGCTCCGGCAGCAGCAATGAAGCCCAAATAAGGGGCGAAGAAGAAGAAACTTCCAGCATCGGATGTGTGCATGAACTACAACAGGAAGGGGCATTGGAGGAAGGACTGTACAGCTCCAGGATGAGGGATGGTACCAGGTGCACCATCTTCTAGTGGAAAAGGTATGTTTGTAATTGAAATTAATCTATCTTTAAATGATTCTCATTCCTAGGTACTAGATACCTTGTGGCTCACACATTTGTACAAATGTGCAGGGGCTAACTAATAGTAGGAAGGTCGGACCTCGAGAGGTGGACCTGCGCGTCGGAAATGGAGCACATGTTGATGCTGAGCGCGTGGGAGATTATAGATTAGATTTACCTTCCGGCAATATTTTAATGTTAAACAATTGTTATTATGTCCCTTCTTTGACAAGGAACATTATTTCCATTCCTGTTCTTGACACTGAGGGCTTTTCCTCAAGCATTAATAATAGCAATATTATTTTGGCTTATGATAATGTTGTGTATGGAATTGCGCCTCTTGTGAATGGGTTGTATACATTAAACTGCCGTAGGGAAATTTTCAATGTACAAAATAAAAGAGCTAAGTTAAATGAAAGAAATTCTACCTACTTGTGGCATTGCAGACTTGGTCATATCAATCAAACGAGGATATAATTGTTGAGGAAATTAAATTACCTTGAACCATTTGACTTACAATCTTATGGTAACTGTGAATCATGTTTGAAAGGTAAGATGACCATTAAACCTCTTTCTGGAAAGGGGGTACGTGCCAAGGAGGTACTTGAGTTGGTACATACTGACGTATGTGGACCATTTTCGACTCAAGCTAGAGAAGGTTTCTCTTACTTCATTACTTTTACAGACGACTTATCAAGGTATGGATATGTGTATCTTATGAGACATAAATCTGAGGCCTTCGAGAAGTTTAAGGAGTTTAAGTGTGAAGCTGAGAAACAGCTCTCAAAGAGTATCAAGACTCTCCGATCTGATCGTGGGGGTGCATACTTAAGCAAAGAATTTCTTGAATACATAAAGCTACATGGAGTTCATTCTGAATTGTCACGACCCGACCTCGGGCCCGCGACTGGTGCCCTACCTGGGCACCCTTACAGGTAACCATCAGAGAAAGTCAGCGGAACATACATCAAATACACAACTTAAATCAGTAAGAAGTAACAAAGGGCTGGCGATAAATTTTGCCTTCCCAGTTATAGATGTGCATAAATAGTCAAAAGCAGTTACATCCTTTTTCTTTACAACCCGACCCACATACATGACTACAGACCTCTAAAAAAATTTACATAACAAGCGTGTGGGACGGGGCCCGCCATACCACGAATGTACAACAACCGCAATACCGAGAATCAACCAAAGATAAGCCTCGGAGTAATGGAGCTTCTCAACGGTGAGCAGTGATCCTAAGAGGAGGATCGTCAAGCTATGTACCTCGACTGCGGCATGGCGCGCATTTCGAGGAGGTCGATCTGATAAGTACCAAGTATGTGGCCGAAATCTTGTAATGAAATCATAATAGTCTAAAATAAAGTGGGGGACATGTATGATAACCACATTAACGATACATTGTGCCTTACTAACAATGAGTGGACAAGAATAAACTTTGCGGTTTTAAAGCGGGAAGCTCATGATTAACCTAGGGCGTCCGCGTAGTATCATTCTCGCAATCCTACTCACGGGACTATTTCACCGCATAGGCCGTATGGACCCGCGTGAGGTAATCTCTCGCATAGATCAGATCCGCGCGTAGCCGTATGGACCGCGTGAGGTAATCTCGCCGCATAGGTGTATCCGCCCACGTAGAATCGAACCGCATAAGCCTACACTGCATCGCGTAGGGTAATCTCCTCGCATCGTGGGGAGTAAGTCCACGGAATATGCAAATGCAACAAGCCCGGGGAATGACCCCGTAATGAATAATATATCACAAGCACAACCGGCTAACATAATCACGTAACATAAGTACAACCGGCTACCATAAATATCATAAGCAAGTTAAGACATCCCTTAACTCTTATTAGACTTAATTAACATGCACTCTCATTTTATTTAAACTTAAGGCACTATCATGTCACATAAAATCCGGGAGTTTAACCCAAAGTACTACGTACTTCCGTTCCTTTAAAAAGAACCATTTTATATAAAAACTTCAAGATACTAACACCCGTAGTATCAATGCATGTCTATTTTTCAAATCAAGTTACTACACCTTTAGAAATTCATTTCAAAGGCTTTAAAACCAAGTAACTTCTACTTTCACAACCTAGGAAACTCGTGCCTATAAATCAAGTATACACTCTTTTAACCTTTCATAAAGCCGTTATAACTAACTTCCCATAAAACCGTTATAACTCTTTATATTTTAGACAATTACATTCTTTTTTTAAACCAAGAGACTTATACTTTTAAAACCAAGTATCATATACTTTCAAGATACTTCAAATCTCTTAACTTTAGAAATCAAGTAATCAATACTTTTCAAGTCAAGTAATCTTTCCATGTAACATCAAGTCACATTACTATTAAAAGCCGATTTACTTCACTTTCCGAAATCAAGGCAAGGATACCAAAATGAAACCGAATTCATTTTAAACATGTACGTCCACCGTACTACACATTTATAAAACTCATGCTCAATAAGATAGGAAAAGTTCCACATACCTCTCCGGCTCAATCCACTCGCCAAGTTGAATACGCCGCACGTAGAGTAGTTAAGGCACTATCATGTCACATAAAATCCGGGAGTTTAACCCAAAGTACTACGTACTTCCATTCCTTTAAAAAGAACCTTTTTATATAAAAACTCCAAGATACTAACACCCGTAGTATCAATGCATGTTTATTTTTCAAATCAAGTTACTACACCTTTAGAAATTCATTTCAAAGGCTTTAAAACCAAGTAACTTCTACTTTCACAACCTAGGCAACTCGTGCCTATAAATCAAGTATACACTCTCTTAACCTTCCATAAAGCCGTTATAACTAACTTCCCATAAAGCCGTTATAACTCTTTATATTTTAGACAATTACATTCTTTTTTTAAACCAAGAGACTTATACTTTTAAAACCAAGTATCATATACTTTCAAGATACTTCAAATCTCTTAACTTTAGAAATTAAGTAATCAATACTTTTCAAGTCAAGTAATCTTTCCATGTAACATCAAGTCACATTACTATTAAAAGCCGATTTACTTCACTTTCCGAAATCAAGGCAAGGATACCAAAATGAAACCGAATTCATTTTAAACATGTACGTCCACCGTACTACACATTTATAAAACTCATGCTCAATAAGATAGGAAAAGTTCCACATACCTCTCCGGCTCAATCCACTCGCCAAGTTGAATACGCCGCACGTAGAGTAGTTAAGGCACTATCATGTCACATAAAATCCGGGAGTTTAACCCAAAGTACTACGTACTTCCATTCCTTTAAAAAGAACCCTTTTATATAAAAACTCCAAGATACTAACACCCGTAGTATCAATGCATGTCTATTTTTCAAATCAAGTTACTACACCTTTAGAAATTCATTTCAAAGGCTTTAAAACCAAGTAACTTCTACTTTCACAACCTAGGCAACTCGTGCCTATAAATCAAGTATACACTCTCTTAACCTTCCATAAAGCCGTTATAACTAACTTCCCATAAAGCCGTTATAACTCTTTATATTTTAGACAATTACATTCTTTTTTAAACCAAGAGACTTATACTTTTAAAACCAAGTATCATATACTTTCAAGATACTTCAAATCTCTTAACTTTAGAAATCAAGTAATCAATACTTTTCAAGTCAAGTAATCTTTCCATGTAACATCAAGTCACATTACTATTAAAAGCAGATTTACTTCACTTTCCGAAATCAAGGCAAGGATACCAAAATGAAACCGAATTCATTTTAAACATACGCGTCCACCGTACTACACATTTATAAAACTCATGCTCGATAAGATAGGAAAAGTTCCACATACCTCCGGCTCAATCCACTCGCCAAGTTGAATACGCCGCACGTAGAGTAGTTAAGGCACTATCATGTCACATAAAATCCGGGAGTTTAACCCAAAGTACTACGTACTTCCATTCCTTTAAAAAGAACCCTTTTATATAAAAACTCCAAGATACTAACACCCGTAGTATCAATGCATGTCTATTTTTCAAATCAAGTTACTACACCTTTAGAAATTCATTTCAAAGGCTTTAAAACCAAGTAACTTCTACTTTCACAACCTAGGCAACTCGTGCCTATAAATCAAGTATACACTCTCTTAACCTTCCATAAAGCCGTTATAACTAACTTCCCATAAAGCCGTTATAACTCTTTATATTTTAGACAATTACATTCTTTTTTAAACCAAGAGACTTATACTTTTAAAACCAAGTATCATATACTTTCAAGATACTTCAAATCTCTTAACTTTAGAAATCAAGTAATCAATACTTTTCAAGTCAAGTAATCTTTCCATGTAACATCAAGTCACATTACTATTAAAAGCAGATTTACTTCACTTTCCGAAATCAAGGCAAGGATACCAAAATGAAACCGAATTCATTTTAAACATACGCCCACCGTCTTTACACATTTATAAAACTCATGCTCAATAAGATAGGAAAAGTTCCACATACCTCTCCGGCTCAATCCACTCGCCAAGTTGAATACGCCGCACGTAGAGTAGTTAAGGCACTATCATGTCACATAAAATCCGGGAGTTTAACCCAAAGTACTACGTACTTCCATTCCTTTAAAAAGAACCCTTTTATATAAAAACTCCAAGATACTAACACCGTAGTATCAATGCGTATCTATTTTCAAATCAAGTTACTACACCTTTAGAAATTCATTTCAAAGGCTTTAAAACCAAGTAACTTCTACTTTCACAACCTAGGCAACTCGTGCCTATAAATCAAGTATACACTCTCTTAACCTTCCATAAAGCCGTTATAACTAACTTCCCATAAAGCCGTTATAACTCTTTATATTTTAGACAATTACATTCTTTTTTAAACCAAGAGACTTATACTTTTAAAACCAAGTATCATATACTTTCAAGATACTTCAAATCTCTTAACTTTAGAAATCAAGTAATCAATACTTTTCAAGTCAAGTAATCTTTCCATGTAACATCAAGTCACATTACTATTAAAAGCCGATTTACTTCACTTACCGAAATCAAGGCAAGGATACCAAAATGAAACCGAATTCATTTTAAACATGTACGTCCACCGTACTACACATTTATAAAACTCATGCTCAATAAGATAGGAAAAGTTCCACATACCTCTCCGGCTCAATCCACTCACCAAGTTGAATACGCCGCACGTAGAATGTCAACCTATAATGACCATAATACGTCCATCAACTACTAACTTTCAACGTAGAATATTTCTAAGTATAAGGACTCTTAATTCTATGGAAAATCGGGCAGCATTTCCTTTGTTTCTACGTACTTTTCCACCTTTTTCAAGGCCCGAAAATCAATAACCAAATGCCACATTTAAGGCTCAACGATTCAGCAATTCAAAGGGGATTACACGCCTAACAGGACGTGTAAAATTCTGCCCCACAATTTATATAAAACTATCCAACAACTTAAGCCTTTCTCGGCTACAATCAATGCCTCAACAATATCAATTCTCTTTCAATTCCTTTTTCAATCCAAGTTGTTATTCTACTATGTTATTGTCACGACCCGACCCCGGGCCCGCGATTGGTGCCCTACCTGGGCACCCCTTACAGGTATACATTAGAGAATAGCAGCAGAACATACAAAACTCATAAAATACTTAAACAGTAAATATCAACAGGCTAGGCGATAAGGCCACCTTCCGGGAAATATACATAACCCAAAATAAAAACAGTTACATCTTTGTTCTTACAACCCAATCCACAAGTTATGACTACAGACCTCTAAGAATAACAATCGGACGGGGCGAGCCCGCCATACCCACGAATGTACATAAATCTACAACATCAGAAGCAGTACCCGCAAGACAAACCTCCGAGAAATGGAGCTTACGACAACCGATCGGTGATCCTAGAGTGAGGATCCACCGCTGCTTACCACTGCGGCATGAACGCGGCCCAGAAGAAATTCGATCTGATATGTACCAAATATGTAAAAGCGGAAAATCCGCAATTTACATCATAAGTCTAAAATAAAGCTGGAGACATGTATGATAATCAAATTAACAGTATACTGTGCCTTACTAACAATGAGAGTAAAATATACATTTCCGGTTTAAAAATAGGAAACCTGTGATTAACCTAGGACCATCCGCCCGTAGTATTATCACGCAATCCTACTCCTGGGACTATTTCACCCGCATAGGCCGTATGGACCGCGTGAGGTAACCGCCGCATAGGGTGATGCGCCCGCATAGGACTATTTCACCTGCATGAGCCCTACGGACTCGCATGAGGTATTCCTCGCATCGTGGGTAGCAAATCCACGGAATATGCAAATGCCACAAACCCGGGGAATGACCCCGTAATGAACAATATATCACAAGCACAACCGGCTACTATAAATAACATAAACAAGTTAAGAAACCCCTTAACTTCTCATTTGACTTAATTAGCATACACTCTCATTTCTTTTAACTTAAGGCACTATCATATCATGAAAGATCCGGGAATTTAACCCAAAGTACTACGTACTTCTATTCTTTTAAAATGACTCTTTTTCATATAAAACTCCAAGATACTAATAACCATCAAGTCATTTCTACTTTTCAAGACAAGTCACAATACCTTTTAGAAATACATTTATAGGCTTCTAAATCAAGTGACTTTTTACTTTAAAACTTTAAGCAATTGATGCCTTTAAATCAATTTACCTTTCTACATTTCAAGTCATTTATCTTTATTTTCATCACTAGAGTAAACCACTCTTTCACCTTTCCATAAAATTATTATAGCCAACTTCTCATAAAGCCGTTATACTAACTTTATGCTTTTGACACTTACATTCTTTCTTTATAACCAAGAGACTTGTACTTTCAAAAACCAAGTATCATATACTTTCAAAATACTTCAAGTCTCTTAACTTTAGAAACTAAGATATCCTTAATCTTTTAAAACAAGTGAGTTAATTCCCTAACTCAACCAACTTGAACATTCTTAAAACAAGTCAAGGATATCAAATGAAACTAAATTCATCAAAATCTAGTACGTCTACCGTACTATATATTTACAACAACTCATGCTCAAGAGATAGAAAAGTTCCACATACCTCTTCGGTACAATCCACTTGCTAAGTCCAATATGTCTTACGTAGTATGTCAACATATAATGACCATAATACGTCTATTAACTTCTAGCTTCAAACGTAGAATATTCTAAGTGTAAAGTCACCAAATTCTATGAAAAATCGGACAACACTTCCTTTGTTTCTACGTACTTTTCCACCTTTTTCAAGGCCCGAATTCAATAACCAAACATGCCACATTTAAGGCTCAATAATGTAGTTATCAAAAGGGGATTACACGCCAAACAAGACGTGTAAAATTCTGCCCCACAATTAATACCAAGCAATTTAATAACCAATGCCATTTTCGGCCATAAAGTACAACAATGCAAAGTCTTATCCAATTCATTTTTCAATCCAATTTGTTTAGTCTAACATGTTATATA
Organism: Przewalskia tangutica; assembly: GCA_029844215.1. NCBI lineage: Eukaryota > Viridiplantae > Streptophyta > Magnoliopsida > Solanales > Solanaceae > Przewalskia > Przewalskia tangutica. The sequence continues at coordinate 98,087,913 of CM056729.1, forward strand.
GCCGCAATTGAGTATAACAACTACAATCTTCAATTAGATAACATGCGACGATTCTAATTATCGACCAAATTGTATTTCAATTTCAAATGGCTAACAAGGTCATTTCGGATTTAGGCTTCCAATATCCATAACACTTATGAATATCCAATACATATATATCATGCTTGTTAAATGTAAAGCTACAACAATATGTAATCTTATAGCACTTAAGAGAACAAGATTGTTACCTTGACGAGCCTTAATCCAAATTCAAGATCCGAAGTCGCTCCCTAGCAACTTAGCGCCTCTCCTTGACACTCCAATCCGCCACTTGAAGCCCTTAGAAGTTCACAAACAACTTTCCTTCAATTTCCAATCCAAACCTATGAAAGCGACTTAGGTTTTCACCTTGCGACTAATGCAAAACGACACTTTTCCGGGATCTTTCTATTGAGATACCCTTACAATACCCTTAGGAACCTTGGTTTAAAGTATGAAGATTATTGAACAACAAACGAAATTTTTTGTCTTGCTAAAAGACCCTAACCCGAGAGCTCCTGAATGAGTCTTCAAAGTTTTTCAAATTTTTCTAAGTGTAGAAAGTCTTGTCTTGCTACTAGTGTTATTATATAACAACATGGAGGGTCAAGATTAGAACAAATGGGTGGCTTGGATGCATTTCATTAAAAGATCAAGCCAAGTGGGCTCTTTGACCTAGTCAATAAACTCAAGCTCTTAGCTTTCAAGACTTGGTCATCTTTACATTGGTCAAATGACCTATCAATCCTTGGTCCATTCGACCATGACCATCCAAGGGGGGGTGACACGTGTCACCCTCCCATTCGTCGCAATATTTCGTTTCCCGACATTTTCATAATTCTGATAAATTTTTACTAGTCTCAAATCTTAACATTTTTGAGTTCTTACGTACATTCTTATAAACATGTCCTGGAATTACGGGGTGTAACAGTTATAGTGGGTCACTACAAATCCTTTCTTTCTTAACATGCGACGATTGTAACTATCGACCAAATTGAATTTCAAACTTAATGGCTAACATGAGCTTTTCGGACTTTAGGCTTCTAAAATTCCATAACACTTATCAATCTTCATAACATATATCACATGATCATTTCTAACTTGTCATAACATGGAATCTTCAATTATAATAGTAAGACGAAGATTATTACCTCAATAAGCCCAAATACAATCCATGATTAAAAGTCGATCCTTAACAACTTTAGCTCCTCTTCTTGACATTCCAATCAACTCCAAGCAACCCTTAGAAGCTTATGAAGAACTCCTTTTCAAGTTCCAACTCCAACTATGAAAAACCCCTTAGGTTTTCATGTTGCGATTAACGTAAAAACGTAGTTTTTCCGGGATTTTTCTATTGAGATAACTTTACCCCTAGGAACCTTGGTTTAAATTATTAGGATTTTTTTGAACCACAAACGAATTTTTTTTGTGTGGGATTAGAACCCTATCCGAGAGCTCCTTACAAGAACAAAAAGGTGTGGAAATTTTCTAAGTGTTGTGATAGTCTTGCTACTAGTATATGTATATATAATACAATGAAAGGTCTAGATTAAAACATTTGTGTGGCTTGGATTTAAAAACTCTTTGTCAAGTTGGCAAGATTGACTTAGTCAATTTTATCAAGCTTGTCTTCAAGACTAGCACCTTTGACCTTGGTCAATTCGACCAAGCCTAAAGGGGGGGGGGAGGGGGTGACACGTGTCACCCTCCTATTGGTATATAATATTCTGTTTCCCGAAATTTCCATAATTGGTCAAAATATCGGAAATCTTGTGGGCCCCACAAAAACGTAAAATTTCTCTGGTGGGCCCCACGTATCCAACTCTATAAATAAACTTCCATAATTCCGATAACTTCTAAACGTCTCAATTAACAAATTTGAGAACCCATTTCTCATTAACGAACATTTTCCCTCCCGAGGTTCGGAAGATTTTTCTTAGGAATCACAATTTTTCTTTCGTTCGAATTTTTAAGTCTTGTGTTCTCCCATCTATTCTCCTATACATGTCCTGGAATTTCGGGGTGTAACATGAATGGACACCTCCTGGAACACCACAGATGAATGGTGTTGCCGAGAGGAGAAACTGAACCTTGCTTGACATGGTTCGTTCCATGATGAGCTTTTCAGCTTTTCCTACATACCTTTGGGGATACGCTATTCTAACCTAGATATATGTTCTGAACCGAGTTCCTTCTAAATCAGTTAAAAAGACATTATATGATGTATGGTGTGGCAAGAAGTCATCACTTAGACACATGAGGCCCTGGGGGTGTCCTGCATATGTCAAGAAGTTGATCACTGATAAGTTGGAATCTAAAAGTGAGAAATGTTACTTCGTTGGGTATCCAAAAGAAACTAAGGGATACTATTTCTATCTTCCTGGAGAACATAAAATATTTGTTTCTAGGAACACAACTTTTTTTGAAGATGAATATGTCTATAAGGAATAGAGTTGCACAGAGATAGAACTTGAAGAAATTCAAGAACAAAGTAACATAGAGGTTGAACCCTTGCCGAGTGAATAAGGCAATGATTCAGTGGGAGATTATGGCGAAGATTGGGTACTCAGGGTACGCCCTTCGGCCAGTGGGAGTGTTGCGAGGAGAGATGCAGAAATGCAAGATCCTCCTACACAAACCTTGGGAGCTAGTGCACCAGTTGCACCTCCTCCCATTCAGGAAAAACATGAAAATGATATTCCTGAAAATTCTAATGTTGGTAGATCAACCAACGCACAAGAACTTTCTCAAAATCAGAACATACCTATAACTGAACTACAAGACAATCAACTCCGTAGGTCTGCTAAAACTCATCGTCCTCCAGAAAGACTAAATCTACTTGTGGAAAAACAAAATGAGCTAGATATTCCAGATGATGACGAGCCTAGAACCTACAACGAAGAAATGCTAGACATTGATTCGAAGAGATGGCAAGAAGCCATGAAATCCGAAATGGAATCTATATATATCAATCAAGTGTGGAACTTGGTTGATTTGCCAAATAGGGTTAAACCTATAGGATGCAAATTGGTCTTCAAGAAGAAGATTGATGCACCTGGCAAGGTTCAGACTTATAAAGCTAGACAAGTGGCTAAAGGTTTTACTCCGCTTCCTGGCGTGGATTATGATGAGACCTTTTCACCGGTGGATAATGTCACGACCCTACCCCGGGCCGCGACTGGTGCCCTACCTGGGCACCCTTCTAATCATACAACATAATAAACTGCGGAAGATAAATAACACCCTTTTTTTTTTAAACCAAGGCCAAGCCGATAAGGCTGCCATAATCATAATGAGTACCCGAAAGGGTATACACTGTAAACAATGTGAAAAAAAACAACTCAAGCCAGTCCAGCCCACAGACGAATACAGACCTCTAAGATTTGAACAAATACTATGGCGGGACAAGGCCCCGCCATACCCCTGAATATACATAGCCATGACAACTCCGGAACATTGGAGCCATCTCAAAATGCTGAACCAGGATCCTAAGCTCGCGGATCCACAACTGTGTACCTAAACCTGCGGACATGAACGCAGCCCCCCGAAGGAGGTGTTACACCCCGTAGTTCCAGGGTATGTATGCGAGGACGTACGTACGAGAATACGACAGAAATTTTGGAAAGAAAGAAAGATGTGATTTTTCAACGGAAAAGTTTCCGGTTTTTGTAAAGGAAAAGGTTCGTTAATGGGAATTGGATTCCCAGATTTGGTATTCGGACTTCTTAGAATATTTGAGAATTATGGAATTTTATTTCCGGAAATGGTCACGTGGGGCCCACGGGTGAAATTCTGGTTTTGTGGGCCCGCTTAGTTTTTGAGATTTTGGCCATTATGGATATTTTCGGGAGATGAAATATTTTGGACGAGTAGGAGGGCGACACGTGTCACCCCCCTAGGTGGCCCTTGGCCGAAATTAGCTAGACAAGTGGCAAGACAAGTGGCCTTGTCTTGCTAGATATTTTTGTGTGGACAAGTGGCCAAGTCTTGCTAGATATTTTGTGTGGACAAGTGGCTTGTGGGACCCACACACACTTGTCCCCAATCTCAACCACACACTTGCCTTCATCCTAGCCCTTGGTTGTCCTATATATGCACCCTTAGTTGATGAAAACTTCCACACTTAACCATTTGAGACAAGAAATTCCCTCCTTCTCCTTGACCTTGCTCTCGTTTTTAGCCCATTTCTTGACCTAAATTTGTCCAACAATTCTTAAACTCTCAAGTGTTCTTCCACTAAGGTGTTAGGAAGATTGTGTACCAAGAGTTGGAAAAGATTTCACACCCCTAACCTATTGTTCATGCCTTGGCCGAAACTTACTAGTTGGAAACCCTAAGTGTTCTTCACTTTTTGGAGTTGAATCTTGAAGAGAAGTTGGTTAGGAGCTTATGGGTTGCTTAGCGGATTGGGCGTAAAGATTTGGAACTAAGACTTGCTTGGAGCGACTTTAAGAACTTGGATATTTTTGGGCTATTTGAGGTAGTGAACTTAAACCTCTTTGTGAATTGGTTGTTATACATATATTATAAGTATATTATGGATTATATAATATATGGAGTAAGTTTGGAAGAGTTGGATCTTGTTAACTTGTTAAAAGAAAGGTTGGCCGTTTGCCATTAAAATGGTAAGCGTATCTTCTTATCACGACCGTTCGGGCGTGGTGAGTGCCTTACCCGCACCAAGTAGTCATACATCGAGAGAAAAACAGCGGAATATAAAACAACCAAGATATGAAAGCGGTATAAATAAGACACGGTTTACGGAAAAAAGTTGCCTTTCGGCATAATGTATATAAATAACCCAAAATGAGCGATTACATCCCAACCTTACAACAGTCTACGGACCTAAGAGTTTAAAACAACAATGGCGGGGCGGGGCCGCCATACCTGAATCTGAATATCTACAACGACGGGGACCATACGAAATGCTAAGCTTAGGAGAAGCGGAGCTTTCCCAATGAAGCGGTGATCCTAAACGAGGATCAACGGTAGAGTACCTTTACTGCGGCATGAGCGGCCCGAAGTCGATCTGCAAGTACAGTATGTGGCGAAAATCAGTAAATGAAATCATAGTAGTCTATATAAGGCGGGAGACATGTATGATAAGCCAAAACTACGATTCACAATAAATAGCGATCATGTCAAGTCGGGGACTCATGCCCTCAAAGTCATCACAATAGAACTGCGGGGTAAATGCGAAGCGTGGCCGACTACTAAAACCCACAGTACCAACAAGATCATAAAGCGTATCATGAGATCTGCAAGGCCGTCACATGATCAAAGCCGCCACTCGCGCAGATATCTAATGTCGCATCTAGTCACGGAACTTCCCGCGACTCCGCATAGGCCAAGCAGATAGGCCCGCATGAGGTATAACCCGCATCGAGGTAGCTACTCCCGGCGGCGTCTAGACTCGTCGTCGCGTAGCTCTGAACGCGTGACCACAAGGCGCGTACTAACACGGAACTCCGCGATTCCGCATAGGCCATCTGAGACCGCATAAGGTATTCTCGAATCATAGGTCCATCGACACTTTGAGTCTACCCGCGTCGGAGGCAGCTTAACCCCCGGAGTTATGAATGATATAATATCAACATAACCGATTATTGCTAAACAACATAAGCACAACAAGGAAAAACCCCTTTACACAAATATCACAAGATACTAACTCACGTAGCATCCTAACATGTTTACTTATCCGATCAACAAGAAAATATTACAAGACTATCACAAATCAATACAATCAAGTTATTCACACAAGGTACTTTCTACATTATGATAACAAGTTCGGGTTGTTAGCCCCAAGTACTTCATGTATTACTCTTTTAAAAGACCGTTTCTTTTACAAAAGTCACACAATAACCGTAGTATAAAAATAGAGTAATTATCTTTTGAAGTACATTAAAACACTTCTCCTTGTAAAATCAAGTAACAACATTCTTTTCCTAACGTTCAAGTTTGCCTAATTTCAATTACTCAAGTTTCTCATTTTGAAAGGGTTTGTAGTTCATAGTTTTAATCCTTTAAAACAATTTGAGAAACATATACCCTAAGTGTGAGTAGGTTATTATTATTCGTAACAATCTTATTACAATGACCATGATCTAGTAAATGTAATATCCTTTTGTCTCATCTTAGCTCCTATGCGGATGGAAGTTTCTACTAGTTTTAATAATACCTTTTATTAGCGGCTCTTGTGGTTTGTTCGACATTTATTACGATTGGTAAAACATCATTCCTTTTGAAAACCAAAAATACTAATTACTCACTAATGAGGTTTCACACTTTTAACAAAATTCATATTAGTATAATAAGTCAAGTCTCTTATTTCCTTAAATCAATAAATCGTTCTTTTTATCACTCTTAAGCCGTTATACCTAACCTCATAAAGCTAGTATAACTCTTAAGCTTTTAAAACCAAATGTTACTCTTACGTAAAAAAATGATTGATATTCCTTTGAAATGTTTTGATTCTTTATTATTGAGCTTAAGCGTGAGGCATCATGAAGTGTTATTAGGCTTAAGCGTGAGGCATTCCGTAAGTATTATTCGTGCTTAAGTCAAAGACATTGCGTAGTTATTATTCGATTAACACGTATGCGTCTAGTACTATATATATTATAAAATATCATGCTTAAGGAAGAATCACATACCTACCGTGAAAACCTCCCGCCAAGTTGAATATGTCGCGCAGAGTATCGACCTATAACTGATCAAATCGTCTATCAGCGTCGGTATCTTGTACAAAGTTCTAAGCGAGAGGTTCGTTATTACATGGTCATTTGGGCGCACTTCCCTACCGGTGAGCTACTCGAGTCTCATTGTGAAAACAGTCCATGTAATCTGATTCTATTATTCATCTTTTAAACCCTTATCTTTGTGATATGATTCAATTACATTCTTGATATCCTTCTAAGTATTTAATACTTATTCTATACTTCTACAGTATATATATTCTAATTACAAAAGGATGATAAGGTTATTTACCTCGGTAAGCCCAATAATATCCTAGATAAAAGTCGCGCCTGAGCAAGGTTTAGCTCCTAAGTTGTGCGCTTCGGTAGCTCGAAAACCTTAGAAGTTCTTCACAACTTCTACTAAGGACTAAGGGATTTGGGCTAGGGTAATTTGGGCATTATAACAATACTAGAAGGCAACTTTTCTACGAAGGGAGGGGGTAGTGTTTGGCTAGGCTAGCTTTAGAGGGGTTGCTCTCGGCTAGGGCTTCTCAAAGGGAGGGTGTGTTTGGGCGAAACAATGAGAGGAGAGGAGGGATTTGAGACTTAGATAGATTGCTCGATTTAGGATGAAATAACTCTTGACAAGGGGTATTTATAGGTCAAGACATGGCCAACCAATGGCCAAGATTATGCCAAGTGCAAGGCAAGTGTAGGGTGAGGATTTAGGCAAGTGTCCTTGGCCAACTTGCACACAAAATATCCTACCAACTACTTGACAAAAATTGTCATCCATTGGCCTCGATGCGTGTAACATCCGTGATGAGAGGGTGACAAGTGTCGCCTCTCGTTGGTCCAAAATGTTTCGTCTCTCGGAAAAATTCGCAAAAATTAGAAATGACATAGCGGAATTTATCCTACGCGAGTTGTGTAAAGCGTTTAGTCGAAAAGCGACTCTAAGCGGGTGTTGTGTACAAAGTGGAATTCGTCGAGCCAACTAGGGGGTGACACGTGTCGCCCTCTACTCGTCAAAATATTTCATCTTAGAAAATATCCACAATGGCCAAAATCTCGAAAACAAAGTGGGCCCACAAAAGTAAATTTTCTCCGTGGGCCAGCGTGACCATTCGAAAATAAAATTCCATAATTCTCTAAAATTCCAAGAAGTCCGAATACCAAATCTGGGAATCCAATTCCCATTAACGAATCTTTTCCTTCACAAAAGCGGAAACTTTTAGTGGAAAAATCACTCTTTCTTCCATTCCATTCGATGTCGTATTCTCGTGCGTCGCCCTCATACATACCTTGAAACTACGGTATAACATTCTCCCCTCGTAGAAACATTCGTCGAATGTTCCTTCTGTATCAAAACAAGCAGCGCCGATATAGTCCTGCTGCTATACTTACGGAAACAACCGTACCACGCTGGTCACGACACAACAAGCGCGCATACTTATCTCCAGTCCACGAGGAATCACCTCTATCACAAAAACTCCTACTCGAGATCTAAAAGATACTCCTTCGCCCTACTCTCTTTACAAGCGAATGATCACACCTATGCTCGTAATACATGCTCGTTCTTCCCTTACCGTCGTGATACCACTTTTGTCACTTTGTCGCGAGCCTTGCCGACGACCCGACAAATGGTACCGTGCTTGCGATCCACGAGGATGTCGTACACTTCTTATGCGCTCGAACTCTTACCACCATACATTCGCTTAGTTTCCAAATCTCGGGTTACTATCTACGTGGTCATCATTAGCGGGAACACTCTGGGTGGATTTAGATACTTTCGAACATAACAATACGAAAGATCGGACGTCTTGCCTCCTAAGTCGGACGGCAATGCTAACATATAGGCAACCTGGCCTAATCTTCACATGAACTCAAAAGGCCCAAAGTAACACGGCTAAGTTCCTCTGTTTTCCAAAACTCATCACACTTTATCCAGCGTCTGCTGGAACAAACTGAACCAACTATCGAACCTTGCCAACATCGAACCAATCGATCGGCAACTTATACTTCCGCCCTACAAGGCTTCCTAAGGCGACATCCGAATACTGAAAATGGTAGCTTAAACATTCCCTTTACGAGACAACAATCCCGTAACTACTCACGAAATCCAAACATCGCCGAGGCGAATGCGGTCGAGGCTTACCTAAGTTCTTAACCTGCTGGTAAAACTTCCAAAAAAAGCAGTAGTACCACTGGCTCCACTGCATCATAAGGTGAAGGTAGGCACTCGTGCGACCTTACAACCTTTACGAAATAATCATCTCGCAACTTACTACCGAGTACACGGTCTTTGCTAGAAGACAGGCGGTGACCTCGCCGGCCCGACTCATCGGTCGAATGTATCCACGAACTCGTCGTTGGTTAACTAAACTTGGGCCTAACACCTAGTGACCTACCACGGCGGGACCACCAAAACTGACCCCACCACAAAGCGGGCCACGGGTCGACCGCCACGTGGCCTCAACCCAACCCGTGACGTCGCAAACACTAGCTCACGATTCGGAATAATCTCACCAATCACGTTACGAAAACCTAGCGGTCTTCTACCTCTTTCATTCCACATTACTCGTGATTCATCCCACAAAATATCTCACGTATACTATGCACCTCGACAAGGGTCAAACACGAAGTAATTCTTTTACCAAAGATGGCCTCGCCTCTAAGGTCTCTACGTACACATCCTAAGGCTCCCTTTCTCTATCCCCAATCTTTCTGATTAACTAATCATGATTCCCAATCACGATTAACACAATGCTATCGAAAATAATACTTAAGATATTCGCTACACATATAAATCTCTAAAGGGTTAAGGATATGCACAGTATCTCACGGCACTTCCCTTAGGTCGTTCTAATCAAACCCGCCTGCGTGCGCATTTGAGGAAGGTGATGAACTATCCATCGATCACGGCCGAGTCTCTACATCCGCGCCCACCGCGGTGGACAATTCCTCGCAAAATGGCCTGCTGTCGCAAACATAACAAGTGTGCGGAAGAACGACACTCCCATGATGACATCGACCCCGCAGCGCGAGGTGGGGTGGCCTCCTGCAGCTTACACCCCTCCTCTCGAACCCTGCATCCAATGGTCTAGTGCAGTGGTGAGTCCTCGTACTTGTATCCTTCCTCATAGAACATTCCCTTGCCATATGGCCGACGGCGCAATAAAAACAAGCACCGATAAAAAAGCGGCACTTCCGGGATGACACACCTTGCCAGCTGTGAACAACGAGAAAAAGCGAACCTGTGGAGGACACTCTGTCTTGGCGGAGGCGCATGTCTGTCTCTTGAGGCGGTCGCCTCGAGAGTTACCAAATGATCACGCCAATCGGGCCTCTTCTTCCGCTCGGTCACTCTGCCGATCTCTACCTCTCGGCCAGCCGCGCATAATCTGAACGCAAGCCTGGCTCGTCCCTGACTGAAGAGCTACTCCCTCACAACCCTTCTTTAGATAAGCATCAATATCCTTGGAATACCGGTACATAAAATACTCTCTGTTGCCAAGTCCTTTGCTAGCAGAGGCCGTCTCCTTCGATCCATATTTTACGCTCCAAGCGTGGGCGAAAGTCGGATGTCATGACGCGATGGAGCTGCTGCGTACAAACTCTGCTGCTGGCGGCGTCTCGAGAACTCCCGCGTGAAGCATCACGGTGATGATTGGGTGCAATGCCGCCTAAATCTACGTACTCTACTCGCGACTCCTTGGTGCCTTGCCTCTGGGCGAGTTGCTGGCGGAGGCATCAGGTAAAGGAAAGGAATACGTTAGAGGTCCAACTTATAACACACTCTAAAGCACGATCTCGGAGTGAGAAGAATGGAAACCAATCCTAAATATCCTATAGCCTCACGATTATTGGTGTGGTGCGCACACCGATAATCGAACTACTAGATACGATGCAGTAGACACTTTCAGAGGATTAAGCGCTCGATACCACTTTTGTCACGACCGTTCGGGGCGTGGTCGTGCCTACCCGCACCCAGTAGTCATACATCGAGAGAAAAACCGGAATATAAAACAACCAAGATATGAAACGGTATAAATAAGACCGCGGTTTACGGAAAAAAAGTTGCCTTTCGGCATAATGTATATAAATAACCCAAAATGAGCGATTACATCCCAACCTTAGCGAGTCTACAGGACCTCTAGAGTTTAAAACAACAATGGCGGGGCGGGGCCCGCCGTACCTGAATACGAATATCTACAATGACGGGGACCGTACGAAATGCTAAGCTTAGGAGAAGCGGAGCTTTCCCAGCCAGCGGTGATCCTAAACGAGGATCAACGGTAGGAGTACCTTTACATGCGGCATGAGCGCGGCCCAGAAGAGTCGATCTAACAGTACCAGTATGTGAAGCGAAAATCGTAAATGAAATCATAGTAGTCTATATAAGGCGGGAGACATGTATGATAAGCCAAAACTACGATTCCTGATAAATAAGCGATCATGTCAAGTCGGGGACTCATGCCTCAAAGTCATCACAATAGAACGTGCGGGGTAATGCGGCGTGGCGACTACTAAAACCACGCAGTACCAACAAGGTCATAAAGCGTATCATGAGATCTGTCTGAGGCGTCACATGATCAAAGCGGCCACTCGCGCATGATATCTAATGTCGCGCATCTAGTCACGGAACTTCCCGCGACTCGCATAGGCCAAGCAGATAGGCGCGTGAGGTATAACCCGCGTCGAGGTAGCTACTCCCGGCGGCGTCTGAACTCGTCGTCCACATGGCTATAAGAACGCGTGACCACGCGGGCGCGTACTAACACGGAACTCCGCGATTCCGCATAGGCCATCTGAGACCGCATAAGGTATTCTCGAATCATAGGTCCATCGACCACTTTGAGTCTACCCGCGTCGGAGGCGGCTTAACCCGGAGTTATGAATGATATAATATCAACATAACCGATTATTGCTAAACAACATAAGCCTGACAAGGAAAAACCCTTTACACAAATATCACAAGATACTAACTCACGTAGCATCCTAACATGTTTACTTATCCGATCAACAAGAAAATATTACAAGACTATCACAAATCAATACAATCAAGTTATTCACACAAGGTACTTTCTACATTATGATAACAAGTTCGGGTTGTTAGCCCCAAAGTACTTCATGTATTACTCTTTTAAAGACGTTTCTTTTACAAAAGTCACACTGATAACGTAGTATAAAAATAGAGTAATTATCTTTTGAAGTACATTAAAACACTTCTCCTTGTAAAATCAAGTAACAACATTCTTTTCCTAACGTTCAAGTTTGCCTAATTTCAATTACTCAAGTTTCTCATTTTGAAAGGGTTTGTAGTTCATAGTTTTAATCCTTTAAAACAATTTGAGAAACATATACCTAAGTGTGAGTAGGTTATTATTATTCGTAACAATCTTATTACTGTGACCATGATCTAGTAAATGTAATATCCTTTTGTCTCATCTTAGCTCCTATGCGGATGGAAGTTTACTAGTTTTAATAATACCTTTTATTAAGTATTCTTTGTGGTTTGTTCGACATTTATTACGATTGGTAAAACATCATTCCTTTTGAAAACCAAAATACTAATTACTCACTAATGAGGTTTCACACTTTTTAACAAAATTCATATTAGTATAATAAGTCAAGTCTCTTATTTCCTTAAATCAATAAATCATTCTTTTTATCACTCTTAAGCCGTTATACCTAACCTCATAAAGCTAGTATAACTCTTAAGCTTTTAAAACCAAATGTTACTCTTACGTAAAAAAATGATTCATATTCCTTTGAAATGTTTTCGATTCTTTATTATTCAGCTTAAGCGTGAGGCATTCGCATGAAGTGTTATCGGGCTTAAGCGTGATGCATTGCCGTAAGAATTATTCAGGCTTAAGTCAAAGACATTGCAGTAGTTATTATTCGATTAACACGTATGCGTCTGGTACTATATATATTGTAAAATATCATGCTTAGGAAGAATCACATACCTACCGTGAAAACCTCCCGCCAAGTTGAATATGTCGCGCGAGTATCGACCTATAACGATCAAATCGTCTATCAGCGTCGGTATCTTGTACAAAGTTCTAAGCGAGAGGTTCGTTATTACATGGTCATTTGGGCAGCACTTCCCTACGGTGAGCTACTCAAGTCATCGTGAAAGCGATCACATGTAAATCTGATTCTATTATTCATCTTTTAAACCCTTATCTTTGTGATATGATTCAATTCTATTCTGCAATATACTTCTAAGTATTTAATACTTATTCCTATACTTCTACAGTATATATATTCTAATTACAAAAGGAGGATAAGTTTATTTACCTCGGTAAGACCAATAATATCCTAGATAAAAGTCGCGCCTGAGCAAGGTTTAGCTCTAAGTTGTGCGCTCAGTAGCTCGAAAACCTTAGAATTTCTTCACAACTTCTACTATGGTCTAAGGGATTTGGGCTAGTGTAATTTGGGCATTATAACAATACTAGAAGGCAACTTTTCTACCAAGGGAGGGGGGGTAGTGTTTCGGCTAGGCTAGCTTTAGGGGTTGCTCTCGGCTAGGGCTTCTCAAAAGGGGAGGGGTGTGTTTGGACGAAACAACAAGAGGTAGAGGGAGGGATTTGAGACTTAGATAGATTGCTCAATTTAGGATGAAATAACTCTTCAACAAGGGGGGTATTTATAGGTCAAGACATGACCAACCAATGGCCAAGATTATGCCAAGTGCAAGGCAAGTGTAGGGTGAGGATTTAGGCAAGTGTCCTTGGCAACTTGCACACAAAATATCCTACCAACTACTTGACAAAAATTGTCATCCATTGGCCTCAATGCCGTGTAACATCCATCATGAGAGGGTGACAAGTGTCGCCTCTCGTTGGTCCAAAATGTTTCGTCTCTCGGAAAAAATCGCAAAAATTAGAAATGACATAGCGGAATTTATCCTCTGCGAGTTGTGTAAAGCGTTTAGTCGAAAAGCGACTCTAAGCGGGTGTTGTGTACAAAGTGGAATTCGTCCAAGCCAACTAGGGGGTGACACGTGTCGCCTCCTACTCGTCAAAATATTTCATCTTCGAAAATATCCACAATGGCCAAAATCTTGAAAACAAAGTGGGCCCCACAAAACCGTAAATTTTCTCCCGTGGGCCCCACGTGACCATTTCCGAAAATAAAATTCCATAATTCTCTAAAATTCCAAGAAGTCCGAATACCAAATCTGGGAATCCAATTCCCATTAACGAATCTTTTTCCTTCACAAAAACCGGAAACTTTTCCGTGGAAAAATCACCTCTTTCTTCCATTCCAATTCCAATGTCGTATTCTCGTACGTACGTCCTCGCATACATACCTTGAAACTACGGGGTATAACACTTACTTGCTAAGAAGCTAATAACAAAGTAACTATAACTTATATTAAGAATGGAAATATAAGTTGGATGACTAATGAGTAAATTGGATAAGTAAAATGGACAAAGTTGGCGAGACTGACTTAAGGCTGTATTTACTTTGGTGTATTTACTTTGGACAGTATTTACTTTGGTGTACTTACATTTACATTAAGGGAAGATTGTTCAATCGCGTTAGTTTGGGCGTGTAATCATGCTTTTACTTCTTGTTATTATGGGCGTGATAGTAAACGCGTTCTGGTTGGGCGTGTAATCCCCTTCTTTTACTTCTTGTTATTATGGAGGCGTGATAGTAAACCGCGTTACCGTTTGGGCGTGTAATCCCCTTCTTTATGTTGTTTAATTATTGTGCCTTATATATGGTATATATATTACGGTTATTCGGGCCTTGGAGAAAGATGGAAAAGTGAGTAAAAACGGGGGAAGTGCTGCCCAAATTTCCGTAGAATTAGAGGGCTTTTTATTGGTATAAGTCTTCAATGGTAAGAAAGGTTTGATAGGAGTACTATGACCATTTTAGGAGTGGAGTACTACGTGTGGCGTGATCTACTTGGCTTAGGAGTAGCCGACGGGTTGACGTACTTGGAGCGTTTTGCTATTTGTCGATAATCGTCGCAAGGTATGTGATTCTTCCTATACTCTTGAGCATGATTGTTGTAAACTATATAGTACGGTAGACGTACGTGTGTGAAATGGATTTTGTTTGTTTAAAACATAAAGTGTTATAATGGCTTTATGGGAAGTTAGTTATAACGACTTTATGAAAATAAAAGAAAGATTTGGTTTGACGGTAAAACGACCTGATTTTGAAAGTTAAGAGACTTGATCTTGAAAGACAAGAGACTTGACTTATAACGACTTGTTTTTGGAAAAAGAGAAGTAACTTGATTTAAGTATAGGTTACTTGTTTTGAAAAGAGTAAAGTTATTTGGGTTTTAAAAGAACACTTGTTGTTGTTGTAAAAGAAAAGCACTTGGTTTTAAAAAGTATAGAGTACTTGATTTTAAAAATCTTATAAAGATTTTCTGAAGGTGTAGTAATTTGGTTTAAAGGAAAGCGTGTTTTAATACTACGAGTATTAGTATCGTGTGGCTTTACGTAAAAAGAGGTTTTTTGAAAGAATGAAAGTATGTAGTATTTTGGGTTTGAAACCGGATTGTTGATAAAATGTATGTATGTTGAACTTGCCTATGCTTGTCGTGATAGTCTTTGATGTGCAAGTGTTTTGTTGATGTCTTCTTAGTGACTCTGCAGGAGGCGGTTATCGATTGATTGTTGGACATCTTGACGCGTTGGATTTTCCACGAGTATCGTCCACTTTGAGTATCATCTTGTTATTCCTTCGACGTGCGGCGTGATGGATGTTCCACGGCGTCGTCGATAGGATGGTTTCATGGCCATGACTTCCGAGGTGAGATCGGGGCATGCGGTCATTGTGAGGTTCAGATTGTTAGTCCATGGACCGCTAATCCATGAAGCTTGCGCGATGTGGCGATCACGAGCTTGATTTATGCGTGTGGTTCGAGCACACTTTAGATACTTGTTCGGTCATTTCGTGTATCGGTAGCCTCCGGTAGATAGCTTGAGATACTTGCCTCGGTCATTTCGTGAGACGGTTGGCTAGAATGCGTTAGCTTTGGTACTTGCCTCGGCGATTGCGTGGCTAGCTTTTGGATCCGTAATTAGCTTCGTACCTTGCGTGAAATTTTATGACTAGCTTTTGGATCCGGTATGAGGCGATTCTACTTGGCGTCGGTTTGATAGCGAGCGAGATCTAGTGTTGAGTTCACATATGGGTGTGGTTTTACATCGTATGCTGGCGATGAGAATGAGTTCCACGGGCATGAGTGATATTATGGGCGTGAGACCCATAGTTATGTGCGAGTGATTATTCGGGGATGTCGTCCCTTACTTGCATAGCTTGTTTACTTATCGCAAAGGTTTTATAAAATGATGAAATGTGATTTCATTCTGATATTTTCGATTTCACATACTTGGTACTGTTGTCTTGACCTCGCCCGAGGCTGCGTTCATCTGCGGTAGAGTACATCGGTTGTGGATCCTCGCTCATAGGATCTCGATTCGGCGTATTGGAAGCTCGTTTCTCGGAGGCTTATCTTTTGGTATGTTTCCACGAGTTGTAGGTTCTTGTACATTCGGGGTATGGCGGGGCCACTGTCCGTCATGGTTGTTACATTCTTAGAGTGCAGTAATCTTGTTGTGGCGAGTTTGTAAAGGACAACTGCTCGGGTTTTTATGTATATATCTGAGAAGCAATTGTTTTGGTTGGCCTGTTTATTTATCATGTCTCTTGTTTCATGTCTATGTTTTATTTCCGCTGATTTTCTCTGATGTTGTATCACTAGGGTGCCCGGGGTAAGGCACCAGTCACGGGCCCTGGTTCAGGTCGTGACAAAAGTGGTATCAGAGCAGTTAGTCCTCGGAAAGTGTCTACAGACCGTATCTAGTAGAGTCTTGATTATCGATGTGTTGTGCACCACATCTATAATCGAGGAGAGGCAGAGATATCTAGGATTGGTTTCCATTCTTCTCACTCGAGATCGTGCCTTAGAGGCGTGTTATAAGTTGGACTCCTCGGACGTATTCGTTTGTACGATTATGCCTCGTGAAGGCAGCACAGGCCCGAGATGGGCAAGCGGCGAGAGAGCTACGAGTTAAACACCGGGGTTGCGAGGCACGGGCTGGTCATTACGAGATAGTACTTGCAGCGAGTTTTATAACGCCGCTAGCCCCGCAGAGTTTAGAGCGGCGGCGATTTCTACGGAGCCACGATACACGAGCCTCCGGTTCCACGACTTGGGCGAGGATATGAGTTCGAGAGATGGCCCGATTACTAGTGAGGTGGTGGTGGGAATGAGGACGGGCGAGGCCGGTGGTTCGGCGATGCGATGATTCACCTAGATCCGATGATGCGAGACTTGGGATTTCTTGAGTTACTATTCGCGAGTTCTATGGATAGAGAGGCGAGGATGGTCCTCGTGGGTGTCGTCTTGCCGATAGCTTGTATGCTTTACGGCCCAGCGGGGCCATTTGGTGAAGTTTGTCAGGCAGGTATACGGATATAGAGACTCGACGCCGGGATCGGTGGTGGTTCGCCTTATACAACTAGGTGCCTGCGGCGTGGGATTATGGTTAGGCGACAAAGAAGAAGTAAGCGATGAGTTCTGAGAGATACCTTTAGCCCTTAAGAGGCTTGGTTATGTTGTTACGGTGGATGCGTGTGAAGTGCTATACGGATAGCATTGTGTTAAGTGTAACTTAGAGAACATGACTAGTTGAAGAGGTAAGTTTGGGGTCATGGAAGGTGTGAACCTTAGAATATTATACGTGGAGACCTTAGATGCGAGGCCATCTTGAGTAAAAGATTTGTTTACGATTGACCTTTGTCGGAGTGCATAGTATACGAGGGGTAAAAATTTGGGATAAGTCCCTGAGTGGTGAGAATTATAAGAGGGTAGTTGAGCTAAGAAGACCACTAGGTTTTCGTGACTTGATTAGTGAGATTGCTCCGGATCGGGGGAAACAAGAGTTTTGGCGCGGTTATGGGTCGGGTTGAGGACCATTCGAGGGTCAACCCGTAGCCCGGAATGTGGTGGGGTCAGTTCGAGGTGGTCCCGCCAGGTGGTAGGGTCACGAGGGTGCTAGGCCCAAGTTTAGGTAACCATCGTACGAGTTCGTGGATGCGTTCAACCAGAATCGGATCGTGAAGGCCGGGGATGGCCTTAAAAGAATTTGAGGCGATAAGATGACCAAGTTTGGAGGTAGTGACTCAGGTTTTGGAAAGCTAGCGATGACGAAAATATGGTACGTGTACTAGAAAGAGTTCGGGTGTACGAGAAAGGTACGACGAGTAAGAAAGGAAGCAAACATGTGTTAAGAGGATGGAAGTGATCATTTTTGTGAAGTGAAGGTGCGAGGAGAGTATCCTTTGGACCAGGAGTGAGAGTTAGTGTTGTTTTACATCTTAGAGGTGATTCCTCGATAGTTTGGAATTGGGTTTCGCGCGTATGTGATATTATGGCCACGTGGGGCATAATTGATTTGTAAGTATAGTAGTGAAGACTATCTGCGTGGCGTGTGTGATTATGGAGACTTAGAAGGAACATTCGGGACGAATGTTTCTAAGGGGGGAAGAATGTTACACCCCGTAGTTCCAGGGTATGTATGCGAGGACGTACGTACGAGAATACGACAGAAATTTTGGAAAGAAAGAAAGATGTGATTTTTCGACGGAAAAGTTTAGGTTTTGTAAAGGAAAATGTTCGTTAATGGGAATTGGATTCCCAGATTTGGTATTCGGACTTCTTAGAATATTTGAGAATTATGGAATTTTATTTCCGGAAATGGTCACGTGGGGCCCACGGGTGAAATTTACGGTTTTGTGGGGCCCGCTTAGTTTTTGAGATTTTGGCCATTATGGATATTTTCGGGAGATGAAATATTTTGGACGAGTAGGAGGGCAACACGTGTCACCCCCCTAGGTGGCCCTTGGCCGAAATTAGCTAGACAAGTGGCAAGACAAGTGGCCTTGTCTTGCTAGATATTTTTGTGTGGACAAGTGGCCAAGTCTTGCTAGATATTTTGTGTGGACAAGTGGCTTGTGGGACCCACACACACTTGTCCCCAATCTCAACCACACACTTGCCTTCATCCTAGCCCTTGGTTGTCCTATATATGCACCCTTAGTTGATGAAAACTTCCACACTTAACCATTTCAAGACAAGAAATTCCCTCCCTTCTCCCTTGACCTTGCTCTCGTTTTTTAGCCCATTTCTTGACCTAAATTTGTCCAACAATTCTTAAACTCTCAAGTGTTCTTCCCTAAGGTGTTAGGAAGATTGTGTACCAAGAGTTGGAAAAGATTTCACACCCCTAACCTATTGTTCATGCCTTGGCCGAAACTTACTAGTTGGAAACCCTAAGTGTTCTTCACTTTTTGGAGTTGAATCTTGAAGCGAAGTTGGTTAGGAGCTTCTATGGGTTGCTTGTAGCGGATTGGAACGTAAAGATTTGGAACTAAGACTTGCTTGGAGCGACTTTAAGAACTTGGATATTTTTGGGCTATTTGAGGTAGTGAACTTAAACCTCTTTGTGAATTGGTTGTTATACATATATTATAAGTATATTATGGATTATATAATATATGGAGTAAGTTTGGAAGAGTTGGATCTTGTTAACTTGTTAAAAGAAAGGATTGGCCGTTTGCCATTAAAATGGTAAAAACGTATCTTACTTGCTAAGAAGCTAATAACAAAGTAACTATAACTTATATTAAGAATGGAAATATAAGTTGGATGACTAATGAGTAAATTGGATAAGTAAAATGGACAAAGTTGGCCAAGGACCCCAACTTAAGGACTGTATTTACTTTGGACAGTATTTACTTTGGACTGTACTTACATTTCTGTTAAGGGGAAGATTGTTCAATCGCGTTCCGTTTGGGCGTGTAATCCCCTTCTTTTACTTCTTGTTATTATGGAGGCGTGATAGTAAACCGCGTTACCGGTTGGGCGTGTAATCCCCTTCTTTTACTTCTTGTTATTATGGAGGCGTGATAGTAAACCGCGTTACCGTTTGGGCGTGTAATCCCCTTCTTTATGTTGTTTAATTATTGCGCCTTATATATGGTATATATATTACGGTTATTCGGGCCTTGGAGAAAGATGGAAAAGTGAGTAAAAACGGGGGAAGTGCTGCCCAAATTTCCGTAGAATTAGAGGGCTTTTTATTGGTATAAGTCTTCAATGGTAAGAAAGGTTTGATAGGAGTACTATGACCATTTTAGGAGTGGAGTACTACGTGTGGCGTGATCTACTTGGCTTAAGGAGTAGCCGACGGGTTGAAGTACTTGGAGCGTTTTGCTATTTGTCGATAATCGTCGCAAGGTATGTGATTCTTCCTATACTCTTGAGCATGATTGTTGTAAACTATATAGTACGGTAGACGTACGTGTGTGAAATGGATTTTGTTTGTTTAAAACATAAAGTGTTATAATGGCTTTATGGGAAGTTAGTTATAACGACTTTATGAAAATAAAAGAATGATTTGGTTTGACGGTAAAACGACCTGATTTTGAAAGTTAAGAGACTTGATCTTGAAAGACAAGAGACTTGACTTATAACGACTTGTTTTTGGAAAAAGAGAAGTAACTTGATTTAAGTATAGGTTACTTGTTTTGAAAAGAGTAAAGTTATTTGGGTTTTAAAAGAACACTTGTTGTTGTTGTAAAAGAAAAGCACTTGGTTTTAAAAAGTATAGAGTACTTGATTTTAAAAAATTTATAAAGATTTTCTGAAGGTGTAGTAATTTGGTTTAAAAAGGGAAACGTGTTTTAATACTACGAGTATTAGTATCATGTGGCTTTTACGTAAAAAGAGGTTTTTTTTTTGAAAGAATGAAAGTATGTAGTATTTTGGGTTTGAAACCCGGATTGTTGATAAAATGTATGTATGTTGAACTTGCCTATGCTTGTCGTGATAGTCTTTGATGTGCAAGTGTTTTGTTGATGTCTGCGTGACTCTGGGAGGTAGGTTATCGATTGATTGTTGGACATCTTGACGCGTTGGATTTTCCACGCAGTATCGTCCACTTTGAGTATCATCTTGTTATTCCTTTGGACATCGGCGTGATGGATGTTCCACGGGCGTGCGTCGATGGGGATGGTTTCATGGCCATGACTTCCGAGGTGAGATCGGGCATGCGGTCATTGTGAGGTTCAGATTGTTAGTCCATGGACCGCTAATCCATGAAGCTTGCGCGATGACGGCGATCACGGGCTTGATTTATGCGTGTGGTTGAGCGCACACTTTAGATACTTGTTCGGTCATTTCGTGTATCGGTAGCCTCCGGTAGATAGCGAGATACTTGCCTCGGTCATTTCGTGAGACGGTTGGCTAGGGTATGTTAGCTTTGGTACTTGCCTCGGCGATTCGTGGCTAGCTTTTGGATCAGTAATTAGCTTAGTACCTTGCGTGAAGTTTTATGACTAGCTTTTGGATGCAGTATAGGCGATTCTACTTGCCCGTCGGTTTGACGACGCAGCGAGATCTAGTGTTGAGTTCACATATGGGTGTGGTTTTACATCATATCTGCCGTGTGAGAATGAGTTCCACGGGCGTAGGTGATATTATGGGCGTGAGACCCATAGTTATGTGTGAGTGATTATTCGGGGATGTCGTCCCTTACTTGCATATTGCTTTACTTATCGCAAAGGTTTTATAAAATGATGAAATGTGATTTCATTACAGTATTTTCAGTTTCACATACTTGGTACTGTTATCGACCTCGCCCGGGGCTGCGTTCATCTGCGGTAGAGGTACATCGGTTGTGGATCCTCGCTCATATGATCTCAGTTCAGCGTATTGGGAAGCTCCGTTTCTCCGGAGGCTTATCTTTTGGTATGTTTCCCTGAGTTGTAGGTTCTTGTACATTCAGGGGTATGGCGGGGCCCTGTCCCGTCATGGTTGTTGTTACATTCTTAGAGGTATGTAATCTTTGTTGTGAGTTTGTAAAAGGACAACTGTTGGGTTTTTATGTATATATCTGAGAATGCATTTATTTTGGTTGCTTTGTTTATTTATCATGTCTCTTGTTTCATGTCTATGTTTTATTTCCGCTGATTTTCTCTGATGTTGTATCACTAGGGTGCCCGGGGTAAGGCACGATCCACGAATGGTTCGGGTCGTGTGAGAGTCGATCAAGTGCAGAATATAGAACAGAAATAAGGTCTGATAAACAAATCATAAGCGTACAAAAGAATGACGAGAGCAAGTATAAAAGTGGTACATACGGATCCTAGTGTCAGTACCATCGCGTGAACTGACTCGTACCTTATTATCTTTTCCCATTTTTCAATAAAAGTTATAGTCACTTTCTTACGTACATACTTAGGAAAATCGTCAAGTTCATTACCATATAACTTACTTATCTTTCATAACATAATCCGTCCCTTTATGGAGGGACGCATATACTACCCCAACGGGGCGCGATCAAGTCACACAAATATCAAAGCGTGCCCGTGGAATTCCTTCCTCACTGCCGGCAGTCTATGACATAAATCATACTCATGTGACGCGCCCGTGGCATCCTACCTCACTGTCGGCGTACACATATACAATACACATCTATATACCTCCTGCCCGTGGAATCCTCCATCACTGCCGGCAGCCGTAGGTGTAACATATAACCAGGTGACACGCCCGTGGCATCCTACCTCACTGTCAGCGTACACGTATACAATACATATATATATATATATATAACGCGGCCACATGCCCCGGAATCCCTCATCGTATAAGCATGGCCATGCGTGCCTCGGCGTCCTCATCGTAGGTGCAGTCTTCGTAGAGCTAGCCCATGGAATAAGAATATAACATGCCGGAATCCTCATCGTGGTACATGTCTTCATGGGAGCTAGCCCGTGGAGTAATAGTCGTATAACATGGTCGCATGCCGGAATCCTCATCGTATAAGCGTGGCCATGGGTTATAAAACAAATCAGGAATCTAACCCGCCTCGGTCATGCCGGAATCCCACATCGTATAAGCATGTCCAGGATCAATCATAATGGAAGCATACCCGTGGAATCCCACATCACGTCGATGCGTCCAAGTAAACTTACAACAAGACAGTAGGCCCTCCAATGAGTCACGACAACGTAAACATATAATACTTGCACTCAAAGCTATCACAAGCAAACATAGGCAAGTTCATTAAACCTTTAGACTTCCATTTTTATAAACTCATGGCACTTTCGTTTCACACATAAAAATCCGGGAATTTAACCCAAAGTACTACGCACCTCTACTCCTTTAAAATGACTCTTTTTCAAATAAAACTTCCAAGATACTAATAACCGTAGTATCAAGTCATATATATACTTTTCAAGACAAGTCACAATACCTTTTAGAAATACAATTATAGGCTTCTAAATCACGTGACTTCTTTATTTAAAACCTTAAGCAATTGGTACCTTTAAAACAATTTGCCCTTCTTTATGTCAAGTCATTTCTTTGCTTACATTACTGAAGAAAACCATTCTTTTAATCTTCCATAAAGTTGTTATAACCAACTTCCCATAAAGCCGTTATAACTCTTTATGTCTTAGACAATTTCATTCCTTTTATAACCAAGAGACTTATACTTTCAAATCGAATTACATAGCTTTCAAAATACTTCAAGTCTCTTAACTTTTAAGAAAAGCAGTTTCTTAACTTTAGAATGGCAAGAAATCAATACTTTCCAAATCAAGTAGCCATGATCTAGAAAATGTAATACAATTTTGTCTTATCTTAGCTTCTATGCAGATGGAGAATTCTACTTGTTTTAACTTAATTGATTGTCATTACATTTTCCTTTATTAACGCTGCAGTGGCTTGTTCGATACTTATTCTCATTTGTGTCGTAACTTAGCCAAGTCAACTTGGCTCCAAAATACCTCATAACGACTCTTACCAACATCCCCCATAAGACTTGGTAAGAACTTAGGATAACTTAGACATAACCCTTACGTAGAGTAAATCAACATACATACCTCTTAACTTCTAAGAGTAGAAGGAATCATGAAATAATACCACATGTATATTCCATACATAGAATCATGTCAAAAGAATGAAGAGGTTCACATACCTCGCGACGATTATCGACAAAATAGCAAAATGCTCCAAAGTACTTCAACCTTGATAGCTATTCCATCCTTCAAGTAGAATACGCTATACTTAGTACTTCAACCTATAATGGCCACAATACGTCCATTAACCTCTTACTTCAAACGTAGAATATTCTAAGTGCTAAGTCACTAAATTCTACGGAAAATCGGACAGCACCTCCTTTGTTTCTACTTACTTTGCCACCTTTTTCAAGGCCGAATTCAATAACCAAACACGCCACATTTAAGGCCCAATCAAAGCAATTAACAATAGGGGATTACACGCCTACTAGACGTGTAAAATTCCGCCCCACAAAAGATATCAAACTAATACAAACTACTAGCCCAATTCTGCCACATTGAGTACAATAACACCAATTCTTATCCAATTTCCATTTCAATCCAAGTTGTTAGCATAACATGATATCAAGTCGCAATTGATTATAACTACTATAATCTTCAAGTAAGTAACATGCGACGATTCTAATTAACGACCAATTTGTAATCCAACTTCAAATGGTTTAAATGACATTTCGGATTTAAGGCTACAATCAATCCATAATACTTATAAAACTTCAACACATATACTTCATGCTAGCAAACATGTAAGGCTAACAACAATATATAATCTTGTAACACTAAAGAGACAAGATTATTACCTCAACGATTCTTAGTCCAACTTCAAATCCGAAGTCGCTTCTTAGCAACTTAGAGCCTCTTCTAGACACATCAATCCGCTACTTGAGACCCTTAGAATAACACAAACAAATTTCCTTCAATCTTCCCAACAAAACCTAGAAAAACAACTAGGTTTTCACCTTGCGACTAACACGAAAACTATCTTTTTCCGGGATTTTTCTATTGAGATACACTTACAATACACTCATGAACCTTGGGTTAAAGTCTTGTGGCTAAAGAACCACAAACGAAAATATTTTCTTGTTCAAACTAAGCAAACCCGAGAGCTTTCTATGGCACTCACAAGTTCTCTCAAATTTTTCTAAGTGTAAAATGCCAAGTCTTGCTACTTAGGATGATATATAACACATTGGAGGGTCTAGATTACAACACATGTTAAAATTGGATGAATGGGATCAAGCCAAGTGGCTCTTGACTTGGTCAACAATGTCAAGCTCTAGCTTAGAAAGACTTTCTCATCTTTACAATTGTCAAATGACCATTTTACCCTTGCATTAATTCGACCAAGCCATGTGGGGGGTGCCACATGTCGCCCTCCCATTCGTCCATAAAATTTCGTAACCCTCGTGGGCCCCACAAAACGTAAAATTCCTCGGGTGGGCCCCACGTGACCAAATCCGTAAAAATAAATTTCCATAATGATAATAAGTTCCATACTTCTTCAATTAATGCATTTTGAGAATCCAATTATCCTCAACAAACATTTCTCCTTTCCGACGTTCGGAAGATTTTCCGTCGGAAAAACAATTCTTCCTTTCGTACCAATTTCAAGTCTTGAGTTCCTTACGTACATTCTCTTAAACATGTCCTGGAGTTACGGGGTGTAACAGATAAGATAAAGTCTATTCGGATTTTGCTTGCGATAGCTGCACATTATGATTATGACATTTGGCAGATGGACGTCAAAACTGCATTTCTCAATGGTAATCTAATTGAGGAAGTATCTATGAAACAACCCGGGGGGTTTTCATCTGAGTCCAGACCAAATTTTGTGTGCAGGCTACAAAAGTCCATTTATGGGCTTAAGCAAGCCTCTAGGAGTTGGAACATTTGCTTTGACAAGGCTATCAAATCTTTTGATTTCGTTAGAAGCAAAGAAGATCCTTGCGTTTATATCAAACACAAGGATGAGGGTATTGTCTTCATTATTATATATGTTGATGATATATTGACAATGGGAGACAATAAAACTCTCGTCACGATCGATTAAGGATTGGTTGTCAGACGCCCGTGATGAAGGATTTAGGTGAAGCCTGCTACATTCTGGGAATTAGGATCTATAAAGATAGACCTAATAGATTGTTGGGGCTGTTGTTATACCCCGTATTTGCAGGGTATGTATGTGAGGACGTACGTACGAGAGTACGACAGAAATTTTGAAAAGAAAGAAAGATGTGAGTTTTCGACGGAAAAGTTTCCGGTAAGTTGTGAAGAAAAAGGTTCGTTAATGGGAATTGGATTCCCAGATTTGGTATTTGGACTTCATAGATTATATTAGAATTTTGAGATTTTATTTTCGGAAATGGTCACGTGGGGCCCACGGGAGAAATTCTGGTTTTGTGGGGCAGCTTTGTTTTGAGATTTCGGTATTTTGGATATTTTGGAAGATGAAATATTCAGGCGAATCGGGGCGACACGTGTCACCCCGTGTAGCACTTGGCGAATTACCTTTGTGCACAACACTCGGTTAGAGTCGTTTCTCGCCGAAAAGGTTTACATAAATTTCGAGGGGAAAAATGCGGCTATGTGGTGTTTTATTTTTGCGGATTTTTCGGCGACGGAACATTTTTGGGCAACGAGAGGGTGACACTTGTCACCTCAGTGACGATTTAGGTAGGCAAAGGGGGCGTCTTCCTTATTTTGTGCCTTGTTTTGGCCTTGTTTGGTGCATTGTTTTGTGGCATGTTTTGTGGAGTAGGGGTTAGGGTGCACTTGGCTTGATCTTGGCCCTACACTTGCCTTGCACTTGGCATGATCTTGGCCATTGGTTGGCCTTGGCTTATACTATAAATACCCCCCTTAGTGATGAACTTATTCATCCAGCTCCTCACTTTGTCTAAGCCTTGAAAACTCTCCCTCCTCTTGAGTGTTCTCGTCCTAAGCCTCTCCCTCCCCTTTGAGTGGCCTTGTGGCGAGAGCCTCCCCTCCCCACTTTGTGGTGCTAGCCAGTAGGGTACCCCACTGCCTAGTTGTTTAGTATAATACACCCCCTCTTGGTAGAAATACTCTCAGTATTGTTATAATGCCCAAAATACCTTAGCCTTTACCTTGTTGTATTCCAAAAGTTACCTCTATCGTAGGCAGGAAATACTACCTTTTGTCCTTTTAGTCTCAAACCGAAACCCTAAGGAAATCTTCATAGTTGGTTGAAGTATTTGAGTAGAAGTTAGTTAGAACTTAGGGTTGTTTGGAGCGGATTGGAGCGCGCGGAGTAGGAGCTAAACCTTGCTCGGGATCGACATTATAACTTGGATAATTTTGGGCTTGTCGAGGTAAATATTCTTGTCCTTTTTGTAATTGGAGATTACATGTAGTAGGAATATATAGTTGAGGTATACTATATATAGAATCGAACATTATTGAGGCAATGTCTTTTGACTTAAGCTGAATTTAAAGAAAGAATCGAGCTGTAATTACATGGGTGTATCAGATGAGACTTGTGTAGCATTGTTGTGTAGTAGAATGGTACACGTCAGGTTAAACGTGTAAACCCCACTGGTTGGCTTGGTAGCGGCCTCGATAGAGGAGGAGATTCTGTTTGTTGCGGGAGAGTCTTGCGAATTTTCTATAGAAATGGAACCTTGGGTTTTGAAGTTAATAGACGTTTGTGACCTTTTTAGGTGAAAGTACTAAGAGTAGCGTATTCTACTTGAGGAGTGGAAAGGGCTAGCAAGGTTGTAGTACTTGGAGCATTTTGCTTATTGTCGATACTCGTCGCGAGGTATGTGAACCTCTTCCTATCCTTCGAGCATGATGTTTTGTAAACTATGTAGTGCGGTGAGCGTACATGTGCTAAATGAATTGGTTGGTTTAAAACATAGGGTGTTATAATAGCTTTATGGGAAGTTAGTTATAACGACCTTATGTAGATGAAAATGGTTTACTGATATTAGGAGTTAAGAGACTTGATCTTATAAGATAAGAGACTTAACTTATTTGTTTTAATGTGGATGTTTGTGTGAAACCTCATTCGTGAGTAATGAGTACTTGGTTTTTAAAGGGATAATGTTTCTTGATTTGGAAATCGGAATGTGTATCGACAGGACCAACTGCGGCGTTAATAAAGGAAAATGTATTGAATAATGATGTGTTGTATTAAAACCAGTAGAAACCTCCAATGCATAGAAGCTAAGATGAGACAAAATGATATTACATTTTCTAGATCATGGTTCTTTGTAATAAGATCGTTATAAACAAGAATAAACTACTCATATATGACATATGTTACTCAATTGTTTTAAAAGAGATTAAAACTATGAGTTATGAAACCTTTCCAAAATAAGTGACTTGAGCATTTGAAATTAGGCAAACTTGAGCGTTTGGAAAGTAATGTTGTTACTTGATTTTACAAAAGGGGAAGTGTCTTGTTTACTTAAAAAGATAGTCACGATTTTTATACTACGGGTATTGTGTGACTTATGTGAAAGTACTTTGAGTTGTGTGAAACTTGCCTATGCTTGTTGTTGTGAAACTTGCCTATGCTTGTTGTTGTGAAACTTGCCTATGCTTGTGATGATAGCCTTTGTTGTGCAAGTGTGGTATTTACGTATTCTGGCGTCTCGATGGAGGGCCGGTCGACTTGTTGAGAACTTACTTGGACGTGCTGGCAGTGATGGAGAATTCCACGGGTATGTTTCCATTTTGATTACTGTCTTGTTGTTGATGTCACATGGACATGTCTACACTGCCGTCTGATTCCGGGGCATGTGGCGTGCGGCGGGGTTGATCACCGATATATTGTTATTAATGTCACGTGGGCGTGTCTACACCGGTAAGTGCAGGCATGTGGCCATGGGGCATTGGTATTATTGTTGCATCATGGACATGTCTACACCGATGCACTCGGGGCATGCGGCGTGATGCGAACACGATTGATGTTGTGGGCGTGAGACCCATAGTTATATTTGAGTGATGACTTGAGGCGTGAGTCCCATTTGGACATATCGCTTTTATGTTGTGAGCGTAGTTTGGTTATCATACATGTCTCACGCTTTTTATAGACTAGTATGATTTGATTCTGATATTTCTGATTTCACATACTTGGTACTGTTATCTTGACCTCGCCCTTGAAGTGCGTTCATCTGCGAGTAGAGGTACATCGATCGTGGATCCTCGCTCATAGGATCACAGTTCAGCGTATTGGGAAGCTCCGTTTCTCCGGAGGCTTATCTTTTGGTATGTGTTTCCCCGAGTTGTAGGTTCTTGTACATTCAGGGGTATGGCGGGGCCCTGTCCCGTCATAGTCGTTGTAAATCTTAAGTGCATGAAATCTTTGTTGTGGCGGGGTTGTAAAAGGATTAAAGCTATTCGGAGTTTTATGTATATCTTGAAGGCAAGCTGTTTTGGTTGCTTTGTTTATTATTATAACTATTGTTGCGTGTCTAAGTTTTTATTTCCATTGGTTTTTCTCGATGTTGTATCACTAGGGTGCGGGGTAAGGCACGATCCGGGCCGAATTTGGGGTGTGACATAGTGGTATCGAAACGATTAATCCTCGGAAAGTGTCTACGACCGTGTCTAGTAGAGTCTTGATTATCGATGTGTTGTGCACCACATCTATAATCGAGAGGCTGCGAGACATTTAGGATTGGTTTCCATTCTTCTCATTACGAGATCGTGCCTTAGAGGCATGTTGTAAGTTGGACCCTCGGCGTATCTCGTTTTTACGATTATGCCTCCGCCAAGGCAACCATAGCCCGAAGGGCAAAGCGTGAGTCTTGCTAGTGAGATCTGAGGAGTACGAGCGCGAGCCGGACAAAGACTGAGTTGTGCTTGACAGCGGGTTTTGTAGCGCCGCCCGGCCCAGCGAGTTTAGAGCGCGGCGGTGGCTGCTGAGACCACAATACACAGGCCTCGTCCACGATGCAGGGCGGAGAGATGGGTTACAAGGAGATGGCCCGATTCTTTGGTGGTCGTGGCAGATATGAGATGAGGATAATTTGGATCACAGTGATTCGATTCGATTCGATAGCACGATGGTTCACCCAGGCGAGATAGTTTGAGGCTACGGGACTTTACGAGTTGTAGCCGCGAGTTTTATGGGTCGAGGCACGAGGATGATCGCGAGGAGTTCATCCGGCGATTCTGTAGTCGTAAAGTGATCAAGCCGGAGACCGAGTCGGTGGTCTTAGGTTCGCATCGGTGCGTGATACCGCATGATCGTGGTTTGATCGTGGGAGTTGTCGGGAGAGCATGCGCTTCCAGCGGCATGGGGCGAGTTCTCGAGGCATTCTCACTCACTTCTTGCCTCCGCGGATGAGGAGAACGCGGTAAACAGTTTATGATCTTTGAGGCAGAGGCGTCTGATTCGAGAGTACAATGTGGAGTTTGACTCGTTGTCTCGGTATGTCCCCGCTTTAGTGGCAACCATGGAGGATAGAGTGCACCGCCACGTCACGGATTAGATGATTACTTGCGGAGGCTTGTTGGTGTAGCTCTTCACCGGGCATGGACATTGCCGCATGCGAGCTCATGCACTAGGATGTGAGTGCGGAGAGGTCGGCGGAATGACACGGATCAACGAAGAGGGCGAGACATCGTGGTCTTTGGCGACTTTCGAGGCGGACGCCTCAGCCAGAACTAGTTTTGTACCCCGCTTGACAGAGTGGTCCTCCGTCTTGAGGAAGCGGTCGGGCTCGAGGTTGAGTTTCGAGGAAGTAAGGGTGTTGGCGGATCGGTCACCCTACCTCGGTGTGGCGATGTGGTAGACCGCATTCGGGAGTGTCGTGGTGCCAATGGAGCTTGTTATTTTGCGGCCAGCGGGGCCATTTTGCGAAGCTGTCCGACCAAGGGTATACGGATGCTACGACTCGGCGCCGAGGATCGGTGGCTGGTTCATCACCCGCTGGCTATCGCCTGCGGCGGATGTGATTAGGAAGCGGAAGAGGCAGATATATCCTTAACCCTCCGAGTTTTGTTTCTTGATGTGTTTTAGTGTTATGTTCGGATAGCTTTGTGCTAAATGTGATTTAGACACCGGTTATTGTAGAAGGGTAAGTATGGGGGCATGGTAAGTGTGAACCCTGGTATCACGATTGAGACCTTAGAGGTAAGGTCGTCTTGAGTAAAAGATTCGTTTTATGTTTGACCTTTATCAGAGTGCGTAGTATACGTGAGTTTTATTTGTGTGATAAGTCCATGGGTAGTGTGAGATGGAAGTGGTAGCTTTCATGATGTGATTTAGCGAGATTGTTAGTGTCGGGAGCGAGGGCTTGGCAGCGATTGTGGGTCGGGTTGAGGGCGTGATCTGGGTCAACCCGTAGCCGGATTAAGGTGGGGTCAGTTCTGGGTGGTCCGCGGTGGTGGTAGTCACGAGGATGCTAGGCCCAAGTTTGTATGATCATCGTATGAGTTCGGTATGCGCGTTCGACGAGCGGTTCGTAAAAGGCGGGAATGGCCTTAAGGAAGTTTGAGGTTAGTAAGATGACCAAGTTTGGAGGTAGTGACTCGAGATTTTTGGAAAGCGGAGTAATGACGAAGTTTGAGTACGTCTTGGGAGAGTTCAAGTGTTAGAAGGCACGACGAGTAAGGAAGGAAGAGAACGTGTGTTATTTCGTTGGCGGCTGTGGCGTTGACAACTCGTTAGAGGAACTTCATCGATATCCGTCTTGAGAAGGAACATTGGGACGAATGTTTCTAAGGAGGAGAATGTTATACCCGTAGTTGCGGGGTATGTATGTGAGGACGTGCGTCACGAAGTACGACAAAAATTTTGAAAAGAAAGAAAGATGTGAGTTTTCGGAAAAGTTTCGGTAAGTTGTGAAGAAAAAGGTTCGTTAATGGGAATTGGATTCCCAGTTTGGTATTTGGACTTCATAGATTATATTAGAATTTTGAGATTTTATTTTGGAAATGGTCACGTGGGGCCACGGGAGAAATTCTGATTTTGTGGGCCGCTTTGTTTTTGAGATTTCCGGTATTTTGGATATTTTGGAAGATGAAATATTAGGCGAATCGGGGCGACACGTGTCACCCCAATGTGGCACCTTGGCGAATTACCTTTGTGCACAACACTCGGTTAGAGTCGTTTCTCGACGAAACGTTTTACATAACTTGCGAGGGGAAAATTCCGGCTATGTCGTTTTGTATTTTTGCGGATTTTTCCGAGCGACGGAACATTTTTGGGCCAACGAGAGGGTGACACTTGTCACCCTCAAGTGACGGTTTGGGTAGGCAAGGGGGGGACGTCTTCCTCCCTTATTTTGTGCCTTGTTTTGGCCTTGTTTGGTGCATTGTTTTGTGGCATGTTTTGTGGAGTAGGGGTTAGGGTGCACTTGGCTTGATCTTGGCCCTACACTTGCCTTGCACTTGGCATGATCTTGGCCATTGGTTGGCCTTGGCTTATACTATAAATACCCCCCTTAGTGATGAACTTATTCATCCACTCCTCACTTTGTCTAAGCCTTGAAAACTCTCCCTCCCCTCTTGAGTGTTCTCGTCCTAAGCCTCTCCCTCCCCTTTGAGTGGCCTTGTGGCGAGAGCCTCCCTCCCCACTTTGTGGTGCTAGCGTGGGGTACCCACACTAGCCTAGTTGTTTCGTATAATACACCCCTCTTGGTAGAAATACTCTCAGTATTGTTATAATGCCCAAAATACCTTAGCCTTTACCTTGTTGTATTCCAAAAGTTACCTCTATCGTAGAGCAGGAAATACTACCTTTTGTCCTTTTAGTCTCAAACCGAAACCACAAGGAAATCTTCATAGTTGGTTGAAGTATTTGAGTAGAAGTTAGTTAGAACTTCTAAGGGTTGTTTGGAGCGGATTGGGCGCGGAGTAGGAGCTAAACCTTGCTCAGGATCGACATTATAACTTGGATAATTTTGGGCTTGTCGAGGTAAATATTCTTGTCCCCTTTTTGTAATTGGAGATTACATGTAGTAGGAATATATAGTTGAGGTATACTATATATAGAACTGAACATTATTGAGCGGCAATGTCTTTTGACTTAATCATGAATTTAAAGAAGAATCGAATG
This sequence comes from Przewalskia tangutica, assembly GCA_029844215.1. Classification (NCBI taxonomy): domain Eukaryota; kingdom Viridiplantae; phylum Streptophyta; class Magnoliopsida; order Solanales; family Solanaceae; genus Przewalskia; species Przewalskia tangutica. The sequence goes on from CM056729.1 coordinate 98,120,553, forward strand.
TAATTACATGGGTGTATTCTGATGAGACTTGTGTAGCATTGTTGTGTAGTAGAATGGTACACGTCCGGTTAGACGTGTAAACCCCCCCCCCCTGGTTGGCTTGGTAGCCGGCCTCGATAGAGGAGGAGATTTACGCTGTTGCGGGGGGGGGATGTGCTGCCGAATTTTTTATAGAGAAATGGAACCTTGTGTTTTGAAGTTAATAGACGTTTGTGACCTTTTTAGGTGAAAGTACTAAGAGTAGCGTATTCTACTTGAGGAGTGGAAAGGGCTAGCAAGGTTGTAGTACTTGGAGCATTTTGCTTATTGTCGATACTCGTCGCGAGGTATGTGAACCTCTTCCTATCCTTCGAGCATGATGTTTTGTAAACTATGTAGATGCGGTGAGCGTACATGTGCTAAATGAGTTGGTTGGTTTAAAACATAGGGTGTTATAATAGCTTTATGGGAAGTTAGTTATAACGACCTTATGTAGGTGAAAATGGTTTACTGATATTAGAAGTTAAGAGACTTGATCTTATAAGATAAGAGACTTAACTTATTTGTTTTAATGTGGATGTTTGTGTGAAACCTCATTCGTGAGTAATGAGTACTTGGTTTTTAAAGGGATAATGTTTCTTGATTTGGAAATCAGAATGTGTATCGACAGACCACTGCAGCGTTAATAAAGGAAAATGTATTGAATAACGATGTGTTGTATTAAAACCAGTAGAAACCTCCATCTGCATAGAAGCTAAGATGAGACAAAATGATATTACATTTTCTAGATCATGGCTGCTGTAATAAGATCGTTATAAACAAGAATAAACTACTCACATATATGACATATGTTACTCAATTGTTTTAAAAGAGATTAAAACTATGAGTTATGAAACCTTTCCAAAATAAGTGACTTGAGCATTTGAAATTAGGCAAACTTGAACGTTTGGAAAGTAATGTTGTTACTTGATTTTACAAAAGGGGAAGTGTCTTGTTTACTTAAAAAGATAGTCACGATTTTTATACTACGGGTATTGTGTGACTTATGTGAAAGTACTTTGAGTTGTGTGAAACTTGCCTATGCTTGTTGTTGTGAAACTTGCCTATGCTTGTTGTTGTGAAACTTGCCTATGCTTGTGATGATAGCCTTTGTTGTGCAAGTGTGGTATTTCTGTGTTACCGCGTCTCTCGATGGAGGGCCGGTCGACTTGTTGAGAACTTATTTGGACGTGCTGGCAGTGATGGAGAATTCCACGGGTATGTTTCCATTTTGATTACTGTCTTGTTGTTGATGTCACATGGACATGTCTACACCGTCACGATTCCGGGCATGTGGCGTGCGGCGAGTTGATCACGATATATTGTTATTAATGTCACGTGGGCGTGTCTACACGGTAGAATTCGGGGCATGTGGCCATGGGGCATTGGTATTATTGTTGCATCATGGACATGTCTACCGTCTGAGTGCAGGGCATGCGGCCGTGACGCGAACACGATTGATGTTGTGGGCGTGAGACCCATAGTTATATTTGAGTGATGACTTGAGGCGTGAGTCCTCTGGACATGGCTTTTATGTTGTGAATCGTAGTTTGGTTATCATACATGTCTCACGCTTTTTATAGACTAGTATGATTTGATTCTGATATTTCTGATTTCACATACTTGGTACTGTTATCTTGACCTCGCTTGAAGTGCGTTCATCCGCGGTAAGTACATCGATCGTGGATCCTCGCCATAGGATCATGATTCAGCGTATTAGGAAGCTCCGTTTCTCGGAGGCTTATCTTTTAGTATGTGTTTCCACGAGTTGTAGGTTCTTGTACATTCGGGGTATGGCGGGCCTGTCCCGTCATAGTCGTTGTAAATCTTAAGTGCATGCGTAATCTTGTTGTAGGCGGGGTTGTAAAAGGATTAAAGCTGTTCGGAGTTTTATGTATATCGAAAGGCAAGCTGTTTTGGTTGCTTTGTTTATTATTATAACTATTGTTGCATGTCTAAGTTTTTATTTCCATTGGTTTTCTCGATGTTGTATCACTAGGGTGCGGGGTAAGGCACGATCCACGGGCCAATTTGGGTGTGGCGGTATCACGATCAATCTACATAGACAAAGTGCTTAGACGTTTTTCAATGGAGAATTTCAAGAAATGTGATCTTCCAATGGGTCAAGGCATCAAGTTATCTAAGAAGGGCTGCCCTTCTAGTGTTGTAGAACTTGAGCGCATGAAGAGGATCCCATATGCTTCGGCTATAGGATCGATCATGTATGCCATGACTTGTACTAGGCCAGATGTGGTCTTTGCACTTAGTATAACTTGCAAGTTCCAGCAGAATCCTGGTGAGGAACACTGGAAGACAGTTAAGAGTATTTTTAAGTATCTCAGACGTACTAAATATTACTTCTTAGTCTATAGTGGAAGAGATAAGCTGGTTTCCACTGGGTATACCAATGCTAGTTTTCAGACAGATGTTGATGATTTCAAATCTCAGTCTGGTTACACGTTCATTTTCAATGGAGGAGTGGTGAGCTGGAAGAGTTCCAAACAAGCTACTACTGCTGACTCGACTATTAAAGCAGAGTACATTGCTAGATCAGAAGTTGTCGCAATTTCTGAGTTTCTGAAGGAACTAGGGGTTGTTCCGAGTGCTAGTTGTCCAATAACCATTTATTCTGACAACACTGGTTCTATTGCACAAGCAAAGGAACCAAGACCAACTAATAGAAATAAGTATGTACTAAGAAAGTACCACATTCTCCGAGAGATGGTGGAGGCTGAAGATATTAGGATAGATTATGTTCCCACAGACAATAATCTAGCAGACCCGTTTACTAAACCATTAAGCTTGGTGAAGCATAAGGGTCATTTTGAGAACATGGTTATTAGATATGTTGGTGATTGACTCTAGGCCAAGTGGGAGATTGAAAGTATATGTATGTCCTAGAGACAATCTGTATTAGGACAAAATATACTTTAAACACATTCGTATTTATATTAATGATGATTAATATTATGACATTTGCATTTGTTGAATTATTAGTTGATTGTTTATAATATTCTATAAATGCATCCCTAGAGTTTACGTGTTTATTAATGATGTGAGAATTAATGTTATAACGTAACTATTAAATTACCTCGACTAATGATCATTGAGATATCGATGATATGCGATACGTCGACATGTGGTCTGCATCATATCCTTAAGGGATGTAGTATGCCTCACTTGCTACGAGTTATGGCAACTCGTGATGGACACATGGATACTTGTTGAAGTATTGGTATACCCTGCTGATGTACTGTTTTGTTATATGTCTATAATGTCATCAACATGTGGTAAATATAAGTCCTTCGACTTGAGGTCAATATCACCTTGTTTACAGAGTAATGTACTTTGATCCTGTCTTAAGCTCAAATGTCTTATCGGTTGAGACGCGGCTTGTTTTGGGTGCATTACGAAGTAGATTAAACGTGGTATGTGAGCCAAGATTAGAATTCATTCCTTGAATGTATATTCAAGTGAACACTCAGATACTCATATGGTATTAGGTTGACTAAGTCATTGGCCAATGCGATGGACATATCTCTGATATGGTCCTGTTGTCAACTATATAGATGAGTTATAATGATCAATCCATTTGGATAGACACTTGACAAATCCTAAGCTTGATTGAGTGTGTCATGAATGAAAGGACTTTATCTTTCCACATAGAGGTTCAGTTCACATGTTTCGTGTAGCTAAACTTTACATATTGAGTTCGTCTTCCGGCGCAGTCTAGGAGTTCCGTGTAGACCCTAATGTTATTAGTGTCAATATGTAAAGGCCTGAAGGGTAATACTAAGTCAATTGTTCCGTCGATTCAAGGATGTAATCAGAGAGTATATAAATGTTCAATTGATAATCGAGACATTAGAATAAAATAGAAACGAAGCAGAAAGGAAGCGGGGCGCGCGCGCGTAGCGTAGCGACACTGCGACCTGCGACACCAACACGTGTCGGTGGGTCGGAATGACCACTCTGTTTTGATTCGGGCACGGCCCACGAGGGAAACCCTAGCTGATATATTCAGCTATATATATAGTGTTTAGCCTCGTATTTTCTACACCATCTTTTCATAATATTAACTCTACTGAAACTCTGCTGGAATTCCTAGCTTTCCAAAAGAGAGATTACATCATAGTTCTTGACTTGCAAATCGAGGGACATTTGCGTGTGCACCCTCGGACTACACAAAGCTCAAGGTTCTCAGATTGCTATCCACAATGTAAGTATTCGTTTGAAGTATTACATTATTTCTTTGTTATTTAAATTGTATAATCATCCTACAGTTGTCCGGTCAAACCTAGGTCAATTATCATGTTTAGAAAAAATGTATGTTTTGAAAAATATGAAGTTAAGTAAAAGGGATGTTACAAATAATTATTTAAAGATGTATGATATTGTTTGTAAATGCATATAAGGATTTATGTGTCAGAGAGTATATGTTGTATGTAAAAATTAGTTTTGATAAAATTTATATTTCATATGATTTGTAAAGTATTTATTTTGGAACTGATAATAAGGAAATAAATTATCTATATGATGCTAATAAAAAAAAGCTTATGAGAAAATCAATTTCTTTTGTTGTGAATTTAGTAAGAAATAATGACTTAGTTACATGATCAAAAGTATCGATGAAGAATGATCGAATTGTTTTTTAAAGTTTAGACATGTATGACAAGCCTAAAATAAATAAATTAGAAATGAATTTCTGTTTTAAAATTACCCTCCCAACTCATCTATTAGAAGACTAGTTGTTTTAAATATCCTAATAATTACAAAATTAAGTAATGAATTAGAACAAACATATAAAAGATAAAAATGAGACGGATGGATTAAGAGAGTGATTGGGTCAGACGACAATGTCATTTCGCCCTATTTGTTTTGGAATTTCCGAAGCAGGAGTGTGATGGACATGGATACGGATCTTCATTTTTGTCGTAGTCCATGATGAGTCTCATAATGAGACTCTTCATTTGATCCAATGCATTTCATGTAAATAAAGAAAAAAGGATTAGTATATGCTCGATTTACTAATAATATAGAATAAAAAAAATTAAACGGGTATATGATTCCCTTCTATCAAATTGCAAAAGTCAAATAAATGGGCCTGTCTAATACACATTCAGTCAAATATTAGGCCTTGGTAACGCCAACAGTGTGCAGAAAATAAAAAGAGCCCCAAGAGATAAGTTTTTAGATTTTAAAGAGAATGACCAAATAAGCCCAAAACTATCAGTAGCGATGACAAGATGAAGAAAGCAAATAATATGTGCTCAGCCCGAGTTATATTTCGTAGGCAAAATGGAAACGAGCAGCAACAAGACCTAGGGGTCAAACACATTTGATGTAATCATGCAAAGCAAATGAAGAGGGATGACAACAAATAATCTTGCCATTCCTCATCCATGAAACAGGTAGAGGAAATCAGATAGGAAACATATGTGGCGCAAATACACAACAATCACCGAGATTCTAGTAGATTAAGCATGAACATACATGATAAATGGGATTAACTTACCACAGAAACAAACATTCATATCATATAGACCCCTAATCTATTCAGTACATACGGGTGTAGTCAATATGTGGTTTATCATGGTTTCAGAATAAAAGGAAACATATATGACATAAATACTCAGTATTTGATCGGTGTATTTTATATACACTTTTCGAGTCAATTTTAGTTAGTCTTTTGTCCCTTTTTGTACAAATAAATGTCGTATTAGGATAGTTTTCCTTTCTTTTGAGTCAAATTGGTTAAAATGGTCAAATGGCGGAAAAGGAGCTAAAAGAGGGCAAAAGAGGAGGTTCCAGAGCTAAAAACAGAGAAAGTGGAGAGCAGGTAAAAGCCGGACGGTAGCGCGGCCTCCTGCGATCATCGCGGGGCGCGGCGCCTAATCATCAGAGAGGCTGCAGAGGATCTAGCGCGCGGCCATGCATGCCAGAAATCGAGTGCGGCGCCAAATCACCCGAAGTGCTTGAGTTACGCGCGCGGCTCCAAGCGGGGCGCGGTGCGGCGAAAAATCAGGTTTTGGGCGAAATGCGGGCGGGCTGAAGGAAAAGAGAGGCGGTTTCGGCCTATAAAAGGAGAACCCTAGGCAGATTTTAAGGGTTCCCTTGCACAACACAAGGTTTTCTTGCTTGGAGATTGGAGACCATAATTTAGTACTTTCTTTTCCTTTTCTTTTCTTTTATTTCAGTTTTTGTATGATGAACTTTGAATTAGTTCTTGTCATGTCAATGGCTAGGAACTAATTCTCTTATAGGGCTTTCCATGTTGATTCACTAGAAATGTCACGACCGAACGGGCGTGGTAGTGCCTTACGGGCACCCAGTAGACATACATCGAGTAACGGCGGAATATAAAACAAGACATGAAACAATATGAAGCGAAAGCAGTTTATCCGAGAAAAGTTGTCTTTCGGCATATATATATAAAAAAACTTGAGCGATTACATCCCTTTTACAAACCACACAACAAGATTACTACTGGACCTAAGAAATGTTATAACAACAATGGCGGTGGCCCCGGCCATACCACGAATGTAAGTACCTACAACGGGGACTATACGAAAGATAAGCCTCGGAGAAACGGAGCTTCCCAAAACGCTGAGCGTGACCCTATGAGCGAGGATCAACAATCGGTGTACCTACTGCGGCGATGAACGCAGCCCGAAAGTCGATCTGGACAGTACCAAGTATGTGGCCAGAAAATCGTAAATAAAATCATAATAGTCTATATAAAGCAGAAGACATGTATGATAACCAATTTACGATACCTGATATATGCGAGCATGTCAAGTCGAGGACTCACGCCCTTAAAGTCATCACTCAAATATAACTATGGGTCTCATGCCCACAATATCAATCATGCGTGGAATTCATTCCTCACCGCCGATCCATGGTAAAAAGCATCAAGGAATACATGAACACGTGTCCCACTGTGTCATAATAAAGCATGCGGGGTAAATGCGAAGGCATAACCGACTACTAAAACCCACAGTACCAACAATGCCATAAACTGTATCACGAGGTCTTTCTAGATCGCGCCACATGATCGAAGCTGGCCACTCGCCCTCGATATCGATGTGCGCGTCTAGTCCCGGAGCTTACGCGACTCGCATAGGCCACCTAGGCCGCATGAGGTATTCTCGCATTGAGGTAGCTACTCCGGCATCGCCCCGACTCTCGTAGTCCGTGGCCACATAGACGCGTGAGGTATTCCCGTACACTAACACGGAACTCTCGTAGCTCCGCATAGGTCCCTTGGACCCGCGTGAGGCATCCTCGCGTGAGCGACTTAACCCGGTATATCATGTCAAGAGGTGAGTGGTACAATACTAACATAACGGCTTATCGTTAAACAACATAAGCACAACAAGGAAACCCTTTACACAAACGTTACAAGATACTAACACACGTGGCATCATAACATGTTTACTTATCAAACCAACAAGAAAGCATTACAAGGCTATCACAAACCAACATAGTCAAGTTATTCACACAAGGTACTTTCTACTTTATGTCAACAAGTTCGGGTTTTTGTCCCCAAAGTACTTCATACATTAACTCTTTAAAAACCAAGTACTCATTGCTCATGAATGAGGTTTCACACTTTTTAACAAAATTCATATCAAGTCAATTAAGTCAAGTCTCTTATTTTCAAAAGATTCATAGATCATAGTTTTAAACACTTAACAACGTAATCTCCTTTTTAAAACAATTTGAGTAACATATGCCTTATGTGTGAGTAGGTTATTCTTGTTTATAACAATCTTATTAAAGCAGCCATGATCTAGGAAATGTAATACAATTTTGTCTTATCTTAGCTTCTATACAGATGGAGGTTTCTACTGGTTTTAATAATACTTAATTAGTCAATACATTTTCCTTTATTAGCGCTGCAGTGGTTTGTTCGATACTTATTCTCATTTTCGAAATCAGTATAAGGCTTTCATAAACAATTAAGTAAACCGTTCCTTTTATCTCTCTTAAGTCGTTATTCCTAAATTCCCATAAAGCTAGTATAACTCTTAAGCTTTTAAAACCAAGTATTACTCTTCTTTCAAAAACGATTCTTAATTCTTTTGAAATACTTCAAGATTCTTATTATTTAAAACTCAAGTCAAAAGACATCGAAGTAAGACCACGTTCAGTTAACACACGTACGTCTACCGTACTATATATATTCTTTTAAAATATCATGCTCAAGAGGATAGGAAGAATCACATACCTCCTCGGCGAAATCCACCTGCCAAGTCGAATATGTCGCGCGTAGAGTATCAACCTATAATAGTCAAATACGTCTATCAACGTCTAGACTACTCTGTAGAATATTCTAAGCAGAAGGTTCTTATTTCTACGAAAATTTGGCGACACTTCCCTACCGTCAAACTACTCAAGTCTCTGTAAATCAAATCCTATGTAAATCTGATTCAATTCTCTTCTTTAATATCCTTCTATATTTCTTATACTCAATTCTAAACTTCTACAATATGTAATCTCCAATTACAATAGAAGGATAATATATTTACCTCGATAAACCCAAAATTATCCAAGTTTAAATGTCGATCCTGAGCAAGGTTTAGCTCCTATTCTGAACGCTCCAATTCGCTCCAAGAAACCCTAGAAGTTCTAAACAACTACCTAATACTTCAACCAACCATGAAGATTTTCCCTGGGGTTTCGTTTTGTGACTAATGGATATAAAGTAGTATTTCTAGGCTTTTAGTATAGAGGTAACCTTGGAATACTACAAGGTATTAGGGCTAAGGTATTTTGGATTAGTGATAATACTTGGAGAATACTTTTCAACCAAAGGGGGGGGGGGTGTTTCGGCTAGCACTACTAGGAAGGGGGGGGGGGAGTGTGCCTCGGCGAGAACACAAGGAGAGGGGGTGAGAGTGTTGGATGAGAACTTATCAAGAGGGGGGGGAGGATTTCAAGACTTGGAAATGATTTGTGGATGAAGAATTCTTGCACTAAGGGGGGGTATTTATAGGACTACCAAGGGCCAAGATTAAGGCAAGTGGAGGGTGTAGATTTGCACATGTGTACCTTATCCATCTACTCCACAAATATCACAAAATATCCTACCTAACCTTGACCAAAGGTTTTAGGCCTTAAAAATGAAAAAAAACGTGCACCCAATTCGTCCACTTTACCGCCCACTTGAGGGTGACACTTGTTGCCCTCTCGTTGGTCCAAAATATTTCATCTCTCGGAAAAATCCAAAATAAATAAATTCTTGAAAACGAAAAATTCCTTTACAAGGTTCGGAAAATTTTTCGTCGGAAAAACAATTCGTTTTGTAGGGTGTGCACAATTTTCGTCCTTAATCATAATTAGGGTTTACACAATTGTACGTACGTCCTCACATACATACTCTGGAAATACGGGGTATAACATTCTCCCCTCCTTAGAAACATTCGTCCCGAATGTTCCTTCCCAAGACAGGTAACGATAAAGTTCCTCATAACCTAAACAGTTTGCAAATGCCACACATGGCCATAATACAACACGCGCAAAAAAAAAACACTTAAGTCCAAGTCCACAAGGAATCACCTCTAGCATCACAAAAGCTTCCACCCGAGGGCTAAAAGATACTCCCTTCGCACCTTTCACTTCACAAAAGAAATGATCGCTTCTATTCTCTTTAACACATGTTCACTTCTTCCCTTACTCGTCGTACTCTCCTCGTAGACTCGAACACTTCCTAAATAAACTTACCACCTTTACTATTGCTTGGTTCCAAAATCTCGGGTTACTATCTCCAACTTGGTCATCGATGGCGGGAACACTCTGGATGGATCTCAGATACTTTTCGAATATAGCAACATGAAAGACCGGACGTCTCGCTTCTACGTCGGACGGCAATGCCAACTTATAGGCAACGGCCTATTCTCCAAATGATCCGAAAACGCCAAAGTACCTCGGGCTAAGTTTCCCTGCTTCCAAATCTCGTCACGCCAGGGTGGTACCTTCAAGAAAACCCACCGTCAATCTGAACTCCAAGTGTCGACGTCGATTATCCACATGACTTCTGTTGACTCTGAGCTTCCAATAACCTCTCCTGGATAAGCTTCACCCTATCCACATCCTGCTGAATCAAGTGGACCAACTGTCTGAACCTTGCCAACATCTAACCAATCGACCGACAACCTACACTTCCGCCCATACAAGGCTTCATAAGGTGACATCCGAATACTGAAAAGGTAGCTATTATAATACTCACTCAACAAGAGGCACATAATCCTCACTGCTACTCCTGAAATAAAAATACCGGCCCGAGGGTGAATGCAATACTGAGACTCACATGAGTTCCTAACCCTGCCTGGTAAAACCTCCATAAAAAGAAATAGCCGTAACCTGGGCTCCACTGCATGTCATAAGGTGAAAGTAGGAACCCCGTGCAGCCTTACAACCTTCCCGATACATAACATCTCGCATAACCCTCTGCCGAGTAAACAGTTCTGACTGAAAGACAAGATGGGCTGACCTCATCGGCCCGACTACTGGTCGAACGCATCCACGGACTCGTACGATGGTTAACTAAACTTGGGCCTAACACCCTCGTAACCCTATCACAAAGCGGGACCACCACAATTTTTCCTTACTTCAAACCGGGCTGCGGGTTGACCCGTAATCTGGCCTCAACCCGACCCATTTATCGCGCCAATCTCTTGTTTCCCGATCCGGAACAATCTCACCATCGAGTCACGAAAACCTAGTGGTCTTCTTAGCTCAACTATCCTCTTGAATTTCACACTACTCAGGGACTTATCACACAAATATATCTCACGTATATTATGCACTCCGATAAGGGTCAAACATAAAAATAAATCTTTTACTCAAGATGGCCTCGCCTCTAAGGTCTCCACGTATAATATCCTAAAGCTCACAATTTCCCTATCCCCAATCTTACCCTGTTAACTAACCATGATTTCTAATCACAATTAACACAATGCTATCTGAACGTAACACTTAAAAATATACTCATCTTATCACACATACTAATCTCTAGAGGGTTAAGGATATACATGTATCTACTGCTTCACTCCCCTTTGTCGTTCTAATCAATCCTGTCCTGTTGGGCGCATAGCTAGGGAAGGTGATGAACTAGCCACTGATCGTGAAGGCTGAGTCTCTACGTCCGCGCCACCTCTGGTCGGACAATTTCTCGCAAAATGGCCCTGCTGGCCGCAAGCATAACAAGTTGTCGAAGAAGTACGACACTCCCCACATGACACCTACCACAACGGCCACGAGGTGGGGTGGCCTCTCTGCTAACACCCTTCCTCTCCGAACCAGAATCCGACTAATCTGGTAGGCTGAGTCCTCCTACTTGCATCCCTCCTACTTGAACATTCTCTCGTCACATGGCCCTGACGGCCGCAGGTAAAACAAGCACCAACAAAAAGACGACATTCCGGTGGCGCGCCGCCGCTGTGAACACCGAGGAAATCAACTGGCTGGCTAGAACCTACGTATATCAGTGAACCAGAAGCCCTGGAGCTCTGACCAACCCCTGCATACCCCGAACGTCACGAACCACGCGGAGGACCACTCATCTTGGCGGAGGCGCATATCGATCTGCTGGCGAGGCGATTCGCCTCGAAAGTTACCAAAGGACCTGCCGACCGCCTCTTCTGGCGATCTTGGTTAACCCGCCGATCCCTACGTTTCGGCTGCTGCGCGATAAGCCGTCTGTGAGCCATGCTCATGCTCGATGAAGAGCTACTCTTGCACAACCCTCTCTTAGATAGTCATCAAGACCCGTGATAAATCGGTACATAATATACTGCAGTTGCTAAATCCCTAGATAATGTGAGGTTGTCTCTTTGCAATACATCCGTCAAGCTCGAATCGAAGGTCCAGATATCATGGCCGCAGTAGGAACTGCTACCGTTGTACTAAACTCTGCTGGGGCTGGCGACGTAGCAGAACTCCCCGAATGAAGCACCACCTCAGGTGATGATTGGGCCTGTGCCCTCGTAACCCTCTGTGCTCTACTCGCAGCTCCCATTGCCTTGCCTTCTGGGCGAGTTGCCTTGGCGGAGGCATAATCGATGCGAAATAAATACGTTAGAGGGGTCCAACTTATAACATAGCTCTAAGGCACGATTGCAGAGTGCGAAGAATGGAAACCAATCCTAAATATCCTATAGCCTCCTGATTATTGGTGTGGTGCACAACACACCGATAATCAAGACTCTACTAGATACGGTCTGTAGACACTTTCCGAGGATTAACTGCTCTGATACCACTTTTGTCACGACCGAACCGGGCGTGGATCGTGCCTTACCCGCACCCAGTAGACATACATCAGAGTAACCAGCGGAATATAAAACAAGACATGAAACAATATGAAGCGAGAAACAGTTTATCTGAGAAAAGTTGCCTTTTGGCATATATATATATAAAAAAAACTTGAACAGTTACATCCCTTTTACAAACCCTGCCCACAACAGTACTACAGACCTCTAAGAAATGTTATAACAACAATGGCGGGACAGGGCCCCGCCATACCCCTGAATGTAAGTACCTACAACGACAGGGACTATACCAAAGATAAGCCTCCGGAGAAACGGAGCTTCCCAAAAACGCTGTGACCACATGGCGAGGATCAACAATCGGTGTACCTACTGCGGCATGAACGCAGCCCCCGAAGGAGTCGATCTGACAGTACCAAGTATGTGGCGAAAATCGTAAATGAAATCATAATAGTCTATATAAAGCGAAGACATGTATGATAACCATTTACGATACACATATATGCGATCATGTCAAGTCGTGGACTCACGCCCTTAAAGTCAACACTCAAAAATAACAATTGGTCTCATGCCCATAATATCAATCATGCGTAGAATTCCTTCCTCACCGCCTGATCCATGATAAAAGCACCAAGGAATACATGAACACGTGTCCCACTGTGTCATAATAAAACTGACGGGGTAAATGCGAAGGCATAGCCGACTACTAAAACCCACAGTACCAACAATGCCATAAACTGTATCACGAGGTCTTTCTAGACCGCGCCACATGATCGAAGCTGGCCACTCGCCCTCAGTATCAATGTGCGCGTCTAATCCTGGAGCTTACCGCAGCTCCGCATAGGCCACCTAGGCCCGCATGAGGTATTCCTCGCATCGAGGGTAGCTACTCCCCGGCATCGTCCTGGACTCTCGTAGTCCGCATGGCCACATAGACCGCATGAGGTATTCCCCGCACACTAACCTGGAACTCTCGTAGCTCCGCATAGGTCCCCTGGACCCGCATGAGGCATCCCTCGCATCGGGGGGCAGCTTAACCCCCGGTATATCATGTCAAGAGGTGAGTGGTACAATACTAACATAACGGCTTATCGTTAAACAACATAAGCACAACAAGGGAAACCCCTTTACACAAACGTTACAAGATACTAACACACGTGGCATCATAACATGTTTACTTATCAAACCAACAAGAAAGCATTACAAGGCTATCACAAACCAACATAGTCAAGTTATTCACACAAGGTACTTTCTACTTTATGTCAACAAGTTCGGGTTTTTGTCCCCAAAGTACTTCGTACATTAACTCTTTAAAAACCAAGTACTCATTGCTCACGAATGAGGTTTCACACTTTTTAACAAAATTCATATCAAGTCAATTAAGTCAAGTCTCTTATTTTCAAAAGATTCATAGATCATAGTTTTAAACACTTAACAACGTAATCTCCTTTTTAAAACAATTTGAGTAACATATGCCTTATGTGTGAGTAGGTTATTCTTGTTTATAACAATATTATTAAAGCAGCCATGATCTAGGAAATGTAATACAATTTTGTCTTATCTTAGCTTCTATACAGATGGAGGTTTCTACTGGTTTTAATAATACTTAATTAGTCAATACATTTTCCTTTATTAGCGCTGCAGTGGTTTGTTCGATACTTATTCTCATTTCCGAAATCAGTATAAGGCTTTCATAAACAATTAAGTAAACCGTTACTTTTATCTCTCTTAAGTCGTTATACCTAACTTCCCATAAAGCTAGTATAACTCTTAAGCTTTTAAAACCAAGTATTACTCTTCTTTCAAAAACGATTCTTAATTCTTTTGAAATACTTCAAGATTCTTATTATTTAAAACTCAAGTCAAAAGACATCGAAGTAAGACCAACCATGAAGATTTTAAACAACTTCTACCTAATACTTCAACCAACCATGAAGATTTTTCCTGGGGTTTCGTTTTGTGACTAATGGATATAAAGTAGTATTTCTAGGCTTTTAGTATAGAGGTAACCTTGGAATACTACAAGGTATTAGGGCTAAGGTATTTTGGAATAGTGATAATACTTGGAGAATACTTTTCAACCAAAGGGGGGGGGGGTGTTTCGGCTAGCACTACTAGGAAGGGGGGGGGGGGGAGTGTGCCTCGGCGAGAACACAAGGAGGGAGGGTGAGAGTGTTGGACGAGAACTTATCAAGAGGGGGGAGGATTTCAAGACTTGGGAATGATTTGTGGATGAAGAATTCTTGCACTAAGGGGGGGTATTTATAGGACTACCAAGGGCCAAGATTAAGGCAAGTGGAGGGCAAGTGGAGGGTGTAGATTTGCACATGTGTACCTTATCCATCTACTCCACAAATATCACAAAATATCCTACCTAACCTTGACCAAAGGTTTTAGGCCTTAAAAATGAAAAAAATGTGCACCCAATTCGTCCACTTTACCGCCCACTTGAGGGTGACACTTGTCGCCCTCTCGTTGGTCCAAAATATTTCATCTCTAGGAAAAATCCAAAATAAATAAATTCTTGAAAACGAAAAATTCCTTTACAATGTTCGGAAAATTTTTCGTCGGAAAAACAATTCGTTTCGTAGGGTGTGCACAATTTTCGTCCTTAATCATAATTCGGGTTTACACAATTGTACGTACGTCCTCACATACATACTCTGGAAATACGGGGTATAACAAGAAACTTATGTTATGAATTAATGCATGTTTATGGTTATTATTCTTCTTTGAGAGATTTATCCAATAATTGCTTTGAATGCTTGGTAATTAATTGACAACTAATTATCCTTATATGATTTCTAATCAAACTTCGAAAGGAGGAGGTTGTGAATATGTTGTAAGTTGGGTAGACATATTTGGGTTGGGGATGAAAATACCTCAATTATTTATGTAGCGTTAATGAGAGGCTTAACAACCACAATTTTTGCGCATGGTGCGTGACGGTTAACTATGTTTTTGTTCTTAATCCTCCTATAGAGTTATCCTTATCACCGAAAGGTAGGTAAGGTGCAATACTGGGGTTGAGTGTTTATATATCCTTAACGGAAATATAAAACGATTTCGTAAACCTGCTAGCTCCGAGAGAAGAAGACCATAATTCGTTGTATTAATAAATAACATAAGCGGATAGTTGAGGAGACATGGAAGCCCTATTCCCATCACAACTGAAGTAAACTCATTAGATAAATTAGTCTTTATAATTCTTAGTTATAAACCACAAAATCAAATATCAATTTACCAAATAGATACCAAAAGATAGATAGTTGGTACTTGAACCCTAATCCTTGTGGAATATTCGGTCTTACCAGGACTATATTACTTGTCACGATAACGTGCACTTGCGTTAAAGTGTGTGCATCTTTTCGCGCATCAAGTTTTTGGCGCCGTTGCCGGGGATTAGGCATAGTTCAATATCAAATTTATCTATTTTTAATTTCTAATTTGGTTTTTTTTTGTTCTTTGTTATTTGTCTTTTTATTTTTTTATTTTTTTTTTATTTTAGTTTTTTTCGATTTATGTATTTATTGTGTGAAAACAAGGGTGCCGTGATCCGTTGTTGGTTTTGATGCATCTCAGGGATCCTCAAGACATGGATTTCTACTGTCAATATGATCGAGCTCCAACCATAGAGGAAGAGAGGGAGGAATTGCGAGAAGCCATACTCAGTTTCGCTAGGTATCAAGCTCAGTTCATGGACGAAACAAGATTGGCCATGAAGAAGCTGGAACTGCAAATAGGAGAACTCGCAGTCATTTTGAACAGTGAACAGCAAATTGAGGAGCCTGAACCACACCCAACCATTGAGGAATCTGGTGAGATAGTTGGTGTAGAGAAGGAAAAGATTGCAGAAATCCAATTATTCACCTTCTTGGATTCTGTGGAGATTCTTTTTCATGCACCTATTACAGAAGAAACACCACCAGCTATCACTGCTGATCCCCAATTAGGAAGTCCACACCATCAAGGGTACCCCCTAGAGTTGAGAGATGTAGAGAAGTTCACGGATTCCTACATTATAGAAAGCCTAAAGGACAAGCATGTCTTGTGTACTTGGGGGATAATTGTATTTTTAAGGCTCTTGTTTGAACAAATGGTTGTAGGGAAATTGAGACCTACAGCAATAAATCTTCGGATTGCAAGCGGTTCGCAGAAGGATCCAATGAGCACTCGTACCGGTTAATTGCGTTCGGCTAAAAGACGTTAAAGACAACGCTTGTTGGGAGGCAACCCAACGTTTTCAATTATGTTATTTTAATTTCTGTCTTTAGTTTATTTTATTTTGTCTAGAACAGTCTCACGGTCTTGGGTTCTAGTGTTTGTGTTGTGATTGACAGGTACAGGCCAATAAACTGAAGGGCGAAAACTGAAGAAAAGCCAGGATTTCCAGAAAAATGGGTTAGCCGTATTTCAGAAGCGAACGCGGTGCCAAAAGAATCGGCGAAGTTTAAGCGCTGGCGCCGAAACGAGGGCGGCGAAATTCTCGAAGGAGTGCAGAATATTGGGCGCGCGGCTAAAAGGCCATGGCGCAGGCGGAAATCCAGAAACTTAAAAACGCCCAGAAATCAGATTTGCCCCAATTTCAAAACCAAAACCTAACTCTTCTTCTCCACAAAACCCACGAAATTCCACAAATTACCCACAAATCCTCCACAAATCAAACCCAACCACAACCAAAACTCTTAATGTCCTAAAAACCCTTAGCTATCTCAACCAACAAAGCTCCATTACAGAGCCTCAAATCACCATTGGAAGCAAGAACATCGTGGAGACACCATCAAAAAGGTAATCTTCACCCTTTTTCTTGAAAGTTGCTAGTAGTCAAAGGAGGTAATAGTTTGGAGAAGTGTTGCATTGTGAAGTAGTTTGGATGCTGAAAAATTGATTGTGAAGTTTGGAGAAGGAGTAGACAAGGAGGGTGTGGGTATTGGGTAGTAGAGTTGAAATTTGGGGGTGTTTGTGTTTTAGCTGCTAGAGTGATTGATTGTGTTGAGGAACATTTGTGCTAATAAGTTGTAAGCTGCAGAAAGTATTTTAACCATGTCCACCAGAAAAAGAAGAGCCTCCACATCCACCTCAGCCCCACATTACGATGATACTAGGTTTGTGAGCTACGAAGCCTTCCAAAGATACAAAAAGCTGAGTACTAGGCCCTTAATCCCTGAAAGGGGAATGGACTATCAGAGGGAGTCGTTTGGGGAAGAAGATGTTTATGAGCCCATTCGGGCAATGATTGAGTTAAGGGGGTGGAGGAGATTTGTAAATCCGGAGAAGATAGCACCAATGAACACAACAATGGTGCGTGAATTCTATGTCAATTTTCCGGAGAAGGTAGAAAGGGGGTGCTTTGTAAGGGGAAATTATGTGCCTGTGACAACAGAAGATGTAAATACACAATTGAAGACGACTGATGTTGAAGAAAGTTGTGATTGGAACTACTTTAGAACATGGTCTAGAAACACCTCCAACATCGACTGGAATAACATTGCAGACACAGTGAGCTACCCTGGGGCTGCATTTGATCTTGCAAGAAATGGGTCAAGAAGGATGGCGGTGCCGGTTCAACAAAGCGACCAAGGTTGGCTATATTTCATCGATGCGCTCGATCCCATCAACGCACTTCACGAGTGCCGAAGATAGGATCAAATTAATATATGGGATCATGGCGGGAAAACAATTGATGTGGGGAAAGAAATAGTGCGAGCATTGAGAAATCAGCGAGTTGGTGACAACAGTGGATCGGGACATGGCTCAGTTATCACCAAGTTATGTCACATGAATGGGGTCCCAATCCTACCCACTGATACAAATGAAAGAAACCAACTGCCTGTGTCCTATGGGATAGTGCACTCTTTCCCAGACCCAAGCCCGGCAACGTAAGAAGAGCACAACCACCACAGCGGCAGCAAAGCAGAGCGCGAATGAGCGAGGATGAGCGATATAGGGGCTCAATATGCGGCAGACCTAGCACCACCAACCACAGAAGCAGAACCTCCAGTGCCTATGATGGAGCAAGTGCTCCAGAACCAGAGAATGATGATGCAACATTTCGACACAATGATACAAGGACAAAATGAGTTGAGACAGGGACAACATGAGTTACGACAAGGGCAACAAGAATTGAGGCAGGAGCAACAACAATTGCACCAGCAGTTTGACGAGATGAGTTCCCTGTTCAACCAATGGTCGATGCATTATCCACCGCCACCACCACTATTTTAGCCAAAGTCTGTAAGTGTCTTATTTCTTTTATTGTCATTGAGTCTACACACATTGGGGACAATGTGTGGTTTAAGTTTGGGGGTGTTTTATTTGTGTCTTGTTATGTTTTATTTAAGTCTTTTTATTGTTTTTATGTATTTTTGAGTCACAATTTTTTTTTCTTTTTGAGTCATCATTGTCTGTCAAAAGATCATGTATGATGTAGTTGCTAGAAACACCTAGTGAAGTAAGGTGGAATAATGTAATGGAATTGAAGCAACTATCTAAATACTTAGGTTAGATATGCCAAAAACTCACAAAATCTGTCTATTTGAAGTTTCTTGCCTAAATTGTGCATGCTAAATGATGAATACTTATGTGTTATGATTGCTTGCTATTTGAGGCGAAATAGTTAGGATATGCATGTTAGGGAGATGACTCAGGTATTTCTTTGATAGCCAATTCTTACCACTCTTTTCTATCCCGGACTTTAAATATATCCCTAGTCAGCCCCATTGAGCCTAAACATTGAAACTTCTTCTTTGACACCCTATATTCCCATAAATTGTGTCATAAGTAAAAATGTGAAGTAGTGAAATAAATTGTGTTAAAAAAGAGACAAAAAGAGTGAATGAGCTTGTTGCACCCCAATAAAAAAGTAATAAGAAAGAGGCAAAAGCCTAAGTTTGGGGGTGCTTGTTATTATTATACTCTTCACTCTCCCAAAACAAAAGAGGGAAAAGATAGAATTGAAGTGAAGAAAAGAACCAAAAAAAAAAGAAGGGAAAAATGGAAAAGCTAAAGAGCTTATGGTACACAGAATGAGCCTAAAATGCCTATTTTTACCTACCTATACCTAAGCCTACATTACAACCCTTAAAGTCCTGAAGATCTCTTTTATGCATATCCAGAATTAGTGGAGAATAACAAGTAAGCATGTCATAGGATTTTTGAATTTATATGCATGATTCAGTAAGTTGACTTCCATTAAGCATGATAAATATGAGTTTGTGAAATATCTAGCTTAATGTGTTTAGTGTGCTGAATTTTCATGCTATATGTTCCTGCATATTATTCTGCTAACCTTCGTGTTTTTCTAGATAACACTAATGCAGCAAAAGTGATCAATGTCAGTGAGTCTTTTATTTTCGTTCTTTGAGTCCTTATTTCTTTCTTTCTATCTTTGCTCGAGGGCGAGCAAATGTTAAGTTTGGGGGTATTTGATCGGTGTATTTTATATACACTTTTCGAGTCATTTTTAGTTAGTCTTTTGTCCCTTTTTGTACAAATAAATGTCGTATTAGGATAGTTTTCCTTTCTTTTGAGTCAAAGTGGTTAAAATGGCCAAATGACGGAAAAGGAGTTAAAAGAGGGCAAAAGAGGAGGTTCCAGAGTTAAAAACAGATAAAGTGGCGAACGAGGCAAAAACCCAGACCAGTAGCATGGCCTCCTGCAATCGAAGCGAGGGCGCGGCGCTAATCATCGAAGAGGCTGCAGAGGATCCAGCACGCGCCACGCATGCCAGAAATCGGGCGGCGCCAAATCACCGAAGTGCTTGAGTTCGTGGCGCCGACGAAAAAATCAGGTTTTGGACGAAATTGCAGGCGGGCACTGAAGGAAAAGAGAGGCGGTTTTCACCTATAAAAGAAGAACCCTAGGCAGATTTTAAGGGTTCCCTTTCTTGCACAACACAAGGTTTTCTTGCTTGGAGATTGGAGACCATAATTTAGTACTTTCTTTTCCTTTTCTTTTCTTTTATTTCAGGTTTTGTATGATGAACCTTGAATTAGTTCTTGTCATGTCAATGGCTAGGAACTAATTCTCTTATAGGGCTTTCCATGTTGATTCACTAGAAACTTATGTTATGAATTAATGCATGTTTATGGTTATTATTCTTCTTTGAGAGATTTATCCAATAATTGCTTTGAATGCTTGGTAATTAATTGACAACTAATTATCCTTATATGATTTCTAATCAAACTTCGAAAGGATGAGGTTGTGAATATGCTGTAAGTTGGGTAGACATATTTGGGTTGGGGATGAAAATACCTCAATTATTTATGTAGCGTTAATGAGAGGCTTAACAACCCTAATTTTGCGCATGGTGCGTGATGGTTAACTAGGTTTTTGTTCTTAATCCTCCTATAGAGTTATCCTTATCACCGAAAGGTAGGTAAGGTGCAATACTGGGGTTGAGTGTTTATATATCCTTAACGGGAATATAAAACGATTTCGTAAACCTGCTAGCTCCGAGAGAAGAAGACCATAATTCGTTGTATTAATAAATAACATAAGCGGATAGTTGAGGAGACATGGAAGCCCTATTCCCATCACAACTGAAGTAAACTCATTAGATAAATTAGTCTTTATAATTATTAGTTATAAACCACAAAATCAAATATCAATTTACCAAATAGATACCAAAAGATAGATAGTTGGTACTTGAACCCTAATCCTTGTGGACGATATTCGGTCTTACCAGGACTATATTACTTGTCACGATAACGTGCACTTGCGTTAAAGTGTGTGCATCTTTTCGCGCATGAGGTATTCCCCGCACACTAACCTGGAACTCTCGTAGCTCCGCATAGGTCCCCTGGACCCGCATGAGGCATCCTCGCGTGGGCGACTTAACCCGTATATCATGTCAAGAGGTGAGTGGTACAATACTAACATAACGGCTTATCGTTAAACAACATAAGCACAACAAGGGAAACCCCTTTACACAAACGTTACAAGATACTAACACACGTGGCATCATAACATGTTTACTTATCAAACCAACAAGAAAGCATTACAAGGCTATCACAAACCAACATAGTCAAGTTATTCACACAAGGTACTTTCTACTTTATGTCAACAAGTTTGGGTTTTTTCCCCCAAAGTACTTCATACATTAACTCTTTAAAAACCAAGTACTCATTGCTCACGAATGAGGTTTCACACTTTTTAACAAAATTCATATCAAGTCAATTAAGTCAAGTCTCTTATTTTCAAAAGATTCATAGATCATAGTTTTAAACACTTAACAACGTAATCTCCTTTTTAAAACAATTTGAGTAACATATGCCTTATGTGTGAGTAGGTTATTCTTGTTTATAACAATCTTATTAAAGCAGCCATGATCTAGGAAATGTAATACGATTTTATCTTATCTTAGCTTCTATGCAGATGGAGGTTTCTACTGGTTTTAATAATACTTAATTAGTCAATACATTTTCCTTTATTAGCGCTGCAGTGGTTTGTTCGATACTTATTCTCATTTCCGAAATCAGTATAAGGCTTTCATAAACAATTAAGTAAACCGTTACTTTTATCTCTCTTAAGTCGTTATACCTAACTTCCCATAAAGCTGGTATAACTCTTAAGCTTTTAAAACCAAGTATTACTCTTCTTTCAAAAACGATTCTTAATTCTTTTGAAATACTTCAAGATTCTTATTATTTAAAACTCAAGTCAAAAGACATCGAAGTAAGACCACGTTCAGTTAACACACGTCACGTCTGGTACTATATATATTCTTTTAAAATATCATGCTCAAGAGGATAGGAAGAATCACATACCTCCTCGGCGAAATCCACCTGCCAAGTCGAATATGTCGCGCGCAGAGTATCAACCTATAATAGTCAAATACGTCTATCAACGTCTAGACTACTCTGTAGAATATTCTAAGCAGAAGGTTCTTATTTCTACGGAAATTTGGGCAGCACTTCCCTACCCGTCAAACTACTCAAGTCTACTGTAAATACAGTCCTATGTAAGTACAGTTCAATTCTCTTCTTTAATATCCTTCTATATTTCTTATACTCAATTCTAAACTTCTACAATATGTAATCTCCAATTACAATAGAAGGATAAGATATTTACCTCGATAAGCCCAAAATTATCCAAGTTTAAATGTCGATCCTGAGCAAGGTTTAGCTCCTATTCTGAACGCTCCAATTCGCTCCAAGAAACCCTTAGAAGTTCTAAACAACTTCTACCTAATACTTCAACCAACCATGAAGATTTTCCCTGGGGTTTCGTTTTGTGACTAATGGATATAAAGTAGTATTTCTAGGCTTTTAGTATAGAGGTAACCTTGGAATACTACAAGGTATTAGGGCTAAGGTATTTTGGATTAGTGATAATACTTGGAGAATACTTTTCAACCAAAGGGGGTGTTTGGCTAGCACTACTAGGAAGGGAGTGTGCCTCGGCGAGAACACAAGGAGGGGGGGTGAGAGTGTTGGACGAGAACTTATCAAGAGGGGGGGAGAATTTCAAGACTTGGAAATGATTTGTGGATGAAGAATTCTTGCACTAAGGGGGGGGGGGTATTTATAGGACTACCAAGGGCCAAGATTAAGGCAAGTGGAGGGCAAGTGGAGGGTGTATATTTGCACATGTGTACCTTATCCATCTACTCCACAAATATCACAAAATATCCTACCTAACCTTGACCAAAGGTTTTAGGCCTTAAAAATGAAAACAACGTGCACCCAATTCGTCCACTTTACCGCCCACTTGAAGGTGACACTTGTCGCCCTCTCGTTGGTCCAAAATATTTCATCTCTCAGAAAAATCCAAAATAAATAAATTCTTGAAAACGAAAAATTCCTTTACAATGTTCGGAAAAATTTTCGTCGGAAAAACAATTCGTTTCGTAGGGTGTGCACAATTTTCGTCCTTAATCATAATTCGGGTTTACACAATTGTACGTACGTCCTCACATACATACTCTGGAAATACGGGGTATAACAAGAAACTTATGTTATGAATTAATGCATGTTTATGGTTATTATTCTTCTTTGAGAGATTTATCCAATAATTGCTTTGAATGCTTGGTAATTAATTGACAACTAATTATCATTATATGATTTCTAATCAAACTTCGAAAGGAGGAGGTTGTGAATATGCTGTAAGTTGGGTAGACATATTTGGGTTGGGGATGAAAATACCTCAATTATTTATGTAGCGTTAATGAGAGGCTTAACAACCCTAATTTTGCGCATGGTGCATGACGGTTAACTAGGTTTTTGTTCTTAATCCTCCTATAGAGTTATCCTTATCACCGAAAGGTAGGTAAGGTGCAATACTGGGGTTGAGTGTTTATATATCCTTAACGGGAATATAAAACGATTTCGTAAACCTGCTAGCTCCGAGAGAAGAAGACCATAATTCGTTGTATTAATAAATAACATAAGCGGATAGTTGAGGAGACATGGAAGCCCTATTCCCATCACAACTGAAGTAAACTCATTAGATAAATTAGTCTTTATAATTCTTAGTTATAAACCACAAAATCAAATATCAATTTACCAAATAGATACCAAAAGATAGATAGTTGGTACTTGAACCCTAATCCTTGTGGACGATATTCGGTCTTACCAGGACTATATTACTTGTCACGATAACGTGCACTTGCGTTAAAGTGTGTGCATCTTTTCGCGCATCAGTATTCACACTAAACATGAGACTCAAAGTACACAACCAGTGGCATCACGACTGTTGGTTGTTGTGTTTCTTAATTACATGAAGTAAGGTTCATATATGTTAGACAAGGTTTCAATAAGCAGAATAGGACATTCATATTGAGACTACTGGCTAGAAATCTTAGGATGGGCGACTATGGGTTCATACACAATTCAGAGATGCCTTGTATACATTAATTCGAGTTAACCCGTCAATAAATGCTCACTAACATAATCCAGATTCATATGAGTAGGTCATATCATGAGGGTGCATGATATTTAGACAAACATATGTGAACAAAATGTGCCCAGTTCTAACCTTGTACATACAATCATTATAATACTAAACGTGAACCCAACACAACATTTTTAAGTAATAATATTCAAATAAACAGGCTGACAGACAGCTAAATGGTAGCAAATATGAATCTAATAAATAATTTAAAGTAGGAAGGTACCTAGATTAATTAAACCAGACATTATATCAATGCATTAATTGACACAATAATATGAACGAACTAACCAACACATGTTTAATCACACAAACACACAACAATACAAAATGAACTGAGAGGAATTTGAGTTTACCTTCTCCGGACAGCAAACTGAGGCAGCGTATCATGTCGTCGAAGTCACTCAGAGAAATTTACGCTACTGAATGAAGCTTTAGACGATTTTGCTTCTGAATTTCTGTTTTATGCTATCTAGACTAATGATATGCAAAAAATAAAAAGAGTTTGAGAGTGTTCTTTTCTGTTCTTCACTGATGTTCGATGTATGTTTTGACTGTGAAAGAGGTTTGAAAATGGAAAAGAAAATTGCGGGTATGGAGGGGGGTCTTCGATTCGAAAAAAGGGTCCCCTTTCATGCCTTTATGTTGTTGTATTTATACCCCTTTAGGAGTATAAACGGAAATAGCAAGAAATCAGCAAATATGCGATTTCGATTTTTTGGGTAAAATTTGATGATTTCGATGATTTTGGGTTGATATTGAGATGATTTGGGGTTAAATTTTTGGGTGATTTGTGGAGATTTGGGTCACGATTTAGGGAGATAATTTAGTAAGGGAATAAATTATCGAATTTTCTGGTCGAAAAATCCGATGAAGATAGCGGGTGTTGACGGCGACGCGAGCTGGGTGAAAGGGGTGTGTCGGCTTGTTATATTTTAGTTAAAAGTGGGTAATACGATGAAGGGTTGATTATAGGGAGTGGTTTGGTTTGGGCCTGAAGGGTATTGGGCTTGGATGAAAAAATGAATGGGTAATGGGTATTGGGCTGTTGAAATTGGGGAAATAAAAGGGAACTAGGTTGCGGATTTGGGCAAGGGAAAGGCTGAAAATGTTTTGGGCTTTGGGAATTTTATTTTAGGTTGAATTTTAGGTGTTTAAAAAATAGTTTAATTTTATCGATAAATAATCGACGGAGAGGGACAAAATTGGGTGTCAACAACTTGTTCCTCTTTGGCTGAAGATTAGGGAATGCATGGGTAAACAAAAAATTTATGAAGAAGTAGAGATTTCTGATGCCGAAAAATTGAAAATAAAGCTGACGCAAATTTAAAAATTTATCCCAGTATCGGATTATGATGACGCTAAAAAATTAAAGGTAAAATTGACGCGAATTCAAAATTTGTCTAAGTGTCGAATTATGATGACGCTGAGTTGCTGCGATGCTAGAAAATTAAGGGTCAAGGCAGATGCGGATTCAAATTTTGTCTCAATATCGAATTATGATGACACTAGGTGACTGTGATAATAGAAACTTAAGGCGGGCTAACGCAAATTTAAAATTTTGTCCCAGTGTCAAATTATGATGACACTAGGTGACTGTGATGATAGAAAATTAAAGGCAGACTGACGCCGATTCAAACTTTTGTCCTAGTATCGAATTATAACGACACTGGGTGACTATGATGATAGAAACTAGGCGGACTACGTAGATTCAAATTTTATCTCAGTGTCGGATTATGATGATACTGGGTTGCGGTGATGTCTTAAAGGCAAATCCAACGCGGATTCAAAATTTTGTCCCATTGTCGAATTATGATGACACTAGGTTACTATGATACTAGAAAAATGAAGGTGGGCTGACGCAAATTTAAAATTTTGTCTCAGTGTCGAATTATGATGATACTGACTTATTGGTGTTGTGGGATACTAGAGGAGAGTGGCTCGACGTTCGAGGCCGCTTTTGCCATTTGTTGAAAAGTATGGCTCCCCAACAAATTTCATCAGTTCGCTATAAGAGATAGTTCCAACTGTGCAGATGTGATATGCTGGCATCTTTGCATAGACGTGTTGCAACTGTGAATTCTGAGATGTCGTCCTTGCACGGACGTGCTGCCACTGCAAATACTGAGATGTCATCGTTGCACAGATGTGCTACAATTGCGAATGCTGATATGCCATCATTGTGCGGATGTGCTGCGAATGTTGAGGCGTTATTCTTGCACAGACGTGCTGCAACTGTGAATACTGAGATGTTGTCCTTGCACGGATGTGTTGCCACTGCGAATGTTGAGATGTCGTCCTTGCACAGACATGATATAACTGCGGATGTTGAGATGCCGCCCTTGCACAAAAGTGTAGAGATTATGACGCTGATAACGTCGTTGCGTAGATGTAATGCTGATGACGTCATTGCGAAGAAGTAATGATGATGGCATCATTGCGTAGACGTAATGCTGATGGCATCGTTATATAGACGTAATGCTGATGGCATCATTATGAAGACGTAATGCTGATGGCGTCATTGCGTAGACGTAATGTTGACAACGTCATTACATAGACGTAATACTGATGGTGTCGTTGCGAAGACGTAATGATGATGGCGTCGTTGCGTAGATGTAACTCTGATAGAGTCATTGTGTAGACGTAATGTTGATGGCATCGTTGCATAGACGTAATGTTGATGGCGTCGTTGCATAGATGTAATACAGATGTCGTCATTGCAAAGCCATAATGCTGATGACGTCATTGCATAGACATACTGCTGATGGAATCATTGCGTAGACATAATGCTGACAACGTCATTGCGAAGACGTAATGTTGATAGCGTTATTACGAAGATGTAATGCTGATGGTATCATTGCGTAGACGTACTACTGATGGCGTTGTTGTATGAATGCAATGCAGATGGTATCGTTGCGAAGATGTAATGCTTACTAGATATTTGATGACTACTATTGTCCTTCCGGTTGTTGCTAATATGTAAACCTGTCTTATCAAGGCGACCAGATGAGTCTATTTCATTACATTAAAAAATAAGGAGCATAGTTTTCCAATGGAGTTTGGTGACAAATGTGTTTAAATACCTCTAAGGGTGTTTCCTCCATGAGGTCGAGATACCTCTAAGGGTATTCCCTGAGGTCGAATATGTCTCTAAGGGTATTTCCTCCCCGATGTTAAATGTCTCTAAGGGTGTTTGTTCCCTGAGAAGAAATGCCTCTAAGGGTGTTTGTTCCCTGAGGTCGAAAAGGTCTCTAAGGGTGTTTTTTCCCTGAGGTGAAATTCCTCTAAAGGTGTTTGTTCCTTGAGGTGAACTGCCTCAGAGGGTGTTTGTTCCCTGAGGTGCCTCTAAGGCTGTTTGTTCCCTGAGGTTAAATGCCTCTAAGGGTGTTTGTTCCCTGAGGTGAAAAATGCCTCTAAGGGTGTTTATTCCATGAGGTGAAATGCCTCTAAAGATGTTTGTTCCTTGAGGTGAAATGCCTCCAAGGGAGTTTGTTCCCTAAGGTTCCTCTAAGGGTGTTTGTTCCCTGAGGTGAAAAATGCCTCTAAGGGTGTTTATTCCCTGAGGTGATATGCCTCTAAGGGTGTTTGTTCCCTGAGGTGAAATGCCTTTGTTCCGATATTTCTATATGCTTACGCAAGTATATGTATCGTTCAAGTAATAAAGATCTATAAGACCGAGTTATCATCCACAGAGACTGGTTTGTCAAGTACCGATTATCTAATCTATAATATTTATTTGGTTGGCGTTGTTTAGTTTGGATTTATGACTAAGACTAAAATTATAGTAAAGTGCAGGAATTAAACTAAAAATGATAATACTTTGGTTTAAAACAGTTATGATGGAAATAGGGCTTCCAATCTCCTCAACTATCCACTCTTTCACTTGTTAATGCAATGCTAACGATTCTTCTTCTTATTAAGATAGCAGGTTAACTAATCTGTCATTATATTCCGGTTAGGACATACAAGAGCTCAACCTTGTGCAGGAACCTTCTATATTTCTATGATAGATTTTACCACACAGGAGGATTAAGAACAATAACCTTAAATACTACACAAGTATCAGGGTACATTCGTCTACGATTTTAACCTATGTCTAGACAATTACATCATATTCAAATCTCTCCTCTCAGATCTAGATTCGAAATCATATAAGTTATGACAATTAATGGTCAGTTAATTATCAAGCAATCACAACAATATTGAATATATCTTAATATGCTGAAGAAGAAATCAATAACTATGCATTAACTATATGAAAGAGTTTCAAGATGATTCGATGGAAAACCCTACTAAAGTAATTAGCTCCTAAACATTGTCATGTCAAGAACTAATTTACAATCCAACATAAACTGAAATAAAATAAGGGAAAGAAAAGAACTTGAACAATAAGATGTATTTAATCTTGCTCTTACCTCCTTCTTTGCCTCCACAAAGTATGATATCCCTAATAATGACAGGGTTTAGGGATTTTATAGCTGAGAAAAATTGTGTTCTGAACCCTTTTAACCCTGTCAAAATTCGACCCAAAAATCTGAAAAAACTCGTGTCGGCACCACGGTGCCTCTGCCTAGCACCGCGGTACTAATTGGCCTGGAATCGCTGGCAGCTACTAGAAATATGGCACTGCGGTGCTGGTTGGCCAAGAACTGCGATGCACCCTACTTTTCGTCCGGAATTGCCAGATTTCCTCTATTCTTCTTGGTACTTCTTAGGCTTCATTCCTTGGGATGTACTTGTGCAATTTTCATCTAAATTAAGCTCATTTTATCCTCAATTATGTATTTCCTCCTTTAGGACCGCTGTGACTCAAAAGAAAGAAAAACAACCTAATACTGTACTAAACACACCAAAAATGTGAAAATACTTAACTAAAAAGGACTCGAAAGAGTGTATAAAATACACTCAACAACCTCCAAGGGTGTTTGTTCTCTGAGGTGTCTCTAAGGGTGATTGTTCCCTGAGGTTAAATATGCCTCTATTAACCTGAAAACCAACATTCAAAGGAATTGGTGAGTTTGGGAACCGCCTGGGTCGAAATGACATCATTGTCTGGACGTTGTGCGTTTGTGAACCGCATGGGTTGAGATGTCGTCCTTGTACAGACATGTTGAATGTTGTGTAATGCATTTGTGATCAGCTTGGGTTAAAATTGTCACGACCCGATCTCGGGCCCGCGACTGGTGCCTTACCCCGGGCACCCTAGTGATAACAACATCAGAGAAAATCAGCGGAAATAAAATTTAAACAGGAAACAAGAGACAACATAATAAAACAGGCTAACCAAAAACGGTTACCTTCATGTATATATACATAAAAACCCGAACAGTTATCCTTTTTACAAACTCTTCCCACAACAGTGTTACAGACCTCTAAGAGTTTTATAACAACAACTATGACGGGGCCAGGCCGCCATACCCCGAATGTACAAGAACCTACTGCACTCGAGTAACATACCAAAAGATAAGCCTCGAGAAACGGGGCTTCCTAATCTGTTGAGCTGATCCTATGAGCGAGGATCCACAACCGATGTACCTCTACTGCGGCATGAACGGCCCCGAAGAGAGTCGATAACAGGTACCAAGTATGTGAAACTGAAAATACTGTAATGAAATCATAATAGTCTATATAAAGCAGGAGACATGTATGATAACCAAACTACAGTACACAACATATAAACAGTCATGTCAAGTCGGGGACTCACGCCCTCCAAGTCATCACTCAAAATATATCCATGGGTCTCACGCCCACAATATCAATCGTGCCCGTGGAATTCCTTCCTCACTGTCGGCAGTCTATGATAGAACAACACCAAGGAGTTCACATGAACACCAGGTCCCACCTGTGCCATAAAAACCGTACGGGGCAAGTACGAAGGCTAACTACCAGATACCAAAGCCGCATCATCGACTGACCGGGGCAAGTACGAAAGCCAACTACTAGATACCAAGGCCGTACTAACAATACTATACAACCAAACCACGGGCGACACGGGCAAGTCTGAAGCCGACTACTGTACCAAGCCGTGTCACGTGTTGGCCGGGCAATCTGAAGGCTAACTACTGTGTACCAGGCCGTGTCACGAGACTTCGCCACTAAACCGAACGGGGCAAGTCGAAGGCTAACTACTGTACCAAGGCCGAATCAGCCACGAGGCGGGGCAAGTAAAGCCAACCACGGATACCAAGGCGAATCGGTAAAACCTCGTGGAGAGCTAATCCATGGAATAACGCTTATCAGCGAGGCGGCGCGCGTGGAATCCTCCACACGCCGTGACGCCCAAATAAGATCATAACAAATCAACCGCCTCCATTGAGACGCGGTGGTGGTATATAAATACAATACTGGCACAACAAGGCTATCACACGCAAACATAGGTAAGTTACACCTAACTCGAGATACTTTCATTTTATGCCAAAGTCCAGGTTTTAATCCCCAAAGTACTACGTACGTTAAATTCTTTTAAAAGACTTATTTCTTTTACAAAGGTCACCCGATACCCGTAGTATTAAAATAGAGTGACTAACATTTTAAGTAAACCAAAACAACTTCCATACTTTCCTTTTTAAACCAAATTAAGACAATACTATGCCTTCTTTTTAGACCAAAACACTTCTCCTTTTAAAGTCAAGTTACCATTTTAAAACTAATGATAAAACCATTCTTTTGTTTTCATAAAGTCGTTATAACTAACTTCCCATAAAGCTGTTATAACACTTTATGTTT
Source organism: Przewalskia tangutica (assembly GCA_029844215.1). Taxonomy (NCBI): domain Eukaryota; kingdom Viridiplantae; phylum Streptophyta; class Magnoliopsida; order Solanales; family Solanaceae; genus Przewalskia; species Przewalskia tangutica. Next base: position 98,151,455 of record CM056729.1, read on the forward strand.
TAAACCAATTTAAGACAGAACCATGTCTTTCTTTTAAACCAAAAACTCTTCAATTCCTCAAGTCTCTTTTCTTTTAGAAATCAAGTTCCTTAATATTTCACATCAAGTCATTTATAAGTCAAGTCTCTTATCTTTTAAAAACCACAAACCATTTCTTTACCTACATAAAGTAGTTATAACAAACTTCCCATAAAGCCGTTATAACACTTTATGTTTTAAACCAACTAAATTCACTTAACATATGTACGTCTACCGTACTATATAGTTCACAACATATCATGCTAGAAAAGATAGGAAGAGGTTCACATACCTCGCGACGATTATCGACAATTAGCAAAACGCTCCGAAGTACTATAACCTTGCTAGCCTTTTCCACCCTTCAAGTAGAATACGCTACTCGTAGTACTTCCACCTATAATGGCCATAAAACGTCTATCAACTTCTCGATCTCTTTGTAGCACAATTCAAAGTAAACAGTTCCTTATTCTACGGAAAATTCGGCAGCACCTCCCCCCCCGCAAACGCATAAATAACCTCCCCCTAACAAGGCCTGCTACCAAGCCAACAACTCCAAGGGGATTACACGTCTAACCGGACGTGTTCAATTCTGCTTCACAGTAATACTACACAAGTCTACTGTAAATACAGTCCAATGTAAATACAGTTCAATCCTTTATAATCATCCTTCCAATATATCTTATACTCAATTCTATACTACTACAATATGTAATATCCAATTACAATAGGGGGACATAGATCATTACCTCGATAAGCCCAAAATTATCCAAGTTTATAAGTCGATCCTGAGCAACGTTTAGCTCCAACTCCTTACGCTCCAACCCGCTCCAAGCGACCCTTAGAAGTTTCTAAACAACTTCTCTTAAAACTTCAACCAAGCTAGGAAGATTTTTCTAGGGTTTCACTTTGCGACTAATGGAATAAAGTAGTATTTCCGGGCTCCTAGTATTGAAATAACTTGGAATACAACTAGGGATACTAGGCTAAGGTATTGGGATTATACAATACTACTTGGAGTATTTTCTACACAAGTGGGGGGAGGGGGACGAAAACCATACAAAGGGAAAGGGATATTTTTGCCTTGGAAAGTCTTTAAGTGTGGATGAATATTATGTCTTGCACTATGGGGTATTTATAGAAGAATCGGGCCAAGATCAAAGTAAGTGTATGGTCAAGATTGGGCCATGTGTGTGTGGGTCCCACCACACCACATGGCCAACGAAAACTCTCTCAGTGTCATGGCCATTTAGGCGAGGGACAGATGGCTAGCCACTGTCCTCCACCCAAGGGTGCCATATGGGGGTGACACGTGTCGCCCCCCGATTCGTCCAAAATATTTCGTCTTCCGAAAATATCCAAAATACCGAAAATCTCAAAAACAAAGCGGGCCCCACAAAACCGTAAATTTCTCCCGTGGGCCCCACGTGACCATTTCCGAAAATAAAATCTCATAATTCTAAAATAATTCAAGAAGTCCAAATACCAAATCTGGGAATCCAATTCCCACTAACGAACCTTTTTCCTTCACAAAACCCGGAAACTTTTCCGTCGAAAAATCACACCTTTTTTTTCTTTCCAAAATTTCTGTCGTATTCTCGTACGTACGTCCCCACATACATACCCTGAAACTACGGGGTATAACAAAAATGATGTCGTTGCCTGAACGTTGAGGGCTGCGAATGCTGAAATGACTTCCCTACACAGACGTAATGCATTTCTAAACCGCATGTATTGCAATGATGTCTTTGATCTGGATGTTGTGCGTTTGTGAACCACATGAGTTACAATGCTATCTTTGTTATGCGTTGTGCTTTTGTGATCCGCATGGCTGGAGTGTGATTCTGTGACCGAGCTGATATGATGGACCTTATTGCGGAATTTGAACTTTGATTGTTGTTGTATTTTCTGCTTCTGCTAATATGAAGGACTTGCGCTCAAATAAAACTTCTGAGTTTTTTTTGGGGGCGATCGATTCGTATTGACTTTGCAGCTTTGATTCTTGATGCTCGGGGGTCTTACCTTTTTGGACCTGTAATCCCTATCTGGTTTCTTGCCTTGGCTAGCTGTTAATGAAAACATTTATTGAAATAGATTGCATGTGACAAAGTGTGTATGAAAGTTTTTGTCGGATTTTCGAATATTGACATGCAGTGAAACTGAACATCTTATCCAAAATAAAAAATTGTCCCAGTTTTAAGCATGCAAGGGCGCTTGGTCTAAACGAGTCTTGTGGGGTTTGCAAAAAGCGTGTATTTTGTTATATGCAAAACAAGTGGAGGAAAATTTCTAATGGTGTGACCGAAGCCGATATAGGCCGTCTACGTATCGCAACGAGGAAATTAGGTCATAACGTAGTTTGTTGCAAAATAAGGATTTTAAGGTTTTTCTAAGAATGGGACCGAAGTAGAAATGGCTGCCTATGTTGTTATACCCCGTATTTTTCAGAGTATGTACGTGAGGGCGTACGTATAATAATTTAAGCCTTAAAGTAGGCATAGTTTCGAAATTTGGGCACAAGTGCCGAAAAGAGTCGTTTTTCGACGAAACGTTTTACAAGACTTGCGAAGGGAAAATTCCGGCTATGTCATTTATTATTTTTGCGGATTTTTCCGAGAGACGAAACATTTTGGACCAACGGGAGGGTGACAAGTGTCACCCTCACATTGGACGTAAGGGTTGGGCGGTAATGGACGAATTGGACCACTTTAGTTGGTAGGATATTTTGTGCAAGTTGGTGTGGTAGATGGATAAGGTGCACATGGCTTAATCCTAGCCCTACACTTGCCTAACACTTGGATGGATCTTGGCCATTGGTTGGCCATTCCTTGACCTATAAATACCCCCCCCCCCCCCTTGGAAGACTTCTTCATCCTAAAATCTTTCTAAGTCTTGAAATCCTCCCTCCCCTCTTGTGTGGTTCTCGTCCAAAGAGTCTCCCACTTTTGTGAGCCCTTGGCGAGAGCCTCCCCTCCCCTTTGTAGTGTCTGCAGAGGTACCCCTAGCCTAGTTGTTTTCGTATAATACCCCCCTTTGTGGTATAGAAATACTCTCCAAGTATTGTTATAATGCCCTAAATACTTTAGCCCAAATACCTTATAGTACTTTCCAAAGTTACCTCTATACGTAGAGTCCGGAAATACTATTATACTTTCCCTCAGTCACAAAAACGAAACCCTAAGGAAAACCTTCATAGTCGGTTGAAGTGTTTAGTAGAAGTTGCGTAGAACTTCTAAGGGTTGTTTGGAGCGGATTGGAGCACTCGGAGTAGGAGCTAAACGTTGCTCAGGAGCGACATTAACTTGGATAATTTTGAGCTCATCGAGGTAAATACTACTGTCCTTCTATTGTAATTGGAAATTACATACTGTAGTAGTATAGAAATGAATATAAGATTCATAGAAGAGAATTGAACTGTAATAGAAGGATATTACAGAAAAGACTTGAACTGAAATCACATCAGAAGAACATAAGTAGAAGATTTAAACTGTACTTACATAGGACTGTATTTACAGTAGACTGATAACCTTTATTGGTTGAATGTTCTGCAAGTAGCATGTGCTACTTAGAAGGTGGACAAGGCTAGCCGGGTTATAGCCGTGGAGCGTTTTGCTTATAGTCGATAATCGTCGCGAGGTATGTGATTCTTCCTATACTCTTGAGCATGAGGTATTTTAAAGAATATATATATAGTACGGTAGTCGTACGTGTGGCAATGTCTTTTTGACTTAAGCCTGAATAATAAGAATCTTGAAATATTTTAAGAATATATATATATAGTACGGTAGTCGTACGTGTGGCAATGTCTTTTTGACTTAAGCCTGAATAATAAGAATCTTGAAATATTTTAAGAATATATATATATAGTACGGTAGACGTACGTGTGTTAACGGAACGTAGTCTTACGGCAATGTCTTTTGACTTAAGCCTGAATAATAAGAATCTTGAAGTATGTCAATAGAGTTAAGAAACCATTTTTGAAAGAAGATTAACACTTGGCTTTATGGGTTTTAAAAAGAGTTATACTAGCTTTATGGGGAGTTAGGTATAACGTCTTAAGAGGGTAAAGAAAATGGTTTCTTGATTTTTAGAAGTTAAGAGACTTGATCTTAAAAGATAAGAGACTTGACTTGAATGTATTAATATGAATTTTGTGTGAAACCTCATTCGTGAGTAATGAGTACTGGTTTTAAAAGGAATAATGTTTCTTGATTTGGAAATCAGAATGAGTATCGAACAAACCACTGCAGCGCTAATAAAGGAAAATGTATTGAAAAATGAAGTATTATTAAAACCAGTAGAAACCTCCATCTGCATAGAAGCTAAGATGAGACAAAATGATATTACATTTTCTAGATCATGGCTGCTTTAATAAATGGTTATAAACAAGAATAAATCGCCACACCTATGGCATATGTTATTCAATTGTTTTAAAAGAGATTAAGACATTGAACTATGAAACCTTTCTAAAATAAAGAGACTTGAGTAATTGAAATTAGGCAAACTGGAACTGTAGGGAAAAGAAAGGCATTGTTTTGTCTTAAATTGGTTTAAAACATAAAGTGTTATAACAGCTTTATGGGAAGTTGGTTATAACGACTTTATGAAAACAAAATAAGGGTTTTATCATTGGTTTTAATGTGGTAACTTGACTATAAAAAGGGAAGTTGTTTTGGTTTACTTAAAAGATGTAAGTCACTCTATTTTTATACTACGGGTATCGGGTGACTTTTTTAAAAAGGAATGGATCTCTTAAAAGGAATTTAACGTACGTAGTACTTTAGGGTTAAAACCCGGACTTTGTCATAAAATGAAAGTACTTTAAGTTGTGTGTAACTTGCCTATGTTTGCGTGTGATAGACTTGTTATGCAAGGAATGTATTTCACTCGACTACCGTGTTCATGGGATGAACCGGAAATGTATTTCACTCGACTACCGTGTTCATGGGATGAACCGGGAATGTATTTCACTCGACTACCGTGTTCATGGGATGAACCGGGAATGTATTTCACTCGACTACCGTGTTCATGGGATGAACCGGGAATGTATTTCACTCGACTACCGTGTTCATGGGATGAACCGGGAATGTATTTCACTCGACCACCGCGTCCACGGGATTGACCGGGAATGTATTCCATTCGACTACCGAGTTCATGAGATGAACCGGGAATGTATTCCACACGTTTCTATACTGGGTCCATGAGATGGGCCGAGACATGTTATACGTATCACATGATTTGTACCTAGACTGCCGGCAGTGAGGAAGGAGTTCCACGGGCATGAGGGATGACTTTGAGGGCGTGAGTCCCTGACTTGACATGACTGCTTTTTATGTTGTGAAATGTAGTTTGGTTATCATACATGTCTCCTGCTTTATATAGACTATTATGATTTCATTTACAGTGTTTACAGTTTCACATACTTGGTACCTGTTGTACTGACCTCCTTCGGGGGGCTGCGTTCATGCCGCAGGTAGAGGTACATCGGCTGTCGATCCCCGCGTTTAGGATCACATTTCAGCATATTGGGAAGCTCCGTTCCTTCGGAGGCTTATCTTTTGGTATGTTACATTGAGTCTGTAGGTTCTTGTACATTCAGGGGTATGGCGGGGCCCTGTCCCGTCATAGTTGTTGTAAAAATCTTAGAGGTATGTAGCCTTTGTTGTGGCGGGGTTGTAAGGATTATGCGCTCAAATGTCTATGTATATATATATCTTTGAAGGCAACCGCGTTTTGGTTGCTTTGTTTTCATCTTGATCCATATCTATTTATATGTTTAAAGTTTTTATTTCATTGGTTTTCTCGATGTTGTATCACTAGGGTGCCCGGTAAGGCACGATCACGGGCAGGTTGGTCGTGACAAAAGTGGTATCGAGCGATTAGTCCTCGGAAAGTGTCTACTGCACCGTGTCTAGTAGAGTCTTGATTATCGATGTGTTGTGCACCACATCTATAATCGTGAGGCTATAGGACATTTAGGATTGGTTTCCTTCTTCTCATTACGAGATCGTGCCTTAGAGCCATGTTGTAAGTTGGACCCTCGACGTGCCGTTTTACGATTATTCCTCCGCGTAGGCAACCCGGGCGAAGGCAAAGCAGCGAGGAGGCTGCGAGTAGAAGCGGCAGCGATCTCAGAGACCACAAGACGAGCCTCCATCCCCGATGCAGGCGAGAGAGATGGGTTACAAAGGTAGGCCCGATTAATGGCGAGTTGTGGCGGACTTGAGATAAATGGACGCAGCAGGTTCGATAGCACGATGGTTCACCCGGTCGAGATAGTTTGAGGCTACGGGATTTTCGAGATGTAACCCGCGAGTTTTATGGGTCGAGGCACGAGGATGATCCGCGAGGAGTTCATCCGGCGATTCTGACGGATCATGAGTGATCAAGGCATCGGAGACCGAGTCGGTGGTCCTAGGTTCGCATCACCGCGTGATACCGCATGATCGGTAGTTTGATTCATGGGAGCTGTCCCGGGGAGAGCATGCACTTCCAGCTGTATGGAACGAGTTCTCAGAGGCCTTTCTTGCACATTTCTTGCCTCGCCGGATGAGGAGGGCTCGGCCGACAGATTTTTGGTGTTGCGGCGAGCAGGCGTGCGGTTCGGAGTACAATGTGGAGTTCGACTCATTGGCTCGTGCGTCCAGCGTTAGTGGCTAGTATGGAGGATCGAGTGCACCGATATGTTACAGGGCTCGATGATTACCTAGCAGAGAGTTGTTCGGGTGTAGCTCTTCAGCCGGGCATGGACATTGCCTGCATGCAAGCTCATGCACTAGGATGTGAGGCACAGAGAGGTCGACGGAATGACCGAGATCAGCAGAAGAGGGCAGGCAGGTCCTTTGGTAACTTTCGAGGCGGACGCCTCGGAAGAAGTTAGTTATGTACCTCCGCCAAGATGAGTGGTCCTCGCGATCTTCGGGACGTTGGGTATTCGAGCCGGTCGAGCTCGGGGCTTCGTTCACGGTATACGTGAGTTCTAGCGGCAGGATTCATGCCGCCTCGGTGTGCGCGATGTGGCGACGCCATCCCGGAATGTCGTCTTTCGCGGTGCTTGTTTCACTGCGGCCGTCGGGGCCATGTGACGAGGCGTGCTTTTAGGAGAATGCGGCGGCAGCGCGACTGCGGATCGATGGCGTGTTCATCGCCTTACGGCTATGCGCCTGTGCCTATGATTAGAGTGAAGCGGTAGATCAGTATATCCTTAACCTGCAGAGTTTTGCATACGTGATGCAATGATTATATGTTGTGTACTATGTACAAGATTTTGCAAGTGATCTTTGTCAGAATGTATAAGTATACGTGGAGTGATGGTGGGAAAATTCCTTGGGTAGTGTAAAATGTAAGTGGTAGCTTTCGCGGCTGTATAGGTAAGATTGTTCGGATCGGAAACAAGAGCTTGACGCGTTAAGTGGGTCGGGTTGGGGCCATGTCGCGGGCCAACCGCGGCTTTGTTTGAGTGGGGTCACTCTGGTGGTCCCGCCGGTGGTAGGTCACGAGGGTGCTAGGCCCAGTTTAGATGACCATCGTATGAGTTCGTGGATATGTTCGACGAGCGGATCGTGAAGGCCGGGAATGGCCTTAAGGGAGATTGAGGCTAGTACGATGACCAAGTTTGGAGGTGGTGACTCCAAAGTTTTGGGAACTGAAGCGATGACTGAAGTATGGTACGTATACTAGAAGAGTTCGAGTGTTCGAGAAGGGCACGGCGAGTAAGGAAGGAAGAGAACGTGTGTTATTTCGTGGCCGGGTGTGGCGTTGGCAACTTGTTAGAAGAACTTTATCGCTATCCGTCTTGAGAAGGAACATTCGGGACGAATGTTTCTAAGGAGGGGAGAATGTTATACCCCGTATTTTTCAGAGTATGTACGTGAGGGCGTACGTATAATAATTTAAGCCTTAAAGTAGGCATAGGTTCGAAATTTGGGCACAAGTGCCGAAAAGAGTCGTTTTTCGACGAAACATTTTACAAGACTTGCGAAGGGAAAATTCCGGCTATGTCATTTATTATTTTTGCGGATTTTTCCGAGAGACGAAACATTTTGGACCAACGGTAGGGTGACAAGTGTCACCCTCACATTGGACGTAAGGGTTGGGCGGTAATGGACGAATTGGACCACTTTAGTTGGTAGGATATTTTGTGCAAGTTGGTGTGGTAGATGGATAAGGTGCACATGGCTTAATCCACAGCCTACACTTGCCAAACACATGGATGTATCTTGGCCTTTGTTTGTCCATTCCTTTACCTATAAATACCCCCCCCCCCCCTTTGGAAGACTTCTTCATCCTAAAATCTTTCTAAGTCTTGAAATCCTCCCTCCCCTCTTGTGTGGTTCTCGTCCAAAAAGTCCCCCCCCCCCCTTTTGTGAGCCCTTGGCCGAGAGCCTCCCCCTCCCCTTTTGTAGTGTCTAGCCGAGGGGTACCCCTCCCCCCCTAGCCTAGTTGTTTTCGTATAATACCCCCCTTTGTGGTATAGAAATACTCTCCAAGTATTGTTATAATGCCCTAAATACTTTAGCCCAAATACCTTATAGTACTTTCCAAAGTTACCTCTATACGTAGAGTCCGGAAATACTATTATACTTTCCCTCAGTCACAAAAACGAAACCCTAAGGAAAACCTTCATAGTCGGTTGAAGTGTTTAGTAGAAGTTGCGTAGAACTTCTAAGGGTTGTTTGGAGCGGATTGGAGCACTCGGAGTAGGAGCTAAACGTTGCTCAGGAGCGACATTAACTTGGATAATTTTGGGCTCATCGAGGTAAATACTAATGTCCTTCTATTGTAATTGGAAATTACATACTGTAGTAGTATAGAAATGAATATAAGATTCTTAGAAGAGAATTGAACTGTAATAGAAGGATATTACAGAAAAGACTTGAACTGAAATCACATCAGAAGAACATAAGTAGAAGATTTAAACTGTACTTACATAGGGTGTATTCTGATGGTGATAACCTTTATTGGTTGAATGTTCTGCAAGTAGCATGTGCTACTTAGAAGGTGGACAAGGCTAGCCGGGTTATAGCCGTGGAGCGTTTTGCTTATAGTCGATAATCGTCGCGAGGTATGTGATTCTTCCTATACTCTTGAGCATGAGGTATTTTAAAGAATATATATATAGTACGGTAGTCGTACGTGTGGCAATGTCTTTTTGACTTAAGCCTGAATAATAAGAATCTTGAAATATTTTAAGAATATATATATATAGTACGATAGTCGTACGTGTGGCAATGTCTTTTTGACTTAAGCCTGAATAATAAAAATCTTGAAATATTTTAAGAATATATATATATAGTACGGTAGACGTACGTGTGTTAACGGAACGTAGTCTTACGGCAATGTCTTTTGACTTAAGCCTGAATAATAAGAATCTTGAAGTATGTCAATAGAGTTAAGAAACCATTTTTGAAAGAAGATTAACACTTGGCTTTATGGGTTTTAAAAAGAGTTATACTAGCTTTATGGGGAGTTGGGTATAACGTCTTAAGAGGGGTAAAGAAAATGGTTTACTGATTTTTAGAAGTTAAGAGACTTGATCTTAAAAGATAAGAGACTTGACTTGAATGTATTAATATGAATTTTGTGTGAAACCTCATTCGTGCGTAAGGAGTACACAGTTTTAAAAGGAATAATGTTTCTTGATTTGAAATCAGAATGAGTATCGAACAAACCACTGCAGCGCTAATAAAGGAAAATGTATTGAAAAATGAAGTATTATTAAAACCAGTAGAAACCTCCATCTGCATAGAAGCTAAGATGAGACAAAATGATATTACATTTTCTAGATCATGGCTTCTTTAATAAATGGTTATAAACAAGAATAAACTGCTCACACCTATGGCATATGTTATTCAATTGTTTAAAAAGAGATTAAGACATTGAACTATGAAACCTTTCTAAAATAAAGAGACTTGAGTAATTGAAATTAGGCAAACTGGAACTGTAGGGAAAAGAAAGGCATTGTTTTGTCTTAAATTGGTTTAAAACATAAAGTGTTATAACAGCTTTATGGGAAGTTGGTTATAACGACTTTATGAAAACAAAAGAAGGGTTTTATCATTGGTTTTAATGTGGTAACTTGACTATAAAAAGGGAAGTTGTTTTGGTTTACTTAAAAGATGTAAGTCACTCTATTTTTAGACTACGGGTATCGGGTGACTTTTTTAAAAAGGAATGGATCTCTTAAAAGGAATTTAACGTACGTAGTACTTTAGGGTTAAAACACGGACTTTGTCATAAAATGAAAGTACTTTAAGTTGTGTGTAACTTGCCTATGTTTGCGTGTGATAGACTTGTTGTGCAAGGAATGTATTTCACTCGACTACCGTGTTCATGGGATGAACCGGAAATGTATTTCACTCGACTACCGTGTTCATGGGATGAACCGGAAATGTATTTCACTCATTCTAGTGTTCGTGGGATGAGCAGGAATGTATTTCACTCATTCACCGTGTTCATGGGATGAACCGGGAATGTATTTCACTCGACTACCGTGTTCATGGAATGAACCGGGAATGTATTTCACTCGACTACCGTGTTCGTGGGATGAACCGGGAATGTATTTCACTCGACTACCGCGTCCACGGGATGGACCGGGAATGTATTCTATCCGACTACCGAGTTCATGAGATGAACGGGAATGTATTCCACGTTTCTATCTGGGTCCATGAGATGGGCGAGACATGTTATACGTATCACATGATTTGTACCTAGGCATCGGCGGTGAGGAAGGAGTTCGCGGCGTGAGGATGACTTTGGCGTGAGTCACTGACTTGACATGACTGCTTTTATGTTGTGAAATGTAGTTTGGTTATCATCCATGTCTTCTGGTTTATATAGACTGTCATGATTTCATTTACGATGTTCTGATTTCACATACTTGGTACTGTTATCGACCTCCTTGAAGTGCGTTACGCTGCAGTAGAGTACATCGTTTGTCGATCCTGCGTTTAGGATCACATTTGACACAGTATTGGGAAGCTCCGTTCCTTCTGAGGCTTATCTTTTGGTATGTTACCACAGTGCAGTAGGTTCTTGTACATTCTGGGGTATGGCGGGGCCACTGTCCGTCATAGTTGTTGTAAAAATCTTAGAGTGCATGCATGCTTTGTTGTGGCGGGGTTGTAAGGATTATGCTGCTCAAATGTCTATGTATATATATATCTTTGAAAAGGCAACCGTTTTGGTTGGCCTGTTTTCTTTCATCTTGATCCATATCTATTTATATGTTTAAAGTTTTTATTTCCGCTGGTTTTCTCTGATGTTGTATCACTAGGGTGCCCGGGGTAAGGCACCAGTCACGGGCCCGGGTTCGGGTCGTGACATATGTATCCCACCAAGGGAATCGAGTAATGATGTAGTTCATTTTACAAGTAAAATGGGATTGTGATATTTTTTAAAAATGAGACCGAAGCCGAAGTGGCCGCCGAGGGAATCAGGTCATAACGTAGTTCCGATTACAAGCAAACGGAGGTAGAACACATTAAAAGTGTGAATGCGAGTCTGGCCTCAATTAGGTCGCATTATTTTATTAAAACAAATTTTATCAAGATTCTCGGAGAACCAGGACCGGGGTACAAGTCTGATTTATTTTATCTCCCTCCGCGGGGTTTTTTGTATCATCTTCTTTTGATCCCTGCGCAATACATATTTTGATAAATGACTGATTTGGGCGGAACATACTCTGGCAAAGGAGCATCTCTCTTCCTTTGGAGATTGGTCGATGATTCAACCCTCTTTCCTCTTTGGGCTATCACAATAGTCCCTTTCAAACTGTTTTCTTCAACAATCATGTTCACAGGGGCATTGTCAAGATTTGGCGAATGGTTATTGTTTATATTGGGGGGAGCTCCTTTCAGCTGGATGACTCCTTCTTTGATCAATTCCTTGATTTTGTCTTTGAGGGTATAATAATTTTCAGTATCGTGTCCAATGACTCCAGAGTGGTATGCACAACGTTTAGTCTCATCGTGCCATCTGGAATTGGGATTAGAGATATTTTCTAGGATTAGTTGAAGTATTCCTGCGGTCCTTAGCCTTTCATAGACCTGGGTTAGAGGTTCGGCTAAAGGTGTATAGGTTTTGGTTGGCCTTCTTTCAGGATTTATGCGAGGTTTAGGTGTGTTTCATGGATGGACTCGTGGATGGACTCGTGGATGGGTTGAGTATGTAGGCTGATGCTGTGAGTGGCTCGGGTGTATAGGCGCTCAGAGTGTGTTATATATTGGCTGAGTATGATAAATAGGGTAAGGCTGATGGCCTTGGGCGTTTTGGCTACAGTAAAAATGATGAGGATTTTGCGCGTTTTGGTCATAGTAAGATGGGTTCTGGTAGGTTGACATTTGGTTTGGCCTACGTTCCTGGATTGTCATGATAGGGGACACTGCGTCTCCCTTCTCCTTGATTGCTCTTCTAAATGAGTTCGATTGGACTGTTTTACTCATTGCATGCATCGCTGCTAAGTTTGAGATTCTACCTGTTTTGATACCCTCTTCTATGACGTCTCCCATTCTCACAACTTCGGAGAAGCTCCGCCCTATAACACTTATTATTCTCTCGTAGTATGTTGCATCCTTCATAGATTGCACAGAGAGAGTAGTCATTTCACTTTCTGCCATCGGGGCTGAACTTTGGCTGCTTCGTCCCTCCACCTCATGGTGTATTCCCTAAATGTCTCTGTGGATTTCTGTTCTAACTTCGTCAGGTAAAGCCTATCCAAGACTATGTCAGTGTTAAATCTAAACCTGTCTACGAAGTCTTGTGCCATTGCGCTCCAGCTATGCCATTTTTGTGGATTCTGGCTAGTGTACCAGTCGAGTGTTCCACCTGTCAAACTTCTTATGAATAACTTTAAAATTATGGATTGATCTTTGCCTACTCCAACCAATTTGTCGCAGTATGACCTTAAATGAGTGCAAGGGTTTCCTTTCCCGTCAAATAAGTCGAATTTTGGTACTTTATAACCGGCAGGTAATTCGACATCCGGGTGCATGCGGAGATCCTCTTACTCGAGCCTTTCATGCTCTTCGCTCGTTGTATATTTTTGAGTGCTTCCTTTAGGCGGTGTATTTCCCTTGCTATGTTTTCATTCGTTTGGATCCTCGCATGTCTTTCCATTTCCTTACATTGATCAGCCTCCTGGGAGGTAGGTTTGGTAGGATGGTAGCCAAGGGTTGGGTTTCTATTGCATATATCGGTGACATATATTTCTTGTTCTGATTAGCTATGTGTGTCGTCGACATTTGCTGAGTCGCCTGGTATTTTGGCGAGCGGGATATTTTGGACGAGTGGGGTAGTTTGGGTAAGCGGAGCTTGAGGCATATGTGGAGTTGAGAGGGATATGGGATCATTTTGTGGTTGGCTTTGTGGGTTGGTAGGGTGTGGATTAGGGGGCTTTTGAAGTCGGTCAATCTCAGTCTGCATGGTTGCCATCTGTTGCAACAGTTGGGTGAGGAATTCCTCTTGGGTGGTAGTATTTCCCTTTTCTGATTTTTTTGGTTCATCTCTTGGAAGAGCGATAAGTCCCAAACCAGTTTTTCTGACAACCCTGAATCAGTCATTTTGCTGGATGATTGTGCTTTGTTTTTGTGAAGTAGAGATGTTCTTCCAGTCAACACGAATCAACCTTTGGGGGAATAAGCTGGGCAAAAATAATCCTTCTGAAAATGAAGCAAGCCAAGATTGTATAACATGGGTAATTATGACAGAAAATAACAAGCAAATTTCATGCAAATCAAGCACGCGCTCTAACATGTTTGGAACCTCTTGTATGCTAGAGGTAGGCCTAAACGCCACATATGCAAAATTATGATAAACAGGTCCAAGCCATTGGATTGAGATGCTTTGGTTGGAAATAAAGCTAAAGTTTATTTAAATAACAACAATAATCCTAGGACTAAATTGTGCTTATACAAATGCGGAAAATAAAAATAAAGAAAACATGAATTTACATTTCCAACTCTGGCATGTCATTTTTTGCTTGGATCCGTTTATCACAATCATGCAACACACAATATACTGATTTGGGTCGTTGGGTTGTGAAACCTGTTGACCAGTTTGGTGTTTTCCTAATTGTGGTGTCGATACCAAGGACCGACCCACCTAAGGTGTATGCATGCATAACTTAATATAAAAGATGGTATAGCTCTATCCTAAGTTTCTAAGATTTGGCTTTACTAGACGCAAGGTTGTCGAACGAACTACTCAAGTGAGAAGGCTACGCGGTCGACCAGACGAACCAGCCAACTCCTAGCCTGCGCCAACTCTCCTAAGATTTGAGTATTTGAAAGAAATTTGCGGGTGCGCAAAGCACACCTCGCGTGTAGTGTGTGATAGTGTGAATCTTCCGTTAGGAAGGAAATATGAGCGGAATGCCAGTTAAGGAAAGTGGTAAAAACAATTAAAGCAATTCCAAATAAAACAATTTACAACACAAAAATTAAATACAAAAATAAAGCCAAATAATAACCCTAGGTTTGTTGTGGTCAAGAACCTTCTTATCCCCAGTGGAGTCGTCATGCTGTCGCGCCCGTTTTTTACCGCAACGTATTTGCTGCTTGGTGATCCCCTGAATTAAAAAATAAATAAAAAGTACAAAAAAGAGGGCTCGAGGAGTCTCCACCTAATTATTTGGGTGAATTAGGACACCTAAATATTAACTAAATAAAGTCAACGTTAACTCTATTTAATGGTCTACAAAACTTTATGAGATTCTGGGTAAGAGTTCTTTATTATCCTAAAGGGAAGAGATTATCACGGTTGTCCGGTCAAACCTAGGTCAATTATCATATTTAAAAAAAATGTATGTTTTGAAAAATATGAAGTTAAGTAAAAGGATGTTACAAATAATTATTTAAAGATGTATGATATTATTTGTAAATGCATATAAGGATTTATGTGTCAGAAAGTATATGTTGTATATAAAAATTAGTTTTGATCAAATATATATTTTATGATTTGTAAAGTATTTATTTTGCAACTGATAATAAGGAAATACATTATCTATATGATGCTAATAAAAAAAAAGCTTATGAGAAAATCAATTTCTTTTGTTGTGAATTTAGTAAGAAATAATGACTTAGTTACATGATTAGAAGTATCGATGAAGAATGATAGAATTATTTTTAAAGTTTAGACATGCATGACAAGCCTAAAATAAATAAATTAGAAATGAATTTTTGTTTCAAAACTACCCTCCCAACTCATATATTAGAAGACTAATTATTTTAAATATCCTAATAATTACAAAAAATAAGTAATGAAATACAACAAACATATAAAAGATAAAAATGAGACGGATGGATTAAGAGAGTAAGAGAATGATTGGGTCAGACAACAATGTCATTCCGCCCTATTTGTTTTGGAATTTCCGAAGCGGGAGTGTGATGGACATGGATATGGATCTTCATTTTTGTCGTAGTCCATGATTAGTCTCATAATGAGACTCTTCATTTGCTCCAATGCATTTCATGTAAATAAAGAAAAGAAAATGATTAGTATATGCTCGATTTACTAATAATATAGAATAAAAGAAAATTAAACGGGTATATGATTCCCTTCTATTAAATTGAAACAGTCAAATAAATGGGCATGTCCAATACACATTCAGACAAATATTAGGCATTGATAACGCCAACAGTGTGCAAAAAATAAAGAGAGCCCCAAGAGATAAGTTTTTAGATTTTTAAGATGACTAGATAAGCCCAAAACTATATCATCCATGGAACATGCAGATGAAATCAGATAGGAAACATATGTGGCATAAATACACATCACTCGCTGAGATTCTAGCAGATTAAGCATGAACATACGTGACAAATGGGATTAACTTACCACAGAAATAAACATTCATATCATATAGACCCCTAATCTATTCAGTACATACGGGTGTAGTAAACATATGGTTTATCATGGTTTCAGATCAGAAGGAGACATATATGACATAAATACCCAGTATTCACACTAAACATGAGACTCAAAGTACACAAGCAAGGGCAAGGCACGACTGTTGATCGCTGTGTTTCTTAATTAAATGGAGTAAGGTTCATATATGTTAGAAAAGGTTTCAATAAGCAGAGGAGGACATTCATATTGAGACTACTGGCTAGAAATTTTAGGATGGGTGACTATGGGTTCATACACAATTCAAAGATGCCTTGTATACATTAATTCGAGTTAACCCGTCAATAAATGCTCACTAACATAATCCAGTTTCATATGAGTGGGTCATATCATGAGGGTGCATGATATTTAGACAAACATATGTGAGACAAAATGTGCCCATGTCTAACTTGGTACATACAGTCATTATAATACTAAACGTGAACCCAACACAATATTTTTTAAGTATTAATAATCAAATAAACAGGCTGACAGACAGCTAAACAGTAGCAAATATGAATCTAATAGATAATTTAAAGCAGAAAGGTACCTAGATTAATTAAATCAGACATTATATCCATGCATTAATGGACACAATAATATGAACAAACTAACCAACACATGTTTAATCACACAAACACACAACAATACAAAATGAACTGAGAGGAATTTGTGAGAGTGTTCTTTTATGTTCTTCACTAATGTTCTACTGGTGTCCGATGGATGTTTTTACAGTGAAAGAGGTTTGAAAATGTAAGAGAAAATTGCGGGTATGAAGGGGGGTCTCCGATTTGAAAAAAAAAGGGTCCCCTTTCATGCCTCTATGCTGTTGTATTTATACCCCTTTAGGAGTATAAAAGAAAATGGCAAGAAATCCACAAATATGCAATTTCAATTTTTTGGGTAAAATTTTATGATTTCGACGATTTTGGGTTGATATTGAGATGATTTGGGTTAAGATTTTTGGGTGATTTTTAGAGATTTGTTTCACGATTTAGGGAGATGATTCGATAAGGGAACAAATTATTGGATTTTTCGGTCGAAAAATCCAGCGAAGATCGTGGGTGTCGGCGGCGACGCGGGCTGGGTGAAAGGGTGTGTCGGCTGGTTACATTTTAGGTTAGGGGTGGGTAATACGATGAAGGGCTGATTATAGGGAGTGGTTTGGTTTGGGCCTGAAGGGTATTGGGCTTGGATGAAAAATGAATGGGTAATGGGTATTGAGCTGTTGAAATGGGGGAAATAAAAGGGAATTAGGTTGCAGATTTGGGAAAGGGAAAGGCTGAAAATGTTTTGGGCTTTGGGAATTTTATTTTTGGTTGGGTTTTAGTTGTTTAAAAAAAATAGTTTAATTTTACCGATAAATAATCGGAGGAGATGGACAAAATTGGGTGTCAACAGTAACAGGTAGAGATTTAGTGTCTCTTGGTTTCAGGGTATCAAGATCAAGGAACTTGTTGCAATAGGAACAAAGATCCAGGACGACAGATCCAAGATTGATACAAGACAGAAGAACAAGATCACAAAACTTGTTGTTGTTGTCACAACTCTTGTTAGGCTTCAAGCATGTTGTATTGTAATTCATTATTGTTTATCCTTTTGAAGCACTAATAGTAATTGCACACTTTTCTCGTACATCCATTGTAACTACTTAAGAGAAGTTCTAGTAAAGATTTTAATGATATATGCCTGATGTATAAAATATGATTTTTATTAGTACTATCTGATGAATAAATGAGCAATGAATAATTCTTAAGAATTCTTTTTGATGCAAAGATTTTCATTTGGTCATTTTCATATCCAAGTGGTGTGAGTTGAGTTAAGTTAGTAAGTCATGGCCTCATTTCAGATACTAGACGCCATAAATTCAAAGAATCGGGTAGCATTTATTATCTATCACTCTATATTGCGATTAATAGACCCCAAAATTCACACGGTAAAATCTTATTCACAATTAGTATGTACGTTAAATTAATGATAGGAGATGTGTGTCTCCTATATTCATATTTATTACTATAATGTTTTCACATTAATTTTAACTAAATTTCTTGATTTAATATAAAATCCCTATCATTATGCATATAATTTTCATTCTTTTCGATTTATCAGTTGTATTCTGTACTTCTACTATCATTCACAAATGATAAATGCTGATTAATTCATATCGCATTAGTAATTAAGAATCTTGCGCTTTTGAAAATCATTTTACATTTAATGTTGAGTCGTAGTTTTATTTCTTGGATTTTGAAACTTTAATTGAAATTAATTTTTGTTCTAATTTATTACATATCAGTGAAAGATCATTTTAACTATAATGAAAAGTAATATTTCTTTCTTGCCTATTGAATCATCGACACAGTCTTCCGGGGTATAGTCCAATGGTAAAGTCTGGGCGCTATAAGACGCTTTGACATGGACAGCGTAGGTTCGATTCCCCGCAGACGCGGAGAAATTCTGCATGTTAGGAAATTTGACCTTGTTTCATTGATCAGTTGTACGCGCACATTCCGCGATTTACTGGTGATGTTGTTGAAGGACCGGTGCCATCACATCGAGAACGTCTGGATAATACCAATGAAATAGTCAGACGCAAGCCTGAAAACCTCGATTATCAAAAAAAAAATCATCGACACCAAATAAGAATGTACTACTTACTTTCAAATATAATTATCATCCCTTTTAGCATGGGGCAAAAATCTGACTAGGACGTAAAAAACCTTCCAAGCTCCAATTATTACTTTAATCTCCGAACTATACCTAGTACTAAAAACAATCCTATGCTTGAAAACGCTTCCGAACTGCCACATGAAATAGCAAGTAGTCTCAGACTCTTTTACGCGTGAGAGGTAAAAAAAAAGTGCCACATAAGCAGCTCAACAGTAAAAAAAAAACTCATTTTTTTACGTTTTTCTTTTCTTTTTAACTAACTCGACTGCTTAAAAGGCTTCTTTCTTCCTTATTTATGTGTTCATTAAAAATTTAAAACACACCCCAAGTTGAATTCCTCCATTAAAACACAACCCATGGTCAAACTCAGTTATTCTTGACCTTCTTCTTTAATTGCTAAAGTTTTTAGTCATATTTGTAGGTTTGTGTCACAATTATCTTAATGACTAAATTTTGTAGATGTAGATTTCTGGCAATGTTGGAGCAGTAAACACAATGGATTGGAGCAGAAAACACCGGCGATCGAATACCCTAATTCAGCGACCTGAACCCTGTTAGGAAAATGAAAGCAACAAACGGAAATAGCAAACACCTATTACAAAAATTAGAAAAAATAAAGAACAAAAGATTACAACAAGAAATAATCTTAACAAACAACTGGAAACTAGAACCAACACTTGATTTGAATACCTGCTGAGTCGAGTGATGACACTCTGTCTTTAAGATAAGATTGTACCGTATATATCCTTTTACATTTCTAGTCAATAATCTACCAAGATAAAATAACTACTAACACACTTGAGCAAATGAGACTCAAGTGTTTCTCTTGAAGAACTCTGAGTGTTGAACTATGCTAGAGAGGAAGAAGATTTTTTGAAAATTCAAGTGTTTAATAATTGGGTCAAATGTCTCAATTTATAATGTAAGATTTTGTCTCTTCAAGTGCTCCATAATGACATTGAATCATCCATGTAATGACAATGAATTGCCCATGTAATGACAATGAATTGCCCAAGTAATAACACTCATTTATCAGCCAAATGATGGCTGAATAATGCTTGAATGAATGACATTGAGGGCAGCCCAAACGTCTCGAAAAATTAGATTTTCATTTCAGACTTTCTGTCTGGGTAGCGCCGCGGCCGAGCCTCGAAGGTGCCACGACTCCAGTGACTTAGCACCGAATTAGTACAGTTACCCTTCTCAGATCTACGACCCTTTCCGATCCGTTCCATCTTTACACTATGCACGTTTCTTCCTCCATTTACCAACGTGGAACACTCGTCATTTGACCAATGACCGTCCCTCATTATACACCTCAAACATTATACTTACGTATACATATTTCTTCTACTAATGAAATTTACGATCCTTGGTACAATATGTGCATGTGTGTGAAAACTACATTTCCGACGTGCGCGACTCCAATTATTCGAGTCATAAATAATGGGATAAGCTTTATTCCACATTAATCAATTTCCAACAAACCCAACCACACTAGATAAACCTCAAAACCAACAAAAAATACTCTTCATAACCCAAAATAATTGAAAATAAAAAGAGGAAAATGAAACCTTAAGAAGGTAAGAAAGAAACTGTGATATAATTCAAATGGAGATGGCTTAGATAAAGAAACCCCCAAATGAAAAATTATGTATGTATATTGTTGAGAAGGTAAAAAAGAAGTTAAAGTAGTTAAAAAGATAGTTAGAAAGGAGCCTATTTAGTTACAAAAAGGAAGTTAAAGAAATTTAACTGTTACACCCCGTAGTTTCAGGACATGTGTTTAAGAGAATGTACGCGAGAAGATACGACTTTAAGTTTGATACGAAAGAAGGATTGTTTTTTCCTACGGAAAATGATTTCGAACCTCGGGAAAGAATAATGTTTGTATATTGAGACTCGTAAAATTTATCGGAATTATGAAAGTGTCGACAAATGAAGTGTATGGACGAATGGGAGGGCGACACGTGTCACCCCCCTAAATAGGCTTGGACGAATTGGTCAAGTCTTGAAACAAGCCAAGGCTTGACATTATTGACTTAGTCAACTAGCCAACTTGACATTAGATCTTTTAACCCCAAAGAATCTAGGCCACACAAGTGTTCTAATCTTGACCATTGGAAGTAGTATATCATCACACTAGTAGCAAGACAAGTCTTACACTTAGAAAAATTCTTGCAAAACTTTAGGTGCTCAAGATGAGGCTCTCGGCTTTGTGCTAAGATGAACAAGAAATTTTTTCGTTTGTGGTTCAATAATCCCAATACTTTAAACCAAGGTTCCTAAGGGTATTGTAAGGATATCTCAATAGAACGATCCCGGAAAAACGACATTTTTACGTTAGTCGCAAGGTGAAAACCTAAGGTGTTCTTCAACTTTGAAGATAGAACTTGAAGATGAGTTCTTCATGGGCTTCTAAGGAGTGCTTGGAGCAGATTGGAACATAAGAAGAGGAGCTAAAAGTTGCTAAGGATCGACTTTTACGCTTGAACATTATTAGGGCTTATTGAGGTAAAATCTTCATCTTCTTAATGTAATTGAAGATTACATGTTATAGTAGTTAAGAAATGAGCATGTGGTATATATAATGAAGTTTGAAAAGATTTGGATCATGTCGACATGTTAAAAACCGAAAATGGACAAGTTAGCCATTAATGTTGTAATCAATTTGGTCGATAGTTACAATTGTCGCATGTTAAGGAAGAAATGATTTATAGTTGTTGTAATTGTTATTATGTATATAACATGTTGGAATAACAACTTGGATTGAAAAAGGGAATTGAAAGAAAATTGATATTGTTATGGATAGTGTTATTGTCGAGAATGTGCCTTAAGGAATGGACAGTTTTATATTGATTGTGGGGCAGAATTTTACACGTCCTATTAGGCGTGTAATCCCCTTTGTATTGCTGAATTGTTAGGCCTTAAATGTGGCGTTTGGTTATTGATTTGCGGGCCTTGAAAAAGGTGGAAAAGTACGTGGAAACAAATGAAGTGCTGCCCAAATTGCTGTAGAATAAGAGACTTAGCACTTAGTATTATTCCACGTTAATAAGCTAGGAGTTGATAGACATATTATGGTCATTATAGGTTGAAGTACTACGTATAACGTATTCTACTTAAATGATGGAATAGCTATCAAAGTTGAAGTACTTGGAGCATTTTGCTACTTGTCGATAATCGTCGCGAGGTATGTGAACCTCTTCCTCCTTTTGGCATGATTCTATGTATGAAATATACATGTGGTGTTATTTCATGATTCCTTCTACTCTTAGAAGTTAAGAGGTATGTATGTTGATTTACTCTATGTAAAAGTTATGTCTAAGTTATCCTAAGTTCTTACCAAGTCTTATGGGGGATGTTGGTAAGAGTCGTTAGGAAGTATTTTGAGTCGAATTGACTTTGCTAATTTACTGCACGAATGAGAATAAGTATCGAACAAGCCATTGCAGCGTTAATAAAAGAAAATGTATCGACAATCAATTAAATTAAAATGAGTAGAATTCTCCATCTGCATAGAAGCTAAGATAATACAAAATTGTATTACATTTTCTAGATCATGACTGCTTTAATAAGATCGTTATAAACAAGTATAACCTATTCACAACGCACAAAAGTATATGTTACTTAATTTAAAGAGTTTACGTTATGAAGTTTTAAGACTATGAACCTTAAATTCTAAAAAGGTTAAAAGACTTTATTATTCAAGTTATGAGACTTGATTCTTAAAGATAAGAGACTTGATTTTTAAAGTAAGAAACTTGATTTCTAAAGTAACAAACTTGATTTCTAAAGATAAGAGACTTGAATTATTTTGAAAGTTATGCAAATTGATTTGAAAGTATAAGTCTCTTGGTTATAAAAAGAATGAATTTGTCTAAACCATAAAGAGTTATAACGGCTTTATGGGAAGTTAGTTATAATGTCTTTATGGAAGGTTAAGAGAGTTGTCTATTTTGATTGATAGGCATGAGTTGCCTAGGTTGTGAAATTTGAAGTTACTTGGTTTCAAAGTCTTGAAATGAATTTCTAAAGGTTTAGTAACTTAATTTGAAAAATAGACATGTCTTGATACTACGGGTGTTAGTATCTTGGGGTTTTATATGAAAAGGGGTCTTTTGAAAAGAATGGAAGTACGTAGTACTTTGGGTTAAATCCCCGGATTTTTATGTGAAACGAAAAGTGCCTTGAGTTTATAAAATGAAATTCATTTTTGTAAGATAATGAAAGTCTAAAGATTTTATGAACTTGCCTATGCTTGCTTGTGATAGCCTTGAGTGAAAGTATTATATGTTTACGCTGCCGTGCCTCTCAGTTGGAGGGCCGACTGTCTTGTTGTGAATCTACTTGGACGTACCGACAGTGACGGAGGCTTCCACGGGTATGCTTCCATTGTGATTGATCCTTCGACATGCTTATACGATGTGGAATTCCGGGGCATGCGACCAGGATGCGGGTTAGATTCCCGGATTATTTTTATTACTCCTTGGACATGTTTATACGATGTGGGATTCCGGGGCATGCGACCAGGAGGCGGGTTAGATTCCCGGATTTGTTTTATTACCCCATGGTCATGCTTATACGATGAGGGATTCTGGGGCATGCGACCATGTTATGTACTATTACTCCATGGACTAGCTCCCGTGAAGACATGTACGAGATGAGGATTCCACGGGCATGTTATATACGATTATTACTCGTGGACTAGCTCCACGTGAAGACGTATGCGAGATGAGGGATTCCACGGGCATGTTATATACGATTATTACCCCATGAATTAGCTCTCCATGAAGTCATGTACCCGAGATGAGAGATTCCACGGGCATGAGATATATATATATATATTGCATATGTCACGCCGAACCGGGCATGGCGGTGCCCTACAGGCACCCTCTATTCATACAACACAATAAACCGCAGAAGATAAATAACACTTTTTTTTTCTTAAAACAAAGGCAAAGCCGATAAGGCTGCCATAATATAAATCACCCAAAAGGGTCTACACTATTCAATAATATAAATACAACTCTAGCCAGTACAGCCCACATATGAATACAGACCTCTAAGATTTTGAACAAATACTATGACGGACAAGGCCCCGTCGTACCCCTGCAAATACCTATCCATAATGACAAGCTCCGAAATATTGGAGCCATCTCAAAATGCTGAACCACGATCCTAAGCTCGCGGATCCACAACTGTGTACCTAAACCTGCGGACATGAACGCAGCCTCCCGAAGGGGGTCAGTACAACAAGTACTAAGTATGGTACAGAAATAAAGTACAGCAATTAATTCCATAACTATACAAGGAATGACAGGGGCAAGTATGAAAATCAAATACCAGATCTTACCGTGTCATATAAAAATCAGAGCCAACTATACATTGTATCACTGTACTACTGTAACACCGCACCCGTTTTCAAATATGAAAGCCATGTCAAAATCCGGGACACCTGCCCTCAACATATAATATCACAGAAGCATGATCGTGGAATACAACATCACTATCAGCATGTAACAAGTATAACATACAACTACTCGCACACTGTGCCTTTTTAACAATGAGAGTAAACTTTACATGCTTTAAAATATGAAGCTTATGATCAATCTAGGGCCACCCGCCCGTAGTATCATTATGCAAACCTACTCCTGGGACTGTTTCACCCGCAAGGGTCTTGTGGACCCGCATAGGACAATTTGCCCCTCATAGGACTATTTCACCCGCACAGGACTATTTCACCCGCTTAGGCCCTACGGGCATGATGAGCATATACGCCATGCTCGCGTCATGGGTAGAAAATCCATGGAGATGTATAATGTCTTGGGGTTTACCATGATTATACTCGAAGGTGTATAACATCTTGGGGTTTACCCAGCATTTATACTCAGGAGGTGTATAACGTCTTGGGGGTTTACCCCGCATTTATACTCAGGAGGTGTATAACGTCTTGGGGGTTTACCCCGCATTTATACTCAGGAGGTGTATAACGTCTTGGGGGTTTACCCCGCATTTATACTCATAACACTAGCACCAATGGCTACCATGAACAACATATGCAAGTTAAGATAATCTTTGACTCTCAACATCATAAAATGAATAAACCATCATTTTAACAAACCAAGACAATTTTCATGTCTTCTTTTTCAACAAATCAAGACAATATCATGCCTTTCCTTTTTAACAAATCAAGACAATACCATTTAGGCAAGACGAAGTACTATCAAGGCACAAAATAGAATAACTATCATTTAAGCAAGCCAAAGTACTATCAAGGCACTAACACACCTTGTTTTACTAAGGATTAAAGTCCATTACGACAATGTACGTGAGCCGTACATTCACTTTATGAACTAAATTTCCATTTTAGGAAATCCCAAGTACTACATGTATCGCTAGGAAGTAGGATCCAATACATGTATCATTTTGGAACCATCATTTAGAAAATCGAGACACTTATCGTATCAAGTATCCTTCTAAGACATGGTTTTGGCAAATCAAGGCACTAGACCTCACGTGTTACTTTAAAACATCTTGAACATCAAAGTGACACATATCATGTATTATATTAAGGACTTAATCATTGACATTCTCGCACGATTTCCTTAAAACAATTTAAACCATCCCTTGACTTTCCACTAAAACTTGTTATAACAAACTTCCCATAAAATTGTTATAACCACTTCATTTTTAGACAACTAACGCACCATTACCTCTTTCCTTTTTATAAAAACCAAGGCATTATCATTCCACGTAAGGGAATTGAACCCAAAGTACTTTGTACATCTATTCTTTATAAAAGAATCGTTTCATGAAATATTAGGGTGTTGGACCCAAAAGTACTTTCACCATTAAAACCAAGTTACTTACTTTTTTAAACTCAAGTAACTTATACTTTTAAGACCAAGTAACTTATGCCTTCAAATCAAGTAACATATACTTTTCAAAATGAGTTACTACACATTTTCGAAATTCAAGTCCCAAGTACTTTAAAAATCAAGCTTCATGTACTTACAAAATTAATACTTTTATGAGCCGCGAATAGGTTATTCTCGTTTATAACGATCTTGTTAAATCAACCATGATCTAGAAAATGTAATACAATTTTGTCTTATCTTAGTTTCTATGCAGATGGAGAATTCTACTCATTTCAATATAATTGATTGTCGATACATTTTCATTAACGCTGCAATGACTTGTTCGATACCTATTCTCATTAGTGTAGTAAATTAGCAAGGTCACTCGACTCCAATACTTCCTAACGACTCTTACCAACATCCCCCATAAGACTTGGTAAGAACTTAGGAATATTCTAGACATGCCTTTAGCATAAAATCAATAACATGAATACTTCCTATGACAAGGAAAGTATACTCAAGAACAAATCATGTATGCTCCTAACAACAAGGCAAGTATACCTCAAATATCCAGTCATGTATACAACAAGGCAAGTATACTTCAAGCAACAAGTCATGTATACTCCTAACAACAAGGAAAGTATACCATAAAAATACTCATGTCTATAGAAAGAAGAAGTTCACATACCTCGTGACGACTAACCCATACGACAAGTAGCAAAATGCTCTGAAGTACTTCAACCTTATCGGCTATTCCTTAAGCCAAGTAGACTCTGCTACACGTAGTACTTCAACCTAAAATGGCCATAGTACTTCTATCAATATCATACTTACTATTGTAAGACTTATACCAAATAATTGCCCTCTAATTCTACGGAAAATCGGGCAGCACTTCCTTTGTTTCTACGTACTTTTCCACCTTTTCTAAGACCCGTATTCATCAACCAACAAGCCACATTTAAGGCGCAACCAACAGTTAGCCAAATGGGATTACACGCCTAACTGGACGTGTAAAATTCTGCCATGATTATACAAAAGCGATCCACAAATCAACCCGTAAAGCGATGCGTAATCCAACAATAACGAGGGAAACATGTGAAGCGTTTCAACACCTTTCCACACCCCTATTTCCTTAGGAATTTCATTAGCAACTAATACACTTAAACATGCATATTAGGGCTGATTTTTCCAGCATAACCACACCCCCAAAACAGTCCATAAAATGATACGACAACGTCTAACAGTTTTAGGCGCTTTTTAACTAAAACAACTACAATCCGATAACTCTTTCCTTAATTCATTTTATTCCAATTCGAGTTCCAACACTTCCATATATGACATACCAACTTATCAACAACCATATTACCTTATTTTAACATGCGAAAAGTGTGGATAACAACAACCATATAACAAACGAAACCAAGGGCACAAAATTGTCTCAAATCGGCCAACAACATATCTACCTCATACACATCTTATTTTCAATTTCTTCCTTAACATGAATTCATCTATACATTATAACAATAAGTAATATCCAATTACTTTAATTTTTGAAGAACTATTACCTCATTTTTGTGCCCAAAAACGTCCCGGGCAGAATGCTCAACAATGGCCCGTAATTTTCGTTTCGCTCCACTTCTTCAAGATCCAAATCACATATATGTATCCCCTAAAACCTTAGGAGCAACTTCCCTTCACATTCCATCACCAAAAAGTCGACGGAACCCCTAGGGTTTCACCCTCTATTCTCGACCTAGTGTAGCATTTTTTGCTCACAGTTTTGTCAGCTGAACTTGTGACGTCCATAACTCTTTACTCCGATGTCCGATCGATGAACGGTTTGTTGCGTTGGAAACTAGACTCGACGAAATTCATTTTAGGCTTTTAAAACACCTAAAAACTCCTCGTATATCAGGAGATATACCTCTCCAAAGTTGGCTGAAATCTGCCAACCTTGGCCGAGAGCATAAGAGAAGAGGGAAAGAGATGAGAGCTTTCTTGGATGAAAATGTATATGGCTAAGTCTTGCAAGCCTTTATGTGTATATAATGTATCTCAAGGGTTGGATGCTTGACAAGTGGAGGGCCTAAGTGTAGCAAGACAAGTGGAGTGGGACCCACCTCCACTTGTCTCCAAAATATCTTCCAAGACCAAGTCAAATAGTCAAAGGGGGTGCCACAAGTCACCCTCTCATTGGTCAAAAAAATATTTCATCACCCAAAAATCCATAATTGGCCAAAATATCTCAAAATATTGTGGGCCCCAAAAACCGTAAAATTTCCCGGGTGGGCCCCACATGACCAAAATCTGAAAATAAAAATCCATAATTCCAATATATTCCAAAAGTCTCAAATACCAAATTTGAGAACCGAATTCCAATTAATAAACATTTTCCTTTATAAATTCCCGAGATTTTTCCTTAAGAAAAGTAATCCTTTTTTCCTTCCGAAATTCAAATATCAATTTTCTTCGTACGTTCTCATCTCATTGCCTTGGAAATACGGGGTGTAACAGCATATGTGTACGCCGACAATGAGGTAGGATTCCACGGGCGCGTCACATGGTTATATTTTACACTTACGGCTGCTGACAGTGATGGGGAATTCCACGGGCAGGAGATATATATATGTATTGTATATGTGTACACCGATAGTGAGGTAGGATGTCACGGGCGCGTCACATGGTTATATTTTACACTTACGGCTGTCGGCAGTAATGAGGGATTACACGGGCACGCTTTGATATTTGTGGACTTGAGACCCCTACTGGAATGTGTGATGATATTTGAGGGCTTGTGTCCATAGCCCTGGTGTGACTATTGTTCATGTGTTGAAATAGTCTTTAAAAGGTAAAAACTGACTTTCATGACTTTCACTTCGGCAAGACACAGTGTACTGTTATTTTGGTTATCATATATGTCTCCAGCTTTATTTTAGACTATTATGATTTTATTACAGTACTTTCAGTTTTACATACTTGGTACATATTTCGTACTGACCTCCTTCGGGGGGCTGCGTTCATGCCGCAAGTTGAGGTACATAGCTTTCTGATCCGCACTCTTAGGATCACTGTTCAGTTCTTGGAAAGCTTCATTTCTCCGGAGGCTTTGTCTTTTGGTACGATTCCCTGAGGTTGTAGATTTATGTACATTCAGACGTATGGCGGGGCCCTGTCCCGTCACAATTGTTATGTCAAAACTCTTAGAGGTCTATAGTCATATCTTGTGGGTCGCTTTGTAAAAGAAGAAAAAAAAGGTAACTGCTTTTGGATTTATATATATCCCGGGAGGTAGCCTTATCGTCTAACCTGTTATTTATTTCTTGTTAAGTTCATGTATGTTCCGCTGATTATCTCTGATGTATACCTGTAAGGGTGCCCAGGTAGGGCACCAGTCGCGGGCCCTGGATCGGGTCGTGACAGTAACTAATTGACTATCTAGTGAAATCTATATATATGTACTACATATCACAATGTAATCAATTCGAAACTAATGAAACAACTAACATTTATCGTCATCTTCTTCTTTCTCTACATCTTCTAGTTCATGTATATTCTGTATATTTGGTGTATATCATTATTTATTACTGGGAATGGATATTTCATCATGGTATCAGAGTAGGTTCTTACTGATGAGGATTGAATTCTTCCGCAACAATCTTTGAAGATAAATCATTGTCCTGATTCAATTCTCTTTCTCTTCTGATTCTCTTTCTGATCTCTATTTCTGATCTCTTGTTTCTTTCTCTCTGATTTGATACTGGTCAGTAGCTGATAAGTGATGATCTATATTTCTGAATACAAGTCTATTCTTGTAATTCCTCTTCTTTTTCTTCTTGATTCTGTGTCACAATTCAATACTACAGAACCCTCTCTCTCTGTGAAACATATAACCAGAAAGTGCTAAAGTCCATATACTCCAAAGATATAATCTGAGTTTTGGTTTACTTTTGTTTATTTCTTGCACATAACTTTTTCAATCTGATTAATATACATTCTGTGTTTTTGCTTTCTTAAACAAGTATTATCAAATAAGAATGGATACTGATCAAGATACAATAGAAACTAACAGTCTACCTAGAAATACTACTGAAAGGGTAGATACTGGTATTACAGTTACAATAGTGATAGATCAGAATCATCCATTATTTCTTCAAGCCTCTGATGTAAATGGTGTGTCCCTAATCTCATTTCAATTACTGAGATCTGAAAACTATGCATTGTGGAGTAAGTCAATGAGAATATCACTACTTGAAAGAAACAAAATAGTCTTTGTCAATGGAAAATACAAGAAATAACACTATGGAGAGGAGCTATGAGATCAGTGTGATAGAGTAAATGTTATGGTCCAAGCATGGCTCATGAATTCAATATCTAATGGATTACTAAGTGGTGTACTATATACTGAAACTGCTTATGAAGTATGGAAAGATTTAAGAGAGAGGTTTGATAAAGTATTAAGAACCTATGATCTACATAGGAAAATTTCTACTCTAACTCAGGGAAATTCCAGTGTGTCTGAATATTTTCCTAAGCTAAAGAGTCTTTGGGTAGAATTTCAATCTTTAGTCCCACCACCTAGTTGTAGATGTCCTAAGTCTAAGGAGTTTGTGGAGTATCTTCAAGCAGAAACTGTATCAGTTTCTGATGGTAATAAATCAGAATTACATGTAAGCAAGAAGCCAAATACTTCTAATATCTCATCTGCCTAATGTAAACAAAACAAACTCTATGATTACAAGTGATGAAGGTCAAAAATCTATAATTGCTAAGTCTACAAGGCTGCTAGGAGTTGGTCCCAGTGGAGTCAAGCATAATGTGAGTTATTATCCTACTGCTTTGTTTTCTAGAGTTGGATCAGGTACACAGAAGTTCAGAAGATCTACACCTACAAATCTGTTCTGTGATATATGCAAGATGAGAGGACATACTAAAGAGTTTTGTTATAAAGTAGTTGGATATTCTCCTGGTTTTAAGTCCAAAAGAAAAGAGCATGTTGCTCATAATGCATGTATATCAATTGATAATTGAGTAACTGAACAAACATACAACACTAGTGAGATAAATGACAGAATTACTGGTTTGGTTGAAAGAGTTCATGTGTTTTTCTAAAGAACAATATGAACAAATTGTGAAGTTACTGAATCACAGCTTGGACCAGGCAGGTGCTACTCAGAATAAAGATTCACAACATGCTTCAAATGTTGTAACTACAAGTATATCTAAACACAAAGCCTTACTTATCGCAGATTTAATAAAATAATGAATAATAGATACTGAGGCTACTAATCATATTGTGTATGATATAAACTTAATAAATAAGGAAACAATAGTAAAAAATTGTTCTGATTATAAGAAGGTACATTTGCCAAATGGAGAATTGGTCAAAGTAACACATACTGGCTCAAGTAGTATTTCAGATGGAAGCACACTACACAGTGTTTTCTTCTTACCACAGTTTAAGTTTAACTTAATGTTTGTGTCTCAACTAACAAAGGAATTAAACTGTGCAACAACTTTCTATCATGAATTTTGTGTCTTTCAAGAACTTTACAGTGGGAAGGTGAAGGAGATTGGTAGGCTACATGATGGATTATACATACTAGTAAACCATCCATCATCAAAACTGTTAGATGATCAAGTGAAATTAGGCCTAAGTATGGGAAGAACTATTGATCATTAATCAATTACTGAAGAGAAAATAGAGATATGACATAAAAGATTTGGCACACATCTAGCAATGTTTTGAGTAGATTGATTAGAGCAAAATCTGAAACTATAAAGAAATGTAATGTGTGCCCTTGTGCTAAACAATGTAGATTATCTTTTCCATTAAGTAACAGTAGAAGTAATACATAATTTGATCTGGTTCATATGGATGTATGTGATCCTTACAAAGTATCAACTCATAATGAAAAGAAGTATTTTCTTACAATAGTAGATGATTATACTAGAATGACTTGGGTATATTTACTTAAACTTAAGTCAGATGTTTGTATTGTGTTACAGCAATTTCTAGTGTTTGTACAAACTCAGTTCAATAAAACAGTAAGGATAGTTAGAACTGATAATTGTCATGACCCGACCTCGGGCCCGTGACTGGTGCCTTACCCCGGGCACCCTAGTGATACAATCATCAGAGAAAATCAGCGGAAATAAAAACTTAAGCATGAATCAAGACATAAAATAAGAAATAGGCTAACCAAAACGGTTACCTTCCTGTATATATATATCAAAATTGAGCTTAAATCTTTACAAACCACACTTGCAACAAGACTACAGACCTACGAATTTTATAACAACTATGATGGGACAGGGCCCGCCATACCACAGATGTACAAGAACCTACAAACTCGTGGAATCATACCAAAAGATAAGCCTCGAGAAACGGAGCTTCCCAACGCTGAATCGTGATCCTATGGCGAGGATCAACAACGGTACTACTCTACCTGCGGCGTAACGCACTTCAAGGAGGTCGATCTGAACAGTACAGTATGTGAAAATATCGTAAATGAAATCATAATCTATATAAAGCAGAGACATGTATGATAACCAAACTACGATCCCACGATACATAGCGATGCATGTCAAGTCGGGGACTCGCGCCTCAAAGTCATCACTCGAATATAACTATGGGTCTCACGCCCACAACATCAATCATGCGTGGAGTACCTTCCTCATGGCGATCATGATATAACAACAAGGAGTACATGAACACGGTGTCCCACCGTGTCTTAAAACCGTACGGGGCAAGTACGAAGGCATAGCTACCAGATCCAACCTGCATCATCAATCGGCCGGGCAAGACGAAGCCGCCTACGGAACCTACCGTACCAACAATACTAAATAACTATATCACGAAGCTGACACGTGGCAAGTGCGATAGCCTCTACCAGATCCTCCCTGCGCCACGTAGCTGACGGGGGCAAGTAACCAGGCTAACCACCAGATCACAACCGTAAGTCACGAAACTTCGTCCAAACACTGACTCGCGAAGCTGACACGTGGCAAGTGCGATAGCCTCTACCAGATCCTCTCTGCGCCACGTAGCTGACGGGGCAAGTAACCAGGCTAACCACCAGATCACAACCGTAAGTCACGAGACTTCGCCGCGAAGCTGACACGTGGCAAGTGCGATAGCCTCTACCAGATCCACCTGCGCCACGTAGCTGACGGGGGAAAGTAACTAGGCTAACCACCAGATCACAACCGTAAGTCACGAGACTTCGCCACAAACCGAGCGGGCAAGTCTGAAGGCTAACTACGGATACCAAAGCCGAATCAGCCACGGCGGGCAAGTACGAGCCAACTACCGATACCAAGGCCGAATCAAGAAACCTCGCGAGGGCTAGTCCATGGAATAACAATAATGGTCACATGCCCCCGGAATCCCTCTCGGTGTAGACATGCCCATGTGATAATAATAATGGAAGCATACCCGTGGAATCCTCCGTCACTGCCGGTACGTCCAAGTAAGTTCACAACATGTCAGCCGGCCCTCCATCGAGAGACGCGGTGGTATATAAATACAAACTTGCACAACAAAAGCTATCACAACTAGCATAGGCAAGTTCAACATACTTTTAAACTTTCATTAACATGTAAATTGATTCACCATTTATATAAACTCAAGTACTCCCATTTTGTGCCAACAATCCGGGTTTTAACCCCAAAGTACTACGTACTTAAATTCTTTCAAAAGATCCCTTTCTTTTTTACAAAAGTCATACGATACCCATAGTATCAAAAATAGAGTATTATCATTTCAAGTAAACAAAAACCATTTCCACACCTTCTTTTGAAATAAACCAAGACAATACCATGCTTTCTTTTTAAACCATTTTAACACAAAACCATGCCTTTCTTTTAAACCAAAACACTTTAATTCCTCAAGTCTCCTTTCTTTTAGAAATCAAGTTCCTTACTTTGGAATTTAAGAAAAATCAATACTTGTTATTAATGATCTTATTAAAGCAACCATGATCTAGGAAATGTAATACAATTTTGTCTTATCTTAGCTTCTATGCAGATGGAGGTTTCTACTTGTTTTAATATAATTAATTGTTATTACATTTTCCTTTATTAACGCTGCAATGGCTTGTTCGATACTCATTCCCATTTCCGAAATCAATATAAAATTATTCTTTAAAAACCAAGTACTCATTACTCACGAATGAGGTTTCACAACTTTTTTAACACAATTCAAGTCCTTAACAAATCATATCAAGTCAAATATAAGTCAAGTCTCTTATCTTTTAAAAACAATCAACCATTCGTTTACCTACATAAAGTCGTTATAATTAACTTCCCATAAAGCCATTGTAACACTTTATGTTCTAAACCAACCAAATTCATTTAGCACACGTACGTCTACCGTACTACATAGTTTACAACAATCATGCTAGAAAAGATAGGAAGAGGTTCACATACCTCGCGACGATTATCGACAATTAGCAAAATGCTCCAAAGTACTATAACCTTGCTAGCCTTTTCCACCCCCGAGTAGAATACGCTACTCGTAGTACTTCCACCTATAATGGCCATAAGCGTCTATCAACTTCTCGATCTCTTTGTAGCACAATTCAAAGTACAAGGTTCCTTATTCTACACGGAAAATTCGGCGACCTCCCCACGTAACCACATAAATCTCTCTCTAACAAGGCCCGCTACTAAGCCACAACTCGAGGGGTGTTACACGTCTAACCGGACGTGGACAACACCGCCGTAATAATACTACAAGTCTATCGTAAATACGGTCCAATGTAAATCTGATTCAATTCTTTATAATTATCCTTCCAATATATCTTATACTCAATTCTAAACTACTACAATATGTAATATCCAATTCTGATAGGGGACAAAGATCATTACCTCGATAAGCCCAAAATTATCCAAGATTTATAAGTCGATCTGAGCAACGTTTAGCTCGATTCCTTACGCTCCAACCCGCTCCAGCAACCCTTAGAAGTTTCTAAACAACTTCTCTTAACACTTCAACCAACTATGAAGATTTTCCTAGGGTTTCATTTTGCGACTATTGGAATAAAGTAGTATTTCCAGGCTCTTATGTTTGGATAACTTTGGAATACTACAAGGGATTTAGGCTAAGGTATTTGGGACTATACCAACACTTGAAGAATTTTTTTCTACACAAAGGGAGTTGGGCGAGAACACCTAAGGAGGACTATAATTTTGCCTTTGAAACTCTCTAATGTGGATGAATAAAGTCTTGCGACCAAGGGGTATTTATAGAGAAATCAATGGCCAAGATTAAAGCAAGTGTAAGGTGAGGATTGGGGACATGTGTGTGGGTAATCTACCAACCATATGTCCACCAAAAATGGGACAAGTGGCTTGCCACTTGTCCCCATAACGTCGAAGCAGTGGTCCCCAATTTTGGCCGTTGGGCCCACATAGAGTGCCATGTGTTGCCCTCCTACTGCCGTCAAAATATTTCATCTTCCAAAATATTCGTAATGCAAAAATCTCTACAACAAAGTGGGCCCCAAAAGCAGTAAATTTCTCAGTGGGCCCACGTGACCAATTCGAAATAAAATTCCATAATTCTCTAATATTCCAAAAGTCCGAATACCAAATCTGGGAATCCAATTCCGCTTTAACGAACCTTTTCCTTCACAAAATTCGAAACTTTTAGTCGAAAAATCACATCTTTCTTCCTTTCCAATTTTAATATCGTATACTCAAATGCGCACGTCCTCATATACATACTGCGGAACTACGGGTGTAACATTCTTCCCTTAGAAACATTCGTCCGAATGTTCCTTCTAAGTCTCGACCATACATGCGCGGTATAGCCTTCACTACTATACTTACGAAACCAATTATACCACGTGGCCATAATATAACACACGCGAAACTCAAATCCAAGCCAACGAGGAATCACCTCTAACATCACAAAAGTTCCACCCAAGGTCTAAAGGATACTCCGCCGCATCTTCACTTCACAACAAAATGATCACTTTTATTCTTAACACACGCTCACTTATCCTTACTCGTCGTACCGCTTCTCGTACCCGAACTCTTTCTAGTACACGCCATACTCGGCCATCGCCGGCTTTCCAAAACCTTGGAGTCACTACCTCCAACTTGGTCATCTTACTAGCCTCAAATTCCTTCAAGGCCATTCCTGGCCTTCACGATCTGATTCTGGTCGAACACATCCACGAACTCATACGATGGTTACCTAAACTTGGGCCTAGCACCCTCGTGACCCTACCACCTGGCGGGACCACCTCGAACTGACCCCACCCCATTCCGGGCTGTGGGTTGACCCGCGATCTGGCCTCAACCCGACCCATTATCGCGCCAAACTCTCTTGTCCCCCGATCCGGAACAATCTTACTAATTCACGTCATGGAAGCTACCACTTCTATCTCAAACTACCCATGGAATTATCACACAAATACTCCCCATATACTATGCACTCCGAAAAAGATTAACCGTAAAGTCTTTTACTCAAGACGGCCTTACATCTAAGGTCTCAACTGTTATAAATTCTAAGGCTCAAAATTTCCTCATCCCCAGACTTACCCTTTTCACTAACCAGGCTTCTAAATCATATTTTATCACCATGGCATCCGAACATAACACTTAACACATCATCATCATAACATCAATACAAACTAGTCTCTAGAGGGTTAAGGGTATACCTGAAAATCAAATAGGCGGTTCAAAGGACCGCTAAAACTGGGAACTTCCACCGCGACCTGCTGGTGGCTCACGGTGTATGAACATCCCGCCTAGCTATGGAAGGTGAAGAACCCGCAATCGATCCGTAGTCTGCTATCCCACGGTGCCACCTGCCTGGACGGATCTCGCCAAATGGCCCTGTTGGCCGTAAGCATAACAATCTCCCAAACTAGTACGACACTCCCCCCTATGGGTTTTACCACAATGGCCACACTGAGATACGGGTGGCCTCATCCGGCGAGTACTCCCACTCCCCGGAAAATCTGAAACACGAGCTCGACTGCTCGAATACCGACGCTCAAGATCGCGGAGGACCACTGCATCGGGCGGAGGTGCATAACTAGCTTCTTGAGGCGGTCCGCTCAAAGTTACCAAAGGACCTGCTTCTCGCCTCTTATGCTGATCTCGGTCCTTCGCTTGCCTCTACGTTCCTCCATCCTCGTGCATAAGCTCAGTATACGGCAATGTCCATGCCTACCAAGAGCTACTCAGACAACTCTCTCGCGATAATCGCAAGTCACCGTGACATATCGGTGCACTCTATCCTCCATGTCCGCCACTAAAGCGGGACATAACGATCCAACGAGCCAAACTCTATATCAGTATTCCCGAACCGTCCCGCCTGCTCGCCAACATCATAAATCTATCTCGCTCGAGCTCTCCTCATCCGCGAGGGCAAGAAGTGTAAGAAATGCCTCCGAGAACTTCGTCCCATACTACTGGAAGTGCATGCTCTCCCGGGACGCCTCACGAATCAAACGATCGATTGCGGTATCACGCACCGATGTGAACCTAGTACCACCGACTGCTCTCGAGGCCTTGATCACTTTCATGATCCGCCGCACTGTCGAATAAACTCCCGAGGATCTTCCTCGCCGATCCATAGAACTCGTGGATCGCAACTCAAGAAGTCCCAAGTCTCCAACTATCGGATCTAGGGTGAACCATCGTACTATCGAACCGCGGCCTCACGTATGCCCTCATTCTCGCCACAAGTCTAGCTAGTAACTGGGCCATCTCCTTGTAACTCATATCCTCGGCTCCGGTCGTGAATCGAGACTTAGGTATCGCGGCCTCGTGAGAGACCGCCGCTCTAGACTGCTGGGCTAACGGCCGCAGAACTCCCCATCGAAGTACCACTCGGTAAAGACTAGGCACGTGCCTCGACAATCCTCCGTGCTCTACTCGCAGCCTCCTTCGCCGCTTGCCTTACGGGCTCTGGTTGCCTTGCGTAGAGGCATAACTGGTAAAAAGAATACGTCAGAGGGAGTCCAACTTACAACACAGCTCTAAGGCACGATCTCAGAGTGAGAAGAATGGGAACCAATCCTATATATTCTGTAGCCTGCTGATTATAGATGTGGTGCACAACACACCGATAATCAAGACTCTACTAGACACGGTCTGTAGACACTTTCCGAGGATTAACTGCTCTGATACCACTTTTGTCACGACCACCTGCCCGTGATCGTGTCTTACCGGGCACCCTAGTGATACAATCATCAGAGAAAATCAGCGGAAATAAAAACTTAAGCATGAATCAAGACATAAAATAAGCAATAGGCTAACCAAAACTAAGCGGTTACCTTCCGTATATATATATCAAAATTGAGCAAGAAATCCCACAAACCCCGCCCACAACAAGATTTCTGCACTTACGAATTTTATAACAACTATGACGGGACAGGGCCCCGCCATACCCCTGAATGTACAAGAACCTACAAACTCAGGGAATCATACCAAAATATAAGCCTCCGGAGAAACGGAGCTTCCCAAAACGCTGAACTGTGATCCTATGAGTGAGGATCAACAATCGGTGTACCTCTACCGCAGATGAACGCAGCCTCGAAGGAGGTCGATAACAGTACCAAGTATGTGAAATCGAAAATATCAGAATGAAATCATAACGATCATATAAAACATGAGACATGTATGATAACCAAACTACGATCCACGATACATAGCGATATGTCAAGTCAGGGACTCACGCCCTCAAAGTCATCACTCAAATATAACTATGGGTCTCACGCCCACAACATCAATCATGCACGTGGAGTACCTTCCTCACTGCCGGCAGTCTATGATATAACAACACCAAGGAGTACACATGAACACCAGGTCCCACCTGTGTCTTAAAACCGTGACGGGCAAGACGAAGGCATAGCTACGAGATCCAACTGCATCATCAATCGACGGGCAAGTACGAAGCGGCTACCGTAACCTACCGAATAACAATACTAAATAACTATATCACGGGCGACACGTGGCAAGTCGATAGCCTCTACCAGATCCTCACCGCGCCCACGTGGCGGACGGCAAGTAACGAGCTAACCACGGATCACAACCGTAAGTCACGAAACCGTCCAAACACCGACTCGCGAAGGCGACACGCGGCAAGCGCGATAGCCTCTACCAGATCCTCTGCGCCACGTAGGCGACGGAGGCAAGTAACGAGCTAACCACGGATCACAACCGTAAGTCACGAGACTTCGCCGCGGCGACACGTGGCAAGTCGATAGCCTCTACCAGATCCACCGCGCCACGTGAAATGACGGGGCAAGTAACTAGGCTAACCACCAGATCACAACCGTAAGTCACGAAACTTCGCCACAAAACTGAACGGGGCAAGTACGAAGGCTAACTACCAGATACCAAAGCCGAATCAGCCACGACCGGGGCAAGTACGAGAGCCAACTACCAGATACCAAGGCCGAATCAGTAAAACCTCATGGAGGGCTAGTCCATGGAATAACAATAATGGTCACATGCCCCCGGAATCCCTCTCGGTGTAGACATGCCCATGTGATAATAATAATGGAAGCATACCCGTGGAATCCTCCGTCACTGCCGGTACGTCCAAGTAAGTTCACAACAAGTCAGTCGGTCCTCCATCGAGAGACGCGGTGGTATATAAATACAAACTTGCACAACAAAAGCTATCACAACTAGCATAGGCAAGTTCAACATACTTTTAGACTTTCATTAACATGTAAATTGATTCACCATTTATATAAACTCAAGTACTCCCATTTTGTGCCAACAATCCGGGTTTTAACCCCAAAGTACTACGTACTTAAATTCTTTCAAAAGATCCCCTTCTTTTTTACAAAAGTCATACGATACCCATAGTATCAAAAATAGAGTATTATCATTTCAAGTAAACAAAAACCATTTCTGTCACGACCCGACCTCGGGCCCGCGACTGGTGCCTTACCCCGTGTTACACCCCGTAGTTCAGGTCATGCGTTTGAGAGCGTACGAAAGGGGGTAAGACTTAAAATTTTCAGAAGATAGGTTGATGGGTTGTTCCGGACGGGTTTTAGTCAACTTTAAGGCGGGTTATGACCCGGTACATTGAGAGTTCATAAGTGTTTCAAAGGCCTGGGGCGTAGTTCGTTGAGTCTAGATTCCAACGCAACCAACCGTTCGTCGATAGGACGTCGGAGTAGAAAGTTATGAGGGTTACAAGTTCGGCGCAATCGGACGTAAATGTGTTTCGGAAAGAGCGCGCAGGCGCCGGAAGGCGCGGCGCGGAAGATCTGAGGGTCCGCAGAGTTGCGCCGCGCCGGGAAGCGTGGCTGCGCGCCGAGGCGGAATTTTAGGCGAAAAACTTAGAAAAGTCCGATTTCTCTTTAAAGGCCATGGGAGGGTGACAAGTGTCCCCCCCCATCTGATTTTCTGCTACATGCAATATATTGACCAAGACTTGGTCATTCTTCCCATCTTTCATCTTCACACTCTCTCTCCCTCTCTCTAGAAAATTTAGCTCTCCCTTCTCTCTAGAGTTTTAAGAAGAAAGAAAAGCCTAGGAAAAATCTGAAAAGGTGTGGCAAGAAAGGAAAGGTTATTACAAGCTTGTGAAGACTATTGTGGTGGTATTCTTGGAGTAGAGGCTAGCAATTGTTGGAATAAATTGGCTAAGAGCTTTAAGGTAACATTTCTTCCTTTAGAATTAGTTCTAAGTGTTGCATGTTTAGAAGAAAGAACTTGTGGTAGTAAATAATGCTCATAGAATCATTGCATGCTAGAAATGTAGTTTGGTTATGAAAAATGGGTTAAGAGGAGATATTAAGCATGTGGTAGCCTAAAAACTTCCTTAGGATTGTTAAGTGAATTGTTGGATTGATTGAGCCTTAAAATGTGGTGTTTTGATGGTAAATTCTACTGAGAAAGGTGGCGAAGTATGTAGAAACAAAGGAAATCTTCGAATTTTCAGAGAAAGATAGAAACTTGTGTTTCGGGTTAATAGACGTTTGTGACCTTTATAGGTGAAAGTACTAAGAGTAGCGTATCTACTCGAGGAGTGGAAAGGGCTAGCAAGGTTGTAGTACTTGGAGCTTTTTGCTTATTGTCGATAATCGTCGCGAGGTATGTGAAGCTTTCCTATCTCTTGAGCATGAGTATTTGTATCTATGTAGTACTGAGACGACAAGATTTAGTATTCTTACTTGTTTTAAGTATATAAAGACTTGTTTAGCTTTATGAAGTATAAGTCCCTTGGTTAAGGGAAAAGTATGATTTCACAAAAGTATAGAGTACTTGGTGTGGAAGTATTGAGTATTTTCTAAAGATAAGAGGCTTGAAGTATTTTTGAAAGTTGTAAATTTGTTTGAAGTATGAGTCTCTTGGTTAGTAAAAGAACGAAATGGTTTATAAGGAGTTATAACGGCTTTATGGGAAGTTAGTTATAACGGCCTTATGAATGGATAAGGATGTCTTAAATTTCTAAAGCATAAAGTTAGTATAACGGCTTTATGGGAAGTTTGTTATAACAACTTTATGTAGGTAACGAAATGGTTTGTGGTTTTAAAAGATAAGAGACTTGACTTATAAATGACTTGATGTGAAATATTAAGGACTTGATTTGTGTTAAAAAGTTGTGAAACCGCATTCATGAGAAATGGGTAATTGGGTTTTTAAGAGACTTGATCTTATAAGATAAGAGACTTAACTTATTTGTTTTAATGTGAATGTTTGCGTGAAACCTCATTCGTGAGTAATGAGTACTTGGTTTTATTTAAAGGGATAATGGTTTACTGATTTCGGAAATCAGAATGTGTATCGACAGCACCACCGCAGCGTTAATAAAGGGAAATGTATTGAATAATGATGAATTGTATTAAAACCAGAGAAACCTCCATCCGCATAGAAACTAAGATGAGACAAAATGATATACATTTTCTAGATCACGGTCTT
Source organism: Przewalskia tangutica (assembly GCA_029844215.1). NCBI lineage: Eukaryota > Viridiplantae > Streptophyta > Magnoliopsida > Solanales > Solanaceae > Przewalskia > Przewalskia tangutica. The sequence goes on from CM056729.1 coordinate 98,192,779, forward strand.
TGTAATAAGAATGTTGTAAACAAGAATAACCTACTCACGTGAGACATATATTACTCAATTGTTCTAAAAAGGAATCAAGTGATTAAGTTTGGAAACTATGAAACCATTTGAAAATGAGAAGCTTGAGTAATTGAAACTAGGCAAACTGGAACTTAGGAAAAGAATGTTGTTACTTGATTTTGAAAAGGGAATGTGGTTGGGTCATTCTAATACCACGGTATGCTTCCATTGTTCGATTATGAGTTCTTCGACGCATCTTGATGATGAAGGATTCCACGGGTATGCTTCCATTGTTCAGTTATGAGTTACTTGGACGTACCGCCAGTGATGAAGGATTCCACGGGTATGCTTCCATTGTTCAGTTATGAGTCTATTTGGCGCATCAAATCGGTGATGGAGGATTCCACGGGTATGCGGCCATGATGAGGGTTCGCTTCCTGTTGTGATATTTTGTTCCATGGATTAGCTCTCCGCGAGTCTCGATGCAGGTGGATCTAGTAGTTAGCCCTCGTACTTGCCGGCCGAGACGTGATGCAGTGGATCACGTAGCCGGCTTTACGCCTTGCCGTGTTGGGCGGCGTGGTGTGATGCAGGTGGATCGGTGGTTAGCTGCGATTGCCGATGGCCGACGTGGCGCAGGTGGATCTGGTAGGCTATCGCACTTGCCGGCCGAACCGTGATTCGGTATAGTATTGTTAGATGCGGTGGATCCGGTAGCCGGCTTGCATTTGCCTTGCCGATCGGTTGAGGATGCAGGGGTGGATCCGGTAGCTATGCCTTCGCACTTGCCTCGCAGTTACGATGACACGGTGGGATCTAGTGTTCATGTGTACTTTAGTGTTGTTATATCATAGATCGGCGTGATGGAAGGAATTCCACGCATGATTGATATTACGAGCATGAGACCTATGGTTATATTTGAGTGATGACTTAGAGGCGTGAGTCACGACTTGACATATTGCGTATATATTTGTATCGTAGTTTGTCATACATGTCTCATGCTTTATATATGCTATATGATGTCATTACAGTATTTTCAGTTTCACATACTTGGTACTGCAGATCGACCTCCTTCGGGCTGCGTTCATGCCGCAGTCGAGATACGTAACTGGCGATCCGCACTCTTAGGATCACTGTTCATTTCTCGAAAGCTCCATCCTCGAGGCTTTATCTTTTGGGTATGATTCTCGAGGTTATAGACTTTGTACATTCAGTGGTATGGCGGGCCTGTCCCGCCATACTGTTATTCCTAAGTGCGTAGTCACGTTTGTGGTTTGAATGTAAGAATAAAGTTATCGCTTTCACCATCGTTTAAGTTATTTTATGAAAGCGGCCTTATCATTGCTAGTGATGTTTACCTTATCTGATTTGTTTGTGTATGTTCACGCTATTCTCGACATATACCGGGTACCGGAAGGGTACTAGTCGACCCGGGTCGTCGTGACAAAAGTGGTATCGAGCGATTAGTCCTCGGAAAGTGTCTGCACCGTGTCTAGTAGAGTCTTGATTATCGGTGTGTTGTGCACCACATCTATAATCGTGAGGCTGCAGGATATTTAGGATTGGTTTCCATTTCTTCTCACTCTAAGATCGTGCGATAGATTTGTGTGGTTAGGGTCGTCTCCTAACAGGTTATGGTGTTTGCGCCACGAGAAAGCGTGATGACCGGGAAAGATTATGGATTGCGTATCGGGTTGGTAATATTTGTAGTATAGTTGGTATTTGTGACGTCTGACTATACAGTTATGTATAAAGGGTCATATATGGTGCACTAGAATGATTTTAGATTAGGAATTGGTAAGGACTAATTAGATCAGGAAGGTATGAAGCGGTTTAATAAACTCATCAAGGTTTTACGTCTTGATTTGAGATAGTTAGGAGATGATGAGTTATGCGAGAAGGTAATAGACCCTTAAGAAGTTTAATTAAGGGACCTAATGGGAGACTATGGTTGTAAATTAAGCTACGTGGTATGCTTAAGAGAATAGTACAGATGAGATTCGGGCGGAGTAAGTGATGGGATTGTTGTAAGATTTAGTGTCATGAACGAGGGATATTGAGACTATGTACAGGTGATAGAATCAGTTGGTAATTACGAACGGGCACTTCTGTTAGGCCATGAACGGGAGTAAGTGGTAACGGTTCATATCTTGGGTTCGTTTTCTGTTTGACTTATAAGGAATGATTAAGCGTGTGCGATATCTTAGGGTCATAAGTGGCATAGTAAAGTTCCATTAGTGTAAAGTACGAGGAAGTACCGAGGAATATTAGATTGGCTCCAAAAGAACATTCGGGGACGAATGTTTCTAAGGGGGGGAGAATGTTACACCCCGTAGTTCAGGTCATGCGTTTGAGAGCGTACGAAAGGGGGTAAGACTTAAAATTTTCAGAAGATAGGTTGATGGGTTGTTCCGGACGGGTTTTAGTCAACTTTAAGGCGGGTTATGACCCGGTACATTGAGAGTTCATAAGTGTTTCAAAGGCACAGGCGTAGTTCGTTGAGTCTAGATTCCAACCATGACCGTTAAATCGATAGGGCGTCGGAGTAGAAAGTTATGAGGTTACAAGTTCGGTCTGTGATCGGACAATGTGTTTCGGAAAGAGCGGGGCAGCAGGAAGCGAGGCGCATGGCCGGAAGATCTGGTCCGCAGAGTTGCGGCGCGTGGCCACAGGAACATGGCGCGAGGCGGAATTTTAGGCGGAAAAACTTAGAAAAGTCGATTTCTCTTTTAAAAGGCCATGGGAGGGTGACAAGTGTCCCCATCCGATTTTACCTACATGCAATATATTGACCAAGACTTGGTCATTCTTCCCATCTTTCATCTTCACACTCTCTCTCCTCTCTCTAGAAAATTTAGCTCTCCTTCTCTAGAGTTTTAAGAAGAAAGAAAAGCCTAGGAAAAATCTGAAAAGGTGTGGCAAGAAAGGAAAGGTTATTACAAGCTTGTGAAGACTATTGTGGTGGTATTCTTGGAGTAGAGGCTAGCAATTGTTGGAATAAATTGGCTAAGAGCTTTAAGGTAACATTTCTTCCTTTAGAATTAGTTCTAAGTGTTGCATGTTTAGAAGAAAGAACTTGTGGTAGTAAATAATGCTCATAGAATCATTGCATGCTAGAAATGTAGTTTGGTTATGAAAAATGGGTTAAGAGGAGATATTAAGCATGTGGTAGCCTAAAAACTTCCTTAGGATTGTTAAGTGAATTGTTGGATTGATTGAGCCTTAAAATGTGGTGTTTTGATGGTAAATTCGGCCTTGAGAAAGGTGGCGAAGTATGTAGAAACAAAGGAAATGCTGCCGAATTTTCTGTAGAAAGATAGAAACTTGTGTTTCGGGGTTAATAGACGTTTGTGACCTTTATAGGTGAAAGTACTAAGAGTAGCGTATTCTACTCGAGGAGTGGAAAGGGCTAGCAAGGTTGTAGTACTTGGAGCTTTTTGCTTATTGTCGATAATCGTCGCGAGGTATGTGAAGCTTTCCTATCTCTTGAGCATGAGTATTTGTATCTATGTAGTACGGTAGACGTACAAGATTTAGTATTCTTACTTGTTTTAAGTATATAAAGACTTGTTTCGTTTTATGAAGTATAAGTCCCTTGGTTAAGGGAAAAAGTATGATTTCACAAAAGTATAGAGTACTTGGTGTGGAAGTATTTTTGAAAGTTGTGTAAATTTGTTTGAAGTATGAGTCTCTTGGTTAGTAAAAGAACGAAATGGTTTATAAGGAGTTATAACGGCTTTATGGGAAGTTAGTTATAACGGCCTTATGAATGGATAAGGATGTCTTAAATTTCTAAAGCATAAAGTTAGTATAACGGCTTTATGGGAAGTTTGTTATAACAACTTTATGTAGGTAACGAAATGGTTTGTGGTTTTTAAAAGATAAGAGACTTGACTTATAAATGACTTGATGTGAAATATTAAGGACTTGATTTGTGTTAAAAAGTTGTGAAACCGCATTCATGAGAAATGGGTAATTGGGTTTTTAAGAGACTTGATCTTATAAGATAAGAGACTTAACTTATTTGTTTTAATGTGAATGTTTGCGTGAAACCTCATTCGTGAGTAATGAGTACTTGGTTTTATTTAAAGGGATAATGGTTTCTTGATTTGAAATCGAATGTGTATCGACAGGACCAACTGCAGCGTTAATAAAGGAAATGTATTGAATAATGATGAATTGTATTAAAACCATTAGAAACCTCCATCCGCATAGAAACTAAGATGAGACAAAATGATATACATTTTCTAGATCATGGTCTGTAATAAGAATGTTGTAAACAAGAATAACCTACTCTCGCGTGAGACATATATTACTCAATTGTTCTAAAAAGGAATCAAGTGATTAAGTTTGGAAACTATGAAACCATTTGAAAATGAGAAGCTTGAGTAATTGAAACTAGGCAAACTGGAACTTAGGAAAAGAATGTTGTTACTTGATTTTGAAAAGGGAATGTGGGTTGTTCATTCTAATACCACGGGTATGCTTAATTTGTTCGATTATGAGTTCTGGACGTCTGCTTGATGATGAAGGATTCCTCTGGTATGCTTCCATTGTTCAGTTATGTGTTACTTGGACGTACCGCCAGTGATGAAGGATTCCACGGGGATGCTTCCATTGTTCAGTTATGAGTCTATTTGGGCGCATCGGTGATGGAGGATTCCACGGGTACGCGGCCATGATGAGGTTCGTTTCCTGTTGGCGATATTTTGTTCCATGGATTAGCTCTCCGTGAGTCTGCGATGCGAGGTGGATCTAGTAGTTAGCCTCGTACTTGCCGGTCGGAGGCGTGATGCAGGTGGATCGGTAGGCGGCTTTCGTTCTTGCCCCGGTCAGGGTTAGGGCGTAGTGTTGTGATGCAGGTTGGATGTGGTGGTTAGCCTGCGTACTTGCCGATCGTGACGCGTGGCGCGAGTGGATCTGGTAGAGCTATCGCACTTGCCGGTCGAACCGTGATTCGGGTATAGTATTGTTGATGCGGGTGGATCCGTAGGCGGCTTCGTACTTGCCGGTCGGTTGAGGATGCAGGTGGATCACGGTAGCTATGCGCCGTCTTGCCTCGTCAGTTACGATGACACAGTGGGATCTAGTGTTCATGTGTACTCCTTAGTGTTGTTATATCATAGGCATTGGCGGTGAGGAAGAATTCCACGGGCATGATTGATATTACGAGCATGAGACCTATGGTTATATTTGAGTGATGACTTAGAGGCGTGAGTCACGACTTGACATATTTGCGTATATGTTGTGTCTTGTAGTTTGTTGTCATACATGTCTCATGCTTTATATATGCTATATGATTTCATTCTGATATTTTGATTTCACATACTTGGTACTGTTGTCGACCTCCTTGGGCTGCGTTAAATCTGCGCAGTCGAGATCGTAGCTTGTTGATCCGCTCTTAGGATCATGTTCATTTCTGGAAAGCTCCATCCTCGGAGCTTTATCTTTGGGTATGATTCCCGAGGTTATAGACTTTTGTACATTCGGGGTATGGCGGGGCCTGTCCGCCACGATTATTATTCTAAGTGCAGTAGTCACGTTTGTGGTTTGGTTTGTAAGAATAAAGTTATCTTGTTTCACTATCGTTTAAGTTATTTTATGAAAGCGGCCTTATCGGCTGCTAGTGATGTTTACCTTATCTGATTTGTTTTGTGTATGTTCATTGCTATTCTCTCGACATATACGGCGGTACCGGAAGGGTACTAGTCGCGGCCCCGGGGTCGGGTCGTGACACCCCGGGCACCCTAGTGATACAACATCAGAGAAAAATCAGCGGAAATAAAAACTTAAACATGAAACAAGATAATATATAAGAAAACAGGCTAACCAAAACGGTCACCTTCATGTATATACATAAAACCCGAACAGTTATAATCCTTTACAAACCATGCCCACAACAGTACTACAGACCTCTAAGAGTTTTATACAACATGACGGGACAGGGCCCCGCCATACCCCTGAATGTACAAGTATCTACAGTGACAGAGGACTATACCAAAATATAAGCTTCCGGAGAAACGGAGTTTCCCAAACGCTGATCTGCGATCCTATGAACGAGGATCAACAACTGGTGTACCTCTTCCTGCGGCATGAACGCAGCCCCCCGAAGGAGGTCAGTACAACAGGTACCAAGTATGTGAAGCTGAAAATACTGTAAATGAAATCATAGTAGTCTATATAAAACAAGAGACATATATGATAACCAAACTACAGTACATAATATGTAGCGATACGCGTCAGTCGGGGACTCACGCCCTCAAAGTCATCACTCAAATATAACTATGGGTCTCACGCCCACAACATCGTTCATGCCCGTGGAATACCTTCCTCACTGCCGGCAATCTACGATAACCACGCCAGGGAGTACACATGAACACCAGGTCCCACCTGTGTCATAAAAACCGTACGGGGCAAGTACGAAGGCTAACTACCAGATACCGAAGCCACATCATCAATGGCCAGGGCAAGACGAAAGCCAACTACCGGATACGAGCCGTACAACAAATCTATATAACCATACCACGAAGCGACCGGCGCACGAAAGCCAACTACGGATACCACTGCGCCACGTGTGGCGGCAAGTAAGACTAACTACCGGATACCAAGCCGGAATCACGAGACCGTCACAAAACTGAGCAGGGCAAGTCGAAGACTAACTACGGATACTAAGCGAATCAGCCACGGCCGGGCAAGTACGAGAGCCAACTACGGATACTAGCGAATCAGTAAAACCTCATGGAGAGCTAGTCCATGGAATAATAATCACAGAAGCGTACCAGTGGGATCCTCCGTCACTGCCGATACGTCCAAGTAAGATCATAACAAATCAGCCGGCCGTCCATCGAGAGACGCGGTGGTATAGAAATACAATACTTGCACAACAAGGCTATCACACACAAACATAGGCAAGTTACACACAACTCAAGGTACTTTCATTTTATGCTAAGTCCAGGTTCTAACCCCAAAGTACTACGTACGTTAAATTCTTTTAAAAGATCCATTTCTTTTACAAAGGTCACCCGATACCCGTAGTATCAAAATAGAGTGACCAACATTTAAGTAAACCAAAACAACTTCCATACTTTCCTTTTTAAACCCAAAACTCTTCAATTCCCCCAGTCTCTTTTCTTTTAGAAATCAAGTTCCTTACTTTTGGAAAATTAATGCTTGTTTATAATGATTCTTATTAAAGCAGCCATGATCTAGGAAATGTAATAAAATTTTATCTTATCTTAGCTTCTATGCAGATGGAGGTTTCTACTGTTTTTTTAATAATAATTAATTAGTCAATATATTTTCCTTTATTAACGCTGCAGTGGTTTGTTCGATACTTATTCTCATTTCCGAATATAATATTATTCCTTTTAAAACCCAATTACCCATTTCTCATAAAAGCGGTTTCACAACTTTTTAACACAAACCAAGTCCTTAATATTTCACATCAAGTCATTTATAAGTCAAGTCTCTTATCTTTTAAAAACCACAAACCATTTCTTTACCTACATAAAGTTGTTATAACAAACTTCCCATAAAGCCGTTATAACACTTTATGTTTTAAACCAACCAAATTCATTTAGCACATGTACGTCTACCGTACTACATAGTTCACAACAATCATGCTAGAAAAGATAGGAAGAGGTTCACATACCTCGCGACGATTATCGACAATTAGCAAATCGCTCCAAAGTACTGTAACCCTGCTAGCCTTTTCCACCCTCCAAGTAGAATACGCTACTCGTAGTACTTCAACCTATAAAGGCCACAAACGTCTATCAACTCCTAGATCCCTTCGTAGAACATTTCTAAATACAAGGTTCCATATTCTACGGAAAATTCGGCAGCACCTCCCCCCCGAAACCACATAAATCTCCTCTTCTATCAAGGCCCGTTACCGAGCCAACAACTCCAATGGGGGTTACACGTCTAACCGGACGTGTACAACACTGCCCCACATTAATACTACAAGTCTACTGTAAATACAATCCAATGTAACTACAGTTCAATTCTATTAATCTTCTATCTTCATATAATATATTCAAGTATAACTACTACAACATGTAATATCCAATTACAATAGGGGACAAAGATCATTACCTCGATAAGCCCAAAATTATCCAAGTTTAAATGTCGATCCTGAACAACGTTTAGCTCCTAATTTGCACGCTCCGATAGCTCCAAGAAACCCTTAGAAGTTTCCAACCAACTTCTACTTAATACTTCAACCCATTATGAAGATTTTCCTAGGGTTTCGTTTTGTGACTAAAGGGAATATAGTAGTATTTCCGGGCTCTTAGTATAGAGGTAACTTTGGAATACTACAAGGGATTTGGGCTAAGGTATTTTGGAATAGTAACAATACTAGAAGACAACTTTCTACCAAGGGGTATTTGACGAGAACACAAGGAAAGAGGGGTGTTTGGACGAGAGCTACTCAAAGGGAAGGGACTTTGGGCGAGAACTTGCAACTAAGGGGGAAGGATTTTGGAGACTTGGAATTTGTTTTTATGGATGAAGAAGTCTTGCACTTGAGGGGGGTATTTATAGAACCTTCAATGGCCAAGATTGAAACAAATGGAGGGTGAAGATTGGGTTGCTTGTGTGAGTGGAGTCTTCCACCAAGTGTCCACCACAAAATTGGGACATATGTCCACCACAACATTGGAACATATGTCCACCACAACAATGAGCCATGTGGCCATCCACATGGCTCACAAAAACCGTCCACTACCTACTCCCACTCACTCAAAAAAATATCTTGCAAGACTTGACTTTTTGACTAGTCCACTAGCCCAACATTTTCGTCCAAACATGCCACCTAAGGGTGACACATGTCTCCCTCCTATTGGTCCAAAATGTTTCGTCTCTCGGAAAAATCCATAATCGGTTCACAAGGTTCGGAATCTTTTCCGTTGAAAGTTCACAATTTCGTCCTTAACCTAATTAGGGTTTGTACAAACGTACGTACGTCCTCACATACATACCCTGGAACTACGGGGTATAACAATTTCCACACCTTCTTTTGAAATAAACCAAGACAATACCATGCTTTCTTTTTAAACCATTTTAACACAAAACCATGCCTTTCTTTTAAACCAAAACACTTTAATTCCTCAAGTCTCCTTTCTTTTAGAAATCAAGTTCCTTACTTTGGAATTTAAGAAAAATCAATACTTGTTATTAATGATCTTATTAAAACAACCATGATCTAGGAAATGTAATACAATTTTGTCTTATCTTAGCTTCTATGCAGATGGAGGTTTCTAATTTTTTTAATATAATTAATTGTCATTACATTTTCCTTTATTAACGCTGCAATGGCTTGTTCGATACTCATTCCCATTTCCGAAATCAATATAACATTATTCTTTAAAAACCAAGTACTCATTACTCACGAATGAGGTTTCATAACTTTTTTAACACAATTCAAGTCCTTAACAAATCATATCAAGTCAAATATAAGTAAAGTCTCTTATCTTTTAAAAACAATCAACCATTCGTTTACCCACATAAAGTCGTTATAATTAACTTCCCATAAAGCCATTGTATCACTTTATGTTCTAAACCAACCAAATTCATTTAGCACACGTACGTCTACCGTACTACATAGTTTACAACAATCATGCTAGAAAAGATAGGAAGAGGTTCACATACCTCGCGACGATTATCGACAATTAGCAAAATGCTCCAAAGTACTATAACTTTGCTAGCCTTTTCCACCCTTCAAGTAGAATACGCTACTCGTAGTACTTCCACCTATAATGGCCATAAAACGTCTATCAACTTCTCGATCTCTTTGTAGCACAATTCAAAGTACAAGGTTCCTTATTCTACGGAAAATTGGGTAGCACCTCCCCCCCCCCCCCCCCGTAACCACATAGATCTCCTCCTCTAACAAGACCCGCTACCAAGCCAACAACTCCACGGGGGTGTTACACGTCTAACCGGACGTGTACAACCGCCCATGATAATACTACAAGTCTCATGTAAATACGGTCCAATGTAAATCTGATTCAATTCTTTATAATTATCCTTCCAATATATCTTATACTCAATTCTAAACTACTACAATATGTAATATCCAATTACAATAGGGGGACAAAGATCATTACCTCGATAAGCCCAAAATTATCCAAGATTTATAAGTGGATCCTGAGCAACGTTTAGCTCCAATTCTTTACGCTCCAACCCGCTCCAAGCAACCCTTAGAAGTTTCTAAACAACTTCTCTTAACACTTCAACCAACTATGAAGATTTTCCTAGGGTTTCATTTTGCGACTATTGGAATAAAGTAGTATTTCCGGGCTCTTATGTTGGGATAACTTTGGAATACTACAAGGGATTTAGGCTAAGGTATTTGGGACTATACCAACACTTGAAGAATTTTTTCTACACAAAGGGGGAGTTGGACGAGAACACCTAAGGGGAGGGACTATAATTTTTGCCTTTGAAACTCTCTAATGTGGATGAATAAAGTCTTGCAACCAAGGGGTATTTATAGAGAAATCAATGGCCAAGATTAAAGCAAGTGTAAGGTGAGGATTGGGGACATGTGTGTGGGTAATCTACCAACCATATGTCCACCACAAAAATGGGACAAGTGGCTTGCCACTTGTCCCCCACAAAAAACGTCCAAGCCAAGTGGTCCCCCTAATTTTCGGCCATTGGGCCACATGGGGGTGCCATGTGTTGCCCTCCTACTCGTCCAAAATATTTCATCTTCCGAAAATATCTGTAATGCAAAAAATCTCTACAACAAAGTGGGCCCCACAAAACCGTAAATTTCTCCCGTGGCCCCCACGTGACCAATTCCGGAAATAAAATTCCATAATTCTCTAATATTCCAAAAAGTCTGAATACCAAATCTGGGAATCCAATTCCCTTTAACGAACCTTTTTCCTTCACAAAATTCGGAAACTTTTCCGTCGAAAAATCACATCTTTCTTCCTTTCCAATTTTAATATCGTATACTCGTACGTACGTCCTCATATACATACTCTGGAACTACGGGGTGTAACAATAATTGGACTAAATTTGTAAATGAAGTATGTACTACTATATTTCTTAAACTAGGTATCATAAATCAGAAGTCTTGTGCTTATACACCACAACAAAATGGTGTGGCAGAAAGGAAACATATGTATATACTTGAGATAACTAGAGCCATAAGATTTCAGAGCTACATTCATCTAAGGTTCTGGGGACTGTGTATTCAGGCTGCAGTATACTTAATAAATAGGCTTCCATCTTCTGTGATTGGAAAGACTCCTTATGAGATGTTTTATAAGAAAAACCCATCAATCAGTCATCTAAGAATCTTAGGTTGTTTATGTTTTGCTAGTAATCTGTATGTAGCTGATAAATTACAAACTAGAATAAGGTGTTGTGTCTTTATGAGATATTCTGAAAACAAAAAGGGATATGTTCTATATGATTTGGAAAATAAAATGTTCCATGTTAATAAAGATGTGATTTTCAGAAAAATTGAATTTCCTTTCAAAACAAACTAGAAAAAATGTATTTCAGAATAATCAAGATGATACATATCTACTAGCAGATGTAAGTATGCTAAAACCTTACAATAGGCATCAGATTGTCCCACAAACATATACAAATAGAGGAAACTGTCATATCACAGTAAGAAATAGTAACAATATATCTAATACATCAGAAAACATCAACACTACTTCTAATATATCAAAAGAGATTACTACTATATCAGAAGGTAATAACCACCACTTCAACACATAAGATACAAATACAGATAACATACATACAACAACTCAATAATTATTATCAACTCAAATTCAAGATCCAAGTGAGTATATTAATATTACAGTTGTGAGGAAGTCTACCAGGGCAAAACAACCTCCAATTTGGTTACAAAAATTTGTCACAAAGAAATCTGATAACACAATAACTCCATACTCCATAGTTAATTATATATCTTATGACAATATCACAACAAAATATTAATCATTTCTTACCTCTTTTTCAGAAGTAATTGAACCAAAAATATACAATGAAGCATCTAAAGATCCTGGTGGGTAGAAGCTATGAAAACTGAAATAAAAGCTTTACAAGATAATCACACGTGAGATGTTGTTCCTTTACCAAAAGATAAGGTTCCAATAGGATGCAAATGGGTCTACAAGATAAAATACAAAGACACATGAGAGATTCAAAGACTCAAAGCTAGACTTGTGGCCAAATGATATAACCAGAAAAAATGAATAGATTATCATGAAACCTTTTTTTCCAGTTGTTAAGATGGTTACTGTGAGATCTATCATATTAATAACATCCTCTAGAAATTGGCACATACATCAAATGGATGTATAAAATGCTTTCTTACAAGGATACCTACATGATGAGATATATGGAACTACCACAATGATTCATAAGCCAGGGGGACAAACAAGTATGTAGGCTAATTAAATCCTTGTAAGGACTTAAACAAGCACCTAGGCAATGGAATTTTAAACTCACAGAAGATTTAATGCAAATGAAGTTTAGACAGTCTCAGTATGACCATTCACTCTTTATAAAATAGACTGAACAAGGGTTGACTATAGTATTAGTATATGTTAATTACTGGAAACAAGTTAGAACTAATAAAAGGAACTAAAAAATCTCTACAACAAGCATTCAAAATGAAAGATCTAGGAGAAAAAAGATATTTTCTAGGAATAGAGTTTGCAAGGTATGATAAAGAAATTTTAATGCATCAAAGGAAATATGCACTGGAACTTATCTCTGAATTAGGACTAGCTACAGCTAAACCAATCAATACACCTACATATTGTAACATAAAACTAACTACAAAAGAGTATGATGATTATACACATAATCAGCAGAATACAAAAAAGAGTAAATCAATAGCAGAAGATGAACCAATAGATGAATCAATTCATATCAAAGATTGATAGGTAAGCTACTATATCTCACAATTACAAGACCAAATATAGCTTACAGTGTTCACACACTCAGTCAATTCCTATAACAACAAAAAAAGTCACATCTTAATGCAGCACTGAGAATAGTGAGATATATAAAGAGTCAGTCTGGAAAAGGTGTTCTTATGTCTAGCAACAAGCAGGAAACACTAACAACCTATTGTGATGCAGACTGGGTTGCCTGCCCTCATACAAGAAAATCAGTTACATGTTATGTGATAAAGTTTGGTGATTCTCTTATATCTTGAAAGTCAAAGAAGCAAAGTACAATCTCTAGAAGCTCAGCTGAATCAGAATACAGAAGCTTAGCAGGTACAATAGATGAGCTAACTTGGATATTTGGCTTACTAAAAGATATTGGCATTGATTTCAATCATCCAGTGACAGTCTTCACAGACAGTAAATGAGCAATACAAATTGCAGCAAATCCTGTCTTCCATGAAATGACTAAACATATAGAGATTGATCTACATTTTATAAGGGAGAAAATTCAAAAAAGTGATAGTGAAGACATAATACATACATACTATAAACCAACCAACAGATTTACTTACAAAAAGACTTAACAGAATTCAACATCAACATCTTTGTTCCAAGCTTGGACTACTAAACATTTTCCAGCAGTCAGCTTGAGGGGGTCTGTTGAGAAGGTAAAAAAAAGTTAATGTAGTTAAGAAAGTAGTTAGAAAAGTTAGTTGGTTAGTTAGAAAAGTTGGTTAGTTAGTTAGAAAAAAGAAGTTATTGAAATGTAACTAATTGGCTATCTAGTTAAATCTATATATAGATACTACATATCACAATGTAATCAATTCAAATTAATGAAACAACTAACCTCTATCATCATCTTCTTCTTTCTCTACATCTTCTTTATCTTTTAGTTCATGTATATTTTGTATATTTGGTGTATATCATTACTGGGAATGGATGTTTCATCACATATAAAAAAACTAAAAAACGAAAGACCCAAAAAGTTATCCTTGTTTCTAAGTAATAAAGATGGAAATTTTCATTTCTAGATGATTATGAGAAAAATGGGAAGTAACATGGGTGTGGAAAATGGATAACACAGATGAAATGTGTCTGTGTCACAGAAACCAAAATTCATGAAAATTGGATGGAATTTTCTTGACTAAACCCATTTGAGGGAGTATTGAGTATGGCTGGACAGTGGTCCGGGATGACCCGGTCCCGGCCCGGACCCGTCCCGATCCCGTCCCGCCCCAACCCCGTTTAAAAAAACAAAAAATTGGTACCGATACTCGAACCCGGGACGGGAGATGGCGTCGTCCCGTCAGGCCCGTCTCGCCCTAGGCCCAGCAAGTCCCGACCCATCCCGCCCCGACCCTGCCCCCAGTCCCGCCCGATACCCCCCTTTGCAAAAATAGTTGTTGCACCAACGACCATTTTACATTTTGGCCAGGCAATGACCATTTCCACCCCTTCCCCACCCCTACCCCTTTATATTTATTTTTAACCTCTAAGTTATTATATTTACACTTTTAACCCAATTTTCCAACTATAAATACCTCATTTTCTCTTCATCTTTCTCACAAATCTTGCTACAATCTCTCTAATCTCTTAATTAACCTCTCTAAAAGTCTACATTGTCTACTAAATATTTAATTTTATTTATTCATTTGGGAGTGAAGTTGGCAACTAGCTTGAGGGTCATCCATTGAGCAAAATTTTAATTTTCAACCTCTCGATTACACATCGACGTTACGTCGTCGTTTTGTACATTCGTTCCTTCATTAAATTATTATTGTTTCTTCATTTTATTTAGCGTACTTAATTTCATTATCTTTAATTATTTATTTGCATAATTATAATTGAAGGATTTAAACATATGATTACGGATAAGGGTAAGAGTACTTCTACTAGTAGGGGTAATAAGGGTAAGGGTACTTCTTCTAGTTCTAGTCATTCTATTACTAGACAGGATCCTATTCCTAGACTGGATGATTTTGTTGATACTGAAAATTTTCCTGATATACCATATTATTTAGACGATGAGATATTTTCTGGAACTCAAGAAAACTTTAATTTAGCAGATGATCTAGATGATGACACATTCACTAATGTAGATGACACACCCACTAATGCGCCTTCAACTGAAATGCCCCCTATTCCTCCTAGTATGAGACGAGGTTCAGCAAAATGACCATTAAAATCAGATGCATGGCATTTTTTTTATTAGGGATGTAGCGAATCAAGTAGCTATATGTAAAATTTGTAAAGGGGTTTATAGTTTTAAAACTGGACAAGGTCATGGTGGGATGGGTGGTTTAATGAGACACATAAAACAAAAACACTCAGCTAGGTATGCCCAATATGATGCTAAAAAAATGTGTGCGCAAGCGCCATCTCCATCGGAAAAAGGTTCACATATTGTCCCGGACCAAGTACATGGTCAAATTAACCTTGTGACATGAGGAATTGTAGACCCTAAATACAATAAACATAGAGATAGGGAAGCACTAGCAAAATTAGTTATTGTGGAGGGTTTGTCTTTTTCATTTCCTGAATCTCCTAGTTTTATTAATTACATTAGATAAATGTACAATCCTGCTTATAAAGGTTTTCCTAGATTAACTGTTAAGAGAGATGTATTTAAATTTGCACACGAATATCAATAATGTTTACGTTATTCATTATATCATTTTTCTGACAAAGTATCTATTACGTCTGATATAGGTCGTAGTACTAACGGTCATGATTATTTAACGGTAACTTGTCATTGGATAGATTATAAATGGTCTATGCAAAAGCATATTTTAGCGTATAGATATATAGATGATAGACACACTGATAATTTTTTTGCAGAAAATATTTATTCTGTTTGCCATTATTATGGCATAACTGATAAAATTATGGCTATTACATTAGATAACGCTTCTTCTAATAATTATGCTATTAATATTTATAAAAATAGTTTAACTCCATTTTTTTCCAGATCATTTTCATATAAGATATGCGTACCATATATATAATTTAGTTGTAAAGGATGGTTTATCACTTTTTACAGACATTCTTGATAAAATACAATTTGCTATAAACTATATTTTTAAAAATAATAGAATACAACGAAAAAAGAAATATAAAAAAATTTGGCACGATTGTCAACTACCTCATAGAAAAATTCCCGAAGAAGTGCCACTAGGTGAAATTCTTTATAACAACGAATACTTGTTTCTTATGACTATAGAAGATCTATAACTTTATTTTTTAACGCCCATAATAAATCCAGCTTATATGCTTGTAGATAGAGATTGGAACAAAATTAAAGAACTTATTGTATTTTTAGAGAATTTTTTTCAAGCAACAAAAGAATTTTTCAGTATATATTATCCTACTATTTCAACTATGTTGTTTTATATAGCTCTCATATTTTTATTACTTAATGTATATATGGCTAAATCAGCTATTAAAAAAATATTTTATTTCTATTCCCACTATTTATATTATTGGTACTGTATTAAATCCGACTATTAAAAATAGACGCATGTAAATCATTTATTGAAACTATTTATGATTGTATAGCGTACTACCACCTCCAACTCCCAAAAATCCAAATGATCCACCACGTATTGAACAAACCAAAAAAGAAGTGTTGTCTAGCATACAAGATGAATGCAAAAAAGTATATAAGTATTACCAACAAGAAAGTGCTAGCAACCAACCGGCTTCCGTACCATCTTCTTCTTCTTCTTCTTCAACACAACTTAAAAAAAGACATGTTGTTTCTGTGACTAGTATTGAAAGCCTCATAAATAAAATGTGTGGTGCTAACACTACTAACCAAATTAGCGAGTTTGGTATTTTTGTTTTGCAGGGTGTTTTACCGTACTTAGCAGTTGTCAATGAAGAAGGACATGAAGACTTGCTGAAATACTGGAGGGAGAATGAGAAGACGTTTCTTACACTTTCAATGATAGTCCGAGATGTTTTGAACATTCAAGCATCATTAACGGCGTCTGAAAGCCCTTTTTGTGTCGACAAATTTCAAATAGGAGAGCACAAACTCTCTCATTAGTCGAAGACAGTTTGGAGATTGCAGTATTATTCAAAGATTGGATACGAGTGGAGCGGAGAATGTGCGGTCAACTGGAGATGAATGAAGAAGAAGACGAAAACTACAGCGACATCTTATCTGAAGGTATGAATAACGACGTGGACCAATTTAACCAACAAATACCAATTCCAATCGAAGAACCACATGAAATTATAAGAAAAATAGAACAGATTTTTTTGAAAATGTAATTTCTTTAATTGCAATTTTACTATGTCATTTGAAACTTTTGAATAACACTACAAAGTTGAAAATTTTGATAATTGTATTTGTATTATAATGTATTAGAAAAAAATCATATTTCTATTAAATAATATAAGAGGCACAAAAATATCTTGAGATATTTTTATTACACTCTTGTTCAATTATTGAGTTGTTTATATATATGTTATTTTTTTAATTAAGTGCAAAAAAAAACTTGCCCCGCCCCGTCCCGCTCCAGACCGATCCCGCCCCGACCCCCTAGCCAACGAGACCGGAACGGGGACGAAATTCGATCTCGTCCCGCTCGAACCCAGCCCGCCAGCCCCGCCACAGCTTGATTCCGCCCCCTTCCCCATCCCGCCCCCGCGCCGATCCCGCCCCGACCAGTCCCGTCTCGGCCTGGCCCACTGGCCACCCCTAGTTCTTAGAGGTAGAGGGAGACTTCTGGATGGTTTTAATCGGGTGGGATTATTTGACGGGTGGGTTATTTGGTTGGGTGTTTTAATGGGTTACGTTTTTTGGCTTTGAATTAGTCTACGTGGATATACATCAGCTAATAAGTCTAGCTGGACCGAGCGTGAATACATGTTACTAAAGTGTATGAGCTCGGGGCATTTTTAAATTCACTTATTCAAGCGTAGATGTGTTTTTAATACTAGGCATAGTTCGAGAACGAAAGTACTAAATTTGCGTCAAATTTAGAGGTATTTTTATCACTTTAGCCTATTTATTACTATAATTTTTTCATATTAACTTTAACTAATATTAAAACTAAATTACTTAATTTAATATAAACATTCTTAAATCTTTATCATTATGCATATAATTTTCATTCTTTTGGATTTATCAATTGTATTATGTACTTCTACTATCATTCACAAATGATAAATGTTGATTAATTCATATTGCATTAGCAATTAAGAATCTGGTAAAAGCACGGTATATAATTGTACATGTATATATCGTCATCATGAATTTGAACAAAACCCTAGGTCACATGAATTAATAGTCAGAGTATAAGAAAGATGACATAGAACATAAAATGAGATTAATTCTTCGAATGTCATGTTTTCACGGGTTGTGATAGAAGAACTCTTTCACACGATCGAGAACCTAGTTTCACAAGAGCGTTATCACGAACCTTTACTTGATGAAAGACGCCCTGTAAAGTGCGTTATATCGACAGGGCGAGGCGAAAGTAGATTAATGGGAATAACTCCAAACCAAAGTTTCCCTCCATCTTCCATACAGAAATGGTTGACAAGCATACCTATTCATGATATCGAATAGGAATGATCATTATCAGGAAATACAAATATGCCATGCTAGGATGACCTAGGCTTTCAACAGCATAAGACACCTACCAAGTGGCTTCCCTCAAAGGCAGTCGTGTTTCATGGATTAAAAGCGATATGGGGAAGAACAATTTCGACGGTGATTTGTATGGCCAATTTCTACGATCCGTAAAACTTTGGCGTTAAATTGAGATTGCAGAATTGAAACTGGGTTTTTAACTTAAACTCCCCGTTTTGGTTTTCTAAACTCCTAAATCATGAACATGACTTAGTTTAAAGGTACGAGGTATTACAGTATTTTGTACTATTGTATACATTATTTAATATTAAATATTAAGTATATTATATACATGATATATCATTAATATAATATTAAGTATATTATGCTATTGTATACATTATATAATATTAAATATACTATATACAATATATAATACTGGTATATCAATTTTTAATGATAAAAAATACAAATATAAACACACACATACACACACATATGTACAAAAAAAAATTAATAATAGTTTTTATGCTGAAGCACAAATACCAATTACTCTATGTTCATGAAAAACTTAATTAATAATATATTCAGATATTTTTTTTAGCCATAAGAAATAATTGCATCAAGTAAAAATTAAAAGAATAAAAATACAAAGGAGGAAAAGAAAAAAAGAATCTTTTCAAAACGATAGATGTCAGGATTAGCTTGAGTATTACGGGAAGGTATAAGACCTTATGAAGGGATAATGATGATTTAAAACCTATTTATGAATGTGTCGGTAAGTATAGGAGTTAAACGAATCGAAAAGGATAAGTTTCGGAAGCAACTACTTTGGAGGTATGTGCCACCGTCTGATCAAAGCAGAAGATTCAGAGAAGAATGGCCACATACATTCGAACATACGGGCCGCATGTTGCCATTTACTGCTCCAAGTCCACTGCAAGTCAGAAGGGTGAAAATTTCAACATTTTAAATGAAGTTGTGAGGTTCATTTCTTCATTATTTTTCATATCCCTCCGACCCAAAACTCTCTCTAAAGATTCATCTATTGATTAGGCTAAGTTCTACAAGATAATAACGTCAATCTCCCTTCCAAAAAGTCAAGATGTTAGCCTAGATCATTGCTTCCATTGGCGAACTCAGAGCTTTCTTTAGATTTAAGTAAAATGATTTGAAGAATAGGTAATATTTCCCTTCTCCTATATGTCATTGAATTTATCTAGGTCATGCCTAAAATGTTGGAACAATAATTTGTGAATTAGGAGGAAAATCATAGTTCGTAAACTGTTATATATAGGGCTGTTTGAATATGTTTTGTTGGGTAGTACGTACGGGAAATAGTAACTGATTACTACTAGCGCTTTAAAATGATAAATAACTATAAATTACAATAGTGATAAATTTGATGCCAACAAAAGTTGTGGCAACAATAATTTCTTGCGATCTTGATCTTCGTTGTTGAATGCGCTTTGGGTGTTTATCTTAGTTCCAACTGCACCAAGCTCCTTATGAATTTTGATAACCTGAAACCAAGAGACACTAAATTCCTACTTGTTAATTGTGTTGAGTCGGGGGTTAGCACCCTGTCCTTAAGACAATATTGCCGGTATACATGTTTTGTACGGGTGATTTGCAACTTGTCTCAAGATAAAACAATAAAAATATCACTTGTGCAAAGCAAACATTCGTTATCCTGACGAAGAAAACAAATACGAAACGATTGCTGAATAATAGAAAAGAAGAACTTGTCTTTTTTAGTGTTTTGCTCACTGTTTTGTATGTTCTATGTGTTCTATATGTGTGTTCTCAAATATGAAAATAAGGTGTGATTAAATAGTATTTTAGGAAGAAGAGAGGTGTTAAATGACCATTAAGAGGTTGTTTAAGAGGTGTAATCATGCCAAAAAACGTTATGAACATTAAGAGAAAAGTTCAAAATGTTTCAAGTGTATTAACCATCCAACCGTTGGCCTTCCCGTTTCTTGGCAACGTTACTAGACATGAAGCGCCGCGGCTCGGCTCTGGACAATGCAGTTCGGCTCTGGACAACTTCAGCTTCCAGAAACTTCAAGGACCAAACTATAAATATAACAAAGTTTGGGGTCCAAAAAGATAATATCAGAAGAAGTCCAACAGTCCCGCATCCCTTGGCCCACACCCGACCCAGGCGGGTAGTGGTGGTGCGCGTGTGGGCCTAGTCTCGAACCCAAGCACACCTAGGTCCTCCCTCCTTCAAACACATGAGTTACCCCTTGTGGTTCCAATCCTTTATTCAGTTTTGAGGCTTATATTATGAACAATTCTTCCTTTTCCCACCAATGTGGTAGATTTGTCTCACACCACTCTTTCATGTCTCAAACACCTTACTTTGCGGACCAATATCTCTTTCATTTCTCAATAAATTTTGACGATCCTTGGCCCTACGGTCATCTACTCACTTAGTAGATTATGCACGTGTGAAGAGCCAAGGTCTCCAACATGCGAAACCATGATGTTTAAGTCATTCAAGATGAGCGAATCCAACCTCCACCAAAGACAAATTTCCAACATGTTCTTGAGCTATCTATGGATGGAATTCTTTTAGTATAACCTCATTATGTTGTGGTTGTTGTTCTGCAAGTTTGTAAAGAAGAGAAAGTTGTAGAGGATTGTTGGTTGTGTTGTAAAGTGAAGGAAAGTGTTAGGAGAAACTAGTTGTGTCGATAAAGGTTGATCTCCATTATTGACAAAAATGTTACTATACACACTTTAGGTGTTCGATAAAATGTCTAAGTAAGACAACTCTTAGTTTGTTGATCCAATTATTATCCAAACCATTTATATTATGTAGATTATGGAAACTCATGAGCTACTATTAGCTAAGAAAAAAAGGTATGTAAAACTTACCTTCCTTCTATTGGCATGATCGTAGAGAAAACGGGATAGAACAAATGTTCCTTATCCAAACTCCATTCTTGAATATAAAAGCATGTCTACTATTAAGATGAAATGTTGTATGAATCTTGATTTGTCCCTTGTTTGGAGTATTTTCTACACTTTATGGTATCTCTTGATCTGTCCCTTGTCGGGAGTACTTTCCGCACTTCATGATATTTCTTGTTGTATGATTGATTCTAAGCTCCAGATTGTATTGTAACGATTAATATAGCTAGTCCATAACGATAGGCGGGGGTTAACGACCATATGTGACTCAACTCTATTTTTATTGGTCTTCGGAGGTCATTCATGCATTATATATATATATATATATTATGACACCGAGTCACACTATAGTCGGTCGGGTACGACACTTATATGTGCATACCGCTGCAGTTGGGTATGTTATATGCCCAGAGAGCGGCTTGATGATGATATTTCCCCATAGTGTGTCCTATATACATATGTATACAATTTTTTTTAATGATAGCATGCATTGCATATACCCACAATGGCTTCCCGAGGTTCAGGTTGTCTCTTTACTTTCTTTCGCTCTGGTTACTGTCTTCATTTATGATTATCTGTCATACATATTCAGTACATTCTTTCATACCGATGTCCCTTGCTGAGGAGTTACGTTTCATGCTCGTAGGTACATGTCCAGACGTAGGTGACCTGATCCAGCAGTTGATTGTCATGCTTCCTTCTTCCGAGTTGTTGTAGAGTATTAGTAGGTGTTGGTTCTACTGTATATATATATATTTTTTGGGTTTGACAGGTCCTGTCCCAAACTATTGATACTACATGAGGTAGTTAGAGGCTTGTATACTTGAGTCTTGTCTCTAGTCGTGTCTTGTCGGCCTTCGTATGTATATGTATGTTGGATCTTTTCTACTTGCAGGTTGTGTGCCATATTGATTTACAGCTATTGATTAGAGGTCTTGTAGGCCCAAGTCTTGTTATGTATTCTTCAGTTACTATGACTGGTATGCTCGGGCCGTAAGGCACCAGGTGCCGACCACACCCCCAAGATTGGAGTGTGACATAAAAGGTCTATTAAATAATATTATTCATCTAATTTTGTTATATTTGGAAAGTAACATTAATTCTCTATCATGTCCTCTCCATATATACCATATTTTCATATACCAACCATATCTTTTCATGTAATTTTCTTAATATTAATATATTAAAATAATTTTTTTAGTCACAAAAAAATAGTTGCATCAGTCATCAAGTGAAATAAAAAACAAAAGAATAAAGAGGAGAAAATGAAAGATTTTTTAAAAACAGTAGATGGAATATGAGATTTGAAGTTGATTTTATTTTGTTTATTTGGAAAATTACGTTCTGTGTCATGCCATTTTCATAGATTTATTTGGAAGAGGGGGTGGGGGTGGGAGGGGATGATTTTGAAAAAAGAAGAAGTAAAAAGTGGATGTGCATTAATGACATTAACTCATAAAATCAAATATTATTGATATTTTAGGAATGCAAGAAGTTGTATTTTTGTAATTAGTAAGTTAAATTTTTGAATAAGTTATATTTATGAAACTTTTAGAAAATAGTTGTAATCTTTTTAATTACCATTTTATAAAAGTTGTATTTGTGTGATTTTCCATAAATATTTGTGAGTTTGCCTCTCCCCATTTTTTTAAGTGTACGTTTAGATGAGTGACACATATTTTATTTAATTATTATATTAACAAGAAATAGTTAAATGAATAAGTTTCCAAAAACTACTCTCCTGGTAAGAAAAGATAATCCCCACAAATTTTCACCATATCATTAATTTCATCTTATATTTTTATATTCAGATGTTAAATGAATATCGATTTATGTTTTAATTTGACCTATACAAGAGTTGTTAATGTTGGATTTTGTGTTGTGATATTTGACCCAACATATCTCCTCAAATATTGATATGAATGTGTAAGTATGTTGGGACAAATGTTGCACAACATTCAGACCAACATTTTCAGAACAAATTTTGCCTTACTTCACGCGATGCAATAATATTTGTGTAAATATTACTATGAGGTAAAAACGACTTGACAAGGTAAAAAGAAGCTGGTAAAAAATGAGTGGGGACTAAGTCAAAAGTTGTTGCTTGTCGTGAGGATCAAATCAAAGCTGTTCAGATTATTACTCCCGGATCTTCTACAACCACTACCACCAGCAGTCCACCTTTCCCCCAACTTCCACAACCGATCGATGAGAAATTCAAGAAAGAATTTCTACTATAAATAGAGAGGCTATTGCAGATAATCGATATCCAGAAAGTAAAATACCAAGAGAGCTCTCGGGATTTCATCTCAGAAATCTGGATCACGAGTGTTGCCTGAGTGTGTTGACAACATTATGTCCAACATTACAATTGATGTTTAGATTTTAGATTAGTTTTGTATGGAGCGATTGTAATGAGAGGTTGTCTATGTCTATTTAGTTAGATTTTTCAGGCAGAAGTCATCTGCAACTTCAACTTTTAATTCCTTTCCGTTTTATCTTGTAAATCTGTAAAGAAATAAATTTGTATATTTGTATATAATATATATACAATATATTTTGTCATTGACCATCATAAGTTATATTATATATATATATATATATATAACTTATAAAATTTTAAAATCTTTGTGTTCTTTAAATTGCCACTGCATTTACTCTTGAAAGTTTTTTATTTTTGCTAAAGTGTTGTTACTGGTGTCAGACGACATAATTTTCGACATTCGAAAACAGAATTGACATTCGAGTTTATTTCATTTTGTTTTTATTGTTCCATAGCCCCTTTCAAGTGGTATCAGAGCTGACACTTAACACAATAATTGATTGATCCTATTGTCATAAGCTATGGATCCGTTAAATCCAACTATTGGTAGACTTCCTATTTTAGATTGATCAAATTATGCCTATTGAAAGATTTTCCTACGTTCTCATATCAAATCAATTGATGTTAGGGCATGAGGATCTATAACCGATGAAGATTTTGTTCCAATGTTGCCACCGGATAAGGAAGATGACATTCTTATTAAACCTGAATCCGAATGGACTACAGAAAAAACCAATAATGCTAGCTTTAACGAAAAAACCTTAAATGTAATTTTTGGATGGGTTGATATGTATATGTTCAAACTCATTCAAAATTTCCCCACGGCTAAGGATGTATGTGATACTTTACAAATTGATTGTGAAGGTAGTTCAAGTGTTCGTCGAACAAACCTACACATGCCCATGAATAAATATGAACGTTTAAGGATAGAAGAAGTGTATTATATTAAATCTTATTTTAAAAAGTTGACTGACATCACAAATGAATGTCAAGTGCTTGGTGAATCATTAATCAACACTCAACTTGTTGAAAATTGTCACGACCGGATCCCGGGCCGCGATTGGTGCCCTACCTGGGCACCCCGTTCAGGTATACATCAGAGAATAGCAGCGGAACATACACAACATAAACACATGTGTAAACAATATAACAACACAAGCTAGCCGATAAGGCCGCCTTCCATAATATAAACAAAGTCAAAAGTACAACTTTACAACTCAGTTCTTATAGCCCAACCACATATGTGAATACAGACCTCTAGGAATAACAACTGTGGCGGGACAGGGCCCCGCCATACCCCTGAATGTACATAAATCTACTACCTCAGGAAAAACCGTACCAAGAGCTAAGCCTCCGGAGCAAATGGAGCTTTCTCTCAAAAACTGAACCGAGATCCTAAGAGCAAGGATCACCAACCTGGGTACCTAAAACCTGCGGGCATGAACGCGGCCCGAAGAAGTCGATAACAACAGTGCGAATATGGAGCGAAATAACGTCTGAAGAAATGGTCATAAGCGTACAAAGAATGACAAGGACAAGTATAAAAAGTACATACCAGATCCTGCCGTGTCATTACCACTTATGAACTTAATTTCACATCAATATCTTTTCCCATTTTCAATAAAGGTTATAGCCACATTCTTACGCACATGATTAGGAAAAATCATTAAGTTCATTTCTATATAACCTACTTATCTTTCATAAGTATAATCCGGCCCTTAAAGGAGGGCACATTTACTACCCGGCCCAATCTGGGACGCGATCAAGTCACACTAATATCAAGCGTGTCCGTGGAATCCCCCATCACTGCCGACAGCTACAAGTGTAAAATATAATCATGTATCGCGCCCGTGGCATCCCACCTCACTGTCGGCGTACACATTCACAACACATATATATATCTCCTGCCCGTGGAATCCCACATCACTGTCGACAGTCCAGGATATAATAATACACCAATAGGCATACATGAACACCAAGTCCCACCGGTGGTATAGCGTCTTGGGGGTCTACCCCTCACTTATACTCTTACCCTGGAGAAGTTGGTAAAGCAGGTGGTATAGCATCTTGGGGGTCTACCCCTCACTTATACTCTTACCCTGGAGAAGGTGGTATAACGTCTTGGGGCTTGCCCCTCATTTATACTCTTACCCTGTCTCAACCGACCATTATACAAAGCAAGCAGGGGGTATAATGTCTTGGGGGTTTACCCCTCACTTATACTCTTACCCTGGAGAAGGTGGTATAACGTCTTAGGGCTTGCCCCTCATTTATACTCTTACCCTATCTCAACCGACCATTATACAAAAAAGCGAACTACCGTATGTACATAAAAATCCGGGAATTTAACCCAAGTACTACAATTAACGGAAGCATACCCGTGGAATCCCACATCACTGTCGGTATGTCCAAGTACTTACAACAAGACAGCCGACCCTCCAACCGAGAGTCGCGGCAACGTAATAAAACATAATACTTGCACTCAAAGGCTATCACCAGCACACATAGGCTAATTCTCAATTAACAAGCCAAAGTACTTATCAAGGCACACTTAGACTAATTCTCAATTAATCAAGCCAAAGTACTAATCAAGGCACAAATAGAATAATTCTCATTTAACAAGCCAAAGTACTTATCAAGGCATACTTAGACTAATTCTCAATTAATCAAGCCAAAGTACTAATCAAGGCACAAATAGAATAATTCTCATTTAACAAGACAAAGTACTTATCAAGGCATACTTAGACTAATTCTCAATTAATCAAGCCAAAGTACTACTCAAGGCACAAATAGAATAATTCTCATTTAACAAGCCAAAGTACTTATCAAGGCATACTTAGACTAATCCTCAATTAATCAAGCCAAAGTACTACTCAAGGCACAAATAGAATAATTCTCATTTAACAAGCCAAAGTACTATGTACGTACATTCTTTTCAAAAGACTCCTTTCCAAATAAAACTTCCCCGATACTAACAACCGTAGTATCAAGTCCTATCCACCTTTCAAGACAAGTCACAATACCTTTTTAGAAATACAATTACCGGCTTCTAAATCAAGTGACTTCTTTATTAAAAACCTTAAGCAATTGGTACCTTTAAAACAATTTACCCTTCCGTAACACAAGTTATTTCTTTGATTACTTTATAAGAGAAAACCATTCTCTTAACCTTCCATAAAGCCGTTATAACCAACTTCCCATAAAGCCGTTATAACCCTTTATGGTTTAGACCAACACGTTCCTTTTATAACCAAGAGACTTCTACTTTTTGAAACCAAGTATTATATACTTTCAAATCAATTCTCATAACTTTCAAAAATACAATTAGTCTCTTAACCTTTAGAAAACAAGCGACTCCTTTTATTATAAAACCTTAGGCAATTGATGCCTTAAAAACAAGTTGCCTTTTCACTAAAATCAAGTCATTTATCTTTCCATAAAGCAAATATAACTAACTTCCCATAAAGCCGTTATATTCACTTTATACCTTAGCCAAAAACAATTTCCTCTCCAAGGGACTTATACGTTTAACACGGAACAAGTATCATATACTTTAAAACTCTTCAAGTCCCTTAACCTTTAATAAAACTTAAGACATCCTTTATACTTTCAAAGAAGTGAGTAAATCTCTCAACTCACCCGACTTGGCTATTCACAAACTAGTAAAAGATATCAAGGTGTTGTACGTCTACCATACTACATACGTGCAACTAGTCATGCTCAAAGATAGGAAAAGTTCTACATAGAGTAGATCACACAACTACCTCTTAACTTCTAAGAGTAATAGGTAACATGAAATGATACCACAGGTATATTCCATACATAGAATCATGCCAAAGGAAGGAAGAGGTTCACATACCTCGCGACGATTGTCGACAAGTAGAAAAATGCTCCAAAGTACTTCAACCTTGAGCTATTCCATTCTTCAAGTAGGATACACTATACTTAGTACTTCAACCTATAATGGTCACCATACGTCCATTAACCTCTTATTTCAAACGTAGAATATTCTAAGTGCTAAGTCACTAAATTCTACGGAAAATCGGACAGCACCTCCTTTGTTTCTACTTACTTTGCCACCTTTTTCAAGGCCGAAATACAATAACCAAACAGCCCCAATTGGCTCACAACAATATAGAAGGTAGTCCAATACAAATGAATAACAAACTAATACAAACTACAAGTCCAAATTCGGCCACCTTGAGTTCAACCATACCAATTCTTATCCAATTTCCATTTCAATCCAAATTGGTAGCATAACATGATATCAAGTCGCATTTGATTATAATAACCATAATCTTTAAGTAAGTAACATGCGACGATTTCTAAAAACGACCAATTAGTAATCCAATTTTCAAGTGGCTTGTATAACATTTCGGATTTCCAAGGCTAAAATCGATCCATAATCATTATAAATTCAACACATATACCTCATGCTAGCAACAAGTAAAGCTAACAACAATATAATTAATCTTGTAACACTTTCAAAGAACAAGATTATACCTCAACGATTCTTAATCCAATCTTCAAAACCGAAGTTGCTCCTAGCAACCTAGAGACTCTTCAAGACACTTCAAT
The DNA here is from genome assembly GCA_029844215.1 of Przewalskia tangutica. Classification (NCBI taxonomy): domain Eukaryota; kingdom Viridiplantae; phylum Streptophyta; class Magnoliopsida; order Solanales; family Solanaceae; genus Przewalskia; species Przewalskia tangutica. The sequence goes on from CM056729.1 coordinate 98,221,124, forward strand.
CGCGAGTTGAGACCATGAAACAACACTGACAAAGTTTCTTCAAATTCCAACTTCAAATTTGAAAGACCCCCTTAGGTTTTCGCCTTGCGACTAACCCGAAAACTATCTTTTTCCGAGATTTTTCTATTGAGATAAGCTTACAATACCCTTAGGTACCTTGGTTTAAAGTTGGGAGACTATTGGACAAAAATTGAAATTTTTTTCCTTCAAACCCTAGCCCTTGGCCGAGAGCTCCCTCACGTTTTCATCAAGTTTTCTTGAAAAAAATACTAAGTGTTAAGCCTTGTCTTGCACTAGTAAGCTTATATAATAAATGGAGGGTCAAGATTAGAACAAATGGGTGGTTCGGATGAGTTTCACATGGATCTTGCCCATGTGGCCCTTGGACTTTTAGTCAACTATGTCAAGCTAAGTCATTTGCAAGACTTGGTCATCTCACTAATGGTCAAATGACCCTTTTGGCCTTGCCTAATTCGACCAAGGCATCACTAAGGAGGGGTGACACGTGTCGCCTCCCATTAAATCACAACAAGCGTTTTCCGACAATTTCATAATTCCGATAAAATTTTACAAGTCTCAAATCTTGACACTTCTGAGTTCTTACGTACGTTCTTAAAACATGTCCTGTAAATACGGGGTGTAACAAAAATGCTCTTCGTTCTCTTCTTGAAAAGTTCAATTTAAAGATTTATGCTATTGAAGAAGCTCACAATTTTACCACAATGGACCTTCATACTTTGATGAGCATTCTCAAAACTTATGAGATGAATATTGAGAATAAAAAGGAACTGTATAAAAGCAAGAATGTGACACTTTAAGTTCAATCATCGAAGAGTCAAATCGAAGAAGAGGATGAGAATTTTGAAGAAATTGGTGATAGTGCAAATATTGTCTTACTCACTCGAAAATACAATTCGATGGTGAGGAATTCAACAATAAGAGAAATCAATCTAAATCTAAAGAGTATCAAAACCAAGTCTTCAATCAAAAGCACAATAGATTTCTTCCAAATGTACAAAAAGGAAATCAACTAAGAAGAACCAACTCAGATCGTACCAAATTTGATCCCAAACAACTTGAGTTCGTGAAGTGTCATGCATGCTCAGGTTGGGGTCACTATGCTAACGAATGTGCAAACACTCTTAGAAATTTTGGTAAGAACCTATGGGTTTCTCTTAGTGATGATGAAGGAGAAGAGGAATCGTTAAATTTAAACACAAGCAATGCTGACTACTATTTTCAAACAGTCTCTATCGGATAATAAAAATGTCGTACACAATGTTGTCTCAGAGGCAACGACATTTGCTCCAACATTAGCAACGACATCAACATCCCCAGCGACATCCAAAAGGTTTGAATTCTTTAACTATTATGATGTTAATTACTTTAGTCGTTCTATTTCTGTTAGTGAGGCTGATTGTATGGATCAAGTTGAATGCAAAGATGATATGATTAATTAATTACAAAGTATTTGTAAAGCCTTAATCATAGAATCCAACAACTTGATTAAAAAGTAAAATCTTTAACTCATGAGAATTTAACATTAAAAGGCACGATAACCTGATTTGAGGTTGCACTTACCAAAAAAGATATTGAATTTGAAAAGATTCGTGCAAAATTAGATTTAGCCGAAACAACCTTCCATAAGCTCAACACGGGGACTTCAAAATTGAATGAGATACTCAACTTTAGTAAATATTCACATGCAGAAATTGTGTACGAAAACTCTCTTAAAACCATATGCTCTAATATTTTTTGATAAAAATGAGAAAATATGCTTTGTAAAAGAAAAAGAGATGATTAATAGGTTCTCATATATGTCAAAGAATATGAAGTTTGTGTGTAATTAATGTAATCCCATGGACACTTAAAATCACACTGTTTCAAACTTCTGTGAGCAAAATATTACCTAAAATGTTGTCCAACATTTCGGATAACAATCGAAGCAACATTTCTAAGCCAAAAGGTAAACAATATTTTACAAGAGTTTTGAGTTCCTAAAAAGAATGTAACATGTAATGTTGCTATAACTGCATTAAGAAATAACATTTCAGGGTCTTGGTACTTTGATAATGGATGTACTCGCCATATGGCATGTACTAAAGGTTTTCTAAAGAACTATGAGTCATTCAATGGAGGAAACGTAACTTATGGAAGTGACAGTAAAAACAAAATAATTGGAAAAGGAATATTTTATGTTCCTGGATTTCCAACCTAAGAAATATATTACATGTTGAGGGCTTAATGACTAATTTGATTAGTATTAGTCAACTTTGTGATGACAATCTTGAGGTAAATTTTAATAAGAATGTCTGTAAAGTTACGAATGAAGCAAATATATGTGTCATGGCAGATACAAGAATAGGTGACAATTGTTATCTTGTTGTAAGAAAAGAAACATGCAATAATGCTAAGGTCGATGACACAACACTATGACATCAAAAGGCGGTGCATGTCAACTACCATAATTTAGAAAAATTGGTCTAATATGAAGTGGTTAGAGGCATACCAAACTTAGCCATAAAGGTAAAACTTTCTGTGAAGATTGTTTGAAAGGTAAGCAAACTCGTGTCTTTTATAATGTTGTCCAACACGACGGTCAAACCCGTTTTTGTGAAGATTTTAGTTGGCTATTCACAAAATAGTCATTCTTATCGAGTATACAATCTGATATTCAAAACTGTACAAGAGTCTGTAAATGTTATCTTTGATGATCTTTCTGATGTTTTTGGAAAAACTATTGAAAAACATTATAGATACAGTGGAAAGTCCACAGAGTGTAGAAGAATCGGATGTTGCCACTGTTGACAGTCAATTTTGACCCGTTTTCCGTATATTTGTTGCAATTTTATGTGTTTTAAGACACCGCATTTTAATCATCATTTTTTGCATTTTTTTACATAATATTCTATGTTTATTTCTTCACAAAATGACATTGCATCTTTTTATTTTAATTTAAGCATTATGTTTTTGTTAATATTATGTTTTTATTATTGTTACACCGTCTTTTTATTTTAATTATGTTTGCATCTCTTTAAATAATTAATCGGCACCGCGTTTTTACTTTTAATCAGGCATTAAACATTTCAAAAATATTGCATTTTAGTACTATTGCGTCGGCATTTGCATTTTTATAATTTTGCATCTTTTTAAATAATTTTTCTTTTAAATAATTAACTCGTCTTGCATTTTTTGTCAAACCAGTCCAGTCCAAGACACAATTTGAATCAGTCCAATCCAACACCATTTTTTAATTTCACCCAAACTTTCATCTTTTCATTTTCCCCCCAAAACAATACCCCACTTTTCATTCCCCCCCCCCCCCAAACACCAAACCCTAACACACCCTTATAAAACAAAAACATTTCCCTCACCCCTCATTCCCTCAGCCGCACACTTCAACCCACATAACATATCCTCAAGAGCCTAACTCCTTCTCCGCACCGCTTTCGGCGAACCCCGCCTCTCCCTCACTCCGTCGCCTCTCCCTCACCTCTCCTGCGTCGACCACCACGCGAGACCTTCCACCAAGCACCCCATTTTATGAACCTCACTTTCATCTTTCACTCTCTAACATCAAACCAACTCCGTCGCTGTCGCCGTCGCCGCACGGAGTTCCATCTCGGCGAACTCCAAACCCCATACCTTGCAAACCGTCGAACACCACCATCACCGCACAACCTCACACACACGCAACCCATCGCTCCTGCGCCCATCGCGGCCATGCTTGTCCCAGCGTAAATCGGTAGCGTCGCTCCGGTGTTCGCCGTGGAAGTGACGCCGCCACCATCGCTGCCTGGGTTTGGTTCCATTTTTAGATTTATTGGCATATTTTTTATTTGGACTGGTTTCCTTTATTTTTGAATCTCGCCGGAGTTCCTCGAACTCCGGCGGTCGTTGGTTACTGTTTCTGTTGTTGGTTGTCGGACTGATTTCTGGAGTTTTGGTATTTGGCCGGAGTTTGCAAAACTCCGGCGATGTTCGTCGGTTCACTTCTGTTTTGTTGGACTGACTTTTGGTCTTGGTTCGTCTTTATTTTCGATTTATTGTGGGTAGTTCTTGAGGTGATTTGCTGATTTTTGCTTTATCTTGCCGGAGTTTTAAAGATTCCGGCGACCATCTTCAGCTTTATTTTTGTATCGTTGGCTGCTTTCAGTTTTGTTGGTTCGAGTTTGTACGATTTTAAAGGGGTCTAGCCGGAGTTTCTTAGAACTCCGGCGACACTGAAAACTCCGGCGACCTTTCCGAAATCGATGCGCTCTTTGTTGTTTTCGATTCTTTGCTTTATTGTTTCCATGGTTTCACATCCCACTGTGTTTACTGTGTTGCTACTACTGCCTCTAATGTCTTGCTATTTTCCAGACCGGATCGGGTATATTCTGACCCGGGTCGGGTCGACCCAATTATGAAAGATCAGTGGGCTGTTGGGCTTATTTTGTTATTTATTAAACTAATTTAGAACAAATACTACACTGTTGGTATTGACTGATTTGAACAAAATGCTACACTTGATTGGCCGATGAAAAAGTTATCCGTCGATTTTTGAGGCCTCCACAGTTGGAAAGACGGAAAATAAAATAAAATGAAGCTTTCTGGGCGTTGATGATTTCTTCTACTTACACAGGATAACCAACATGCGCTGGCGAGGCGAATTTTCGCAGCCGGACTTGTTTAGGATGTCCCACTTTATTTTTATATATCTGAGCCCTCCGTGTTTAAAACTATTACTGTTTTGGCGCAGATCTGAAGGTTTTGTTTATTTTATTGTTTTTACCAATATTGGCCGATGAATGAATCTCCGTCTGATTTCCAAGGCCTCATCTGTGCAAAAGACGGATTTATTTATTTTTTGGCTTTACTTATTAAATTCCTGTCATTGCTTTAAAATTATTTATTCTAGTACTAACACTTTTACTAAGTGTTTATGCAGGTACCCGGAGATCATCTTGTGCAGAAGGCCTAAAAAGGGCTAAAAGATGTCCCGGTGTTTTATTTATGTCGCATTTAATTTTAGTTTTTATCATTTTGCATTACATTTTATTTTTATTATAAATTATGAAAAATGCTTAGAATAGGTAGAATAAAAAGGGCAATAAATAATTAACCTAAGTTTGAACGAATAACCGCAAGTTAGCGGATCTTAAAGGGTGTCTAACCTCTTCCCTTTAGGATAATAAAGAACCCTAATCCAGAATCTCACCAATTTCGCAGACCATTAAATGGAGGTCAATTGCAGTATTTTTATTGCAATAAACTAAGTGTCCTAATTCACTTAAATAATTATGCGGCGACTCCTTAAAACAGCTTTATTGCTCCATCCAGGGAATCGCGCCAAAGAGCAACATTGCGGATACCGTTCAGACCCCCGAGGTCAAAAACGGGCGCGACAGCATGACGACTCCGCTGGGGATATCAGGTTCTTGATCATAGCAAACTCAGGTTAATTAAATATTGCACTTTATTTTGCTTTTATATTTGTTGTAAATATTTTATATTGTTTGCTTTTATTTTGTAATTAACTACTTTAATTGCTACATTATTTTATTGCTTTTCTTAAATTGACATTCCGCTCATATTTCCTCCATTCTGAAAAATTAACACTATCACACACTACACGCGAGGTATGTTGTACGCACCCGCAAAATTTCTTTCAATTACCCAATTTTAGGAGAGTTGGCAAAGGCGCGGAGAATCCGGTCCAACCGGTGGCCGCGTAGCCTTCTCACTCGAGTAGTCCGCTCGGGAACCTTGCGTCTAGTCAACCAAATCTTAGCAAAATTAGGATAGAGCTATACCACATTTTTTTAAGTCATGCATGCATACATCTTAGGTGGATCGGACCTTGGTATCGTCTCCACAATTAGGGAATCCACCAAATTGTCGTTGGGTTTCACAACCCGACGACCAATAAGCATATATGTGTAGCGTGATAATGATAGACGGATCCAAGCCTGGTCATGACACGCTGAAATTGGAAAAAGTGCACCGTCATTTGGTCGTCATTTCCAACAAAATATTGCAGTTTAACGACTTGGATTTATTTATCATAATCCCGCATATTTGGCGTTTAGGCTCACCTCTGGCATAAGGGAGGTCTCAAGCATATTAGGGCACGCGCTTGATTTGCATGCTTTTTTTGTTTACTATTGTTTGTCGCTAGCAACTCTGTACATATTATTTAATGCAATAATTATCCTTTTGTGATTCTGGGCTCGAGCATTTGCATTTTTGCACTTTTGCTGTCACATTGCAATCAGGACTTCTACTGCGTAAATCATTCTTGAATAGAGCGATTTGGACTTTGTGAAGCATCAACCACCAGTCCGGTCGAACCAATCAGGGGAGTCTTTGACTATATTGTCACACCTTTGCATTTTTATTATTTTTGTCTTTTTTTCCTACTCACCTATTTCTCATATTTTTTGCAGGAAGGTCGTCCACGCAATCAGCCTAGGGCGGTCTAAGAAAAAAAAATCATCACTAAAATGAGCGGTAGTTATGTTGATTAATAGAAGTTAGTTTATACCAGATTCAACGAGACATCGCTCTCAGTTCTTCTATATTTTGTATCTTTATTTGCAAATTCAATTGATATGTTTATTGTTGATTACATAATTATTTATCATGCACTTTTATAGCATAATTATTCCGAACTACGCGTGTCTGATTCTCACCACACGGTGTGATACGTAGGCAACTCATTTTGGGTTCGACACCACAAAAATAAAATAAAATAAAAACCACAAAAAAGAAAAAAAGAAGCATGTTTTTCTCACTCATACATCTCATTCATCATGTTCTCGGGCATTCATTTTACTTTGCAATCGTCCACAGTGGATAATCATCTGTTTTGCATAGCTTTATATTGCTTTCCTTTCATTGATAAATTCTTTTTTAAGCATACATTTTTATAACATATCTGAATGAACTACGCGCACCTGATTCCCTCGGCGGGATACATAGGCAGCCCTATTCGGGTTCGGTACCCTTTATTCAAAAAAATAAATAAAATATATGTTCATAAATACAAAAAAAAATTGTTATTCAAAAATACAAAAAACTTTTTTTTAAGTATTATTGTTTGACTTTGTTGATACCAACATCGTTACAAGTGTGCATAAAATAAAAACAAAAAAACAGTATGAGTTGACTTTGTGGTAAACCATAAATTCTTTTGGTACCTCTTATTCACACCCGTAAATGACATTGTCTTGCGTGTTTCCAAGATAAGGACGAAACCAACCTCATCATTTCATATGCATTGTGTGGTGAGTGTTTGAATAAGTTCGATTGCGTTGCATTGTGATCTAGAACTTGGCCTGATTGTTTGTTGAGGCGAAATCCTGAGTAACACTCGGTGTAGGAAATGATCGTAGGCTTTCTTTGACCCGTTTGAGCCTTTTCAGCCTACCGAATAACATTATCCCTAGTACACCCCTTTGAGCCTAAACCTATTTCTTTCGACAACTGCATATTACACCTACACCCTTTCTGAGTGCGTACGCACTATACCTCTCTTGGCCCGACCTCCTCGAGCGCTTTAGAAATGTACAAGTGGCTGATAAAATTCTAGCTGAAGTTTGCAAAAACAAAAATTGTCAAAGTCTCAAAAACAAAAGCAGAGACGACTTCACACAAAGAGGAAATCAAAAGCCCCGATAAAAAAAAGGAATATATAACCCCGAAAAAAAAAGGGGGGCTCCAAATGAAAGATTCAAAAGAAGTCAATACAGAAAAACTGGAACAAAAAGAAGGCAAATCAACATTAAATCGCACAAATATCAAGCACGGACATAGTCCAACGCTCGAGGAAGGATTAGTCACTTTTTACCCAAATGATATCCATCCCTTCCCCAAACCTACATTACAAGCCCGTGACAAGCCCTACGTGATCTTATACTGAGGGTTCTCACATTAGTGGATACTTACATGACGGCCAAGCCTATGGTATCACAATTGCATGCATTGAACATCTTTTTGAGTGTGAGCGTAATTCTCTCAACGTCCCAAAATTTAAAATACTGAAATATATGTGTGAAATGAGACTTTCTTTCAGTGAGGGCATTTGAAACGTGAGATTACGTGTAGTTTGAAACCCTGGATGGATGCAGGTGTGTCGACACTCAGGTATGTCTGAGGTACTATATGAAGCTGTGTGAATTACACCGGAGTCAATCTCGGTTAGACTGAAAGCAATAAACGAAAATTCTCATGCACAATACTAATTGTTAGTATCAACTGAAGTCGGAATGTAATTTTGTCTTCCACTTTTCAGTGAAAAAAACAACAAAATGCATATTAAAAAAATCCTTATTTTGCATCACGAACTACGTCTTGACCTGATTCCCTCAGCGGGATACGTAGGCGGCCACATCGGATTCGGTCCCGCATCATTTTAAAATAATAAAAAATTCTTATTTTTGCATCACGAACTACGTCTTGACCTGATTCCCTCAGCGGGATACGTAGGCGGCCACATTGGCTTCGGTCCCGCATCATTTTAAAATAATAAAATATTCTTATTTTTGCATCACGAACTACGTCTTGACTTGATTCCCTCAGCGGGATACGTAGGCGGCTGATGCGCGAAAAGATGCACACACTTTAACGCAAGTGCACGTTATCGTGACAAATAATATAGTCTTGATAAGACCGAATATCGTCCACAAGGATTAGGGTTCAAGTACCAACTATCTATCTTTTGGTATCTATTTGGTAAATTGATATGTGGATTTGTTGTTTATAACTAAGAATTATAAAAGCTATTTAACTATAAGTTTACTTCAGTTGTGATGGGAATAGGGCTTCCACGTCTCCTCACTATACGCTTATGTTACTTATTAATGCAATAACTTATGGTCTTCTTCTTTTGGAGAAAGCAGGTTCACTAAATCGTTTTATACTCCCGTTAGGGTTATATAAACACTCAACCCCAGTATTGTACCTTACCTACCTTTCGGTGATAAGGATAACTCTATAGGAGGATTAAGACTAAGAACCTAGTTAACCGTCACGCACCATGCGCAAAATTAGGGTTTTTAAGCCTCTCATTAACGCTACATAAATAATTGAAGTATTTTCATCCCCAATCCAAGAATGTCTACCCAACTTACAGCATATTCACAATCCCCTCCTTTCGGAGTCTGATTAGAAATCATATAAGGATAATTAGTTGTCAATTAATTACCAAGCATTCAACGCAATTATTGGATAGATATCTCAAAGAAGAATAATAACCATAAACATGCATTAATTCATAACATAAGTTTCTAGAGAATTAACATGGAAAGCCCTATAAGAGAATTAGTTCCTAGCCATAAATATGACAAGAACTAATTCAAAGTTCATCATGCAAAAACTGAAATAAAGAAAAGAAAAAGGAAAGAAATTACTAAGTTTAGGTCTCCAATCTCCAAGCAAGAAAATCTTTTGTTGTGCAAGAAGGGGAACCCTTAAAAACTGCATAGGGTTCTCCTTTTATAGGCTCAAAACCGCCTCAACTTTTCCCTGCAGGCCTGAAAACCTTATTTTTCCGCGTCGGCGCCGCGGCGCCGGAACTTCTGTAGCTTCTCGGATGTTTAGGCGCCGCGGCCCTGCTTTTGTTGGCATGAGGCGCCACGGCGCTGGGACTTCTGCAGCATCTCTGGATATTGGGCGCCGCGGCCCTGCTTCTGACTGCAGGAGGCGCCGCGGCGTTGGTCCGGGTTTTTGCCTCGTTCGCCACTTTCTCTGTTTTTAGCTCTAGGACCTCCTCTTTTGCCCTCTTTTAGCTCCTTTTCCGCCATTTGGCCATCTTAACCACTTTGACTCAAAAGAAAGAAAAACTATCCTAATACGACACTTATTTGTACAAAAAGGGACAAAAGACTTACTAAAACTGACTCGAAAAGTGTATATAAAATATACCGATCAAATACCCCCCAAACTTAACCTTTGCTCGCCCTCGAGCAAAGATAGAAAGAAAGAAATAAAAGACTCAAGAAACGAAAAATAAAAGACTCACTGACATTGATCACTTTTGCTGCATTAGTGTTAACTAGAAAAACATGAAGGTTAGCAAAATAATATGCAGGAACATATAGCATGAAAATTCAGCTCACTAAACACATTGAGCTAGATATTTCGCAACTCATATTTAACATGCTTTAATGGAAGTCAGTTTACTAAATCATGCATATAAATTCAAAAATCCTATGACATGCTTACTTGCTATTCTCCACTAATCCTGGATATGCATAAAAGAGATCTTCAGGACTTTAAGGGTTGTAATGTAGGCTTAGGTATAGGTAGGTAAAAATAGGCATTTAGGCTCATTCTGTGTACCATAAGCTCTTTAGCTTTTCAGTATTTCCCTTTTCTTTTTGTTCTTTCCTTCACTTTGATTCTATCTTTTCCCTCTTTTGTTTTGGGAGAGTGAAGTACATAATAATGACAAGCACCCCCAAACTTAGGCTTTTGCCTATTTCTTATTACTTTTACTTGGGGTGCAACAAGCTCATTCACTCTTTTTGTCTCCTTTTTAACACAATTTATTCCACTATTTCATATTTTTACTTATGGTACAATTTGTGGGGATATAGGGTGTCAAAGAAGAAGTTTCAACGTTTAGGCTCAATGGGGCTGACTATGGATATTTTTAAAGTCCGGGATAGAAAAAGAATGGTAAGAATTGGCTATCAAAGAAATGTCTGAGTCATCTCCCTAACACGCATATCCTAACTATTTCGCCTCAAATAGCAAGCAATCATAACACATAAGTTTTCATCATTTAGCATGCATAATTTAGGCAAGAAACTTCAAATAGACAGATTTTGTGAGTTTTTGGCATATCTAACCTAAGTGTTTAGATAGTTGCTTTTATTCCATTACATTATTCCACCTTACTTCACTAGGTGTTTCTAGTAACTACAGCATACATGATCTTTTGACAGACAATTATGACTCAAAAAGAAAAAATTTTGTGACTCAAAAATACATAAAAACAATAAAAAGACTTAAATAAAACATAACATGACACAATTAAAACAAGACACAAATAAAACACCCCCAAACTTAAATCACACATTGTTCCCAATGTGTGTAGACTCAAAGACAGTAAAAGAAATAAGACACTTACAAACTTTGGCTAAAATGGTGGTGGTGGCGGTGGATAATGCATCGACCATTGGTTGAACAGGGAGCTCATCTCGTCAAACTGCTGGTGCAACTGTTGTTGCTCCTGCCTCAATTCTTGTTGCCCTTGTCGCAACTCATGTTGTCCCTGTCTCAACTCATTTTGTCCTTGTATCATTGTGCCGAAATATTGCATCATCATTCTCTGGTTTTGGAGCACTTGCTCCATCATAGGCACTGAAGGTTCTGCTTCTGTGGTTGGCTGGTGGCTAGGTCCTGCCGCATATTGAGCCCCTATTTCAGGCTCATCTTCGTTCATTGCGGCCTCTGCTGCTGCTGCTGCTGGTTGTACTCTTCGTCTGGCTGCTGGGGGGCTTGGGTCTGGGAAAGAGTGCACTATCCCATAGGACACAGGCAGTTGGTTTCTTTCATTAGTATCAGTGGGTAGGATTGGGACCCCACTCATGTGACATAGCTTGGTGATAACTGAGCCATGTCCCAATCCACCTGTTGTTACCAACCTGCTTATTTCCTCAATGCTCTGCACTATTTCTTTTCCCACATCAATCGTCAACCTCCTCATAATTCCATATATCAGCTTAATCCTATCTTCTGGCACTCTGGTGAAGTGCGTGGATGGAATCATGCGGGCACTGACGAAATATAGCCAACCCTTGGCTGCTTTGTTGAATTGGTACCGCCGGTGCTCTTGACCCATTTCTCGCAATATCAAAAGCAGCCCGGGGTAGCTTACGATGTTCTGCGACAGTATCCCAGTTTATGTTGTCGGTGCTCCTAGACCATGTTCTAAAATGGCTCCGATCACCAATTCCTCCTTCAACATCAACTGTTTTTAATTGTGTATTTATATCTTCTGCTGTCACAGGCACATAATGTCCCCTTACAAAGCATCCCTTTTCCACCTTCTCCGGCAAGTTGGCATAGAACTCACGCACCATTGTTGTGTTCATTGGTGCTATCTTCTCCGGATTTACAAATCTCCTCCACTCCCTTAACTCAATCATTGCCCGAATGGGCTCATAAACATCCTCTTCCCCAAACGACTCCCTCTGATAGTCCATTCCCCTTTCAGGGATTAAGGGCCTAGTACTAAGCTTTTTGTATCTTTGGAAGGCTTCGTAGCTCACAAACCTAGTATCATCGTAATGTGGGGCTGAGGTGGATGTGGAGGCTCTTCTATTTCTGGTGGACATGGTAAACAACAGTTTCTGCAGCTTACAACTTAATTGCACAAATGTTCTCTAACACAATCAACAATCTAGCAGCTAAAACACAAAACACCCCCAAACTTCAACTCTACTGCCCAATACCCACACCCTCCTTTTCTACTCTTTCTCCAAACTTCACAATCAACTTTTTATCACCCAAACCACTTCACAACTACAATACTCCTTCAAACTACTACCTCCTGTTACTTTAGTAAAGATCTCAAGAACAGAAAAATATTACCTTTTTATGAGAGGATTCAAGATGTTCTTGTTTCTAATGGTGGTTTGAGGCTATGGAATGGAGCTTTGTTGGTTGAGATAGCTAAGGGTTTTTAGGAATTTAAGAGTTTGGGTTGTGGTTTGGTTGGATTTGTGGAGGAATTGTGGGTAGATTTTTGGATTTTTCGTGTGTTTTTGGAGAAGAAGGGTGTTACACCCCGTATTTACAAGACATGTTTTAAGAACGTACGTAAGAACTCACAAGTGTTAAGATTTGAGACTTGTAAAAATTTATCGGAATTATGATATTGTCGGAAAACGTTTTATTGTGACGAATGGGAGGGCGACATGTGTCACCCCCCCTCCCCCCCTTAGTAATGCCTTGGTCGAATTTAGGCATGCCCATAATGGTCATTTACCATAAGTCTTGGATGAACAAGTCTTGCAAGTGTAGCTTGACAATCTTGACTAAGTCAAAGGGACCACAAGGCCTTGATATTTAAGTAGAGCTTATCCTAGCCACCCAATTGTTCACATCATAACCCTCCATGTCCCTATATATTACTACTAGTAGTGAGACAAGTCCACACTTAGACAAAATTTCAAGAGAAATTGGAAGAACTAGAGCATGAGCTCTCGGGTTCACACACCCAAAGAAGGAAAAAATTTCGTTTCTTGTTCTTTAAGCCCCACACTTTAAACCAAGGTTCATGAGTGTTATGTAAGTGTATCTCAATAGAAAAATCCCGAAAAAAGAGAGTTTTCGTATTAGTCGCAAAGTGAAAACCTAGTGGCTTTCTAGGTTTTGGATTGGAAGTTGAAGGAAAGTTGTTGGTATGGTTCTAAGGGTCTCAACAAGCGGATTGAAGTGTCTTGGAGAGTCTCTAAGTTTCTAGGAGCGACTTCGGATATGGAGATTGGATTAAGATTCGTTAAGGTATAATCTTGTCCCTTTAGCGTGTTACAAGATTAATTAAATTGTTGTTATCTTTACATGTTGCTAGCATGAAGTATATGTGTTGAAGTTTATAAAGAGTATGGATTGATTGTAGCCTTGGAAATCCGAAATGTAATGTAAGCCATGTTAAGTTGGATTGCAATTTAGTCGTTATTAGAATCGTCGCATGTTGTTGACTTGACGATTATAGTAGTTATAATCGTTTGCGACTTGATATCATGTTATGCTACCAAATTGGATTGAAATGGAAATTTGATAAGAATTGGTATTGTTGTATTCATTATGGCCGAAAATTGGACTAGTAGTTGTATTAGCTTGTTATCGTTTGTGGGGCGGAATTTTACACGTCTAGTAGGCGTGTAATCCCCTATTGATTTATTTGCTTTGGTTGTGCCTTAAATGTGGCGTGTTTGGTTATTGTATTCGGCCTTGAAAAAGGTGGCAAAGTAAGTAGAAACAAAGGAGGTGCTGTCCGATTTTCCGTAGAATTTAGTGACTTAGCACTTAGAATATTCTACGTTTGAAATAAGAGGTTAATGGACGTATGGTGACCATTATAGGTTGAAGTACTAAATATAGTGTATCCTACTTGAAGAATGGAATAGCTCAAGGTTGAAGTACTTTGGAGCATTTTGCTACTTGTCGACAATCGTCGCGAGGTATGTGAACCTCTTCCTTCCTTTGGCATGATTCTATGTATGAAATATACATGTAGTAGTATTTCATGATTCCGTCTACTCTTAGAAGTTAAGAGGTAGTTATGTTGATTTACTCTATGTAAAAGCTACGTCTAAGAAATCCTAAGTCCTTACCAAGTCTTATGGGGGATGTTGGTAAGAGTCGTTAGGAAGTATTTGGAGTCGAGTTGACTTGGCTAATTTACGGCACGAATGAGAATAAGTATCGAACAAGCCATTGCAGCGTTAATAAAGGAAAATGTAATGACAATTAATTATGTTAAAACAAGTAGAATTCTCCATCTGCATAGAAGCTAAGATAAGACAAAATTGTATTACATTTTCTAGATCATGGCTACTTGAATAAGATCGTTATAGATAAGTATAACTTATTCACAACGCACCAAAGTATATGTTACTTAATTTAAAAGAGTTTACGTATGAAGTTTTTAAGACTTTGAAACTTGTTTTCTTAAAAGTTAAGAGACTTGAAGTATTTTGAAAGCTATGTGATTTGATTTGAAAGTATAAGTCTCTTGGTTATAAAAAGAATGAATTAGTTTAAGGCATAAAGTTAGTATGACGGCTTTATGGGAAGTTGGTTATAATAACTTTATGGGAGGTAAAGAGAATGGTTTTCTTCAGTAACATAAACAAGAAATGATTTGAAATAAAGAAGGGCAAATTGTTTTAAAGGTACCAATTGCTTAAGGTCTTTAAGAAAGAAGTCACTTGATTTAGAAGCGGTATTTGTATTTCTAAAAGGTATTGTGACTTGTCACGAAGGTAGAGATGACTTGATACTACGGTTGTTAGTATGGGAAGTTTTATTTGAAAAGAGTCTTTCTAAAGGAGTAGAGGTCGTAGTACGTTGGGTTAAATTCGGGTTTTATATGACATTATCGACCCGAGAGATGGGCCGCAAGATACCTTTACGGCGGACTATATGACATTATCGACCGAGACGGGCGGGCGGTATACCTTTACGCGGACTATATGACATTATCGACCAGAGATGGGCGGGCGGTATACCTTTACGCGGACTATATGACATTATCGACCGAGACGGGCCGGCAATATACCTCACGCGCACTATATGACATTATCGACCGTAGATGGGCGGGCAAGATACCTACGGCGCACTATGACATTATCGACCGAGAGATGGGCGGCAAAGATACCTCACGCGCACTATATGACATTATCGACCGAGAGATGGGCAGGCGATACCTCACGCGCACTATATGACATTATCGACCGAGAGATGGGCGGGCAAGATACCTTTACGCGCACTATATGACATTATCGACCCGAAGATGGGCGAAGCGGTATACCTTTACGCGCACTATATGACATTATCGACCGAGAGATGGGCGGGCGGTATACCTTTACGCGCACTATATGACATTATCGACCCGAGAAGATGGGCAGGCGATACCTCACGCGAACTATATGACATTATCGACCCGAGAATGGGTCGGGCAAGATACCTTTACGCGCACTATATGACATTATCGACCCGAGACGGGCGGCAAGATACCCACGCGCGAACTATATGACATTATCGACCGAAGATGGGCGGGCGATATACCTTACAGGCACTATATGACATTATCGACCAGAGACGGGCGGGCGGTATACCTTTACGCGCAACTATATGACATTATCGACCCGAGAGATGGGCGAGGCAATATACCTGCACGCGGACTATATGACATTATCGACCGCAGATGGTAGGCGGTATACCTTTACGGGCATACTATATGACATTATCGACCCAGAGATGGGCCGGGAAGTATACCTTTACGTGCAGACTATATGACATTATCGACCCAGAGATGGGCCGGGCAGTATACCTTTAGGGGAAGACTATGTGACTTTATCGCGTCGATTTGGGCAAGGCAAGATATGGCGTCCTCCGTAAAGAGTCGGATTAGGTTATGAAAGACAAGTAAGTTAGATGGTAATAAACTTAATGACTTCTCCTAAGTATGTACATAAGATATGGCTATAACTTTTAATGGAATGGAAAAGATAATGATATGCAATTAAGTTCATAAGTGGTAATGACACGACAGGATCTGGTATGTACTTTTTATACTTGCTCTGTCATTCTTTTATGCTGATTATGATGCATTCTTGTACTTTATTTACATTCCATATTCGGTACTTTTGTTATCGACCCCTTTCGAAGTGCGTTAAATGTCCGCGAGTTTAGGTATTACGATTATGGATCCGCGAGCTTAGGATCTGGTTCAAGATTTTGAGATGGCTCCATGTTCGGAGTTGTCATGGCTATGTATATTCGAGGTGCGGCGGGGCCTTGTCCGCCATAGTAGGTGTTCAAATCTTGAGGTGCATGTATTCACGTGTATTTGGGTGATTAGAATTGTAATTACATTTTTGGATAGTGTAAGCCCTTTTTGGGTGATTTATATTACTGGCGCTTATCGGCTTTGCCTTGGTTTTAAAAAAATGTGTTACTTATTTTCCGCAATGCTTTATTATGTTGTATGTTTTAAAGTGCCTGGTAGGGCACGATGCGGCCCGGTCGGGTCGTGACAAAGTGGTATCGAGCGATTAGTCCTCGGAAAGTGTCTGGCATCGTGTCTAGTAGAGTCTTGATTATCGGTGTGTTGTGCACCACATCTATAATCGGGAGGCTGCAGGACATTTAGGATTGGTTTCCATTCTTCTCACCTGAGATCGTGCGATGACATTTGTATTGTTAGGGTCGCCCTCCCTAACGAGTTATGTTGATTGCATTACGAGAAAGCGTGATGACCCAAGAAGTACTATGTGGATTGCGTATCGGGTTGGTAATGATTGTAGTATAGTTGGTATTGTGATATACATCTATACGGAGTTATGTCACAGTCGACGCGTGTTGCCGAGAATGATTTTAGATTACCAGGAATTGGTAAAGACTAACTAGATACCGGGAAGGTAGGGAATAGTTAATGAATTTTCGCCAAGGTTTTGTGTTTTATTTCGAGATAATTGGGAAAGGATGAGCTGTCTGATAGGGTGGTGACCCCTTAAGAAGCCATGTTAAGGAACCTAGTGGAATGTCATGTTAATAGATTAAGCTGCGTAGTAGGCTTAAGAGAATTGTACGGATGAGGTCCGTATAGAGTAAGTAATAGTTGTTGTGTTCGAGACAACATGGTTTTGGTTTTATGAGAAGTTTGTGTACCCGTTTACTGGGGGACTGGTAAGGTAGGCTTGGAGCGTGGAAATTGCGAGCCTAAGAATATTGATTACTGCCGAGACCTTAGGTATATAAGGCTTTCTCTGGCAATAAAATTTTAAGTTAGACTAAGGATAAGAGTTAAGTGCGATTTGAGTGGTTGAGGACTTCACGGGTCTCCCATGGCCTGGAATGGAGTGGGATCAGTTGGTAGTAGTTCGCCACGTGGCGAGTCACGAGTGCAAGGCCCAAGTCTAGTTAATTGTTTCTGGGTTCGTGGACGCGTTCACCGTTTCCAGTCATGGCAAGTAAATGGCCTTATATTGTTTTATAGAGTTACTCCAAGGATTTGAGGCCAGAATCGGTATGGAAGTTATGTATGTATGCTAGTATGAGTTGGAAGTATGAAAAGATAATCTCTTTTGGGCTTATGATGGACAAGTATACGTGTGCGAGGTATTAGGGCCATGTGTGGCATTGTTGGTATGTCGGGGTTGCGAGAGGAAACTATGTCGTTAATATTAAGTTTGACTCCGAAAGAACATTCGAGGACGAATGTTTCTAAGGGGGGAAGAATGTTACACCCCGTATTTACAAGACATGTTTTAAGAACGTACGTAAGAACTCACAAGTGTTAAGATTTGAGACTTGTAAAAATTTATCGGAATTATGATATTGTCGGAAAACGTTTTATTGTGACGAATGGGAGGGCGACATGTGTCACCCCCCCTCCCCCCCTTAGTAATGCCTTGGTCGAATTTAGGCATGCCCATAATGGTCATTTACCATAAGTCTTGGATGAACAAGTCTTGCAAGTGTAGCTTGACAATCTTGACTAAGTCAAAGGGACCACAAGGCCTTGATATTTAAGTAGAGCTTATCCTAGCCACCCAATTGTTCACATCATAACCCTCCATGTCCCTATATATTACTACTAGTAGTGAGACAAGTCCACACTTAGACAAAATTTCAAGAGAAATTGGAAGAACTAGAGCATGAGCTCTCGGGTTCACACACCCAAAGAAGGAAAAAATTTCGTTTCTTGTTCTTTAAGCCCCACATTTTAAACCAAGGTTCATGAGTGTTATGTAAGTGTATCTCAATAGAAAAATCCCGAAAAAAGAGAGTTTTCGTATTAGTCGCAAAGTGAAAACCTAGTGGCTTTCTAGGTTTTGGATTGGAAGTTGAAGGAAAGTTGTTGGTATGGTTCTAAGGGTCTCAACAAGCGGATTGAAGTGTCTTGGAGAGTCTCTAAGTTGCTAGGAGCGACTTCGGATATGGAGATTGGATTAAGATTCGTTAAGGTATAATCTTGTCCCTTTAGCGTGTTACAAGATTAATTAAATTGTTGTTATCTTTACATGTTGCTAGCATGAAGTATATGTGTTGAAGTTTATAAAGAGTATGGATTGATTGTAGCCTTGGAAATCCGAAATGTAATGTAAGCCATGTTAAGTTGGATTGCAATTTAGTCGTTATTAGAATCGTCGCATGTTGTTGACTTGACGATTATAGTAGTTATAATCGTTTGCGACTTGATATCATGTTATGCTACAAAATTGGATTGAAATGGAAATTTGATAAGAATTGGTATTGTTGTATTCATTATGGCCGAAAATTGGACTAGTAGTTGTATTAGCTTGTTATCGTTTGTGGGGCGGAATTTTACACGTCTAGTAGGCGTGTAATCCCCTATTGATTTATTTGCTTTGGTTGTGCCTTAAATGTGGCGTGTTTGGTTATTGTATTCGGCCTTGAAAAAGGTGGCAAAGTAAGTAGAAACAAAGGAGGTGCTGTCCGATTTTCCGTAGAATTTAGTGACTTAGCACTTAGAATATTCTACGTTTGAAATAAGAGGTTAATGGACGTATGGTGACCATTATAGGTTGAAGTACTAAATATAGTGTATCCTACTTGAAGAATGGAATAGCTCAAGGTTGAAGTACTTTGGAGCATTTTGCTACTTGTCGACAATCGTCGCGAGGTATGTGAACCTCTTCCTTCCTTTGGCATGATTCTATGTGTGAAATATACATGTAGTAGTATTTCATGATTCCGTCTACTCTTAGAAGTTAAGAGGTAGTTATGTTGATTTACTCTATGTAAAAGCTACGTCTAAGAAATCCTAAGTCCTTACCAAGTCTTATGGGGGATGTTGGTAAGAGTCGTTAGGAAGTATTTGGACTCGAGTTGACTTGTCTAATTTACGACGAATGAGAATAAGTATCGAACAAGCCATTGCAGCGTTAATAAAGGAAAATGTAATGACAATTAATTATGTTAAAACAAGTAGAATTCTCCATCTGCATAGAAGCTAAGATAAGACAAAATTGTATTACATTTTCTAGATCATGGCTACTTGAATAAGATCGTTATAGATAAGTATAACTTATTCACAACGCACCAAAGTATATGTTACTTAATTTAAAAGAGTTTACGTATGAAGTTTTTAAGACTTTGAAACTTGTTTTCTTAAAAGTTAAGAGACTTGAAGTATTTTGAAAGCTATGTGATTTGATTTGAAAGTATAAGTCTCTTGGTTATAAAAAGAATGAATTAGTTTAAGGCATAAAGTTAGTATGACGGCTTTATGGGAAGTTGGTTATAATAACTTTATGGGAGGTAAAGAGAATGGTTTTCTTCAGTAACATAAACAAGAAATGATTTGAAATAAAGAAGGGCAAATTGTTTTAAAGGTACCAATTGCTTAAGGTCTTTAAGAAAGAAGTCACTTGATTTAGAAGCCGGTATTTGTATTTCTAAAAAGGTATTGTGACTTGTCCTGAAAGGTAGAGATGACTTGATACTACGGTTGTTAGTATCTGGGAAGTTTTATTTGGAAAAGAGTCTTTCTAAAGGAGTAGAGGTGCGTAGTACGTTGGGTTAAATTCCCGGGTTTTATATGACATTATCGACCCAGACGGGCCGGGCAAAGATACCTTTACGCGCACTATATGACATTATCGACCCGAGACGGGCGGGCAAGTATACCTTTACGCGCAGACTATATGACATTATCGACCCGCAGACGGGCGGCAAAGATACCTTACGCGCACTATATGACATTATCGACCCGCAGACGGGCCGGCAAGATACCTACGCGCACTATATGACATTATCGACCCGAGACGGGCCGCAAAGATACCTTTACGCGCACTATATGACATTATCGACCCGCAGACGGGCCGGCAAAGATACCTTTGTGGCGCACTATGTGACTTTATCGCCCCGGTGGTCCTGGCAGTATAGGCGTCCCTCCGTAAAGAGTCGGATTAGGTTATGAAAGACAAGTAAGTTAGATGGTAATAAACTTAATGACTTCTCCTAAGTATGTACGTAAGATATGGCTATAACTTTTAATGGAATGGAAAAGATAATGATATGCAATTAAGTTCATAAGTGGTAATGACACGACAGGATCTGGTATGTACTTTTATACTTGCTCTATTCTTTTGTACGCTTATGATTATCGCATTACTTTATTTCTGCTCCATATTCGCACTGTTAGATCGACTTTCTTCTGGGCCGCGTCATGTCCGCAGTTTAGGTACACGATTATGGATCCGCGAGCTTAGGATCCTGGTTCAAAGATTTTGAGATGGCTCCAATGTTCGGAGTTGTCATGGCTATGTATATTCGTGGTACGGCGGGCCTTGTCCCGCCATAGTAGGTGTTCAAATCTAGAGGTGCAGATTCACGCTGGCCATTGGATGATTAGAATTGTAATTACATTTTTGGATAGTGTAAGCCCTTTTTGGGTGATTTATATTACTGAAACTTTATCGCTTTGCCTTGGTTTTAAAAAAATGTGTTACTTATTTTCCGCACGATTTATTATGTTGTATGTTTTAAGGGTGCCTGTAGGCACTGATGCGCCCGGTCGGTCGTGACAAAGGGTTAGGTTTTTGAAATTGGAATTGGGGGAAAATCTGATGTCTGGGCGTTTTAAGTTCGATTTCCGCCAGCGTCGCGTTCGATTTTAGCCGCGCTACCAATGTTCTACACTCCTTCGACGCTCGCGCATACGATTCAGCCGCGCGCTAAACTTGGCATTTTTCTGGATTTTTGCCGCCGCGCTCGCTTCCCGACGCCGCGGCTCTAAACTTCAGCTTCTTGATTCTTTTGGCGCCGCACTCGCTCGAAGCGCATGGCTACCCGCTTTTTTCCGAAATCCTGGCTTTTCTTCAGTTTTTCGCCCTTCAGTTTATTGCCTATACCTGTCAATCACAAAATAAACACTAGAACCCAAGATCGTGAGACTGTTCTAGACAAAATAAAATAACTAAAGACAGGAATTGAAATAACATAATTGAAAACATTGGGTTGCCTCCCAAGTAGCGCTGTCTTTAACGTCTTTTAGCCGGACGCAAGTTCCTTAGTTTAATAACCGTGGGGTGGATCAAGCCCCCAACTAATCCATTTCCTCCACATTTTTGGTTTTTTTCTTCTTCTTTTCTTCTTAGCATTATCAGTAAGGGGGAGTTCAGGAACACATACCTCCTTTAGTGGGATTTCGGCAAACCATGCTTGCTTTCGTGGGCTCATCTCCCTTTGGTTGACTTGTAATGGCTCACGGGGGGGCTTGATGGTGCTGATTGCAAAGCACCTACTCATGGGTGGTGGCTCGATGACATGTTTAAAAACTTTAAATACCATTTCTTCCTTCTCCACCCTTAATGTTAGCTCTCCCCTTTCAACATCAATTAAAGCTCTCCCCGTTGCTAGGAATGGTCTCCCCAATATGATAGGGATTTCCGCATCTTCTTCCATATCAAGAATGAGGAAGTCTGCAGGAAAGAAGAATTTTCCTACTTTCACAATCACGTCCTCAATCTTGCCTCTTGGATGAACCATCGCCCGCCGCCAACAGCTTACTGTGGTTGGTTTGGCCTCTCCCAACTCCAATCTTTTAAATACTGATAAGGGCATCAGATTTATACTTGCCCCTAAATCACATAGAGCTCTGTTGCAAGTCACCCTGCCCACTGTGCAGGGTAGTGTAAAGCTTCCTGGATCCTTTAGTTTTGGTGGCAACTTCTTCTGCAAGATAGCACTATACTCTTCTGTTAGTGCTACTATCTCATATTCTGCCAACTTCTTCTTCTTCCCCAATATTTCCTTCATGAACTTGAAATAGGAAGGCATCTGCTCCAAAGCCTCTATGAAAGGTATGTTGATATGCAGCTTCCTGAATATCTCCAAGAATTTGGAGAATTGTTTATCAACCGCCTTCCGCTGTAATCTCTGGGGAAAAGGGATCTTCTCTGTATACTCCTTCTCTGGAGTTTTCTACTCTCGGGCTAGGTTCAACCACCTTTTCTTTTCTACCTCCGCCTTTTTCAACTATTGGTCAAGAGATCGCCGCTCCAACTGTTCCACTTCTCAACCGCACCGCTCGACATCGCTTCCCTGATTTACCTCTGTTGCTTGGCAATGTACCGCGTGGCTCGTTGTTTGCTCGCTTTGCTACCGACCCACTTGTGTTTCCAAGTTCTGAACGAGGATCTAGCTTCGCTGAATCGAGTCGGCGCTGCGTTGCGCTGTCACCGCCACTGCTCGCTTTTTCACGAACCGGCATCAATCGCTGAGGCCGGGGCTTGAATGAAAGGTGCGATTCGTTCTGCTGGTTCTGCATCGCCTCGTATTGATTCTCGCCGCTCGGTATTGATTTCCGCCGCCTGGTCTCTCTGCATGAGAAATTTGGGTGATTCTCCACCGGATTATAAGTGTTGGAGTAGGGTTGTTTTGTTGCCTCGATAATTACCTCTTCGCTCGACACTCGCCGCTCCATTGGTATATTGTTGGGATCACCGAAGGACACCTATCGAATGTATGTGGGCCACCACATATCTCACGACTTCTAGGCACCGCACCGCATTCATCGACATCGTATGTCTGCAATCGCTTTGTCAAAAGGGCCACTTGGGCATTCAAGGCAGCAATAGCATCTATTTCGTGGACTCCCACTGTTCTCCTCCCACTTGTCGACCTCTCTTCTGTGACATGGTTGTTAGTGGCCATATCTTCTAATAACTCATGAGCGTCGTGGGCTGTTTTCCTCATGAATGCTCCACTGGCCACTGATCTATAATGGTTACGTTGTACTACTCAGCCCGTTGTAGAAGATGTGGACCAAGTTCCACAACTCAATGCAATGGTGTGGGCACTTTCTCTGTAGATCTTTGAACCTTTCCCAAGCTTCATATAAGGACTCTCCATCTGTTTGGTAGAAGTTGTTCAACTCCCCTCTCAATTTTGCCGCTTTGCATGGGGGAAAGAACTTGGCTAAGAATTTATGTGCCAGCTCGTGCCATGTGAAAATCGAATCGGCCGGCAGGGAATTCAACCATACTTTTGCTCTATCCCTGAGTGAGAAGGGAAAAAGCCTCAATCTGACGGCATCATCGAGAACGCCGTTATATCCGGAAAGTTGCACATAGCTCCAAGAAATTAGCTATGTGCATACGTGATCCTCCGATGGCGATCCTCCAAATTGCATCAGATGTTGTACCATGCTCGTAATCGCGGCTTTATCTCAAAGTTGTTCGCTCCATGGCGGGAGCCTAATACATGTCGTGCTCCATTCACTCTAGGCAAAGCATAGTCTCCTGCTTCTTTCTCGCTCGACTTGAACTCTTTCCTCGACATCCATAGGTACTTGTCGAGGTATAGCTGGATTGGGTTGATTTTCACCTAACCCTTCTCTCATCATGTTGTTGTTCTGTAAGCCGTCCATCTCTATCAAGGTTGCAATCCGATTCTTTCTCGCTCGCTTACAGGTTTTCTCAATTTCTGGATTGAAGGGAACAAGAGTGTCTGCCCCTCTTCTCCTTCACATAAACTGATTTCCTGAAATAGATAAAAAACAGACAACAAATCACGGCACCCTGATTTTGAAAATAAAGAAAAACGTGAAAATTAAAAATAAAAATTAAAAACCAAATTAGAAATAAAAAATAGCTAAATTTGATATTGAACTATGCCTAATCCCCGGCAACGGCGCCAAAAACTTGATGCGCGAAAAGATGCACACACTTTAACGCAAGTGCACGTTATCGTGACAAGTAATATAGTCTTGATAAGACCGAATATCGTCCACAAGGATTAGGGTTCAAGTACCAACTATCTATCTTTTGGTATCTATTTGGTAAATTGATATGTGGATTTGTTGTTTATAACTAAGAATTATAAAAGCTATTTAACTATAAGTTTACTTCAGTTGTGATGGGAATAGGGCTTCCACGTCTCCTCACTATCCGCTTATGTTACTTATTAATGCAATAACTTATGGTCTTCTTCTTTTGGAGAAATCAGGTTCACTAAATCGTTTTATACTCCCGTTAGGGTTATATAAACACTCAACCCCAGTATTGCACCTTACCTACCTTTCGGTGATAAGGATAACTCTATAGGAGGATTAAGACTAAGAACCTAGTTAACCGTCACGCACCATGCGCAAAATTAGGGTTTTTAAGCCTCTCATTAACGCTACATAAATAATTGAGGTATTTTCATCCCCAATCCAAGAATGTCTACCCAACTTACAGCATATTCACAATCCCCTCCTTTCGGAGTCTGATTAGAAATCATATAAGGATAATTAGTTGTCAATTAATTACCAAGCATTCAACGCAATTATTGGATAGATCTCTCAAAGAATAATAATAACCATAAACATGCATTAATTCATAACATAAGTTTCTAGAGAATTAACATGGAAAGCCCTATAAGAGAATTAGTTCCTAGCCATAAATATGACAAGAACTAATTCAAAGTTCATCATGCAAAAACTGAAATAAAGAAAAGAAAAAGGAAAGAAATTACTAAGTTTAGGTCTCCAATCTCCAAGCAAGAAAATCTTGTGTTGTGCAAGAAGGGGAACCCTTAAAAACTGCCTAGGGTTCTCCTTTTATAGGCTCAAAACCGCCTCAACTTTTCCTCGCAGCTCGCCCAAAATCCGTCAAAACCTTATTTTTCCGCGTCGCGCGCTGCCTTCGCAGATGGCGGCGCGCGAATCTGTGGTCCTCGGTGATTTGGCGCCGCGGCCCTGATTCTCTGTCGCAGCCGCGCGCCGAACTCAGAGCTTCTGGATGTTTAGGCGCCGCGGCCCTGCTTTTGTTGGCATGAGGCGCCGCGGCGCTGGGACTTCTGCAGCATCTCTGGATATTGGGCGCCGTGGCCCTGCTTCTGACTGCAGGAGGCGCCGCGGCGCTGGTCCGGGTTTTTGCCTCGTTCGCCACTTTATCTGTTTTTAGCTCTCGAACCTCCTCTTTTGCCCTCTTTTAGCTCCTTTTCCGTCATTTGGCCATCTTAACCACTTTGACTCAAAAGAAAGAAAAACTATCCTAATACGACACTTATTTGTACAAAAATGGACAAAAGACTTACTAAAACTGACTCGAAAAGTGTATATAAAATATACCGATCAGCGGCCACATCGGCTTCGGTCCCACATCATTTTAAAATGATAAAAATCCTTATTTTGCATCACGAACTACGTCTTGACCTGATTCCCTCAGCGGGATACGTAGGCGGCCACATCGGCTTCGGTCCCACATCATTTTAAAATCATAAAAAATTCTTATTTTTGCAGCATGAACTACGTCTTGACCTGATTCCCTCAGCGGGATACGTAGGCGGCACATCGGCTTCGGTCGCACAATATTTTAAAATCATAAAAAAATTGTTATTTTGCAGCATGAACTACGTCTTGACCTGACTCCCTCGGCGGGTTACGTAGGCGGCCATATTGGCTTCGGTCACACCATTAGAAATATTTCTTCCTTGTTTTGCACAGGACTCGATTTTGTCCATTGGAGAGTTTAACATCCTCATATATTTTGCATCCATGACTACCTACACATGACTGGGGCGTATTTTGAGGGTTGCATTCTCATCTACTAAATTGTACATTGTCTATGTTCTCGCATTAGCTTTTCATTCATAATAAAAAAAAAATTGCTTATCTGATCGGCTTGATAGCGTCAAGATTCGACCTTACCCAGTTGAAAGTTCAACATCTTCATTACCAGAAACTGAGACATTATAAGGATTCACTGCAAAAAATGGCAATAGACAAGGAAAAAGCAGGCCAAATAGGTCTTCAGTTTAAACCAGTCTGAGCATGCAAACGTCAAGAGCCAAAGCTACAAGGTCGACGCTAATCAGTCACTCCTTTCCTGAAACTTACTAAGTTTTCTTTGAGTGCAAGATCTTCATATCAGCAAAGGCAGGAGCACAACAATAAACCCATGCGGGTCACAAATACACAACGTCTATGCAATGACGCTATCTCAACCCAGACGGGTCACAAAGCAGGTACGCCCATAAACCAACGCATTTCATAAAAAGCCTATGCAACGGCTTCATCCATGTTTCGTCTATGCAATGACAAATATTTGCATCGCGTCTATGCAACGACGTCATCTCATTTAAGCCTATGCAACAGCTTCATCTATGTTTCGTCTATGCAACGACGAACAACTGCATCGCATCTATGCAACGACGTCATTTCATTTTAAGCCTATGTAACGGCTTCATCCATGTTTCGTCTATGCAACGACGAGCATCTGCATCACGTCTATGCAACGACGTCATTTCATTTAAGCCTATGCAACGGCTTCATCTATATTTCGTCTATGCAACGACGAGCATCTGCATCGCGTCTATGCAACGACGCATTTCATAAAAGTCTATGCAACGGCTTCATCCATGTTTTGTCTATGCAACGACGAACATCTGCATCGCGTCTATGCAACGACGTCATTTCATAAAAGCCTATGCAACGGCTTCATCTATGTTTCGTCTATGCAACGACGAGCATCTGCATCGCGTCTATGCAACGACGCCATCTCATTTAAGCCTATGCAACGGCTTCATTCATATTTCGTCTATGCAACGACGAGCATCTGCATTGCGTCCGAAAACGACGCCATTTCATTTAAGCCTATGCAACGGCTTCATCTATGTTTCGTCTATGCAACGATGAGCATCTGCATCACGTCTATGCAACGACGTCATTTCATTTAAGCCTATGCAACGGCTTCATCCATGTTTCGTCTATGCAACGACGAGCATCTGCATCGTATCTATGTTTCGTCTATGCAACGACGAACATCTGCATCGCGTCTATGCAACTACGCCATTTCATAAAAGCATATGCAACAGCTTCATCCATGTTTCGTCTATGCAACGACGAACATCTGCATCGCGTCTATGCAACGACGCCATCAACATCTACAAACACCATGTCTGTTACAGCACCACATCACCTGCAATCCAGTGTCAATCATACTTCGACAATGAGACATTTTTAAATCAGCGTCAGCTTTGCTTTTTATTTTTTGCATCACAACGACCCAATGTCATCATGATTTGACACTGGGACAATTTTGGGTCTGCATCATCCCTATTTTTGAGTTTTTAGTTTATAAAACAGGACAAAATTGGCTACAAGTCAACATCTTTGTCCGAAGACTCTTCCATCATCTCCGTACAAAGAGGGACATGTCATTGATCAATTTTGACCCGTTTTCCGTATATTTGTGGCAATTTTATGTGTTTTAAGACACCGCATTTTAATCATCATTTTTTGCATTTTTTACATAATATTCTATGTTTATTTCTTCACAAAATGACATTGCATCTTTTTATTTTAATTTAAGCATTATGTTTTTGTTAATATTATGTTTTTATTATTGTTACACCGTCGTTTTATTTTAATTATGTTTGCATCTCTTTAAATAATTAATCGGCACCACGTTTTTACTTTTAATCAGGCATTAAACATTTCAAAAATATTGCATTTTAGTATTATTGCGTCGTCATTTGCATTTTTATAATTTTACATCTTTAAAATAATTTTTCTTTTAAATAATTAACTCGCCTTACATTTTTTGTCAAACCAGTCCAGTCCAAGACACAATTTGAATCAGTCCAATCCAACACCTTTTTTTAATTTCACCCAAACATTCATCTTTTCATTTCCCCCCCAAAACAATACCCCACTTTTCATTCCCCCCCCCCCCCCCTAAACACCAAACCCTAACACACCCCTATAAAACAAAAACATTTCCCTCACCCCTCATTCCCTCAGCCGCACACTTCAGCCCACATAACATATCCTCAGCAAACCTAACTCCTTCTCCCGCACCCTTTCAGCCGGCGAACCCCTGCCCTCTCCCTCACTCCCGTCGCCCTCTCCCTCACCCCCTCTCCCTGCGTCGACCACCACACGAAGACCCTCCAGCCGAAGCACCCCATTTTTATGAACCTCACTTTCATCTTTCACTCTCTCTAACATCAAACCAACTCCCGTCGCCGTCGTCATCGCCCTTCGCCGGAGTTCCATCTCCGGCGAACTCCAAACCCCATACCTTGCAAACCCGTCGAACACCACCATCACCGCACAACCTCACACACACACGCAACCCACTGCTCCTGCACCCCCATCACTGCCCGTCACTGTCCCAGCGTTCGTCAGGCGGCGTCATTCCGATGTTCGCCGTGGAAGTGACGCCGCTCCCATCGCTGCTTGGGTTTGGTTCCATTTTTAGATTTATTGGCATATTTTTTATTTGGACTGATTTCCTTTATTTTTGAATCTCGCCGGAGTTTGAGGAACTCCATGGCCGTTGGTTATCAAGCTTCGCTGTTGGTCATTTGACCGATTTCTAGAGTTTTGGTATTTGGCTGGAGTTTGCAAAACTCCGGCGATGTTCGTCGGTTCACTTCTGTTTTGTTGGACTGACTTTTGGTCTTGGTTCGTCTTTATTTTCGATTTATTGCGGACTGGTTACTGAGACTGATTTGCTGATTTTTGCTTTATCTCGCCGGAGTTTTAAAGATTCCGGCGACCATCTTCGGCTTTATTTTTGTATCGTTGGCTGCTTTCAGTTTTGTTGGTTCGAGTTTGTACGATTTTAAAGGGGTCTAGCTGGAGTTTCTTAGAACTCCGGCGACACTGAAAACTCCGACGACCTTTCCAAATCAAGACGCCATCGTTGTTTTTTCGATTCACGCCTGCTTTCCATGGTTTCACATCCCACTGTGTTTACTGTGTTGCTACTACTGCCTCTAATGTCTTGCTATTTTCCAGACCGGGTCGGGTATATTCTGACCCGGGTCGGGTCGACCCAATTATTTAAGATCAGTGGGCTGTTGGGCTTATTTTGTTATTTATTAAACTGATTTAGAACAAATACTACACTGTTGGTATTGACTGATTTGAACAAAATGCTACAATTGATTGGCCGATGAAAAAGTTATCCGTCGATTTTTTAGACCTCCACAGTTGGAAAGACGGAAAATAAAATAAAATGAAGCTTTCTGGGCGTTGATGATTTTTTCTACTTACACAGGATAACCAACATGCGTTGGCGAGGCGAATTTTCGCAGCCGGACTTGTTTGGGATGTCCCACTTTATTTTTATATATCTGAGCCCTCCGTGTTTAAAACTATTATTGTTTTGGCGCGGATCTGAAGGTTTTGTTTATTTTATTGTTTTTAACAATATTGGCCGATGAAGGAATCTCCATCTGATTTTCAAGGCATCCTCTGTGCAAAAGACGAATTTATTTATTTTTTGGCTTTACTTATTAAATTCCTGTCATTGCTTTAAAATTATTTATTCTAGTACTAAAACTTTTACTAAGTGTTTATGCAGGTACCCGGAGATCATCTTGTGCAGAAGGCCAAAAATGGGCTAAAAGTTGTCCCGGTGTTTTATTTATGTCGCATTTAATTTTAGTTTTTATCATTTTGCATTACATTTTATTTTTATTATAAATTATGAAAAATGCTTAGAATAGGTAGAATAAAAAGGGCAATAAATAATTAACCTAGGTTTGAACGAATAACCGCAAGTTAGCGGATCTTAAAGGATGCCTAACCCCTTCCCTTTAGGATAATAAAGAACCCTAATCCAGATTCTCACCAATTTCACAAACCATTAAATGGAGGTCAATTGCAATATTTTTATTGCAATAAACTAAGTGTCCTAATTCACTTAAATAATTAGGTGGCGACTCCTTAAAACAACATTATTGCTCCATCCAGGGAACTGCGCCAAAGAGCAACGTTGCGGATACCGTTCAGACCCCCGAGGTCAAAAACGGGCGCGACAGCCACAAATGTTGCCACACCTGAAGCAACATCCGAAACAACAATAGAGAACACATAGGCTATAAATGGGAAGTCAAGTGTTGAATTGTTAGATCAAGTTCGTAGGGACCCCTCATCAAGGATTAGGAAAAATTATCCAACGAGCCAAGTGAATGGGGGAGTTTTTGAAGTAATTAGAACAAGAGGCAAAGAACCACTCAAATATAGAGAGATGGTAAGGTATGTGTGTATGTCAACCATATATCAAAAGGTTAGTCTTTCTTGTTTTATATATACATTAGAACCAAATAATGTTGTAGAAGCACTTAAAGATAGTTTTTGGATACAAGCAATGTAAGAAGAGCTTGAACAATTTTCTCGAAATGAAGTCTGAGACTTAGTTCCACGTCCAAATAATACAAATGTAATTGGAACTAAGTGAATTTTTAAAAATAAATTAGACAAATCGGGAATAGTTGTTAAAACAAAGCTCGTCTAGTTGCACAAGGTTATACTAAGGTTGAAGGAATTGATTTTGATGAAACCTTCGAACCTGTAGCTAGAATCGAGTCGATTAGACTTTTACTTGCTATTTCTTGTTGTCTGAAAATTACTTTACACCAAATGGATATAAAAGGTGCCTTCTTAAATGGTTATCTATACACAGAGGTATATGTTAAACAACCAAAAGGATTTGAGGATCCTTACCATCCACACTATGTGTACAAGCTTAAAAAGGATTTGTATGGGTTGAAACAAACCCCTCATGCCCATGGCCGTTTAACTAACTTTCTTCTTGAATTTGGTTTTAACCGTGGTGAAGCTGATCGTACTTTGTTTATTAAATGACACGATGTAGATATTATAATTTTTCAAATCTACGTGGATGCCATAGTCTTTGGATTGACTTCACATTCGTATCTAAATTCATTTGTTGAAGCTTTGTCATCGATATTTGAAATGAGCATTATTGGGGAAGTAACTTTTTTCTTAGGCTTGCAGATAAGGCAAAGTGAAGATGGAGTTTTCATCTCACAGAGTAAATATGTCAAGAATCTAGTTAAAAGATTTGATTTGGAGAATGCTAAACAGATGAAAAAGCCAATGAGTTCATCGCAGAAGGTATGTAAGGATAATGTTGGTGAAAATGTTGGCCAAACATTATATCGATCTATGAAAGGTAGCATTCTTTATCTTACTGTTAGTCGCCCAGATATTATGTTTAGTCTTTATGTTTGTGCACGTTGTCAAACCTATCCCAAAATGTCCTACTTAAATGTCGTGAAACGTATTATTTGATATGTTGCTGGCACATGTGAGTTGGGAATCTGGTATTCCAAAGACACTAATCCTAACTTAATATGATTTAATGACTTGGATTGGGTTGGAGATGTGGATGATAGAAAAGTACAAGTGGAGGATGTTGTTATCTTGGCAATAATCTTGTTGCATGGTATAGTCGTAAACAAAACCGTGTCTCACTTTTAACTGCTGAATCTGAATATGTAGCAGCTGGAAGTTATTGCTCTCAATTAATGTGGCTACGACACATGTTAGAGGACTATGGATTTACTAGCAACATTTTGATTTTGTATTGTGATAATTTGAGTGCTATAAATATTTTTAAAAATTCAGTTCAGCACTCACGTACAAAATATATTGATATTAGACATCACTTTTTAAGAGATTTAGTTGAAAAACAGCTAGTTCAAATTGAACATATTGACACTCTTCATAAACTAGCTGATATTTTTACAAAAGCTTTGGACCATGAGTTATTTTCTAGTTTGAAGAAATCTCTTGGTCTTTGTAATATCTAAAATTTCATTTTTGGTGAATGTCGGCTGAAATGTTGTCTAACATTTCGGGTGACATTTACATATGTTATATCACTAAATGATTATTGTTGTTGTATGTGCATAACTTTTGGTCACACAAGCATGATCCTTAAATAAGAATATGTTATCAAAGTGATACTATTCTCTGTGATGATATATATATCATAAAAAAAGAGTATCAAAATAAGGAAAAATCTTTACCAATATTTGACAACTGTGAAAAATGGGCAAAGCGCGTGAAAAGATATCGTTCCTGTTCTATAGGAGTATCGAGTGCTTCAAAAGAGATTTGAGAATACCATAAAAGTATTCTTATTTTTGACACACAAAATTCTTTTATATGTGTTATATGATTAGACCAAGGACACGATTGGAAAATGTTACATTGGTCTAGTGGTCAAACTCATAAAGTGCATATAAAACATGCCTTAGTTTGTTGCCAAATATGAAAATTCTTGTGGGATCAAAATACTTGTGTTGTTCAAAATGTTGCTAACATTGATGTTGACAGTTTCAGAATGTGATATGTGTTGGGATGTTGGTCTTATCTAATTTTTGAAATCTCAAATTTTACTCCCTATTATATGCCTTGTTTAATGGAATTTCAGAATTTAAAATGATAAGATTAAATGTTATTGCTATCATTATGTTTATTTTTTATCTCAATATTTTAGGTGTAAGTTATTATGTAAAATTGAAACACTGAAAAATAAGAGATTTTTGTTGATAAGAAAATGTTTGTCATGTATATAAATATTCATCTCATTTGCTATTATTTTATCGTTTCCGATTTTCCCATAAAAATAAAAAAGGGAGGGAAAACCACATCGGGTATACATCTGTCTACCTAACCGATGGAATCACCAAACCAAACTCCAATCTCTATCAGAAACCCTAACTTCTCAAAACCATCTCCCAAATTTTCACTAATGGAAACATCGCCAATGTCATCCAACATCCACTTCAACACTCCAATGAGCACAAGCCCTCCAATGAATACAGAGGCTTCTGAGCACAATAATCCCAAGCAAACAGAACATACATCCTCTTCCTTTAATCTCCCAAAAAACTCATATACAATAATAGTGTTTAAAAGTGTTGATGAACCTTTAGATATTAGATATCCTGGAGATGATAATCACCCTATAGATGTTGATGAAACTGTTGATTTTTCATCTTTGGGTAAAAGGATAAGGTCCTCTACCTTCCCTACTCGTTGATCGAGTAACGTTTTTGAGAAAACAGTCCAAGAAGGACAGAATAACAAAAGGTCTAGATATGAAACATCTATACCCTCTTACTCGAGCGGTGCAAGTGAAGATACAAACTATGTGTTTTCAACAAAGGAGAGTGAAGAAGAACCATCTGCTTCAGTGTAGCCAAATGTGCCTCATGAAAGGGAAATTCCAGACGACACTCCTTTAAATTAATTCTTTCCAAAGAGAGTTCTCGGACCTGCAAAGTCGAGTGCTGCTCCAAATATTTCCACTGATGCCACAACATCTGAAGTTATATTTCAGCCAACATCGAAAGAATCACAAGCTACAACATCCTCTAGCAGTACCGAATCCATCGATTCAGACTTTGAGGTATCTGCTTACTCAGATAAATTCTGTTATAAAACTAAATATGATATGTGTGACTGTTACAAGAATAAAGTGATTAGACCTGAGAAAATATTAGATATTATTTCCTATGTTGAATATGATTTGGTAGAATTCTTTAAGGATAAACATCTTCTTAAAACTGTCACAAAAAAAGAACTTTATGTTGATGAAGTAGTAAAATTGTTTTACGCTAATTTGAGCCCTGTTATATAGAATACCTCCTCAAAAAAATTTGGGAAGGTATATCTCTACAACAAGGTTTATCTGTTTACGCCTTCTATTATAAATCAATGTATGAGACTATATGTTGGAGATAATGTTAGAGAAGCAAAACAGGTCATAGACAATAGGGATGAAGTGATTGAATATCTCACTAGAGGTATGATGAAGAAGTGGATCTCTAGATGTCGAGCCTCTAAACTAACATCCATGTTTTCCACCCTCCACAAAATTGTTATTCACAATTGGCTTCCTTAAATGAATGAGTCAATTGTGACATCTGAACAAGCCACTCTGTTATATAAAATTGAGAAAGGTTTGAAAGTTGATTTGGAAAAAATGATATTTCATCAAATTGTCAACTTGGCTGAGAAAGAATTAACTTCAATCCTTCATTTTCCCTGATCTACAAAGTATTAACCACTCAAGGCTTTGAACCTAAGAGAGAAGATACTTTAGGGAAGGCTTTTGAGCTTTACACTGTAAACAAAGAAATTTTGAAGAGCAAGGATAAAGTCATCGACTTGCCTTGGAAGAAGGAAGCTGAAAGAGAAAATGTTGCCAGAAATGTCACCAACATTCTGGGCAAAACTGATCCAGGACAATCTACATTGTCTACACAATGGCTTGTGGGCCAAATTGAAAAAATCAACCAACATGCTACTTTCTTCACAAAATGGAGAGATGATGTTGTTGCAGAGGGAGGAAGCTAAAGGCTAATGTGCAGAGGAAGTTGAAGCTGTTATGCAGGAGTAGAAAGATGCTGGAAGCTGATGCTGCTGTAAGATGAGCAAAGAGTGAGATGTTGTTGTTGTCAATGTTGTATGAGGATCTTTAGTGAATTGATATTGATATTTGTTGACAATGAATATTTTTATTTGTGGTTTGTATATTGGATGATATGTGATATGTGTGCTCATATTTTTTTCTTTTCTAATCCTATGAATCAGTATACACATGTTTGCTTGTATGCCATCACAAGTTAAGGGGGAACATGACCTTGAAATTGTTGATCACATATGTCGGATAACATTTGTGACAACATCCTAAGTCAACTTTACTTTTAATGAGTTTTGTGAAGAAAGACAAAAAAAAGGAGATTGTTAATATTGGATTTGATGTTGTGAAATTTGACCCAACATATCTCTTCAAGTTGGTCCAAATGTTGCACAATATTTGGACCAACATTTTATAAACAGATTTTGCCTTCACGCGATGCAGTAATATTTGTATAAATATTACTATGAGGTAAAAATGACTTGGCAAGGTAAAAAGGAGCTGGTAAAAACGAGTGATGACTAAGTCAAGAGTTGTTGCTTGTCGTGAGGATCAAGCCAAAGTTGTTTAGATTATTACTCCCTGATCTTCTCCAACCAATCCCACCAGCAGTCCACCTTTCCCCCAACTTCCACAACCGATCGATGAGAAATTCAAGAAAGAATTTGTACTATAAATAGAGAGGCTAATGCAGATAATCGATATCCAGAAAGTAAAATACCAAGAGAGCTCTCGGAATTTCATCTCAGAAATCTGGATCACGAGTGTTGCCTGAGTGTGTTGACAACATTATGTCCAACATTACAATTGATGTTTAGATTTTAGATTAGTTTTGTATGGAGCGATTGTAATGAGAGGTTGTCTATGTCTACTTAGTTAGATTTTTCAGGCAGAAGTCATCTGCGACTTCAACTTTTAATTCCTTTTCGTTTTATCTTGTAAATCTATAAAGAAAGGAATTTGTATATTTGCATTAATATATATACAATACATTTGGTCATTAACCATCGTAAGTTATATTATATATATAACTTATGAAAATTTAAAACCTTTGTAT
Organism: Przewalskia tangutica; assembly: GCA_029844215.1. Lineage (NCBI taxonomy): Eukaryota > Viridiplantae > Streptophyta > Magnoliopsida > Solanales > Solanaceae > Przewalskia > Przewalskia tangutica. The sequence continues at coordinate 98,257,109 of CM056729.1, forward strand.
TCTTTAAATTTTCGCTGCATTTACCCTTTAAAGTTTTATGTTTTTGCTAAAGTGTTGTTACTGGTGTCAGATGACATAATTTCCGACATTCGGAAACAAAATTGACATTAGAGTTTATTTCATTTTGTTTTTATTGTTCCATAGCCCCCTTCAAAGAGTCACCACTTTTAGGCCTTCGGTGGTATTTTGACCAAACCTCTTAGCATAATGTTAGTATGCAGTTTTAACATGTGATTTAAATATTAAAAATATATAATGATATTAATTGGTACTGAAATATGTGGAAATATCTTTTTCTTACTAAATTGGATGGTATTTTCCAAAACTATTCACTTAACTATGGTTAAAATACTTGTTAATGTGATATAATTTGAACCTTTAAAACTTAACAGAACACATGTCACTCATCTAAATTTGGGCTGAGGAAACGAAGAGAATGTAATGAAGAGGATCTGGATCCAGTTCTATGGACCATTTGTAAAATTTAACCTTAAAAATGCAGATAAAAATTAAAACGCCATCTAATACAATGAGTTATGCAGAAAGTGAACTCTCCACCATTACAGACACGAATGAGTTTAGCTCAACTCTCCACTATTATAGACACTAATGAGTTTAGCTTCCATGCGCCTCTGTAACGAACCCATATTGTATTAGATGGATAATTTGAATTACACAAATAATTATACAAATTCATCTCGAAACTAGTAATCCACTAAAAAGTAGGACTGGCCAGTGGGCCGGGCCGACCCGACACCGTCCCGGTCCCGACCCGACCCCGTCCCGACCCCGTGTAAAAAAAAAAAAAAAGCGGGACCGGGGCTCGAACCGGGGCGGGACAGGGTATGGTCCCGCCCGACCCGGTCCCGCCAGGACCCGACCCGTCCCGATCCCGCCCCGATCCCGCCCCAGTCCCGCCATTTGCCAAAAATAGCCGTTGTCTAACGGCCATTTTACATTTTGGCCGTTAGACAACGGCCATTTTTGGCTTCCCCCACTCCCCCAACCCCCCCTACCCCCTTTATATTTATTTTTAACTCCTAAGTTATTATATTTACACTTTAACCCAATTTTTCAACTACAAATACCTCATTTTCTCTTCTTATTTCTCACAAATCTTCCTACATTTTCTCTAATTTCTATACAACATTGTCTACTACATATTCACTCTATTTATTAATTTGAGAATTGAGAGTGAAGTTGGCAACTAGCTTGAGGATTAATCTATCGAGCAAAGTTTCAATTTTCAACCTCTCTCGATTACACATCGACTCTACGTCGACGTTTGGTACATTCGTTCTCTCATTAAATTATTATTTTGTTTTTATTTCATTTAGCACATTTAATTTCATTATCTTTAAGTCTTTAACTATTTATTATCATAATTAAAATGAAAAGAACAAAAAGTCTTTTCGGCAAGGGTACTTCTTCTAGTAGGGCGGGTAACAAGGGCAAGGGTACTTCTTCTAGTATTCCTAGACAAGATGATTTTATAGATCCTGAACTGTTTCCTGAAATACCATATGATCTTGACACAAATGTTTATCCTCAAAATGAAGAAGATTTTAATTTAGATGACACTCTAGATGATGATACACCTACTAATGAAGATGATGATACACCCACTAGTGAAATGCCTCCTATCCCCCCTAGTATGAGACGAGGTCCGGCAAAATGACCATTAAAATCAGTTGTATGGAAATATTTTGACAGGGACGTACCGAATCAAGTAGCTATATGTAAAACTTGTAAAAATGTTTATTCTTTTAAAACTGGACAAGGTCATGGTGGGACGGGGGGTTTAGGAAGACACCTATTGTAAAAATACAAAGCCTTGCATGCCCAATACATTATTGAAAAAGATGGTGAGCAGACGTCCTCTCAATCGGGACAAAGTTCACATACTGTCCCGGACAAAGTACATGGTCAAATTAATCCTATGACGGGGGGAGTTGTAGGCCCTAAATACGATAAACATAAAGATAGGGAAGCACTAGCAAAATTAGTTGCTGTGGAGGATTTGGCTTTTTCATTTTCTGAATCGCCTGGTTTTATTCATTATATTAGAGATATGTATAATGCTGCTTATAAAGGTTTTCCTAGATCAACGGTTAAGAGAGACGTGTTTAAATTTGCACACGAATATCAACAATATTTGCGTTATTCATTATATCATTTAAATTGCAAAGTCGCTCTAACTTCTGATATATGTCGTAGTACTAACGGCCATGATTATTTAACGGTAACCTGTCATTGGATAGATTATAAATGGTCTATGCAAAAACGTATTTTAACATATAGATATATAGATAGTAGACACACTGGTGAGTTTATTTCAGAAAATATTTATTCAGTCTGCGATTATTACGGAATAACTGATAAAGTTATGAGTATTACATTAGATAATGCATCTTTTAACAATGCTGCTATTTATATTTTAAAAGAAATTTTAACTCCGTCTTTTCCAAAACATTTTCATATCAAATGTGCGTGTCATATTTATAACTTAGTTGTAAAGGATGGTCTTTCACTTTTTCAAGATATTCTTGAAAAAATACAATTTGTTATACACTTTATTTTTAAAAATAATAAAATTCAACAGAGAAAAGAATATAAAAAAACTTGTCACGATTGTTGACTATCTTACAGAAAAATTTCCGAAGAAGTACCTACTAGGTGCAATTCTTTATATGACCAACTAGTTGTTGCTTATGACTATAGAAAACCTATCACTTTATTTTTTAATGCCCATAATCAAAATCCAAATGATTTGATTGTGGATAATGATTGGGATAAAATTAAAGAACTTATTGTATTTATAGATAATTTTCAATGAGCAACAAAAGAATTTCCTACTTTATATTATCCTACTATTTCAACTATGTTGTTTTATATAGCTATAATATTTTTACTTCTTAAAGAATATATGAAAAAATCTGCTTATAAGGGAACTATTAAAAAAATGTTTATGAAATTAAAGAAATATTTTATTCCTATTCCCCCTATTTATATTATTGGTGTTGTATTAAACCCGACTATTAAAGTAGAGGGTTGTAAAAGTCTTATTGAAAATATTTATAACTGTATGGACGTACTACCACATCCAACTCCCAAAAATTTAAATGTTGAGCCACCTATTGAACAAACGCTAGAAGAAGTGTTGAATAGCGTAGAAGATGAATGCAAAAAAGTATATCGGCATTACCAGCAAGAAAGTGCTAGTAACCAACCCATTGCACCATATTCTTCTACTTCAACACACTTAAAAAGACATCTTTGTTCACCAATATTGATTCTATTGAAAGCCTCAAAATAGAATGTGGTAGCAGTGCTAACCAAATTAATGAGTTCGATGTTTTTGTTTTGCAGGTAATTTACCTTACCAAACGATTATGAATGAAGGCGGAAAGAAAGACTTGTGAAATATTGGATGCGAATGAGAAGACATTTCCGACACTTTCAATGATGGCGAGATATTTTGAACATTGTTGCCATCAATCGCTTCAAAGCGCTTTTTCGCAGCATGATTTCAAATAGAGAGCACAGACACTCATTAGCCTGAGACACTGAGATGGCGTGACTATTCAGAGATTGATACGAATGAGCGGGCGAAGGTGCGATCACCAGAGATTAACGAAGAAGACGAAAACTACAACGACATTTTATCGAAGGCATGAGTAACGACGTGGAACAATTTGACCAAGATATACCAATTCCAACCAAGAACCACACAAAATTATAAAGAAACTATAAAAGTATTTTCAAATTGGTAATTTATTTCATTGCAATTTTTAATTTTTCTATGTCTTTTGCAATTTTTTCAACAACAAGACACTACAATGTTGTAATTCGAATCTTGTATATTTCAATGAAATAATTAATAATATAAGAGACAAAAACAAATTGAGATGTTTTTACACTCTTCTTGTCTTTGTTTAATTATTTAGTTTATACTTTATAAATATATTATATATATGAGTATAATACTATAATATTATAATATTATAATTATAATATGAGTATATGAGTCTATGACTATCACTATATGATTATATGTTAATGTTACTTTGTTAGTAATTTAGTATTTTTAATTTAGTGAATTTTTTTAAAAAAAAAAACCGACCCGACCCGACCGACTGCCCCGACCTCGCCATCGGATCGGGACGGACGACACGCAGAACCTCCCGCCGGTCCCGACCCCGGTGGGCCCGCCCCAGCCCGACACCGCCCCTTCTCTCCGTCCCGACCCCGTCCCGATCCCGCCGGTCCCGATCCCGGTGGGCCCGGCCCGGCCCACTGGCCAGCCCTACTAAAAAGAAATGAAAAGAAAGAGAGGTTCCAGAATTAACCTAAGCAACTAAGAAAATAAAGAGATAACTTCATAACATAAACCCAACGGAATATTTTCTCTTCTATTTATAACCATCTCACATGCTGCTTTCAATCGGGGTCCCAAACGCAATATGCCAATTCCCCGTTCATAACATTCCTCTCGCCTTTGAGGAGAACCTTGTCCTCAAAGTTCGAGTATAGCAACACTGATATCATAGCGGTGATTATGATATGACTTTGAATGTGGATCAGACACTAAGCCAACAAAATTTGGGTCCAGAGGACCACTGGCAAACAAATCCCTTGAGAAGCATATGGTAAAGAAGGCTCATGTGTTGCTTTAACCTTATACAACGGAACTGTGAGAAACAAATCTGATCTTGAACATGTCTTCCGTAAGATAAATCCAATCAGTACTCCTGCCAGTTTACTACCAACTGCACCCTGCAGCAATATTTGGACTGACCAAGGGTGTAGAAAAAAGAACTACCATCATACACAAGTGAGAAAGAGAGAGTAGGAAACCGACAAGCATTTTTGACATCGTAAGTCCAAGTCATGCCAAAGAGGGAAGAGAACAAGGGCGGGAATATCAATTTTCATTCCAGTACCGTAAGGCCTTTGCAGAAGTAGCAAGATCCTTCATTTTCAGATGTGGAACAAATTATTATAGTTTCACATATGAGCAATGCTAAAATCTGAGCTCCAAAAATATAATTGACTGATGCATGGTGGTAGTTGATAAATGAAGTCATCATTAATGAACATGTGGAGACCGCAGTTATTGATGTGGCTTGGTCAGAGATACTGGTTGAAGCAGCAGCAAAAGTCTCAACCAATTCATGAAGAATGACGATGGTTACTACTAGTAATCCCCACTAATGTATCCTCCAATTAAGAATAGCCATAGTAAATTGAAAAAATGTGGAGAACTGAGGACTGAAAGCAGTAAACACAAAGGTAGTATCACTTATCAATAGCATGGATAAGGTAACAGCAACAATCTCCTCTATACCACACCAATCAGATTAATGGGGTTCAAGAACTAATGGCTCCTTCCTTGTAAGATTCACTGAGAAATGCGTGAGAGCATTGTAAAAAGGAGTCACTGCACAAAGGTTTATGTCGCAATCCAGCAGTGAAGTCTTATGGGCCTTTAGCGACTTCACACAAAAAGTTCACAAAAGTCTTGTGAACTCACCTTCAAAGGTGTGAATTGGTAGCCCTCCCATAACAAATCCTTCCCCGTTGTAAAGGTTCCAATAAGCACTTGATTGCATATCGGCTGTAGAAATTCTTCTAAAATGTAAATGCTACTGATAGCATCATTGGGAATTTCATTAGTATAAAAAATAACTAAAATTCCATAAGGTGTCGGGTTTTGTTGGGTTCAAAACATCTAAATAATGCACAACGGAAGTTTAAAATTTTATTTACTTACCCAACAATTCCTTCTGGTATGGTTATATTACAATCGAAACCTGTAAAGACCTAAACAAAAATACTTACAGGTTGTTAATCTGGAATCTTTACTTAGAGTGTACACGCGATTGTCCCTTGATTGCAGCACCTTGCTGCAGTGTATTCCTCTGTCAGAAAAGCCATGAAATCTTGGCAGAGGTTTGAGAGAGTTTTATTCTAAACTAAGTCTAGAATTAGTGTATAAAACTGTTGGAAATTTAATAAATGTGGAATTAAGTTTATCTCATTATTTATGACTCGAACAATTTGGTGTTCCGCATGTCGGAAACGTCATTTTCACACACGTGCACACATAGTGCCATATATCGTAAATTTCGCTAATGAAAGAGATATTGTTACGTAAGTGACATGTTTGAGACATATAATTATGGATGGTTATTGGCCAAATGACAAGTGTTTCACGTTGATAAACGAAGGAAGAAGTGTGCGAAGTGTAAGATGAAACAAGTCGGAAATCGCCACGTAGTCGTGAAGGGTCGCGGCGCATCCTCGTCGGAGCCGCGACTCTAATTGCTTTTCAGCTACTGGAGCTCAGGTACCGCGGCGCCTCCCAGGCAATGAGGTCGACGGGAGATGAAAAGTTTATGCCTTTTGGGATGGTTTGGAGCATTGATCCTCCATTACTTGGCACTTGAATTCAGCCATTATTTGGCTGAATTGTAACCCCTCAATAAATGTCATTACATGGTTATTGAAAGCCATTACTTGGCTAGTTGGGAGACCATCTTCATTACACTATAAATTGAGGCATTTGACTCAATTGGAAGAGCACACAAAATTCAGATTTCTAATATTCTTCTTCTCTAAGATTTCTTTCACACACTCAAATGTTCCTCTTTTAGTAAACTTTTGAGTTTCCTTTGCTCATTTATTTGTTGCTGTTTTATCTTGGGAGACAAGTTTTCAATTATCGTAAAAGGATATATACGGGGTAATATTGTCTTAAGGGCATAGTGCTAACACTCGACTCAACAAATTCCCTATTGTAGTTTATCTTTTGTTCTCGTTTCAGTTTGTAATCTTTGTAACAGTTTCTTACTTCCCGTTTCCTTGTAAACTTCATTGTACCCACAATCTTAAGACAATATTGGTTGTAACTGCTAACAAAGATGACTGAAGGAGAACAATTTGTTGTTGGATCTTCTGCTGCTGCCCAAGGCACACCCAATGCCTTTCCCTCTACTGCCCAAGACACACCCAATGCCTTTCACTCTACTTCTCAAGGCACACCTAATGCCCTCTCCACTGTTGCACAAGGCTCAAACAACGTCTTTCTCATTGCTCAAAGGAACACTATAGTCCCTCCACCCGCTGGATTCCACCATGAACGCCCATAAAAGTTCATGGGATCCAACTTCAAGAGATGGCAGCAGAAAATGCTATTTTATCTGAATGTTATGGGAATGTCTCGTTTTCTAATAGAAGATCCTCCACAAGTTGGAGATGAAACAGACCCTCAACCAAATGAAACGACAGGAGGGGGCCAAGATATCCATGTCATTAATGGCATAAAGATGACTCTTGATGCATGAAGTCATAGTGATTTCATCTGTAGGACTTATATTCTAAATTGTTTGTCTGACCCTCTCTACACGGTGTATTGCATTGTCAATACCGCCAAAGAGTGGTAGGATAAACTGTAGAAAAAGTACAACTCACAAGATGCTGGTACTAAGAAATTTATCGTTGGAAAATTTCTGAAATTTCAAATGGTGGATAACAAGACTGTGATGTCCCAAGTCAAGGAATTTCAAATGATTCTACATCACCTAGATTTGGAAGGAATGAAACCAAATGAACCATTTTTGGTTGCATCACTAATTGAGAAGTTACCTCCCTCGTGGAATGAGTTCATGAGTTACTTAAAACTCAAGACAAAGGAAATGACCTTTGAGGAACTTATTATCAAACTCCAGATTCAGGAGGATAATAAGAAGGCCATGCCTAAGGGTAAGCAACCCACTGAGGCAAAGGAAAATCTGAGGCCAAAGGGAACACAAACAAGAAGCACAAGTTCCAGAAGGACGGTAAGGCCCCAACAATAGAGAAGTTTAAGGGAAACTGCCATCACTGTGGGAAACCTGGTCACATGATCAAGGATTATCGCAAACTCAAGAATGAGAACAAAGAGAAAGCCAAGGGCAAGACAAAGACTAACATCGTCGAAAACACGCTTCTTGACGATATGATTGAGGAATTCTCAACGGTGGTGCTTGAAGCTAACCTCGCTGAGATCTGTCCAATAGAGAAGCCTTCTCCACATATATACCAGTTACGGATAAGAAGTTGTTCATGGGTAACAATGCTTCTTCTGATGTGTTGGGGGTAGGAAATGTGGTCCTGAAGATGACTCGAAAATGAGCTTACTCTGAAGGAATGGTGCATGTACCTGATATTAGAAGAAATTTAATTTCAGGTCCTTTGTTGGTTAATGCTGGTTTTAGGCTAATGTTTGAATCCAATAAATTTGTAATCACCAAGGGTGGAACTTTTGTGGGAAGGGCTTCGTCTGTGAAGGCCTATTCAAAATTAACGCCTTGTCTATAATGCCTTCTATTAATAAAATTAAGTCTTCTTCTTATTTGCCCAAGTCCTCTAATTTATGGAATCATAGATTAAGACATGTAAACTATCAATATATTCAAAGATTGGTAAAGTTAGAGTTGTTGTCGTCTATCGACGTAAACCCTCAACGTAAGTGTGAGGTGTGCGTAGAAGAAAAACTTACAAAGACTCCCTTTAGATCCTTCGAAAGGGAAATCACTCCTCTAGAATTTATTCGCACAGATATATGTGATTTAAAGTTTGTACAAACTAGAGGGGGGAACAAGTACTTTGTGACATTCATAGATGATAGCACAAAGTATTGTTATCTTCACTTATTAAAAAGTAAGAATGAAGCCTTTGAAGCATTCAAATGCTACAAAGTAGAATTTGAAAACTAACTAAGCGTACAAATTAAATCAATTCTTAGCGATAATGGGAGAGAATACGTAGCGCCTTTTGAAGAATATTGTGCCCAGTCGGTCATTGTTCATCAAACGTCGGCTCCATACTCACCTCAATCAAACGGTGTCGCTGAATGTAAGAACCGTACATTGAAAGAAATGATAAATGCTTTGTTCATCAATTCCGATCTTCCCCAAAACATGTGGGGAGAAACTGTCCTTACCGCTAATAAGATTCTTAACCGAGTCCCATATAAGGGTAAGAACAAGACTCCATACGAGTTATGGAAGGGAAATAAACCCACCTACAAATACTTGAAGGTGTGTGGTTGTTTGGCAAAAGTTGAAGTACCTAAGCCAAAAAAGGTCAAGATTGGGCCTAAGACTATAGATTGCATTTTCATCGGATATTAACAGTAATATTTATCTCTTCTTAGTGTATAAGTCAGATGTACCAGACATCCATGTAGGTACAATTATGGAATCAAGGAATGCCAATTTCGTTGAGGACACGTGTCACGACCCGACCCGACGGGCCGCGATTAACGTCCTAATTGGACGTCATTACTGACCTGTCACTCTTAATCCATTTAATACAGATGTCTACATAAATTTGGCAAAGACAACGCCGCTTTACAACATATCCCTAAAAACGGGCGAGCCGACAAGGCTGCCAAAACAACAAAACAACAGTCATAATAGGCTAGCCGACTAGGCTGCCACCAACCACATCACGCGCACAAAGGCATAAATCAAAACACGCAAGCCGGCAAGGCTGCTACTAGATAACGACATCAAACCCAAAACAAAGTACAAACATCCAACCCACATCCGCTTCACTGCACTCCCAAGAGTGTAATATCGACATATGACGGACAGACCGTCGTGCCCAAAATATGCATAAGTCTAAAAGAAATTGCACCAAAACGACAAGCTCGGGTCAAGGAGCTTCCCAACAAATGAGTAGGAACCTAGATCGGAGGTCACCAAATCGAACACACGTGTACTGCGGCATGAACGCAGCGAGCGGGTCGATGCAAAATAATGTACTGAGTATGTAAAACATGAAATACTGAAAATGAGACCATAACTGTATCAAGTAAAATAGAGAGTCATGTCAGAACCCATGAATGCCTACCATAAAATCATCATGTCCATATACTCGTAGAAGTCAGATAACGTGTCTCGCCTCTCTGGGCGAGGACTCGATGATATCTCAGATATATATATATATGTATGTATAACATGTCTCTACCAGAATGAGAGGACTCGATGAAGATATATATGTATAACATGTCTCGGCCCTGTAACGAGGGACTCGATGGAATTATCAATATAACATGTCTCGGCCCTGTAATGAGGGACTCGATGAAGATATATATGTATAACATGTCTCGGCCCTGTAACGAGGGACTCGATGGAATTATCAATATAACATGTCTCTACCAGTAATGAGGACTCGATGGAATTATCAATATAACATGTCTCTACCAGAATGAGGACTCGATGGAATTATCAATATAACATGTCTCGGCCCTGTAATGAGGGACTCGATGAAATTCTCAATATATGTATAACATGTCTCGGCCCTGTAGTGAGGGACTCGATGAGATGAGTAATAACACTTGGTACGAGCAGAATATCATGAGCAACCATATATAACTTAGATTATCGTTTGACTCTCAATGGAATAAGAAAAAAGCATTATCATATCATATATCATTTAAGTCATCTTTTAGAAAATCAAGGCGCTTAGCGTATCACATATCATCTTTTGGAAAGTCAAGACACTAACTTATCATGAATCATTATGTGACTCTCAATAAAAATTACTACCATAAACTCTGTTACTGAAACCATAACTAGTAAATAATCATTTTTAAAAACTGAACTGGTAGGAGTTAAGTACGTCCGCCGTATTTTCACAAAAAAATCATGCCAAAAGAAAGAAGGAAATGTCTCACATACCTCTTAGGCGAACTAATCAGCTTGGTATTAAGGTATTCCTCGTCTAGTACTTCAACCTATGATAGGGAACAATATGCTCGTCAATTCTATGATTCCTAATGTAAGTCATATGATTAAAGGCTCCCTTATTTCTACAAAAATTTGGGCAGCATTTCCTTTGTTTATGTGCGTATCCACAATTTTCCAATAATCCAAATCAACCAACAATTCAACTCCAACTACAATCCAATCAAACCAACAATCCAATTCAAACCAACAATCCAATTCAAACCAACAATTCCCCTTTATTCCAGAATATAAAATTAACACCTTTCTACACTTAATCCTTTCGAGGCATGTATAAGTAACTTATTTCAATACATATGCATGTTTGTAGCTTATTTTAAACACCAAATTCAGCCTGTAATACGTCCCTATTACGTTCAATAATTTTCATCGACCTTTCGGCCAACACCTATTTCAATTTCAAAGCTTTTCCAAAATTCCTTACTTTTCAATTAAGCTTCCAATACTTCTTATAACGACTATAATTTTAATCATCAACGTTCCATCCAAATTTTCACATGCAATTAGTCATAACATACCAACACACTTAATCAATTTCAATGTATGCCAAGAATGGGTTCTAATTCGGTTTCGACCTCTAATAATCGCATACATTGTCTTCTTTCTATTTCTTCTTTAACATAGATACTTCTCCTAACTATAATATCAATTAATCTATCCAATATCAAATGAAAGGGATAAAATTTTACCAATTTTTGAGTTCAAAACAGTCTCGTCGACAGCCCGCTGCCCCAACGATTTTTCAGCCTCTTTTCGTCGATTTTTCGCCCAAATTCTTCTCTTCTTTCAACCCAAAATGACATGCAACACTTCTACTATAATAACCCAACATTTATACATATTTTCCTTTACAAAAATTCGTCCAAAACTTGAAATTTCGTGGGCTAAAATTCTGCACCAGTAGCAGCGTTTTTTTCACTGTTTTTGTCAGCTGAACTTGTAACATCCATAACTCTCCACTCCGATGTCCTATTGACGAGAGGTTTGTTGCGTTGGAAACTAGACTCGACGAAATTCATTTTAGGCTTTTGAAACACCCAAAAAATCCTAATATGCTAGGAGATATTCCCTTCCAAATTTGACTATAAATCTGTCCAAAACAGTCCCGAAAATCTGCCCACTGCCCAGTCCGAATTTTTCCACTGATTTATTGATTTTTCTTCACCAATCTTCCTCCTTCCTCACTCCAAATCGTCATGCATGAATCCCCCAATGTTAACCCATCATTGATACATGTTTTACCTTTCCAAAAATCTGAAAATTTCAGGCCTAAAATAGGCCAGGCTGCTCGATGAACCCACTGTTTGGGTCTTAAATTTTGCTTCTAATTTTTAGGATGATTAATCATGGAATGGAGGTGGATTGAACCTTAAGTTTGCTAAAGGAATAGTATGTTTTTCGTTTGAGGGAAAGGGAGTGTTTTCTTCTTGAATTTATAAGTGAGGAAGACAAAATGAAGAGCTTTAAAAAGGGTTTTAAGGAGAAAAAAATCTGAAAATGTAAAACAACACTTTGGTCCCTTAATATACACTTTGGTCCCTAGTTCTATAATTAACTTAGTCCCTCAAGTATTAATTAAAGCTTAGGTTCCACTTTTTCTAATTCCCGAAAATTCCATAAGGTCTTGTATCCTCAATGTCATAATTTATAATACAATACTATTCCATAACTCCATTGGGACAAATTCAACTACTAGGATTAATTCTCGTCGTCACATTTATAGTACTTAAAAAAAAAATCTCGGGATAGCACCCGTTTATACACTAATTTTCCATATTAGCATATGTAAGTATTCTTTATATTCAATATCCGAATCTTACTTCCTTAATGTCGTTCTTAATTATCGTCTTAAACTTACGAGGTGTAACATCCTTCCCCCCTTTGAAATATTCGTCCTCGAATGTTCATGCTAAGTCTTATGCTAGAAAAATTTCGGCAAAGTCTCCTTTATAATAATGCATATCCACCTATATTCAGCAAACCAACTGGTGCCACACAGTGCCTCAATATACATCACATATATCACTCACCAAATCATAGTTAAGTAAGGAATCAAATCATCTGCGGATATTCAACCGAATCTTATGTAACATCTTGAACAAAGTTAAAGAGCCTTCATGTAGTACTATATTCCTTCATTTACAAATTTACCACAATATTCAAGCTGGTATGACATAGTATCTCCAAACCTGGTCATCATACTTCTACTCAAACTCTTTCACTTCCCTTATGGCTTGACACACCAAGTCAAGTCCGAGTAACTCTGATTTTCCCTTCGAGCCATCATCGCCTTTCTTCGAGACATAGCTGCAACCACAATTATCTATTAGAGGGGGGATTATCCTAATGACATAGCTCTATTGCACGATCTACGAGATGAATGAGTAGAAACCAATCCTAAATGTCCGGCAGCCTCCTGTGTATAAGTATGGTGCACAACATACCCATACACAAGACTCTACTAGACACGGTCTGTAGACATTCCGAGGACTAACTGCTCTGATACCACTTTTGTCACGACCCGACCCGACGGGCCGCGATTAACGTCCTAATTGGTCGTCATTACTGACCTGTAACTCTTAATCCATTTAATACAGATGTCTACATAAATTTCGGCAGCACAACGCTGCTTTTACAACATATCCCTAAAAATGGGCGAGCCGACAAGGCTGCCAAAACAACAAAACAACAGTCATAATAGGCTAGCCGACTAGGCTGCCACCAACCACATCACGCGCACAAAGGCATAAATCAAAACACGCAAGCCGGCAAGGCTGCTACTAGATAACGACATCAAATCCAAAACAAAGTACAAACATCCAACCCACAACTGTCTACAGACCTCTAAGAGTGTAATACTGACATATGACGGGACAGGACCCCGTCGTGCCCAAAATATGCATAAGTCTAAAAGAAATTCTGTACCAAAACGACAAGCTCTGGGTCAAGGAGCTTCCCCAACAGCTGAGTAGGAACCTAGATCGGAGGGTCATCAAATCAACACTGTACTGCGGCATTTAACGCAGCCCGAGCGGGTCGACGAAATAATGTACTGAGTATGTAAAACATGAAATACTGAAAATGAGACCATAACTGTATCAAGTAAAATAGAGAGTCATGTCAGAACCCATGAATGCCTACCATAAAATCATCATGTCCATATACCGCTCAGAAGTCAGATAACGTGTCTCGCCCTCTGGAGGGACTCGATGATATCTCAGATATATAGATATATATATATGTATGTATAACAGGTCTCGGCCCTGTAATGAGGGACTCGATGAAGATATATATGTATAACATGTCTCGGCCCTGTAACGAGGGACTCGATGGAATTATCAATATAACATGTCTCTACCAGAATGAGGACTCGATGGAATTATCAATATAACATGTCTCGCCTCAGAATGAGGACTCGATGAAATTATCAATATAACATGTCTCGCCTCAGAATGAGGACTCGATGGAATTCTCAATATATGTATAACATGTCTCTACCAGTAGTGAGGGACTCGATGAGATGAGTAATAACACTTGGTACGAGCAGAATATCATGAGCAACCATATATAACTTAGATTATCGTTTGACTCTCAATGGAATAAGAAAAAGGCATTATCATATCATATATCATTTAAGTCATCTTTTAGAAAATCAAGGCGCTTAGCGTATCACATATCATCTTTTGGAAAGTCAAGACACTAACTTATCATGAATCATTATGTGACTCTCAATAAAAATTACTACCATAAACTCTGTTACTGAAACCATAACTAGTAAATAATCATTTTTAAAAACTGAACTGGTAGGAGTTAAGTACGTCCGCCGTATTTTCACAAAAAAAAATCATGCCAAAAGAAAGAAGGAAAGGTCTCACATACCTCTTAGGCGAACTAATCAGCTTGGTATTAAGGTATTCCTCGTCTAGTACTTCAACCTATGATAGTGTTACACCCTGTAACTCCAGGTCATGTTTAAGAGAATGTACGTAAGGAACTCAAGACTTGAAATTGGTATGAAAGGAAAAATTGTTTTTCCGACGGAAAATCAACCGAACGTCGGAAAGGAAAAATATTTGTTGAGGAGAATTGGATTCTCAAAATGCATTATTTGAAGAGTATGGAACTTATTTTCATTATGGAAATTTATTTTTAAGGATTTGGTCACGTGGATTGGAATGTTGAAAGGAGGAGCTAAAGTTGCTAAGGAGCGACTTTGAATCTTGGAAATTTTTAAGGGCTTGTAAAGGTATAATTCTTGTCGTTTTAGTAATTGAGATTACTTATTGTTGTAGCTATGGATATTAGCAAGTATGAGATATATATATGATGAAGTTGATAAGTGTTATGGATATTGGAACCCTAATTCGAAAACTAGTATGTTTAGCCTTGAGATTTCAATTCAATTGGATTATTAGTTTAATCGTCACATGTTATATAAGGAAGGAATTATAATTGTTAAGTTGTTTATGACTATATAACATGTTAGGCCTAAGAAGTTGGATTGAAAAAGAATTGGATAAGAATTGGTGTTGTTGTATCTCAAGTTGCCGGATTTACACTTGTAGTTGTATTAGTTTGATATCAATTGTGGGGCGGAATTTTACACGTCCTGTTAAGGCGTGTAATCCCCTTTGGTTAGCTGAATTGTTGGGCCTTAAATGTGGCGTGTTTGGTTATTGTATTCGGCCTTGAAAAAGGTGGAAAAGTATGTAGAAACAAAGGAAGTGCTGCCCGATTTTCCGTAGAATTTAGTGACCTTGTACTTAGAATATTCTACGTTCGGAGCTAGAGGTTAATGGACGTATTATGGCAATTTTAGGTTGAAGTACTAAGTATAGCGGATTCTACTTGAAGGATGGAATAACTATCAAGGTTGAAGTACTTCGGAGCATTTTGCTATTTGTCGATAATCGTCGCGAGGTATATGAACCTCTTCCTTCTTTAGACATGATTCTATGTATGGAATATACATGTGGTATTATTTCATGTTTCCTTCTACTCTTAGAAGTTAAGAATTATGTATGTTGATTTACTCTATGTAAATGTTATGTCTGAGTTATCCTAAGTTCTTACCAAGTCTTATGAGGGATGTTGGTAAGAGTCGTTAGGAGGTGTTTTGAGCCAAGTTGACTTGGCTAATTTACGGCACGAATGAGAATAAGTATCGAACAAGCCATTGCAGCGTTAATAAAGGAAAATGTAATGACGATAAATTATATTAAAACAAGTAGAATTCTCCATCTGCATAGAAGCTAAGATAAGACAAAATTGTATTACATTTTCTAGATCATGGCTGCTTTAATGAGATCAGTATAAACAAGTATAACCTATTCACACATATAAGGCATATGTTGCTTAATTTAAAGAGTTTACGTAATGAAGTGTTAAGACTATGAACTACGAAACTTGATTCTAAAAGATAAGAGACTTGAAGTATGTTGAAAGTATACGATACTTGGTTTTCGAAAGTATAAGTCTCTTGGTTATAAAAAGAATGTATTTGCCTAAAGTATAAAGTTAGTATAACGACTATATGGGAAGTGGGTTATAATAGCTTTATGGAAAGTTAAAAGAGTGGTTTACTCTAAGTAATGATAAATGTTTTGAAATAAAGAAATGCAAATGGATTTAAAAGCATCAATTGCTTAAGTTTTAAGGAAAGAAGTCACTTGATTTAGGTTTAAAAATGTATTTCTAAAAGTGTAGTGACTTAGGTAAGGTGTAAACAAGCCTTGATACTACGGGTGTTAGTATCTTGGGGTTTTATATGAAAATGAGTCTTTTGAAAAGAATGTAAGCACGTAGTACTTTGGGTTAAATTCCCGAATTTTTATGTGTGAAACGAAAGTGCCATGAGTTTATAAAAATGGAAGTCTAAAGGTTTAATGAACTTGCCTATGTTTGCTTGTGATAACTTTGAGTGCAAGTATTATATGTTTACGTTGTCGTGACTCGGTTGGAGGGCATTTGTCTTGTTGTAAGTTTACTTGACGCATCGGCGGTGATGTGAGATTCCACGGGTATGCTTCCATTATGATTGATCCTTGGACATGCTTATACGATGTGGGATTCCGGGGCATGTGACCAGGATGCGGGTTAGATTCCCGGATTTGTTTTATTACCCATGGCCATGCTTATACGATGAGGGATTCCGGGGCATGCGACCATGCTATGTACGACTATTACTCCATGGGCTAGCTCCCCATGAAGACATGTACCCACGATGAGGGATTCCGGGGGCATGTTATATTATTACTCCATGGGCTAGCTCCCCATGAAGACCTGCACCTACGATGAGGGATGCCGATGGCACGTTATGGCCATGCTTATACGATGAGGGATTCCGGGGTATGCGGCCACGTTATATATAAATATATATATGTGTTGTATATGTGTACGCCGACAGTGAGGTAAGATGCCACGGGCGCGTCACATGGTTATATGTTACACCTACGGCTGTCGGCAGTGATGTGGGATTCCACGGGCAGGAGATATATATATGTATTGTGTATGTGTACGCCGACAGTGAGGTGGGATGCCACGGGCGCGTCATATGGTTATATGTTACACTTATGACTGTCGGCAGTGATGGGGGATTCAACGGGCACGCTTTGATATTTGTGTGATTTGATCGCGTCCCGCATCGGGCCGTAAGATACGCGCCTCCACAAAGGGCCGGATTATGTTATGAAAGATAGGTAAGTTATATGGTAATGAACTTGACGATTTTTCCTAAGTATGTACGTAAGAGAGTGACTATAACTTATATTGAAAAATGGGAAAAGATAATAAGGTACGATTAAGTTCACGAGATGGTAATGACACGGTAGGATCTGGTATGTACCCTTTTTATACTTGCCTCTGTCATTCTTTTGTCTGATTATGATTTGTTTATCTGACCTTATTTCTGCTCCATATTCGCATTTGTTATCGACCTCCTTGGGCTGCGTTCATGTCCGCAGTTTAGGTATTACGATTGTGGATCCGCGAGCTAGGATCTGGTTCACAGATTTTGAGATGGCTCCAATGTTCTGGAGCTTGTCGTCATGGCTATGTATATTCAGGGGTACGGCGGGGCCTTGTCCCGTCATAGTATTGGTCCAAAAATCTTAGAGGTCTGTATTCACATGTGGGCTGGACTGGTTAGAGTTGTAATTACATTTTTGGATAGTGTAAGCCCTTTTTGGGTGATTTATATTATGGCAGCCTTTTCGGCTTTGCCTGGGTTTTAAAAAGAAAAAAAATGTGTTACTTATTTTCCGCAGTTGTTTTGGTATTGTATGATTAGAAGGGTGCCCAGGTAGGGCACCAGTCGCGGCCCGGGGTCGGGTCGTGACAAAAGTGGTATCAGAGCAGTTAGTCTCTGAAAGTGTCTACAGACCGTGTCTAGTAGAGTCTTGATTATCGGTGTGTTGTGCACCACATCTATAATCAGGAGGCTGCAGGACATTTAGGATTGGTTTCCATTCTTCTCACTCTGAGATCGTGCGATAGAGCTGTGTCGTTAGGGTTGTCTCTCCCTAACGAGTTATGTTGATTGCAGCTACGAGCAAGGCATCAATGACCCTGGAAGGACTATGTGGATTGCATATCCAGGTTGGTAATGATTGTAGTATAGTTGGTATTGTGACATACAGCTATACAGAGCTATGTATGAGGGTCAGACGCGTGTTGCCTAGAATGGGTTTAGATTACCAAGAGTTGGTAAGGACTAACTAGATACCGGGAAGGTATGAAACAGTCAAAGAATTCTCATCGAGGTCTTATGTTTTATTTTGAGATAATTGGGGAAGGATGAGCTGTCTGATAGGGCAATTAACCCTTAAGAAGCCATGTTAAGGAATTTAATGGAATACCATGTTAATATATTAAGCTACGTGGTAGGCTTAAGAGAATTATACGGATGAGGTCCGTATAGAGTAAGTAATGGTTGTTGTGATCAAGACGACACGATTACGGTATTATGAGAAGTTTTGTACCCATCTTTGGGACCGTAAGGTAGGCTTGGAGCATGGAAATTGCGATCCTAAGAATATTGATGACCGCTGAGACCTTAAATGTACAAGGTCTTCTCGGGTAGAAAGATTTATTATAGACCAAGAATAAGAGTTAAGTACGATGGTGGGACGGGGTGAGGACCTATTGCGGGTCGCCCCATAGCCTGAAATAGAGTGGGATCAGTTGGTAGTAGTTCCGCTACGTGACAGGGTCACGAGGGTGCAAGGCCCAAGTCTAGCTAATTGTTTTACGGGTTCGTGGACGTGTTCCATCGGAACCAGGTCGTGAAAGCCAGAAATGGCCTTATATTGTTTTATAGAGTGACTCCAAAGATTAAAGGCCAGAATCGGTATGGAAGTTATGTATGTATGCTAGTATGAGTTGGAAGTACGGAAAGAGTGCGACCAGTAAGAAAGATAGCAACCAAGTGTAAAGGAGTAGAGCCTGAATCCATAAGAACCTTTCGAGGTAACTACACCGTGAGTGTGGGTGAGAATGAGCTGAATATGAGATTTTCCGGTGATGACGATCGTCGATTCTAGTAGACCTAGTAGAGAGGATTATGACAGACTTTGAGGTCATTATGAGTATGGGCTTATGAGTATGGGCTAGTTGGCTTCGTGAGTGCCAAGGTTGACATCTTAGTATAAGTATTGTTATGTGGCCATGGGTGGCATATGTAATATGAAGGGTGCAGTAAAAGGAAACTATGTCGCTATCTAATTAGATTGGACTTCGAAAGAACATTCGGGGACGAATGTTTCTAAGGGGGGAAGAATGTTACACCCCGTAACTCCAGGTCATGTTTAAGAGAATGTACGTAAGGAACTCAAGACTTGAAATTGGTACGAAAGGAAGAATTGTTTTTCCGACGGAAAATCAACCCAACGTCGGAAAGGAAAAATATTTGTTGAGGAGAATTGGATTCTCAAAATACATTATTTGAAGAGTATGGAACTTATTTTCATTATGGAAATTTATTTTTACGGATTTGGTCATGTGGGGCCCACCCGAGGAATTTTACGTTTTGTGGGGCCCACGAGGGTTACGGAAATTTTATGGACGAATGGGAGGGCGACACGTGGCACCTCCCCCACATGGCTTGGACCAAATATTCAAAGGTAAAGTGGTCATTGACCATTGAAGATGAACAAAGTCTTGCTAGCTTGAGATTGTTGACTAGTCAACTTGTCCACTTGGCTTATTAATTAATGTTCTCCATCCAAACCACACATGTGTTGATATCTAAGCCATCCAATGTATTATATAAGCACACAAGTAGCAAGACTTGTCTTCCAACACTTAGAAAAAATCACAACACCTTGTTCTTCAAACATTGAGCTCTCGGGTTTGCTCCTCTTGAGCAAGAAAATATTTTCGTTTGTGGTTCTTTAGCCACAAGACTTTAACCCAAGGTCCCTAAGGGTATTGTAAGGATATCTCGATAGAAAGATCTCGGAAAAACGGCGTTTTCACGTTAGTCGCAAGGCGAAAACCTAGGGAGTTCTTTAACTTTGAAGTTGGAACTTGAAGATGAGTTCTTCATAGGCTTCTAAAGGTTGCTCGGAGTGGATTGGAATGTTGAAAGGAGGAGCTAAAGTTGCTAAGGAGCGACTTTGAATCTTGGAAACTTTTAAGGGCTTGTAAAGGTATAATTCTTGTCGTTTTAGTAATTGAGATTACTTATTGTTGTAGCTATGGATATTAGCAAGTATGAGATATATATATGATGAAGTTGATAAGTGTTATGGATATTGGAACCCTAATCCGAAAACTAGTATGTTTAGCCTTGAGATTTCAATTCAATTGGATTATTAGTTTAATCGTCACATGTTATATAAGGAAGGAATTATAATTGTTAAGTTGTTTATGACTATATAACATGTTAGGCCTAAGAAGTTGGATTGAAAAAGAATTGGATAAGAATTGGTGTTGTTGTATCTCAAGTTGCCGGATTTACACTTGTAGTTGTATTAGTTTGATATCAATTGTGGGGCGGAATTTTACACGTCCTGTTAAGGCGTGTAATCCCCTTTGGTTAGCTGAATTGTTGGGCCTTAAATGTGGCGTGTTTGGTTATTGTATTCGGCCTTGAAAAAGGTGGAAAAGTATGTAGAAACAAAGGAAGTGCTGCCCGATTTTCCGTAGAATTTAGTGACCTTGTACTTAGAATATTCTACGTTCGGAGCTAGAGGTTAATGGACGTATTATGACAATTTTAGGTTGAAGTACTAAGTATAGCGGATTCTACTTGAAGGATGGAATAGCTATCAAGGTTGAAGTACTTCGGAGCATTTTGCTATTTGTCGATAATCGTCGCGAGGTATATTGTCACGACCCGACCCCGGGGCCGCGACTGGTACCCTACCGGGGTACCCTGTCAGGTATATGTCAGAGAATAGCAGCGGAACATACATGAAACAAAATCTGTATAAGGTAAACATCACTAGCAAGCCGATAAGCGCGCTTTCATAAAATAACTTAATCGAAAGTGAAACAAGACAACTTATTCTTACACTTCAAACCACAAACGTGACTACGCACCTCAGAATAACAATCGTATGGACAGGGCCCCGCCATACCCTGAATGTACAAAAGTCTATAACCTCGTGGAATCATACCAAAAGACAAAGCTCCGAGGATGGAGCTTTCCAAGAAATGAACAGTGATCCTAAGAGTGGACCAAAGAAGTTACGTATCTCGACTGCAGATGAACGCAGCCCAAGGAGGTCGATAACAGTACCAAGTATGTGAAACTGAAAATACTGTAATGAAATCATAAGTCTGAAAATAAACTGGGGTCATGGATGAAATCAACTTACCTTTGTCTGTGCCTTACTAACAATGAGAGTGACAAGTATATATATATAATACTGCATAAAATAGGAGGCTCATGATCAAAACAGGGTACCTCGCCCGTAGTATCAATAAAACCATCCTACTCCTGGGACTATTTCACCCGCATGAGTCCTGTGGACCCGCATGAGGTACTCGCATCGGGCCGCATCACCGGCATAGGACTATTTCACCCGCATAAGCCCCAAGGACTCGCATGAGGTATTTCTCGATCGTGTGGGTAGCAAGTCCACTAACAGTGGTATAACGATCTTGGGGACTTACCTCGGATATACTCTTACCCCGGCGGATGGTATAACGATCTTGGGTCAGACCGGATATACTCTTACACTGCAGAAGTTGGTATTACGATCTTGGGGCTTGCCTCGGATATACTCTTATATCGGTGCAGATGGTATAACGATCTCTGATCCGCCTCGATATACTCTACATCCGGCAGATGGTATGGCGATCTTGGGCTGGCCTCGCACATACTCTTACACTGAAGGAGGTGGTATGACGATCTTGGGGCTTGCCCCTCAGACATACTCTTACCCTGGAGTAGGTGGTATAACGATCTTGGGGCTGTACTCCTCAGATATACTCTTATACTGGAGCAGATGGTATAACGATCTTGGGGCTTGCCCCTCAGATATACTCTTATACTGGTGCAGATGGTATAACGATCTTGGACCTGCCCCTCAGATATACTCTTACCCTAGCTCAAACTGTCATCATATCATAATCATAAATAAGTTAAGAACTTATAACTTCTTATTAGTCTTGTTCATATACCCTCTCATTTTAGTTTACTTAAGGCACTTAACCATATCTTTAATAAAAAGCAAAACCGGGAATTTAACCCAAAGTACTACATACTTCAACTCTTTCAAAAATGACTTTTTTTCATGTATAAAACCTTTGGGCAATTGATGCCTTAAAATCAATTTGCCTTTCATAAATCAAATCATTTGTCCTTGCCTATCTTACTTGGAGTAAATCTCTTCTTGTTATCCTTTCATAAAGCTAATATAACTAACTTCCCATAAAGCCGTTATACTATCTTTATACTTTAGAAATTAAGACCTTCTTATCCTTCCATAAGGCCGTTATAACTCCTTATAAACCATTTTGTTCTTTTACTAACCAAGAGACTTATACTTCAAACAAATCTACACAACTTTCAAAAATACTTCAAGCCTCTTATCTTTAGAATAATTCAATACTCAATACTTTCACACCAAGTACTCTATACCTTTGTAAAATCATACTTTTCCCTTAACCAAGGGACTTATACTTCTTAAAACAAAACAAGTCTTTATATATACTTAAACAAGTAAGAATACTAAATCTTGTACGTCTACCGTACTACATAGATACAATTACTCATGCTCAAAGGATAGGAAAGCTTCACATACCTCTTTGGTCAATCCGCTTGCCAAGCTCAACTACTGCAAGTAATATTTCAACCTATAATAACCATGATATGTTCATTAACCTCTAATTTCAATGTAGAATAATCTAACTCAAAGCCACTAAATTCTAGGGAAAATTGGGTAGCATTTCCTTTGTTTCTACTCACTTTGCCACCTTTCTCAAGGCCGAATTTACCATCAAAACACCACATTTTAAGGCTCAATCAATCCAACAATTTAAAGGGGATTTCACACCCAAAATTCTGTCCCATAAGTTATAACAACGAACTTAACAATTCTAAGGTGGTTTTTAGGCTACAACATGCCCATAATCTCTCCTTAACCCATTCTTCATATCCACACCACACTTCTAGCATGCAACGACTCCAAGAGCATTATTTACTACCACAAGTTCTTTCTTCTTAACATGCAACACTATAAACTAAATCTAAAGGAAGAATCATTACCTTAAAGTTTTAGCCAAAACTTATTCCAAGTATTGCTAGCTTTCTTGCCAAGAACACCACCACAAGCTAGCTACAAGCTTCCTTTTCTTGTTCTTAACTTTCAGATTTTTCTTGGGTTTTTAGAGAGAAGGAGGAGCAGATTTTAGAGAGAGGGAGAGAGAGTGTGAAGATGAAAGATGGGAAGAATGACCAAGTCTTGGTCAATATATTGCATGTAGCAGAAAATCAGATGGGGGGGGGACACTTGTCACCCTCCCATGGTCTCTTTTAAAACAAAAATCAGATTTCCTAAGTTTTTCCGCCTAAAAAACCCGCCTCGGCGCTTCGCCGCCAGCGCGCACAAACCTCCGCTACCTCTCAACTTCCGCGCCGCGCCTCGCTGCTCAGCGCGGGCGCTGCAACTGCTGCGGCCCTGCGGTACTTTAGGCGCCGCGGCCCTGCATCCGGCGCCGCGGCCCTGTCGCCTTAGTCCGAAACACGTTTCTGTCCGACTGCGCACTGAACTTGTAACTCTCATAACTTTCTACTCCGACGTCCTATCGACGAACGGTTGGTTGCGTTGGATTCCAGACTCAACGAACTACGCCCTAGGCCTTTGAAACACTTAGGAACTCTCAATGTACCGGGTCATAACCCGCCTCAAAGTTGACTAAAACTCGTCCGGAACACTTCGTCAACCTATCCTTAAAATTTTTAAGTCTTACATACTTTCGTACGCTCTCGTACGTAGGGTCAGAACTACGGGGTATAACATATATGAACCTCTTCCTTCTTTAGACATGAT
Organism: Przewalskia tangutica; assembly: GCA_029844215.1. NCBI lineage: Eukaryota > Viridiplantae > Streptophyta > Magnoliopsida > Solanales > Solanaceae > Przewalskia > Przewalskia tangutica. Next base: position 98,281,404 of record CM056729.1, read on the forward strand.
TCTATGTATGGAATATACATGTGGTATTATTTCATGTTTCCTTCTACTCTTAGAAGTTAAGAAGTATGTATGTTGATTTACTCTATGTAAATGTTATGTCTGAGTTATCCTAAGTTCTTACCAAGTCTTATGGGGGATGTTGGTAAGAGTCGTTAGGAGGTGTTTTGAGCCAAATTGACTTGGCTAATTTACGACACGAATGAGAATAAGTATCGAACAAGCCATTGCAGCGTTAATAAAGGAAAATGTAATGACGATAAATTATATTAAAACAAGTAGAATTCTCCATCTGCATAGAAGTTAAGATAAGACAAAATTGTATTACATTTTCTAGATCATGGTTGCTTTAATGAGATCAGTATAAACAAGTATAACCTATTCACACATATAAGGCATATGTTTCTTAATTTAAAGAGTTTACGTAATGAAGTGTTAAGACTATGAACTACGAAACTTGATTCTAAAAGATAAGAGACTTGAAGTATGTTGAAAGTATACGATACTTGGTTTTCAAAAGTATAAGTCTCTTGGTTATAAAAAGAATGTATTTGCCTAAAGTATAAAGTTAGTATAACGACTTTATGGGAAGTGGGTTATAATAGATTTATGGAAAGTTAAAAGAGTGGTTTACTCTAAGTAATGATAAATGTTTTGAAATAAAGAAAGGCAAATGGATTTAAAAGCATCAATTGCTTAAGTTTTAAGGAAAGAAGTCACTTGATTTAGAAGCCGAAAAATGTATTTCTAAAAGTGTAGTGACTTAGGTAAGGTGTAAACAAGCCTTGATACTACGGGTGTTAGTATCTTGGGGTTTTATATGAAAATGAGTCTTTTGAAAAGAATGTAAGCACGTAGTACTTTGGGTTAAATTCCTGAATTTTTATGTGTGAAACGAAAGTGCCATGAGTTTATAAAAATGGAAGTCTAAAGGTTTAATGAACTTGCCTATGTTTGCTTGTGATAGCTTTGAGTGCAAGTATTATATGTTTACGTTGTCGTGACTCTCAGTTGGAGGGCCGACTGTCTTGTTGTAAGTTTACTTGGGCGTCGAAGCTGATGTGGGATTCCACGGGTATGCTTCCATTATGATTGATCCGTGGACACGCTTATACGATGGGATTCCGGCATGTGACCGAGGATGCGGGTTAGATTCGGTTGTTTTATTACCCATGGCCATGCTTATACGATGAGGATTCCGGGCACGCGACCATGCTATGTACGACTATTACTCCATGGGCTAGCTCCCATGAAGACATTTACCCACGATGAGGATTCCGGGCATGTTATATTATTACTCCACGGGCTAGCTCCCACGAAGACTGCACCTACGATGAGGATGCCGAGGGCACGTTATAGCCATGCTTATACGATGAGGATTCCGGCATGCGCCACGTTATATATATATATATATGTGGTATATGTGTACGCCGACAGTAAGGTAAGATGCCACGCGCGTCACATGGTTATATGTTACACCTACGGTGTCGCGATGATGTGGGATTCCACGCGGAGATATATATATGTATTGTGTACGCCGTAAGCGGTGAGGTGGGATGCCACGGGCGCGTCACATGGTTATATGTTACACTTATGACTGTCGGCAGTGATGGGGGATTCAACGGGCACGCTTTGATATTTGTGTGATTTGATCGCGTCCCAGATTGGGCCGGGTAGTATATGCGCCCCTTCACAAAGGGCCGGATTATGTTATGAAAGATAAGTAAGTTATATGGTAATGAACTTGACGTTTTTTCCTAAGTATGTACGTAAGAGAGTGACTATAACTTATATTGAAAAATGGAAAAAGATAATAAGGTACGATTAAGTTCACGAGATGGTAATGACACGGTAGGATCTGGTATGTACCCTTTTTATACTTGCCTCTGTCATTCTTTTGTACAGATATGATTTGTTTACTGTACCTTATTTCTGTTCCATATTAAATTTTTGTTATCGACCTTCTGGGCTGCGTTCATGTCCGCAGGTTTAGGTACACAGTTGTGGATCCGCGAGCTTAGGATCCTGGTTCAGCATTTTGAGATGGCTCCAATGTTCCGGAGCTTGTCGTCATGGCTATGTATATTCAGGGGTACGGCGGGGCCTTGTCCCGTCATAGTATTGGTCCAAAAATCTTAGAGGTCTGTATTCACGTAAATTTGGGTGGTTAGAGTTGTAATTACATTTTTGGATAGTGTAAGCCCTTTTTGGGTGATTTATATTATGGCAGCCTTATCGGCTTTGCCTTGGTTTTAAAAAGAAAAAAAAATGTGTTACTTATTTTCCGCAGTTGTTTTGGTATTGTATGATTAGAAGGGTGCCCAGGTAGGGCACCAGTCGCGGCCCGGGGTCAGGTCGTGACAGATAGGGAACAATATGCTCGTCAATTCTATGATTCCTAATGTAAGTCATATGATTAAAGACTCCCTTATTTCTACAAAAATTTGGGCAGCATTTCCTTTGTTTATGTGCGTATCCACAATTTTCCAATAATCCAAATCAACCAACAATTCAACTCCAACTACAATCCAATCAAACCAACAATCCAATTCAAACCAACAATCCAATTCAAACCAACAATTCTCCTTTATTCCAGAATATAAAATTAACACCTTTCTACACTTAATCCTTTCGAGGCATGTATAAGTAACTTATTTCAATACATATGCATGTTTGTAGCTTATTTTAAACACCAAATTCAGCCTGTAATACGTCCCTATTACGTTCAATAAGTTTCATCGACCTTTCGGCCAACACCTATTTCAATTTCAAAGTTTTTCCAAAATTTCTTACTTTTCAATTAAGCTTCCAATACTTCTTATAACGACTATAATTTTAATCATCAAGGTTCCATCCAAATTTTCGCATGCAATTAGTCATAACATACCAACACACTTAATCAATTTCAATGTATGCCAAGAATGGGTTCTAATTCGGTTTCGACCTCTAATAATCGCATACATTGTCCTCTTTCTATTTCTTATTTAACATAGATACTTCTCCTAACTATAATATCAATTAATCTATCCAATATCAAATGAAAGGGATAAAATTTTACCAATTTTCGAGCTCAAAACAGTTTCGTCGACAGCTCGCTGCCCCAACGATTTTTCAGCCTCTTTTCGTCGATTTTTCGCCCAAATTCTTCTCTTCTTTCAACCCAAAATGACATGCAACACTTCTACTATAATAACCCAACATTTATACATATTTTCCTTCAGAAAATTCGTCCAAAACTTGAAATTTCGTGGGCTAAAATTCTGCACCAGTAGCAGCGTTTTTTTCATTGTTTTTGTCAGCTGAACTTGTAACGTCCATAACTCTCCACTTCGATGTCCTATCGATGATCGGTTTGTTGCGTTGGAAACTAGACTCGACGAACTTTATTTTAGGCTTTTGAAACACCCAAAAAATCCTAATATGCTAGGAGATATTCCCTTCCAAATTTGACTAAAAATCTGTCCAAAACAGTCCTGAAAATCTGCCCACTGCCCAGTCCGAATTTTTCCACTGATTTATTGATTTTTCTTCACCAATCTTCCTCCTTCCTCACTCCAAATCGTCATGCATGAATCCCCCAATGTTAACCCATCATTGATACATGTTTTTCTTTCCAAAAATCTGAAAATTGCAGGCCTAAAATCGGCCAGGCTGCTCGATGAACCCACTGTTTGGGTCTTAAATTTTGCTTCTAATTTTTAGGATGATTAATCATGGAATGGAGGTGGATTGAACCTTAAGTTTGCTAAAGGAATAGTATGTTTTTCGTTTGAGGGAAAGGGAGTGTTTTCTTCTTGAATTTATAAGTGAGGAAGACAAAATGAAGAGCTTTAAAAAGGGTTTTAAGGAGAAAAAAATCTGAAAATGTAAAACAACACTTTGGTCCCTTAATATACACTTTGGTCCCTAGTTCTATAATTAACTTAGTCCCTCAAGTATTAATTAAAGCTTAGGTTCCACTTTTTTTAATTCCCGAAAATTCCACAAGGTCTTGTATCCTCAATGTCATAATTTATAATACAATACTATTCCATAACTCCATTGGGACAAATTCAACTACTAGGATTAATTCTCGTCGTCACATTTATAGTACTTAAAAAAAAATCTCGGGATAGCACCCGTTTATACACTAATTTTCCATATTAGCATATGTAAGTATTCTTTATATTCAATATCCGAATCTTACTTCCTTAATGACGTTCTTAATTATCGTGTTAAACTTACGAGGTGTAACATCCTTCCCCCCTTTGAAATATTCGTCCTCGAATGTTTATGCTAAGTCTTATGCTAGAAAAATTTCGGCAAAGTCTCCTTTATAATTATGCATATCCACCTATATTCAGCAAACCAACTGGTGCCACACAGGGCCTCAATATACATCACATATATCACTCACCAAGACATAGTTAAGTAAGGAATCAAATCATCTGCGGATATTCAACCGAATCTTATGTAACATCTTGAACAAAGTTAAAGAGCCTTCATGTAGTACTATATTCCTTCATTTACAAATTTACCACAATATTCAAGCTGGTATGACCTAGTATCTCCAAACCTGGTCATTGATCGGTGTATTTTATATACACCTTTTGAGTCTGTTTTAGTTAGTCTTTTGTCCCATTTTGCACATATAAGTGTCGTATTAGGATAATTTTTCTTTCTATTGAGTCAAAGTGGTTGAAATGGCCAAATGGCGGAAAAGGAGCAAAAAGAGGGCAAAAGAGAGAAAGTGGCGAACGAGGCTAAAATGAGACGCCGCAGCCTGCAAAAGTGTGGCCGCGCGCGCCACTATTCAGAGAGACAGAAGACTCAGCGTCGCGGCGCCCTCAGACAGCAGATGCAGGGCCGCAGCGCCTAAACATCCGAGGAGCTACAGAAGATACAGCCGCGCGCTACTGCAGCAGATATCGGGCGCGGCACCAAAACACCCGACGGATCGCGAACTTCCGGCGCGCGCTATTCGCAGGGCCGCGCGCCGACGGAAAAATTAGGTCTTTTGACGGATTTTTGGGCCAGGCCTGCAGGGAAAAGAAGGAGACGTTTTTAAACCTATAAAAGGAGAACCCTAGGCAGTTTTCAAGGGTTCCCCTTCTTGCACAACTCAAGATTTTGGCTTGGAGATTGGATACCATTAACTTAGTACTTTCTTTTCCTTTTCTTTTCTTTAATTCAGTTTTTGCATGATGAACTTTGAATTAGTTCTTGTCATATTCATGGCTAGGAACTAATTCTCTTATAGGGCTTTCTATGTTGAATTTCTTGAAACTTATGCTATAAATTAATGCATGCTTATGGTTGTTTTTCTTATTGAGAGATCTATCCAATAATTGAGTTGAATTCTTGGTAATTAATTGACAACTAATTATCACTGTATGATTTCTAATCAGATTCTGAAAAGGGGGGATTGTGAATATCTTTGTAAGTTGGGTACAGGCTTGAATTGGGGATGAAAATACCTCAATTAGTTTCAGAGCGTTGATGAGAGGCTTAACAACCCTAATTTTGGCGCATTGTGCGTGACCAACTAGGTTTTTGTTCTTAATCCTCCTATAGAGTTACCCTTATCACGAAAGGTAGGTAAGGAACAATCTTTGGGTTGAGTGTTTATATAACCCTAACGAGTATAAAGCGATTTCAGAAACCCGCTTTCTCCAAAAGAAGAATACCATAAGTAATGCATTAGTAAGTAGCATAAGCGGATAGTGAGGATACATAGAAGCCCTATTCTCATCACATCTGAAGTAATTCTTTATATTTACTTATCTTTAATAATTCTTAGTTATAAACCAAACAATCAATCATTAATTCACCAATTAGATACTAGAAAATAGATAGTTGGTACTTGAACCCTAATCCTAGAGGACGATATTCGGTCTTATCTAAGACTATACTACTTGATACGATAACGTGCACTTGCGTTTAAAAGTGTGTGCATATTACGCGCATCAAGTTTTGGGGCGATTCTTAGGGAATAGCGAGAGTTCAATATCAAAATTATCTATTTTTAATTTCTAATTTGGTCTTTAATTTTTATTCTTTTTATTTTATTTTAATTTTTACGTTTTTTTCGTTATTTTTCGAAAAAAAATCAGGGTGCCGTGATTCTTTGTTTGTTTTTGATCTATTTCAGGCAATAAGTTTATGCGAAGGAGAAGAGGAGCAGACACTCTTGTTCCCTTCAATCCAGAGATCGAGAAAACCTGTAAACAGAACAGAAAGAATCAGCGAATTGCAACGTTGATAGAAATGGACGGTGCTCACAACAATAACATAATGGGAGAAGGGTTAGGTGAAAATCAACATAACCCAGGAATACCTAGGCAAGCACCAATAGATGTGGAAGAGAGAGTCCAAGTCCAGCCAGAACGAAGTTTGGGAGACTATGTGCTGCCAAGAGTGAATGGAGCACAGACATGCATTAGGCTCCCTGCAATAGGAGCCAACAACTTCGAAATAAAACCGGCGATTAGAGCATGGTACGACCTGTGCAATTCGGAGGACTGCCATCGGAGGATCCACATATGCACATAGCTAATTTCTTGGAGCTATGTGCCACTTTCAGATATAACGGCGTTACTGATGATGCCGTCAGGTTGAGGCTCTTTCCCTTCTCACTCAGGGATAGAGCAAAAGTATGGTTGAATTCCCTGCCAGCCGATTCGATATTCACATGGCACGAGCTGGCACAGAAATTTCTAGCCAAGTTCTTCCCCCCGTGTAAAGCAGCAAAACTGAGAGGGGAGTTGAACAACTTCTACCAAGCTGATGGAGAGTCTTTATATGAAGCGTGGGAAAGGTTCAAGGATCTACAAAGAAAGTGCCCACACCATTGCATTGAGTTGTGGAACTTGGTCCACATCTTCTACAACGGGCTGAGCAGTACAACCAGGACCATCATAGATGCAGCAGCAGGTGGAGCATTCATGAGGAAAACAGCCCACGATGATCACGAGTTATTAGAAGATATGGCCACTAACAACCATGTTACTGAAGAGAGGGCGACAAGTGGGAGAAGAACTGTGGGAGTCCACGAGATAGATGCTATTGCTGCCTTGAATGCCCAAGTGGCCCTTCTAGCGAAACGATTGCAAAGAACATACTGATGTCGGTGAACGCGATGCATGCCTAAAGGCGTGAGATATGTGGTGGCCCACATACATTTGATAGATGCCCTTCAGCGGATCCCAACAATATACCAATGGAACATGCAGAGTGTCAAGCAGTAGGAAATTACCAGAGGCAACAGAACAACCCCTACTCAAACACTTATAATCCAGGAGGAATCACCCAAATTTCATGGAAAGGAGATCGGGGCCAGCAGCCGAGTGCGGGCGCGCAGAATCGTGATCGCGGCAACAGAACCAATACAGGGGTCGATGCAGAACCAGCGAGAACGTAATCAGCACCTTCATTCAAGCCCCACAACCTCAGCTTCAATGCACGGTTCAAAGAAAAAGCGGATGAGCTTAAAGCGGCTATGACAAAGACTTGCCAACGCCCGCACGCAGCTTTATAGCGAAGCTAGATCTCGCTCGTAAACTTGGAAACACAAGTAGGACAGCTAGCAAAGCAGGCAAACATCAGGCCACATGGGACATTGCCAAGCAATACAGAGGTAAATCCGAGGGAACAGTGTCAGGCAGTGCAGTTGAGAAGTGGAAGACAGTTGGAGCAACAGCCACCTCAGCCAATAGTTGAGAAGAGCGAGTTAGAAAAGAGAAGGTGGTGAACCTAGCCCGGTGATAGAAAACTACGGAGAAGGAGTATCTGAGAAAAGATTCCTTTCCCCGGAGATTACAAAGGAAGGCGATCGACAAACAATTTTCCAAATTCTTGGAGGTATTCGGAAGTTGCATATCAACATACCTTTATAGAGGCTTTGGAGCAGATCTGTCTTATTTCAAGTTCATGAAAGAAATCTTGGGGAAAAAGAGGAAACTGGCCGAATATGAGATAGTAGCACTAACAGAAGAGTGTAGTGCTATCTTACAAAAGAAGTTGCCACCAAAGCTAAAGGACCCTGGAAGCTTTACACTACCATGCACAGTGGGCAGGGTGACGTGCAACAGAGCTCTATGCGATTTAGGGGCAAGTATAAATCTGATGCCCTTATCAGTTTTCAAAAGATTGGAGTTGGGAGAGGCTAAACCAACCACTGTGAGTCTGCAACTAGCCGACAGGACAGTAGTTCATCCACGAGGCAAGATTGAGGACGTGATTGTGAAGGTAGGAAATTTTTTCTTTCCTGCAGATTTCCTCATTCTTGATATGGAAGAAGATGCGGAAATCCCTATCATATTAGGGAGGCCGTTCCTAGCAACGGGAAGAGCTTTGATTGAGGTTGAAAGAGGGGAGTTGACATTAAGGGTGGAGAATGAAGAAATGGTGTTTAAAGTGTTTAAACATGTCATCGAACCACCACCAATGAGTAGGTGCTTTGCAATCAGCACCATCAAACCCCATGCGAGCCATTACAAGTCAACCAAAGAGTGATGAGCCCAAGCGAGGCATGGTTTCCGAAATGCCACTAAAGGAGGTAAGTGTTCTGAACTCCTATTACCGATAATGCTAAAAGAAAAGGAGAAAAGGAAACGCCAAATGTGGAGGAAATGGATAGGTTGGGGCTTAATCCACCCCAAGGTTATTAAGACTAAGGAACTTGCGTCCATTACAAGGCGTTAAAAACAGGCTAGTTGGGAGGCAACCCAACGTTTTTTTAATTATGTCATTTTAATTTACATTTTAGTTTATTTAATTTTGTGCAGAACAATCTCACGGTCTTGGGGTCTTGTGTTTGGCGGTGATTGGCCAGTCTGAAATAAACTGAATAAAAGCAAGGATTTCCAGAAAAGCGGGTAAGCGCGGCTGAAAAAGCTGAACATGCGCGATGTTTAAGAGCGCGGCGCCCGATGCGAGGCGCGGCGAATTATCGAAAAGGTCTTTGAGTTTAAGCGCGCTTTCAGGAAGCGAGCGCAGTGAAATCCAGAAAAATGTGCCAAGTTAGCGCCATTCCAATGTGCGCGCATGAAGTCCGAAGGCGCAGATGATTAGGCGCATGGCTAGCGAACGCGGCGGCGAACCGAAACTTAAAACGCCCAAAAATCAGATTTTCCCCAAATCCAACTTCAAAAACCTAACCTTCCCTCTCCAAAAACCCACGAACTTTCAGAAACTTTCTCACAAATCCTCCACAAATCCAACTGACCACAACCTAAACTCTTAGATTCCCAAAAACCCCCAACTATCTCAAACAACAAAAGCTCCATTCCATAGCCTCAACCCACCAATTGAAACAAGAACAAGCTTGAATCTTCTCATCAAAAGGTAATCCCTATCTTTGTTCTTGAATCCTTTTACTGAAGTCATAGGAGGTAGTAGTTGGGAAGAGTATTGTAGTTGGAATAGTTTGGGTGCTGAAAAGTGATTGTGAAGTTGGAGAAAAGAGTAGAAAAGGAGGTTGTGGCATTGTTGAAGTTTGGGGGTGTTGTCGCTGCTAGTTGTTGAGTGTGTAGGAGACATTGTGCCACAAAAATTAGAAGTTGCAGATTTTGTTTAAAAATGACCACCAGAAAGAGAAGAGGATCCACGTCCACCCCAACCCTACAATACGATGAAAATAGATTTGTGAGTTACCAGGCCTTCCAAAGATACAAAAGGCTTGATACCAGACCCGTAATTCCAGAAAGGGGAATGGATTACCAAAGGGAATCGTATGGGGAGGAAGACGCTTACGAGCCCATTCGGGCGATGATTGAGTTAAGAGAGTGGAGGAAATTTGTGAATCCGGAGAAGATAGCACCAACAAACACAACAATGGTGCGTGAATTTTATGCAAATTTTCCAGAGAAGGTGGAAAGGGGATGCTTTGTAAGGGGACATTATGTGCCTGTGACAACAGAGGATATAAATATACAATTGAAAACAGTTGATGTTGAAGAAAGAAGTGATTGGAATCACTTTAGAACATGGTCTAGAAGCATTGACCACATCGACTGGAATGCAGTTGCAGACACCGTGAGCTACCATGGGGCTGTTTTTGATATTGGACGAAATGGGTCGAGAGCACTGAACAGGTGCCAATTCAACAAAGTAGCCAAAGGTTGGCTATATTTCGTCAGCGCCCGCATGATTCCATCCACGCACTTCACGAGTGCGGAGGATAGGATTAAAGCGATATATGGAATTATGAGGGTTGGCGATTGATGTGGGAAAAGAAATAGTGCGAGCATCGAGGAAATCAGCGATTGGTAACAACAAGCGGATTGGGACATGGCTCGATTATCACAAAGCTATGTCACACGAGTGCGGTCCCAATCCTACCGCCGGATACTCGTGAAAGAAACCAACTGCCGTGTCCCATGGGATAGTGCACTCTTTCCTGCACCCGGCCCCAAGTGACGACGGAGTACACCACCAGCAGCAGCAGCAGCAGAGGCTGTCATGGATGAAGATGAGCCTGAAACAGAGGCTCGCTATGAGCGGTGACCCGCACCGGCCAACCACAAGCGAGAACCTTCAGAGCCCACAATGGGGCAATTGTACCAACACGGAGGAGATGATGCGGACTTGCAAGCGATGAGTACAAGGGCGGAAGAAACAAGGCAACAAATCGGCCAGTGAGTGCCTTGTTCAACCAATGGTCGATGCATTATCCACCGCCACCACCACCATTTTAACCAAAGTTTGTAAGTGTCTTATTTTCTTTACTGTCTTTGAGTCTTGCACACATTGGGGACAATGTGTGATTTAAGTTTGGGGGTGTTTTATTTGTGTGTCATGTTATGTTTTATTTTAAGTCTTTTTATTTTGTTTTATGTTTATTTTGAGTCACCAATTTTTTTTTCTTTTTGAGTCATAATTGCCTGTCAAAGATCATGTATGCTGTAGTTGCTAGAAACACCTAGTGAAGTAAGGTGGAATAATGTAAAGGAATTGAAGCAACTATCTAAACACTTAGGTTAGATATGCCAAAAACTCACGAGAATCATCTATTTGGAGTTTCTTGCTTGAGTTATGCATGCTAAATGATAAATGCTTATGTGTTATGATTGCTTGCTATTTGAGGCGAAATAGTTAGGATATGCATGTTAGGGAGATGACTCAGGCATTTCTTTGATAGCCAATTCTTACCATTCTTTTCTATTCCGTACTTTAAAAATATCCCTAGTCAGCCCCATTGAGCCTAAATTTGAAACTTCTTCTTTGACACCCTATATTCCCACAAAATTGTGCCATAAGTGAAAATATGAAATAGTGGAGTACATTGTGTTAAAAAGAAGAAACAAAAAAAAAGAGTGAACAATTTTGATGCACCCCAATAGAAAAGTAATAAGAAAGAGGCAAAAGCCTAAGTTTGGGGGTGCCTATTAATATAATACACTTCACTCTCCCAAAACAAAAGAGGGGAAGGATAGAATTGAAGTGAAGGAAAGAATCAAAAGAAAAAGGGAAAAATTGAAAAGCCAAAGAGCTTATGGTACAGAAAAAATGAGCCTAAATGCCTATCTTTACCAACCCCTACCTAAGCCTACATTATAACCCTCAAAGTCCTGAAGATCTCTTTTATGCATATCCAGAATTAGTGGAGAATAGCAAGTAAGCATGCCATAGGAATTCTTGAATTTATATGCATGATTTAGTATATTGACTTCCATTAAGCATGATGAATATGAGTTTGCGAAATATCTAGCTTCATGTGTTTAGTGTGCTGAAAATTTCATGCTATATGTTCCTGCATATTATTCTGCTAACCTTCATGTTTTTCTAGTTAACATTTATGCAGCAAAAAGTGATTAATGACAGGGGAGTCTTTTATTTTTCGTTTCTTTGAGTCTTTTAGTTTATTTCTTTCTATCTTTGCTCGAGGGCGAGCAAAGGTTAAGTTTGGGGTATTTGATCGGTGTATTTTATATACACCTTTTGAGTCTGTTTTAGTTAGTCTTTTGTCCCATTTTGCACATATAAGTGTCGTATTAGGATAGTTTTTCTTTCTATTGAGTCAAAGTGGTTGAAATGGCCAAATGGCGGAAAAGGAGCAAAAAGAGGGCAAAAGAGGAGATGCGGAGTGAAAACAGAAAAAGTGGCGAACGAGGCTAAAATCCGGACAGCCGCATGGCCTCCTGCACCAAGCGAGGGCGCGGCGCCACTATTCGAGGCGAAGACTGTGCGCGGCGCTCGAACAGCAGATGCGGCGCGGCGCTAAACATCCGAGAGCTACGAAGATCTGGCCGCGGCTGCGAACAGCGAATATCGAGTGCGGCGCCAAAACACCCGACGGATCGCAGAACTTCCGGCGCCGCGGCGCCTATCTGCAGGCGCGCCGAGCGGAAAAAATTAGGTCTTTGGCGGATTTTGGGCGAACTGCATGGAAAAGAAGAGGCGTTTTTAAACTATAAAAGGAGAACCTGGCGGTTTTCAAGGGTTCCCTTCTGCACAACTCAAGATTTTGGCTTGGAGATTGGATACCATTAACTTAGTACTTTCTTTTCCTTTTCTTTTCTTTAATTCGGTTTTGCATGATGAACTTTGAATTAGTTCTTGTCATATTCATGGCTAGGAACTAATTCTCTTATAAGGCTTTCTATGTTGAATTTCTTGAAACTTATGTTATAAATTAATGCACGCTTATGGTTGTTTTTCTTATTGAGAGATCTATCCAATAATTGAGTTGAATTCTTGGTAATTAATTGACAACTAATTATCACTATATGATTTCTAATCAGATTCTGAAAAGGGGGGATTGTGAATATGCTGTAAGTTGGGTAGACAGGGCTTGAATTGGGGATGAAAATACCTCAATTAGTTTTGTAAGCGTTGATGAGAGGCTTACACACCCTAATTTTGCGCATTGTGCGTGACGGTCAACTAGGTTTTTGTTCTTAATCCTCCTATAGAGTTACCCTTATCAGCGAAAGTTAGGTAAGGAACAATACTGGGGTTGAGTGTTTATATAACCCTAACGGGAGTATAAAACGATTTAAGAACTGCTTTCTCCAAAAGAAGAATACCATAAGTAATGCATTAGTAAGTAGCATAAGCGGATAGTGAGGATACATAGAAGCCCTATTCTCATCACATCTGAAGTAATTCTTTATATTTACTTATCTTTAATAATTCTTAGTTATAAACCAAACAATCAATCATTAATTCACCAAATAGATACTAGAAAATAGATAGTTGGTACTTGAACCCTAATCCTAGAGGACGATATTCGGTCTTATCTAAGACTATACTACTTGATACGATAACGTGCACTTGCGTTTAAAAGTGTGTGCATATTACGCGCATCAGTCATCATACTTCTACTCAAACTCTTTCACTTCCCTTATGGCTTGACACACCAAGTCAAGTCCGAGTAACTCTGATTTTCCGCCGAGCCATCATTTGTCTTTCGAGACATAGCTGCAACCACAATTATCTATTAGAGGGGGGATTATCCTAATGACATAGCTCTATTGCACGATCTACGAGATGAATGAGTAGAAACCAATCCTAAATGTTCGGAAGCCTCCTGTGTATAAGTATGGTGCACAACATACCCATACACAAGACTCTACTAGACACGGTGCAGACATTAGAGGACTAAGCGCTCGATACCACTTTTGTCATGACCCGACCCGACGGGCCGCGATTAACGTCCTAATTGGACGTCATTACTGACCTGTCACTCTTAATCCATTTAATACAGATGTCTACATAAATTTGGCCTGTGCCGCTTTTACAACATATCCTAAAGCGGGCGAGCCAAACGCGCCAAAACAACGATCATAATAGGCTGGCGACTAGGCTGCCACCAACCACATCACGCGCACAAAGGCATAAATCAAAACACGCAAGCCGGCAAGGCTGCTACTAGATAACGACATCATATCCAAAACAAAGTACAAACATCCAACCCACAACTGTCTACAGACCTCTAAGAGTGTAATACTGACATATGACGGGACAGGACCCCGTCGTGCCTAAAATATACATAAGTCTAAAAGAAATTCTGTACCAAAACGACAAGCTCTGGGTCAAGGAGCTTCCCCAACAGCTGAGTAGGAACCTAGATCGGAGGGTCATGGCCCGAACACTGTACTGCGGGCATGAACGCGGCCAGGAAAGAAGTCGATCTGAAATAATGTACTGAGTATGTAAAACATGAAATACTGAAAATGAGACCATAACTGTATCAAGTAAAATAGAGAGTCATGTCAGAACCCATGAATGCCTACCATAAAATCATCATGTCCATATACCTGTCTGTAAAGCTGTACAACGTGTCTCGGCCCTCTAAGGAGGGACTCGATGATATCTGTATATATATATATGTGTATGTATAACGTGTCTCGGCCCTGTAATGAGGGACTCGATGAAGATATATATGTATAACATGTCTCGGCCCTGTAATGAGGGACTCGATTGAATTATCAATATAACATGTCTCGGCCCTGTAATGAGGGACTCGATGGAATTATCAATATAACATGTCTCGGCCCTGTAATGAGGGACTCGATGGAATTATCAATATAACATGTCTCGGCCCTGTAATGAGGGACTCGATGGAATTCTCAATATATGTATAACATGTCTCGGCCCTGTAGTGAGGGACTCGATGAGATGAGTAATAACACTTGGTACGAGCAGAATATCATGAGCAACCATATATAACTTAGATTATCGTTTGACTCTCAATGAAATAATAAAAAAGCATTATCATATCATATATCATTTAAGTCATCTTTTAGAAAATCAAGGCGCTTAGCGTATCACATATCATCTTTTGGAAAGTCAAGACACTAACTTATCATGAATCATTAAGTGACTCTCAATAAAAATTACTACCATAAACTCTGTTACTGAAACCATAACTAGTAAATAATTATTTTTAAAAACTGAACTGGTAGGAGTTAAGTACGTCCGCCGTATTTTCACAAAAAAAAATCATGCCAAAAGAAAGAAGGAAAGGTCTCACATACCTCTTAGGCGAACTAATCAGCTTGGTATTAAGGTATTCCTCGTCTAGTACTTCAACCTATGATAGAGAACAATATGCTCGTCAATTCTATGATTCCTAATGTAAGTCATATGATTAAAGACTCCCTTATTTCTACAAAAATTTGGGCAACATTTCCTTTGTTTATGTGCGTATCCACAATTTTCCAATAATCCAAATCAACCAACAATTCAACTCCAACTACAATCCAATCAAACCAACAATCCAATTCAAACCAACAATCCAATTCAAACCAACAATTCCCCTTTATTCCAGAATATAAAATTAACACCTTTCTACACTTAATCCTTTCGAGGCATGTATAAGTAACTTATTTCAATACATATGCATGTTTGTAGCTTATTTTAAACACCAAATTCAGCACATGTCGTCCCTATTACGTTCAATAATTTTCATCGACCTTTCGGCCAACACCTATTTCAATTTCAAAGCTTTTCCAAAATTCCTTACTTTTCAATTAAGCTTCCAATACTTCTTATAACGACTATAATTTTAATCATCAAGGTTCCATCCAAATTTTCACATGCAATTAGTCATAACATACCAACACACTTAATCAATTTCAATGTATGCCAAGAATGAGTTCTAATTCGGTTTCGACCTCTAATAATCGCATACATTGTCCTCTTTCTATTTCTTCTTTAACATAGATACTTCTCCTAACTATAATATCAATTAATCTATCCAATATCAAATGAAAGGGATAAAATTTTACCAATTTTCGAGCTCAAAACAGTCTAAATCGACAGCCCGCTGCCCCAGCGATTTTTCAGCCTCTTTTCGTCGATTTTTCGCCCAAATTCTTCTCTTCTTTCAACCCAAAATGACATGCAACACTTCTACTATAATAACCCAACATTTATACATATTTTCCTTCAAAACAATTCGTCCAAAACTTGAAATTTCGTGGGCTAAAATTCTGCCCCAGTAGCAGCGTTTTTTTCACTATTTTTGTCAGCTGAACTTGTAACGTCCATAACTCTCCACTCCGATGTCCTATCGACGAGCGGTTTGTTGCGTTGGATACTAGACTCGACGAAATTAATTTTAGGCTTTTGAAACACCCAAAAACTCCTAATATGCTAGGATATATTCCCTTCCAAATTTGACTAAAAATCTGTCCAAAACAGTCCCGAAAATCTGCCCACTGCCCAGTCCGAATTTTTCCACTGATTTATTGATTTTTCTTCACCAATATTCCTCCTTCCTCACTCCAAATCGTCATGCATGAATCCCCCAATGTTAACCCATCATTGATACATGTTTTTCTTTCCAAAAATCTGAAAATTTCAGGCCTAAAATCGGCCAGGCTGCTCGATGAACCCACTGTTTGGGTCTTAAATTTTGCATCTAATTTTTAGGATGATTAATCATGGAATGGAGGTGGATTGAACCTTAAGTTTGCTAAAGGAATGGTATGTTTTTCGTTTTAGAGAAAGGGAGTGTTTTCTTCTTGAATTTCTAAGTGAGGAAGACAAAATGAAGAGCTTTAAAAAGGGTTTTAAGGAGAAAAAAATCAGAAAATGTAAAACAACACTTTGGTCCCTTAATATACACTTTGGTCCCTAGTTCTATAATTAACTTAGTCCCTCAAGTATTAATTAAAGCTTAGGTTCCACTTTTTCTAATTCCCGAAAATTCCATAAGGTCTTGTATCCTCAATGTCATAATTTATAATACAATACTATTCCATAACTCCATTGGGACAAATTCAACTACTAGGATTAATTCTCGTCGTCACATTTATAGTACTTAAAAAAAAATCTCGGGATAGCACCCGTTTATACACTAATTTTCCATATTAGCATATGTAAGTATTCTTTATATTCAATATCCGAATCTTACTTCCTTAATGACGTTCTTAATTATCGTCTTAAACTTACGAGGTGTAACAACACGTTCCCTAGAAAGGAAAGAGTCATAACCTCTCGCAAATGAAGTTATGAACAAAGCGCTCAGGATCCAGGAGTTGTTGACTGCCCTGATCTAGGTGGTTCAGATCTAGTGGACTCCGAAGTGGCTGATTATCCAGAATCTACAGTTCCAATTCTCAGGACTTGGAGGCTCCAGAGATGGAACCAAGACGAAGAAAAAGGGCCAGGAAGGATAAGTCATTCCGTATAGACTTTGTAGCTTATATGGTTTATGATGAACCACAAATAATTGCTGAAGCGTTGTCAACTCCAGAAGTACCTCTCTGGAAAAAAGTTATCGAGAGTGAAATAGACTCCATCATGCACAACCATACATGGGAGTTGGTTGATCGTCCTCCGGGAATTAAACAGTTGGGGTGTAAATGGATACTCAAACGGAAGTATAAAGCAGATGGATCTATAGATAAGTACAAGGCCAGGTTGGTAGTAAAGGTCTATTGACAAAAAGAGAGCCTTGACTATTTTGACATATATTCCCCGGTGTCTAGGATGACGTCCATACGAGTATTCATTGCGATCACCGCATTGCAGGATATTGAGATACATCAAATGGATGTCAAGATAGTCTTCCTAAATGGTGATTTGGAAGAAGAAATCTATATGGACCAATCCGATGAGTATGTGGTTCCAGGACAAGAGAAGAAAGTCTATCGGCTTTTCAAATCTCTGTATGGGCTGAAACAGGCCCCAAAACAATGGCATGAGAAATTTAATAGTACTCTACTATTGATAAGGTTCACCATTAATGTGATAAATGTGTCTACACGAAAGGAAATGTCGACTCATTCGTCATGATATGCCTTTACGTAGACGACATGTTGATCACAGGGAATAGTCCTAAGTTGATCCTAGAGACTAAGAACATGTTGAAGCAATGTTTTGACATGAAAGATATGAGTATTGCAGATGCCATCTTAGGGATCAAGATCTCTTAGACGCCTGACAAACTGGTCTTATCTCAGTCTCACTACATCGAGGATGTGCTGAGAAAGTTTGAGATATTCGACCGTTGGCTGATAACGTCACCACTGGATATAAATCAAAAGATTAATAAAAATCGTGGTGCGCCCGTATGCCAAGAGCGATATGCAAAGGTGGTTAGTAGTTTGATGTACATAACAAACTACACCCGACCTGATATCGCCTATACAGTCAACAAGTTGGCTAGGTTTACCCGTAATCCAAGTGATGACCATTGGAAAGCGTTGAATTGGGTACTATGGTACCTAAAATACACGTAAGCTTACCTGTTACATTATTTGAGATATCCAACTGTACTAGAGAGTTACAGTGATGCAAACTGGATATCTGATATAGAGAACACCAAATCCACCAGTGGGTATATATTTACAATTAGTGGTGGGACTGTGTCTTGGAAATCCTCTATGCATACTTGCATCGCCCGATCCATGATGGAATCAGAGTTTATCGCTTTAGACAAAGCAGGAAAAAAAGTCGAGTGGCTTCATGACTTCTTAGAGGATGTCCCGTGTTGGGATAAATCCGTACCTTCTGTAATGATCTACTGCGATAGCCAGTTTGCTCTAGGAAGGGCATGGAGTTCTATGTATAACAACAAATATCGTCATATTCGACGGAGACATAAGACAGTTAGGCAGCTGATCACCACGATTATTATTTTCATTGATTATGTAAAATCAAAGGAAAACATAGCAGACCCTTTGACTAAGGGCATACCTAGAGATCAGACAGTCTGCCTATCTAGGGGAATGGGCTTAAAACCCAAATAATAAGGACTGATACGGTGGATACTTGACCTTAGTGACTGGAGATCCTAAGAATTGGGTTCAATGGGAAAACTAAGTCGTAAAGGTTCAGTTGAGCGCTTCAGTGGAAGCAAGAGCACTTCAGATAATGATTTCTATATAGAAACGTGAATTCAAGGTCGTTCCTGTGATAGACATTAAGTACTATCTGCAGTGCGGGTAAAGGTTAAGTTTCCAAAACCTTTAATGATCCTCAACGGTTGAGGTTAGGTTTGGGGAAACTTTTAATGATTCTTAACACTTGTGAAGTAGGGTATAGTAGGATACCTTGTAGGAGACCACCTATTTAAGTGCGAGGACATGCCGCCTCAAATGAACGCACTTAAGAATCCAAGAAGTGTCCACGGCCATAACGGACAAAATATTAAAGAAGAACAGAGTAAGGAAAGTTGTTGTGTTGGTATCGTTGACTTGACTTACACTAAACATTGACGGTTAAAGATATCACTTTCACCGCGCAGTAAGTAAGTCTAATGGTATTCAACTATGAAAAGTTCAAAGGTACGACTACCTGTCCAGATACAACATCGGTCCGCCAAAGATTGCTAGAAAGACACCTTGTCAGTGCGCCAAAATCTCTTTCAAGAAGGGATTGTTGGAAATTTACTAAATGTGGAATTAACTTTATTCCAATATTTATGACTCGAACAATTTGGAACCCCGCACGTCGGAAACATCATTTCCATACACGTGCATACGTAGTGCCAGATATCATAAATTTCACTAATGAAAGAGATATTAGTACGTTATTGACATGTTTGAGACATAGAATGATGGATGGTTATTGGCCAAATGACAAGTGTTCTACGTTGGTAAACGAAGGAAGAAGTGTGCGAAGTGTAAGAGCCACGACTCTAATCTCTTGTCACCATCGAGCTCAGCGCGCGACGCTTCCGGTAGCGCTTCGAACGATGGTAGGCGGAGACGAAAAGTTTCTGACTTTTGGGTTGATTTGGGAGTATTGATCCTCCATCACATGACACTTGAATTCAACCATTATTTGGTTGAATTGTAACCCCCTCAATAAGTGTCATTACATGGCTATTGAAAGCCACATTACTTGGCTAGTTGGGAGGTCATCTTCATTGCACTATAAATTGAGGCCTTTGGTTCAATTGAAAGAACACACAAAATTTAAATTTCGGATATTCTTCTTCTTCTTCTCTAAGCTTTCTTTCACACACTCAAAGGTTCCTCTTTTTATAAACTTTTGAGTTTCCTTTGCTCATTTATTTGTTGTTGTTTAATCTTGGGAGACAAGTTGGCAATTACCGTAAAAGGATATATACAGGGCAATATTGTCTTAAGGACAAAGCGCTAATACTCGACTCAGCAAATTCCCTGTTGTAGTTTATCTTTTGTTTTCGTTTCAGTTTGTAATCTTTGTAACAATTGTTTACTTCCCATTTCCTTGTAAACTTCATTGTACCCACAAAAACTCGTGTGAAGAACTAATGGGGTAGTTCTTTTTATATAGGAGATATTAGGTAAAAAATCAAATTAGGGTTGGGCTCTAAGCCTGACCCAAAATCGAGATCTGATGGCCCGATCATTGGGCCTTTAGCGATAAGCGTATGACGCTTTACTTCCTTTTTTTGCACATTTAATTTAAATCCAATTTTGATTTAATTAAATAATTTTCATCAAATAGAAATTATCCCATAGTTATTATTAATTTAAATATCTCGATTCCAAATTGAATATTTAATACTTTCTCAATACACCTTTAGATCGAAGAGACAATCGACTTAGTGTGACCCTATAGGCTTTCACATATTGACACTAATCCAATTAAGGTCCATACGGAAATCCTAGACTGCGCCGTATGACGAACTCAATATGTGAAGTACATTTACATGAATCCAGCAAAAATAACCTTTATGTGAGATGATAAATTCCTTTCATTCACGACACACTCGATCAAGCTTAGGATTTGCCATGTGTCTATCTAAATGACTTGAATACTTTATCTCATCTATATTAGTCGACAACTAGACCATATTCTAAATATATCTCTTGCATTGACCAATGACTTGGTCGACCTAATATCACTGAGAAGTTGAGTGATCTCTCTCGAATATCCAATCGAGGAATGAATCTTATTCTTGGCTCAACTACCACCTTAGTTCACATCATAATGCACCCAAGACAAGCCGTATATTATCCTATAAGGAGTTTAAGCTTAGGACAGGGTCAAAGTGCATTACTTTGTAAACAAGGTGTGTATTGACCTCAAGTCAAAGGACCTTTATCTCCCATAACACTCTAGACATGTATGAAAAATAGTTTATCAGCAGGGTATACCAATAATTTTCAAAAGTATCCATGTGTCCAGCACTAGTAATCATTACTAGTAGCAGGTGAGACATACTACATTCTCCAAGTATGTGATGCAGATCACATGTGGACTTATAACATATCATCGATATCCCATTCTCGATGATCATTAGTCGAGGCTACTTTGAGAGTTACACTTCTTTACCAGCTTCCGATCTAGCAATTTACTCGGCTTCAGTTGTCAAATCAGCAGTTGTTGCTTGTTTGGAACTTTTCCAACTCACTACTCCACCAATGAAAATGAAGATATATCCAGAATAAGACTAGCTAGCATCAGTGTACCCAGTAGCCACTAGCTTCTCTTGTCCGCCATAAACTAAGAAATATTCTTTAGTTCGTCTAAGATACTTAAGAATACTCTTGACTGCTTTCCAGGGTTCTTCCCTAGGATTCTGCTGAAATTTGAAAGTCATACAAAGTGCATAGGTCACATCTAGCCTCGTACAGGTCATGGAATACATGATTGATCCTATAGTTGAAGCATATGAGATTCTTTTCAAGCGTTCAAGTTCTGTAACAGTAGAAGGACTATCTTTCTTTGATAACTTGATGCCTTGACCCATAGGTAGACCATCCTTCTTGGAGTTTTCCATAGAGAATCATCTTAGCACTTTGTCTATGTATATGAACTGTGACAGCCTCAACAATCTATTAGGTGTATCTCTATAGATCCTAATTCCAAGAATGTAGCAGGCTTCACTCAAGTCCTTCATCATGAAGGTGTTGGATAACCATTACTTGACTGATTGCATGAGAGTCTTATTATCTACCATTATTAATATTGTCACGACCCGACCCCGGGCCCGTGACTAGTGCCTTACCCGGGCACCCAAGTAGACATACATCAGAGTAACCAGCGGAATATAAAACAAGACATGAAACAATATGAAGTGAGAAACAGTTTATCTGAGAAAAGTTGCCTTTCGGCATATATATATATATAAACTTGAACAGTTACATCCATTTTACAAACCCTGCCCACAACAGTACTACAGACCTCTAAGAATGTTATAACAACAATGGCGGGACAGGGCCCCGCCATACCCTTGAATGTAAGTACCTACAACGACAGGGGACTATACCAAAGATAAGCCTCCGGAGACACGGAGCTTCCCAAAACGCTGAACTGTGACCCTATGAGCGAGGATCAACAACTGGTGTACCTCTACCTGCGGCATGAACGCAGCCCCGAAGGAGGTCGATCAACAGTACCAAGTATGTGAATCGAAAATATCGTAAATGAAATCATAATAGTCTATATAAAGCAGAAGACATATATGATAACCAATTTACGATACACAATATGTAGCGTCATGTCAAGTCGGGGACTCACGCCGCCAAGGTCATCACTCAAATATAACCACGGGTCATGCCCACAATATCAATCATGCGTGGAATTCCTTCCTCACCGCGATCCATGATATAAAAGCACCAAGGAATACACATGAACACGTGTCCCACTGTGTCATAATAAAATGCGGGGTAAATACGAAGGCATAGCCGACTACTAAAACCACAGCACCAACAATGCTATGGCGTATCACGAGGTCTTTCTAGACGCGCCACATGATCAAGCCGCCACTCGCCCTCGAGATCAATGTGCGCGTCAAATCCGAACTTCGCAGACTCGCGATAGGCCACCTAGGCCCGTGAGGTATTCCCGCATCGAGGTAGCTACTTCTCGGCATCGCCCTAGACTCGTAGTCGCGTGGCCCACATAGACCGCATGAGGTATTCCCCGCACACTAACCTGGAACTCTCATAGCTCCGCATAGGTCCCCTGGACCCGCATGAGGCATCCCTCGCATCGGGGGGCAGCTTAACCCCCGGTATAACATGTCAAGAGGTTAGTGGTACAATAATAACATAACGACTTATCGTTAAACAACATAAGCACAATCAAGGGAAACCCCTTTACACAAACATCACAAGACACTAACACACGTAGCATCCTAACATGTTTACTTATCAAACCAACAAGAAAGTATTACAAGGCTATCACAAACCAACATAGTCAAGTTATTCACACAAGGTACTTTCTATTTTATGTCAACAAGTTCGGGTTTTTATCCCCAAAGTACTTCATATATTAACTCTTTAAAAAGATCTGTTTCTTTCACCAGAGTCACACGATACCCGTAGTATAAAAATAGAGTGACTATCTTTTTAAGTAAACCAAAACAATTTCCCTACCTTCTTTTTGAACCAACTTAAGACAAAAGCATGCCTTCCTTTTTAAATGAAAACACTTCAAATTTTCAAGTCTTTGTCTTTTATAAATCAAGTCCTTACTTTGAAATTTTAAGAAAATCAAAACTTGTTTATTAATGATCTTATTAAAGCAGCCATGATCTAGGAAATGTAATACAATTTTGTCTTATCTTAGCTTCTATGCAGATGGAGGTTTCTACTGGTTTTAATAATACTTAATTAGTCAATACATTTTCCTTTATTAGCTATGATGGTTTGTTCGATACTTATTCTCATTTCCGAAATCAATACAAGGCTTTCATAAACAATTAAGTAAATCGTTCCTTTTATCTTTCTTAAGTCGTTATACCTAACTTCCCATAAAGCTAGTATAACTCTTAAGCTTTTAAAACCAAGTATTACTCTTCTTTCACAAACGATTCTTAATTCTTTTGAAATACTTCAAGATTCTTATTATTTAAAACTCAAGTCAAAAGACATCGAAGTAAAACCACGTTCAGTTAACACACGTACGTCTACCGTACTATATATATTCTTTTAAAATATCATGCTCAAGAGGATAGGAAGAATCACATACCTCCTCGGCGAAATCCACCTGCCAAGTCGAATATGTCGCGCACAGAGTATCAACCTATAATAGTCAAATACGTCTATCAACGTCTAGACTACTCTGTAGAATATTCTAAGCAGAAGGTTCTTATTTCTACGGAAATTTGGGCAGCACTTCCCTACCCGTCAAGCTACACAAGTCTACTGTAAATACAGTCCTATGTAAGTACAGTTCAATTCTCTTCTTTTATACCATCCCTCTATATCTTATACTCAATTCTAAATTACTATATGTAATTTCCAATTACAATAGAAGGACAAGATTATTTACCTCGATAAGCCCAAAATTATCCAAGTTAAAATGTCGATCCTGAACAATGTTTAGCTCCTATTCCTTACGCTCCAACTCGCTCCAAGCAACCCTTAGAAGTTTCTAAACAACTTCTCTTAACACTTTAACTCCAAAAAGTGAAGAATACTAAGGCTATAATTTGGCAATGTTTCGGCCAAGGGGTAGTTTAGGGGCTAGAGGTGTGAAATCTTTTCTAACTCTTGGTTACTAATCTTCCTAATACACTAAGGAAGAACACTTAGAAGTTTAAGAATTTTTGGACAAAGTTTGGTTAAGGGAGAGGGGTGTTGGACGAGAACAACAAGAAGAGGAGGGAGTATTTCAAGTCTTGAAATCTCTAAGTGTGGATGAAGAAGTCTTGCTATCAAGGGGGGTATTTATAGAACACTCAAGGGTCAAGATTCAACCAAATGGATGGTGTAGATTAGGACAAGTGCTACCTTATCTATCTACTACACAAATATCTACAAAACATTGACCAAATGTTTTAGGGCTTTAAAATGAAAAAAACGTGCAACTCATGGTCCACCAATTCGTCCACTTGAGGGTGACACATGTCGCCCTCTCGTTGGTCCAAAATATTTCATTTTCCGAAAATATCCGTAATGCCAAAAATCCGAAAATAAAGTGGGCCTCACAAAACCGTAAATTCTCTCGTGGGCCCCACGTGACCAATTCCGGAAATTAAAATTCCAATACTTCTAAAATATTCCAAAAAGTCCGAATACCAAATCTGGGAATCCAATTCCCATTAACGAACCTTTTTACTTCACAAAAACCGGAAACTTTTCCGTCGAAAAAAAATCACATCTTTCTTCCTTTCCAAAATTACTGTCGTATTCTCGCGTGCGCCCTCACATACATACCTGGAACTACGAGTGTAACATTCTTCCTTAGAAACATTCGTCCCGAATGTTCCTTCTAAGTCTCAAAAACATCGTATTTGGTATAGTCTTCACTACTATACTTACGAAACCAATTATGCCACACCTGGCCATAATAACACACGCGTAAATACTTAAATCCAAGTCCACAAGGAATCACCTCTAGCATCACAAAAGCTCCCACCCAAGGTCTAAAAGATATTCCCTTCGCACCTTTACTTTACAAAGGAAATGATCACCTCTATTCTCTTAACACATGCTCGCTTCTTCCCTTACTCGTCGTACCCTTCTCGTACCCAAACTCCCTATAGTATATGTATCATATTTCCGTCATCGCTATAGGGCTATCCTCATACGATAACCCCCCTGTCACCCGGTCACTAATAACTGGGAACACTCTGGATGGATCTCCGATACTCTTCCGAACATAGCAACATGAAAGACCGGACGTACTGCCTCCTACATTGGACGACAAAGCTAACTTATAGGAAACCTGGCCTATTCTTCAAATGATCTGAAAACGCTCAAAGTACCTCGGGCTGAGTTTCCCCTGCTTTCCAAATCTCGTCACGCCCTTCCGGGGTGGTACCTTCAAGAAGACCGACCGTCAATCTGAACTCCAAGTATCGACGCAGATTATCCGCCCGACTCATGTTGACTCTGAGCTGCCCATAACCTCTCCTGGATAGGCTTCACCCTATCCACATCCTGCTGAATCAAGTATGAACCAACTATCTGAATCTTGCCAACATCGAACCAATCGACCGACAACCTACACTACCGCCTATACAAGGCTTCATAAGGCGACATCCGAATACTGAAATGGTAGCTATAATGATACTCACTCAACAAGAGGCACATAATCCTCGCTGCTACCCCTGAAATCAAAACACCGGCCCGAGGGTGAATGCAATACTGAGACTCACCTGAGTTCCTAACCTCGCCTGGTAAAACCTCCAGAAACAAAAGAAATAGCCGTAAACTGGGCTCCACTGCCTGTCATAAAGTGAAAATAGGAACCCTGTGCAGCCTTACAACCTTCCTGATATATAACATCTCGCATAACCCTCTGCCGAGCAAACAGTCCTGACTGAAAGACAAGATGGGCTGACCTCATCGGCCCGACTACTGGTCGAACGCATCCACGAACTCGTACGATGGTTAACTAAACTTGGGCCTAACACCCTCGTGACCCTATCACATAACGGGACCACCACAAATTTTCCTTACTTCAAACCGGGCTGCGGGTTGACCCGCAATCTGGCCTCAACCCGACCCATTTATTGCGCCAAGCTCTTGTTTCCCGATCCGGAACAATCTCACCATCGAGTCACGAAAACCTAGTGGTCTTCTTAGCTCAACTACCCTCTTTCATTTCACACTACTCAGGGACTTATCACACAAACATATCTCACGTATACTATGCACTCTGATAAGGGTCAAACATAAAAATAAATCTTTTACTCAAGATGGCCTCGCCTCTAAGGTCTCCACGTATAAAACTCTAAGGCTCACAATTTCCCTATCCCCAATCTTACCCTTTTAACTAACCATGATTCCTAATCACAATTAACAAAATGCTATCTTAAGATATACTCATCTCATCACACATACTAATCTCTAGAGGGTTAAGGATATACCTGTATCTACTGCTTCACTCCCCTTTGTCGTTTTAATCAATCCTGCCCTGTTGGACGCATAGCTAGGGAAGGTGATGAACTAGCCACTGATCCTGAAGGCTGAGTCTCTACATCCGCGCCACTGCAGTGGACAATTTCTCATAAAATGGCCCTTCGGCAAGCATAACAAGTCTGCAGAAGCACGACACTCCCACAATGACACCTACCACAACCACACCGAAGTGGGGTGGCCTCCTCAACTAACACCCCTTCCTCTCCGAACCACTGAATCCGCAACTGATCTGGTAGGCTGAGTCCTCCTACTTGCATCCCTCCTACTTGAACATTCTTTCGTCACATGGCCCTGACGGCCGCAGGTAAAACAAGCACCAACAAAAAGACGACATTCCCCGGGATGACGCCTGCCACACTGTGAACACTGAGGGAAAACTGAATCCGGCTGGCTGGAACCTACGTGTATCTGTGAACCAGAAGCCCTGGAGCTCTGACCAACTCCTGCATACCCCGAACGTCCTGAAGTCTGTGGAGGACCACTCTGTACTGGCGGAGGCGCATAACCAGTCTGCTGCTGAGAAGGTCCGCCTCGAAAGTTACCAAAGGACCCTGCTGTTCTGGCCCTCTTCTGCTGATCTTGGTTAACCCGTCGATCCCTACGTTTCTCGGCCTGCTGCGCATAAGCCCGTACGCAGGCCATGCTCATGCCTGACTGAAGAGCTACTCTTGCACAACCCTCTCTTAGATAATCATCAAGACCCGTGATAAATCGGTACATAATATACTCTCTGGTTGCTAAATCCCTAGCTAGTAACAGGGTCGTCTCTTTGCAATCCATACTGCGCTCATGGTCGTGGGCGAAGGTTCAAATATCATGGCCGCAGTAGGAACTGCTGTCATTGTGCTAGACTCTGCTGGGGCTGGCGACGTTGCAGAACTCCCCGAATGAAGCACCACCTCAAGTGATAATTGGGCCTGTGCCCTCGTAACCCTCTGTGCTCTACTCGCAGCTCCCTCGGCTGCCTTGCCCTTCTGGGCCCGGGTTGCCTTGCGCGGAGGCATAACTGGTAAGGGAAAGAATTACGTTAGAGGGGTCCAACTTATAACACAGCTCTAAGGCACGATCTCAGAGTGAGAAGAATGGAAACCAATCCTAAATATCCTATAGCCTCCTGATTATTGGTGTGGTGCACAACACACCGATAATCAAGACTCTACTAGATACGGTATGTAGACACTTTCCGAGGATTAATCGCTCACGATACCACTTTTGTCACGACCCGACCGGGCGTGACTAGTGCCTTACGGGCACCCAAGTAGACATACATCGAGTAACGTGAATATAAAACAAGACATGAAACAATATGAAGTGAAAGCAGTTTATCTGAGAAAAGTTGCCTTCGGCATATATATATATATAAACTTGAGCGATTACATCCCTTTTACAAACCCCGCCACACAAAGATTACTATGGACTTAAGAATGTTATAACAACAATGGCGGAGTGGCCCCGCCATACCTCGAATGTAAGTACCTCTGACGACGGAGACTATACCAAAGATAAGCCTCGGAGACACGGAGCTTCCCAAAACGCTGAGCGTGACCCTATGAGCGAGGATCAACAATCGGTGTACCTCTACTGCGGCATGAACGGCCCCGAAGGAGGTCGATCTAACAGTACCAAGTATGTGAAACGAAAATCAGTAA
Source organism: Przewalskia tangutica (assembly GCA_029844215.1). Classification (NCBI taxonomy): domain Eukaryota; kingdom Viridiplantae; phylum Streptophyta; class Magnoliopsida; order Solanales; family Solanaceae; genus Przewalskia; species Przewalskia tangutica. The sequence continues at coordinate 98,309,794 of CM056729.1, forward strand.
ATGAAATCATAATAGTCTATATAAAGCGAAGACATATATGATAACCAATTTACGATACACAATATGTAAGCATGTCAAGTCGTGGACTCACGCCTAAGGTCATCACTCAAATATAACCACGGGTCTCATGCCCACAATATTAATCATGCGTGGAATTCCTTCCTCACCGCCGTGATCCATGATATAAAAGCACCAAGGAATACATGAACACGTGTCCCACGTGTCATAATAAAATCGGGGTAAATGCGAAGGCATAACCGACTACTAAAACCCACAAGTACCAACAATGCTATGAAATCAGATCACGAGGTCTTTCTAGAGCGCCACGTGATCGAAGGCGGCCACTCGCCTCGAGATCGATGTGCGCGTCAAATCTCGGAACTCACCGACTCGCGCCGGCCACCTAGGCCCGCATGAGGTATTCCGCGTCGAGGGTAGCTATTCCTCGGCATCGTCCTGGACTCTCGTAGTCCGCATGGCCACGTAGACCGCATGAGGCATTCCTCGCACACTAACCTGGAACTCTCGTAGCACCGCATAGGTCCCCTGGACCCGCATGAGGCATCCCTCGCATCGGGCGACTTAACCCCGGTATAACATGTCAAGAGGTGAGTGGTACAATAATAACATAACGACTTATCGTTAAACAACATAAGCACAATCAAGGGAAACCCCTTTACACAAACATCACAAGACACTAACACACGTAGCATCCTAACATGTTTACTTATCAAACCAACAAGAAAGTATTACAAGGCTATCACAAACCAACATAGTCAAGTTATTCACACAAGGTACTTTCTATTTTATGTCAACAAGTTCGGGTTTTTATCCCCAAAGTACTTCATATATTAACTCTTTAAAAAGATCCGTTTCTTTCACCAGAGTCACACGATACCCGTAGTATATAAATAGAGTGACTATCTTTTTAAGTAAACCAAAACAATTTCCCTACCTTCTTTTTGAACCAACTTAAGACAAAAGCATGCCTTCCTTTTTAAACGAAAACACTTCAAATTTTCAAGTCTTTGTCTTTTATAAATCAAGTCCTTACTTTGAAATTTTAAGAAAATCAAAACTTGTTTATTAATGATCTTATTAAAGCAGCCATGATCTAGGAAATGTAATACAATTTTGTCTTATCTTAGCTTCTATGCAGATGGAGGTTTCTACTGGTTTTAATAATACTTAATTAGTCAATACATTTTCCTTTATTAGCGCTGCAGTGGTTTGTTCGATACTTATTCTCATTTCCGAAATCAATACAAGACTTTCATAAACAATTAAGTAAACCGTTCCTTTTATCTTTCTTAAGTCGTTATACCTAACTTCCCATAAAGCTAGTATAACTCTTAAGCTTTTAAAACCAAGTATTACTCTTCTTTCACAAACGATTCTTATTTCTTTTGAAATACTTCAAGATTCTTATTATTTAAAACTCAAGTCAAAAGACATCGAAGTAAAACCACGTTCAGTTAACACACGTACGTCTACCGTACTATATATATTCTTTTAAAATATCATGCTCAAGAGGATAGGAAGAATCACATACCTCCTCGGTGAAATCCACCTGCCAAGTCGAATATGTCGCGCGCAGAGTATCAACCTATAATAGTCAAATACGTCTATCAACGTCTAGACTACTCTGTAGAATATTCTAAGCAGAAGGTTCTTATTTCTACGAAAATTTGGGCAGCACTTCCCTACCCGTCAAGCTACACAAGTCTCATCAGAAATCTGATCCTATGTAAGTCTGATTCAATTCTCTTCTTTTATACCATCCCTCTATATCTTATACTCAATTCTAAATTACTATATGTAATTTCCAATTACAATAGAAGGACAAGATTATTTACCTCGATAAGCCCAAAATTATCCAAGTTAAAATGTCGATCCTGAACAATGTTTAGCTCCTATTCCTTACGCTCCAACTCGCTCCAAGCAACCCTTAGACGTTTCTAAACAACTTCTCTTAACACTTTAACTCCAAAAAGTGAAGAATACTAAGGCTATAATTTGGCAATGTTTCGGCCAAGGGGTAGTTTAGGGGCTAGAGGTGTGAAATATTTTCTAACTCTTGGTTACTAATCTTCCTAATACACTAAGGAAGAACACTTAGAAGTTTAAGAATTTTTGGACAAAGTTTGGTTAAGGGAGAGGGGTGTTGGAAGAGAACAACAAGAAGAGGGGAGGGAGTATTTCAAGTCTTGAAATCTCTAAGTGTGGATGAAGAAGTCTTGCTATCAAGGGGGGTATTTATAGAACACTCAAGGGTCAAGATTCAACCAAATGGATGGTGTAGATTAGGACAAGTGCTACCTTATCTATCTACTACACAAATATCTACAAAACATTGACCAAATGTTTTAGGGCTTCTAAATGAAAAAAACGTGCAACTCATGGTCCACCAATTCGTCCACTTGAGGGTGACACATGTCGCCCTCTCGTTGGTCCAAAATATTTTATTTTCCGAAAATATCCGTAATGCCAAAAATCCGAAAATAAAGTGGGCCCCACGTGACCAATTCCGGAAATTAAAATTCCAATACTTCTAAAATATTCCAAAAAGTCCGAATACCAAATCTGGGAATCCAATTCCCATTAACGAACCTTTTTACTTCACAAAAACCGGAAACTTTTCCGTCGAAAAAATCACATCTTTCTTCCTTTCCAAAATTACTGTCGTATTCTCGTACGTACGTCCTCACATACATACCCTGGAACTACGAGGTGTAACAAATATATCATCTACATATATAACAATGAAGACAATACTCCATTCCTTACGCTTACTATAAACACATGGATCTTCTTTGCTTCTAACAAAGTCAAACAATTTGACTGCTTTGTCAAAGCAAATATTCCAACTCCTTGAGGCTTGCTTAAGTCCATAAATGGACTTTTTTAGCTTGCATACTGCTTTAGGCTTAGTCTTGGATGTAAAACCCTCAGATTGTATCATAGACACCTCCTCAATTAGGTTACCATTGAGGAAAACAGTTTTAACATTCATTTTCCAAATGTCATAATCATAGTATGCGACTATTACAAGCAACATCTGAATGGACTTAATTTTCGCAACAGGTGAAAATGTTTCATCATAATAGACCCCATGCCATTGATTATAACATTTAGCCACCAATCTTGCCTTATAAGTTTGTACCTTGACATATGCATCAATCTTCTTCTTGAAGACCCATTTGCATCATATGGGTCTAACCTCTATTGACAAATCAACCAAGTTTCAAACTTGATTGATGTACATCGAGTCCATCTCAGATTTCATGGCTTCTTGCCATCTATGCGAATCAATGTCTAACATAGCTTCGCTGTAGGTTGTAGGTTCATCGTCATCAGGAATATCTATCTCATTGTGTGTTTCAACAAGGATATTAAGTCTTTCATACGGACGATGAGTCCTAATGGTCCTACAAAGTTGATTATTCTGCGTTTCAGTATTTGTTGCACTCTGATTGTGAGAAGGTCTTTGTGTGCTGGACAATCCATCACCTTGAGAGCTTTCAGGAATGTTATTTTCATGTGTTTCATGAATGGAATGATGTACAACCATTATATCATCTTCCATCGGTTGTGTATGAGAGTCTTTCATTTATGCACTATCTCTCACATCACTCCCAATGGCTGAAGAGCGTACTTTAAGTACCAAATCTTCACCAAATTCTCCCACTGAATCCTTGTCTAGGTCATTCGACAAGGGTTCACCTTCTGTGTTATCTTGTGGTTCTTGAATTACTTCAAGTTCTATATCATTGCAGTTATGTTCCTTGTAGACATAGTCTTCTTCAAGGAAAGTTGCATTTCTGGAAACAATGACCTTATATTCTCTAGGAAGATAGAAATAGTATCACTTAGTTTCTTTTGCATACCCCACAAAATAATATTTTTCACTTTTAGATTCCAACTTATCAGTAAGTATCTTCTTTACATATACAGGGCACCCCAGGGTCACATGTGTTTAAGTGCTGACTTTTTGCCATTCCATATCTTATATGGAGTTTTCTCTACTGACTTTGAAGGAACCCTGTTTAGAATATAAATTGATCTTTGTAATACATATCCCCAAAGGTATGTTGGTAGAGCTGAGAAATTTATCATGGATCTAACCATATCTAATAGGATTCGATTTCTACTTTCAGCAACACCATTCATTTGTGGCATTCTGTCACGACCCGAACCCGGGCCCGTGACTGGTGCCTTACCCCGGGCACCCTAGTGATACAACATCAGAGAAAACCAGCGGAAATAAAAACTTTAAACATATAAATAGATATGGATCAAGATGAAAGAAAACAGGCCAACCAAAACGGTTGCCTTTCAGCATATATATATATACAGACATTTGAGCGATTCTGATCCTTACAACCCCGCGACAACAAAGACCTCTAAGATTTTTACAACAACTATGACGGGACAGGGCCCCGCCATACCCCTGAATGTACAAGAACCTACAGACTCAGGGTAACATACCAAAAGATAAGCCTCCGAAGGAACGGAGCTTCCCAATACGCTGAAATGTGATCCTAGCGCAGGATCAACGGTAGATGTACCTCTACTGCGGCATGAACGCAGCCCCCGAGGAGGTCGATCTTTATTATACCGTAGTTGCAGGGTATGTATGTGAGGACGTACGTACGAGAGTACGGCATAAATTTTGAAAAGAAAGAAAGATGTGAGTTTTCGACAGAAAAGTTTCCGATTATTTGTGAAGAAAAAGGTTCGTTAATGAGAATTGGTTTCCCAGATTTGGTATATGGGCTTCTTAAATTATATTAGAATTTTGAGATTTTATTTTCGGAAATGGTCACGTGGGGCCGGGAGAAATTTCTGTTTTGTGGGGGCCTTTGTTTTTGAGATTTCGGTATTGTGGATATTTTTGAAAGGCGTTTTATGAGGGCGATAGGAGGGTGACACGTGTCACCCCGCCTAGTGGCTTGGCCGGTTACCTGTCTGTGCACAACACTTGGTTAAGTCGTTTTCGACGAAACGTTTTGCGTAACTTGCGAAGGAAAATTCGGCTATGTCGTTTTGTTTTTGCGGATTTTTCCGAGAGGCGAAACATTTTGGACCAACGGGAGGGTGACATGTGTCACCCTCACATTGAAACAAGCGGCAACCTCGACGAATTGGTTCACGTTTTCTTGGCCAATTGGCTCCTTGTTTTGGCCTTGTTTTGTGGCTTGTTTGGTGCCATGTTTTGTGCATTGTTTTGTGGAGTAGGGTTAGGGTGCACTTGGCTTGATCTTGGCCTTACACTTGCCTTGCACATGGCTTGATCTTGGCCATTGGTTGGCTTTTGGATTTGCTATAAATACCCCCCCTAAGCTTGAAGACTTCATTCATCCAAAACTTCCAAGTCTTGAAACCCTCTCCTCCCCCTTTGTGAGCTCGTAGCCGAGAGCCTTCCCCCTCCCCCGTTTCGTGTGGCCTTTGGCCGAGGGTTCCCTTCCCTTTGTGGTGCTAGTAGTAGGGTACCCACTGCCTAGTTGTTTTCGTATAATACCCCTCCCTTGTGGTATTGAAATACTTCTCCTAGTATTGTTATAATGCCCAAAATACCTTAGCCTTTACCTTGTTGTATTCCAAAAGTTACCTCTATACGTAGAGCCCGGAAATACTACATTTTGTCCTTTTAGTCTCAAACCGAAACCCTAAGGAAATCTTCATAGTTGGTTGAAGTATTTGTGTAGAAGTTGGTTAAGAACTTCTAAGGGTTGTTTGGAGCGGATTGGAGCGCACGGAGTAGGAGCTAAACCTTGCTCAGGATCGACATTATAACTTGGATAATTTTGGGCTTATCGAGGTAAATATTCTTGTCCCCTTATTGTAATTGGAGATTACATGTTGTAGGAATATATAGTTGAAGTATACTATATGTAGAACTGAACTTTGTATTTGGCAATGTCTTTTGACTTAAGCCTGAAGAGTAAAGAAAAGAACTGAACTGTATTTACATAGGACTGTATTACAGTAGACTTGTGTAGTATTGCTGAGTAGAATTGTACACGTCCGGTTAGACGTGTAAACCCCCCCCCCTGGTTGGCTTGGTAGCCGGCCTCGATAGAGGAGGAGATTTACGCTGTTGCGGGAGGTCTCAATTTTCTCAGAGAACATGGAACCTTGTGTTTTGAAGTTAATAGACGTTTGTGACCTTTTTAGGTGAAAGTACTAAGAGTAGCGTATTCTACTTGAGGAGTGGAAAGGGCTAGCAAGGTTGTAGTACTTGGAGCATTTTGCTTATTTTCGATACTCGTCGCGAGGTATGTGAACCTCTTCCTATCTTTTCTAGCATGATTGTTGTGAACTATGTAGTACGGTAGACGTACATGTGCTAAGTGATTTGGTTGGTTTAAAACATAGGATGTTATAATAGCTTTATGGGAAGTTAGTTATAACGACCTTATGTAGGTGAAAATGGTTTACTGATGTTAGAAGTTAAGAGACTTGATCTTATGAGATAAGAGACTTAACTTATTTGTTTTAATGTGGATGTTTGTGTGAAACCTCATTCGTGAGTAATGAGTACTTGGTTTTTAAAGGGATAATGTTTCACTGATTTCGGGAATCAGAATGTGTATCGACAGACCATTGCAGCGTTAATAAAGGAAAATGTATTGAATAATGATGTGTTGTATTAAAACCAGTAGAAACCTCCATCTGCATAGAAGCTAAGATAAGACAAAATGATATTACATTTTCTAGATCACGGTCTTTGTAATAAGATCGTTATAAACAAGAATAAACTACTCACATATATGACATATGTTACTCAATTGTTTTAAAAGAGATTAAGACTATGAGTTATGAAACCTTTCTAAAATAAGTGACTTGAGCATTTGAAATTAGGCAAATTTGAACGTTTGGAAAATACTGTTGTCACTTGATTTTACAAAAGGGGAAGTGTCTTGTTTACTTAAAAAGATAGTCACGATTTTTATACTACGGGTATTGTGTGGCTTATGTGAAAGTACTTTGAGTTGTGTGAAACTTGCCTATGCTTGTGATGATAGCCTTTGTTGTACAAGTGTTGTATTTACGTATTCTGGCGTCTCGATAGAGGTCGGTTGACTTGTTGAGAACTTACATGGAGCGTGCAGTGATGGAGAAATTCCGCACGATGCGTTCCTGTTGATTGTGTTACTTTTGCTAATCGCTTTGGACATCGACCGCGATCGTGGCGCTGCGGGTATCTTCCATGTTGATCCGCTTTATTGTTTCCCTTTGGGCATCGACACGATGCGTAGCGCGCGGGTATGTTTCCATTTGGAATCTTTGTCTTATTGTTTCCTTTTGGACATCACGACACGATCGTAGCGCGCGGGTATGCTTCCATTTTGATTCTGTCTCGTGGTTCCCTTTTGGACATACTGACACGATGCGTAGCGCACGGGTATGCTTCCATTAGAATTGTTATCTGACTTTGGCATCGGTAGGACTTGGTGTCTTTGGTGTACTTCTTGGTGTTATCATATCATGCATCGGCGATGAGGAAGGCATTCCACGCATGATTGATGTGGAGGCGTGAGACCACGACTTGATATAATCGATATATGTGTATCTTGTAGTTTGGTTATCATTCATGTCTCTCGCTTTATATAGATCGCTATGATTTCATTCTGATATTTCTGATTTCACATACTTGGTACTGTTATCGACCTCCTTCGGGCTGCGTTCATGCGCGGTAGAGTACATCGGTCGTGGATCCTCGCTCTTAGGATCTCGGTTCCGTTTTGGGAAGCTCCGTTTCTCGGAGGCTTATCTTTTGGTATGTGTTCCACGAGTTGTAGGTTCTTGTACATTCGGGGGTATGGAGGGCCACTGTCCGTCATAGTTGTTGTAAATCTTAGAAGTGCAGTAATCTTGTTGTGGCGGGGTTTGTAAAAGGATTAAACTGCTCGTTTTGAAAGAGTTGTATTTATTTATGTTATTGGAAGGTAACCGTTGGGTTGGCTTTGTTTATGTTCATATATCTTGTTTCTTGTTTAAAGTTTTATTTTCCGCTGGTTTTCTCGATGATTGTATCACTAGGGTGCAGGATAAGGCACATGCGTGGCAGGCGAACGGGTCGTTACAAAAGTGGTATCAGAGCAGTTAATCCTCGGAAAGTGTCTACAGACCGTGTCTAGTAGAGTCTTGATTATCGGTGTGTTGTGCACCACATCTATAATCAGGAGGCTATAGGACATTTAGGATTGGTTTCCATTCTTCTCATTACGAGATCGTGCCTTTGGTGTGTTGTAAGTTGGGCCCCTCCGACGTATCTCGTTTTACCGCTTATGCCTCACGCTAGCAACGAGCCCGAAGGGCAAGGCGAGGAGGCGCTAGTGAGATCTGAGAGGAGTACGAGGCGCAGCCCGTCTGCACGAGATTGTGCTTCAGACGGCGAGTTTTGCGACGCCGCCAGCCCCAGCAGAGTTTAGAGCCGCAGCAGTGGCTGCTGAGACCACAGTACCTGAGCCTCCAGTCTCACAGCCTGGAGCAGATGAGATGGGGTACAAGGAGATGGCGATTCTTGGCGGTCGTGGCGAGCATGAGGATAGGATCTGGCGATTCAGTTCGATGCTTTGATGGTTCACCCCACCGAGATAGTTTGAGGCTACGGGACTTTACGAGTTGTAGCGCTTGAGTTTTATGGGTCGAGGCACGAGGATGATCCGCGAGTTCATCCGGCGATTCTGGTCGCGAGTGATCAAGGCCGGAGACCGAGTCGGTGGTCTTAGGTTCGCATCGGTGCGTGATACCGCAATGATCGTTTGATTCGTGGGAGTTGTCCCGGGGAGAGCATGCGCTTCCAGCAGTATGGGACGAGTTCTCAGAGGCATTCCTCACTCACTTCTTGCCTCCGCAGATGAGGAGGGCGCGGGCCGACAGATTTATGATGCTGAGGCAGAACGGGCGTACAGTTCGGGAGTACAACGTGGAGTTTGACTCGTTGGCTCGGTATGTCCCCGCTTTAGTGGCAACCATGGAGGATAGAGTGCACCGCTATGTCACGGGCTAGATGATTACTTGCGAGGCTTGTTGGTGTAGCTCTTCACCGGCATGTACATTGCCCGCATGCGAGCTCATACTGGGATGTGAGGCACGGAGAGATCGACGGAATGACGAGTCGTGCAAAAGAGGCGAACAGCGAGGTCCTTTGGTGACTTTCGAGCGCACCGCCTCAGCCAGACTAGTTATGCGCCTCGCCCGGTGCATAGTGGTCCTCCACAATCTTCAAGGCATCGAGTATTCGGGAGCGGTCGGGGCTCCAGGTTCAGATTTTCGGGAGAAGCGGTGTTAGCCAACCAAGCCACCCTACCTCGTTGTGACGTGTGGTAGACTCGCGGTGGGAGTGTCGTGCTAGTCCGGGAGTTTGTTTTACATGCGGCAGCCAGGCCATTTTGGAGAAACTGTCCGACCGGGGTAGCTTGGTAGGATAGCACAGCTACGAGATCGATTGCGGGTTCTTCACCTTCCGGCTAGGCAGGATGTTCATACACCGGGCCACGATAGAGGTCGCGGTGGAAGTTCCGATCTTAGCGGTCCTTTGAACCGCCTATTTTCAGGTATATCTTTAACCCTCTAGATACTTGTATGTATTGATGTTAAGATAATGTGTTAAGTGTTATGTTCGGATAGCTTTGTGCTAATATGTGATTGAGAAACCTGGTGAGTGTAGAAGGGTAAGCCTGGGGGGCATGGAAGTGTGAACCTTAGACTATTTCACGATTGAGACCTTAGAGGTAGGGTCGTCATGAGTAAAAGATTTATTTTATGTTTGACCTTTATCAGAGTGCGTAGTATACGTGGGATTTATTTGTGTGATAAGTCCATGGGTAGTGCGAGATGGAAGTGTTAGCTTTCATGACGTGTGTTGGTAAGATTGTTCCGTATCGGGGAACAAGAATGTGGCGCGGTTGTGGGGTCGGGTTGAGGACCATTTGAGGGTCAACCCGCGGCCCGGTTTGTGGTGGGGTCAGTTCGAGGTGGTTCCGCCAGGTGGTAGGGTCACGAGGATGCTAGGCCCCAGTTTAGGTGACCATCGTATGAGTTCGTGGATACGTTACGAGAATCGGTTCGTGAAGGCCGGGAATGGCCTTAAGGGAGATCGAAGTTAGTAAGATGACCAAGTTTGGAGGTAGTAACTCCAAAGGTTGGAAACAGAAGCATTGACGGAAGTGTGATACGGATACTAGAAAGAGTTCGAGTGTTCGAGAAGGGTACAACGAGTTAGGGGAGAAGAGAACGTGTGTTAGTTCGTGGCGGCGTGGCGTCGGCAACTTGTTAGAGGAACTTTATCGTTATCCGACTTGAGAAGGAACATTCGGACGAATGTTTCTAAGAGAGGAGAATGTTATACCCGTAGTTGCGGGGTATGTATGTGAGGACGTGCGTGCGAAGTGCGAGAAATTTTGAAAAGAAAGAAAGATGTGAGTTTTCACGGAAAAGTTTCGGTAATTTGTGAAGAAAAGGTTCGTTAATGAGAATTGGTTTCCCAGTTTGGTATATGGGCTTCTTAAATTATATTAGAATTTTGAGATTTTATTTTCGGAAATGGTCACGTGGGGCCCACGGGAGAAATTTACTGGTTTTGTGGGGCAGCTTTGTTTTGAGATTTCGGTATTGTGGATATTTTTGAAAGACGTTTTATGAGGGCGATAGGAGGTGACACGTGTCACCCCGCCTAGTGGCTTGGCCGAAGTTACCTTTGTGCACAACACACGGTTAGAGTCGTTTCGGCAAACGTTTTCGTAACTTGCGAAGGAAAATTCCGGCTATGTCGTTTTGTTTTTTGCGGATTTTTCCGAGAGACGAAACATTTTGGACCAACGGGAGGGTGACATGTGTCACCTCATTAAACAAGAGCGGCAACCGCGGACGAATTGGTTCACGTTTTCTTGGCCAATTGGCTCCTTGTTTTGGCCTTGTTTTGTGGCTTGTTTGGTGCCATGTTTTGTGCATTGTTTTGTGGAGTAGGGGTTAGGGTGCACTTGGCTTGATCAAGGCCTTACACTTGCCTTGCACATGGCTTGATCTTGGCCATTGGTTGGCTTTTGGATTTGCTATAAATACCACTAAGCTTCAAGACTTCATTCATCCAAAACTTCCAAGTCTTGAAACCCTCTCCTCCCCTTTGTGAGCTCTTAGCGAGAGCCTTCCCTCCCCTTTTCGTGTGGCCTTTGGCCGAGGGTTCCCTTCCCGCTTTGTGGTGCTAGTGGGTACCACTGCTAGTTGTTTTCGTATAATACACCTCCCTTGTGTTATTGAAATTCTTCTCCTAGTATTGTTATAATGCCCAAATTACCTGAGCCTTTACATTTTTGTATTCCAAAAGTTACCTCTATACGTAGAGCCCGGAAATAATACCTTTTGTCCTTTTAGTCTCAAACCAAACCCAGGAAATCTTCATAGTTGGTTGAAGTATTTGTGTAGAAGTTGGTTAAGAACTTCTAAGGGTTGTTTGGAGGCGGATTGGAGCGCGGAGTAGGAGCTAAACCTTGCTCGGGATCGACATTATAACTTGGATAATTTTGGGCTTATCGAGGTAAATATTCTTGTCCCTTATTGTAATTGGAGATTACATGTTGTGAGAATATATAGTTGAAGTATACTATATGTAGAATGAACTTTGTATTTGGCAATGTCTTTTGACTTAAGCTCAAGAGTAAAGAAAAGAATCGACTGTATTTACATAGGGTGTATTCTGATGAACTTGTGTAGTATTCTTGAGTAGAATTGTACACGTCAGGTTAGGCGTGTAAACCCCACGGTTGGCTTGGTAGCCGACCTCGATAGAGGAGATTTCTGCCATTGCGGGAGGTCTGTGAATTTACGTAGAACATGGAACCTTGTGTTTTGAAGTTAATAGACGTTTGTGACCTTTTTAGGTGAAAGTACTAAGAGTAGCGTATTCTACTTGAGGAGTGGAAAGGGCTAGCAAGGTTGTAGTACTTGGAGCATTTTGCTTATTTTCGATACTCGTCGCGAGGTATGTGAACCTCTTCCTATCTTTTCTAGCATGATTGTTGTGAACTATGTAGTACGGTGAGCGCGTGTGCTAAGTGATTTGGTTGGTTTAAAACATAGGATGTTATAATAGCTTTATGGGAAGTTAGTTATAACGACCTTATGTAGGTGAAAATGGTTTACTGATGTTAGAAGTTAAGAGACTTGATCTTATGAGATAAGAGACTTAACTTATTTGTTTTAATGTGGATGTTTGTGTGAAACCTCATTCGTGAGTAATGAGTACTTGGTTTTTAAAGGGATAATGTTTCACTGATTTCGGGAATCAGAATGTGTATCGACAGACCATTGCAGCGTTAATAAAGGAAAATGTATTGAATAATGATGTGTTGTATTAAAACCAGTAGAAACCTCCATCTGCATAGAAGCTAAGATAAGACAAAATGATATTACATTTTCTAGATCATGGCTGCTGTAATAAGATCGTTATAAACAAGAATAAACTACTCACATATATGACATATGTTACTCAATTGTTTTAAAAGAGATTAAGACTATGAGTTATGAAACCTTTCTAAAATAAGTGACTTGAGCATTTGAAATTAGGCAAATTTGAACGTTTGGAAAATAATGTTGTCACTTGATTTTACAAAAGGGGAAGTGTCTTGTTTACTTAAAAAAATAGTCACGATTTTTATACTACGGGTATTGTGTGGCTTATGTGAAAGTACTTTGAGTTGTGTGAAACTTGCCTATGCTTGTGATGATAGCCTTTGTTGTACAAGTGTTGTATTTACGTATTCTGGCGTCTCTCGATAGAGGTCGGTTGACTTGTTGAGAACTTACATGGACGTCACCGTGGTGATGGAGAAATTCCGCAGATGCGTTCGCTGATTGTGTTACTTTTGCTAATCGCTTTGGACATCGACACGATGCGTAGCGCGCGGGTATGCTTCCATGTTTATCTGCTTTATTGTTTCCCTTTGGGCATCACGACCGCGATCGTAGCGCGGGTATGTTTCCATTTGGAATCCGTCTTATTGTTTCCTTTTGGACATACCGACACGATCGTAGCGCGGGTACGCTTCCATTTTGATTCCGCCTCGTGGTTCCCTTTTGGACATACCGACACGATGCGTAGCGCGCGGGTATGCTTCCATTTGAATTGTTATCTGACTTTGGCATCGGTAGGACTTGGTGTCTGGTGTACTTCTTGGTGTTATCATATCATGCAAGCTGGCGATGAGAAGGCATTCCACGGGCATGATTGATGTGGAGGCGTGAGACCACGACTTGATATAAGCGATGTATGTGTATCGTAGTTTGGTTATCATTCATGTCTCTCGCTTTATATAGATCGCTATGATTTCATTTACTGATATTTACGCTTTCACATACTTGGTACTGTTATCGACCTCGCCCGGGGCTGCGTTCATGCCGCAGGTAGAGGTACATCGGTCGTGGATCCTCGCTCTTAGGATCTCAGTTCAGCGTTTTGGGAAGCTCCGTTTCTCCGGAGGCTTATCTTTTGGTATGTGTTCCCTGAGTTGTAGGTTCTTGTACATTCAGGGGTATGGCGGGGCCCTGTCCCGTCATAGTTGTTGTAAATCTTAGTGCAGTAATCTTGTTGTGGCGGGGGTTTGTAAAAAGGATTAAACTGTTCGTTTTGAAAGAGTTGTATTTATTTATGTTATTGGAAGGTAACCGTTGGGTTGGCCTGTTATGTTCATATATCTTGTTTCTTGTTTAAAGTTTTATTTTCCGCTGGTTTTCTCTGATGATTGTATCACTAGGGTGCCCGGGATAAGGCACATGTGAGGCGAGCGGTCGTTACAAATCTGGCAAGTACCAAGTATGTGAAACTGTAAACACTGTAAATGAAATCATAATAGTCTATATAAAGCAGGCGACATGTATGATAACCAAACTACAGTTCACAACCTAAAAGCAGTCATGTCAAGTCAGGGACTCACGCCCTCAAAGTCATCCCTCATGCCCGTAGAACTCCTTCCTCACTGCCGGCAGTCTAGGTACAATTCATGTGATACGTCTAACATGTCTCGGCCCGTCATGGACCCGATAGAAGCGTGTGGAATACATTCCGGTTCATCTCATGAACTCGGTAGTCGGATGGAATACATTTCCGGTCCATCCAGTGGACGCGGTAGTCGAGTGAAATACATTCCCGGTTCATCCCATGAATGCGGTAGTCGAGTGAAATACATTACCGGTTCATCCCATGAACGCGGTAGTCGAGTGAAATACATTCGGTTCATCTCATGAACGGTAGTCAGTGAAATACATTCCCGGTTCATCCCATGAACGCGGTAGTCGAGTGAAATACATTCCTTGCACAACAAGTCTATCACACGCAAACATAGGCAAGTTACACACAACTTAAAGTACTTTCATTTTATGACAAAGTCCGGTTTTTAACCCTAAAGTACTACGTACGTTAAATTCCTTTTAAAAGATCCATTCCTTTTATAAAAGTCACCCGATACCCGTAGTATAAAAATAGAGTGACTTATATCTTTTAAGTAAACCAAAACAACTTTCATACTTTCCTTTTTAAAACCAAATTAAGGCAATACCATGCCTTCTTTTTGGACCAAAACACTTCTCTTTTTAAAGTCAAGTTACCACATTAAAACCAATGATGAAACCCTTCTTTTGTTTTCATAAAGTCGTCATAACTAACTTCCCATAAAGCTGTTATAACACTTTATGTTTTAAACCAATTTAAGACAAAAGAATGCCTTCTTTTCCCTAGAGTTCCAGTTTGCCTAATTTCAATTACTCAGGTCTCTTTATTTTAGAGAAGTTTCATAGCTCAATGTCTTAATCTCTTTTAAAACAATTGAATAACATATGCCATATGTGTGAGCAGTTTATTCTTGTTTATAACCATTTATTAAAGCAGCCATGATCTAGAAAATGTAATATCATTTTGTCTCATCTTAGCTTCTATCACGGATGGAGGTTTCTGGTTTTAATAATACTTCATTATTCAATACATTTTCCTTTATTAGCGCTGCGATGGTTTGTTCGATACTCATTCGATTTCAAATCAAGAAACATTATTCCTTTTAAAAACCAAGTACTCATTACTCACGAATGAGGTTTCACACAAAATTCATATTAATACATTCAAGTCAAGTCTCTTATCTTTTAAGATCAAGTCTCTTAACTTCTAAAAATCAGTAAACCATTTTCTTTACCTCTCTTAAGACGTTATACCTAACTCCCCATAAAGCTAGTATAACTCTTTTTAAAACCCATAAAGCCAAGTGTTAATCTTCTTTCAAAATGATTTCTTAACTCTATTGACATACTTCAAGGTTCTTATTATTCAGGCTTAAGTCAAAAGACATTGCCGTACAACTACGTTCTGTTAACACACGTACGTCTACCGTACTATATATATATATTCTTTTAAAATATCATGCTCAAGAGTATAGGAAGCATCACATACCTCGCGACGATTATCGACTATAAGCAAAACGCTCCACGGCTATAACCCGGCTAGCCTTGTCCACCTTCCAAGTAATTCATGCTACTCGCAGAACATTCAACCAATACGGTTATCAGTCTACTGTAAATACAGTCCTATGTAAGTACAGTTTAAATCTTCTACTTATGTTCTTCTGATGTGATTCCAGTTCAAGTCTATTCTGTAATATCCTTCTATTACAGTTCAATTCTCTTCTATGAATCTTATATTCATTTCTATACTACTACAGTATGTAATTTCCAATTACAAAAGAAGGACAGTAGTATTTACCTCGATGAGCCCAAAATTATCCAAGTTTAACGTCAATCCTGAGCAACGTTTAGCTCCTACTCCGAGTGCTCCAATCCGCTCCAAACAACCCTTAGAAGTTCTACGCAACTTCTACTAAACACTTCAACCGACTATGAAGGTTTTCCTTAGGGTTTCGTTTAGTGGCTAAAGGAAAGTATAATAGTATTTCCGGGCTCTACGTATAGAGGTAACTTTGGAAAGTACTACAAGGTATTTGGGCTAGAGTATTTTGGCATTATAACAATACTTGGAGAGTATTTCAATACCACAAAGGGGGGTATTATACGAAAACAACTAGGCTAGGGGGGGTGTATTCTTGGCGAGGCTCTCAAAGGGGAGGGGGTGTGGCGGACGAAAGCTTTCACAAAGAGGAGGGGAGGATTTTAACACTTAGCAAATGATTTTTGGATGAAGAATTTCATCAACAAAGGGGGGGTATTTATAGGTCAAGAAATGGCCAACCAATGGCCAAGATTCATCCAAGTGTTAGGCAAGTGTAGGGCTAGGATTAAGCCATGTGCACCTTATCCATCTACCACACCAACTTGCACAAATATCCTACCTAACCAACCCACCCCTTTCGTCCACCTTTGCCGCCCCACTTGCTTCCAATGTGAGGGTGACACATGTCACCCTCCCGTTGGTCCAAAATGTTTCTTCTCTCGGAAAAATCCGCAAAAATTATAAATGACATAGCCGGAATTTTCCCTTCGCAAGTCTTGTAAAACGTTTCGTCGAAAAACGATTCTTTTCGGCACTTGTGCCCAAATTTCGAACCTTGCCAACTTTAAGGCTTAAATTATATACGTACGCCCTCACGTACATACTCTGGAAATACGGGGTATAACACATTCCATGAGGTGTCTATTGTGATTGGACTCCATGAAGCTTCAAGTAATCCAAAAATTCTTTACTTAAGTATTCACCTCCTCGATCTGATTGAAGGGTCTTGATACTTGTTTCGAGTTGCTTCTCTACTTCTGACTTGTACTCCTTAAATTTCTCAAAGTCTTTGAACTTGTATTCATAAGATACACATGCCCAAACCTTGTAAAATCGTCTGTAAACGTGATGAAGTAAGGGAATCATCCCTTAGCTTGAGTTGAAAATGGCACACATACATCAGTATGGACCAACTCAAGCACATCTTTGGCTCGCACACCCTTCCAAGAAAGTGGCTTATTGGTCATCCTTCCTCTCAAGAAAGATTCACAGTTACCATAGGATTCTAAGTCAAATGATTCCAGGTAGTCTAACTTCCTTAATATTGCTATCCTTGATTCAATGATGTGACCATGTCTATAGTGCCATAAGTAGGTAGGATTTCTTGGATTACTTATCTTGACTCGTTTATTTTGCACATTGAAAATTTCACGACTACAGTTTAGAACATACAAATCATCCACAAGCGAAACATTTCCACAAACAAAACCATTAAAAGACAATACATAACTGCCATTGACAATAAATGAGGAAAACCCATCAATGTCTAACACTGGGATAGAAATAATATTCCTCGCCAATGAGGTAACAAAATAACAATTATTTAGTTCTACACAAAATCCTGAAGATAAATCTAGTCTATAAGTTCCCACACGTTCAATATCCACTCGTGCTCCATTTCCAATGCGCAGGTCTACCTCCCATGGTCCAACCTTTCTGTTGTCAGTCAGACCCTGTACATTATTACAAATATGCGAGCCACAAGAAGTATCTAATACCCAACAGTGAGAGTTACTTATAGACATATTTATTTCAATGACAAACATACCTTGTCCAGTAGAGCTAGAAGCACATAGTGTTTTGCCTCATCCTGGAGCTGTGCAGTCATTCTTCCAGTGCCCCTTTTTCTTGCAGTTGAGGCACATATCCGCATCTACCTTTGCCTTCTTCTGAACACCTCCTCTAGGTTTCAAAACTGTGGGTGTAGCAACTGTCTTACCCTTCTTCTTCTACTGCATGTTCTTACCCTTGGGTTTGAACTTGCTAGATGAGCCCACCATGAGCATACCTTTACCTTTAGAGGTAGATGATTTATAAAGGTCTTCAACATGTTGTGAAGTTCTGGAAGACTCGCCTTGGTCCCATTCATATTGAAGTTCACAAAAAATTCTCAAAAGAACCAGAAAGCGAATTCAGGATCAGGTTGACAGAGACATTTATAGGCATCTTTGTTCCAATCGAAGCCAACATTTTTATCAAACTGATCATCTTCAGAACATGCACTGATACTTGACCCCCTTCGTTTAGCTTACACTTGAAAATGTCTCTCAACGGTTCATACTCCATTGTTTGAGATTGTGAGTCATAGAGACTCTTAAAGTGTTATAGAATTTCGTTGGGACCTATATTTTCATATTGTCTCTATAACTCCATAGTCATAGAGGACAACATTACACATTGTGCCGAGGTAGCATTGTCCAGATGTTTCTGATAAGTCACCCTGTCAAACAGGGCATACTCAACAGAGTCTTCAGTAGGGACTGTGGGGAACACCATGTCAAACACATACTCAATTATTTATAATCTTAACACCAATCACAGATTTCTCAACCAGTCAGGGTAATTAGCTTCAGTCAACTTGTTTGTCTCGACCAACATTTTCAGTGATAGATTCGACATTTTGTATATACTGAAGAAGTAGATAGACTTGAAATTAAATTCTAATATAATTTCTATGAACACATTCGTTAACTAATTAACATGACCTTTAGTTTATGAGCTCTCACTATTTTAACATATTTTTCGACCCCATGAAAGAATACAGACTCATATCATATATGGTTATAATGGGTCAAGATCCGTGTTCATTCTATCTCCGCGTTTTTTGTGGCTGATAACTTCAAAAATACAACCTGGTAGGTCTCCAAACCAATTACAAACAATTTGTAACTCTTGTTTGACTGGATGTTCTAAACAAACGATATGCGTCCCTCGGCTTGTCTGACGCTGTGGCACCAAGACAGCCTAGCAAGTCCACCCCATTATGCGACTGCAATTATGTATCTAAGTGAGTTTTGTCTTATAGAGCAAACACTGTGGTGTAAATTCTCATGAAGGTTTATCACCCACTTCTACATTTAACATGCATCTATGAAAGAGTCTGAGTCCTCGTAGACTTAGAGAAAATGTTGTGGCATAAATACTCATCTCGCCGAAAAGGATTTTGCATTACAATCAATTATAACAGACGACACATTCATTTTAAATGAGACTTGTATTAATTTTTGGGGAACATATTTTATTTAGGGTTTAACCAAGATCAACTCTAGCATGATTTATCAAATAAAACATCTTAACTATCATGCAAAGTCATTTAAGCACATATTGGGTACCTCCTTCCCAAGCATGATATTAAGCGGTTTTAAACAATATTGGGCGCCGCCTGCCCAAACAATAATTTGCGGATGCCATTCTAGTAATTTAAATGACAAACATATTGACATTTAGCACATAAACAATATACTTATCAAATAATATACTGTATAGTAATAATTGTGGGTTAAATATTCTAACTCTTTTTTTCCTGGACAGGTGGCGCTGCGGCGCTAATCATCTAGAAGCTTTTCGGATTCTACAATGAATTAGCGCCGCAGAGCTGTCAAGGCAGAAGCATTTTGGCTTATGTGTGCATTAGGGCCGCGGCGCCTACTGTCCAGTAAGTCCAGAATTTTAAAACGAAGCTTTTAATCGCAGATTTCGAATAAGAGTCGGGTCTCCTGCCTATCACCATAACAGGCGCTGCCCCGCCGCCTTGAATATCTTAGAAGGCGCCGCGGCACCCTACCATAGGGCCGCGACGCCGACGTTTTGACATAACGTATCCGTGTTGATTTTCTAAAAATTGTCCAAACCCTAAATCCAGTTTAGGGATCAGATCACAGATCCTTTATCATCACCTATTATTATCAATAATACACATATAGACTATCATCCATTCATACATGTTTCACAGTGCACCATGTTCGCAATGAACCAGTTATCTGCACTTTGGCTTAGTCCGAGTTAGAACGGAATGAATTCCTCAATTTAGCGTAGTTGATAATTTAGGGTGACATCAAAAGGTTAACTGTTCAGTCAAGGTATGTAGTATTTCAAGAAGCCTTGTTTTAATTCAGTTTGAAAACTAATTTATGTTTTAACTCACATTTATATTCTATTCAATTGTTATATAACTATTGAACAAGCCTGGGCTATGATACAACTGTTGGGTTTTGTTGGGTTTAAAACATCGAAATAATGTACAGCGGAAGTTTAAAATTTTATTTACTTATCAAACAATCCTTCTGGTATGGTTCTGTTACAATCGAAACCTGTAAAGACTTAAACAAGAATACTTACAAGTTGTTAATCTGGAATCTTTACTTATGATGTACACGCGATTGTCCCTTGATTGCAAGAACCTTGGTGCAGTGTATTCCTCTGTCAGGAAAGTCAGGAAATCTTGACAAAGGTTTGAGAGAGTTTTATTCTAAATGCTAAGTCTAGAATTAGTGTAAAAAACTTGTGTTAAGAACTAATGGGGTAGTGTTGTTTATATAGGAGATATTATGTCAAAATCAAATTAGGGTTGGGCTCTACGCCTGGCCCAAAACCGAGATGCAATGGCCCAGTCTGACTGGGCACACTGCCGTGTAGGCGCCGCAGCGCTTTACTCCATTTTTTTGCACATTTAATTTAAATCCAATTTTGATTTAATAAAATAATTTCAATTAAATAGAAATTATCTCATAGTTATTATCAATTTAAATATCTCGATTTCAAATCGAATATTTAATACTTTCTCAATACACCCTTAGATCGAAGAGACAATCGACATGGTGTGACCCTATAGGCCTTCACATATTGACACTAATCCAATTAAGGTCCATGCGGAACTCATATACTGCGCCGTACGACGAACTCAATATGTGAAGTACGTTTAAATGAATCCATCACACATAACCTTTATGTGAGATGATAAATTCCTTTCATTCGCGACACACTCGATCAAGCTTAGGATTTGTCATGTGTCTATCTAAATAGCTTGATCACTTTATCTCGTCTATATTAGTCGACAACTAGACCATATTCTAAATATGTCTCTTGCTGACCAATGCATTGGTTGACCTAATATCAATGAGAAGTTGAGTGCTCTCTCTCGAATATCCAATCAAGAAATGAATCACATTCTTGGCTCAACTACCACCTTAGTTCACATCATAATGCACCCAACACAAGTCGTATCTTTTTCTATAAGGAGTTTATGCTTAGGACAGAGTCAAAGTACATTACTGTATAATCAAGGTGTGTATTGACCTCAAGTCAAATGACCTTTATCTCCCACCGCTGATAACACTCTAGACATGTATGATGAATAGTTTATCAGCAGGATATACCAATAATTTCCAAAAGTATCCATGTATCCATCACAAAAACCATTACTAGTAGCAGGTGAGACATACTACATTCTCCAAAAATGTGATGTATACCACATATCGACTTATAACATATCATCTATATCTCATTCTCGATGATCATTAGTCGATGCTACTTTGAGAGTTACACTCTATCATCAATATCTCATTCTATTAATGACAATGTAAGCTCAAGGGATGCACATTAATGAATAATTAAAAACACAAATGCCATAAATATATTAATCTTATTAATAATACAAATGTGTTCAAGTATATTTGTCTCTAATAATGATTGTCTCTAGGACATACATACTTTCATAAGCACATCACACATGGGGGGAAACTGTGACTCCAAGTCCACTACGAATTCCTTAAAACACAAGAGCAGTGACCTTGTATTTCCATTTTCACAAATTAGTTGCACTAGCAGTGATCGAAAAAGACTATCCACAGGAATGAGCTCAACTGAAACAAGCAATTCGTGAAAGATTCTGAAAATCTGTACTACCGCCATCAACAGTTCATGTGTATCTTTATATATAGTTACGTTTGCTACAGAGAGAAATTCATAAAAAGAAGAAAATTCTGAAGTACAGAACTGCAGTACAACCAAAATAAATAGGCTTTCGACTGAATCATTTTCGACGACTTGATGGATCACTAGATTCTTCTACCCGGTATCGACCCATTTGAAGTCATGTAAGCAAAAAAAATGTATATAATCTGCCACCCTACCCACAATGTAGCCCACGTCTCTGAAATATTTGGCTATAGCAACGCTTGTATAGATTGAGGATGGCCTCATGAGCAGCAACCTATATTTGAAGTACTAGCAAAAAATGTGGTATATTTCATGACAGACTCTGCGCGTTTCGCAGACAAAGTCATTGTTAATTGAGAAAAATCCATTAGTTATTTGCCACTTCATTCCCTCGTTGCCACAACCAACATAGATTATAGTGACTAAGGTAGAGTAGATGGAAAGGGATAGTCACTGTTATCCATAGCCAAATGTACCCGGTAGAGCAGAAATACCACCAGGCACCAAGGGTAACAGAATATCAAGAACATGTTGTCCAGTAAGAAGATTAGCATCAACAGCTAAATCTGTTGCACATGTCAGGCAGTACCGGCCCTAAGCCAAAGCATCCAATGCAATGGCTTAGGACATCATTTTTTGGAAAAAATTTAGGGCATATTTTTTAGAAAAAAAATCACTATTAAATACAACAATATCCAAAACATTACCGGTCAAAATACACATTTCTCACATCTTTTTGGACTCTAAAGAATCTCTAATAAAACCCCTCATATAAAATCAAATAACAAATCATTATTCACTAGGTTTCAAAAGCTTCCCTCCACCACTCACCTTAGATAGTTAAGAAATTAAACTTTATGTTTCGTTTCCATCATCTTTGTAGATGAGCTAAGAGCCTCTCCTAACTCTCTTATATCAACCTGGACTTCTGCGCCGATAGGAAGTCAAACAAAATCAAGAATTCAAAACCCTAGGTCCATAGCACTTTAAAGTTTCTCTGCCAGTTATAACTCTAAATCTAAATTATATGTTTGTTTTTTTTTGCTCTCTATTTAATTTAGATTTTTGTTGTTGGATTTGTTGAAGGTTCATGAGCAGTATGTAACTAGATTACTAAGTTTTTTATTGTTTAATAATAATATGGAATTTTTATAGATTTTTTGTTGTTCAATCAGGACCGCAATGATATAAATTTTTGTTGTTCAATCAGGATCGTAATTATGAGAAAACAACCGTCCGGTGCTCAAAATAAACAGAAGAAAAAAGATAGGAATTATTGGGAAAGAAAGGAATTTTGAGCTTTGAGTTTTTATTTAGTATGATCATTTGTCATGATATCTTATACTCCATTAATACTGTTAGCAAGCTCTTACAATAAAAAAATATGGATACTGAGGTTGCCATTACGCAACTAAAAGGGCTGATTTCTTATTTTCAGAATTGCAGAGAAAATGGTTTTAAAACGGGAATGGCTGAAGCTAAAAAATTGGCAACTGAATTGGGGGTTGAACCTAATTTTCACGACAAACGCCCAACAAAGAGAAAGCGATATGAAAATGTCGAAGAAGATTTCGTTCTTACCGCGGAACAATCATTTAAGTTGACTATTTTATATGCTTAATGGATCATGTTGATACGTCACTTCAATTCAGGTTTGATCACTTTAAATATATGATAACACTTTTGAATTTCTGTTTTTGAGAAAATTGAAGTTCGTGAGCGACGACATGTTGAATGCTTCATGCATTAGTTTGGAAAAAATTTTGAAGCGTCATTTTGTTTATGATATCGATGGATATGTCTTATTTCTTGAGTTAAGAGTTCTAAAAGAATGCATACCCGCAGAATTAAAAAAAACAATTGATATGTTAAACTTTTTGAAGAGTATGGAAGGTTGCTACCCGAATGCCATAATTGCTTATAGAATTTTGTTAACTATACTAGTGACAGTCGCTTTCGGAGAAAGAAGTTTTTCAAAACTGAAGTTGATCAAGTCGTATCTTCGTTCGACTATGTCATAAGAAAGGTTGAATGGACTAGCTATGATATCAATTGAGAAGGAAATGCTAGTGAATTACAATTTCGAAAGCTTTGACACGACCCGACCCCGGGCCCGCGACTGGTGCCCTACCTGGGCACCCTTACAGGTATACATCAGAGATAATCAGCGGAACATACATGAAACTTATAAAATAAATCAACAGAGATAAAATCAACAGGTTAGCCGATAAGGCTACCTCCCTGGATAAATAAATACATAACCGAAGCAGTTGCCTCCTTTCCTTTACAAACTGACCCACAATATGTGACTACAGACCTCTAAGAGTTTTAACATAACAACTGTGGCGGGACAGGGCCCCGCCATACCCCTGAATGTACATAATCCTACAACATCAGGGAACCGTACCAAAAGACAAAGCCTCCGGGGAAATGAAGATTTCCAAGAACTGAACAGTGATCCTAAGAGTGTGGATCAGCAGCTATGTACCTCAACCTGCGGCATGAACGCAGCCCCCCGAAGGAGTTCAGTACGAAATATGTACCAAGTATGTGAAACTGAAAATATTGTAATGAAATCATAACAGTCTATATAAAGCTGGAGACATGTATGATAACCAAAATAACAGTACACGGTGCCTTTCCAAAGTGAAAGTAATGAAAGTCAGTTTTACCTTTTAAGGACTATTTCATCACATGAACAATAGTCACACGGGGCTACAGACACAAGCCCTCAAATATCATCACATAGTCCAGTAAGGGTCTCAAGCCCATAAATATCAAAGCGTGCCCGTGGAATCCCCCATCACTGCCGACAGCCATAAGTGTAATTGTAAAATATAACCATGTGACACGCCCGTGGCATCCCACCTCACTGCCGGCGTACATATACAATACATATATATATCTCCTGCCCGTGGAATCCCCCATCATCGCAGCCATGTTGTAACATATAACCATGTGACGCGCGTGGCATCCTACCTCACCGCTTGCATACATATACAATACATATATATATATCTCATGTCCGTGGAATCCCTCATCTCGGGTACATGACTTCATGGAGGGCTAATCCATGGGGTAATAGTACGTAACATGGTCGCATGCCCCGGAATCCCTCATCGTATAAGCATGGCCATAGGGTAATAATCGTATATAACATGCCCGTGGAATCCCTCATCTCGGGTACATGTCTTCATGGGGAGATAGTCCATGGAGTAATAGTCATACATAACATGGTCGCATGCCCCGGAATCCCTCATCGTATAAGCATGGCCATGGGTAATAAAACAAATCCGGGAATCTAACCCGCCTCCTGGTCGCATGCCCCAGAATCCCTCATCGTATAAGCATGTCCAAGGAGTAATAAAAACCATCCGGGAATCTAACCCGCATCCTGGTCGCATGCCCCGGAATCCCACATCGTATAAGCATGTACAAGGATCAATTACAATGGAAGCATACCCGTGGAAGCCTCCGTCACTATCGGTACATCCAAGTAAATTCACAACAAGACAGCCGACCCTCCAACTGAGAGTCACGGCAGCGTAAACATATAATACTTGCACTCAAGGCTATCACAAGCAAGCATAGGCAAGTTCATAAAATCTTTAGACTTTCATTTTATATACTCAAGGCACTTTTCGTTTCACATAAAAAAAATTCGGGAACTTAACCCAAAGTACTACGTACTTCCTTTCCTTTAAAATTACTCTTTTTCATATAAACTTCCAAGATACTAACAACCGTAGTATCAAGTCATATCTACTTTTCAAGACAAGTCACAATACCTTTTAGAAATACATTTATAGGCTTCTAAATCAAATGACTTCTTTCTTTTGAGACCTTAAGAAATTGATGCCTTCAAATCAATTTGCCTTTCATTATTTCAAGTCATTTATCATTACTTACAATACTTAGAGTAAACCACTCTTAACTTTCCATAAAGCTATTATAACCAACTTTCCATAAAGTCGTTATACTAACTTTATACTTTAGGCAAACACATTCTTTTTATAACCAAGAGACTTATACTTTCGAAAACCAAGTATCGTATACTTTCAAAATACTTCAAGTCTCTTATCTTTTAGAAATCAAGTTTCTTACTTTAGAAATCAAGTCTTCTTATCTTTCGAATGTCAAGAAGTCAATACTTTCCAAATCAAGTATTCTATACTTTTAAAATCAAGTCATTTCTTCCTTTAAGAATCAAGTCTCATAACTTGAAAAATAAAGTCTCTTAACCTTTTAAGAATTAATAGTTCATAGTCTTGACACTTCATAACGTAAATTCTTTAAGTTAAGTACATATGCCTTATGTGTGTGAGTAGGTTATACTTGTTTATAACGATCTTATTAAAGCAGCCATGATCTAGAAAATGTAATACAATTTTGTCTTATCTTAGCTTCTATGCAGATGGAGAATTCTACTCATTTTAATATAATCAATTGTCATTACATTTTTCCTTTATTAACGCTGCAATGGCTTGTTCGATACTTATTCTCATTCGTGCCGTAAATTAGCCAAGTCAACTTGGCTCCAAATACCTCCTAACGACTCTTACCAACATCCCCCATAAGACTTGGTAAGAACTTAGGATAACTTAGACATAACATTTACATAGAGTAAATCACATACATACCTCTTAACTTCTAAGAGTAGAAGGGAACATTAAATAATACCACATGTATATTCCATACATAGAATCATGCCAAAGGAAGGAAGAGGTTCACATACCTCGCGACGATTATCGACACGTAGCAAAATGCTCCAAAGTACTATAACCTCGCTCGCTTTTCCACCCTTCGAGTAGAATACTCTACTCGTAGTACTTCACCCTATAAGGGTCATAATATGTCTATTAACCTCTAGCTTCAAACGTAGAATATTCTAAGTGCAAAGTCACTAAATTCTACGGAAAATCGGACATCACTTCCTTTGTTTCTACATACTTTCCACCTTTTTCAAGGCCCGAATTCAATAGACAAACATGCCACATTTAAGGCTCAACAATGTAGTTAACAATAGGGGATTACACGCCTACAAGACGTGTAAAATTCCGCCCGCAATTGATATCAAACTAGTCCAAAATACAATGCCATTCTCGGCCCAAAAGGTGTAACAACATATCAACCTTTCCAATTCATTATCAATTCAAGGTGTTTAGTATAACATGTTATAAAGCCGCAATCTATTATAACAACTATAACCTTCAAGTAGATAACATGCGACGATTCTAATTATCGACCAAATTGTATTTCAAGTTCAAATGGCTAGAATGTCATTTTGGATAATAGGCTTCCACAATCCATATTACTTATCAAACTTAAATACATATACTTCATGCTAGTTAAAATGTAAGGCTACAACAATATGTAATCTTATAACACTAAGAGAACAAGATTGTTACCTTAACGAGCCTTAATCCAACTTCAAGATCCGAAGTCGCTCTCTAGCAACTTAGAGTCTTTCCTTGACACTCCAATCCGCCACTTGAAGCCCTTAGAAGATCACCAACAACTTTCCTTTAACTTCCAATCCAAACCTAGGAAAGTGACTAGGTTTTCACCTTGCGACTAATCCAAAAACGACACTTTTCCGGGATCTTTCTATTGAGGTACCCTTACAATACCCTTAGGAACCTTGGTTTAAAGTGTAGAGATTATTGGACAACAAACAAAAAATTTTCTTGTTGGAACCTAGCAAAGACGAGAGCAATATGAAGGACTTCTAAGTTTTCTTGAAATTTTTTCTAAGTGTAAAGCCCTGTCTTGCTACTAGTAAGCTTATATAACCAAATGGAGGGTCAAGATTAGAACAAATGGGTGGCTTGGATGTAAAAATCTAGCCAAGTGGCCCTTTTTGACTTAGTCAATAATATCAAGCTCTACTTGCAAGACTTAGTCATCTTCACATAGGTCAAATGACCATCTCACCCATGTCCAATTCGTTCCAAGACCAACTGGGGGTGACACGTGTCGCCCTCCCATTCGTCGCAATATTTTGTTTTCCGACAATTTCATAATTCCGATAAATTTTTACTAGTCTCAAATCTTAACATTTGAGTTCTTACGTACGTCCTTATAAACATGTCCTGGAAATACGGGGTGTAACATTCTTCCCCCCTTAGAAACATTCGTCCTCGAATGTTCTTTCGGAGCTCAATCTATCATTTCTCGGCATAGTCTCATAAAACTACACTTAATGAAACCTAATTATTCCACATATGGCCCTAATACCTTGCACACACATATCCATCCATCATAAGCCAAACTAGAAAACAAATCCAAAGTGTGCACCATCACTGTTTACTCCCATTCATGGCCTAAAAGGATTATCTTTTCGTACTTCCAAGTTACTCTAGCATACATACATAGTCTCAATATAATCCATTCATGATACTTAAACATACAACAACTTTATCATGCATACGAGTCTCTAAAGGGTCAAAGACATACCTAAAATCATATAGGCGGTTCAAAGGACCGCTAAAACTGGGAACTTCCACGACGACCTCGGTCACGGCCTGCCGGTGCATAAACATCCTGCCTAGCTATTGACGGAGAAGAACCCGCAACAGATCCAGTAGACTGTGCTATCCCACCAGTGCCATCTCTGGTCGGACAGTCTCTCACCAAATGGCCCTACTGGCCGCAAGCATAACAAGCTATCGAAGTAGTACGACACTCCCCAAAATGGAATCTACCACAACGACCACACCGGGGCAAAGGTGGCTTCCCCTGGCTACTACCCCCGGACATCTGTGAACCTGCAGCCCTGGAGCCCTGACCTGCTCCCAAATATCCCCGGCGATCAAACCTCCGGCCAGAAGACCGGGAAGGAGCACTCTGTGTCGGTGGAAATATAGACCTAGCCTGCTGCTGAGGATGTCCGCCTTGAAAGTTACCACCGAACCTGCCGTCCGCCTCTTGGTGGCCCTCTCTCTCGCCTCAATCCTCGCATATGCTGCATCTGGCAATATCCATACACGGTGAAGGGCCACTCCGTGCATGCATAATCATATAACGGTCTAGCCCCATCACATAGAGGTGAACTCATCGCCGTATGTCACCACGATAGTATGCACTTGGCCAATGAGTCAAACTCTGTGTACTCACGATGGTCCTCCCATTCTGCCTCAATGACAAGAACCTATCAACACGGGCTCTCCTCATTTCAGGAGGTAAAAAGTGATCAAGAAAGGCCTCTGTGAACTCATCCCAAACTGCTGGAAGAGCACCCACACCCCTCGACAGCTCCTAAGACTCAAACCAGTTCAATGCAATATCACGTAACCGGTAAGAAACTAACACAACTGACTCTGTCTCCGAGGCCCTAAGCACCTGCATAGTCCGTTGTAGCTGCCGAACGAACTCCTGAGGATCATCCTCAGATCTCGAACCATAGAACTCGGGTGGACTACAACCCAAAAAATCCCGAATCCTCAAACTGTCGGCTCTAGGGTTAGCTACCTGCTCCTGTCGGCGCTGCCCTACCACTATGCTAGTCAATAACCTAATCTGCTCTCCATAATCTCTAAACTCTGCTGGCCGCGAATCGAGGCTCGTATTGGAACCTCTGAGCCGCGCTGTTTGGCTCCTCTAACACCGCTTGCGAATCGAACTCGCCGCTGAGAGCCACAACCTCGGGCATAATCGGGCACAGTCTTGGTAACCCTCTGTGGACCACTAGCAGCTCCTGCTGCTGCCTTGCCCTTCTGGGCCCTGGTCGCCTTCCGTGGAGGCATAAATGATACATAAGAATAGGTCAGAGAGGATTCAACATACTATGACAGCTCTACTGCACGATCACAGAGAAAGAAGAATGGAAACCAATCCTAAATGTCCTGCAGCCTCCTGATTATAGATGTGGTGCACAACACACCGATAATCAAGACTCTAATAGACACGGTTTGTAGACACTTTCTGAGGACTAACTGCTCTGATACCACTTTTGTCACGACCCGGCTCGCGATCCGGTGCCCTACACGGCACCCTTACAGGTATACATCAGAGATAATCAGCGGAACATACATGAAACTTATAAAATAAATCAACAGAGATAAAATCAACAGGTTAGCCGATAAGGCTACCTCCCTGGATAAATAAATACATAACCGAAGCAGTTGCCTCCTTTCCTTTACAAACTGACCCACAATATGTGACTACAGACCTCTAAGAGTTTTAACATAACAAGCGTATGGCGGGCCCGCCATACCCCTGAATGTACATAATCCTACAACATCAGGGAACCGTACCAAAAGACAAAGCCTCCGGGGAAATGCAGCTTTCCAAGAACTGAACAGTGATCCTAAGAGTGTGGATCAACAGCTATGTACCTCAACCTGCGACATGAACGCAGCCCCCCGAAGGAGGTCAGTACGAAATATGTACCAAGTATGTGAAACTGAAAATACTGTAATGAAATCATAACAGTCTATATAAAGCTGGAGACATGTATGATAACCAAAATAACAGTACACGGTGCCTTGCCAAAGTGAAAGTAATGAAAGTCAGTTTTACCTTTTAAGGACTATTTCATAACATGAACAATAGTCACACGGGGCTACGGACACAAGCCCTCAAATATTATCACATAGTCCAGTAAGGGTCTCAAGCCCACACATATCAAAGCGTGCCCGTGGAATCCCCCATCACTGCCGACAACCATAAGTGTAATTGTAAAATATAACCATGTGACACGCCCGTGGCATCCCACCTCACTGCCGGCGTACATATATACAATACATATATATATCTCCTGCCCGTGGAATCCCCCATCACTGCCGGCAGCCATAAGTGTAACATATAACCATGTGACGCGCCCGTGGCATCCTACCTCACTGTCGGCGTACACATATACAATATATATATATATATATATCTCATGCCCGTGGAATCCCTCATCTCGGGTACATGACTTCATGAAGGGCTAATCCATGGGGTAATAGTACGTAACATGGTCGCATGCCCCGGAATCCCTCATCGTATAAGTATGGCCATAGGGTAATAATCGTATATAACATGCCCGTGGAATCCCTCATCTCGGGTACATGTCTTCATGGGGAGCTAGTCCATGGAGTAATAGTCGTACATAACATGGTCGCATGCCCCGGAATCCCTCATCGTATAAGAATGGCCATGGGTAATAAAACAAATCCGGGAATCTAACCCGCCTCCTGGTCGCATGCCCCGGAATCCCTCATCGTATAAGCATGTCCAAGGAGTAATAAAAACCATCCGAGAATCTAACCCGCATCCTGGTCGCATGCCCCAGAATCCCACATCGTATAAGCATGTCCAAGGATCAATTACAATGGAAGCATACCCGTGGAAGACTCACATCGCTCAGACGTCCAAGTAAATTCATTAACAAGACAAACCTCCAACTGAGAGTCACGGCAGCGTAAACATATAATACTTGCACTCAAGGCTATCACAAGCAAGCATAGGCAAGTTCATAAAATCTTTAGACTTTCATTTTATATACTCAAGGCACTTTTCGTTTCACATAAAAAAAATCCGGGAACTTAACCCAAAGTACTACGTACTTCCTTTCCTTTAAAATGACACTTTTTCATATAAACTTCCAAGATACTAACAACCGTAGTATCAAGTCATATCTACTTTTCAAGACAAGTCACAATACCTTTTAGAAATACATTTATAGGCTTCTAGATCAAGTGACTTCTTTCTTTTGAGACCTTAAGAAATTGATGCCTTCAAATCAATTTGCCTTTCATTATTTCAAGTCATTTATCATTACTTACATTACTTAGAGTAAACCACTCTTAACTTTCCATAAAGCTATTATAACCAACTTCCCATAAAGTCGTTATACTAACTTTATACTTTAGGCAAACACATTCTTTTTATAACCAAGAGACTTATACTTTCGAAAACCAAGTATCGTATACTTTCAAAATACTTCAAGTCTCTTATCTTTTAGAAATCAAGTTTCTTACTTTAGAAATCAAGTCTTCTTATCTTTCGAATGTCAAGAAGTCAATACTTTCCAAATCAAGTATTCTATACTTTTAAAATCAAGTCATTTCTTCCTTTAAGAATCAAGTCTCATAACGTGAAAAATAAAGTCTCCTAACCTTTTAAGAATTAATAGTTCACAGTCTTGACACTTCATAACGTAAATTCTTTAAGTTAAGTACATATGCCTTATGTGTGTGAGTAGGTTATACTTGTTTATAACGATCTTATTAAAGCAGCCATGATCTAGAAAATGTAATACAATTTTGTCTTATCTTAGCTTCTATGCAGATGTAGAATTCTACTCATTTTAATATAATCAATTGTCATTACATTTTTCCTTTATTAACGCTGCAATGGCTTGTTCGATACTTATTCTCATTCGTGCCGTAAATTAGCCAAGTCAACTTGGCTCCAAATACCTCCTAACGACTCTTACCAACATCCCCCATAAGACTTGGTAAGAACTTAGGATAACTTAGACATAACATTTACATAGAGTAAATCACATACATACCTCTTAACTTCTAAGAGTAGAAGGGAACATGAAATAATACCACATGTATATTCCATACATATAATCATGCCAAAGGAAGGAAGAGGTTCACATACCTCGCGACGATTATCGACACGTAGCAAAATGCTCCAAAGTACTATAACCTTGCTCGCTTTTCCACCCTTCAAGTAGAATACTCTACTCGTAGTACTTCAACCTATAAGGGTCATAATATGTCTATTAACCTCTAGCTTCAAACGTAGAATATTCTAAGTGCAAAGTTACTAAATTCTACGGAAAATCGGACAACACTTCCTTTGTTTCTACATACTTTTTCACCTTTTTCAAGGCCCGAATTCAATAGCCAAACATGCCACATTTAAGGCTCAACAATGTAGTTAACAATAGGGGATTACACGCCCCACAATTGATATCAAACTAGTCCAAAATACAATGCCATTCTTGGCCCAAAAGGTGTAACAACATATCAACCTTTCCAATTCCTTTTCAATTCAAGGTATTTAGTATAACATGTTATAAAGTCGCAATCGATTATAACAACTATAACCTTCAAGTAGATAACATGCGACGATTCTAATTATCGACCAAATTGTATTTCAAGTTCAAATGGCTAGAATGTCATTTCGGATATTAGGCTTCCACAATCCATATTACTTATCAAACTTCAATACATATACTTCATGCTAGTTAAAATGTAAGGCTACAACAATATGTAATCTTATAACACTAAGAGAACAAGATTGTTACCTTAACGAGCCTTAATCCAACTTCAAGATCCGAAGTCGCTCCCTAGCAACTTAGAGCCTTTCCTTGACACTCCAATCCGCCACTTGAAGCCCTTAGAAGATCACCAACAACTTTACTTTAACTTCCAATCCAAACCTAGGAAAGTGACTAGGTTTTCACCTTGCGACTAATCCGAAAACGACACTTTTCCGGGATCTTTCTATTGAGGTACCCTTACAATACCCTTAGGAACCTTGGTTTAAAGTGTGGAGATTATTGGACAACAAACAAAATTTTTTCTTGTTGGAACCTAGCAAAGCCTAGAGCAATATGAAGGACTTCTAAGTTTTCTTGAAATTTTTCTAAGTGTAAAGCCTTGTCTTGCTACTAGTAAGCTTATATAACCAAATGGAGGGTCAAAATTAGAAAAAATGGGTGGCTTGGATGTAAAAATCTAGCCAAGTGGCCCTTTTTGACTTAGTCAATAATATCAAGCTCTACTTGCAAGACTTAGTCATCTTCACATAGGTCAAATGACTATCTCACCCATGTCTAATTCGTTCCAAGACCAACTAGGGGGGGGGGTGACACATGTCGCCCTCCCATTCGTCGCAATATTTCATTTTCCGACAATTTCATAATTCCGATAAATTTTTACTAGTCTCAAATCTTAACATTTGAGTTCTTACGTACGTCCTTATAAACATGTCCTGGAAATACGGGGTGTAACAAGCTTGATAAATGATTTTGTTAGCAAAAAGTTGAGAAGGATAATGTTTCAATAGCAATGATCGTATACTCATAAGGTAATATTCTTGTTACTTAGCTATAAAATTTTGAATAAGGTTGAAACTTCTATTTTTACTATATTAGGTTAATAATCATGTTAATTTTTTTTATATATGTGTTTAAGTAAGTCTAGCTACTTGTTAACTATTTTTGGTGGTGGGGGGGGGGGCAAAAAAAGTTGTGATGGATTAGGGCATACCAAATCTGATGGCCGGATGCCAGGACTGAAGTAGAGTAATGTGCCTTTTGTCACCTGGAAACTTGATCTCAAGAACAATATTCTTCAAATGAGCAAAACGAAACACTTTGGTCATCAACTTTGACCCGAGGATGTTAGTTACAAATCTGTTATTGCTCTTTTAGCACTTTTCTCAAACAGTTGATGTGCAACTAATGTCATCAACAAAAGAGTATAAAATGATAGTTCTTGACCAAGCAGTGAGAAATCACTTTCGATAAAAACCCAGATATCTCCACTTCCGTCAAAAGCGTTAAGACGAACAAGAGGTAGATATATGGGCAAAGTCATTATCTAATCTCTGCCCAGTGTCTAACCAGTTATGGACATGAATTGGCAGTGTGGTAATATCGAACGAAGGAGGTCTGACAGGCTCAATAACCTTAAAAGTCTCAGTAAAATCCAAGGAAGATAACTTTACCTGTAATTGATAAAATCGGGAAGCAACCTTGCCTTTGAACTTAAACTTTAGCTGATCAACTCTGGAAGCACCTTTGCCTTCCCACATTACCATCACAACTAATTTCTTCTGAAAACCCACTTGAAATGCAATTGTTGAACCTATCAAACCAATGTTCATATGTCTATCTTGTTCCGTATATTTGATGGAGTGAAGTTCATCAGAGTCTACCAGTTGAGGACATTCATTGAACACCTCATCCTCATCTGATATTCCATCGGCTAAATTAGATACCGATGCAGAGATAAATGGTTGTAGCATCTGAAATATTTGGAACAACGTCGAATTTCGTGGAATCAATCGCAAGGACCTTCGTTGCACCACCATGACATCATCCACTATGGCCTCCTATATTTGTGAAGCATCCGAAGCTGTGGAGTCCTCTTGCAGCAATGACCATATATGACAAATAGAAGAGAGTGTTGAAGTATTATGCATGTGTACTAAAGTATTTGTAGGTGATTAGCCCACTATAAATTAGATATTGAGTTTTGTTAATAGTAGATATTATGTGGGTCTTAATAGTCGGTTAGTGTGAGTGTATAAATACCACTCATTGTATTGATAGATATTAGATATTCATATATGAAAAGTTTGCAGAAGAGCAGTTGCTTGCTCCCAAAATATCTCTCGTTCTCTCTTTGCTTCTCTCGTCCTTTCTCTGCTTCACTCATTGATTCATCTATCCAATTCACACATAAACTCTTGCATGCAGTGCGAGATGTTTAAAATGGTATCAAAGACTAAGGTTTTTGATGCGATTCTGTGAAGAAATTAGACAGATCGAGCAATATTGATGAAGAAGTTTCAGATCAATTGAATTGATGTTGAGGTAATTTCTGTAGTGTATTGATCGATCTTGTTATGTACGAAACATATCGATAAGAAAAAGGTTATATCTAGTCAATTTTGCTGCTATACAAAGCGAATCGAAGATCGCATTTGTCGATTCAAGCTATTCAGTTGATTTCACTATACACAGGGCAGATCGAAGATCACATTTGTTGATTTCGTTGCATGCATGTGTAGATAGCAGTTTTATCATTTAATTGTCTACTTAAAATGTTACACCCCGTAATCTCTGGACATGTATATAAGAATGTACGTAAGAATCAGGACGTTAAGATTTGAGACTTGTAGAATTTTATCGAAATTATGGAAATGCCGGGAAATGAAATATTACGTCGAATGGGAGGGTGACACGTGTCACCCCCCCCCCCCCTTGGATGGTCTTGGTCGAATGGACCAAGGGCAAAAGGGTCAATTGACCAAGGCAAAGATGATAAGGTCTTGCTAAGCTAAAACTTGACTTTATTGACTAAGTCAATGAGCCACTTGTCTAGATTTTTTTAAATGAAACTCATCCAAGCCACCCAAATGTTTTAATCTAGAACCTCCATTGTTTTATATAATCATCCTAAGTAGCAAGACTTGTCTCTAACACTTAGAAAAAATTAGAAAAGTTTGAAGACTTGAAGAAGAGCTCTAGGCATTGCTCATTGAAGAACAAGAAATTTTTTCATTTGTGGTTCATAATTCACAATACTTCAACCCAAGGTTCCTAAGGGTATTGTAAGGATATCTCAATAGAAAGATCTCGGAAAAGTTTCGTTTTTGCATTAGTCGCAAGGTGAAAACCTAAGTCGCTTTCATAGGTTTTGTTTGGAAATTGAAGGAAAGTTGTTTGTGAACTTCTAAGGGCTTCAAGTGGCGGATTGGAGTGTCAAGAAAAGGAGTTAAGTTTCTAAGGAGCGACTTGGGATCTTGAAGTTGGATTAAGGCTTGTCAAGGTAACAATCTTGTTCTCTTAGTGTTATAAGATTACATATTGTTGTAGTTATGGATATAAACAAGCATGAGTTATATATTGAAGATTTAAATGTTATGGAATATTCGGATGGAATCCGAATGTTGCATGTTTAACCTTAAGATTTTAATTCGATTTAGTTATTAGTTTTAGTCGTCGCATGTCATATAAGGAAAGGATTGTTGTTGTTATTATCGATTGCGGCTATATAACATGTTAGACTAAACAATTTGGATTGAAAAAGAATTGGGAAAGACTTTGTGTTGTTGTATATTGAATTGTCGAGAATGACATTGAATTATTGGACTAGTTTGATATCAATTGTGGGGAAGAATTTTACACGTCTTGTTAGGTGTGTAATCCCCTTTTTGTTAGCTACATTGTTGAGCCTTAAATATGACATGTTTGGCTATTGAATTCGGGCCTTGAAAAAGGTGGAAAAGTACGTAGAAACAAAGAAAGTGTTGTCCGATTTTCCGTAGAATAAGTGACTTTACACTTAGAATATTCTACGTTTGAAGCTAGAAGTTAATAGACGTATTATGGTCATTATAGGTTGACATGCTACGTACGACATATTGGACTTAGCAAGTGGATTGAACCGAAGATGTATGTGGAACTTTCCCTATCTTCTTGAGCATGAATTTTATAAATATATTGTACGGTGGACGTATATGGTTAAAAAGGAATTTGGTTTCATTTTGGTATCCTTGCCTTGTTTTCGAAAAAGAATATGTGACTTGAGGTTACATGGGAGGATTTCTTGACTTGAATCTTAAAGATAAGAGTCTTGGTTATTTTGAAAGTTATAATACTTGAATTGAAGAGTACATGCTTACTTCATTTAAAGGAATAATTCCCTTAAATGTTGAAAGAAGTAGTAACTTGATTTAACAATTATAGAATACTTGATTTGGAAAGTATCGGTTCTTGAACTATTCTAAAGATAAGAGACTTGATTTCTAAGTTAAGAAACTTGACAATATTAGTTAAGAAACTTGAAGTATTTGAAAGTTATGTAACTTGATTTGAAAGTATAAGTCTCTTGGTTATAAAAGGAATGAATTTGTCTAAAGCATAAAGAGTTATAACGGCTTTATGGGAAGTTAGTTATAACGGCTTTATGAAAGGTTAAAGATGTCTTAGTTTCTAAAGCATAAAGTTAGTATAACGTCTTTATGGGAAGTTGGTTATAACAACTTTATGGAAGGTTAAAGGAATGATTTTCTCAAGTAATGTAAAGAAAGATAAATGGCTTGAAATAAAGAAGGGCAATTTGATTTAAAGGCATCAATTGCTTAAAGTTTTAAAGTAAGAGTCACTTGATTTAGAAGCCTAAAATGTATTTCTAAAAGTGTAGTGACTTGTTTGAAATGTAGACAAGCCTTGATACTATGGGTGTTAGTATCTTGGGGTTTTATGTAAAAAGGAGTCTTTTGAAAAGAATGGAAGTACGTAGTACTTTGGATTAAATTCCCGGATTTTTATGTGATACGAAAGTGCCTTGAGTTTATAAAATGAAATTCACGTTTTATGATAATGGAAGTCTAAAGATTTTATGAACTTGCCTATGCTTGCTTGTGACAGCCTTTGAGTGCAAGTATTATATTTTTACGCTGCCGTGACTCTCAGTTGGAGGGCCGGTTGTCTGGTTGTGAATTTACTTGGACGTATCGACAGTGATGGAGGATTCCACGGGTATGATTCCATTGTGATTGATCCTTGGACATGCTTATACGATGAGAGATTCCGGGGCATGCGACCAGGATGCGGGTTAAATTCCCAGATGCTATCACTACTCCATGGCCATGCTTATACGATGAAGGATTCCGGGGCATGCGATCATGTTATATACTATTACTCCATGGACTAGCTCCCCATGAAGACATGTACCCGAGATGAGGGATTCCACGGGCATGTTATTGTCACGACCCGTTCAGGGGCCCGTGACTGGTGCCTTACCCGGGCACCCAAGTAGTCATACATCAGAGTAATCAGCGGAATATAAAACAACCAAGATATGAAACAGTATAAATGAGACACGTTTACATGAAAGGGTGCCTTTCGCATATATATATAAATACCCAAAACGAGCGATACATCCCAACTTTACAACGGGACTACTGCACTTAAGAGTTTAAAACAACAATGGCGGGACAGGGCCCCGCCATACCCCTGAATGCAAATATCTACAACGACAGGGGACCATACCAAAATGCTAAGCCTCCGGAGAAACGGAGCTTTTCCCACGCTGAAACGGTGATCCTAAGAACGGGGATCAACAGGAGGAGTACCTCTACCTGCGGCATGAACGCAAAGACTGAAGGAGGTCGATAACAGTACCAAGTATGTGAAACTGTAAAGTACTTTAAATGAAATCAAAGTATTTAAAACATTTGCAAATACAATTAGTTCAATTTGCACATAGTGCCACATCACAAACAAGAGCAATAACAGGTAAACTGTAACAGGTCTTTCCTAGGCCGCGAATGATCGAAGCAAGGCCAATCGCCCATAGTATCATTATGCATGCTCGCCCCGACTCCCGCACCGCATAGGTCACACATAGATCCGCATGAGGTATTCTCGCGTCGGGGCAGCCAACCCCGGTACTACCGACTTCCGCAGCCCGCATAGCCTCAAAAGACCGCATAGTCACACAGACCGCATAGGGCATCCCCCGCATCAGGCTAATACACCCGGAATGATCAATCCTGGAGCATACCGCTGCTCCGCATAGTCATACAGACCGCATAAGCCGTAAAGACCCGCGATCGGGTGGCAAGCCCTGGTATAATAAGTCAAGAGGGTATGTGATATAATAACAGTACAACAGGCTTAACGTCTAACAACGTAAGCACAACAAGAATAACATCACAAGACACTAACACACGTAGTATCATAACATGGGTACTTATCAAACCAGCAGAAAGGTGTCACAAGGCTAATACCAGCAAAACATAGACAAGCTAACCACACAAGGTACTTAAATGATTACGTTAACAAAACCAAGTTCTATCTCCAAAGTACTACATACATTAATTCTTTAAGAGGTCCGTTTCTTTTATAAAGGTCACCCGATACCCGTAGTAATAGAGTGACTATCATTTTTAAGTAAACCAGAATACTTTCCTTTTTATAAATCAAGTAACAACATTCTTTTCTAAACGTTCAGGTTTGCCTAATTTTAAATACTCAAGTTTCTCATTTTCGAAAGGTTTCGTAGTTCATAGTTTAATCACTTAATGATGTAATTCTTCTTTAAAAAGATTTGAGAAACATATGCCTTATATGTGAGTAGGTTATTCTTATTTATAACAATCTGATTAAAGCAGCCATGATCTAGGAAATATC
The DNA here is from genome assembly GCA_029844215.1 of Przewalskia tangutica. Classification (NCBI taxonomy): domain Eukaryota; kingdom Viridiplantae; phylum Streptophyta; class Magnoliopsida; order Solanales; family Solanaceae; genus Przewalskia; species Przewalskia tangutica. The sequence continues at coordinate 98,349,378 of CM056729.1, forward strand.
ATTTTGTCTTATCTTAGCTCCTATGCAGATGGAGGTTTCTCGTTAATAATATCTTATTAGTCAATATATTTCCCTTTATTAACGCTGCTGTGGTTTGTCGATACTCATTCCGATTTCTGAAATCAGTAAAACATTATTCCTTTTAAAAACCAAGTACTCATTACTCACGAATGAGGTGTCACACAAAATTCATATTAATTTAATTAAGTCAAGTCTCTTATCTTTTAAGATCAAGTCTCCTAACTTCTAAAATCAATAAATCATTCGTTTTATCTCTCTTAAGCCATTATACCTAACTTCCCATAAAGCTAGTATAACTCTTAAGCTTTTAAAACCAAGCGTTACTCTTCTTTCAAAAACAGTTCTTAATTCTTTTGAAATACTTCAAGATTCTTTTTATTCAGGCTTAAGTCAAAAGACATTGCCGTATAACTACGTTCAGTTAACACACGTACGTCTACCGTACTATATACTTTTAAAATTACTTCAAGATTCTTTTTATTTAGGCTTAAGTCAAAAGACATTGCCACACGTACGTCTACCGTACTATATATATATTCATGCTCAAGAGTATAGGAAGAATCACATACCTTCTCGGCGAAATCCACCTGCCAAGTTGAATATGTCGCGCGCGCAGAGAATCGACCTATAACAGTCAAATACGTCTATCAACGTCTAGACTGTACTGTACAAAGCTCTAAGCAGAGGGTTCGCTATTCTATGGACATTTGGGCAGCACTTCCCTACCCGGTAAACTATACAGTCTACTGTAAATACAGTCCTAAGTGAGTACAGTTCAATTATTCTTCTTTTAAACCCTTCTACTGTGATAACAGTTCATTTCTATTATGTAATATCCTTCTAAGTATTTAATACTTATTCCTATACTTCTACAGTATGTATATTCTAATTACAAAGGGAGGATAAGGTTATTTACCTCGATAAGCCCAATATTATCCAAGTATAAACGTCGATCCTGAGCGAGGTTTAGCTCCTAAATGCACGCTCCGATAGCCCCAAGAACCCTTAGAAGTTCTACACCACTTCTACTTAAATACTATAAGGGATTTGGGCTAGGGTATTTTGGGCATTATAACAATACTTGGAAGACAACATTTCTACCAAGGAGTGGGTAGTGTTTGGCTAGGGCTTGCTTTGAGTGGGCTCTCAAGCCACTAAGGCTAGAGGGGGAGGTGTTGGACGAAACTATAACAAGAGAGGGGAGGGATTTTTAACACTTAGAAAATATTTGGATGAAGAAGTTCATCAACATAGAGGGGTATTTATAGGTCAAGCATTGGCCAACCAATGGCCAAGATGATGCCAAGTGCAAGGCAAGTGTAGGGTGAGGATTTAGGCAAGTGTCCACTCTATCTACTACATCAAAAATATCCTACCAACTCCTTGACAAAAAGCCAACCCAATCGGCCACCCTTTACCGCCCAACGTCCCCAATGAGAGGGTGACAAGTGTCTCCCTCTCGTTGGTCCAAAATGTTTCGTCTCTCGGAAAAATCCGCAAAAATTAGAAATGACATAGCCGTAATTTACCCTACGCGAGTCGTGTAAAACGTTTTGTCGAAAAACGACTCAAATCGGGTGTTGTGCACAAAGTGAAATTCGGCCCTTACATACTTTAAGCTTCAACTTTTCTACGTACGTCCTCACGTACATACTCGGGAAAATACGGGGTATAACATTCTCCCCTCCTTAGAAACATTCGTCCCGAATGTTCCGTCTAAGTCTCAAAACAACCATGCGCCAGTGTAGTCTTCACTACTATACTTACGAGAACAATCCTGCCACACCTGGCCACAGAAACACCTGCGCAAATACTTACATCCAAGTCTACGAGGAAACACCTCTAATCATCACAAAAGCCTTTACCCGAGGCCTAAAATATACTCCCTTCGCACCTTCTCCCTTACAAAGAAATGATCACATCTCTGCTCGCAATACATGCTCGCTTTTCCCTTACGCGTCGTACCCTTCTCGTACACTCGAACTCTTCCTCATAACTTACCATATTCCTGTTACTGCTTCCCGTTTCCGAAATCTCTTGGGTTACTATCTCCAACTTGGTCATCATTAACTGAGAACACTCTGGATGGATCTCCGATACTTTCCCGAACATAACGACACGAAGATCGACGACCTTGCCTCCCACGTTGGACGGCAATGACAACTATTGGCAACCTGGCCTATCTTTCATATGATCTGTAAAGGCCAAAAGTTACTCGGGCTAAGTTTCCTCTGTTTCTCCAAAAGTCGTCACACCCTAAACACGTTCTCAATAAACCGGTATGAACCAACTATCTCGCACCTTGCTTACATCGAATCAATCGATCGGCAATCTTACACTAGCGCTTATAAAAGGCTCCAAACGGCGACACGAATCTGAAACGGTAGCTATATAATACATACTCAACAAGAGGCGAAGAGTCCTTACACTACCCCGAAATCCAAACAACGCCCGGGTGAATGCGACACCGAGATTCACTGAGTTCCTAACCTTGCTCAGTAACTCTTCCGGAAAAGAAACAAAACTTGGACTCTCATCACACCATAAGGTGAAGGTAGGCACCGTGCAGCCTTACAACCTTCTGAAATAATCATCTCGCAACTTACTACCGAGTACGGTTTGACTAAAAGATAAGATGGTGACCTCATCGCCCGACTATTGGTCGAATCGATCCACGAATTAAACGATGGTTAACTAAACTTGGGCCTAACACCCTCGTGATCCTAACACAAAGCGGGACCACCACAAACTGACCCCACCACCATACAGGCTGCGGGTCGACCCGCCACATGGCCTCAACCCGACCCGGCAACGCGCAAAACACTAGCTCCCTTATCCGGAACAATTTCACTAATCACGTTACGAAAACCTAGCGGTCTTCTTAGCTCAACTATCCTCTTTCATTTCACACTACTCAGGGACTTATTATGCAATATAAATCTCACGTAAACTATGCACTTCGATAAGGGTCAAACATGAAATAATTCTTTTACCAAAGATGGCCTCGCCTCTAAGGTCTCTACGTATAATATTCTAAGGCTCCCACTCTCTCTATCCCCCAATCTTACCCGGTTAACTAACCAAAAAATTCTAATCACAATAACACCATGCTAACCGAAAACAATACTTAAGATATTCGCACCTTACTATACATATAAATCTCTAAAGGGTTAAGGATATACCTTTATCTACGCTGCACTTCCCCTAGGTCGTTCTAATCAATCCCGCCCTGTTAGACGCATAGCTGGGGAAGGTGATGAACTATCCACTGATCCTGAAGGCTGAGTCTCTACATCCCCGCCAGTGCGTTGGACAATTTCTCGCAAATGGCCTGCCGCCGCAAAAAACAAGCCGCCGCAGGCACGACACTCCCACGATGACATCGACCACAACGCCACACCGGGTGGCCTCTCCGCTAACACCCTTCCTCTCCGCACCATCAATCCGCAATCGACCGTAGGCGAGTCCTCCTACTGCATCCTTCCTCATAGAACATCCTCGTCACACGGCCACGGGCGCCGCAGTAAAACAAGAACCATAAAAGATGACATTCCGGGATGACGCCGCCACATCGTCAACAACGAGGAAAATCAACCCGGAGGGACACTCAGACCGGGCGGAGGCGCATGTCTAATGGCCACGAGGCGTTCTCCTCGAGAGTTACCAAATGATCACGCCAATCGGGCCTTCTTCGCGATCTTGGTTAACTGCCGATCTCTACATCTCTCACCACGCACATAAGCTGAACGCAAGCCCGGCCATTCTCGATGAAGAGCTACTTCTTCACAACCCTTCTTAGATAATCATCAATATCCTTGGTATACCGTACATAACATACTCTCTGGCCGCCAAATCCTCGCTAGTAATGTGGCCGTCTCCTTCCAATCCATATTTTCGCTCCAGCCGTGGAATGAAGGTCCAGATGTCATGGCCGCAGAGGAACCGCTGCATTGTGCCAAACTCTGCTTCTTTGGCGGCGTCTCGTAACTCCTCGCATGAAGCATCACCCCGTGATGATTGGGCTGTGCCCTTCTAACTCTCACGAACTCCACTCGCAGCCTCCGCCGCTTGCCCTTCGGGCCCGAGTTACTGGCGCGAGGCATCATCGGTAAAGGAAAGGAATACGTTAGAGGGTCCAACTTATAACACAGACTCTAAAGCACGATCTGAGTGAGAAGAATGGAAACCAATCCTAAATATCCTATAGCCTCACGATTATTGGTGGTGCACAACACACCGATAATCAAGACTCTACTAGATACGGTCTGTAGACACTTTCCGAGGATTAATCGCTCGATACCACTTTTGTCACGACTGCCCGGTTCGTGGATCGTGCCTTACCCGGGCACCCAAGTAGTCATACATCAGAGTAATCAGCGGAATATAAAACAACCAAGATATGAAACATTATAAATGAGACACAGTTTCTGTGAAAAGGGTGCCTTTCGGCATATATATATAAATACCCAAAACGAACAGTTACATCCCAACTTTACAACAGACTACTGGACCTAAGAGTTTAAAACAACAATGGCGGACAGGGCCCCGCCATACCCCTGAATGCAAATATCTACAACGACAGGGGACCATACCAAAATGCTAAGCCTCCGGAGAAACGGAGCTTTTCCCACGCTGAAACGGTGATCCTAAGAACGGGGATCAACAGGAGGAGTACCTCTACTGCAGATTGAACGCAGCCCAAGGAGGTCGATAACAGTACCAAATATGTGAAATCAGAAAGTACTTTAAATGACATCAAAGTATTTAAAACATTTGCAAATACAAGTAGTTCAATTTGCACATAGTGCCACATCACAAACAAGAGCAATAATGTAAATCAGAATGTGTCTTTCCTAGGCGCGAATGATCGAGCAAGGCCAATCGCCCATAGTATCATTATGCATGCCGCCCTCGACTCCCGCATCCGCATAGGTCACACATAGACCCGCGTGAGGTATTCTCGCATCGGGGCAGCTAACCCGGTACTACCGACTTCCGCAGCTCGCATAGCCTCAAAAGACCGCATAGTCACATTGCATCGCATAGGGCATCCCGCGTCGAGTTAATACACCCGGAATGATCAATCCTGGAGCATACCGCTGCTCCGCATAGTCATACAGACCGCATAAGCCGTAAAGACCCGCATCAAGGGTGGCAAGCCCTCGGTATAATAAGTCAAGAGGGGTATGTGATATAATAACAGTACAACGGGCTTAACGTCTAACAACGTAAGCACAACAAGAATAACATCACAAGACACTAACACACGTAGTATCATAACATGGGTACTTATCAAACTAGCAGAAAGGTGTCACAAGGCTAATACCAGCAAAACATAGACAAGCTAACCACACAAGGTACTTAAATGATTACGTTAACAAAACCAAGTTCTATCTCCAAAGTACTACATACATTAATTCTTTAAGAGGTCCATTTCTTTTATAAAGGTCACCCGATACCCGTAGTAATAGAGTGACTATCATTTTTAAGTAAACCAGAATACTTTCCTTTTTATAAATCAAGTAACAACATTCTTTTCTAAACGTTCAGGTTTGCCTAATTTTAAATACTCAAGTTTCTCATTTTCGAAAGGTTTCGTAGTTCATAGTTTAATCACTTAATGATGTAATTCTTCTTTAAAAAGATTTGAGAAACATATGCCTTATATGTGAGTAGGTTATTCTTATTTATAACAATCTGATTAAAGCAGCCATGATCTAGGAAATATCATTTTGTCTTATCTTAGCTCCTATGCAGATGGAGGTTTCTACTGGTTAATAATATCTTATTAGTCAATACATTTCCCTTTATTAACGCTGCTGTGGTTTGTCGATACTCATTCCGATTTCTGAAATCAGTAAAACATTATTCCTTTTAAAAACCAAGTACTCATTACTCACGAATGAGGTTTCACACAAAATTCATATTAATTTAATTAAGTCAAGTCTCTTATCTTTTAAGATCAAGTCTCCTAACTTCTAAAATCAATAAATCATTCGTTTTATCTCTCTTAAGCCGTTATACCTAACTTCCCATAAAGCTAGTATAACTCTTAAGCTTTTAAAACCAAGCGTTACTCTTCTTTCAAAAACAGTTCTTAATTCTTTTGAAATACTTCAAGATTCTTTTTATTCAGGCTTAAGTCAAAAGACGTTGCCGTATAACTACGTTCAGTTAACACACGTACGTCTACCGTACTATATACTTTTAAAATTACTTCAAGATTCTTTTTATTCAGGCTTAAGTCAAAAGACATTGCCACACGTACTTCTACCATACTATATATATATTCATGCTCAAGAGTATAGGAAGAATCACATACCTTCTCGGCGAAATCCACCTGCCAAGTTGAATATGTCGCGCGCGCAGAGAATCGACCTATAACAGTCAAATACGTCTATCAACGTCTAGACTGTACTGTACAAAGCTCTAAGCAGAGGGTTCTCTATTCTATGGACATTTGGGCAGCACTTCCCTACCCGGTAAACTATACAATCTACTGTAAATATAGTCCTAAGTGAGTACAGTTCAATTATTCTTCTTTTAAACCCTTCTACTGTGATAACAGTTCATTTCTATTCTGTAATATCCTTCTAAGTATTTAATACTTATTCCTATACTTCTACAGTATGTATATTCTAATTACAAAGGGAGGATAAGGTTATTTACCTCGATAAGCCCAATATTATCCAAGTATAAACGTCGATCCTGAGCGAGGTTTAGCTCCTAAATGCACGCTCCGATAGCCCCAAGAACCCTTAGAAGTTCTACACCACTTCTACTTAAATACTATAAGGGATTTGGGCTAGGGTATTTTGGGCATTATAACAATACTTGGAAGACAACATTTCTACCAAGGGAAGGGGGGTAGTGTTTCGGCTAGGGCTTGCTTTATGGGCTCTCGGCCAAGCCACTAAGGCTAGAGGGGGAGGGAGGTGTTGGACGAAACTATAACAAGAGAGGGGAGGGATTTTTAACACTTAGAAAATATTTGGATGAAGAAGTTCATCAACATAGAGGGGTATTTATAGGTCAAACATTGGCCAACCAATGGCCAAGATGATGCCAAGTGCAAGGCAAGTGTAGGGTGAGGATTTAGGCAAGTGTCCACTCTATCTACTACATCAAAAATATCCTACCAACTCCTTGACAAAAAGCCAACCCAATCTGCCACCCTTTACCGCCCAACGTCCCCAATGAGAGGGTGACAAGTGTCACCCTCTCGTTGGTCCAAAATGTTTCGTCTCTCGGAAAAATCCGCAAAAATTAGAAATGACATAGCCGTAATTTACCCTACGCGAGTCGTGTAAAACGTTTTGTCGAAAAACGACTCAAATCGGGTGTTGTGCACAAAGTGAAATTCGGCCCTTACATACTTTAAGCTTCAACTTTTCTACGTACGTCCTCACGTACATACTCGGGAAAATACGGGGTATAACAGTTATATACGATTATTACCCCATGGATTAGCTCTCCATGAAGTCATGTACCCGAGATGAGGGATTCCACGGGCATGAGATATATATAGATATATTGCATATGTGCACGCCGACAGTGATGTGGGATGCCACAGGCGCGTTACATGGATATATTTTACACTTACGGCTGTCGGCAGTGATGGAGGATTCCACGGGCACGCCTTGATATTTTGCGGGCATGATATATATATATATATATATATTGCATATGTGCACGCCGACAGTGATGTGGGATGCCACAGGCGTGTTACATGGATATATTTTACACTTACGACTGTCGGCAGTGATGGAAGATTCCACGGGCACGCTGTGATGTTTGCGGGCTTGAGACCCTTACTGGACTGTGTGATGGTTTTGAGGGCTTGTGTTCCTAGCCATGGTGTGACTATTGTTCATCTGTTGAAATAGTCTTTAAAAAGGTAAAACTGACTTTCATTACTTTCATTTCGGCAAGGCACAGTTGTACTGTTAATTTGATTATCATACTTGTCTCCAATTTTTATACCTAGACTTTATGATTTAAATTACGATTTTCGCTTACATACTTGGTACATATTTTGTACTGACCTCCTTCGGGGGGCTGCGTTCATGCCGCAGGTTGAGGTACGTAGCTTGTTGATCCTCACTCTTAGGATCACTGATCAGTTGTCAGAAGCTCCATTTCTCCGGAGGCTTCTCTTTTGGTACGGTTTCCCTGATGTTGTAGATTTATGTACATTCAGGGGTATGGCGGGGCCCTGTCCCGTCACAGTTGTTATTCTTAGAGGTCTGTAGTCATATCTTGTGGATTGGGTTGTAAGAACAAAGATGTAACTGTTTTATTTTGGGTTATGTATATTTCACGGAAGGTGGCCTTATCGGCTAGCCTGTTGATATTTACGGTCTAAGTATTTTATGAGTTTATGTATGTTCGCTTCTATTCTCTGATGTATACATGTAAGGGGTGCCCAAGTAGGGCACCAGTCGCGGGCCTGGGGTCGGGTCGTGACAAAAGTGGTATCAGAGCAGTTAGTCCTCAGAAAGTGTCTACAGATCGTGTCTAGTAGAGTCTTGATTATCGGTGTGTTGTGCACCACATCTATAATCAGGAGGCTGCAGGACATTTAGGATTGGTTTCCATTCTTCTCTCTCTCAGATCGTGCAGTAGAACTGTCTTATTAGGTTGAATCCTATCTGACCTATACTTATGTATCAGTTATGCCTCCACGGAAGGCGACCAGGGCCCAGAAGGGCAAGGTAGCAGCAGAAGCTGCTAGTGGTACACAGAGGGTTACTAGGACTCAGGCCCAGACTATACCTGATGTTGTGGGCCGGTCGCCGAGTTCAGCCACGCCGGTAGTATTAGAGGAGCCGAGAGCGGCCGTAGCTCCAGAGGTTCCGATACCTGAGCCTCCAGTTCCGCAGCCAGGGGAGCACCGACAGGAGCGGGTAGCTAACCCTAGAGCCGACAGTTTGAGGATTCGGGATTTTCTGGGATGTAATTCACCCGAGTTCTATGGTTCGAGATCTGAGGATGATCCTCAGGAGTTCGTTCGGCAGCTACAACGGACTATGCAGGTACTTAGGGCCTCGTAGATAGAGTCAGTTATGTTAGCTTCTTACCGGTTACACGATATTGCGTTGAACTGGTTTGAGTCATGGGAGCTGTCTAGAGGTGTGTGTGCTCTTCCAGCTGGTTGGAATGAGTTCACAGAGGCCTTCCTTGATCACTTTTTTCCTCCTGAGATGAGGAGAGCCCGTGTGGATAGGTTATTGACCTTTAGACAGAATGAGAGGACTATCAGAGAGTACAACCTGGAGTATGACTCATTGGCCACGTATGCACTCACTATTGTGGCTAACATGGCGGACAGAGTTCACCGCTATGTGATGGGGCTAGACCGTTATATAGTTACTGCATACACAGGAGCCGCCCTTCACCCGGTATGGATATTGCCGGAGATGCAGCTTATGCACGAGGATCGAGGAGAGAGAGAGGACCAGCCATCCGTCCGGCCAAGAGGCGGTGACGGCAGAGTTGCGAGGTAACTTTCGAGGCGGACAACCTCGAAGCGAGCGGATCTACATTTCAGCCAAGACGAGTGCTCCTTCCGATCTTCCGCGGGAAGTTTGATCGTCGGGGATATTCGGGAGCAGGTCAGGGCTCCAAGGCTGCAGGTTCACAGATGTCCGAGGGTAGTAGCCAGGGGAAGCCACCTTTGCCTCGGTGTGGTCGCTGTGGTAGATTCCATTTTTGGGAGTGTCGTACTACTTCGACAACTTGTTATGCTTGCGGCCGGCAGGGCCATTTGGTGAGAGACTGTCCAACCAGAGGTGGCACTGGTGGGATAGCACAGTCTACTGGATCAGTTGCGGGTTCTTCGCCTTCAATAGCTAGGCAGGATGTTAATGCACCGGCAGGCCGTGACAGAGGTCGTAGTGGGAGTTCCCAGTTTTAGCGGTCCTTTAACCCACCTATATGATTTCAGGTATATCTTTGACCCTTTAGAGACTTGTATACATGATAAGGTTGTTGTATGTTTAAGTGTCATGAACGGATAATATTGAGACTATGTACACATGCTAGAATTAGTTTGGAAGTACGAAAAGATAATCTTTTTGGGGCATGAATGGGAGTAAATAGTAATGGTGCACACTTTGGATTTGTTTTCTCGTTTGGCTCATGATGGATGGATATGCGTGTGCGATGTATTAGGGCCATAGGTGGCATAATTAGGTTTCATTAAGTGTAGTTTTATGAGACTATACCGAGAAATATTAGATTGACTCCGAAAGAACATTCGGGGACGAATGTTTCTAAGGGGGGGAAGAATGTTACACTCCGTAATCCATGGACATGTATATAAGAACGTACGTAAGAATCATGACGTTAATATTTGAGACTTGTAGAATTTTATCGAAATTATGAAAATGTCGGGAAACGAAATATTACGTCGAATGGGAGGGTGACACGTGTCACCCCCCTTGGATGGTCTTGGTCGAATGGACCAAGGGAAAAAGGGTTAATTGACCAAGGCAAAGATGATAAGGTCTTGCTAAGCTAAAGCTTGACATTATTGACTAAGTCAATGAGCCATGTCACGACCCGAACCCCGGGCCCGTGACTGGTGCCCTACCTGAGCACCCTTCTACCTAACTGACACAAGTAAACCGCAGAACTAAATAACACCTCATTTTTTTTCTTTAAAAACCAACGAACATGCAAGGGAAAAGCCGACAAGGCTGCCACATAAATATACGTAATAAAAGGTACTACAATGTACATGAGTCCAATCTCACATATGAATACAGACCTCTAAGAGTTTTACTGAACTATGACGGGACAAGGCCCCGTCATCAATAATCAGATAAAAGCATATCTTGAAGGATCTATACCAAAATAATAAACTCCTGAACAGATGGAGCTATCCAAAACTCGGAGCAGGGTCCTACACCTGCAGATCACCAAACTGCGTACCTAAACCTGCGGCATCAACGTAGCCCCCCGAAGGAGGTCAGTACGAAGAATGTACCAAGTATGTGAAACGGTAAATACTGTAACGAAATCATAACAGTATATACAAAACAGGAGACATGTATGATAGCCAAACTACAGTACACAATACATAAGCAATCATATCAAGTCAGGGACGCATGCCCTCAAAGTCATTACTCAAATATAACCATGGGTCTCACGCCCATAATATCAATCATGCCCGTGGAATCCTTCCTCACTGCCGGCAGTCCATGATATAATATAACATCAATAAGCATACTAAACCTTGCAATCATGAGAGTAATGCAATCCTTTGACCTTTTAAGTTATGCTTTTAAAAATGAGACCAACTGTTCCACTTTAAGTTATAAACACACTGCACCCTTTCATTAATGAAATCACTACCGTTTCAAAACATGAAGGCCGTGCCAGTGCCAGGGTCAACCACCCTCTGTGTTATAATGCAACCTATCATGGGACTATTTCACCCGCAAGGGACTATTTCACCCGCTTAGGTCATGTGGACCCGCAATGAGTCATCGGTACACGATACTCGCATCACGGATAACTAATCCATGGCTTATATATATCGCGGGAATTTAACCCGCCCGATTCAAATACCGACCCGCCGTGAGTGTGTACCACTCACCACCATAGGGAGCTACTCCATGATATCCTTGAAACAAGTTGCCGACCCTTTATGGAGGGACACGGAGATGTGGAAATATGACACTTGCACGAATATCTATATGAGCAACCCATATGCAAGTAAACCAAGACAACACCATGCCTTTTCCTTTTCACATAAACCAAGACAATACCATGCCTTTATACAAACCAAGACAATTACCATGCCTTTCCTTTTTACATAAACCAAGACAATTACCATGCCTTTCCTTTTTACATAAACCAAGACAATTACCATGCCTTCTTTTTATATAAACCAAGACAATTACCATGCCTTCTTTTTACATAATCCTTATTTAAGAAAGCCAAAGTACTATCAAGGCACAAATAGAATAATTCTCATTTAACAAGCCAAAGTACTATCAAGGCACAAAATAGAATAATTCTCATTTAACAAGCCAAAGTACTACGTACATTCATTCTTTTCAAAAGACTCATTTTTATACAAAGCCCCAAGATACTAACACCCGTAGTATCAAGGCATGTCTATTTTTCAAAATAAGTTACTACACTTTTAGAAATTCATTTCAAGGCTTTGAAACTAAGTAACTTTAAATTTCACAACTTAGGCAACTCATGCCTATCAATCAAAATAGACAATTTTCTTAACCTTCCATAAAGCCGTTATAACTAACTTCCCATAAAGCCGTTATAACCCTTTATGGTTTTAGACAAATTTATTCTTTTTATATCCAAGAGACTTATACTTTTAAAACCAAGTATCACATACTTTCAAATCAAGTTTCTTAACTTTCAAAATACTTCAAGTCTCTTAATCTTTAGAAGTCAAGTTTCTTAACTTTAGAAATCAAGTTTCTTCTACTTTTAAATCTCAAGTAACTCACACCTTTAAAACAAGTTACCTCTCTTTAAGTCATGTCATTTCTCCTATTTTAAATCAATTAAGTAAATCACTCCTTTGACTCCCCTAAAGTTATTATAACAACCCTTAGGTTTTGCAACTAAGGCACTAGCCAAAAGATTTGGAAACCACTTCCTTTTCAAAACTCTATATACTTCAAGTAAAATACTTTCACTTTTGAAAATCCAAACTTCATTAAGGGAATGGATTATAACTACTTCCAATTTAAACATCCAAAGTACAATCAAGGAAGTATATAGAACAACTTCTATATTAGACAATCCAAGTATAATCAAGGAGTGGATCATTTAAGGAGTAGGACTTATTTTCTTTATCATAAGGAATCATGCTAGAAGAAGAGGAGATGGTTCACATACCTTTTCGGCTAAGTCCACAAGCTAAGTCGAATACGCCGCACGTAGAATTGTCAACCTATAATGGCCACAACAAGACTATCAACTTCTAGTTTCTAACGTAGAATAATACTAAGTATACGGTCTCTTATTCTACGGAAAATTGGGCAGCACCTCCTTTGTTTCTACATACTTTTCCACCTTGTTCAAGGCCCAATAATCAATAACCAACATGCCACATTTAAGGCTCAATACACCAACCAATCAAAGGGGATTACACGCCTTACAATACGTGTAAAATTCTGCCCCACAATTCATATAAAACAATTCAACACTTATAAGGGCATTCAGCCACCAATATAACCTATCCTAAGTCCTTTCCAATTCTTTTTCAATCCAATTTCTTAGGTCAAACATGTTATATAGTCATAAACAACTTTAACAACTATAATTACTTCTTTATATAACATGTTTCGACTTAAACTAATAATCAAATTGAATTGTAATCTCAAAGGCTAAGCATGCTAGTTTCGAATTAGGGTTCCAATAGCCAATACACTTATCAAACTTCATACTATATACCTCATGCTTGCTAATATCCATAGCTACAACAATAAGTAATCTTAATTACTAAAACGACAAGATTGTTACCTTTATAATAAATTCCAAGATTTAAAGTCGCTCCTTAGCAATTCTTAGATCCTTTCCTTTACGCTCCAATCCGCTATTTGAAGCCTTTAGAAGTTCACAACCAACTTCTCTTCCATTTCCAATCCAAAACTATGAAAACGACTTAGGTTTTCTCCTTGCGACTAACGTGAAAACGTCGTTTTTCCGAGATCTTTCTATTGAGATATCCTTACAATACCCTTAGGGACCTTGGGTTAAAGTCTTGTAAATAAAGAACCAAAATTACAAAATTTTCTTGTGTGGAAAATAGCCAACCCGAGAGCACACTTAAGGAACAAAATGTTGTGAAATTTTTCTAAGTGTTGAAGAGCTTGTCTTGCATCTAGTGTAGTATATATAACACAATGGAGGGTCAAGATAACAACATATGGGTGGCTAGGATGAAGAGTAATTAATATTTATCCAAGTGGCAAGTTGACTTGGTCAATTTTCTCAAGCTTAGCAAGACTTGTTCATCTACATAGGTCAATGACCATTTCACCCTTGCCCAATTTCATCCAAGACCATGTGGGGGGGGGGGGTGCCACGTATATCCATCCCATTCGTCCATAAAATTTCGTAACCCTCGTGGGCCCCACAAAATGTAAAATTTCCCGGGTGGGCCCCACAAAATGTAAAATTTCCCGGGTGGGCCCCACGTGACCAAATCCGTAAAAATAAATTTCCATAATGTTAATAAGTTCCATACTCTTCAAATAATGCATTTTGAGAATCCAATTCTCATCAACGAACATTTTTCCTTTCCGACGTTCGGAAGATTTTCCGTCGGAAAAACAATTCTTCCTTTCGTACCAATTTTCAAGTCTTGCGTTCCCGCGTCTATTCTCTTATACATGTCCTGGAATTACGGGGTGTAACATTCTTCCCCCCTTAGAAACATTCGTCCCCGAATGTTCTTAGTCGGTTGTCAAGCTATACAAACTCCGGCGTAGTCTCCTTACTATGCCTATCAATCAATACTGCACAAGACCAACAATGCCACACATGGCCACCATATAACATACGTAAACATATCAATGGACCTTCCGTCCGCTGTCCCTTCTCGCAAAACTCGAAGGTTACAGTCTTATAAAAAACGGGATCTGTTAGAGGTTCCTTTCTTTTTCCCGCATAAAGGGATGGTCCTGTCGTATTCCAAGTCATGGGACTAACACTATCTGAATCCTTCAGTCGGACTCCCACTCAGCTAACTGACGTGTTCCCCCGTGTTACACCCCCTTCTCTGTCTCACTTAGTCACCAAACTAGTTGGGACATGAACCTATAATCTGCCTAGCTTAGTTTACCAACCGGTGTAAACTCTAATACTAGTAGCATCTCAATCACGAACACCTATGGACCGTGTTACTGAACCTAAGGCGCGTGTATCATCACAATTAACCTCCACTCATGGCCTAAAAGGAATTTTCTCTACGCACCTTCATTACTCATAACTATAATCACTATAGTTCTTTTAACCCTTTTTCCTTCCTTTTCTTACTTGTCATACTTTTTCGTACTTCCAAACTTATTTAGTACACGTACAAAAATTCAAATATTGTTTCTGTTCTCCAATCATTGGAGTTACTATCCAAACTTGGTCATTATGCTACTTGCATCCCCGTTAAGGCTCTTCTCGGCCCTCACGACCTGATTCCGGCGGAACACGTCCACTAACTCGTACAATGATTTGTTATACCCCGTAGTTGCAGGGTATGTATGTGAGGACGTACGTACGAGAGTACGGCAGAAATTTTGAAAGAAAGAAAGATGTGAGTTTTCGACGGAAAAGTTTCCGGTTATTTGTGAAGAAAAAGGTTCGTTAATGGGAATTGGATTCCCAGATTTGGTATTTGGACTTCATAGATTATATTAGAATTTTGAGATTTTATTTTCGGAAATGGTCACGTGGGCCCACGGAGAAATTTACGATTTGTAGGCCCGCTTTGTTTTTGAGATTTCCTAATTTGGATATTTTCTAAGACGAAATATTCAGGCGAATCGGGGCGACACGTGTCACCCCATGTGGCACCCTTTGGCCGATTTTACATTTGTGCACAACACCGGTTGGAGTCGTTGACTAAACGTTTTCAGAATTTGCGAAGGAAAATTCGGCTATGTCGTTTTGTATTTTTGGCGGATTTTTCCGAGAGGCGAAACATTCGGACCAACGGAGGGTGACATGTGTCACCTCACAATGGAGACAAGTGGGCGACTGGCCGAATGAGGGCATGTGGTGCTAGATATTTGTGTAGATATTTGTGAGGGTTTTAGGAGTAGGGCTAGGGTGCACTTGGCTTGATCTTGGCCTTACACTTGCCTTGCACATGGCTTAATCTTGGCCATTGGTTGGCCTTTGGTTTTGCTATAAATACCCTCTCCGTGAAGACTTATTCATTCACCTCACTTTGTCTAAGTCTTGAAATCCCTCCTCCTCTAGTAGCTCTCGTCCTAAGCCTCTCCTCCTCCTCCTTGTGGCCTTTGGCGAGAAGGGTTCCCCTCAGTGGTGCTAGCCGTGGGGTACCCCCCCTAGCCTAGTTGTTTTCGTATAATACCCCTTGTTGTGGTATAGAAATACTCCCCTAGTGTTGTTATAATGCCCAAAATACCTTAGCCTTGTACCTTGTAGTATTCCAAAGATACCTCTTTACGTAGAGTCCGGAAATACTACCTTTTGTCCTTTTAGTCTCAAACCGAAACCCTAAGGAAATCTTCATAGTTGGTTGAAGTATTTGAGTAGAAGTTGGTTAGAACTTCTAAGGGTTGTTTGGAGTGGTTTGGAGCGCACGGAGTGGAGCTAAACCTTGCTCAGGATCGACATTATAACTTGGATAATTTTGGGCTTATCGAGGTAATTATCTTGCCCCTCCATTGTAATTGGAAATTACATGTTTGTTAGAATATATAGTTGAAGTATACTATATATGGAACTATACTTAGTATTCGGCAATGTCTTTTGACTTAAGCCTGAAGAATAAAGAATCGAATCGAATCAGATTTACATAGGATCAGTATTGCGATGAGACTTGTGTAGAATTGTACACGTCAGGTTAGGCGTGTAAACCCCCTGGTTGGCTTGGTAGCCAGCCTCGATAGAGAGAGATTTACGCTGTTGTGGGAGGTGTCGCAATTTTCTATAGAAAGATAGAAACTTGTGTTTTGGGGTTAATAGACGTTTGTGACCTTTATAGGTGAAAGTACTAAGAGTAGCGTATTCTACTCGAGGTGGAAAGGGCTAGTGCGTTGTAGTACTTGGAGCATTTTGCTTATTGTCGATAAATCGTCGCGAGGTATGTGGACCTCTTCCTATCTTTTCTAGCATGATTGTTGTGGAACTATGTAGTACGGTAGACGCATACGTGCTAAGTGATTTGGTTGGTTTAAAACATAGGGTGTTATAATAGCTTTATGGGAAGTTAGTTATAACGACCTTATGTAAGTGAAAATGGTTTCTCGATGTTAGAAGTTAAGAGACTTGATCTTATAAGATAAGAGACTTAACTTATTTGTTTTAATGTGGATGTTTGTGTGAAACCTCATTCGTGAGTAATGAGTACTTGGTTTTAAAGGATAATGTTTCTTGATTTGGAATCGAATGTGTATCGACAGCACTAATCGCAGCGTTAATAAAAGGAAAATGTATTGAATAATGATGTGTTGTATTAAAACCAGTAGAAACCTCCATCTGCATGAAGCTAAGATAAGACAAAATGATATTACATTTTCTAGATCATGGTCATTGTAATAAGATCGTTATAAACAAGAATAAACTACTCACATATATGACATATGTTACTCAATTGTTCTAAAAGGAATCAAGTGATTAAGTTTGGGAACTATGAAACCATTTGAAAATGAGAAGCTTGAGTAATTGAAACTAGGCAACCGAACTTAGGAAAAGAATGTTGTTACTTGGTTTTGAAAAGGAAGATGGGTTGGTCATTCTAATACTACGTATCGGGTGACTTTTATAAAAGAAATGGATCTCTTTTAAAAGAACTTAACGTATGTAGTACTTTGGGGTTAAAACCCGACTTTGGCATAAAATGAAAGTACTTTGAGTTGTGTGAAACTTGCTATGCTTGTTGTTGTGAAACTTGCCTATGCTTGTTGTGATAGCCTTTGTTGTGCAAAGCGTTGTATTCTGTGTTACCGCGTCTCGATGGAGGTCGGTTGATAGTTGAGAACTTACTTGGACGTCGCAGACGGAGAAATTCCACGCACGCGTCGCTGATAGTATTATTGTTGTTAATCGCTTTGGACATACCGACACGACGCGTAGCGCACGTATGCTTCCATTTTGGTTAAGGTCTTGTGGTAAATCGCTTTGGATATCTCGACACGACGCGTAGCGCACGTATGTTTCCATTTTGATTACGCTTGTTGTTTCCTTGGACATACCGACACGACGCGTAGCGCACGGTATCGTCCATTTGGAATGTTGTCTTATTTTTCCTTCGACATACCGACACGATCGTAGCGCACGTATGCTTCCATTTGGATTGTCTTTGTTGTTGAGGTCACATGGACATGTCTACACCGGCGCAGAATTCCGGGGCATGTGGCCGGGACATTGGTATTATTGTTGCATCATGGACATGTCTACACCGGCGCAAGATTCCGGCACGCGCCATAATGCGAACTCGATTGATGTTGGGCGTGAGACCCATAGTTATATTGGAGTGATGATCGCTTTATGTTGAATCGTAGTTTTGTTATCATACATGTCTCCCGCTTTATATAGACTAGTATGATTTCATTTACGATGTTATGCATTTCCACATACTTGGTACTTGTATCGACCTTCGGGCCGCGTTATGCCGCAGTAGAGGTACATCGGTCGTGGATCCTCGCTCATAGGATCACGATTCAGATTTGAAGCTCCGCTTTCCGAGGCTTATCTTTTAGTAGGTGTTCTCGAGTTGTAGGTTCTTGTACATTCGGGGTATGGCGGCCCCGCCGTCATAGTCGTTGTAAATCTTAAGGTCCGTAATCGTTGTGGCGGGGTTGTAAAGGATTAAAGCTCGTGTTTTATGTATATACTTGAAGGCAACCGCTTTGGTTGGCCTGTTTATTATTATATCTCTTGTTTCATGACTCATGTTTTATTTTCCGCCGGTTTTCTCGATGTTGTATCACTAGGGTGCGGGATAAGGCACGATGAACGCCCCGAACGGGTCGTTACAAAAGTGGTATCGAGCGATTAATCTCTGAAAGTGTCTACTGCATCGTGTCTAGTAGAGTCTTGATTATCGGTGTGTTGTGCACCACATCTATAATCGTGAGGCTATAGGACATTTAGGATTGGTTTCATTCTTCTCATTCCGAGATCGTGCCTTAGAGTCAGTTGTAAGTTGTACCCTCCGACGTATCTCGCTTTTACGATTATGCCTCCGCAGTGCAACCAGAGCCCGAAGGGCAAGGCCGAGGTGCCGCTAGTGAGATCTGAGGAGTACGAGCGCGCAGCCGGACGCACCGAGGTGTGCTTGACGGGCGGTTTGGACGCCGCCACCCAAAGAGAGGTTAAAGCCGCAGCGATGGGCTGCCGAGACTACAATACTGAGCCTCCACCCCACACCGAGCAGGGAGACGGGTCGCGAGAGATGGCGATTATCGCCGTGGTCGTGGCCGATATGAGATAGGCCGGACGCAGCAGCCTGGCCCAGAGCACCAGCCGTTCACCCCGAGCAGATAGTTTGAGGCTACGGACTTTACGAGTCAGAGCCCGCGAGTTTTACGTCGAGGCACGAGGATGATCCGCAGGAGTTCATCCGGCGATTGCCGATCACGCGGTGATCAAGGCTTGAGACCGAGTCCGTGACCTTTAGTTCGCATCGGCCGCGTGATACCGCGATCGATTGGTTTGATTCATGAGCTTTCCGGGAGAGCATGCACTCCAGCAGATGGGATGAGTTTTCGGGCTTTCTCACGCACTTCTTGCCTCCACAGATGGGAGGGCACGCCGATGATTTTTGTTCTTGAGACAGAGCGCGACCGTCGTGGAGTACAATGTCGAGTTCGATTCTTTGGCTCGATATGTACTGCGCTAGTTGCAGATATGGAGGATAGGTGCATCGCCACGCCACCGCTAGATGATTATATGGTCGAGTCTTGCGCGGTGTTTCTCTTCACCGGCATGGACATTGCCCGCACGCAGCTCGTGCACCAGATGTGAGGCACAGAGGGTCGAAGGAATGACCGGATCGCCAGAAGAGGCCGTGACAGCAGGGTCCTTTGGTGACTTTCGAGGCGGACCGCCAAAGAAGAAAGTTAGTTATATACCCCCAAGACAGAGTGGTCCTCCACCGCCTTCGTGAGCGTCGTGGCTCGAGGTTCAGATTTTCGGGAGAGCAGGGTGTTAACGGTGAAGCCACCCTACCTCGTTGACCGTTGTGGTAGACTCCATTTTGGAGAGTGTCGTGCTAGATTGGGAGTTTGTTTTGCATGACAGCGCAGGCCATTTTGCAGGAACTGTCCGACCAAGGGAAGCGGATGTTACGACTCACCTTCGAGATTGTGGGTGGTTCATCACCTTCATACGACTATGCACTGCAGGCGTGCCTATGATTAGAGTGGAGCGGTAGCTTCAGGTATATCCTTAACCCTCTAGAGTTTTGGTATGCTTGTTATGATGGTCTCATTATTTTGTGCTATGTACGAATAGCGTTGTGTTATTTATGAGTTAGAAAACATGCTTAGTTGGGAGGATACGTATGGGGGCATGGTAAGTGTGAACTTTAGACTATGTCACGACTGAGACCTTAGGGGTAAGGTCGTCTTGAGTTAAAGATTTATTTTTGACCCTTATCAGAGTAGTAGTATACGTGGGATTTATTTGTGTGATAAGTCCGTGGGTAGTATGAGATGGAAGTGGTAGCTTTCATGATGTGAATTAGTAAGATTGTTCGAATCGGGAACAAGAGTTTGCGCGGTTGGGGTCGGGTTGAGGACCATTTGCGGGTCAACCCAGAACCCGGTTTGGGGTGGGTCAGTTCTGGGTGGTCCCGCCAGTGGTAGGGTCACGAGGATGCTAGGCCCAAGTTTGTGCGACCAACGATGAGTTCGTGGACGCGTTCGACCAGCGGTTCGTAAAGGCCGGAATGGCCTTAATGAAGTTTGAGGTTAGTAAGATGACCAAGTTTGAGGTAGTGACTCGAGATTTTCGAACGAAGTAATGGTGAAGTATGGTACGTTCGGGAGAGTTCGAGTGTTCGAGAAGCGGTACAACGAGTAAGGAGGAAGATAACGTGTGTTATCTCGTGCAAGCCGTGGCGTTGGCAACTTGTTAGAGGAACTTCATCGATATCCGTCTTGAGAAGGAACATTCGGACGAATGTTTCTAAGCGAGGGAGAATGTTATACCCGTAGTTGCGGTGGTATGTATGTGAGGACGACGCATTTGAGAGTACGGCAGAAATTTTGAAAGAAAGAAAGATGTGAGTGTTCGGCGGAAAAGGTTCCGGTTATTTGTGAAGAACAAGGTGGGTGAATGGGAATTGGATTCCCCGCTTTGGTATTTGGACTTCATAGATTATATTAGAATTTTGAGATTTTATTTTGAATGGTCACGTGGGCCCACGGAGAAATTTACTGGTTTTGGGCCCGCTTTGTTTTTGAGATTTTAATTTGGATATTTTCTAAGACGAAATATTCAGGCGAATCGGGGCGACACGTGTCACCCCATGTGGCACCCGCCGATTTTACATTTGTGCACAACACCCATTGAGTCGTTTGACTAAACGTTTACAGAACTTGCGGGCGGAAAATTCGGCTATGTCGCTTTGTATTTTTGCGGATTTTTCCGAGAGGCGAAACATTCGGACCAACGGAGGGTGGCGTGTGTCACCTCACAATGGAGACAAGTGGGCGACTTGGCCGAATTGAGGCGTGTAGTGCTAGATATTTGTGTAGATATTTGAGGGTTTTAAGGAGTAGGGGCTAGGTGCACTTGGCTTGATCTTGGCCTTACACTTGCCTTGCACATGGCTTAATCTTGGCCATTGGTTGGCCTTTGGTTTGCTATAAATACCCTCCATTGTGAAGACTTATTCATTCACTCCTCACTTTGTCTAAGTCTTGAAATCCCTCCTCCTCTAGTAGCTCTCGTCCTAAGCCTCTCCCCTCCTCTCCTCGTGGCCTTTGGCCGAAGGTTCCCCTCTTGTGGTGCTAGTAGTGGGTACCCCTAGCCTAGTTGTTTCAGATAATACCCTTGTTGTGGTATAGAAATACTCCTCAGTGTTGTTATAATGCCCAAAATACCTTAGCCTTGTACCTTGTAGTATTCCAAAGATACCTCTTTACGTAGAGTCAGAAATACTACCTTTGTCCTTTTAGTCTCAAACCAAACCCTAAGGAAATCTTCATAGTTGGTCAAGTATTTGAGTAGAAGTTGGTTAGAACTTCTAAGGGTTGTTTGAGTGGTTTGAGCGCACTGAGTGAGCTAAACCTTGCTCAGATCGACATTATAACTTGGATAATTTTGGGCTTATCGAGGTAATTATCTTCTCCATTGTAATTGGAAATTACATGTTTGTTAGAATATATAGTTGAAGTATACTATATATGGAACTATACTTAGTATTCGCAATGTCTTTTGACTTAAGCTGAAGAATAAAGAATCGAATCGAATCGTATTTACATAGGATCAGCGAAGAGACTTGTGTAGAATTGTACACGCCCGTTAGACGTAAACCCCACGTTGGCTTGGTAGCCGCCTCGATAGAGAGAGAGATTTACGCTGCCATGTGGGGTGAGGTCTTTGAATTTTCTATAGAAAGATAGAAACTTGTGTTTTGGGGTTAATAGACGTTTGTGACCTTTATAGGTGAAAGTACTAAGAGTAGCGTATTCTACTCGGAGTGGAAAGGGCTAGTGCGTTGTAGTACTTGGAGCATTTTGCTTATTGTCGATAAATCGTCCGCGAGGTATGTGGACCTCTTCCTATCTTTTCTAGCATGATTGTTGTGAACTATGTAGTACGTAGACGCATACGTGCTAAGTGATTTGGTTGGTTTAAAACATAGGTGTTATAATAGCTTTATGGGAAGTTAGTTATAACGACCTTATGTAAGTGAAAATGGTTTCTTGATGTTAGAAGTTAAGAGACTTGATCTTATAAGATAAGAGACTTAACTTATTTGTTTTAATGTGGATGTTTGTGTGAAACCTCATTCGTGAGTAATGAGTACTTGGTTTTTAAAGGCATAATGTTATACTAATTTCGGTAATCATAAAGTTTATCGACAGACCACTGAATCGTTAATAAAAGGAAAATCTATTGAATAATTATGTGTTGTATTAAAACCAGTAGAAACATCCATCCGCATAAGCTAAGATAAGACAAAATGATATTACATTTTCTAGATCATGGTCTTTGTAATAAGATCGTTATAAACAAGAATAAACTACTCACATATATGACATATGTTACTCAATTGTTCTAAAAAGGAATCAAGTGATTAAGTTTGGGAACTATGAAACCATTTGAAAATGAGAAGCTTGAGTAATTGAAACTAGGCAAACTGGAACTTAGGAAAAGAATGTTGTTACTTGGTTTTGAAAAGGAAGATGGGTTGGTCATTCTAATACTACGGGTATCGGGTGACTTTTATAAAAGAAATGGATCTCTTTTAAAAGAACTTAACGTATGTAGTACTTTGGGGTTAAAAACCCGGACTTTGGCATAAAATGAAAGTACTTTGAGTTGTGTGAAACTTGCCTATGCTTGTTGTTGTGAAACTTGCCTATGCTTGTTGTGATAGCCTTTGTTGTGCAAAGCGTTGTATTTCTGTGTTACCGCGTCTCTCGATGGAGAATTCGGTTGGTAGTTGAGAACTTACTGACGCGGGCGGCGACGAGAAATTCCACGCACGCTTCTCGTTGATAGTATTATTGTTGTTAATCGCTTTGGACATACTGACACGATGCGTAGCGCACGGGTATGCTTCCATTTTGCTTAAGGTCTTGGTAAATCGCTTTGGATATCTCGACACGACGCGTAGCGCACGCGGGTATGTTTCCATTTTGATTACCGCTTTGTTGTTTCTTGGACATACCGACACGATGCGTAGCGCACGCATCGTCCATTTGGCATGTTGTCTTCTTTTTCCCTTTGGACATACTGACACGATGCGTAGCGCACGGGTATGCTTCCATTTGGATTGCTGTCTTGTTGTTGAGGTCACATGGACATGTCTACACCGATGCAGAATTCCGGTGGCATGTGGCCATGGGACATTGGTATTAATGTTGCATCATGGACATGTCTACACCGATGCAAGATTCCGGCACGCGCCATAATGCGAACTCGATTGATGTTGTGGCGTGAGACCCATAGTTATATCGGAGTGATGATTGTTTTATGTTGAATCGTAGTTTGGTTATCATACATGTCTCCCGCTTTATATAGACTAGTATGATTTCATTTCTGATTGCATACGCCACATACTTGGTACTGTTATCGACCTTCGGGGCCGCGTTCACGCCGCAGTAGAGGTACATCGGTCGTGGATCCTCGCTCATAGGATCACGATTCAACAGATTTGAAGCTCCGTTTCTCCGAGGCTTATCTTTTAGTAGGTGTTCCTCGAGTTGTAGGTTCTTGTACATTCAGGGTATGGCGGGGCCTGTGCCGTCATAGTCGTTGTAAATCTTAGAGGTCCGTAATGCTGTGGGCGTGGTTGTAAAGGATTAAACTGCTCGTGTTTTATGTATATACAAGGCAACCGCTTTGGTTGGCCTGCTTATTATTATATCTCTTGTTTCATGACTCATGTTTTATTTTCATTGTTTTCTCGATGTTGTATCACTAGGGTGCCCGATAAGGCACGAAGAACGCCCCGAACGGTCGTTACAAAAGTGGTATCGAGCGATTAATCCTCGGAAAGTGTCTGCACTGCCGTTCAGTAGTAGTCTTGATTATCGGTGTGTTGTGCACCACATCTATAATCGTGAGGCTATAGGACATTTAGGATTGGTTTCATTCTTCTCATTCCGAGATCGTGCCTAATTTTGTGTTGTAGTGTTGTAGTTGTACCCTCCGACGTATCTCGTTTTACCGATTATGCCTCCGCTGAAGTGCAACCAGAGCCCGAAGGGCAAGGCACCGAGGTGCCGCTAGTGAGATCTGAGGAGTACGAGGCGCAGCCCTGACAAGACTGAGGTCAGGCTCAGACGGCGGGTTTTGGACGCCGCCACTTCAAAGAGGTTAAAGCGCGGCAGCGGGTCGCCGAGACTACAATACTGAGCCTCCATCCCACACCGAGCAGGGAGACGGGTCACGCGAGATGGCCCGATTATTGGCCGTGGTCGTGGCCGATATGAGGATAGCCGACGCAGCAGCCTGGGCCCAGAGCACGATGGTTCACCCCGAGCAGATAGTTTGAGGCTACGGACTTTACGAGTTAGCCCGCGAGTTTTACTGGTCGAGGCACGAGGATGATCCGCAGGAGTTCATCCCAGCTACAATGATCACGCGGTGATCAAGGCTTGAGACCGAGTGCGTGACCTTTGTTCAGATCGGCCGCGTGATACCGCGATCGATTGGTTTGATTCATGGAGCTTTCCGGGAGAGCATGCACCTCCAGCAGTATGGGATGAGTTTTCGGGGCTTTCTCACGCACTTCGCCTCGCGGATGGCGAGGGCACGCCGGCTGCATTTTTGTTATCGAGACAGAGAGGCGACCGTCGGAGTACAATGTCGAGTTCGATTCTTTGGCTCGATATGTACTGCGCTAGTGCAGAGCATGGAGGATAGGGTGCATCGCCACGCCACCGGGCTAGATGATTATATGGCCGAAGTCTTGCGGGTGTTTCTCTTCACCGCACGACATTGCCCGCACGCAGCTCATGCGCCAGGATGTGAGGCAATGCAGGGGTCGAAGGAATGACTGGATCGCAGAAGAGGGCCGTGACAGGTCCTTTGTGACTTTCGAGGCGGACCGCCAAAGAAGAGCTAGTTATATACCCCCACCGACTGAGTGGTCCTCCACCGCCTTCTTGAGCAGGTCGTGGCTCGAGGTTCAGATTGGAGAGCGGGGTGTTAACGGTGAAGCCACCCTACCTCGTTGTGACCGTTGTGGTAGACTCCATTTTGGAGAGTGTCGTGCTAGATTGGGAGTTTGTTTTGCATGCGGCCAGGCCATTTTGCAGGAACTGTCCGACCAAGGGAAGCGCGGATGTTACGACTCACCTTCGTGATTTGTGGCTGGTTCATCACCTTTCTATACCATGCCTGGCAGGCGTGTGCCTATGATTAGAGTGAGCGGTAGCTTGTGTATATCCTTAACCTCTAGAGTTTTGGTATGCTTGTTATGATGGTCTCATTATTTTGTGCTATGTACGAATAGCGTTGTGTTATTTATGAGTTAGAAAACATGCTTAGTTGGGAGGATACGATGGGGGCATGGTAAGTGTGAACTTTAGACTATGTCACGGCGAGACCTTAGGTAAGGTCGTCTTGAGTTAAAGATTTATTTTTGACCCTTATCGAGTAGTAGTATACGTGGGATTTATTTGTGTGATAAGTTCGTGGGTAGTATGAGATGGAAGTGGTAGCTTATGATGTGAATTAGTAAGATTGTTCAATCGGGAACAAGAGTTTGCGCGGTTGGGGGTCGGGTTGAGGACCATTTGCGGGTCAACCAGAACCCGGTTTGGGGTGGGGTCAGTTCTGGGTGGTCCCGCCAGTGGTAGGGTCACGAGGATGCTAGGCCCAAGTTTGTGCGACCAACGTATGAGTTCGTGGACGCGTTCGACTGTCGTTCAGAAGGCCGGAATGGCCTTAATGAAGTTTGAGGTTAGTAAGATGACCAAGTTGGAGGTAGTGACTCCGAGATTTTCGAACGGAAGTAATGACCAAGTATGGTACGCTCGGGAGAGTTCGAGTGTTCTAGAAAGGTACAACGAGTAAGGGAGAAGATAACGTGTGTTATCTCGCAAGCCGCGCGTTGGCAACTTGTTAGAGGAACTTCATCGATATCCGTCTTGAGAAGGAACATTCGGACGAATGTTTCTAAGGAGGAGAATGTTATACCCGTAGTTGCAGGTGGTATGTATGTGAGGACGACGCATGCAGAGTGGCAGAAATTTTGAAAGAAAGAAAGATGTGAGTTTTCACGGAAAAGTTTAGGTTATTTGTGAAGAAAAGGTTCGTTAATGGAATTGGATTCCCAGATTTGGTATTTGGACTTCATAGATTATATTAGAATTTTGAGATTTTATTTTCGAAATGGTCACGTGGGCCCACGGAGAAATTTACTGATTTTGTAGGGCCCGCTTGTTTTTGAGATTTAGGTAATTTGGATATTTTGGAAGACGAAATATTCGGGCGAATCGGGGCGACACGTGTCACCCCATGTGGCACCCTTGGCCGATTTTACATTTGTGCACAACACGGTGAGTCGTTTTGACGAAACGTTTTCAGAACTGCGGGCGGAAAATTCCGCTATGTCGCTTTTGTATTTTTGCGGATTTTTCCGAGAGGCGAAACATTCGACCAACGGGAGGGTGACATGTGTCACCTCACAACGGAGACAAGTGGGTGACTGGCCGAATTGGCGTGTGGTGCTAGATATTTGTGTAGATATTTGAGGGTTTTAAGGAGTAGGGGCTAGGTGCACTTGGCTTGATCTTGCCTTACACTTGCCTTGCACATGGCTTAATCTTGCCGTTGGTTGGCCTTTGGTTTTGCTATAAATACCCTCCTCATGAAGACTTATTCATTCACTCCTCACTTTGTCTAAGTCTTGAAATCCCTCCTCCTCTAGTAGCTCGTCCTAAGCCTCTCCTCCTCCTCCTTGTGGCCTTTGGCCGAGAAGGGTTCCCCTTGTGGTGCTAGCCGTGGGTACCACTGCCTAGTTGTTTTCAGTATAATACCCTTGTTGTGGTATAGAAATACTCCCTAGTGTTGTTATAATGCCCAAAATACCTTAGCCTTGTACCTTGTAGTATTCCAAAGATACCTCTTACGTAGAGTCGGAAATACTACCTTTGTCCTTTTAGTCTCAAACCGAAACCACAAGGAAATCTTCATAGTTGGTTGAAGTATTTGAGTAAGTTGGTTAGAACTTCTGGGGTTGTTGGAGTGGTCGAGCGCACTGAGTGGAGCTAAACCTTGCTCAGATCGACATTATAACTTGGATAATTTTGGGCTTATCGAGGTAATTATCTTGCTTCTCCATTGTAATTGGAAATTACATGTTTGTTAGAATATATAGTTGAAGTATACTATATATGGAACTATACTTAGTATTCGCAATGTCTTTTGACTTAAGCCCAAGAATAAAGAATCGAATCGAATCAGTATTTACATGGATCAGTATTGCAAGAGACTTGTGTAGAGAATTGTACACGCCAGTTAGGCGTGTAAACCCCCGTTGGCTTGTAGCCAGCCTCGATAGAGAGGAGATTTACGCCACATGGGGGGAGTCTTGCTGAATTTTCTATAGAAAGATAGAAACTTGTGTTTTGGGGTTAATAGACGTTTGTGACCTTTATAGGTGAAAGTACTAAGAGTAGCGTATTCTACTCGAGTGGAAAGGGCTAGTGCGTTGTAGTACTTGGAGCATTTTGCTTATTGTCGATAAATCGTCGCGAGGTATGTGGACCTCTTCCTATCTTTTCTAGCATGATTGTTGTGAACTATGTAGTACGGTAGACGCATACGTGCTAAGTGATTTGGTTGGTTTAAAACATAGGGTGTTATAATAGCTTTATGGGAAGTTAGTTATAACGACCTTATGTAAGTGAAAATGGTTTATCGATGTTAGAAGTTAAGAGACTTGATCTTATAAGATAAGAGACTTAACTTATTTGTTTTAATGTGGATGTTTGTGAAACCTCATTCGTGAGTAATGAGTACTTGGTTTTTAAAGGATAATGTTTTACCGATTTCGGAATCGAATGTATCGACAGCACCACCGCAGCGTTAATAAAAGGAAAATGTATTGAATAATGATGTGTTGTATTAAAACCAAGAGAAACCTCCATCCGCATAAGCTAAGATAAGACAAAATGATATTACATTTTCTAGATCATGGTCATTGTAATAAGATCGTTATAAACAAGAATAAACTACTCACATATATGACATATGTTACTCAATTGTTCTAAAAAGGAATCAAGTGATTAAGTTTGGGAACTATGAAACCATTTGAAAATGAGAAGCTTGAGTAATTGAAACTAGGCAAACTGGAACTTAGGAAAAGAATGTTGTTACTTGGTTTTGAAAAGGAAGATGGGTTGGTCATTCTAATACTACGGTATCGTGACTTTTATAAAAGAAATGGATCTCTTTAAAAGAACTTAACGATGTAGTACTTTGGGGTTAAAACCCGACTTTGGCATAAAATGAAAGTACTTTGAGTTGTGTGAAACTTGCCTATGCTTGTTGTTGTGAAACTTGCCTATGCTTGTTGTGATAGCCTTTGTTGTGCAAAGCGTTGTATTTCTGTGTTACCGCGTCTCTCGATGGAGGGTCGGTTGGTAGTTGAGAACTTACTTGGACGCGTCACGTGACGAGAAATTCCACGCACGCCTCGCTGATAGTATTATTGTTGTTAATCGCTTTGGACATACCGACACGATGCGCGTAGCGCACGTATGCTTCCATTTTGGTTAAGGTCTTGTGGTAAATCGCTTTGGATATACTGACACGATGCGTAGCGCACGGGTATGCTTCCATTTTGATTACCGCTTTGTTGTTTCTTGGACATACCGACACGACGCGAGCGCACGTATCGTCCATTTGGAATGTTGTCTTATTTTTCCTTCGACATACCGACACGATCGCGTAGCGCGGGTATGCTTCCATTTGGATTCTGTCTTGTTGTTGAGGTCACATGGACATGTCTACACCGATGCAGAATTCCGGGGCATGGGCATGGACATTGGTATTATTGTTGCATCATGGACATGTCTACACCGTCACGATTCCGGCACGCGCCATAATGCGAACTCGATTGATGTTGTGGGCGTGAGACCCATAGTTATATCGAGATGATCGCTTTTATGTTGTGAATCGTAGTTTTGTTATCATACATGTCTCCCGCTTTATATAGACTAGTATGATTTCATTTACGATTGCAGATTTCACATACTTGGTACTGTTATCGACCTCCTTCGGCCGCGTTCATGCCGCAGTAGAGGTACACGGCCGTGGATCCTCGCCATGGATCACAACAGCGCATTCAAGCCCGTTTCTCCGAGGCTTATCTTTGCAGTGTGTTCTCGAGTTGTAGGTTCTTGTACATTCGGGGTATGGCGGCCCCGTCCCGTCATAGTCGTTGTAAATCTTAGGTGCAGTAGTATCGCTGCGCGTGGTTGTAAGGATTAAACTGCTCGTGTTTTATGTATATCGAAGGCAACCGTTTTGGTTGGCCTGTTTATTATTATATCTCTTGTTTCATGACTCATGTTTTATTTTCCGCTGGTTTTCTCTGATGTTGTATCACTAGGGTGCCCGGGATAAGGCACCAGTAACGGGCCCCGGAACGGGTCGTTACATGATTAACTTGACTTGGGCCTTGAATCCTCGTGACCCTATCACATAGCGGGACCATATCCAACTGACATCACCCCAATCCATACTATCGGTTGACCCGAAATGAGTCCATAACCCAACCCATCGTCACACTTAATGTTACACCTCGTAAGTCCAGGACATGTAAAAGAGAATGTATGTAAGGAATCAAGACTTGGAAATTGGTACGAAAGGAAGAATTGTTTTTCCGACGAAAACCGAACGTCGGAAAGGAAAAATGTTCGTTGATGAGAATTGGATTCTCAAAATGTATTATTTGAGGAATATGGAACTTTTAACATTATGGAAATTTATTTTTACGGATTTGGTCACGTGGGGCCCACCCGGGGAATTTTACGTTTTGTGGGGCCCACGAGGGTTATGAAATTTTATGGATGAATGAGAGGGAGACATGTGGCACCTCCCCCACATGGTCTTGGTCGAAAAATTGCAAGGGTAAAATGGTCATTGACCATTGAAGATGAACAAGTCTTGCTAGTTTGAGATTGTTGACTTGTCAACTTGTCCACTTGGCTTAACATTAATTGTCCTTCATCCTAGCCACTCAAGTGTTGCAATCTAAACCCTCCATTGTGTTTTATATACCACACTAGTGCAAGACAAGCTCTTGAAACACTTAGAAAATTTCACAACATTTTCTTGTCCACAATAGAGCTCTCGGGTTCACCCTATTATCCACACAAAAATTTTGTAGTTTTGATCCATTATTCACAAGACTTTAACCCAAGGTACCTAAGGGTATTGTAAGGATATATCAATAGAAAGATCTCGAAAAAACGACGTTTTCACGTTAGTCGCAAGGCGAAAACCTAAGTAGTTTTCCTAGTTTTGGATTGGAAATGGAAGAGAAGTTGGTTGTGAACTTCTAAAGGCTTCAAATAGCGGATTGGAGCATAAAGGAAAGGAGCTAAGAATTGCTAAGGAGCGACTTTGAATCTTGGAATTTTTAAGGGCTTGAAAAGGTATAATTCTTGTCGTTTTAGTAATTAAGATTTACTTATTGTTGTAGCTATGGATATTAACAAGCATGAGATGTTTAGTATGAAGTTTGATAAGTGTATTGGCTATTGGAACCCTAATCCGAAAACTAGCATGTTTAGCCTTAAGATTACAATTCAAGTTGATTATTAGTTTAAGTCGTCGCATGTTGTATAATGAAGGAAATTGTAGTTGTTGAAGTTGTTTATGACTATATAACATGTTAGACATTAGAACTTGGAATTGGAAAAGGATTGGAAAAGACTTTGAGTTGTTGTTTATATAGCCGAGAATGGCTTTAAATATGGAACTACTTCGTATGAATTGTGGGGCGAAATTTTACACGTATTGTAAGGCGTGTAATCCCCTTTGATTGGTTGGTTGTATTGAGCCTTAAATGTGGCGTGTTGGTTATTGAATTCGGCCTTGAAAAAGGTGGCAAAGTATGTAGAAACAAAGGAGGTGCTGCCCGATTTTACGTAGAATAAGAGACCGTATACTTAGTATTATTCTACGTTAGAAACTAGAAATTGATAGTCATGTTGTGACCATTATAGGTTGACACTTATACGTGCGGCGTATTCGACTTAGCTTGCGGATTAAGCCGGAAAGGTATGTGAACTATCTCCTCTTCTAGCATGATTCCTTAAGATAAAGAAAGTATGTCCTACTCCTTAAATGATCCATTCCTTGGTTGTATTTGGATTGCCTAAAATAGAATTTGTTCTATGTACTTCCTTGATTGTACTTTGATGTTTAAATTGTAAGTTGTATAATCCATTGCCTTAGTGAAGTTTGGATTCTTAAGAGTGAAAGTATTTTTACTTAAAGTACATAGAGTCTTGAAAAGGAAGTGGTTTCCAAACCTTTTGGCTAGTGCCTTAGTTCCAAAACCTAAGGGTTGTTATAATGACTTTAGGGGAGTTAAATGAGTGATTTACTTAATTGTATTAAAAGAGGAGAAATGACATGATTTAAGAGAAGTGACTTGTTTTAAAGGTGTGAGTTACTTGAGATTTAAAAGTGTAAGCAACTTGATTTCTAATGATTAAGAGACTTGAAGTATTTTGAAAGTTAAGAAACTTGATTTGTAAGTATGTGATACTTGGTTTTAATAGTGTAAGTCTCTTGGATATAAAAATGATTGAATTGGTCTAAAACCATAAAGGGTTATAACGACTTTATGGAAAGTTGGTTATAACTGTTTTATGGAAGGTTAAGAAAGTTGTCTATTTTGATTAATGGGCATAAGTTGCCTAGATTGTGAAAATTTGAAGTTACTTGGTTTCAAGCTTTGAAATGAGTTTCTAAAAGTGTAGTAACCTACTTTGAAAAATAGACACGCCTTGATACTACGGGTGTTAGTATCTTGGGGTTTTATATAAAAATGAGTCTTTTGAAAAGAATGGAAGTACGTAGTACTTAGGGTTAAAATCTCGGATTTTTATATAAAACGTAAGTGCCTTGAGTTTTAAAAAAAATGAAAGTCTAAAGATTTTATGAACTTGCCTATGTGTGTTGGTGATAGCCTTTGAGTGCAAGTATTATGCTTTATTACGTTGCCGCGACTCTCGGTTGGAGGGTCGGCTGTCTTGTTGTAAGTTTACTTGACGCGTCGAAGCTGATGTGGGATTCCACGTATGCTTCTATTATTTGTATTACTCCTCGACATGCTTATACGATGTGGGATTCCGGCACGTGACTGCGAGGCGTTAGATTCGGATTGTTTGTATTACCCCACGGTCATGCTTATACGATGGGATTCCGGCGTGTGACCACGTGGGATATTGTTATTCCATGGATTAGCCCTCCATGAGATTTAGCGACGAGGTCGGATCTCGTAGTTAGCTTCGTACTTGCCCCGATCGATTGTCGACGCAGTCGGATCCGTAGTTGGCTTTCGCATTGCCCCGTCGATTATTACGCTTGGTACCAGAGGCTCGTAGATAGCTTTCGCACTTGCCCCGGCCATATCTCGTGACGACAGTCGATCCGTAGTTAGCTTTGATTGCCTTGCCGATTGACGACGCAGCCGGATCTCGTAGTTGGCTTCATTTGCCCGATCAGTTTTATGACGCAGCCGGATCCGTGGTTCGCTTTTCCTACTTCGCCTGCATGCGCTTTTAGGACACAGTGGAATTGTGTTCATGTATGCTTATCGCGTTATATTATATCATGGATCGCCAGGAGGAAGGATTCCATGGGCATGATGGATATTATGTGCGTTTGACCGATAGTTATATTTGAGTAGTGACTTTGAGGCACGCGTCCACGACTTGATATGATCGCATGTGTTGTGTAATCGTAGGTCGCTATCATACATGTCTCCTATTTTGTTTAGACTGTTATGATTTCATTACGATTTCATCGTTTCACATACTTGGTACATTCTTCGCATCGACCTCCTTCGGGCCGTTCACGCCGCAGTTTAGGTACGCATTTGGTGATCTGCAGTGTAGGACCTGCTCGAGTTTTGGATAGCTCCATTTGTTCAGAGTTTATAATTTTGGTATAGTTCCTTCAATACGTGCTTTTGTACATGGTACGGCGGGCCTTGTCCGTCATAGTTCAAGATAACTCTTGAGGTGCAGTATTCATATGTGGATTAGACTCACAAAGGGTGTAGTGTCTTTTGATTATGTATATTATATGGGAGCCTTGTCGGCTTTGCCCTTGCACGTACGTTGGTTTTAAAAAAATAAAAATAATGATGTGTTATTTAAATTCATAGCTTTACTCAGGTTGTTAAGGTAAGGGTGCCTGTGTAGGCACCATCCACGCCCGGGGTTCGGGGCGTGACACTTAACTTCTCATTCTTAGTCTGAAATAAATCTCTCTTATCTCAAGGTACTTCTCACCCTATCCCCCTATTCACTAGAGGTTCGTCACATAGGCCAAAGTATTTCTACTGTACATCCTTCCCTATCGGTCTTCACACTGTTATGGGGTAATTACAACTTGTAAAACCCTACACAACTATAGTCTCAGTTCACTTTATCATTATTGTCAACATTCTTCACTTTTCACTTTACTAATCAAAGTATCCCTACCTCTGGGGTGTTATCAATTACAACTACTAGCAACAAGGGAAAACATATACGCTAGGGTGAAATCTGAATCTATCAATGCACGTATGATTCAAAAGAATCGAAATATACCTGTAACCCCATGCGATGTTGCCTCTTGATCCTTCCCAGTAGCCACATCATCTATGCGGTTCGAAGGACCGCCAGAACTATAAACTCCACCCTGACCTCTACCATGGCTGGCTGACATCTGAACACCCTGCCCTGGGGGGCGCACAGCTGTGGAGGAAAGGGAACCAGCTACCGGCCTCATAGGCTGAGCCGCCTCACCGGTGCCCTTTTTAGAAGGACATACCCTCAGTATATGGCCCGGACGGCCACAATAAAAACAAACACCTGTGCCATAACGGAATTTCCCCATATGACGCTTACTACACCGGAAACACTGAGGAATAAGTGGCCTCGACTGAGAAAATCCTCTGCTCCTCTGAGAACTTCGAACCCTGGAGCTCGGACTGGCTCCTAAATACCTTGTGGGGTCAAATCTCCCACCTGTGAGCTGCGGGGTATGTACTGGGTAGGCTGGGACGAATATCTCACTCGCTGCTGAGGCTGCTCGTCCAAAAACTCACCGGGATGACCAACCGGTCTAGCCCTCTTACGCTGATTCCCGCGTTGGCCCTCTACCCTCTGTACACCTGCCTGTACTGGCTGAATAACCTCCTTCTGATGAAACTATAGCACCGCTATCTTGGTCAATAACATAACTGTTTCTCTTATGACCCTATAGTCTTTCCCTAACTGAGAAATTGGAGGCTCGTGTCGGGCCTCAAAACTCGGGCGAAGAACTCACGATCGCGACACAATATCCGATATACCACGGCATGAGCCCTATTAACTCTCTCGAGTCCGACCGTAGCTCAAGCATCGCTTTTGCCCTTCGGCGATTGTTCTCCTCGAGGCATAATCAGAACACAAAAATACGTCAGAGAGGAATTATCTTAATAACACAGCTCTATGGCACGATCTCAGAGTGAGAAGAATAAAAACCAACTCCTAAATGTCCTGTAGCCTCCTGTTTATGGGTGTGGCGCGCAGCACACTGATAATCAAGACTCTACTAGACACGGTATGTAGACATTCCGATCGATGCTCGATACCACTGTCATGACCAACCGGGCGTGGATCGGTGCCCTACGTGGGCACCCTTCTACCTAACTGGCACAAGTAAACCGCGAAACTAAATAACACCTCGTTTTTTTCTTTAAAAACCAATGAACATGCAAGGACAAAGCCGACAAGGCTGCCACATAAATACATAATAAAAGATATTACATTGTACATGAGTCCAATCCCACATATGAATACAGACCTCTAAGAGTTTTACTAAACTATGACGGGACAAGGCCCCGCCGTACCCATAACTGTACAAAAGCCTGTACTGAAGGATCTATACCAAAATGATAAACCCCTGAACAGATGGAGCTATCCAAAACTCGGAGCAGGGTCCTACACATGCAGATCACCAAACTGCGTACCTAAACCTGCGGCATGAACGCAGCCACCCGAAGGAGGTCAGTACGAAGAATGTACCAAGTATGTGAAACAGTAAATACTGTAACAAAATCATAACTGTTACACCCCGGAAATTCCAGGATATGTTTATAAGAACGTACGTAAGAACTAAAAAATGTTAAGATTTGAGACGAGTAAAAATTTATCAGAATTTTGGAATTTGTCGGAAAATGAAATATTGCGGCGAACGGGAGGGCGACACGTGTCCCCCCTTAGTGGTCTTGGACGAAAATGGCATGGATAGAATGGTCATTTGACCATAATTTAAATGTCCAAGTCTTGCTAAAGCTAGAGCTTGATAAAATTGACTAAGTCAAATGCCACTTGGCTTGATCCTTGTGAAAAGCATCCAAACCACCCATTTGTTCTAATCTTGACCCTCCATATATTTATATAAGCTTCCTAGTGCAAGACAAGGTTCTACACTTAGCTAAATTTTCAAGAAAATTGGATGAACATTGAGGAGTGCTCTCGGCCAAGGCTAGGGTTTCAAGGGAATTCTTTTCAATTTTTGTCCAATAATCCCCATACTTTAAACCAAGGTTCCTAAGAGTATTGTGAGGGTATCTCAATAGAAAGATCCCGTAAAAGTGGCGTTTTCGTATTAGTCGCAAGGCGGAAACTAAAGGAGTTCTTCAACTTTGAAGTTGGAACTTGAAGATGATTTCATCATAAGCTTCTAAGGGTTGCTTGGAGTGGATTGGAATGTCAAAAAGAGGCGCTAACGTTGCTAAGGATCGACTTGTAATCTTGGATCATATTTGGGCTAAATGAGGTATAATTTTCATCTTACTTTTGCAATTAAAGATTCCATGTTATGATAAGTTATAAGTGATCATGTGTTATGTGTTATGAAGATTGATAAGTGTTATGGAAATTTAGAAGCTCAAATCCGAAAATGACATGTTGAGTCATTTGAAATTGAATTACAATTTGGTCGTTAACTAGAATCGTCGCATGTTATCTACTTGAAGATTATAGTTGTTATAATCAATTGCGGCTCTACTACGTGTTATACTAAACAACTTGGATTGAAAAGGAGTTGGAAAGGACATTGTATTGTTGTCCCTAATCACGAATGGACATTGTAGTTTAAACTAGTTTGATATAAATTGTGGGGCGGAATTTTACACGTCTTGTAGGCGTGTAATCCCCTATTGTTAACTACTTTGTTGAGCCTTAAATGTGGCGTGTTTGGTTATTGAATTCGGCCTTGAAAAAGGTGGCAAAGTATGTAGAAACAAAGGAAGTGCTGTCCGATTTTCCGTAGAATTTAGTGACTTTGCACTTGGAATATTCTACGTTTGAAGTAAGAAGTTAATAGACATACTATGGTCATTATAGGTTGACATACTACGTACGGCGTGTTGGACTTAGCAAGTGGATGGAACCGAAGAGGTATGTGGAACTTTCTTATCTCTTGAGCATGAATAAGTTGAAATTGTATAGTACGGTAGACGTACGAGGTTTTGACGAATCTAGTCCATTTGATATCCTTGGTTTATTTTAAGAATGTTCAAGTTGGTTGAGTTAGGGAATTAACTCACTTGTTTAAAAATAATAAGGATATCTTGGTTTTTAAAAGTTAAGAGACTTTAAGTATTTCGAAAGTATATGATACTTGTTTTGTTTGGAAAGTTTAAGTCTCTTGGTTATAAAGAAGAATGTAAGTTTCTAAAGTATAAAGCTAGTATAACGACTTTATGGGAAGTTGGTTATAATAGCTTTATGAAAAGTTAAAAAGAGTGGTTTACTCTAAGTAATATAAGTATGATAAATGACTTGATAATGAAAGGCAAATTGATTTAAAGGCATCAATTGCTTAAGGTTTTAAAAGAAAGAAGTCACTTGATTTAGAAGCCTGAAAATGTATTTTCTAAAAGGTATTGTGACTTGTCTTAAAATGTAGTTATGACTTGATACTACGGTTATTAGTATCTTGGAAGTTTTATATGAAAAGGAGTCATTTTAAAAGAATAGAAGTACGTAGTACTTTGGGTTAAATTCCCGGATTTTTAATGACATGTTAGTGCCTTAAGTAAACTAAAATGAGAGTGTATATGAATAAGACTAATAAGAAGTTAGGGGGATTTCTTAACTTGCTTATTTATTGTATGATAAGCCGGTAGTGCTTATGTTATGTATGATAAGCGGTAGGGCTTATGTTATGTATGATGGTTGAGCTAGGGTAAGAGTATAAATGAGGGTAAACCCCAAGACGTTATGCCACCTTCTCCAGGTAAGAGTATAAATGGCGGTAAACCCCAAGACGTTATACCACCCGCCTGTGGTAAGAGTATAAATGGCGGGTAAACCCCAAGACGTTATACCACCTGCTCCGTGGATTTGCTACCCATGATGCGAGGAATACCTCATGCGAGTCCTTATGGGCTTATGCGGGTGAAATAGTCTCACGTGCGGTACTGCCTATGCGAGGAATACCATGCGGTCCATAGACCCACGCGGTGAAATAGTCCCGAGTAGGATTGCTTATTGATACTACGGGCGAGGACCTGCTTTGATCATGAGCCTCCTATTTTTATGCGAAGAAAGTATATACTTGTTTACTCTCATTGTTAGTAAGGCACGATTACTTGTTGTTTGAGTTATCATACACGTGTCTCCACTTTATTTTAGACTTATGATTTCACTACGCTTTCTGGCCACATATTTGGTACATGTTGTACTGACCTCCTTCGGGGGGCTGCGTTCATGCCGCAGGTAGAGTATACAGGTTGCTGATCCTCACTCTTAGGATCACTGTTCAGCTGTTGGGAATCTCCATTACTCTGAAGGCCTATCCCTGGTATGGTTGGTTGTTGTATATTCAGGGGTATGGCGGGGCCCTGTCCCGTCACAGTTGTTATTCTAAGAGGTCTGTAGTCACATTGTGGATTGGGTTGTAAAGAATGTTATACCACGTAGTTCCAGAGTATGTATGTGAGGACGTACGTACAAATGTATAAACCCTAATTAGGGTAAGAATGAAAGAATTGTTTTCCGACGGAAAATATCCCGAACCTTGTGAAGGAAATTTTACGTTTTCGATATTTTATCCAATTATGAAATTTTTTCCGAGAGATAAAATATTTTGGACCAATAGGAGGGCGACATGTGTCACCCCAAGAGCCATGTTGGACGTTTTTTTCAAGTTAGTGGGCAAGACAAGTGGCCAAAAGTCTTGCATGACACTTTGGACGTTTTTCAAGAGTTAGTGGGCTAGTCAAATGGTCAAAGTCTTGCATGGCATTTGTGGGACAAGTGGAGAAAGGAACCTACACAAACAATCTATATCATACACATGTTTCAATCATAACCCTTGGTTGTCCTATATAAACACCTCTAGTTGATGAAACCTTCCACACTTAGAACATTTCAAGACTTGAAAATATTTTCCTCTCCTCCCTAGTTGCTCTCGTCCCACCCCCCCCCCATTTCTTGAGCAAATGTTGTCCAAAAATTCTTAAACTTATAAGTGTTCTTCCTTAATGTATTAGGAAGATTATTAACCAAGAGTTAGACAAATTTTCACACCCCTAGCCTCAAAAACCCTCACAAAGCCGAGAGTGGGCAGATTTGGAACTTTAGTGTTCTTCACTTTTTGGAGTTAATTCTTGAATAGAAGTTGGTTCGAAACTTCTAAGGGTGACTTGTGGTGGTTTGGAACACAAAGATTTGGAGCTAAAACTTTCTTAGGAACGACTTTAAGTTCTTGGATACTTTTGGGCTAAATTGAGGTAATAAACCTTAACCTCTTTGTGAAGTTGATTATTACGTATATTGGATATTATACATATATTGGAAGTATATTATGAAGTATGAGATATAAGGAAAGATTTGGATCTTGTTAAGATGTTAAAAGGAGAATTGGCATATTAGCCATTAAAATGGTAAAAATGTATCCATTACTTGACTAAGAAGTTAACAACAAAGAAGCTATAACTTATATAAAGATTGGAATATAAGTTGAAGGATTAATGAAGTATAACCAAATTGGATAAGTAAAATTGTAAAAGTTGGCCAAGGACCCCAACTTAAGGACCGTATTTACTTTGGACCGTATTTACTTTGGACTGTATTTACATTGTTGTTAAGGAGAGATTGTTAATCGCGTTCCTTTTGGGCGTGTTATCCCCTTCTTTAATTATTATTGTTATTAAGGAGAGATTGTTAATCGCGTTCCGTTTGGGCGTGTTATCCCCTCCTTTAATTATTGGTGTTATTAAGGAGAGATTGTTAATCGCGTTTCGTTTGGGCGTGTGATCCCCTTCTTTAAATTTCGGTATTATTGCACCTTAATTATAGTATGTTAATTACGGTTATCGGACCTTGGAAAGGGTGGAAAAATTGAGTAGAAACGGGGGAGGTGCTGCCGAATTTTCCGTAGGATATGGAACCTTGTTCTTAGAAATATCCTACGAAGAGATCTAGAGGTTAATAGACGTTTCATGGCCATTATAGGTGGAAGTACTACGAGTAGCGTATTCTACTTGAAGGGTGGAAAAGGGCTAGCAAAGTTATAGTACTTTGGAGCGTTTTGCTAATTGTCGATAATCGTCGCGAGGTATGTGAACCTCTTCCTATCCTTTCTAGCATGATTGTTGCAAACTATGTAGTACGGTAGACGTGCGTGTGCTAAACGAATTTGGTTGGTTTAAAACATAAAGTGTTATAATGGCTTTATGGGAAATTAATTATAACTTTATGTAGGTAAAAGAATGGTTTATTGATTTTTAAAAGATAAGAGACTGGATTTATGTTTGATTTGATTTGATATGTGAAGAACTTGAATTGTGTGGAAAGTTGTGAAACCTCATTCGTGAGTAATGAGTACTTGGTTTTTAATAATAATGTTATATTGATTTCGGAAATGGGAATGAGTATCGAACAAGCCATTGCAGCGTTAATCAAGGAAAATGTAATGACTAATAATTAACTTAAAACAAGTAGAATCTTCCATCCGCATAGAAGCTAAGATAAGACAAAATTGTATTACATTTCCTAGATCATGACTGCTTTAATAAGATCATTAAAAACAAGTTTTGATTTTCTTAAAATTCCAAAGTAAGGGACTTGATTTATAAAAGGGAGAGACTTGAAAAATTGAAGTGTTTTTGTTTAAAAGAGAAGGCATGCCTTTGTCTTAAGTTGGTTTAAAAAGAAGGTATGAAAATTGTTTTGGTTTACTTAAAAAGATAGTTACTCTATTTTGATACTACGGGTATCGTGTGACTTTTGTGAAAGAAATGGATCTTTTTAAAGAGTTAAAGTATGTAGTACCTTGGGGTTAAAACCCGGATTTGTTGACATGAAATGAAAGTACCTTGTGTGAGTAACTTGCCTATGTTTTGTGATAGCCTTGTAATACTTTCTTGTTGGCTTGATAAAGTGAACATGTTATGATGCTACGTGTGTTAGTGTATTGTGACGTTGTGTAAGGGGGTTCTTTGTCACGACCCGTTCCCGGGCCCGCGACTGGTGCCTTACCCCGGGCACCCTAGTGATACAACATCAGAGAAAATCAGCGGAAATAAAATCAAAGACATGAAACAATAGATTAACATAAGAACAAAGCAACCAAAACGGTTACCTTTCTCAGATATAAATTAAAAACTTGAGCAGTTAAATCCTTTTTACAAACCTTGCCCACAACAAGACCTGCACTTAAGAGTTTCTATACCACTATGACGGGACAGGGCCCCGCCATACCCCCTGAATGTACAAAAGTATATGACCTCAGGGAACCGTACCAAAAGACAAAGCCTCCGGAGAAATGGAGCTTTCCCAGAACTGAACAGTGATCCTAAGAGCGGATCGCCAAGCTACGCACTCAACTGCAGATGAACGCAGCCTCGGAAGTCGATAACAGTACCAAGTATGTGAAATCAAAATATCAGAAATGAAATCATAACAATCTATATAAAGCGGAGACATGTATGATAACCAAACTACGATTACAATATATAAGCGAAGTCAAGTCGTGACTCACGCCTCAAAGTCATCACTCAAATATAACTATGGGTCTCACGCCCACAACATCAATCATGCCCGGATACCTTCCTCACCGCCAGCCTATGATATAATAACACGAGTACACACGAACACCGTGTCCCATCTGGTCATAAAACCGCACGGCAAGTGCGAAGGCATAGCTACGGATCCAACACGCATCATCAATCGACGGGCAAGTACGAAGCCAACTACCAAAGCCGTACCAACAATACTAAATAACTATATCACGGCCGACACGCGGCAAGTGCGATAGCCTCTACCAGATCCACCGCGCCAATGGTCGACGGGGCAAGTAACTAGGCTAACCACCGATCACAACCG
Organism: Przewalskia tangutica; assembly: GCA_029844215.1. NCBI lineage: Eukaryota > Viridiplantae > Streptophyta > Magnoliopsida > Solanales > Solanaceae > Przewalskia > Przewalskia tangutica. The sequence goes on from CM056729.1 coordinate 98,391,374, forward strand.
TAAGTCACGAAACCGTCCAAACATCGACTCGCGAAGGCGACACGCGGCAGTGCGATAGCCTCTACCAGATCCACGCGCCACGTATGACGGCAAGTAACTAGGCTAACCACCGATCACAACCGTAAGTCACGAGACTTCGCCACAAACCGAACGGGCAAGTACGAAGGTTAACTACCGATACCAAAGCCGAATCAAGAAACCTCGTGGAGAGCTAGTCCATGGAATAACAATAATGGTCACATGCCCCTAATCCTCATCGGTGTAGACATGCCCATGTGACAACAACAATGGAAGCATACCGTGGAATCCTCCACACTGCCAGACAAAGTAAGTTCACAACAAGTCACGCCCTCCATCGAGACGCGGTGGTATAGAAAAATATTTGCACAGCAAAAGCTATCACAACTAGCATAGGCAAGTTCAACATACTTTTAGACTTTCATTAACACGTAAATTGATTCACCATTTATAAAAACTCAAGTACTCCCATTTTGTGCCAACAATCCGGGTTTTAACCCCAAAATACTACGTACTTTAATTCTTTCGAAAAGATCTCTTTTTACGTAAAAACAACTCGATACTCATATCAGAACCAAACACGTTCATGTTTAAATCAAGTACTTTATACTTTTAAACCAATTGGCTTACACTTTTTAAAACAACGTCAAGTATACTTTTAAAACCCAAGTAACTAACTCTTTTAAGATCAAGGTACTCTTACCCTTTTAAAACCAAGCCACTTATATTTTTCTATCAAGAAAAGTTCGATATTTGAAAACAAGTTACTTATACTTTTAAACTCAAGTTACTTCTCCTTTCCCAAAATCAGGTTACCATTTTTAATCCAATAATAAAACCATTCTTTTGTTTTCATAAAGTCGTTATAACTAACTTCCCATAAAGCTATGATAACACTTTATGTTTTAAATAAACCAAATTCATTTTACACACGTACGTCTATCGCATCATATATATTTCACAAATATCATGCTCAAGAGTATAGGAAGAATCACATACCTCCTACTAAATCCACTTGCCAAGTCGGATATGTCGCATGAGTGTCAACCTATAATAGTCAAAACACGCCTATCAACTTCTAGTTTTACGTAGGATTCTTCTAAGTACGATTCTTATTCTACGGAAAATTGCAAAGACTTCCGTTTCTACTCAATTCTCCACCTTTTATCAAGGCCCGATAATAGTAACCAACATGCCATAAATAAGGCGCAATAATTCCGAAATTTAAAGAAGGGGATCACACGCCCAAACGGAACGCGATTAACAATCTCTCCTTAACAACAACAATAATTAAAGAAGGGGATAACACGCCAAAACGGAACGCGATTAACAATCTCTCCTTCATAACAACAATAATTAAAGAAGGGGATAACACGCCCAAACGGAACGCGATTAACAATCTCTCCTTCATAACAACAATAATTAAAGAAGGGGATAACACACCCAAACGGAACGCGATTAACAATCTCTCCTTCATAACAACAATAATTAAAAAAGGGGATCACACGCCCAAACGGAACGCGATTTAACAATCTTCCCCTTAACAACAATGTAAATACAGTCCAAAGTAAATACGGTCCAAAGTAAATACAATCCTTAAGTTGATACAATCCTTAAGTTGGGGTCCTTGGCCAACTTTTACAATTTTACTTATCCAATTACTTCATTAGTCTTCCAACTTATATTCCAATCTTTATATAAGTTATAGTTCCTTTATTGTTAACTTCTTAGTAAGTAATGGATACATTGTTACCATTTTAATGGCTAATATGCCAATTCTCCTTTTAACATCTTAACAAGATCCAATTTTTTTCCTTATATCTTATAGTACATAATATACTTCCAATATATGCATAACATCCAATATACATAATAATCAACTTCACAAAGAGGTTAAGGTTCATTACCTCAATTTAGCCCAAAAATATCCAAGAACTTAAAGTCGTTCCTAAGCAAGTTTTAGCTCCAATCTTTGTGTTCCAAACCACCACAAGTCACCTGTTATACCCCGTATTTCCGGAGTATGTATGTGAGGACGTACGTACGAATGTTTAAACCCTATTTAGGGTAAGAATGAAAGAGTTGTTTTCCGACGGAAATTATTCCGAACCTTGTGAAGAAATTTTTTCAATATTTTTGCGATTATGGAATTTTACGAGAGATAAAATATTTTGGACCAATAGGAGGGCGACATGTGTCACCCCAAGATGCCATGTTGGACGATTTTTCAAGGGTTAGTGGGCAAGACAAGTGGCCAAAAGTCTTGCATGGTTTTTGTGCATGGCTTGGACGTTTTTTTGGCTAGTTGGTGGGCTAGTCAAATGGTCAAGGTCTTGCATGACTTTTGTGGGACAAATGGAGAAAGGAACCTACACAAACACATCTATACCATACACATGTTTCAATCCTAACCCTTGGTTGTGCTATATAAACCCCTTTAGTTGATGAAAATCTTCCACACTTAGAACATTTCAAGACTTGAAATATTTTCTCTCCCCTTTCCTATAGTTCTCGTCCAAACCCCCCTCCCCTTAGCCAAATGTTGTCCAAAAATTCTTAAACTTATAAGTGTTCTTCCTTAATGTATTAGGAAGATTATTAACCAAGAGTTAGATAAGATTTCACACCCATATCCTCAAAATTACCCCCTTGGCCGAGAGTGGGCAGATTTTCGGGACTGTTTTGGACAGATTTTTAGTCAAGTTTAGAAGGGAATATCTCCTAGCATATTAGGAGTTTTTGGGTGTTTCAAAAGCCTAAAATGAAGTTCGTCGAGTCTAGTTTCCAACTCAACAAACCGCTCGTCGATATAACACTGGAGTAGAGAGATATCGACGTTACAAGTTCAGCTGACGAAGCAGTGGCTAAAAATCTGGACAGTCACGTTTTTTTTGGGCTATTTTGAGGTAATCAACCTTAACCTCTTTGTGAAGTTGATTATTATGTATATATGGATATTATACATATACTGAAAGTATATTATGGACTATAAGATATAAGGAAAGATTTGTATCTTGTTAAGATGTTAAAAGGAGAATTGGCATATTGTCCATTAAAATGGTAAAAATGTATCCATTACTTACTAAGAGGTTAACAACAAAGGAACTATAACTTATAATAAGATTGGAATATAAGTTGAAGGACTAATGAAGTAATTGGATAAGTAAAATTGTAAAAGTTGGCCAAGGACCCCAACTTAAGGACCGTATCTACTTTGGACCGTATCTACTTTGGATTATAATTACTTTGGACCTTCTTTACTTATTGTTATTATGAAGGAGAGATTGTTAATCGCGTTCCGTTTGGGCGTGTTATCCCCTTCTTTACTTATTGTTATTATGAAGGAGAGATTGTTAATCGCGTTCGGGGCGTGTTATCCCCTTCTTTACTTATTGTTATTATGAAGGAGAGATTGTTAATCGCGTTCCGCTTGGCGTGTTATCCCCTTCTTTACTTATTGTTATTATGAAGGAGAAATTGTTAATCGCGCCCGCTTGAGCGTGTTATCCCCTTCTTTACTTATTGTTATTATGAAGGAGAGATTGTTAATCGCGTCCGCTTGGGCGTGTTATCCCTTCTTTACTTATTGTTATTATGAAGGAGAGATTGTTAATCGCGTTCGCTTGCGTGTTATCCCTTCTTTAAATTTCGTATTATTGCACCTTAATTATAGTATGTTAATTACGGTTATCGCCTTGGAAAAAATGGAAAATCGAGTAAACGGGAGGCACAATTTTCCGTAAGAAATGGAACCTTGTTCTTAGAAATATCCTACGAAGAGATCTAGAGGTTAATAGACGTTTCATGGCCATTATAGGTGAAAGTACTACAAGTAGCGTATTCTACTTGAAGGGTGGAAAAGGGCTAGCAAGGTTATAGTACTTTGGAGCGTTTTGCTAAATTGTCGATAATCGTCGCGAGGTATGTGAACCTCTTCCTATCCTTTCTAGCATGATTATTTTGAACTATGTAGTACGTAGACGATGTGCTAAAAACTAATTTGGTTGGTTTAAAACATAAAGTGTTATAATGGCTTTATGGGAAGTTAATTATAACAACTTTATGTAGGTAAAAGAATGGTTTATTGATTTTTTTAAAAAGATAAGAGACTTGACTTATATTTGACTTGATTTGATATGTGAAGAACTTGAATTGTGTGGAAAGTTGTGAAACCTCATTCGTGAGTAATGAGTACTTGGTTTTGAATAATAATGTTATATTGATTTCGGAAATGAGAATAAGTATCGAACAAACCACTGCAGCGTTAATAAAGGAAAATATATTGACAAATAATTAATATTATTAAAACAAGTAGAAATCTCCATCTGCATAGAAGCTAAGATAAGACAAAATTGTATTACATTTTATAGATCATGGCTACTTTAATAAGAATCATTATAAACAAGTATTGTTTTCTTAAATTTCCTAAGTAAGGAACTTGATTTATAAAAGAGAGAGACTTGAAGAATTGAAGTGTTTTTGATTTAAAAAGAAGGCATGGTTTGGTCTTAAATTGATTTAAAAAGAAAGGCATGGTTTCGTCTCAAATTGGTTTAAAACATAAAGTGTTATAATAGCTTTATGGGAAGTTAGTTATAGCGACTTTATGAAAACAAAAGAATGGTTTTATTATTGGATTTAAAAGGGTAACTTGGCTTTAAAAGGAGAAGTGATTTGGTTTAAAAAGAAGGCACGGTATTGTCTTGGTTTATTCAAAAGAAGGTATGGAAATTGTTTTGGTTTACTTAAAATGATAGTCACTCTATTTTGATACTACGGGTATCATGTGACCTTTGTAAAAGAAATGTATCTTTTGAAAGATTTTAAGGTACGTAGTACTGTAGGGTTAAAACCCGGATTGTTGGCATAAAATGGGAGTACTTGAGTTATATAGATGGTGAATCTATTTACATGTTAATAAAAGTCTAAGAATATGTTAAATTTGCCTATGCTAGTTGTGATAGATTTTGGTGGTATTACTATGTTACCGCGTCTCTCGGTTGAGGGGCCGGCTGACTTGTTGTGAATTTGTTGGACGTACCGGCAATGACGGATGATTCCACGAGTATGCTTCCATTGTTATTATCACATGGACATGTCTACACCGATGAGGGATTCCGGGGGCATGCGGCCATGCAGCGGGTTAAAATCCCGGTATATTATTATTATTATCACATGGACATGTCTACACCGATGAGGGATTCCGGGGGCATGCGGCCATGCAGCGGGTTAAATTCCCGGTATACTATTATTGTCACATGGGCATGTCTACACCGATGAGGGATTCCGGGGGCATGTGACCATTACTATTATTCCATGGGCCGCTCTACGAAGACCGCTTACACCGGCGAGGGATTCCAGGCATGATATATACGATTATTATGGCCACGCTACACCGGATTAGGATTCCGCACGCGTCACAGATTATATATATATATATTGTATATGTGTACGCCAATGAGGTAGGATGCCACCGGGCGGTCACATGGTTATATGTTACATCTACGGCTGCCGGCAGTGATGGAGGATTCCACGGGCATGAGTGATGACTTTGAGGGCTTGAGTCCCTGACTTGACATGACCGCTTATATGTTGTGTACTGTAGTTTGGTTATCATACATGTCTCCTGCTTTATATAGACTATTATGATTTCATTTACTGATTTTCGCCACATACTTGGTACTGTTGTCGACTCCTTCGGGGCTGCTCATGTCGCAGTTGAGGCACGTAGCTGGCGATCCACGCCTAGGATCACTGTTCAGTTCTGGGAAAGCTCCATTTCTCCGGAGGCTTTGTCTTTTGGTAGGGTTTCCTGAGGTCATATACTTTTGTACATTCAGGGTATGACGGGGCCCTGTCCCGTCATAGTTGATTTCATTCTTAGAGGTCTGTAGTACTGTTGTGGGAAAGGTTTGTAAAAAGGATTTAACTGTTCAAGTTTTTAATTTATACACAGAAAGGTAACCGTTTTGGTTAGCCTGTTCTTATGTTAATCTATTGTTTCATGTCTTTGATTTTATTTCCGCTGATTTACTCTGATGTTGTATCATTAGGGTGGCCGGGGAAGGCACCAGTCACGGGCCCGGGAACGGGTCGTGACATCACCCTTAGAATTTTCTAACCAACTTCTATTCAAGAATTAACTCCAAAAAGTGAAGAACACTAAAGTTCCAAATCTGTCCACTCTCGGCTTTGTGAGGGTTTTTGAGGCTAGGGGTGTGAAATCTTGTCTAACTCTTGGTTAATAATCTTCCTAATACATTAAGGAAGAACACTTATAAGTTTAAGAATTTTTGGACAAAATTTGCTCAAGAAAAAGGGGGGTGGGACGAGAGCAACTAGGGAGGGAGAGAAAATATTTTCAAGTCTTGAAATGTTCTAAGTGTGGAAGATTTTCATCAACTAGAGGGGTTTATATAGGACAACCAAGGGTTAGGATAGAAACATGTGTATGGTATAGATTTTTTGTGTAGGTTCCTTTCTCCACTTGTCCCACAAATGCCATGCAAGACTTTGACCATTTGACTTGCCCACTAATCTTCAAAAAAACGTCCACTACCATGCAAATGCCATGCAAGACTTTTGGCCACTTGTCTTGCCCACTTGTCTTGAGAAAAACGTCCAACATGGCTCTTGGGGTGACACATGTCGCCCTCCTATTGGTCCAAAATATTTTATCTCTCGGAAGAATTTCATAATTGGAAAAAAAAATATCGAAAACGTAAAATTTCCTTCACAAGGTTCGGAATACTTTTCGTCGGAAAACAATTCTTTCATTCTTACCCTACTTAGGGTTTATACAATCGTACGTACGTCCTCACATACATACTCCGGAACTACGGGGTATAACATTCTCCCCCCTTAGAAACATTCGTCCCGAATGTTCCTTCTAAGTCTCCAAGCACATGCGCTGGTATAGTCTTCACTACTACACTTACCAAACCAATCATGCCACCAATGGCCATAGTATAACATACACGCAAAACTCAAATCCAAGCCAATGAGAAATCATCTCTAAAGCGTATACAACACTATTAGCTCCCACCCAAGGTCTAAAGGATACTCCCTTCGCATCTTTACTTCATAAAAGGAACACTTCTATCTTCTTAACACATCCTCGCCTCTTTCTTACTCGTCGTACCCTCCTTGTACACTCGAACTCTTTCTAGTATACGTACCATACTTCAGTCATCGCTTCAGTTTCCAAAACCTTGGAGTTACTACCTCCCATCTCGGTCATTTTTACTAGCCTCACATTCCTCTAAGGTCATTCCCGGCTTTCACGATCCGATTCTGGTCGAACACATCCGCGAACTCGTACGATGGTTACCTAAACTTGGGCTTAACACCATTGTGACCCTATCATCTGGCGGGAACACCCCAAAACTGACCCCACCTCATTCCGGGCTGCGGGTTGACCCGCGATCTTGCCTCAACCCGACCCATTATCGCTCTAAATTCTTGTTCCCGTCCGGGACGATCTTACTTGTTCTTGTCATGAAAATTACCACTTTTATCTTGCTCAACCTATGGAATTATCCCACAATACTTTTCACGCATACCAAGTACTTCGACAAAGACTAACTGTAAAATCTTTTACTCAAGACGGCCTTATATCTAAGGTCTCAACTGTTATAATATTCTAAGGTTCACAATTTCCCTGCCCCTAAACTTACCTTTTCAACTAACCATGTTCTCTAAATCACAATTCTACACAGTGCTATCCAAACATAACACTTTAACATAAAATCATCATATCACGCATACAAATCTCTAAAGGGTTAAGGATATACCTATAACTACTGCTTCACTATCCCTTTTGCCGCGCTACCTCTGGTCGGACACTTCTTCGCAAAATGGCCCTGTCGGGCGCAAGTATAGCAATCTCCCAAACTAGCACGACACTCCTCCCTATGGGTTTTACCACAACGGCCACACTGAGATACGGGTGGCCTCATCCGGCGAGTACTCCTACTCCCCGGAAAATTTGAAACCTGGGAGCTCGACCGCCCAGGAATACACTCGACGCTCAAGATCGTGGAGGACCACTGCACGGCGGAGGTGTATAACTAGCTCGGCCGAGGCGGTTCAGATCTCGAAGTTACCGGCGACCTCGCTACTCGCCTCTTATGCCGATCTCGGTCCCTACGCTTGCCTCTACGCTCTCAATCTCGTGCATAATCCTCGACGCGGCAATCCCATGCCAGTGAAGAGCTACTCTGTGCAACCCTCCGCTAAATAATCATCGAGCCCTGTGACATAGCGGTGCACTCTATCCTCCATGTCTGCCACTAAGGCGGGGACATAACGAGCCAACGAGTCAAACTCTCTACCGTATTCCCGAACCGTCCGTCCGTTCTGTCTCAACATCATAAATCTATCTGCCCGAGCTCTCTCATTCGCGAGGCAAGAAGTGTAAGAAATGCCTCCGAGAACTCGTCCCATACGGCCGAAGTGCATGCTCTCCCGACAGCCTCCACGAATCAAACCACGATCAGCAGATCACGCAGCCGATGTGAACCTAGTACCACCGACTGCCTTCGAGGCCTTGATCACTTTCATGATCCGCCGCACTGTCGAATAAACTCCCGAGGATCTTCTCGCTCGATCCATAGAACTCGCGGATCGCAACTCAAGAAGTCCCGAAGTCTCCAACTATCGGATCTGGTGAACCATCGTACTACGGAATCACGCCTCACGCTCGCCCTCATTCTCGCCACAAGCCTAGCTAGTAATCGGGCCATCTCTTGTAACTCATATCTCGACTTCGGTCGTGGAACCGAGACTCGGTATCGTGGTCTCGTGAGCCACCGCCGCGCTCTAAACTCGCCGGGGCCGGCGGAGTCGTGGAACTCGCCGTCTGAGGTATTACCTCGGGTAATGACCGGCTCGCGCTTATCGCACTCTCCGTGTTCTACTCGCACTCCTCCTGCTGCCTTGCCCTTCTGGGCCCTGGTTGCCTTTCGCAGAGGCATAACTGGTAAAAAGAAGTACGTCAGAGGGGTCCAACTGATAACACAGCTCTAAGGCACGATCTCAGAGTGAGAAGAATGGAAACCAATCCTAAATGTCCTGCAGCCTCCTGATTATAGATGTGGTGCACAACACACCGATAATCAAGACTCTACTAGACACGGTTTGTATACACTTTCCGAGGACTAACTACTCTGATACCACTTTTGTCATGACCCGTTCCCGGGCCCGCGACTGGTGCCTTACCCCGGGCACCCTAGTGATACAACATCAGAGAAAATCAGCGGAAATAAAATCAAAGACATGAAACAATAGATTAACATAAGAACAAAGCAACCAAAACTACCTTTCTCAGATATAAATTAAAAACTTGAACAGTTAAATCCTCTTTACAAACCTTGCCCACAATAGTACTACAGACCTCTAAGAGTTTCTATACCACTATGATGGGACAGGGCCCCGCCATACCCCCTGAATGTACAAAAGTATATGACCTCGAGAACTGCACTAAAAGACAAAGCCTCCGAGAAATGGAGCTTTCCAGAATCGAATGATCCTAAGAGCGCGGATCGCCAGTTACGCACTCAACTCGCGGATGAACGCAGCTTCGGCGGGTCGCATAACAGTACCAAGTATGAAATCAAAATATCAGAAATGAAATCATAACAATCTATATAAAGCAGGAGACATGTATGATAACCAAACTACAGTCCACAATATATAAGCAGTCATATCAAGTCAGGGACTCACGCCCTCAAAGTCATCACTCAAATATAACTATGGGTCTCACGCCCACAACATCAATCATGCCCGTGGGATACCTTCCTCACTGCCGACAGTCTATGATATAATAACACCAAGGAGTACACACGAACACCAGGTCCCACCTGTGTCATAAAACCGTACGGGGCAAGTACGAAGGCATAGCTACCAGATCCAACCTGCATCATCAACTGACCGGGGCAAGTACGAAAGCCAACTACCAAAGCCGTACCAACAATACTAAATAACTATATCACGAAGCTGATACGTGGCAAGTGCGATAGCCTCTACCAGATCCACCTGCGCCACGTAGCTGACGGGGGCAAGTATCTAGGCTAACCACCAGATCTCAACCGTAAGTCACGAAACTTCGTCCAAACACTGACTCGCGAAGCTGACACGTGGCAAGTGCGATAGCCTCTACCAGATCCACCTGCGCCAATGAGCCGACGGGCAAGTAACTAGGCTAACCACCAGATCACAACCGTAAGTCATGAGACTTCGCCACAAAACTGAACGGGGCAAGTACGAAGGTTAACTACTAGATACCAAAGCCGAATCAGTAAAACCTCATGGAGAGCTAGTCCATGGAATAACAATAATGGTCACATGCCCCCCGGAATCCCTCATCGGTGTAGACATGCCCATGTGACAACAACAATGGAAGAATACCCGTGGAATCCTCCGCCACTGCCGGTACGTCCAAGTAAGTTCACAACAAGTCAGCCGGCCCTCCATCGAGAGACGCGGTGGTATAGAAATACAATATTTGCACAACAAAAGCTATCACAACTAGCATAGGCAAGTTCAACATACTTTTAGACTTTCATTAACATGTAAATTGATTCACCATTTATAAAAACTCAAGTACTCCCATTTTGTGCCAACAATCCGGGTTTTAACCCTAAAATACTACGTACTTTAATTCTTTCGAAAAGATCTCTTTTTACGTAAAAACAACTCGATACTCATATCCGTAGAACCAAACACGTTCATGTTTAAATCAAGTACTTTATACTTTTTAAACCAAGTGGCTTACACTTTTTAAAACAACGTCAAGTATACTTTTAAAACCCAAGTAACTAACTCTTTTAAGATCAAGGTACTCTTACCCTTTTAAAACCAAGCCACTTATATTTTTCTATCAAGAAAAGTTCGATATTTGAAAACAAGTTACTTATACTTTTAAACTCAAGTTACTTCTCCTTTCCCAAAATCAGGTTACCATTTTTAATCCAATAATAAAACCATTCATTTGTTTTCATAAAGTCGTTATAACTAACTTCCCATAAAGCTATGATAACACTTTATGTTTTAAATAAACCAAATTCATTTTACACACGTACGTCTACCGTACTATATATATTTCACAAATATCATGCTCAAGAGTATAGGAAGAATCACATACCTCCTCGGCTAAATCCACTTGCCAAGTCGGATATGTCGCGCGCAGAGTGTCAACCTATAATAGTCATGTCACGACCCGACCCCGGGCCGCGACTGGTGCCCTGCCTGGGCACCCTTCTAATCATACAACATAATAAACTGCGGAAGATAAATAACACATTTTTTTTAAAACCAAGGCCAAGCCGATAAGGCTGCCATAATCATAAAAATTACCCGAAAGGGTCTACACTGTTTAGCAATGTAAAAACAACTCTAGCCACCCAAATTTACGATGAATACAGATTCTAAGATTTGAACAAATACTACGACGGACAAGGCCCCGCTGCACTTCGAATATACATAGCCATGACAACTCCGAACATCGAGCCATCTCAAAATGTTGAATCAGATCCTAAGCTCGCGGATCCACAATCGTACCTAAACCAATGACATTTAACGCACTTCAAGGGGTCGATAACAAAAATTTAATATGGAACGGAAAATAAAGTACAAGAAATGATCATAAGCGCATAAAAGAATGACAGGGCAAGTATAAAAGTACATACCATATCCCGCCGTGTCATTACCACTCATGAACTTAATTGCACATCATTATCTTTTCCATTCCATTAAGAGTTATAGCCAAATCAGACGCATACTTAGGAGAAATCATTAAGTTCATTACCATATAACTTACTTATCTTTCATAACATAATTCGCCCTTTATGAGGGGCGATATACTACCCGACCCAACTGGGACGCGATCAAATCACACAAATATCAAAGCGCGTCTGTGGAATCCCCATCACCGCCGATACCATAAGTGTAACATATAACCATGTGACGCGCCTGCGGAATCCTACCTCACCGTCGGGCGCATACATACACAATACATATATATATCTCCCGCCTGGAATCCCACATCATCGCCGACACCGTAGTGTAACATATAACCACGTGACGCGTCCGTGGCATCCTACCTCACTTTCGCGCATACATATACAACACACATATATATATATATATATAACGCGCCGCATACCTCGAATCCTCATCGTATAAGCATGGCCATAACGTGCCTCGGCATCCTCATCGTAGGTGCAGTCTTCACGGGAGCTAGCCCATGGAGTAATAATATAACACGCTCGAATCCTCATCGCGGTACATGTCTTCACGGGAGCTAGCCCGTGGAGTAATAATCGACATAGCACGGTCGCATGCCCAAATCCTCATCGTATAAGCATGGCCACGGTAATAAAACAACCGAATCTAACCCGCCTCGGTCACATGCCCTAATCCCACATCGTATAAAGATGTCCAAGGATCAATCATAATGGAAGCATACCCGTGGAATCCCACATCACCGCTTGACGCTCCAAGTAAACTTACAACAAGACAGTCGGCCCTCCAACTGAGAGTCACGACAACGTAAACATATAATACTTGCACTCAAAGCTATCACAAGCAAACATAGGCAAGTTCGTTAAACCTTTATACTTCCATTTTTATAAACTCATGGCACTTTCGTTTCACACATAAAAATCCGGGAATTTAACCCAAAGTACTACGCACCTCTACTCCTTTAAAATGACTCTTTTTCAAATAAAACTTCCAAGATACTAATAACCGTAGTATCAAGTCATATATACTTTTCAAAACAAGTAACAAAATATACCTTTTGGAAATACAATTATAGGCTTCTAAATCACGTGACTTCTTTCTTTAAAACCTTAAGCAATTGGTACCTTTAAAGCAATTTGCCCTTCTTTATTTCAAGTCATTTCTTATTTACATTATTAGAGGAAACCATTCTCTTAACCTTTCATAAAGCCGTTATAACCAACTTCCCATAAAGCCGTTATAACCCTTTATGGTTTTAGACAATTTCATTCCTTTTTCAACCAAGAGACTTATACTTTTAAAACCAAGTATCATATACTTTCAAATCAATTTTCTTAACTTCCAAAATACTTCAAGTCTCTTAACTTTAGAAATCAAGTTTCTTAACTTTTAAATCTCAAGTAACTCACACCTTTTAAAACAAGTTACTTCCCTTAAATCATGTCATTTCTTCCTTTAAGAATCAAGTTTCATTACTTGAAAATAAAGTCTCTCAACCTTTTATGAGTCAAAGGTTCATAGTCTTAAAACTTCATAACGTAAATTCCTTAAGTGAAGTACATATGCCTTATGTGTGTGAGTAGATTATACTTGTTTATAACGATCTTATTAAAGCAGCCATGATCTAGAAAATGTAATACAAAATTTTGTCTTATCTTAGCTTCTATGCAGATGGAAAATTCTACTTGTTTTAATATAATTTATCGTCATTACATTTTCCTTTATTAACGCTGCAATGGCTTGTTCGATACTTATTCTCATTCGTGCCGTAAATTAGCCAAGTCAACTTGGCTCCAAATACCTCCTAACGACTCTTACCAACATCCCCCATAAGACTTGGTAAGAACTTAGGATAACTTAGACATAACCCTTACGTAGAGTAAATCAACATACATACTTCTTAACTTCTAAGAGTAGAAGGAAACATGAAATAATACCACATGTATATTCCATACATAGAATCATGTCTAAAGAAGGAAGAGGTTCACATACCTCGCGACGATTATCGACAAATAACAAAATGCTCCGAAGTACTTCAACCTTGATAGTTATTCCATCCTTCAAGTAGAATCCGCTATACTTAGTACTTCAACCTAAAATGGCCATAATATGTCCATTAACCTCTAGCTTCGAACGTAGAATATTCTAAGTGCAAAGTCACTAAATTCTACGGAAAATCGGACAACACTTCCTTTGTTTCTACATACTTTGCCACCTTTTTCAAGGCCGAATTCAATAACCAAACACGCCACATTTAAGGCCCAACAATTCAGCTAACCAAAGGGGATTACACGCCTTAACAAGACGTATAAAATTCCGCCCCACAATTGATATCAAACTAATACAACTACAAGTGTAAATCCGGCAACTTGAGATACAACAACACCAATTCTTATCCAATTTCCTATTCAATCCAACTTCTTAGGTCTAACATGTTATATTGTCATAAACAACTTAACAATTATAATTTCTTCCTTATATAACATGTGACGATTAAACTAATAATCCAATTGAATTGAAATCTCAAGGGCTAAACATACTAGTTTTCGGATTAGAGTTCTAATAGCCAATACACTTATCAACTTCATAATATATATCTCATACTTGCTAATATCCATAGCTACAACAATAAGTAGTCTTAATTACTAAAACGACAAGAATTATACCTTTACAAGCCCTTAAAATTTCCAAGATTCAAAGTCGCTCCTTAGCAATTCTTAGCTCATTTCCTTTATGCTCAAATCCGCTATTTGAAGCCTTTAGAAGGTCACAACCAACTTCTCTTCCATTTCCAAACAAAACCTATGAAAATGCCTTAGGTTTTCGCCTTGCGACTAACGTGAAAATGCCGTTTTTCCGAAATCTTTCTATTGAGATATACTTACAATACCCTTAGGGACCTTGGGTTAAAGTCTTGTGGCTAAAGAACCACAAACTAAATTTTTTTGTGTGGGAATGCTCATGAACCCGAGAGCAACAAATGAAGAACAAGGTGTTCTCTAATTTTTCTAAGTGTAAAAATGCCAAGTCTTGCTACTTAGGATGATATATAACACATTGGAGGGTTTAGATTACAACACATGTTAAAATTGGATGAATGGGATCAAGCCAAGTGGCTCTTGACTTGGTCAACAATGTCAAGCTCTAGCTTAGCAAGACTTTCTCATCTTTATAATTTTCAAATGACCCTTTTGCCCTTGCATTAATTCGACCAAGCCATGTGGGAGGGGTGCCACGTGTCGCCCTCCCATTCGTCCATAAAATTCCGTAACCCTCGTGGGCCCCACAAAACGTAAAATTCCTCGGGTGGGCCCCACATGACCAAATCCGTACAAATAAATTTCCATAATGATAATACATTCCATAATCCTCAATTAATGCATTTTGAGAATCCAATTCTCTTCAACGAACATTTTTCCTTCCCGACGTTCGAAAGATTTTTCCGTCGGAAAAAAAATTCTTCCTTTCGTACCCTTTTTAAATCTTGTGTTCCTTACATACCTTCTCTTAAACATGTCCTTGAACTACGGGGTGTAACATTCTTCCCCCCTTAGAAACATTCATCCTCGAATGTTCTTTCGGAGTCCAATCTAATTAGATAGCGACATAGTCTCCTTTTACTGCACCCTTCATACTACATATGCCACCCATGGCCACATAACAATACTTATACTAAGATGTCAACCTTGGCACTCACGAAGCCAACTAGCCCATACTCATAATGACCTCAAAATCCGTCATAATCATCTCTACTAGGTCTACTAGGGTCTGACGACTGTATCATCACCGGGAAAACCTCATATTCCCGCTCAGCTACCACCCCACACACTCACGGGTGTAGTTACCTCGAAAGGTTCTTATGGATTCAGGCTCTACTCCTTTACACTTGGTTGCTATCTTTCTTATTGGTCGTACTCTTTCCGTACTTCCAACTCATACTAGCATACATACTTAACTTCTATACCGATTCTGGCCTCTAATCTTTGGAGTCACTCTATAAAACAATATAAGGCCATTTCCGCCACGACTGGAACCGGTGGAACGCGCCCACGAACCCGTAAAACAATTAACTAGACTGGCCTTGCACCTGCGTGACTCGCCACGAGCTAACTACTACCAACTTATCCCACTCCATTTCAGCTGGGCGACCCGCACAGTCCTCACACCGCCCCACCGTCGCACTTAACTCTTATTCTTGGTCTATAATAAATCTTTCTACCCGGAAGACCTTGTACATCTAAGGTCTCAATGTCATCAATATTCTTAGGCTCGCAATTTCCATGCCCAAGCCTACCTTACGATCCCCAAGAACGGGTACAAAAACTTCTCATAATACCATAATTGTGTCGTCTTGATCACAACAACCATTACTTACTCTATACGGACCTCATCCATACAATTCTCTTAAGCCTACCACGTAGCTTAATATATTAACATGGTATTCCATTAAGTTCTTGACATGACTTCTTAAGGGTTCACTGCCCTATCAGACAGCTCATCCTTCCCCAATTATCTCAAAATAAAACATAAGACCTCGATGAGAATTCTTTAACTGTTTCATACCTTCCCAGTATCTAGTTAGTCCTTACCAACTCTTGGTAATCTAAAACCATTCTAGGCAACACGCGTCTGACCCTCACACATAGCTCTGTATAGCTGTATGTCACAATACCAACTATACAACAATCATTACCAACCTGGATATGCAATCCACATAGTCCTTCCAGTGGTCATCACGCTTTGCTCAGAGTCGCAATCAACATAACTCGTTAGGGAGAGACAACCCTAACGACACAGCTCTATCGCACGATCTCAGAGTGAGAAGAATGGAAACCAATCCTAAATGTCCTGCAGCCTCCTGATTATAGATGTGGTGCACAACACACCGATAATCAAGACTCTACTAGACACGGTCTGTGGACACTTTCCGAGGACTAACTGCTCTGATACCACTTTTGTCACGACCCGAAGCCGCGATCGGTGCCCTGCGCTCGCACCCTTCTAATCATACAACATAATAAACTGCGGAAGATAAATAACACATTTTTTTTAAAACCAAGGCCAAGCCGATAAGGCTGCCATAATCATAAAAATGACACGAAAGGGTCTACACTGTTTAGCAATGTAAAAACAACTCTAGCTACCCAAATTTACGCATGAATACATGCACTTAAGATTTGAACAAATACTATGATGGGACAAGGCCCCGCCTTACCCCGAATATACATAGCCATGACAACTCCGAACATTGGAGCCATCTCAAAATGTCAATCAGATCCTAAGCTCATGGATCCACAATCGTACCTAAACTCGCGACATTTAACGCAGCCCGGGCGGGTCGCATAACAAAATTTAATATGGAACGAAAAATAAAGTACAAGAAATGATCATAATCGCATAAAAGAATGACAGTGGCAAGTATAAAAGTACATACGGATCCCGCCGTGTCATTACCACTCATGAACTTAATTGCACATCATTATCTTTTCCATTCCATTAAGAGTTATAGCCAAATCTTACGCATATACTTAGGAGAAATCATTAAGTTCATTACCATATAACTTACTTATCTTTCATAACATAATCCGCCCTTTATGAGGGGCGATATACTACCCGACCCAACTGGGACGCGATCAAATCACACAAATATCAAAGCGCGTCCGTGGAATCCCCATCACCGCCGATCATAAGTGTAACATATAACCACGTGACGCGCGTGGCATCCTACCTCACCGCCGGGCGCATACATACACAATACATATATATATCTCCCGCCTGGATCCCACATCACCGCCGACGATCGTAGGTGTAACATATAACCACGTGACGCGCCGTGGCATCCTACCTCACTTTCTGCATACATATACAACACACACACACATATATATATATATATATATATATATAACGTGGCCGCATGCCCTAATCCTCATCGTATAAGCATGGCCATAACGTGCCTCGGCATCCTCATCGTAGGCGCAGTCTTCACGGGAGCTAGCCCATGGAGTAATAATATAACATTCCCTAATCCTCATCGCTGGTACATGTCTTCACGGGAGCTTGCCCACGGAGTAATAATCGCACATAGCATGGTCGCATGCCCCGTAATCCTCATCGTATAAGCATGGCCATGGGTAATAAAACAACCGAATCTAACCCGCCTGTGTCACATGCCCCGTAATCCCACATCTTATAAGATGTCCAAGGATCAATCATAATGGAAGCATACCCGTGGAATCCCACATCACCGCTTGCAGACGCCCAAGTAAACTTACAACAAGACAAATACCCTCCAACTGAGAGTCACGACAACGTAAACATATAATACTTGCACTCAAAGCTATCACAAGCAAACATAGGCAAGTTCGTTAAACCTTTAGACTTCCATTTTTATAAACTCATGGCACTTTCGTTTCACACATAAAAATCCGGGAATTTAACCCAAAGTACTACGCACCTCTACTCCTTTAAAATGACTCTTTTTCAAATAAAACTTCCAAGATACTAATAACCGTAGTATCAAGTCATATATACTTTTCAAAACAAGTCACAATACCTTTTAGAAATACAATTATAGGCTTCTAAATCACGTGACTTCTTTCTTTAAAACCTTAAGCAATTGGTACCTTTAAAGCAATTTGCCCTTCTTTATTTCAAGTCATTTCTTACTTACATAATTAGAGGAAACCATTCTCTTAACCTTTCATAAAGTCGTTATAACCAACTTCCCATAAAGCCGTTATAACCCTTTATGGTTTTAGACAATTTCATTCCTTTTTCAACCAAGAGACTTATACTTTTAAAACCAAGTATCATATACTTTCAAATCAATTTTCTTAACTTCCAAAATACTTCAAGTCTCTTAACTTTAGAAATCAGGTTTCTTAACTTTTAAATCTCAAGTAACTCACACCTTTTAAAACAAGTTACTTCCCTTAAATCATGTCATTTCTTCCTTTAAGAATCAAGTTTCATTACTTGAAAATAAAGTCTCTCAACCTTTTAGGAGTCAAAGGTTCATAGTCTTAAAACTTCATAACGTAAATTCCTTAAGTGAAGTACATATGCCTTATGTGTGTGAGTAGATTATACTTGTTTATAACGATCTTATTAAAGCAGCCATGATCTAGAAAATGTAATACAAAATTTTGTCTTATCTTAGCTTCTATGCAGATGGAGAATTCTACTTGTTTTAATATAATTTATCGTCATTACATTTTCCTTTATTAACGCTGCAATGGATTGTTCGATACTTATTCTCATTCGTGCCGTAAATTAGCCAAGTCAACTTGGCTCCAAATACCTCCTAACGACTCTTACCAACATCCCCCATAAGACTTGGTAAGAACTTAGGATAACTTAGACATAACTCTTACGTAGAGTAAATCAACATACATACTTCTTAACTTCTAAGAGTAGAAGGAAACATGAAATAATACCACATGTATATTCCATACATAGAATCATGTCTAAAGAAGGAAGAGGTTCACATACCTCACGACGATTATCGACAAATAGCAAAATGCTCCGAAGTACTTCAACCTTGATAGTTATTCCATCCTTCAAGTAGAATCCGCTATACTTAGTACTTCAACCTAAAATGGCCATAATATGTCCATTAACCTCTAGCTTCGAACGTAGAATATTCTAAGTGCAAAGTCACTAAATTCTACGAAAAATCGGACAACACTTCCTTTGTTTGTACATACTTTGCCACCTTTTTCAAGGCCGAATTCAATAACCAAACACGCCACATTTAAGGCCCAACAATTCAGCTAACCAAAGGGGATTACACGCCTTAACAGGACGTGTAAAATTCCGCCCCACAATTGATTTCAAACTAATACAACTACAAGTGTAAATCCGGCAACTTGAGATACAACAACACCAATTCTTATCCAATTTCCTTTTCAATCCAACTTCTTAGGTCTAACATGTTATATTGTCATAAACAACTTAACAATTATAATTCCTTCCTTATATAACATGTGACGATTAAACTAATAATCCAATTGAATTGAAATCTCAAGGGCTAAACATACTAGTTTTCGGATTAGAGTTCTAATATCCAATACACTTATCAACTTCATAATATATATCTCATACTTGCTAATATCCATAGCTACAACAATAAGTAGTCTTAATTACTAAAACGACAAGAATTATACCTTTACAAGCCCTTAAAATTTCCAAGATTCAAAGTCGCTCCTTGGCAATTCTTAGCTCCTTTCCTTTATGCTCAAATCCGCTATTTGAAGCCTTTAGAAGGTCACAACCAACTTCTCTTCCATTTCCAAACAAAACCTATGAAAATGCCTTAGGTTTTCGCCTTGCGACTAACGTGAAAATGCCGTTTTTCCGAAATCTTTCTATTGAGATATACTTACAAAACCCTTAGGGACCTTGGGTTAATGTCTTGTGGCTAAAGAACCACAAACTAAATTTTTGTGCTGGAACGCCATGAACCCGAGAGCAACAAATGAAGAACAAGGTGTTCTCTAATTTTTCTAAGTGTAAAAATGCCAAGTCTTGCTACTTAGGATGATATATAACACATTGGAGGGTTTAGATTACAACACATGTTAAAATTGGATGAATGGGATCAAGCTGCCGCTCTTGACTGGTCAACAATGTCGCTCTAAATTTAGCAAGACTTTCTCATCTTTACAATTGTCAAATGACCCTTTGCCCTTGCATTAATTCGACCAAGCCATGTGTGAGGGTGCCATGTGTCTCCTCCCATTCGTCCATAAAATTAGAACCCTCGTGGGCCCCACAAAACGAAATTTCTCGGGCCCCACATGACCAAATCCGTACAAATAAATTTCCATAATGATGTTACATTCCATAATCCTCAATTAATGCATTTTGAGAATCCAATTCTCTTCAACGAACATTTTTCCTTCCCGACGTTCGAAAGATTTTTCCGTCGGAAAAAAAATTCTTCCTTTCGTACCCTTTTCAAATCTTGTTTTCCTTACATACCTTCTCTTAAACATGTCCTTGAACTACGGGGTGTAACAAGTCAAAACACGCCTATCAACTTCTAGTTTTACATAGGATTCTTCTAAGTACGATTCTTATTCTACGGAAAATTGGGCAGCACTTCCCCCGTTTCTACTCAATTCTCCACCTTTATCAAGGCCCGATAATAGTAACCAACTGTTATACCCCGTATTTTCAGAGTATGTACGTAAGGGCGTACGTACAAAAGTTTAGCCTTAAAGGTTAGGCTTTGGACGAAAATACTTGGGCACAACTCACTAAAAGAATCGTTTTTCGACGAAACGTTTTACTAAACTTGCGTAGGGTAAATTACTTCTATGTCATTTATAATTTTTGCGGATTTTTCCGAGAGACGAAGCATTTTGGACCAACGAGAGGGCGACACTTGTCACCCTCTAGTTGGTGGACGTGAGGCGTCCATTTGGACGATTGGAATGGTTTTTTTGTCAAGGAGTTGGTAGGATATTTTTGTGTAGTAGATGGATAAGGACACTTGCCCAAATCTTGACCTTACACTTGCCTTGCACTTGGCTTCATCTTGGCCATTGGTTGGCCATTGCTTGACCTATAAATACCCCCCTTAAGATGAAGAGTTCTTCATCCACAAATCACTCTCTAAGTCTTGAAAATCCTCCCCTCTCCCTTGTGAGCATTTTCGTCCAACACCCCCCCTCCCCTTGTGAAGGCCTTGGCCGAAACACCCCCCTCTAGCCTAGTAGTCCTAGCCGAAACCTACCCCCCCTCCCTTGGTAGAAATATTGTCTTCCAAGTATAGTTGCTATTCCTAAAATACCCTAGCCCAAATCCCGTATAGTACTTAGTAGAAGTTGTGAAGAACTTCTAAGGGTTTCGTGGAGATATCTGAAAGGCAATTGTGAGCTAAACCTCGCTCAGGATCGACTTTTAACTTGGATAATTTTGGGCTTATCGAGGAAAATAAACTTATCCTTCTTTTGTAATTAGAGAATACATACTGTAGAAGTATAGGAATAAGTATAAAATACTTAGAAGGATATTACGGAATAGAATTGAACTGTTATCACTGTAGAAGGGTATAAAAGAAGAATAATTGAACTATACTTACATAGGACTATTTTCACAGTAGACTTGAGTAGCTTGGCGGGTAGGGAAGTGCTGCCCAATTTTCCGTAGAATAGAGAACCCTCTGCTTAGAGCTTTATACAGTACAGTCTAGACGTTGATAGACGATTTGATCGTTATAGTCGATTCTTCACGCGACATATTCGACTTGGCGGTGGATTTCGCAAGAAGGTATGTGATTCTTCATATACTCGAGCATGATATTTTAAAGTATATATATAGTACGGTAGACGACGTGTGTTAATCGAACGTAGTTTTACGCAATGTCTTTTGACTTAAGCTTTGAATAATAAAGATCTTGAAGTCTTTAAAAAAAAGAATTATAAATCGCTTTTGAAAGAAGAAGAATAATTGTTTTTAAAACAAGAAGCTTAAGGGTTATACTAGCTTTATGGGAAGTTAAGTATAACGCTTAAGATTTATAAAAAGGAACAGCTTTACTTATGTGTTTATAAAAGACTTGTATTGATTTCTGAAAAGTATAATAAGATGGTTTTGATGAGTAGACATACTGTGATGCTATGTGTGTTAGTATCTTGTAACGTTTGTGTAAAGAGGTCATTCTTATTTATGCTTATGTTGTTTAACAATAAGCTGTTATGTTAGTACTATATCACTCACCTCTTGACATAATACCGTGGGTTAAGTCGCCTCCGACGCGGGTAGACTCGGTGGTCCGGGACCATGATTCGAGAATACCTACGCGGTCCAGGGACCTATGCGAGCTACGAGTTCCGTGTTAGTGTGCGGGTTATGCCTCACGCGGTCATGCGCCACGCGACTACGAGTCCAGACGATGCCGAGGAGTAGCTACCCTCGATGCGGGGTTATACCTCATGCGGGCCTATGTGAGTGGCCTATGCAGACTACGGGAGTCCAGGATTAGGCTTGCATAATGATGCTATGGGAGTTGGCCCTGCTTCGATCATTCGCAGCATAGAAAAGACCGGTTACAGTTTACCTATTGTTGCTCTTGTTATGATGTGGCACTATGTGCGGTTACATTGGTTGTTTCTAGCATATATGTAAAATTAGTTTTAAAATGATATGATTTCATTTAAGTATTTTACGCTTCACATACTTAGTACTGTTATCGACCTCCTTCGGGCCGCGTCATGCCGCAGGTGGCAAGCAGTGCTAGATCCACATCCTTAGGATCTTTGCTTTGGTGTCGAGCTCCATCTTCTCCTGAGGCTCTACTTTTTGGGTATGATCTCCCGTATCAGAGATAGTTTTTGTACATTCAGGTATGGCGGCCCTCCCGCCATAGTTGTTTACTTCAGAGGTCTGTAGTCCTATCAGATACTGGGATGTAATCGCAAAACTTGGGTTATATATATATGCGAAAGGCAAGCTTTTCATCGATAAATCGTCACGACCGAACCGGCCCGTGATTGGTGCCTTACCCGGCACCCAAGTAGCCATACATCGAGTAATCACGAACATAAAACAAGACATGAAAATATTATGAAGTAAGAAACGATGTCTGAGAAAACTTGCCTTTTCTAAGATATATATATATAAATCAATTTAAAACCGACGATTTACAACCTTTTACAACTCGCCTGTGATACTACAGGACACTCTAAGAATGATACGACAACATGGCGGGACAGGGCCCATACGTACCTGAATGTAAGTACCTACAACGACAGGGACTATACCACCGATAAGCCTCGGAGAAACGGAGCTTCCCATACGCCGAATTGTGACCCAAGAGCGAGGATCAACATGGTGTACTCTACACGTGGCGTATTAACGCAGCCCCCCGAAGGAGGTCAGTACAACAGGTACCGAGTATGTGAAACTGAAAAATACTGTAAATGAAATCATAGTAGTCTATAAAGCAGGAGACATGCATGATAACCAAACTACAGTTCACCATAAATAAGCAGTCATATCAAGTCAGGGACTCACGCCCTCAAAGTCACTACTCAAATATAACTATGGGTCTCACGCCCACAACATCCATCATGCCCGTGGAATACCTTCCTCACCGCGATCTATGATATAAAAGTACCAAGGAATACAAATGAACACGTGTCCCACTGTGTCCAAATAAAACGATGCAGGGGTAATGCGAAGGCATAGCCGACTACTAACACCTACGCTAACAAGTGTCATAAATCGTATCATGATATCTGTCTGCATCGCCACATGATCAAAGTGGTCACTCGCTCGCAGATCAAATGTGCACGTCTAGCCCCGAACTCCGCGACTCGCGCATAGGCCAACCTCATAGGCCCGCATGAGGTATAACCCCGCATCGAGGGTAGCTACTCCCCGGCATCCGCCTGGACTCGTAGTCCGCATGGCCACATAGACCGCATGACCATAAAGGCCGCACACTAACTCGGAACTCGTAGCTCGCGATAGGTCCTGGACCCGCATGAGGTATTCTCGAATCATGGTCCTGCATCACCGAGATATACCCGCGACGGAGGCGCCTTAACCTCCGGGATCATGTCAAGGTGAGTGGTACAATACCAACATAACGACTGATAGTCAAACAACTTAAGCGCAGTCGAGGGGAAACCCCTTTACACAAACATCACAAGATACTAACACACGTAGCATCCTAGCATGTTTACTTAACAAATCAACAAGAAAGTATTACAAGGCTATCACAAACCAACACAATCAAGTTATACACACAAGGTACTTTCTACCATATGTCAACAAGTTCGGGCTTTTATTCCCAAAGTACTTCATACATTAACTCTTTAAGAGATCTGTTTCTTTCACAAAAGTCACATAATGCCCGTAGTATATATAAAAAATATATAGAGTGACTATCCTTTGAAGTAAATCAAATACTTCTCTTAGTAGAATCAAGTAACAACATTCTTTTCCAAACGTTCAAGTTTGCTTAATTTCAAATACTCAAGTTTCTCATTTTTCGAAAGGTTTCGTAGTTCATAGTTTTAATCCTTTAAAACAATTTGAGAAACATATGCCTTATGTGTGAGTAGGTTATTCTTGTTCATAACAATCTTATTACAGCAACCATGATCTAGGAAATGTAATATCATTTTGTCTCATCTTAGCTTCTATGCAAATGGAAGTTTCTACTGGTTTTAATAATACTTTATTAGTCAAAACATTTCCCTTTATTAGCGCTGCTGTGGTTTGTTCGATACTTATTCTGATTTCCGAAATCAGTAAAACATTATTGCTTTTAAAAACCAAGTACTCATTTCTCACGAATGAGGTTTCACACAAAATTCATTTTAATTTAATTAAGTCAAGTCTCTTATCTTTTAAGATCAAGTCTCTTAACTTCTAAAATCAATAAATCATTCATTTTATCTCTCTTAAGCCGTTATACCTAACTTCCCATAAAGCTAGTATAACTCTTAAGCTTTTAAAACCAAGTGTTACTCTTCTTTCAAAAAGGTTACTTAATTCTTCTGAAATACTTCAGATTCTTTTTATTCAGGCTTAAGTCAAAAGACATTGCCGTAAAACTACGTTCAGTTAACACACGTACGTCTACCGTACTATATATATTCTTTAAAATATCATGCTCAAGAGTATAGGAAGAATCACATACCTCGCGACGTTTATCGACTATTAGCAAAATGCTCCACGGCTATAACCCGGCTAGCCTTGTCCACCTTTCAAGTAGCACATGCTACTCGCAGAACATTCAACCTATAAAGGTTATACAAGCCTATCAAAGTCTAGACTACTCGGTAGAATAAATCTAGATATAAGATTCTACGGAAAATTGGGCAAAGACTTCCTACACAAACTTCACAAGTCTCATCAGAATACACCCTATGTAAATCTGAGTTTACTTCCCTTCTTATATACTTTCCTTGTATATACTTATACTTATTTTTATACTTCACTAGTATGCAAACTCAATTACAATAGGGAGACAAGATATTTACCTCGATAAGCCCATAATTATCCAAGTTAAATGTCGATCCTGAGCAACGCTTAGCTCCAACTCCGGGTGCTCCAACCCGCTCCAAACAACCCTTAGAAGTTCTACGCAACTTCTTCTTAATACTTCAACCAACTGTGAAGATTTTCCTTAGGGTTTCGGTTTGAGACAAAAAGGACATAAGGTAGTATTTTCGGGCTCTACGTATAGAGGTATCTTTGGAATACTACAAGGTAAGGCTAAGGTATTTTGGGTATAGTAACAATACTTGGAGAGTATTTCTACCAAGAGGGGGGGTATTATACGAGACAACACCACAAGGAGGGGGGGTGTACCCCTCGGCCAACCCCACTAGGAGGGGGGGATACTCTCGGCCAAGGGGGAGGGGCTCTCGGCCAAGGGGCCTCACCAAGGGGGGAGGGGGAGGCTAGGACGAGAACACTACAAGAGAGGGGGGAGGATTTTTAGACTTAGGAAAGTTTTTTGGATGAAGAAGTCTTCAAAGGGGGAGGGGTATTTATAGGGAAGTCAAGGGCCATGATCTAGCCAAGTGGGGGGCAAGTGGAGGGCCAAGATGTGCCCAAGTGCCCCCTAGTCCCTACTCCTTAAAACCCTCACAAATATCCTACCAACCTTGACTCCCATTTCGTCCAAGAGCCGCCCACCACAACGCCCAATATGAGGGTGACACTTGTCACCCTCCCGTTGGTCCAAAATGTTTCGTCTCTCGGAAAAATCCGCAAAAATTAAAAATGACATAGCCGGAATTTTCCCTTCGCAAGTTTTGTAAAAAGTTTCGTCGAAAAACGACTCTAACCGGGTGTTGTGCACAAAATTCGAACCTTGCCTAACTTTAAAGCCCAAACTTTTCTACGTACGTCCTCACGTACATACTCTGGAAATACGGGGTATAACATTCTCCCCTCCTTAGAAACATTCGTCCCGAATGTTCCTTCTAAGTCTCAAAACAAACGCGCGCCAGTATAGTCTTCACTACTATACTTATGAGAACAAACCTGCCACACCTGGCCACAGAAACACCTGCGCAAATACTTACATCCAAGTCCACGAGGAAACACCTCTAACATCACAAAAGCCCTTACCCGAGGTCTAAAATATACTTCCTTCGCACCTCTCCTTACAAAAGAAATGATCACATCTATGCTCGCCATACATGCTCGCTTCTTCCCTTACGCGTCGTACCCTTGTCGTACACCCGAACTCTTTCTCATAACTTACCATGTTTCTGTTGAACAAGTATAAACCAACTATCTGAATCTTGCCAACATCGAACCAATCGACCGGCAACTTACACTTCCGCCCCTACAAGGCTTCATAAGGCGACATTCGAAAACTGAAATGGTAGCTATAAAACACTTCCTCAACAGGAGACAACAATCCTCACAACTACCCCTGAAATCCAAACACCGGCGAATGCGGTCGAGACTCACCGAGTTCTTAACCTGCTGGTAAAACCTCTAGAAAAGAAACAGTGTACCACTGGCTCCATGCGCCATAAGGTGAAGGTAGGCACCCCGTGCAGCCTTACCACCTTTCTGATATATCATCACTGCCAAGCAACGGTCCTGACTGAAAGACACGATGGTGACCCATCGCCCGACCATCGTTGAACGCATCCACGAACTCGTCGATGGTTAACTAAACTTGGGCCTAACACCTCGTGGCCTACCACCTGGCGGGACCACCACAACCGACCACCATAAAACAGTCGCGGGTTGACGCGCGCAGCCTCAACCCGACCACTCGCGTAAAGCACTTGCTCCCCGATCCGGAACAATCTCACTAATCACGTTACGAAAACCTAGCGGTCTCCTTAGCTCAACTACCCTATTTCATATCACGCTACTCAGGGACTTATCCCAAAAACATAGCTCACATGCACTATGCACTCCGATAAGGGTCAAACATAAAATAAATCTTTCTCTCGAGATGGCCTTGCCTCTAAGGTCTCTACGTATAACATTCTAAGGCTCACACTTTGTCTTAGCCCCAATCTTACCCTTTTAACTAACCATGATTTCTAATCACAACTAACACACTGCTATCAGAACATAGCACTTATGATATACTCATCTTATCACACATACTAATCTCTAGAGGGTTAAGGATATACATGTATCTACTGCTTCACTCCCCTTAGTCGTTCTAATCAAACTTGCCCCGTAGGGCGCCTAGCTAAGGAAGGTGACGAACTGGTCACTGATCATGAAGGCTGAGTCCTCCTACTTACATCCCTCCTACTAGGACATCCTTTCGACACATGGCCCTGACGGCCGCAGGTAAAACAAGTACCAACTAAAAGACGACATTCCTGTGGATGACGCTGTCACATTGTGAACACCGGGAAAAATCGGCCTGGCTGGAACCTACGTGTAGGCGTGACCGGAAGCTCGAGCTCGACCAACTCTTGCATACCCGAACGCCCCGAACCCCGTGGAGGACCTCTACCTGCGGTGGATGTGCATAATCTAATCACTTGGTGAGGTGATTCGCCGAAAGTTACCAAAGGACCTTCATTGCGGCCTCTTCGCGTCGCCCGTTAACCCGTCGATCTCTACGTTTCTTGGCTTGCTGCGCATAAGCCCGCATACGTGCCATGCTCAAGCCTAATCAAGAATTACTCTTGTACAACCTCTTTTAGATAGTCATCAAGACTCGCGTACATCGGTATACTCTCCGGTAGCCAAATCCATAGCTAATGTGGTCGCTCTTTGCAATCTATATTCTGTCCCCGGTTGTGGGCCCGAAGGTTCATATATCATGGTCGCAGAGGAGCTGTTGCATGTACTAAACTCGCTGGGTGGTGACGAGCATAACTCCTCGATCAAACACCACCCTGGTGATGATTGGGCTGTGCCCTCGTAACCTCTCTCTACTCTCGCAGCTCCCTCGGCTGCCTTGCCCTCCTGGGCCCGGGTTTGCCCTACGCGGAGGCATAACGGTAAGGGAAAGAAATACGTTAGAGGGTCCAACTTACAACACAGCTCTAAGGCACGATCTCAGAGTGAGAAGAATGGAAACCAATCCTAAATATCCTATAGCCTCCTGATTATTGGCGTGGTGCACAACACACCGATAATCAAGACTCTACTGGATACGGTCTGTAGACACTTTCCGAGGATTAACTGCTCTGATACCACTTTTGTCACGACCCGAACCCGGGCACCCAAGTAGCCATACATCAGAGTAATCAGCGGAACATAAAACAAGACATGAAAATATTATGAAGTAAGAAACAGTAATCTGAGAAAACTTACCTTTCGGCATATATATATATAAATCCATTTAAAACCGAACAGTTACATCCTTTTTACAACTCTGCCCACAACAGTACTACAGACCTCTAAGAATGATACGACAACAATGGAGGGACAGGGCCCCGCCATACCCCTGAATGTAAGTACCTACAACGACAGGGGACTATACCACTGATAAGCCTCCGGAGAAACGGAGCTTCCCATACGCTGAACTGTGACCCTAAGAGCGAGGATCAACACTGGTGTACCTCTACCTGCGGCATGAACGCGGCCCGAGGTCGAGATAACAGGTACCAAGTATGTGAAACTGAAAAATACTGTAAATGAAATCATAGTAGTCTATAAAGCAGGAGACATGTATGATAACCAAACTACAGTTCACAATAAATAAGCAGTCATGTCAAGTCAGGGACTCACGCCCTCAAAGTCATCACTCAAATATAACTATGGGTCTCATGCCCACAACATCAATCATGCACGTGGAATACCTTCCTCACCGCGATCTATGATATAAAAGTACCAAGGAATACACATGAATACTGGTCCCACTGTGTCCAAATAAAGCGATGCAGGGTAAATACGAAGGCATAGCCGACTACTAACACCTACAAGTACTAACAAGGTCATAAATCGTATCATGATATCTGTCTAGGCGATCGCACATGATCAAAGCCGGTCACTGCGCAGATATCAAATGCGGCGTCTAGCCTCAGTAACTCCCGTAGCTCGCATAGGCCAACCTCATAGGCCGCATGAGGTATAACCCGCATGTCGGTAGCTACTCCCCGGCATCCGCCTGGACTCGCAGTCCGCATGGCCACATAGACCGCATGACCATAAAGACCGCACACTAACCTGGAACTCTCGTAGCTCCGCATAGGTACCCTGGACCCGCATGAGGTATTCTCGAATCATGGTCCCAGACCGCCTGAGATATACCCTGCATCGGAGGGCATCTTAACCTCGGGGATCATGTCAAGGTGAGTGGTACAATACCAACATAACAGCTGATAGTCAAACAACTTAAGCGCAGTCGAGGGGAAACCCCTTTACACAAACATCACAAGATACTAACACACGTAGCATCCTAGCATGTTTACTTAACAAATCAACAAGAAAGTATTACAAGGCTATCACAAACCAACACAATCAAGTTATACACACAAGGTACTTTCTACCATATGTCAACAAGTTCGGGCTTTTATCCCCAAAGTACTTCATACATTAACTCTTTAAGATATCTGTTTCTTTCACAAAAGTCACATAATGCCCGTAGTATATATAAAAAATATATAGAGTGACTATCCTTTGAAGTAAATCAAATACTTCTCTTAGTAGAATCAAGTAACAACATTCTTTTCCAAACGTTCAAGTTTGCCTAATTTCAAATACTCAAGTTTCTCATTTTTCGAAAGGTTTCGTAGTTCATAGTTTTAATCCTTTAAAACAATTTGAGAAACATATGCCTTATGTGTGAGTAGGTTATTCTTGTTCATAACAATCTTATTACAGCAGCCATGATCTAGGAAATGTAATATCATTTTGTCTCATCTTAGCTTCTATGCAAATGGAAGTTTCTACTGGTTTTAATAATACTTTATTAGTCAAAACATTTCCCTTTATTAGCGCTGCTGTGGTTTGTTCGATACTTATTCTGATTTCCGAAATCAGTAAAACATTATTGCTTTTAAAAACCAAGTACTCATTTCTCACGAATGAGGTTTCACACAAAATTCATTTTAATTTAATTAAGTCAAGTCTCTTATCTTTTAAGATCAAGTCTCTTAACTTCTAAAATCAATAAATCATTCATTTTATCTCTCTTAAGCCGTTATACCTAACTTCCCATAAAGCTAGTATAACTCTTAAGCTTTTAAAACCAAGTGTTACTCTTCTTTCAAAAAGGTTACTTAATTCTTCTGAAATACTTCAGATTCTTTTTATTCAGGCTTAAGTCAAAAGACATTGCCGTAAAACTATGTTCAGTTAACACACGTACGTCTACTGTACTATATATATTCTTTAAAATATCATGCTCAAGAGTATAGGAAGAATCACATACCTCGCGACGTTTATCGACTATTAGCAAAACGCTCCACGGCTATAACCCGGCTAGCCTTGTCCACCTTTCAAGTAGCACATGCTACTCGCAGAACATTCAACCTATAAAGGTTATACAAGTCTATCAAAGTCTAGACTACTCGGTAGAATAAATCTAGATACAAGATTCTACGGAAAATTGGGCAGCACTTCCCTACCCGTCAAACTTCACAAGTCTACTGTAATACACCCTATGTAAGTACTGATTTACTTCCTTCTTATATACTTTCCTTGTATATACTTATACTTATTTTTATACTTCACTAGTATGCAAACTCAATTACAATAGGGAGACAAGATATTTACCTCGATAAGCCCATAATTATCCAAGTTAAATGTCGATCCTGAGCAACGCTTAGCTCCAACTCCGGGTGCTCCAACCCGCTCCAAACAACCCTTAGAAGTTCTACGCAACTTCTTCTTAATACTTCAACCAACTGTGAAGATTTTCCTTAGGGTTTGGTTTGAGACAAAGGACATAAGGTAGTATTTCTGCTCTACGTATAGAGGGATCTTTGGAATACTACAAGGTAAGGCTAAGGTATTTTGGGTATAGTAACAATACTTGGAGAGTATTTCTACCAAGAGGGGGGGTATTATACGAGACAACACCACAAGGAGGGGGGGTGTACCTCTCGGCTAACCCCACTCAGGAGTGGGATACTCTCGGCCAAGGGAGGGCTCTCGGCGAGGGGCCTCACCAAGGGAGGAGGGGGAGGCTAGGACGAGAACACTACAAGAGAGGGGGGGAGGATTTTTAGACTTTAGGAAAGTTTTTTGGATGAAGAAGTCTTCAAAGGGGGAGGGGTATTTATAGGGAAATCAAGGGCCATGATCTAGCCAAGTGGGGGGCAAGTGGAGGGCCAAGATGTGCCCAAGTGCCCCCTAGTCCCTACTCCTTAAAACCCTCACAAATATCCTACCAACCTTGACTCCCATTTCGTCCAAGAGCCGCCCACCACAACGCCCAATATGAGGGTGACACTTGTCACCCTCCCGTTGGTCCAAAATGTTTCATCTCTCGGAAAAATCCGCAAAAATTAAAAATGACATAGCCGGAATTTTCCCTTCGCAAGTTTTGTAAAACGTTTCGTCGAAAAACGACTCTAACCGGGTGTTGTGCACAAAATTCGAACCTTGCCGAACTTTAAAGCCCAAACTTTTCTACGTACGTCCTCACGTACATACTCTGGAAATACGGGGTATAACATAAACTGTTTCTCTTTTCATAATGTTTCTTGTCTTGTCTTATGTTCCGCTGATTACTCTGATGTATGACTACTTGGGTGCCCGGGTAAGGCACGGCCACGGCCGGGCGAATCGTGACAAAAGTGGTATCGAGCGCTTAATCCTCGGAAAGTGTCTACGCATCGTATCTAGTAAGTCTTGATTATCGGTGTGTTGTGCACCACACCAATAATCGTGAGGCTATAGGATATTTAGGATTGGTTTCCATTCTTCTCACTCGAGATCGTGCTTTAGAGCCGTGTTATAAGTTGGACCCTCTAACGTATTCCTTTTACATGTGATTATGCCTCCACGTAAGGCAACCCGGCGAGAAGGGCAAGGCGGTCGAGCCGCTAGTAGGACACCGAGTTTACGAGGGCTCGTGCCCGATCTATACCCGAGACGGCGAGTTCTATGACGCCGGCCCAAAGAGACCACGATACCGCACCTCTGTCCCGGCACACCGGCGAGAGTTAGGTACAAGAGATGCTTGCCATCGCCGTGATTGTGGCGGACATGAGGATAAGGATCAGCGGTTCGATTCGGCCCAGTAGTACCCGTGGTTCACCCGAGGGCAGACAGTTTGAGGCTACGGGATTTCCTGAGTTGTAGCCCGCCAGAGTTCTACGGGTCGAGGCCTGAGGATGATCCGCAGGAGTTCATCCGTCAGCTACAGAGGATCATGCGGGTGATCAAGGCTTCAGAGACCGAGTCCGTGACCTTCGGTTCGCATCGGCTGCGTGATACCGCAGTCGATTGGTTTGATTCGTGGGAGTTATCCCGGGGAGAGCACGCGTCCCCAGCTACTTGGGACGAGTTCTCGGAGGCTTTCCTCACTCACTTCTTGCCTCCACAGATGAGGAGGGCACGGGCTGACAGATTTTTGTTGCTGAGACAGAGGGGGCGCACAGTTAGAGAGTACAACGTTGGGTTTGATTCGTTGGCTCGATATGTCCCTGCGTTGGTAGCAGATATGGAGGACAGGGTGCATCGCTACGTCACCGGGCTAGATAATTATATGGCCGAGTCTTGTGCGGGTGTGGCTCTTCAGCCAGGCATGGATATTACCCGTGCGCAGCTCACACTGCACGATGCGAGCGTAGGCGAAGCGAGTTGTGACAGCAGCGAAGAAAGGTCGGGGCGGCAGGTCTTTTGGTAGCTCTCGGGGTGGACGGCCACCAGATCTAGATTTGCACCACGGCCCGGCTCGAGCACTCCCGCACCGCCTTGAGACAGACCGGGGCCCGGGACTTGACGTCGAGTAGCGAGGTGCGGACCGTCGGGACCACCCCGCCGGTGTGGCGTCACGGTAGATCCCATTACGGGAAGTGTGGTGCTGCCGAGAGCTTGTTACTGATTGTAGCCAGCAGGTCACTTTGAGGCTTGTCCGACCGGGCGTGGCGGTGGTAGGGCTCACCTACGAGTGCATTCTTTGGTTCTTCGTCCCTACGATTACGCCCGGAGGCGTGGTACTCATGTACCAGCGCAGTCGTGGCAGGTCGTGGCGCGGGTCGATTCTAGCGGTCCTCGAATCGCATTTATGCCTTGTCGGTAGGCGGGACGGAGGCGTCGCTGGCGCCGTAAATCCAGTACTTTATCAGTTTCCGGATTTGATGTGTATGCCTTGATAGATCCGGGTTCTACTCTGTCCTATATATCTCCCCTTATTGCTAGTAGGATAGGGATAGAGCCTGAGTCCATAGACCCTTTCGAGGTAGCTACGCCAGTGGGTGATTCGGTGGTAGCTCGGCGGGTATATAGGGCTTGTCCAGTGACCATATGCAGTCGTCAGACCCTAGCCGACTTGATAGAGTTGGATATGACTGATTTCGATGTGATCATGGGTATGGATTGGCTAGCGTCTTGCTACGCCAATGTAGACTGCAGAGAGAGAGTGGTACGGTTCCAGTTTCCTGAGGAGCCGGTTGTTGAGTGGGAGGGGAACACTGTATCGCCGAGGGGTAGGTTTATTTCCTACCTCAAGGCTAGGAAGATGGTGCAGAAGGGGTACATTTACCATCTCATTCGGGTGTTTGATACTGAGGCTGCGGTACCAGATTTTCAGTCAGTTCCAGTAGTCAGAGAGTTCCCAGACGTGTTTCCAGACGACCTCCCGGGTATCCCTCCTGAGAGGGAGATAGAGTTCTGTATCGATGTCTTTGCGGACACTCGGCTATTTCCATTCCGCCATACAGAATGGCACCTGCCGAGTTGAGAGAGTTGAAGGACCAGCTGAGAGATTTGCTGGAGAAGGGCTTCATCAGGCCTAGTGTTTCTCCCTGGGGAGCGCCGGTATTGTTCGTAAAGAAGAAGGATGGGACGCTGCGCATGTGTGTTGATTCTGACGGTGAACAAGGTGACCATTAAACAGATACCCCTTCCCGGTATTGATGATTTGTTCGACGATTTGCGGGCGAGATGTTTCTCAAGATTGATCTGCGATCGGGCTATCATCAGTAGTCGGAGAGGTGGATGTCCCTAGGATCGCATTCGGACCCTGCGGGCATTATGAGTTGTGGTCATGTCTTTTGGGTTGACCAATGCTCGTGGTATTCATGGATTTGATGAACCGAGTGTTCAAACCATTTTTAGACACGTTTGTGATAGTGTTCATTGATGATATCTTGGTTTATTCTCGCCAGAGCGGGAGCACGCGAGCATTTGAGAGGCTGTCGAGGTTCTCCAGGACCAGCGGTTGTACGCCAAGTTTTCGAAGTGTGAGTTCTGGTTGACTTCGATAGCTTTTCTTGGGCATATTGTCGGGGCTGATGGTATTCAGGTGGATACGGCCAAGATCGAGGCAGTCAGGAGTTGGCCTAGACCTACTACTCGGCAGTGCGCGATTTTCGGGCCTCGCAGTTATTATCGGCGGTTCGTTGAAGTTTGCTTCTATCTCGCACCATTGACTAGGTGACTCGAAGGCGGCTAAGTTTGATGGTGATGCTTGTGGCGGGGTTTCCAGGGCGAAGGAGGCGGCGACCTCCCGTTCTTACTCTTCCAGAGGGTCCAGACGGCTACGTGGTGTATTGTGATGCGTCAGGCATCGGGCTGGGATGTGTGTTGATGCAGCAGGGCAGAGTTATAGCGTACGCATCCCGACAGCTTAAGAAACACGAGAGGAACTACCCCACCCATGATTTGGAGTTGGCAGCGGTGATTCACGCCTTGAAGATATGGAGGCACTATTTGTATGGGGTTCATGTGGATATTTATACAGACCACAAGAGCCTCCAGTATATCTTCAGCCAGAGGGAGCTGAACTTACGACAGAGACGGTGGTTAGAGTTGCTTAAGGATTACGATGTTGATATCCTGTACCACCCGGAAGGCCATGTTGTGGCGATGCTCTTAGCGTAGGTCAACGGAGTCTATCGGATGTGCAGCCGAGAGGAGGGCATGGTTCATGATTTGCATCGATTAGCGAGTCTTGGTGTCCGCTTGATTGAGTCGATAGCGATGGGGTTCGAGTTCGTGAGGTTGCGAGTCTTCCATCGCCGGCGAGGTGAAGAGGCAACAATTCGAGATCGATTTTGGCACGTTATCGTGATACGGCTCTTCGTGAGGAAGGGTCCTTTTGAGGTAGCACTGATGGGGTGCTAAAGTTTGAGGCGAGTTGTGTGTTCGGATGTTTGAGGACTTGCAGCGAGTTCTTGGGGAAGCACACAGCGCACGTTACTCTATCCATCCAGGGTCGACCAAGATGTACCACGACCTTAGATCTGTGTATTGGTGGGATGGCTTGAAGAGGGGCGTTACAGAGTTCGTAGCTCGATGCCGTGTTGTCGGCAGTGAAGGTAGAGCACCGAGGCCCGGTGGTTTATTGCAGCGATAGAGATCCCGACACGGAAGTGGGAGGTAATCAACATGGACTTTATCACGGGATTACCTCACACTCGGAGAGACATGATTCTATATGGGTTATCGCCGACAAGTGGCGAAATCAGCCCACTTTCTTCCGTCGGGACGACTTTTTCTACCGAGGATTATGCCGACTTTACATGAGAGATCGTCGATTGCATGGAGTCCCTATTTCGATCATATCGCATGCAGGAGCCCGGATTTCGGCTAACTCGGAGGTCTTTCCGAGAAGGGTTTAGGGGCAGTGAGCACGAGTCGCATTCCATCCATAGGCATCGACAGGCGAGGCGCACTATCCGCACTCTCGAGGATATGTTGCGAGCCCGTGGTATCGACCGTGGGTAGCTGGGAGGATCATTTGCCTCTAGTTGAGTTTGCATATAATAATAGCTACCACTCCAGTATTCAGATGGCGCCTTATGAGGCCTTGTATGGGAGGAAGTGCAGATCGCCGATAGGTTGGTTTGATGTAGGCGAGGTACAGTTAGTGGGACCAGATTTGGTGCAGCAGGCAGTGGATAAGGTGAAGCTTATCCAGGAGGCGATTCATCGGCTCGAGTCGGCGAAGTCATACGCAGATCATCGCCGTCGGCATCCGGACTTCGAGTTGATGATTGGGTTTTCTGAAGGTGTCACCCATGAAGGGTGTGATGAGATTCGGGAAGAAAGAAACTCGGCCAAGGTACATTGGGCCTATCAGTTGTCGCGAGGTAGGCAAGGTTGCCTACGAGTTGGATCTGCCGTCCGATCTGGAGGCAGTGCATCCGGTGTTTCATGTTTCTATGCTGAGGAGATGTATCGGGGATCCATCTAGGGTGCACCCGATTGACGATGTCCAGGTGACCAAGGGGTTATCGTATGAGGAGATTCCCATAGCGATAATCGATCGTCAGGTTAGGCGTCTACGGACCAAGGACGTGGCTTCCGTCAAAGTCTTGTGGCGGAACGAGCTTAGGGAGGAGATGACGTGGGAAGCAGAGGAGGACATGAGGCAGAAGTATCCTCACTTATTCCCCACACCTCCAGGTAACTTACTTTCCTACTTGCTGGTTTTAATTTTCGAAATTGTTAAGTGTTATTTTGTGGCCATGTGTGGCACTTGCAAACTGTTTAAGCTTTATCGTTAATCGCTTGGGAAGGAACATTCGGACGAATGTTTCTAAGGAGGAGAATGTTATACCGTATTTCCGCAGTATATGCGTGGGCGTGCGTCTGCAAAAGTTTAGCCTTAAAGGTTAGGCTTTGGACGAAAATACTTGGGCACAACTCACTAAAAGAATCGTTTTTCGACGAAACGTTTTACTAAACTTGCGTAGGGTAAATTACGGCTATGTCATTTATAATTTTTGTGGATTTTTCCGAGAGACGAAGCATTTTTGACCAACGAGAGGGCGACACTTGTCACCCTCTAGTTGGTGGACGTGAGGCGTCCATTTGGACGATTGGAATGGCTTTTTTGTCAAGGAGTTGGTAGGATATTTTTGTGTAGTAGATGGATAAGGACACTTGCCCAAATCTTGACCTTACACTTGCCTTGCACTTGGCTTCATCTTGGCCATTGGTTGGCCATTGCTTGACCTATAAATACCCCCCTTAAGATGAAGAGTTCTTCATCCACAAATCACTCTCTAAGTCTTGAAAATCCTCCCCTCTCCCTTGTGAGCATTTTCGTCCAACACCCCCCCTCCCCTTGTGAAGGCCTTGGCCGAAACACCCCCCCTCTAGCCTAGTAGTCCTAGCCGATACCTACCCCCCCCTCCCTTGGTAGAAATGTTGTCTTCCAAGTATAGTTGCTATTCCTAAAATACCCTAGCCCAAATCCCGTATAGTACTTAGTAGAAGTTGTGAAGAACTTCTAAGGGTTTCGTGGAGATATCGGAGCGTGCAATTAGGAGCTAAACCTCGCTCAGGATCGACTTTTAACTTGGATAATTTTGGGCTTATCGAGGTAAATAAACTTATCCTTCTTTTGTAATTAGAGAATACATACTGTAGAAGTATAGGAATAAGTATAAAATACATAGAAGGATATTACGGAATAGAATTGAACTGTTATCACTGTAGAAGGGTATAAAAGAAGAATAATTGAACTATACTTACATAGGACTGTTTTCACAGTAGACTTGAGTAGCTTGGCGGGTAGGGAAGTGCTGCCCAATTTTCCGTAGAATAGAGAACCCTCTGCTTAGAGCTTTATACTGATCTGATCACAGGCGTTGATAGGCGTATTGGTATTATAGGTCGATTCTCTGCGCGCGACATATTCGACTTGGCAGGTGGATTTCGCCAAGAAGGTATGTGATTCTTCCTATACTCTTGAGCATGATATTTTAAAGTATATATATAGTACGGTAGACGTACGTGTGTTAACTGAACGTAGTTTTACGGCAATGTCTTTTGACTTAAGCCTGAATAATAAAGATCTTGAAGTCTTTAAAAAAAAAAGAATTATAAATCAGTTTTGAAAGAAGAAGAATAATTGTTTTTAAAACAAGAAGCTTAAGGGTTATACTAGCTTTATGGGAAGTTAAGTATAACGACTTAAGATTTATAAAAAGGAACAGTTTACTTATGTGTTTATAAAAGACGTATTGATTTCTGAAAAGTATAATAAGATGGTTTTGATGAGTAGACATATTGTGATGTTATGTGTGTTAGTATCTTGTAACGTTTGTGTAAAAAGGTCATTCTTATTTATGCTTATGTTGTTTAACAATAAGCTGTTATGTTAGTACTATATCACTCACCTCTTGACATAATACCGGGGTTGTCGCCTCCGTGCGGGGTAGACTCGGTGATGCAGGACCATGATTCGAGAATACCTCATGCGGGTCCAGGGGACCTATGCGGAGCTACGAGAGTTCCAGGTTAGTGTGCGGGGTTATGCCTCATACGGTCTATGTGGCCATGCGGACTACGAGTCCAGGACGATGCCGAGGAGTAGCTACCCTCGATGCGGGGTTATACCTCATGCGGGCCTATGTGAGTGGCCTATGCGGACTACGGGAGTCCAGGATTAGGCTTGCATAATGATGCTATGGGCGATTGGCCCTGCTTCGATCATTCGCAGCCTAGAAAAGACCGGTTACAGTTTACCTATTGTTGCTCTTGTTATGATGTGGCACTATGTGCGATTCATTAGTTGTTTCTGCGTATTTGTAAAATTGGTTTTAAAATGATATGATTTCATTTAAGTATTTTACAGTTTCACATACTTAGTACCTGTTGTACTGACCTCCTTCGGGGGGCTGCGTTCATGCCGCAGGTAAGGGCAAGCAGGTGCTAGATCCACATCCTTAGGATCTTTGCTTTGGTGTCGGGAGCTCCATCTTCTCCGGAGGCTCTACTTTTTGGGTATGATCTCCCTGTATTGTAGATAGTTTTTTGTACATTCAGGGTATGGCGGGGCCCTGTCCCGCCATAGTTGTTTACTTCCTTAGAGGTCTGTAGTCCTATTGTACAGTTGGGATGTAACTACAAAACTTGGGTTATATATATATATATGCCGAAAGGCAAGCTTTTCATCAGATAAACTGTTTCTCTTTTCATAATGTTTCTTGTCTTGTCTTATGTTCCGCTGATTACTCTGATGTATGACTACTTGGGTGCACGGGGAAGGCACCAGTCACGGGCCCCGGAACGGGTCGTGACACCAACATGCCATAAATAAGGCGCAATAATTCCGAAATTTAAAGAAGGGGATCACACACCCAAACGGAACGCGATTAACAATCTCTCCTTAACAACAACAATAATTAAAGAAGGGGATAACACGCCCAAACAGAACGCGATTAACAATCTCTCCTTCATAACAACAATAATTAAAGAAGGGGATAACACGCCCAAACGGAACGCGATTAACAATCTCTCCTTCATAACAACAATAATTAAAGAAGGGGATAACACGCCCAAACGGAACGCGATTAACAATCTCTCCTTCATAACAACAATAATTAAAGAAGGGGATCACACGCCCAAACGGAATGCGATTTAACAATCTTCCCCTTAACAACAATGTAAATACAGTCCAAAGTAAATACGGTCCAAAGTAAATACGGTCCAAAGTAAATACAGTCCTTAAGTTGGGGTCCTTGGCCAACTTTTACAATTTTACTTATCCAATTACTTCATTAGTCTTCCAACTTATATTCCAATCTTTATATAAGTTATAGTTCATTTGTTGTTAACTTCTTAGTAAGTAATGGATACATTGTTACCATTTTAATGGCTAATATGCCAATTCTCCTTTTAACATCTTAACAAGATCCAAATTTTTTCCTTATATCTTATAGTCCATAATATACTTCCAATATATGCATAATATCCAATATACATAATAATCAACTTCACAAAGAGGTTAAGGTTCATTACCTCAATTTAGCCCAAAAATATCCAAGAACTTAAAGTCGTTCCTAAGCAAGTTTTAGCTCCAATCTTTGTGTTCCAAACCACCACAAGTCACCCTTAGAAGTTTCTAACCAACTTCTATTCAAGAATTAACTCCAAAAAGTGAAGAACACTAAAGTTCCAAATCTGTCCACTCTCGGCTTTGTGAGGGTTTTTAAGGCTAGGGGTGTGAAATCTTGTCTAACTCTTGGTTAATAATCTTCCTAATACATTAAGGAAGAACACTTATAAGTTTAAGAATTTTTGGACAACATTTTCTCAAGAAAAAGGGGGGTGGGACGAGAGCAACTAGGGAGGCAGAGAAAATATTTTCAAGTCTTGAAATGTTCTAAGTGTGGAAGATTTTCATCAACTAGAGGGGTTTATATAGGACAACCAAGGGTTATGATAGAAACATGTGTATGGTATAGATTGTTTGTGTAGGTTCCTTTCTCCACTTGTCCCACAAATGCCATGCAAGACTTTGACCATTTGACTTGCCCACTAATCTTCAAAAAAACGTCCACTACCATGCAAATGCCATGCAAGACTTTTGGCCACTTGTCTTGAGAAAAACGTCCAACATGTCTCTTGGGGTGACACATGTCGCCCTCCTATTGGTCCAAAATATTTTATCTCTCGGAAGAATTTCATAATTGGAAAAAAAAAATATCGAAAACGTAAAATTTCCTTCACAAGGTTCGGAATACTTTCCGTCGGAAAACAATTCATTCATTCTTACCCTACTTAGGGTTTATACAATTGTACGTACGTCCTCACATACATACTCCGGAACTACGGGGTATAACATTCTTCTTGTTGTGCTTATGTTGTTTAACGATAAGCCCATTGTGCTGGTATTATATCACTTACCCCCCCCCCCCCGACTTGTTATGATGTCGGGGGTTAAGCTGCCCCCCGATGCGAGGAATACCTCATGCGGGTCCATGGGACCTATGCGGAGCTGCGGGAGTTCCAGGAATGCGATGCGAGGAATACCTCATGCGGTCCATGTGGCCATGCGGATTGCGGGAATCCAGGATGTTGCCGAGGGTTAGCTGCCCTGCGATGCGAGGAATACCTCATGCGGGCCTATGTGGCCTATGCGGAACTGCGGGAGTTCCAGGATTAGATGCGCATGATGATCTGCGGGGCGAGTGGCTCGGCCCGATCATTTGGCGGTGTAGAAAGACCTCGTGATACAGTTTTATAGCATTATTGGTACGGTGGGTTCTAGTAGTCGGCTATGCCTTCGTACTTACCGATGCGGTTTTATTATGACACGGTGGGACACGGTGTTCATGTGTATTCCTTGGTGTTTTATATCATGGATCTAGCGATGAGGAAGGAATTCCACGAGCATGATTGATATTGTGGGCATGAGACCCATGGTTATATTTGAGTGATAACTTTGAGGGCGTGAGTCCCTGACTTGACATGACTGCTTACATATTGTATATCGTAAATTGGTTATCATATATGTCTCCTGTTTTATATAGACTATTATGATTTCATTTCTGATATTTTGATTTCACATACTTGGTACTGTTATCGACCTCGCCCGAGGCTGCGTTCATGCCGCGGTAGAGTACATCGATCGTTGATCCTCGCTCATAGGATCACGATTGATGTTTTTGTCACGACCGAACCGGGCGTGGTCGTGCCTACCGGGCACCCTAGTGATACAACATCGAGAAAATCAGGAAATAAAAACATGAACATGAATTAAGAGACATGATAAGTAAGCAGGCCAGCAAACAGTTGCCTTGGTATATATACATAAATACGACGACAGTTATCCTTTTACGGACTCGCCAGCGATTACTACTGGACCTCTAGAAGTGACAACAACTATGACGGGACAGGGCCCGCCATACCACGAATGTACAAGAACCTGCTGACTCGGGGTAACATACAAAGATAAGCCTCGAAGAACGGAGCTTCAACACGCTGGAATGTGATCCTATAAGCGGGGATCGACAGTCGATGTACCTTTACCTGCGGCATGAACGCAGCCCCCCGAAGGAGGTCAGTACAACAGGTACCAAGTATGTGAAACTGTAAAATACTATAAATGAAATCATAATAGTCTATATAAAGCAGGAGACATGTATGATAACCAAACTACAGTTCACAACATAAAAGCAGTCATGTCAAGTCAGGGACTCACGCCCTCAAAGTCATCCCTCATGCCCGTGGAACTCCTTCCTCACTGCCGGCAGTCTAGGTACAAATCATGTGATACGTATAACAGGTCTCGGCCCATCTTATGGACCCAATATAGAAACGTGTGGAATACATTCCCGGATGAACCGGTAGTCAAGTGAAATACATTCCCGGATGAACCGGTAGTCAAGTGAAATACATTCCCGGATGAACCGGTAGTCAAGTGAAATACATTCCCGGATGAACCGGTAGTCAAGTGAAATACATTCCCGGATGAACCGGTAATCAAGTGAAATACATTTCCGGATGAACCGGTAGTCAAGTGAAATACATTCCCGGATGAACCGGTAGTTGAGTAGAACACAATACTTGCACAACAAGGCTATCACACGTAACATGGTCAAGTTTCATAACAAAAGCATAGGCAAGTTATACACAAATCAAGGTACTTTCATTTTATGTCAAAGTCCGGATTTTAACCTAAAGTATTACGTACGTTAAATTCCTTTTAAAGATCCATTTCTTTTACGAAGGTCACCCGATACCCGTAGTATAAAAATAGAGTGACTAACATTGTTAAGTAAACCAAAATGCTTTCCTTTGTAAAATCAAGTAACAACCTTATTTTCCAAACGTTCAAGTTTGCCTAATTTCAAAAGCTCAAGTTTCTCATTTTAGAAAAGGTTTGTAGTTCATAGTTTTAAATCCTTTAAAACATAATTCTCCTTTAAACGTTTTGAGAAACATATGTCTTATATGTGAGTAGGTTATTCTTGTTTATAATCAATCTTATTAAGACCATGATCTAGGAAATGTAATATCATTTTGTCTTATCTTAGCTTATGCGGATGGAGGTTTCTCTGGTTTTAATATCATACTTCATTATTCAATACATTTTCCTCTATTAACGCTGCAGTGGTTTGTCGATACTCATTCTGATTTCCGAAATCAGTAAAACATTATTCCTCTTAAAACCAAGTACTCATTACTCACGAATGAGTTTTCACACTTTTAACAAAATTCATATTAATACCATTAAGTCAAGTCTCTTATCTTCTAAAAATCAGTAAACCATTCTTTTTATCACTCTTAAGACGTTATACCTAACTTCCCATAAAGCTAGTACAACTCTTATGTTTTCAAAGCCAAGTATTACTCCTTTGAAACCACAAAGCATTTTCTTACCTACATAAAGCTGTTATAACCAACTACCCATAAAGCCGTTATAACACTTTATGTTTCAAACGACCAAATACATTAAACACGCAGTGCGTCTAGTACTACATAGTTATACACATATCATGCTAGAACAGATAGGAAGAGGTTCACATACCTCGCGACGATTATCGACTAATAGCAAAACGCTCAGTACCTCAAACCGTCGGCTACTCCTAAGCCAAGTAGATCACGCCATACGTAGTACTTCAACCTATAGAGGCCACTGGCGCCTATTAACATCTAGATCTCAATGGAGAATATCCTACGAAAATTCGTGGCACCCAGCGGCGTAAATCTCTCCTCTGGCGAGGCCGCTACCAAGCCAACCAGGGGGTTAACACGCCTAACGGGACGTGTACAATTCTACTACGGTAATGTTACAAGTCTCCATGTCTGATCCTATGTAATTCTGATTCGATTCTCTTCTTTAAATTCAGGCTTAAGTCAAAAGACATTGCCGCAACTATGTTCGATTCTATATATAGTATACTTAACTATATACTCCTACAACATGTAATTTCCAATTACAAATGAAGGTTAAGAATGTTTACCTCGATAAGCCCAAAATTATCCGAGT
Organism: Przewalskia tangutica; assembly: GCA_029844215.1. Taxonomy (NCBI): domain Eukaryota; kingdom Viridiplantae; phylum Streptophyta; class Magnoliopsida; order Solanales; family Solanaceae; genus Przewalskia; species Przewalskia tangutica. Next base: position 98,435,943 of record CM056729.1, read on the forward strand.
TTAAATGTCGATCTGAGCAAGGTTTAGCTCTACTCGTGCGCTCAGGCCACTCCACCAACCCTTAGAAGTTCTAACCAACTTCTACTTATAACTTCAACTACGGGTGAAGATTTACTTAGGGTTTCGTTTTTGTGTGAGGAAGTATAATAGTATTTTACGGGCTTGTAAAAGTGTAGCCTTGGGAAACTACAAGGTATTTGGGCCAAGGTATTTGGGCATTATAACAATACTTGGAGAGTATTTCTATACCACAAAGGGGTGTTTATACGAGACAACTAGGCTGAGGGTACCCACGGAAAAACACCACAGGGGAGGAGGTGGCTCTCGGCCAGGGCTCTCAAAGGGGAGGGGGTGTGGTGGACGAGCTCGAGGAGAGGGAGTATTTTGAGACTTAGATAGATTGCTCAAGTTTTTTTTGGATGAAGAAAGTCTTCAACTAGAGGGGTATTTATAGGTCAAGTGAAGGCCAACCAATGGCCAAGATGAAGACAAGTGTGGTGCAAGTGTAGGGCTAGATTTCAACCATGTGGACCTTATCCATCTACCACACAACTTGCACAAAATATCCTACCAACTAAAGTAGCCCAAAATCGTCCATTTAGCGCCCACTCAAGGCGATGTGAGGTGACACTTGTCACCCTCCGGTTGTTCAAAAATGTTTCGTCTCTCGTAAAAATCCGCAAAAATAATAAATGAAATAGCCGTATTTTTCCCTACGTAAGCTGTGGAAACGTTTCGTCGAAAAACGACTCTAATCGGGTGTTGTGTACAAATTTCGAAACTAGCCAACTTTAAGGCTCAAATTATAATACGTACGCGCTCACGTACATACTCTGGAAATACGGGGTATAACATTCTCCCCTCCTTAGAAACATTCGTCCCGAATGTTCCTTCTCAAGACGGATAATTATAAAGTTCTTCTAACAAGTTGCCAACGCCACAACTGGCCACGAAACAACACATGCACGCAAATACTTATATCCAAGTCCACGAGGAAACACCTCTAACATCACAAACTTTTGTCACTTTGCCGCGAGGTTCTAGTGTCACTCCGGCGACCCAACCAATGGTACCGGACTGCATGAGATTCCTGAGGTCTAAAATATACATCCTTCGCACCTTCTCCCTTTACAAGAAATGATCATATCTATGCTCGCAATACATGCTCGCCTCTACCCTTACTCGTCGTACTCTTCTCGAACTCTTGAACTCTTCCAGTATACGTACCACACTTCAGTCATCGCTTCAGTTCTCCAAACCTTGGAGTCACCACCTCCAACTTGGTTATCTTACTAGCCTCAATCTTCCTTAAGGCCACTTCCGGCCTTCACGATCCGCTTCAGGTCGAACATATCCACGAACTTATACGATGGTCATCTAAACTTGGGCCTAGCACCCTCGTGACCCTACCACCTGGCGGGACCACCTGAGTGACCCCACCTCATTCCGGGCTACGGGTTGACACGCAACACGTCCTCAACCCGAGCCTCTGTCACGCCGACTCTCTCGTTTCTCGATCCGGAACAACCTTGCTAAATCACATCAGGAAAGATACCACTTTCATTTACCCAACCCAGGGACTTATCACACAATACATTTATACGCAAACCAAGTATTTCAACAAGGACTAACCGAAAAATCTTTTATTCAAGATGACCTTACATCTAAGGTCTCAACATGAAATATTTTAAAGTTCACACTTTCCATGCCCCTATACATATCCTTTCAACTAGCCAAGCTTCTAACTCATAACCAACATAACGCTATCCGAACGTAGCACACAATAATAAGGTCATCAATCATGCATACAAATCTCTAGAGGGTTAAAGATATACCTGAAGCTACCGCTCCACTCTAATCATAAGTGCGCCTGCATAAGCGTAGAAAGCGATGAACACCGCCATCGATCCGGTGAGGCTGCGCCAAGCTCGGTACCTCTCCTATAAGCTGATCTCTCGTCACATGGCCTCGACGCGCAGTGAAACAAGCACCGATAAAAAGACGACATTCCGGGATGATGTTTGCCACATCGTGCTGCCGAGGGGACATGAATCCTGGCTAGCACTCACGCGTATACCGTGAACGAAGCCACGGAGCTCGACCAGCTCCGAATACCTGAGCGTCCAAGAAGGCGGGGACCACTCTGTCTTGGTGGAGGTACATAACTAGGCTGCTTTGGCGGTCCGCCTCGAAAGTTACCAAAGGACCTGCATTACGGCCTCTTCTGCGATCTCGGTCATTCCGTCGACCTCTCGTGCCTCACATCCTAGTGCATGAGCTTGCGTGCGGGCAATGTCCATGCGGTGAAGAGCTACTCCGTACAAGCCTCGCCAAGTAATCATCGGCCGGTGGCGTGGCGGTGTACTCATCCTCCATATCGGCTACTACGAGAACATACCGAGCTAATGAGTCGAACTCCATTGTACTCTCTAACCGTCGCGATCCCGCCTCAACGTCAAAAATCGTCGGCGAGCCCTCCTCATCATCTGTGGGGCAAGAAATGTGCAAGAAAAGCCCTTGAGAACTCGTCCCATTCGGTGGGGTGCATGCTCTTCCGGGACAACTCCCGAATCAAACTATCAAATGCGATATCACGCGCGGTGATGCGAACCCAATACCACCGACTACGCCTCGAGACTCGATCACTCTCATGATCCGTGTGCTGTCGGATAAACTCACGAGGTCATCCTCGGCTCGATCCATAGAACAGGCGGGCTACAACTCGAGAAAGTCACGTAGCCTCAGCTATGCGCTCGGGGTGAACTACGGGTGCTATCGAGGTGGGCTGCTGCATCCGGCCTATCCTCATATCTGCCACGACCACGGCGATGGCGCCATCTCCTTGTACCCGTCTCATCCGCTCCGGTGTGGGGTGGAGGCTCAGTCTTGTAGTCTCAGACGGCTGCTGCGGCTCTAAACTCTCTTTGGTCTTGGCGGCGTCGCGAAACCGCCGTCGGAAGCTTGTCTCAGTCTTGGCCGGGCTGCGCCTCGTACTCATCTGTATCTCACTAACGCTCCTCATCGCCTTGCCCATCCGGGCACAGGTTGCCTTACGCGGAGGCATAGCGGTAAAGGAAAGGAATACGTCGGAGGGGTCGATTTATCACACTGACTAAGGCACGATCTCGAATGAGAAGAATGGAAACCAATCCTAAATGTCTGCAGACCTCACGATTATAGATGTGGTGCACACACCGATAATCAAGACTCTACTAGACACGTGCAGTAGACACTTTCAGAGGACTAATCGCTCGATACCACTTTTGTCACGACCGAACCGGGCCGTGGATCGTGCCTTACCGAACACCTAGTGATACAACATCGAGAGAAAATCAGCGGAAATAAAAACATGAACATGAATTAAGAGACATGATAAGTAAACAGGCCAACAAAGCAGTTGCCTTGGTATATATACATAAATACGAACAATTATCCTTTACGGACTCGCCACAGCGATACTACGGACCTCAGAAGTGACAACAACTATGACGGGGCGGGGCCGCCATACCCCGAATGTACAAGAACCTACTGACTCGTGGTAACATACAAAGATAAGCCTCGAAGAACGGAGCTTCAACACGCCGGGATGTGATCCTATAAGCGAGGATCGGCGGTCGATGTACCTTTACTGCGGCATGAACGCGGCCGAAGGAGTCGATCTGCAGTACAGTATGTGAAGCTAAAATACTATAAATGAAATCATAATAGTCTATATAAAGCAGGAGACATGTATGATAACCAAACTACAGTTCACAACATAAAAGCAGTCATGTCAAGTCAGGGACTCACGCCCTCAAAGTCATCCCTCATGCCCGTGGAACTCCTTCCTCACTGCCGGCAGTCTAGGTACAAATCATGTGATACGTATAACAGGTCTCGGCCCATCTTATGGACCCAATATAGAAACGTGTGGAATACATTCCCGGATGAACCGGTAGTCAAGTGAAATACATTCCCGGATGAACCGGTAGTCGAGTGAAATACATTCCCGGATGAACCGGTAGTCAAGTGAAATACATTCCCGGATGAACCGGTAGTCAAGTGAAATACATTCCCGGATGAACCGGTAATCAAGTGAAATACATTCCCGGATGAACCGGTAATCAAGTGAAATACATTCCCGGATGAACCGGTAGTCGAGTAGAACACAATACTTGCACAACAAGGCTATCACACGTAACATGGTCAAGTTTCATAACAAAAGCATAGGCAAGTTATACACAAATCAAGGTACTTTCATTTTATGTCAAAGTCCGGATTTTAACCCTAAAGTATTACGTACGTTAAATTCCTTTTAAAGATCCATTTCTTTTACGAAGGTCACCGATACCCGTAGTATAAAAATAGAGTGACTAACATTGTTAAGTAAACCAAAATGCTTTCCTTTGTAAAATCAAGTAACAACCTTATTTTCCAAACGTTCAAGTTTGCCTAATTTCAAAAGCTCAAGTTTCTCATTTTAGAAAAGGTTTCGTAGTTCATAGTTTTAAATCCTTTAAAACATAATTCTCCTTTAAACGTTTTGAGAAACATATGTCTTATATGTGAGTAGGTTATTCTTGTTTATAATCAATCTTATTAAGCGACCATGATCTAGGAAATGTAATATCATTTTGTCTTATCTTAGCTTACATGCGGATGGAGGTTTCTCGGTTTTAATATCATACTTCATTATTCAATACATTTTCCTTTATTAACGCTGCGGTGGTTTGTCGATACTCATTCGATTTAGAAATCGGTAAAACATTATTCCTCTTAAAACCAAGTACTCATTACTCACGAATGAGTTTTCACACTTTAACAAAATTCATATTAATACCATTAAGTCAAGTCTCTTATCTTCTAAAAATCAAGAAACCATTCTTTTATCACTCTTAAGACGTTATACCTAACTTCCCATAAAGCTAGTACAACTCTTATGTTTTCAAAGCCAAGTATTACTCCTTTGAAACCACAAAGCATTTTCTTACCTACATAAAGCTGTTATAACCAACTACCCATAAAGCCGTTATAACACTTTATGTTTCAAACCAGTCAAATACATTAAACACAGGTACGTCTACCGTACTACATAGTTATACACATATCATGCTAGAACGGATAGGAAGAGGTTCACATACCGCGACGATTATCGACTAATAGCAAAACGCTCCAAGTACCTCAAACCGTCGGCTACTCCTTAAGCCAAGTAGATCACGCCATACGTAGTACTTCAACCTATAGAGGCCACAAGGCGCCTATTAACATCTAGATCTCAATGGAGAATATCCTACAGAAAATTCAAGACTCCCCAGCAGCGTAAATCTCCTCCTCTAGCGAGGCGGCTACCAAGCCAACCGGGGTTAACATCTAACCGGGCGTGTACAATTCTACTACACAAGTAATGTTACACAAGTCTCATGTCTGAATACCCTATGTAATTACTGATTCGATTCTCTTCTTTAAATTCAGGCTCAAGTCAAAAGACATTGCCGCACAACTATGTTGAGTTATATATATAGTATACTTGACTATATACTCCTACAACATGTAATTTCCAATTACAACAGCACGTTAAGAATGTTTACCTCGATAAGCCCAAAATTATCCGAGTTTAAATGTCGATCTGAGCAAGGTTTAGCTCTACTCAGTGCGCTCAGGCCCGCTCGACCAACCCTTAGAAGTTCTAACCAACTTCTACTTATAACTTCAACTACGGGTGAAGATTTACTTAGGGTTTCGTTTTTGTGGTGAGGAAGTATAATAGTATTTTCGGGCTTGTAAAAGTGTAGCCTTGGGAAAACTACAAGGTATTTGGGCCAAGGTATTTGGGCATTATAACAATACGTGGAGAGTATTTCTATACCACAAAACAAGGGGGATGTATACGAGACACCTAGGCTAGGGGGGGGGGGGTACCCAACGGCAAAACACCAGAAAGGGGAGGAGGTGGCTCTCGGCGAGGGCTCTCGAAGGGGAGGGGTGTGGTGGGCCCAGCTGAGGAGAGGGAGTATTTTGAGACTTAGATAGATTGCTCAAGTTTTTGGATGAAGAAAGTCTTCAACTAGAGGGGTATTTATAGGTCAAGTGAAGGCCAACCAATGGCCAAGATGAAGACAAGTGTGGTGCAAGTGTAGGGCTAGATTTCAACCATGTGGACCTTATCCATCTACCACACAACTTGCACAAAATATCCTACCAACTAAAGTAGCCCAAAATCGTCCATTAAGACGCCCACTCAAGGCGATGTGAGGTGACACTTGTCACCCTCCCGTTGGTCCAAAATGTTTCGTCTCTCGGAAAAATCCGCAAAAATAATAAATGACATAGCCGGAATTTTCCCTACGTAAGCTGTGGAAACGTTTCGTCGAAAAACGACTTTAATCGGGTGTTGTGTACAAATTTCGAAACTAGCCAACTTTAAGGCTCAAATTATAATACGTACGCGCTCACGTAAATACTCTGGAAATACGGGGTATAACAGTTTTGGGAAGCTCCGTTTCTCCGGAGGCTTATCTTTTGGTATGATTCCCTGAGATTGTAGGTACTTGTACATTCAGGGGTATGGCGGGGCCCTGTCCCGTCATAGTTGTTATAAAAATTCTTAGAGGTCTGTAGTACTATTGTGGGCAGGGTTGTAAAGGAGGTAACTGTTCAAGTTTTGGTATATATATACATGCCGAAAGACGACTTTTTCTTGGTTAGACTGTTCTTACTCTTTATGGTTTCATGTCTTTGTTTTTATATTCCGCTGGTTACTCTGATGTATATCTAATTGGGTGCCCGGGTAAGGCACCAGTCACGGGCCCGGGATCGGGTCGTGACAAAAGTGGTATCAGAGAAGTTAGTCCCGGAAAGTGTCTACAGACCGTGTCTAGTAGAGTCTTGATTATCGGTGTGTTGTGCACCACATCTATATTCAGGAGGCTGCAGGACATTTAGGATTGGTTTCCATTCTTCTCACTCTGAGATCGTGCCTTAGAGCTGTGTTATAAGTTGGACCCCTCTGACGTACTTCTTTTTACCAGTTATGCCTCTGCGAAAGGCAACCAGGGCCCAGAAGGGCAAGGCAGCAGAAGGAGCTGCGAGTAGAACACAGAGGAGTACGAGGGCACATGCCCAGCCATCACCTGAGGTGGTGCTTCATTTAGAGAGTTATGTGACGTCGCCAGCCCCAGTAGAGTTTAACACAGCGGCAGCAGTTCCTACTACGGCCAGGATATATGAGCCTTCAGTTCCATTACCGGGAACTGAGAATATGGATTACAAAGGGATGGACCTGTTACTAGCTAGGATTTTAGCAAGCAGAGAGTATAGAGTGCACCGATATATCACGGGTCTAGACGATTATCTAGTAAAGGGGTGTACAAGAGTAGCTCTTCAGTCAGGCATGGACATTGCCCGCGTACAGGCTTATGCACAGCAGACTGAGGAACGTAGAGATCGACGGAATAACCAAGATCAGCAGAAGAGGGCCAGGACAACAGGGTCCTTTGGTGACTTTCGAGGCAGGCAGCCTCAGCAGCAGGCTAGTTATGCCCCTCCGATTCGAGTAGTTCTCCACGATCTTGGGGCGTGCAGGGTATTCGAGGCAGTCGGGCTCGAGTTTGAGTTTCGGGAGTGGGGTACTAGCCGGAGGATGCCACCCTTACCTCAGTGTGGCCGTTGTGGAAAAATCCATAAGGGGGAGTGTCGTGCTGGTTCGGGAGGTTGTTATACATGCGGCCAGCAGGGCCATTTTGGGAGAAATTGTCCAACCAGAGGTAGCGCGGATGTAGAGACTCAGCCTTCGGGATCAGTGACTGGTTCATCGCCTTCTTTTGCTATGCGCCCTGCAGGGCTGGACTATGATTAGAGTGAAGCAGTAGTTACAGGTATATCCTTAACCCTCTAGAGATTTGTATGCGTGATATGATGATATTATGTTAAAGTGTTATGTTTGGATAAACACTGTGTAAAATTGTGATTTAGAGAACATGGTTAGTTGAAAAGGTAAGTTTAGGGGCAGGGGAATTGTGAGCCTTAGAATATTATAACAGTGGAGACCTTAGATGTGAGGTCGTCTTGAGTAAAAGATTTTACAGTTAGTCTTTGTCGAAGTACTTGGTATGCGTGAAATGTATTGTGGGATAATTCCATAGGTCGAGCAAGATAAAAGTGGTAATTTTCATGACGAGAGTAAGTAAGATTGTCCCGGATGGGAACAAGAATTTAGAACGATAATGGGTGGGGTTGAGGCAAGATCGTGGGTCAACCCGCAGCCCGGATTAAGGTGGGGTCAGTTTGAGGTGGTCCCGCTAGGTGATAGGATCACTAGGGTGTTAGGCCCAGGTTTAGGTAACCATCGTACGAGTTCGTGGATGCGTTCGACCAGTAGTCGGGCCGATGAGGTCAGCCCATCTTGTCTTTCGATCGGGGTATTTACTCGTGGAGGTTATGCGAAATGTTGTATATCGGGGAAGGTTGTAAGGGCTGCGGGGTTCCTACTTTTATGACAGTAGTGGAGCCAGCCATTCGACTATTTTCTTTTTTTCTTGAGGTTTTTACCAGGCGGGGTTAGGAACTCAGGTTAGTTTCAGTATTGCATTCACCCTCGAGCCGACGGACAAACATCGCGTTTTATCCAGACATTCGAGGATAGGTTACGGGCCGGTGTTTTGATTTCAGGGGTAGCTGTGAGGATTATTTGCCTCTTGTTGAATGGGTATTATAATAGCTACCATTTCAGTGTTCGGATGGCGCCTTATGAAGCCTTGTATGGGCGGAAGTATAGGTTGCCGGTCGATTGGTTCGATGTTGACAAGGTTCAGATAGTTGGTCCATACTTGATTCAGCAGAATGTGGATAAGGCAAAATTTATCCAGAAGAGGTTATTAGCAACTCAGAGTCAACAGAAGCCTTGCGGATAATCGGCATCAACACTTGGAGTTCAGGTTGACGGTGGGTCTTCTTGAAGGTACCACCCCGGAAGGGTGTGACGAGATTTGGAAAGCAGGGGAAACTTAGCCCGAGGTACTTTGGGCCTTTTCAGATCATTTGTAGAATAGGCCAGGTTGCCTATAAGTTAGCACTGCCGTCCGACTTAGGAGTCAGTACGTCCGGTCTTTCATGTTGCTATGATTCGGAAGAGTATCGGAGATCCATCCAGAGTGTTCCCAATTAATGACGACCAAGTTAAAGATAGTAACCCCGAAATTTTTAAAATTGAAGCAATGACAGAAATGTGATACGTATATTAGGAAGAGTTCGAGTGTACGAGGAGGGTACGACGAGTAAGAAAAGAGGCGAAGATGTGTTAAGAAGATGGAAGTGTCCTTTTTATAAGTAAAGATGTGAAGAAAGTATCCTTTAAACCATGGGTGGAGCTAATAGTATTGCTATACGCTTTAGAGATGGTTCTTCGTTGGCTCGGATGTGAGTTTTTGCGCGTACGTTGTATTATGGCCATGTGTGGCATAATTGGTTTGGTAAGTATAGTAGGGAAGACTATACCGGCACATGTATGTTTGGAGACTTGGAAGGAACATTCGGGACGAATGTTTCTAAGGGGGGAAGAATGTTATACCCCGTAGTTCCGGAGTATGTATGTGAGGACGTACGTACAAATGTATAAACCCTAATTAGGGTAATAATGAAAGAATTGTTTTCCGACGGAAAATATCCCGAACCTTGTGAAGGAAATTTTACGTTTTCGATATTTTATCCAATTATGAAATTTTTTCCGAGAGATAAAATATTTTGGACCAATAGGAGGGCGACATGTGTCACCCCAAGAGCCATGTTGGACGTTTTTTTCAAGTTAGTGGGCAAGACAAGTGGCTAAAAGTCTTGCATGGTATTGCATGGCACTTTGGACGTTTTTCAAGAGTTAGTGGGCTAGTCAAATGGTCAAAGTCTTGCATGGCATTTGTGGGACAAGTGGAGAAAGGAACCTACACAAACAATCTATACCATACACATGTTTCAATCCTAACCCTTGGTTGTCCTATATAAATACCTCTAGTTGATGAAATCTTCCACACTTAGAACATTTTAAGACTTGAAAATATTTTCCTCTCCTCCCTAGTTGCTCTCGTCCCACCCCCCACCCCCCCTTTCTTGAGCAAATGTTGTCCAAAAATTCTTAAACTTATAAGTGTTCTTCCTTAATGTATTAGGAAGATTATTAACCAAGAGTTAGACAAAATTTCACACCCCTAGCCTCAAAAACCCTCACAAAGCCGAGAGTGGGCAGATTTGGAACTTTAGTGTTCTTCACTTTTTGGAGTTAATTATTGAATAGAAGTTGGTTAGAAATTTCTAAGGGTGACTTGTGGTGGTTTGGAACACAAAGATTTGGAGCTAAAACTTGCTTAGGAACGACTTTAAGTTCTTGGATACTTTTGGGCTAAATTGAGGTAATAAACCTTAACCTCTTTGTGAAGTTGATTATTACGTATATTGGATATTATACATATATTGGAAGTATATTATGAAGTATGAGATATAAGGAAAGATTTGGATCTTGTTAATATGTTAAAAGGATAATTGACATATTAGCCATTAAAATGGTAAAAATGTATCCATTACTTGACTATGAAGTTAAAAACAAAGAAGCTATAACTTATATAAAGATTGAAATATAAGTTGAAGGATTAATGAAGTATAACCAAATTGGATAAGTAAAATTGTAAAAGTTGGCCAAGGACCCCAACTTAAGGACCGTATTTACTTTGGACCGTATTTACTTTGGACTGTATTTACATTGTTGTTAAGGAGAGATTGTTAATCGCGTTTCGTTTGGGCGTGTTATCCCCTTCTTTAATTATTATTGTTATTAAGGAGAGATTGTTAATCGCGTTCCGTTTGGGCGTGTTATCCCCTCCTTTAATTATTGTTGTTATTAAGGAGAGATTGTTAATCGCGTTCCGTTTGGGCGTGTGATCCCCTTCTTTAAATTTCGGTATTATTGCACCTTAATTATAGTATGTTAATTACGGTTATCGGGCCTTGGAAAAGGTGGAAAAATTGAGTAGAAACGGGGGAGGTGCTGCCGAATTTTCCGTAGAATATGGAACCTTGTTCTTAGAAATATCCTACGAAGAGATCTAGAGGTTAATAGACGTTTCATGGCCATTATAGGTGGAAGTACTACTAGTAGCGTATTCTACTTGAAGGGTGGAAAAGGGCTAACAAGGTTATAGTACTTTGGAGCGTTTTGCTAATTGTCGATAATCGTCACGAGGTATGTGAACCTCTTCCTATCCTTTCTAGCATGATTGTTGCAAACTATGTAGTACGGTAGACGTACGTGTGCTAAACGAATTTGGTTGGTTTAAAACATAAAGTGTTATAATGGCTTTATGGGAAATTAATTATAACAACTTTATGTAGGTAAAAGAATGGTTTATTGATTTTTAAAAGATAAGAGACTGGATTTATGTTTGATTTGATTTGATATGTGAAGAACTTAAATTGTGTGGAAAGTTGTGAAACCTCATTCGTGAGTAATGAGTACTTGGTTTTTAATAATAATGTTATATTGATTTCGGAAATGGGAATGAGTATCGAACAAGCCATTGCAGCGTTAATCAAGGAAAATGTAATGACTAATAATTAACTTAAAACAAGTAGAATCTTCCATCCGCATAGAAGCTAAGATAAGACAAAATTGTATTACATTTCCTAGATCATGGCTGCTTTAATAAGATCATTAAAAACAAGTTTTGATTTTCTTAAAAATTCCAAAGTAAGGGACTTGATTTATAAAAGGGAGAGACTTGAAAAATTGAAGTGTTTTTGTTTAAAAGAGAAGGCATGCCTTTGTCTTAAGTTGGTTTAAAAAGAAGGTATGGAAATTGTTTTGGGTTACTTAAAGAGATAGTTACTCTATTTTGATACTACGGGTATCGTGTGACTTTTGTGAAAGAAATAGATCTTTTTAAAGAGTTAAAGTATGTAGTACCTTGGGGTTAAAACCCGGATTTGTTGACATGAAATGAAAGTACCTTGTGTGAGTAACTTGCCTATGTTTTGTGATAGCCTTGTAATACTTTCTTGTTGGCTTGATAAAGTGAACATGTTATGATGCTACGTGTGTTAGTGTCTTGTGACGTTGTGTAAGGGGGTTCTTCTTGTTGTGCTTATGTTGTTTAACGATAAGCCCGTTGTGCTGGTATTATATCACTTACCCCCCCTGACTTGTTATGATGCCGGGGGTTAAGCTGCCCCCCGATGCGAGGAATACCTCATGCGGGTCCATGGGACCTATGCGGAGCTGTGGGAGTTCCAGGAATGCGATGCGAGGAATACCTCATGCGGTCCATGTGGCCATGCGGATTGCGGGAATCCAGGATGTTGCCGAGGGTTAGCTGCCCTGCGATGCGAGGAATACCTCATGCGGGCCTATGTGGCCTATCGCGGAGCTGCGGGAGTTCGAGATTAGACGCGCACAATGATCTGCGGGGCGAGTGGCTCAAACGATCATTTGGCGGTGTAGAAAGACCTCGTGACACGTTTATAGCATTGTTGGTACGGTGGGTTCTAGTAGCGGCTATGCCTTCGTACTTACCGTCACGATTTTATTATGACACAGTGGGACACGGTGTTCATGTGTATTCCTTGGTGTTTTATATCATGATTCGAAGCGGTGAGGAAGGAATTCCACGGGCATGATTGATATTATGGGCATGAGACCCGTGGTTATATTTAAGTGATGACTTTGAGGCGTGAATCACGACTTGACATGGCGCTTACATATTGTATATATCGTAAATTGGTTATCATATATGTCTCTGTTTTATATAGACTATTATGATTTCATTTCTGATATTTTGATTTCATATACTTGGTACTTGTTATCTGACCTCGCCGAGCTGCGTTCATCTGCGCAGTGAAGTACATCAGCCATTGATCCTCGCTCATAGGATCACAGTTCAGCGTTTTGGGAAGCTCCGTTTCTCCGGAGGCTTATCTTTTGGTATGATTCCCTGAGATTGTAGGTACTTGTACATTCAGGGTTATGGCGGGGCCCTGTCCCGTCATAGTTGTTATAAAAATTCTTAGAGGTTTGTAGTACTGTTGTGGGCAGGGTTGTAAATGAGGTAACTGTTCAAGTTTTGGTATATATATACATGCCGAAAGGCGACTTTTTCTTGGTTAGACTGTTCTTACTCTTTATGGTTTCATGTCTTTGTTTTTATATTCCGCTGGTTACTCTGATGTATATCTACTTGGGTGCCCGGGTAAGGCACCAGTCACGGGCCCGGGATCGGGTCGTGACAAAGAAAAAAAAATGTACTGTTCGATTTCTAGATTGTGTATATTTTACAGGAGGTGGCCTTATCTGCTAGCCTGTTGCTGTTTACTGTCTAAGTTTTTATGTGTGTTGTGTATGTTCCGCTGCTATTATCTGATATATATCAGCGGGGTGCCTGAGTAAGGCACGATCCACGGGCGAGGTCGGTCGTGACAAAAGTGGTATCGAGCGATTAGTCCTCGGAAAGTGTCTGCGGACGTGTCTAGTAGAGTCTTGATTATCGGTGTGTTGTGCACCACATCTATAATCGAGGAGGCTGCGGGACATTTAGGATTGATTTCCATTCTTCTCACTCGAGATCGTGCGATAGAAATTTGTGTAGTTAAGTCTTCTCTCACAACAAGTTATGTTGTTTGCATCTACGAGAAAGCGTGATGACCGGAAAGATTATGTGGATTGCGTATCCAGGTTGGTAATATTAGTAGTATAGTTGGTATTGTGACATACAGCTATACGGATTTATGTATGAGGGTCACATATGTGTTGCCTAGAATGATTATGGATTACCAGGAATTGGTAAGGACTAAAAATACTGGGAAGGTATGAACATTTAATGGACTCTCAGCAAGGTTTTACGTGCTAATTTAAGATAATTAGGAGATGCTGAGCTGTCTGAGAAGGAAATGGACCCTTAAGAAGTTTAATTAAGGGACTTAATGGAAGACTATGTTAATAGATTAAGCTACGTGGTATGATTAAGAAATGGTACGGGTGAGATCCGTATGGGGTAAGTATGGTTGTTGTGGTCAAGACAACACGGTTATGATATTACGAAAAGTTATTGTACCCGTTTACGGGGGGGACTGATAAGGTAGGCTAGGAGCCTGGAAATTGTGAGCCTAAGAATGTTGATAACCGCCGAGACCTTAGGTATATAAGGCCTTCTCGGGTGGTAAAAAGTTAAGTCAGGCCAAGGGTAAGAGTTAAGTACGACGCCGAGTCGGGTTAAGGACCTATTAAGGGTCGCCCCATAGCCTGTAACGGAATGGGATCAGTTGGTAATAGTCGCTCGTGGCGAGTCCGCGAGTGCAAGGCCCAAGTCTAGTTAATCATTTTACGGGTTCGTGGATGCATTCCACCGGAACCGAGTTGTGAGCCGGAAATGGCCTTATGTTGTTTAGAATAGTAACTCCAAGATAGGAGGCGAATCGGTATGAAGGCTATGTCGTGCGCTAGAATAAGTTTGGAAATGCGGAAGAAATGCGACCCGATGAAAGAGAGCAACCAAATGTAAAGAATTGGAGCTGAATCCATGAGGACCTTTCGAGGTGACTACAGTGAGTGTTGGGTGGTAGTGAGGCGGGTAGATAATTGCCGTGTAACGTCTGATCGTTGGACCACTAGCGGACCTAGCGGTGTTATGACAGACTTTGAGGATATTATGGGTACGGGCTAGTTGGCCTCTTGTTATGCCAACGTTGACTGCAGAAAGTAAGTAATACTTGAATTTGAAGGAGTTTATGTTAAGTTCCCTTGGAGGTACTTGGAGTCGGTTTGGTGTGGCGGTCAGGGCCACGACCTTCCGGATAAGTTCAGGATAGCGCGCAAGCAAGAATAAGATAAGTACGAGTGCTGCCTACGGAAAACAGAAGACATCTTTGGTAGGTTTTGAAAATCTACACGACTTTAAGGCGGTGCGTGATGATTAGATATTTACTGGATCGCAAGAGGACCCTGTGATTGAAATTTGTGACTCCAAGGAAAGTTTATTTAAGGGAGGTAAGTTCTCTCCCCCACGTAAGGGCAGTTTTACGTATTATGGGGTTACGTGTACCCATGTTGTTAGACGAAGGATAAGAGATTGGTAAGGTCTTCAGTATCGTCATGCCATAGGTTATAGTTTTAGATAACTGTGGGAAAAGTATTGTGTTGAGGTAATTAAGAACGACGTACCAAATAGTCGAGGAAGTGTCGTAAGGATAAAAATGCAGGTAGTACGCATATATGAAACTGCACGATTATGAATCAAGATAGAAATACTTTTGCTAATAATAAGCATAAGGTAAGGTTATGACCAGAATGATAAAAGAGAATACGACTATGGTTATGTAAGTTACACGAGATATGATTACCCCAGACTAGTGTAAGACCATTAGTAAATAATGGGCAGTAAGAACACCTCGAGGAAAGGTGGTAGCATCGGGTTACTACTTGACGAGATCAAGGAAACCTTCCCCCCCTAAATTGTATTTGACTGGAAGTCTTAGCCATGAGGCAAGCAAAAGAATCAAATCTAAGTTAGTGACCAAGTTTGGTTGCAGCAGAGAAAGGGAAAAAGGAACCATAATTGAGATTAAGGACACGAATATTTCAAGAATGAGAAAGGTTTCCAATTATTGGAAGATAAGTTGACCACGACTACGATTCTAACCCTCACGAAAGACTAGAGGTTAGGTTATTATGGTAACACGTTGGGTGTTAGGCTAGGTTGTGTCTTGACGCAACCCAATAAGATAGAGCCTATGTTTTCCGGTAGTTAGGGAAGCGGGGAAAGAAATTACGCCACTCACGATTTAGAAGTGGCGGTTAAATCATGCCTTGAAGATTTGGGGGCATGATGTATATATAGACTTCATGTGGATATTTGTGCACCACAAGAGCCTCGGTATATCTTGACGAGACGATTAAATTTGCGGCGAGAGCGATGGTTAGAGTTACGAGATTATGATATCGATATCTATACCATGCAGGAAAGACAAAGCGATTACATGTACTCTTAGTCGTGGATATATGGGTAGTCTGTCGGATGGGCAGCGGATAAGCGGGGCGTGGTCGTGAGATTCATCACCACCGAGCCTAGGGGTTCGATTATTTGTTTCCCAGTTAATGAAGTTTGGATCCGAGAGGTTCTTGAGTCTTCCATCGTTGAGGAGGTAAAGAGCGGCCGTATGAGGATCCGGTTATTATCTGATATCGAGATCGACTCTCGAGAAGAGAAGAGCTGTTTGAGTAACACGGATGGTCTTTGTGATATGAGGATAGATTGTGTGTACCGGTCTGCAGGACTAGTCGCGAGTCTTAGGGAGGCACGCAGTGCTTATTGCTCTAATTGTTCGGGGTCTACTATGTCGTGTAGTGACCTCAGATGTATGTATTGGTAATGTGGCCTGAAGAGGGACGTAGCAGAGTTGTTGCTTAATATCCGAATTAGTAGCAGGTCATGGTTGAACACCAGAAGCCCAGTGGGCTATTACAGGCGATTTTAGACCAGACTTAGATATGAGAGGTAATTAAAATGGATCTTGTTACGGTGGCATCGCATCGGAGGAAGTGCGACCGGGGTCATGGTAAATAAATTTGTGAAACCAGCCGTGTTCTTCGGTTAGGACCACTTGCTCTACCGAGGTTCATGCTAGCTTTTATAGCGGGGATTGTGAGACCGCGGGGTTCCTACGTTTATGATGTCGAGCAGATGAGCTCGACAGATAACCACGGAGGTTTTTGAAGGGTTTTAGGGACACAGGTGAGTCTCGGTGTTGCATTACACCCTCGGACCGGCCAGACAGGCGGGCGTACTATCCGAGCACGAGGATAGGTTGCAGCCCGTGTTCTTGATTTGAGAAATAGCGGGAGGGTTAATTGCCTCTTGTTGAGTTACGTGCGATATGAGATACCCTTCGATATTCGATGGCCTGTATGAGGCCTTGTATGTAGAAAGTGTAGATCGTCGGTTGGATGGTTCGACATAGGCGAGGTTCGATTATTTGGTCGGACTTGATTGTGGATGTGGATAAGGCGAAGCTTATTCGGAAAGATTATTAGTAAGCTTAGAGTCGTGAAGCTTTATGCGGAATAACAAGCGTTGACACATGGGGTTCAGCTTGACATTTTAGTATGAGTATTGTTATGTGGCCTCGTGTGGTATTATTGGTATGTAGGGGTTGTAAAAGAAGATTATGTCGCTATTTTTAAGTTTGACTCCCAAAAGAACATTCGGGGACGAATGTTTCTAAGGGGGGAAGAATGTTACACCCCGGAAATTCCAGGATATGTTTATAAGAACGTACGTAAGAACTAAAAAATGTTAAGATTTGAGACGAGTAAAAATTTATCAGAATTTTGGAATTTGTCGGAAAACAAAATATTGCGGCGAACGGGAGGGAGACACGTGTCACCCCCCTTAGTGGTCTTGGACGAAAATGGCATGGATATAATGGTCATTTGACCATAATTTAAATGTCCAAGTCTTGCTAAAGCTAGAGCTTGATAAAATTGACTAAGTCAAATGCCATTTGGCTTGATCCTTGTGAAAAGCATCCAAACCACCCATTTGTTCTAATCTTGACCCTCCATATATTTATATAAGATTCCTAGTGCAAGACAAGGTTCTACACTTAGCTAAATTTTCAAGAAAATTGGATGAACATTGAGGAGTGCTCTCGGCCAAGGCTAGGGTTTCAAGGGAAATTTTTTCAATTTTTGTCCAATAATCCCCATACTTTAAACCAAGGTTCCTAAGAGTATTGTGAGGGTATCTCAATAGAAAGATCCCGGAAAAGTGGCATTTTCGTATTAGTCGCAAGGCGGAAACTAAAGGAGTTCTTCAACTTTGAAGTTGGAACTTGAAGATGAGTTCATCATGAGCTTCTAAGGGTTGCTTGGAGTGGATTGGAATGTCAAAAAGAGGCGCTAAAGTTGATAAGGATCGACTTGTAATCTTGGATCATATTTGGGCTAAATGAGGTATAATCTTCATCTTACTTTTGCAATTAAAGATTCCATGTTATGATAAGTTATAAGTGATCATGTGTTATGTGTTATGAAGATTGATAAGTGTTATGGAAATTTAGAAGCTCAAATCCGAAAATGACATGTTGAGTCATTTGAAATTGAATTACAATTTGGTCGTTAACTAGAATCGTCGCATGTTATCTACTTGAAGATTATAGTTGTTATAATCAATTGCGGCTCTACTACGTGTTATACTAAACAACTTGGATTGAAAAGGAGTTGGAAAGGACATTGTATTGTTGTCCCTAATTGCCGAATGGACATTGTAGTTTAAACTAGTTTGATATAAATTGTGGGGCGGAATTTTACACGTCTTGTAGGCGTGTAATCCCCTATTGTTAACTACTTTGTTGAGCCTTAAATGTGGCGTGTTTGGTTATTGAATTCGACCTTGAAAAAGGTGGAAAAGTATGTAGAAACAAAGGAAGTGCTGTCCGATTTTCCGTAGAATTTAGTGACTTTGCACTTGGAATATTCTACGTTTGAAGTAAGAAGTTAATAGACATACTATGGTCATTATAGGTTGACATACTACGTACGGCGTGTTGGACTTAGCAAGTGGATGGAACCGAAGAGGTATGTGGAACTTTCTTATCTCTTGAGCATGAATAAGTTGAAATTGTATAGTACGGTAGACGTACAAGGTTTTGACGAATCTACTCCATTTGATATCCTTGGTTTATTTTAAGAATGTTCAAGTTGGTTGAGTTAGGGAATTAACTCACTTGTTTAAAAATAATAAGGATATCTTGGTTTTTAAAAGTTAAGAGACTTTAAGTATTTCGAAAGTATATGATACTTGTTTTGTTTGGAAAGTTTAAGTCTCTTGGTTATAAAGAAGAATGTAAGTTTCTAAAGTATAAAGCTAGTATAACGGCTTTATGGGAAGTTGGTTATAATAGCTTTATGAAAAGTTAAAAAGACTGGTTTACTCTAAGTAATATAAGTATGATAAATGACTTGATAATGAAAGGCAAATTGGTTTAAAGGCATCAATTGCTTAAGGTTTTAAAAGAAAGAAGTCACTTGATTTAGAAGCCTGAAAATGTATTTTCTAAAAGGTATTGTGACTTGTCTTAAAATGTAGTTATGACTTGATACTACGGTTATTAGTATCTGGGAAGTTTTATATGAAAAGAAGTCATTTTAAAAGAATAGAAGTACGTAGTACTTTGGGTTAAATTCCCGGATTTTTAATGACATGTTAGTGCCTTAAGTAAACTAAAATGAGAGTGTATATGAATAAGACTAATAAGAAGTTAGGGGGATTTCTTAACTTGCTTATTTATTGTATGATAAGCCGGTAGTGCTTATGTTATGTATGATAAGCCGGTAGGGCTTATGTTATGTATGATGGCCGGTTGAGCTAGGGTAAGAGTATAAATGAGGGG
The DNA here is from genome assembly GCA_029844215.1 of Przewalskia tangutica. Taxonomy (NCBI): domain Eukaryota; kingdom Viridiplantae; phylum Streptophyta; class Magnoliopsida; order Solanales; family Solanaceae; genus Przewalskia; species Przewalskia tangutica. The sequence goes on from CM056729.1 coordinate 98,455,341, forward strand.
TAAACCCCCAAGACGTTATACCACCTTCTCCAGGGTAAGAGTATAAATGAGGGGTAAACCCCCAAGACGTTATACCACCTGCTTCAGGGTAAGAGTATAAATGAGGGGTAAACCCCCAAGACGTTATACCACCTGTTCCGTGGATTTGCTACCCATGATGCGAGGAATACCTCATGCGAGTCCTTATGGGCTTATGCGGGTGAAATAGTCCCATGCGGGCGGGTACAGCCTATGCGAGGAATACCTCATGCGGGTCCACAGGACCCATGCGGGTGAAATAGTCCCAGGAGTAGGATTGCTTATTGATACTACGGGCGAGGGACCCTGTTTTGATCATGAGCCTCCTATTTTTATGCAGTAAAGTATATACTTGTTTACTCTCATTGTTAGTAAGGCACAGTGTACTGTTGTTTGAGTTATCATACGTGTCTCCAGCTTTATTTTAGACTTATGATTTCACTACAGTACTTTCAGTTTCACATATTTGGTACATGTTGTACTGACCTCCTTCGGGGGGCTGCGTTCATGCCGCAGGTAGAGTATACAGGTTGCTGATCCTCACTCTTAGGATCACTGTTCAGCTGTTGGGAATCTCCATTACTCCGGAGGCCTATCCCTGGTATGGTTAGTTGTTGTATATTCAGGGGTATGGCGGGGCCCTGTCCCGTCACAGTTGTTATTCTTAGAGGTCTGTAGTCACATTGTGGATTGGGTTGTAAAGAAAAAAAAATGTACTGTTCGATTTCTAGATTGTGTATATTTTACGGGAGGTGGCCTTATCGGCTAGCCTGTTGCTGTTTCCTGTCTAAGTTTTTATGTGTGTTGTGTATGTTCCGTTGCTATTCTCTGAGACATGTATGATAGCCAAACTACAGTACACAATACATAAGCAGTCATATCAAGTCAGGGACGCATGCCCTCAAAGTCATTACTCAAATATAACCATGGGTCTCACGCCCATAATATCAATCATGCCCGTGGAATCCTTCCTCACTGCCGGCAGTCCATGATATAATATAACATCAATAAGCATACTGAACCTTGCAATCATAAGAGTAATGCAATCCTTTTACCTTTTAAGTTATGCTTTTAACAGTGAGACCAACTGTTCCACTTTAAGTTATAAACACACTGCACCCTTTCATTAATGAAATCACTACCGTTTCAAAACATGAAGGCCGTGCCAGGGTCAACCACCCTCTGTGTTATAATGCAACCTATCATGGGACTATTTCACCCGCAAGGGACTATTTCACCCGCTTAGGTCATGTGAACCCGCAATGAGTCATCGGTACACGATACTCGCATCACAGATAGCTAATCCATGGCTTATATATATCCCGGAAATTTAACCCGCCCGAGTCAAATACCGACCCGCCGTGAGTGTGTACCACTCACCACCATGGGGAGCTACTCCATGATATCCTTGAAACAAGTTGCCGGCCCTTTGTGGAGGGACGCGGAGATGTGGAAATATGACACTTGCACGAATATCTATATGAGCAACCCATATGCAAGTAAACCAAGACAACACCATGCCTTTTCCTTTTCACATAAACCAAGACAATACCATGCCTTTATACAAACCAACACAATTACCATGTCTTTCCTTTTTACATAAACCAAGACAATTACCATGCCTTCTTTTTATATAAACCAAGACAATTACCATGCCTTCTTTTTACATATACTAAGAGAAAATCCTTATTTAAGCAAGCCAAAGTACTATCAAGGCACAAATAGAATAATTCTCATTTAACAAGCCAAAGTACTATCAAGGCACAAAATATAATAATTCTCATTTAACAAGCCAAAGTACTACGTACGTCCATTCTTTTCAAAAGACTCATTTTTATACAAAGCCCCAAGATACTAACACCCATAGTATCAAGGCATGTCTATTTTTCAAAATAAGTTACTACACTTTTAGAAATTCATTTCAAGGCTTTGAAACTAAGTAACTTTAAATTTCACAACCTAGGCAACTCATGCCTATCAATCAAAATAGACAATTTTCTTAACCTTCCATAAAGCCGTTATAACTAACTTCCCATAAAGCCGTTATAAACCTTTATGGTTTTAGACAAATTTATTCTTTTTATATCCAAGAGACTTATACTTTTAAAACCAAGTATCACATACTTTCAAATCAAGTTTCTTAACTTTCAAAATACTTCAAGTCTCTTAATCTTTAGAAGTCAAGTTTCTTAACTTTAGAAATCAAGTTTCTTCTACTTTTAAATCTCAAGTAACTCACACCTTTAAAACAAGTTACCTCTCTTTAAGTCATGTCATTTCTCCTCTTTTAAATCAATTAAGTAAATCACTCCTTTGACTCCCCTAAAGTTATTATAACAACCCTTAGGTTTTGGAACTAAGGCACTAGCCAAAAGATTTGGAAACCACTTCCTTTTCAAGACTCTATGTACTTCAAGTAAAATACTTTCACTTTTGAAAATCCAAACTTCATTAAGGGAATGGATTATAACAACTTCCAATTTAAACATCCAAAGTACAATCAAGGAAGTATATAGAACAACTTCTATATTAGACAATCCAAGTACAATCAAGGAGTGGATCATTTAAGGAGTAGGACTTACTTTCTTTATCATAAGGAATCATGCTAGAAGAAGAGGAGATGGTTCACATACCTTTTTGGCTAAGTCCACAAGCTAAGTCGAATACGCCGCACATAGAATTGTCAACCTATAATGGCCACAACACGACTATCAACTTCAAGTTTCTAACGTAGAATAATACTAAGTATACGGTCTCTTATTCTACGGAAAATTGCAAAGACCTCCTTTGTTTCTACATACTTTTCCACCTTTTTCAAGGCCCAATAATCAATAACCAACATGCCACATTTAAGGCTCAATACACCAACCAATCAAAGGGGATTACACGCCTTACAATACGTGTAAAATTTTGCCCCACAATTCATATAAAACAATCCAACGCTTGTAAGGGCATTCAGCCACCAATATAACCAATCCTAAGTCTTTTCCAATTCTTTTTCAATCCAATTTCTTATGTCAAACATGTTATATAGTCATTGTTACACCCCGTAAGTCCAGGACATGTATAAGAGAATGTACGTAAGGAATCAAGACTTGAAAATTAGTACGAAAGAAAGAATTATTTTTCTGACGGAAAATCTTCCGAACGTCGGAAAGGAAAAATGTTCGTCGATGAGAATTGGATTCTCAAAATGCATTATTTGAGGAATATAGAATGTATTAACATTATGGAAATTTATTTTTACGGATTTGGTCACGCGGGGCCCACCCGAGGAATTTTACGTTTTGTGGGACCCACGAGGGTTATGAAATTTTATGGACGAATGGGAGGGCGACACGTGGCACCCCCACAATGGTCTTGGACGAAAATTACAAGGGTAATATGGTCATTGACCATGGTAGATGAATAAGTCTTCAAGCTTGAGAATATTGACCAAGTCAACTTGCCACTTATGTAGTTATCCAAGTGCTCTTCATCCTAGACACCCATATGTTGATATATTGACCCTCCATTGTGTTATATATACACTACACTAGTGCAAGATTTGTCTTCAACACTTAGAAAAATTAGAGAAACCTTGTTCTTGCAAGATAAGCTCTCGGGTTTGTCAATTCCCACACAAAAAAAATTGTAATTTTTGTCCATTATTCACAAGACTTTAACCCAAGGTCCCTAAGGGTATTATAAGGATATCTCAATAGAAAGATTTCGGAAAAATGACGTTTTCACGTTAGTCGCAAGGCGAAAACCTAAGTCGTTTTCACAAGTTTGGATTGGAAATGGAAGAGAAGTTGGTTGTGAACTTCTAAAGGCTTCAAATAGCGGATTGGAGCAAAAAGGAAAGGATCTAAGAATTGCTAAGGAGCGACTTTGAATCTTCGAATTTATAAGGGCTTATAAAGGTAACAATTCTTGTCGTTTTAGTAATTAAGATTACTTATTGTTGTAGCTATGGATGTTAGCAAGCATGAGGTATCAAGTATGAAGTTTGATAAGTGTATTGGCTATTGGAACTCTAATCCAAAAACTAGCATGTTTAGCCTTTGAGATTACAATTCAATTTGATTATTAGTTTAAGTCGTTACATATTATATAAAGAAGGAATTGTAGTTGTTGAAGTTGTTTATGACTATATAACATGTTAGAACTAAGAACTTGGATTGGAAAAGAATTGGAAAGAACTTTGTGTTGTTGAATAAGTTAGCCGAGAATGACTTTGATTATGGACTTAGTTGGTACTAATTGTGGGGCAGAATTTTACACGTATTGTAAGGCGTGTAATCCCCTTTGTTGGTTGATGTATTGAGCCTTAAATGTGGCATGTTGGTTATTGATTATCGGTCCTTGAAAAAGGTGGAAAAATATGTAGAAACAAAGGAGGTGCCGCCCGATTTTCCGTAGAATAAGAGACCGTATACTTAGTATTATTCTACGTTAGAACTAGAAGTTGATAGTCGTGTTGTGGCCATTATAGGTTGACACTTCTACGTGCGGCGTATTCGACTTAGCTTGTGGATTAAGCCGAAAAGGTATGTGAACCATCTCCTCTTCTTCTAGCATGATTCCTTATGGTAAAGTAAGTAAGTCCTACTCCTTAAATGATCCATTCCTTGATTGTACTTGGATTGCCTAATATAGAAGTTGTTCTATATACTTCCTTGATTGTACTTTGGATGTTTAAATTGGAAGTTGTTATAATCCATTACCTTAATGAAGTTTGGATTTTCAAAAGTAAAAGTATTTTACTTGAAGTACATAGAGTCTTGAAAGGAAGTGGTTTCCAAATCTTTTGGCTAGTGCCTTAGTTCCAAAACCTAAAGGTTGTTATAATGACTTTAGGGGAGTCAAAGGGGTTATTTACTTAATTGATTTAAAAGAGGAGAAATGACATGATTTAAAGAGAAGTAACTTATTCTAAAGGTGTGAGTTACTCGGGATTTAAAAATATAAGCTACTTGATTTCTAAAGATTAAGAGACTTGAAGTATTTTGAAAGTTAAGAAACTTGATTTGAAAGTATATGATACTTGGTTTTAAAAGTATAAGTCTCTTGGTTATAAAAAGAATGAATTTGTCTAAAACCATAAAGGGTTATAACGACTTTATGGGAAGTTAGTTATAACGGCTTTATGGAAGGTTAAGAAAATTGTCTATTTTGATTCATAGGCATGAGTTGCCTAGGTTGTGAAATTTAAAGTTACTTAGTTTCAAAGCCTTGAAATGAATTTCTAAAAGTGTAGTAACTTATTTTGAAAAATAGACATGCCTTGATACTACGGGTGTTAGTATCTTGGGGTTTTATATAAAAAGGAGTCTTTTGAAAAGAATGTATGTACGTAGTACTTTGGCTTGTTTAAATGAGAATTTTTTTCCATTTGTGCCTTGATAGTACTTTGGCTTGTTTAAATGAGAATTTTTTCATTTGTGCCTTGATAGTACTTTGGCTTGTTTAAATGAGAATTATTCTATGTGTGCCTTGATAAGTACTTTGGCTTGCTTAAATAAGGATTTCTCTTGGTATATGTAAAAAGAAGGCATGGTAATTGTCTTGGTATATGTAAAAAGAAGGCATGGTATTGTCTTGGTTTATGTACAAAGGAAAGGCATGGTATTGTCTTGGTGTGAAAGACATGGTATTGTCTTGATTTGCTTGCATATGGGTTGCTCATATAGACATTCGTGCAAGTGTCATATTTCCACATCTCCGCGTCCCTCCATAAAGGGCCGGTAACTTGTTTCAAGGATACCATGGGTTAGCTCCCCATGGGTGTCACGCCCCGTACCCCGGGCCCGCGATTGGTGCCCTACCTGGGCACCATTCTATTCATACAACACAATAAACCGCGGAAGATAAATAACACTCATTTTTTTAAAACAAAGGCAAAGCCGATAAGGCTGCCATAATATAAATCACCCAAAAGGGTCTACACTGTTCAATAATGTAAATACAACTCTAGCCAGTCCAGCCCACATATGAATACAGACCTCTAAGAGTTTGGACAAATACTATGACGGGATAAGGCCCCGCCGTACCCCTGAATATACCTAGCCATAATGACAAGCTCTGAAACATTGGAGCCATCTCAAAATGCTGAACCAGGATCTTAAGCTCGCGGATCCACAACAGTGTACCTAGACCTGCGGACATGAACGCAGCCCCCCGAAGGGGGTTAATACAACAGGTACCGAATATGTAACGAAAATAAAGTACAGTAACAAATCATAACTGTACAAAAGAATGACAGGGGCAAGTATAAAAAGTAAATACCAGATCCTACCGTGCAATTACAACTCATGAACTTAATCGCACATTATTATCTTTTCCCATTTTTCAATAAGAGTTCTAGTCAAATTCTTACGTACATACTTAGGAAAAATCACCAAGTTCATAAACATATAACTTACGTATCTTGCATAACATAATCCGGCCCTTTATGGAGGGACGCCTCATTTTGGAGTTCAATTTGATTATCCATACGTGATAATGTAACCCGGCCCATTTGCGGGACACGACGAATTCATGAAAAATCTTCCCATGAAGGTATACTACCCGACCCATTCTGGGACGCGATAAAGTCACGTAAGTCTGCCCATAAAGGTATACTGCCCTGCCCATTCCTGGGACGCGATAAAGTCATATATGTCTGCCCATAAAGGTATACTGCCCGGCCCATTCCTGGGATGCGATAAAGTCATATAAGTCTGCCCATAAGGTATCTTTGCCGGCCCATTCTGGGGCGCGATAAAGTCATATATGTACGCCCATAAGGTATCTTGCCGGCCCATTCCTGGGACGCGATAAAGTCATATAAGTCTGCCCATAAAGGTATACTGCCCGGCCCATTCCTGGGACGCGATAAAGTCATATATGTCTGCCCATAAAGGTATACTGCCCGGCCCATTCCTGGGATGCGATAAAGTCATATAAGTCTGCCCATAAAGGTATACTGCCCGGCCCATTCCTGGGACGCGATAAAGTCATATATGTCTGCCCATAAAGGTATACTGCCCGGCCCATTCCTGGGACGCGATAAAGTCCTATATGTCTGCCCATAAAGGTATACTACCCGGCCCATTCCTGGGACGCGATAAAGTCATATAAGTCTGCCCATAAAGGTATACTGCCCGGCCCATTCCTGGGACGCGATAAAGTCATATATGTCTGTCCATAAAGGTATACTGCCCGGCCCATTCCTGGGACGCGATAAAGTCATATAAGTCTGCCCATAAAGGTATACTGCCCGGCCCATTCCTGGGACGCGATAGAGTCATATATGTCTGCCCATAAGGTATACTGCCCGGCCCATTCCTGGGACGCGATAAAGTCCTATATGTCTGCACATAAAGGTATACTGCCCGGCCCATTCCTGGGACGCGATAAAGTCATCTCTACATAACATTTTAAATCATCCCTTCCTTTCTTGTTAAGTGGTTATAACAACTTCCCATACAGCTATTATAACAACCTTTCACTTTAGAGAACTTAAGGCACTTTTATTTCTTTTTACATAAGGGAAAATTAAACCCAAAAGTACTACGTACATACATACTTAAAAAGAATCATAAAACTCCTTCTCTTTTTAAATCCATAAACTTCTTCTTTTAAAAACTCAAGTTACATTCGCTTTTGAAATCAAGCCGCTTAACCTTTGAAATAATTCATGGCAACTAAACTTTTTAAATCAAGTCACTCCTTCCTTTAAGAATCAAGTCCCATAACTTGAAAAATAAAGTCTCATAACCTTTTTGGAAATCAAGGTTCATAGTCTTAAAATTTCATAACATAAACTCTTTTAATTTAAGTAACATATACTTTTATGAATTGTGAATAGGTTATACTCGTTTATAACGATCTTATTAAAGCAGCCATAATCTAGAAAATGTAATACAATTTTGTATTATCTTAGTTTCTATGCAGATGGAGAATTCTACTCATTTTAATATAATTGATTGTCGATACATTTTCTTTTATTAACGCTGCAATGGCTTGTTCGATACTTATTCTCGTTCGTGCAGTTAATTAGCAAAGTCAACTCAACTCTAAATACTTCCTAACGACTCTTACCAATATCCCCCATAAGACTTGGTAAGAACTTAGGATAACTTAGACCTACCTTTTTCATAGAGTAAATCAACATACGTACCTCTTAACTTCTAAGAGTATAAGGAATCATGAAATAATACCACATGTATATTTCACACATAGAACATGCCAAAGGAAGGAAGAGGTTCACATACCTCGCGACGACTATCGACAAGTAGCAAAATGCTCCAAAGTACCTCAACCTTGTCCGCTATTCCTTAAGTCAAGTAGACACTGCTACACGTAGTACCTCAACCTAAAATGGCCATAGCACTTCTATCAATAACATACTTACTCTTGTAAGACTTATACCACATAATTGCCCTCTAATTCTACGGAAAATCGGGCAGCACTTCCTTTGTTTCTACATACTTTTCCACCTTTTCTAAGACCCGTATTCATCAACCAACAAGCCACATTTAAGGCACAACAAAACAGTAACCAAAGGGGATTACACGCCAACTTGACGTGTAAAATTCTGCCCCAAAACCATACCAAAACAACCCCTAAAACAGTCCACAATTAACTATAACGAGGGTGGAATGTGAGGCCTTTCAACGCCTTTCCACACCCTTATTCCTTCGGGGTTTTCATTAGCAATCTACTACATTAAACATGAAATATAGGGGCTGATTTTCCAGCATACAACACGTCTAAAACAGTTCCTAAAACTGCACAATAACGCCTCACAGTTTCATGCAGTTTTTCCGGCCAACTACTACAACCAAAGTCCTCTTTATAACTCCTTATGATCCAATTCGTATTTCAAAATTTATATACAAACAACATCAACTTGTAACAACCATATTCCCTTCATTTTAACATGCGATTAGTGACGTTAAACAACAACAATAACCAACGAATCTGATATTGACCAAAACTGTCCAGAAAATCGGTAAACACCAAACATGTCACATAGGTTTCTTATACTCCATTTTTCTTGTTACAAGTTCTTCCCCTAACTACCACAACATGTAATATATAATCACTTCAAGATGAAGAAGAAAACTTACCACAAATATTAGCCAAAACAGTCCCAACGTCACGACACACACTACCCAATTTTGCACCACTTCTTCACGTTACAATCACACACATGTAACTTCTACGAGTTTGTAATCATCTTATCTTCTTGTTGTTCTTCCAAAAAGTTCATAACAAGTTAAGGGTTTCTAAGCCTTGTTCTTGGCCAAACCGTGATCCACACTTTGGTGTGTTAAACTTGGCTTAGAACTTTGTCTATGTGCTAAATCTTGGAAAGAAAATATTTTGATCTTGTTCTTGTCTTTGGATATGGGGATTTCGAATTGCTCTAAATTTTTGGAGAGATGAGGGTTTGTATGGATGAATATCTTTTGTTCTAAGTCTTCAAGACTTATCTATATAAAGGTGTGTGGAGTCTTCACAAGACAAGTGGAGGGGCATTTGCTACTCTCCTATTGGCCAAGAATTCTCTTCACAAAAATCATTTCTATACTTAGCCATTTTTCATCCAAATTTCGATGGACATGTAACATAGTATACCAAGACTTAATAAATCCACTAAGTCCATAATTCTAATGAAAAATAATTCCATTACTAGAATTAATTCTTGTCATCACATTAAACTCAAAAACATTTCGAATAAGGAAATGTAAACATCCTTTCCTTTCGACATTCAAATCTTATTTCTATAATCATGTTCTCACTTAGTAGTTATGGAATTACGGGGTGTAACAATGGGGGTGAGTGGTACTCACTCACGGCGGGTCGGTATTTGACTCGGGCGGGTTAAATTCCCGGAATATATATATAAGCCATGGATTAGCTATCCGTGATACGAGTATCGTGTACCGATGACTCATTGCGGGTCCACATGACCTAAGCGGGTGAAATAGTCCTATGATAGGTTGCATTATAACACAAAGGGTGGTTGACCCTGGCATTGGCACGACCTTCATGTTTTGAAACGGTAGTGATTTCATTAATGAAAGGGTGCAGTGTGTTTATGACTTAAAGTGGAACAGTTTGGTACGGTAGGCTCCGGTGGATAGCTTTCGCACTTGCCCCGGTCATATCTCGTGACGACAGGCTGGATCTGGTAGTTAGCTTTTGTACTTGCCCCGGTCAGTTGATGACGCAGGCTGGATCTGGTAGTTGGCTTTCGTACTTGCCCCGGTCAGTTTTATGATGCAGGCTGGATCTGGTGGTTCGTTTTCCTACTTGGCCCGTAATTTTTAGGACACGGGTGGGACTTGGTGTTCATGTATGCTTATATGAAGTTATATTATATCATTTACTGCCGGCAGTGAGGAAGGATTCCACGGGCATGATTGATATTATGGGCGTGAGACCCATGGTTATATTTGAGTAATGACTTTGAGGGCATGCGTCCCTGACTTGATATGACTGCTTATATATTGTGTACTGTAGGTTGGCTATCATACATGTCTCCTGTTGTGTTTTGACTGTTATGATTTCATTACAGTATTTACTATTTCACATACTTGGTACATTCTTCTTGACCTCGCCCGGCTGCGTTCATCTGCGAGTTTAGATCGTAGTTTGGTGATGCAGTGTAGGACCTGCTTGAGTTTTGGATAGCTCCACCTGTTCAGGAGTTCATCATTTTGGTATAGATCCTTCAGTACAGGCTTTTGTACAGTTATGGGTACGGCGGGGCCTTGTCCCGTCATAGTTCAGTATAACTCTTAGAGGTCTGTATTCATATGTGGGATTGGACTCGTGTACAGTGTAGTGTCTTTTGATTATGTATTATATGGCAGCCTTGTCGGCTTTGCCCTTGCATGTACGTTGGTTTTAAAAAAAATGAGGTGTTGTTTAGTTCCGCAGTTTACTTGTGTCAGTTAGGTAAAAGGGTGCCCAGGTAGGGCACTAGTCACGGGCCCGGGGTTCGGGGCATGACAGAGTGGTATCAGAGCAGTCAGTCCTCGGAATGTCTACAGACCGTGTCTAGTAGAGTCTTGATTATCGGTGTGTTGCGCGCCACACCCATAAACAGGAGGCTACATGACATTTAGGAGTTGGTTTCAATTCTTCTCACTCTGAGATCGTGTCATAGAGCTGTGTTGTTAAGATAATTCCTCTCTGACGTATTTTTGTGTTACAGCTATGCCTCCAAGGAGGGAAACAGTTGCCCAGAAGGGCAAATCAGTAGCATGAGCTACCATTCAGACTCAGAGAGTTGATAGGGCTTATGCCCAGGGTATACCGGATGTTGTGCCGCAGTCGGCGAGTTCTTCTGCGCCAGGTTTTGAGGCCCCAGTACCAGAGCCTCCAGTTTCTCAGTTAGGAGAAGACTATAGGGTCATAAGGGAAGCAGTTATGTTATTGAACAAGATAGAGGTGCTACAGTTTCACCAACAGGAAGTTATTCAGCCAGTACAGATAGGTGTACAGAGGGTAGAGGGCCAACGCGGAGATCAACGTAAGAGGGCTAGACCGGTTGGTTATCCCGGTGAGTTTTTGGACGGCGGCCAATTTCGGATGAGTGAGATATTCGTCCCAGCCTACCCAGTACATACCCCCGCAGCTCACAGGTGAGAGATTTGACCCCACAAGGTATTTAGGAGCCGGTCCGAGATCCAGGGTTCGAAGTTCTCAAAGGAGCAGAGGATTTTCTCAGTCGAGGCCACCTATTCCTCAGTGTTTCCGATGTAGTAAGCGTCATTTGGGGAAATGTCATCATGGCACAGGTGTTTGTTATTATTGTGGCCGTCCGGGCCATAAGCAGTGGGAATGTCCGGTTATAAAGAGCACTGGTAAGGTGGCTCAGCCTATGAGGCCGGTGGTTGGTTCCCTTTCCTCCACGATTGTCGTCCCAGGCAAGGTGTTGGATGTCACCAGTAGTGGTAGAGTCGAGTGGAGTTTATAGTTCTGGCGGTCCTTCGAACCGCATAGATGACGTGACTACTGGGCAGGATCAAGAGGCAACATCGCATGGGGTTACATGTATATTTCAATTCTTTTGAATCATACGTGCATTGATAGATTCAGATTTCGCCCTAGCGCATATGTTTTCCCTTTGTTGCTAGCAGTTGTAAAGTGATAGTACCCCCAGAGGTAGGGATACTTTGATTAGTAAGGTGAAAAGTTAAGAATGTTGACAAGAATGATAAAGTGAACTGAGACTATAGCTGTGTAGGGTTCACAAGTTGTAGTTACCCCATATTAAGTGTAAGACCGATAGGGAAGGATGTACAGTAGAAATACTTCGGCCTATGTGACGAACCTCTAGTGAATAGGGGGATAGGGTAAGAAGTACCTTGAGATAAGAGAGAAATTTATTTCAGACTAAGAATGAGAAGTTAAGTGTGACGATGGGTCGGGTTATGGACTCATTTCGGGTCATCCAGTAGTATGAAATGGGTTGATGTCAGTTAGAAATGGTCTCGCTATGTGATAGTGTCACGAGGATGCAAGGTCCAAGTTTAGTTAATCGTTGTACGAGTTCGTGGACGCGTTCCACCGGAACCAGGGCGTAAGGGCCGAGAAGAGCCTTAACGGGAATGCAAGTAGCATAATGGCCAAGTTTGGATAGTAACTCCAAGGATTGGAGAACAGAAACAATATTTGAGATTTTGTACGTGTACTAAATAAGTTTGGAAGTACGAGAAATTATGACAAGTAAGAAAATGAAGGAACAAAGGTTAAAAGAACTATAGTGATTATAGTTATAAGTAATAAAGGTGCGTAGAGAAAATCATTTTTAGGCCATGAGTGGAGGTTATTTGTGATGATACACGCGTCTTAGGTTCAGTAACACTGTCCATAGGTTCTCCTGATTGAGATGCTACTAGTATTAGAGTTTACACCGGTTGGTAAACTAAGCTAGGCAGATTATAGGTTCATGTCCCAACTAGTTTGGTGACTAAGTGAGACAGAGAAGGGGGAGTAACACGGGGGAACAGGTCAGTTAGCTGAGCGGGAGTCCGACTGAAGGATTCAGGTAGTGTTAGTCCTATGACTTAGAATACGACAGGGCCATCCCTAGTACGGGAAAAAGAAAGGAACCTCTAAGGATCTCGTGTTTGATAAGACTGTAACCTTCGAGTTTTGTGAGAAGGGACTGCGGACGGAAGGTCCATTGATATGTTTACGTATGTTATGTGGTGACCATGTGTGGCATCGTTGGTCTTGTGGAGTATTGATTGATAGGCATAGTAAAGAGACTGTGTCGGAGTTTGTATAGCTTGACAACCGACGAAGAACATTCGTAAGGGGGGAAGAATGTTACACCCCGTAAGTACAGGACATGTATAAGAGAATGTACGTAAGGAATCAATACTTGAAAATTGGTACGAAAGAAAGAATTATTTTTCTGACGGAAAATCTTCCGAACGTCGGAAAGGAAAAATGTTCGTCGATGAGAATTGGATTCTCAAAATGCATTATTTGAGGAATATAGAATGTATTAACATTATGGAAATTTATTTTTACGGATTTGGTCACGTGGGGCCCACCCGAGGAATTTTACGTTTTGTGGGACCCACGAGGGTTACAAAATTTTATGGACGAATGGGAGGTAGACACGTGGCACCCCCCACAATGGTCTTGGACGAAAATTACAAGGGTAATATGGTCATTGACCATGGTAGATGAATAAGTCTTCAAGCTTGAGAATATTGACCAAGTCAACTTGCCACTTATGTAGTTATCCAAGTGCTCTTCATCCTAGCCACCCATATGTTGATATCTTGACCCTCCATTGTGTTATATATACACTACACTAGTGCAAGACTTGTCTTCAACACTTAGAAAAATTAGAGAAACTTTGTTCTTGCAAGATAAGCTCTCGGGTTTGTCAATTCCCACACAAAAAAAAATTGTAATTTTTGTCCATTATTCACAAGACTTTAACCCAAGGTACCTAAGGGTATTGTAAGGATATCTCAATAGAAATATTTTGGAAAAACGACGTTTTCACGTTAGTCGCAAGGAGAAAACCTAAGTCGTTTTCACAAGTTTGGATTGGAAATGGAAGAGAAGTTAGTTGTGAACTTCTAAAGGCTTAAAATAGCGTATTGGAGCAAAAAGGAAAGGAGCTAAGAATTGCTAAGGAGCGACTTTGAATCTTGGAATTTATAAGGGCTTATAAAGGTAACAATTCTTGTCGTTTTAGTAATTAAGATTACTTATTGTTGTAGATATGGATCTTAGCAAGCATGAGGTATCACGTATGAAGTTTGATAAGTGTATTGGCTATTGGAACCCTAATCCGAAAACTAACATGTTTAGCCTTTGAGATTACAATTCAATTTGATTATTAGTTTAAGTCGTTACATATTATATAAAGAAGGAATTGTAGTTGTTGAAGTTGTTTATGACTATATAACATGTTAGACCTAAGAACTTGGATTGGAAAAGAATTGGAAAGAACTTTGTGTTGTTGAATAAGTTAGCCGAGAATGGCTTTGATTATAGACTTAGTTGGTATTAATTGTGGGGCAGAATTTGTCACGACCCATTCCGGGGCCCGTGACTGGTGCCTTACCGGGGCACCCAAGTAGTCATACATCAGAGTAATCAGCGGAAATATAAAACAAGACATGAAACAGTTTATAAAATAAGACACAGTTTATGTGAGAAAACGTCGCCTTTCGGCATATATATATAAACATGGTTTAGCAGTTACATCCGAATCTTGTACAACATGACTCTGACCTCTGAAATATACAACTATGGCGGGACGGGGCCCGCCATACCACTGGCATACAAAACTATCTACAACGGGAGATCATACCCAAAAGTAGAGCCTCGGAAAAGATGGAGCTCCGACACCAACGTAGAGATCCTAAGAATGTGGATCTAGCACTGCTTGCCCCTGCGGCATGAACGCGGCCCGAAGGAGGTCGACAACAGTACTAAGTATATGAAATAAAATACTTAAATGAAAACATATCATTTTAAAATCAGTTTTGCAAGTATGTATGAAACAACGAGGGGACCGCATAAGTGCCATCATAAACAAGAGCAACAATAGGTAAATCGTAATGTGTCTTTTCTAGGTCGCGAATGATCGAGCAGGCCAATTGCCCGTAGTATCACCATGCAAGCCTAATCTCGGACTCCGTAGTCCGCATAGGCCACTCACATAGGCCCGCATAGGTACATAACCCCGCATCGGTAGCTACTCCTCGGCATCGCCCCGACTCGTAGTCCGCATGGCCACATAGACCGCGTGAGGTATAACCCGCATCACTAACACGGAACTCCGTAGCTCGCATAGGTCCCTGGACCCGCATGAGGTATTCTCGAATCATGGTCCTGCATCGCTGAGTCTACCCGCGTCGGAGGCGACTTAACCCCTGTAATATGTCAAGAGGTGAGTGATAGTACACTAACATAACGACTTATCTTTAAACAAATGTAAGCAACAAGAATACTCTCTTATACAAACGTTACAAGACACTAACACACATAGCATCATATCATGTCTACTTATCAAACCATCTTATTATTCTTTTCACAATTCAATATAAGTCCATTATAAACACATAGGCAAGTTGTTTCTTTTATCAATCTTAAGTGGTTATACTTAACTTCCCATAAAGCTAGTATAACTCTTAAGCACGCTTTAAAAACCAATTAGTTCTCTTACATTAAAAATGATTGGTATTCTTTTGAAATGCTTTGATTCTTTATTATTGAGCTTAAGCGTGAGGCATTGCCGTAAGTATTATTCAGCTTAAGCCGTGAGGCATTATTAGTAGTATTCGATTAACACGTGTATTACTACTATATATATATTGTAAAATATCACGCTTTAGGAAGAATCACATACCTTCTCGTGAAAACCACCGCCAAGTTGAATATGTCGCATGAGAGAATCGACTATAATAGTCGACACGTCTATCAACGCTCGGACTACTTTGTAACGATTCTAAACAGAGGGTTCTATATCCTACGGAAAATTGGCGATCTTCCCTACGGTGAGCTACTCAAGTCTCTGTGAAAGCAGTCTATGTAAGTACAATTTGATTATTCTTCTTTTAAACCCTTCTACGTGATAATTCAATTCTATTACGTGATATTCTTCTAAGTATTTAATACTTATTCTTATACTACTACGATGCATTCTTTAATTCAAAAGAGGGTTTGGATGATTTAACTCGTTAAGCGCAATAATATCCTAGATAAAGTCGCTGAGCAAGGTTTTGCTCTAAGTTGTACGCTCAGGAAACCTTAGAAGTTCTTCACAACTTCTACTAAGGACTAAGGGATTTGGGCTAGGGTATTTTGGGCATTATAACAATACAAGAAGGCAACTTTTCTACCAAGGGAGGGGGGTAGATTTCGGCTAGGCTAGGGGGGGGAGGCCTCGGCCAACTTTACTCAAGGGGGGGGGAGGAAAGGTGTTTGGACGAAATGGCTGTAAGGGAGAGGAGAGGATTTTTCAAGACTTGGAAGTAATTTTGTGGATGAAGAACTCTTCATCTAAGGGGTATTTATAGGTCAAGCCATGTGACGAGGGCCAAGATGATGCCAAGTGCAAGGCAAGTGTAGGGTGAGGATTTAGGCAAGTGTCCATTCTATCTACTACACACAAATATCCTACCAACTCCTTGACTTGTGAAAAGGCACAAAAAGCGTGCCATCCTAGTCCAATTCGTCGATGGGCGATTTCAAGTCCACCAATTGGAGGGTGCCAAGTGTCGCCCTCCGTTGGTCCAAAATGTTTCGTCTCTCGGAAAAATCGCAAAAATTAGAAATGGCATAGCGGAATTTACCTACGGCGGAAGCGTTTCGTGGAAAGCGATTCTTTTAGCGAGTTGTGCACAATTTTGAACTTGCCTAACCTTAAGGCTAAACTTTACGTCGTCGCCCTTACGTACATACTCGAAATACGGTATACCATTCTCCCCAGAAACATTCGTCGAATGTTCCTTCCCAAGACAGTTACCGATAAGATTCTTCATAACTTAAACAGTTGCAACTGCCACACACGGCCGCAGAACAACACTTAGGCATAAACGATAATGAAGATTTACAAGTAGGAAAGTGAATTACCTGGAGGTGTGGGGAATAGGTGAGGATACTTCTGCCTCATGTCTTCCTCGGCTTCCCAAGTCATCTCCTCCCTGAGCTCGTTCCGCCACAAGACTTTGACGGAAGCCACGTCCGCGGTCGCAGACGCCTAACTCCGACGATCGACTATCGCTATGGGAATCTCTCATCGATAACCCCGGTCACACGGACATCGTCAATCGGGTGTACCTAGATGGATCCCGATACATCTCCTCAACATAGATCGTGAAACACCGGATGCACGCCTCCGGATCGGACGGCAGATCAACTCGTAGGCAACCTTGCCTACCTGCGGACAATCGAAACACCCGATGTACCTTGCCGAAGTTTCTTCTTCCGAATCTCATCACACCCTTCATGGGTGACACCTTCAGAAAACCCAATCATCAGCTGCGAACTCGGATGTCGGACGATGATCTGCATCGACTTCGCCGACTACGAAATGCCAATAGCCGCTCGGATAAGCTTCACCTTATACATCTGCTGCACCAAATCTGGTCCCACTAGCCGCACCTCGCCCACATCGAACCAACCTATAGGCGATCGCACTTCCTCCCATACAAGGCCTCATAAGGCGCCATCCGAATCTGGAGTGGTAGCTATTATTGCACGCGAACTCAACTAGAGGCAAATGATCCTCCCGGCTACCACGAAGTCGATAACACAGCTCGCATATCCTCAAGAGTCCGGATAGTGCGCTCGGCTTTGTCCGTCTGCGTGGATGGAATGCGATTCGTGCTCACTCGCGTCCTAAACCTCTGGAAAGACCTCCGGAAGTTGGCGTAAGCGGGCTCCTGCATGCGATATGATCGAAGTAGGGACTCCATGCGATCGGCGATCTCTCGGATGTAAAGTCCGGCATAATCCTCGGTAGAAAAGTCGTCCCGACGGGAAGAAAGTGGGCTGATTTTCGGCTGTCGGCGATAACCCATATAGAATCATGTCTCCTCCGAGTGCGAGGTAATCCCGTGATGAAGTCCATGTTGATTACCTCCGCTTCCGTGTTGGGATCTCTATCGCGTAACAAACCACGGGCCTCGGTGCTCTACCTTCACTGCGACAACACGGGCATCGAGCTACGAACTCGCAACGTCTCTCTTCAGGCCATCCCACAAATACACAGATCTAAGGTAGTGGTACATCTTGGTCGACCCCGGATGGATAGAGTAACGCAGCTGTGTGCTTCCCAAGAACACTGTCGAAGTCCTCAAACATCCGGAACACACAACCCGCCCTCAAACCTTAGCACCCCATGGTGCTACCTCAAGGACCGCTTGCCCTCACGAAGAGTCGTATCACGATAACGTGTCGAGCGGATCCTCAAATCTGTTGCCTCTTCACCTCGCCGGCGATGGAAGACCGGCAACCTCGCGAACTCGAACCCAGCTGCTATCGTAATCAATCAAACGGACACCAAGGCTCACTAATCGATGCAAATCACGAACCATGTCCTCCTCTCTGCACATCCGATGGGCTCCCCATCGACCTATGACTAAGGCATCGCCACAACATTGGCCTTCCCGGGTGGTACAGGATATCAACATCGTAATCCTTAAGCAACTCTAACCACCGTCTGCCGTGAAGTTCGGCTCCTGCGGTGAAGATATCTTGGAGCTCTTGTGGTCTGTAAAAATATCCACGTAAACCCCATACAAATAGTGCCTCGGATCTTCAAAGCGTGAATCACGGTGCCAACTCCAAATCATGGGTGGGTAGTTCCTCCGTGTTTCTTGGTGTCGGGATGTATATGCTATAACCTGCCATGCTGCATCAACACATCCCAACCCGATGCCCGACGCATCACAATACGACATAACCATCCGGACCTGCGGAAGAGTAAGAACGGGCGTCGTCGGTCTCTCTTTCAATCGGAAACCCCGCCACAAGCATCGATCAAACTTGGCTGCCTTACGAGTCACCTAGTCAATGGTGCGAAGATAGAAGCAAACTTCTCCACGAACGCCGATAATATCTGCAAGGCCCGAGCTGCGAACCTCTGCCGGAGTAGTAGGTCTAGGCCAAGTCTCGATCGCCTCGATCTTGGCGTATCCACTCAAATGCCATCACCCGACAATATGCCCAAGAAACGCCACGAAGTCAACCAAAACTCACATTTGGAAAACTTGGCGTATAACTGCAGTCTGAGAAGCTATCGGCCTGATCGCCAAATGCTCGCATGCTCGCGCTCTGAGCGAATAAACCAAGATATCATCAATGAACACTATCACAAACGTGTTCAAAATGGTTTGAACACTCGGTTCATCAAATCCATGAATACCCGAGCATTGGTCAACCCAAAGACATGACCACGAACTCATAATGCCCGTCACGTCCGGAATGCGATCCTAGGGACATCCACCTCTCTCGACTCGTACGATGATAGCGAACGCAGATCAATCTTGGAGAAACATCTCGCTACCGCAATCGGTCGAACAAATCATCAATCCCGGAAGGGGTATCTGTTCTTAATGGTCACCTTGTTCACCGTAATCAACACACATGCGCAGCGGCGTCGCCCTTCTTCTTCACGAACAATACCGCGCTCCCGGGGAGAAACACTAGGCACGATGAAGCCCTTCTCCAAAGAAATCCTCGGTGATCCTTCAACTCTCTCAACTCGGCGGTGCCATTACGTATGGCGGAATGGAAATAGGCGAGTGTCCGCAATATGTCTATACAAAACTCAATCTCCTCTCGGGGAGGATACCCGAGGTCGTCTGAAATACGTGCGGGAACTCTCGACCACCGAATCGACGGAAAATCTGGTACCGCGGCTTGAGATCAAACACCCGAACGAGATGGTAGATATACCGCCTGCGCACTATCTTCCTAGCCTTGAGGTAGGAAATAAACCTACCCTCGGCGATACCGTGCTCCTCGCCACTCAACAACCGGCTCCTCAGAAATGGAACCGTACTACTCTCTCTGCGGTCTACATTGGCGTAGCAAGCTAGCCAATCCATCCCCATGATCATGTCGAAGTCAATCATCTCCAACTCTATCAAGTCGGCTAGGGTCTGACGACTGTAAATGGTCACAGGACAAGCCCTATATACCCGCCGAGCTACCATGAATCACCCATGGCGTAGCTACCTCGAAAGGGTCTATGGACTCGTGCTCTATCCCTATCCTACTAGCAACAAGGGGAGATATATAGACAGTAGAACCGGATCTATCAAAGCATACACATCAAACCGAAGCGGATAAGGTACTGTGGCGACATCGGTGAGGCCTCACGATCTGTCGGTGGACAAAGAATAAATGCGGTTCGAGGACCGCTAATCGACCCGCGCCGACCTGCGCGACGTGCTGGTCCCGGAGTACCTTGCCCTCCAGGCGAGTAATCTGTCGAGGATGAAGAAGACGTGAAAGAACTCATGGTGACCCTACCATCAAGATCGCGCCCGGTGGACGGTTCCTCGCATAGTGACCTGCGGCCCTGGCCGAAACAAGCTCCCGTAGCACCACAACTCGAAGTGGGATCTGCGCGTCGGCCATGCGAGGTGGTCGATCGGCCGATACCTCGCTGCTCGACGTCCGAAGTCTTGGGGCCTGGTGCGCCTCGAATATCTGGGCCGTCTTGAGGACGGTGCAGGAGTGCTCTGAGCTGGCTGTGGTGCAAATCTAGACTGCTGCTGAGGCCGCCCACCACGATAGCCACCAAAAGACCCGCCATCCCGTCTTCTTCACTGCTGTCACAACCCGTCGGTCTCTACGCCTCACATCCAAGGGCATGAGCCTGCATGCGGGTAATGTCCATACCCGAAGAAACACCGCGCATGACTCGGCCATATAGTCATCTAGCGGTGGCGTAGCGGTGCACCCTATCCTCCATATCTGCTACCAATGCCGGGACATATCGAGCCAATGAATCAAACTCGACATTGTACTCCACGGCGGTCGTCCTCTGCCTCGGCGGTAAAAATCTATCGGCCGCGCCCTCGCCATCTGTGGAGGCAAGAAGTGAGTGAGGAAAGCCTCGAGAACTCATCCCAGTAGGCGGGACGCGTGCTCTCCCCGGGATAACTCCCATGAATCTAACCAATCGACTGCGGTATCACGCAGCCTATGTGAACCAAAGATCACGGACTCGGTCTCCGACGCCATGATCACTCTCAGAATCCTCTGTGGCAGCGGATGAACTCCTGCGGATCATCCTCCGGCCTCGACCAGTAAAACTCGGCGGGCTACAACTCAGAAGTCTCGTAGCCTCGGACTCTACGCCTCGGGTGAACCACGTGTACGGGGGGCCAGGACTGCCGCATCCGGCTGTCCTCGTGTCGCCACAATCCTAGCCAATAGTGGGCCATCTCCTTGTACCACTATCTCTCCGCCCAGGTGTGGGACGGGAGGTGCGAGTCTTGTAGTCTCAGGGGTGGCGGCGTCGTAGAACTCGCCGTCTTTGGTATAGGCCCGGGCGAGCCTCGTGACTCTCGGTGTCATACTAGCGCCTCCTCATTGTCTTGCCGCCGGGCGGTTTGCCTTACGTGGAGGCATAATCATTCTGAGAAAGGAATACGTTAGAGGGTCCAATTTTAACACGACTCTAAAGCACGATCTCGAGTAAGAAGAGTGGAAACCAATCCTAAATATCCTATAGCCTCACGATTATTGGTGTGGTGCACACACCGATAATCAAGACTCTACTAGATACGATGCTGTAGACACTTTCCGAGGATTAATCGCTCGATACCACTTTTGTCACGACCCATTCGGGGCGTGGATCGTGCCTCAGGCACCCAAGTAGTCATACATCAGAGTAATCAGCGGAAATATAAAACAAGACATGAAACAGTTTATAAAATAAGACACAGTTTATGTGAGAAAACGTCGCCTTTCGGCATATATATATAAACATGGTTTAGCAGTTACATCCGATACTGTACAACATGACTACAGACCTCTAAGGAAATATACAACTATGGCGGGACAGGGCCCCGCCATACCCTGACTGTACAAAACTATCTACAACAGGAGGATCATACCCAAAAGTAGAGCCTCAGGAAAAGATGGAGCTCCCGACACCGTAGAGATCCTAAGAATGTGGATCTAGCACCTGCTTGCCCTTACCTGCGGCATGAACGCAGCCCCCCGAAGGAGGTCAGTACAACAGGTACTAAGTATATGAAACTGTAAAATACTTAAATGAAAACATATCATTTTAAAATCAGTTTTGCAAGTATGTATGAAACAACCAAGGGGACCGCACATAGTGCCACATCATAAACACGAGCAACAATAGGTAAATCAGAATGTGTCTTTTCTAGGCCGCGAATGATCAAGCGGGCCAATTGCGTAGTATCACCATGCAAGCCTAATCCTGGACTCTCGTAGTCCGCATAGGCCACTCACATAGGCCCGCATAAGGTACATAACCCCGCATCGAGGGTAGCTACTCCTCGGCATCGTCCTGGACTCGTAGTCCGCATGGCCACATAGACCGCATGAGGTATAACCCCGCATCACTAACCTGGAACTCCCGTAGCTCCGCATAGGTCCCCTGGACCCGCATGAGGTATTCTCGAATCATGGTCCTGCATCACGAGTCTACCCCACATCGGAGGCGCCTTAACCCCTGTAATATGTCAAGAGGTGAGTGATAGTACACTAACATAATAACTTATCTTTAAACAAATGAAGCACAACAAGAATACTCTCTTATACAAACGTTATAAGACACTAACACACATAGCATCATATCATGTCTACTTATCAAACCATCTTATTATTCTTTTCACAATTCAATATAAGTGCATTTATAAACACATAGGCAAGTTGTTTCTTTTATCAATCTTAAGTGGTTATACTTAACTTCCCATAAAGCTAGTATAACTCTTAAGCTTCATTTAAAACCAATTAGTTCTCTTACATTAAAAATGATTCGGTATTCTTTTGAAATGCTTTGATTCTTTATTATTGAGTTTAAGCGTGAGGCATTCTGTAAGTATTATTCAGGCTTAAGCGTGAGGCATTGCCGTAGTTATTATTCGATTAACACGTATGCGTCTACCGTACTATATATATATTGTAAAATATCACGCTTTAGGAAGAATCACATACCTTCTCGTGAAAACCACCGCCAAGTTGAATATGTCGCGCAGAGAATCACTATAATAGTCGAACCGTCTATCAACGCTCGACTACTTTGTAACCGATTCTAAGCAGAGGGTTCTATATCCTACGGAAAATTGGGCGTCTTCCCTACCGGTGAGCTACTCAAGTCTCATGTGAAACAATTCTATGTAAGTACAATTTGATTATTCTTCTTTTAAACCCTTCTACTGTGATAACAGTTCAATTCTATTCTGTGATATTCTTCTAAGTATTTAATACTTATTCTTATACTACTACAGTATGCATTCTTTAATTCAAAAGAGGGTTAGGATTAGTTACCTCGGTAAGCCCAATAATATCCTAGATAAAAGTCGCGCCTGAGCAAGGTTTTGCTCCTAAGTTGTACGCTCCAAGGAAACCTTAGAAGTTCTTCACAACTTCTACTAAGGACTAAGGGATTTGGGCTAGGGTATTTTGGGCATTATAACAATACAAGAAGGCAACTTTTCTACCAAGGGAGGGGGGTAGATTTCGGCTAGGCTAGGGGGGGGAGGCCTCGGCCAACTTTACTCAAGGGGGGGGAAAGGTGTTTGGACGAAATGGCTATAAGGGAGAGGAGAGGATTTTTCAAGACTTGGAAGTAATTTTGTGGATGAAGAACTCTTCATCTAAGGGGGTATTTATAGGTCAAGCCATGGCCAACCAAGGGCCAAGATGATGCCAAGTGCAAGGCAAGTGTAGGGTGAGGATTTAGGCAAGTGTCCATTCTATCTACTACACACAAATATCCTACCAACTCCTTGACTTGTGCAAAGGCACAAAAAACGTGCCATCCTAGTCCAATTCGTCCAATGGACGATTTCAAGTCCACCAATTGGAGGGTGCCAAGTGTCGCCCTCCCGTTGGTCCAAAATGTTTCGTCTCTCGGAAAAATCCGCAAAAATTAGAAATGGCATAGCCGGAATTTACCCTACGAAAGCTGTGGAAACGTTTCGTCGGAAAACGATTCTTTTAGCGAGTTGTGCACAATTTTCGAACTTGGCCTAACCTTAAGGCTAAACTTTCGTACGTACGCCCTTACGTACATACTCCGGAAATACGGGGTATAACAGAATTTTACACGTATTGTAAGGCGTGTAATCCCCTTTGTTGGTTGATGTATTGAGCCTTAAATGTGGCATGTTGGTTATTGATTATCGGGCCTTGAAAAAGGTTCAAAAATATGTAGAAACAAAGGAGGTGCTGCCCGATTTTCCGTAGAATAAGAGACCGTATACTTAGTATTATTGTACGTTAGAACTAGAAGTTGATAGTCGTGTTGTGGCCATTATAGGTTGACACTTCTACGTGCGGCGTATTCGACTTAGCTTGTGGATTAAGCCGAAAAGGTATGTGAACCATCTCCTCTTCTTCTAGCATGATTCCTTATGGTAAAGTAAGTAAGTCCTACTCCTTAAATGATCCATTCATTGATTGTACTTGGATTGCCTAATATAGAAGTTGTTCTATATACTTCCTTGATTGTACTTTGGATGTTTAAATTGGAAGTTGTTATAATCCATTACCTTAATGAAGTTTGGATTTTCAAAAGTAAAAGTATTTTACTTGAAGTACATAGAGTCTTGAAAGGAAGTGGTTTCCAAATCTTTTGGCTAGTGCCTTAGTTCCAAAACCTAAAGGTTGTTATAATGACTTTAAGGGAGTCAAAGGGGTGATTTACTTAATTGATTTAAAAGAGGAGAAATGACATGATTTAAAGAGAAGTAACTTATTCTAAAGGTGTGAGTTACTCGGGATTTAAAAGTATAAGCTACTTGATTTCTAAAGATTAAGAGACTTGAGATATTTTGAAAGTTAAGAATCTTGATTTGAAAGTATATGATACTTGGTTTTAAAAGTATAAGTCTCTTGGTTATAAAAAGAATGAATTTGTCTAAAACCATAAAGGGTTATAACGGCTTTATGTGAAATTAGTTATAACGGCTTTATGGAAGGTTAAGAAAATTGTCTATTTTGATTCATAGGCATGAGTTGCCTAGGTTGTGAAATTTAAAGTTACTTAGTTTCAAAGCCTTGAAATGAATATCTAAAAGTGTAGTAATTTATTTTGAAAAATAGACATGCCTTGATACTACGGGTGTTAGTATCTTGGGGTTTTATATAAAAAGGAGTCTTTTGAAAAGAATGTATGTACGTAGTACTTTGGCTTGTTTAAATGAGATTTTTTTTCCATTTGTGCCTTGATAGTACTTTGGCTTGTTTAAATGAGAATGTTTTCATTCGTGCCTTGATAGTACTTTGGCTTGTTTAAATGAGAATTATTCTATGTGTGCCTTAATAAGTACTTTGGCTTGCTTAAATAAGGATTTCTCTTGGTATATGTAAAAAGAAGGCATGGTAATTGTCTTGGTATATGTAAAAAGAAGGCATGGTATTGTGTTGGTTTATGTACAAAGGAAAGGCATGGTGTTGTCTTAGTGTGAAAGGCATGGTATTGTCTTGATTTGCTTGCATATGGGTTGCTCATATAGACATTCGTGCAAGTGTCATATTTCCACATCTCCGCGTCCCTCCATAAAGGGCCGGCAACTTGTTTCAAGGATACTATGGGTTAACTCCCCATGGGGGTGAGTGGTACACACTCACGGCGGGTCGGTATTTGACTCGGGCGGGTTAAATTCCCGGAATATATATATAAGCCATGGATTAGCTACCCGTGATGCGAGTATCGTGTACCGATCACTTATTGCGGGTCCACATGACCTAAGCAGGTGAAATAGTCCTATGATAGGTTGCATTATAACACAGAGGGTGGTTGACCCTGGCATTGGCACGGCCTTCATGTTTTGAAACGGTAGTGATTTCATTAATGAAAGGGTGCAGTGTGTTTATGACTTAAAGTGGAACAGTTTGGTACGGTAGGCTCCGGTGGATAGCTTTCGCACTTGCCCCGGTCATATCTCGTGACGACAGGCTGGATCTGGTAGTTAGCTTTCGTACTTGCCCCGGTCAGTTGATGACGCAGGCTGGATCTGGTAGTTGGCTTTCGTACTTGCCCCGGTCAGTTTTATGATGCAGACTGGATCTGGTGGTTCGTTTTCCTACTTGGCCCGTATAATTTTTAGGACACAGGTGGGACTTGGTGTTCATGTATACTTATCTGAAGTTATATTATATCATGGACTGCCGGCAGTGAGGAAGGATTCCACGGGCATGATTGATATTATGGGCGTGAGACCCATGGTTATATTTGAGTAATGACTTTGAGGGCATGCGTCCCTGACTTGATATGACTGCTTATATATTGTGTATTGTAGGTTGGCTATCATACATGTCTCCTGTTGTATTTTGACTGTTATGATTTTATTACAGTATTTACTGTTTCACATACTTGGTACATTCTTCGTAGTGACCTTCTTCGGGGGGCTGCGTTCATGCCGCAGGTTTAGGTACGCAGTTTGGTGATCTGCAGGTGTAGGACCCTGCTTCGAGTTTTTGGATAGCTCTACCTGTTCAGGAGTTCATCATTTTGGTATAGATCCTTGATGCAGTGCTTTTATCTGATTATGGAGTGCAGCGGGGCCTTGTCCCGTCATAGTTCAGTATAACTCTTAGAGGTCTGTTTTCATATGTGGGATTGGACTCGTGTACAGTGTAGTGTCTATTGATTATGTATTATATGGCAGCCTTGTCGGCTTTGCCCTTGCATGTACGTTGGTTTTAAAAAAAAATGAGGTGTTGTTTAGTTCCGCAGTTTACTTGTGTCAGTTAGGTAAAAGGGTGCGGGTAGGGCTTAGTCACGCCCAGGGGTTGGGCGTGTGATCATAAACAACTTTAACAACTATAATTCCTTCTTTATATAACATGTGACGACTTAAACTAATAATCAAATTGAATTGTAATCTCAAAGGCTAAACATGCTAGTTTCGGATTAGGGTTCCAATAGCCAATACAATTATCAAACTTCATACTATATACCTCATGCTTGCTAATATCCATAGCTACAACAATAAGTAATCTTAAATACTAAAACGACAAGATTGTTACCTTTATAATAAATTCCAAGATTCAAAGTCGCTCTTTAGCAATTCTTAGCTCCTTTCCTTTACGGTTCAATCCGCTATTTGAAGCCTTTAGAAGTTCACAACCAACTTCACTTCCATTTCCAATCCAAAACTATGAAAACGACTTAGGTTTTCGCCTTGCGACTAACGTGAAAACGTCATTTTTCCGAGATCTTTCTATTGAAATATCCTTACAATACCCTTAGTGTTACACCCCGTAAGTCCAGGACATGTATAAGAGAATGTACGTAAGGAATCAAGACTTGGAAATTGGTGCGAAAGGAAGAATTGTTTTTCCGACAGAAAATCTTTCGAACGTCGGAAAGGAAAAATGTTCGTTGAGGAGAATTAGATTCTTAAAATGCATTATTTGAAGAATATGGAACTTATTAACATTATGGAAATTTATTTTTACGGATTTGGTCATGTGGGGCCCACCCGAGGAATTTTACGTTTTGTGGGGCCCACGAGGGTTACAAAATTTTTATGGACGAATGAGAGGGCGACACGTGGCACCTCCCCCACATGGTCTTGGACGAAGTATTGCAAGGGTAAAATGGTCATTTACCATGGTAGATGAACAAGTCTTCAAAGCTTGAGATTGTTGACTTGTCCACTTGGCTTAACATTAATTATTCTTCATCCTAGCCCACAAGTGTTATAATATAAGCCCTCCATTGTGTTATAAATACTACCCTAGTGCAAGACTAAGTCTCCAACACTTAGAAAATTTCACACTTGTCTTGTTCTTCAAGAAGAGCTCACGGGTTCATCAAGTTTTCCACACAAATATTTTGTAATTTTGATCCATTATTCACAATACTTTAACCCAAGGTTCCTAAGGGTATTGTAAGGATATCTCAATAGAAAGATTTTGGAAAAACGACGTTTTCACGTTAGTCGCAAGGCGAAAACCTAAGTCATTTTCACAAGTTTGGATTGGAAATGGAAGAGAAGTTGGTTGTGAACTTCTAAGGGCTTCAAATAGCGGATTGGATCGTAAAGGAAAAGAGCTAAGAATTGCTAAGGAGCTACTTTGAATGTTGGAATTTTTAAGGGCTTGTAAAGGTATAAATCTTGTCGTTTTAGCAATTAAAGTTTACTTATTGTTGTAGCTATGGATATTAGTTGTTATACCCCGTAGTTCCGGAGTATGTATGTGAGGACGTACGTACAAATGTATAAACCCTAATTAGGGTAAGAATGAAAGAATTGTTTTCCGACGGAAAATATCCCGAACCTTGTGAAGGAAATTTTACGTTTTCGATATTTTTTTCCAATTATGAAATTTTTTCCGAGAGTTAAAATATTTTGGACCAATAGGAGGGCGACATGTGTCACCCCAAGAGCCATGTTGGACGTTTTTTTTCAATTTAGTGGGCAAGACAAGTGGCCAAAAGTCTTGCATGGTATTGCATGGCACTTTGGACGTTTTTCAAGAGTTATTGGGCTAGTCAAATGGTCAAAGTCTTGCATGACATTTGTGGGACAAGCGGAGAAAGGAACCTACACAAACAATCTATACCATACACTTGTTTCAATCCTAACCCTTGGTTGTCCTATATAAACACCTCTAGTTGATGAAATCTTCCACACTTAGAACATTTCAAGACTTGAAAATATTTTACTCTCCTCCCTAGTTGCTCTCGTCCCACCCCCCCCCCCCTTTCTTGAGCAAATGTTGTCCAAAAATTCTTAAACTTATAAGTGTTCTTCCTTAATGTATTAGGAAGATTATTAACCAAGAGTTAGACAAAATTTCACACCCCTAGCCTCAAAAACCCTCACAAAGCCGAGAGTGGGCAGATTTGGAACTTTAGTGTTCTTCACTTTTTGGAGTTAATTCTTGAATAGAAGTTGGTTAGAAACTTCTAAGGGTGAGTTGTGGTGGTTTGGAACACAAAGATTTGGAGCTAAAACTTGCTTAGGAACGACTTTAAGTTCTTGGATACTTTTGGGCTAAATTGAGGTAATAAACCTTAACCTCTTTGTGAAGTTGATTATTATGTATATTGGATATTATACATATATTGGAAGTATATTATGAAGAATGAGATATAAGGAAAGATTTGGATCTTGTTAAGATGTTAAAAGGAGAATTGGCATATTAGCCATTAAAATGGTAAAAATGTATCCATTACTTGACTAAGAAGTTAACAACAAAGAAACTATAACTTATATAAAGATTGGAATATAAGTTGAAGGATTAATGAAGTATAACCAAATTGGATAAGTAAAATTGTAAAAGTTGGCCAAGGACCCCAACTTAAGGACCGTATTTACTTTGGACCGCATTTACTTTGGACTGTATTTACATTGTTTTTAAGGAGAGATTGTTAATCGCGTTCCATTTGGGCGTGTTATCCCCTTCTTTAATTATTATTGTTATTAAGGAGAGATTGTTAATCGCGTTCCGTTTGGGCGTGTTATCCCCTTCTTTAATTATTGTTGTTATTAAGGAGAGATTGTTAATCGCGTTCCGTTTGGGTGTGTGATCCCCTTCTTTAAATTTCGGTATTATTGCACCTTAATTATAGTATGTTAATTACGGTTATCGGGCCTTGGAAAAGGTGGAAAATTGAGTAGAAACGGGGGAGGTGCTGCCGAATTTTCCGTAGGATATGGAACCTTGTTCTTAGAAATATCCTACGAAGAGATCTAGAGGTTAATAGACGTTTCATGGCCATTATAGGTGGAAGTACTACGAGTAGCGTATTCTACTTGAAGGGTGGAAAAGGGCTAGCAAGGTTATAGTACTTTGGAGCGTTTTGCTAATTGTCGATAATCGTCGCAAGGTATGTGGACCTCTTCCTATCCTTTCTAGCATGATTGTTACAAACTATGTAGTACGGTAGACGTACGTGTGCTAAACGAATTTGGTTGGTTTAAAACATAAAGTGTTATAATGGCTTTATGGGAATTTAATTATAACGACTTTATGTAGGTAAAAGAATGGTTTATTGATTTTTAAAAGATAAGAGACTTGACTTATATTTGATTTGATTAGATATGTCAAGAACTTGAATTGTGTGGAAAGTTGTGAAACCTCATTCGTGAGTAATGAGTACTTGGTTTTTAATAATAGTGTTATATTGATTTCGGAAATGGGAATGAGTATCGAACAAGCCATTGCAGCGTTAATCAAGGAAAAGGTAATGACTAATAATTAACTTAAAACAAGTAGAATCTTCCATCTGCATAGAAGCTAAGATAAGACAAAATTGTATTACATTTCCTAGATCATGGCTGCTTTAATAAGATCATTAAAAACAAGTTTTGATTTTCTTAAAAATTCCAAAGTAAGGGACTTGATTTATAAAAGAGAGAGACTTGAAAAATTGAAGTGTTTTTGTTTAAAAGAGAAGGCATGCTTTTGTCTTAAGTTGGTTTAAAAAGAAGGTATGGAAATTGTTTTGGTTTACTTAAAAAGATAGTTACTCTATTTTGATACTACGGGTATCGTGTGACTTTTGTGAAAAACAATGGATCTTTTTAAAGAATTAAAGTATGTAGTACCTTGGGGTTAAAACCCGGATTTGTTGACATGAAATGAAAGTACCTTGTGTGAGTAACTTGCCTATGTTTTGTGATAGCCTTGTAATACTTTCTTGTTGGCTTGATAAAGTGAACATGTTATGATGCTACGTGTGTTAGTGTCTTGTGACGTTGTGTAAGGGGGTTCTTCTTGTTGTGCTTATGTTGTTTATCGATAAGCCCGTTGTGCTGGTATTATATCACTTACCCCCCCTGACTTGTTATGATGACGGGGGTTAAGATGCCCCCCGATGCGAGGAATACCCCATGCGGGTCCATGGGACCTATGCGGAGCTGCGGGAGTTCCAGGAATGCGATGCGAGGAATACCTCATGCGGTCCATGTGGCCATGCGGATTGCGGGAATCCAGGATGTTGCCGAGGGTTAGCTGCCCTGCGATGCGAGGAATACCTCATGCGGGCCTATGTGGCCTATCGGGCTGCGGGAGTTCCAGATTAGACGCGCATGATCTGCGATAGGGCGGGCGACCGATCATTTGGCGGTGTAGAAAGACCTCGTGACACGCGTTTTATAGCATTGTTGGTACGGTGGGTTCTAGTAGTCGGCTATGCCTTCGTACTTACCCCGTACGGTTTTATTATGACACAGGTGGGACCTGGTGTTTATGTGTATTCCTTGGTGTTTTATATCATGGACTGCCGGCAGTGAGGAAGGAATTCCACGAGCATGATTGATATTGTGGGCATGAGACCCATGGTTATATTTGAGTGATGACTTTGAGGGCGTGAGTCCCTGACTTGACATGACTGCTTACATATTGTATATCGTAAATTGGTTATCATATATGTCTCTATTTTATATAGACTATTATGATTTCATTCTGATATTTCGATTTCACATACTTGGTACTGTTGTCTTGACCTCCTTGAGTGCGTTCATGCCGCAGGTAGAGGTACATCAGTCGTTGATCCTCGCTCGTAGGATCACAGTTCAGCGTTTTAGGAAGCTCCGTTTCTCCGGAGGCTTATCTTTTGGTATGATTCCCTGAGATTGTAGGTACTTGTACATTCAGGGGTATGGCAGGGCCCTGTCCCGTCATAGTTGTTATAGAAATTCTTAGAGTGCAGTAAATCTTTGTTATGGGCGGGGTTGTAAAGAGGTAGCTGTTCAAGTTTTGGTATATATATACATGCGAAAGATGACTTTTTCTTGGTTAGGACTTCTTACTCTTTATGGTTTCATGTCTTTGTTTTTATATTCATTGGTTACTCGATGTATATCTACTTGGGTGCGGGTAAGGCACGATCCACGGGCAGGATCGGTCGTGACAAAAGTGGTATCGAGCGATTAGTCCTCGGAAAGTGTCTCAGACCGTGTCTTGTAGAGTCTTGATTATCGGTGTGTTGTGCACCACATCTATAATCGGAGTGCGCAGAACATTTAGGATTGGTTTCCATTCTTCTCACTCTGAGATCGTGCCTTAGAGTTGTGTTATAAGTTGGACCCTCGGCGTACTTTTTTACCGATTATGCCTGCGAAAGGCAACCAGGGCCCGAGAAGGGCAAGCGTGAGAATGAGTGCGAGTAGAACATAGAGAATGCGAGGGCACATGCCCGGCCATCACGAGGTGGTGCTTCATTTAGAGAGTTATGTGGCGTCGCCAACCCAGCGAGTTTAACACGTGGCGTGATTCCTACTACGGCCGGGATATATGAGCCTTGATTCGCGGCCGGAAGGCGAGAATATGGATTACAAAGGGATGGACCTGTTACTAGCTAGGATTTTAGCAAGCAGAGAGTATAGAGTGCACCGATATATCACGGGTCTAGACGATTATCTAGTAAATGGGTGTACAAGAGTAGCTCTTGATCGAGCATGGACATTGCCGCGTGCGAGCTTATGCACGGCGAGAGCGTAGAGATCGGCGGAATAACCAAGATCGCGAGAGGGCGGAGACAACGAGGTCCTTTGGTGACTTTCGAGGCGGCGGCCTGTGCGAGCTAGTTATGCCCTCCGCCCGATTGAGTAGTTCTCCGCGATCTTGGGGCGTGCAGGGTATTCAGGAGCGGTCGGGGCTCGAGGTTTGAGTTTCCGGGGGAGTGGGGGTACTAGCCGGAGGAGGCCACCCTTACCTCAGTGTGGCCGTTGTGGAAAAATCCATAAGGGGGAGTGTCATGCTGGTTCGGGAGGTTGTTATACATGCGGCCAGCAGGGCCATTTTGCGAGAAATTGTCCAACCAGAGGTAGCGCGGATGTAGAGACTCGACGCCGGGATCGATGGTGGTTCATCGCCTTCTTTTGCTATGCGCCCTGCAGGGCAGGACTATGATTAGAGTGAAGCAGTAGTTACAGGTATATCCTTAACCCTCTAGATATTTGTATGCGTGATATGATGATATTATGTTAAAGTGTTATGTTTGGATAAGCACTGTGTAAAATTGTGATTTAGAGAACATGGTTAGTTGAAAAGGTAAGTTTAGGGGCAGGGAAATTGTGAGCCTTAGAATATTATAACAGTGGAGACCTTAGATGTGAGGCCGTCTTGAGTAAAAGATTTTACAGTTAGTCTTTGTCGAAGTACTTGGTATGCGTGAAATGTATTGTGGGATAATTCCATAGGTCGAGCAAGATAAAAGTGGTAATTTTCATGGCGAGAGTAAGTAAGATTGTCCCGGATGGGAACAAGAATTTAGAGCGATAATGGGTCGGGTTGAGGCAAGATCGCGGGTCAACCCGCAGCCCGGATTAAGGTGGGGTCAGTTTGAGGTGGTCCCGCTAGGTGATAGGATTACGAGGTGTTAGGCCCGAGTTTAGGTAACCATCGTCTGCGAGTTCGTGGATGCGTTCGACCGATGTCGGGCGATGAGGTCAGCCCATCTTGTCTTTGATCGGGGTATTTACTCGCGGAGGATTATGCGAAATGTTGTATATCGGGAAGGTTGTAAGGCTGCACGGTTCCTACTTTTATAATGACGGTGGAGCCCGATTTACGACTATTTTCTTTTTTCGGAGGTTTTTACGGCGGGGTTAGGAACTCGGTGAGTTTCAGATGTGCATTCACCTCGAGCGGACAAACGGTAGCGTTTTATCCAGACATTTGAGGATAGGTTACGGGCCGGTGTTTTGATTTCAGGGGTAGCTGTGAGGATTATTTGCCTCTTGTTGAATGGGTATTATAATAACTACCATTTCAGTGTTCGGATGGCGCCTTATGAAGCCTTGTATGGGCGGAATTATAGGTTGTCGGTCGATTGGTTCGATGTTGGCAAGGTTCAGATAGTTGGTCCATACTTGATTCAGCAGAATGTGGATAAGGCGAAATTTATCCAGAAGAGGTTATTAGCAACTCAGAGTCAACAGAAGCCTTGCGGATGATCGGCGTCAACACTTGGAGTTCAGGTTGACGGTGGGTCTTCTTGAAGGTACCACCCCAGAAGGGTGTGACGAGATTTGGAAAGCAGGGAAAACTTAGCCCGAGGTACTTTGGGCCTTTTCAGATCATTTGTAGAATAGGCCAGGTTGCCTATAAGTTAGCACTGCCATCCGACTTAGGAGGCAGTACGTCCGGTCTTTCATGTTGCTATGATTCGGAAGAGTATCGGAGATCCATCCAGAGTGTTTCCAGTTAATGACGACCAAGTTGAAGATAGTAACCCGAGATTTTTAAAACTGAAGCAATGGCAGAAATGTGATACGTATATTAGGAAGAGTTCGAGTGTACGAGGAGGGTACGACGAGTAAGAAAAGAGGCGAAGATGTGTTAAGAAGATGGAAGTGTCCTTTTTATAAGTAAAGATGTGAAGAAAGTATCATTTAAACCATGGGTGGATCTAATAAGTATTGCTATACGCTTTAGAGATGAGTCTTCGTTGGCTCGGATGTGAGGTTTTGCGCGTACATTGTATTATGGCCATGTGTGGCATAATTGGTTTCGTAAGTATAGTAGGGAAGACTATACCGGCACATGTATGTTTGGAGACTTGGAAGGAACATTCGGGATGAATGTTTCTAAGGGGGGGAGAATGTTATACCCCGTAGTTCCGGAGTATGTATGTGAGGACGTACGTACAAATGTATAAACCCTAATTAGGGTAAGAATGAAAGAATTGTTTTCCGACGGAAAATATCCCGAACCTTGTGAAGGAAATTTTACGTTTTCGATATTTTTTTCCAATTATGAAATTTTTTCCGAGAGTTAAAATATTTTGGACCAATAGGAGGGCGACATATGTCACCCCAAGAGCCATGTTGGACGTGTTTTTTCAATTTAGTGGGCAAGACAAGTGGCCAAAAGTCTTGCATGGTATTGCATGGCACTTTGGACGTTTTTCAAGAGTTATTGGGCTAGTCAAATGGTCAAAGTCTTGCATGACATTTGTGGGACAAGCGGAGAAAGGAACCTACACAAACAATCTATACCATACACTTGTTTCAATCCTAACCCTTGGTTGTCCTATATAAACACCTCTAGTTGATGAAATCTTCCACACTTAGAACATTTCAATCATTTTAAATATTTTTCTATCCCCCCTAGTTGCGCTCGTGCCCCCCCCCCCCCCCCTTTCTTGAGCAAATGTTGTCCAAAAATTCTTAAACTTATAAGTGTTCTTCCTTAATGTATTAGGAAGATTATTAACCAAGAGTTAAACAAAATCACACCCCTAGCCTCAAAAACCCTCACAAAGCCGAGAGTGGGCAGATTTGGAACTTTAGTGTTCTTCACTTTTTGGAGTTAATTCTTGAATAGAAGTTGGTTAGAAACTTCTAAGGGTGACTTGTGGTGGTTTGGAACACAAATATTTGGAGCTAAAACTTGCTTAGGAACGACTTTAAGTTCTTGGATACTTTTGGGCTAAATTGAGGTAATAAACCTTAACCTCTTTGTGAAGTTGATTATTATGTATATTGGATATTATACATATATTGGAAGTATCTTATGAAGTATGAGATATAAGGAAAGATTTGAATCTTATTAAGATGTTAAAAGGAGAATTGGCATATTAGCCATTAAAATGGTAAAAATGTATCCATTAATTGACTAAGAAGTTAACAACAAAGAAACTATAACTTATATAAAGATTGGAATATAAGTTGAAGGATTAATGAAGTATAACCAAATTGGATAAGTAAAATTGTAAAAGTTGGCCAAGGACCCCAACTTAAGGACCGTATTTACTTTAGACCGTATTTACTTTGGACTGTATTTACATTGTTGTTAAGGAGAGATTGTTAATCGCGTTCCGTTTGGGCGTGTTATCCCCTTCTTTAATTATTATTGTTATTAAGGAGAGATTGTTAATCGCGTTCCGTTTGAGCGTGTTATCCCATTCTTTAATTATTGTTGTTATTAAGGAGAGATTGTTAATCGCGTTCCATTTGGGCGTGTGATCCCCTTCTTTAAATTTCGGTATTATTGCACCTTAATTATAGTATGTTAATTATGGTTATCGGGCCTTGGAAAAGGTGGAAAATTGAGTAGAAGCGGGAGAGTCTTTGGAATTTTCCGTAGGATATGGAACCTTGTTCTTAGAAATATCCTACGAAGAGATCTAGAGGTTAATAGACGTTTCATGGCCATTATAGGTGGAAGTACTATGAGTAGCGTATTCTACTTGAAGGGTGGAAAAGGGCTAGCAAGGTTATAGTACTTTGGAGCGTTTTGCTAATTGTCGATAATCGTCGCGAGGTATGTGAACCTCTTCCTATCCTTTCTAGCATGATTGTTACAAACTATGTAGTACGGTGAGCGTCGTGCTAAGCAATTTGGTTGGTTTAAAACATAAAGTGATATAATGGCTTTATGGGAAGTTAATTATAACGATTTTATGTAGGTAAAAGAATGGTTTATTGATTTTTAAAAGATAAGAGACTTGACTTATATTTGACTTGATTTGATATGTGAAGAACTTGAATTGTGTAGAAAGTTGTGAAACCTCATTCGTGAGTAATGAGTACTTGGTTTTTAATAATAATGTTATATTGATTTCGGAAATGAGAATGAGTATCGAACAAGTCATTGCAGTGTTAATCAAGGAAAAGGTAATGACTAATAATTAACTTAAAACAAGTAGAATCTTCCATCCGCATAGAAGCTAAGATAAGACAAAATTGTATTACATTTCCTAGATCATGGCTGCTTTAATAAGATCATTAAAAACAAGTTTTGATTTTCTTAAAAATTCCAAAGTAAGGGACTTGATTTATAAAAGAGAGAGACTTGAAAAATTGAAGTGTTTTTGTTTAAAAGAGAAGGCATGCTTTTGTCTTAAGTTGGTTTAAAAAGAAGGTATGAAAATTGTTTTGGTTTACTTAAAAAGATAGTTACTCTATTTTGATACTACGGGTATCGTGTGACTTTTGTGAAAAAAATGGATCTTTTTAAAGAATTAAAGTATGTAGTACCTTGGGGTTAAAACCCGGATTTGTTGACATGAAATGAAAGTACCTTGTGTGAGTAACTTGCCTACGTTTTGTGATAGCCTTGTAATACTTTCTTATTGGCTTGATAAAGTGAACATGTTATGATGCTACGTGTGTTAGTGTCTTGTGACGTTGTGTAAGGGGGTTCTTCTTGTTGTGCTTATGTTGTTTAACGATAAGCCCGTTGTGCTGGTATTATATCACTTACCCCCCTGACTTGTTATGATGCCGGGGGTTAAGCTGCCCGTCACGAGAATACCTCATGCGGGTCCATGGGACCTATGCGGAGCTGCGGGAGTTCCAGGAATGCGATGCGAGGAATACCTCATGCGGTCCATGTGGCCATGCGGATTGCGGGAATCCAGGATGTTGCCGAGGGTTAGCTGCCCTGCGATGCGAGGAATACCTCATGCGGGCCTATGTGGCCTATGCGGAACTGCGGGAGTTCCAGGATTAGACGCGCACAATGATACTGCGGGCGAGTGGCTCAGCTTCGATCATTTGGCGGTGTAGAAAGACCTCGTGACACAGTTTTATAGCATTGTTGGTACGGTGGGTTCTAGTAGTCGGCTATGCCTTCGTACTTACCCCGTACGGTTTTATTATGACACAGGTGGGACCTGGTGTTCATGTGTATTCCTTGGTGTTTTATATCATGGACTGCCGGCAGTGAGGAAGGAATTCCACGGGCATGATTGATATTGTGGGCATGAGACCCATGGTTATATTTGAGTGATGACTTTGAGGGCATGAGTCTCTGACTTGACATGCCTGCTTACATATTGTATATCGTAAATTGGTTATCATATATGTCTCCTGTTTTATATAGACTATTATGATTTCATTCTGATTTTCGATTTCACATACTTGGTACTGTTATGCGACCTCCTTGAGTGCGTTCATCTGCGCGGTAGAGGTACATCAGTCGTTGATCCTCGCTCATAGGATCAC
Organism: Przewalskia tangutica; assembly: GCA_029844215.1. Classification (NCBI taxonomy): domain Eukaryota; kingdom Viridiplantae; phylum Streptophyta; class Magnoliopsida; order Solanales; family Solanaceae; genus Przewalskia; species Przewalskia tangutica. The sequence goes on from CM056729.1 coordinate 98,493,455, forward strand.
AGTTCAGCGTTTTGGGAAGCTCCGTTTCTCCGGAGGCTTATCTTTTGGTATGATTCCCTGAGATTGTAGGTACTTGTACATTCAGGGGTATGGCGGGGCCCTGTCCCGTCATAGTTGTTATAAAAATTCTTAGAGGTCTGTAGTATTGTTGTGGGCAGGGTTGTAAAGGAGGTAAATGTTCAAGTTTTGGTATATATATACATTCCGAAAGGCGACTTTTTCTTGGTTAGACTGTTCTTACTCTTTATGGTTTCATGTCTTTGTTTTTATATTCCGCTGGTTACTCTGATGTATATCTACTTGGGTGCCCGGGTAAGGCACCAGTCACGGGCCCGGGATCGGGTCGTGACATTAGCAAGCATGAGTTATGTATTATGAAGTTTGATAAGTGTATTGGCTATTGGAACCCTAATCCGAAAACTAGCATGCTTAGCCTCAAGATTACAATTCGATTGATTATTAGTATAAGTCGTCACATGTTATATAAAGAAGGAAATTGTAGTTGTTGAAGTTGTCTATGACTATATAACATGTTAGACCTAAGAACTTGGATTGAAAAATATTTGTAAAGGACTTGTGTTGTTGTGTAAGTTAGCCGAGAAATGGATTTTGAGTATTAAACTATTTCGTATGAATTGTGGGGCGGAATTTTACATGTATTGTAAGGCGTGTAATCCCCTTTGATTGATTGGTATGTTGAGCCTTAAATGTGGCATGTTTGGTTATTGAATTCGGCCTTGAAAAAAGGTGGCAAAGTATGTAGAAACAAAGGAAGTGCTGCCCGATTTTACGTAGAATAAGAGATTGTATACTTAGTATTATTCTACGTTAGAAGCTAGAAATTGATAGTCATGTTGTGACCATTATAGGTTGACACTTCTACGTGCGGCGTATTCGACTTAGCTTGCGGATTAAGCCGAAAAGGTATGTGAACTATCTCTTCTTCTAACATGACTCCTTAAGATAAAGAAAGTAAGTCCTACTCCTTAAATGATCCATTCCTTGGTTGTACTTGGATTGCCTAATATAGAATTTGTTCTATGTACTTCCTTGATTGTACTTTGATGTTTAAATTGTAAGTTGTATAATCCATTTCCTTAGTGAAGTTAGGATTCTTAAAAGTGAAAGTATTTTACTTAAAGTACATAGAGTCTTGAAAAGGAAGTGGTTTCCGAACCTTTTGGCTAGTGCCTTAGTTCCAAAACCTAAAGGTTGTGTTAATGACTTTAGGGGAGTCAAATGAGTGATTTACTTAAGTGATTTAAAAGAGGAGAAATGACATGATTTAAAGGGAAGTAACTTGTTTTAAAGGTGTGAGTTACTTGAGGTTTAAAAGTAGAAGAAACTTGATTTCTAAATATTAAGAGACTTGAAGTATTTTGAAAGTTAATAAACTTTATTTGTAAGTATGTGATACTTGGGTTTAAAAGTGTAAGTCTCTTGGATATAAAAAGGAATGAATTGGTCCAAACCATAAAGGGTTATAACGGCTTTATTGGAAGTTGGTTATAACGGCTTTATGGAAGGTTAAGAAAGTTGTCTATTTTGATTAATGGGCATAAGTTGCCTAGATTGTGAAAATTTGAAGTTACTTGGTTTCAAGCTTTGAAATGAGTTTCTAAAAAGTGTAGTAACTTACTTTAAAAAAATAGACAAGCCTTAATATTACGGGTGTTAGTATCTTGGGGTTTTACATAAAAAAGGAGTCTTTTGAAAAGGATGTATGTACGAAGTACTTTGGCTTGTTAAATGAGAATTATGCTATTTGTGCCTTGATAAGTACTTTGGCTTGTTAAATGAGAACTATCCTATTTGCGTCTTGATAGTATTTTGGCTTGCTTGAATAAGTATTTCTCTTGGTTTATGTAAAAAGAAGGCATGGTAGTTGTCTTGATTTATGTGAAACGAAGGCATGGTAATTGTCTTGGTTTGTTTAAAGGCATGGTATTGTCTTGGTTTGTATAAAAAGGAAAGGCATGGTATTGTCTTGGTTTATGACAAAAATAAAGGCATGGTAATTGTCTTGATTTGTCTAAAGGCATGGTTTTGCCTTGGTTTGCTTGCATATGGGTTACTCATATAGACATTCGTGCAAGTGTCATATCTCCACATCTCTGCGTCCCTCCATAAAGCGGCGTGACTTGTTTCAAGGATACCACGGGTTAGCTCCCGTGGGGTGAGTGGTACACACTCACGGCGGGTCGGTATTTGACTCGGGCGGGTTAAATTTCCGGATATATATAAGCCATGGATTAGCTATCCGTGATGCGAGTATCGTGTACCATGACTCATTGCGGGTCCTCACGACCTAAGCGGGTGAAATAGTCCCTTGCGAGTGAAATAGTCCTATGATAGGTTGCATTATAACACAGAGGGTGGTTGACCCTGGCACTGGCACGACCTTCATGTTTTGAAACGGTATTGATTTCATTAATAAAAGGGTGCAGTGTGGTTATGAATTAAAGTGGAACAATAATTCTCATTGTTAAAGACATAACTTAAAAGATAAAAATGATTGCATTACTCTCATGATTGCAAGGTTCAGTGTGCTTACTGATGTTGTATTATATCATGGACTGCCGGCAGTGAGGAAGGATTCCACGGGCATGAGTGATATTTTGGGCGTGAGACCCATGGTTATATTTGAGTAATGACTTTGAGGGCATGCGTCCCTGACTTGATATGACTGCTTATGTATTGGGTACTGTAGGTTGGCTATCATACATGTCTCCTGTTTTGTTAGACTGTTATGATTTCATTACAGTATTTACTGTTTCACATACTTGGTACATTTTAAATCGACCTCGCCCGGGGCTGCGTTAAATGTCGCATGTTTAGGTGCGCAGTTTGGTGATATGCAGGTGTAGGACCCTGCTCAGAGTTTTTGGATAGCTCCATCTGTTCAGGAGTTTATCTTTTTGGTATAGATCCTTCAGTATAGGCTTTTGTACAGTTATGGGTACGGCGGGGCCTTGTCCCGTCATAGTTCAGTAAAACTCTTAGAGGTCTGTATTCATATGTGGGATTGGACTCATGTATAGTGTAGTGTCTTTTTACTATGTATATTATATGGCAGCCTTATCGGCTTTGCCCTTGCACGTACGTTGGTTTTAAAAAAAAAAGAGGTGTTATTTAAATTCCGCAGTTTACTTGTGTCAGTTAGGTAGAAGGGTGCCCAGGTAGGGCACCAGTCACGGGCTCGGGGTTCGGGGCGTGACACTTAGGGACCTTGGGTAAAGTCTTGTGAATAAAGAACCAAAATTACAAAAAATTTCTTGTGTGGAAAATAGCCAACCCGAGAGCACACTTATGGAACAAAATGTTGTGAAATTTTTCTAAGTGTTGATGAGCTTGTCTTGCATCTAGTGTAGTATATATAACACAATGGAGGGTCAAGATAACAATGGGTGGCTAGGATGAAGAGTAATTAATATTTATCCAAGTGGCAAGTTGACTTGGTCAATTTTCTCAATCTTAGCAAGACTTGTTCATCTACATAGGTCAATGACCATTTCACCCTTGCCTAATTTCGTCCAAGACCATGTGGGGTGCCACGTGTCGCCATCTCATTCGTCCATAAAATTCCGTAACCCTCGTGGGGCCCACAAAACGTAAAATTTCCCGGGTGGGCCCCACGTGACCAAATCCGTAAAAATAAATTTCCATAATGTTAATAAGTTCCATACTCTTCAAATAATGCATTTTGAGAATCCAATTCTCATCAACGAACATTTTTCTTTTCCGACGTTCGGAAGATTTTCCGTCGGAAAAACAATTCTTCCTTTCGTACCAATTTTCAAGTCTTGCGTTCCCACGTCTATTCTCTTTTACATGTCCTGGAATTACGAGGTGTAACAAGCCACTTGTCTAGATTTTTATAAATGAAACTCATCCAAGCCACCCAATGTTTTAATCTAGACCCTTCATTGTTTTATATAATCATCCTAAGTAGCAAGACTTGTCTCTAACACTTAGAAAAAATTAGAAAATTTTGAAGACTTGAAGAGGATCTCTCGGCATTGCTCATTGAAGAACAAGAATTTTTTTCGTTTGTGGTTCATAATTCACAATACTTCAACCCAAGGTTCCTAAGGGTATTGAAAGGATATCTCAATAGAAAGATCCCGGAAAAGTTTCGTTTTGCATTAGTCGCACGGTGAAAACCTAAGTCGCTTTCATAGGTTTTGTTTGGAAATTGAAGGGAAGTTGTTTGTGAACTTCTAAGGGCTTCAAGTGGCGGATTGGAGTGTCAAGAAAAGGATCTAAGTTGCTAAGGAGCGACTTGGGATATTGAAGTTGGATTAAGGCTTGTCAAGGTAACAATCTTGTTCTCTTAGTGTTATAAGATTACATATTGTTGTAGTTATGGATATAAACAAGCATGAGTTATATATTGAAGATTTAAATGTTATGGAATATTCGGATGGAATCCGAAGGTTGCATGTTTAACCTTAAGATTTTAATTCGATTTAGTTATTAGTTTTAGTCGTCGCATGTCATATAAGGAAAGGATTGTTGTTGTTATTATCGATTGCGGCTATATAATATGTTAGACTAAACAACTTGGATTGAAAAAGAATTGGGAAAGATTTTGTGTTGTTGTACGTTGAATTGCCGAGAATGACATTGAATTATTGGACTAGTTTGATATCAATTGTGGGGCAGAATTTTACACGTCCTGTTAGGCATGTAATCCCCTTTTTGTTAGCTACATTGTTGAGCCTTAAATGTGGCATGTTTGGCTATTGAATTCGGGCCTTGAAAAAGGTGGAAAAGTACGTAGAAACAAAGGAAGTTCTGTCCGATTTTCCGTAGAATAAGTGACTTTACACTTAGAATATTCTATGTTTGAAGCTAGAAGTTAATAGACATATTATGGTCATTATAGGTTGACATACTACGTACGGCATATTGGACTTAGCAAGTGGATTGAACCGAAGAGGTATGTGGAACTTTCCCTATCTTCTTGAGCATGAGTTTTATAAATATATTGTACGGTGGACGTACATGGTTAAAAGGGAATTTGGTTTCATTTTGGTATCCTTGCCTTGTTTTCGAAAAAGAATATGTGACTTGAGGTTACATGGGAGGATTTCTTGACTTGAATCTTAAAGATAAGAGACTTGGTTATTTTGAAAGTTATAATACTTGAATTGAAGAGTACATGCTTACTTGATTTAAAGGAATAATTCCCTTAAATGTTGAAAGAAGCAGTAACTTGATTTGACAAGTATAGAATACTTGATTTGGAAAGTATTGGTTCTTGAACTATTCTAAAGATAAGAGACTTGATTTCTAAGTTAAGAAACTTGAAGTATTTTGAAAGTTATGTAACTTGATCTGAAAGTATAAGTCTCTTGGTTATAAAAAGAATGAATTTGTCTAAAGCATAAAGAGTTATAACGGCTTTATGGGAAGTTAGTTATAACGACTTTATGAAAGGTTAAAGATGTCTTAGTTTCTAAAGCATAAAGTTAGTATAACGGATTTATGGGAAGTTGGTTATAACAACTTTATGGAAGGTTAAAGGAATGGTTTTATCAAGTAATGTAAAGAAAGATAAATGGCTTGAAATAAAGAAGGGTAATTTGATTTAAAGACATCAATTGCTTAAAGTTTTAAAGTAAGGGTCACTTGATTTAGAAGCCTAAAATGTATTTCTAAAAGTGTAGTGACTTGTTTGAAATGTAGACAAGCCTTGATACTATGAGTGTTAGTATCTTGGGGTTTTATGTAAAAATGAGTCTTTTGAAAAGAATGGAAGTACGTAGTACTTTGGGTTAAATTCCCGGATTTTTATGTGATACGAAAGTGCCTTGAGTTTATAAAATGAAATTCATGTTTATGATAATGGAAGTCTAAAGATTTTATGAACTTGCCTATGCTTTCTTGTGATAGCATTTGAGTGCAAGTATTATATTTTTACGCTGCCGTGACTCTCAGTTGGAGGGCCGGCTGTCTAGTTGTGAATTTACTTGGACGTACCGACAGTGATGGAGGATTCCACGGGTATGCTTCCATTGTGATTGATCCTTGGACATGCTTATACGATGAGGGATTCCGAGGCATGCGACCAGGATGCGGGTTAAATTCCCGGATGCTATCATTACTCCATGGCGATGCTTATACGATGAAGGATTCCGTGGCATGTGACCATGTTATATACTATTACTCCATAGACTAGCTCCCCATGAAGACATGTACCCGAGATGAGGGATTCCACGGGCATGTTATATACGATTATGACCCAATAGATTAGCTCTCCATGAAGTCATGTACCCGAGATGAGAGATTCCACGGGCATGAGATATATATAGATATATTGCATATGTGCACGCCGACAGTGATGTGGGATGCCACGGGCGCGTTACATGGATATATTTTACACTTACGGCTGTCGGTAGTGATGGAGGATTCCACGGACATGCCTTGATGTTTTGCGGGCATGATATATATATATATATATATATATATATATATATATATATATATTGCATATGTGCACGCCGACAGTGATGTGGGATGCCACAGGCGTGTTACATGGATATATTTTACACTTACGGCTGTCTGCAGTGATGGAGGATTCCACGGGCACGCTGTGATGTTTGCGGGCTTGAGACCCTTACTGGACTGTGTGATAGTTTTGAGGGCTTGTGTTCCTAGCCATGGTGTGACTATTGTTCATGTGTTGAAATAGTCTTTAAAAAGGTAAAACTGACTTTCATTACTTTCATTTCTAAGTACGGTTATCGTTAATTTGATTATCATACTTGTCTCCAGTTTTTTATACCTAGACTTTATGATTTAAATTACAGTACTTTCAGTTTTACATACTTGGTATATATTTTGTACTGACCTCCTTTGGGGGGCTGCGTTCATGCCGCAGGTTGAGGTACGTAGCTTGCTGATCCTCACTCTTAGGATCACTGATCAGTTGTCAAAAGCTCCATTTCTCCGGAGGCTTATCTTTTGGTACGGTTTCCCTGATGTTGTAGATTTATGTACATTCAGGGGTATGGCGGGGCCCTGTCCCGTCACAGTTGTTATTCTTAGAGGTCTGTAGTCATATCTTGTGGATTGGGTTGTAAGAACAAAGATGTAACTGTTTTATTTTGGGTTATGTATATTTCACGGAAGGTGGCCTTATCGGCTAGCCTGTTGATATTTACTGTCTAAGTATTTTATGAGTTTATGTATGTTCCGCTGCTATTCTCTGATGTATACCTGTAAGGGGTGCCCAGGTAGGTCACCAGTCGCGGGCCCGGGGTCTGGTCGTGACATAAAATCACAAATACGAAGATTTGAAATTGAATTTGTGCTTGTAATACGATGGGAAGTAACGAAGGGAATTCATCCACTTGAGCTGAAGCAGTCATTAGTATTGATCATAACCATCCGTTATATGTCTATCCTTCTGATGCACCTGGCTCACTGTCAGTTGGGATTACACTTACCGAGATGGACAATTATATACTATGGAGCAGGGCAATGAAGCTTGCACTGCTAGGGAAGAATAAAATGGGGTTCATTGATGGAACAATGAAGAAGGAAGACTTCACTGGAAATCTTGCTGATTTGTGAAAAGGTGCAATGCTATTGTAGTGTCATGGTTGATGGAGAATGTGAGTAAAATCTTATTGTATGAAATGCTATTCAACTCAGACTCTCATATGATATGGAAGGAATTGCGAGACAGATTTGACAAGGTCAATAACTCTAGAGACTTTCAATTAGTATGGTTCAATAAGATGGATTCTATTATTTTCCTTTCTAGAGTGGTGCTTTAGACAAAGCTACCGCAATAGTATTCAGTTTATTCTTAACCAAATAGGCTAGAAGGCCTAAGCCAAGTTCAGCCCCCTCTTTGCTCCGTACCGGTTCAACCTCTAGAGCCCCGAGTCTTGTGGATCTGGAACACTAGTTCTGGATTATCAGGCCCTCACGGTTTCTTGTTAACCTCGAGAAAATACTTATTTTCCCTTCTCAAGGGAAGATACCTTCAAATAATTCGGAATTCTTTGACACCAAGAGGCGATTATCACTACTGTCATTTGCAGATCCAGTGGATATGCAATCTACAGTCTTAGGTCCAACTTGACCTGTTTCGGTGTTCTAACCTCTGCCAAATAATTGATCGATAAAGGCATCAGTTTATAAGAGCAAATGTTCCTATTTACTTGTAGTGTGAACATGTCTCTTCACTTTCAATGTGAACATGACTCTTCACTTGTAATGTGAACGTGACTCTTCACTTGCAGTATGAACATGTCTCTTCACTTGCAGTATGAACGTGACTCTTTACTTGCAATGTGAACGTGCCTATTCACTTGTAATGTGAATGTACCTCTTCACTTGCAATGTGAATGTGCCTCTTCACTTGTAATGTTAATGTACATCTTCACATGTAGTGTGAATGTACCTCTTCAATTGTAATATGAATGTATTTCTTCACTTACAATGTGAATGTACCTCTTTACTTATAATGTGAATGTGATTCTTCATTTACAATGTGAACATACCTCTTCATGTACAATGTTATCCTTATCCTTATGCGGAGTTCTCATCAAGAATCGCATTTGCGGTAAGGATTGCTTTGCGCTTGAAAATACCATTCATACTGAGGTAAGTAGGGAGTGGACGTTCAGCGAACGATGCTCCATATTATCCCCTTTTGTCGGGAACCTGACGTTAAGCACTGAGGCCAGCCACAAAGGAATAGTTTTGAATGTTGATATATACCGTCTTTCAGCTGACCTTTCTCTACGAATTCCTCAATCTGTAGGCTTAGTAACGCTTATCCATTTTAATGATTTCATATTTGCTTCGTAATGAGCAAAGGTTACAAAGCCATATGTAATTGTCTTCCCCCTCTAGCTTGTACAACTCTGTATCAATCACATAGTTATGGCCAAGGTCTAAGGAGAGGTTCTTCTTTCGCTATTCCGTTGATGAAATGGAAATGTGATTTTGCCTCTTCACCTACCTCACATCTATTTTGAGGGTTCATGTCGATAGAGGGCAACAATCTAAACATTATAGATAGATTTCCATTTTACGTGCCATAAATGCACGAATTACAAATGACTCCAGTCTTACTTTATCACCATTGGTTATTTCAGACTCGTTGGACTAGTCTCAAACTAACTTGACCAACCGAGGCCTTCCAACCACGTTCTTGCGAATGTCAAGGACATGTATCGCTTTTTTTAAGGTCCTTTCGAGGACTATCTCTTTAACCCATGTACACTCTAGAGGTGACATCGTTTCACAAGAACGACCTCTTGCCCGTTAATAGGGCACAATTGGAGAATGCTTTCAGTTTATGGAGAATTAGTACTCCAACCTTTGGTTGTGTAATAGAGATTGAATGATTGTTCAACTCACCAGAGGCCATCTCAAAAGTCACAAGACTCTTAGATCTCAAAAACCGGAACTCTAGATTTTTTGTCTACTGATTTTGAGATTTAGCGCCGAGGCTCAGTCCGGCTCCACACCGTCAGAGGCGGCGCCGCGGATTTGCCACTAGTGCCGCGACGCTAAGGTGGCAGAAGCTTCGGATGCCCCTCTGGCCGGGGAGTGTCACGACCCTAATTCAGGCGCCGCGTCCCCTTCCCAAAATCAACCCATTTTTTTTAGCTTTGGACATTTTGCATGCCGATGTATTATATCCTTTTATCCACAACCTTGTTGTCAAGATCCGAAGGTTTATCCTTGTCTTGCCCAACGATAGCCTTAACCTTCCGGTCGTTTAAGACTTGAATATTCTGGCCCACTCCAGTCGCCCATAGATTTTGTATGACTGAGTGTCTGTTTGGGCCCACCTCATTGGGTGTCCAATTCTATCCTATTAAGGATCTTCTGCCCGATAGTGTGACAGGTTCATCTCTTACCATCCTATCAAACGAAAGATCTTCTGTCAGAAACAGTGATAAGTTTAACTTGTTTTTAATCTTCTTCCCCTTATACCATTAGACTGGATCATATAGACTTGATTTATATAATCCAATTACTAGGTGGGAAGGGTGTGAAGTTAAAATTCTGATTTCAAAGACTTATGTAATATGGATTTTAAGAAACCTTTTCATATTCTATTTATTACCTTTAATCAGAAACCTTTTAACTTCATAATTGAAAAAGAAGAAATGCTTACATTAACACAACATTCTTTCTTCCAACCCATCATATTTCAGATCTTCCGGATCTGTAGCCTAGGCACATGTAGTCTCTTGTGTTGCGTAGTCTAACGCACGAATCTCCTTGCGGCATCTTTCTCGTTGTGTTTTGAACACACGTTTATGAGATCATCTTTTGATCACTTTTAAAATTTTGTCTAAAATTGTTGGAATTTGTATGCATGTACATCCGGAGAATAGTTGAACTAACTATAACACGTGATCTAAAGGCTAAACTAAGGAGATCATTACAACAAGATCATCTAATTACAATCATTAAGATATAATTTCTTGAATCTCTGTGTTAAAAACCATCAAGTCTCGTGATGTGGTATTTGTAGATTCAACGACTACATGTTTCATTGGAGTGTCGTTGACAACTTCAACTACTGCAAGCTTTTGATCCTTTTGTCTAAAATAAGGACTGAAATAATAAATTGATTAAGTTTCACCACACGCTGAGTCAAGGGATGACCCTTTCTCTTTAAGACAAGATTGCCACCGTATACATGCTTTACGTTAGCAGGGCAATTGTCTCCCAAGATAAAGCAGCGGCTTATCTTTTTCGTAAAGCACAACGAAGAAGATCTATCAAAGAACACAAATATGGAATTGCTAAGAAAAGGATTGACTCAGAGATTTGTTTGAACTTTGTGGTGTAACAAGTTCATAATATTCTGAATAATATATTGAGAAATGTGTAAGACTTTCATCTGAAATGAAGTGCATGAGGCTTTCTTAATTTGAAGTGAAACATATTAGACACTATATAAAACTGATCCACAAAGGCATCAATTTATAGGACAAAGATGCCTCTTTACTTGCAATGTGAATGCTTTAATGGAGGTTTATTGAGCCAAGTAAAGAATGTATAAACACACTCAAAACAATGACTCACATAATGGGTGAATTAATTGAGGTTCAATCTTCCAAACCCAACACAAAATTCAAGAGAAAATCTTAAATTTCCGCCTCCAGATTCACTGCCCGGGAAGCACCGCGACACTACCTGACTGGCGCCGCAACGCTCCAAGGAGGCGCCACGGCGCTCCACCGTCGCGGCTCGATCCGTCCGGCGCTGCGGCCCTCTACGGCTCCGCGGTCTTTTCTGACTCGTTCCATCTTACACTTTGCATAATCCTTTCTTCGTTAACCGACGTGGAATATGGGTTATTGTCGACAATAACCGTCTATCGTTCTATGTCCCAAACACGTTACTCTTACGTGTGCCAATATCTCTTTCATTAAATAAATTTATGATATTTAGCCCCACGTGTGCACGTGTTTGGAAATTAGGTTTCCGACGTGTTGCGCGCATGTTTGTTTCATAAATAACGGGAGAAACTTATTCCTCTGTTAGTAAAATGTCCAACATTAAGAACTAACATTTCAGGTTCTTGATACTTGGATAGTGGATTCTCCCGCCACTTGATAGGTGTACAAATGAGTTTTTAAAGAACTATGAGTCAATCAATGGAGTAAACGTGACTTATGGAGGTGACAATAAAAGCAAAATAATTAGAAAATGGATCTTGAATGTTCCTGAATTTTCAGCCCTAAGAAATGCCTTACACGTTGAGGGATTAATGACAAATTTGATTAGTGTAAGTCAACTGTTGATGACAAACTTGTGGCAAAGTTTAATAAGAATGTCTGTAAAGTTACGAATGAAGCTAACATATATGTCATGACAGGTACAAGGACAGGTGACAATTGATATCTTGTTGCAAGGAAAGAAATATGCAATAATGTCAAGATTGATGACACAACACTATGGCATCAAAAGTTGGGGCATGTCAACTATTGCAATTTAGAAAGATTGATCTCATGTCAACTACCGCAAATTAGAAAGATTCACGGACTGACGTAATATTTGTGTAAATATTACTATGAAGTAAAAGTGACTTGGAAAGGATAATAGGAGCTGGTGAAAAATGTTGAAAAAACGAGTCAAGGTTGTTGCTTTACGTGAGGAACAAGTCCAAGAGGTTAGAGGATTTCTCCATGACCTTCTCCAACAAACACACCAGCTGCCCACCTTTTTCTCAACCTACACAACGGATCGATGAGCTTTTCAAGAAAGACTCTCTACTATAAATAGAGAGGCTACTTCAGTAAATCGATATGAGAAATCAAAAATATCAAGAGAGCTCCCGGGAATTCATCTCAGAAATCTTGACCACAAGTGTTGCATGAGTGTGTCGACAACATTATGTTCAACATTACAATTGCTGCTTAGATTCTAGATTTGTTATGTATTGAGCGATTGTACTGAGAGATTGTCTATGTCTATTTAGTTAGATTTTCAGGTAGAAGTCATTTTCGACTTCACATTTTAATTCCTTTTGTTTTATCTTGTAAAATTGTAAAAAAAAAAGGAATTTGTACATTTGTATATAAAATATATACAATACTTTTGGTCATTGACCTTCATAAGTTATATTATATATATAACTTATGAAAAAAAATTAAAAACTGTTGTGTTCTTTAAATTTTCGCTGCATTTACTCTTCAAAGTTTTGTGTTTTGCTAAAGTATTGTTACCGGTGTCAGACAACATTATTTCTGACATTCGAAAACAGAATTTGCATTCGAGTTTATTTCACTCTGTTTTTATTATTCCACAGCACCCGGACCTAACAGTAACAATACCGAATAATATATATATATAATGCAAAAATCATAAATAAGGGATAAAAGAATATACAAATAAGAAGTTTAAACGTAGAATATAAACAAATAAGAAATATAAGAAAATAAGTATTGATTTCGAGAGTATAGGATGTTTGCAAACCTTATCTCTACCTCTGATGTAAAATAAAATTTAAATCAATACTTATTATTCTATCACAATTTCATTTAAATAGAGTATCGATATTGAAAAGAAATACAGTAATATTTTATCATATTCCATTGACACGTTCAAAAAAAAAAAATATAAGCTGGGTGATGGGAATATTGTTTTTATTTTTAATTTAAAATTTATCTTCCAATTTAAATTCAAAAACTAACAGTACTCAATTAAAAAATTAACATCCACACTAAATTTAATAGATTACTATCATAGGTTCTGCAATCATATACAACTCATAAGTCTAAGAAAGATTTGTGCTACAATTCTTTTTTTTTAAATCACATCGATATCACACTAAAATTTAAAGCGTCAACATATGAAAATAAGAAAATTAACCATTCAATTCTTAACACTCAAAAATATTTTAAGTGTTTAGCCGAATTCACTGACAATCGAACTATTCAGGAGCCAAATTTTCTCCTAGCCCTCGACGACAAAGAACTTCATCGGCTACTAAGTCATCTTAGCCGAAGTCGTTGGTTGGAGGTACGACTGGGACCCACTCAGATGCAGGCGCCTGGACGATAAAGTCAAAAAGATTTTCAGACCCCCAAAAGCGGTAACGGCCAACAACAACTAAATGGAAGGGCCATTATCCGAGCAAGAGGAGTAGAGGACGAGAAAATCGGCACCACCTCCCCCATAGTCAACAATGGAACTTAGTGGGTTATTTGGCTGCCGACATGGAGGGGCACGTTTGTACAATTTTTTTTGTACTACAAATACTCATTCTTTGTACATATTACAGACACACAATCAAACAAATCAAAATTTATCTATCTTTATCTTTTATCCTTACTTTACCTTTAATGTACTCAGTTGTATTCATGTTTTCTTACCTCTTAGTTCACTAGTACCACTGTCCTAACAGTTTCTGGAGTAGTTGGGGAACCCATTGCTAAAAATTAGAGTTTCGTTTCCAGCCCGAATTACTTGAGTTAAGGAATCAATTTATCTCCTGATTCGATCAGCCGATACAACGACGGAAGGTAGAATTCGGGGCGAGAACAAATTTGGCACACCCAGTGGGACCATAGGTGAATTAATAGTGAAGTTTGATTCTCCAGGTCAAGATCATTCTTGGCATATGCGCCTAAGGTGTGGTAAGAAATGAACCTCGAGTCCAGTCTACATCCTAAACAAAATCCTCCCAGAAGGAACAACAAACCAACATCCTCCTCGGGTATACCTACATCGGTTGATACCCCTCCACTTCCTCCATCAACCCAGGCGGTGGAAGACTTTGGTCAATCTGAGGGTCCAACCATAATGACAACGTCTTTCATTAGACAACATATTGACTTGGGGATCCACGACATTATGTATCAAGTTTCTAAACAGTTGGCTGACATTGTGAAGCCGATGGTACATAACGAGGTTCAGCAAGCGAAAGAAATAGAGACCAATCAAATACACCCAGGAGAATGCTCAACTAGTTCTGCCATCCCTCTGACAAGCGGTGTTGTTCAGCATGACACCGTGACTCCCGGTGTTGTTCCTCAGCCGCATGTGCATCAGTCAGTGCCTACTCAGGTGCAGCCGATAGCACACCTAGAAGCACAAGCCCAATAGCCTGGCAACGAACACACTGTTTGGTCGCCACCGAATCTTTGGGGGAAAAATATGTCGCCTGACCAAGCGAGTCTCCAGTATGGGCAGATCAACATGGCTCAGAGACCAATTCATGTTCCAGGATACTTTGGATTTCCACCCGTTATGCCGTACGTTTCCACGAACATCCCTACGATGCAGGCGAATAATGCGGGCCAGCCGAATTGGCAGTCGATGGCCCCTGGCTATGACTTAGCTCGGCTATCTGGTAATGCTTTGTACAAGTGGGTTACTATTCCAACAGTCATTGCCAGTACCCAATCCATATCTTTCAGGAAGCGTAAACTTTCTAAGAATGGCTGACATCCGAAGAGAGCATCCATGGAATACTGTTCCACCTTATCCTCAGGTTCCGTTAGCCATTCCAGGAGCTCAGATTGCAGGCTTTGCTGGCCAAACCCAACAACAACAATGAGGCATTGCCCCACCTATTGGTAATGGCCAGCAGACCACCTACAACCTTCAAAACCCTATTCAACAAAGCATAATATGGAGGCTGCCAGTGCATAACGCCTATTATTCGAATCTAGTCGAGAATCGGCAGGGGACGTTACAACTGATAAACCCAGAAATTATTGCTAACACCGTGTGAAAGTACTTCGGCATCCAACTGAAACCTTTGGACAGACCTGTTTATAAGAAGCCTTACCCTGATTGGGTAGATCAGATAGCACATTTGTCAAGAGGCTTCAAAACACTACAGTTTCCCATTTTCTCTGGCGACGACTTCAAATCAACTATCGAACACATTGGTAGATTCACCGCCCAATGCGGCGAGGCTGGTCAAAATGAGTATCATAAGCTGCAGATATTCCCTCACTCTCTTACGGGAACTGCCTTTGCATGGTACTCCTCGTTGGCTCCTAATTCCGTACAAAGTTGGGCCGACATGGAGGGTTGCTTCAATGATAGGTTCTATTGGCCCCAACCTCAGGTTACTGTGACTGATCTAACAAATCTCAAGCAATAGTTCGATGAATCGGCTGCCGATTTTATCGAGAGGTACATGAAGAAGATAGGGAAATGCACCGTACACTTCCCCAAATCTTAGTGTGCACACATGATAATCAACAACATACACCATCAGTTAAAGGAGAAGTTGGTGGGACGATCTTGCTTCGACCTGAGCCAGTTAGTCGAAAAGGCTAGCCAAATAGAGCAGTACGCCCAGGAGAAGGAGCGTAGAAGAGCCAACCGAAATCGAGGCTCTCACTTGGTATCCATTGAAGCAGATGAGTCTGACTCAGAGTCAGCCGATTGCACAACAGATGCAATGATGGCTGAGATTGTTAGGGGTAAGGTCAACTTTTGCCCAGCCTTGAAAGCCGTCAAAGGCAAGAAAACAAGTTCAGCCGATGACAGAGTCGATTACTTGTTTGATATCATAAAGATATACCAGATCTTTGATCATCTACTCAGAGATAAGAAGAATCGGATGCTCAATGGCCACAGGATCCCGCATGCCGAGGAACTCAAAGGCAAGAAGTATTACAAGTGGAATAATTCATGCAGTCACTCTATTTTTAACTGCATGTTCTTTAGAAAGGCGATCCAAAATGACATCAGGGAGGAGAGGTTCAAGCTAGCCAACAAGGGCACATCTTAAATTGTCTATTGATACCGACCCCTTTCCCGCGGTACCAATAACTATGGTGTCTTTTGCTAAAACCGATCAATCTACGGACACCAAAGGGAAACAGCCGATGAAAAGGGTATGAGTCCCTAAGAAATCTACCAAATGGGAGAAGGTCACAAAGACTTCCGTATTCGACCGGTTAGACAGCCTACATGATATTTGCGAGAACAGACAGCCGACTAGGATCATTCTGGATGACCGTCCCAGAAACGCAAGGGACTTCGAGCGAGAACTTCAAGAGCAAACCATGTGGTTCAGATGGGTCCCTATTAGCGCCAGGCGTACGCCTGACGGGCAAGTATTGATGCCAACCAACAGGTAACCGAGCATGCCTCGAATAGATGAAGAACCACTCCCTAAACCCAAACAGAGGGTGGTTGAGTTTAATGTAAATGAGGGTGTCTCTTTATTATGTATCATAGCAAGAAATGAGGATCAGACGAGACTCCGAAGAATGGTTAAACTAGCTGCCAACACTGAGGAAGGAAAACGATCTATCAATTAGACTCCCGAAAAGAAAGAGGCACCACCGAGAGTCCCATCCAGAACCCAAAAAAGAAGGATACAATGTGGAAAGTCCTTGCGTAAGATGCAACAAACATTGCATCTCATTTCTAACACCAAGGCAGCCAAAAATCAGGATATTCCTAAGTCTTCCGTAGTCGAGGCTATCGAGCAGGCGTTCGACTCAGTTGTTTCAGGGTAATTATACCTGAATGAGATACATCGGGTTAACCAAAATTGGATGAACAGCCTTTCAACAACCCGATGGAAGAATCCCGGTAAAAGAACGAGGCCTCAGATGGACTTCTAACCGAGGCAATTCCGCGGATCGTGTAGAGGACTCAGTCAGAGGGTCCCCAGCCAATCTCTATGTATCTCCAAGAGATAGAATGTATCGACTTCTCTCAACCAAATTTAACGAGGTGGAAGATTCCATCCTTGATTTATTTAGACAAGAACATGTAGAAGAGATGTGGGAAGACATTGAAATGGTCAGCCTAATCCCATGTGAGTTCTGGGCCAGCCGCTCCCCTCCGCGTTGGATAGCCTGGAGGTGATGTTTGAATGGAAGACACATAATGGGAAACAATGGCAGATACCCCGGCTAAGGACACTTTAAGTGTCGTATTTAGCACGCCTATGGAAAATATGGTTAAACACCTAAAGCCCCTCTATTTGAAGGCTTATATCAATGACAAAGCCATTAGCCGAGTGTTCATCAAAAATGGGGTTGAGTTGAATGTGATTCCACTGTTTACTTTGAAGGATCTCCATAAAACAAAGAAGGATCTCATCCCAACTAACATGAAAATGGCTAGCTTTATGGGAGAGGCCTCTGAAGCATTGGGGATTCTAGTTGCAGAAATCACTGTGGGTCCTAAAACGGTCAGGTCTACCTTCTTTGTAATAGATGACAAGCCGTCCTACACCATTCTGCTGGGCAGGGTATGGATTCACACCAACCGATGCCTTCCTTCCACCATGCATCAAAAGTTCATATTTTGGAAAGGAGACAAAATAGAAATCGTCCCAGCGGATGATAATCCGTTCAAGTCAGGGGTTCAGAACATAGAGGCTATCCTCTATGTTATACCCCGTGGTTCAGGCCGCGCGTATGGGGCCGTGCGAAAGGAGTTAGGACTCGAAATCAGAAAATTTCGGTCAGGGGCCTCAGCCATGCCACGAAGTTCCGAGTCCGCAGTCGCGCGCCGATCGCAGCGCCGAGGCGGGAAATCTGGCGAAAAAACTTAGGAAAATCTGATCTTTTCTTTAAAAAAGGCCATGGGAGGGTGACAAGTGTCCCCCCCCCCCCATCTGATTTTGCATGCATTATATTGACCAAGTCTTGAAGACTTGGTCATCTTTCATCTCTCTCTTAGACAAAAGCTCTTCCTTCTCTCTTAAATTCCAAGAGATATTCTAGCCTTAGGAAAAATCTGAAAAATAAAGGCAAGAAGGAAGCTTGTGGCTAGCTTGTGAAGGTTGTTGTGGTGGTGATTCTTGGAAAGGAAGCTAGCAAGTTGTTGGAAAAATTTGGCTAAAGCTCTAAGGTAATGATTCTTCCTTTATAATTAGTTTTTAGTGTTGCATGTTAAGAAGAAAGAACTTGTGGTAGTAAATAATGCTCTTAGAGTCATTGCATGTAAGAAATGTGGTTTGGGTATGAAGGATTTGGCTAAAGAGGTTATGTGAGCATGTTGTAGCCTAAAAATTACCTTAAACTTGTTAAGATTAATTGTTATAACTTATGGGGCAGAATTTTACACACCCAAGTTTAGGTGTGTAATCCCCTTTGTGTTGGTTTTGATGTTGGGCCTTAAATGTGGCGTTTGAGTGTTAAAAATCGGCCTTTGAAAAGGTGGCAAGTGAGTAGAAATAAAGGAAATGCTGCCCAATTTTCCATAGGAATTAGTAACCTTGAACTTGGAAATATTCTACTTTGAAACTAGAAGTTAATAAACGTATTATGGTCATTATAGGTTGACGTATTACGTGTGATAGTTGAAATTAACAAGTGGATTGACCGAAGAGGTATGTAGATCTTTCCTATCTCTTGATCATGAGTAGTTGTATCTATGTAGTACGGTATACGTACAAGATTTGATAATCTTCACTTGTTTTGAAGTATATGATACTTGTTTCGTTTTAAAGGTATAAGTCCCTTGGACATAGGGAAATGTGTTTGACTAACGTAAAAAGTTAATATAACGGCTTTATGGGAAGTTGGTTATATTAGTTTGGGAAAAAGGTAAATAAAGAAGGGTTTACTTTACATAAAATAAGCAAGGGGAAAATGAGTTGAATTTGTGGAAGGTAAATTGTTTTAAGGCATTAATGGCCTAAGGTTTTAAAGGAAATGAAGTCACTTGATTTAGAAGCTTGGGATATTTTCTAAATGGAAAATTGTGACTTGTTTTGAAAGTGGTTGTGACATGATACTATGGGTATTAGTATCTTGGAAGTTTTATATAAAAATGAGTCATTTCGAAAAAGGTTTACGGTATGTGATACTTGGGTTAAATTCCCGGATTTCTCTTAAAAAGACATGTAGTGCCTTAATGAGCTAAAATGAGAGGATTTATATTAATAATGTTCATAAGAAGTTAGAAGATTTCTTATCTTGTTTATGTTATGATAAGCCGGTAGCGCTTATGTTATGTACACTAGCCGGTTGTGCTGATTTATGTATTATTATTGTTATCACTGAGTATTCTGATAAGCCGGTAGCGCTTATGTTATGTATACTAGCTGGTTGTGCTGATTTATGTATTATCATTGTTATTACTGCGTATTCCATGGATTTGCTACCCATGATGCGAGTGCGGCGCTTGTACTCATGCGGGCCCACTGGGTCCATGCGGGTGAAATAGTCCCATGCGGGTCCACAGGATCCATGCGGGTGAAATAGTCCCATGCGGGTGAAATAGTCCCATGCGAGGTGGATGGCCTTATGCGGATCCACAGGATCCATGCGGGTGAAACAGTCCCAGGAGTAGGATTGCTTAATGATACTACGGGCGAGAGATCCTGTTTTGATCATGAGCCTCCTATTTTTATGCAGTATTATACTTATACTTGTTACTCTCATTGTTAGTAAGGCACAGTGCAACATAATCTGATTTTTATCTATAACTTCAGTGTAATTTGGACTTATGATATTACTACAGTATTTTCCAGTTTTACATACTTGGTACGTTGTGTACTGACCCCCCTTCCTCGGGGGCTGCGTTCATGCCGCAGGTAAGGGAAAGCAGGTGGTAGATCCTCACTCTTAGGATCTTTTACTCAGGTGTCAGGAGCTCCATTTCTTCGGAGGCTCGACTTTTGGTATGGTTCTCCCTGGTGTTGTTGATGTTTTGTACATTCAGGGGCATGACGGGGCCCTGTCCCGTCATAGTGTTACTCCTTCTTAGAGGCCTGTAGTCTTGTCATAACTTGGTTTGTTTAAGGATGTAACTGTTCGGTTTTATGTACTTTTGAGGTAGCCATTTTGGGCTAGACTATTTTATATCATTATAGTTGTTTCTTGTGAGTTTATTTTCCGCTGGTTTTCTCTGATATTGTGTCACAAGGGTGCCCGGGTTAAGGCACCGGTCACGGATCCGGGGTCGGGTCGTGACAAAAGTGGTATCAGAGCAGTTAATCCTCGGAAAGGGTCTACAGGCCGTATCTAGTAGAGTCTTGATTATCGGTGTGTTGTGCACCACATCTATAATCAGGAGGCTGCAGGATAGTTAGGATTGGTTTCCATTCTTTCACTCTAAGATCGTGCAATAGAGCTGTGTTATAGGTTGAATTTCCTCTGACGTATTTTTCCTGTATCAGTTATGCCTCCACGCAAGGCAACCGCGGCCCAGAAGGGCAAAGCGATGAGGAACTACTAGTAGGCACCGCAGGGTTACCAGGCACGAGTCGATCCTTACGGATGAGGTGTTTCGGACGGCGAGTTCTACAACGTCGCCAACCCCAGAAGGCGGCGGCAGCGAATTCGCCATCGAGACGCGGTACACGAGCCTCGATCCAGCGGCCGAGGCGAGAGGATATGGGCTACAAGGAGATGGCCCGCCATCGCGCTGAGATCGTGGCGACATGAGGATAGGTGAGGCAGCGGTTCGGTATGCCGTAGTTCGGACAGGCTGCTAGCGAGGCGAGGACTTTTTGAGTTGCAGCCCACCAGAGTTTTATGGGTCGAGGCCTGAGGATGATCCTCAGGAGTTTATCCGACAGTTACAACAGATTATGAGGGTGATCGGGACTTCGGAGACCGAGTCGGTGGTTGTTACACCCCGTAGTTCCAGAGTATGTATATGAGGACGTACGTATGAGAATACGACAGAAAAATTGAAAAGGAAGAAAGATGTGATTTTTCGACGGAAAAGTTTCCGGATTTGGTGAAGGAAAAAGGTTCGTTAATGGGAATTGGATTCCCAGATTTGGTATTCGGACTTTTTGGAATATTTGAGAATTATGGAATTTTATTTCCGGAATCGGTTTGTGGGGCCCACTTTATTTTCGGATTTTTGGCATTACGGATTTTTCCGAGAGATGAAATATTTTGGACCAATAGGAGGGCGACATGTGTCACCCTTAGGTGGCATGGTTGGACGAAAATGGTGGGCTAGTGGACAAGTCAAATAGTCAAGTCTTGCAAGATAATTCTTTGGGATAGTGGGAGTAGGTTGGACGATTTTTGTGGGCAAGTGGGGGCTTGCCTTGGACGTTTTTTTTGTGCTAGTGGATGGCCACATGTCTCTTTATTGTGGGGGACATATGTCCCAAAGTTGTGGTGGACATATGTCCCAATGTTATGGTGGACACTTGGTGGAAGACTTCACTTGAACAAGCTACCTAATCTACACCCTCCACTTGCTTGAATCTTGGCCGCCGTTTGTTACATAAAAATCCCCTAGTGCAAGACTTCTACATCCGATCAACATGTTCCAAGACTCACACCTCCCTCCCCCTTGGAGACAGCTCACGTCCAAAGCTTCCCCTCCCCCTCCCCCCTATCTTGATAGTTCGTCCAAACACCCCCTTGGTAGAAAAGTTGTCTTCTAGTATTGTTACTATTCCAAAATACCTTAGCCTAAATCCCTTGTAGTATTCTAAAGTTATCCCAACATAAGAGCCCGAAAATACTACTTTATTCCTATAGTCGCAAAAATGAAGCCCTAGAAAAATCTTCATAGCTTAGATGAAGTGTTAAGAGAAGTTGTTTGGAAACTTCTAAGGGTTGCTTGGAGCGGGTTGGAGCGTCGGGGTGGAGCTAAACGTTGCTCAGGATCGACTTATAATCTTGGATAAATTTTGGGCTTATCGAGGTAATGATCTTTGTCCCCCTATTGTAATTGGATATTACATGTTGTGGTAATGTATAGTTGAGTATACTATATGTAGAATGAATATGGATAAGAATTTTGTATTTACATAGAATTTGTATTTACAATGGTAGTAGTATTATTGTGGAGTAGATTGTACACGTCAGGTTAGGCGTGTAACCCCTAGGATGGTTGGTTTGGTAGAAGGCCTCGTGAGAGGGGATTTATGTGGTTGCGGGGATGTCACGACGAACTGGGCGTGGCGGTGCCTTACCCCGGGCACCCTAGTGATACAACATCAGAGTAATCAGCGGAACATAAAACACATACATGAAACAAATGAAGTACAAAACAGTAATCTGAGGAAAACTTGCCTTTCGGCATATATAAATACAACTCTTACAAATGAACAGTTTAATCCTTTTTACAAACCCTGCCCACAACGGTACTACAGACCTCTAAGAAAAGATACGACAACAATGGCGGGACAGGGCCCCGCCATACCCCTGAATGTAAATACCTACAACGACAGGGGACTATACCAAGATAAGCCTCCGGAGAAACGGAGCTTTCCCAAACGCTGAACTGTGACCCTAAGAGCGAGGATCAACGACTGGTGTACCTTTACCTGCGGCATGAACGCAGCCCCGAAGGTCGATCTGACAAGTACCAAGTATGTGGCGAAAATAAATCGTAAATGAAATCATAGCGATCTATATAAAGCGAGAGACATGTATGATAATCAAACTACGATTCCTGATAAATAAGCGATCATGTCAAGTCGTGGACTCACGCCTCAAAGTTATCACAATAAACCGTGCGGGGCAAATGCGAAGGCATAGCCGACTACTAAGACCCACGATACCAAAAATACCACAAGCTGTATCCGAGGTCTTTCTGCACCGCACGTAATCGAAGGCGCCACTCGCCCGCAATATCAATGTGCGTCTATCCACTGGAACTCTCGCGACTCGCGCATAGGTCCCACGTGGACCCGCATGAGGTATTCCTCGAATCATGGTCCTGCATCGCTGAGGTATACCCGCATCGAGGCGGCTTAACCCGGTATCCGCCTAGGCTCCCGCAACCCGCATAGTCTCAAAAGACCGCATAGTCTCAACAGACCGCATAGGGAATCCCCCGCATCAGGCTAAACACCCGGAATGATCAATCCTGGAGCTACCGCACTCCGCATAGTCACAAGGACCGCATAGGCCGTATAGACCCGCATCAAGGGTGGCAAGCCCTCGGTATAATAAGTCAAAGGGGTATGTGATACAATAATAGTACAACGGCTTAACGTTTAACAACGTAAGCCCAACAAGAATGACCCCCTTGCATCACGATCACACAAGATACTAACACACGTAGCATCCTAACATGTTTACTTATCACATCAACAAGAAAGTATTTACAAGGCTATCTCAAACCAACACAATCAAGTTATTCACACAAGGTACTTTATGCTAACAAGTTCGGGTATCTATCCCTAAAGTACTTCATACATTAAATCCTTTAAAAGATCCGTTGCTTTCACATAAGTCACACAATACCCGTAGTATAAAATAGAGTGACTGTCTTTTTAAGTAAACCAAAATACTTACCTTTGTAAAATCAAGTAACAACATTAATTTCCAAACGTCCAAGTTTGCCTAATTTCAAATGTTCACGTTTCTTATTTTAGAAAGGTTTCGTAGTTCATAGTCTTATTCATTTAAGAATATAATTCTCTTTTAAACAATCGGAGAAACACAAGCCTTATATATGAGTAGGATATTCTTGTTTATAACAATCTTATTACAGCAGCCATGATCTAGGAAATATCATTTTGTCTCATCTTAGCTTCTATGCAGATGGAAGTTTCTACTGGTTTTAATAATACTTATTTATTCAAAACATTTCCTTTTATTAACGCTGCAGTGGTTTGTCGATACACATTCTGATTTCCAAAATCAGTAAAACATTCTCTTTTAAAAACCAAGTACTCATTACTCACGAATGAGGTTTCACACAAAATTCACATAATTCATTTAAGTTAAGTCTATTATCTTACAAGATCAAGTCTCTTAACTTCTAAAATAAATAAATCATTCGTTTTATCTCTCTTAAGCCGTTATACCTAACTTCCCATAAAGCTAGTATAACTCTTAAGCTTTTAAAACCAAGTATTACTCTTCTTTTAAAAACAGTTCTTAATTCTCTTGAACTACTTCAAGATTATTATTATTCGGGCTTAAGTCAAAAGACATTGCCGTACAACTACGTTCAATTAACACACGTACGTCTACCGTACTACATAGTTATACACACATCATGCTAGAAGAGATAGGAAGAGGTTCACATACCTCGCGACGATTATCGACTATTAGCAAAACGCTCCACGGCTATAACGACTTGCTGGTCCACCTTCTCAAGTAGCACATGCTACTCGAGAACATTCAACCTATACAGTTACACAAGTCTATCAAAGTCTAGACTACTCGGTAGAATAAATCTAGATGCAAGATCCTACGGAAATTGGCGCACTTCCCTACGTCAAATTACACAAGTCTCTTTATGTCTGATCTATGTAATTACTGATTCGATTCGATTCTTCAGGCTTAAGTCCAAAGACATTGCCACAACATTAAGTTCAGTACTATATATAGTATACTTCAACTATATATTCTAACATCATGTAATTTCCAATTACAATAGAGGGACAAGATAATTACCTCGATAAGCCCATAATTATCCAAGTAGAGATGTCGATCTGGGCAACGTTTAGCTCGACTCAGCGCTCAACCCGCTATAAACCACCCTTAGAAGTTCTAACCAACTTATACACAATACTCCAACGGACTATGGAGATTTTCCTAGGGTTTCGGTTTTGTGACAGACGGGAAGTATAATAGTATTTCTGGGCTTTTCGTATAGGTATAACCTTAGAATACTACAAGGTATACGGCTAAGGTATTTGAGCATTATAACGAAAACTTGGAGAGTATTTCTATACCACAAAAGGGGGGTATTATACGAAAACAACCTAGGCTAGGGGGGGGTACCCCACGGCCACACTACTAGGAGGGGGGGGGGGGCGCTACTCTCGGCCAAGGGGGCCTCACGAAATGGGGAGGGGGAGCTCTCAAGACTTAGAGATTTTTTTGGATGAAGAAGTTCATCAAAGGGAGGGGTATTTATAGCACAAGCCAAGGCCAACCAATGGCGAGATCTTGCAAGTGCATAGCAAGTGTAGGGCCAAGATTGGGACAAGTGTGTGTGGGTCCCACTTTATCAATCAACACACAAAATATCCTACCTACTACTTGACAAAAATAGTCACCAATCGTCCAAGCCAACCGCCCACAATGTGCTCCAATGAGAGGGTGCCAAGTGGCGCCCTCTTGTTGGTCCAAAATGTTTCGTCTCTCGGAAAAATCCGCAAAAATTAAAAATGACATAGCCGGAATTTTCCCTACAAAAGCTGTGAAAACGTTTCGTCGAAAAACGACTCTAACCGGGTGTTGTGAACAAAGTTAATTCGGCCAAGCCTAATTCTCAAGTTCAAATTTTCACGTCGCCCCACGTACATACTCTGGAAATACGGGGTATAACATTCTCCCCTCCTTAGAAACATTCGTCCCGAATGTTCCTTCTAAGTCTCAAAACGAACGCGCGCCAGTATAGTCTTCACTACTACACTTATGAACAATCCTGCCACAATGGCCACAGAAACAACTGCGTAAAATACTTACATCCAAGTCCACGAGGAATCACCTCTAACATCACCACAAACACCTCTCTCCGGGGTCTAAAATATACTTCCTCCACCTTTTTCCAAACAAAAGAAATGATACCACTTTTGTCACTTTGTCGCGAGCCTTGCTCCGACGACCCAACAAATGGTACCGGGCTGCTTGCGATCCCTGAGGATGTCGTACACTCGAACTCTTACCACATTCTGATACTGCTTCAGTTTCCAAAACTCGGGGTTACTATCCCTAACGTGGTCATCATTAACTGGGAATACTCTGGATGGATCTCCGGTACTTTCCTGAACATAACAATACGAAAGACCGGACGCACTGCCTCCTACGTCGGACGGCAAATGCTAACATATAGGCAACCTGGCCTATTCCTCACATGAACTCAAAAAGGCCCAAAGTAACTCGGGCTAAGTTTCCTCTGTTTTCCAAAGCTCGTCACACCCTGTCCGGGGTGGTACTTTCAAGAAGACCGACCGTCAACCTGAACTCTAAGCGTCGTCGCCGATTTTCCGCACGATTTCCTCTGAGCTGCCAGAACTTCTTCTAGACAAGCTTCTCACTATCCACGATCTACGGAACAAGCTCAACCAATCGTCGAACGCGCCAACATCGAACCAATCGACCGGCAACTTTACACTTCCGCCCCTACAAGGCTTCAAAAGGTGACATCCGAACACTGAAATGGTAGCTTAAACACTCCCTCCACAGGAGACAACAATCTCCACAACTACCCCTGAAATACACACATCGCGGCGGCGAATGCGGTCTCGAGACTCACGAGTTCTTAACCTGCTTGGTAAAACTTCCGGAAATCGAAAGCAATGGTACCACGGACTCCATTTATCGCCATAAGGTGAAGGTAGGCACCCCGTGCAGCCTTACAACCTTTCTGATAACATCAACACTGCTGAGTAAACGGTCCTTGCCGAAGAACACGATGGGCTGCCCCCATCGGCCCGACCACTGGTCGAACGCACCCACGAACTCGTACGTTGGTTAACTAACTTGGGCCTAACACCCTCATGACCCTACCACAAAGCGGGACCACCACAAACTGATCCCACCACCAAACCTGCCGCGGGTTGACCCGCACGTAGCCTTAACCCGACCCGGCAACGCGCACAATACTAGCTCCCCGAAGGAACAATCTCACTAATCACGTTAAAAAACCTAGCGGTCTTCTTGGCTCAACTACCCTCTTTCATTCCACACTACTCAGGGACCTATCCCAAACATAGTTCACGTGCACTATGCACTTTCGGTAAGGATCAAACATAACATTACACCTTTTCTCGAGATAGCCTCACCTCTAAGGTCTCTACGTATAAGGCTCTAAGGCTCACACTTTCTCTATCCCCCAAAATCTTACTCGGTTGAACAACCAAGATTCCTAACTAACACACTGCTATCAGAACATAGCACTTAAGGTATACTCACCTAATCACATAAACAAAACCCTATAGGGTTAAAGATATACCTGCAACTACTGTTTCATTCCCCTTAGTCGTTCTAATCAAACCTGCCCCGTAGGGCGCATAGCTGAGGGAGATGACAAACTACCCACCGATACTAAAGGCTAAGTCCTCCTACAAGGACACTCTTCGACACCAGACCCTGACGGTCATAGGTACAACAAGTACCAACTAAAAGACGACATTCCCCGGGATGACGTCTGTCACACTGTGAACCGGAAGCCCTGGAGTTCTAACCAACTCCTGCATACCCCGAATGTCCTGAAACCCGTGGAAGACCACTCTGCATTGTGGATGTGCATAATCAAATCTGCTGGTGAGGTGACTCGCCTCGAGAGTTACCAAAGGACCTTCCGCTCGCCTCTTCCTGCATCCGGTTAACCGTCGATTGCTCGTTTCTCGACTTTCTGCGCATAAGCGACCACGAGTCATGCCAAGCCCAATCAAGAATTACTCTTGCACAACCCTCTCTTAAATAGTCATCAAGACTCGCGGTACATCGGTATACTCTCTGGTAGTCAAATCCATAATTAGTAACAGGGTTGTCTCTTGGCAATCTATATTCTCTGTTCCCGGTCGTGGAACTGAAGGTTCAAATATCATGGCCGCAGTAGGAACTGCCGCCGCCGTGCTAAACTTTACTGGGGCTAGTGATGTCGCAGAAATCCCCGAACGAAGCATTACCCTAGGTAATGATTGGGCCTGTGCCCACGTAACCCTCTGAATTCTACTCGCAGCTCCCTCGGCTGCCTTGCCCTCCTGGGCCCGGGTTGCCCTACGCGGAGGCATAACGATAGGGGAAAGAATTTTGTCAGAGGGTCCAACTTACAACTGACTACTAAGGCACGATCTCGAGTGAGAAGAATAGAAACCAATCCTAAATATCCTATAGCCTCACGATTATTGGTGTGGTGCACAACACACCGATAATCAAGACTTCATGGATACGGTCTGTAGACACTTTCCGAGGATTAATCGCTCACGATACCACTTTTGTCACGACCGAACTGGGCGTGGATCGTGCCTTACCGGGCACCCTAGTGATACAACATCAGTGTCAGTGGAACATAAAACACATACATGAAACAAATGAAGTACAAAACATTAATCTGAGGAAAACTTGCCTTTCGGCATATATAAATACAACTATTACAAATGAACAGTTTAATCCTTTTTACAAACCACCTTACAGCGGTACTACGGACCTCTAAGAAAAGATCGACAACAATGGCGGGACGGGGCCCGCCATACCACGAATGTAAATACCTACAACGGCGTGGACTATACTAAGATAAGCCTCGGAGAAACGGAGCTTTCCCAACGCTGACGTGACCCTAGGCGAGGATCAACGATCGGGTGTACCTTTACTGCGGCGTGAACGCGGCCCGAAGAGGTCGATCACAGTACCAAGTATGTGGCCGAAAATAAATACTATAAATGAAATCATAGCGATCATATAAAGCGGGAGACATGTATGATAATCAAACTACGATTCACAATAAATAGCGATCATGTCAAGTCGTGGACTCACGCCTCAAAGTTATCACAATAAAATGCGCGGGCAAGTACGAAGGCATAGCCGACTACTAAGACCAGCACCAAAAATACCACGCGTATCCGAGGTCTTTCTAGACCGCACCACATGTCGAAGGCGGCCACTCGCCCGCAATATCAATGTGCGTCTATCCTCGAACTCGCGACTCGCATAGGTCCCACACGGACCGCATGAGGTATTCCTCGAATCATGGTCCTGCATCGCCGAGGTATACCCCGCGTCGGCGGCTTAACCCCGGTATCCGCAGGCTCCGCGACCCGCATAGTCTCAAAAGACGCATAGTCTCAGCGCATCGCATAGGGAATCCCGCGTCGGGCTAAACACCGGAATGATCAATCTCGAGCTACTGCGCTCGCGTAGTCACAAGGACCGCATAGGCCGTATAGACCGCATCAGGGTGGCAAGCCCCGGTATAATAAGTCAAAGGGTATGTGATACAATAATAGTACAACGGCTTAACGTTTAACAACGTAAGCCCAACAAGAATGACCCCCTTGCATCACGATCACACAAGATACTAACACACGTAGCATCCTAACATGTTTACTTATCACATCAACAAGAAAGTATTTACAAGGCTATCTCAAACCAACACAATCAAGTTATTCACACAAGGTACTTTATGCTAACAAGTTCGGGTATCTATCCCTAAAGTACTTCATACATTAAATCCTTTAAAAGATCCGTTGCTTTCACATAAGTCACACAATACCCGTAGTATAAAATAGAGTGACTGTCTTTTTAAGTAAACCAAAATACTTACCTTTGTAAAATCAAGTAACAACATTAATTTCCAAACGTCCAAGTTTGCCTAATTTCAAATGTTCACGTTTCTTATTTTAGAAAGGTTTCGTAGTTCATAGTCTTATTCATTTAAGAATATAATTCTCTTTTAAACAATCGGAGAAACACAAGCCTTATATGTGAGTAGGATATTCTTGTTTATAACAATCTTATTACAGCAGCCATGATCTAGGAAATATCATTTTGTCTCATCTTAGCTTCTATGCAGATGGAAGTTTCTACTGGTTTTAATAATACTTATTTATTCAAAACATTTCCTTTTATTAACGCTGCAGTGGTTTGTCGATACACATTCTGATTTCCAAAATCAGTAAAACATTCTCTTTTAAAAACCAAGTACTCATTACTCACGAATGAGGTTTCACACAAAATTCACATAATTCATTTAAGTTAAGTCTCTTATCTTACAAGATCAAGTCTCTTAACTTCTAAAATAAATAAATCATTCGTTTTATCTCTCTTAAGCCGTTATACCTAACTTCCCATAAAGCTAGTATAACTCTTAAGCTTTTAAAACCAAGTATTACTCTTCTTTTAAAAACAGTTCTTAATTCTCTTGAACTACTTCAAGATTATTATTATTCGGGCTTAAGTCAAAAGACATTGCCGTACAACTACGTTCAATTAACACACGTACGCTACCGTACTACATAGTTATACACATCATGCTAGAAGAGATAGGAAGAGGTTCACATACCTCGCGACGATTATCGACTATTAGCAAAACGCTCCACGGCTATAACCCGGCTAGCCTGGTCCACCTTCTCAAGTAGCACATGCTACTCGCAGAACATTCAACCTATACAGGTTACACAAGTCTATCAAAGTCTAGACTACTCGGTAGAATAAATCTAGATGCAAGATCCTACGGGAATTGGCGCTCTTCCTACGTCAAATTACACAAGTCTCATGTCTGATACACCCTATGTAATTACGATTGATTCGATTCTTGGGCTTAAGTCCAAAGACATTGCCACAACATTAAGTTCAGTACTATATATAGTATACTTCAACTATATATTCTAACATCATGTAATTTCCAATTACAATAGAGGGACAAGATAATTACCTCGATAAGCCCATAATTATCCAAGTAGAGATGTCGATCCTGGGCAACGTTTAGCTCCAACTCCGAGCGCTCCAACCCGCTCTAAACCACCCTTAGAAGTTCTAACCAACTTATACACAATACTCCAACGGACTATGGAGATTTTCCTAGGGTTTCGGTTTTGTGACAGACGGGAAGTATAATAGTATTTCTGGGCTTTTCGTATAGGTATAACCTTAGAATACTACAAGGTATACGGCTAAGGTATTTGGGCATTATAACAATACTTGGAGAGTATTTCTATACCACAAAAGGGGGGTATTATACGAAAACAACCTAGGC
Organism: Przewalskia tangutica; assembly: GCA_029844215.1. Taxonomy (NCBI): domain Eukaryota; kingdom Viridiplantae; phylum Streptophyta; class Magnoliopsida; order Solanales; family Solanaceae; genus Przewalskia; species Przewalskia tangutica. The sequence goes on from CM056729.1 coordinate 98,524,517, forward strand.
TAGGGGGGGGTACCCCACGGCCACACTACTAGGAGGGGCGCTACTCGGCGAGGGCCTCACGAAATGGGGAGGGGGAGCTCTCAAGACTTAGAGATTTTTTTGGATGAAGAAGTTCATCAAAGGGAGGGGTATTTATAGCACAAGCCAAGGCCAACCAATGGCCAAGATCTTGCCAAGTGCATAGCAAGTGTAGGGCCAAGATTGGGACAAGTGTGTGTGGGTCCCACTTTATCAATCAACACACAAAATATCCTACCTACTACTTGACAAAAATAGTCACCAATAGTCCAAGCCAACCGCCCACAATGTGCTCCAATGAGAGGGTGCCAAGTGGCGCCCTCTTGTTGGTCCAAAATGTTTCGTCTCTCGGAAAAATCCGCAAAAATTAAAAATGACATAGCTGGAATTTTCCCTACAAAAGCTGTGAAAACGTTTCGTCGAAAAACGACTCTAACCGGGTGTTGTGAACAAAGTTAATTCGGCCAAGCCTAATTCTCAAGTTCAAATTTTCTACGTACGTCCTTACGTACATACTCTGGAAATACGGGGTATAACAGAGGAGGTGTTGCCGAAATTTCCGTAGGATAGGAACCTTGTACTTGGAATTGTTCTACGAAGAGATATAGAGGTTGATAGACGTTTTGTGGCCTTTATAGGTTGAAGTACTACGAGTAGCGTATTCTACTTGAAGGGTGGAAAAGGCTAGCAGGGTTACAGTACTTTGGAGCTATTTGCTATCGATAATCGTCGCGAGGTATGTGAACCTCTTCCTATCTTTTCTAGCATGATTGTTGTGAACTATGTAGTACGGTAGACGTACGTGTGCTAAACGAGTTTTGGTTGGTTTAAAACATAAGGTGTTATAATAGCTTTATGGGAAGTTAGTTATAACGACTTTATGTAGGTAAAAGAATGGTTTATTGATTTTAGAAGTTAAGAGACTTGATCTTAAAAGATAAAAGACTTAACTTATAAATGACGTTTTATGAAATGTTAAGGACTTGAATTTTGTTAAAAAGTTGTGAAACCTCATTCGTGAGTAATGAGTACTTGGTTTTTAAAGAATAAGGTTTCTTGATTTGGAAATGAGAATAAGTAGCGAACAAACCACTGCAGCGTTAATAAAGGAAAATGTATTGACAAATAATTAATTATATTAAAACCAGTAGAAACCTCCATCTGCATAGAAGCTAAGATAAGACAAAATTGTATTACATTTTCTAGATCATGGCTGCTTTAATAAGATTGTTATAAACAAGAATAACTACTCACACCTAAGGCATATGTTACTCAACTGTTTTAAAAAGAGATTACGTTATTTGATTAAGACTATGAACTATGAAATCTTTCGAAAATAAAAGACTTGAGTATTTGAAATTAGGCAACTTGAACTTTTGGAAAAGAATGTTGTTACTTGATTTTAAAAAGGAAAGTGTTTTGATTTAAAAGGAAAGTATGGTATTATCTTAATCTGTCTTAGAAGAGAGTTTAAATGTTATGGCCGATTTGACACCGAGTCCATGGGATTGTCACGACCCGTTCCGGGGCCCGTGACTGGTGCCTTACCCGGGCACCCAAGTAGTCATACATCAGAGTAATCAGCGGAACATAAGACAAGACAAGAAACATTATGAAAAGAGAAACAGTTTATCTGATGAAAAGCTTGCCTTTCGGCATATATATATAACCCAAGTTTTGCAGTTACATCCCAACTGTACAATAGGACTACAGACCTCTAAGGAAGTAAACAACTATGGCGGGACAGGGCCCCGCCATACCCTGAATGTACAAAACTATCTACAATACAGGGAGATCATACCCAAAAAGTAGAGCCTCCGGAGAAGATGGAGCTCCCGACACCAAAGCAAAGATCCTAAGGATGTGGATCTAGCACCTGCTTGCCACCTGCGGCATGAACGGCCCAGAAGGAGGTCGATAACAGTACCAAGTATGTGAAATCGTAAAGTACTTAAATGAAATCAAAGTATTTAAAACCATTTGCAAATACAATCGGTTCAATTGCACATAGTGTCATATCACAAACAAGAACAATAATAGGTAAATCAGATGTAGTCTTTTCTAGGCGCGAATGATCGGCAAGGCCAATCGCCCATAGTATCATTATGCGTGCCTAATCTCGACTCGCGATCCGCATAGGTCACATGCACACCGCATGAGGTATTCCTCGCGCCGGGGTAGCTAACCGGTACCCTCCCGGACTCCGCGATCGCATAGTCTCAATAGACGCGTAGTCACACGGACCGCATAGGGCATCCGCGTCGGAATAAAACACCGGAATGATCAATCCTCGGAACTCCGCGACTCGCGATAGTCACACGGACCGGCCGTATAGACCCGCATCAAGGGTGTCAAGCCCTCGGTATAATAAGTCAAGGGGGTAGGTGATATAATAACAGTACAACGGACTTACCGTTTAGCAACGTAAGCACAGCAAGAATGACATCACAAGACACTAACCCACGTAGTATCATAACATGTTTACTTATCAAACCATCTTACTATACTTTTCAGAAGTCAATACAAGATTTTCACAAACAAACAAGTAAAACCTTTCCTTTTATCTTTCTTAAGTCGTTTATACCTAACTTCCCATAAAGCTAGTATAACTCTTAAGCTTTCTGTTTTAAAAAATCCAGTATTACTCTTCTTTTAAAAAATGATTCATAATTCTTTTGAAATACTTCAAGGTTCTTATTATTCAGGCTTAAGTCAAAAGACATTGCCGTATAACTACGTTCAGTTAACACACGTACGTCTACCGTACTATATATATATTTTAAAATATCATGCTCAGGAGTATAGGAAGAATCACATACCTTCTCGGCGAAATCCACCTGCCAAGTCGAATATGTCGCGCGCAGAGAATCAACCTATAATAGTCAAATACGTCTATCAACGTCTAGACTATTCTGTAAACAGTTCTAAGTAGAGGGTTCTCTATTCTATGGAAAATTGGGCAGCACTTCCCTACCCGCCAAGCTACTCAAGTCTACTGTGAAAACAGTCCTATGTAAGTATAGTTCAATTATTCTTCTTTTATACCCTTCTACAGTGATAACAGTTCAATTCTATTCTGTAATATCCTTCTAAGTATTTTATACTTATTCCTATACTTCTACAGTATGTATTCTCTAATTACAAAAGAAGGATAAGTTTATTTACCTCGATAAGCCCAATATTATCCAAGTATAAACGTCGATCCTGAGCGAGGTTTAGCTCCTAATTGCACGCTCCGATAGCTCCAAGAACCCTTAGAAGTTCTACACAACTTCTACTTAAATACTATAAGGGATTTGGGCTAGGGTATTTAGGAATAGTAACTATACTTGGAAGACAACATTTCTACCAAGGGAGGGGGGTAGATTTCGGCTAGGACTACTAGGCTATAGGGGGGGAGAGGTTTCGGCCAAAGCCTTTTCAAGAGGGAAGGGGGAGTGTTGGACGAACTCAACACAAAGGGAGGGAGGGATTTTAGACTTGGAAAGTTTGATTTGTGGATGAAGAACTCTTCATCTTAAGGGGGGTATTTATAGGTCAAGCAATGGCCAACCAATGGCCAAGATGAAGTCAAGTGCAAGGCAAGTGTAGGGTGAAGATTTAGGCAAGTGTCCTTATCCATCTACTACACAAAAATATCCTACCAACTCCTTGACAAAACAAGCCATCCATTTCGTCCCATTACCGCCCAACGTCCACCAATTAGAGGGTGACAAGTGTCGCCCTCTCGTTGGTCCAAAATGTTTCGTCTCTCGGAAAAATCCGCAAAAATTATAAATGACATAGCCGTAATTTACCCTACGCAAGTTTAGTAAAACGTTTCGTCCAAAAACCATTCTTTTATTGAGTTGTGCCCAAGTATTTTCATCCAAAGCCTAACCTTTAAGGCTAAACTTTTGTACGTACGCCCTTACGTACATACTCTGGAAATACGGGGTATAACAGGGATGGACCGGGAATGTATTCCACACGATTTGACACCGAGTCCATGGGATGGACCGGGAATGTATTCCACACGATTTGACACCGAGTCCATGGGATGGACCGGGAATGTATTCCACACGATTTGACACCGAGTCCATGAGATGGACCGGGAATGTATTCCATACGATCCGACACCGAGTCCATGAGATGGGCCGGGAATGTGACCATGCGATTCCACCTCGAGTCCCATGGGATGGGCCGAGACATGTTATACGTATCACACGATTTATACCTAGACTGCCGGCAGTGAGGAAGGAGTTCCACGGGCATGAGGGATGACTTTGAGGGAGTGAGTCCCTGACTTGACATGACTGTTTATATGTTTTACTGTAGTTTGGTTATCATACATGTCTCCTGCTTTATATAGACTATTATGATTTCATTTACAGTATTTTCAGTTTCACATACTTGGTACCTGTTATGCGACCTCCTTGAAGTGCGTTCACGCCGCAGGTAGAATGCGCGGTTGTTGATCCTCGCTCATAGGATCACGGTTCTGCGTATTGGGAAGCTCCATTTCTCCGGAGGCTTATCTTTGGTATAGTCCCCTGTCGTTGTAGGTACTTACATTCAGGGGTATGGCGGGGCCCTGTCCCGTCATAGTTGTTATAAAAACTCTTAAGTGCAGTAATCTTGTTGTGGGCAGGGTTTGTAAAGGATGTAACTGTTCGAATATTTATATATATATGCAGAAAGGTGACTGTTTTGGTTAGCCTGTTTTCTTATTGTATATCTTGTTTCATGTTTAAGTTTTTATTTCCGCTGATTTTCTCTGATGTTGTATCACTAGGGTGCCCGGGGTAAGGCACGATCGCGAGCCAGTCGGAGTCGTGACAAAAGTGGTATCAGAGCCAGGTTAATCCTCGGAAAGTGTCTACAGACCGTATCTATTAGAGTCTTAATTATCGGTGTGTTGTGCACCACACCTATAATCAGGAGGCTGCAGGATATTTAGGATTGGTTTCCATTCTTCTCACTCTGAGATCGTGCCTTAGAGCTGTGTTATAATTTGGACTCCCTATGGCGTATTCGTATGTGCTAGTTATGCCTCTACGCAAGGCAACCAGAGCCCAGAAGGGCAAGGCAACAGAGGAGTCGCTGAGTAAATGCGAGGGTTACGGGCACGGGCGATCATTATCCGAGGCAGCGCTTCATTCGGGGAGTTCTGCGACGCGCTAGCTCGGGAGAGTTTAGAAGCGATGGTATCACGACCGAACCGGGCCGTGGATGGTGCCTTACCTCGGGCACCCTAGTGATACAACATCAGAGAAAACCAGCGGAAATAAAACTTAAACATGTAAATAGACATGGATTAAGATGAAAGAAAATAGGCCAACCAAAACGGTTGCCTTTCAACATATATTTATATATAAACATTTGAACAGTTACAATCCTTACAACCACCGCCACAACTAGCATGCACCTCTAAGATTTATACAACAACTATGATGGGACAGGCCCGCCATACCCCAGAATGTACAAGGACCTCTGGACTGTGGTAACATACCAAGATAAGCCTCGAAGGCGGAGCTTCCCAAGGCCTGAAATGAGATCCTAAACGCGAGGATCGGCGGTGTGTACTTACTGCATGCGTAACGCAGCCGAAGGAGGTCGATAACAAGTACCAAGTATGTGAAACTGTAAAATACTGTAAATGAAATCATAATAGTCTATATAAAGCAGGAGACATGTATGATAACCAAACTACAGTTCACAACATAAAAGCAGTTATGTCAAGTCAGGGACTCACGCCCTCAAAGTCATCCCTCATGCCCGTGGAACTTCTTCCTCACTGCCGGCAGTCTAGGTACAAATCATGTGATACGTATAACATGTCTCGGCCCATCTTATGGACCCAGTATAGAAACGTGTGGGATACATTCCCGGTTCATCCCATGAACCGGTAGTCGAGTGAAATACATTCCCGGATGAACCGGTAGTCGAGTGAAATACATTCCCGGATGAACCGGTAGTCGAGTGAAATACATTCCCGGATGAACCGGTAGTCGAGTGAAATACATTCCCGGATGAACCGGTAGTCGAGTGAAATACATTCCCGGATGAGCCGGTAGTCGAGTGAAATACATTCCCGGATGAGCCGGTAGTCGAGTGAAATACATTCCGGTTCGTCCATGAACCCAGAGTCGAGTGAAATACATTCCCGGTTCATCCCATGAACCGGTAGTCGAGTAGAACACAGTACTTGCACAACAAGGCTATCACACGTAACATGGTCAAGTTTCACAACAACAAGCATAGGCAAGTTATACACAACTCAAGGTACTTTCATTTTATGTCAAAGTCCGGATTTTAACCTTAAAGTACTACGTACGTTAAATTCCTTTTAAGAGATTCATTCCTTTTATAGAAGTCACCCGATACCCGTAGTATATAAAAATGTGTGACTTATATCTTTTAAGTAAACCAAAACAACTTTCATACTTTTCTTTTTAAGACCAAATTAAGGTAATACCATGCCTTCTTTTTGGACCAAAATACTTCTCTTTTAAAAGTCAAGTTACCACATTAAAACAAATGATAAAACCCTTCTTTTGTTTTCATAAAGTCGTTATAACCAACTTCCCATAAAGCTGTTATAACACTTTATGTTTCAAACCATTTTAAGACAACACAATGTCTTTCTTTTCCCTAAAAGTTCCAGTTTGCCTAATTTCAATTACGCAAGTCTCTTTTTAGAAAAGTTTCATAGTTCAATGTCTTAATCTCTTTTTAAAACAATAGAGTAACATATGCCATAGATGAGTAGGTTAATCTTGTTCATAATCAATCTTATTAAGCAGCCATGATCTAGAAAATGTAATATCATTTTGTCTCTTCTTAGCTTCATGCAGATGGAGGTTTCTCTTGGTTTTAATAATACTTAATTATTCAATGCATTTTCCTTTATTAACGCTGCAGTGGTTTATCGATACACATTCTGATTTCCGAAATCAGTAAAACATTATTCCTTTTAAAAACCAAGTACTCATTACTCACGAATGAGGTTTCACACAAAATCCATATTAATTCATTTAAGTTAAGTCTCTTATCTTATAAGATCAAGTCTCTTAACTTCTAAAATCAGTAGACCATTTTCTTTACCTCTCTTAAGACGTTATACCTAACTCCCCATAAAGCTAGTATAACTCTTTTTAAAACCTTTAAAACCAAGTGTTACTCTTCTTTCAAAAATGGTTTCTTAACAATTTTGAAATACTTCAAAGTTCTTATTATTCAGGCTTAAGTCAAAAGACATTGCCGTACAACTACGTTCAATTAGCACACGTACGTCTACCGTACTATATATTATTCAGGCTTAAGTCAAAAGACATTGCCGTACTATATATATCTTCCTTTTTAAAATATCATGCTCAAGAGTATAGGAAGAATCACATACCTCGCGACGATTATCGACTATAAGCAAAACGCTCCACGGCTATAACCCGGCTAGCCTGGTCCACCTTCTAAGTAGCCCATGCTACTTGCAGAACATTCAACCAATAAAGGTTATCACCATCAGTATATACGATCCTATGTAAATGCAGTTTAACTTCTACTTATTTTCTTACAAGTGATTTGATTCAAGTCTTTTCTGTAATATCCTTCTATTACAGTTCAATTCTCTTCTTATGAATCTTATATTCATTTCTATATTACTACAGTATGTGATTTCCAATTACACTAGAAGGACAGTAGTATTTACCTCGACAAGCCCAAAATTATCTGAGTTTAATGTCGCTCCTGAGCAATGTTTAGCTCCTACTCCGAGTGCTCCAATCAGCTCCAAACAACCCTTAGAAGTTCTACGCAACTTCTACTTAACACTTCAACCGACTATGAAGGTTTTCCTTTGGGTTTCGTTTTTGTGACTGAGGGAAGTATAATAGTATTTTCTGGGCTTTTGTATACGTGTAACCTTGGGAATACTACAAGGTATTTGGGCCAAGGTATTTGGGCATTATAACAATACTTGGATAGTATTTCTATACCACAAAAAGGGGGGGTATTTATACGAGACAACTAGGCTAGTGGGTACCCTCGGCAAGGCTTCACAAGGGGGAGGGTGTGGTGGCTCTCGGCCAAGCTCAACTAGGAGGGGGGGAGAGGGACGAAAAGCTCACACTAAGAGGGGGGAGGATTTTTAACACTTAGAACACTTTAGGATGAAGACGTTCATCAACTGAGAGGGTATTTATAGGTCAAGCCATGGCCAACCAATGGCCAAGATCACTCCAGTGTAAGGCAAGTGTAGGGCTAGATTTCAACCATGTGTACCTTATCCACCTACCACACAACTTGCACAAAATATCCTACCTACTACATGCCCCAATTCGGCCAAGCATTACCGCCCACACTCATCCATTGTGAGGGTGACACATGTCCCCCTCCCGTTGGTCCAACAGGTTTCGTCTCTCGGAAAAATCCGCAAAAATTAGAAATTACATAGCCGGAATTTTCCCTTCGCAAGTTTAGTAAAACGTTTTAAAAAAACGACTTTCGGCACTTGTGCCCAAATTTCAAACTTGTCAATTCTTAAGGCAAAATTTAATACGTGCGCCTCACGTACATACTGCGAAAATACGGTATAACATTCTCCTCTCTTAGAAACATTCGTCCGAATGTTCCTTCTCAGTGGATTACGAAGAAGATCTTCTAACAAGTTGCCAACGCCACGCCCGCGAACTAACACACGCGTTCTCTTCCTTCCTTACTCGTCGTGCCCTCCTCGAACACTTGAACTCTTCTAGTATACGCACCATACTTCAGTCATTGCTTCAGTTTCCAATACTTTGGAGTCACCACCTCCAAACTTGGTCATCTTACTAGCCTCAATCTTCCTTAAGGCCATTCCCGGCCTTCACGATCCGCTTATGGTCGAACATATCCACGAACTCATACGATGGTCATCTAAACCTGGGCCTAACACCCTCGTGACCCTACCACCTGGCGGGACCACCCAGGTGACCCCACCGAAATAGGCGCGGGTTGGCCCTCAACATGGCCCCAACCCGACCCACTTAACGCATCACGCTCTTGTTCCCCGATCCGGAACAATCTTACCTCTACAGGTCATGAAAGCTACCACTTCCATTGCACACTACCCAGGGACTTTATCACACAAAACGTTCTAGGCATAAAAATGCACTCCGACAAGGATCACTTGCAAAATCTGGTACTCAAGACGGCCTTACATCTAAGGTCTCAACTGTAATATTCTAAGGTTCATCATTTTCTCACCCTCAAGCTTACCCTTCTCACTAACCAGGTTCTACATCACATTTTAGCACAAAGCTATCCGAACATAACACTAAACACATCATCACAACATCAATACATACAAAACTCTAGAGGGTTAAGGATATACCTGAACCTACCGCTCCACTCTAATCATAGGCCTGCCCTGCAGGGCGCATAGCTGTAGAAGGCGATGAACCTGCCACTGATCCGGTAGGCTGCGCCAAGCTGCCGGTACCTCTCCTATAAGCACAGTCTCTCGTCACATGGCCCTGACGGCCGCAGGTGAAGCAAGCAACGATAAAGACGACATTCCGGGATGATGTTTGCCACATCGCGCACCTGAGGGGACATGAATCCTGCGGCTAGCACTCACGTATACCGTGAACGGAAGCCTGGAGCTCGACCGGCTCCGAATACCCCGAACGTCGAAGGCGCGGAGGACCACTGCATCTTGGCGGAGGTACATAACTAACTTTCTTTGGCGGTCCGCCTCGAAAGTTACCAAAGGACCCTGCTGTCCTGGCCCTCTTCTGCTGATCTCGGTCATTTCGTCGACCTCTCCGTGCCTCACATCCTAGTGCATGAGCTTGCATGCGGGCAATGTCCATGCCCGGCTGAAGAGCTACACCCGTACAAGCCTCTGCCAAGTAATCATCTAGCCCGGTGACGTAGCGGTGTACTCTGTCCTCCATATCAGCTACTACAGCGGGGACATACCGAGCTAACGAGTCGAACTCCACATTGTACTCTCTAACCGTCCGCCCGTTCTGCCGCAACACCAAAAATCTGTCGGCCCGAGCCCTCCTCATCTGTGGCGGCAAGAAGTGTGCAAGAAATGCCTTTGAGAACTCGTCCCATAAAGCCGGAAGTGCATTCTCTCCCCGGGACAGCTCCCACGAATCAAACCAATCGACTGCGGTATCACGCAGCCGATGCGAACCTAGGACCACTGACTCGGTATCCGATGCCTTGATCACTCTCATGACCCGCTGTAACTGCCGGATGAACTCCTGCGGATCATCCTCAGGCCTCGACCCATAAAACTCTGGCGGGTTACACCTCAGAAAATCCCGTAGTCTCAAACTGTCTGCTCGGGGGTGAACTACGGGTGCTACTGGGGCCAGGCTGCTGCGTCGGCCTATCCTCATATCGGCCACGACCACGGCGATGGCGCCATCTCCTTGTACCCATCTCATCTCGCTCAGTGTGGGGCTGGAGGCTCAGTATTGTAGTCTCGGCAAGCTGCTGCGACTCTAAACTCTCTTTGGTCTTTGGCGGCGTCGCGAAACCCGCCGTCGGAAGCCTTTGTCTCAGTCTTGGCCAGGGCTGCGCGCTCGTACTCCTCAGTATCTCACTTGACTCCCTCATTGCCTTGCCCATCTGGGCTCAGGTTGCCTTACGCGGAGGCATAATGGTAAAGGAAAGGAATACGTCGGAGGGTCCAACTTATCACTGACTCTAAGGCACGATCTCGGAATGAGAAGAATGGAAACCAATCCTAAATGTCCTATAGCCTCACGATTATAGATGTGGTGCACAACACACCGATAATCAAGACTCTACTAGACACGATGCGTAGACACTTTCAGAGGACTAATCGCTCGATACCACTTTGTCACGACCGAACCGGGCCGTGATCGTGCCTACCTCGGGCACCTGGTGATACAACATCGAGAGAAAACCGGCGGAAATAAAACTTAAACATGTAAATAGACATGGATTAAGATGAAAGAAAATAGGCCAACCAAAGCGGTTGCCTTTCAACATATATTTATATATAAACATTTGAGCGATTACAATCCTTACAACCCCGCCACAACAAAGGTTACTCTGGACTTAAGATTTATACAACAACTATGACGGACGGGGCCCGCCATACCTGAATGTACAAGGACCTACGGACTCGTGGGTAACATACAGAAGATAAGCCTCCAAGTGGCGGAGCTTCCCAAGACTGAAATGAGATCCTAAACGCGGGGATCGACATCCGTGTACTTCTACTGCGACATGAACGCGGCCCCGAAGGAGGTCGCATAACAAGTACCAAGTATGTGAAATCAGAAATATCAGAATGAAATCATAATAGTCTATATAAAGCGGGAGACATGTATGATAACCAAACTACGATTACAACATAAAAGCGATTATGTCAAGTCGTGGACTCACGCCTCAAATTCATCCTCATACGTGGAACTTCTTCCTCACCGCCGTGATCTAGGTACAAATCATGTGATACGTATAACATGTCTCGGCCCATCTCATGGACCCGATAGAAACGTGTGGGATACATTCGGCTCATCCTATGAACCGTGGTCGAGTGAAATACATTCCCGGATGAACCGGTAGTCGAGTGAAATACATTCCCGGATGAACCGGTAGTCGAGTGAAATACATTCCCGGATGAACCGGTAGTCGAGTGAAATACATTCCCGGATGAACCGGTAGTCGAGTGAAATACATTCCCGGATGAACCGGTAGTCGAGTGAAATACATTCCCGGATGAACCGGTAGTCGAGTGAAATACATTCCCGGTTCGTCCCATGAACCGGTAGTCGAGTGAAATACATTCCCGGTTCATCCCATGAACCGGTAGTCGAGTAGAACATAGTACTTGCACAACAAGGCTATCACACGTAACATGGTCAAGTTTCACAACAACAAGCATAGGCAAGTTATACACAACTCAAGGTACTTTCATTTTATGTCAAAGTCCGGATTTTAACCCTAAAGTACTACGTACGTTAAATTCCTTTTAAGAGATTCATTCCTTTTATAAAAGTCACCCGATACTCGTAGTATATAAAAATGTGTGACTTATATCTTTTAAGTAAACCAAAACAACTTTCATACTTTTCTTTTTAAGACCAAATTAAGGTAATACCATGCCTTCTTTTTGGACCAAAATACTTCTCTTTTAAAAGTCAAGTTACCACATTAAAACAAATGATAAAACCCTTCTTTTGTTTTCATAAAGTCGTTATAACCAACTTCCCATAAAGCTGTTATAACACTTTATGTTTCAAACCATTTTAAGACAACACAATGCCTTTCTTTTCCCTAAAAGTTCCAGTTTGCCTAATTTCAATTACGCAAGTCTCTTTTTAGAAAAGTTTCATAGTTCAATGTCTTAATCTCTTTTTAAAACAATAGAGTAACATATGCCATAGGTGAGTAGGTTAATCTTGTTCATAATCAATCTTATTAAGCAGCCATGATCTAGAAAATGTAATATCATTTTGTCTCATCTTAGCTTCTATGCAGATGGAGGTTTCTACTGGTTTTAATAATACTTAATTATTCAATGCATTTTCCTTTATTAACGCTGCAGTGGTTTATCGATACACATTCTGATTTCCGAAATCAGTAAAACATTATTCCTTTTAAAAACCAAGTACTCATTACTCACGAATGAGGTTTCACACAAAATCCATATTAATTCATTTAAGTTAAGTCTCTTATCTTATAAGATCAAGTCTCTTAACTTCTAAAATCAGTAGACCATTTTCTTTACCTCTCTTAAGACGTTATACCTAACTCCCCATAAAGCTAGTATAACTCTTTTTAAAACCTTTAAAACCAAGTGTTACTCTTCTTTCAAAAATGGTTTCTTAACAATTTTGAAATACTTCAAAGTTCTTATTATTCAGGCTTAAGTCAAAAGACATTGCCGTACAACTACGTTCAATTAGCACACGTACGTCTACCGTACTATATATTATTCAGGCTTAAGTCAAAAGACATTGCCGTACTATATATATCTTCCTTTTAAAATATCATGCTCAAGAGTATAGGAAGAATCACATACCTCGCGACGATTATCGACTATAAGCAAAACGCTCCACGGCTATAACCCGGCTAGCCTGGTCCACCTTCTAAGTAGCCCATGCTACTTGCAGAACATTCAACCAATAAAGGTTATCGCCATCAGTATATACGATCTATGTAAATCTGATTTAACTTCTACTTATTTTCTTCTGAAGTGATTTCAGTTCAAGTCTTTTCTGTAATATCCTTCTATTACAGTTCAATTCTCTTCTTATGAATCTTATATTCATTTCTATATTACTACAGTATGTAATTTCCAATTACACTAGAAGAATGATAGTATTTACCTCGATAAGCCCAAAATTATCCGAGTTTAATGTCGCTCCTGAGCAATGTTTAGCTCCTACTCCGAGTGCTCCAATCCGCTCCAAACAACCCTTAGAAGTTCTACGCAACTTCTACTTAACACTTCAACCGACTATGAAGGTTTTCCTTAGGGTTTCGTTTTTGTGACTGAGGGAAGTATAATAGTATTTTCTGGGCTTTTGTATACGTGTAACCTTGGGAATACTACAAGGTATTTGGGCCAAGGTATTTGGGCATTATAACAATACTTGGAGAGTATTTCTATACCACAAAAAGGGGGTATTTATACGAGACAACTAGGCTAGGGGGGGTACCCCTCGGCCAAGGCTTCACAAGGGGGAGGGTGTGGTGGCTCTCGGCCAAGCTCAACTAGGAGGGGGGGAGAGGGACGAAAAGCTCACACTAAGAGGGGGGAGGATTTTTAACACTTAGAACAATTTAGGATGAAGAAGTTCATCAACTTAGAGGGGTATTTATAGGTCAAGCCATGGCCAACCAATGGCCAAGATCACTCCAAGTGTAAGGCAAGTGTAGGGCTAGATTTCAACCATGTGTACCTTATCCATCTACCACACAACTTGCACAAAATATCCTACCTACTACATGCCCCAATTCGGCCAAGCATTACCGCCCACACTCATCCAATGTGAGGGTGACACATGTCACCCTCCCGTTGGTCCAACATGTTTCGTCTCTCGGAAAAATCCGCAAAAATTAGAAATGACATAGCCGGAATTTTCCCTTCGCAAGTTTAGTAAAACGTTTCGTCGAAAAACGACTCCCTTCGGCACTTGTGCCCAAATTTCGAAACTTGTCAATTCTTAAGGCAAAAATTTAATACGTACGCCCTCACATACATACTCTGGAAATACGGGGTATAACAGTAGCAGTAGCTACTAAGGCCACGATACCTGAGCCTCCACTTCCACGGCCAGGAGCCGAGGATATGGGTTACAAGGAGATGGCCCAGTTACTAGTGAGGCTGGTGGCTGGGAATGAGGATGGACGGGAGCCGGTGGTTCCGGCAGTACCAGTGATTCACCCTAGATCCGATAGTCTGAGACTTCGGGATTTCTTGAGTTGCAGTTCGCCAGAGTTCTATGGATAGAGAGCTGAGGATGATCCTCAGGGTGTCGTGCTAGTTTGAGAGATTGTTATGCTTGCGGCCAGCAGGGCCATTTGGTGAGAGTTTGTCCGACCAGAGGTAGCACGGAAGTTGAGACTCAGCCTTCGGGATCGGTGGCTGGTTCATCACCGTCTGTAGTTATGCGCCCAGCAGAGCAGGATTTGATTAGAGCGACAAAGGGAAAGTGAGGTAGTAGTTACAGAGATATCTTCAGCCCTTGAGAGACTTGTTTAGGTCGTTATGGTAGATACATGTGGAGTGCTATGTTCGGTTAGCATTGTGTAAGTTGTGATTAAAAAACATGGGTAGTTGAAAAGGGTAAGTCTGGGGACGAGGAAATGGGGAGCCTTAGAATTTATAACAGTTGGGACCTTGGATGCAAAGCCGTCCTGAGTGGATGTTACGGTTGGTCTTTGTCGAAGTACTTGGTATGCGTGATATATATTGTGGGATAATTCCATGGGGAGTGTGAGATGGAAGTGGTAGCTTTCATGACGTGAACTGGTAAGATTGTTCCGGATCGGGAGCGAGTTTAGTCTGAAGTGGGTCGGGTTGAGGCCATATCGCGAGTCAACCGCGGCCGAATGTGGTGGGTCGGTTGAGGTGGTCCCGCTAGATGATAGGGTCACGAGGGTGTTAGGCCCAAGATTAGGTAACCATCGTACGAGTTCGTGGATGCGTTCGACCAGTAGCCGGGCCGATGAGGTCAGCCCATCTTGTCTTTCAGTTAGGACTGTTTACTCGGCGGAGGGTTATGCGAGATGTTATCAGGAAGGTTGTAAGGTTGCACGGGGTTCCTACTTTTATTTTATGGCAGGCAGTGGAGCCCAGTTTATGGCTATTTCTTTTTCGGGAGGTTTTACCAGGCGGGGTTAGGAACTTCGGGTGAGTCTCGATGTGCATTCACCCTCGGGCCGACGGACGAACAACGCATTTTTATCCAGACATTTGAGGATAGGTTACGGGCCGGTGTTTTGATTTCAGGGGTAGCTGTGAGGATTATTTGCCTCTTGTTGAGTGAGTATTATATAGCTACCATTTCAGTATTCGGATGGTGCCTTATGAAGCCTTGTATGGGCGGAAGTGTAGGTTGTCGGTCGATTGGTTCGATGTTGGCAAGGTTCAGATAGTTGGTCCCTACTTGATTCAGCAGGATGTGGGTAAGGTGAAGCTTATCCAGAAGAGGTTTTTAGCAGCTCAGAGTCAACAGGAGTCGTGCGGGTATCGGCATCGACACTTGGAGTTCAGGTTGACGGTGGGTCTTCTTGAAGGTACCACCCCGGAAAGGGTGTGACGAGATTTGGAAAGCAGGGGAAACTTAGCCCGAGGTACTTTGGGCATTTTCAGATCGTTGTAGAATAGGCCAGGTTGCCTATAAGTTAGCACTGTCGTCCGACTTAGGAGGCCGTACGTCCGGTATTCCATGTTACTATGTTTCGGAAGAGTATCGGAGATCCATCCAGAGTGTTCCCAGTTAATGATGACCAAGTTGGAGATAGTAACCCCGAGATTTTGGAAACTGAAGCAATGACAGAAATGTGGTACGTATAGTAGGAAGAGTTTGAGTGTACGAGGAGGGTACGACGAGTAAGAAAAGAGGCGTAGATGTGTTAAGAAGATGGAAGTGTCCTTTTTATAAGTAAGGATGTGAAGAAAGTATCCTTTAGACCATGGGTGGAGCTAATGGTATTGTTATATACGTTAGAGGTGATTCTTCGTTGGCTCGGATGTGAGTTTTGCGCGTATGTTGTATTATGGTCATGTGTGGCATATTTGGTTTCGTAAGTATAGTAGTGAAGACTATACCGGCACAGGTGTGCTTGGAGACTTAGAAGGAACATTCAGGACGAATGTTTCTAAGGGGGGAAGAATGTTACACCCCGTAGTTCCAGAGTATGTATATGAGGACGTACGTACGAGAATACGACAGAAAAATTGAAAAAGAAGAAAGATGTGATTTTTCGACGGAAAAGTTTCCGGATTTGGTGAAGGAAAAAGGTTCGTTAATGGGAATTGGATTACCAGATTTGGTATTCGGACTTTTTGGAATATTTGAGAATTATGGAATTTTATTTCCGGAATCGGTTTGTGGGGCCCACTTTATTTTCGGATTTTTGGCATTACGGATTTTTCCGAGAGATGAAATATTTTGGACCAATAGGAGGGCGACATGTGTCACCCTTAGGTGGCATGGTTGGACGAAAATGGTGGGCTAGTGGACAAGTCAAATAGTCAAGTCTTGCAAGATAATTCTTTGGGATAGTGGGAGTAGGTTGGACGATTTTTGTGGGCAAGTGGGGGCTTGCCTTGGACGTTTTTTTGGTGCTAGTAGATGGCCACATGTCTCTTTGTTGTGGGGGACATATGTCCCAAAGTTGTGGTGGACATATGTCCCAATGTTATGGTGGACACTTGGTGGAAGACTTCACTTGAACAAGCTACCTAATCTACACCCTCCACTTGCTTGAATCTTAGCCCTTCATTGTTCTATAAAAACCCCCCCTCTAGTGCAAGACTTCTTCATCCATTAAACATTTTCCAAGTCTCAAAACTCCCTCCCCCTTTGAGAAAGCTCTCGTCCAAAGCTTCCCCTCCCCCCCCTCTCTTGATAGTTCTCGTCAAAACACCCCGGTAGAAAAGTTGTCTTCTAGTATTGTTACTATTCCAAAATACCTTAGCCTAAATCCCTTGTAGTATTCTAAAGTTATCCCAACATAAGAGCCCGAAAATACTACTTTATTCCTATAGTCGCAAAAATGAAGCCCTAGAAAAATCTTCATAGCTTAGATGAAGTGTTAAGAGAAGTTGTTTGGAAACTTCTAAGGGTTGCTTGGAGCGGGTTGGAGCGTCAGGAATTGGAGCTAAACGTTGCTCAGGATCGACTTATAATCTTGGATAAATTTTGGGCTTATTGAGGTAATGATCTTTGTCCCCCTATTGTAATTGGATATTACATGTTGTGGTAATGTATAGTTGAGTATACTATATGTAGAATGAATATGGATAAGAATTGAACTGTATTTACATAGGACTGTATTTACAGTAGACTGGTAGTATTATTGTGGAGTAGAATTGTACACGCCCGGTTAGACGTTTTACCCCCCCCCCCCTAGGATGGTTGGTTTGGTAGCAGGCCTCGTTAGAGGAGGAGATTTATGTAGTTGCGGGGGGGGGAGGTGCTGCCGAGATTTCCGTAGGATAGGAACCTTGTACTTGGAATTGTTCTACGAAGAGATCTAGAGGTTGATAGACGTTTTGTGGCCTTTATAGGTTGAAGTACTACGAGTAGCGTATTCTACTTGAAGGGTGGAAAAGGCTAGCAGGGTTCTGATGCTGGAGCTATTTGCTAATTGTCGATACTCGTCGCGAGGTATGTGAACCTCTTCCTATCTTTTCTAGCATGATTGTTGTGAACTATGTAGTACGGTAGACGTACGTGTGCTAAACGAGTTTTGGTTGGTTTAAAACATAAGGTGTTATAATAGCTTTTTGGGAAGTTAGTTATAACGACTTTATGTAGGTAAAAGAATGGTTTATTTATTTTAGAAGTTAAGAGACTTGATCTTAAAAGATAAGAGACTTAACTTATAAATGACGTTTTATGAAATGTTAAGGACTTGAATTTTGTTAAAAAGTTGTGAAACCTCATTCGTGAGTAATGAGTACTTGGTTTTTAAAGAATAAGGTTTTACTGATTTCGGAAAATGAGAATAAGTAGCGAACAAACCACTGCAGCATTAATAAAGGAAAATGTATTGACAAATAATTAATTATATTAAAACCAGTAGAAACCTCCATCTGCATAGAAGCTAAGATAAGACAAAATTGTATTACATTTTCTAGATCATGGCTGCTTTAATAAGATTGTTATAAACAAGAATAACTACTCACACCTAAGGCATATGTTACTCAATTGTTTTAAAAAGAGATTACGTTATTTGATTAAGACTATGAACTATGAAATCTTTCAAAAATAAAAGACTTGAGTATTTGAAATTAGGCAACTTGAACTTTTGGAAAAGAATGTTGTTACTTGATTTTAAAAAGGAAAGTGTTTTGATTTAAAAGGAAAGTATGGTATTATATTAATCTGTCTTAGAAGAGAGTTTAAATGTTATGGCCGATTCTACACCGAGTCCATGGGATGAACCGGGAATGTATTCCACACGATTTGACACCGAGTCCATGGGATGGACCGGGAATGTATTCCACACGATTTGACACTGAGTCCATGGGATGGACCGGGAATGTATTCCACACGATTTGACACCGAGTCCATGGGATGGACCGGGAATGTATTCCACACGATTTGACACCGAGTCCATGGGATTTTAGACTGGGACTAGGGAGAGAGTGGGGAGAAAGCGCCAAAGCCTTTTCAAGGAGGGGGAGTGTTTGACGACTCAACACAGAGGGAGGAGAGGGATTTTAGACTGGAAAGTTTGATTTGGATGAAGAACTCTTCATCTCTTAAGGGTTTATAGGTCAGTCACAAAGCCCAACCAACAAGATGAAGAAGAAGTCAAAGTGCAAGTGTAGTGTGTGAAGATTTAAGCAAGTGTTGTCATCCATCTACTAAAAAAAAATATCCAACTCCCTCGACAAAACAAGCCATCCATGGATGGACCGGAATGTATTCCACACGATTTGACACCGAGTCCATGGGATGGACCGGTATTGTATTCCAGACGATTTGACACCGAGTCCATGGGATGGACCGGGAATGTATTCCACACGATTTGACACCGAGTCCATGAGATGGACCGGGAATGTATTCCATACGATCCGACACTGAGTCCATGAGATGGGCCGGGAATGTGACCATCCGATTCCACCTCGAGTCCCATGGGATAGGCCGAGACATGTTATACGTATCACACGATTTATACCTAGACTGCCGGCAGTGAGGAAGGAGTTCCACGGGCATGAGGGATGACTTTGAGGGCGTGGGTCCCGACTTGACATCGCTTATATGTTTCTTGTAGTTTGGTTATCATACATGTCTCGCCTTTATATAGACTATTATGATTTCATTTCTGATATTTTGATTTCACATACTTGGTACTGTTATCGACCTCCTTCGGGCTGCGTTCATCACGCAGTAGAGGTACCGGTTGTTGATCCTCGCCATAGGATCACGGTTCTGCGTATTGGGAAGCTCCATTTCTCCGGAGGCTTATCTTTGGTATATTCCCCTGTCGTTGTAGGTACTTACATTCAGGGGTATGGCGGGGCCCTGTCCCGTCATAGTTGTTATAAAAACTCTTAGAAGTGCAGTAATCGTTGTGGCGGGGTTTGTAAAGGATGTTGTTCGAATATTTATATATATACGCAAAGGTGACCGCTTTGGTTGCTTTGTTTTCTTATTGTATATCTTGTTTCATGTTTAAGTTTTTATTTCACGATTTTCTCGATGTTGTATCACTAGGATGCAGGTAATGCACGATCGCGGGCGAGTCGGTCGTGATGATGGTATTAGGTTCGTGACGTCAGGCGGGACACTGCGATTGGATGGTATGATTCATGGAAGCGCCCTGGGAGCATGCGCTTCCGGTATTTGGGACGAGTTCTCAGAGGCGTTACTTGGCCATTTCTTGCCTCCGCAGATGAGGAGGGCTCGGGCCGATAGATTTTTGACACTGAGACAGAGTGGGCGGACGGTCCGGGAGTACAACGTGGAGTTTGACTCATTGGCTCGGTATGTGCCCGCTTTGGTAGCAGACAAGGAGGACAGGGTGCACCACTATGTCACAGGACTCGATGATCACTTGGCCGAGAGTTGCACGGGAGTGGCTCTTCAGCCGGGCATGGACATTGCCCGCATGCAGGCATATGCACTTGGGTGTGAGGAACGCAGGGGCCGACGGATCGACAGGTATCAGCAGAAGAGGGCCAGGACAGCAGGGTTGTGACACCCCGTATTTGCAGGACATGTTTTAAGAACGTAAGTAAGAAACTCACAAGTGTTAAGATTTGAGACTTGTAAAATTTTAACGGAATTATGAAATTGTCGGAAAACGTATTATTGTGACGAATGGGAGGGCGACACGTGTCACCCCCCCTTTAGTGAGCTTGGATGAAAATGCCATGGACAAAAGGGTCATTTGACCTTTGGTAGGATGATTAAGTCTTGCAAGTGTGAGCTTGAGAAAGTTGACTTGGTCAAGGACCCACAAGTCTTGATATTTAATAAGAGATCATCCTAGCCACCCAATTGTACACATCTTGACCCTCCATGTCCCTTTATAATACTACTAGTAGTGAGACAAGTTCCATACTTAGCCATATTTACACAAAAAATTGAAGAACAAGATCAAGAGCTCTCGGGTTCTAGCACACAAAGAAGAAATTTTTTTTGTTTCTTGTCCTTTAAGCTCCACACTTTAAACCAAGGTTCTTGAGTGTATTGTAAGCATATCTCAATAGAAAAATCTCGGAAAAAGATAGTTTTCGGGTTAGTCGCAAAGTGAAAACCTAGTGGCTTTTCTAGGTTTTGTTTGGAAGTTTGAAGGAAATTGGTTGGTGTTGTTCTAAGGGTCTCAAGTAGCGGATTGAAGTGTCTTGAAGAGTCTCTAAGTTGCTAAGGAGCGACTTGGTTGAAAGATTGGATTAAGATTCGTGGTGGTATAATCTTGTTCTTTGAAAGTGTTACAAGATTATTTATATTGTTGTTAGCTTTACATGTTGCTAGCATGAAGTTGATATGTTGAAGTTTATAAGTATTATGGATTGCTTGTAGCCTTGGAAATCCGAAATGTAATGTAAGCCATGTTAAGTTGCATTGCAATTTAGTCGTTATTAGAATCGTCACATGTTAATTACTTGGAGATTATAGTAGTTATAATCGTTTGCGACTTGATATCATGTTAGGCTAATAACTTGGTTTGAAATGGGAATTGGATAAGAATTGATGTTGTAGTACTTGAGTTAGCGAATTGGCCTAGTAAGTTGTATTAATTTGATATCGTTTGTGGGGCGGAATTTTACACGTCTAGTAGGCGTGTAATCCCCTATTGTTAATTGCTTTGATTGGGCCTTAAATGTGGCGTGTTTGGTTATTGTATTCGGCCTTGAAAAAGGTGGCAAAGTAAGTAAAAACAAAGGAGGTGCTGTCCGATTTTCCGTAGAATTTAGCGACTTAGCACCTAGAATATTCTACGTTTGAAGTAAGAGGTTAATGGATGTATTGTGACCATTATAGGTTGAAGTACTTAGTATAGCGTATCCTACTTGAAGGATGGATTAGCTATCAAGGTTGAAGTACTTTGGAGCATTTTGCCACTTGTCGATAATCGTCGCGAGGTATGTGAACCTCTTCCTTCCTTGGCATGATTCAATGTATGGAATATACTTGAGGTATCATTTCATGTTTCCTTCTACTCTTAGAAGTTAAGAGGTAGTTGTGTGATTTACTCTATGTAGAACTTTTCCTATCTTTTAAGCATGACTAGTTGCACGTGTGTAGTACGGTAGACGTACAACACCTTGATATCCTTTACTAGTTTTATGAATAGCCAAGTCGGGTGAGTTAGGAGATTAACTCACTTCTTTGAGAGTGTTAAGGATGTCTAATGTTTTATTAAAGTTAAGGGACTTGAAGAGTTTTGAAGTATGTGATACTTGTTCCATTTTAAACGTATAAGTCCCTTGGATAGGAAATTGTATTTGGCTAAGGTATAAAGTGAATATAACGACTTTATGGGGAGTTGGTTATATTTGCTTTATGAAAAGATAAATGACTTGATTTTAAGGCATCAATTGCCTAAGATTTTATAATAAAAAGAGTCACTTGATTTTCTAAAGGTTAAGAGACTAATAGTATTTTTGAAAGTTAAAGAATTGATTTGAAAGTATATATTACTTGGTTTCAAAAAGTAGAAGTCTCTTGGTTAGAAAAGGAATGAGTTTTGTCTAAAACCATAAAGGGTTATAACGGCTTTATGGAAAGTTGGTTATAACGGCTTTATGAAAGGTTAAGAGAATGGTTTTATCTAATAAAGTAATCAAAGAATTAACTTGTTTTAAGGAAGGGCAATGTGATTTAAAGGTATCACTTGCTTAAAAGCTTTAAAGTATGGGTCACTTGATTTAGAAGCCGAGAAATGTATTTCTAAAAGTATCGTGACTTATGTGAAATGTACCTGACACGGATACTACGGGTGTTAGTATCTTGGGGTTTTATACAAAAAGGAGTCTCCTAAAAAGAACGTACGTACGTAGTACTTTGACCTGTTTAATTGAGAATAATTCTATGTGATGCCTTGATTAGTACTTTGACTTGATAAATTGAGAATTTGTCTAAGTGTGCCTTGATTAGTACTTTGACTTTATAAATTCAGAATTTTCTAAGTGTGCCTTGATTAGTACTTTGGCTTAAAAAATTGAGAATTTGTGTAAGTATGCCTTGATAAGTACTTTGGCTTGTTCAATGAGAATTGTTCTATTTGTGCCTTGATAAGTACTTTGACTTGATTAATTGAGAATTAGTCTAAGTGTGCCTTGATAAGTACTTTGGCTTGTTCAATGAGAATTGTTCTATTTGTGCTTTGATAAGTACTTTGGCTTGATTAATTGAGAATTAGTCTAAGTGTGCCTTGATAAGTACTTTGGCTTGTTAATTGAGAATTAGCCTATGTGTGCTGGTGATAGCCTTTGAGTGCAAGTATTATGTTTTATTACGTTGCCGCGACTCTCGGTTGGAGGGTCGGCTGTCTTGTTGTAAGTACTTGGGCGTCGGCGGTGATGTGGGATTCCGGGTATCTTCGTTATTAGTAGTACTTGGGTTAAATTCCGGATTTTTATAGAAGACATGGTAGTGCTTACATTTGTTTGTGACAGTCGAGATAGGGTAAAAGTATAAGTGAGGGTAAACCCCAGATGCTATACCACCTTCTCGGGGTAAGAGTATAAGTGAGGGTAAACCCCAGTCATTATACCCCTGCTTGTTTTGTTTGACGGTCGGTTGAGATAGGGTAAGAGTATAAGTGAGGGGTAAACCCCAAGATGCTTTACCACCTTCTCCAGGGTAAGAGTATAAGTGAGGGTAGACCCCAAGATGCTATACCACCTGCTTTACCACCTTCTCCAGGGTAAGAGTATAAGTGAGGGGTAGACCCCCAAGACGCTATACCACCGGTGGGACTTGGTGTTCATGTATGCCTATTGGTGTATTATTATACCCTGGACTGTAGGCAGTGATGTGGGATTCCACGGGCAGGAGATATATATATGTGTTGTGTATGTGTACGCCGACAGTGAGGTGGGATGCCACGGGCGCGTCACATGATTATATTTTACACTTATAGCTGTCGGCAGTGATGGGGGATTCCACGGACACGCTTGATATTTGTGTGACTTGATCGCGGCCCAGATTGGGCCGGGTAGTATATGTGCCCTCCTTAAAGGGCCGGATAATACTTATGAAAGATAAGTAAGTTATATAGAAATGAACTTAATGATTTTTCCTAATCATGTGCGTAAGAATGTGGCTATAACCTTTATTGAAAATGGGAAAAGATATTGATGTGAAATTAAGTTCATAAGTGGTAATGACACGGCAGGATCTGGTATGTACTTTTTATACTTGTCCCTGTCATTCTTTTGTCTGATTATGGTGCATTTCTGACGTTATTTACATTCCATATTCGCAATTTTTGTTATGCGGCCCGCCCGAAGTGCGTTAAATGCCGCAGGTATTAAGTGCACAGGTTGGTGATCCTTGCTCATAGGATCTCGGTTCAGTTTTGAGAAAAGCTCCATTTGCTCCGGAGGCTTATCTCTTGGTACGGTCTCCCTGAGGTAGTAGATTCATGTATATTCAGGGGTATGGCGGGGCCCTGTCCCGCCACAGTTGTTCTGTTAAAATTCTTAAGTGCAGTAGTCACATATGTGGGTCGGTTTGTAAAGGCAACGGCTGCTTCGGTTGTATTTATATATGTCCAGGATGGTAGCCTTATCGGCTAACTTGTTGTTTTACTTCTGTTGTGTTATTTTATAAGTTTCATGTATGTTCCGTTGGTTATCTCTGATGTATACCTGTAAGGGTGCCCAGGTAGGGCACGATCGCGAGCAGTGGGGTCGTGACATAAGTGGTATCGAGCGATTAGTCCTCGGAAAGTGTCTACAGACCGTGTCTAGTAGAGTCTTGATTATCGGTGTGTTGTGCACCACATCTATAATCAGGAGGCTGCAGGACATTTAGGATTGGTTTCCATTCTTCCCACTCTGAGATCGTGCCATAGAGTTGTGTTGTTAGGGTCGTCTCTCCCTAACGAGTTATGTTGATTGCAGCTACGAGAAAGGCATCAGTGACCCAGGAAGGACTATGTGGATTGCGTATCCAGGTTGGTAATGATTATAGTATAGTTGGTATTGTGACATACCTCTATACGGAGTTATGTATGAGGGTCATTTATGGGTTGCCTAGAATGGTTTTAGATTTACCAAGAGTGGTAAAGACTAACTAGATACCGGGAAGGTATGGAATAGTTAATGAATTTTCGCCAAGGTCTTGTGGTTTATTTTGAGATCTTTGGGAAAGGATGAGCTGTCTGATAGGGTAGTGAACCCTTAAGAGGCCGTGTTAAGTAACTTAATGGAATGTCGTGTAAATAGATTAAGCTGCGTAATAGGCTTAAGAGAACTGTACGGATGAGGTCCGTATAGAGTAAATAATGGTTGTTGTGAACAACGACACGATTTTGGTATTATGAGGAGTTTTTGTACCCGTTTACGGGGAGACTGATAAGATAGGCTTGGAGCATGGAAATTGCGAGCCTAAGAATGTTGAAGACCGCTGAGACCTTAGATGTACAAGGTCTTCTCGGGTAGAAAGATTTATTATAGACCAAGAATAAGAGTTAAGTGCGGCGGGTGAGTGAGGACACATTGCGGGTCTCCCCATGGCCTGGAATGGAGTGGGATCAGTTGGTAGTAGTTCGGCTACGTGACAGGGTCACGAGGGTGCAAGGCCTAAGTCTAGTTAATTATTTCACGGGTTCGTGGACGCGTTACACCGGAACCAGGTCGTGGGAGTCGGAAATGGCCTTATGTTGTTTAACAGAGTGACTCCAAAAGATTGGAGGCCAGCATCGGTATGGAAGTTATGTATACTAGTATGAGTTGGAAATACGGAAAGAGTACGACCAGTAAGAAAGATAACAACCAAGTGTAAAGGAATAGATCCCGAATCCATAAGAAACTTTCGAGGTAACTACACCCGTGAGTGTGTGTGGGGTGGTAGCTGAGCGGGAATATGAGGTTTTCCCGGTGATGATACAGTCGTCAGACCCTAGTAGACCTAGTAGAGAGGATTATGACAGACTTTGAGGTCATTATAAGTATGGGCTAGTTGGATTCGTGAGTGCCAAGGTTGACATCTTAGTATAAATATTGTTATGTGGCCATGGGTGGCATATGTCGTAAGAAGGGTGTAGTATAAGGAGACTATGTCGCGCTTTAATTAGATTGGACTCCGAAAGAACATTCGAGGACGAATGTTTCTAAGGGGGGAAGAATGTGACACCCCGTATTTGCAGGACATGTTTTAAGAACGTAAGTAAGAAACTCACAAGTGTTAAGATTTGAGACTTGTAAAATTTTAACGGAATTATGAAATTGTCGGAAAACGTATTATTGTGACGAATGGGAGGGCGACACGTGTCACACCCCCCCCCTTTAGTGAGCTTGGACGAAAATGCCATGGACAAAAGGGTCATTTGACCTTTGGTAGGATGATTAAGTCTTGCAAGTGTGAGCTTGAGAAAGTTGACTTGGTCAAGGACCCACAAGTCTTGATATTTAATAAGAGATCATCCTAGCCACCCAATTGTACACATCTTGACCCTCCATGTCCCTTTATAATACTACTAGTAGTGAGACAAGTTCCATACTTAGCCATATTTACACAAAAAATTGAAGAACAAGCTCAAGAACTCTCAGGTTCTAGCACACAAAGAAGAATTTTTTTTTGTTTCTTGTCCTTTAAGCTCCACACTTTAAACCAAGGTTCTTGAGTGTATTGTAAGCATATCTCAATAGAAAAATCTCGGAAAAAGATAGTTTTCGGGTTAGTCGCAAAGTGAAAACCTAGTGGCTTTTCTAGGTTTTGTTTGGAAGTTTGAAGGAAATTGGTTGGTGTTGTTCTAAGGGTCTCAAGTAGCGGATTGAAGTGTCTTGAAGAGTCTCTAAGTTGCTAAGGAGCGACTTCGGATTTGAAGATTGGATTAAGATTCGTGGAGGTATAATCTTGTTCTTTGAAAGTGTTACAAGATTATTTATATTGTTGTTAGCTTTACATGTTGCTAGCATGAAGTTGATATGTTGAAGTTTATAAGTATTATGGATTGCTTGTAGCCTTGGAAATCCGAAATGTAATGTAAGCCATGTTAAGTTGGATTGCAATTTAGTCGTTATTAGAATCGTCGCATGTTAATTACTTGGAGATTATAGTAGTTATAATCGTTTGTGACTTGATATCATGTTAGGCTAATAACTTGGATTGAAATGGGAATTGGATAAGAATTGATGTTGTAGTACTTGAGTTAGCGAATTGGCCTAGTAAGTTGTATTAATTTGATATCGTTTGTGGGTGAATTTTACACGTCTAGTAGGCGTGTAATCCCCTATTGTTAATTTCTTTGATTGGGCCTTAAATGTGGCGTGTTTGGTTATTGTATTCGGCCTTGAAAAAGGTGGCAAAGTAAGTAAAAACAAAGGAGGTGTTGTCCGATTTTCCGTAGAATTTAGCGACTTAGCACCTAGAATATTCTACGTTTGAAGTAAGAGGTTAATGGACGTATTGTGACCATTATAGGTTGAAGTACTTAGTATAGCGTATCCTACTTGAAGGATGGATTAGCTATCAAGGTTGAAGTACTTTGGAGCATTTTGCTACTTGTCGATAATCGTCGCGAGGTATGTGAACCTCTTCCTTCCTTTGGCATGATTCAATGTATGGAATATACTTGAGGTATCATTTCATGTTTCCTTCTACTCTTAGAAGTTAAGAGGTATTTGTGTGATTTACTCTATGTAGAACTTTTCCTATCTTTTAAGCATGACTAGTTGCGTGTGTAATGCGGTAGGCGTCTGACAACACCGATATCCTTTACTAGTTTTATGAATAGTCAAGTCGGGTGAGTTAGGAGATTAACTCACTTCTTTGAGAGTGTTAAGGATGTTTAATGTTTTATTAAAGTTAAGGGACTTGAAGAGTTTTGAAGTATGTGATACTTGTTCCGTTTTAAACGTATAAGTCCCTTGGATAGGAAATTGTATTTGGCTAAGGTATAAAGTGAATATAACGACTTTATGGGGAGTTGGTTATATTTGCTTTATGAAAAGATAAATGACTTGATTTTAAGGCATCAATTGCCTAAGGTTTTATAATAAAAAGAGTCACTTGATTTTCTAAAGGTTAAGAGACTAATAGTATTTTTGAAAGTTAGGCGAATTTATTTGAAAGTATATATTACTTGGTTTCAAAAAGTAGAAGTCTCTTGGTTAGAAAAGGAATGAGTTTTGTCTAAAACCATAAAGGGTTATAACGGCTTTATGGGAAGTTGGTTATAACGGCTTTATGAAAGGTTAAGAGAATGGTTTTCTCTAATAAAGTAATCAAAGAATTAACTTGTTTTAAGGAAGGGCAATGTGATTTAAAGGTATCACTTGTTTAAAAGCTTTAAAGTATGGGTCACTTGATTTAGAAGCCGAGAAATGTATTTCTAAAAGTATCGTGACTTATGTGAAATGTACACAAGCCTGGATACTACGGGTGTTAGTATCTTGGGGTTTTATACAAAAAGGAGTCTCCTAAAAAGAACGTACGTACGTAGTACTTTGACCTGTTTAATTGAGAATAATTCTATGTGATGCCTTGATTAGTACTTTGACTTGATAAATTGAGAATTTGTCTAAGTGTGCCTTGATTAGTACTTTGACTTGATAAATTGAGAATTTGTCTAAGTGTGCCTTGATTAGTACTTTGGCTTGATAAATTGAGAATTTGTCTAAGTATGCCTTGATAAGTACTTTGGCTTGTTCAATGAGAATTGTTCTATTTGTGCCTTGATAAGTACTTTGGCTTGATTAATTGAGAATTAGTCTAAGTGTGCCTTGATAAGTACTTTGGCTTGTTCAATGAGAATTGTTCTATTTGTGCTTTGATAAGTACTTTGGCTTGATTAATTGAGAATTAGTCTAAGTGTGCCTTGATAAGTACTTTGGCTTGTTAATTGAGAGTTAGCCTATGTGTGCTGGTGATAGCCTTTGAGTGCAAATATTATGTTTTATTACGTTGCCGCGACTCTCGGTTGGAGGGTCGGTTGTCTTGTTGTAAGTACTTGGACGTACCGACAGTGATGTGGGATTCCACGGGTATGCTTCCGTTATTAGTAGTACTTGGGTTAAATTCCCAGATTTTTTTTATAGAAGACATGGTAGTGATTCTGTTTGTTTGACGGCCGGTCGAGATAGGGTAAGAGTATAAGTGAGGGGTAAACCCCCAAGATGCTATACCACCTTCTCCAGGGTAAAAGTATAAGTGAGGGGTAAACCCCCAAGACATTATACCCCCTGATTGTTTTGTTTGATGGTCGGTTGAGATAGGGTAAGAGTATAAGTGAGGGGTAAACCCCCAAGATGCTTTACCACCTTCTCCAGGGTAAGAGTATAAGTGAGGGCTAGACCCCCAAGATGTTATACCACCTGCTTTACCACCTTCTCCAGGGTAAGAGTATAAGTGAGGGGTAGACCCCCAAGACGCTATACCACCGGTGGGACTTGGTGTTCATGTATGCCTATTGGTGTATTATTATACCCTGGACTGTCGGCAGTGATGTGGGATTCCACGGGCAGGAGATATATATATGTGTTGTGTATGTGTACGCCGACAGTGAGGTGGGATGCCACGGGCGCGTCACATGATTATATTTTACACTTATAGCTGTCGGCAGTGATGGGGCATTCCACGGACACGCTTGATATTTGTGTGACTTGATCGCGGCCCAGATTGGGCCGGGTAGTATATGTGCCCTCCTTAAAGGGCCGGATTATACTTATGAAAGATAAGTAAGTTATATAGAAATGAACTTAATGATTTTTTCCTAATCATGTGCGTAAGAATGTGGCTATAACCTTTATTGAAAATGGGAAAAGATATTGATGTGAAATTAAGTTCATAAGTGGTAATGACACGGCAGGATCTGGTATGTACTTTTTATACTTGTCCCTGTCATTCTTTTGTCTGATTATGGTGCATTTCTTGACGTTATTTCATTCCATATTAAATTTTTGTTATCGACTTCTTCCGAAGTGCGTTCATGCCCGCAGGTATTAAGTGCACAGGTTGGTGATCCTTGCTCATAGGATCTCGGTTCAGTTTTGAGAAAAGCTCCATTTGCTCCGGAGGCTTATCTCTTGTGCAGTCTCCACGAGGTAGTAGATTCATGTATATTCAGGTATGGCGGGGCCCCTGTCCACGATTGTTCTATTAAAATTCTTAGAAGTGCTGTAGTCACATATTGTGGGTCGGTTGTAAAGGAACGAGGCAAGCTGCCGGTTGTATTTATATATGTCGGGATGGTAGCCTTATCGGCTAACATGTTGTTTTACATTGTGTTATTTTATAAGTTTCATGTATGTTCCGCTGGTTATCTCTGATGTATACCTGTAAGGGTGCCCAGGTAGGGCACCAGTCGCGGGCCCGGGGTCGGGTCGTGACAAGGGTCCTCTGGTAGTTTTAGGGGTAGACAACCCCAGCAGCATACCAGATTTGCACCACAGCCGGTCCAGAGCGCTCCTCCACCATCGGGGCGTCTGAGTATTGAGGAGCGGGGCGGGGTTCCAGGCGGGGTCCTGGAGGACCATAGTTCCGTCGAATAAGGCCACCTATACCTCGGTGTGGTCGATGTGGCGATTGCCATTATGGGGTTGCCGTGTTACTCCGGAGATTGTTATTCTTGCGGCGGCGAGGCCATTGAGAGAGATTGTCCGACAGGCGGCGGGAATATGATGGCTCGGTAAGCGAAGTCGATGGCTAGATCTTGCCGTCTTGGTGGCAATGCACCGGGCGGTGTTCACGCGGGCGAGCCATGGCGGTCGTGGCGGGGTTCGCCCATTCGGTCCTCGAACCGCATCTATGCTATGTCGATCGTCGGGACCGGAGATGTCACCGATGTCGTCAGTGGTACATTATTGGTTTCTTCTTTGTGATGTATATGCTTTGATAGATCCGAGTTCTACCTTGTCCTATATATCTCCTCATATTCTTTGGTAGAATAGGGATAGAGCCCGAGTCCATAGAATCTTTTGAGGTGGCTACTGGCCGTAGGTGCCGGTGGTAGGCGGCGGGTATATAAGGCTTGCCCGGTGACTATAGATAGTCGTCGGACTCTAGTGACTTGATAGAGTTGGATATGAGACTTTGATGTGATTATGGGTATGGATTGGCTAGCGTCTTCTTTGTGCCAATGTGGGTATGAGAGAGAGACTAAATGCAGTTCCGGTTTCTGGTGGCGGTGATCGAGTGGGAAGGGAATACTGCATCGCCGAGGGGTAGGTTTATTTCTTACCTCAAGGCTAGGAAGATGGTGCGGAAAGGGTATATTTACCATTTGGTTCGGGTGTTTGATACTGAGGCTGAGATACCGGATCTTCATTCGGTTCCGGTTGTTAGCGAGTTTCCAGACGTATTCCCAGACGAGCTTTCGGGTATCCCTCCTGAGAGGGAGATTGAGTTTTGCATTGATTTGGCGCCTGACACTCGACCGATATCTATTCCGCCATCTGAGAATGGCACTGCCGAGTTAAAGGAGTTGAAGGACCGGTGAAAGATTTCTTTGGAGAAAGGCTTTATCGTGCCTAGTGTTTCTCCCCAGGAGCGCGGTGTTGTTCGTAAAGAAGAAGGATGGAGCAGCTGCGTATGTGTGTTGATTACTGAGCGGTGAATAAGGTAACTATCAAACAGATATCCTCCCGTGATTGATGATTTGTTTGACGATTGCGAGTGCGAGAAGTTTTTCCAAGATAGACCTGCGTTCTGGTTATCATCAGGTGCGAGTTAGAAAGACAGATATCCCGAAGACTGCATTCAGGACCCGGTATGGGCACTATGAGTTTAGGGTGATGTCTTTCGGGTTGACCAACGCCCCAGCAGTGTTCATGGATTTGATGAACCGGGTGTTCAGGCCATTCTTGGATATGTTCGTTATAGTATTCATTGATGATATCCTGGTTTATTCGCGCACAGAGCAGGAACATGCGGATCATTTGAGGATGGTATTGGGAGTCCTCCGAGACCGGTGGTTGTATGCCAAGTTCTCGAAATGCGAGTTTTAGTTGGCTTCAGTGGCTTTCTTAGGGCATGTT
Source organism: Przewalskia tangutica (assembly GCA_029844215.1). NCBI lineage: Eukaryota > Viridiplantae > Streptophyta > Magnoliopsida > Solanales > Solanaceae > Przewalskia > Przewalskia tangutica. The sequence continues at coordinate 98,556,381 of CM056729.1, forward strand.
ATCGGGGCCGATGGTATTCGGGTTGATACATCAAAGATTGAAGCGATCAGACTTGGCCTAGACCAGCTAGCGGAGTCTTGCGACTTTGGGCCTTGCAGGTTATTATCGGAGGTTTGTGGAGAAGTTTGCTTCCATGTCAGCGCCTTTGACTAGGCTGACTCAGAAGGCAGCTATATTTGATGGGCGGATGCTTGTGAGAGAGTTTCCGATTACTAAAGGAGAAATTGACGGCCGATCCTTTACTCTTCCAGAGGGCTTAGATGGATATGTGGTTTATTGCGATGCGTCAGGTGTCGGGCTTGGGTGCATCTTGATGCAAAGACGGCGAGTTATAACTACGCGTCTCGGCGGCTTAGGAAGCACGAGAAAAACTATCCCAGCATGATTTGGAGTTGTGATGATTCATGCCTTGAAGATCCGAGACACTATTTGTATGGGGTTCGTGGATATTTACGGACCACAAGAGCCTCGGTATATCTTCACGGAGGAGTGAACTTGCGGCGAGGCGGTGGTTGGAGCCGCAAGGATTATGATGTTGATATTCTATACCACCCGGGAAGGCGATGTAGTTGCAGATGCCGCAGTCGCGGATCGATGGGTAGTCTATCCGATGTACTGGCGGGAAAAAGGATATGGTCCGAGAGATTCGTCAGCTAGCGAGCCTTGGGGTTCGTTTGTTTGATTCTGATAGTGATGGAGTTCGGGTTCGAGAGGTTGCCGAGTCTTCCATCGTTGAGGAGGTGAAGAGGCGACAGTATGAGGATCCGATTGTGGTGCGGTATCGAGATGCCGCTCTTCAGAGAGAGAAGAGTCTATTTGAGGTAGCGCCTGATGGGGTGCTAAGGTTTGAGGGCCGATTGTGTATTCTCGATGTGACAGGACTTCGTCAGCGGATTTTGGGGGAGGCACACAATGCTCGTTATTCTATTCACCCGGGGTCGACTAAGATGTACCATGACCTCAGGTGTGTGTACTGGTGGGATGGCCTGAAGAGGGACGTGGCAGGTTTTGTTGCACAGTGTCCTAATTGTCAGCAGGTCAAGGTTGAGCACCAAAAGCCCGGTGGGCTATTGCATGCTATTGATATTCCGACTTAGAAGTGGGAGGTGATAAATATGGATTTTATTACAGGGCTACCTACCACTCAGAGGAAGCATGATTCCATTTGGGTGATTGTCGACAGGCTGACGAAATCAGCCCATTTTCTTCCGGTCAGGACGACGTTCTCAGCGAGGACTATGCGATTATATATTAGAGAGATTGTGAGGCGCACGAGTCGGTGTCGATTCTATCGAGATAGAGAGCCAGTTCTTGGCTAACTTCGGAGGTCCTTTCAGAAGGGATTAGGGACACGAGTGAGTCTCAAGATCGCATTTTACCCTCGGGTCGACGGGCGGCGCGCTATCCGCACACTCGAGGATATGTTGCGGGCTTGTGTTATTGATTTGAGGGTAGTGGGAGGATCATTTACCTCTTGTGGAGTTTGCTTATAACAACAGCAACCATTCTAGTATTCAGATGGCGCCTTATGAGGCCTTATACGGGAGGAAGTGCAGGTCACCGATAGGCTGGTTCGAGGTAGGAGAAGTTGATTAGTCGGGCGGACTTGGTTCGATGGCGATGGATAAGGTGAAGCTTATCCAGAAGCGGTTATTGGCAGCCCAGAGTCGGCAGAAGTCGTATGCAGATCAGCGGCGTCGACACTTGGAGTTTGAGGTACATGATTGGGTTTTCCTGAAGGTGTCACCCATGAAGGGCGTGATGAGATTTGGGAAGAAGGGAAAACTTAGCCCAAGGTACATTGGGCCTTACCAGATTGTCCGGAGGGTAGGCAAGGTTTCCTATGAGTTGGATCTGCTGTCCGATCTAGAGGCAGTACATCCAGTGTTTCATGTGTCTATGTTGCGGAAATGTATTGGAGACCCATCTAGAGTACATCCAATTCATGAGGTTCAGGTAACAGAGGAGTTATCGTATGAGGAGAGTCCCATAGCGATACTCGATCGTCAGGTTAGGCGATTACGGACAAAGGATGTGGCTTCCGTCAAGCTCTTATGGCGGAACGAGAACAGAGAGGAGATGACATGGGAAGCAGATGATGACATGATGAAGAAATATCCTCACTTATTCCCTATACCTCCAGGTAACCCACGTTCCTAAATTGTTGATCTTTAAATTTAGTAATTATGCTTGAGTTTTGTTGTGGCCGTGTGGAGCGTCTTTATTTGAGTCTATGTCGATATTGTGATTTGAGTAAGCCTAGAAGGAACATTCGGAAAGAATGTTTCTAAGGGGGGGGGGGGAGAATGTTATACCAGTGGTTCAGCCGTATGCGTGTCGTCTGAAAGGAGTTAGGACTCGAAATCAGAAAATTTCGGTCAGGGGCCTCGTGTGAGCGAGGCATGGCGCCAGGCGGGAATCAGGGCGCGCGGAAGTTCAGAAGTCCGCAGTCGCGACGGGAAATCTGGCGGAAAAACTTAGGAAAATCTGATCTTTTCTTTAAAAAAGGCCATGGGAGGGTGACAAGTGTCCCCCCCCCCCCATCTAATTTTGCATGCATTATATTGACCAAGTCTTGAAGACTTGGTCATCTTTCATCTCTCTCTTAGACAAAAACTCTTCATTCTCTCTTAAATTCCAAGAGATATTCTAGCCTTAGGAAAAATCTGAAAAGTAAAGGCAAGAAGGAAGCTTGTGGCTAGCTTGTGAAGGTTGTTGTGGTGGTGATTCTTGGAAAGGAAGCTAGCAAGTTGTTGGAAAAATTTGGCTAAAGCTCTAAGGTAATGATTCTTCCTTTATAATTAGTTTTTAGTGTTGCATGTTAAGAAGAAAGAACTTGTGGTAGTAAATAATGCTCTTAGAGTCATTGCATGTAAGAAATGTGGTTTGGGTATGAAGGATTTGGCTAAAGAGGTTATGTGAGCATGTTGTAGCCTAAAAATTACCTTAAACTTGTTAAGATTAATTGTTATAACTTATGGAGCAGAATTTTACACACCCAAGTTTAGGTGTGTAATCCCTTTTGTGTTGGTTTGGATGTTGGGCCTTAAATGTGGCGTTTGAGTGTTAAAAACCGGTCTTTGAAAAGGTGGCAAGTGAGTAGAAATAAAGGAAATGCTGCCCAATTTTCCATAGGAATTAGTAACCTTGAACTTGGAAATATTCTACTTTGAAACTAGAAGTTAATAAACGTATTATGGTCATTATAGGTTGACGTATTACGTGCGATAGTTGGAATTAACAAGTGGATTGACCGAAGAGGTATGTAGAGCTTTCCTATCTCTTGAGCATGAGTAGTTGTATCTATGTAGTACGGTATACGTACAAGATTTGATAATCTTCACTTGTTTTGAAGTATATGATACTTGTTTCGTTTTAAAGGTATAAGTCCCTTGGACATAGGGAAATGTGTTTGACTAACGTAAAAAGTTAATATAACGGCTTTATGGGAAGTTGGTTATATTAGTTTGGGAAAAAGGTAAATAAAGAAGGGTTTACTTTACATAAAATAAGCAAGGGGAAAATGAGTTGAATTTGTGGAAGGTAAATTGTTTTAAGGCATTAATAGCCTAAGGTTTTAAAGGAAATGAAGTCACTTGATTTAGAAGCTTGGGATATTTTCTAAATGGAAAATTGTGACTTGTTTTGAAAGTGGTTGTGACATGATACTATGGGTATTAGTATCTTGGAAGTTTTATATAAAAATGAGTCATTTCGAAAAAGGTTTACGGTATGTGATACTTGGGTTAAATTCCCGGATTTCTCTTAAAAAGACATGTAGTGCCTTAATGAGCTAAAATGAGAGGATTTATATTAATAATGTTTATAAGAAATTAGAAGATTTCTTATCTTGTTTATGTTATGATAAGCCGGTAGCGCTTATGTTATGTACACTAGCCGGTTGTGCTGATTTATGTATTATTATTGTTACCACTGAGTATTCTGATAAGCCGGTAGCGCTTATGTTATGTATACTAGCCGGTTGTGCTGATTTATGTATTATCATTGTTATTACTGCGTATTCCATGGATTTGCTACCCATGATGCGAGTGCGGTGCTTGTACTCATGCGGGCCCACTGGGTCCATGCGGGTGAAATAGTCTCATGCGGGTCCACAGGATCCATGCGGGTGAAATAGTCCCATGCGGGTCCACAGGATCCATGCGGGTGAAATAGTCCCATGCGGGTGAAATAGTCCCATGCGAGGTGGATGGCCTTATGCGGATCCATAGGATCCATGCGGGTGAAACAGTCCCAGGAGTAGGATTGCTTAATGATACTACGGGCGAGAGATCCTGTTTTGATCATGAGCCTCCTATTTTTATGCAGTATTATACTTATATTTGTTACTCTCATTGTTAGTAAGGCACAGTGCAACATAATCTGATTTTTATCTATAACTTCAGTGTAATTTGGACTTATGATATTACTACAGTATTTTCCAGTTTTACATACTTGGTACGTTGTGTCGACCCCCTAAGGCTGCGTTAATCTGCGGTAAGGGAAAGCAGGTGGTAGATCCTCACTCTTAGGATCTTTTACTCAGGTGTCAGGAGCTCCATTTCTTCGGAGGCTCGACTTTTGGTATGGTTCTCCCTGGTGTTGTTGATGTTTTGTATATTCAGGGGCATGACGGGGCCCTGTCCCGTCATAGTGTTACTCCTTCTTAGAGGCATGTAGTCTTGTCATAACTTGGTTTGTTTAAGGATGTAACTGTTCGGTTTTATGTACTTTTGAGGTAGCCATTTTGGGCTAGACTATTTTATATCATTATGGTTGTTTCTTGTGAGTTTATTTTCCGCTGGTTTTCTCTGATGTTGTGTCACAAGGGTGCCCGGGTTAAGGCACCGGTCACGGATCCGGGGTCGGGTCGTGACACTCTATTCACCCTATGTGGCTCCCATAGCTATTACAGAACCGTATGAAGAAGGAGCTTGGGAGTCTTGTAGTCTTACCTCTCAAGGGTTTAAAGTAAAACAATTAGTCAAACCACGACTTTCCCTAGAGGATCTAAACGATTGAGGAAACCCAACTCACACGTGACATGTGGCAACAACTGACCGTCCAAAGTTCTGAGGCAAGGATAGTCGAAGCATCGCAGATGGAAATCCACGACAGAAGATAAGATCTGGCGGCCAACAACATTTGAGCTGCCGATAGGAGTTTTATGCCTAGTTTTGTTTGTCTTTGTTCTACACTTGTACACAACTCGAATGTTATTCAAATACCTCATATTATGTATTTTTTGTGCAAAGTTTGAATTAATTCATTTTATAAAGACAAGTCTTAAATGAAATGGGCGATCAGAAGCTCTAAAATCTACAGCTACAGGGATGACATCCTATTGGCAAAATCCATGGCCAAGAGGCAATGTTGTCCTCAGAAGTCAATACCATTACGGATGGCCAAACTAAATTACCTAAATTTGGTGGGCCATGCTAATGGAGTTAGGTTAGTTGGGCAAAAAATCGACTAACAAACACAAAAAGAGTCAAAGTCGGTAAACGTATAATAGCCAGGCATACGACAAACATGTAAATCCTAAAAAGGTTTGCCAAAGGATACCTAGCTTGGGAACTCATCCTGCCAATTCAAATGAAAGATTGTAAAATCGGCAAATGATCACCAAACTAGGAAATGTCGCAGCGAACCCACGGGGTGCCGGCAATACGGATCAAGCGATAACTATGCATGAAAAAAAAACTAAAATGGTAGACATTTTGAAGAAAATACTACCCATCGATTATGGGGCATGTATAAGCAATCGATAACCACAAACCGACTACCTAGTTGCAAATAATGACAAGTTCCATTCAATTTAGGGAGCGTGGGAACAAACGATAGTCACAGACCGACTGCGTGGTCATAATAACAGACCCTTCAATACGGGGTTGGAAAAATTAAGGAGTCGAATCACTCAGCATTCTCCCAGATAGAGGTTACAATACATCAACAACGACATAAGTCTCCGAATTAGCCAAACTCGCGACTGCTTTGACATTTTGAATACATGCAATCTCTCTTCATATCTCAGTTTCAACAATGACCACTACCTTTGCCGCATCGGCTCCCATATTGACCTTATTTTCATCACCCAGCAGAGGCTCAAATAATACAATTAACGGGGCCGGAGTGTCGGTTGAGACCTCTTGAACAACAGAAGCGATGATGTCTTCGGATGGCAAATTCATACAGGTATCGACTGACAATTCAGCAACAGGTTCAGCCGACAAAGAAGCAGTGTTTGTCGATATCACTTGAACCAGACTGTTTTTCCAAGAAGTCCATTCATCTTCCATCTTGGTTAGTGTTAGCGATATTTCGAATGCTCACGCAAGTGTATGCATCGTTGACAAGTAATATAATCTGATAAGACGAATATCGTCCTCAGAGACTGGTTTCTAATTACCGTTCATCTATTTTATGTTATCTATTTGACAATCGATATTTGAGTTGAGTTTTTGTTTAACTACTAGAATAATTGCAAGAATTACTGAATTATTTAAGTTGTAATCAGTTATGAATGAATTAGGGCTTCCAAAATCCTCGACTATCCACTCTATTCAATCCTTAATGCAACTAGAATGACTTCTTCTTCTACGTTAAGATAACGGTTAACTAAATTGTCTTATATTCCAGTTATGACATATAATCACTCAACCCCAGTGCAGAACCCTTCTATATTTCTATGATATGATTTACCACATAGGAGGATTAAGAACAGTAACATATAATGCTACACAAGTATCGGGGTACTGTCGTCCGCGATTTTAACCTATGTCTAGTCAATTACAGCATATACAAATCTCTCCTCTCGGTTCTTGATTCGAAATCATATATATTATAATAATTGGTGATCAATTAATTATCAAACATTCATACCAATTATTGACTAAATCTTAATCAAGTGAAGAAGAAATCAAACTACTGCATTAATTCATGAATAGAAGTTTCAAGCGATTCATAAGGAAAACCCTAATAAAGTGTTTAGCTCCTAGCCACAGTCACACTAAGAACTAACACAAAATTCATACATAAACTAAATTAAAAACGAAAGAAAAGAAATTACTGCGAACTAAGTCTCCAATTGTAGCCTCTCTTGTTGTCTTGTGTTGTGCTATGTTGTAGAATGACCAACCCCTCATAGCATTAATCCCTAGGGTTTAAATATGTTTCAAATTTCGTGCCCTATGGAGCAATCTTCCCTTAGCCAATTCTTCTTCGGAACTGAGATTTTCCGCACCGGCACCGCGGTTCTGCCTAACGGCACCACGGTGCCGAAACTCCTGCACCTTCTCAGAAAATATGGCACCGCGGTTCTGCATAGTGGCACCGCGGTGCTGAAAGTCCTGTGGCTTCTCAGTAAATATGGCACCGCGGTTCTGCATATTGGCACCGCGATGCTAAAAATACTTCGTCCTGATGTGCCAACTTTCGTCCTTTTTGCTTCGGGAGCACCTTTTCTGCCCAATTCTCGCTCCTTTTCACCATTTTGCCTTTTGGAACCGCTGTGACTCAAAAGAAAGAAAAATAAACCTAATACTATACTAAACACAATAAATACGAGTAAAATACTAACTAAAAATTACTTAAAAGGCGTATACAAAATACGCCTAAAAAACACCCCCAAACTTAACCTTTGCTCGCCCTCGAGCAAAGATCAAAACAAAACAAAGACACAAAACCAAAAGACTCAAAGACTCAAATCAAGCAGCTGTACAAGTACTTAGAAACACATGAACGTCAGTTGAGATAATATGAAGGAACAAATATAGTATGAATTTAGCAATCTAGAATTTCAAGTCAGATATTTCGCAAATTCATTTCAATCATAAGTAATGGAAGAATGAATACCTAACCTATGCATATCAATTTCATTTAGTTCTATGGGTCTGTTTACTTGATATTCTCCACTAATCATAGACATACATTCTAGAGATCATTAGGACTTTTCAGGGTTGTAATGTAGGCTTAGGCAGGAGTAGGTAAAATTAGGCATTTAGGCTCAATTTACGTACCATAAGCCTTTTTCTTACTCAACCATTTTGTCATTCTTTTTGGTATTCTTCAGTTCATACCTATATCCCCCTTTCTCTTTTTGAGAGCATGAAACAATTCACATAGGCACCCCCAAACTTAAGCTTTTATATTTTTTTCATTGGGGTGCATCACTTTTTCACTCTCTTTTTATATTCCTTTTTCACACTTTTTCATCTCAATTTTTCAATTACCGCTTATGGCACACGAGAGAATCATGGGGTGTCAAAGAAAACAACTTATTTTAGGCTCAAAGGAGCTGACTAGGGATACAATTTATTGCAAGGTAGGTAATGAATGGTAAGAAGGGCTAACAAAGAAATGTCTGAATCATCTCCCTAACATGTACATCTTAACTATTTCGCCTCAAATAACAAGCAAGCAGACTTCACAGACATTTTTCAATTGACAGCACATAAGTTAAGCACCAAATATTCCAAATAATCAAATTTTCATGAATTTTTGGCATATCTAACTTAAGCACACAGATTTTAGCTTCTCATTCCACTATATTATCTCACTTAGTTCACTAGGCGTTTCAAATAAGCACAGCATACATGATCATAAAAAAATTGACTCACATAAAATACAAAAACAAACAAAAGACTCAAAAATAAAATAAAATAAAACACAAAAACAAACAAAATACTCAAAAATAACATAAAATAAGAACTCCCTCCCAAACATAAACTATACATTGTCCTAAATGTGTAAAAGACTCAAAAATTAAAGAGGGACGACTTACAGACATACAGCGGCTCAAAATAGTGGTGGTGGTGGCGAATATTGCATTGACCATTGGGTGAACATGAAACTTAAATTATCAACATGTTGGGTTAGGTCCTGATGCTCTTGCATCATCTGCTGCTGATTTTGCACCATTTGCTCCTGGTGTCGCATCATGCTCTCATCGTTTCTCAGCATTTGTTGTTGATTTAGGAGCATCTGCTCCATCATTGGCATTGGAGGCTCCAAGGATAGGAGAGGCTGATGGCTGCTTTCGCCTGCTTCATTGTGTGCCTCTTCCTCAGGCTCTTCTTCATCCATGGTTGATGCGTCTGCTGCTGCTGGGCCCCTTCTTGCTGTTGGTCCTGGATTTAGGTCAAGGAAAGAGTGCACAAAATTGTAGGTCACAGGAGACTGACTCTTCTCAAGAATATCCGTGGCGAATGTTAGGACTCCATGCCTATCACATAAGGCAAAAATGAGTGACCCATGTCCCAACCCCCAGTAGTAGTCAGCCTGCTAATCTCCCTTATGCTTTGCAATATTTCTCTCCCAACGTCAATTGTCATGCCCGTCATGATGCCATAGATGAGCTTGATTCTGTCTGTGGGAACATTGGTGAAATAAGTTGACGGAATCAAGCGAACACTTACGAAATATAGTCATCATCTGGCTGTTCTGTTAAATTGGCACCGGGCAAGTCTCCTGAATCCGTTGCTGGCAAAATTAAACTCAGCTCATGGGTAGCACAATGTCTCTGCAACTACATTCCACATGATGTGGTTTATGTTTCTTGACCAACAACTGAAGTGATATGGATTATCGCCTTGGTCCTCAACGTCATAGGTCCTCAGTAGCACATTCACAACTTCAGAACTCACAGGCACGTATTTCCCTCTAACAAAGCATCTTCCATCCCTTTGCTCGGGATAATTCGCATAGAATTCCCTCACAAGGCTAGAATTCTGAAGTGGGATCCTCTCCGGATTGGTGAACCTTTTCCACCTATTTGCCTCAATCATGGCCCTAATAGGCTCGTAGTCATCATCATCATCAAATGGCATGGCCTGGTAGTCCATGCCTCTTTCTGGTATCAATACCCTAGTACTAATCTTGTTATATCGATCTTCCTCCTGTTTGTTGGTAAATCGAGTAACATCATAGTCTGGGGCTGATGAAGATGAGGTGGTTCGGGCGGTTCTTTTCCTAGAAGTCATTGTGAAGGTTGTTAGAAAATTTTCGGCAGCATTTCCTTTGTTTCCTTGAGGTGTCCCAACAACTAACACTTCACACAATCAACAATAACCAACCAAAAATTGGTCCACAACAACAATACACAACAACTACACCACAATATGCCTCAATCCACACAACCACACAATGAACAACCACCGCAGCAAACACCCACAACTACACAACACCCTACCACCACAATACGTATCACCCCCAAACTTGCAAGTTACTTTTCCTACTAGCCTTAAAATTGCAAGAACAATGATGAAGATTACCTTTTTGAAGAGTCGTTCTACACCAATTTCTTGACCCAAATGGAAGGAATGATGATGGTGTAAGATATGAGGGTTCTTAATGGGGTGGTGTGTAGGGATTTTTGAAGAATTTGGTGGAGTTTATGGGAATTTTTGTGGATAGAAGGAGAGGAATTTCGGAATTTGTAGAGGGAGGAAGGGTTTGTGTTTGTGTGGGAAAGGATTTGGGGATTTAGGGCTTTTTAATTCGAATCCGTCCAGATCGCATGATCGCCCTACTTGCAGCGGTCTTGAAAATCTTGTGACCCCTCTGATCATTCGGCACGCGGTATTGCATAATGGCACCGCAGTGCATAAACTCCTGCAACCTCTGTGAACATTAGGCACCGCGGTGCTTCCCCGATTTAGTGTTTTCCATCCTCTTCTTCGTGCTTAGTCTCCGACTTCTTCACCTGACATCACAACACAACAAAAAAACCAAAAGTAAGACTGTTCTAATTAAACTAAATTGCATAATTTAAACATTGAATTGCCTCCCAAGTAGCATTGTCTTTAACATTTTGTAGCCAGACGCAGGTTCTTTATCAAATCATTGGGGTAAATTAACCCCACAACCAATCCACTTAAAAATCATTCTCCTCTTCCTCACTCTATTTTTCTTCTTCACAATAGTAGGTTCAGTAGGATTTACCTGTTTGTCAGCTTTCATGTCATCTACTTTTGTTGCAGCTTTCAAACTAGCCTGGGGGTTCACATCTGTAGGGATGATCTCCCTAGTTTTGGTCTGAGCCTGCTGAACTGCTATGTCAGTTGTGCTTACTGTGAAGCGCTTGTTGCTGGCCTGTGACTCAATGGTGGATTTAAACACCTTGAATACCATTTCTTCTTCCTGAACCCTTAGCCTCAATTCTCCCTTCTCCGCATCAATTAGGGCTCTACCAGTAGCTAGGAATGGTCTCCCCAAAATAATGGGTATTTCATCATCTTCCTCCATATCAAGAATGAGGAAGTCTGCTGGAAAGAAAAACTTTCCCACCCTGACAAGAACATCTTCCACTATGCCTCTAGGGTGCACCACGGTTCGGTCAGCCAGTTGTAGTAACTGTGGTTGGTTTGGCTTCCCCCAAACCCAATCTCTTGAATATAGACAGAGGTATGAGATTGATACTACCCCCTAAGTCACACAACGCCCGGTTGCATGTTACGTTGCCAATAGTGCAGGGCAGGGTGAAGCTTCATGTATCATTCAACTTAGGAGGAAGTTTCTTTGTAGGATGATGCTGCACTCCTCTGTCAGCGCTACTGTCTCATAATTCTCCAACCTTCTTTTCTTCCCAAGTATCTCCTTCATGAATTTGAAGTATGCGGGAATTTGTTCTAACGCCACAATGAAGGGGATATTAATGTGCAGCTTCTTAAATACCTCCAAGAACTTGGAGAACTGCTTGTCTATGGCCTTCTTCTGGAGCCTCTGAGGGTAAGAGATTCTATCAGTGTATTCCCTCAAAGATGATGGTGGAGCTTTCTCAACTGTAGGGTGGTCTTCAGTGACCCCCTCAATTTCTTCCTCAAATGCTTTCTCACCCTCTTTCTTATGAACCACTGCGGGTTGGGGAGTAACCTGCTCTAACTTCTTTCCACTCTTTAACAACACTGCCTGACACTGCTCTCTTGGATTGACCTTTGTATTGCTTGGGAGTGTACCCTGCGGCCTGTTGGTTATCATCTTTGCCAGTTGCCCAACCTGCGTTTCCAGGTTCCTGAGAGAGGACCTGATTTCAGTCATGAACTGATTCTGCGAATTAGTGAGTGTAAGCAATGCAACCTCATCGTGGGCATCTCTGCGTGTAGGTGTTCTAAAGCTTTGGGATGAGGTAGCTAATTCTGTCTTCTTGGTTACGGTAACTACCTTGATATGGTTGCTGCTGGGCCTGGTCATTCCTCCACGAAAAGTTAGGGTGATTCTTCCACCCTGGATTGTATGTGTTGAAATTATAAGGCCGCTGAAAGTTCCCAACTACCTGAACCTGCTCCATTGGCACATTATTAGGGTCCACCGCTGTGCATCTGTCAAAGGAATGCGATCCACCACAAAACTCACAATTCTGAGCATCGGGTGCATTCCAGACATAGTGTTCTCGCTGCGATTTAGCCGTCGGAAGGGCTACTGTGCATTCGAGCGTTGATGGCATCTAATTCATGTATACCCATAGTCTTCCTGTTATTCACTGACCTGTCATCTGCCCCTTGGTGATTGTTGGCAGCCATGTCTTCCAGTAACTCATGTGCCTCATTGGAACTCTTTCTCATGAAGGCTCCTCCTGCTGCAGCATCAATGATGGTACAAGTAGTACCACTCAACCCATTATAAAAAATGTGGACTAACATCCACTTCTCTATGCCATGATGTGGGCATTTCCTTTGCAGATACTTAAATCGCTCCCATGCATCATAAAGTGACTCACCATCCACCTGGTAAAAATTGTTTAACTCTCCTCTTAACTTTGCCACTTTTGAAGGTGGGAAGAACTTTGCAAGAAATTTTTGGGTTAGGTTCTGCCAGGTAGTGACGGAGTTGGCAGGTAGTGAGTTCAACCAACTCTTTGCTTTTTCCCTAAGTGAGAACGGGAAGAGCCTCAGTCTAATGACATCGTCAGTAACGCCATTGTACTTGAAAGTGGCACACAACTCCATAAAGTTGGCAATGTGCATGTGGGGGTCTTCAGATGGAAATCCCCCAAACTGTACTGTGTTCTGGACCATGCTCATGATGGCTGACTTGATCTCAAAGTTGTTCGCCCCTATTGCTGGGAGTCTGATGCATGTTTGTGCACCAGTAACCGTGGGCAGAACATAATCTCCCAAGCTTCTTTCTTGAGGTGGTGGGAGTTGTCCCATGTCATCCGGTACCTCATTATTCAACACCTCTTCAGGTACCCCGTTGTTGTTATTCTGCTGATTTTCCATGGCTAGTAAATCATCAATTCTTTTCTCACGCCTGTTTTGCTTGTATATTTTTTCAATTTCATGGTTGAAGGGAACAAGTGTATCTGCTCCTCTCCTTCTTCGCATACACTAGATCCTTGAAATAGACCAAAATCAAACAAACAAATCAAGGTAACAGTGTTGTTGTTACACCCCGTAATTCCAAGAGGATGAGATGAGAAAGTACGAAAGGAAATAAGATTCGAAGTTGAGAGAAAGAAAAAAAAAAGTTGGCAGAATATTTTTTTGGACGGTTTTTCAGTCAACTTGGAAGAAGTATATCTCCTAGTATAATTAAGGTTTTTAGGTGTTTCAAAAGCCTAATATGAAGTTCATTGAGTCTAGTTTCCAACGCAACAAACCGATCGTCAATAGGACATCGGAGAAGAAAGTTATGGATGTTACAAGATCGGCTGACAGAACAGACAGGGTCAGGCGCCGCGGCGCCGGCTGCAGCGCTGGGGCGCCGGAAAGCTTGAAATTGTCTGAAATTGCAGAGCCACGGCGCCGGCTGCAGGGCCGCGGCTCCGGGGCGGGATTTTTTATGGAAATAGGGTAAAAATAAAAAATATTTGTTGTAAAGGACCCCTAGGTGGGTGACAAGTGTCCCCCCAACTTGTGGAGCAAGATAAAGGCTATATAAGACATGTCTTGCTAGATTTAAATCATTTTGCAAGATTTCACCCAAATCTTCTCTTCTCTTCTCTTCTCTCTCAAATGGTTAAAACCCTAGGCCTAAATGAGATTTTTGGAAAGACAACAAGAAGGAAATATGTTGGCAAGCTTGTAGGGGATTAGTAGAGATGATTTTAGCGGGAAGAAGAATTTCAAAAAGAGGAGCTAAAGTTGCTAAGGATCGACTTGTAATTTTGGAGCATTTTTGGGCTAAATGAGGTATAATCTTCGTCTTACTTTTGTAATGGAAGATTCCATGTTATTATAAGTTAGAAATGATCATGTGATAGGTGTTATGAAGATTGATAAGTGTTATGGAAATTTGGAAGCTCAAATCCGAAAATGACATGTTAAGCCATTTGAAATTGAAATACAATTTGGTCGTTATTAGAATCGTCGCATGTTTACCTACTTGAGGATTGTAGTAGTTCTAACCAATTGTGGCTAGATAACATGTTATATTAAACCACATGATTGAAAAGAATTGGAGGAAGAATTGGTATTGTTGCCCTAATTTCCGAATTGACATTGTAGTTTAGACTAGTTTGTTTTGTAGTGTGGGCGGAATTTTACATGTCTTGATTAAGCATGTAATCCCCTATTAACTACTTTGTTGGGCCTTAAATGTGGCGTGTTTGGTTATTGAATTCGGCCTTGAAAAAGGTGGCAAAGTATGTAGAAACAAAGGAAGTGCTGTCCGATTTTCCGTAGAATTTAGTGACCTTGCACTTAGAATATTCTACGGTTGAAGTAAGAAGTTAATAGACGTATTATGGTCATTATAGGTTGACATACTACGTACGGCGAATTGGACTTAGCAAGTGGATTTAACCGAAGAGGTATGTAGAACTTTTCCTATCTTTTGAGCATGACTAGTTGTACGTATATAGTGCGGTGAGCGTCTGAATCTTGATATCCCTTTACTACTTTTATGAATAGCCAAGTCGGGTGAGTTAGGAGAATAACTCCCTTCTTTGAAAGTATTAAGGATGTCAAATGTTTTATTAAAGTTAAGGGACTTGAAGAGTTTTAAAGTATGCGATACTTGTTCCGTTTTAAACGTATAAGTCCCTTGGATAGGAAATTGTGTTTGGCTAAGGTACAAAGTGAATATAACGACTTTATGGGGAGTTGGTTATATTTGCTTTATGGAAAGATAAATGACTTGATTTTAATGAAAAGGCAATTTGATTTTAAGGCATCAATTGCCTAAGGTTTTATAAGAAAAAGGAGTCACTTGATTTAGAAACCTAACTTTATTTCTAAAGGGTATTGTGACTTGTCTTGAGAAGTAATTTTGACTTGATGCTACGGTTGATAGTATCTTGGAAGTTTTATACTAAAGAGAGTCATTTGTTTTAAAGAGTAGAAGTACGTAGTACTTTGGGTTAAACTCCCGGATTTATTATAACATATTAGTGCCTTAAGTAAACTAAAATGAGAGTGTAGATGAATAAGACTAATAAGAAGTTAGGGGGATTTCTAACTTGCTTATTTATTGTATGACGGCCGGTTTGAGATAGGGTAAGAGTATAAGTGAAGGGCAGACCCCCAAGACGCTATACCACCTTCTCCAAGATAAGAGTATAAGTGAGGGGTAAGCCCCCAAGACATTATACCACCTGCTTTATTACCTTCTTCAGGGTAAGAGTATAAATGAGGGTAAAACCCCCAAGACGTTATACCACCTGCTTCAGGGTAAGAGTATAAATGAGGGGTAAGAACCCTAAGACGTTATACCACCTGTTTCTATGGGTTCGCTACCCATGATATGATCGGGAGTCTCCTATTGTGATGTTGTACGTATACTCTTGGATTACTCTCATTGTTAGTAAGGCACTGTGTACTGTTAATTGAGTTATCATACCTGTCTCCAGTTTTATTTTAGACTTATGATTTCATTCTGATACTTTCATTTCGCATATTTGGTATATGTTGTCTTGACCTCGCCGAAGCTGCGTTCATACCGCATGGTGAAGTGCTGATTCTTGATCCTCGCTCTTAGGATCATGTTATTTGTTGAGAAGCCGCTATTCGGAGGCTTATCCACAGGTATGGTCGGTTGTTTTACATTCAGGGGTATGGAGGGGCCCTGTCCCGCCAGATTTGATATTCTTACAGTTCTGTAGTCACATTTGTGGATTGGGTTGTAAGAAAAAAAAATTATCTTATTTTATTTGTATGGTTTACGAAAGGTGGCCTTATCGGCTCTTTGTTGTTATTTTATGTTTAAGCTTTTATGATTGTGTATGTTCATTGCTATTCTCGATGTATCACGAAAGGGTGCGGGTAGGGCACGATCGCGAGCTTGAGGGTGGTCGTGACAAAAGTGGTATCGAGCGATTAGTCCTCGGAAAGTGTCTGACCGTGTCTAGTAGAGTCTTGATTATCGGTGTGTTGTGCACCACATCTATAATCGGGAGGCTGCAGACATTTAGGATTGGTTTCCATTTTCTCACTCGAGATCGTGCGATAAATTTGTATGGTTAGGGTCGTCTCTCACAACAAGTTATGTTGTTTGCATACGAGAAAAGCGTGATGACCAGGAAAGATTATGTGGATTGCGTATCCAGGTTGGTAATGTTTGTAGTATAGTTGGTATTGGGACATACAACTATACGGATTTATGTATGAGGGTCAGACGCGTGTTGCCTAGAATGATTTTAGATTACCAGGATTTGGTAAGGACTAAATAAATACCGGGAAGGTATGAACAGTTAAGGAACTCTCATCTAGGTTTTACGTGTTAATTTGAGATAATTAGGTGATGATGAGTTGTGTGAGAATGAAATGGACCCTTAAGAGGTTATAATTGAGGGACTAAACGGAAGACTATGTTAAAAAGGTTAAGCTATGTGGTATGATAAAGAGAATGGTACGGGTGAGATCTGTATGGAGTAAGTATGGTTGTTATGGTCAAGACAACACGATTATAGTATATTGAGAAGTTAGTGTACCCATTTATGGGGTGGGATCAGTTGATAGTAGTCATTCGTGGCGAGTCACGAGTACAAGCCCGAGTCTAGTTAATCGTTTCTGGGTTCGTGGGCGTGTTCCACGGAACCAGGTTGTGAGCCGGAATGGGCCTTATGTTGTTTAGAATAGTAAGTCCAAAGGTTGGAGGCCGAATCGATTATGAAGGCTATGTATATGCGCTACTGATAAGTTTGGAAATGCGGGAAGAAATGCGACGATGAAAGGAGCAACCAAGTGTAAAGAGATAAAGTCTGAATCCATGAGGACCTTTCGAGGTGACTACACCCGTGAGTGTTGGGTGGTAGCTGAGCGTGTAGATAATTGCCGGTAATGATACGGTCGTTGGACCCTAGCAGACCTAGCAGAGCTGTTATGACAGACATAGAGGTCATTATGAGTACGGGCTAGTTGGCCTCTTGTTATGCCAACGTTAACTGCAGAGAGAGATTGGCTCGATTCGGTTTTACAGTGGTGATTATCGGTGTAAAGGAAGAGAAGTGGTAGTAACCAGTGAATTATCCTTCCTTCTTTGGCATCATTGTTTTTCTTTTAAGTCTGTGTGACTTGTTCACTTGAGGTAGATTACGCAGTAAAGTAAGTAATTGAATTTGAAGGAATTTATGTTAAGTGCCCTTGGAGGTACTTGGAGTTGGTTTAGTGTGGCGGTCGGGGCCACGACCTTGGATAATTTCGGGAAAATGTACAAGGCAAGAATAAATAAATCACGAGTCTTTGGCGGAAAATTGAGGGCATCTTTGGTAGATTGGAAAATCTACACGAACTTAAAGGCGGTGCGTGATGATTAGAGAATTACTGGACCGCAAGAGGACCCTGTGATTAGGGTTGTGACTCCAAGGAAAGTTTAAGAAAGGGAGATAACTTCTCTCCCCCACGTAAGGACAGTTTTACGTATTATGGGGTTATGTGTACCCATGTTGTTAGACGAAGGATAGGAGACTGGTAAGGTCTTCGGTATCATCACGCCATAGGTTACAGTTGTAGATAACCGTGGGAAAAAGTGTTGTGTTGGGGTAATTAAGAACGACGTACGAATTGATCGAGGAAGTATCGTAAAGATATGAATGCAGGTTGTACACTTGTATGAAACTGTACGGTTATGAATCAAGATGGAAATATTTTTGCTAATAATGAGCATAAGGTAAGGTTATGACCAGAATGATAAGAGAGTTACGACTACAGTTTTAACCCCTCCTGTAAGACTAGAGGGCTAGGTTTTTATGATAACACGTTGGGTGTTGGGCTAGGTTGTGTGCTGACGCAACCCGATAAGGATAGAGCCTATGTTTTCCCGGTAGTTAGGGAAGCAGGAAAGGAAATTACGCCACTTCCGATTTAGAGCTGGCGGCAGTTAAATCATGCCTTGAAGATTTGGGGGCATGACGTATATTTAGACTTCATGTAGATATTGGTGCAGACCACAAAAGCCTCCGGTATATCTGCGGTGAGCGATAGAATTTGCGACAGCGACGGTGGTTAGAGTTATTCAAGGATTGTGATATCGATATCCTATACCGTCCGGGGAAAGCCAAGACAGTTACAAATACTTTTTGTCGTGGATATAAGGGTAGTCTGCCAGTTGGGCAGCCAGATAGACAGGACGTGGTCCATGAGATTCATCAGCTACCGAGCCAAGGGGTTCGAGTATTTGTTTCCAAGGTTAATGAAGTTTAGATCCGAGAGGTTGCCGAGTCTTTCGTCGTTGAGGAGGTAAAGGGGCGACAATATGAGGATCTAGTGATGATCTGATATCGAGATCGGCTCTCAGAAGAGAAGAGCTGTTTGAGTAGCAGGATGGGGTCTTTGTGATATAAGGATAGATTGTGTGTGTACCGGTCTTTGCAGGACTAGTCGCGAGTTTTAGGGAGGCATCTGATGCTTATTGTTCTAATTGTTAAGTCGACTAAGTTGTGTCGTGACCTCGGATGTATGTATGGGTAAGATGACCAGGAAAAGGGGCGTAGCGAGTTGTTGCTTAATATCCGAATTAGTAGCGAGTCATGGTTGAACACCAGAAGCCCAGTGGGCTATTACAGGCGATTTAGACCCCGACTTAGACATGGGCGGTATTTAATATGGATCTTGTTACAGGGTGGCATCGTACTCAGAGGAAGTGCGCCTCCCTGGGGGTCATGGTAAATGGTGTGAAACGATCGTGTTCTCCGGATTAGGACCACTTACCGGTGAGGTTTGTCCTAGCTTTTATAGCGGGAGGATTGTGAGGCTCGCAGGGGTTCCTACGTTTATGATGTCGCACAGATGAGCTCGATTACTGAGATAACCGGAGGTTTTCATAAGGGTTTTAGGGACACGGTGAGTCTCGATGTTGCATTACACCCTCGGACCGACGGACGGGCGAGCGTACTATCCGAGCGCGAGGATAGGTTGCGGGCTGTGTTCTTGATTCAGAATATAGCGGGAGGTTAATTGCCTCTTGTTGTGTTACGTCACGATAACGAATACCCTTCGGTATTCAGATGGCCTGTATGAGGCCTTGTATGTAGAAAGTGTAGATCGCGGTTGGATGGTTCGACATAGGCGAGGTTGATTATTTGGTCGGATTTGATTGAAGTGTGGATAAGCGAAGCTTATCAGGAAAGATTATTAGTAAGCTTAGAGTCAGCGAAGCTTTATCACGGATAACAAGCGTCGACACTTGGAGTTCAGGTTGACGTTGTAGCATAAGTATTGTTATGTGGCCAGGTGTGGCAAGTGTGATTATGTTGGGTGTAGTCAAGGGACTATGTCAATATCCGTTTAGATTGGACTCCGAAAGAACATTCGGGGACGAATGTTTCTAAGGAGGGAAGAATGTTACACCCCGTAATTCCAAGAGGATGAGATGAGAAAGTACGAAAGGAAATAAGATTCGAAGTTGAGAGAAAGAAAGAAAAAAAAAGTTGGCAGAATATTTTTTTGGACAGTTTTTCAGTCAAATTGGAAGAAGTATATCTCCTAGTATAATTAAGGTTTTTAGGTGTTTCAAAAGCCTAATATAAATTTCATTGAGTCTAGTTTTCAACGCAACAAACCGCTCGTCAATAGGACATCGGAGCAGAAAGTTATGGACGTTACAAGATCGGCTGACAGAACAGACGGGGTCAGGCGCCGCGGCCTTGCGGCCAGAAGTCTTGGAAAGCTTGAAATTGTCTGAAATTGCAGAGCCGCGGCGCCGGGGCGGGATTTTTTGCGGAAATAGGGTAAAAATAGAAAATATTTGTTGTAAAGGACCCCTGGGTGGGTGACAAGTGTCCCCCCAACTTGTGGAGCAAGATAAATGCTATATAAGACATGTCTTGCTAGATTTAAATCATTTTGCAAGATTTCACCCAAATCTTCTCTTCTCTTCTCTTCTCTCTCAAATGGTTAAAACCCTAGGCCTAAATGAGATTTTTGGAAAGACAACAAGAAGGAAATATGTTGGCAAGCTTGTAGGGGATTAGTAGAGATGATTTTAGCGGGAAGAAGAATTTCAAAAAGAGGAGCTAAAGTTGCTAAGGATCGACTTGTAATTTTGGAGCATTTTGGGCTAAATGAGGTATAATCTTCGTCTTACTTTTGTAATGGAAGATTCCATGTTATTATAAGTTAGAAATGATCATGTGATAGGTGTTATGAAGATTGATAAGTGTTATGGAAATTTGGAAGCTCAAATCCGAAAATGACATGTTAAGCCATTTGAAATTGAAATACAATTTGGTCGTTATTAGAATCATCGCATGTTTACCTACTTGAGGATTGTAGTAGTTCTAACCAATTGTGGCTAGATAACATGTTATATTAAACCACATGATTGAAAAGAATTGGAGGAAGAATTGGTATTGTTGCCATAATTGCCGAATTGACATTGTAGTTTAGACTAGTTTGTTTTGTATTGTTGGGCGGAATTTTACATGTCTTGATTAAGCATGTAATCCCCTATTGTTAACTACTTTGTTGGGCCTTAAACGTGGCGTGTTTGGTTATTGAATTCGGCCTTGAAAAAGGTGGCAAAGTATGTAGAAACAAAGGAAGTGCTGTCCGATTTTCCGTAGAATTTAGTGACCTTGCACTTAGAATATTCTACGGTTGAAGTAAGAAGTTAATAGACGTATTATGGTCATTATAGGTTGACATACTACGTACGGCGAATTGGACTTAGCAAGTGGATTTAACCGAAGAGGTATGTAGAACTTTTCCTATCTTTTGAGCATGACTAGTTGTACGTATATAGTACGGTGAGCGTCTGAATCTTGATATCCCTTTACTAGTTTTATGAATAGCCAAGTCAGGTGAGTTAGGAGAATAACTCCCTTCTTTGAAAGTATTAAGGATGTCAAATGTTTTATTAAAGTTAAGGGACTTGAAGAGTTTTAAAGTATGCGATACTTGTTCCGTTTTAAACGTATAAGTCCCTTGGATAGGAAATTGTGTTTGGCTAAGGTACAAAGTTAATATAACGACTTTATGGGGAGTTGGTTATATTTGCTTTATGGAAAGATAAATGACTTGATTTTAATGAAAAGGCAATTTGATTTTAAGGCATCAATTGCCTAAGGTTTTATAAGAAAAATGAGTCACTTGATTTAGAAACCTAACTTTATTTCTAAAGGGTATTGTGACTTGTCTTGAGAAGTAATTTTGACTTGATGCTATGGTTGATAGTATCTTGGAAGTTTTATACTAAAGAGAGTCATTTGTTTTAAAGAGTAGAAGTACGTAGTACTTTGGGTTAAACTCCCGGATTTATTATAACATATTAGTGCCTTAAGTAAACTAAAATGAGAGTGTAGATGAATAAGACTAATAAGAAGTTAGGGGGATTTCTAACTTGCTTATTTATTGTATGACGGCCGGTTTGAGATAGGGTAAGAGTATAAGTGAGGCGGACCCCAGGACGCTATACCACTTCTCGAGGATAAGAGTATAAGTGAGGGTAAGCCCCAAGACATTATACCACCTTTATTACCTTGGGGTAAGAGTATAAATGAGGGAAAACCCCAGGCGTTATACCACCGCTTGGGGTAAGAGTATAAATGAGGTAAGAACCTAAGGCGTTATACCACTGTTTCTATGGGTTCGCTACCCATGATATGATCGGGAGTCTCCTATTGTGATGTTGTACGTATACTCTTGGATTACTCTCATTGTTAGTAAGGCCTTTGTGTCTTTATTAATTGAGTTATCATACATCTCGGTTTTATTTTAGACTTATGATTTCATTCTGATACTGATTTCGCATATTTGGTACATGTTGTCTTGACCTCCTTGAGGCTGCGTTAAATCCGCATGAGTAGAGTGCTGATTCTTGATCCTCGCTCTTAGGATCATTTGTTGGTGTTGAGAAGCCCTTTATTAGGAGGCTTATCCTGGTATGGTCGGTTGTTGTACATTGAGGGTATGGCGGGGCCTGTCACTTGAGTTGTTATTCTTAAGTGCGTAGTCACATTTGTGGATTGGGTTGTAAGAAAAAAAAATTATCTTGTTTTATTTGTATGGTTTACGAAAGGTGGCCTTATCGGCTAGCTTTGTTGTTATTTTATGTTTAAGCTTTTATGATTGTGTATGTTCATTGCTATTCTCGATGTATACGAAAGTGCGGGTAGGGCACGATCAGCGAGCTTGGTCGGTCGTGGCGATTGTAATACTAAGAAAAAATAAAAATAAAGCCAAAGTAGAAATAAAAATAGATGGTTCGATATTAGATGTACGCCAGTCCCCGGCAACGGCGCCAAAAACTTATTAGTGATATTTTGAATGCTCACGCAAGCGTACGCATCGTTGACAAGTAATATAGTCTGATAAGACCGAATATCGTCCTCAGAGACTGGTTTCTAATTACCGTTCATCTATTTTATGTTATCTATTTGGCAATTGATATTTGAGTTAGGTTTTTGTTTAACTACTAGAATAATTGCAAGAATTACTGAACTATTTAAGTTGTTATCAGTTATGAATGAATTAGGGCTTCCAAAATCCTCGACTATCCACTCTATTCAATCTTTAATGCAACTAGAATGACTTCTTCTTCTACGTTAAGATAGCGGTTAACTAAACTGTCTTATATTCCGGTTAGGACATATAATCACTCAATCCCAGTGCAGAACCCTTCTATATTTTTATGATAGGATTTACCACATAGGAGGATTAAGAACAGTAACCTATAGTACTACACAAGTATCGGGGTACTATCATCCGCGATTTTAACTTATGTCAAGTCAATTACAGCATATCCAAATCTCTCCTCTCGGTTCTTGATTCGAAATCATATATATTTTGATAATTAGTGATCAATTAATTATCAAACATTCATACCAATTATTGACTAAATCTTAATCAAGTGAAGAAGAAATCAAACTACTGCACTAATTCATGAATAGAAGTTTCAAGCGATTCATAAGGAAAACTCTAATAAAGTGTTTAGCTCCTAGCCACAGTCACGCTAAGAACTAACACAAAATCCATACATAAACTAAATTAAAAATGAAAGAAAAGAAATTACTGCGAACTAAGTCTCCAATTGTAGCCTCCCTTGTTGTCTTGTGTTGTGCTATGTTGTAGAATGACCAACCCCTCATAGCATTAATCCCTAGAGTTTAAATATGTTTCAAATTTCGTGCCCTATGGAGCAATCTTCCCTTAGCCAATTCTTCTTCGGAACTGATATTTTCCGCACCGGCACCGCGATGCCAAAACTCCTGCACCTTCTCAGCAAATATGGCACATGATTACGCATAGTGGCTCATGGTGCTGAAAAGTCCTATGGCTTCTCGATAAATATGGCACATGATTCTGCATATTGGCGCGATGCTAAAAATCGCCAAATCTGATGTGCCAACTTTCGTCCTTTTTGCCTCTGGAGCACCTTTTCTGCCCAATTCTCGCTCCTTTTCGCCATTTTGCCTTTTGAAACCGTTGTGACTCAAAAGAAAGAAAAACAAACCTAATACTATACTAAACACAACAAAAACGAGTAAAATACTAACTAAAAATGACTAAAAAGACGTATACAAAATACTCCTAACAGCTAGCCGCTCGCTACCTACTCTCTGATCCAGCTCCCCAATCACTTACTAGTTACCAAGTTCATGGATCTTATTATCTAATTGAAGGCTCTGCCAAAACAAAGAAGAACGAGAGGAGTCATTGACATTAATAGCTGAGTCTAAGGAACATATGGGCAGAGTAATGACTTTTATCTCCACCTGGATCCGCTCTAATTCCATTCACATGTTGGACAGTTGCTCCCACAAATCCTTTCTACGGTTGACATTTTGTTGTCGCGTTGTACTCAACTCATTGAAAGAAGTCTGAATGCGGTTCTTCTTCTGCCGAAGAGACCCCAAGTGTTTCAAAGCAGCGAAAACCACATTATGGCCATCTCTGGCCGTTCTATATATAAAAAACAAATCATTCAAAACCAAAGCCATGTCATTGTAAGTGGTTTCCAGAGTCGGGGAATCTGTGGCTTCTTTCGACAATCGGAACAAAGAGGCCCTCAGAGCATGTAACTCCTCTTTAGTGTCTGGGATTCCCCTGGTGAGAGATTCATCGACTCGCTCTCGATGGATGCCAACAAGCGAAGCTGACGGAGGAGCAGTGTTGACTAAGGCAAAGTAACGCAAAAGCACGTCTTCTGGGATGACTTCGGTAGGAACCTCTGAGCTGAGTGTTGGGTAGGTTTCTGCCAAGGGATTACCACTAACAGTCTCATGTACATGAAGGACATGTTCAGTATGAAGGCCAGAGCCCGGAGGTGGTAAAGGACCAGACATAAGAGAAAAGGTATACCTCCACAACTACCCCAACATAGGAAGCATCGGGTGTCATGACAGGAGAAATTGTGGCCTTAAGGGCAGCCGGTGATGGGTCATGTGGATACACGGGAGCACGAGCCCGGGAAAATGATCTGCCAAAATGGAGAGGAGCATCAGACGTTTTATGAAGCCGCTTGTGCTTTGTCAGTTGTATTCCTTGGAAGGCAAGACAGAAAACATAAATATTAGTGGTCGATGCAAAGGTATTTTATCCATCCGAGTAATATACCTCGATTTCCTCCTCTTCCTCGGCAGGAACAGGAACTCCAGATCCGTGAGGGCCTTTCTCACCATAATCTTGATTGACAATCCCCCGCTCCATCGGGGTTGCTTAGGAATTGATTGCATGGGTAATAAGGACTCGGTGTCAAAGGTGGTCTCCAGATCAACAAACACTGTAGGAGATGTGGATGCTGAAAAATACATAAGAGATGTTAGCCGAATATTCACAGGAATAATCTGGCCGACACATGTGTAGAATATAATTTACCTTTTCTCTTAGTCGTTTGCCACAACCAAATGGAGGACCTTGAGGAAACATGTCTAATGGGATGAGAGGAAGCAACTTTCCGAGTAGTTTCTTTCGGCCTCAGTTTAGGGGTTTCCGGTTTCTTCCTTTTTTGACATAATCAACTGAACATAATTTTTACACCCCGTAAGTCCAGGACATGTTTAAGAGAATGTACGTAAGGAACTCAAAACTTGAAAAGGGTACGAAAGGAAGAATTATTTTTCCGACGGAAAAATCTTCCGAACGTCGGAAAGGAGAAATGTTCGTTGAGAAGAATTGGATTCTCAAAATGCATTAATTGAAGAAGTATGGAACTTATTATCATTATGGAAATTTAATTTTTTACGGATTTGGTCATGTGGGGCCCACCCGAGGAATTTTACATTTTGTGGGGCCCACGAGGGTTACAGAATTTTATGGACGAATGGGAGGGCGACACGTGGCACCCCCCCACATTGGTCTTGGACGAAATTGAAGCAAGGGTAAAATGGTCATTGACCATCAAAGAAGATAAGTCTTCAAAGCTTGATATTATTGACCAAAGTCAACTTG
The DNA here is from genome assembly GCA_029844215.1 of Przewalskia tangutica. Taxonomy (NCBI): domain Eukaryota; kingdom Viridiplantae; phylum Streptophyta; class Magnoliopsida; order Solanales; family Solanaceae; genus Przewalskia; species Przewalskia tangutica. The sequence goes on from CM056729.1 coordinate 98,582,144, forward strand.
CCACTTGGGCTTGATCCTAGTGAAACTCATCTTAGCCACCCATTTGTTTAAGTCTTGACCCTCCATAGTTTTATAAATACATACTAGTAGCAAGACTAGTTCCACACTTAGTCATATTTCAAGAAAATATTGGAGAACAAAGAGAGGGAGCTCACGGGTTTGGTGTGTTTCCCACACAAAATTTTTGTAGTTTTGATCCATTAGCCACAAGACTTTAACCCAAGGTCCCTAAGGGTATTGTAAGGATATCTCAATAGAAAGATTTCGGAAAAACGACGTTTTCACGTTAGTCGCAAGGCGAAAACCTAAGGCATTTTCATAGGTTTTGATTGGAAATGGAAGAGAAGTTGGTTGTGAGCTTCTAAAGGCTTCAAATAGCGGATTGGAGCGTAAAGGAAAGGAGCTAATAATTGCTAAGGAGCGACTTTGAATCTTGGAAATTATAAGGGCTTGTTAAGGTATAATTCTTGTCGTTTTAGTAATTAAGATTACTTATTGTTGTAGCTATGGATATTAGCAAGCATGAGATGTTTATATTATGAAGTTTAATAAGTATATTGGCTATTGGAACCCTAATCTGAAACTAGTATGTTTAGCCTTAAGTTTACAATTCAAGTTGATTATAAGTATAAGTCGTCACATGTTATATATTGAAGGAAATTGTTGTTGTTGAAGTTGTTTATGACTATATAACATGTTAGACCTAAGAACTTGGATTGGAAAAGAATTGGAAAAGACTTTGAGTTGTTGTTTATGTTAGCAGAGAATGGCTTTAATTATGGAACTAGTTTCGTATTAATTTGTGGGGCAGAATTTTACGTTACGTTAGGCGTGTAATCCCCTTTGGTTAGCTGAATTGTTGGGCCTTAAATGTGGCGTGTTTGGTTATTGAATTCGGCCTTGAAAAAGGTGGCAAAGTATGTAGAAACAAAGGAAGTGCTGTCCGATTTTCCGTAGAATTTAGTGACTTTGCACTTAGAATATTCTACGTTCGAAGCTAGAGGTTAATGGACGTATTATGGCCATTTTAGGTTGAAGTACCAAGTATAGCGTATTCTACTTAAAGGATGGAATAGCTAGCAAGGTTGAAGTACTTTAGAGCATTTTGTTATTTGTCGATAATCGTCGCGAGGTATGTGAACCTCTTCCTTCTTTTGACATGATTCTATGTATGGAATATACATGTGGTATTATTTCATGATTCCTTCTACTCTTAGAAGTTAAGAGGTATGTATGTTGATTTACTCTACGTAAGGGTTATGTCTAAGTTATCCTAAGTTCTTACCAAGTCTTATGGGGGATGTTGGTAAGAGTCGTTAGGAGGTATTTTGGAGCCAAGTTGACTTGGCTAAGTTACGGCACAAATGAGAATAAGTATCGAACAAGCCACTGCATCGTTAATAAAGGAAAATGTAATGGCAATCAATTAAGTTAAAATGAGTAGAATTCTCCATCTGCATAGAAGCTAAGATAAGACAAAATTGTATTACATTTTCTAGATCATGGCTACTTGATTAGGATCGTTATAAATAAGTATAACTTATTCACAACGCACCAAAGTATATGTTACTTAATTTATAAGAATTTACGTATGAAGTTTTAAGACTATGGACCTCAAATTTTTAAAAGGTTAAGGGACTTTATTTTTCAAGTTATGGGACTTGATTCTTAAAGGAAGAAATGAATTGATTTACAAGCATAGAATACTTGATTTAGAAAGTATTGATTTCCTGCCATTCTAAAGTTAAGAAACTTGTTTTCTTAAAATTTAAGAGACTTGAAGTATTTTGAAAGCTATATGATTTGATTTGAAAGTATAAGTCTCTTGGTTATAAAAGGAATGAATTTGTCTAAGACATAAAGAGTTATAACAGCTTTATGGGAAGTTGGTTATAACAACTTTATGGAAGATTAAAAGAATGGTTTTCTTCAGTAATGTACGCAAAGAAATGATTTGAAATAAAGAGGGGCAAATTGTTTTAAAGGTACCAATTGCTTAAGGTTTTAAAGGAAGAAGTCACTTGATTTAGAAGCCTATAAATGTATTTCTAAAAAGTATTGTGACTTGTCTTGAAAAGTAGATATGACTTGATACTACGGTTATTAGTATCTTGGAAGTTTTATTTGAAAGAGAATCTTTTTTAAAGGAGTAGAGGTACGTAGTACGTTGGGTTAAATTCCCGGATTTTAGAATGATATGTAAGTGCCTTAAGTAAACTAAAATGAAAGTGTATATGAACAAGCTAATAAGAAGTAGGGGATTTCTTAACTTGCTTAGGTTATGTATGATAAGCCGGTAGTATGTTATGTATGATAGCCGGTTGAGTTAGGTTATGTGTATGATTGAGGGGTAAGAGTATAAATGAGGGGTAAACCCCCAAGACGTTATACCACCTTCTGTGTATGATTGAGGGGTAAGAGTATAAATGAGGGGTAAACCCCCAAGACGTTATACCACCTTCTGTGTATGATTGAGGGGTAAGAGTATAAATGAGGGGTAAACCCCCAAGACGTTATACCACCTTCCGTATGATTGAGGGTAAGAGTATAAATGAGGGTAAACCCCAAGACGTTATACCACCTTCGTATGATTGAGGGTAAGAGTATAAATGAGGTAAACCCCAAGACGTTATACCACCTTACGTGTATGATTGGGGTAAACCCCAAGACATTATACCACCCATAGATTTGCTACCCATGATGCGAGAATACCTCACGGGCTACGGCCCTTGCGGGTGAAATAGTCCCAGGAGTAGGATTGCTAAATGATACTATGGGCAGGTGACCCTAAGTGGATCATAAGCTTCCTATTTTTGTGCAGTATACCTTTATGGGCAGACTTATGTGATTTGATCGCGTCCCAGTTTGGGCCGGGTAGTATATGCGTCCCTCCATAAAGGGTCGGATTATGTTATGAAAGATAAGTAAGTTATATGGTAATGAACTTAATGATTTTTCCTAAGCATGTACGTAAGAATGTGACTATAACTTTTATTGAAAAATGGGAAAAGATAATAAGGTACGATTAAGTTCACGAGATGGTAATGACACGGTAGGATTTGGTATGTACCCTTTTTATACTTGCCCCTGTCATTCTTTTGTACAGTTATGATCTGTTTACTGTACTTTGTTTCCGTTCCATATTCGCACTGTTATCGACTTCGGGCTGCGTTCATGTCCGCAGGTTTAGGTACACAGTAGTGGATCCGCGAGCTTAGGATCCTGGGTCAGCATTTTGAGATGGCTCCAATGTTCCGGAGTTGTCATGGCTATGTATATTCAGGGGTACGGCGGGGCCTTGTTGTTACACCCCGTAGTTCCAGAGTATGTATATAAGGAAGTACGTACGAGAATACGACATTAAAATTGGAAAGGAAGAAAGATGTGATTTTTCGACGGAAAAGTTTCCGGATTTTGTGAAAGAAAAAGGTTCGTTAATGGGAATTGGATTCCCAGATTTGGTATTCGGACTTTTTGGAATATTTGAGAATTATGGAATTTTATTTCCGGAATTGGTCACGTGGGGCCCACGGGGAAAATTTACGGTTTGTGGGGCCCACTTTATTTTCGGATTTTTGGCATTACGGATATTTTCGGAAGATGAAATATTTTGGATGAGTAGGGGGCGACACGTGTCACCCCCACGTGGCTATGTTGGCCGAATGGTAGAAAGACAAGTGTCTTGGACGTTTTTTTTGAGTGGACAAGTGGCTAGCCACTTGTCCCAAAGTTGTGGTGGACATGTGGTTGGTAGAACCCACACCCACATGTCCCCAATCTACACCACACACTTGCCTAAATCCTAGCCATTGTTTTCTCTATAAATACCCCTTTGTGCAAGACTAATTCTTCATCCACACTTAAGAGTTTCCAAGGCTAAAATAATACTCCATCCTTTGTAGTTCTCGTCCACCCCTCCCCACTTTGTGTAGAAAATACTTCAAGTATTGTTGTATTATCCCAAATACCTTAGCCTAGTATTCCTAGTAGTATTCCAAAGTTATTTCAATACTAAGAGCCCGGAAATACTACTTTATTCCAATAGTCGCAAAATGAAGCCCTAGAAAAATCTTCATAGCTTAGATGAAGTGTTAAGAGAAGTTGTTTAGAAACTTTCTAAGGGTTGCTTGGAGCGGGTTGGAGCGTAAGGAATTGGAGCTAAACGTTGCTCAGGATCGACTTATAATCTTGGATAATTTTGGGCTTATCGAGGTAATGATCTTTGTCCCCCTATTGTAATTGGATATTACATATTGTAGTAGTTTAGAATTGAGTATAAGATTTATTGGAAGGATAATTATAAAGAATTGAACTGTATTTACATTGGACTGTATTTACAGTAGACTTGTAGTATTATTGTGGGGCAGTGTTGTACACGTCCGGTTAGACGTGTAACCCCCTGGGAGGTGTTGGCTTGGTAGCGGGCCTTGATAGAGGAGGAGATTTATGGTTACGGGGGGGAGCTGCGAAATTTCCGTAGAATAGGAACCTTGTACTTTGAAATGTTCTATGAAGAGATCTAGAAGTTGATAGACGTTTTGTGGCCTTTATAGGTTGAAGTACTACGCGTAGCGTATTCTACTTGAAGGGTGGAAAAGGCTAGCAGGGTTATAGTACTTTGGAGCGTTTTGCTAATTGTCGATAATCGTCGCGAGGTATGTGAACCTCTTCCTATCTTTTCTAGCATGATGTTGTGAACTATGTAGTACGCAGACGACGCGTGCTACACGAATTTTGGTTGATTTTAAAAGATTAGAGACTGGACTTATATTTTGACTTGGTATGAAATGTGGAGAACTTGAATTGTGTTAAAGTAGTGAAACCTCATTCGTGAGTAATGAGTACTTGGTCTAGAAAAAGGAATAAGTTATATTAATTTCAGAAAAGGGAATAACTATCGAACAAGCCATTGCAGCGTTAATAAAGGAAAATGTAATGACAATTAATTATATTAAAACCAGTAGAAACCTCCATCTGCATAGAAGCTAAGATAAGACAAAATTGTATTACATTTCCTAGATCATGGTCATTTAATAAGAATTATTATAATCAAGTTTTGATTTTCTTAAAATTCCAAAGTAAGGAACTTGATTTCTAAAAGAAAAGAGACTTAAGAATTTGAAGTGTTTTGGTTTAAAAGAAAGGCAGGGTTTTGTCTTAAATTTGTTTAAAACATAAAGTGTTATAATAGCTTTATGGGAAGTTAGTTATAACGACTTTATGAAAACAAAAGAATGGTTTTATTATTGGATTTAAAATGGTAACTTGACTTTGGGAAAAGAGAAGTAACTTGAGTTTAAAAAGTATATTTGACGTTGTTTTAAAAAGTGTAAAGTACTTGATTTAAACATAAACGTGTTTGGTACTACGGATAATAGTATCGAGTTGTGTTTTCGTAAAAAGAGATCTTTTTGAAAGGATTAACGTATGTAGTACTTTGGGGGTTAAAACCCGGATTTGTGTCATAAAATGGAAGTCTAAAAGTATGTTAATTTACCTATGCTAGTTGTGATAGCCTTGGTGGTATTACTATGTTACCGTCTCTGGTTGGAAAATTGGTGACTTGTTGTGAATTTGTTGGGCGCACAGCGACGGAGGATTCCACGGGTATGCTTCCATTTTGTTTGATCTTGCCATGCTTATACCGATGAGAGATGCCGGGCTTCGACCGTGATGCGGGTTAGATGCGACGTTTCATTGATGTCTGGCGACGGAGGATTCCACGTATGCTTCCATTGTTAGTATCACATGGACATGTCTACACCGATGAGGATTCCGGCATGCGGCCACGCAATGCGTTAAACTCGGATATTATTATTGTCACATTGTCATCTCTAAACCGATGAGGTATTCCGGGGGCATCTGACCATTACAATTATTACATGGGCTAGCTCCCATGAAGACTGTCTACACCGGATGAGGATTCCGGGCATGGTATATGCGATCATTATTCCATGGGCTAGCTCCCCATGAAGACCTGCACCTGCGATGAGGGATGTCGAGGGCACGTTATGGCCATGTTACACCGATGAGGGATTCCGGGACATGCGGCCGCGTATTATATATATATATATGTGTTATATATGTGTACGCCGACAGTGAGGTAGGATGCCACTGGCGGGTCACATGGTTATATGTTACACCTACGGCTGCCGGCAGTGATGGAGGATTCCACGGGCAGGAGGTATATATATATGTATTGTATATGTGTACGACGACAGTGAGGTAGGATGCCACGGGCGCGTCATATGAGTATGATTTATGTCATAGACTGCCGGCAGTGAGGAAGGAATTCCACGGGCATGAGTGATGACTTGAGGGCGTGAGTCCCCGACTAGACCTGACTGCTTATATGTCAGGTAATTGTAGTTTGGTTATCATACATGTCTCCGCTTTATATAGACTATTATGATTTCATTTACGATTTTCGCCACATACTTGGTACTGATCGACCTCCTTCGGGCTGCGTTCATGCCGCAGTAGAGGTACACCGTTGTTGATCCTCGCTCATAGGATCACGATCAGTTTTGGGAAGCTCCGCTTCTCCGAGGCTTATCTTTGTATAGTCCCTGTCATAGTAGGTACTTGTACATTCTGTGGTATGTATGGCCACTGTCCCGGTCATATTTGTGGTTACATTCTTGAGGTGCGTAGTACTGTTGTGGCGGGGTTTGTAAGGGATTTAACTGTTCGTGTTGATATTTATATATACAGGAAGATAACCGTTTTGGTTAGCCTGTTGCTTATTTTATGTATTGTTTCATGCTTAAGGTTTTTATTTCCGCTGATTTTCTCTGATGATTGTATCACTAGGGTGCCCGGGGTAAGGCACCAGTCACGGGCCCGAGGTCGGGTCATGACAAAAGTGGTATCAAGCGCTTAGTCCGGAAAGTGTCTACAGACCGTGTCTAGTAGAGTCTTGATTATCGGTGTATTGTGCACCACATCTATAATCAGGAGGCTGCAGGATATTTAGGATTGGTTTCTATTCTTCTTACTCTAAGATCGTGCCTTAGAGCTGTGTTGTAAGTTGGACTCCCTCTGACGTATTCTTTTGTACCAGTTATGCCTCCATGCAAGGCAACCAGAGCCCGGCGGCAAGGCAAAGCGAGAGGAGCTGCGAGTAGCAGAGCACGAGGGTTACGAGTGGCACAGCCCGCCTTTACCTAAGGTGGTACTACAGATGGGAGTTCGCGACGCCGCTAGCCCTGTGGGGAGTTTAGAGCGGCCGTAGTGCTGAGACCACGATACCGAGTCTCAAGTTCCACGTGGACAGAGGATATGGGTTACAAGGAGATGGCGATTACTAGCTAGGCTGGTGGCTAGGAATGAGGACAGACGAGAGTCGGAGGTTCCGGTAGTACCAGTAGTTCACCCTAGATCCGATAGTTTGAGACTTCGGGACTTTCTGAGTTGCAGCCCACCCGAGTTCTATGGATCGAGAACTGAGGAAGATCCTCAGGAGTTTATTCGACAGCTGCAGCGGATCATGAGAGTGATCAAGGCTTCAGAGACCGAGTCGGTGGTCTTAGGTTCGTATCGGCTGCGTGATCCGCTGATCGGTTTGATTCGCGAGCCGCCCCGGAGAGCATGCACTTCCAGCCGCATGGGATGAGTTCTCAGAGGCTTTTCTTACACACTTCTTGCCCTCGCAGATGAGGAGAGCTCGGGCAGATAGATTTATGATGTTGAGGCAGAACGGGCGGACGGTTCGAGAATACAGTAGATAGTTTGGCTCGTTGGCTCGTTATGTCCCCGCTTTAGTGGCAGACATGGAGGATAGAGTGCACCGATATGTCATAGGACTTGACGATTATCTAGCAGAGAGTTGTACAGGAGTAGCTCTTCACCGCATGGACATTGCCCGATACTGAGCTTATGCACACGGGATTGAGGAACGTAGACCGACGTAGGACCGTGATCGGCATAAGAGGCCGGGACAGCAGGACCTTTGGTGACTTTCGAGGCGGCCGCCAAAGAAGATGCGATTATGCGCCTCCGCCAAGACAGAGTGGTCCTCCGCGCCTTCGGACGTTCGGGATGTTTAGAGCGTGTCGGCTCCGTGGCTTCAGATTTCGGGGAGGAGGGTGTTAGCGACGAGCCACCCCTACCTCGGTGGTCGATGTGGTAGACCCCATCTTGGAGAGTGTCGTACCATTTCGACACTTGTTATGCTTGGCGCCAACAGGGCCATTTGGCGAGAGATCGTCCACCAGAGGTGGCACTAGTGGGATAGCACCGACTACGGATCGATGTTCTTCACCTTCCATAGCTAGGCATGATGTTCATACACCTACAGCCACGCGGGGTCGCGTGGAAGTTCGATTTAGCGGTCCTTTGAACCGCCTATTTGATTTTCGGTATATCCTTAACCCTCAGAGACTAGTTTGTTTTGATGTTATGATGATGTGTTAATTGTTATGTTCGGATGGCATTGTGATAAAATATGATTTAGAAGCACAGTTAGTGAAAAGGGTAAGTCCGGGGATGAGACAATTGTGAACCTTAGAATTTATGATTGAGACCTTAGATGTAAGCGTCTTGAGTAAAAGACTTTACGGTTAATCTTTGTCGGAGTGCATAGTATACGTGGAGTTTTGTGTGATAATTCCATGGGTAGTTTGATATAGAAGTGGTAGCTTCCATGACGTGGATTAGTAAGATTGTTTCAGATCGGAACGAGAGTTTGGCGCGATAGCGGTCGGGTTGAGGCGATCGCGGGTCAACCCGCAGCCGAATGAGGTGGGCATTCGAGGTGGTCCCGCCAGTGGTAGGATCACGAGGTGCAAGGCCCAAGTTTAGGTAACCGTTATGAAGTTCGTGGATGCGTTCGACCAGAATCGGATCGTGAAGGCCGGGAAGGGCCTTAAAGGAATTTGAGGCTAGTAAAATGACCAAGTTTGGAGGTAGTGACTCCAAGGTTTTGGAAACTGAAGCGATTACTGGAGTATGGTACGTATACTAGAGAGAGTTTGGGTGTACGAGAAGGGTATGACGAGTAAGGAAATGAGTGAACGTGTGTTAACAGAATAAAAGGGATCATTTTGTTGTGAAGTGAAGATGCGAAGGAAGTATCCTTTAGACCATAGGTGGAAGCTTTTGTGATGTTAGAGGTGATTCCTCGTTGGCTTGGATTGGAGTTTTGCGCATGTGTTATATTATGGCCAGGTGTGGCATAAGTGATTTTGTAAGTATAGTAGTGAAGACTATACCGGCACAGGTATGTTTTGGAGACTTAGAAGGAACATTCAGGACGAATGTTTCTAAGGGGGGAAGAATGTTACACCTCGTAGTTCCAGAGTATGTATATAAGGACGTACGTACGAGAATACGACATTAAAATTGGAAAGGAAGAAAGATGTGATTTTTCGACGGAAAAGTTTCCGGATTTTGTGAAGGAAAAAGGTTCGTTAATGGGAATTGGATTCCCAGATTTGGTATTCGGACTTTTTGGAATATTTGAGAATTATGGAATTTTATTTCCGGAATTGGTCACGTGGGCCCACGGAAAATTTACGTTTGTGGCCCACTTTATTTTCGGATTTTTGGCATTACAGATATTTTCGGAAGATGAAATATTTTGGACGAGAAGGGGGGCGACACGTGTCACCCCCACGTGGCCATGTTGGCCGAATGGTAGGAAGATGTTGTCTTGGACGCTTTTTGAGTGACAGTGGCTAGCCACTTGTCCCAAAGTTGTGGTGGACATGTGGTTGGTAGAACCCACACCCACATGTCCCCAATCTACACCACACACTTGCCTAAATCCTAGCCATTGTTTTCTCTATAAATACCCCTTTGTGCAAGACTAAATCTTCATCCGCACTTAAGAGTTTCCAAGGCTAAAATAATACTCCCTCCTTTGTAGTTCTCGTCCACCCCTCCCCACTTTGTGTAGAAAATACTTCAAGTATTGTTGTATTATCCCAAATACCTTAGCCTAGTATTCCTAGTAGTATTCCAAAGTTATTTCAATACTAAGAGCCCGGAAATACTACTTTATTCCAATAGTCGCAAAATGAAGCCCTAGAAAATTCTTCATAGCTTAGATGAAGTGTTAAGAGAAGTTGTTTAGAAACTTCTAAGGGTTGCTTGGAGCGGGTTGAAGCGTAAGGAATTGGAGCTAAACGTTGCTCAGGATCGACTTATAATCTTGGATAATTTTGGGCTTATCGAGGTAATGATCTTTGTCCCCCTATTGTAATTGGATATTACATATTGTAGTAGTTTAGAATTGAGTATAAGATTTATTGGAAGGATAATTATAAAGAATTGAACAGTATTTACATTGGACTGTATTTACAGTAGACTTGTAGTATTATTGTGGGGCAGTGTTGTACACGTCCGGTTAGACGTGTAACCCCCTTGGAGTTGTTGGCTTGGTAGAGGGCCTTGATAGAGAAGGAGATTTATGTGGTTACGGGGGGGAGGGGGGGAGGTGCTGCCGAAATTTCCGTAGAATAGGAACCTTGTACTTTGAAATGTTCTACGAAGAGATCTAGAAGTTGATAGACGTTTCGTGGCCTTTATAGGTTGAAGTACTACGAGTAGCGTATTCTACTTGAAGGGTGGAAAAGGCTAGCAGGGTTATAGTACTTTGGAGCGTTTTGCTAATTGTCGATAATCGTCGCGAGGTATGTGAACCTCTTCCTATCTTTTCTAGCATGATGTTGTGAACTATGTAGTACGGTAGACGTACGCGTGCTAAACGAATTTTGGTTGATTTTAAAAGATAAGAGACTGGACTTATATTTTGACTTGGTATGAAATGTGGAGAACTTGAATTGTGTTAAAGTAGTGAAACCACATTCGTGAGTAATGAGTACTTGGTCTAGAAAAAGGAATAAGTTATATTAATTTCGGAAATGGGAATAACTATCGAACAAGCCATTGCAGCGTTAATAAAGGAAAATGTAATGACAATTAATTATATTAAAACCAGTAGAAACCTCCATCTGCATAGAAGCTAAGATAAGACAAAATTGTATTACATTTCCTAGATCATGGCTGCTCTAATAAGAATTATTATAATCAAGTTTTGATTTTCTTAAAATTCCAAAGTAAGGAACTTGATTTCTAAAAGAAAAGAGACTTAAGAATTTGAAGTGTTTTGGTTTAAAAGAAAGGCAGGGTTTTGTCTTAAATTTGTTTAAAACATAAAGTGTTATAATAGCTGTTACACCCCGTATTTACAGGACATGCTTTGAGAACATACGTAAGAACTCACAAGTGTTAAGATTTAAGACTTGTAAGAATTTATCGGAAATTATGGAAATTGTCGGAAAATGTATTATTGTGACGAATGGGAGGGCGACACGTGTCACCCCCCCCCCTTTGAATTGCCTTGGACGATTTTAGGCATGGCCAAGATGGTCATTGACCATAGTATTAGATGACAAGTCTTGCAAGTAGTAGCTTGACAAAATTGACTAAGTCAATGGGTCCACTTTAGCTTGATATTTAATTAAGAGCTCATCCAAACCACCCAATTGTTACTATCTTAACCCTCCATTATGTTATATATGTATACTAGTAGTGAAACTAGTCCCACACTTAGCCAAAATTGAAGAGAATTGGATGAACATGATAAGGTGCTCGGCTTTAGCAACTAGAAGAAAGAAAAAATTTCGTTGCTTGTTCTTTAAGCTCCACGTTTTAAACCAAGGTTCATGAGTGTTATGTAAGTGTATCTCAATAGAAAAATCCCGGAAAAAGAGAGTTTTCGTATTAGTCGCAAAGTGAAAACCTAGTGGCTTTCTAGGTTTTGGATAGGAAGTTTGAAGGGAAGTTGTTGGTGTGGTTCTAAGGGTCTCAAGTAGCGGATTGAAGTGTCTTGGAGAGGTTCTAAACTACTAAGGAGCGACTTCGGATTTGGAATTGGATTAAGAATCGTTAAGGTATAATCTTGTCTTTTAAAGTGTTACAAGGTTATATATTTATTTTGTGTTGTTAGCTTTACGTGTTGCTAGCATGAAGTTGTTATGTAGAAGTTTATAAGGATTGTGGATTGATTGTAGCCTTGGAAATCCGAATGTAATGTAAGCCATGTTAAGTTGGATTTCAATTTAGTCGTTATTAGAATCGCGCATGTTATTGATTTGAAGATTGTGGTAGTTTTAATCAAATGCGACTTGATATCATGTTATGTTAACAATTTGGATTGAAATGGAAATTTGATAAGAATTGGTATGGTTGAACTCAAGGTGGCCGAATTTGGACTTTTAGTTTGTTATTCATTTGTATTGGACTACTTTCTAAATTGTGAGCCAATTGGGGCTGTTTAGTTATGCATTTGTATTGACTACCTTCCATATTGATTGTGAGCCAATTGGGGCTGTTTGGTTATTGTATTTCGGCCTTGAAAAAGGTGGCAAAGTAAGTAGAAACAAAGGAGGTGCTGTCCGATTTTCCGTAGAATTTAGTGACTTGGCACTTAGGATATTCTACGTTTAAAGTAAGAGGTTAATGGACGGACGATTGTGACCATTATAGGTTGAAGTACTAAGTATAGCGTATCCTACTTGGAGAGTGGAATAGCTATCAAGGTTGAGTACTTTGGAGCATTTTGCTACTTGTCGATAAGCGTCGCGAGGTATGTGAACCTCTTCCTTCTTTAGACATGGTTCTATGTATGGAATATACATGTGGTATTATTTCATGATTCCTTCCATTCTTATAAGTTAAGAAGTATGTATGTTGATTTACTCTACGTGCGGTTATGTCTAAGTTATCCTAAGTTATAAGTATGTTAAATTGTCCTAAGTCCTTACCAAGTCTTATGGGAGATGTTGGTAAGAATGGTTAGGAAAATATGAGATTTGATTTAAAACTATGTGTCTTGATTTATTTAAAGTAAGTAAGTGGATTTTACGTTCAAAAATGACTTGAATTTATATGTGAAAAGGGATTGATTTTAAAAAGTGAAAGTTATATGGTTTTAAGAGAATAAGTTACTTGGTTTTGGAAGTGTATGGAACTTTATATTTGTTTTGTATAAGTATAAGTAAGTGGATTTTAAAGAATGTATGATATAAGGTTTTAAGACTATGAACTTTGGTTGTCTTCTAAGGATTATGAAACTTTATTTTTCAAGTTGTGGACTTGATTTGAAAGTATTGATGACATGATTTTAAGAGTATGTGACTTGAGTTTTAAAAAGAAGAAGTTTATGATTCTTTTAAGACGTATGTACGTGGTATTTTCGGGTCTAGTTTCCTAATGTTGTAAGAATAAAAGTGCCTTGAGTTCTCTAAAATGAAGGGTTGTTATAATAGCTTTATGGGAAGTTGTTATAACAACTTAAGAAGAGGTAACAATACGCTTTAAAATGTTACGTAAGAAAATCACACCGAGCCTACACGTAGGCCTGACACGTTATGAAATACACCGAGCCTACAACAGGCCGGACACGTTATGAAATACACCGAGCCTACAAATAGGCGGATTACGTTATGAAATACACCGAGCCTACAAATAGGCCTGATTACGTTATGAGATACACCGAGCCTACACATAGGCGGATTATGCCATATTACCCCGAGCCTACACACAGTGGGTTACGCTATCTACACCGAGCCCCACAGGTGGGCCGGATTATGCTACATGATTCCACAGTACACCGAGCCCCACAGGCGGGCCGGATTATGTTATATGATTCCACAGTACACCGAGCCCCACAGGCGGGCCGGATTATGTTATATGATTCCACAAGACAATCGAGCCCCACAGCGGCCGGATTATGTCACATGATTCATCAAGACACCGTGTCCCGCAAACGGGCGGATTATGTTATGTAAGATATGTAAGTTATGTGAAAAAGGCTGGATTAAGCTCTTAAGTAAGTATTTAAGATTATGTTGTTAATTCTTATCGAAAGTAGGAAAGGAACTGTTAATATATGATTGATTTCTGGAGTTAAAAGGACGTTCTTTGTACAGTTATGATTTGATTCTTGCACGTTATTTCTGTTCCATATTCGGTACTGTTGTAATCGACTTCTTCGGGCTGCGTCATGTCCGCAGTTTAGGTATTACAGTGTGGATCCGCGAGCTTAGGATCCCGGTTCAAAGATTTTAGATGGCTCCGAGGTTCCGAGTTGTCATGGCTATGTATATTCGTGGTAGTATGGCGGCCCCGCCCGCCACAATCACGTGTTAAAGCTCTTAGAGGTCTGTAGTCACATATTGTGGTCCGCTTGTAAAGAAAGGAGGCAATCGCTTCGTTCATGACAGACGTCTGCGAAGGTAGCCCTATCGGTGACCATTGTTTATTACTGTTCTATTATTGTATAAGTTTCATGTATGTTCCGCTGCTATTTCTCTGATGTATACCTGAACAGGGTGCCCAGGTAGGGCACCAGTCGCGGGCCCGGGGTCGGGTCGTGACAAAAGTGGTATCGAGCCGCTTAGTCTCGGAAAGTGTCTACGCACCGTGTTCAGTAGTCTTGATTATCGGTGTGTTGTGCACCACATCTATAATCGTGAGGCTACAGACATTTAGGATTGGTTTCCATTCTTATCACTCGAGATCGTGCGATAGAGCTGTGTTGTGGTCGTCTCCCTAACGAGTTATGTTGTTCAGCCACGAAAGGCAAAGATGACCCGGGAAAGACTATGTGATTGCGTATCCAGGTTGGTAATGATTGTAGTATAGTTGGTATTGTGACATACATCTATACGGAGTTATGTATGAGGGTCAGACGCGTGTTGCCTAGAATGATGTTAGATTTCCAGGAATTGGTAAAGACTAACTAGATACCGGGAAGGTATGGAATAGTTAATGAACTCTCGCCAAGATCTTATGTTTTATTTGAGATAATTGGGAAAGGATGAGCTGTCTGATAGGGTAGTGAACCCTTAAGAAGCCATGTTAAGGAACCTAACGGAATGTCATGTTAATAGATTAAGCTGCGTATTAGGCTTAAGAGAATTATACGGATGAGGTCTGGATAGAGTAAGTAATGGTTGTTGTGGATCGGACAAAATGGTTATGGTTTTATGAGATGTTTTGTAATTCTTGCCATCGGGGACCGTAAGGTAGGCGTGGAGCATGGAAATTGTGAGCCTAAGAATATTGATTACTGCCGAGACCTTAGGTATATAAGGTTTTCTCTGGCAATAAGATTTTAAGTCAGACCAAGGATAAGAGTTAAGTGCGACACTGAGTCGGTTGAGGACTCGCTGGTCTCCCATGGCCCGGAATGGAGTGGGATCAGTTGGTAGTAGTTCCGCCACGTGACAGTGGTCACGAGGTGCAAGGCCCAAGTCTAGTTAATTGTTTTACTGGGTTCGTGGACGCTCCACCTAACCAGGTCGTGAAAGCCGGAAATGGCCTTATATTGTTTTATAGAGTGACTCCAAAGATTTGAGGCCAGAATTGGTATGGAAGTTATGTATGTATGCTAGTATGAATTGGAAGTACGAAAGGATAATCTCTTTTGGGCTTATGATGGACAAGTACGCGCGAGGTATTAGGGCCATGTGTGGCATTGTTGGTATGACGGGGATGTGAAAGGAAACTATGTCGCTAATTATAAGTTTGACTCCGAAAGAACATTCGAGGACGAATGTTTCTAAGGGGGGAAGAATGTTACACCCCGTATTTACAGGACATGCTTTGAGAACGTACGTAAGAACTCACAAGTGTTAAGATTTAAGACTTGTAAGAATTTATCGGAAATTATGGAAATTGTCGGAAAATGTATTATTGTGACGAATGGGAGGGCGACACGTGTCACCCCCCCATTTGAATTGCCTTGGACGATTTTAGGCATGGCCAAGATGGTCATTGACCATAGTATTAGATGACAAGTCTTGCAAGTAGTAGCTTGACAAAATTGACTAAGTCAATGGGTCCACTTTAGCTTGATATTTAATTAAGAGCTCATCCAAACCACCCAATTGTTACTATCTTAACCCTCCATTATGTTATATATGTATACTAGTAGTGAAACTAGTCCCACACTTAGCCAAAATTGAAGAGAATTGGATAAACATGATAAGGTGCTCTCGGCTTTAGCAACTAGAAGAAAGAAAAAAATTTCGTTGCTTGTTCTTTAAGCTCCACGTTTTAAACCAAGGTTCATGAGTGTTATGTAAGTGTATCTCAATAGAAAAATCCCGGAAAAAGAGAGTTTTCGTATTAGTCGCAAAGTGAAAACCTAGTGGCTTTCTAGGTTTTGGATAGGAAGTTTGAAGGAAGTTGTTGGTGTGGTTCTAAGGGTCTCAGTAGCGGATTGAAGTGTCTTGGAGAGGTTCTAAACTACTAAGGAGCGACTTCGGATTTGGAATTGGATTAAGAATCGTTAAGGTATAATCTTGTCTTTTAAAGTGTTACAAGGTTATATATTTATTTTGTGTTGTTAGCTTTACGTGTTGCTAGCATGAAGTTGTTATGTAGAAGTTTATAAGGATTGTGGATTGATTGTAGCCTTGGAACCGGAATGTAATGTAAGCCATGTTAAGTTGGATTTCAATTTAGTCGTTATTAGAATCGTCGCATGTTATTGATTTGAAGATTGTGGTAGTTTTAATCAAATGCGACTTGATATCATGTTATGTTAACAATTTGGATTGAAATGGAAATTTGATAAGAATTGGTATGGTTGAACTCAAGGTGGCCGAATTTGGACTTTTAGTTTGTTATTCATTTGTATTGGACTACTTTCTAAATTGTGAGCCAATTGGGGCTGTTTAGTTATGCATTTGTATCGACTACCTTCCATATTGATTGTGAGCCAATTGGGGCTGTTTGGTTATTGTATTTCGCCTTGAAAAGGTGGCAAAGTAAGTAGAAACAAAGGAGGTCTTTGTCAGATTTTCCGTAGAATTTAGTGACTTGGCACTTAGGATATTCTACGATTAAAGTAAGAGGTTAATGGACGTATTGTGACCATTATAGGTTGAAGTACTAAGTATAGCGTATCCTACTTGGAGAGTGGAATAGCTATCAAGGTTGGAGTACTTTGGAGCATTTTGCTACTTGTCGATAAGCGTCGCGAGGTATGTGAACCTCTTCCTTCTTTAGACATGGTTCTATGTATGGAATATACATGTGGTATTATTTCATGATTCCTTCCATTCTTAGAAGTTAAGAAGTATGTATGTTGATTTACTCTACGTAAGGGTTATGTCTAAGTTATCCTAAGTTATAAGTATGTTAAATTGTCCTAAGTCCTTACCAAGTCTTATGGGAGATGTTGGTAAGAATGGTTAGGAAAATATGAGATTTGATTTAAAACTATGTGTCTTGATTTATTTAAAGTAAGTAAGTGGATTTTACGTTCAAAAATGACTTGAATTTATATGTGAAAAGGGGATTGATTTTAAAAGTGAAAGTTATATGGTTTTAAGAGAATAAGTTACTTGGTTTTGGAAGTGTATGGAACTTTATATTTGTTTTGTATAAGTATAAGTAAGTGGATTTTAAAGAATGTATGATATAAGGTTTTAAGACTATGAACTTTGGTTGTCTTAAGGATTATGAAACTTTATTTTTCAAGTTGTGGACTTGATTTGAAAGTATTGATGACATGATTTTAAGAGTATGTGACTTGAGTTTTAAAAAGAAGAAGTTTATGATTCTTTTAAAATGCGTATGTACGTGGTATTTTTGGGTCTAGTTTCCCTAATGTTGTAAGAATAAAAGTGCCTTGAGTTCTCTAAAATGAAAGGTTGTTATAATAGCTTTATGGGAAGTTGTTATAACGACTTAAGAAGAGGTAACAATACGTTTTAAAATGTTACGTAAGGAAAATCACACCGAGCCTACACGTAGGCCGGATTACGTTATGAAATACACCGAGCCTACAAATAGGCCGGATTACGTTATGAAATACACCGAGCCTACAAATAGGCCGGATTACGTTATGAAATACACCGAGCCTACAAATAGGCGGACACGTTATGAGATACACCGAGCCTACACATAGGCGGATTATGCCATATTACCCCGAGCCTACACATAGGCCGGTTACGCTATCTTACACCGAGCCCCACAGGTGGGCCGGATTATGCTACATGATTCCACAGTACACCGAGCCCCACAGGTGGGCCGGATTATGTTATATGATTCCACAGTACACCGAGCCCCACAGGTGGGCCGGATTATGTTATATGATTCCACAGTACACCGAGCCCCACAGGCGGGCCGGATTATGTCACATGATTCATCAGTACACCGTGTCCCGCAAATGGGCCGGATTATGTTATGTAAGATATGTAAGTTATGTGAAAAAGGCTGGATTAAGCTCTTAAGTAAGTATGTAAGAATATGTTGTTAAATCTTATCGAAAGAAGGAAAGGAACGGTTAATATATGATTGATTTGCGAGTTAAAAGGACGCTCTTTGTACAGCTTATGATTTGATTCTTGCACGTTATTTGCTCCATATTCGGTACTGTTAGATCGACTTCTTCGGGCCGCGTTCATGTCCGCAGTTTAGGTATTACAGTGTGGATCCGCGAGCTTAGGATCCCGGTTCAAAGATTTTACGGCCCGGTGTTCCGGAGTTGTCATGGCTATGTATATTCGTGGTATGGCGGGCCCCGCCCCGCCACAGCCATGTTAAAGCTCTTAGAGGTCCGTAGTCACATATCGTGGGTCCGTTTGTAAAGAAAGGAGGCAAATCGCTTGCCTATGACAGACGCTGGGAAGGTAGCCCTATCTACCGACTGTTTATTTCTGTTGTTTTAGTTTATCAGTTTCATGTATGTTCCGCGGCTATTTCTCCGATGTATATCAACAGGTGCCTGTGTAGGGCACCAGCCGCGCCCGGTCGGGTCGTGACAAAAGTGGTATCGTGAGCCGCTTAGTCCTCGGAAAGTGTCTACGCATCGTGTCTAGTAGAGTCTTGATTATCGTGTTGCGCACCACATCTATAATCGTGAGGCTACAGGACATTTAGGATTGGTTTCATTCTTATCACTCGAGATCGCGCGATAGAGTGTTGTTAGTGGTCGCTCTCCCTAACGAGTTATGTTGTTTGCAGCTACGAGAAAGGCAGCAGTGACCCAGGAAAGACTATGTGGATTGCGTATCCAGGTTGGTAATGATTGTAGTATAGTTGGTATTGTGACATACATCTATACGGAGTTATGTATGAGGGTCAGACGCGGGTTGCCTAGAATGATGTTAGATTTCCAGGAATTGGTAAAGACTAACTAGATACCGGGAAGGTATGGAATAGTTAATGAACTCTCGCCAAGATCTTATGTTTTATTTGAGATAATTGGGAAAGGATGATTGCCCGATAGTGGTAGTGAACCCTAAGAAGCCATGTTAAGGAACCTAACGGAATGTCATGTTAATAGATTGCCGCGTATTAGGCTTAAGAGAATTATACGGATGAGGTCCGGATAGAGTAAGTAATGGTTGTGGATCGGACAAAATGGTTATGGTTTTATGAGATGTTTTGCATCTTGCCATCGGGGATCGTAAGGTAGGCGTGGAGCATGGAAATTGCGAGCCTAAGAATATTGATTACGCCGAGACCTTAGGTATATAAGGTTTTCTCCGCAATAAGATTTTAAGTCGGACTCAAGGATAAGAGTTAAGTGCGACGCCGAGTCGGTTGAGGACTGCACGGTCTCCCATGGCCCGGAATGGAGTGGGATCTGGTAGTAGTTCCGCCACGTGACAGTGGTCACGAGGTGCAAGCGCCCAAGTCTAGTTAATTGTTTTACGTTCGTGGACGCGTTCCACCTAACCGTGTCGTGAAAGCTGAAATGGCCTTATATTGTTTTATAGAGTGACTCCAAAGATTTGAGGCCAGAATTGGTATGGAAGTTATGTATGTATGCTAGTATGAATTGGAAGCACGAAAGGATAATCTCTTTGGGCTTATGATGGACAAGTACGCGCCATGGCGTATTAGGGCCATGTGGTGGCATTGTTGGTACGACGGGATGTGAAAGGAAACTATGTCGCTAATTATAAGTTTGACTCAAAGAACATTCGAGGACGAATGTTTCTAGGGAGGAAGAATGTTACACCCCGTATTTACGTGACATGCTTTGAGAACGACGTAAGAACTCACAAGTGTTAAGATTTAAGACTTGTAAGAATTTATCTGAAATTATGGAAATTGTCTAAAATGTATTATCAGGACGAATGGGAGGCGACACGTGTCACCCCATTTGAATTGCCTTGGACGATTTTAGGCATGGCCAAGATGGTCATTGACCATAGTATTAGATGACAAGTCTTGCAAGTAGTTTGACAAAATTGACTAAGTCAACGGGTCCACTTTAGCTTGATATTTAATTAAGAGCTCATCCAAACCACCCAATTGTTACTATCTTAACCTCCATTATGTTATATATGTATACTAGTAGTGAAACTAGTCCCACACTTAGCCAAAATTGAAGAGAATTGATAAACATGATAAGGTTTCTGGCTTTAGCAACTAGAAGAAAGAAAAAATTTCGTTGCTTGTTCTTTAAGCTCCACGCTTTAAACCAAGGTTCATGAGTGTTATGTAAGTGTATCTCAATAGAAAATCCCTAAAAAGAGAGTTTTCGATTAGTCGCAAAGTGAAAACCTAGTGGCTTTCTAGGTTTTGGATAGGAAGTTTGAAGGGAAGTTGTTGCGTGGTTCTAAGGGTCTCAAGAATGATCGTTGTCTTGGAGAGGTTCTAAACTACTAAGGAGCGACTTGATTTGGAATCGATTAAGAATCGTTAAGGTATAATCTTGTCTTTTAAAGTGTTACAAGGTTATATATTTATTTTGTGTTAGCTTTACGTGTTGCTAGCATGAAGTTGTTATGTAGAAGTTTATAAGGATTGTGGATTGATTGTAGCCTTGGAAATCCGAATGTAATGTAAGCCATGTTAAGTTGGATTTCAATTTAGTCGTTATTAGAATCGCCGCATGTTATTGATTTGAAGATTGTGGTAGTTTTAATCAAATGCGACTTGATATCATGTTATGTTAACAATTTGGATTGAAATGGAAATTTGATAAGAATTGGTATGGTTGAACTCAAGGTGGCGAATTTGGACTTTTAGTTTGTTATTCATTCAGTATTGACTACTTTCTAAATTGTGAGCCAATCGGGGCTTTAGTTATGCATTTGTATCGACTACCTTCCATATTGATTGTGAGCCAATTGGGGCTGTTTGGTTATTGTATTTCGCCTTGAAAAGGTGGCAAAGTAAGTAGAAACAAAGGAGGTGTCGTCCGATTTTCCGTAGAATTTAGTGACTTGGCACTTAGGATATTCTACGCTTAAAGTAAGAGGTTAATGGACGATTGTGACCATTATAGGTTGAAGTACTAAGTATAGCGATCCTACTTGGAGAGTGGAATAGCTATCAAGGTCGAGTACTTTGGAGCATTTTGCTACTTGTCGATAAGCGTCATGAGATGTGAACCTCTTCCTTCTTTAGACACGGTTCTATGTATGGAATATACATGTGGTATTATTTCATGATTCCTTCCATTCTTAGAAGTTAAGAAGTATGTATGTTGATTTACTCACGTAAGGGTTATGTCTAAGTTATCCTAAGTTATAAGTATGTTAAATTGTCCTAAGTCCTTACCAAGTCTTATGGGAGATGTTGGTAAGAATGGTTAGGAAAATATGAGATTTGATTTAAAACTATGTGTCTTGATTTATTTAAAGTAAGTAAGTGGATTTTACGTTCAAAAATGACTTGAATTTATATGTGAAAAGGGATTGATTTTAAAAAGTGAAAGTTATATGGTTTTAAGAGAATAAGTTACTTGGTTTTGGAAGTGTATGGAACTTTATATTTGTTTTGTATAAGTATAAGTAAGTGGATTTTAAAGAATGTATGATATAAGGTTTTAAGACTATGAACTTTGGTTGTCTTCTAAGGATTATGAAACTTTATTTTTCAAGTCAGGACTTGATTTCAAAGTATTGATGACATGATTTTAAGAGTACGTGACTTGAGTTTTAAAAAGAAAGAAGTTTATGATTCTTTTAAGGCACGTATGTACGTGGTATTTTGGGTCTAGTTTCCTAATGTTGTAAGAATAAAAGTGCCTTGAGTTCTCTAAAATGAAGCGGTTGTTATAATAGCTTTACGGGAAGTTGTTATAACAACTTAAGAAGAGGTAACAATACGCTTTAAAATGTTACGTAAGGAAAATCACACCGAGCCTACACGCAGGCGGACACGTTATGAATACACCGAGCCTACAAATAGGCCTGACACGTTATGAAATACACCGAGCCTACAAAAAGGCCTGATTACGTTATGAAATACACCGAGCCTACAAATAGGCCGGATTACGTTATGAGATACACCGAGCCTACACATAGGCCGGATTATGCCATATTACCCCGAGCCTACACATAGTCCGGGTTACGTCATCTTACACCGAGCCCCACAGGCGGGCCGGATTATGCTACATGATTCCACAGTACACCGAGCCCCACAGGCGGGCCGGATTATGTTATATGATTCCACAGTACACCGAGCCCCACAGGCGGGCCGGATTATGTTATATGATTCCACAGTACACCGAGCCCCACAGGCTGGCCTGATTATGTCACATGATTCATCAGTACACCGTGTCCCGCAAATGGGCCGGATTATGTTATGTAAGATATGTAAGTTATGTGATAAAGGCCGGATTAAGCTCTTAAGTAAGTATGTAAGAATATGTTGTTAAATCTTATCGAAAGAGGAAATGAGCAGTTAATATATGATTGATTTCATGAGTTAAAAGGACGTTCTTTTGTACAGTTATGATTTGATTCTTGCACGTTATTTCGCTCCATATTCGCACTTGTTAATTTCTTCGGGGCCGCGCTCATGTCCGCAGTTTAGGTATTACAGTGTGGATCCGCGAGCTTAGGATCCCGGTTCAAAGATTTTAGATGGCCCGGTGTTCCGGAGTTGTCATGGCTATGTATATTCGTGGTATGGCGGGCCTCGCCCCGCCACAGCCATGTTAAAGCTCTAGAGGTCCGTAGTCACATATCGTGGTCCGCTTGTAAAGAAAGCGAGGCAATCGCTTGCTTACGTATGACGCTGCGGAAGGTAGCCCTATCTACCGACTCATTGTTTATTTCGTTGTTTTATTTTATAAGTTTCATGTATGTTCCGCTATTTCTCCGATGATATCAACAGGTGCCTGTGTAGGCACCGCCATGCCCGGTCGGGTCGTGACAAAAGTGGTATCGAGCCGCTAGTCCTCGGAAAGTGTCTACGCACCGTGTTCAGTAGAGTCTTGATTATCGCCGTGTTGTGCACCACATCTATAATCGTGAGGCTACAGGACATTTAGGATTGGTTTCCATTCTTATCACTCGAGATCGTGCGATAGATGTGTTGTTAGGTCGTCTCCCTAACGAGTTATGTTGTTCTGCAGCCACGAAAGCGCAAAGCGACCCAGGAAAGACTATGTGGATTGCGTATCCAGGTTGGTAATGATTGTAGTATAGTTGGTATTGTGACATACATCTATACGGAGTTATGTATGAGGGTCAGACGCGGTTGCCTAGAATGATGTTAGATTTCCGTGAATCGTAAAGACTAACTAGATACCGGAAGGTATGGAATAGTTAATGAACTCTCGCCAAGATCTTATGTTTTATTTGAGATAATTGGGAAAGGATGAGTCATTCGATAGGGTAGTGAACCCCAAGAAGCCATGTTAAGGAACCTAACGAATGTCATGTTAATAGATTGTGCGTATTAGGCTTAAGAGAATTATACGGATGAGGTCCGGATAGAGTAAGTAATGGTTGTTGTGGATCGGACAAAATGGTTATGGTTTTATGAGATGTTTTGTACCTGCCATCGGGGATCGTAAGGTAGGCGTGAAGCATGGAAATTGCGAGCCTAAGAATATTGATTACGCCGAGACCTTAGGTATATAAGGTTTTCCGCAATAAGATTTTAAGTCGACTCAAGGATAAGAGTTAAGTGCGACGTGAGTCGGTTGAGGACTTACGGGTCTCCCATGGCCCGGAATGGAGTGGGATCAGTTGGTAGTAGTTCGCCACGTGACAGGTCACGAGGTGCAAGGCCCAAGTCTAGTTAATTGTTTTACGGGTTCGTGGACGCTCCACCGAACCAGGTCGAAAGCCTAAATGGCCTTATATTGTTTTATAGAGTGACTCCAAAGATTTGAGGCCAGAATTGGTATGGAAGTTATGTATGTATGCTAGTATGAATTGGAAGTACGAAAGGATAATCTCTTTCGGGCTTATGATGGACAAGTATGCGCGAGTATTAGGGCCATGTGTGGCATGGTACGACGGGATGTGAAAGGAAACTATGTCGCTAATTATAAGTTTGACTCAGAAAGAACATTCGAGGATGAATGTTTCTAAGGGGAAGAATGTTACACCCGTATTTACAGACATGCTTTGAGAACGCACGTAAGAACTCACAAGTGTTAAGATTTAAGACTTGTAAGAATTTATCGGAAATTATGGAAATTGTCGGAAAATGTATTATTGTGACGAATGGGCTTACACGTGTCACCCCTTTGAATTGCCTTGACGATTTTAGGCATGGCCAAGATGGTCATTGACCATAGTATTAGATGACAAGTCTTGCAAGTAGTAGCTTGACAAAATTGACTAAGTCAACGGGTCCACTTTAGCTTGATATTTAATTAAGAGCTCATCCAAACCACCCAATTGTTACTATCTTAACCCTCCATTATGTTATATATGTATACTAGTAGTGAAACTAGTCCCACACTTAGCCAAAATTGAAGAGAATTGGATAAACATGATAAGGTGCTCGGCTTTAGCAACTAGAAGAAAGAAAAAATTCGATTGCTTGTTCTTTAAGCTCCACGCTTTAAACCAAGGTTCATGAGTGTTATGTAAGTGTATCTCAATAGAAAATCCTAAAAAGAGAGTTTTCGTATTAGTCGCAAAGTGAAAACCTAGTGGCTTTCTAGGTTTTGGATAGGAAGTTTGAAGCGGAAGTTGTTGGTGTGGTTCTAAGGTCTCAAGCGGATCGTTGTCTTGAGAGGTTCTAAACTACTAAGGAGCGACTTCGATTTGGAATCGATTAAGAATCGTTAAGGTATAATCTTGTCTTTAAAGTGTTACAAGGTTATATATTTATTTTGTGTTGTTAGCTTTACGTGTTGCTAGCATGAAGTTGTTATGTAGAAGTTTATAAGGATTGTGGATTGATTGTAGCCTTTGAAATCCGGAATGTAATGTAAGCCATGTTAAGTTGGATTTAAATTTAGTCGTTATTAGAATCGCCGATGTTATTGATTTGAAGATTGTGGTAGTTTTAATCAAATGCGACTTGATATCATGTTATGTTAACAATTTGGATTGAAATGGAAATTTGATAAGAATTGGTACGGTTGAACTCAAGGTGGCCGAATTTGGACTTTTAGTTTGTTATTCATTTGTATTGGACTACTTTCTAAATTGTGAGCCAATCGGGGCTGTTTAGTTATGCATTTGTATCGACTACCTTCCATATTGATTGTGAGCCAATTGGGGCTGTTTGGTTATTGTATTTCGCCTTGAAAAGGTGGCAAAGTAAGTAGAAACAAAGGAGGTGTCGTCCGATTTTCCGTAGAATTTAGTGACTTGGCACTTAGGATATTCTACGCTTAAAGTAAGAGGTTAATGGACGATTGTGACCATTATAGGTCAAGTACTAAGTATAGCGATCCTACTGGAGAGTGGAATAGCTATCAAGGTTGGAGTACTTTGGAGCATTTTGCTACTTGTCGATAAGCGTCGCGAGGTATGTGAACCTCTTCCTTCTTTAGACACGGTTCTATGTATGGAATATACATGTGGTATTATTTCATGATTCCTTCCATTCTTAGAAGTTAAGAAGTATGTATGTTGATTTACTCTACGTAAGGGTTATGTCTAAGTTATCCTAAGTTATAAGTATGTTAAATTGTCCTAAGTCCTTACCAAGTCTTATGAGACGTTGGTAAGAATGGTTAGGAAAATATGAGATTTGATTTAAAACTATGTGTCTTGATTTATTTAAAGTAAGTAAGTGGATTTTACGCTCAAAAATGACTTGAATTTATATGTGAAAAGTGGGATTGATTTTAAAAGTGAAAGTTATATGGTTTTAAGAGAATAAGTTACTTGGTTTTGGAAGTGTATGGAACTTTATATTTGTTTTGTATAAGTATAAGTAAGTGGATTTTAAAGAATGTATGATATAAGGTTTTAAGACTATGAACTTTGGTTGTCTTCTAAGGATTATGAAACTTTATTTTTCAAGTTGTGGACTTGATTTAAAGTATTGATGACATGATTTTAAGAGTATGTGACTTGAGTTTTAAAAAGAAAGAAGTTTATGATTCTTTTAAGTACGTATGTACGTGGTATTTTTGGGTCTAGTTTCCCTAATGTTGTAAGAATAAAAGTGCCTTGAGTTCTCTAAAATGAAGGGTTGTTATAATAGCTTTATGGGAAGTTGTTATAACAACTTAAGAAGAGGTAACAACACGCTTTAAAATGTTACGTAAGGAAAAACACACAGAGCCTACACGTAGGCCGAATTACGTTATGAAATACACCGAGCCTACAAATAGGCCGGATTACGTTATGAAATACACCGAGCCTACAAATAGGCCGGATTACGTTATGAAATACACCGAGCCTACAAATAGGCCGGATTACGTTATGAGATACACCGAGCCTACAAATAGGCCGGACACGCATGAGATACACCGAGCCTACACATAGGCCGGATTATGCCATATTACCCCGAGCCTACACATAGGCCGGGTTACGTCATCTTACACCGAGCCCCACAGGTGGGCCGGATTATGCTACATGATTCCACAGTACACCGAGCCCCACAGGCGGGCCGGATTATGTTATATGATTCCACAGTACACCGAGCCCCACAGGCGGGCCGGATTATGTTATATGATTCCACAGTACACCGAGCCCCACAGGCGGGCCGGATTATGTCACATGATTCATCAGTACACCGTGTCCCGCAAATGGGCCGGATTATGTTATGTAAGATATGTAAGTTATGTGATAAAGGCTGGATTAAGCTCTTAAGTAAGTATGTAAGAATATGTTGTTAAATCTTATCGAAAGAAGGAAATGAACGGTTAATATATGATTGATTTCAGGAGTTAAAAGGACGTTCTTTTGTACAGTTATGATTTGATTCTTGCACGTTATTTCTGTTCCATATTAAATTGTTGTTATCGACTTCTTCGGGGCCGCGTTCATGTCCGCAGTTTAGGTATTACAGCGTGTGGATCCGCGAGCTTAGGATCCCGGTTCAAGATTTAGATGGCCCGGTGTTCCGAGTTGTCATGGCTATGTATATTCAGGGGTATGGCGGGCCCGCCCCGCCATGCCATGTTAAAGCTCTTAGAGGTCTGTAGTCACATTGTGGGTCTGCTTGTAAAGAAAGGAGGCAATTGCTTGCCGTGTATGTGACGTCTGCGGGAAGGTAGCCCTATCGGCTGACCTGTTGTTTATTTCTGTTGTTTTATTTTATAAGTTTCATGTATGTTCCGCTGCTATTTCTCTGATGTATACCTGAACAGGGTGCCCAGGTAGGGCACCAGTCGCGGGCCCGGGGTCGGGTCGTGACAATAGCTTTATGGGAAGTTAGTTATAACGACTTTATGAAAACAAAAGAATGGTTTTATTATTGGATTTAAAATGGTAACTTGACTTTGGGAAAAGAGAAGTAACTTGAGTTTAAAAAGTATACTTGACGTTGTTTTAAAAAGTGTAAAGTACTTGATTTAAACATAAACGTGTTTGGTACTACGGATAATAGTATCGAGTTGTGTTTTCGTAAAAAGAGATCTTTTTGAAAGGATTAACGTATGTAGTACTTTGGGGGTTAAAACCCGGATTTGTGTCATAAAATGGAAGTCTAAGAGTATGTTAATTTACCTATGCTAGTTGTGATAGCCTTGGTGGTATTACTATGTTACCGTCTCGCTGGAGGGTGACTTGTTGTGAATTTGTTGACGTCTGCAGTGACGGAGGATTCCACTGCATGCTTCCATTTTGTTTGATCTTGGTCATGCTTATACCGATGAGAGACGCCGGCACGCGACAGACGCGTTAGACGCCCAGACGTTTCATCGGATGTACCGGCAGGACGAGGATTCCACGCATGCTTCCATTGTTAATATCACATGGACATGTCTACACCGATGAGGATTCCGGGCACGCGCCATGCAGCGTTAAACTCCCAGATATTATTATTGTCACACGGGCATGTCTACACCGATGAGGATTCCGGGGCATGTGACCATTACTATTATTCCATGGGCTAGCTCCCGTGAAGACCGTTACACCGATGAGGGATTCCGGGGGCATGGTATATGCGATCATTATTCCATGGGCTAGCTCCCCATGAAGACTTGCACCTGCGATGAGGGATGCCGAGGGCACATTATGGCCATGTTACACCGATGAGGGATTCCGGGACATGCAGCCGCGTATTATATATATATGTGTGTGTTATATATGTGTACGCCGACAGTGAGGTAGGATGCCACTGGCGGGTCACATGGTTATATGTTACACCTACGGCTGCCGGCAGTGATGGAGGATTCCACGCGCGAGGTATATATATATGTATTGTATATGTACGCCGACGGTGAGGTAGGATGCCACGCGCGTCACACGAGTATGATTTATGTCATAGATCGCCAAGATGAGGAAGGAATTCCACGCACGAGTGATGACTTGAGGCGTGAGTCCCCGACTAGACTGATCGCTTATATGTCAGGTATTGTAGTTTGGTTATCATACATGTCTCCCGCTTTATATAGACTATTATGATTTCATTTACGATTTTCGCTTCACATACTTGGTACTGCAGATCGACTCCTTCGGGCCGCTCATGCCGCAGTAGAGGTACACCGGTTGTTGATCCTCGCCATAGGATCACGTCAGCGTTGGGAAGCTCCGCTTCTCCGAGGCTTATTCGTATAGTCCCCTGTCATAGTAGGTACTTGTACATTCAGGGGTATGGCGGGGCCCTGTCCCGTCATAGTTGTGGTTACATTCTTAGAGGTCTGTAGTACTGTTGTGGGCAGGGTTTGTAAGGGATTTAACTGTTCGTGTTGATATTTATATATACAGGAAGGTAACCGTTTTGGTTAGCCTGTTGCTTATTTTATGTATTGTTTCATGCTTAAGGTTTTTATTTCCGCTGATTTTCTCTGATGATTGTATCACTAGGGTGCCCGGGGTAAGGCACCAGTCACGGGCCCGAGGTCGGGTCGTGACACTTGTCCCGTCATAGTATTTGTTCAAATCTTAGAGGTCTGTATTCATCTGTGGGCTGGACTGGCTAGAGTTGTTTTTACATTGTTAAACAGTGTAGACCCTTTCGGGTAATTTTTATGTTATGGCCGCCTTATCGGCTTGGACTTAGTTAAAAAAAAAAAAGTATTATTTATCTTCCGCAGTTTGTTATGTTGTATGATTAGAAGGGTGCCCAGGTAGGGCACCAGTCGCGGCCCGGGGTCGGGTCGTGACAATAATAGACATCTACAGGAGATTGAAAAAACTTCTCCTTAGTCTATCCCACCAAGTATAAAAATAATGGTAGTATTCGCTCTCGGGGAAATGACTGCCAGTCAAATAGGCTAAGTCTATCAAGATTATAATCGGCTAATTTTTGTGCTTGTTCCGCATTAAGGAATCATCGTTGGGTTGAACTAACAATATTCTGGTAGGGCCACAACACATGCTGAGTAAGGCCAAATTGCCTTGCCACAAAATTCAGCCGATATGGCTCCGCGGTTAATTTATTATTCCTAGAATTAGGCTGTAAACCACCCAACATGTCCTTGACCATGAGAATCTCCCTCATGTGAGAGCCATAGTCTTCCGTTGGGAGAAAGTAAGGTCCTCATCGACTACTTGACGGACCCAATCAGGAGTGACCCATCTCTCTAGGATCGGTTGCCTATCTGTATAATGGTCTCTAGACAAACCATGCAGGGTGGAGACTGCGGCAAAAGCATCCTGAGGCACAAAGGGAGTTTTTAAAGAGTATTGGCCAATACTGGTGGGCTTAACGGGAAGCATCAGTCATCAAATTTATCGGGGACAAATTCAGGAAAATAGAGGGTGATCCACAACTGAAGAAACCACACGGGTCCGGCTAAAGTATCCAAGTTTCTGGAATCCCTTAACCTCGTCTGAGCATCACCCAGAGCCATGTAAAAATAGGTCAAGAAGAGAGATGCCCAACTGACATCCCTCTCCGAAACGACTAATGCCACATAAATTTCTAGCTCTTTCATAACTGCACAGGAACTCGTACAAAGTATCGACTAAACCAAAAAAGCAAAAAAGAATGATACTCGGCATGACGGGGCAATATCTGACGATTTTGGCTATAAATTGATTGTAACCTGAAGAAGTCTTTGAGACTATGATGCCTAAATCGACAATATCGATATCACTTAGGACATGTGCCTCGGCCTCCAGAATCGAAGGTCAAATATCGCTATCATATCAAGCAGTGTGGGGGTTATCATTCCCCAAGGGAAAATAAAGGCGTTGGCAACAGTCGATCAGTGACCAAGAAAATCATATATAAGACCCATGTTATAGGAGAAGTCAAATTTCGACAACATAAAAACATCATAGAGACTCGTGCGCACCTATTCGACTTTCTTGGTCGACTTCACTCGATCCAACCAAACAGGATAGTTGGGAATCTTGGTCGGCCAAGTGCGCAGACTAGTCGAACAACGGTCATCGGTAAACCAGTCACAGGTAATCGGAAGGTCGTAGTTCGTTGTGTTTAGACGCCGAGAAAGAAGAAAGTCACCTTGTTCGAATGTACCAAAAGGAGAAAGAACCAGTTGCTCATCTATGAAGGCAAAAGCGGGGATTAGGTCATCGCCATCCAAATCGAAAGTGTCCGACCCCAGAGACAGAGAAGAAGAAGAAGAAGAAGAAGAAGAAGAAGAAAACATGGTTTTTTCTGATGAAGAAATAAGGTTTTTTTTTGGGAAAAGGCAAGGGATTTTGGCAATGGCCGAAAAGATCGAATGGGGAACCTCACATGGAATGTGTCTCCTAAAGTTTTTTTTTTCCCAAGACGTGCGACTAAGAATCCGCCAGAAAATTGTTTGTGGAAACCGAGGCATTTATGCGGAAGGAAATGAGAGCTTCTTTAGAAATCATCATTGCATGCACTAGAGATAAGACGATTGAAGTGACATGTGCGGCTGTCAGACTGTAATGACATATACTTTCAAATACATCAACTCAACAGTCACACTCGAGTTAATGTAGGGGGAAATCGGCTACTAAGGTATCTTAGTCGAAGTCGTTGGTTAGAGGTACGACCGGGATCCACTCAGATGCACGCGCCTCAACGACCAAGTCAAAACGGTTTTCAGACCCCCAAAAGCGGTAACGACCAACAACAGCTAAATGGAAGGGCCATTATCTGATCAAGAGGAGTAGAAGGAGAGAAAATCGGCACCATCACCCCATAGTCAGTCCTTAGTGGGTTATTCGACGGCAACAACAGCTTATGTGAGTTGCTCATGTATGCTTTCTTACCTTTTAGTTCACTAGTACGTACCACTGTCCTAACGCTTTCTGGTGTAGTTGGGGAATCCATTGTCGCTTGAGTTAAGAAATCAATTTGTCTCCCGATTCGATCAGCCGATACAATGACAGAAGGCAAAATTTGGGGCGAGAACACCTATATTGATTTCTTCATGTTTAATTTATAAATGTGAAAAGTTTAATGTCACTGGAAAAAATCATTTTGCTCATTTCAGTTCTAAGGTAAATCCCGTAGGGTTTTGACAGCGTCATCATTATATTCTTAACATGTTACAAAATCATCAACTCGTGTCTAAATCAGACATATTTTTTATGAAATATAAAGTACATGAATAACAACTCACATAAGCTTCACCAAATATATAAAGAATAAAATAGATACACAACATAACCTGTACATTTGGTTAACTCGAGAAATCAAGAAGAAGAATATTAAAAAAAAAATATTG
Source organism: Przewalskia tangutica (assembly GCA_029844215.1). NCBI lineage: Eukaryota > Viridiplantae > Streptophyta > Magnoliopsida > Solanales > Solanaceae > Przewalskia > Przewalskia tangutica. Next base: position 98,614,113 of record CM056729.1, read on the forward strand.
GTTAGAATGTCCACGTGCATCACTTGAACGGCTGACTTTGTCCAACATGTGATGGTAGAAATTAAGTAGCCCTTAATGGATATAGTGGTAAATTGTTATGCATTAGAACTTGTAAATTAGTTAATGATGCATTAGCTAAGGTTTTATATATATATATTTTAGAATAGCTGTTGATTACAATATTTGATGCTAATTGATTAGTTCCTTTTGATTATTTTACCATTTGAAGTTCTTTTCTTCAAATAAATAGATAAGTTATCTATAAGTAAAACGAACTTAGTATAGCAATAATGTGGTCAACCCGTTTCCTTTTCATGAATTATCTAAATGAGCAAATTTTCCTTAAAATAGGTTAATGCGATGATATAAAATTGATTAACTTATTTTTCATATATGTTGATTGATTGCTAATTGATCAATTTCCAACTCATTTTATACCTTATTATTATTATTATTTTGTTATTATTATTAATAATATTATTATTATTATTATTATTTCTTATATGGTAAATTTGAACTTCTATTAATAAGATATCTTTAAAATTTTAATAAGTTATTTCTTCAAATTTATTCAATAACGTGATTTTCTTACATATTTAAATGATATAAAATTGATTGTATGCTAATTGATTAAAAAAAAATCATATATGTTGATTGATTTCTAATTGATCAATTTTCAACTCATTTTATACCATATGAATATTATTATTATTATTATTATTATTGTTATTATTATTATTATTATTGTTATTATTATTCCTTATATGGTAACATTTGAATTTCAGTTAATATAAATTTATACAAATAGAATTTCTTGCCAAGTGACTTGTTTATATTGCGTCACTTGACTTAACCTCATGTTAAACTACCCTCCTTTTAATATAATATAGATATATGCTAGACTACCCTCCTTTTAATATAATATAATATAGATATTTATCTATTTATATTTATACCTATCTATGTATCTATGTGTATCTATACTTGTATCTATACATGTATTTATACATGTATCTGTACATGTATTTGTAATTTTGTACCTGTATCTGTACCTATATTTGTACCTGTATTTGTACATGTATTTGTATTTGTATTTGTATTTATATTTGTATCTGCATCTATACCTGTATCTATACCTGTATCTGTATATTACTCTTTCTCTCAATTTCTATTACACACTTTTTTTAATCAGTCCAAAAAATAATGACATATTTCTTTATTTGATAATAATTTTAACTTTAAATTTTACCCTTTTACGCTTAACTCCGTACCTAGTCAAACTGCATCATATAAATTGAGCGGATGTAATATTATAAAAGCATTGACTAAAATTGTCACGACCCGACCCCGGGCCCGCGACTGGTGCCATACCTGGGCACCCCTTTCGGTATACATCAGAGAATAGCAGCGGAACATACACAACTGTTAAAAACTTAAACATAAAATAACAACAGGCTAGCCGATAAGGCCACCTTCCGTAGACTATAGAAAATAAAATAGTACATTTTTTTTTCTTTACAACCCAAACCACAATGTGACTACAGACCTCTAAGAATAACAACTCTGACGGGACAGGGCCCCGACATACCCCTGAATATACAACAACCGACCATACCAGGGATAAGCCTCCGGAATAAAGGAGCTTCTCAACAGCTGAACAGTGATCCTAAGAGCGAGGATCAGCAACATGTACTCTACCTGCGGCATGAACGCAAATTTCAAGGCGAGGTCAAGACAACATGTACCAAATATGTGAAACTAAAAGCATCAGAATGAAATCATAAGTCTATAATAAAATCGAGATGTATGATAACTCAATTAACAAAGACACAAAGGCCTTACTAACAATGAGTAATCAAGAGTATACTTACAACATAAAAATAGGAAGCTCGCGATCAAAGCAGACCACCCGCCCGCAAAGATCATTAAGCAATCCTACTCTCGGACTATTTCACCCGCATAGTCGTGTGGACCCGCATGAGGTATTCCTCGTGATAGGTCAGACTACCGCATGGGACTATTTCACCCGCATAAGCCCATAAGGACTCGCATGAGGTATTCCTCGCATCGTAGGTAGCAAATCCACGGAACAGGTGGTATAACGATCTTGGGGATTTACCCCTCAGATATACTCTTACCCTGAAGAAGGTGGTATAACGATCTTGGGGATTTACCCCTCAGATATACTCTTACCCCGAAGAAGGTGGTATAACGATCTTGGGGATTTACCCCTCATTTATACTCTTACCCTATCTCAACCGGCCATCATACATAACATAAGCCCTACCGGCTTATCATACATAACATAAGCACTACCGTCTTATCATACAATAAATAAGCAAGTTAAGAAATCCCCCTAACTTCTTATTAGTCTTATTCATATACACTCTCATTTTAGTTTACTTAGGGCACTAACATGTCATTATAAATCCGGGAGTTTAACCCAAAGTACTACGTACTTCTATTCTCTTAAAATGACTCATTTTCATATAAATCTTCCAAGATACTAATAACCGTAGTATCAAGTCATAACTACATTTTAAGACAAGTCACAATACCTTTTTAGAAAATACATTTTCGGGCTTCTAAATCAAGTGACTTCTTTCTTTTAAATCCTTAAGCAATTGATGCCTTTAAATCAATTTGCCTTTCGTTATTTCAAGTCATTTAACATACTTAAATTACTTAGATTAAACCACTCTTTTTAACTTTCCATAAAGCTATTATAACCATATTGATATACTATGGTTACTGTAGCATCTTTGATGATAAATACTCAAATGTTAATGGTATTCTTCCTGAATAAGATGTATGAAATACTAAAGTTTAGAACTTACTTTTCATCATTTATAAATTGTATTGTCTTTAAATGTCCATTTGATTACTATTTACTTCATGACACCAGCAGTGTCTAACTATAACTTCTTTTATGATACCAGTAATATCTAAGCAATATTTGATTGTACAAAATTAATAATCAAGTGCTCCAGAAGAGCTAACTATTTATCTAGAAGATCATGACACTATTTATCTAGAAGATCATGACATCAATAGTGTCCAAACAATATATGTGATAAAGGAGAATAAAATACAAACTCCTGAAGAGCCTATATATTATGTCATTCGTTCTAGATTGTAATATACAAAGTTGCTATGTTCGAAGCACAAGTTATAGTAAACCCGAAGTTTACTAAAGTAAATGACTATCATATTGAAGTTATAAATGATTGGATGACTAAATCATAGTGGGTAAGGAATATGTATTTGAAATACCCTCTTTATTCTCCAAATTGTATTGCACAAATACAAGCATGATGAAATCACATGTCACGATAAACCAGAAGTTTATTGTACAAAATAGAATTCATGTAATAGTAAATCAGAAGTTTACTAAAACAAATAGCACATGACATGGTAAACTTGAAGTTTACTAGTACAAATAATTTTATCAATTGACGTGATAATTTTGATTGTCCTGATTTAAATTTAATGTGCTAAGTTTGTATTCGAAATATATTGAAGAACTAGAAGATTCTTCAAGAATTAATTTGATTGTTCTCATGATAAGTTGATTACACCGGCTAATGTTGGGATTGAATTTCCTAAATTCTGAAAAATATAAAAGGTGAATAAGTGCCCGTTCACCTGTTATGTGATGTCTTAAATAGATGCATCGATAAGACGGTCATATGTGTGTTTATTGTCAACCTGTAGTTTGACATTTACAAAGTTGCTTGCTCAAAATAATTGAGTTGAGATTATAATTTTCAGATTATGTAATCAAGATAATTCATCTTGTTAATGCTAGTTTATATTCAAGCTGGTTTAGTGTTGAATGCCTCCAATAAATAGCTAAACCATTGCGAATGAGAACAAAACTTCATGTGTTGATCTGAAATATGATATATTGCATACAACGATGTTAGTATGCTTCAGACTAATAAATTATGATAAATTCTCCCCTCATAATTGGTTCAAGGTCAGGAACCAAATGTTTTCATCTAATAGTTTTATTGTGCGGTATATGATTGAATCTACCACAATGCACACAGATGGATTTCCCAAAGAAGGTGAAAATTATGTTAGTTTTTCTAACATAAGGGTAGAGAGAATAAAAAACTAAAAAATATATTGTGAATTATCACCGGTATGATCCTCGTTCAAACGATAATTCAAGTCAAATGCTAGAAGAATTTGCTGACCCAACTATTTCATATTTCAGCTGTAAGATGCTGCTAAATGTCCATGAAGGGCATGATATACAACATGCGTGAAGCATGGTAGACAATTTGGTTTTAAACGTAATAATCCTTGAAAAGGGAGAGGAGCAAATGAAATGATCATAATAAGGAGGCAATGTGCTCTTGAAGAGCATACGACATAACACTTCATAAAATCTCGTACGAGGTTCAGGTACCTGAAAAATAATAAAGTAATAAGATCTTAATACATTATGTCTAATTGCAAACCGATACAAAATGATATCTCGTCGACGATATATTTGAAACAATATAGTGCACAATATTGTATAATATTATGAGGATCTGAATTCTACGTCTCTTAAAGCATATTGATGTAGAAATAATTATCAAGTAGATGTATCTTGGTAAGAGTAAATTTAATGGACCTGCAGTCCTGACATGAGAAGATGTCATGTAAATTAAATACTAAATGAGAATTGTCTCAATCTATATGGCTCATGTGATAAAATTATATGATTTTTTTAGGATTCAAAATGCCTGAAGCATATACAAGTTATTGAAAAACTTGTTTGTAATCCATAAATGAATTAAATGAACCAAGGTTGATGTACTGAAATCGCCTTAATAAATATTTATTGATCAGGGGTACAAATATGACTTTGTTTATCCTATCCCTTTATGATATTCAAAATCTTTCGTAAGGTTGTGCAAGCTAATGATTTGAATGTGATTGGAGATTTTGAAGAGTTTTCGAAAAGCAGTAGACTACATGCTAAAAGAAGTTGAAATGAAAAAATTAGATTGATCCTGAAGTACCATATGTTTGTTCAATTGATGCATTTATTTATCTTTCTATAACTATGGGCATGATATAATTTCTTTCTTACACGAAGATACTGAATAAGATCAATTGCATATTGTCGATTTAATGAGAGAATTTTTTCAAAATTAGGGGGAGAGAATAATGAAAAGAGAAATTTTGTGGATCATCGTCTCATCTTGATCTACGTGCTTCTATTAGTGAGCAAGAGGTCCAAAAGATTATTCACTTACAGAAAATAGCAACTCAAATGTCAGACGCATTTATAGATTTGAAAAGGATTACTGAATCACATATCCTTGCAGAGAATGTCTCAATCTGAATTGATGTTCTTTTAGGACCATCTACTAGTGTCATAGCAAATGAATTTAAAAGCACGCCTGAAGCGTGATAGACCGTTGTGTTCTAAGGATCAGAATCATAGAAAAAGAAAAATAAATGATCAACATGACACTAAGAAAGAATCTCATAAAAAAATGCAAGATTTGATCAATCTTGATATTCTTGAAGAAATCAATGAGCCGCAAACTCAAGAAAATGAAGAAATAGCAATAAATTCAATTGATGTTATGACTATTTGAATCACTTAGAATTAAATGTGGTTTGAACCCACAACCTTAAAGGAAGATAATACAACATGCATTGCTCAATTGAAGGGAAGATTCAGAAAAGAGATATGACAAAAACACATTTCACCAAAATTGTTCTTCACACACGAGAATAGTGATGTCAACGTGCAACAGATTCATTCAAGTGATAATGTGACTGATTTGTTCACTAAGTCTCTATCAACAGTAACTTTCAAGAAAATGGTACATAAGATTGAAATACGAAGACTCAAGCATTTGGATTGAAGTTCTCATCGGGGGGGCTCTACAAGAAAAGTTAGGGTTAGTGAATTTGAGACCAAGATACTTAGACCCTATAAATAGAGATGTTTCCCTCATTGTATTACATCCCTCAGGAGAAATAAAAAAAATTCCTCCCTTTCTCCACAATATTTTTGTTCTAGTTTTATTATTTCATAACATAAAGGACTGAAGTTCTCATCGGGGGGGGGGGGGGGGGGGTTAATACATGCTGTACTCTTTTTTACATATAAGGTTTTGTCCCACTGGGTTTTTCTTGTAAGGTTTTTAATGAGGCAACCAAAATGTATATTATTAGAAATATGTACTTTTTTTTCTTCAGTAGAATTTTTCCCACTGAGTTTTTTCTAGTAAGGTTTTAATGAGGCATATTATCTACCAAATAGACATTCAAGGGAGAGTGTTATAAATATTATTTATTATTATGAATGTCTATCTCTACAAGAAAAGTTAGGGTTAGTGAATTTGAGACCAAGATACTTAGACCCTATAAATAGAGATGTTTCTCTCATTGTATTACATCCCTCAGGAGAAATAAAAAAAAATTCCTCCCTTTCTCCATAATATTTTTGTTCTAGTTTTATTATTTCATAACATAAATGATATTTTAATCCGCACAAAAATGACAGTCGGATGACCCAAGCCGTTTAAAACCCATATGTTAGCCCTAAAGTAATTCCAACGTCTAGCAAAAAATATTAAATCCAGACTCAAATTTATTCCAACGTCATTGAAAAGGTTGAAAGTAGCACCTACCATTTTGTCGCATTGGAAACAAACTAGGTCGCAAATTAAGTAGTTAAAAATCACAAACTATTGGTAGAAGAAACAAAGCATTGCAACACAATATACAATTATTCCATTAGAAAAAGGGATTAGGATATTTGTGTTACAGTGCCGGAGAAGTTCGCAGGTCAAGGTACAATGGTGACCAGCAGAAATTCTGGGGGAGGTGGTGCCGATTTTCTTGCCCTCTACTCCTCTTGCTCGGATAATGGCCCTTGCTTTCAGTTGTTGTTGGTTGTTATCGCTTTTAGGGTCTAGAAACCCTTTTGACTTGGTCGTTGAGGCGTCTGCATCTGAGTGGATCTCAGTCATACCTCTAACCAACGACTTCGGCTAAGATGCCTTCGTAGTAGATGAGGTTCTTATAGTCGAGGTCTAGGAGTAAATTTGGCTCCAGAATAGTTCGACTGTCACTGAATTTCGGCTAAACATTAAAATTACTTTTGAGTGTTAAGAATTGCCCCTACATTAACTCGAATGTGACTATTGAGTTAATGTATTCGAAAATAGTCGTTGTTTCAGTCTGACAACCGTGTATGTCACTTCAATTGTCTAATCTCCAGTGCATGCAATGATAATTTTTTCTGAATTGGGTTTTCCCTTCAACCGAGGTGTCTTTATGATCACGAATCGATCCCAATATTTTCTAACTGTGCATTCAAGAAGTTATCCCCAATTTCTGATACGCATCGAAATCTATTTAAGGAGAGACATTTTTCTGAGAAATTTTCCACTTACTCTTAAAATCATCTCTGATTTCTTTCCTTCTGCAAAAAGAAAAAACCCTAATCTCGACTCTTTTCTTATTCGGATACCATGACTTCTTCTTCCTCTTCTCAGAAGGTATACGAGACCACTTTAGCCGATAAAGACCTAACTGATGCCATGTTCCTTGTTGGTGAACAACTAGTTCTGGCTCCGTATGGTAGGCCAGAACAAAGTACATTCTTTTATCTCAACACCTCAGTCCGGTGACCTATGACCTTTCCCTTACATGTGACTGGTTCACTTCTGACTGTTGTCCGGCTAACCTACGCACCTGGCCGACCAAGGTCACCAACTATTCTGCTTGGGTGGACTGGGTCAAGTCAACCAAGGGAACTGAGTAGAAGCACATGGGTGTTTATGATGCCATTGCCCTATTGGGGTCTGATATCTCCTGTAATATCGACCTCATATATGTATTCCTTGGTTATTGGTCGACCACCGCCAATGCTTTTATTTTTCCTTGGGAGATGATGACTCTCACCCTTCTTGATGTAACTGCGATATTATGTCTTCCGATATTAGAAGCGGAAACGCCTACTCTAAGTGAAATCAATTTTCCGACTTAGGAATTATTGTTTCAAAAAATTCCTCCAGCTATGGTACTTTTATGACCGCTAAAACGCTGAAATCCGCCTCTTCTGATTGAGGATAGTGAGCATCATGCTTTTCTACTTTATTTGTTTTGCCGTTACTTCATCTATACCGGTTCTTGTGCAATTTTAAAGTAGCTATAGATTTGCATGGCCCTGACCATCTCCGGGAAAGATACCAGTTGGGCATCCCTCTTTCTGGCTAATTTTTACATGGCTTTGGGTGATGCTCAAGCCAGTTTAAGGGATTCTTGGAATATGGATACTCTGGCCGGTCATCTGTGGTTCCTTCAATTGTGGATCACTTTATATTTCCCAGAGTCCATCCCTGCCAATTTTGATGGCAGTCATTTTCCGTTAGATCCGCTAGCGTTAGCCAACACTCTTTGGGGAATAGCTCTGGTGCCCCAGGATGTTTTCACTGTGGTCTTCACCCTTCATGGTCTGTCTCAAGACCATTACGTATCTTGGCAATCGATTCTTGAAAAATGGGCTACTCCTGATTGTGTTAATCAAATAGTCGATGTCGGCCTTATGTTCACTCAGTGGAATGTTATGAATCGAGTGTGGGGGCACATCCTTACTTCTATGGATCGTTCGGGAGGCCTAAAGCACAACTCTAGGCATAACAAGTTGACCACAGAGCCCTATCGACCCAACTTTCTGGCGCGACAATTTGGTCTAACTCAGCACATACCGTGGCCTCACCGTAGTATGGCTCATTCAACCCACCGTTGCTCTCCAAATGCCAAACAAATAGAGGAGGTAGCCACTCGCAATATGGATAAGCTTTCCCTTTTTGTGTGGCAGCCATTCTCCCCAATGGCTGACACCACTGTTGCTTTTATTGACTGGTGGAAGGTGGCCAAAGAAAAATTCTTCCAATCCTCTTTGGAAGTTTTACTGTGATCGACTGATCTAGGAAAAATAGAGCGACCGACTCGTCCAGTCAAAAACGAAAAACCAAGCAGATGCTCAGCCAAGGACAAAAGAGACCCTTTCAAAGGTGGTTTCGATCAATTTGGCTAAGCCGTCTGCCTCTTGGTCTTCCGTCAGGGTCGCGGCAGCCGAAGAGAAAAGGTGGATTGTTTTTCTTCATAAATGTTGGCCAGATTTTATTATATATTCTAGGCTAACACTTTTTATTAACTTTATTCTCCTCAGGGTTTGTTGATTTGGAAGGATCTCCATTGATTAGACAATCTGTTTCAAAGCAACCCAGGCTATGTGGAGGGGTTGTTATTTGTGAACGCAGGGAAGAAAGACCTTGCGGGGCCGAAGTCCCTGTTTCTGAAGAGGAATATGATGAGGTATATTTTTTATCTGCCTTGACTACCTCTGTATCGGCTACATATCATTACTCGTGTCTCTTTGTTTTGTCTTTCAAGAGCTGCTGCTATTGAGGCGCATTAAATGGAGGAGAGTACATGATGCATCTCTCCATGCTAAAGGGACGTCCTCTTCGACTTGTACTTACGAACACCCGCATGATTCTTGTCACGACCCGTTCCGGGGCCCGTGACTGGTGCCTTACCGGGGCACCCAAGTAGTCATACATCAGAGTAATCAGCGGAATATAAAAACAAGACATGAAACAGTTGTAAAATGAGACACAGTTTTATGTGAGAAAATGTCGTCTTTCGGCATATATATATAAACATAGTTTTGCAGTTACATCCCAACTGCATAATAGGACTACTGCACTTCTAAGAAGATAAACAACTATGGCGGGACAGGGCCCCGCCATACCCTGAATGTACAAAACTATATACAACAACAGGGAGATCATACCCAAAAGTCGAGCCTCCGGAGAAGATGGAGCTCCTGACACCAAAGCAAAAAGATCCTAAGGATGTGGATCTAGCACCTGCTTGCCCTTACCTGCGGTATGAACGGCCAGAAGCGAGGTCGATAACAGTACTAAGTATGTGAAATCAGAAATACTTAAATGAAATCATATCATTTTAAAACCAATTTTACAAATATGCACGAAACAACCAATGTAACTGCACATAGTGCCACATCATAAACAAGAGCAACAATAGGTAAACTGTAACCGGTCTTTTCTAGGCTGCGAATGATCGAAGCAGGGCCAATCGCCCATAGCATCGTTATGCAAGCCTAATCCTGGACTCCCGTAGTCCGCATAGGCCACTCACATAGGCCCGCATGAGGTATAACCCCGCATCGAGGGTAGCTACTCTTCGGCATCGTCCTGGACTCGTAGTCCGCATGGCCACATAGACCGCATGAGGTATAACCCCGCACACTAACCTGGAACTCTCGTAGCTCCGCATAGGTCCCCTGGACCCGCATGAGGTATTCTCGAATCATGGTCCCAGACCGCCTGAGTCTACCCCGCATCGGAGGGCAGCTTAACCCCCGGTATCATGTCAAGAGGTGAGTGATATAGTACTAACATAACAGCTTATTGTTAAACAACATAAGCACAAAATAAGAATGACTTCTTTACACAAACGTTACAAGATACTAACACACATAGCATCACAACATGTCTACTCATCAAAACCATCTTATTATACTTTTCAGAAATCAATACAAGTCTTTTATAAACACATAAGTAAACTGTTCCTTTTTATAAATCTTAAGCCGTTATACTTAACTTCCCATAAAGCTAGTATAACCCTTAAGCTTCTTGTTTTAAAAACAATTATTCTTCTTCTTTCAAAACTGATTTATAATTCTTTTTAAAAGACTTCAAGATCTTTATTATTCAGGCTTAAGTCAAAAGACATTGCCGTAAAACTACGTTCAGTTAACACACGTACGTCTACCGTACTATATATATACTTTTAAAATATCATGCTCAAGAGTATAGGAAGAATCACATACCTTCTCGGCGAAATCCACCTGCCAAGTAGAATATGTCGCGCGCAGAGAATCAGCCTATAATAGTCAAACACGTCTATCAACGTCTAGACTATTCTGTAAACAGTTCTAAGCAGAGGGTTCTCTATTCTACGGAAAATTGGGCAGCACTTCCCTACCCGTCAAGCTACTCAAGTCTACTGTAAAAACAGTCCTATGTGAGTATAGTTCAATTATTCCTCATTTATACCCTTCTACTGTGATAACAGTTCAATTCTATTCTGTAATACCCTTCTAAGTATCTTATACTCAAGTCTTAACTATTCTTACATGTAATATCCAATTACAATAGAAGGACAAGAGTATTTACCTCGATAAGCCCAAAATTATCCAAGTATAAACGTCGATCCTGAGCAAGGTTTAGCTCCTAATTGCACGCTCCGATAGCTCCAAGAAACCCTTAGAAGTTCTGAAGAACTTCTACTAAGTACTAAGGGATTTGGGCTAGGGTATTTAGGAATAGCAACTATACTTGGAAGACAACATTTCTACCAAGGGAGGGGGGGTAGGTTTCGGCTAGGACTACTAGGCTAGAGGGGGGGTGTTTCGGCCAAGGCCTTCTGAGGGAGGAGTGTTGGACGAAAAGCTCACAAGGGAGAGGGAGGGATTTTAGACTTGGAAAGTTTGATTTGTGGATGAAGAACTCTTCATCTTAAGGGGGGTATTTATAGGTCAAGCAATGGCCAACCAATGGCCAAGATGAAGCCAAGTGCAAGGCAAGTGTAGGGTGAGGATTCACCCAAGTGCCCTTATCCATCTACCACACACAAATATCCTACCAACTCCTTGACAAAACAAGGCCACCAATTCGGCTCAATGGACGCCTCAAGTCCGCCAACTAGAGGGTGACAAGTGTCGCCCTCTCGTTGGTCCAAAATGTTTCGTCTCTCGGAAAAATCCGCAAAAATTAGAAATGACATAGCCGTAATTTACCCTACGCAAGTTTAGTAAAACGTTTCGTCGAAAAACGATTCTTTTAGTGAGTTGTGCACAAATGTTTTTCGTCCAAGGTCTTAACTTTAAGGCTAAACTTTTGTACGTACGCCCTCACGTACATACTCTGGAAATACGGGGTATAACATTCTCCCCTCCTTAGAAACATTCGTCCCGAATGTTCCTTCCCAAGACAGTTAACGATAAGGTTCCTTATAACTTAAACAATTTGCAAATGCCACAAACGGCCACAAAACAACACTTAGGCATATATGACAATGAAAATTTACAAGTAGGAAAGTGAATTACCTGGAGGTGTGGGGAATAGGTGAGGATACTTCTGCCTCATGTCCTCCTCAGCTTCCCACGTCATCTCCTCCCGAGCTCGCTCGCCCACAAGACTTTGACGGAAGCCACGCCCTTGGTCCGCAGACGCCTAACTCGACGATCGATTATCGCTATGGGAATCTCCTCACGATAACCCCCGATCACACTGGACATCGTCGGGTGTACCACTAGATGGATCCCGATACATCTCCTCAAGATAGAAACATGAAACAGGATGCATCGCCTCGGATCGGACGCAGATCCAACTCATAGGCAACCTTGTCTACCTGCGGACAATCGATAGGGCCCAATGTACCTTGGTGAGTTTCCCTTTCTTCCGAATCTCATCACACCGCTTCATGGGTGACACCTTCAGAAAACCCAATCATCAACCTCGAACTCGGATGCCGACGACGATGATCTGCATATGACTTACTCGACTCGAGCCGCCAAGAATCGCTCTCGGATAAGCTTTACCTTATCAGCCTCTTTGCACCAAATATGGTCCCACTAACTGTACCTCGCCCACATCGAACCAGCCTATCGGTGATCTGCACTTCCTCCCATACAAGGCCTCATAAGGCGCCATCTGAATACTGGAGTGGTAGCTATTATTATACGCAAACTCAACTAGAGGCAAATGATCCTCCCAGCTACCCATGAAGTCAATAACACAGGCTCACAGCATATCCTCAAGAGTCTGGATAGTGCGCTCTGCCTGTCCGTCTGTCTGTGGATGGAATGCGATGCTCGTGCTCACTGCGTCCCTAAACCCTTACGGAAGGACCTCCGAAGTTAGCCGTAACCGGGCTCCTGCATGCGATATGATCGAAATAGGGACTCCATGCAGTCTGACGATCTCTCGGATATAAAGTCTGGCATAATCCTCAGCCGAAAAAGTCGTCCTGACTGGAAGGAAGTGGGCTGATTTCGTCAGCTTGTCGACGATAACCCAAATAGAATCATGCTTCCTCAGAGTGCGAGGTAATCCTGTGATAAAGTCCATGTTGATCACCTCCCACTTCCAAGTCGGGATCTCTATCGTCTGCAACAAACCACCAGGCCTCTGGTGCTCTATCTTCACCTGCTGACAACACGGGCACTGAGCTACAAACTCTGCAACGTCCCTCTTCAAGCCATCCCACCAATACACATATCTAAGGTCGTGGTATATCTTGGTCGACCCCGGATGGATAGAGTAACACGTGCTGTGTGCTTCCCCTAGAACCTGCTGCCGAAGTCCTGAAACATCTGGAACACACAACCTGCCCTCAAACCTTAGCACCCCATCAGGTGCTATCTCAAAAGGACCCTTCCCCTCACGAAGAGCCGCATCATGATACCGAATCAAAACCGGATCCTCAAACTGTTGCCTCTTCACCTCCTCGACGATGGAAGACTCGGCAACCTCTCGAACTCGAACCCACGCTATCGTAATCAATCAAACGGACACCAAGGCTCGCTAACTGATGCAAATCGCGAACCATGCCCCTCCTCTCTGGCTGCACATCTGATAGGCTACCCATCAACCTACGACTAAGGGCATCTGCCACAACATTGGCCTTCCCCGGGTGGTACAGGATGTCGACGTCATAATCCTTAAGCAACTCTAACCACCGTCTCTATCGTAAGTTCAGCTCCCTCTGGCTGAAGATATACTGGAGGCTCTTGTGGTCTGTATAAATATCCACATGAACCCCATACAAATAGTGCCTCCAGATCTTCAAGGCGTGAATCACCGCTGCCAACTCCAAATCATGGGTGGGGTAGTTCCTCTCGTGTTTCTTAAGTTGTCGGGATGCGTACGCTATAACTCTACCATGCTGCATCAACACACATCCCAGCCCGATGCCTGACGCATCACAATACACGACATAACCATATGGACCCTCTGGAAGAGTAAGAACGGGCGATCGTGATCTCCTTCATGAATCGGAAACCCCGCCACAAGCATCACCATCAAACTTAGCCGCATACGAGTCGGCCTAGTCAATGGTGCGAGATAGAAGCAAACTTCTCCACGAACCGATAGTAACTCGCGAGGCCCGTAAAGCGCGCACCTCTGCCGGAGTAGTAGGTCAGGCAAGTCTGATCGCCTCGATCTTGGCGTATCCACCGAATGCCATCGGCCACAATATGCCCAAGAAAAGCCATCAAGTCAACGAACTCACACTTCGAAAACTTGGCGTATAATCTGCTGGTCTCGAGAACTCTCAAAGATCGCCAAATGCTCGCGCGTGCTCGCCTGGCGAGAATAAACCAAGATGTCATCAATGAACACTATCACAAACGTGTCCAAAAATGGCTTGAACACTCGGTTCATCAAATCCATAAATACCGCCGGAGCATTGGTCAACCCAAAAGATATGACCCTGAACTCATAATGCCCGTGCCGGGTCTGGAATGCAGTCCTAGGGACATCCACCTCTCTGACTCGCACCTGATGATAGCCCGATCGCAGATCAATCTTGGAGAAACATCTCGCACTCGCACGGGTCGAACAAATCATCAATCCCGGGAAGGGGTATCGTTCTTTATGGTCACCTTGTTCACCGTCAGTAATCAACACATGCGCTGGCGTCGTCCTTCTTCTTCACGAACAATACCGGCGCTCCCGGGAGAAACACTAGTCGATGAAGCCGCTTCTCCAAAGAAATCTCTCGGTGGTCCTTCACTCTCTCAACTCGGCGGTGTCATTCTGTATGGCGGAATGGAAATAAAGGAGTGTCCGCAGCACATCAATACAAAACTCTATCTCCTCTCGGGAGGATACGGAGGTCGTCTGAAACACATCCGGGAACTCTCTCGACTCGGCGATCAAGATGCGGTACGCGACCTCGATTATCAAACACCGAATGAGATGGTAGATATACCCTTTCGCACCATCTTCCTAGCCGAGGTAAGAAATAAACCTACCCGCCGGCGTCTGATGTTCCTCCCACTCAATAACCGGCTCCCCAGGAAACTGGAACCGTACCACTCTCTCCCTGCAGTCTACATTGGCATAGCAAGAATCTAGCCAATCCATGCCCATGATCACATCGAAATCCGTCATGTCCAGCTCTATCAAGTCGGCTAGGGTCTGACGACTGCATATGGTCACCGGACAAGCCCTATATACACGTCGAGCTACCACCGAATCACCCACTGGCGTAGCTACCTCGAAAGGGTCTATGGACTCAGGCTCTATCCCTATCCTACTAGCAATAAGGGGAGATATATAGGATGCAGTAGAACCGGATCTATCAAGGCATACATCAAATCCGAACCGATAAAGTACGCAGCGACGCCAGCGACGCCTCACGTCTGCCGGTGGACAAGGCATAAATGCGATTCTGAGGACCGCTAGAACTGGTACCCGCACCACGACCTCTGCCGCGACCTGCTGGTCCATGAGTACCACGCCCTCGGGCGTGTAATCAGAGGGACGAAGAAGCGGCAAAGACACAGAGGTGAGCCCTACCACCAGCGCTTCCCGGTCGGACGATCCTCGCAAAGTGACCTGTTGGCCTACGTAACAAGCTCCGAAAGCATACCACACTTCCGTAATGGGATCTACGCATCGGCCACCGAGGGGGTGGTCGATCGATCCGCACTCTCGCTACTCCTAGGCGTCAATTCACGGGGCCTGGTGCGCTCGAAAGGCGGTGCGAGTGCTCTGGTGGCGTGGTGTAAATCTAGATCGCTTAGGGTCGCCCACCGAGAGCTACCAAAGACCACTGCCGTCTGGCGCCTTCTTCTGCTGCTCACAACTCGTCGGCCTCTACGCTCTCGCATCCAAGTGCGTGAGCTGCGTGCGGGTAATATCCATGCTCGATCAAGAGCTACACCCGCACAAGACTCGGCCATATAATCATCTAGCCCGGTGACGTAGCGATGCACCCTATCCTCCATATCTGCTACCAACGCAGGGACATATCGAGCCAACGAATCAAACTCAACGTTGTACTCACTGGCGTGCGCCCTCTGTCGGCAACAAAAATTGTCGGCCGTGCCCTCTCATCCGTGGAGGCGAAGTGAGTGAGAAAGCCTCGAGAACTCGTCCCAGTAGGCGGGACGCGTGCTCTCCCCGGGATAACTCCCACGAATCAAACCAATCGACTGCGGTATCACGCAGCTTATGTGAGCCGAAGGTCACAGACTCGGTCTCTGAAGCCTTGATCACCCGCATGATCCTTTGTAACTGACGGATAAACTCCTGCGGATCATCCTCAGGCCTCGACCCGTAGAACTCTGGCGGCCTACAACTCAGGAAATCCCGTAGCCTCAAACTATCTGCTCTCGGGTGAACCACGGGTAATACTGGGGCTGGAACTGGAACTGCTGCATCCAGCCTATCCTCATGCCTGGCTACAATCATGGCCAGTAATTGGGCCATCTCCTTGTAGGTAAACTGTAACCGGTCTTTTCTAGGCTGCGAATGATCGAAGAAGGGCCAATCGCCCATAGCATCGTTATGCAAGCCTAATCCTGGACTCCCGTAGTCCGCATAGGCTACTCACATAGGCCCGTATGAGGTATAACCCCGCATCGAGGGTAGCTACTCCTCGGCATCGTCCTGGACTCGTAGTCCGCATGGCCACATAGACCGCATGAGGTATAACCCCGCACACTAACCTGGAACTCTCGTAGCTCCGCATAGGTCCCCTGGACCCGCATGAGGTATTCTCGAATCATGGTCCCAGACCGCCTGAGTCTACCCCGCATCGGAGGGCAGCTTAACCCCCGGTATCATGTCAAGAGGTGAGTGATATAGTACTAACATAACAGCTTATTGTTAAACAACATAAGCACAAAATAAGAATGACTTCTTTACACAAACGTTACAAGATACTAACACACATAGCATCACAACATGTCTACTCATCAAAACCATCTTATTATACTTTTCAGAAATCAATACAAGTCTTTTATAAACACATAAGTAAACTGTTCCTTTTTATAAATCTTAAGCTGTTATACTTAACTTCCCATAAAGCTAGTATAACCCTTAAGCTTCTTGTTTTAAAAACAATTATTCTTCTTCTTTCAAAACTGATTTATAATTCTTTTTAAAAGACTTCAAGATCTTTATTATTCAGGCTTAAGTCAAAAGACATTGCCGTAAAACTACGTTCAGTTAACACACGTACGTCTACCGTACTATATATATACTTTTAAAATATCATGCTCAAGAGTATAGGAAGAATCACATACCTTCTCGGCGAAATCCACCTGCCAAGTAGAATATGTCGCGCGCAGAGAATCAGCCTATAATAGTCAAACACGTCTATCAACGTCTAGACTATTACGTAGCGATTCTAGCAGAGGGTTCTCTATTCTACGGAAAATTGGGCAGCACTTCCCTACCCGTCAAGCTACTCAAGTCTACTGTAAAAACAGTCCTATGTGAGTACAGTTCAATTATTCCTCATTTATACCCTTCTACTGTGATAACAGTTCAATTCTATTCTGTAATACCCTTCTAAGTATCTTATACTCAAGTCTTAACTATTCTTACATGTAATATCCAATTACAATAGGAGGACAAGAGTATTTACCTCGATAAGCCCAAAATTATCCAAGTATAAACGTCGATCCTGAGCAAGGTTTAGCTCCTAATTGCACGCTCCGATAGCTCCAAGAAACCCTTAGAAGTTCTTCACAACTTCTACTAAGTACTAAGGGATTTGGGCTAGGGTATTTAGGAATAGCAACTATACTTGGAAGACAACATTTCTACCAAGGGAGGGGGGGTAGGTTTCGGCTAGGACTACTAGGCTAGAGGGGGGGTGTTTCGGCCAAGGCCTTCACAAGGGGAGGGGGGGAGTGTTGGACGAAAAGCTCACAAGGGAGAGGGAGGGATTTTAGACTTGGAAAGTTTGATTTGTGGATGAAGAACTCTTCATCTTAAGGGAGGTATTTATAGGTCAAGCAATGGCCAACCAATGACCAAGATGAAGCCAAGTGCAAGGCAAGTGTAGGGTGAGGATTCACCCAAGTGCCCTTATCCATCTACCACACACAAATATCCTACCAACTCCTTGACAAAACAAGGCCACCAATTCGGCTCAATGGACGCCTCAAGTCCGCCAACTAGAGGGTGACAAGTGTCGCCCTCTCGTTGGTCCAAAATGTTTCGTCTCTCGGAAAAATCCGCAAAAATTAGAAATGGCATAGCCGTAATTTACCCTACGCAAGTTTAGTAAAACGTTTCGTCGAAAAACGATTCTTTTAGTGAGTTGTGCACAAATGTTTTTCGTCCAAGGTCTTAACTTTAAGGCTAAACTTTTGTACGTACGCCCTCACGTACATACTCTTGAAATACGGGGTATAACAATTCTCCATCGGCTAGACTCGATACCAGAATTCCTCCTGTTGAGGCAGCTGAAGGGGTAACTGTAGAGGTATATCCTTTTATTTCTAGTCTTATAATCACATCTCTCTAGACTCTTGCATCTCTTTCTGAAACTGTTCTTTCTTATGCAGGAGACAGCTAGGGAAGGTCCCTAGGCTGAAGTTGACCCAATCGATGACCCTGTGGCATCGACCGAAGTCATACCTGAGGAGGTACTGTTGCAGTATTTTGGCTTAGCCAACAGTATACCTGGACCTTCTTCACCGATTGCTGTTCATGAAGAGAGAGTTAAAGAGTTTCTACCCAAAGGTATCCCCACCAGGAATGAGGGATTTCATTTATTGAAGACCTCTTTGTTTCGATTGTCGGAATAGGCGAGGGACTCTCCAGCTCTGGTAGTCGCTTATAATGAAATAGCCTTAGCCTTGAGTGACATGTTTGCTTCACATAAGGCGTCCAAAGAAAGGCATTATGAAGAAGTCACAACTCTTCAACGCTTAGAATATCTTCGGCAATAGAAGAACCAGGTTCAGTCTACTTTCGCTCAGGTAAATGAGGAGAGGCAACAGAGTGTCGATCGGAGGCGCGATTTGCATGGGTCGTGGTCCCAATTATATGCATAGTTAGAGAGGATCCAGGCAGAAATAAGGATTATAACCCCTGTAATAAATGCCATGGACTCCACTATTAAACCCCACGACTCCTCTCGCTTCTCTTTATTTCGGTAAGGCCGCAATCTGGATAGTGAGATAGGGAAACTTGGCAGCCAACAAATTGTTTGGTAGTCGAGAATGGGTAATGAACGACTAGCCTAGTTGGAGGATGATTGTGCTGAATAGAGGACCAAACTAGCTTGTGTAAAGCAGTCATTACATACTGATCTTTCTGAAGTAGTGTTTGAAGCGCATTATTCTTCTACTGCAACAACTTTTTTGCCAGCTGACCCTGTCGTCCAAGTGCCAGGTGACCTTCCTGCAATATCACATGATACATCAGTTTGATCGTAACAACAGCTAGAAGATGCTCCTATAGCTGGTACGCAAGTTTTTACCGAGACCTAGTCAATTGGTGTGGATGAGTTTGTATAAGGGATAGGAGTGGGTGTTCCCGAGGAGTTTGAGGTAGTGGCCGTTGGTGCGGCTGATGAAGAGGAGCAGACTGCAGCAATTAGGGAAGACCAAACAGTCGTTAATTCGGCTGATCTTGGGACTTCGACAACTAATGATGCAGTGTAGTCTTAGATGGGTTCAAGGCCGGCCAATTCGTCTTGTCATTTTTGTCGACCCCAAATCGAAGGGTCTGTTATTGTGACTAGACAGACGATCTGTGGATGTCGTTTGCCAGTACTTTTCCCCAAATAAAAGGGAAATCAACTTCTTTTGTGACCAAGCAGCCGGTCTATGGCTGTCGATTACTTATGCATGCCCTAGAACTGATGGGTAATATTCTTCAAAATGTCTACCTTTTACCTTTCTTTTCCATGCATATTTATCGCTTGATTCCTATTTCCGACAACCCGTGAGTTCGCTATGAAGGGTCTTTCTCAATTTGGTGACCATTTGCGAATTTATGATCTTTCATCTCAATCGGCAAAATGGTTTTCCAAACTAAGTCTCCTCCGACAAACCTCTTAGGCTTGACATGTTTGTTGTATGCTTTAACCATTTTTCATTTATCGGCTTTTACTCTTTCTATGATTGTCAGTCGATTTTCATCCAACTAACCCAACCCCATTAGCATGGCCTGCTGATATTCTTCCAAACATAGAAGATTTGTCTTGGCCATCCTTAATGATATCAACTTTTTAGGACAACACTAAATCTTGGCCATAGATTTAATCGATAGAATGTCGCCCTCGTAGCAGTGGTTTGAGAATTTATAATTGTCTATTTCATTTAAGATTTGTCTTTGAAAACGAGTTTATTCAAACTTTGCACAAAACATACACAACACGGGGTACTAAATAACACTCGAGTTTTCTACAAACGTAGAACAAAGACAAATAAAGTTAGGCGTAAAATCCCTATCGGCAGCTCAAAATGTTGTTAGCCGCCTGATTTGGTTTTCTATCATGGTTCTCCATCTGTGATGTCTCAGCTATCCTTTCCTCAAAACATTAGGGCGGTCAGTCGATGCCACAGGTTACGTATGATTTGAGTTTCCTCAACCATTTAAATCCTCCAAGGTAAGTCGTGGTTCGGCTAATTATTTTATTTCAAACCCTCGAGAGGTAAGATTATAGGATTCCCAAGACCCTTCTTCATACTGATCCATGATGGCTTGAGCCACATAGGGTGAGTAGAGGAAAACCTCTACGTTCTGGACCCCGTTAGAACAGGTTATCATCCATTGGGACGATTTTTATCTTGTCTCCTTCCCAAAATATGAGCTTTTGATGTATGTTAGAAGAAAGGCATCGGCTGGTGTGAATCAAGTCTCTGCCCAACAGAATGGTGTAAGACGGCTTGCCATCTATTACAAAGAAGGTAGACCTAACCGTCTTAGGACCTATAATGATTTCTGCTACTAGAATCCATAATGCTTCAAAGGCTTCTCCTATAAAGCTAGTCATTTTCATGTTAGTTGGGATGAGATCCTCTTTTGTTTTGTTAAGATCCTTCAAGGTAAGCAACAACATCACATTCAGCACAACTCCATTATCGACAAACACCCGACTAATAATTTTGCCATTAATGTAAGACTTGATGTAAAGGGGCTTGAGGTGTTTAACCATATCTTATGTAGGTGCACCAAATATGGTGCTCAAGGTATCCTTAGCCGAGGTATCGGCTATTGTTGTCCATTCTGCATCTTCTACGCAAACATCACCTTCTAGGCTATCCAGCGTAGAGCGGCTGGCCCAAAATTCACATGGGATTAGGCTGACCATTTATATGTCTGCCCACATCTCATCAACCAGATCATGGACAAATAAATTGAGGATGGAGTCTCCTCCTTCATTCAATTCGGCTGTCTAGAAGCTCATATCATCCATTTTTTGAGACAATTAAGGATCGACTGGGGATCCTCTGACTGAATCCTCTACCCAATCTGTGGGATTGCCTCAGTTAGAGGCCCATCCGGGGCCACATTCTCCTGTCGGGTTTCTTTCTTTGGGTTGTAGGTAGGTTGTTCATCCAGTTTTGGTTGACCCGACATTTCTCCTTCAGGTGTAATTGCCCCTGAAGCGACTAAGCCGAATGCCCGCTCGATAGCCTCAGCTACAGCAGACTCAGGAATATACTTATTTTTGCTGTCTTGGTGTTGGAAATTAGATGCAATGTTAGTTGCATCTTACGCAAGGCCCTGACACGTTATCCTTCTTTTCTGAGTTTTAGATGCGACTCTCAGTGGTGCCTCTTTATTTCTGGGAGCCTGATTGACAAACCATTTCTCCTCTTTTGTGTTGGCGGTTGGTTTAATCATTCTCTGGGGTCTAATTTGATTATCATTTCTCACCGTGATGCGTAAGGACGAAACACCCTTATTTATATTAAACTCAACCACCCTCTATTTGGTTTTAGGGAGTGGTTCTTCATCTATTCGAGGCATGCTCGGCTTCCAGTTGGTTGGCATCCGTACTTGCCCCCTAGGCCTACACTTGGAGCCAATAGGGACCCTTCTAAACCTCATGGTTTGTTACTTAAGTTCTCATTCAACGTCCCTTAGGTATTTGGGGCGGCCATGAAAATTGCTCTAGTTGTTGCTGTCACGACCGACCGGGCGCGGCCGGTGCCTACTACAGGCACCTCCGTAAACATCAGAGAATAGCAGCGGAACATACACAACACATAAGCATGCTTTAGACGATAACATCACAGGCTAGCCGATAAGGCCGCCTTCCATAAAATATACATAGCCAAAAGTAAGACAGTACAACTTGTTCTTACAGCCCAAACCACAAATGTTACTACAGACCTCTAGGATAAACAACAGTGGCGGGACAGGGCCCCGCCATACCCCTGAATGTACATAATATCTACAACATCAGGGAAAACCGTACCAAAAGTAATAAGCCTCCGGAGAAATGGAGCTTCTGACACCTGATCAGTGATCCTAAGAATGAGGATCCACCACCTGCTTACCCCTACCTGCGGCATGAACGCAGCCCCCCAGGAAGGGGGTCAGTACACAATATGTACTAAGTATGTAAAACTGGAAAATACTGTAATTACATCATGAGTCTAAAACAGAGCCGGAGACATGTATGAAAATCAAATTACAGTTCACTGTGCCTTACTAACAATGAGAGTAAATAAGAGTATACCTACAACATAAAAATAGGAGACTCACGATCAAATCATGGGTAGCAAATCCATGGAGTGGTATAATGTCTTGGGGGTTTACCCCGCAATCATACTCAGAAGGTGGTATAACGTCTTGGGGGTTTACCCCTCATTTATACTCTTACCCTGGAGAAGGTGGTATAACGTCTTGGGGGTTTACCCCTCATTTATACTCTTACCCTGGAGAAGGTGGTATAACGTCTTGGGGGTTTACCCATCATTTATACTCTTACCCTGGAGAAGGTGGTATAACGTCTTGGGGGTTTACCCCTCATTTATACTCTTACCCTGGCTCAACTGGCTATCATACATAACATAAGTAAGTTAAGAAATCCCCTAACTTCTTATTAGTCTTGTTCATATACCCTCTCATTTTAGTTCACTTAAGGCACTAACATGTCTTAATAAAAGAATCCGGGAATTTAATCTCAAGTACTACATACTTCTACTCTTTTAAAACGAATGACTCCTTTTTATATAAAACTTCCAAGATACTAATAACCATAGCATCAAGTCACTTGTCCTTACTTAACTTACTTAAATTAAATCTCTCCTTTTAACTTTCCATAAAGCGAATATAACCAACTTCCCATAAAGTCGTTATATTAACTTTATACCTTAGTCAATTACATTTTCCTATATCCAAGGGACTTAAACTTTTAAAACAAAACAAGTATCATATACTTAAAACACTTCAAGTCCCTTAACTTGAAAACTTAAGACATCCTTAATAGTTTTAAAGAAGTGGGTTAATTTCCTAACTCGCCCAACTTGGCCATTCTTAAATAAGTAAAGGATATCAAAGTATTGTACGTCTACCGTACTATATAAGTACAACTATTCATGCTCAAGAGATAGGAAAGTTCCACATACCTCTTCGGGTCAATCCACTCGCAAGTCAAATATACCGCACGTAGTATGTTAACCTATAATGACCATAATACGTTTATTAACCTCTAGCTTCAACGTAGAATATTCCAAGTGCAAAGTCACTAAATTCTACGGAAAATCGGACAACACTTCCTTTGTTTCTACATACTTTGCCACCTTTTTCAAGACCGAATTCAATAACCAAACATGTCATCTTTAAGTCTCAACAATGCAGGTAACAAATAGGGGATTACACGCCTACTAGATGTGTAAAATTCCGCCCCACAATTTGTCACGACCCGACCTCGGGCCCGTGACTGGTGCCTTACCCCGGGCACCCTAGTGATACAACATCAGAGAAAAACCAGCGGAAATAAAAACTTATTAAAGAAAACAGTGAACTAAGAAAACAGGATAACCCAAACGGTTATTTTTTGTACATAAAAGAAAACTTGAGCGATTCATCCTTACAAACTCGCCCACATTACTGGACCTCTAAGAATTTTAAAACCATAATGACGGGACAGGGCCCCGCCATGCCCCTGAATAAACAAAAGACTACTACTTCAGGGAACCGTACCACAGGACAAGCTTAGGAGATATGGAGCTTTCGAGAACCGAAACAGCGATCCTAAGAGTGCGGATCGCCAAGCTATGTACCTCAACTGCGGCATGAGCGGCCGAAGGAGGTCGATAACAGTACCAAGTATGTGAAATCGTAAAAATCGTAAATGAAATCATAATAGTCTATATAAAGCGGGGAGACATGTATGATAACCAAACTACGATTACCTGACATATAAGCGATCATGTCAAGTCGGGGACTCATGCGGTGAAATTATCACTCGAATACAACGGGAATTTAACCCGCATAATGGCGCGTGCCGGCGATCTCACCTCGGTATAAGCATGGCCATGGAACCATCCTAGTGGGCCCATACCAGTGGACCATCCAACGTGTCAGTATGCCCAAAGGAAATAACAAGATGATACTCACTGTGGAAGCATACCCGTGGGCTACCCAACGTGTCAGTATGTCCAAACAAATAACCAGATAACACTCCTAATGAAAGCATACCCGTGGGCTACCCAACGTGTCAGTATGTCCAAGAGGATCGTCTGATTGGAAGCATACGTGGGCTACCCAATGTGTCGGTATGTCCATCAATCAACGGATAGCGGCCTCATCGAGAGACTCGGTAGCACCCAACCAAACACTTGCACAACAAAGGCTACCACAACAAGCATAGGCAATTTACACACAACTCAAGATACTTCAAACACTTCTTAACACAACACCAAATATACATTTCAAAACCAAGTAACCAACCCTTTTAATACCAAGGTACTCCTACCTTTTTAAAGCCAAGCCACTTATATTTTTCCATCACAAAGAGTTCAACATTTGAAAACAAGTTACTACTCCTTTTCCCAAAATCAAGTTACCATTCTAAATCCAATAATGAGTCCATTTCTTTATTTTCCATAAAATCGTTATAACTAACTTCCCATAAAGCTATTACAACACTTTATGATTAATAAAACAAGTCAAGACAAAATCATGCCTTTCTTTTAAACCAAAACACTTCAAATTCTTAAGTCTCTTTTCTTTTAGAAAACGAGTTCCTTACTTTGAAACTTTTAGGAAAATCAGAACTTGATTTCAATAATTCTTATTAGAGCAGCCATGATCTAGGAAATGTAATACAATTTTGTCTTATCTTAGCTTCTATGCGGATGGAGGTTTCTCTTTGGTTTTAAGATAATTAAGTGTCCTTACTTTTTCCTTTATTAACGCTGCATTGGCTTGTTCGATTCTTATTTCCATTTCCGAAATTTATGCAACCTTACTCTTTTTAAAACCAAGTATTCATTTCTCACGAATGAGGTTTTATACTTTTCAACACCAATTAGGTCAGTTATAAGTCAAGTCCTTTTATCTTTTGAAAATCACAAACCATTCTTTTACCTACATAAGGTGGTTATAACAAACTTCTCATAAAGCCGTTATAACACCTTATGTTTTAAACCAACCAATTACCACTATAAACATTTATGAGACCAATAGGGCTCATTCCTTAACCACCGAGTACCCGTTACTAACGGATAAGACTTTACTACTTTTTTTTTCCACACAATGAAGCCCTTTACACTTCATATCAAGTCAAGACACAAAAGGGAAATCAAATTCCTTTAACACACGTGCGTCTATCGCACTATATATTTTACAAATAGTCATGCTGAAGAGGATAGGAAGAATCACATACCTCGCGACGATTGTCGACAATAAGCAAAATGCTCCACAGTACTATCTCCCTTAAGTAGAATATGCTACTCGTAGTACTTCAATCCTATAAGGGCCATAAAACGTCTATCAAACTCTAGCTTCGAACGTAGAATAAACTAAGTGCAAGGCCCCTACATTCTACGGAAATTTGGACAGAACTTCCTTTGTTTCTATTAACTTGCCACCTTCCTCAAGGCCGAATTCAATAAACAAACGCCCCACAATAATACAAAATAAACCAATTCCTAAATCCATTTCAATTCTTTCCAATCCATGTTCTTAGGTCTAACATGATGTCTAACCCTAGACATCTCAACAACTACCATTTCCCCCTTTACAACAAGTGACGACCAAATTTGTAATCCAAATATAACAGCCTCAGGCTCAATTCTAACTACTAAAATATAACAGCCTCAGGCTCAATTCTAACTACCAAAACATAACAGCCTCAGGCTCAAATCTAAACTACTATAACAAGTAAACTCATATCCAAGAGAAGGGGAAACTTTTACCTTAAGGAATAGCCCACAAAAGCCCCTTTTTCTTCCACCTCTTTCCGTCAAAATCGCCCACCAGCGCTTCCCACAAGTTTACCCACACTTTTCCTTCTTGCCGCTCAACAATTTCCTCTTAGGCTAGGTTTTCTTCCAAAACTAGAGAGAAGGAGAGGGTTTTCTTGGGAGGGTTTCCAAATGAAATGAAATGGAATGGCCAAGTCTTCAAGACTTGGCCTAAAATAGGACCACTTCAGGATAAAGGATGGGAGGACACTTCACCTCCCATAGGTTTTAAAACAAAATATCCCCATTTTACGCCACTTTATCGCGAAAAATCCGCGCCTTGGCCGCGGCGCCACTTCAGAAAAGTTCGGCATTCGGCGCGCGCGCTGTAACCCGCGAACTCCCAAGTACAACCGCGCTGACCTCGCATTCCGGCGCGCCTGTACCTGAATCAAGCTGCTTGCCCGATTGCGCGCAAACTTGAAACTTCCATAACTTTTGACTCTGATGTCCTATCGACGAACGGTTCGTTGCGTTGGGAACTAGATTTAACGGACTACACACTAGGCTTTTTAAACACCTCGAAATTCCTAACAACTGGGGTACAACACTCCTAGGTAACTCAAAATCCGTCCAACACATGTTTGCCAACTTATCTTTCAACTTTCAATCTTATAATCCTTGGTATGTTCTTATCTTACTCCTTGAATTTACGGGGTGTAACACAATTGATATCAAACTAGTACAAACTACAAGGTCCAATTCGGCAACTTTGAGGTATAACAACATAAATTCTTATCCAATTCCTTTTTAATCCAAATTTTTATCCAATTCCTACATGCAATATATCTAAGAGAAATATTGACAACTACAAATCCTTTCTTCCACACATGCAACACAATTTACTAGCAAAAGAGAAAGGATTGTTACCTTAGAGTTTACCCAAATTAATCCAACAAATATCACTTGTCTTCTTTCCACAATTACCTCCGCAAAACTCCTACAAGCTTGCCAACAAGTTTCCTTCTTGCCACTTTTTCTGAAATTTTCCTCTAGACCTTGGTTTCTTCTTGAATTTCTAGAGAGAAGAGAGAGGGATTTAATTTTAGAGAGAAGGGAGAGCTTTCAAGAATGATCAAGTCTTCAAGACTTGGTCAATAAATAGGACATGCAAAAATCAGATGGGGGGGGGGGGGACACTTGTCACCCTCCCATGGCCTTTTTAAAAGAAAATATCTGATTTTTCCCTCAGTTTTCGCAAAAGCTCCGCCTCGGCGCGGCCTGCGGCCCGTGCTGGCTGAAACCTCCGAATTTCAGAACTTAGCGCGGCGCTGACGCTCAGCGCTGGCTGCAACCTCGAGAATTCTCAACATACCCGCGCCCGCATCCGTCGTGGCTACGGCCTCGACCAAAATGTTTCTGCTCATTGCGCTTGAACTTGTAATTTCCATAACTTTCTATTCTGATATCCTATCGACGAATGGTTCGTTGCGTTGGGAACTAGACTCAACGAATTACATAGTAGGCCTTTGAAACACCTAGGAACTCTTAATGCAACTGGACATAAACCGCCTCGAAGTTGAATAAAAACCCGTCCGAAACATTCTATCGACCTATCTTTCAAAAATTTAAATCTTAACTCCTTTCGTACGTCCCCATAAGCAGGACCCGAACTACGAGGTGTAACACTGCCTATCATCATAAACATCATGTAGGATGTCTAACCGGTTGAACACAAAGTTCTTTGTGGCCTTCTCCCATTCAGTTGGTTTCTTTGAGACCCACACCCTTCTCATCGGCTATTTCCCATTGATGTTATTTGATTCATTGGGATTATCAATAGATACCATAGCTATTGGTAATATGGGAAAGGGGTGGGTATCAATACTCATTTCAGCCATACTCTTGTCGGCTAGCTTGAACTTTCCCTCCTTGATGCTCTTTTAGATCGCCTTTCTGAAGACCACGTAATTAGAAGTATAGTGACTGTATGAATTATGCCACTTACAGTACTTCTTATCTTTGAGTTCCTCGGTAGGCGTAATCATATGACCATCAAGCAGCCGAATCTGCTTATCATTGAGTAGATGATCAAATATTTGATCTGCCTTCGTGATGTCAAACGAGTAACCGACCATGTCATCGGATGAACTCGTCTCCTTGCCCTTTACGACTTTCAAGGCTGGGCAACAGTAAACCTTACCATAACAATCTCGGCTACCATTGACAAGGCTTCTTGAGATAGATACCATAACAAGAGCCAAAGGTTTATAAGAGTAAACCTTATAAACATGTATGTCCAAAGGTTTCAGTTGGATACCGAACGCTTCTTAAAAATGGATACCAATCAGGGTAAGGCTTCTTATAAAAATGCCTATCCAAAGGTTTTGGTTAGATACCGAAGTACCTCTGCATGGTGTTAGCAATATTTCTGGTTTTATCAGTTGTGACGTCCCCTACCGATTCTAGTTAGATTTGGCTGGTAGGCGTTCTACACCGGCGGCCTCTATTATGTACTGTTATACCCCGTATTTCCAAAGTATGTACGTAAGGACGTATGTATAAAATTTGAGCCTTAAGATAGGCAAGATTCGAAATTTGTACACAACACCCGGTTAGAGTCGTTTTTCGACGAAACGTTTTACTAAACTTGCGAAGGGAAAATTCCGGCTATGTCATTTATTATTTTTGCGAATTTTTCCGAGAGACGGAATATTTTGGACCAACGAGAGGGCGACACTTGTCACCCTCAAGTTGGTGGTTGTTGGCCGAAGTGGGGGGCGGTAAATGGCAAGGTTTTGTGCCTTATTTTGTGCCATGTTTGGTGCCTTGTTTTGTGCCATGTTTTGTGGAGTAGGGTTAGGGTGCACTTGGCTTGATCTTGGCCTTACACTTGCCTTGCACATGGCTTGATCAAGGCCATTGGTTTCCCTATAAATACCCCCCTAAGCTTGAAGACTTCTTCATCCTAAATTTCACTAAGTCTTGAAATCCTCCTCCCTCTTGTGTTGTGTTCTCGTCCTAGAGGTCTCTCCCTCCCTTGGCGAGAGCCTCCCTCCCTTTGTGGTGTCTGTAGTAGGGTACCCCTAGCCTAGTTGTTTTCGTATAATACCCCCCTTTGTGGTATAGAAATACTCTCCAAGTATTGTTATGATGCCCAAATACTTTAGCCCATATACCTTGTAGTACTTTCCAAAAGTTACCTCTATACGTAGATCCCGGAAATACTACCTTTTGTCTCAAAACGAAACCCTAAGGAAAATCTTCATCGTTGGTTGAAGTGCTAGTAGAAGTTGTTGGGAACTTCTAAGGGTTGTTTGGAGCGGGTTGGAGCGCCCGGAGTAGGAGCTAAACGTCGCTCAGGATCGACATTTAAACTTGGATAATTTTTGGGCTTATCGAGGTAAATACGCTTGACCTTCTTTTGTAATAAGTTTGCATACTGTTGAAGTATAAGAATTAAGTATAAGTATATGCCAGGACGGTATATAAGAAGGGAATTGAACTGTACTTACATAGGATTGTATTCTGATGAGACTTGTAAAATTTGGCGGGTAGGGAAGTGCTGCCCAATTTACCGCAGAGTAGTCTAGACTTTGATAGACTGGTATAACCTTTATAGGTTGAATGTGCTACTTGAAAGGTGGACAAGGCTAGCCGGGTTATAGCCGTGGAGCGTTTTGCTTATAGTCGATAATCGTCGCGAGGTATGTGATTCTTCCTATACTCTTGAGCATGATATTTTAAAGGAAGATATATATAGTACGGCAATGTCTTTTGACTTAAGCCTGAATAATATATAGTACGGTAGGCGTACGTGTGCTAATTAAACGTAGTTATACGGCAATGTCTTTTGACTTAAGCCTGAATAATAAGAAACTTGAAATTATATCACAAGAGTTAAGAAACCATTTTTGAAAGAAGAGTAACACTTGGTTTTAAAAGTTTTAAAAAGAGTTATACTAGCTTTATGGGGAGTTAGGTATAACGTCTTAAGAGAGGTAAAGAAAATGGTTTACTGATTTTAGAAGTTAAGAGACTTGATCTTATAAGATAAGAGACTTAACTTAAATGAATTAATATGAGTTTTGTGTGAAACCTCATTCGTGAGTAATGAGTACGTGGTTTTTAAAAGGAATAATGTTTTACTGATTTCGGAAATCAGAATGTGTATCGACAAACCACTACAGCGTTAATAAAGGAAAATGTATTGAATAATGAAGTATTATTAAAACCAGTAGAAACCTCCATCTGCATAGAAGCTAAGATGAGACAAAATGATATTACATTTCCTAGATCATGGCTGCTTAATAAGATTTATGAACAAGAATAACCTACTACTTATGGCATATGTTACTCAATTGTTTTAAAAAGAGATTAAGACATTGAACTATGAAACTTTTCTAAAAAGAGACTTGAGTAATTGAAATTAGGCAAACTGGAACTTTAGGGAAAAGAAAGGCATTGTGTTGTCTTAAAATGGTTTAAAACTTAAAGTGTTATAACAGCTTTATGGGAAGTTGGTTATAACGACTTTATGAAAACAAAAGAAGGGTTTTTATCATTGGTTTTAATGTGGAAACTTGGCTTTAAAAAGAGAAGTTGTTTTGGTTTGCTTAAAAGATGTAAGTCACTCTATTTTATACTACGGGTATCGGGTGATTTTCATTAAAGGAATGGATCTCTTAAAAGGAATTTAACGTACGTAGTACTTTAGGGTTAAAACCCGGACTTTGATATAAAATGAAAGTACTTTGAGTTGTGTATAACTTGCCTATGCTTGTTGTTGTGTAACTTGCCTATGCTTGTTGTTGTGTAACTTGCCTATGCTTGTTATGATAGCCTTTGTTGTGCAAGAATTGTGTTTCTATATTACCGCGTCTCTCGATGGGGGGCCGGTTGACTTGTTGAGGACTTACTTGGACGTACTGGCAGTGACGGAAGATTCCACGAGTATGCTTCCATTATTATTGTTACATGGGCATGTCTACACCGGTGATGTGGACATATGGCCATTCTGGTTATTTACGGCGAAGTATCGTGACTTACGGTTGTGATCGGGTGCGTCGCTTACGCTCGCCGCCTACGTGGCGTAGGTGGATCTGGTATAGGTTATTGCACCGCCACGCGTCGCCTTCGTGAGTCGGTGTTTGGATGAGCTTCGTGACTTACGGATGTGATCCGTGCGTGGCGATTCACTTGCCCCGTCGCCTACGTGGCGCAGTGAGCCGCGAGGCTATTGCACTTGCCACGTGTCGCCTTCATGATATGGTTGTACAAGATATTGGTACGGTCGGATCTGGTAGTTATACTTGCCCCGTACGGTTTTTATGGCACAGGTGGGACCTGGTGTTCATTTATACTCCTTGGTGTTGTTATATCATAGACTGCCGGCAGTGAGGAAGGAATTTCACGGGCACGAGTGATGTTTTGGAGGGCGTGAGTCCCTGACTTGATATAACTGCTTATATGTTGTGTACTGTAGTTTGGTTATCATACATGTCTCCGCTTTATATAGATCGTTATGATTTCATTTACTGATTTTCTGATTTCACATACTTGGTACTGTTGATCGACCTCCTTCGTGGGGCCGCGTTCACGCCGCAGTGAGGTACATCTATTGCCGATCCTCGCTTAGGATCACCTTTCAGATTAGGAAGCTCGTTCTTCTGAGGCTTATCTTTGTATGTTACCCGAGTGCAGAGGTTCTTGTACATTCTGTGGTATGGCGGCCCCTGTCCGTCATAGTTGTTGTATAAATCTTAGAGGTCCAGTGTAATCGCCACAAGTGTGGTTGTAAGGATTGTAACTGTTCAAGGGTCTATATATATATATATATATATGCTGAAAGGCAACCGTTTTGGTTGGCCTATTTTAATTCATCTTAATCCATGTCTATTTGCATGTTTAAGTTTTTATTTCACGGTTTTTCTCTCGATGTTGTATCACTAGGGTGCCCGGTAAGGCACGATCACGCCCTGATTCGGTCATGACAAAAGTGGTATCGAGCGCTTAGTCCTCGGAAAGTGTCTACGCACCATGTCTAGTAAGTCTTGATTATCGATGTTGTGCACCACATCTATAATCGTGAGGCTATAGGACATTTAGGATTGGTTTCCATTCTTCTCATTCCGAGATCGTGCCTTAGAAAGTATTGTAAGTTGGACCCTCCGACGTGCTTTTACCGCTTATGCCTCGCGTAAGGCAACCCGCCCGAAGGCGGCAAAGCCAGAGGAGTCGAGTAGAGCAAGCAGAGACCACAAGACTGAGCCTCGATCCCCGCACCGAGCAGAGGAGATGAGTTACGGAGTGGCCCGCTTAACGGCCGTGGTCAGGCGCGACTTGAGGATAGGGCCGGACGCAGCAGCCCGAGAGCACCAGGTTCACCCTAGATCGAGATAGTTCGAGGCTACGGATTTTACGAGTTGTAAACCGCCGAGTTTTATGGGTCGAGGCACGAGGATGATCCGCAGGAGTTCATCCGATTCAAACGGATCGCGAGAGTGATCAAGGCATCGGAGACCGAGTCGGTGGTCCTAGGTTCGCATCGGCCGCGTGATACCGCAGCCGATCGGTTTGATTCGTGGAGTCGCCCCGGAGAGAATGCACTTCCAGCTTTATGGGACGAGTTCTCAGAGGCATTTCTTGCACATTTCTTGCCTCCACAGATGAGGAGGGCTCGGGCCGACAGATTTTTGGTGTTACGGCAGAACGGGCTTACGGTTCGGGAGTACAATGTGGAGTTCGACTTATTGGCCCGGTACGTCCCCGCGTTGGTAGCTAGTATGGAGGATCGGGTGCACCGATATGTTACAGGGCTCGATGATTGCCTAGCAGAGAGTTGTTCGGGTGTAGCTCTTCAGCCGGGCATGGACATTGCCCGCATGCAGGCGTATGCACTTAGATGTGAGGAGCGGATAAATCGACGGAATGACCAAGGTCAGCAGAAGAGGGCCAAAACAGCAGGGTCCTTTGGTGACTTTCGAGGTGGACCGCCTCAGCAGCAGACTAGTTATGTACCTCCGCCAGTACAGAGTGGTCCTCCACAGCCTTCGGGACCTTCAGGATATTCAGGAGCAGGTCGGGGCTCCCAGGGTTCAGATTTTCAGGGGAGTAGGAGTACTCGCCGGATGAGGCCACCCGTATCTCGGTGTGACCATTGTGGTAAAGCCCATAGAGGAATGTCGCATCGGTTTGGGAGATTGCTATACTTGCGCCGACAGGGCCATTTGACGAGACTGTCCGACTGTGGGTAGCATCGTGGATAGCACATACTACTAGATCGATTATGGTTCTTCACCTTCCATAGCTAGGCAGGATGTTCATACACCGGCAGGCCACGGTAGAGGTCGCGGTGGAAGTTCCCAGTTTTAGCGGTCCTTTGAACCGCCTATTTTCAGGTATATCCTTAACCCACTAGAGTTTTGTATGTATTGATGTACTGATGATGTGTTTAGTGTTTTGTTCAGATAGCTTGTGCAAAAATGTGATTTAGAAGCCTGGTTAGTGAGAAATGATGAACCTTAGAATATTACAGTGGAGACCTTAGATGTAAGGCCGTCTTGAGTACAAGATTTTGCGGGTGATCTTTGTCAGAATGTATAAGTATACGTGGAGTAATTGTGGGAAAAT
Source organism: Przewalskia tangutica (assembly GCA_029844215.1). Lineage (NCBI taxonomy): Eukaryota > Viridiplantae > Streptophyta > Magnoliopsida > Solanales > Solanaceae > Przewalskia > Przewalskia tangutica. The sequence goes on from CM056729.1 coordinate 98,648,209, forward strand.
TTCCTTGGGCGTTGTAAATGGAAGTGGTAGCTTTCATGACCTGTGTAGGTAAGATTGTCCGGATCGGGGAACAAGAGCTTGATGCGTTAAGTGGGTCGGGTTGGGGCCATGTTGCGGGTCCACCCGTAGCCCGGTTTGGGGTTGGGTCAGTTCGAGGTGGTCCCGCCAAGTGGTAGGGTCACGAGGGTGCTAGGCCCAAGTTTAGATGACCATCGGATGGGTTCGTGGATATGTTCGACAAGAAGCGGATCGTGAAGGTCGGGAATGGCCTTAAGGGAGATTGCGGTTAGTAAGATGACCAAGTTTGGAGGTGTTGACTCCAAAATTTTGGAAACTGAAGCGATGACCGAAGTGTGGTACGTACTGGGAGAGTTCTAGTGTTCGAGAAGGGCACGACGAGTAAGGAAGGAAGAGAACGTGTGTTATTTCGTGGCCAAGCTGTGGCGTTGGCAACTTGTTAGCGGAACTTCTTCGTTATCTGTTTCGAGAAGGAACATTCGGGACGAATGTTTCTAAGGAGGGGAGAATGTTATACCCCGTATTTCCAGAGTATGTACGTAAGGACGTACGTATAAAATTTGAGCCTTAAGATAGGCAAGATTCGAAATTTGTACACAACACTTGCTAGAGTCGTTTTACTAAACGTTTTACTAAACTTGCGAAGGGAAAATTCCGGCTATGTCATTTATTATTTTTGCGAATTTTTCCGAGAGACGTAATATTTTGGACCAACGAGAGGGCGACACTTGTCACCCTCAAGTTGGTGGTTGTTGGCCGAAGTGGGGGGAGGTAAATGGCAAGGTTTTGTGCCTTATTTTGTGCCATGTTTGGTGCCTTGTTTTGTGCCATGTTTTGTGGAGTAGGGTTAGGGTGAACTTGGCTTGATCTTGGCCTTACACTTGCCTTGCACATGGCTTGATCAAGGCCATTGGTTTCCCTATAAATACCCCCCTAAGCTTGAAGACTTCTTCATCCTAAATTTCACTAAGTCTTGAAATCCTCCCTCCCCTCTTGTGTTGTGTTCTCGTCCTAGAGGTCTCTCCCCCTCCCCTTGGCCGAGAGCCTCCCCCTCCCCCTTTGTGGTGTCTAGCCGTGGGGTACCCCACCCCCTAGCCTAGTTGTTTTCGTATAATACCCCCCTTTGTGGTATAGAAATACTCTCCAAGTATTGTTATGATGCCCAAATACTTTAGCCCATATACCTTGTAGTACTTTCCAAAAGTTACCTCTATACGTAGATCCCGGAAATACTACATTTTGTCTCAAAACGAAACCCGAAGGAAAATATTCATCGTTGGTTGAAGTGCTAGTAGGTTGTTGGGAACTTCTAAGGGTTGTTTGAGCGGGTTGAGCACCGAGTAGAGCTAAACGTCGCTCAGATCGACATTTAAACTTGGATAATTTTTGGGCTTATCGAGGTAAATACGCTTGACCTTCTTTGGTAATAAGTTTGCATACTGTTGAAGTATAAGAATTAAGTATAAGTATTTGCCAGGACGGTTTGTAAGAAGGGAATTGAATCAGATTTACATAGATTGTATTTACAGACTTGTAAAATTTGGCGGGTAGGAAGTCGCCCAATTTACCGCAGAGTAGTCTAGACTTTGATAGACTGGTATAACCTATATATGTTGATTGTGCTACTTGAAAGGTGTACAAGGATAGCCGGGTTATAGCCGTGTAGCGTTTTGCTTATAGTCGATAATCGTAGCGAGGTATGTGATTCTTCCTATACTCTTGAGCATGATATTTTAAAGGAAGATATATATAGTACGGCAATGTATTTTGACTTAAGCCTGAATAATATATAGTACGGTAGGCGTACGTGTGCTAATTGAACGTAGTTGTACGGCAATGTTTTTTGACTTAAGCCTGAATAATAAGAAACTTGAAATTATGTCACAAGAGTTAAGAAACCATTTTTGTTAAGAGTAACACTTGGTTTTAAAAGTTTTAAAAAGAGTTATACTAGCTTTATGGGGAGTTAGGTATAACGTCTTAAGAGAGGTAAAGAAAATGGTTTACTGATTTTAGAAGTTAAGAGACTTGATCTTATAAGATAAGAGACTTAACTTAAATGAATTAATATGAGTTTTGTGTGAAACCTCATTCGTGAGTAATGAGTACGTGGTTTTTAAAAGGAATAATGTTTCTTGATTTGAAATCAGAATGTGTATCGACAAACCACTGCAGCGTTAATAAAGGAAAATGTATTGAATAATGAAGTATTATTAAAACCAGTAGAAACCTCCATCTGCATAGAAGCTAAGATTAGACAAAATGATATTACATTTCCTAGATCATGGCTGCTTAATAAGATTTATGAACAAGAATAACCTACTCGCCTATGACATATGTTACTCAATTGTTTTAAAAAGAGATTAAGACATTGAACTATGAAACTTTTCTAAAAAGAGACTTGAGTAATTGAAATTAGGCAAACTGGAACTTTAGGGAAAAGAAAGGCATTGTGTTGTCTTAAAATGGTTTAAAACTTAAAGTGTTATAACAGCTTTATGGGAAGTTGGTTATAACGACTTTATGAAAACAAAAGAAGGGTTTTTATCATTGGTTTTAATGTGGAAACTTGGCTTTAAAAAGAGAAGTTGTTTTGGTTTGCTTAAAAGATGTAAGTCACTCTATTTTATACTACGGGTATCGGGTGATTTTCATAAAAGGAATGGATCTCTTAAAAGGAATTTAACGTACGTAGTACTTTAGGGTTAAAACCCGGACTTTGATATAAAATGAAAGTACTTTGAGTTGTGTATAACTTGCCTATGCTTGTTGTTGTGTAACTTGCCTATGCTTGTTGTTGTGTAACTTGCCTATGCTTGTTATGATAGCCTTTGTTGTGCAAGAATTGTGTTTCTATATTACCGCGTCTCTCGATGGGGGGCCGGTTGACTTGTTGAGGACTTACTTGACGCATCGTGGCGTGGAAGATTCCACGGGTATGCTTCCATTATTATTGTTACATGGGCATGTCTACACCGGTGATGTGGACATATGGCCATTCTGGTTATTTACGGCGAAGTATCGTGACTTACGGTTGTGATCGGGTGCGTCGCCTGTTTACTTGCCCCCGTCAGCTACGTGACGTAGGTGGATCTGGTATAGGTTATTGCACCTGCCACGGTCGCCTTCGCGAGTCGGTGTTTGGATGGAGCTTCGTGACTTACGGATGTGATCCAGTGCGTAGGCGATTCACTTGCCCCGCTACCTACGTGGCGCAGTGGAGCCGGTGGAGGCTATCAGACTTGCCACGTGTCGCCTTCATGATATGGTTGTACAAGATATTAGTACGGTCGGATCCGTAGTTATACTTGCCCCGACGGTTTTTATGGCAGTGGGACACGTGTTCATTTATACTCCTTGGTGTTGTTATATCATAGATCGCCAGCTGGCGGGAAGGAATTCCACGCACGAGTGATGTTTTGAGGCGTGAGTCCCGACTTGATATAATCGCTTATATGTTGTAATCGTAGTTTGGTTATCATACATGTCTCCCGCTTTATATAGATCGTTATGATTTCATTTACTGATTTTCTGCCACATACTTGGTACTGTTAGATCGACCTCCTTCGAGGGTCGCTCACGCCGCAGTGCAGAGGTACATCGGTTGTCGATCCCCGCTTTTAGGATCACCTTTCAACAGATTGGGAAGCTCCGTTCATTCGAGGCTTATCTTTGCATGTTACCACAGTCTGTAGGTTCTTGTACATTCAGGGGTATGGCGGGGCCCTGTCCCGTCATAGTTGTTGTAAAAATCTTAGAGGTCTGTAGCACTGTTGTGGGCAGGGTTGTAAGGATTGTAACTGTTCAAAGGTCTATATATATATATATGCTGAAAGGCAACCGTTTTGGTTGGCCTATTTTAATTAATGTTAATCCATGTCTATTTGCATGTTTAAGTTTTTATTTTCGCTGGTTTTTCTCTGATGTTGTATCACTAGGGTGCCCGGGGTAAGGCACCAGTCACGGGCCCGGATTCGGGTCGTGACATGTACTTTGTTGGACAAGGTTTTGAAGGTTATAAGTGGTTTGCTGGTCATTACCAATAGGTGGGATTATGCCCAATTGTTGGTTTTTGGTATGTCCACTAAAGCCTGCAGCCTAAGCTTCTGGAATGACTAACTGAGTCTAAGGACAAGGTGGAACAATATTCCATAGCTGCTCTCCTCGGACGTCGGTCGTTCTTAGAAAATTTACGCTTCCTGGAAGGTATGGATTGGGTACTGGAATGGTACTCCACTGTAAACAACGTCACCAGATATCCGAGCTAAGTCATAGCTAGGGGCCATCGAAACCGACATTGTTCATTTGCATGGTAGGACCGTTCGTAGAAATGTACGGCATAACGGACGACAATCCAAACTGCCCTTGAGCCTGAACTGGTCTCCGAGCCATGTTTATCTACCCGTACTGCAGACTCGCTTGGTTAAGTGACATGCTCTGCCCCCCAAGGTTCGGTGGCGACCATGTAATATGCTGGTTGTCAGTCGATTGGGATTGTGTTCCTATGTGTGCTATTAGTTGTACCTGAGTAGGCATTAGCTGATGCGTTTGCGACTAAGGAACAACACCGGGAGTCACGGTCTCATGCTGAATAACCCCGCTTATTAGAGAGTTGGGAGAAATAGCTGAGCATTCTCTTGGGTGCATTCAATTGGTTTCATCTCCCTCGTTTGCTGAACCACATTATGTACCATTGGCTTCACAATGTCAGCCAATTGTTTAGAAACTTGGTACATAATATCGTGGATGTCTAAGCCGATTTGTTGTCTAATAAAAGACGTGGTCATCATGGTTGGACCTTCAGATTGGCTAGATTCATCCATATCTTGGGTTGATGGAGGAAGTGGAGGGGTATCAACGATGTAGGCATACCCGAGGAGGATGTTGATTTGTTGTTCCTTTTAGGAGGATTTTTTTTAGGATGTGGACTTGACTCGGGGTTTATATTCTTACCAGACCTTAGACGCATACGCCAAGAATGATCATGACCGGAGAATCAAACTTTGCAATTAATTCACTAATGGTCCCACTGGGCGTGCCAAATTTGTCTCGCCCTGAATTCTGTCTTCTACCGTTGTAGTGGCTGATTGAATCGAGAGAAAAAACAATTCCTTAACTCAAGCGATTCGGGCTGGAAACCGAACTCTGATTTCAAGCAATGGGTTCCCCAACTACTCCAGAAAGCGTTAGGACAATGTTACGAGTGAGCTTCGAGGTAAGAAACATGAATGCAGCTGAGTATAGTAAGGATAAAGTAAATATAAATGAAATTTGAGTTGTTTAATTGATTGTGTGTCTATATACAAAAGAATATTCCTATTTATAGTACAAAAAAAAGAAATTAATTGTACAAATGTGCCCCCCCCCCCCCCCCATGTTAGCCATCAAATAACCCGCTAAGTTCAATGGTCGACTATCGGGGAGGTGGTACCGATTTTCTCGCCTTCTACTCCTCTTGCTCGAATAATGGCCCTTGCTTTTAGCTGTTATTGGACACTATCGCTTCTAGGGGTCTAGAAACCCTTTTGACTTGGTCATTGAGGCGTCATCATCTGAGTGGGTCTCAGTCGTACATCTAACCAACGACTTTGGCTAAGATGCCTTAGTAGCCGATGAAGTTCTTATAGTCGAAGACTAGGAGTAAATTTAGCTCCAGAATAGTTCGGTTGTCACTGAATTTCGGCTAAACATTTAAATAATTTGTTAGAACAATATCATTATTGTATAAAATATGCATCACTGTTGTATATAAACTATATCTTTGGTGTCTAGAGTATGTATCCATATAGTGTGTATAAAAATATATTATTGTTATATAATTTATGTATAATAAATATATAATCACGTATACTTACTAATTATGTACATATTATACAATTATTTCCTCAGCTTGCACTCCCTCAAAAAATGATTGTCATTCGTCAACCAAACCAATATTTTTGGCGAAGAAGTCCAGATTGAAGATTTTAAGATTACAACCAAAAGAAATGGTGGATTTCATATGAAACTGTGTGTAAAACCTCATTTCGAAACAAGACGGATTACTCTGAAGTTTAAGTCGTCAATTCAGTCTAGAAATCAATTTTAAGTGAAAAGTTTTACACAGGTTTCAATCCTTAATGTTTCAAGTGGTAAAGATAAGGAGAGGATGACATGGCGGTATGCTCAATTGGTGAGAATCTAGGTTCTCAAAGAGGGGGGAAGATGAGAGAAAAATAATTTAATAAGGGAAAAGGGTCAAATATACCCTAAAACTTAGGTAAAAGGATCATATATACCCTAAGTCAAAGTATGTGGTCATATATACCCTAAAACTTTAATAAATGGATCATATATATCCTTTTTTAACGGACTGGACATGTGGCAGCCACATGGCAGCCACATCATCCGCTGGACAGAGAATTCACCATCGCACGGTGATTCCAAGATCGCATGCTGATTCCGACATCACGATGATTCCGGCCACCACAGTAAGCCAACGCCGATGAGTCTTATACCAAAAGACTCGTCTCGTCACCCTCTACACGTCTATACTACCCAAAACCTTTGATTTCATCATTTTCAGTCTCGATTTGATGTTTGAAGTTTTGGACGAAAATACCCCCGACGGTGATCTTCATATTCCGGCTGATTTTGATTTAATCAACGGTTGGGAGTGATATGGTTAGTACCGTCATGTTATTGTCGTCATTTCTACACCACCCAACAAGCTCAAATCAACCCCAATCGAATCGATGACCAACTCCCAAATCGCTGAAACCCTAGGCGCAACTTTTGAAATTTCGGCCACCGGAGTTACAGTCATCGGTCGTGGTTGGTATCTGTAGATTCAGCATCCTCTTGGCGACATTTTGATACCACTCACCTCCCTCAATTCTGCATCATTTTTCAGATCGACCAAATCGGATTTTCCGATCGATCTTTTGCATTTTCCGGCCACCTCTGTGATAGTCGACGGCTGGGAGTAGTACCATTTTGTTCGCCTCAACGTTCTCTACAACATACACCCAATCTCGATCTACAACAGTTACAAATTTGATTTTCCGGCGGGTCATTGGCTGTGTTGATGGCGGCGGCGGTGGCGATGACTGGGCAGCCTCCCGGTGACGTGGCTGCCATGTGTCCAATCCATTAATATAGGGTAAATTTGATAAGTTTTGGCTAACGAATGGTATATATGACCCCATACTTTGACTTAGGGTATATATGATCTATTTACCTAAGTTTTAGGGTATATTTGACCCTTTTCCCATTTAATAATGGTTAAGACCAAAAAGAGATCATTAAATTTTAAATGAAACATATGTCTAAAATCTAAGCATCTACTGGACGGAATTGGAGAGAGCATAACTGGAGAGGAGCCAACTCCTAATGTGTTTGGGCTTTTCTGGGTTATTTGTGTCAATAGTTTGGGCTGAATATTTATTTCGGGGTATTTAGGTGAAACTTGGGCCAAAAAAAATTATGATGGACACTTAATGTCCTTTTCCCTAAAAGTTATTGTGAACATCACTTATATCCCACAAACCAAATTATTTACCACCTCCAACTCCATTACTTTGTACCACCAGAAAGAATTAAAACTATTTATCCGAGATGCCCCTCCCTCCTAGTTATAATATCAATATCGTATATAAATATACTCATATGAGACGATATCATGAAATACCGCTTCAGTCCTTCTTTTAATTCTCCATGATACCATCTTGATATATAAATATACTAAGATGATATATCATGGATGATCATGTTTGTTTATTGAAAAAAGACACAATTTTCTCGAAAAAAACTTTATGATACCATTGTCTTATATACATATACTGTGATGATATCATGAAGGATTGTTTCAGTCCTTCTCTTAGTCCTTCATGATACCATCATGATATATAAATATACTATGATGGTATCACAAAAGAAGAGGTTAGGGCGAGGGGTATGTCGGATAAATAATTTTGGGCTAGGGAGTAAGACGGATAATTAATTTAAAAGGGGCATGGGGCAGATAATTAGTTTATTTTTGGGAGGTATTTCATTTAGTTTTCCCAAGTTATTAGTTTGTCGGGTATCCACTCTACTTACAGTTTTGGCCATTCAAGACTCAAAATTACCGTGACTGATCTAACGAATCTCAAGAAACAGATCGATAAATCGGCTGTCGATTTTATCGAGAGGTTCAGAAAGAAGATTGGGAAATTCACCGTACACTTCTCTGAATCTGAGTGTGCCCATATGATAATCAACAATATGCAACCTCAGTTAAATGAGAAGTTGGTGGGACAATCTTGCTCTGACCTGATCCAATTAGCTGAAAAGGCAAGCCAAATAGAGCAGTAAGTCCAAGATAATGAGCGTAGAAGAGCCAACTGAAATTGAGGCTCCCAATTGGTATCCATCATTGAAGCGGATGAGTCGTGCCTATAGAAATAAGAAAAGATGGAAAAGGCTATCTACGTCCAATTCAAAGTTTCTTGACGATTCAGTGTCAGCCGACTGCACGGCAGATGCAATGGTGACCAAGATTGTTAGGGGTAAGGTTTACTCTTGCCCAACCTTGAAAGCCGTAAAAGGCAAAGGAACGAGTTCAGTCGATGACAGGGTCAGTTACTCATTTGACATCACAAATGCAGATCAGATCTTTAATCGTCTGCTCAAAGATATGCAGATTCGACTTCTTGATGGTCACAAGATTCCGCCTGCCGAGGAACTCAAAGATAAGAAGTATTGTAAGTGGCATAATTCATACAGTCACTCTACTTCTAATTGTGTGGTCTTCAGAAAGGCAATCCAAAAGGTCATCAAGTAGGGAAGGTCAAACTAGCCGACAAAAGTCTGGCTGAAATGTCTATTAATACCGACCCCTTTCCAGCGGTACCAATATCTATGTTATCTTTCGCTAAGTCCGATGAGTTAAGGGATACTAAAGAGAAACAATCTATGAGAAGGGTATGGGTTCCAAAGAAGCCTACCGAATAGGAGAAGGCCACAAAGACCTCTGTGTTCAACCGGTTAGGTAGCCTACACGATGTTCATGATAACAGGCAGCCAGCTAAGAGCAATTTTTATGGCCGCCCAAAATACCCGAGGGACTCCGAACGAGAACTTCAGGAACATATCATAAGGTTTAGAAGGGTCCCTATTGATGTCAGGCGTAGGCCTGAGGGGAAAATATGGATGCCAACTAACTAGCAGCCGAGCATGCCTCGAATAGATGAAGAACCACTCTCTAAAATCAAACAAAGGGTGGTAGAGTTTAATTTAAATGAGGGTGTTTCATCCTTACGCATCAAAGCGAGAAAGGAGAACCAGGTGAGACCTTAGAGAATGATTAAACCAACCCCAACACAGAAGAGGGGAAATGGTTTGTCAATAAGGCTCCCGGAAAGAATAAGGCACCACCGAGAGTCGCATCCAGAACTCAGAAAAAAAAGATGCAATGTGTCAAGGCCTTGCGTAAGATGAAACAAAAATTGTATCTAATTTCCAACATCAAGGCAACCAAAAATCAAAAGATTCCTGAGTCTGCCATAGCCGAGACTATCGAGCGGGAATTCGGCTCAGTTACTTCAAGGGCAATTACACCTGAATGAGAAACATTGGGTCAACCAAAATTGGACGAACAACATACCGACAACCCGATGGAGGAACCCCGATAAGAGAATATGGCCCCAGATAGACCTCTAACCGAGGCAACCCCACAGACCATGCAGGGGGTTCAGTTAGAGGATCCTCAACCGATCCCCATTTGTCTCCAAGAAATGGAAGATGTGAGTTTTGGCATGCCGAATTGAATGAAGGAGGATATTACATCCTCAATGTATTCAGCTGTGACCCGGTTTATGAGATGTGGGTAGACATTAAAATAGTCAGCTTAATCCCATGTGAGTTCTGGGCCGACCGCTCCTTGCTGGATAGCCTGGAAGATGATGTTTGTGGGGAAGACGCAAAATATGCAACAATAACCTATACCCCGTTTAGGGACACTTTAAGCACTATATTTGGCGCGCCTACAAAAGATATGGTTAAACACCTCAAACCCCTTTACGTCAAGGCTTACATTAACGACAAGATGATCAGCAGGGTGTATGTCGATAATGGGGTTGTGTTGAATGTATGTCGCTGCTCACCTTGAAAGATATTAACAAAACAAAGGAGGACCTCATCCCAACTAACATGAAAATGTCTAGCTTTATGGGAGAAGCCTCTGAAGCATTGGGGATCCTAGTGGCAGAAATCACTGTGAGCCCTAAGATGGTCAGGTCTGCCTTCTTTGTTATAGATAGCAAGCCATCCTATATGTTATACCCCGTATTTCCAGAGTATGTACGTGAGGACGTACGTACAAAAGTTTAAGCCTTAAAGTTAGGCAAGGGACGAAATTTGTGCACAACCCCCGAAAAGAATTGTTTTCCGACGAAACGTTTTCCAAACTTTGCGAAGGGAAAATTACAGTTGCAACATTTATTATTTTTGCGGATTTTTCCGAGAGATGAAATATTTTGGACCAACGAGAGGGCGACATGTGTCACCCTCAAGTTGACGGATTGTGGGACGTTTCTTGGCACGATTTGGAGGCCTAAAACATGGGTCAATGTTTGGAGTGATTTATGGAGTAGATGGCTAGGGTGCACATGTACAAATCCTCACCCTCCACTTGCCCACCACTTGTCTTGATCTTGGCCATTAAAGACCCTATAAATACCCCCCTTAGTTGAAGGATTTCTTCATCCCTCAAATGACTTCTAAGTATTGAAAATCCTTCCCCCTCTTAGTAGAAGCTCTCGTCCAAGAGCTCCCCCTCCCCCTTGAGAAGGCCCTTGGCCGAAAGTATCCCCCCCTCTTGAGTTGCTCTCATCCAAAAATACCCCCCCCCCCCTTGGTAGAAAAGTATTCTCCAAGTATTGTTACTATTCCAAAATACCTTGGCCCAAATACCTTGTAGTATTCCAAGGTTACCCCTATACTAAAAGCCTAGAAATACTACTATACTTCCCTTTAGTCACAAAACGAAACCCTAAGGAAAATCTTCATAGCCGGTTGAAGTATTAAGAAGAAGTTGCGTAGAACTTCTAAGGGTTGTTTGGAGCGGGTTGGAGCGCCCAGAGTAGGAGCTAAACGTTGCTCAGGATCGACATTTAAACTTGGATAATTTTGGGCTTATCGAAGTAAATACTCTTGTCCTTCTATTGTAATTGGAAATTACATACTGTAGTTGTATAGAAATAAGTATAAGATATATATAGAAGGATGGTATAAGAGAAGAGAATTGAACTGAAATCACATCAGAAGAATATTAAAGAAGAAGATTGAATCAGATTTTACATATGATCGTATTTACTGAGACTTGTGTAGTTTGACTGCAGGGAAGTCGCCCGATTTTCCGTAGAATAGAGAACCCCCCTGCTTAGAATATTCTACAGAGTAGTCTAGACGTTGATAGACGTATATGGCCTTTATAGGTTGAATGTTCTGCGAGTAGCATGTTCTACTTGAAAGGTGGACAAGGCTAGCCGGGTTATAGCCGTGGAGCGTTTTGCTAATTGTCGATAATCGTCGCGAGGTATGTGATTCTTCCTATCCTCTTGAGCATGATATTTTAAAAGAATGTATATATAGTACGGTAGACGTACGTGTGTTAACTGAACGTGGCTTTACTCCGATGTCTTTTGACTTGAGTTTTAAATAATAAGAATCTTGAAGTATTTCAAAAGAATTAAGAAACCTTTTTGAAAGAAGAGTTATACTAGCTTTATGGGAAGTTAGGTATAACGACTTAAGAGAGATAAAAAGAATGGTTTATTGATCTTAAAAGATAAGAGACTTGACTTAATTGAATTAATATGAATTTTGTTAAAAAGTGTGAAACCTCATTCGTGAGTAATGAGTACTTGGTTTTTTAAAAGGAATAATGTTTTACTGATTTCGGAAATCAGAATAAGTATCGAACGAACCCCTGCAGCGCTAATAAAGGGAAAAGTATTGACTAACTAAGTATTATTAAAACCAGTAGAAACCTCCATTTGCATAGAAGCTAAGATGAGACAAAATGATATTACATTTCCTAGATCATGGCTGCTTTAATAAGATTATTATGAACAAGAATAACCTACTCACATATAAGGCATATATTTCTCAAATTGTTTTAAAAGAGAATTATCTTATTACGTGATTAAGACTATGAACTACGAAACCTTTCGAAAATGAGAAACTTGAGTATTTGAAATTAGGCAAACTTGAACATTTGGAAAAGAATGTTGTTACTTGATTTTACAAAGGGAAGTGTTTTGGTTTACTTAAAAAGATAGTCACTCTATTTTTATACTACGGGTATTGTGTGACTTTTGTGAAAGAAACGGATCTTTTAAAGAGTTAATGTATGAAGTGCTTTGGGGATAAAAACCCGAACTTGTTAACATAAAGTAGAAAGTACCTTGTGTGAATAACTTGATTGTGTTGGTTTGTGATAGCCTTGTAATACTTTCTTGTTGATTTTATAAGTAAACATGTTTAGGATGCTACGTGTGTTAGTATCTTGTGATGTTTGTGTAAAGGGGTTTCCCTTGATTGTGCTTATGTTGTTTAACGATAAGCCGTTATGATAGTATTGTACCACTCACCTCTTGACATGATCTGGGGGTTAAGCGCCCTCCGTCACGGGGTATACCTCGTGCGATGCAGGACTATGATTCGAGAATACCTCATGCGGGTCCAGGACCTATGCGAGCTACGAGTTCGTGTTAGTGTGCGGTCTATATGGCCACGCGGTCTATGTGGTCACGCGATGCGAGTCGGGGCGACGCCGGAGTGGCTACCCCGACGCGGAATACCTCATGCGGGCCTATGTGTGTGGCCTATGCGAGTGCGGGAAGTTCGAGATTAGACGCGCACATTTGATCTGCGGCGAGTGGCGGCCGATCATGTGGCGGTCTAGATGGACTCGTGATACGCTTTATGACTTTGTTGGTGCGTAGGTGTTAGTAGTCGGCTATGCCTTCGTACTTACCCCGTACAGTTTTATTATGACACAGGTGGGACCTGGTGTTCATGTGTATTCCTTGGTGCTTTTATATCATAGACTGCCGGCAGTGAGGAAGGTATTCCACGGGCATGATTAATGTTGGGGGCGTGAGACCCATAGTTATATTTGAGTGATGACTTTGAGGGCGTGAGTCCCTGACTTGACATGACTGCTTATTTATTGTGAATTGTAGTTTGGTTATCATATATGTCTCCTGCTTTATATAGACTACTATGATTTCATTTACAGTATTTTCAGTTTCACATACTTAGTACATTATCGACCTCTCCTTCGGGGTTGCGTTCATGCCGCAGGTAGAAGTACACCAGTCGTCGATCCTCGCTCATAGGATCACAGTTCAGCGTTTTGGGAAGCTCCGTTTCTCCGGAGGCTTATCTTTGGTATAGTCCTCTGTCATTGTAGGTACTTACATTCAGGGGTATGGCGGGGCCCTGTCCCGTCATTGTTGTTATGAAACTCTTAGAGGTCTGTAGTACTGTTGTGGGCAGAATTATAAAAGGGATGTAACTGTTCGGATTCAAGATTTTATATATATGCCGAAAGGCAACTTCTCTCAGATAAATTGTTTTTCACTTCATATTATTTCATGTCTTGTTTTATATTCCGCTGATTACTCTGATGTATGTCTACTTGGGTGCCCGGGTAAGGCACCAGTCACGGGCCCGGGTTCGGGTCGTGACAAAAGTGGTATCAGAGCAGTTAATCCTCGGAAAGTGTCTCTGCACCGTATCTAGTAAGTCTTGATTATCGGTGTGTTGTGCACCACACCAATAATCGAGAGGCTATAGGATATTTAGGATTGGTTTCCATTCTTCTCACTCCGAGATCGTGCTTAGAGTCATGTTATAAGTTGGACCCTCTAACGTATTTTTTCCACTACCGCTATGCCTCGCGTAAGGTCACCCGGCCCGGAAGGGCAAGCGTGAGGATCTGCGAGCAGAGCACGAGAGGGTTACAAGGCACAGCCCAATCATCACCGGGGTGGTGCTTCATTCGGGAGTTACGCTGTCACCACCCAGCAGAGTTTAGCCAATGACGGCGATTCCTCTGCGACCATGATATTTGAACCTTTAGTTCCACGACCTGTAGCAGAAAGTATAGATTGCAAAGAGACGACCCTGTTACTAGCTAGGGAGTTAGCAGCCAGAGAGTATATTATGTACCGATTTATCACGGGTCTTGATGACTATCTAAGAGAGGGTTGTGCAAGAGTAGCTCTTCAGTCAGGCTTGAGCATGGCCTGCGTACGGGCTTATGCGCAGCAGGCCGAGAAACGTAGGGATCGACGGGTTAACCAAGATCAGCAGAAGAGGGCCAGAACAGCAGGGTCCTTTGGTAACTTTCGAGGCGAATCGCCTCACGGCCCGGATATGCGCCTCCGCGATCAGAGTGGTCCTCGCTGTGGTTGGGGCGTTCGGGGTATGCCGGAGTTGGTCAGAACTCCCGGGCTCCTGGTTCACAGCTATACGTAGGTTCTAGCCAGCCGGGTTCAGTTTTCCCTCAGTGTTCACAGTGTGGCAGGCGTCATCCCGGGGAATGTCGCCTTTTGTTTGGTGCTTGTTTTAACTGCGGCCGTCAGGGCCATGTGTCGAAAGGATGTCCTAGTAGGAGGGATGCAAGTAGGAGGACTCAGCTACAGTTAGTTGCGGTCGATAGTTCGTAGAGGAAGGGGTGTTAGCCAGAGGAGGCCACCCCCACCTCGGTGTGGCCGTTGTGGTAAGTGTCATTGTGGGAAGTGTCGTACTTCTTCGACAACTTGTTATGCTTGCGGCCAGCAGGGCCATTTTGCGAGGAATTGTCCGACCAGAGGTGGCGCGGATGTAGAGACTCAGCCGAGGATCGGTGACGATTCATCACGCCCACTAGCTATCGCCCAGGCGGGATTGATTAGAACGACAAAGAGTAGTGAAGCAGTAGATACAGGTATATCCTTAACCCTCTAGAGATTTTTATGTGTGTTAAGATGAGTATATTTTAAGTGTTATGTTCAGATAGCAGTGTGTAAATTGTGAGCCTTAGAATATTGTACGTGGAGACCTTAGAGGCAAGGCCATCTTGAGTAAAAGATTATATTTATGTTTGATCCTTATCGGAGTGCATAGTATACGTGAGATATGTTGTGTGATAAGTCCCTGAGTGGTATGATATGAAAGAGGGTAGTTGAGCTAAGAAGACCACTAGGTTTTCGTGACTCGATGGTGAGATTGTTCCGGATCGGGGAACAAGAGTTTTTGCGCGATAGCGGGTCGGGTTGAGGACCGATCGCGGGTCAACCCACGGCCTGTATTGTGGTGGGGTCAGTTCGAGGTGTTCCCGCCAGGTGGTGGGGTCACGAGGATGTTAGGCCCAAGTTTAGTTAACCAGCGTACGAGTTCGTGGATGCGTTCGACCAGTAGTCGGGCCGATGAGGTCAGCCCATCTTGTCTTTTAGTCAAGACTGTTTACTCGGCAGAGGGTTATGCGAGGTGATTATATCAGGAAGGTTGTAAGGCTGCACGAGGTGCCTACTTTCACCTTATGACAGGCAGTGGAGCCCAGGTTACGGCTGTTTCTTTTCTGGAAGTTTTATCAGGCAGGGTTAAGAACTCAGGTGAGTCTCAGTATCGCATTCACCCTCGGGCCGGTGTTTCTGACTTTCAGGGGTAGCTGTGAGAATTGTTGCCTCCTGTTGAGGGAGTGTTCTTAGCTACCATTTCAGTGTTCGGATATCGCCTTATGACGCCTTGTAGGGGCGGAAGTGTAAGTCGTCGGTCGATTGGTTCGATGTTGGCAAGGTTCAGATAGTTGGTTCATACTTGTTTCAGCAGGATGTGGATAGGGTGAAGCTTATCCAGAAGAGGTTATTGGCAGCACAGAGTCAACAGAAGTCGTGCGGATAATCGACGACGACGCTTGGAGTTCAGGTTGACGGTGGGTCTTCTTGAAGGTACCACCCCGGAAAGGGTGTGACGAGTTTTGGAAAACAGAGGAAACTTAGCCTGAGGTACTTAGAGCGTTTTCAGATCCTTTGGAGAATAGGCCAGGTTGCCTATATGTTAGTATTTGTCGTCCGACTTAGGTGCAATGCGTCCGGTCTTTCATATTGATATGCCCGGAAAAGTATCGGAGATCCATCCAGAGTGTTCCCGGTTAATGATGACCAAGTTGGAGATAGTAACCAAGAGATTTTGGAAACTGAAGCAGTAACAGAAATGTGGTAAGTTATGAGAAAGAGTTCGAGTGTACGAGAAAGGTACGACGAGTAAGGGAAGAAGCGAGCATGTGTTAAGAACATAGATGTGATCATTACTTTTGTGAAGTAAGGGTGCGAAGGGAGTATATTTTAGACCTCGGGTGGGAGCTTTTGTGATGTTAGAGGTGATTCCTCGTGGACTTGGATGTAAGTATTTGCGCGTGTGTTATTTTTGTGGCCATATGTGGCATTGCCAACTTGTTTAAGTTAAAAGGAACTTCATCGTTATCCGTCTTGAGAAGGAACATTCGGGACGAATGTTTCTAAGGAGGGGAGAATTTTATACCCCGTATTTCCAGAGTATGTACGTGAGGACGTACGTACAAAAGTTTAAGCCTTAAAGTTAGGCAAGGGACGAAATTTGTGCACAACCCCCGAAAAGTATTGTTTTCCGACGAAACGTTTTCCAAACTTTGCGAAGGAAAATTACGGTTGCAACATTTATTATTTTTGCGGATTTTTCCGAGAGATGAAATATTTTGGACCAACGAGAGGGCGACATGTGTCACCCTCAAGTTGGCGGATTGTGGGACGTTTCTTGGCACGATTTGGAGGCCTAAAACATGGGTCAATGTTTGGAGTGATTTATGGAGTAGATGTCTAGGGTGCACATGTACAAATCCTCACCCTCCACTTGCCCACCACTTGTCTTGATCTTGGCCATTGAAGGCCCTATAAATACCCCCCTTAGTTGAAGGATTTCTTCATCCCTCAAATGACTTCTAAGTCTTGAAAATCCTTCCCCCTCTTAGTAGAAGCTCTCGTCCAAGAGCTCCCCCTCCCCCTTGAGAAGGCCCTTGGCCGAAAGTATCCCCCCCCTCTTGAGTTGCTCTCGTCCAAAAATACCCCCCCCCCCTTGGTAGAAAAGTATTCTCCAAGTATTGTTACTATTCCAAAATACCTTGGCCCAAATACCTTGTAGTATTCCAAGGTTACCCCTATACTAAAAGCCCAGAAATACTACTATACCTCCCTTTAGTCACAAACGAAACCACAAGGAAAACCTTCTTAAGAAGAAGTTACGTAGAACTTCTAAGGGTTGTTGGAGCGGGTTGGAGCGCCGAGTAGGAGCTAAACGTTGCTCAGGATCGACATTTAAACTTGGATAATTTTGGGCTTATCGAGGTAAATACTCTTGTCCTTCTATTGTAATTGGAAATTACATACTGTAGTTGTATAGAAATAAGTATAAGATATATATAGAAGGATAGTATAAGAGAAGATAATTGAACTGAAATCACATCAGAAGAATATTAAATAAGAAGATTGAACTGTACTTACATGAATTTGTATTCTGATGAACTTGTGTAGTTTGACGGGTAGGGAAGTGCTGCCCGATTTTCCGTAGAATAGAGAACCCCCCTGCTTAGAATATTCTACAGAGTAGTCTAGACGTTGATAGACGTATATGGCCTTTATAGGTTGAATGTTCTGCGAGTAGCATGTTCTACTTGAAAGGTGGACAAGGCTAGCCGGGTTATAGCCGTGGAGCGTTTTGCTAATTGTCGATAATCGTCGCGAGGTATGTGATTCTTCCTATCCTCTTGAGCATGATATTTTAAAAGAATGTATATATAGTACGGTAGACGTACGTGTGTTAACTGAACGTGGCTTTACTCCGATGTCTTTTGACTTGAGTTATACTAGCTTTATGGGAAGTTAGGTATAACGACTTAAGAGAGATAAAAAGAATGGTTTATTGATCTTAAAAGATAAGAGACTTGACTTAATTGAATTAATATGAATTTTGTTAAAAAGTGTGAAACCTCATTCGTGAGTAATGAGTACTTGGTTTTTTAAAAGGTATAATGTTTCTTGATTTGAAATCAGAATAAGTATCGAACGAACCCCTGCAGCGCTAATAAAGGGAAATGTATTGACTAACTAAGTATTATTAAAACCAGTAGAAACCTCCATTTGCATAGAAGCTAAGATGAGACAAAATGATATTACATTTCCTAGATCATGGCTGCTTTAATAAGATTGTTATGAACAAGAATAACCTACTCACACATAAGGCATATGTTTCTCAAATTGTTTTAAAAGAGAATTATCTTATTACGTGATTAAGACTATGAACTACGAAACCTTTCGAAAATGAGAAACTTGAGTATTTGAAATTAGGCAAACTTGAACGTTTGGAAAAGAATGTTGTTACTTGATTTTACAAAGGGAAGTGTTTTGGTTTACTTAAAAAGATAGTCACTCTATTTTTATACTACGGGTATTGTGTGACTTTTGTGAAAGAAACGGATCTTTTAAAGAGTTAATGTATGAAGTGCTTTGGGGATAAAAACCCGAACTTGTTAACATAAAGTAGAAAGTACCTTGTGTGAATAACTTGATTGTGTTGGTTTGTGATAGCCTTGTAATACTTTATTGTTGATTTGATAAGTAAACATGTTTAGGATGTTACGTGTGTTAGTATCTTGTGATGTTTGTGTAAAGGGGTTTCCCTTGATTGTGCTTATGTTGTTTAACGATAAGCCGTTATGATAGTATTGTACCACTCGCTCTTGACATGATCACTGGGAGGTTAAGCTACCCTCCGTCGGGGTATACCTCGTGCGATGCAGGACTATGATTCGAGAATACCTCATGCGGGTCGGGGACCTATGCGAGCTACGAGTTCGAGTTAGTGTGCGGTCTATATGGCCACGCGATGCATGTGGTCATGCGGATTTGCGAGTCGGGGCGATGCGGGAGTAGCTACCCCGTCGCGGGAATACCTCATGCGGGCCTATGTGTGTGGCCTATGCGAGTGCGGGAAGTTCGAGGATTAGGCGCGCATTTGATCTGAGCGAGTGGCGGCCGATCATGTGGCGGTGCAGAGCGGACCTCGTGATCTGATTTATGACTTTGTTAGTGCGTAGGTTTTAGTAGTCGGCTATGCCTTCGTACTTACCGTCAGTTTAATTATGACACAGGTGGGACCAGGTGTTCATGTGTATTCCTTGGTGCTTTTATATCATGCGTGCGGCGGTGAGGAAGGTATTCCACGGGCATGATTGATGTTGGGGCGTGAGACCCATAGTTATATTTGAGTGATGACTTTGAGGCGTGAGTCACGACTTGACATATCGCTTATTTATTGTGAGCGTAGTTTGGTTATCATATATGTCTCTGCTTTATATAGACTACTATGATTTCATTTCTGATATTTTGATTTCACATACTTAGTACTGTTATCGACCTCGTTCGAAGTGCGTTCATGCGCGGTAGAAATACACGATCGTCGATCCTCCCTCATAGGATCACAGTTCAGCGTTTTGGGAAGCTCCGTTTCTCCGGAGGCTTATCTTTGGTATAGTCCCCTGTCAGTGTCGGTACATACATTCAGGGGTATGGCGGCCACTGTCCGTCATTGTTGTTATGAAACTCTTAGAGTGCATGTAATCTTGTTGTGGCGAAATTATAAAGGGATATGCTATTCGGATTCAAGATTTTATATATATGCCGAAAGGCAACTTCTCTCAGATAAATTGTTTTTCACTTCATATTATTTCATGTCTTGTTTTATATTCCGCTGATTACTCTGATGTATGTCTACTTGGGTGCCTGGGTAAGGCACCAGTCACGGGCCCGAGTTCGGGTCGTGACACTATACCATTCTGTTGGGCAGGGTCTAGATTCACAACAGTCGATGTATTCCTTCTACCATGCATCAAAAGCTCATATTTTAGGAAGGAGACAAGATAGAAATCATCCCAGCGGATGATAACCAGTTCAAACTAGGAGTTCAGAGTATAGATGCTATCTTCTACTCACCCTATGTGGCCCATAGCCATCACAGAGTAGTATGAAGAAATGTATTGGGAATCCTATAATATTACCTCTTGAGGTTTTGAAATAAAATAATTAGCCGAACCACGGCTTACCTTGAAGGATTTAAATGATTGAGGAAACCCTAATCATTCGTGATCTGTGGAATCGACTGACCGCCTTTAGTTCTGAGGCAAGGATATCTGAGGCATCACAGATGGGAAACCACGACGACGAACTAACTTTGGCAGCCGCTGAAGTCGAGTCGCCGATGGAATTTGAATCGCCCATAAGAAGGGCTATGCCTAGTTTTGAGTCTCAGGATCCTTTGGAAGATATCAACATGGGAACCGAAGAAGTCCCTCGGCTAACACATATTAGTGGCTTGCTGAAGGAAAAAGCAAACAAGGCATGATGGCCCTTCTACTACAATATAAAGACTACTTCGCATGAGACTATCATGAGATGCTCGGGCTGGCACGTACTTTGGTAGAGCATAGATTTCCAATCAAGGAGAGTTTCAAACCCCATAATTAGCCACTCAAAAGGTATCACCCTCAGTTGATGCCTCAAATCAAAGCTGAGATCGAATGACTGTTGAAAGCCGAATTTTTCAGAACAACTAAGTATGTGGAATGGTTGGCGAACGTCGTGCTGGTAAAGAAGAAGAATGGCAAGGTGCGGGTATGTATTGATTACAGGAACCTAAATATAGCCACTCCTAAAGACGAGTACGTTATGCCAATAGCTGACATGCTAGTTGACTCAGTAGCTGCCAATGGTGTTTTGACCTTCATGGATAGATACTCTGGTTATAGTTAGATATCGGTAGCTGAGGACGACATTTACAAAACCTCCTTTAGATGTCCAGGAGCGTTGGGCATTTATGAGTAGGTAGTTATGTCGTTCGGTCTAAAGAACATTGGTGCCACTTATCAAAGGGAGATGAACACCATCTTCCATGAATTTATCGATAAGACTATGGAGGTTTACATCGATGATATAGTAGTAAAGTCTAAGGACTTCAAGGATGTCATGACCCGACCCCGGGTGTTATACCCCGTATTTTCAGAGTATGTATGTGAGGACGTACGTACAAATGTATAAGCCTTAATTAGGTAAAGGACGAAATTGTGAACTTCCAACGGAAAAGATTCTGAACCTTGTGAAGGAAATTTTACGGTTTTAATATTTTAATTTATTGCGGATTTTTCCGAGAGATGAAATACTTTTTACCAATAGGAGGGCGACATGTGTCACCCCTAGGTGGCAAGGTTGGACGAATTGGTGGACAAGTTGGCCTTGCACGTTTTTGTCATTTTAAAGGCCAAAAACATTTGGTCAAAGTCTTGCAAGATATTTGTGTAGTAGATAGATAAGTGGGACCCACACAACACATGTCCCCAATCTACACCATACACATGCTTCAATCCTAGCCATTGAATGTCCTATAAATACCCCCTTAAGTTGCAAGACTTCTTCATCCACTTAAACAATTTCCAAGTCACAAAATCCTTCCCCCTCTTGTAGTAGTTCTCGTCCAACACCCCTCTCCCTTAACCAAACTTTGTCCAAAAATTCTTAAACTCTTAAGTGTTCTTCCTTAGAGTATTAGGAAGATTATTAGCCAAAAGTTAGAAAAGATTTCACACCCTAGCCCCTAAAGCCTCACCTTGGCCGAGAGCTTGCAAGTGTGGAACCTTAGTGTTCTTCACTTGTTTGAGTTGATTCTTGAATAGAAGTTGATTAGGAGCCTCTAAGGGTGATTTGTGGTGGATTGGAACACAAAGATTTGGAGCTAAACCTTGCTTAGGAGCGACTTATATCTTGGATAATTTTGGGCTTATCGAGGTAAATATCTTTGTCCTTCTATTGTAATTAGAGATTACATACTGTAGTATAGAAATGAGTATAAGATTTATAGAAGGATGTTATAAAGAAGAGAATTGAACTGTACTTACATTGGGTTGTATTTACAGTAGACTTGTGTAGTTTTACGGGTAGGGAAGTGCTGCCCAATTTTCCGTAGAATTAAGAACCTTCTGCTTAGAATATTCTACAGAGTAGTCTAGACGTTGATAGACGTATTTAACTATTATAGGTTGATACTCTGCGCGCGACATATTCGACTTGGCAGGTGGATTTAGCCGAGGAGGTATGTGATTCTTCCTATCCTCTTGAGCATGATACTTTTGAAATATATATAGTACGGTAGACGTACATGTGTTAACTAAACTTGGTTTTACTTTGATGTCTTTTGACTTGAGCTTTAAATGATAAGAATCTTGGAAATATTTCAAAAGAGTTATGAATCATTTTTGAAAGAAAAGTAATACTTGGTTTTAAAAGCTTAAGAATTATACTAGCTTTATGGGAAGTTAGGTATAACGACTTAAGAAAGATAAAAGGAACGGTTTACTTATTTGTTTATGAAAGTCTTGTATTGATTTCTGGAAAGTGTAGTAAGATGGTTTGATAAGTAAACATGTTATGATGCTACGTGTGTTAGTGTCTTGTGATGTTTGTGTAAGGGGGTTATTCTTGTTGTGCTTACGTTGTTAAACGATAAGCCCGTTATCGCTATTATATCACATACCCACGACTTGTTATGATGCCGAGGACTTGCCACCCTCGATGCGAGAATACCTCATGCGGGTTCATGTGACCTATGCGAGTGCGGGAGTTCGATTGATCACTCCGGTGTGTTACGCCGTCACGAGAATACCTCATGCGTCCATGGACTACGCGACCGGGGTCGAGGATGATGCGCGGTTAGCTACCCCGATGCGAGAATACCTCATGCGGGCCTATGT
This sequence comes from Przewalskia tangutica, assembly GCA_029844215.1. NCBI lineage: Eukaryota > Viridiplantae > Streptophyta > Magnoliopsida > Solanales > Solanaceae > Przewalskia > Przewalskia tangutica. The sequence continues at coordinate 98,671,070 of CM056729.1, forward strand.
GGCTATGCGATCGCGGAGTTCCAGGATTAGGCACGTATAATGATACTATGGGCGAATGGCCTTGCTTCGATCATTAGCGTCCTAGAAAAGACCAGTTATGTTATATCTATTTTGCTCTTGGTTATGCTGTGGCACTATGTGCGGTTACATTGGTTGTTTCGTACATATTTGTAAAATTGGTTTTAAAATGATATGATTTCATTTAAGTACTTTACAGTTTCACATACTTGGTACCTGTTGTACTGACCTCCTTCGGGGGGTTGCGTTCATGCCGCAGGTAGAGGTACTCCTGTTGTTGATCCCCGCTCCTAGGATCACCGTTTCTGCTTTTGGGAAAGCCCCGTTTCTCCGGAGGCTTGTCTTTTGGGTATGATCTCCCTGTCATTTGTAGCTTTATGTACATTCAGGGTATGGCGGGGCCCTGTTCCGCCATAGTTGTTTACATTCCTAGAGGTATGTAGTCCTGTTGTAAGTTGGGATGTAACTGTTCACTCTTGATGTATATATACATGCCGAAAGGCAATCTTTTCTTGGATAAACTGTGTCTCATTTTACATATGTTTCATGTCTTGTTTTTATATTCCTAGTTACTCGATGTATGTCTACTGGGAGCCGGGTAAGACACGATCACGGCCCGGATCGGTCGTGACAAAAGTGGTATCGAGCGATTAATCCTCGGAAAGTGTCTACACCGTATCTAGTAAGTCTTGATTATCGGTGTGTGCACCACACCAATAATCGTGAGGCTATAGGATATTTAGGATTGGTTTCCATTCTTCTCACTCGAGATCGTGCCTTAGCCGTGTTATAAGTTGGATCCTCTAACGTATTTCTTTCTTTACGATTATGCCTCCACGCCAGCAACCCGGCCCGGAAGGTAAGGCCGCGAGGAGGCGCTAGTAGGACACAGAGGGTCACGAGGGCCCAGGCCCAGTCTTTACCCGAGGCGATACCTCAGACGGCGAGTTCCACGATGCCGCCGGCCCCAGCAGAGTTTAGAGCCGCAGCTGTGGCTCACGAGACCACAAGACTGCGCCTCACCCCACACCTGGAGCAGAGGAGATGGGTTCTGAGATGGCGATTACTAGCCGTTGTGGCGACATGAGGATAAGTGGACGCGGCAGTTCGAGCACCCGTGGTTCATCCTAGATCGGATAGCTTGAGACTACGGATTTTACGAGTTGTAGCCGAGTTTTACGGGTCGAGGCACGAGGATGATCGCAGGAGTTCATCAAGCGATTCCGGATCATGAGAGTGATCAAGGCTTCGGAGACCGAGTCGGTGGTCTTAGGTTCACATCGGCTGCGTGATACTGCAGTAGATTGGTTTGATTCGTGGGAGCTGTCTCAAAACTATCGGATCTAGGGTAAACTACTGGTACTGCCGGAACCACCGGCTCCCGTCCGTCCTCATTCCCAGCCACCAGACTAGCTAGTAACTGGGTCATCTCCTTGTAACTCATATCCTCTATTCCTGGCCGTGGGACTAGAGGCTCAGGTATCGTGGTCTCAGTAGCTACTGCTCTAAACTCTCCTGGGGCTAGCGGCGTCGCAGAACTCCCCGAATGAAGCGCTGTCTCAGATAATGACTGGGCCCGTGCCCTGGTAACCCTCTGTGCTCTACTCGCAGCTCCCTCTGCTGCCTTGCCCTCCTGGGCTCTGGTTGCCTTGCGTAGAGGCATAACGGGTGAAAAGAATACGTCAGAGGGAGTCCAACTTATAACACAGCTCTAAGGCACGATCTCAGAGTGAGAAGAATGGAAACCAATCCTAAATATCCTGCAGCCTCCTGATTATAGGTGTGGTGCACAACACACCGATAATCAAGACTCTACTAGATACGGTCTGTAGACACTTTCCGAGGATTAACTGCTCTGATACCACTTTTGTCACGACCCGACCTCGGGCCCGCGACTGGTGCCTTACCCCGGGCACCCTAGTGATACAACATCAGAGAAAATCAGCGGAAATAAAAACTCATAAAAGACAAACAGTGAAATAAGAAGACAGACTAACCAAAATGGTTACCTTTCTGTATATATAAATAAAAACTTGAACAGTTACATCCCTTTTACAAACCTTGCCCACAACAGTACTACAGACCTCTAAGAATGTTATAATAACAACGACGGGACAGGGCCCCGCCATACCCCTGAATGTAAGTACCTACAACGACAGGGGACTATACCAAAGATAAGCCTCCGGAGAAACGGAGCTTCCCAAAACGCTGAACTGTGATCCTAAGAGCGAGGATCGACGACTGGTGTACCTCTACCTGCGGCATGAACGCAGCCCCCCGAAGGAGGTCGATAACAGTACCAAGTATGTGAAATCAGAAAGTATCAAATAAAATCATAACATTTTAAAACCAATTACAAATACGCATTTAACAACCAATTTAACTGCACATAGTGCCACAGCATAAACAAGAGCAAAATAGATATAACGTAACTGGTCTTTTCTAGGCCGCTAATGATCGAAGCAAGGCCAATCGCCCATAGTATCATTATGCGAGCCTAATCCTGGACTCCCGCAGTCCGCATAGACCACCTAGGTCCGCATGAGGTATTCTCCGACGGGGTAGCTAACCCCAGATCAACTCGACTCGCGATCGCATAGTCATGTGACCGCATGAGGTATTCCTCGACGGGTAACACACCGAGTGATCATCTGAACTCCGCGGCTCCGCATAGGTCACTGCACCCGCATGAGGTATTCTCGCATCGGGGCGGCTAACAATCGGCATAATCACGACCGAACGGGCGTGATGGTGCCTACCGGCACCCAGTAGACATACATCGAGAAATCACGGAATATAAAACAAGACATGAAATAACATGAAGTGTGAAACAGATTATTCGAGAAAAGTTGCCTTCGGCATATATATATAAAAACTTAAATCACGAGCGATTACATCCCTTTTACAAACTCGCCCACAAGATTACTGGACCTAAGAATGACATGACAACAATGGCGGGACGGGGCCGCCATACCCCGAATGTAAGTACCTACAACGGCGGGGACTATACCCAAGATAAGCCTCGGAGAAGCGGAGCTTCCAAACGATATTTGTGACCACTATGGCGAGGATCAACATTGGTGTACCTCTGCGGCATGAACGCCCGAAGGAGGTCGATACAACAGTACCAAGTATGGAATCGAAAATATTGTAAATGAAATCATAGTAGTCTATATAAAGCAGGAGACCTGTATGATAACCAAACTACAGTTCACAATAAATAAGCAGTCATGTCAAGTCAGGGACTCACGCCCTCAAAGTCACTACTCAAATATAACTATGGGTCTCACGCCCAAAACATCAATCATGCCCGTGGAATACCTTCCTCATCACGGCGATCTATGATATAAAAACACCAAGGAATACATGAACACGGTCCCACTGTGTCATAATAAAACCGTACGGGGTAAGTACGAAGGCATAGCCGACTACTAAAACCCACAGTACCAACAAAGTCATAAACTGTATCACGAGGTCTTTCTAGACCGCACCACATGATCGGCCGCCGCCGCCTCGATCAATGTGCGCATCTAATCCTGGAGCATGCCGCTGCTCCGCATAGGCCACACATAGGCCCGCATGAGGTATTCCTCGCATCGGGGGTAGCTAGCCCGCAGTATCCTCCTAGACTCCCGAGTCCGCATATTCACATAGACCGTATAGTCACACAGACCGCATAAGGCACTCCTCGCATCGGGATAATACACCCGGAATGATCAATCCTGGAACTCCCTGACTCGCATAGTCACACAGACCGCGTAGCCGTATAGACCGCATCAAGGGTGGCAAGCCCTCGGTATAACAAGTCGGGTATGTGATATAATAATGATAACGGCTTAACGTTTAACAACGTAAGCACAACAAGAATAACCCCCTTACACAACATCACAAGATACTAACACACGTAGTATCATAACATGTTTACTTATCAAACCAACAAGAAAGTATTACAAGGCTATCACAAACCAACACAATCAAGTTATTCACGCAAGGTACTTTCTACTTTATGTTAACAAGTTCGGGTTTATCCCCAAAGTACTTCATACATTAACTCTTTAAAAGATCCGTTTCTTCACAAAAGTCACACAATACGTAGTATAAAAATAGAGTGATTATCTTTTTAAGTAAACCAAAACACTTCCTTTGTAAAATCAAGTAATCAACATTATTTTCCAAGCGTTCAAGTTTGCCTAATTTCAAATGCTCAAGTTTCTCATTTTGAAAGGTTTAGTAGTTCATAGTCTTAATCACTTAATAATATAATTCTCTTTTAAAACAATCTGAGAAACATATGCCTTATATGTGAGTAGGTTATTCTTTGTTTATAACAATCTTATTAAAGCAGCCATGATCTAGGAAATGTAATATCATTTTGTCTCATCTTAGCTTCTATGCAGATGGAGGTTTCTACTGGTTTTAATAATACTTTATTAGTCAAAACATTTCCCTTTATTAACGCCGATGGTTCGTTCGATACTTATTCGATTTCAAATCAAGAAACATTATTCCTTTTAAAAACCAAGTACTCATTACTCACGAATGAGGTTTCACACTTTTTAACAAAATTCATATTAATTTAATTAAGTTAAGTCTCTTATCTTTTAAGATCAAGTCTCTTAACTCCTAAAATCAATAAACCATTCTTTTTATCTCTCTTAAGTCGTTATACCTAACTTCCCATAAAGTTAGTATAACTCTTAAGCTTTTAAAACCAAGCATTACTCTTCTTTCAAAAAGGTTTCTTAATTCTCTTGAAATACTTCAAGATTCTTATTATTAGACTCAAGTCAAAAGACATCGCGGTAAAACCACGTTCAGTTAACACACGTACGTCTACCGTACTATATATATTCTTTAAAATATCATGCTCAAGAGGATAGGAAGAATCACATACCTTGCGACGATTATCGACTAATAGCAAAATGCTCCACCGCTATAACCCGGCTAGCCTTGTCCTCTTTTCAAGTAGAACATGCTACTCGCAGAACATTCAACCTATAAAGGCCATATACGTCTATCAACGTCTAGACTACACTGAAGAATATTCTAAGTAGAGGGTTCTCTATTCTACGGAGAATCGGGCAGTACTTCCCTACCCGTCATACTACACAAGTTCATCGTAAGTACAAATCCATGTAAGTACAGTCCAATTCTTCTTCTTTTATACCCTTCTACTGTGATTACAGTTCAATTCTATTCTTTAATATCCTTCTATATCTTATACTCAAATCTTAACTATTCTTATATGTAATCTTCAATTATAATAGAAGGACAAAAGTGTTTACCTCGACAAGCCCAAAATTATCCAAGTTAAATGTCGATCCTGAGCAAGATTTAGCTCCTAATTGCACGCTCCGATAGCTCCAAGACCCTTAGAAGTTTCTAAACAACTTCTACTCAACTACTAAAAGGGATTTGGGGCTAGGGTATTTTGGAATAGTAACTACTAGAAGGCAACTTTCTACAAAGGGGAGAGGGTTCTCGGAAGCCACTAGGAAGGGGAGAGGGCTTGACGAGAAACACTACAAGGGAGAGGGAGTTTTTGAGACTTAGAGAATGAGGAGTGGATGAAGAAGTCTTCACTCAAGGGGGGGTATTTATAGAACACTCAAGGGCTAAGATCAAAACAAATGGAAGGTGGAGATTATGATCCAACTGAAAGATGAGGTCTTCCAACCAAGTGTCTCCCACAACATTAGGACATATGTCCACCACAATATTGGAACACATGCCCACCACAACAATGAGCCATGTGGACTCCACTATCTCACAAAAAACGTCCCAATATACCTACCCCCACTACCAAAATCAACTTGCAAGACTTGACCATTTGACTTGCCCACTAGGCCCCCCAAATCGTCCAACCTAAGCCAACTAAGGGTGACACATGTCGCCCTCCTATTGGTCCAAAATATTTTGTCTCTCGGAAAAATCCGTAATCGGTTAAAATACTAAAAACGTAGAATTTCCTTCACAAGGCTCGGAATCTTTTCCGTTGAAAGTTCATAATTCCATCCTTAACCTAATTAGGGTTTGTACAAATGTACGTACGTCCTTACATACATACTCTGGAAATACGGGGTATAACATTCTCCCCTCCTTAGAAACATTCGTCCCGAATGTTCCTTCTCAAGACAGATAACGATAACGTTCCTCATAACTTAAACAGTTTGCAAATGCCACACATGGCCACAATACAACACGCGCAAATACTTAAATCCAAGTCCACGAGGAATCACCTCTATCATCACAAAAGCTCCCACCCAAGGTCTAAAAGATATTCCCTTCGCACCTTTACTTCACAAAAGTAATGATCACTCTTATTCTCTTACTCGTCGTACCCTCCTCGAACACTCGAACACTTCCTAAATAAACTTACCACCTTTCTGTTATTGCTTCAGTTTCCAAAATCTCGGGGTTACTATCTCCAACTTGGTCATCATCACCGGGGAACACTCTGGATGGATCTCCGATACTCTTCAGAACATATCAACATGAAAGACCGGACGTATTGCCTCCTAAGTCGGACGGCAAATGCTAACATATAGGCAACCTGGCCTATTTTTCACATGATCTAAAAGGTTCAAAAGCACTTTGGGTTAAGTTTCCTCTGTTTCCAAAACTCGTCACACCCTTTCCTGGGTGGTACCTTCAAGAATACCGACCATCAACCTGAACTCCAAGTGTCGACGCCGATTATCCACATGACTTTTGTTGACTCTGAGCTGCCAATAACCTCTCCTGGATAGGCTTCACCCTATCCACATCCTGCTGAATCAAGTATGTACCCACTATCTGAACCTTGCCAACATCGAACCAATCGACCAGCAACTTACACTTCCGCCCCTACAAGGCGTCATACGGCGATATCCGAATACTGAAATGGTAGCTATAAAACACTCCCTCAAAAGGAGACAACAATCCTCGCAGCTACCCCTGAAATCCAAACACTGGCCCGAGGGCGAATGCGATACTGAGACTCACCTGAGTTCCTAACCCTGCCTGGTAAAACTTCCAGAAAAAGAAATAGCCATAACCTGGGCTCTACTGCCTGTCATAAGGTGAAAGTAGGCACCTCGTGCAGCCTTACAATCTTCCCGATATATAACATCTCGCATAACCCTCTGCCGAGTAAACGGTCGGCATCGAAAGACAAAAGGGATCGACCATCGCCCGATCATCGGGTCGAACGCATCCACGAACTCGTCTGTTGGTTAACTAAACTTGGGCCTAACACCTCGTGACCCACCACCCGGCGACCACCCCCGAACTGACCCACCACATTACAGGCCGCGGGTTGACCCGCGATCGGTCCTCAACCCGACCCGCTATCGCACAAAACTCTTGTTCCCCCGAACCGGAACAATCTCACTAATCAAGTCACGAAAACCTAGTGGTCTTCTTAGCTCAACTACCCTCTTTCATTTCATACCACTCAGGGACTTATCACACAAATATATCTCACGTGCACTATGCACTCCGACAAGGGTCAAACATAAAAATAAATCTTTTACTCGAGATGGCCTTACCTCTAAGGTCTCCACGTATAAAATTCTAAGGCTCACACTTTCCCTATCTCCAATCTTACCCTTTTAACTAACCATGATTTCTAATCACAATTAACACTTATGTTATCTGAACATAATACTTAAGATATACTCATCTTATCACACATGCTAATCTCTAGAGGGTTAAAGATATGCATGTATCTACTGCTTCACTTCCCCTTTGTTGTTCTAATCAATCCTGCCCTGTTGGACGCATAGCTAGGGACGGTGATGAACTGGTCACTGATCCTGAAGGCTGAGTCTCTATATCCGCAACTGATCTGGTAGGCTGAGTCCTCCTACTTACATCCCTCCTACTAGGACATCCTTTCGCCACATGGCCCTGACGGCCGCAGGTAAGACAAGTACCAACAAAAAGACGACATTCCCCGGGATGACGTCTGCCACACTGTGAATACTGAGGGAAAACTGAATCCGGCTGGCTGGAACCTACGTATAGCTGTGAACCAGAAGCCCTGGAGCTCTGACCAACTCCGGCATACTCCGAACGTCCTGAACCCGGTGGAAGACCACTCTGCACTGGCGGAGGTGCGTATCCAGTCTGCTGCTGAGGCGATTTGCCTTGAAAGTTACCAAAGGACCCTGCCGATCTGGCCCTCTTCTGCTGATCTTGGTTAATCCGTCGATCTCTACGCCTCTCGTGTTGCGATGAGCTCAGACGGGCAATATCCGTGTTCGATGAAGAGCTACTCTTGTACAACCCTTTACTAGATAATTGTCTAGACGTGATATATCGGTGCACTCTATATTCTCTGGTTGCTAAAATCCTAGCTAGTAATGTGTCCATTCCTTTGTAATCCATATTCTGTTCCCGGTCATGGAACCAAGGCTCATATATCATGGCCGCAGAGGAGCTGCCGCATTGTGCTAAACTCATTGGCCGTGGCGATGTCGCGAACTCCCGAATGAAGCACCACCAGGTGATGATTGGGCACTGCCCTCGTAACCCTCTCAGGTTTACTCGCAGCCTCCTCACCGCCTTGCCCTTCGGGCGGGTTGCCTACGCGAGGCATAACGATAAGGGAGAGAAATACGTTAGAGGGTCCAACTTATAACACAGCTCTAAGCACGATCTCAGAGTGAGAAGAATGGAAACCAATCCTAAATATCCTATAGCCTCCTGATTATTGGTGTGGTGCACAACACACCGATAATCAAGACTCTACTAGATACGGTCTGTAGACACTTTCCGAGGATTAATCGCTTCGATACCACTTTTGTCACGACCGAACCGGGCCGGATCGTGCCTTACCCGCACCCAAGTAGACATACATCGAGAAATCGGAATATAAAACAAGTCATGAAATAACATGAAGTGTGAAAGCTTATTCGAGAAAAGTTGCCTTCGCATATATATATAAAAACTTAAATCCGAGCAGTTACATCCCTTTTACAAACTCGCCACAACAAGATACTGCACTTAAGAATGACATGATAACAATGGCGACGGGGCCGCCATACCCTGAATGTACCTACAACGACAGGGACTATACCCAAGATAAGCCTCGGAGAAACGAGCTTCCAAACGCCGAATCGTGACCCTATGGCGAGGATCAACAACGGTGTACCTCTACTGCGGCATGAACGCGGCCCCGGGAGGTCGATAACAAGTACCAAGTATGTGAAACTAAAAATATCAGAATGAAATCATAGTAGTCTATATAAAGCGGGAGACATGTATGATAACCAAACTACGCCACAATAAATAGCGATCATGTCAAGTCGAGGACTCACGCCTCAAAGTCACCACTCAAATATAACTATGGGTCTCACGCCCACAACATCAATCATGCAGTGGAATACCTTCCTCACCGCCGATCTATGATATAAAAGCACCAAGGAATACATGAACACGAGTCCCACGTGTCATAATAAAACCGCACGGGTAAGCACGAAGGCATAGTCGACTACTAAAACTCACGCACCAACAAAGTCATAAAGCGTATCACGAGGTCTTTCTAGACCGCACCACATGATCGGCGGCGCCGCCGCCTCGATCAATGTGCACGTCTAATCCTGGAGCATGTCGCTGCTCCGCATAGGCCACACATAGGTCCGCATGAGGTATTCCTCGCATCGGGGGTAGCTAGCCCGCGGTATCCTCCTGGACTCCCGCAGTTCGCATAGTCAAATAGACCGCATAGTCACACAGACCGCATAAGGCACTCCTCGCATCGGGATAATACACCCGGAATGATCAATCACGAACTCCGCGACTCGCATAGTCACACAGACCGCATAGCCGTATAGACCGCATCGGGTGGCAAGCCCTCGGTATAACAAGTCAAGGGGGTATGTGATATAATAACAGTACAACGGCTTAACGTTTAACAACGTAAGCACAACAAGAATAACCCCATTACACAACATCACAAGATACTAACACACGTAGTATCATAACATGTTTACTTATCAAACCAACAAGAAAGTATTACAAGGCTATCACAAACCAACACAATCAAGTTATTCACGCAAGGTACTTTCTACTTTATGTTAACAAGTTCGGGTTTTTATCCCCAAAGTACTTCATACATTAACTCTTTAAAAGATCCGTTTCTTTCACAAAAGTCACACAATACCCGTAGTATAAAAATAGAGTGACTATCTTTTTAAGTAAACCAAAACACTTCCCTTTGTAAAATCAAGTAATCAACATTATTTTCCAAACGTTCAAGTTTGCCTAATTTCAAATGCTCAAGTTTCTCATTTTCGAAAGGTTTCGTAGTTCATAGTCTTAATCACTTAATAATATAATTCTCTTTTAAAACAATCTGAGAAACATATGTCTTATATGTGAGTAGGTTATTCTTTGTTTATAACAATCTTATTAAAGCAGCCATGATCTAGGAAATGTAATATCATTTTGTCTCATCTTAGCTTCTATGCAGATGGAGGTTTCTACTGGTTTTAATAATACTTTATTAGTCAAAACATTTCCCTTTATTAACGCTGCAGTGGTTCGTTCGATACTTATTCTGATTTCCGAAATCAGTAAAACATTATTCCTTTTAAAAACCAAGTATTCATTACTCACGAATGAGGTTTCACACTTTTTAACAAAATTCATATTAATTTAATTAAGTTAAGTCTCTTATCTTTTAAGATCAAGTCTCTTAACTCCTAAAATCAATAAACCATTCTTTTTATCTCTCTTAAGTCGTTATACCTAACTTCCCATAAAGCTAGTATAACTCTTAAGCTTTTAAAACCAAGCATTACTCTTCTTTCAAAAAGGTTTCTTAATTCTCTTGAAATACTTCAAGATTTTTATTATTGGACTCAAGTCAAAAGACATCGCGGTAAAACCACGTTCAGTTAACACACGTACGTCTACCGTACTATATATATTCTTTAAAATATCATGCTCAAGAGGATAGGAAGAATCACATACCTCGCGACGATTATCGACTAATAGCAAAATGCTCCACCGCTATAACCCGGCTAGCCTTGTCCACTTTTCAAGTAGAACATGCTACTCGCAGAACATTCAACCTATAAATGCCATATACGTCTATCAACGTCTAGACTACACTGAAGAATATTCTAAGTAGAGGGTTCTCTATTCTACGGAGAATCGGGCGATTTCCTACCGTCATACTACACAAGTTCATCGTAAATGCACCCATGTAAGTACAGTCCAATTCTTCTTCTTTTATACCCTTCTACTGTGATTACAGTTCAATTCTATTCTTTAATATCCTTCTATATCTTATACTCAAATCTTAACTATTCTTATATGTAATCTTCAATTATAATAGAAGGACAAAAGTGTTTACCTCGACAAGCCCAAAATTATCCAAGTTAAATGTCGATCCTGAGCAAGGTTTAGCTCCTAATTGCACGCTCCGATAGCTCCAAGACCCTTAGAAGTTTCTAAACAACTTCTACTCAACTACTAAAAGGGATTTGGGGCTAGGGTATTTTGGAATAGTAACTACTAGAAGGCAACTTTCTACAAAGGGGGGGGGGAGAGGGTTCTCGGCCGAAGCCACTAGGAATGGGGGGGAGAGGGCTTGGACGAGAAACACTACAAGGGAGAGGGAGTTTTTTGAGACTTAGAGAATGAGGAGTGGATGAAGAAGTCTTCACTCAAGGGGGGGTATTTATAGAACACTCAAGGGCTAAGATCAAAACAAATGGAAGGTGGAGATTATGATCCAACTGAAAGATGAGGTCTTCCAACCAAGTGTCTCCCACAACATTAGGACATATGTCCACCACAATATTGGAACACATGCCCACCACAACAATGAGCCATGTGGACTCCACTATCTCACAAAAAACGTCCCAATATACCTACCCCCACTACCAAAATCAACTTGCAAGACTTGACCATTTGACTTGTCCACTAGGCCCCCCAAATCGTCCAACCTAAGCCAACTAAGGGTGACACATGTCGCCCTCCTATTGGTCCAAAATATTTTGTCTCTCGGAAAAATCCGTAATCGGTTAAAATACTAAAAACGTAGAATTTCCTTCACAAGGCTCGGAATCTTTTCCGTTGAAAGTTCATAATTCCATCCTTAACCTAATTAGGGTTTGTACAAATGTACGTACGTCCTTACATACATACTCTGGAAATACGGGGTATAACAATAACAAGTCAGGGGGGTAAGTGATATAATATCAGCATAACTACTTATCGTTAAACAACATAAGCACAACAAGAAAACCCCCTTACACAAATGTCACAAGACGCTAACACACGTAGCATCATAACATGTTTACTTATCAAACCAACAAGAAAGTATTACAAGGCTATCACAAGCCAACATAGTCTAGTTACTCACACAAAAGTCACATGATACCCGTAGTATCAAAATAGAGTAACTATCTTTTAAGTAAACCAAAACAATTTCCATACCTTCTTTTTAAACCAATCTTAAGACAAAAGCATGCCTTCCTTTTTAAACCATTTTAAGACAAAACCATGTCTTCCTTTAAAACAAAGACACTTTTTCCTTTTTAAAGTCAAGTAGCAATATACTTTTTTAAACCAAATGTCTTACTCTTTTAAAAACAAGTAACCTATACCTTTAAATCAAGTTACTTCTCCTTTCCCAAAATCAAGTTGTTTATAAGTCAAGTCTCTTTACTTTCAAAAATCAGGCTCTTAATCTTTAAATCATATCTTTTAAGGAAACCAACCTCCAACTTTTAAAATGTCAAGTTATCATTTTAAATCCAATGATAAAACCATTCTTTTATTTTCATAAAGTCGTTATAAATAACTTCCCATAAAGCTATTATAACACTTTATGTTTTAAACCAACCAAGGACAACTATTCTTATTTTCGAATTCAAGATAACTTTATTCTTTAAAAGACCACACACCCATTACTCATGTGTGAGGTTTTACAACTTTTAACATAATTCAAGTCCATAATATTTCATAACAAGTCACTTAACTTTGGAATCAAGTCAAGGACACAAAAGAAAAATCAAATTCCTTTAAACACACGTGCGTCTACCGCACTATATATATTTCACAAATATCATGCTAGAAAGGATAGGAAGAGGTTCACATACCTCGCGACGATTATCGACAATTAGCAAAATGCTCCAAAGTACTCTAACCTTGCTCGCCTTTTCCATCTTTCAAGTAGAATACGCTACTCGTAGTACTTCAACCTATAATGGTCATAAAACGTCTATTAACTTCTAGATCCCTTCGTAGAATATTTCTAAGTACAAGGTTCCATTTTCTACGTAAAATTCGGCAGCACCTCCCCCCCCCCCCCGCAACCACAACTATAACTTCCAACATCAGGGCCCGCTACCAAGCCAACAACTCAGAGGGGATTATACGTCTAACCGGACGTGTACAATTCTGCCTCACAAAAATACTACAAGTCTCATCAGAATACAAATTCAATGTAAATCTGATTCAATTCTTTATAATTATTCTTCCTATATATCTTATACTCAATTATTAACTACTACAACATGTAATTTCCAATTACAATAGGGGGATAAAGATCATTACCTCGATAAGCCCAAAATTATCCAAGATATAAGTCGATCCTGAGCAACGTTTAGCTCCAAATCCTTACGCTCCAACCCGCTCCAAGCAACCCTTAGAAGTTTCTAAACAACTTCTCTTAACACTCCATCTAAGCTATGAAGATTTTTCTAGGGCTTCATTTTGCGACTATTGGAATAAAGTAGTATTTTTCCGGGCTCTTAGTATAAAGATAACTTGAAATACTACAAGGGATTTTTTTTGGCTAAGGTATATGGGATTATAACAACACTTGAAGAATTCTACTCAAGGTGGGGGGGTGTGTTTGGACGAGAACACCTAAGGAGGAAGGAAGAATTTTTGCCTTGGAATTTCTCTAAGTGTGGATGAATAAAGTCTTGAAAACAAGGGGCTATTTATAGAAAAATCAAGGGCCAAGATCTAGGCAAGTGTGTGGTGTAGATTGGGGACATGTGGGTGTGGATTCTACCAACCACATGTCCACCACAAAATTGGGACAAGTGGCTAGCCACTTGTCCACTCAAAACGTCCCACGCCATACGCCCTCTAGTCATTCGCCAACATGGCCACATGGGGTGACACGTGTCGCCCCTACTGCCCAAAATATTTCGTCTTCCGAAAATATCCGTAATGCCAAAAATCCGAAAATAAAGTGGGCCCCACAAAACCGTAAATTTCCTCCCGTGGGCCCCACGTGACCTATTCCGGAAATAAAATTCCATAATTCTTAAATATTCCAAAAAGTCCGAATACCAAATCTGGGAATCCAATTCCCATTAACGAACCTTTTTCCTTCACAAAATTCGGAAACTTTTCCGTCGAAAAAATCACATCTTTCTTCCTTTCCAATTTAAATGTCGTATTCTCGTACGTACGTCCTCGTATACATACTCTGGAACTACGGGGTATAACATTCTTTCCCCCTTAGAAACATTCGTTCCGAATGTTCCTTCTAAGTCTCTAATCACACAAGCACCGGTATAGTCTTCACTACTATACTTACAAAACCAATTATGCCGCACTTGGCCATAATACCACATACGCGCAAAAACTCACATCCAAGCCAACGAAGAATCACCTCTAATCGTATAACAATACCATTAGCTCCACCTATGGTCCAAAGGATACTTTCTTCACACAAGAAATGATCACTTCTATTCTCATAACACATGCTCGCTTCTTCCCTTACTGCTGCATCTTCTCGCAGACACTCGAACTCTTCCTAATATACTTACCACATTTCTCATTGCTTTCGCCAAAATCTCGGGGTTACTATCTCTAACTTGGTCATCATTAACTGGGAACACTCTGGAGAGATCTCCGATTACTCTTCCGAAACATAGCAACATGGAATACCGGATGTACTGCCTCCTAAGTCGAGCATCTAGCATAACTTATAGCAACCCGCCTATTCTACAAACGATCGAAAATGCCCAAATTACCTCGCTAAGTTTCCCGCTTCACATCTCGTCACACCCTTCCGGGGTGGTTCCTTCAAGAAGACCCACCGTCAACCTGAACTCCAAGTGTCGACGCCGATTATCCACACGACTTCTGTTGACTCTGAGCTGCTAATAACTTCTTCTGGATAAGCTTCACCTTATCCACATCCTGCTGAAACAAGTAGGGACCAACTATCTGAACCTTGCCAACATCGAACCAATCTACCGGCAACCTACACTTCCGTCCATACAAGGCTTCATAAGGCATCATCCGAATACTGAAATGGTAGCTAGTATAATACTCACTTAACAAGAGGCAAATAATCCTCACAGCTACCCCTGAAATCAAAACACCGGCCCGTAACCTATCCTCAAATGTCTGGATAAAACGCGTTGTTCGTCCGTCGGCCCGAGGGTGAATGCAATACTGAGACTCACCTGAGTTCCTAACCCCGCCTGGTAAAACCTCCCGAAAAAGAAATAGCCATAAACTGGGCTCCACTGCCTGCCATAAAATAAAAGTAGGAACCCCGTGCAGCCTTACAACCTTCCTGATATACAACATCTCGCATAACCCTCCGCCGAGTAAACAGTCCTGACTAAAAGACAAGATGGGCTGACCTCATCGGCCCGACTATTGGTCGAATGCATCCACAAACTCGTACGATGGTTACCTAAGCTTGGGCCTAACACCCTCGTGACCCTATCATCTAGCGGGACCACCTCAAACTGACCCCACCATATTCCGAGCTGCGGGTTGACTCGCGATATGGCCTCAACCCGACCCACTTCGTACTAAACTCTCGTTCCTGGTCCGGAACAATCTTACTAATTCACGTCATGAAAGCTACCACTTGTATCTCATATTACCCATGGAATTATCACACAAATACACCACGTATACTATGCACCCTGACAACGATCAAACGTACAATCCTTTACTCAAGATGGCCTTGCATCTAAGGTCTCCATGGTTATCTGTATTCTATGGCTCAAAATTTTTCTCGTCCCCAGACTTACCCTTTTCAACTACCCATGTTTTCTAATCCACACCTAACACCATGTTATCCGCACATAGCACTCCACATGTATCTACCATAACGACATAAACAAGTCTCTTAAGGGCTGAAGATATCTCTCAGAACTCATCGCCTCACTTTCCCTTTGTCGCCCTAATCAAATCCTGCTCTGCTGGGCGCATAACTACATAAGGTGATGAACCAACCACTGATCCCGAAGGCTGAGTCGTAACATCCGCGCCACCTCAGTCGGACAATTTCTCGCAAATGGCCTGCCGCCGCAAGCATAACAAGCTATCAAGTAGTACGACACTCCCATAAGAACACCTACCACAACGCCATACCGAGGTGGGGTGGCCTCTCGCTAACACCCCTTCCTCTCCGAACCACCGACCAGAATCGACCGGTAGGCTAAGTCATCCCACCAGAACCCTCCTACTAGGACATTCTCTCTCTCACGGCCCGACGGCCGGTAAAACAAGCATTAGTAAAGCGACGACATTTCGGGATGACATCTACCACATAGTGAACACCGAGGAAAATCAACTGGGCCGGCTAGAACCTATGTAAATCGTGAGCGGAACCACGGAGTTCGACCAACTCCTAAATACCCCGAACGCCACAAGTTCGCGAGGACCACTGCAGTCGGGCGTGGCGCATAACCCGCTCGCTGCCGAGAAGGTCCGCCCGAAAGTTACCAAAGGACCTGCTTCGCCCTCTTACGATTCGTTAATCCGTCGATCTCTACGCTCGATGCATTGCGCGTAAGTCAGACGCGCAATGTCCATGTCCGATCAAGAGCTACTCTTGTACAACCCTTCAGAAAATAATCGTCAAGTCTGTGACATATCGGTGCACACTATCCACCATGTCTGCCACTAAAGCGGGGACATAACGAGCCAATGAGTCAAACTCTATACTGTATTCCCGAACCGTCCGCCCGTTCTGCCTCAACATCATAAATCTATCTGCCCGAGCTCTCCTCATCTGCGAGGGCAAGAAGCGTGTAGAAAATGCCTCTAAGGTCTTGATCACTTTCCTGATCCACAGAATCGCCGAATAAACTCCCGAGGATCTTCCTCGGTTCTCAATCCATAGAACTTCGGGTGGATCGCAACTCAAGAAATCCGAAGTCTCAAAACTATCGGATCTGGTGAACTATCGTATCGCGAACCACCGACTCCCGTCCGTCCTCATTCCCAGCCACCAGACTAGCTAGTAACTGGGCCATTTCCTTGTAACTCATATCCTATGTTCCTGGTTGTGGGACTAGAGGCTCAGGTATCGTGGTCTCAGTAGCTACTGCTCTAAACTCTCCTGGGGCTAGCGGCGTCGCAGAACTCCCCGAATGAAGCGTTGTCTCAGATAATGGCCGCCCGTGCCTCGTAACCTCTCGTGCTCTACTCGCAGCCTCCTCGCCTTGCCCTCCTGGGCTCTGGTTGCCTTGCGTAGAGGCATAACGGGTGAAAAGAATACGTCAGAGGGAGTGCAACTTATAACACAGCTCTAAGGCACGATCTCAGAGTGAGAAGAATGGAAACCAATCCTAAATATCCTGCAGCCTCCTGATTATAGGTGTGGTGCACAACACACCGATAATCAAGACTCTACTAGATACGGTCTGTAGACACTTTCCGAGGATTAACTGCTCTGATACCACTTTTGTCACGACCCGACCTCGGGCCCGCGACTGGTGCCTTACCCCGGGCACCCTAGTGATACAACATCAGAGAAAATCAGCGGAAATAAAAACTCATAAAAGACAAACAGTGAAATAAGAAGACAGGCTAACCAAAACGGTTACCTTTCTGTATATATAAATAAAAACTTGAACAGTTACATCCCTTTTACAAACCTTGCCCACAACAAGATTTCATGCACTTCTAAGAATGTTATAACAACAACGACGGGACAGGGCCCCGCCATACCCCTGAATGTAAGTACCTACAACGATAGGAGACTATATCAAGGATAAGCCTCCGGAGGAACGGGGCTTCCCAAAACGCTGAATTGTGATCCTAAAAGCGAGGATCGATGACTGGTGTACCTACCGCGGATGAACGCACTTCGGAAGGAGGTCGAGACAACATGTACCAAGTATGTGAAATCAGAAATCTTCAAATAAAATCATAACATTTTAAAACCAATTACAAATACGCATTTAACAACCAATTTAATCGCACATAGTGCCACAAAGATAAACAAGAGCAAAATAGATATAACGAATCGGGTCTTTTCTAGGCCGCTAATGATCGAAGCAAGGCCAATCGCCCATAGTATCATTATGCGAGCCTAATCTCGACTCCGCACCGCATAGACCACCTAGGTTCGCATGAGGTATTCTCGCATCGGGGTAGCTAACCTCGGCATCAACTCGACTCCCGCACCGCATAGTCACACGCATCGCGTGAGGTATTCCTCGTGACGGTAACACACCCGAGTGATCATCCTGAACTCCCGCAGCCCGCATAGGTCACTGCACCGCACGAGGTATTCTCGTGACGGGGCGGCTAACCCTCGGCATAACAAGTCAGGGGGGTAAGTGATATAATATCAGCATAACTGCTTATCGTTAAACAACATAAGCACAACAAGAAAACCCCCTTACACAAATGTCACAAGACGCTAACACACGTAGCATCATAACATGTTTACTTATCAAACCAACAAGAAAGTATTACAAGGCTATCACAAGCCAACATAGTCAAGTTACTCACACAAAATTCACATGATACCCGTAGTATCAAAATAAAGTAACTATCTTTTAAGTAAACCAAAACAATTTCCATACCTTCTTTTTAAACCAATCTTAAGACAAAAGCATGCCTTCCTTTTTAAACCATTTTAAGACAAAAACATGTCTTCCTTTAAAACAAAGACACTTTTTCCTTTTTAAAGTCAAGTAGCAATATACTTTTTTAAACCAAGTGTCTTACTCTTTTAAAAACAAGAAACCTATACCTTTAAATCAAGTTACTTCTCCTTTCCCAAAATCAAGTTGTTTATAAGTCAAGTCTCTTTACTTTCAAAAATCAGGCTCTTAATCTTTAAATCATATCTTTTAAGGAAACCAACCTCCAACTTTTAAAATGTCAAGTTATCATTTTAAATCCAATGATAAAACCATTCTTTTGTTTTCATAAAGTCGTTATAAATAACTTCCCATAAAGCTATTATAACACTTTATGTTTTAAACCAACCAAGGACAACTATTCTTATTTTCAAAATCAAGATAACTTTATTCTTTAAAAGACCACACACCCATTACTCATGTGTGAGGTTTTACAACTTTTAACATAATTCAAGTCCATAATATTTCATAACAAGTCACTTAACTTTGGAATCAAGTCAAGGACACAAAAGGAAAATCAAATTCCTTTAAACACACGTGCGTCTACCGCACTATATATATTTCACAAATATCATGCTAGAAAGGATAGGAAGAGGTTCACATACCTCGCGACGATTATCGACAATTAGCAAAATGCTCCAAAGTACTCTAACCTTGCTCGCCTTTTCCACCTTTCAAGTAGAATACGCTACTCGTAGTACTTCAACCTATAATGGTCATAAAACGTCTATTAACTTCTAGATCCCTTCGTAGAATATTTCTAAGTACAAGGTTCCATATTCTACGAAAATTCGAAGACTCTCCCGCATGACCACAACTATAACTTCCAACATCAGGGCCCGCTACCAAGCCAACAACTCAGAGGGGATTATACGTCTAACCGGACGTGTACAATTCTGCCTCACAAAAATACTACAAGTCTACTGTAAATACAGTTCAATTCTTTATAATTATTCTTCCAATATATCTTATACTCAATTATTAACTACTACAACATGTAATTTCCAATTACAATAGGGGGATAAAGATCATTACCTCGATAAGCCCAAAATTATCCAAGATATAAGTCGATCCTGAGCAACGTTTAGCTCCAAATCCTTACGCTCCAACCCGCTCCAAGCAACCCTTAGAAGTTTCTAAACAACTTCTCTTAACACTCCATCTAAGCTATGAAGATTTTTCTAGGGCTTCATTTTGCGACTATTGGAATAAAGTAGTATTTTTTCTGGGCTCTTAGTATAAAGATAACTTGAAATACTACAAGGAATTTTTTTTGGCTAAGGTATGTGGGATTATAACAACACTTGAATAATTCTACTCAAGGTGGGGGGGTGTGTTTGGACGAGAACACCTAAGGAGGAAGGAAGAATTTTTGCCTTGGAATTTCTCTAAGTGTGGATGAATAAAGTCTTGAAAACAAGGGGCTATTTATAAAAATCAAGGCCAAGATCTAGGCAAGTGTGTGTGTAGATTGGGGACATGTGGGTGGATTCTACCAACCACATGTCCACCACAAATGGGACAAGTGGCTAGCCACTTGTCCACTAAAAACGCCCACGCCATACGCCCTCTACTATTCTACCAACACGGCCACATGGGGTGACACGTGTTGCCCCTACTGCCCAAAATATTTCGTCTTCCGAAAATATCCGTAATGCCAAAAATCCGAAAATAAAGTGGGCCCCACAAAAACCGTAAATTTCCTCCCGTGGGCCCCACGTGACCAATTTCGGAAATAAAATTCCATAATTCTTAAATATTCCAAAAAGTCCGAATACCAAATCTGGGAATCCAATTCCCATTAACGAACCTTTTTCCTTCACAAAATTCGGAAACTTTTCCGTCGAAAAATCACATCTTTCTTCCTTTCCAATTTAAATGTCGTATTCTCGTACGTACGTCCTCGTATACATACTCTGACACTACGGTGTAACAATCGATATCGTGAAGACATGTCCTCTAGTCATTCTACCAACACGCCACATGGGGGTGACACGTGTTGCCCTACTGTCTAAAATATTTCGTCTTAGAAAATATCCGTAATGCCAAAAATCCAAAAATAAAGTGGGCCCACAAAACCGTAAATTTCTCCCGTGGGCCCACGTGACCAATTTCGGAAATAAAATTCCATAATTCTTAAATATTCCAAAAAGTCCGAATACCAAATCTGGGAATCCAATTCCCATTAACGAACCTTTTTCCTTCACAAAATTCGGAAACTTTTCCGTCGAAAAAATCACATCTTTCTTCCTTTCCAATTTAAATGTCGTATTCTCGTACGTACGTCCTCGTATACATACTCTGTAACTACGGGGTGTAACACCGATATCAGCAGAAGAAGGCCAGGACGGCCGGGTCTTTTGGTAGCTCTCGGGGTGGACGGCCTCAGCAGCACACTAGATTTGCACCACAGCCAGCTCAGAGCACTCCTACACCGTCTTCAGGACATCCAGGGTATTCGGGGGCGTATCAGGGCCCCAGGGCTTCGGACTTTCAGGGTAGCAGAGGTGCTAACCGGTGGAGGTCCTCTCAGTGTGTCCGATGTGGTAGATTCCATTCCGGGAGTTGTGGTACTACCTCAGGAGTTTGCTACACTTGCGGCCAGCAGGGTCACTATGCGAGAGACTGTCCGACCAGAGGCAGCGCAGATGGTAGGGGTCAGCCTACAGGGTCTTTCGCCGGGTCTTCATCACCTACGGTTACTCGCCCCGGAGGGCAGGGTGCTCAGGGACCAGCAGGTCGCGGCAGAGGTCGTGGCAGGGGTCCTAGTTCTAGCGGTCCTCAGAACCGCATTTATGCCTTGTCCAGCCGACAGGACCAGGAGGCATCACCGGATGTCGTCACAGGTACCTTATCAGTTTCTTGTTGTGACGTGTATGCCTTGATAGATCCGGGTTCTACTTTGTCCTATATATCTCCCCATATTGCTAGTAGGATAGGGATAGAGCCTGAATCCATAGACCCTTTTGAGGTAGCTACGCCAATGGGTGATTCGGTGGTAGCTCGGCGGGTATATAGGGCTTGCCCAGTGTCTTTATGCAGTCGTCAGACCCTAGCCGACTTAATAGAGTTGGATATGACTGATTTCGATGTGATCATGGGTATGGATTGGCTAGCTTCTTGCTACGCCAATGTGGGCGCAGGTTGAGTGCGGTTCAGTTTCTGAGCCGTTTATTGAGTGGGAGAACACCGTGGTCGCCGGCGGGTAGGTTTATTTCTTACCTCAAGGCTAGGAAGATGGTGCAGAAGGGTATATCTACCATCTCATTCGGTATTTGATAATCGAGGTGCGATACAGATTTTGATCGCCCAGAGTCGAGAGTTCCAGATGTGTTTCCGCACGACCTCGGTATCCTCTCACGAGAGGAGATAGAGTTTTGTATCGATGTCTGCCACCCACTTACCTATATCCATTTCGCCATACAGAATGGCACCTGCCGAGTTGAGGGAGTTGAAGGACCAGCTGAGAGATTTGCTGGAGAAGGGCTTCATCAGGCCTAGTGTTTCTCCCTGGGGAGCGCCGGTTTTTCAAGCCATTTTTGGATACGTTTGTGATAGTATTCATTGATGATATCTTGGTTTATTCCCGCTCAGAGCAGGAGCATGCGGAGCATTTGAGGATCTTGGCCGAGAGTTCTCCAGACCAGCCAGACGCCAAGTTTTCCAAATGTGAGTTTTGGTTGGCTTGTGGCTTTTCTTGGGCACATTGTTGGCCGATGGTATTCGGGTGGATACGCCAAGATCGAGGCGATCAGAGTTGGCCTAGACCTACTACTCGGCAGTGCAGCGACTTTACGGGCCTTGCAGGTTACTATCGGAGGTTCGTGGAGAAGTTTGCTTCTATTTCGGCACCTTTGACTAAGCTGACTCAGAAGGCAGCTAAGTTTCAGTGGACGGATGCTTGTGAGGAGGGCTTCCAGTTACTGAAGGAGAGGTTGACGACCGCCCCAGTTCTTACTCTTCCGCAGGCCTAAGCGGCTATGTGATGTATTGTGATCGTCCGCATCGGGCTTGGATGTGTGTTGATGCAGCAGGGTAAGGTTATAGCATACGCATCTCGGCAGCTCAAGAAGCATGAGAAGAATTACCCCACCCATGATTTGGAGTTGGCAGCGGTGATTCACGCCTTGAAGATCTGGAGGCACTATTTGTATGGAGTTCATATGGATATTTACACAGACCACAAGAGCCTCCAGTAAATCTTCAGCCAGAGGGAGCTGAACTTACGACAGAGACGGTGGTTAGAGTTACTCAAGGATTATGATGTCGATATCCTGTACCACCCAGGGAAGGCCAATGTTGTGGCAGATGCCCTTAGTCGTAGGTCGATGGGGAGTCTATCAGATGTGCAGCCAGAGAAGAGGGGCATGGTCCGCGAGTTGCATCAGCTAGCGAGCCTTGGAGTCCGACTGATTGGTTCTGATAGCAGTGGGGTTCGGGTTCGAGAGGTTGCCGAGTCTTCCATCGTCGAGGAGGTGAAGAGGCAGCGTTTGAGATCCGATTTGACACGCGGATCGTGATACGGCTCTTCGTGAGGAAGGGTCCTGAGGTAGCACGATGGGGTGCTAAGTTTTGAGGGCGTTGTGTGTTCCAGATATTGCGTGACTTGGCAGAGTTCTGGGAAGCACACAACGCGCGTTACTCTATCCATCCGGGGTCGACAAAGATGTACCACGACCTCAGATCTGTGTATTGGTGGGATGGCCTGAAGAGGGACGTTGCAGAGTTTGTTGCTCAGTGCCCGTGTTGTCAGCAGGTAAAGGTAGAGCACCAGAGGCTTGGTGGATTATTGCAGACGATAGAGATCCCGACCTGGAAGTGGGAGGTGATCAACATGGACTTTATCACAGGATTACCTCGCACTCAGAGGAAGCATGATTCTATCTGGGTTATCGTCGACAGGCTGACGAAATCAGCCCACTTTCTTCCAGTCAGGACGACTTTTTCGACCGAAGATTATGCCAGACTTTACATCCGAGAGATCGTGAGGCTGCATGGGGTCCCTATTTCTATCATATCTGACCGAGGAGCCCAGTTTACGGCTAACTTCTGGAAGTCTTTCCAGAAGGGATTAGGGACGCAGGTGAGCCTCAGTACTGCATTCCATCCTCAGACCGACGGACAGGCAGAGCGCACTATCCAGACACTTGAGGATATGCTGCGAGCCTGTGTTATTGATTTTAGGGGTAGCTGGGAGGATCATTTGCCTCTAGTGGAGTTTATGATAATAACAGCTACCACTCCAGTATCCAGATGGCGCCTTATGAGGCCTTATATGGGAGGAAGTGCAGGTCACCGATAGGCTGGTTTGATGTGGGCGAAGTGCAGTTAGTGGGACCAGACCTGGTTCAGCAGGCGGTGGATAAGGTGAAGCTTATCCAGGAGCGGTTACTGACAGCTCAGAGTCGACAGAAGTCGTATGCAGATCATCGGCGTCGACATTTGGAGTTTGAGGTTGCTGATTGGGTTTTCTCGGCGTGTCACCCATGGCGGTGTGATGAGATTCGGGAAGAAAACTCACCAAGGTACATTGGGCCTTATCGATTGTCGCGGTAGGCAAGGTTGCCTATGAGTTGATCTGCCGTCCGATCCGGAGGCGGTGCATCCGGTTTTTCATGTTTCTATCTTTGAGGAGATGTATCGAGATCCATCTAGAGTGCACCGATTGACGATGTCGGTGAGCGAGGGGTTATCGTATGAGAGATGCCCATAGCGATACTTGATCGTCGTTAGCGACTACGACAAAGGATGTGGCTTCCACAAGGTCTTATGGCGAACGAGCTCGAGAGAGAGATGGCGTGGAGCGAGAGGACATGAGACAGAGGTATCCTCACCTATTCCCCACACCTCCAGGTAACTCACTTTCCTACTTGTAAATTTTCTTTGGCATATGTACTTAAGTGTTGTATTGTGGCCATGTATGGCATTTGCAAATTGTTTAAATTATGAGGAACTATATCGTTATTTTGGGAGAAGGAACATTCGGGACGAATGTTTCTAAGGGGGGGGAGAATGTTATACCCCGTATTTCCAGAGTATGTATGTGATGACGTACGTACAAATGTATAAGCCTTAATTAGGTAAAGGACGAAATTGTGAACTTCCAACGGAAAAGATTCCGAACCTTGTGAAGGAAATTTTACGGTTTTAATATTTTAATTTATTGCGGATTTTTTCGAGAGATGAAATATTTTGGACCAATATGAGGGCGACATGTGTCACCCCTAGGTGGCAAGGTTGGACGAATTGGTGGACAAGTTGGCCTTGCACGTTTTTGTCATTTTAAAGGCCAAAAACATTTGGTCAAAGTCTTGCAAGATATTTGTGTAGTAGATAGATAAGTGGGACCCACACAACACATGTCCCCAATCTACACCATACACATTCTTCAATCCTAGCCATTGAATGTCCTATAAATACCCCCTTAAGTTGCAAGACTTCTTCATCCACTTAAACAATTTCCAAGTCACAAAATCCTTCCCCCTCTTGTAGTAGTTCTCGTCCAACACCCCTCTCCCTTAACCAAACTTTGTCCAAAAATTCTTGAACTCTTAAGTGTTCTTCCTTAGAGTATTAGGAAGATTATTAGCTAAAAGTTAGAAAAGATTTCACACCCTAGCCCCTAAAGCCTCACCTTGGCCGAGAGCTTGCAAGTGTGGAACCTTAGTGTTCTTCACTTGTTTGAGTTGATTCTTGAATAGAAGTTGATTAGGAGCCTCTAAGGGTGATTTGTGGTGGATTGGAACACAAAGATTTGGAGCTAAACCTTGCTTAGGAGCGACTTATATCTTGGATAATTTTGGGCTTATCGAGGTAAATATCTTTGTCCTTCTATTGTAATTAGAGATTACATATTGTAGTAGTATAGAAATGAGTATAAGATTTATAGAAGGATGTTATAAAGAAGAGAATTGAATTGTACTTACATTGGGCTGTATTTACAGTAGACTTGTGTAGTTTTACGATTAGGGAAGTGCTGCCCAATTTTCCGTAGAATTAAGAATCTTCTGCTTAGAATATTCTACAGAGTAGTCTAGACGTTGATAGACGTATTTAACTATTATAGGTTGATACTCTGCGCGCGACATATTCGACTTGGCAGGTGGATTTAGCCGAGGAGGTATGTGATTCTTCCTATCCTCTTGAGCATGATACTTTTGAAATATATATAGTACGGTAGACGTACATGTGTTAACTAAACTTGGTTTTACTTTGATGTCTTTTGACTTGAGTTTTAAATGATAAGAATCTTGGAAATATTTCAAAAGAGTTATGAATCATTTTTGAAAGAAAAGTAATACTTGGTTTTAAAAGCTTAAGAATTATACTAGCTTTATGGGAAGTTAGGTATAACGACTTAAGAAAGATAAAAGGAACGGTTTACTTATTTGTTTATGAAAGTCTTGTATTGATTTCTGGAAAGTGTAGTAAGATGGTTTGTGTCACGACCCGTTCCGGGGCCCGTGACTGGTGCCTTACCCCGGGCACCCTAGTGATACAACATCAGAGAAAATCAGCGGAAATAAAAACTTAAACATGAACAAGAGATAAGATAATAAAACAGGTCAACCAAACGGTTACCTTCCAATAAAATATATATATATATCTTTCAAACCGAATAGTTTAATCCTTTTTACAAACCCTGCCCACAACAGTACTACAGACCTCTAAGAGTTTTTATACAACATGACGGGACAGGGCCCCGCCATACCCCTGAATGTACAAGAACCTACAACTCATGGTAACATACCAAAAGATAAACCTCCGGAAAAACGGAGCTTCCAACGCTGAACTGTGATCCTAAGAGCGAGGATCAACACTGGTGTACCTCTACCTGCGGCATGAACGCAGCCCGGCGAGGTCGATTACAGTACCAAGTATATGAAATCAAAATATCAGTAAATGAAATCATAGCGCTATATAAAGCGGAGACATGTATGATAACCAAACTACAGTTCACAATAAATAGCGATCATATAAGTCGAGGACTCGCTCTCGAGTCATCACTCAAATATAACTATGGGTCTCACGCGCGCAACATCAATCATGCGTGGAATACCTTCCTCACCGCCATAGCCTATGATATAATAACACCACGAGTACACATGAACACCAAGTGCGAACTAACAATACTATACAACCAAACCACGAAGGCGACACGGCAAGTACGGCCGACTACGGATACCAAGGCCGGTCACGTGGCGGCCGGGCAAATGCGAGGGCTAACTACCGGTGCCAAGGCCGTATCACGAGACCGTCACTACACCGAACGGGCAAGTGCGAGGGCTAACTATCGTGTACCAAGGCCGAATCACCACGACGGGCAAGTCTGAAGCCGACCACGGATACGAAGGCCGATCAAGAAAAACCTCATGGAGAGCTAGTCCATGGAATAACACTATCAGCGGAAACAAACCCTCATCGTGGCCGCATACAGTGGACCATCCATCGAGTCGGTATGCCCATGGACTATCATAGTGAAGCATACCCGTGGGCCACCCATCGTGTCGATGTCCAAAATGATCAAGAATAACACGACCGCCCTCCATTCGAGAGACGCGGTAACATAAGAATACAACACTTTGCACAACAAGGCTATCATACACAAACATAGGAAAGTTACACACAACTCAAGGTACTTTTTATTTTATGCCAAAGTCCAGGTTTTAACCCCAAAATACTACGTATGTTAAACTCTTATTAAAGGATCCATTTCTTTTACAAAGGTCACCCGATGCCCGTTTTATAAAAGTAGAGTGATTAACATTTTTAAGTAAACCAAAACAACTTCCATACTTTCCTTTTAAAACCAAATTAAGGCAATACCATGCCTTCTTTTTAGACCAAAACACTTCTCCTTTTAAAGTCAAGTTACCACTTTAAAACCAATGATAAAACCATTCTTTCATTTTCATAAAGTCGTTATAACTAACTTCCCATAAAGCTGTTATAACACTTTATGTTTTAAACCAATTTTAAGACAAAACAATGCCTTTCTTTTAAACCAAAAACTCTTTAATTTCCTCAAGTCTCCTTTAGAAATCAAGTTCCTTACTTATTCTCATTTCTGAAATCAGTAAAACATTATTCTTTAAAAACCAAGTACTCATTACTCACGAATGAGGTTTCACACTTCTTAACAACTTTCACATCAATTCAATTAAGTCAATTCTCTTATCTTCTTAAAAGCAATAAACCATTCTTTTTATCTCTCTTAAGTCGTTATACCTAACTTCCCATAAAGCTAGTATAACTCTTAAGCTTTCAAACCAAGTATTATTCTTCTTTCAAAAAGGATTCTTAATTCTTTTGAAATACTTCAAGATTCTTATTATTCAGGCTTAAGTCAAAAGACATTGCCGTAAAACTATATTCAGTTAACACACGTACGTCTACCGTACTATATATTTATTCTTGTAAAATACTTCCAGATTCTTATTATTCAGGCTTAAGTCAAAAGACATTGCCACACGTACGTCTACCGTACTATATATATCCCTTTAAAATATCATGCTCAAGAGTATAGGAAGAATCACATACCTCGCGACGATTATCGACTATTAGCAAAACGCTCCACGGCTATAACTCGGCTAGCCTTGTCCACCTTCCAAGTAGTATAAGCTACTCGCAGAACATTCAACCAATAAAGGTTATAAGTCTACTGTAAATACAGTCCTATGTAAGTACAGTTTAATCTTCTTCTTTAATATTCTTCTGATGTGATTTCAGTTCAAGTCTTTTATGTAATATCCTTCTATTACAGTTCAATTCTCTTTTATGAATCTTATATTCATTTCTATACAACTACAGTATGTAATTTCCAATTACAATAGAAGGATAGGATTATTTACCTCGGTAAGCCCAAAATTATCCAAGTATACATGTCGATCCTGAACAACGTTTTAGCTCCTACCCCGGGCGCTCCACCCCGCTCCAAACAACCCTTAGAAGTTCTACGCAACTTCTTCTTAATACTTCAACCGGCTATGAAGATTTTCCTTAGGGTTTCGTTTAGTGGCTAAAGGAAGTATAATAGTATTTTCCGGACTTTTCGTATAGAGGGTACTTGGAAATACTACAAAGGTTTTGGACTAGAGTATTTTGGCATTCCAACAATACTTGGAGAAGTATTTCTCAACCAAGGGGGGGGTGTATTTACGAAAACAACTCCAAGGGGGGGTTGGTTGGTCTCGGCCAAGGCTCACAAAGGAGGGGGAGGACTTGGCCGAATGCTACACTTAAGGGGGAGGGATTTTTGAGACTTGGAGAATGATTTTTGGATGAAGAAGTTCATCAACTAAGGGGGGTATTTATAGGTCAAGCAATGGCCAACCAATGGCCAAGATGAAGCCAAGTGCAAGGCAAGTGTAAGGCCAAGATCAAGCCAAGTGCACCCTAACCCTACTCCACAAAACAAGGCACAAAACAAGGCACCAAACAAGGCACAAAACAAGGCACAAAACAAGCCACGAAAATGGGCACCAATCGGCCACCTTCAACCGTCCACTTGAGGGTGACAAGTGTCGCCCTCTCGTTGGTCCAAAATATTTCATCTCTCGGAAAAATCCGCAAAAAAATATAAATGACATAGCCGGAATTTTCCCTTCGCAAGTTCTGTAAAACGTTTCGTCGAAAAACGATTCTTTTCGGGGGTTGTGTACAAATTTCAAATCTTGCCTAACTTTAAGGCTCAAACTTTCTACGTACGCCCACACGTACATACTCTGGAAATACGGGGTATAAAATTCTACCCTCCTTAGAAACATTCGTCCCGAATGTTCCTTCTCAAGACAGATAACGATCAAGTTTCTCATAGCTTAACCAGTTTGCAAATGCCGCACATGGTCACAGAATAACACGCGCGCAAATACTTAAATCCAAGCCAACGAGGAATCACCTCGACGATGCAAAACAGTACCAACTCTCGCTTCTGGTCCAAAGGATACTCCCTTCGCACATCATTTCACAAAAATTATCACTTCTATGCTCTCAACACATGCTCGCTTCTTCCCTTACTCGTCGTACTCTTCTCGAACACTTGAACTCTTCTAGTATACGTACCATACTTCAGTCATTACTTCAGTTTCCAAAATCTCTGGAGTCACTACCTCCAAACTTGGTCATCTTACTAACCTCAATCTCCTTTAAGGCCAATCCCGGCCTTCACGATCCGCTTCTGGTTGAACATATCCACGAACTCATACGATGGTCATCTAAACTTGGTCCTAGCACCCTCGTGACCCTACCACCTGGCGGGACCACCCAGAACTGACCCCACCTACATCCGGGCTACGGGTTGACCCGCAATACGCCCTCAACCCGACCCTCCGTCGCGCCAACTCTTGCTCCTCGATCCGGAACAATCTCACTAATCAAGTCACGAAAACCTAGTGGTCTTCTTAGCTCAACTACCCTCTTATAATTCACACCACTCAGGGACTTATCACACAATTATACCCCTCGTATACTATGCTCTCTGACAAAGGTCAATCGTAAACAAAACCCTTTACCCAACTTCCCCTTACTAACCATGCCCCTAAATCATCATTTAACAAAACGTTATCGGAACATAATACATAGCACATCATCATATCAACAACGCATACCAGTCTCTAGAGGGGTAAGAATATACTTGTATCAACTGCTCCATTTTCCTTCGTCGCTCTAATCATAATCACACCGCGCATAGCCGTAGAAGGTGATGAACTCGCCATCGACCGTAGGTGAGTCCTGCTTTGTATCCTTCCTATTAGGGCGATTTCCGCCACATGGCTCGATGGCGCAGCAAAACAAGCACCGATAAAAGACGACATTCGGGATGGCGCTGCCGCATCGTGCACACTGAGGAAAACAGGAACCCGAATGGCTAGAACCCATGTATATCTGTGAACGAAGCCCCGAGCCACGACCAGCTCCGAATACCGAGCGTCCCAAGGCGCGGAGGACCGCTCTGATCTTGGCGGAGGTACATAACTAGCTTCCGAGGCGGTCCGCCTCGAAAGTTACCAAAGGACCTGCTGTTACGGCCTTCTTCTCGCGATCCGGTCATTCCGTCGACCTCTCGTTCTCGCATCCAAGTGCATAAGCTGCGTGCGGGCAATGTCCATGCACCTGAAGAGCTACACTGAATAACTTCGCTAGGTAATCATCGAGCCTGTAACATATCGGTGCACTCGATCCTCCATACTAGCTACTAACGCGGGACGTCGCCAATGAGTCGAACTCACATTGTACTCCCGAACCGTATGCCCGCTCGCCTCAACACCAAAAATCTGCCCGAGCCCTCTCATCTGTGAGGCAAGAAATGTGCAAGAAATGCCACGAGAACTCGTCCCATACACTGGAAGTGCATTCTCTCCCGAGACAGCTCACGAATCAAACCCGATCATTGCGGTATCACGCGGTGATGCGAACAAGACCACCGACTCGGTCTCGAAGCCTTGATTACCCTCATTATCCGTCAGAATCGCTTGATGAACTCCTGCGGATCATCCTCGTGCCTCGACCAGAACTCTGGCGGCTCTGACTCGAGAAAATCCCGTAGCCTCAAACTATCTCGATCTAGGGTGAACCATCTGCTCGAAGGCTTTGCGTCCCTATCCTCAAGTGCGCCACAACCCTGGCCAATAATTGTGCCATCTCCTTGTAACCCATCTCCTCTGCTCCAGGCTGTGGGACTGGAGGCTCAGGTACTGTTGTCTCAGCAGCCACTGCTGCGGCTCTAAACTCTGCTGGGGCCGGTGGCGTCGCAAAACTCGTCGTCTGAAGCACAATCTCAGGTACTGACCGGGCCTGCGCCCTCGTACTCCTCTGTATCTCACTAGCAGCTCCCTCGGCTGCCTTGCCCATCTGGGCCCGGGTTGCCTTGCGCGGAGGCATAAGCGTAAAACGAGATACGTCGGAGGAGTCCAGTGACACACATTTCTAAGGCACGATCTCGAATGAGAAGAATGGAAACCAATCCTAAATATCCGTAGCCTCACGATTATAGATGCGGTGCACGACACCGATAATCAAGACTCTACTAGATCTGATGCAGACACTTTCCGAGGATTAATCGCTCGATACCACTTTTGTCACGACGTTCAGCGTGGATCGTGCCTTACCCCGGGCACCCTAGTGATACAACATCAGAGAAAATCAGCGGAAATAAAAACTTAAACATGAACAAGAGATAAGATAATAAAACAGGTCAACCAAACGGTTACCTTCCAATAAAATATATATATATATATCTTTCAAACCGAACAGTTTAATCCTTTTTACAAACCCTGCCCACAACAGTACTACAGACCTCTAAGAGTTTTTATACAACATGACGGGACAGGGTCCCGCCATACCCCTGAATGTACAAGAACCTACAACTCAGGGTAACATACCAAAAGATAAACCTCCGGAGAAACGGAGCTTCAACGAATCGTGATCCTAAGGCGAGGATCAACAACGTGTACCTCTACTGCGGCATGAACGCAGCCCGAAGGAGGTCGATACAACAGTACCAAGTATATGAAATCAAAATATCGTAAATGAAATCATAGCGATCTATATAAAGCGAGAGACATGTATGATAACCAAAATACGATTCACAATAAATAGCGATATATAAGTCGGGGACTCACGCCTGAGTCATCGCTCAAATATAACTATGGGTCTCACGCGCGCAACATCAATCATGCCCGTGGAATACCTTCTCCGCCGGCGGATCATGATATAATAACACCACAGAGTACACATGAACACCAAGTGCGAACTAACAATACTATACAACCAAACCACGAAGGCGACACGGCAAGTCGGCCGACTACGGATACCAAGGCCGGTCACGTGGTGGCCGGCAATGCGAGGGCTAACTACGGTACCAAGGTCAGATCACGAGACTTCGTCACTACACCGAGCGGGGCAAGCGAGGGCTAACTACCGTACAAGGCCGAATCAGCCACGAGGCGGCAAGCACGAAAGCCGACCACCGATACCAAGGCCGATCAAGAAAAATCCTCGTGGAGAGCTAGTCCATGGAATAACACTATCAGCAGGAAACAAACCTCATCGTGGCGCGATACAGTGGACCATCCATCGAGTCGATATGCCCATGGACTATCATAGTGGAAGCATACCCGTGGGCCACCCATCGTGTCAGTATGTCCAAAATGATCAAGAATAACACGACCGGCCCTCCATTCGAGAGACGCGGTAACATAAGAATACAACACTTTGCACAACAAGGCTATCATACACAAACATAGGAAAGGTACACACAACTCAAGGTACTTTTTATTTTATGCCAAAGTCCAGGTTTTAACCCCAAAATACTACGTATGTTAAACTCTTATTAAAGGATCCATTTCTTTTACAAAGGTCACCCGATGCCCGTTTTATAAAAGTAGAGTGATTAACATTTTTAAGTAAACCAAAACAACTTCCATACTTTCCTTTTAAAACCAAATTAAGGCAATACCATGCCTTCTTTTTAGACCAAAACACTTCTCCTTTTAAAGTCAAGTTACCACTTTAAAACCAATGATAAAACCATTCTTTCATTTTCATAAAGTCGTTATAACTAACTTCCCATAAAGCTGTTATAACACTTTATGTTTTAAACCAATTTTAAGACAAAACAATGCCTTTCTTTTAAACCAAAAACTCTTTAATTTCCTCAAGTCTCCTTTAGAAATCAAGTTCCTTACTTATTCTCATTTCAAATCAAGAAACATTATTCTTTAAAAACCAAGTACTCATTACTCACGAATGAGGTTTCACACTTCTTAACAACTTTCACATCAATTCAATTAAGTCAAGTCTCTTATCTTCTTAAAAGCAATAAACCATTCTTTTTATCTCTCTTAAGTCGTTATACCTAACTTCCCATAAAGCTAGTATAACTCTTAAGCTTTCAAACCAAGTATTATTCTTCTTTCAAAAATGATTCTTAATTCTTTTGAAATACTTCAAGATTCTTATTATTCAGGCTTAAGTCAAAAGACATTGCCGTAAAACTATATTCAGTTAACACACGTACGTCTACCGTACTATATATTTATTCTTGTAAAATACTTCCAGATTCTTATTATTCAGGCTTAAGTCAAAAGACATTGCCACACGTACGTCTACCGTACTATATATATCCCTTTAAAATATCATGCTCAAGAGTATAGGAAGAATCACATACCTCGCGACGATTATCGACTATTAGCAAAACGCTCCACGGCTATAACCCGGCTAGCCTTGCCCACCTTCCAAGTAGTATAAGCTACTCGCAGAACATTCAACCAATAAAGGTTATAAGTCTCATCAAATACGATCTATGTAAATCTGATTTAATCTTCTTCTTTAATATTCTTCTGATGTGATTTCAGTACAAGTCTTTTCTGTAATATCCTTCTATTACAGTTCAATTCTCTTTTATGAATCTTATATTCATTTCTATACAACTACAGTATGTAATTTCCAATTACAATAGAAGGATAGGATTATTTACCTCGGTAAGCCCAAAATTATCCAAGTATACATGTCGATCCTGAACAACGTTTTAGCTCCTACCCCGGGTGCTCCACCCCGCTCCAAACAACCCTTAGAAGTTCTACGCAACTTCTTCTTAATACTTCAACCGGCTATGAAGATTTTCCTTAGGGTTTCGTTTAGTGGCTAAAGGAAGTATAATAGTATTTTCCGGGCTTTTCGTATAGAGGGTACTTGGAAATACTACAAAGGTTTTGGACTAGAGTATTTTGGCATTCCAACAATACTTGGAGAAGTATTTCTCAACCAAGGGGGGGGTGTATTTACGAAAACAACTCCAAGGGGGGGTTGGTTGGTCTCGGCCAAGGCTCACAAAGGAGGGGGAGGACTTGGCCGAATGCTACACTTAAGGGGGAGGGATTTTTGAGACTTGGAGAATGATTTTTGGATGAAGAAGTTCATCAACTAAGGGGGGTATTTATAGGTCAAGCAATGGCCAACCAATGGCCAAGATGAAGCCAAGTGCAAGGCAAGTGTAAGGCCAAGATCAAGCCAAGTGCACCCTAACCCTACTCCACAAAACAAGGCACAAAACAAGGCACCAAACAAGGCATAAAATAAGGCACAAAACAAGCCACGAAAATGGGCACCAATCGGCCACCTTCAACCGTCCACTTGAGGGTGACAAGTGTCGCCCTCTCGTTGGTCCAAAATATTTCATCTCTCGGAAAAATCCGCAAAAAAATATAAATGACATAGCCGAAATTTTCCCTTCGCAAGTTCTGTAAAACGTTTCGTCGAAAAACGATTCTTTTCGGGGGTTGTGTACAAATTTCGAATCTTGCCTAACTTTAAGGCTCAAACTTTCTACGTACGCCCACACGTACATACTCTGGAAATACGGGGTATAACAGTTTGATAAGTAAACATGTTATGATGCTACGTGTGTTAGTGTCTTGTGTTGTTTGTGCAAGGGGGTTATTCTTGTTGTGCTTACGTTGTTAAACGATAAGCCCGTTGTACTGCTATTATATCACATACCCCCTGACTTGTTATGATGCCGAGGACTTGTCACCATCGATGCGAGGAATACCTCATGCGGGTCCATGTGACCTATGCGAGTCGCGGGAGTTCGAGATTGATCACTCCGTGTGTTACGCCGACGCGAGAATACCTCATGTAGTCCATAGACTACGCGACTTTGGGGTCCAGGATGATGCCGCGGGTTAGCTACCCCCGATGCGAGGAATACCTCATGCGGGCCTATGTGGCCTATGCGGACTGCGGGAGTTCCAGGATTAGGCACGCATAATGATACTATGGGCGAATGGCCTTGCTTCGATCATTAGCAGCCTAGAAAAGACCAGTTATGTTATGTCTATTTTACTCTTGGTTATGCTGTGGCACTATGTGCGGTTACATTGGTTGTGTCACGACCCGTTCCGGGGCCCGTGACTGGTGCCTTACCCCGGGCACCCTAGTGATACAACATCAGAGTAATCAGCGGAATATAAAACACATACATGAAACAAATGAAGTACAAAACGATGTCGAGGAAAACTTGCCTTTCGATATATATAAATAACAACTCTTACAAATGAGCAGTTTAATCCTTTTTACAAACCCCGCCTACAACAAGATTACATGCACTTAAGAAATGATACGACAACAATGGCGGACGGGGCCCGCCATACCACGAATGTAAATACCTACAACGACGGGACTATACGAAGATAAGCCTCCGAGAAGCGGAGCTTTCCCAAACGCCGAATTGTGACCCTAAGGCGAGGATCAACGATCGGTGTACCTTTACTGCGCAGATGAACGCAGCCCGAAGGAGGTCGATAACAGTACCAAGTATGTGAAATCAAAATAAATCAGAAATGAAATCATAGTAGTCTATACAAAGCAGGAGACATGTATGATAACCAAACTACGATCACTGATAAATAAGCGAATATGTCAAGTCGTGACTCACGCCTCAAAGTTATCACAATAAAACCGTACGGTGCAAGTACGAAGGCAAATCCGACTACTAAGACCCACGCACAAAAATACCACAAATCGTATCCCGAGGTCTTTCTAGACCGCACCACATGATCGAAGCTGGCCACTTGCCCGCAGTATCAATGTGCGCGTCTATCCCTGGAACTCTCGCAGCTCCGCATAGGTCACACACAGACCCGCATAAGGTATTCCTCGAATCATGGTCCTAGACCGCCTGAGGTACACCCCGCATCGAAGGCAGCTTAACCTTCGGTATCCGCCTAGGCTCCCGCAACCCGCATAGTCTCAAAAGACCGCATAGTCTCAACAGACCGCATAGGGAATCCCCCGCATCAGGCTAAACACCCGGAATGATCAATCCTGGAGCTACCGCACTCCGCATAGTCACAAGGACCGCATAGGCCGTATAGACCCGCATCAAGCCCTCGGTATAATAAGTCAAAGGGGTATGTGATATAATAATAGTACAACGGGCTTAACGTTTAACAACGTAAGCACAACAAGAATGACTCCCCTTACATAACAACCACAAGATACTAACACACGTAGCATCCTAACATGTTTACTTATCAAATCAACAAGAAAGTATTACAAGACTATCACAAACCAATACAATCAAGTTATTCACACAAGGTACTTTCTACTAACAAGTTTGGGTATCTATCCCCAAAGTACTTCACACATTAAATCTTTTTAAAAGATCCGTTTCTTCCACATAAGTCACGCAATACCCGTAGTAAAAATAGAGTGACTGTCTTTTTAAGTAAACCAAAACACTTACCTTTGTAAAATCAAGTAACAACATTATTTTCC
Organism: Przewalskia tangutica; assembly: GCA_029844215.1. Taxonomy (NCBI): domain Eukaryota; kingdom Viridiplantae; phylum Streptophyta; class Magnoliopsida; order Solanales; family Solanaceae; genus Przewalskia; species Przewalskia tangutica. The sequence continues at coordinate 98,708,227 of CM056729.1, forward strand.
AAACGTCCAAGTTTGCCTAATTTCAAATGTTCATGTTTCTTATTTTAGAAAGGTTTCGTAGTTCATAGTCTTATTCATTTAAGAATATAATTCTCTTTTAAACCATCTAAGAAACATAAGCCTTATGTGTGAGTAGGATATTCTTGTTTATAACAATCTTATTACAGCAGCCATGATCTAGGAAATATCATTTTGTCTCATCTTAGCTTCTATGCAGATGGAAGTTTCTACTGGTTTTATTAATACTTCATTAATCAAAACATTTCCCTTTATTAACGCTGCAGTGGTTTGTCGATACACATTCTGATTTCCGAAATCAGTAAAACATTATCCCTTTTTAAAAAAAGCAAGTACTCATTTCTCACGAATGAGGTTTCACACAAAATTCATTGATTAAGTTAAGTCTCTTATCTTACAAGATCAAGTCTCTTAACTTCTAAAATAAATCATTCGTTTTATCTCTCTTAAGCCGTCATACCTAACTTCCCATAAAGCTAGTATAACTCTTAAGTTTTTAAAACCAAGTATTACTCTTCTTTTAAAAACAGTTCTTAATTCTCTTGAACTACTTCAAGATTATTATTATTCGGGCTTAAGTCAAAAGACATTGCCGTACAACTACGTTCAATTAACACACGTACGTCTACCGTACTACATAGTTATACACACATCATGCTAGAAGAGATAGGAAGAGGTTCACATACCTCGCGACGATTATCGACTATTAGCAAATCGCTCCACGGCTATAACCCTACTTAGCCGGTCCACCTTCTCAAGTAGCACTTGCTACTTACGTAACATTCAACCTATACAGTTATACAAGTCTATCAAAGTCTAGACTACACAAGTCTCATCAGAATAATACCCCATGTAATTACAGCTTCTCTTCTTTAAATTCGGGCTTAAGTCCAAGGACATTGCCACAACACTAAGTTCAGTTCTATATATAGTATACTTCAACTATATATTCTAACAACATGTAAACTCCAATTACAATAGGACAAGATATTTACCTCGATAAGCCCAAAATTATCCAAGATTAAATGTCGATCCTGAGCAACGTTTAGCTCCTACTCTGGGCGCTCCAACCCGCTCTAAACCACCCTTAGAAGTTCTAACCAACTTCTACACAATACTCCAACGGACTATGGAGATTTTCCTAGGGTTTCGGTTTTGTATCGACGGGAAGTATAATAGTATTTCGGGATTTTCAGATAGGTATAACCTTAGAATACAACAAGGTATCCGGCTAAGGTAATTTGGGCATTATAACAATACTTTGGAGAGTATTTCTACACCACAAAAAGGGGGGGTATTATACCAAAACACTAGGCTAGGAGGGGGGTACACTCTCGGCTAGCACCCCTAGAGTGGGGTGCTCTCGCCACAAGGGGAGGCCATGGCCGAACTCAACACAAGGGAGGGAGAAGGAGAGCTTTCAAGACTTAGGCAAATTTATGGATGAAGAAGTCTTCACTGGGGGTATTTATAGGTCAGTGAAGGCCAACCAATGGCCAAGATCTTGCCAAGTGCAAGGCAAGTGTAGGCCAAGATTCACCCATGTGTCCTTGACCAACTAACACACAAAAATATCCTACCAACTCCTCGACCAACAAGGCCAATCGTCCAACCCACCCTTTACCACCCATTCACGCCCGCTAATGAGAGGTGCTGCCGCGCCTCTTGTTGGCCCAACACGCTTGCCTCTCGAAAAATCCGAAAATTAAAAATGACATAGCGGAAATTCCCTACGAAAGTCAGGAAACGTTTGCCGAAAAACGACTCTAATCGGGTGTTGTGCACAAAAATAAATCGCCAAGCTTATTCTCGAGTTCGAATTTCCTACGACGTCCTGCGTACATTGTCACGCGACCGAACCGGCCCGTGGATCGTGCCTTACCGAGCACCCTAGTGATACAACATCGAGAAAATCGTGGAAATAAAAACATGAACATGAATTAAGAGAAAAGATAAATAAACAAAGCAACCAAAAGCTTGCCTTCATCATATATACATAAATACGAACAGTTATCCTTTTTACAAACCCCGCCACAATAACTCATGCACCTCTAAGATTTTTTACAACAGCTATGACGGACAGGGCCCCGCCATACCTCGAATGTATAAGAATCTACGCACTGTGGTAACATACCAAAAGATAAGCCTCCAAGGAACGGAGCTTCCCAATACGCTGAAAGGTGATCCTAAAAGCGGATCGGCAACCGATGTACCTTTTACTGCAGATGAACGCACTTCAAGGAGGTCGACATAACAGTACCAAGTATGTGAAATCAGAAATATCAGTAAATGAAATCATAATAGTCTATATAAAGCAGAGACATGTATGATAACCAAACTACGATCACAACATAGAAGCGATATGTCAAGTCGTGACTCACGCCTCAAAGTCATCCTCACGCCCGTGGAACTTCTTCCTCACCGCCAGCCTAGGTACAAATCATGTGATACGTATAATGTGTCTCGCCCATCTTATGGACCCAATATAGAAACGTGTGGAATACATTCCGGATGAACCTAGAGTCGATGAAATACATTCGGATGAACCCAGAGTCAAGTGATATACATTCGGATGAACCTAATCAAGTGAAATACATTCGGATGACCTTTAATCAAGTGAAATACATTCGGATGACGATAATCAAGTGAAATACATTCGGATGACCGGTAATCAAGTGAAATACATTCCGTATGACCCAGAATCAAGTGAAATACATTCGGATGACCGGTAGTCGAGTAGAACACAAGACTTGCACAACAAGGCTATCACACGTAACATGGTCAAGTTTCATAACAACAAGCATAAGCAAGTTACACACGACTCAAGGTACTTTCATTTTATGTCAAAGTCGGATTTTAACCTTAAAGTACTACGTCCGTTAAATTCCTTTAAGATCCATTTCTTTACAAAGGTCACCCGATACGTAGTATAAAATTTGAGTGACTAACATTGTTAAGTAACCCAAAATGCTTTCCTTTGTAAAATCAAGTAACAACCTTATTTTCCAAACGCTCAAGTTTGCCTAATTTCGAATGCTCAAGTTTCTCATTTTAGAAAAAGGTTTCAGTAGTTCATAGTTTTAAATCCTTTAAAACATAATTCTCCTTTAAACGTTTGAGAAACCTATGTCTTATAAGTGAGTAGGTTATTCTTGTTTATAATCAATCTTATTAAGCACCATGATCTAGAAATGTCATTTTGTCTCATCTTAGCTTCTATGCAGATGGAAGTTTCTCCGGTTTTAATAATACTAAATCTGTCCAAAACATTTCCTTTTATTAACGCTGCAGATGGTTTGTCGATACACATTCGATTTACAAATCAAGAAACATTTTAAGCCGTTATACCTAACTTCCCATAAAGCTAGTATAACTCTTAAGTTTCCAAAACCAAGTATTACTTCTTCTCTCAAAATGATTCAAAATCTTTTGAAATACTTCAAGTTCTTTATTATCACATAGCCACCGCTTATAGTTCAAATCAGTTACCTCTCTTAAAAACCACAAGTACTTTCTTACCTACATAAAGCTGTTATAACCAACTTCCCATAAAGCCGTTATAACACTTTATGTTTCAAACCAATCAAATACATTAAACATATGTACGTCTACCGTACTACATAGTTATACACATATCATGCTAGAACAAATAGGAAGAGGTTCACATACCGCGACGATTATCGACTAATAGCAAAACGCTCCAAGTACCTCACACCGTCGGCTACACTCTCAGTCAAGCAGATCACTCCACACGTAGTACTACAACCTATAGAGGCCACAAAGCGCCTATTAATATCTTTAGATCCCGACGTAGAATATTCTACAGAAAAATTCGGCAGCACCTCCCCCCCCCCGCAACAGCGTAAATCTCCTCCTCTATCGAGGCCGGCTACCAAGCCAACCAGGGGGGGTTAACACGTCTAACCGGACGTGTACAATTCTACTACACAGTAATGTTACACAAGTCCATCTGAATACACCCTATGTAATTACGATTCGCTTCTCTTCTTTAAATTCAGGCTTAAGTCGCAAGACATTGCCGTAAGTATTATTCAGGCTTAAGTCAAAAGACATTGCCGCACAACTATGTTCAGTTCTATATATAGTATACTTAACTATATACTCCTACAACATGTAATTTCCAATTACAACAGAAGGTCAAGAATGTTTACCTCGATAAGCCCAAAATTATCCGAGTTTATATGTCGATCCTGAACAACGTTTAGCTCCTACTCCGGCGCTCAACTGCTCCAACCAACCCTTAGAAGTTCTAACCAACTTCTACTTATGACTTCAACTACGGTGAAGATTTACTTAGGGTTTCGTTTTTGTGGATCGAGGAAGTATAATAGTATTTTCCGGCTTTTGTAAAAGTGTAACCTTGGGAATACTACAAGGTATTTGGGCCAAGGTATTTGGGCATTATAACAATACTGAGAGTATTTCTATACCACAAAAGGGGTATTTATACGAGACAACTAGGCAGTGGGTACCCGGCAAAACACCTCAAAGGGAGGAGGTGGCTCTCGCCAAGGGCTCTCAAAGGGGAGGGGGTGTGGTGGACGAAAGCTCGAGAGAGGAGTATTTTGAGACTTAGTTAGATTGCTCAAGTTTTGATGAAGAAAGTCTTCAACTAGAGGGTATTTATAGGTCAAGTGAAGGCCAACCAATGGCCAAGATCCATCCAAGTGTTAGGCAAGTGTAAGGTCAAGATTAAGCCATGCAACCTTATCCATCTACCCAAAATATCCTACCAACTCCTTGACCAAAAATAATGCACAAAAACGTGTCAACCTTCCCACTTTCGTCCGTCCACTCCTTCCAATTAGAGGTGACAAGTGTCGCCTCTCGTTGGTCCAAAATGTTTCGCCTCTAAAAATCCGCAAAAATTATAAATGACATAGCCGAATTTTCCCTACGAAAGTGGAAACGTTTAAAAAACGACTCTAATCGGGTGTTGTGTACAAATTTGAAACTAGCCAACTTTAAGGCTCAAATTATAATACGACGCTCCACGTACATACCGAAATACGGTATAACATTCTCCTCCTTAGAAACATTCGTCCCGAATGTTCCTTCTCAAGACGGATAACGATAAAGTTCTTCTAATAAGTTGCCAACGCCACAATCGCCACGAAACAACACATGCACGCAAATACTTATATCCAAGTCCACGAGGAAACTCCTCTAACATCACAAACTTTTGTCACTTTGCGCGAGGTTCTAGTGTCACTCCGCGACCCAACAAATGGTGCGGATCGCACGCGATTCACGAGGTCTAAAATATACATCCTTCGCACCTTCTCCCTTTACAAGAAATGATCATATCTATGCTCGCACTACATGCTCGCCTCTACCCTTACTCGTCGTACTCTTCTCGAACTCTTGAACTCTTCCAAGATAATGCATCACACTTCCGATCATCACTTGATTCTCCAAACCTTGAGTCACCACCTCCAACTTGGTTATCTTACTAGCCTCAATCTTCCTTAAGGCCACTTCCGCCTTCACGATCCGCTGGTCGAACATATCCACGAACTCATACGATGGTCATCTAAACTTGGGCCTAGCACCTCGTGACCCTACCGCTGGCGGGACCACCCAGAGCTGACCCACCTCATTCGCCACGGGTTGACACGCAACACGCCCTCAACCCGAGCCTGCACGCCGACTCTCGTTTCTCGATCCGAACAACCTTGCTAATCACATCATGAAAGATACCACTTTCATTTACCCAACCCAGAGACTTATCACACAATATATTCTAGGCATAAAATGCACTCTGACAAGGATCACTCGCAAAATCTTGTACTCAAGACGGCCTTACATCTAAGGTCTCAACTGTAATATTCTAAGGTTCATCATTTTCTCACCCTGTGCTTACCCTTTTCCCCAACGGGTTCCTAAATCACATTTTAGCACAAAGCTATCCGAACATAACACTTAACACATTAACATAACATCAAAACATACAAGCCTCTAGATGGTTAAGGATATACCTGAAGCTACCGCTCCACTCTAATCATAAGTCCACTCGCAGGCATAATCGTAGGGCGGCGATGAACCGCCATCGATCCGTAGTCGCGCCAAGTGCCGGCACCTCTCCTATAAGCACGATCTCGTCACATGGCCCTCGACGGCCGCAGTGAAGCAAGCACCATAAAAGACGACATTTCGGGATGATGTTTGCCACATCGCGCACACCGAGGGGACATGAATCCTGGCCGCTAGCACTCACGTAAACTCGTGGAACTGAAGCTCGAGCTCGACCAGCTCGAATACCCGAACGACCAAGATCGCGGAGGACCACTGCATCGGGCGGAGGTACATAACTAGATCTGGCCGAGGCGGTCCGCCTCGAAAGTTACCAAAGGACCTGCTGCTCGCCCTTCGCCACGATCTCGGCCATTCCGTCCGACCTCTCCGTGCCTCACATCCTAGTGCATGAGCTTGTATGCGGCAATGTCCATGCCCTGAAGAGCTACACCCGCACAAGCCTCTCGCCAAGTAATCGCCCCGGTGGCGTAGCGGTGTACTGTCCTCCATATCCGCTTACTACGGAACATACCGAGCTAATGAGTCGAACTCACATTGTACTCTCTAACCGCCCGCCCCGCCTCAATGTCAAAAATCTGTTTACCGAGCCCTCTCATCTGTGGAGGCAAGAAATGTGCAAGAAATGCCCTCGAGAACTCGCCCCAAATCTGGAAGTGCATGCTCTTCCCGACAGCTCCACGAATCAAACTACCAATCTGCAGATCACGCACTGATGCGAACCCAATACCACCGACTCGCTCGAGGCTCGATCACTCTACGATCCATTGTCAGCTGTCGGATAAACTCCCGAGGGTCGTCCTCGCCTCGATCCATAGAACACCGGAGGCTACACTCGGAAGTCCGTAGCCTCAAATCGCTCGCCGGGTGAACTACGGCGCCGCTGGGCCGGAATCAGATCCACTTTATCTCATATCGCCACGACTCGCCGAATCGCCATCTCTCTTGTACTTATCTCATCGGCTCCGGTGCCGCGGACCGAGGCTCGTGTATCAGAGTCTCAGCAGCCCACCGCTGCGCTCTAAACTCGGTCTTTGCCGCGGCGTCGCGAAACCCGGGCCGTGGCACTCTTGTATCGACTTGGCTCGCGCTCGCATTCTCTCGTATCTCACTAATGACTCCTCGATCGCTTTGCCCATCTGGGCTCAGGTTTTACGCGGAGGCATAATCGTAAATGAAAGGAATACGTCGGAGGGTCCAATTTATCACACACTCAAGGCACGATCTCGAATGAGAAGAATAGAAACCAATCCTAAATGTCTGCACCTCACGATTATAGATGTGGTGCAACACACCGATAATCAAGACTCTACTAGACACGATGCGTAGACACTTTCCGAGGACTAATCGCTCGATACCACTTTTGTCACGACCGAACCGGGCGGATCGTGCCTACCCCGCACCCTAGTGATACAACATCGAGAAAATCAGAAATAAAAACATGAACATGAATTAAGAGAAAAGATAAATAAACAGCCAACCAAAACAGTTGCCTTCATCATATATACATAAATACGAACAGTTATCCTTTTTACAAACCCCGCCACAACAAGCATGCACTCTAAGATTTTTTACAACGCTATATGACTTGACGGGGCCCGCCATACCCCGAATGTATAAGAATCTGACTGCAGTGGTAACATACCAAAAGATAAGCCTCCAAGGAACGAGCTTCCCAATACGAAAGGTGATCCTAAAAGCGGATCGACACCGATGTACCTTTTACTGCAGATGAACGCACTCAAGGAGGTCGATAACAGTACCAAGTATGTGAAATCAGAAATATCGTAAATGAAATCATAATAGTCTATATAAAGCAGAGACATGTATGATAACCAAACTACGATCACAACATAGAAGCGATCATGTCAAGTCGTGGACTCACGCCTCAAAGTCATCCTCATGCCCGTGGAACTTCTTCCTCACCGCCATAGCTTCAGGTACAAATCACGTGATACGTATAACGTGTCTCGGCCCATCTTATGGACCCAATATAGAAACGTGTGGAATACATTCGGATGAACCTAGTCGATGAAATACATTCCGGATGAACCGTAGTCAAGTGATATACATTCGGATGAACCGGTAATCAAGTGAAATACATTCGGATGACCCTTAATCAAGTGAAATACATTCGGATGACCCGATAATCAAGTGAAATACATTCGGATGACGGTAATCAAGTGAAATACATTCCGTATGACCGTGAATCAAGTGAAATACATTCGGATGACCGGTAGTCGAGTAGAACACGCGATACTTGCACAACAAGGCTATCACACGTAACATGGTCAAGTTTCATAACAACAAGCATAAGCAAGTTACACACGACTCAAGGTACTTTCATTTTATGTCAAAGTCCTGATTTTAACCTTAAAGTACTACGTCATAAATTCCCTTTAAGATCCATTTCTTTTACAAAGGTCACCCGATACCCGTAGTATAAAATTTGAGTGACTAACATTGTTAAGTAAACCAAAATGCTTTCCTTTGTAAAATCAAGTAACAACCTTATTTTCCAAACGCTCAAGTTTGCCTAATTTCGAATGCTCAAGTTTCTCATTTTAGAAAAAGGTTTCGTAGTTCATAGTTTTAAATCCTTTAAAACATAATTCTCCTTTAAACGCTTTGAGAAACCTATGTCTTATAAGTGAGTAGGTTATTCTTGTTTATAATCAATCTTATTAAGCGACATGATCTAGAAATGTCATTTTGTCTCATCTTAGCTTCTATGCGGATGGAAGTTTCTACCGGTTTTAATAATACTAAATCTGTCCAAAACATTTCCTTTATTAACGCCGCATGGTTTGTCGATACACATTCGATTTCAAATCAAGAAACATTTTAAGCCGTTATACCTAACTTCCCATAAAGCTAGTATAACTCTTAAGTTTCCAAAACCAAGTATTACTTCTTCTCAAAATGATTCAAAAATCTTTTGAAATACTTCAAGTTCTTTATTATCACATAGCCACGCTTATAGTTCAAATCGATTACCTCTTAAAAACCACAAGTACTTTCTACCTACATAAAGTCGTTATAACCAACTTCCCATAAAGCCGTTATAACACTTTATGTTTCAAACCAATCAAATACATTAAACATATGCACGTCACCGTACTACATAGTTATACACATATCATGCTAGAACAAATAGGAAGAGGTTCACATACCTCGCGACGATTATCGACTAATAGCAAAACGCCCAAGTACCTCAAACCGTCGGCTACACTCTCACCAAGCAGATCACCCACACGTAGTACTACAACCTATAGAGGCCACAAAGCGCCTATTAATATCTTTAGATCCCGACGAGAATATTCTACGTAAAAATTCAGAAGACCTCCCCGCAACAGAAATCTCCTCCTCTATCGAGGCCGCTACCAAGCCAACCAGGGGTTAACACGCCTAACCGACGTGTACAATTCTACTACACAAGAATGTTACACAAGTCTACAGTAATACGCCCTATGTAATTACATTCAGTTCTCTTCTTTAAATTCAGCTTAAGTCGCAAGACATTGCGTAAGTATTATTCAGCTTAAGTCAAAAGACATTGCCGCACAACTATGTTCAGTTCTATATATAGTATACTTAACTATATACTCCTACAACATGTAATTTCCAATTACAAATGTAAGGTCAAGAATGTTTACCTCGATAAGCCCAAAATTATCCGAGTTTATATGTCGATCTGAACAACGTTTAGCTCCTACTCCGGCGCTCCAACCGTTCCAACCAACCCTTAGAAGTTCTAACCAACTTCTACTTATGACTTCAACTACGGTGAAGATTTACTTAGGGTTTCGTTTTGTGGTGAGGAAGTATAATAGTATTTTCGGGCTTTTGTAAAAGTGTAACCTTGGGAATACTACAAGGTATTTGGGCCAAGGTATTTGGGCATTATAACAATACTTGGAGAGTATTTCTATACCACAAAAGGGGTATTTATACGAGACAACTAGGCTAGGGGTACCCACGGCAAAACACCTCAAAGGGGAGGAGGTGGCTCTCGGCGAGGGCTCTCAAAGGGAGGGGGTGTGGTGGGCTAAAGCTCGAGGAGAGGAGTATTTTGAGACTTAGTTAGATTGCTCAAGTTTTTGGATGAAGAAAGTCTTCAACTAGAGGGTATTTATAGGTCAAGTGAAGGCCAACCAATGGCCAAGATCCATCCAAGTGTTAGGCAAGTGTAAGGTCAAGATTAAGCCACGCAACCTTATCCATCTACCCAAAATATCCTACCAACTCCTCGACCAAAAATAATGCACAAAAACGCGTGCCAACCTTCCCACTTTCGTCCGTCCACTCCTTCCAATTAGAGGTGACAAGTGTCGCCTCTCGTTGGTCCAAAATGTTTCGCCTCTCGGAAAAATCCGCAAAAATTATAAATGACATAGCGAATTTTCCCTACGAAAGCGTGGAAACGTTTCGAAAAACGACTCTAATCGGGTGTTGTGTACAAATTTCGAAACTAGCCAACTTTAAGGCTCAAATTATAATACGTACGCGCTCACGTACATACTCTGGAAATACGGGGTATAACATACATACTCTGGAAATACGGGGTATAACAGGTTGTTTCGTACATATTTGTAAAATTGGTTTTAAAATGATATGATTTCATTTAAGTACTTTACAGTTTCACATATTTGGTACCTGTTGTACTGACCTCCTTCGGGGCCGCGTTACGCCGCAGTAGAGGTACTCTGTTGTTGATCCCCGCCCTAGGATCACCGTTTGCCTTTGGGAAAGCCCCGCTTTCTCCGGAGGCTTGTCTTTCGGGTATGATCTCCCGTCATTTGTAGCTTTATGTACATTCAGGTATGGCGGCCCCGTCCCGCCATAGTTGTTACATTCCAAGTGTCCAGTCCCGTTGTAAGTTGGGATGTAACTGTTCACTCTTGATGATATATACATGCCGAAAGGCAATCTTTTCTTGGATAAAGCGTGTCTCATTTACATATGTTTCATGTCTTGTTTTTATATTCTGGTTACTCTAATGTATGTCTATTGCCGGGTAAGGCACCGCCACGCCCGGATCGGTCGTGACATGGCCGCGATCGTACCCTACCTGGGCACCCTTCTAATCATACAACATAACAAACTACGGAAGATAAATAACACACTTTTTTTAAACCAAGCCGATAAAGGTCGCCATAATCATAAAAATTACCCGAAAGTGGTCTACATCGCTTAACAATGTAAAAACAACTCTAGCATCCAATTTACGATGAATACGCACTTAAGATTTGAACAAATACTATGGCGGACAAGGCCCCGCCGCACTTCGAATATACATAGCCATGACAACTCGGAACATCGAGCCATCTCAAAATGAACCAGATCCTAAGCTCGCGGATCCACAATCGTGTACCTAAACTGCGGACATTTAACGCGGCTTCAAGGGGAAGACAACAAAAATTTAATATGTAATGAAATAAAGTACAAGAAATGATCATAATCGTACAAAAGAATGACAGGGCAAGTATAAAAGTACATACGGATCCTCGCCGTGTCATTACCACTTATGAACTTAATTGCACATCATTATCTTTTCCATTCCATTAAGAGTTATAGCCATATCTTACGCACATACTTAGGAGAAGTCATTAAGTTCATTACCATATAACTTACTTATCTTTCATAACATAATCCGCCCTTTATGAAGGACGCGTATATACTACCCGATAACGGGGCGCGATCAAGTCACACAAATATCAAAGCGTGCGTGGAATCCTCCATCACCGAAGCGACTATAAGTGTAAAATATAACCATGTTACGCGCCCGTGGCATCCCACCTCCTTGTCGGCATACATACACAATACATATATATACCTCGCCTGTGGAATCCATCACATCAACGCTATGTAGGTGTAACATATATATATATATATATATATATATATATATATATATATATATATATATATATATAACGACGCGTGCCGGAATCCTCATCGTATAAGCATGGCCATAACGTGCCCTCGGCGTCCTCATCGTGAGTGCAGTCTTCGTGGGGAGCTAGCCCGTGGAGTAATAATATAACATGCCCCGGAATCCTCATCGCGGGTACATGTCTTCGTGAGCTAGCTCGTGGAGTAATAATCGTACATAGCACGGTCGCATGCCGGAATCCTCATCGTATAAGCGTGGCCATGGCTAAAAACAACCGAATCTAACCCGCCTCGGTCACATGCCGGAATCCCACATCGTATAAGCGTGTCAGGATCAATCATAATGGAAGCATACCCGTGGAATCCCACATCACCGATGCGTCGCCCAAGTAAACTTACAACAAGACAGTCGGCCCTCCAACTGAGAGTCACGACAACGTAAACATATAATACTTGCACTCAAAGCTATCACAAGCAAACATAGGCAAGTTCATTAAACCTTTAGACTTCCATTTTTTATAAACTCATGGCACTTTCGTTTCACACATAAAAATCCGGGAATTTAACCCAAAGTACTACGTGCTTACATTCTTTTCAAAAGAATCCTTTACATATAAAACCCCAAGATACTAACACCCGTAGTATCAAGGCTTGTTTACATTTTACCTAAGTCACTACACTTTTAGAAATACATTTCTCGGCTTCTAAATCAAGTGACTTCTTTCCTTAAAACTCAAGCAATTGATGCTTTTAAATCTATTTGCCTTTCTTTATTTCATAACATTTATCATTACTTAAAGTAAACCACTCTTTTAACTTTCCATAAAGCTATTATAACCCACTTCCCATCAAGTCGTTATACTAACTTTATACTTTAGGCAAATACATTCTTTTTATAACCAAGAGACTTATACTTTCGAAAACCAAGTATCGTATACTTTCAAAATACTTCAAGTCTCTTATCTTTTAGAACAAGTTTCGTAGTTCCTAGTCTTAACACTTCATAACGTAAACTCTTTAAATTAAGCAACATATGCCTTATATGTGTGAATAGGTTATACTTGTTTATACTGATATCATTAAAGCAGCCATGATCTAGAAAATGTAATACAATTTTGTCTTATCTTAGCTTCTATGCAGATGGAGAATTCTACTTGTTTTAATATAATTTATCGTCATTACATTTTCCTTTATTAACGCTGCAATGGCTTGTTCGATACTTATTCTCATTCGTGCCGTAAATTAGCCAAGTCAACTTGGCTCCAAACACCTCCTAACGACTCTTACCAACATCCCCCATAAGACTTGGTAAGAACTTAGGATAACTCAGACCTAACCTTTACATAGAGTAAATCAACATACATACTTCTTGACTTCTAAGAGTAGAAGGAAACATGAAATAATACCACATGTACATTCCATACATAGAATCATGTCAAAAGAAGGAAGAGGTTCACATACCTCGCGACGATTATCGACAAGTAGCAAAATGCTCCAAAGTACTTCAACCTTGATAGCTATTCCATCCTTCAAGTAGAATACGCTATACTAGTACTTCCACCTATAATGACCATAATACGTCCATTAAACCTCTAGCTTCGAACGTAGAATATTCTAAGTACAAGGTCACTAAATTCTACGGAAAATCGGGCAGCACTTCCTTTGTTTCTACATACTTTGCCACCTTTTTCAAGGGCGAATTCAATAACCAAACATGCCACATTTAAGGCTCAACATTCCAACCAATCAAAAGGGGATTACACGCCTACAAGACGTGTAAAATTCCGCCCCACAAATGATACAAAACAATCCAATTCTCGGCTACAACAACACTACTTCTCTTTCAAATTCTTTTTCAATACAAGTTGTTATTCCAACATGCTACATAGTCATAAACAACTTCAACAACTTTAATTCCCTCTTTATATAACATGTGACAACTAAACTAGTAACCAAATTGAATTACAATCTTAAGGGCTAACATACTAGTTTTCGGATTAGTGTTCCAATAGTCAAAATACTTATCAAACTTCATAATACAAACCTCATGCTTGCTAATATCCAAAGCTACAACAATACGTAATCGTAATTACTAAAACGACAAGAATTATCCCGTTCCAAGCCCTGAATACTTCCAAGATTCAAAGTCGCGCCTTCGCACTTCTTAGCTCCCTTTTCTTATGCTCCAATCCGCTCCAAGCGCTCCTTAGAAGCCTATGAAGAACTCATCTTCAAGTTCCAACTTCAAAGTTGAAGAACTCCTTAAGTTTCCGCCTTGCGACTAATACGAAAACGCCACTTTTCCGGGATCTTTCTATTGAGATAACCTTACAACACTCTTAGGAACCTTGTTTTAAAGTGTGGTGTTTATTGGACAACAAACGAAAATTTTCTTCTCCCAATGGATGCCCAACCCGTGAGCCTCCCTCTCTTGTTCTTCAATGTTCTCTTGAAATATGACTAAGTGTGGAACTAGTCTTGCTACTAGTATGAATTTATAACACTATGGAGGGTCAATATCTACACAAATGGGTGGTTTGGATGCAAAAGTCTAGCCAAGTGGCCCTTTTGACTAGTCAACATTATCAAGCTCTACTTGCAAGACTTAGTCTTCTATCATGGTCAATGACCATACTACCCTTGCATAATTTCGTCCAACACCATATTGGGGGGTGCCACGTGTCGCCCTCCCATTCGTCCATAAAATTCCGTAACCCTCGTGGGCCCCACAAAACGTAAAATTCCTCGGGTGGGCCCCACATGACCAAATCCGTAAAAATAAATTTCCACAATGATAATAAGTTCCATACTCTTCAAAATGCATTTTGAGAATCCAATTCTCTTCAACGAACATTTTTCCTTTCCGACGTTCGAAAGATTTTCCGTCGGAAAAACAATTCTTCCTTTCGTACCCTTTTCAAGTCTTGTGTTCCTTACATACATTCTCTTAAACATGTCCTTGAACTACGGGGTGTAACAAAGGATCATTTAGCCGATCTTGAACAAGCATTAAAAAGAATGAGGATTCATAATCTCAAAATGGATCCAGCCAAATGCATGTTCGGAGTATCGACTGACAACTTCCTTGGGGTTTTGGTACACAAGAAAGGCATCGAAATAGATCATAACAAAGCCAAGGCAGTAATAGGATCCTCACCACTCAAGACAAAGAAAGAGTTATAAAGCTTATTGGGAAAGATCAATTTCTTAAGGAGATTCATAACTAACTCGGTTGGAAAGATGAAGGTATTCTCACATTTGCTCAGACTTAAAGATTCAGAAGACCTAGTATGAGACCCGGAACAGCAAGAGGCCTTTGAGCAAATTAAAAAGGCCTTACCTACTGCCCCCGTACTGGTGCCTCCCGTGCTGGGGAAGCCATTGAAATTATATGTTTTGGCTGCAGAATTATCTACTGACTGCTTGCTAGCACAGGATGCCGATAATGGAACTGAAAGGGCGGTTTATTATCTTAGAAGAATACACAACAATGCGGGAACTAGATATACTCATTTAGAAAAGCTTTGTATGTCATTGTTTTGTGCTTGCACAAAACTCAAATATTATCTAATGCCTCACGTTGTATACGTTCTATGCAAAGTTGATATTATCCGGTACTTTCTAAATAGACATGTCTTGTAAGGACGATTAATGAAATGGGCCATCAAGCTTACCGCATTCTCTCTCGAGTATAAGTCACTTATGGCTTTCAAAGGCCAAGAAGTGGCGGATTTCTTGGCAGAACACCCTTGTGTGGATGTGGGGGATCCATGTGCCCCTTCAACCGTATATATGGACGCCGTCCGTTAGGTTAAGAGCCCAGAAAGAAGTCGGAGCCAGGATAACTATAACTGATCCTAGAGGCGAAATACGAAGGTTCTCTTATCGGTTAGATCCTGACTTGACAAATAACCAGGTCGAAACGGGTGGCAGGTTATTTAGTGGGTTCGCGTCAATTACATTAAATCATGTTCCCAGAGGCATGAATGTTGAGGCTAACGACTTAGTACAATAATCTTCTGGCTTTCGGAAGTCTCTATTCACTTTAGAGTATGACAAACTGCCAGTCGAAGTGTTAGTCATTGATTGAATCGACTCATGGAGGCAGTTACTAATTGATTACTTAAATGATTCCTCCAGTTGCAAGGATACCAAGGTTAAAAGAAGAGCCTTGAAATAAGTGCTCATTGACGATGACCTCTATAAAAGGAGCGTGAATGGAGTACTACTCAAGTGAATTGCCAAAGTAGAGGCCTTGAGGGTCATGGGAGAGGTCCATGAAAGAGTATGCGGGTCGCACAGAGCAGGGTCAGCTATGAAGTGGTTTGATCTACCACCACATCTATTCCTGGTCTACGATCACCGCTGATTGTTTCCAGTATGCAAAATGATGTGGAGAATGTCAAAAACATGGACCAATCCAACGGGTACCAGCCGAGTTGCTGCACCCAGTCATAAAACCTTGGCCCTTCAGAGGATGGGCTATGGATCTCATCAACAAGATTCACCCACAATCGATTAAAGGCCATAATTTCATTATCATGGCTACCAATTATTACACTAAATGGGTGGAGGCTCAGTCGATGAAGAAGGTTCATCAGACAGATGTCATTCAGTTTATCCAACACCAGATCATATATAAATATGGTATCCCTGAGACGATTATAACTGATCAAGGGATGGTGTTCACTGGTTCTAAAGTGGCAGCCTTTACTGAGAAATTTGGGATCAAAATGATCACATCCTCGCCTTATTATGCACAGGGGAATGGGCAAGCCGAGGCAGCCAACAAGATTATTATTGACATAATCAGTAAAAACGTAGAGGATAAACCATGAATGTGGCATCCCACTCTGGATGAAGTCGTTAAGCGATCAGAAATTCTAAATCTACAGCTACCGGGGCGACACCTTATCAGCTAACCTACGACCAAGATGCAGTGTTGCCATTAGAAATTAATGTTAAGTCCTTATGGGTGGCTAAGCATAACTCTCTACATTTAGAGGAGTATCAACAGGTCATGCTAATGGAATTAGACCAGCTAGATGAAAATCGACTGATGGCCCTAGAGAAAATAAAAGTCGGTAAATGAAAAATGGCTAAAGCATACAAACAAACATGTTAGCCTAAAATATTTGTTGAATGAGACTTGGTTTGGAAAATCGTTTTGCCAATTGGGACGAAAGATCGTAAATTCGGCAATAGTCACCAAACTGGGAAGGACCTTTCGTAGTAAGCCAACAGATCGCTGGCAATACATATCGATTGATAAACATGCATGATGAGAAAATGGACAGAAATATAAATGGCAAGTATTTAAAAAAGTATTATCATTCGATTTGGGACATGCATGAATAAACGACAGTCACAGACCGACTGCGTGGTCACACAAAACAAGCTAATTCCCTCTGACAGGATATGTGTGGCTAAGTGACAGCCACAAACCGGCTACCTGATCACAAAATACAGAGGAAACTGTTTCTCTCACGTGTCTGTGTCGTAAAGGTTAGTCGCACGACTCAGGCGAAGAAACGCCATCCCAAGTGATAAAAGATAATGGCCCATCAAACCTGCGGGATTTATTTCAAATTTGCTCAAGAATGTCGAGAGCAATGCTAAAGTTAAAGGGTGGGATATTAATTTCCACATCTAAGTAAACCCAACACAAAAAAAGGCGCCGCACATACCCGAAGCCAACGTTACAAAGAAAATCAAACTCCGATAGTACGACGGCATCAAAAGGACCTATGCGCCTCCAGTTGGCTTCTGTGACCAACTTCACTCGGGTTGACCGACCCGAATAATGAGCGACCATAGTCGGCCAGGTACGAAGGTTATCCAGACAATGGTCATCGGTGAATCAGTCACAAGTAAAATGAAAGTCATGGTTTATCGGGCTGAAGTACTGAAGCAAGAGAGAATTACCTTGCTCCGGTCCCTCGTACAGAGTCGGGACCAGTGATTCATCAATAAAAACCAAGGCAGGGGTCAGGTCACTATCAGCTAGAATAATTGTTCCTGATCTTCGAGATAAAAGGGATGAAACCATGGTTTCCGACTAAGAAAAGAGCAAAGGTTAGGTGAGAAACTTATGGGGAGATGGGGATACATTTCCTTAAATAACCTGCAGAGGCGTGGCTGAGATTAATTCATTATTTTCAAACGCACGACCGAAAATCATCAGAGCCAATTCATGGTAATAGAGATGCCTCGGTTAAAGGGAAAAGTAGTCATCATTGCATGCACTAGAGACAAGACGATTGAAGTTGCATGCACCACTGTCAGCCTGAAACGACGCCTATTTTTTAATACATTAACTCAACAGTCACACTCGAGTTAATGTAGGGGGCAATTGTTAACACTCAAAAATAATTTAAGTGTTTAGCCGAAATCCAGTGGCAGCCGAACTATTCTGGAGCCGAATTTACTCCTAGCCTCGACTACAAAAACTTCATTGGATACTAAAGCATCTTAGCCGAAGTTGTTAGTTAGAGGTACGATTGGGATCCACTCAGATGCAGACGCCTCAACGACCAAGTCAAAAGGGTTTCTAGACCCCTAAAAGCGGTAACGGCCAACAACAGCTGAAAACAAGGGCCATTACCCGAGCAAGAGGAGTAGAGGGCGAAAAAATCGACACCACCTACCCCATGGTCGGTCATTGAACTTAGGGGGTTACTTGATGACTGACATGGGGGGGGGGCACGTTTGTACAATTTTTTCTTCCTTTTTTATTACAAATAGAAACATTCTTTTTTATATAGAACATACAATCAATCAAACAAATCAAATTTCATATCTATCTTTACTTTATCCTTTATTACTCAACTGTATTCATGCTTCTTACCTCTTCGTTTACTAATATCACCGTCCTAACGCTTTCTGGAGTAGTTGAAAACCCATTGGAAATCAGAGTTCCATTTCCAGCCCGAATCGCTTGAGTTAAGGAATCAATTTGTCTCCCGATTCGATCAGCCGATACAACGGCAGAAGATAAAATTCGGGACGAGAACACACTCATTGAACCAACTTATCCACCTTTATGAGTATTTTGGTACTCTACAAAACCTGAATTATTTCTTCAAGAAGATAAGTAACAGTTGGATAAAAGTGTAAGTCAAACGGTCTTTTTAATATACATGGCTTCAAAATTTAACAAAAACCTTACTGTATAAGTTCATGTTGGATAGGCTTTGCTATGGATGTAACTTGTTCGAAAGTTAAGTTTATACGTTCATGATAAAACTTTTATAAGTTGTTATGTAACAAAGACAAATTATCTGTTTTCACTGTCCATCATGAGGTGAGTCCTTCCATCATTGCTGACACCTGCTAAATAGGAAAAAACATTATATTATTATTATTATTATCCGCCTCCCACTCGAAGGTTGTGAATTCGAGTCACCAATAGAGAAAAAGAGAAGTTCCCCGATGGGAAAGGTTAATAGAACATGAATCTTCAAGGCATTGATTGGATGTATGTGTATGTGCAACTCTGTCAAACTTAATTAGAGATCTGGAAAACTTTCATAGTATTAACATATCTAATCTTCCAAACGATAGCATTTATTAAAGATTATTAGATTTATTAATAGCTCTTCTTGTTTGAACTCCATCACTTGGTGGAACACTTATATCTCTAATGCCCTTTTTCTTGCCTCTGCCAAAACCTTTTTCCACATGTTTAGGAGATAAATCTTCTGCTCTAGCCACATTTTTCACGGTATGATCAATGGAATAGACATCTAGATCCTTGGCTCCGATATTGTTTTTCATCTTTTCTGCACTCTTTACCTTTGCTTGAACTATTTGTCCGGTATCATGTTGTGTTAGAACCACCTCCAAAGCCTTTCCTGGGATTGTTACCCCTATTTTCTCTTGATAGACACCTGCATGTTGTTGTGATTTAGTTGAAGATTGAGCTTCTTTTGGTTCTGATTGCTGATTTCCCTGGCTTTGCACCTCATCATTTTGCCTATGTGCTTCATCTTGCAAAATTATCATGGTACTTTTTCTGTTCGTAAGCCACTGTTGCTATTCCCATATGACTCTTATCTTTCATCTTCCTATTGTTCTTTCTTTTTGCTGCTAATATCATCTTCTACATCCGCCTCATTTTTGGTTTTTTCTGAACTGGTACTCTTTCTCTTTGACTTATTGCCCTGATTGCTCTACTGTGCTTTGCTTTTCTCAGGACTTTGCTCCTGAATTTCATCTACTGGCTTATCTTGTTCTGCAGGCTTAGGATTGCTGGACTCAGAAACTTAGTGTTCCTCTTCTTCAGAATTGCCCAGGTTATCAACTTGATGTTCCTCTTCCTCTGTATTGCCCATAATATCAAAGGCATTGTGAGTTTCCACTTGACTCCTCTTTCTGGTTGTTGTGTTCTCCCACTTCCCCTACGATTACTCCACTTGAATCCAGAATATATCTGTTATTCCTTCTGCTCATCCATTCTTGTTTAGCTTGGACATTACACACTACCTTGCCACTATTCAGTATTCTTCTTTCGTTTGCAACAGTACCCACCTCATTATTGTTGACCATTTATTTATTGTCTTTCCTCATTTCATCCCTGTATTTTTTTTTCTAGTTCATGATGTAAGCTCTGGATTCCTCTTCAGCATGTCCTTGCAATTTGCAATAGTCACAGTATTTAGGAAAGTAATCATACTTTATTTTTACCCACTTTGACTACACTTTGCCTATCACTTCATCTACTTGTGAAAAATGTATCATGTGTGGATGTTCTGCTTACAAGTCTATTTGCACCTTCACTTTTGCACAGCTGGGCCTTGTTTTGTTGGCAGTAGCTAAATAAACTGTTAAAGGTCTGCCCACTGCAGATGCCATTGAGAAAACAGCTTCTCTTGCAAAAAAGTTTTGAGGCAATTCAGCAAAACTTATCCATGCTACAGCATCTGAAGTTTCTTCATCTGGTTTGAACCAAGGGCTCCAAACCAATGGTCTAATTTGGCAATATCTTGAATGAACTTTTATATAATACGCAGGTGTATAATATAATCCTCCAGTAGTGATAATCTTATGAGAATGTGTCTATCTTCAAGTAATCCAATTGTACAATATCCTTTAATAGCACACTGATCCGGAATGGTTGTTCTTATTTCTTTAATATCTATAATGTCGTATGGAAACTTACCCACAGTTGGATATTGCAAGTTCTCCTGATAGATTAATTGTTTGACCTCCATTGAATACCAAGTTACATGTGGTTCTCCATTGATAAAAACCACCTATTTCAATCAGTGCCGGTCCTGAATTTTTCAGGGCCCAGGGCAAAAGTAAAAATTAGGCCCTATATATATTTAAACTTAGTGATAAACTCACTCTTATTTTCAATCAAGATCTAACATGTTCAAATTAACTAAAAATTTAACATTCAAGCCAAATAAATTATATCGATTCAAACTTCAATATATTAAAATTTAGAATAAAAAGTTATAATATATAAATAAGATAAATACTTATAACAATTCAATAAGTTCTTTTTCATCCAGCAACAGCAACCAGCCAAAAGAAAAATGTATTTTCTTCCTCAATAGCCAAAGCAAACAACAACAGCCTACTTGAAATCCAATTCCTTTGAGTATACTAGCCATTTTCTATCATGAGTCTCCCAATTTGGTAACTTTCTCAAGTAATAAGTTGATGAAAAATGTCTAAAACTTTCATCCGGGACCTTTTTCCACAAGTAAAGCTCTCATTTTTTCATCTAGATTATCTCAAATTCTAGGATAAAAAATATTTAAAGGAAAACTTGGTTCTACACCCTCAGGTTCAGTGTCTTCATTATTACAAAGATGATCAAAATCTTCATTCTCAACATGTTCATCTTCACCTAAGTCACCTACCTGTGCATTAAAATCATTCTCAGTTCCTACTAATTCTTCCACATGATTTTGTTGTTGAGATTAATTGACTAAATCATTATCAATTCCTACAAATTCTTCAACATGATTTTGCTGTTCAGATTCATTGACTAAATCTTCAGTTGAATTATCAAGTGAACTATTTGTTTTGTTTTGATAAAATTTATCCAAAGCTCCCTTTTGAGATTGAGTTAATTCTTCTCTCTGTCTTTTTCTTTTTCTTTTTTGACTTCCAGATGGGTGTTTCTTAGAGAACATTGTTATTTGAAAACAGAACAATATACAAGGAAAGCCAAATTTTAATACTTCAAAGAATAAACAAAAAACAACATAACCTGAAATTTGATAAACCCCTTCGAGAAATCCCTCTCCACAGAAACAAATTTGATATTTTCAAGAAGAAAAGAAGAACGAAAAGCGACCTAAAGGAGTGGAACAGATGCACAAAAATATTTTCTTTTTTAGGAATGGAACAGACAATCGTTGGTTTAGCGTTAATAGTTATAATAATCTGATATAATACTTACTAAAAAAAAATTTGGCCCCTCTAAAATTTGAGCCCAGGCCGATGCACTGTTTGCCCCTGCTCAGGGCCGGGCCTGGTTTCAATGGTAGTGGTGGTAAGGTTGGGCCATTCATCTCAGCAGGCAAATTGTTAGTAACTGCTGCCCAATGGTTTGTGGAGGATGAGGCATCATTAGCGTTTGGATTAGTCACAGCAGTACGATTGTTTGTAGGGTTAGGGTCTGATATGGGCACCAGTGGAGGCTATCCAGAGGCCGGATTGGCGATAGATGGCTGGCAAATAAATGACTAGCTTTTAGTAGGGGTTTAGGTCGCCTAGGGTTAGGTTTCTAGAGAGCCTGTAAAAAATTATTTTAAAGCTAACTTTACGAGTAAGACCAAAATTCTTTTTTTATTTGTAGTGGCTGCTAAGCTAATATTTTTTTTTTTTTGATAATTCACGCCTCGCGCTTGTATCCATATCGCTTAGTGCAGTACTAGGCTCCTCGGAGCGATGGAATCCGCCTAGCCGCCATCGCCGTAAATCGCGGAATGCGCGCGTTCGCGATTCGTCGCCACCAACGATCAATACTGGTGACCGACTTCTCGCGGGAGGAGAGGGATCATCCCACACTGCAATATGTCCGCGGTTAGCTACCGCGCTTTAATACGGCATACGCCTTGGAGAACGATTCAGGAGGATCGAACTTGCAACCTGAAGGCTGCAAACTCGATCTTCAGCCAACAGGCCGATCCCTCTATGGCTGCTAAGCTAATATTAATAGGACCATACAAGCTCCCTGATGCAAGCTGACCGATAATTCCAAAATGCTTGATATTTGTTGTTTTCCAAAACTCAAATTAGAGTTAATATTTTGAAATGTATATTTTCATTATATATATAAAAATGAAGAACATCACAACTGTTTTGTTTTTAAATGTAGATCAAAATAAATTAATCTAGTCCAATATTGGTTAAGCATTAAGATAGATTTTCAATTTTATTAGTGGGATCCAAAAGACTAAAGCAGCAAGCTCTCCTACAATATTATGCAGGCAATTATTTGCAATCAAATTTTACTACAAGCTGAGCTACAAAAAAAAAATTAAACTAAAAGGTCACTTCTCATAACAGTCCAGAAATAAAGCAAAACTATAGAGGAGATCTCGCATCACCATTAGCATACGGCGAGAAATTCCAAAGAGAATGTGCCTAACTAAAGAGACTACAAGTTTCAATCTTCCAAGTCCGCTTGGGCAGCTCAATTGATTTCAAGGGGATATTTGGAGCAATGACCAAAGATCGAATCCCGTCAGCGGCAGTGTAGGGATTTCTTCTTGAAATAAAGGAGGGCATTTACCTCATTCACAGACCTGTCGGATCGGGGTGTGGGGACTCCTAGGGTGAGAGATTCCACTTTTTTTGGAGCAAAGTTTCAATCTTGCAAACAAAGACAAGTAAAAATGTACAAAGGTCAACGAATAATAGTAAACATGATGCTTCTACAGAATTCAACTTCATTTCCTACTACATCTTAAAGAGTGTAACTAATTTCCACAACTTTCCATGAGAAAACACAATTTGAATGTTACCTAACTGTAGAGATATATGAATAAAACGTTAGTAACTAACCTCTTTGATTATGATATCCTTTGTTTTATCCCAGAAGGGCCAACGACCACAGGCCAAAAATGTATGTAATCACACTAATGCACCACACATCTTATTCAAGACCTGATTTACATTATAATACCTCCGGGGCTACGTAATATGTGCCTGATTCAATAAGTTTATCACAATCACTAGAAACGGAAGAACAGATGCTTAGAAATCTATAAGTAAAAATGGGCAGGCCATGATATAGCATCTCTCCCTAGAGAGGAACCAAACGAAATAAGTGGTCAGGCACCAGGTGAAAAGTTCAACTACAAGAAAAACACAAAGGTGAAGTTTGATCATAAAACTGATGCTGAGAATTCAAGAAATGACAATGTAGGAAAAAGAATTGAGCATCAGCAAAATAAAGAGCAAACAGTTAACAATCAATACCACCAACAGAGATAAGGAACAAATAGACCAACAAAGATAAGGAAAGGACCAACTGAACAGATTGTACAGCAACAACAACAACAAATATAAAAAATGCAGGAAAATCTACTGGTGCAAGAGACATGCTAGGATGGTACAGTACAAAACAAGAAGATAAATTGGAGAAATAAGTCAAAAATCAATATAGATCACTATTTAATTTATCACTACGTAATTATCCTGGAATTTATTCCATGAATACTTTA
Organism: Przewalskia tangutica; assembly: GCA_029844215.1. Taxonomy (NCBI): domain Eukaryota; kingdom Viridiplantae; phylum Streptophyta; class Magnoliopsida; order Solanales; family Solanaceae; genus Przewalskia; species Przewalskia tangutica. Next base: position 98,732,883 of record CM056729.1, read on the forward strand.
ATTTTCAGCTATAATTTTTTATCATCTAAGAAAAGACCACAAATACACCACATAATTGATGACTTCAACAGATTCTGAAGATCATACACCACAATAAATATAAACAAACCATCTGCACCTTCACTACTTTAATAAGTTTCCTATATTCCTTTTCATTATTTCCATTTTCACCTTCAAAATCTCCTAAAAAGTTCACTCTAACTAAACTTATCCTGCAGACCCGTCTACTCCTTAGTTCCTAACCTCACAGGAAATCCAAGAAGGGAGGACCGTATATCTGTTCATTTAGAATACTGCGATGATGATTTGCTAATATACTTTTTAATTAAAGATTCTCATTTAGTATTTATTTTTCTATTTAGAATAATAACTTCTTATTCAAATAAAAAACCTTGATGATCAATAGTGACACAACTTAGCATCCTCATTGAGCTCTGAGCTACTTGTATTTTTCTTCAATAACATGTGAAACGACTCTAATCTGACTCATAAAAAGGAACTAAAAATGTCAACCTACAAATGCTGAAAGTGATATATCATCTTTAATTGACTTAAAGAAATACTTGTAAAACACCTTACCTACTAATCATTTTGACTGAAAGAATTTTCATTAGAAAGAGTATATATACAATTTACAATTTTCATAATAGGAAAATCATATTCCTATTCTACTCTCAAAACTTTATTCTACTTGTACAATAATTATACAATTATGGTAAGTGTACAATTCTAATTATATACAAAATTTAGTACCCAATACCGTGTATATCATATATGGTATATTTTCACACACCCGCAGTCATAGCGGGCGGTCTTCGTACGCTGAGACTGTCCCTAAAATCTTCAAATAGGACCGATGGAAGACCCTTAGTGAAGATGTCTGCAATTTGATACCTGGACGGAACATGTAAGACACGTAACACGAGTTACTTTTTCGCGAACAAAATGGATATCCATTTCAATATGTTTACTACGCTGATGTTGAACCGGATTTCCAGAAAGATAAACGACATTAATATTATCACAATATACCAATGTAGCTTTTTGAATCGGAAAGTGAAGCTCCAAGAGAAGATTACGTAACCAACATGATTCTGAAATCACATTGGCTACCCCTCGATAACCTGCCTCGACACTGGAGCAGGATAAGGTAGCTTGCCATTTGGCAAACCACGAGACCAAGTTATCACCAAGGAACACACAATAACCGGACGTGGAGCGTCTGGTATCGGGACAGTCACCCCAATCAGCATCGGTATACAAGATAAGTGTAGAGGCCGATGATGGATATAGATGCAAGCCATAGTCAAGTGTCCCCTTGATGTATCGGATAATGCGTTTGAGCGCATTCATATGCTCTATCCTAGGATCAGGCATAAACAAACACACCTGCTGAACGGCATACGTAATATATGGTCTCGTGAAAGTAAGATATTATAGCTATGAATAATATCAAACGACATTAAAGTATTATGAGAAGTAGAGTCTACAAACGGTAATCTAACAAGCTTTCCTAGAGGACAAGATTGACAAATTGGAGTACTACGCGTACCCTTACAAGAAATAAAATTGTTTTTATGTAATGAAGAAACAATAGATGACCCAGGGTGACCCAAACGTGCATGCCATAAGGAAGGATCGAGAGCTGTAAAAGTAGATGGCAATGCTTGACTCGAGAGACCGGATGTGGGCATGATAGGATAAAGATCTCCCCTACTATCACATCTCATGAGAGGAATCCCCGTTTTGAAATCTTTCATAGAAAACCCAAAAGGATCAAAATCAACTGAAACCAATTATCAATGGTGAATTTACGGACATACACTAAATTTTTAATTAAGTTAGGGGCATGAAGGGCATTTTTCAAGACAAGGAGGATGGGGGAGACAGTTTTATGACCATAACCACGAATTAGAATTGAGTTGTCATTACCAATAATTATGCCATGATTGTTGCTCAAATTGGAATAAGATGAGATACTACTTTGGTTGGACGTCATGTGAGAATTGACGTCAGTGTCCATGTACCAATTCATGTCAGGAGGATTCAATTCAAGTGTATGCATTGTGACTTCAATATCGGTCGGAGTGGAGCCCGCAACATGATGGGCCTGTGGAGGCCGAGGCCCAAGCACACTTGTTTTACGCCTACCGGTGTTGTTGCGATAACGATGGACCGTCGATTGGGCGGAAATTCTCTGGCGACCAGCTGCGGCAGAGAAGCGAGAAAATAGGGGTCGTTGGGCCAGTGGCCACCAGCCCAAACCCACTGCCAATGGGCCCATGGATGTGACCAGTTGGCCTGCGACCCACTGCCATTATGTCAGCGCCCACTGCAATTGTTCTAGCCACTGAAACCACCACGATTGCCACCATGATTTTTGCCATTATTTCTCCAGTCTTTACCATTTTTCCTCAACCAATGTTGCGTTTTCAGCCTGAATTATTAGAATCAGAAGTTGTCATCATGACGACTGGATTTGCACTAGTAGTCGGCTTTTTAGCCAAGTCGGCTTCTTTCAACGTAACCATGGATCTGGCTTGATAGAACTGTGGGAGATGATCACTTTGATGAAGGAGAGTCCCAACGCCACTCTAAGCCTCGGATAGACCAGCAACCTTCTGGAGAACAAGACGATTATTGCTAACGGGCGCACCAATGTTGTGGAGTTGGTCCGCCAACTCTTTCAGCCTTTGGCAATAGACTGCGATGTTCGGAAAATCCTCCATGTTCATACATGAGAAAATTCATGCTCAAGAGTAACTGCACGGGAGTTTTTGTTATCTTGGAATATGTCACGAAACCTATTCCAAGTTTCCATCGTCGTAGCATTGGGTTCAAGAATCGTTTGCAAGAGGTCTGTAGAGATAGTGGAATAAATTCACTGCAGAACGGTAGCATAAAGAGTAGTCCATAATATCGGGTCAACTTCAGGGGCAGGCTCCCTGCCTGCGGCTGAGAGAATGATATGATGAAGAACTTGATTCGAACGTGCATGAATCTTGAAAAGTTTCGCCCACGTCGCATAGTGGACGTTTTCCATCTCAAGAACAATAGGGATTTGATTCTTGATGTTGGAAATAAAAAGGGCAGTATGAAACATGTTCTTTGATGTAGACATAACGAAAGAACAATAGGTGAAGAAGGAATTTGGAAGAAAAATTTGGGAGGAGATGAGGTATTTAGGGTGCGGATTCTGAGAGAGAAGCACGAAAACCGAGGCACATCGGAACAAAATCGATAGGATTTTGTGAATCTAGACTTCTGATACCATGAAAGAAATAATCCATTTTCATTATTTTCATTAATGATAGAGTATATATACAATTTACAATTTTTTATAATAGGAAAATCTTATTTTTATTCTAATCTCAAAACCTTATTCTACTTGTACAATAATTATACAATTATATTAAGTGTACAATTCTAATTATATATAAAATTTAGTACCCAATACCGTGTATATCAAATATGGTATATTTTCATTGACATTACCTCCTTTGGGACATTTTATCAAATAACAACATATAGGCTTCTTAAATTTGCCATCTGAAAAAAATACTTCAAGTCAAGGTGAATAAGAGTTAGAGAGATGTTTCTCTCACTAGGCGAAAATGCTCTCAACATTTTCCTCTAGTTGCTCTTCTACGCCTCCCTTCTTCTATGATTTTCATCAACTGAATTATTACGGATTGTTCTTTGATCAATCTCATCCTACGGAGAAGTTTGTGTGTTCATTTCATGTTCACTTTAATCGATTTGTTATAGAGTGAGTTATCTTCCTTCTTGCCATGAGGAAGAATATAAAGATTTCAGCCAAAAGAAAGAAAGAGATTAGTTTGATTGTTCAAGATTTGAATTCGACGAGTGCATTTCCGGTGGGGCGAACCAGGTGGTGGCGGTTTTCCGAACATTGTGGAGAAATCGGTCGCGTGTCACGGGTTGTTAGCAGTCGGAGGTGGTCTTGGAGTGCAAGAGGGTCATGATGGTGGTCTTGGGTCGAGGATTCAGCTCATTGAATCTCCCAACTTTCCGGTGGCATCCTCAGGTGGTGTTCCGGTTGGAACCCTTGACAATGGAAGGATAACGGGTCTTGAAGGAGATCCCGGGTCAAAAGCGGGTATGGTGGGTGGTCCCGGGTTGCAGGGGGGTCGTGATGGTGGTCATGGGTTGTGGATGAAACCCATGGGTCACCGTACTATGGTTTTCAAGTCCAATGGGACTTTTCCGGCAGACACCTTGGAAGTCGGGAAGGAAGTTGGGGTTCCGGTAGGTTCGCTTGACTCTGGGGGGGAATACGGGTCATGAGGGAGATCCCGGGTCGAAAGCGGGTATGGAGGGTGGGCCCGGGGTGCAGGAGGGTAGTGTTGATGGTCATGGGTTGTGGTTTAAACCCTTGGGTCACCGATCCTTGGTTTCTGAGTCCAAAGGGACTTTTCCGACGGGCACTTTGGATGCCGAGGTGAAAGCAGGTCTCGTGGTTAGTCACGGGTTGATAGCGGGTCAGGTGGGTGGGCATGGGTCTTGGGGGAAGTCCATGGGTCACCAGTCAATGGTTGTTGAGTCCGAGAAAACTTCTTTTCCAATAGGCCTTGGAAATACAAAGGTTGCGGAAGCCGAAGGGTTTTTTATTCAAAAGAGATCTAGTAATTTGAAGCACTCAATTGTTGTGGATGTCAATGGCACGCCTCATTCATTAGGTGCTACATCCGAAGTTGCTCCTAATCCCATGGTTCTTGGGAATGTCGAGACATCTCATTTAAGGGGACTTCGAAACTCGATTTCGGTGGGAACCGGTTTTGACATTAGCACGCCTCATTCAATGGGTGCTACATCCGAAGTTGCTCCTAATCCAACGGATCTTGGTAAGGCAAAAGTTGCGGAAGCCGAAGGGTTTTCTCTCCAAAAGATGCCTATTAACTCAACGCATTTAATTGGCTTGGGGAATGTAGAGACATCTCATTTAAGTGGACTTCATAACTCGATTTGGGGGGGAACCGGTGTTGACAAAAACGAGAGCCCTAGGATCTCTAATACATTAATTGATAGTGAATTATTACAACAAAAGACTTCTGGGACACCAAATCTCAATGATGCACATTTTTTGACTTCAATTGCGGGAACCAACAATGTACCTATGGGCCCTCAACCCTTCACTTCACCCGAAGCTGTAAATGCACCTAAGGATAAGCCTATTCCAAGGAAGAAGACTTATGCGGGGTGTTTATGAGTCACGTTTGGCGAAGGGTATGAAATTGCAATTTATTGAACAAGAAGGAGATATTGTAGAACTTGATGTGAATGATGAAGTTCCATTCGTTGAGACTGGGGCTATTGTCTTATCGATGTTTCACTGCCCTTTCGGACGTGAGGCACTGAATTCAATTGTTAAGGGATGGAATGTGAAGTGTCGAATCATTCCCTATGGAAATAGATGGACCGTCTTCCGTTTCATGTCAGAGGATGATCGCACTAAGGTGTTTCATGGTGGCCCCTATATGACATTCGGCAAAACATTGATGTTAAAACTAGTTGATAAGGACGTGATACTTTCAGATGATTTTTTTTTGAAAATTCCCGTTTGGGTGTTGCTACGTGACATCCCCTTATCGGTTTGGAGTGAAACCGGTTTGAGTAAAATAGCATCGCGTGTTGGAATGCCTCTATACACAGATCAGTTTACTAAAGAGAGGTCCAAAATGAATTATGCACGAGTATTGATTGAAGTCGATGTTAGTAAAGAGCCAGTCACGGAATTTAAAGTAAAGTTGCCGAGTAACATCATGTATGTTCAAAAAGTGGAATATGAACATTATCCAGATTTTTGTTTTCTTTGCCAAATATTTGGACATAGCCATTTAAAGTGTAAGAAGTTGAAGAAACAAGTGAAGCCTATGGAGACTTCCCAACCTCAAAATTTGACTGCTTTGCCTCAAAATGGCAAGGATACGAGTTTGCCCTCTATGCCCGGAAGTGTCGATATAGCTTGGAATCTTGATCGAACTTCGGGTGAAAATCAATTTGATGAACACCGTTTGCGGGATGCACATGATGTTCCCAATACAACAAAGGTGGGAAATAGAGATTTTAATCAAGTCAGGACCTTTGCCGAGGCAGCACGAGGGGGGTCTAAAACTCCTTTCGTCACAGGGTCCTTTAGAAGTGCTATGGGTATCGTGAATTCGCCGAGTGTGTACATGCAAGCACCACTTTGTGCGGATAATAATGGATGGCAAGAAGTTACTTCAAGGAAGAATTTTATCAAGAACAAAGCCAAGCAGCAAGTTTGAGAAGTGAAAAGAGTATTTCAACCTTCCAAGATTGAGTCTATGATTTAATCCCCTCTTGTAACGTCACCTTTGAGTGAACGCCCCATCCCTCCTCTCTTTCATTTCTTGTTTATGCTTACGTTGAGGATTGAGAACCCTCAACGACTGATTGTAGCTCCCTGATTTTTCTTTTTAGTAATAATATTTGCATTTACTTAAAAAAAAAAAAAAATTGTCATCTGAAAGGAAACACTACAGGTGATATAATATAAGCAAATGAATCAAAATCGAACTAAATCGCAAGCAATATATTGAACAAATGATTCAGAACATAAAGCTAGTCTCTTATACAAATGAGTAAAAAGCAACAAAACGATGAAAACAAACTAACATATGTCGTTGTAAAATTGAAAAAGCAAGAAAGAAGAGTACTTACTCATTATAGAGATGGATTTAGGTAGAAGCAAGCGTCGACAATAAGAGCATGAGCAATCCGATACCCATTCAGGGATAAAGAAACATTAAGATTATTATGTAAATAAGAGAGAAATGATCTAATAAAAAGAATTAGCCGTGACTTTCAAACTAGAATTTTTCTAAATCCCGGAAGCTTAAATGGTAATCCTTTCTTTTCCCAGTACTTTTTTTTAGAAAAAGGTAAATGTGTATTAAAATCATCAAAATGTACAAGTACGATGGGCATACCCACGAATTCAGTGACAATATAAATCTAGCGCGTCCCGCAGATCAACACCAGATTTAATCACATCAATAACAAAACTCTAGCTAGTCCCACAAGCTGGGTAGTCGAGAGTGCAAAAATATGATGCAGGTAGGAGATCAATGAGAAAGTCCTAAGCTTTGGAAATTCTCTTATGTAACCATAAGGTTGCAGTCGTGGGCCTCCTTAAACCCTTGTCATGGTAAACCCAAAGGGAAAAACCCACGGTCAATGGAAGAGTACCTATTCGGACATGGGCTGAGCCCACCCTCGTCATGTTATGCTGCTAAAAGATAATCTCCATAGTACCTAAGACCTATAAGACTTAAGTTCCCACGCTTACCCACAATCCGAGAAGTCACGCGGTACAACAAAATAAGAAGAACCCCCGTCAATCCCACACGTCGGGTGGTCAGGAGACTCCATCTGATCCCACAGGTCTGGTAGTATGGAGATTTACACAAGACTAACCAAGACATACATATCATCTCGTATCCTAGCCCGCGGCCAAAGTAACGAAGTTGTCTTGGAATAGGGGGTACAAAGCAAACAAGATTTTGTAGATGCTAGTCTTGATCCTAAAAAGAATAACTTCTCTATCGAGTCTAGACCCGTCAAAAATAATCTTGTTCCTCTCTGTACAAATGTGGTAGACGGTGGTGGTCAGTCCAACCCGCTTTGCTTTAGCTTTCCAGCCCGTACCATGCCCCCCTTTCTTGATATATTTCAAAGCTTTATCGATGGTGGTCATAGCCCTCCGGATGTCAAGCCATGTCTTGACCCTGGACCAAAGGTAACTACTGACCGTGCAACTAAAGAATAAGTGTGCTATTGACTCATAATAATGGCCGCAAAGGGAGAACCTTCTATCAATGTCCATATAAGTGACCATATCCTTCGTTCGTAATCTCTTCCTCGCACAAAGCCACAGAATGAAAGATTGCTTTAGAATGATACAGGCACTCCAAACGACCTTCGCCAAAATCACCGGCTGCCCATGTGTCCTGAAGTAATCATAGGCATTGTGATTGCTACGAAAGTCCATATACCATGCCGCCATGGTAGTAGCCGCCCGGTCATGGGACCCTTCACGGTCAAGAATGATGTAACAAATAATGAGAAGCCGCTTGATCAAAGGTGAGTCGTCATTCTTTGCAACCCAGTCCAAATGTTGTTGTTGTTGCTAAGATACTTGTGATTGATCCATTTAATCCAGAGCGTGTCCTTCTTTTAATGGATGTTCCAAAGGCATTTAGCAAGCAAAGCAAGGTTCCAGGCCTTGAGATCCCTATTTCCGAGGCCACCCTCGGCTTTCTGCCTGGTACACTCCTTGCAAGCTACAAGAGGGTGGTTAGAACGCCACAAGAAGGTCCTACAAAGCCCGTAAACTTTCTTAGAAACCGCAACAGGCACCGGCAGCATAGATAACCAGAGCATTCCACACCTTGGAGGACAGACTTGATGAGCTCAAGCCTGCCCGCATAAGATAAAGTAGCGCTCATCCACGAGTCAGTGTACCTGGCAGTTTTATTCACAAAAGGGTCATAGTGTACCAGCCTCATCCTCTCCGCAGCTAAAGGAATGCCGAGATATCGGAAAGGCATTGTGTCGGTGTCGAAACTAGTAATCTGCTTAATATCATCAAGTTCGTGTTCCGTAAAACCAGTCGTGTACAAGCTGGACTTGAGGGCATTGGAACTAAGACCCGAGTATTTCTGAAAGTCTCGAAGGCATTCCATGATGATCCAGACGGAAGTAGTGTCCCCTCTCGACATAAGAAGCAAATCATCGGCAAATGCAAGGTGGGTGATCCTTAAGCTTTTTCACTTGGGGTGGTAGTGGAAAACCGGCGTCCGAGTGTTTTTGTTGATCATCCTCGAGAGATATTCTAGGAAAATAACAAGGTAGGGGAGAGAGGGTCCCCCTGTCTGAGCCCCTTTTGGCCCTTAAAATGGCAGTGTAAGCTCCCGTTGATAGAAATCGAATAAGAAGTCATGGAGACGCACTCCATAATCCAAGCCACCAGCCTTTCCGGGAAATTTAAACCAATCAAAATAGCCGTGAGGAATTCTCAATTCACCGAGTCGAAGGCCTTTCGGATATCAATTTTGAGCATGCATCTACTAGAGACCCTCTTGTGGTTGTAACCCCTCAAAAGCTCTTGAGCTAGGTGTATGTTGTCAGACATACTTCTGCCCTGGACAAAAGCCGCCTGAGCTGGATCAATGAGAAAGTCCAAAACCGGTACCAACCGTGAAGCAATAATCTTGGTGATGAACTTGTACAAGATGTTACAACACGAAATAGGTCTGTAGTCGCCCACCGTTGAACAATGGGTAGATTTAGGAATAAGGGCGATGGTAGTGTGATTGATCTATTTGAGAAGCTTTCCCGAAGTGAAGAACTCTTTAACCGCAGCACAAAACTCCCCGCCGACAATATTCCAAGCCTTCTTGAAGAAACCCGAAGAGTAGTCATCCGGACCAGGAGCTTTGTCTTCCCCAATACCGAATAATGCCCCTTTAATCTCTGCGTCCGTGACATTTCTAATGAGATCATCCCCTTGTTCCGCCAAAAGAAAATTTCCCCCGGAGATGACACCAATATCAATAGGTTCACAAGCGTCCCTAGTTCCAAGCAACCCTTTATAGTAATTGATGAATTCTGCCGCAACTTGGTCACCGGAGTTCGTAAGAGAACCATCACTCTTGGTAGTGGCCGCAATGAAATTCCTTTTGGAGTTGCGCTTGACCATACCATGAAAGAACTTAGTGCACCTATCACTGTGCTTGAGATGCTCACATTTGGCAAGATGTCTAAGGAAACTCATTTCATGTCAATGAGAACCATGGACTTGTGCCGGAGCTCGGTAACCCGTGTGTGTAAGTGGTCAAGATGCGGGTTGCTCGGTAACCCCTGTACCTATGAGTAGTGGCGGAAGGAATAATTGAAGAATGGCAGCAAGGAACATAAAGACAATTAGTACGTAGAGATGGAATGGTATGGTAAGTCATCAAGACAATTAGTATGTATTTTTGTTTTGGATAGAAGATATAAAAAAGTAAAACTTGCCTCTTTCACTAGCCATTTATTTGGTAATGGACGGTGAAAAGCATTATTTCAGTGAAAGAATTAATCCATTGATTATTCTTATTGATGAAAGACATATATATACAAGTTACATAGAAAAATCATTTTCATATTCTACATCTAAAACCCTATTCTATTTGGAGACTAACTATACAATTATGGTAATATTACAATCTTAATTAAGGTACAATACTAATATCTAATATATACCATAATATACAAACTTTATACCACTTCCGTGATGGGCTGTCTCGGACAGGGCAGCTGGGCCTTGTTCCCGTAGTCTTTAAATTTGGCTTTTGCTTTCCTTAAATTCTTGGATATACATTTGTATATTATGTGTATATTTAACATACCTCCGCAATCATAGCGGGCGGTCTTCGTACGCTGATACTATCTCTAAAATCTTCAAAAAGGACCGAGGGAAGACCCTTTGTAAAGATGTCTGCAATTTGATATCTGGAAGAGACATGGTAGACACGTACTTGTCCTCGAGCTACCTTTTCTCTAACAAAGTGAATGTTCATCTATATATGTTTAGTGCGCTGGTGCTGAACTGGATTACCATAAAGGTAGATGACACTAATATTATCATAATACACCAAGGTAGCTTTTTGAATAGGACAATGAAGCTCTAAAAGAAGATTATGTAACCAACATGACTCAGAAACCACATTGGCTACCTCTCGATATTCGACCTCTGCATTTGAACGTGATAACGTGGATTGACGCTTGACAGACCATGAGACCAAGTTATTACCAAGAAATATACAATATCTAGACATAGACCGTCTGGTATCTGGACAACCACCCCAATCAGCATATGTATAAGCGACAAGTGTAGACGTCGACGAATGATACAAATGCAAGCCATAATCAAGTATTCCCTGGATGTACCTAAGAATGCGTTTGAGCACATTCATGTGCTCAATCCTAGGGTCATGCATAAACAAACACACCTGTTGTACTACATATGTAATATCAGGTCGCGAGAACGTAAGATACTGAAGGGCCTCTGCCAGACTACGATAGCGGGTCGGATCCTCATAGGGGGAGCCAGCTGTAGCGCTCAATTTGGGCTTAGTATCAACTGGAGTGGAATTGGACTTACAGGATGACATCCCAACCCTCTCAATAATCTCAGCTGCATACCTCCTCTGTGATAAGAACAGGCCACATGCATGACGAGTGACAACAATCCCCAAAAAATAACTCAATGGCCCCAAGTCTTTCATGGCACACTCAGAACTAAGCATTGTCATGATAGACTTTCGCAAAGCATCAGAAGAGGCAATCAAGATAATATCATTCACATATAATAGTATATAAGCCACCGAAGAACCCTGATGATAGATGAATAATGAATCAAACCTGCTGTGTGAGAACCCAATAGTCGAAACATAGTCAGCAAACCTCTTATACCAAGCCCGTGGAGATTGCTTCAGCCCATATAAGGATTTTCAACAAACAGACATGATTAGGATATCGAGTATCCCTAAACCCCAAAGGCTAATGCATATATATTGTCTAATTGAGATCACCATGTAGGAAAACATTCTTCATGTCTAGCTGATGAATGAGTCATGCTTTCGAAAGAGTCAAGCTGAGCATAGTGTGAATGGTAGTCGGCTTGACCACTGGGCTGAATGTCTCTCCACAATCTACACCAACCTGTTAAGTCTTACCATCACCTACAAGACGAGCCTTATGCCTCGCAAATGAACCGTCAGAATTATCCTTATGAGAAAAAATCTACATTGACCGAATAATATTAACACCAGATAGACGGGGTACCAACTCCCACATCTTATTATCAATAAGAGCATTATATTCATCGGTCATGGCACTTTCCCAATTTGGGTCATTTAAGACAGACACAAGATTACGGGGTAAGGGTGATTTAAGAACATTAGAATTTAAATTAAAATGTCTTTTTGGTTTAAAAATACTCTGTTGACTGGACCATAACTCGGGGCTGGATTGAGTGAATTTTGGGAATTTGCGGGAGACGTGATAGTGCAGTCGTGACGGTGGGCTCTTTGGCCCAAATCGGCAATGATAAGATAATGGGCTGGACCCGATCTCGATGCTTGGTGGAAAGCGGCCTGTACTATTTGCAGGCGAGGATGACTGGTTGCAACGATGTAGTGGGACCAGTGGTCAGTGGGCCCGCTGGTGGAGTCGGGTTGCGGGACATATCCGAAAAATGGTGAACAATATATGGTGATATATCATCATCCAAAATATTATACGAACTAGGCACGAGATTATCTACCTTAGAAAATGGGAATTGGGACTCATAAAAAATAACATGACGACAAATAATAATTCGTTTAGATGACAAATCAAATAATTTATAACCACGATGATTTGACGGATAACCCAAAAACACACAAGGGGTAGAACGGGCCTAAAGTTTGTTAATTGTGGTGGACGAAAAGAGTGGATAACACAAGCACCCAAAGACTCTAAGATGTATATATGATGTAATTTTATTATATAAAATTTGAAGAGGGGAAGAATATGTCAAACCTTTGGAAGGAATGATGTTAAGTATATCGGTAGTCATTTGTAGAGCATGATGCAAAAAATACGGGGGTACGGAAGCATGAACCAAGAAAGTTCGGATAATGTTATTAATGGTACAAATTTTTTGCGTTCGGCTTTCCCATTTTGTGATGACGTATGAGGACAAGAAAAATGAAAATTGATATAGCACAAAATTCCCGAGACTTTCCATTGTCATATTCTTTGCCATTATCACATTGGATATTCTTTATTTCTCGTTGAATTGAGTTTTAATAAAAGCTCTACATTTTTGGAAGATGAAAAAACTTGAGATTTTTTCGCTATTGGAAACGTTCATAAAAATTTAGAATTGTCATCTAAAAATAGAACATAATAACGATAACCCAATGAACTAAGAACCGGAGATGTCCATAAATCGCTATGAATAATATCAAATGGCATTGAAGTAGTAGAAGTAGAGTCTACAAATGGTAACTTAATTTTTTTCTAAGGAACGAGATTGACAATTCAGAGTACTACGCGTACCCTTACAAGAAATAAGTTTATTTTTATCTAAGACAGACAAAATATACGGCCCTGGATGACCTAGACGAGCATGCCACAAGGAAGGATCAAGAGCTGAAAAAGTGGATGACATGGCTTGACGTGAGGAACCGAGACTTGGTGTGATTGGATAAAGATTTCTCCTACTGTCACACCTCATGAGAGGACTCCCCATCTTGAAATCCTTCACAGAAAATCCAAAAGGATCAAATCAATAGAAACCCAATTATCAGTGGTGAATTTACGAACATACACCAAATTTTTAATTAGTTTTGGGGCATGAAGGGTATTTTTCAAGACAAGTGGTGGATGGGGAGGAGACAAAGTTTTATGACAGTAACCCTTAATTGGAATTGAACTTCCATTAGCAATAATTATACCATGATTACTGTTCAAATTACAATGAAATGAGAGCGTACCTTGGTCGGATGTCATGTGGGTAGTGGCGCCTATGTCCATATACCAATTCGGGTTCAGTTGAGTTAATCCAAATGTGTACATCGCGGCCTCAATATCTGTTTGTGTGGGTCCTGTTATAAAATGGGCTTGTGGGGGCCGAGGCCTAAACACCCCAGCTTGCTGCCTCGGCCAAGCTGAAGGACCGAAACAGGGTTGCCTTGCACTACTGGGCCACTGGCTGTTGGGCCTGGAAAAGGTGTTGTCGGTCCAGCCCACTGCTGACTGTCGAAAATGCTTCCTACTGGGCTGTTGGGCCATGGCCCACTGCCATGGGGATCACTGCTACTAGGGCCAGTGGGTCGGGGCCCCACTATTTTGGGGGCGGGGCCTACTGTTTTGGCTATCATTCCAGTTGTTGCTGCGTTTGCCCCTACTTTTTTCCCGTTTTTTACGATTATTTTTGCCGTCACCGTGGGTATGATTTTGGCCCAAATGATCATCCAAACTTTGAGAATTTATGGAGGACGTCATCATGGCGACGGGACTAACCCCTATAGCTGCCTTTTTAGCCAAACCCGTTTCTTCCAACGTGAGTATGGAGCGAGCTTGATAGAATTCCGGAGGGGGTTACTTTGACGAAGGATCGAAGAAACACCGTTATAGGCCTCGGATAGGCCTGCAACCATCTGTAGAACGAGACGACTATTAGTAACCGGAGCACCCACGTTGTAAAGTTGATCCGCCAAGTCCTTGAGTCGTTTATAATAAGATGAAACGTTAGGAAAATTCATCATATCAACTTGAGCAAATTCTTGTTAAATGGTAACAATGTTGTCACGACCCGACCTCGGACCCGTGACTGGTGCCTTACCCCGGGCACCCTTGTGATACAACGTCAGAGAAAACCAGCGGAAATAAACTCACAAACAAACAACCATATAAAATATGAAACAGGCTAACCCAAAATGGCTACCTTTCCGTAAACATAAATATAACAAAACTGAACAGTTACATCCTTAACAACCCAATTTATAACAGGACTACAGGCCTCTAAGAGTGTGTAACCACTATGACGGGACAGGGCCCCGTCATACCCCTGAATGTACATAATATCTACAACATCAGGGAGAACCGTACCAAAAGTCAAGCCTCAGGAGAAATGGAGATTCTGACACCTGAGCAAAGATCCTAAGAATGAGGATCCACCACCTGCTTACCCCTACCTGCGGCATGAACGCGGCCAGAAACGAGGGTCGATTACATGATATGTACCAAGTATGTAAATCGGAAAATCGTAATAATATCATAAGTCTAAAATAAAGGAGTCGTGGATGAAAATCAAATTACATTGCACTGTGCCTTACTAACAATGAGAGTAACAAGTATAAACTTTACTGCATAAAAATAGGAGGCTCATGATCAAAACAAGGTCCCTCGCCCGTAGTATCATTAAGCAATCCTACTCCTGAGACTATTTCACCTGCATAGGTCCTGTGGACCCGCATGAGGTCATCCGCCTCGCATGGGACTATTTCACCCGCATGAGACTATTTCACCCGCATGGATCCTGTGGACCCGCATGAGTACAAGCGCCGCACTCGTATCATGGGTAGCAAATACATGGCATAAGTAGTAACCCGGGGTTTACCCCGTAATAATAATAATAATACGTAACCTAGCACAACCGGCTATCATACATAACATAAGCGCTACCGGCTTATCATAACATAGGCAAGTTAAGAAAATCCCCTAACTTCTTATTAACATTATTAATATATCCTCTCATTTTAGTTTACTTAAGGCACTAACATGTCATTTAAGAGAAAATCCGGGAATTCAACCCGAGTACCACGTACTTCTAACCTTTTAAGAAAATGACTCCTTTTTATATAAAACTTCCAAGATACTAATAACCGTAGTATCGAGTCACGACTACTTTACAAGACAAGTCACATTTCCTTTTAGAAATATCATAGGCTTCTAAATCAAGTGACTTAATTTCTTTTAAAACCTTAGGCAATTAATGCCTTAAAATCAATTTGCCCTTCACAAATTCAAACCATTTATCCGTACTTATTTTACTTGGAGTAAATCTTTCTTTGTTAACATTCCATAAAGCTAATATAACCAACTTCCCATAAAGTCATTATATTAACGTTATACATTAGTCAAAAACATTTCCCTAAATCCAAGGGACTTATACTTTTAAAACGAAACAAGTATCATATACTTAAAACACATCAAGTCCCTTAACTTTGAAAACTTAAGACATCCTTAATACTTTCTTTAAAGAAATGAGTTAATCCCCTTACTCACCAAACTTGGCCATCTTTAAAACAAGTAAGGGATATCAAAGCCTTGTACGTCTACCGTACTACATAAGTGCAATTAGTCATGCTCAAGAGATAGGAAAGTTCCACATACCTCTTCGGGTCAATCCACTCGCAAGTCCAATATACCGCACGTAGTATGTTAACCTATAATGACCATAATACGTTTATTAACCTCTAGCTTCAACGTAGAATATTCCAAGTGCAAAGTCACTAAATTCTACGGAAAATCGGACAACATTTCCTTTGTTTCTACATACTTTGCCATCTTTTTCAAGGCCGAATTCAATAACCAAACACGCCACCTTTTGGGCTCAACAATCCAATCAATACAAAGGGGATTACACGCCTAACTTGGACGTGTAAAATTATGTCCCACAATACATAACAACTAATACAAACTACAAGGTCCAATTTGGCAATTTTGAGGTATAACAACATAACTTCTTATCCAATTCCTTTTTAATCCAATTTTCTTATCCAATTCCTACATGCAATACCTCTAAAGGCAATATTGGCAACTCTAATTCCTTTCTTCCACACATGCAACACAATTTACTAGCAAAAGAGAAAGGATTGTTACCTTAGAGCTTACCCAAATTAGTCCAACAATTTCACTTGTCTTCTTTCCACAATCACCTCCACAAACCTCTTATAAGCTTGTCAACATGTTTCCTTCTTGCCACCTTTTCTGAAATTTTCTCTAGGCTTAGGTTTCTTCTTGAATTTCTAGAGAGAATGGAGAGAAATTTTAGAGAGAAGGAAGAACTTTTTAGAGAGAAGGGAGAGCTTTCAAGAATGACCAAGTCTTGAAGACTTGGTCAATAAATAGGAAATGCAAAAAATCAGATTGGGCGGGAGACACTTGTCACCCACCCCTGGCCTTTTTAAAAGAAAATATCTGATTTTTCCTCAGTTTTCCGCAAAAACTCCGCCTCGGCGCTGAAACTTCTGTGAACTTTCGGAACTTCCGGCGCCGCGGCTCTGCAACCTCAGAGAATTCTTAGCATAACCGGCACCGCGGCCCTGCTCCGGCGCCGCGGCGCTGTGGCCCCTGTCCGAAAATGTTTTCTGCTCGACTGCGCATTGAACTTGTAATTCCCATAACTTCCTACTCCGATGTCCTATCGACGAATGGTTGGTTGCGTTGGAAACTAGACTCAACGAACTACACCCTAGGCCTTTGAAACACCTAGGAACTCTTAATACAACTGGACATAATGTCACGACCCGTTCCGGGGCCCGTGACTGGTGCCTTACCGGGGCACCCAAGTAGACATACATCAGAGTAATCAGCGGAATATAAAAACAAGACATGAAACAAATGTAAATTGAGACACAGTTTATCTGAGAAAAGTCGCCTTTCGGCATATATATATAAAGGGTGAACAGTTACATCCCAACTTTACAACATGACTACGCACCTCAGGAATGTAACAACTATGGCGGGACGGGGCCCGCCATACCTGAATGTACATATATCTACAACATCGGGAGAACCATACCAAAAGTCGAGCCTCGGAGAAGATGGAGCTCACGACACCAAAGCAAAGATCCTAAGGATGCGGATCTAGCACACTGCCTACTGCGGCGTGAACGCGGCCGAAGGAGGTCGAGATAACAGTACCAAGTATGTGAAGTTGTAAAATCAAGTAAAATCAAAGTATTTAAAACCATTTGCAAATACAACGGTTTAATCGCACATAGTGCCACAACATAAACAAGAGCAAAATAGATATAATGTAATCGGTCTTTTCTAGGCGCGAATGATCGAAGCAAGGCGATCGCCTATAGTATCATTATGCGTGCCTAATCCTCGACTTCCCGATCGCATAGGTCACACACCGCATGAGGTATTCCTCGCATCGGGGGTAGCTAACCCCCGGTACCCTCCTGGACTCCCGCAATCCGCATAGTCTCATAGACCGCATAGTCACACAGACCGCATAGGGCATCCCCCGCATCGGGATAAAACACCCGGAATGATCAATCCTGGAACTCCCGCAGCTCCGCATAGTCACACAGACTGCATAGGCCGTATAGACCCGCATCAAGGGTGGCAAGCCCTCGGTATAACAAGTCAAGGGGGTAGGTGATATAATAACAGTACAGACTTACCGTTTAACAACGTAAGCACAACAAGAATAACAATATCACAAGACACTAACACACGTAGCATCCTAACATGTTACTTATCAAACCATCTTACTACACTTTGCAGAAATCAATACAGGATTTTCATAAACAAATAAGTAAAACCGTTCCTTTTATCTTTCTTAAGTCGTTATACCTAACTTCCCATAAAGCTAGTATAACTCTTAAGCTTTCTGTTTAAAAATCAAGTATTACTCTTCTTTCAAAAATGATTATAATTCTTTTGAAATACTTCCAGGTTCTTATTATTTAGACTCAAGTCAAGTAAAACCATGTTCAGTTAACACACGTACGTCTACCGTACTATATATATACTTTAAAATATCATGCTCAAGAGGATAGGAAGAATCACATACCTTCTTGGCGAAATCCACCTGCCAAGTCGAATATGTCGCGCGCAGAGTATCAACCTATAATAGTCAAATCGCCTATCAACGTCTAGACTATTACGTATAAAGTTCTAAGCGAGAGGGTTCTCATTCTACGGAAAATTGGCAGACTTCCTACCCGCCAAGCTACACAAGTCTCACGAATACTGATCCTTATGTAAATCTGATTCAATTCTTCTTCTCATACCGCCACCCTTGTGATTACAGTTCAATTCTATTCTTTAATATCCTTCTAAA
The DNA here is from genome assembly GCA_029844215.1 of Przewalskia tangutica. Taxonomy (NCBI): domain Eukaryota; kingdom Viridiplantae; phylum Streptophyta; class Magnoliopsida; order Solanales; family Solanaceae; genus Przewalskia; species Przewalskia tangutica. The sequence continues at coordinate 98,751,544 of CM056729.1, forward strand.
TCTTATACTCAAGTCTTAACTATTCTTATATGTAATATCCAATTACAATAGAAGGACAAGAGTATTTACCTCGATAAGCCCAAAATTATCCAAGTTAAATGTCGATCCTGAGCAAGGTTTAGCTCCTAATTTACACGCTCCGATAGCTCCAAGAAACCCTTAGAAGTTTCTAACAACTTCTACTTAAATACTATAAGGGATTTGGGCTAGGGTATTTAGGAATAGTAACTATACTTGGAAGACAACTTTCTACCAAGGGGGGGGGGGGGGGGCGCTCGGCCGAAGCCACAAGGCTAGAGGGGGAAGAGGGTTGGGACGAAAACACTACAAGGGAGAGGGAGGATTTTGAGACTTAGAGAATTGTGTTTGTGGATGAAGAAAACCTTCAACTTAGGGGGGTATTTATAGGCCAACCAATGGCCAAGATGAAGGCAAGTGGAGGGCAAGTGGAGGGCAAGTGGAGGGTGGGGATTCACCCAAGTGTCCTTATCCATCTACTACACAAAAATATCCTACCTAACCTTGACTTGTGCAAGGCCACAAAAACGCCCAAGAAATCGTCCAAGTTCAGTCACAGGGTGACAAGTGTCACCCTCTCGTTGGTCCAAAATATTACATCTCTCGGAAAAATCAGCAAAAATAATAAATGACATAGCCGTAATTTTCCCTTCGCAAGTTTTGGAAAACGTTTCGTCGGAAAACGATTCTTTTTGATAGGTGTGCACAATTTTTCGTCCCCCTATGCCTAACTAAGGCTAAACTTTTGTACGTACACCCTTACGTACATACTCTGGAAATACGGGGTATAACACATAAACCGCCTCAAAGTTGACTAAAAACTCGTCCGAAACATTCTGTCGACATACCTTTCAAAAATTTAAAACTTAATTCCTTTCGTACGTTCTCATAAGCATGACCTGAATCACGGGGTGTAACATTCTCCCCCCCTTAGAAACATTCGTCCCGAATGTTCCTTCTAGGCTTACTCAAATCACAATATCGAAACCCTCTTAACTATTCTTCTTGCAAATAAAGACGCTCCACATGGCCACAACAATACTTAAGCATAATTGCTAAATTTAAAAACTAACAATCAGGAAAGTGGGTTACCTGGAGGTGGAGGGAACAAGTGAGGATACTTCTTCATCATGTCCTCCTCTACTTCCCATGTCATTTCTTCCCTGTTCTCGTTCCGCCATAAGACCTTGACGGAAGCCACATCATTTGTCCGCAGTCGCCTAACCTGGCGATCGAGTATCGCTATGGGTCTCTCCTCATATGATAGCCCCTCTGTCACCTGGACATCACAAATCGGGTGCACTCTAGATGGATCTCCAATACACTTCCGCAACATCGATACATGAAAAATTGGATGTAATGCCTCCAGATCGGACGGCAGATCCAACTCATAGGCAACCTTGCCTACCCTACGGACAATCTGATAAGGCCCAATGTACCTTGGGCTAAGTTTCCCCTTCTTCCCAAATCTCATCACGCCCTTCATGGGTGATACCTTCAGGAAGACCCAATCATCCACCTCAAACTCCAAGTGTCGACGCCGATGATCTGCATACGAATTCTGTCGACTCTGAGCTGACAATAACCGCTTCTGGATAAGCTTCACCTTATCCACCGTCTGCTGAATCAGATCTGGCCCGACTAACTGAACTTCGCCCACATCAAACCAGCCTATCGGTGACCTGCACTTCCTCTCATATAAGGCCTCATAAGGCGCCATCTGGATACTAGAATGGTAGCTGTTGTTATATGCAAACTCCACAAGGGGTAAATGATCCTCCCAGCTACCCCTGAAATCAATAACACAGGCCCGCAACATATCCTCAAGTGTCTGGATAGTACGTTCGGCCTGTCCGTCGGTCTGAGGATGAAACGCAGTACTGAGACTCACCTGTGTCCCTAATCCCTTCTGGAAAGACCTCCAGAAGTTAGCCGTGAACTGGGCTCCTCTGTCTGAAATAATCGATATAGGAACTCCGTGTAGTCTCACAATCTCTCTGTTATACAATCTAGCATAATCCTCGGCCGAAAAGTCGTCCTGACTGGAAGAAAATGGGCTGATTTCATCAGCCTGCCGACAATAACCCAGATGGAATCATGTTTCCTCTGAGTGTGAGGTAACCCTGTAATAAAGTCCATATTGATCACCTCCCACTTCCATGTTGGAACCTCTATCATCTGTAACAACCCACCGAAGCTCGGTGCTCCACTGACTGCGACAATTCGGACACTGCGCCACAAACTCCGCAATGTCCCTTTTCAAGCCATCCCACCAATATACACACCTGAGGCCATGGTACATCTTAGTCGACCCCGGATGGATAGAGTAACGAGCACTATGTGCCTCCCCCAGAATTTTCTGACGAAGTCCTGCTACGTCGGGTACACATAACCTGCCCTCAAATCTTAGCACCCCATCAGGCGCTACCTCAAATAGACTCTTCTCCTCCCGAAGAGCCGTATCTCGATACCGTACCATAATCGGATCCTCATATTGTCGCCTCTTCACCTCCTCGACGATGGAAGACTCGGCAACCTCTCGAACCCGAACTCCATTACTATCAGAACCAACCAAACGAACCCCAAGGCTCGCTAGCTGATGTAACTCGCGGACCATGCCCCTTTTCTCTGGCTGCACATCTGACAGACTACCCATCGATCTGCGACTAAGGGCATCTGCAACTACATTGGCCTTCCCTAGGTGGTATATGATATTAACATCATAGTCCTTAAGTAGCTCTAACCACCGTCTCTGTCGCAAGTTCAGCTCCCTCTGGCTGAAGATATACTGGAAACTCTTGTGGTCTGTGTAAATATCCACATGAACTCCATATAAATAATGTCTCCAGATCTTCAAGGCATGAATCACTGCTGCCAACTCTAAGTCATGTGTGGGATAGTTCTTCTCATGCTTCCCGGTGCCGAGATCGTAGCTATAACTTTGTCGTGCTGCATCATCACGCACCCAAGCCCGACACCCGACGCATCACAATAAACCACATATCCGTCTAAACCCTCTGGAAGAGTAAGAATTGGGGCGGTTGTCAATTTCTACTTCAGTAACTGGAAACTCTCCTCACAAACATCCGTCCACCGGAACATAACTACTTTTTGAGTCAGCCTAGTCAAAGGTGCTGAAATGGAAGCAAACTTCTCCACAAATCTCCGATAATAACCCGCAAGGCCCAAAAAGCTACGCACCTCCGTTGGTGTAGTGGGTCTAGGCCAAGTCTTGACTGCCTCAATCTTTGCTGTATCAACTCGAATACCATCGGCCCCGATAACATGCCCTAAGAAAGCCACTGAAGCCAACCAAAACTCGCATTTCGAGAACTTGACATACAACTGCCGGTCCCTGAGAACTCCCAATACCGCCCTCAAATGATTTGCATGCTCCTGCTCTGTGCGCGAATACACTAGGATATCATCAATGAATACTATAACGAACATATCCAAGAACGGCTTGAACACCCGGTTCATCAAATCCATAAATAATGCTGGGGCGTTGATCAACTCGAAAGACATCACCCTGAACTCATAGTGCCCATATCGGGTCCTGAATGCAGTCTTTGGGATATCTGCCTCTCTAACTCGCTTTGATGATAACTGCATCGCAGTCTATCTTGGAAAAAACACCTCGCCGCGTGAATCGGGTCAAACAAATCATCAATCACGGGGAGGATATACGTTCTTGATAGTTACCTTATTGTTGCTGTAATCAACACATCTGGCGTCCCATCCTTCTTCTTTACAAATAACACTGGCGCTCCCCAGGGAGAAACACTAGGCCTGATAAAGCCCTTTTCCAGCAAATCCTTCAGCTGGTCTTTCAATTCCCTCAACTCAGCAGGTGCCATCCTGTATGATGGAATAGATATCGGTCGAGTGTCTGGCGACATATCAATGCAAAACTCAATCTCCCTCTCAGGAGGGATACCCGGAAGCTCGTCTGGAATACGTCTGGAAACTCTCTAACAACGGGCGGCGAAGTTACGGTATCTCACCTCGAGATCGAATACGAACCAGATGATAGATGTACCCCTTTCGCACCATCTTCCTAGCCTTGAGGTAAGAAATAAACCTACCCCTCGGCGACGCAGTATTCACCTTCCACTCGATAACCTCGCCACCAGAAACCGAACCGTGCCAATCTCTCTATCGATTACATTGGCATAGCAAGACGCTAGCCAATCCATACCCATAATCACATCAAAGTCCGTCATATCCAACTCTATCAAGTCGGCCAGGTCGACGATTGTATATAGTCACCGGCAAGCCTTATATACCCGCTCGGCTACCGAATCACCTCGGCGTGGCCACCTCAAAAGGTTTTATGGACTCGGGCTCTATCCCTATTCTACCAGCAATATGAGGAGATATATAGAACAAGGTAGAACCTGGATCTATCAAAGCATATACATCACAGCATGAAACCAATAATGTACCTATGACGACATCTGGTGACGCCTCCTGGTCCTGACGGCTGGACATAGCATAAATGCGGTTCTGAGGACCGCTGGAACTGGGACCCCCACCACGACCCCTGCGCGGCTGCTGGTTCGTGAACACCACCGCCTCGGGCGCGACCACCGATGGCGAAGATCCAAGCGACACGGCTGAACCATAACATTCCCGCTGCCTCTGGTCGGACAATCTCTCTTCAAATGGCCCTGCTGGCCACAAGAGTAACAAGCTCCTGGAGGAACACAACATCCCCCGTGATGGTAATCACCACATCGACCACACCGAGGCATAGGTTGCCTCGTCTGACTGGAACTCTGGTTTCTCTGGGAACCGAAGCCACAAGCCTCGCCCCGCCTGAATACCTGGGCCTTGGAAGACGGTGGAGGAGCGCTCTGAACCGGCTGAGGTGCAAATCCGGTCTGCTGCTGAGGTTATCTACCTCAAAAACTACTAGAGGACCCTGCTGTCCTGGCCCTCTTCTGCTGATACCTATCAATCCGTCGGCCCCTACGTTCCTCACACCCAAGTGCATAAGCCTGCATGCAGGCAATGTCCATGCCCGGCTGAAGAGCTACCCCTATGCAACTCTCTGCTAAGTAATCATCGAGCCCTGTGACATAGCGGTGCACTCTGTCCTCTATGTTTGCTACCAAAATGGGTACATACCGAGCCAACGAGTCAAACTCTACGTTGTACTCACGGACCGTCCTCCCACTCTGTCTCAACGTCAGAAATCTATCGGCCCGAGCTCTCCTCATCTGCGGGGGCAAGAAATGGCTAAGAAACGCCTCTGAGAACTCGTCCCAAACAGCTGGAAGCGCATGCTCCCCCCGGGACAGTTCACATGAATCAAACCAGTCAACTGCAGTATCACGCAGCCGATGTGAACCCAATACTACCGACTCTGTCTCCGAGGCCTTGATTACTCTCATGATCCGCTGTAACTGTCGGATAAACTCCTGAGGATCATCCTCAGGCCTCGACCCGTAGAACTCTGGTGGGCTGTAACTCAAAAAGTCCCGAAGTCTCGAGCTATCAGATCTGGGGTGAACTACAGGTACAACCGGAACCGCTGTCTCCCGTCTGTCCTCCTGCCTAGCCATGATCTTGGCTAATAACTGGGCCATCTCCTTGTAGCCCATATCCTCTGCTCCAGGCTGTGAAATTGGAGGCTCAGGTACCGTGGTCTCGATGGCGCCGCTTTGCTCGAACTCTTGGGGTTGGCGGCGTCGTGGAACTCGCCGTCCAAATATCATCTCGGTAAAGGCGGGCTGTGCCCTTGTAACCCTCTGTGTCCTACTAGCAGCTCCCTCAACTGCCTTGCCCTTCTGGGCCGCGGTTGCCTTGCGTGGAGGCATAACTGATACATAAAAATATGTTAGAGGGAGTTCAACCTATAACACAACTCTATTTCACGATCTTAGAGTGAAAGAATGGAAACCAATCCTAAATATCCTGTAGCCTACTGATTATAGATGTGGTGCACAACATACCGATAATCAAGACTCTACTAGATACGGCCTGTAGACCCTTTCCGAGGATTAACTGCTCTGATACCACTTTTGTCACGACCCGACCTCGGACCCGTGACTGGTGTCTTACCCCGGGCACCCTTGTGATACAACGTCAGAGAAAACCAGCGGAAATAAATTCCCAAACAAGCAACCATATAAAATATGAAACAGGATAACCCAAAATGGCTACCTTTCCGTAAACATAAATATAACAAAACTGAACAGTTACATCCTTAACAACCCAATTTATAACAGGACTACAGGCCTCTAAGAGTGTGTAACCACTATGACGGGACAGGGCCCCGTCATACCCCTGAATGTACATAATATCTACAACATCAGGGAGAACCGTACCAAAAGTCAAGCCTCCGGAGAAATGGAGCTTCTGACACCTGAGCAAAGATCCTAAGAATGAGGATCCACCACCTGCTTACCCCTACCTGCGGCATGAACGCAGCCCCCGAGGAAGGGGGTCAGTACACAATATGTACCAAGTATGTAAAACTGGAAAATACTGTAATAATATCATAAGTCTAAAATAAGCTGGAGTCATGGATGAAAATCAAATTACATTGCACTGTGCCTTACTAACAATGAGAGTAACAAGTATAAACTTTACTGCATAAAAATAGGAGGCTCATGATCAAAACAGGGTCCCTCGCCCGTAGTATCATTAAGCAATCCTACTCCTGGGACTATTTCACCCGCATAGGTCCTGTGGACCCGCATGAGGTCATCCGCCTCGCATGGGACTATTTCACCCGCATGGATCCTGTGGACCCGCATGAGTACAAGCGCCGCACTCGCATCATGGGTAGCAAATCCATGACATAAGTAGTAACCCGGGGTTTACCCCGTAATAATAATAATAATACGTAACCTAGTACAACCGGCTATCATACATAACATAAGCGCTACCAGCTTATCATAACATAGGCAAGTTAAGAAAATCCCCTAACTTCTTATTAACATTATAAATATATCCTCTCATTTTAGTTTACTTAAAGCACTAACATGTCATTTAAAAGAAAATTCGGGAATTCAACCCGAGTACCACGTACTTCTAACCTTTTAAGAAAATGACTCCTTTTTATATAAAACTTCTAAGATACTAATAACCGTAGTATCGAGTCACGACTACTTTTCAAGACAAGTCACATTTCCTTTTAGAAATATCATAGGCTTCTAAATCAAGTGACTTCATTTCTTTTAAAACCTTAGGCAATTAATGCCTTAAAATCAATTTGCCCTTCACAAATTCAAACTATTTATCCGTACTTATTTTACTTAGAGTAAATCTTTCTTTGTTAACCTTCCATAAAGCTAATATAACCAACTTCCCATAAAGTCATTATATTAACGTTATACATTAGTCAAAAACATTTCCCTAAATCCAAGGGACTTATACTTTTAAAACGAAACAAGTATCATATACTTAAAACACATCAAGTCCCTTAACTTTGAAAACTTAAGACATCCTTAATACTTTTTTTAAAGAAATGAGTTAATCCCTTTACTCACCAAACTTGGCCATCTTTAAAACAAGTAAGGGATATCAAAGCCTTGTACATCTACCGTACTACATAAGTGCAACTAGTCATGCTCAAGAGATAGGAAAGTTCCACATACCTCTTCGGGTCAATCCACTCGCAAGTCCAATATACCGCACGTAGTTTGTTAACCTATAATGACCATAATACGTTTATTAACCTGTAGCTTCAACGTAGAATATTCCAAGTGCAAAGTCACTAAATTCTACGGAAAATCGGACAACATTTCCTTTGTTTCTACATACTTTGCCACCTTTTTCAAGGCCGAATTCAATAACCAAACACGCCACCTTTTGGGCTCAACAATCCAATCAATACAAAGGGGATTACACGCCTAACTTGGACGTGTAAAATTCTGCCCCACAATACATAACAACTAATACAAACTACAAGGTCCAATTTGGCAATTTTGAGGTATAACAACATAACTTCTTATCCAATTCCTTTTTAATCCAATTTTCATATCCAACTCCTACATGCAATACCTCTAAAGGCAATATTGACAACTATAAGTCCTTTCTTCCACACATGCAACATAATTTACTAGCAAAAGAGAAAGGATTGTTACCTTAGAGCTTACCCAAATTAGTCCAACAATTTTACTTGTCTTCTATCCACAATCACCTCCACAAACCTCTTACAAGCTTGTCAACATGTTTCCTTCTTGCCACCTTTTCTGAAATTTTCTCTAGGCTTAGGTTTCTTCTTGAATTTCTAGAGAGAAGGGAGAGGAATTTTAGAGAGAAGGAAGAACTTTTTAGAGGCAAAAAATCAGATGGGGGGGGGGGGGGGACACTTTTCACAATCCCATGGCCTTTTTAAAAGAAAATATCTGATTTTTCCTCAGTTTTTCGCAAAAACTCCGCCTCGGCGCCGCGGCCCTGCAGCCGGCGCCGCGGCGCTGAAACCTCTGCGAACTTTCAGAACTTCCGGCGCCGCGGCCCTGCTTTCCGGCGCCGCGGCGCTGCAACCTCAGAGAATTCTCAGCATAACCGGCGCCGCGGCGCTGTGGCCCCTGACCGAAAATGTTTTCTGCTCGACTGCGCACTGAACTTGTAATTCCCATAACTTCCCACTCCGATGTCCTATCGACAAATGGTTGGTTGCGTTGGAAACTAGACTCAATGAAATACACCCTAGGCCTTTGAAACACCTAGGAACTCTTAATGCAACTGGACATAAACCGCCTCAAAGTTGACTAAAAACCCGTCCGAAACATTCTGTCGACATACCTTTCAAAAATTTAAAACTTAATTCCTTTCGTACGTTCTTATAAGCATGACCTGAATCACGGGGTGTAACAAATGCGGGTATGACTGTTATCCTGGAAGATATCACGCAATCGATTCCAAGAAGCCATAGTTATGGAGTTGGGTTCCATAATCATCTGTAAAAGGTCCATGGATATGGTGGCATAAATCCATTGGAGAACCTTTCCATCAAGCATTACCCATAATTTTGGATTATCCGCTTTGATAGGTACATCATCATCTTCAGTGGTTTCATCCCCTATTGTAGGAGTCAGATGGATGATGTGGTGAAGAACTTGATGTGTCATTGCATGAATCTTGAATAACTCTGCCCACGTCCCATATTGGATGTTTTTTAGGTCAAGAACAATAGGAAGAACGCTCTTGATGTTAGAAATTGTGTGGGCAGGATGAAAAGTGTTCTTATCAGTCATGGTGAATAGAACAAATTTTGGACAGGAATTTAGGGAGAGTGGCTCGGCTTTGCAGAAACCGATGGGGGGATTTTTTTCACCGATACCATGAAAGAATTAATCCCTTGATTATTCTTATTGATGAAAGACATATATATACAAGTTACATAGGAAAATCTTTTTTCTATTCTACATCTAAAACCCTATTCTATTTGAAGATTAACTATACAATTATGGTAATATTACAATCCTAATTAAGGTACAATACTAATATCTAATATATACCACAATATACAAACTTTATACCACTGCCGTGATGGGTTGTCTCGGACTGGGCAGCTGGGCCTTGTTCCCGTGGTCTTTACATTGGGTTGTTGCTTTCCTTAAATTCCTTGATATATACATAATGTACATTTGTATATTATGTGTATATTTAATATTCAGCTTAGTGAATAAATTAGTGGCAATTTATCTATTGCTGCTAAATAGTTGCCATTAAAAGATGTTTTTGTTGTAATAGTGACTCTTTAATGTTCTTAAACTCCTTCTAGTTTAGATTTATAAATTGGTAAAGGTAACCTATGAGAATTGAGCTAAAACACTATAGTAGAATCATGTTGGTTGTTGGGTTGGTTTGATTGAGTTCTTGAGATTATTATGGTTAAATCTTGTAGAATATGAGGTTGTAATCTTGGATTTGCTATAAGTGAGAAGGAAGATATGATGATAGTTTGATTACAATGAAAACAAGATAAGAGAATTGTGCATACTAAGTGTTTGATAGAATGTCGCAACGAAAAAATCTTGTAACTATTGAGTTGATATATATGTATACGACTTTTAACAATAAGCATTCATTGCATATGTCCATAGTGACTTTCCAAGGTCCAGGTCATCCCATTACTTCCACTTGCTCTTGTTATTATCTTTGTTTATGGTCGTTGTCACGCTCCTTTTTTTTGGAGTTGTCTAGAGTGTTGGTAGGTGATGGTTGATGTGCATATATGTATTTTGGGTATGGCGGAGCCCTGTCCAGACCGACTGCTTCTCCATATTGTATTTATAGGCTTGTAGACTTAAGTCATGTGTTTGGTTGTTTCGTATGGCCTTGTCGACCTTTTGGATGGTCTGTTTCACTTATGATGGCCTTGTCGGCCTTAGTATGTATGTAGATATATATGTTTTTGGATCCTTTCTACTTGCAGGATGTTGTATCATATCACTTTACAACTTTTTATTAGAGGCCTTGTTGTCCTAAATATTATTATGTCTTCTCCATGTAGTACGACTGGTACACTCGGGCCATCTGTAAGTCAACAAGGCAATATTCAAGTCAGTCTATGCAGGATTTAATGCAGAAACATATATACCAATTCAGGTCGTCAAGTCCACCATGAATTTCTACAATAATACAAGGAAACAACCAAGTTGTTAAGGCCATCATATAATATGTGGGATAATATCAGGGCCTATAAGGCCACACTATACATACTAGACATAGACAGGACTCGTCTACAAGCCTCTACAAAAGAACAATTATACTGTGGTCGGGACACGGATCCCGCCTACCCATCCACTCTGTACATATATCAATACTCTAGACCTGATAACTCTAAATGACATTGAGCTTACCAATCACGCTAAGCTCAGCATTGCCTACTATAAAGTATATTTATCAGTCTCTCAAAACCTGCCCGCATGAAATGCAGTGCCCCTACAAAGGGACGTCACTACAAATAATGTAATGTTCATGTAAGGAAATGAAAATAATTAACATTTGAACTAAACTGGTAAACATGATAGCTGAGCATACTGAGAATCAAGGGGAATCTAAGGATGTACCTACCTGTTCCCAACTCGTATCATATATTAATAACAATAACATACCAGGCCTTAATAAGGCTTTATGGATAAATATAATGTACTAAGCCTTAATAAGGCTCTATGTATAAGTATAATATACCAGGCGTTAATGAGGCTCGGTGTAAATATCACAATTCGTACCATGACACAACAAGGCTCTCTGGGTGTACACAAGTACCAGGCCATAACAAGGCTCTGAGGATAAATGTAACATACTAGGCCATAACAAGGTTCTATAGAATAAGCATACGGCGTACCAGATCCTCTATAGGCTCTATAGAATAAGCAACAAGGTTCCAAACAATCACACATAGCTAAAAGAAGTAAACAACTGTCTTCAACCAAGGAATGAGTCCATAAAATCTATTTATACTCAATTAATGAGGAGAATAAACTCTAAGGCAAAAAGTACTCCCTACAAGGGATAAACAATAACATCTCAAGGATGTCTGAATAAGAGGCATAAGCTCATTTCTGAATATTTTTTATACTTTTTATCGAGTACCATTTTAGGTACGGTATCATGCTATAGAAAAAAGAGATAGTCATTACATACCTTAATTCCGAACTTTCACTAATGTTATTGAAACCAACTTCCCTACCAACTTAATCTTGTATGCTCATATGAGCTCGTAGAAGTGCATTGATGATGGAGCGTAATTTGGTTTTTCCTCTTTCTAATTTCCCTCCACTTTACTTTACTATGAAGTAACTTTCTAACCGCGTAAAAGGAAACGTTGTTGCTCTATTATAATTTCTCAAAGTGAAAGAAGGAATTCTCCAAAAATGAAAGTGGTGCTGCATAGTTATGGGAAAAATGTTGTTTTCCAGATTTGTTTAAGAGATCATTTTGTCAAATTAAGTGGAGAAAACAAGATATTGGGTGCAACCCCTTTCTTTTAGTGGATTGTGGGGTCCACCTTATCTTTTGCATTCATTTCATTTCATAATCTTATCCCTAAGGTATCATTACAAGATTCACACATGTATGTATCAGTCACCTACTTGTTTAATGTCATGGACCTCATGTGGACATTTGTAGTCATAACTAAGTACCCACCCATGCCTCCTAATTAACTTTTATCTCCCATGATAATCCAATCATTTAATTAATTATTCGCATAAATAATTTATTGATCTCAATTCACTTAAATATATCACTTTTAACATACGTCATATACTCATTATCATGATCAAGTGATATAGCACTGGTCCTTAGCTTCTTTGACATACACAAAATATTATTTCCAACCATCATCGTCCCACTTGTTAAGTCCTAAATCATTTGGGGACTTCATTCTTTTTTGTTACACTAAGCTCTTGATCTACATAATTGAATATGACAAACAAAAATTGGGGCTCGGTTCTACTTACATATGTCGAGTGGTTCAAACTGTAGCCTAAAAGTACGAGCTATTATAATCTATTTTCCTTCAGCAAACCTCAACAAAAACAAATTCTTTGATTCATTTAATCTATAATCCTCACGACACTTTCTTAACATTGTTTTTAAACCGTCACTATCATTATAAAATACATTAATCTTCCGAATTCATATTAATTTACTTACGATGCATCAAACACAAACGTATGGGCTGTAATATGAGCCCTCATTTTATTGTCCCTTATGAAATTGTGAGAAGAAATGGGAAGGTGGCTTACGAGTTTAAGTTATCATATGAGATAACTATAGTGCATCCTGTGTTTCACATTTCGATGTTAAGGTTAAATAAACCTGATCCTTCTCATATCTTGACTCATGAAGATATTGAAGTCAACGAGAGGTTTCCTTATAAAGAAAAATTTGTGCAAATCTTAGATCGATAAGTTAGGAGGTTGAGAATGAAAGATGTAGCTTTGGTTAAAGTCATGTGGCAAAACGATAATACTAAAGATTAAATAAGCTACTTGGTAAGTGGATGAAGACATGAATAGCATATACCCTCACTTTCCCCATTTTAGGTATGTGTTGAACATTCTTGTCATCAAATTTGTGCGATAGTATAGACTAAAAGTGTGAATACCTTATTTCATGCTTAGGTTTGCTTGGTATAGTTGTGTGAGTCCCTTGGAGGACCATATGGTTATTGTTAGGTGTTAGCAGAGTTTTGTTATTAGATAGCTTGCAATACAAAATAACTCTAACAAAAAAATTGAAAACTTGAGGTTCAGTAAAAATCTTAGGCCATAACTCTTATTCAAGGACGAAAGATCCTAAGAGGGGGATAATGTAACATTCCATAAATTTAAGCTAGGTGTGAATGTGGTAAATCAGTATTCATATGAAATCCTATCAGGATGAGTTTGGCGGAAATAGTTATTTTTATCAAGACAAATAGTGAGGTGCATAAGATTCGATAAAATCTACAAGGTTTATGATAGGTTTAACTTCCATTCTTTATACGTGAAATTACATTAGGAATTTGAGAAATTTTAAAACATAAAAGTTGTATCTATTTGAAATACTTTTCCAAACATATATGGACCAACTCAATTGGATCGCTGTGCTCAAAGTTATATCCATTTTACTGAAGGATAACAGAAGTCATGACACACTTGCATTGCAAGGATGGCACAATTGTTTCACCTCTCTGGCCAATTTTTGGCCTTTTGTGATGGACTGTGGCGCAAGGCCATCATATGAGCAGTATCCTACGATGGGCATGTGACACAAGGCCATCGCAACTGTCAATTTCCTGGTTCCGAACATTATAAGTTTCTAGCTTTTAAAACTTTTCCCCACTTTGTGTTAGATGATGTTTTGTGAGAAAATAACCCTAAGGCTTTCTCAAAATATCTAAGGTAAGCTATTGATCAGTTTTGATATTATTACATCAATGTAACATCAAATTAACACTAGTTCATCCTTCAAAACCATAGATTCTTGAAAACCGAAGAAAGGGAATTTGAAATAGACTTTGGGAAATCTCTTAAAGGTATGACCTTTGGTCTTAATTGATGTTATTTAAAGGATGTAGAATATTGTAGGGTATAAAATCAATGTGAATTCATGGGTGATACATGGGGGTTTCAAGGACACGTTTTGGGCATGAAAAAGCCCTAGTTTTTCGATAAGGGTGGAAACTCTTATAATTTGGTTAAAGTTCTGAACTTTATCATTAATAGTCATTGTAGAATAATTGTTGAACTTGAAAGAATATGTTTGTTAGGTTTTGAAACATGTCTACTCTTAAGAATGTTCTAAAAGCATGATTTGTTAGGAAAATCCTCTTTTGACTATTTGTAAATGTTAAGACTCTAGGTTGGTGGTTGTTCCTTGCTGAACTTATTTTCGAACTACAGATGATATTTGATTAAGGTCATGCGCGTGTAAGGTCAAGCCGCATCAAACCTCATACGAATTTTATTATGATTCAAATGTATATTTCCCTAATATGGATGATTATGCCTATTTTTGAAAGATTGGAACTTTACACATGTTTTGTTCGTTAAATGGGTTTTGTTGAACTTGATTGAAGGATTTGAAAAAGATTTCTAAATTGATTATGACTTGAAATACCTCTATTGTGAGAAGATGACTTGAGAAGTGAATTCGGCTATAGTCCATGATTGATAATTTGGTTAATATACCATGACATGTATTTGTTTGTGTTTGGGCCTATATGTGCAACTTTTGATAGTCTAGAGGACGATTAGCTGTTATAGATCCTAACGTATCGCTTTTGAGCATTGTTGTGTCAGTCTAACAAATATTTGACAGCCAAGGCGTTAGCTCGGTGTATCAATTTTTGTGCTAGTATAGAGTAGCCTCAGTGGGCTAATAACCTGGTGTATCAAATTATTGGTTTCCCATCAGTTGATATATGTTGATTCTTTGGTTGTTTATAAGTTGGCTTGTTTGTGATTTTGGATTCGTAAGTGAAATACTTAATATGGTAGATGATAAATGAGTTAAACTTAATGTATTCTTCGTTATTAGTTACTCACAGATGATATTTACTAAGTTTGATGTTTTACTCTATTTCTAGATTTCAATTATTTCATGGATACGGTTTTAGTGATTTTACTATTTTATTCTGAATCTATTAACTATTTCCCCTTACACACTCACTTAGTACCTAGTACTTAGGCATACCATTATTATTGTTGATGGTTTGTCAGGTAATATTGAAGAGCAGGTTCGTGACACGCGTGTGGACTAGGAGAGCTTGCTACTTTTTAGACTTGTTGGTGCTCCCACACCCTTGTTCGTGGAACACCCCATATATATGTAGTTATTGCTTTAGTTATGGGGCTATGTTTCAAAGTTAGACTATTGTTTATGTCTCTTAGATTCTCCATAGATAGTTGTCAGATTTGTACGTGGATTATTGAAGTCTCGTATGACTTGTTGGGCATTTTTCCACATTTTATGACACCTTATTTCTATTAAACTTCCGCTGATTTTTATGAGAATGCTTTCAGCTAACCATAAATGATTGTTTGAGATAAATGTTGAAATATTATTAAAAGAGATTAGACGTTTATTGATTTTATAAGGTACTTCCGATGTTGTTCATAGCATCAAGTTTCTATTGTGCTAGGGTCGGGTTTGAGGCGTGATATCGAGATTGGATTAGGCCTACTTCAGTGACCGAGATTCATAATTTCGTAGGTCCTGAGGGTTATTATCAATTTTTCATAAATGGCTTTTCATCCATTGCTTCCCACTTAACCAAATTGACTCAGTATAAAGTTTTTCAATGGTCTGATAAGTGTGAGGAGAGCTTTCAAAATCTCAAGACTTTGTTGCCTTCAGCCTTGATTTTGGATCTGTAAGGATAGGACTTCACTGTATATTATTGTTACACCCCATACTTCATACGTCATTGTCACCATAAGTTATCCATCTTAAGCTTGGATAGGGTGAAATTCCTCTATATTAGTTAAGGTGAATGAGACTTAGAAAAAGATGTAGCATCCCTTATTTTCATTCAATACATGTACAATTATGTTAAGGTCTACGAATGCACTTAAAGGTGAGAAGTGGGATTTTGGGCAAATAAAAACAACCTGCTTGCTTACCCAAGATGAGCTACTTGCTTACCCGTCCTACTAGCTTGAGCTACTTAACACGTGTCGTAATTATTAAATGAGGATGAGACACATGTTTAAATAAAGTTAGGGGCTGCATGTGACACCAATTAAGTAAGCAAGTAGGTAGGTCACCTACTTGAGAAAAGAAAAGGCCACAAATAATTCCCCTAAAAAGAGGCAAAGTGGGCAGCCAAGAATGGCCCCTTTTTAAGGGGATGATTCTCTTACTTATATTTATATTTTCAGAAGATAAGACATAAGAGAAGCCATGAAATGCTCTCTACCAGCTGTCCAACCCAAACCCTAAGTGATTTCAAGTATACAAAGTGATTCTTGTGATAAGAAACCTGAAGTGCTTGCTTGTTTCTCTTCTTTGTTCTTATGGCTGCCTTAAAAAGATAATTCATTAGCCATTATAACCATATTTGATATGAGTCTGTATTCTTCCATGGGGTCGAAGAATATGTTAAAATAGTGAGAGCTAATTAAACTAAAGGTCATGTTAATTAGTTAACGAATGTGTTCAATAGAAATTATATTAGAGTTTAATTTCAAATCTATCTACTTCTTCAGTATATACAAAATGTCTAATCTATTACTGAAAATGTCGGTCGAGACAAACAAGTTGACTGGAGATAATTACCCTGACTGGTTGAGAAATCTGCGATTGGTGTTAAGACTAGAAAGAATTGATTATGTGTTACACACAGTGTTCCCCATAGTCCCTACTGAAGACTTTGCTGAGTATTCCCTGTTTGAGAAGATGGCTTATCAGAAACATCTGGACGATGCTACCTCGACACAATGTGTAATGTTGTCCTCCATGACTATAGAGTTACAAAGGCAACATGAAAACATGGCCCCCAGCAAAATGCTAGAACACTTGAAGAGTCTCTTTGAATCATAGTCTCAAACAATGAAGTATGAATTGTTGAGAGACATTTTCAAGTGTAAGTTGAACGAAAGGGGTCAAGTGTCAGTGCATGTTCTGAAGATGATCGGTTTGATAGAAAAGTTGGCTTCGATTGGAACAAAGATGACGATAAATGTCTCTGTCAACCTGATCCTGAATTCACTTCCTATTTTTTGAGAATTTCATTGTGAACTTCAATATGAATGGGACCAAGGCGAGTCTTCCAGAGCTTATATCTCTGTCAACTTGATCCTAAATTCGCTTTCTAGTTCTTTTGAGAATTTCATTATGAACTTCAATATGAATGGGACCAAGGCGAGTCTTCCAGAGCTTCACAACATGTTGAAGACCTTTGAATCATCTACCTCTAAAGGTAAAGGTGGGCTCATCTAGCAAGTTCAAACCCAAGGGTAAGAACATGCAGAAGAAGAAGGGTAAGTCAATTGCTACACCCACAGTTTTGAAATATAGAAGATGTGTTCAGAAGAAGGCAAAGGTAGTTGCGGATGTGTGCCTCAACTTCAAGAAGAAGGGGCACTGGAAGAATGACTGCACAACTCCAGGAGGAGGCAAAGTACTAGGTGTTTCTAGCTCTACTGGACAATGTATGTTTGTCATTGAAATAAATATGTCTATAAGTAACTATCACTGTTGGGTATTAGATACTGCTTGTATCTCACATATTTATAGTAATGTACAGGGTCTGACTGACAGCAGAAAGGTTGGACCATGGAAGGTAGAACTGCGCGTTGGAAATGGAGCACGAGTAGATGATGAACGCGTGGAAACTTATACACTAGATTTTCCTTCAGGCTTTTGTTTAGAACTAAATAATTGTTATTTTGTTCCCTCATTTTATTGCCAATGGTAGTTATGTATTGTCTTTTAATGGTTTTGTTTGTGGAAATGCTCCACTTGTGGATAGTTTGTATGTTCTAAACTGTAGTCGTGAAATTTTCAATGTGCAAAATAAACGAGCCAAGATAAGTAATCCAAGAAATCCCACCTACTTATGGCACTGTAGACTTGGCCACATCAATGAATTAATAATAACAATATTAAGGAAGTTAGAATACCTAGAACCATTTGACTTAGAGTCCTATGATAACTGTGAATTTTTCTTGAGAGGAAAGATGACCAACAAGACACTTTCTGGGAAGGGTGTGCGAGCCAAAGATATGCTTGAGTTGGTCCATACTAATGTATGTGGGCCATTTTCAACTCAAGCTAAGAGAAGCTTCCCTTACTTCATCACTTTTACAGACGATTTCACAAGGTTTAGGCATGTGTATATTATGAAATACAAGTCTGAAGCCTTGAGAAATTCAAGGAGTACAAGTCAGAAGTAGAGAATCAACTTAAAACATGTATCAAGACCCTTCGATCAAATCGAGGAGGTGAATACTTGAGTAAAGAATTTCTGGATTACTTGAAGCTTCATAGAGTTCAATCACAGTGGACACCTCCTGGAACGCCCCAAATGAATGGTGTTGCTGAAAGGAGAAATCGAACCCTATTAGATATGATTAGATCCATGATGAATTTCTCATCTCTACTAATATACCTTTGGGGATATGCATTACAAAGCTCAATATATATTCTGAACAGGGTTCCTTCAAAGTCTGTAGAGAAAACTCCATATGAGATATGGAATGGCAAGAAGCCAGCACTTAAATACATGCGACCCTGGGGGTGCCCTGTATATGTAAAGAAGATGTTTACTGACAAGTTGGAATCTAAAAGTGAGAAATATTATTTTGTGGGGTATCCAAAAGAAACTAAGGGATACTATTTCTATCTTCTTGGAGAACATAAGGTCATTATTTCCATAAATGCAACATTCCTTTAAGAAGACTATGTCTATAAGGAATAGAGTTGCAATGAGATAAAACTTGAAGAAATTTAAGAAAAAAGATAACACAGAAGGTGAACCCTTGTCGAATGACCTAGACAAGGATTCAGTGGGAGCATTTGGAGTGGTGACCGACTTGCACCGTTATTTTTTTATCAAATCAAGTCTCCAAACCCTCCTAAGAGTCTTATAACTGTTCTTCAAGGCTTAATAACATATCCCAAGTGATTTGAGTAAGATCTTACTCCAAAACATTGTGCAAGTGAAGAAATAGAGTTCTATGACGTTACTTTGTTGTTGAGGGATGTTGTGAGCTTAAAGGAGTTGTAGTTGAGGGATACTCTAGTATATAAGGTAAGTTTAACCCTTATTTGCTTATGCGTGAGTTAATTCTTGTGTTGGTTAAGTTGTAGAAGTGAAAACCCCACAAGATGAATGCTAGACATTTGCCTAAAGTGTAGTCTTGTTGTGTGTGATTGTTTGGCTGCTTTGAGTTGATTCTTACGGTATCCAATGGCTAGAAATTATAGATTATAGTTGTTTATGATGTTGATTGTGGTATGAGAAGAGAATAAAATCTAGTAGTGATGAATATGTATTGGACTATCATGGAAGGATAAGAGGAATCTTTATGCACTCTAGGTGTTCGATGAAATTTCATAGTGATTTGATTCTTGGTTTATTGATCCAATATTAATTCAAACCATCTATATTATGTAGATCATCATTGTAGAGTGGATGGGGACTTGTGAGAGTTTGATAGCCAAGAGACAAAAGTATGTAAGGCTAACCCTCCTTTCAAAAGCATGAATTCCAAAACGTGTGTCGATTTCTAAATGAAATATCAAAAGAAGTATTCTAATTCCATGTTTGTTTTCCCTTGTTAGGAGTACTTTTCTGTCTTGAGATCATATCTTGTGTGTCTTGGTTTGTCCGTTGTATATCAGAGTTTCTTGAGTTTCATATCCCTCCCAGGCATAGTGTAGCAAGAGAGTTAGTTATCGAGTCGACCAAGTGTCGTCCTAAAGTAAAGAAAAAGAATTTATGAGTTACAAAGGGCCACAAGTTCTACTACTACTATAGTATACTCTGAACAATATTGAACTTATGTCGGCTGGGCAGTTATACATGTACATCCACACCCTGGGCTATAATCGGAGGGCAATATCCTATGTAAAAAGCCTCGTCTACAATAGAAAGTATAATAAAATGTGTATATATACATATATAAAAGAGTCCCAGGGTAGTTTCAAAGTTTCATTGTTCGCCATGAGTGACATATATGTTTTCAGGTTGCTTCTAATGCCCTGTTTTACATCTTATACTTTCATATTGTTATTCATGCTTTACATACCATTACATTTCATTCATACTGACTCTCCATTTTTCGGGAGTGCTGCATTTCATGCTGCAGGTTCTGGTAGGGGCACAGATAGGTCTCCCAGTAGGAGCTTGTGAGTTCAGCGGTTGATTGGTAAGCTTCATTTCTTCTGGAGCTACCAAGTTAGAGACCCTGAGCTGAGTTATGATATATATATATATATATATATATATATATAGTTGATGGGTAGGTCGGGGCCTGTCCCGACCATATGATAGTTCTATTATTCATAGAGGCTTGTAGACTTGGTATGTATGTCTAGGTGTCTTATATGGCCTTGCCGGCCTAGATATTGATCATTCGATCTGTACGATGACCTTGTCGGTCTTGTATGTATATGTATATACACATTTTGGGTTTGTGTACTCTTCATTGTTGAGATGTCCCATCCTATGTTTCCACATTGAGGCCTTGTCGACCCTATTTGTATGTTGGTTCAACCTCCAGACTTATCATGATTGTTATGGTCTTGCCGGCTGTTATACCCCGTATTTCCAGAGTATGTACGTAAGGGCGTACGTACAAAAGTTTAGCCTTAGTTAGGCACCTTGGACGAAAAACATTTGTGCACAACTCACTAAAAGAATCGTTTTCCGACGAAACGTTTTACAAAGCTTGCGTAGGGAAAATTCCGGCTATGTCATTTATTATTTTTGCGGATTTTTCCGACAGATGAAACATTTTGGACCAACGATAGGGTGACACTTGTCGCCCTCAAGTGGACGGCAAACATGGCCTTGCTTGGACGATTTTGTGGCTTTCCTTTGGTCAAGGTTAGGTAGGATATTTATGTGTAGTAGATGGATAAGGGCACTTGGGTGAATCCTGCTTTTGCCTTGCACTTGGCTTCATCCTAGCCCAAAGCCCTATAAATACCCCCTTGATGAAGAGTTCTTCATCCACAAATCAAACTTTCCAAGTCTAAAATCCTCCTCTCCTTGTGAGCTTCTCGTCAAGAGTTCTCCCCATACAAAGAGCCTGGCCAGAAACACCCTCTCCCCTCTAGCCTAGTGGCTTGGCCAAGTACACCCCCTTTGGTAGAAAGTTGTCTTCCAAGTAAAGTTACTATTCCTAAATACCCTAGCCCAAATCCCTTATAGTACTTAAGTAGAAGTTGTGAAGAACTTCTAAGGGTTTCTTGGAGCTATCGGAGCGTCCAGACTAGGAGCTAAACCTCGCTCAGGATCGACTTTTATCTTGGATAATATTGGGCTTATCGAGGTAAATAATCTTATCCTTCTATTGTAATTGGAGAATACATACTGTAGAAGTATATAAACAAGTATAAAACACTTAGAAGGATATTAAAGAAGAGTCTTGACCTATAATTACTTAGAAGGGTATTACAGAAGAGAATTGAACTTAATCACCTCAGAACATGTAAAGAAGATTGAACTGTACTTACATAGGATTGTATTTACAGTAGACTTGTATAGCTTACCGGGTAGGGAAGTGCTGCCCGATTTTCCGTAGAATAGAGAACCCTCTGCTTAGATTGTCTCTGAGAATAGTCTAGACTTTGATAGGCGTCTTTGACTATTAGAGGTACATTTACTCTGTAGCGACATATTCGACTTGGCAGGTGGATTTCGCCAAGAAGGTATGTGATTCTTCCTATACTCTTGAGCATGATATTTTAAAGTATATATATAGTACGGTAGACGTACGTGTGTTAACTGAACGTAGTTTTACGGCAATGTCTTTTGACTTAAGCCTGAATAATAAAGATCTTGAAGTCTTTTAAAAGAATTATAAATCAGTTTTGAAAGAAGAAGAATAATTATTTTTAAAACAAGAAGCTTAAGGGTTATACTAGCTTTATGGGAAGTTAAGTATAACGACTTAAGAATTATAAAAAGGAACAGTTTACTTATGTGTTTATAAAAGACTTGTATTGATTTCTGAAAAGTATAATAAGATGGTTTGATGAGTAGACATATTGTGATGCTATGTGTGTTAGTATCTTGTAACGTTTGTGTAAAGAGGTCATTCTTATTTGTGCTTATGTTGTTTAACAATAAGCTGTTATGTTAGTACTATATCACTCGCTCTTGACATGATCACGGGGTTAAGGCGCCTCCGTCTGGGGTAGACTCAGTGATGCAGGACCGTGATTCGAGAATACCTCATGTGGGTCGGGGACCTATGCGAGCTACGAGAGTTCCAGTTAGTGTGCGGGGTTATACCTCATGCGATGCATGTGGCCATGCGGACTACGAGTCCGGGGCGATGCAGGAGTAGCTACCTCGATGCGGGGTTATACCTCATGCGGGCCTATGTGAGTGGCCTATGCGGACTACGAGTCGAGTTAGGCTTGCATAATGATACTATGGGCGATTGGCCTGCGATCATTCGCGGCCTAGAAAAGACGATTCTGATTTACCTATTGTTGCTCTTATTTATGATGTGGTATATGCGATTACATTAGTTGTTTAAATGCATATTTGTAAAATTGGTTTTAAAATGATATGATTTCATTTAAGTATTTCTGATTTCACGTACTTAGTACTGTTATCTTGACCTCGCCCGAGCTGCGTTCATCTGCGGTAAGAGGCAGCAGTGCTAGATCCGCATCCTTAGGATCTTTTGCGTTGGTGTCGTGAGCTCCATCTTCTCGGAGGCTCGACTTTTGGGTATGATCTCCTGTTGTAGATAGTTTTGTCTGATCGAGGTATGGCGGAACCTGTCGCCATAGTTGTTTACTTCCAGAAGTGCGTAGTCTATTATGCGGTTGGGATGTAAGCGCGGATCGATATATATATATTAGAAAAGCGCCACTCTCGAGATAAAATGTGTCTTTTACAATTGTTTCATGTCTTATGTTTTTATATTCCGCTGATTTTCTACGATGTATGGCGCAGGTGCGGGTAAGGCACGATCCACGGGCCGGGCAGTCGTGACAAAAGTGGTATCGAGCGATTAATCCTCGGAAAGTGTCTGAGCCGTATCTAGTAAGTCTTGATTATCGGTGTGTTGTGCACCACACGATGTCGAGGCTATAGGATATTTAGGATTGGTTTCCATTCTTCTCACTCGAGATCGTACTTTAGAGGCGTGTTATAAGTTGGACCTACAATGTATTCCTTTTACATGTGATTATCCCTCCACGTAAGGCAACCGGGCCCAGAAGGGCAAGCGGCGAGGAGGCGCTAGTAGGACACCGAGAGTCACGAGGCTCAGGCCCGATCTATGCCGAGGCGGCGAGTTCCATGACGCCGCCGGCCCCAGCGAGACCACGTACCGTACCTCAGTCCCGCGGCACAGGGGCGAGAGGTTAGGTACAAGGAGATGTGATGCTGGCGGGATCGTGGCGAACATGAGGATAAATTTGGATCTGGCGATTCGATTCGGCCCAGTAGTACGTGGTTCACGAGAAGCGAATAGTTTGAGGCTACGGGATTTTACGAGTTGTAGCCGCGAGTTCTACGGGTCGAGGCTTGAGGATCATCCGCGGGAGTTCATCCGTCGATTCTGAGAGGATCGTGTGGGTGATCAAGGCTTGAGACCGAGTCCGTGACCTTCGGCTCACATAGGTGCGTGATCTGCGATCGATTGGTTTGATTCGTGGGAGTTAACTCGGGAAGCACGCCTTCCCGGCTACTTGGGACGAGTTCTCGGAGGCTTTCCTCACTCACTTCTTGCCTCGCGGATGAGGAGGGCGCGGGTAAACAATTTATTCTTTGAGGCAGAGAGGCGCCTGATTAGGGAGTACAACGTTGAGTTCGATTCGTTGGCTCGATATGTCCCTGCATTGTGCAGATATAGAGGGCGAGTACCGCCACGTCGGGCTAGATGATTATATGGCGAGTCTTGTGCGGGTGTTGCTCTTCACCGGGTATGGACATTACGCGTGCGAGCTCATGCACTTGGATGCGAGGCGTAGAGGCGGCGAGTTGGCACGGCGAGAAGAAGGCGGGGCGGCAGGTCTTTTGGTAGCTCTCGGGTGGGCGGCCTCGGCGATCTAGATTTGCACCACGGCCGGCTGAGCACTCCTGCACCGTCTTGAGCGAGCAGGCCCGGGACTTGAGCGTCGAGGGTAGCAGAGGTGCGGACGATCGGGATCACCCCCCCAGTGTGGCCGATGCGGTAGATCCCATTCTGGAAGTGTGGTGCTGCCGGGAGCTTGTTACGATTGTAGCGGCAGGTCACTTTGCGGGCTATCAGGCGAGCGCGGCAGAGGTAGGGTCGACTACGAGTTCTTTGCGGCTTCTTCATCTCCTGATTACTCGCCTGAGGGTAAGGTACTCATGGGCCGCCAGGTCGCGAGAGTCGTGGCGGGTCGATTCTAGCGGTCCTCGAGCGCATTTATGCCTTGTCGGTAGGCGGATCGGGAGGCCTCGCACGATGTCGTCAGTACCTTATCGGTTCGTTATGATGTGTACGCCTTGATAGATCCGGGTTCTACTCTGTCCTATATATCTCACCTTATTGCTAGTAGGATAGGGATAGAGCACGAGTCCATAGACCACTTTCGAGGTAGCTACGCGATGGGTGATTCGGTGGTAGCTCGGCGGGTATATAGGGCTTGTCGGTGACCATTTTGATCGTCGGACCCTGGCCGACTTGATAGAGTTGGACATGGCGATTCGATGTGATCATGGGTATGGATTGGCTAGCTTCTTGCTACGCCAATGTAGGCTGCGAGAGAGAGTGGTACGGTTCGGTTTCTGAGGCGGTTGTTGAGTGGGAGGAACACCGTATCGTAGGGTAGGTTTATTTCCTACCTCGAGGCTAGGAAGATGGTGCGAAAGGGTATATCTACCATCTCATTCGGGTGTTTGATCACGAGGTTGCGGTACAGATTTTGATCGATTCCGTAGTCGAGAGTTCCACGATGTGTTTCGGATGACCTCGGGTATCCCTCGAGAGGAGATAGAGTTTTGTATCGATGTCTTTGCGGACACTCGGCTATTTCCATTCCGCCATCTGAGAATGGCACTGCCGAGTTGAGAGAGTTGAAGGACCGGTGCGAGATTTCTTTGGAGAAGCGGCTTCATCAGCCTAGTGTTTCTCCCAGGGAAGCGCGGTATTCGTGAAGAAGAAGAAGGGCGGGGCCAGCTGCGCATGTGTGTTGATCTGACGGTGAACAAGGTGACCATTAAACGAATACCCCTTCCCGTGATTGATGATTTGTTCGACCGGTTGCGGGCGCGAGATGTTTCTCCAAGATTGATCGCGATCGGGCTATCATCAGTGCGAGTCGAGAGGCGGATGTCCACAGGATGCATTCGGACGATGCGGGCACTATGAGTTCGAGTTATGTCTTTCGGGTTGACGATGCTCCGGCGGTATTCATGGATTTGATGAACCGAGTGTTCAAACCATTTTTGGACACGTTTGTGATAGTGTTCATTGATGATATCTTGGTTTATTCTCGCTCAGAGCGGGAGCATGCGGAGCATTTGAGGACTGTGCTGACAGTTCTCCAGGACCAGCAGTTATACGCCAAGTTTTCCAAATGTGAGTTTTGGTTAACTTCGGTGGCTTTTCTTGGGCATATTGTGGTGATGGTATTCGGGTGGAATCTGACCAAGATCGAGGCGATCGGGACTTGGCCTAGACCTACTACTCGACAGAGTGCGCAGCTTTTTGGGCCTTGCGAGTTATTATCGGTTCGTAGAAGTTTGCTTATCTACGCACCATTGACTAGGTGACTCGGAAAGCGGCTAAGTTTGATGGTGATGCTTGTGGCGGGGTTTCGATTCTTGAAGGAGGCGACGACGCGCCGTCCTTACTCTTCGAGAGGTCGACGGTTATGTTGTGTATTGTGATCGTCGGCGTCGGGCTCGGATGTGTGTTGATGCGGTTGGGTAAGGTTATAGCGTCGCGTCCCGACTTAAGAAGCATGAGAGGAACTACCCCACGTGATTTGGAGTTAGCGGCGGTGATTTACGCCGAAGATCTGGAGGCACTATTTGTATGGGGTTCGTGGATATTTATCACGACCACAAGAGCCTCAGGTATATCTTCGGCGGAGGAGCCGAACTTACGGCGAGAGCGGTGGTTAGAGTTACTTAAGGATTATGACGTCGATATCCTGTACCACCCGGGGAAGGCCAATGTTGTGCCAGATGCCCTTAGTCGTAGGTCGATGGGTAGCCTATCAGATGTGCAGCCAGAGAGGAGGGGCATGGTTCGCGATTTGCATCAGTTAGCGAGCCTTGGTGTCCGTTTGATTGATTCTGATAGCAGTGGGGTTCGAGTTCGAGAGGTTGCCGAGTCTTCCATCGTCGAGGAGGTGAAGAGGCAATAGTTTGAGGATCCGGTTTTGATTCGGTATCGTGATGCGGCTCTTCGTGAGGGGAAGGGTCCTTTTGAGGTAGCACCTGATGGGGTGCTAAGGTTTGAGGCGAGTTGTGTGTTCGGATGTTTGAGACTTGGCGGAGTTAGAGAAGCACACGTGTGGCGTTACTCTATCCATCCGGGGTCGACCAAGATGTACCACGACCTTAGATCTGTGTATTGGTGGGATGGCTTGAAGAGGGACGTTGCAGAGTTTGTAGCTCAGTGCCCGTGTTGTCAGCATGTGAATATAGAGTACCAGAGGCCTGGTGGTTTGTTGCAGACGATAGAGATCCCGACCTGGAAGTGGGAGGTGATCAACATGGACTTTATCACAGGATTACCTCGCACTCAGAGGAGACATGATTCTATATGGGTTATCGTTGTGGTGTGAAATCAGCCCACTTTCTTCCGTCGGGGCGACTTTTGGTACCGAGGATTATGCGGACTTTATATTGAGAGATCGTCGGTGCATGGAGTCCCTATTTCGATCATATCGAGCAGAGAACCCGGCCATTTGACTAACTTACGGAGGTCTTTCGAGAAGGGTTTAGGACGCAGTGAGCACGATCGCATTCCATCCACGCAGCATCGACGAGCGGTCGCACTATCCGACTCTTGAGGATATCTGCGAGCTGTGTTATTGACTTCGAGGTAGCCGGGAGGATCATTTGCCTCTAGTTGAGTTTGCATATAATAATAGCTACCACTCGGTATTCAGATGGCGCCTTATGAGGCCTTGTATGGGAGGAAGTGCGGTCGCGATAGGCTGGTTCGATATGGCGAGGTACGATTAGTGGGACGATTTGGTGCAGCAGTAGTGGATAAGGTAAAGCTTATCGAGGCGATTCTTGGCGGCTCGAGTCGGCGAAGTCATATCACAGATCATCGTCGTCGGCATCCGAGTTCGAGATTGATGATTGGGTTTTCTGAAGGTGTCACCCATGAAGGGTGTGATGAGATTCGGGAAGAAAGGGAAACTTCGGCCAGTACATTGGGCGTATCAGTTGTCGCGAGGTAGGCAAGGTTGCCTATGAGTTGGAATCTGCCGTCCGATCCGGAGGCGGTGCATCCGGTGTTTCATGTTTCTATCTTTGAGGAGATGTATCGAGGATCCATCTAGAGTGCATCCGATTGACGATGTCGGTGGCCAGGGGTTATCGTATGAGAGATTCCCATAGCGATAATCGATCGTCGGGTTAGCGTCTGCGGACGGGGCGTGGCTTCCGTCAAAGTCTTGTGGCGGAGCGAGCTCGAGGAGAGATGACGTGGGAAGGCGAGGAGGACATGAGGCGAAGTATCCTCACCTATTCCCCACCTCCGGGTAACTCACTTTCCTACTTGTAAATTTTCATTGTCATATATGCCTAAGTGTTGTTTTGTGGCGTATGTGGCATTTGCAAACTGTTTAAGTTATGAAGAACCTTATCGTTAATCGTCTTGGGAAGGAACATTGGGCGAATGTTTCTAAGGAGGAGAATGTTATACCGTATTTCCAGTATATGCGTGAGGCGTACGTACAAAAGTTTAGCCTTAGTTAGGCACCTTGGACGAAAAACATTTCTGCACAACTCACTAAAAGAATAGTTTTCCGACGAAACGTTTTACAAAGCTTGCGTAGGGAAAATTCCGGCTATGTCATTTATTATTTTTGCGGATTTTTCCGAGAGATGAAACATTTTGGACCAACGAGAGGGTGACACTTGTCACCCTCAAGTGGACGGCAAACATGGCCTTGCTTGGACGATTTTGTGGCTTTCCTTTGGTCAAGGTTAGGTAGGATATTTATGTGTAGTAGATGGATAAGGGCACTTGGGTGAATCCTCACCCTACACTTGCCTTGCACTTGGCTTCATCCTAGCCCTTAAAAGCCCTATAAATACCCCCCCTTGATGAAGAGTTCTTCATCCACAAATCAAACTTTCCAAGTCTAAAATCCCTCCTCTCCTCGTGAGCTTCTCGCCCAAGAGCTCTCCCCTCTAAAAGAGCCTAGCGAAACACCCTCTCCCCATACAGCCTAGTGGCTTGGCCAAGTACACCCCACTGGTAGAAAGTTGTCTTCCAGTAAAGTTACTATTCCTAAATACCCTAGCCCAAATCCCTTATAGTACTTAAGTAGAAGTTGTGAAGAACTTCTAAGGGTTTCTTGGAGCTATCGGAGCGTCCAAACTAGGAGCTAAACCTCGCTCAGGATCGACTTTTATCTTGGATAATATTGGGCTTATCGAGGTAAATAATCTTATCCTTATTGTAATTGGAGAATACATCGTAGAAGTATAGAAACAAGTATAAAACACTTAGAAGGATATTAAAGAAGAGTCTTGAACTATAATTACTTAGAAGGGTATTACAAGAGAATTGAACTTAATCACCTCGTAACATGTAAAAAGATTGAATACTTACATGGGCCGTATTCTGATGAACTTGTATAGCTTAGGGTAGGGAAGTCTTTGCCCGATTTTCCGTAGAATAGAGAACCCTCTGCTTAGATTGTCCTACAGAATAGT
The DNA here is from genome assembly GCA_029844215.1 of Przewalskia tangutica. NCBI lineage: Eukaryota > Viridiplantae > Streptophyta > Magnoliopsida > Solanales > Solanaceae > Przewalskia > Przewalskia tangutica. Next base: position 98,780,588 of record CM056729.1, read on the forward strand.
CTAGACTTTGATAGACGTCTTTGACTATTATAGGCTGTTACTCTGCGCGCGACATATTCGACTTGGCAGGTGGATTTCGCCAAGAAGGTATGTGATTCTTTCTATACTCTTGAGCATGATATTTTAAAGTATATATATAGTACGGTAGACGTACGTGTGTTAACTGAACGTAGTTTTACGGCAATGTCTTTTGACTTAAGCCTGAATAATAAAGATCTTGAAGTCTTTTAAAAGAATTATAAATCAGTTTTGAAAGAAGAAGAATATTTTTTTTTAAAACAAGAAGCTTAAGGGTTATACTAGCTTTATGGGAAGTTAAGTATAACGACTTAAGAATTATAAAAAGGAACAGTTTACTTATGTGTTTATAAAAGACTTGTATTGATTTCTGAAAAGTATAATAAGATGGTTTGATGAGTAGACATATTGTGATGCTATGTGTGTTAGTATCTTGTAACGTTTGTGTAAAGAGGTCATTCTTATTTGTGCTTATGTTGTTTAACAATAAATTATGTTAGTACTATATCACTCACCTCTTGACACGATCTGGGGTTAAGCCGCCATCCGACGCGGGGTAGACTCGGGTGATGCAGGACCATGATTCGAGAATACCTCATGCGGGTCCGAGGACCTATGCGGAGCTACGAGTTCGGTGTTAGTGTGCGGGGTTATACCTCATGCGGTCTATGTGGCCATGCGGACTACGAGTCGGGGCGATGCCGAGGAGTAGCTACCACCGATGCGGGGTTATACCATGCGGGCCTATGTGAGTGGCCTATGCGGACTACGAGTCGAGATTAGGCTTGCATAATGATACTATGGGCGATTGGCCTGCGATCATTCGCGGCCTAGAAAAGACGATTCTGATTTACCTATTGTTGCTCTTATTTATGATGTGGCACTATGTGCGCTACGTTGGTTGTTTCTGCGTATTTGTAAAATTGGTTTTAAAATGATATGATTTCATTTAAGTATTTCTGATTTCACATACTTAGTACTGTTATCGACCTCGCCCGGTGCGTTCATGCCGCAGTAAGAGCAGTGCTAGATCCGCATCCTTAGGATCTTTTGCGTTGGTGTCGGGAGCTCCATCTTCTCCGAGGCTCGACTTTTGGGTATGATCTCCCATTGTAGATAGTTTTGTCTGATCGGTATGGCGGGCCACTGTCGCCATAGTTACTTCTGCAGAGTCTGTAGTCCTATTATACAGTTGGGATGTAAACCGCGATTGATATATATATATGCGAAAGCGCCACTTTCTCGAGATAAAATGTGTCTCTTTTACAATTGTTTCATGTCTTATGTTTTTATATTCCGCTGATTTTCTCTGATGTATGGCTGGCAGGTGCGGGTAAGACACGATCCACGGGCCGGAACAGTCGTGACACCTACCCTTTTCCATATGTTCAGGTGTTGTATTTCAGTATGGTACACTCAGGCCAGTGAGGCATCAGATACCTGCCAGACCACCGAGGTTGGGGTGTGACATAAAAAGAGAGTTGGAACATGAATGATGAGTCATAACTCCATGAACTACTATTGTTGAAGCTCTTTACCTTCTATTTCAAAACTAGAATTTCGACAAACGAGTTTGTTTTGAGTGTGTGTTAGTGCATAAGTTCGGAAAACATCTGGAGTAGTTCATATTTGAAATTTAAACTAATTTTGGACTAAATTTCTGTCCTAGTTCATTCTAGTTCGAAGTTACATTAGAGTTGGAAGACCTTGGAATGAAAAGAAGTTAGATTAAGTTGTTGGGTCTTTTTTTGGAGCCGAGATTTATTTGAATGCACTATTATTAAGCAAATTTGGGAAGCACATATTTATTTTGTCTTCACATTTATTTCATTACTAGTCCTAATGCACGCGTATTTCATGCTAATTAACACAAATAAAAAAATCAAATGGAAAATGAAAGTTGGACGGAGAAAACTCTAATACTAAAGCTTTTCATTTATGGTACAATAGCCTATAATCCTATATAATTTTCAGAACAGCCCACATGTAGTTGAAACATGCTTCATGCTCAATAACAGACATGATTTCAACATAACAGTCCACTCATAGTTCAAAATAAAATTTCAAACTAACATCTTAACATTATTTCAAATACAAACACTTTTCATATTAACTAATATAGATTCAACTGCTACATTTATGCATGATCTTAATCTAAACAAATCACACATAATAGAACTAGCTTCGAATTAATATATCAAGCATTTTATTCAACTAATCATACTAGTGTGGAGGCATTTACCTAAAGGAGGGGCATCTACCTTGTGTGGAGGCAGTCGAAAGGTCAAAGGGTGCTTAAATCTTCAATTCGGCGACCTCGAGTTGCAAACACATGTAAAAAGGGGGGTTGTTTTAAGTGTTTTTTGCTGATATTTTATGACTGGATATTGTTGAATAAGGTCTAGTAGAGTTGTTAGTATTGTTGTCTTGTGTTTTAAAGGAAAACAAAAGTTGGAAAGGCAATGTTTGATATTATAAAAATCGAACTTGTTACTCGTTTGTTGTTGTTGTTGTTATGCCATTATTGGGCTATTGTGAGCTTATTTCTAAGTTTAATTCATGGCTGGTTTATATGAGAAGTCTGGATATGTGTTGTTTGTTGTGATGCTCGATTTGAAAGAAGAGAGAAATTGGAAACGTGTCGTATAATTTGAAACTGAACTTGCCGCTTGTTGTACTATTGCTTTGAGTTGTTGGAATTATTCTTGTGTGTTGAGGGGCTGGATGGTTGTGATTGGTTGTTTATATTGTTAATATTATTGTGTTCTACTATTTTGGATTCGGAAGTACGTAAATGTAGGGAGGTGTTGCCCAATTTTCTATAAGAGAGCTACTAGCTTAGGATGTATTTATAAGTCATTCCATGACATTAATCATAGGTTCTATTGTTTTTAATGTAGATTGAAGTGCTACGGGAAGTTATATACTGAAATTTTGAGTAAACAACAAAGGTATGTTAAGGCTATCGTTTCCTTATTTTGGAATGATCCGTATGTAAACGAACCTAAACAAATGATCGTCCCAAGTGACTCTACTTTTGAAAGATAGAAATGTCTATGTACTTCATTCTATTGAAGACCTTTAATGATTCATAATATATTTTATCTTATTGGCTCATAATGAAAGGTATGTTGATATGTTAGCTTCATAATGTTAGTCGGAGGTGTACCGACCTTACGTCACTCCGACAAGTTCAAAGAAGTACTATATGTCTCTCATGTATACGGTTCTCATGAAGGCATTATATATATATATATATGGCACCACTAGCAGTCGGTTATGGCGATGATGTTAGCCCCCAAAAAAGAGACTAGAAACGATATGATATGGCCCCAAAGAGCGGTTTGATGTTTTATGAATGCATTATATACGCATATATATTATATTGAATATCATGGCCCATAGTGGTAAGTTAAGAGTACAGGTTGATCCTTCTTGACTCTCTTATATTGAGGCTCTTACTTATGCTTTTACTTCATTACATATTTTGTACATATTTCGTAATGACGTCCCCTTGGTTGGGGGATGTTGTGTTTTGTGCCCGCAGGTTTAGATAGATGAAATGATGACCTCACTAGTAGGTTCTCAACTCTGCTATGGTTGGTGCACTCCTTTTGTTCTGGAGTTTCTACTTTGGAGTCGGTCATGTACTCTTAGAGGCTTGTAGATATAAGTCATGTGTATTGATGTCATGTATGACTTCGTCGGCATATGTTTTGATGTATAGACTTTATGGTATTGACAGCTTGTATCTATTTTATATTTATGTTAGGATGGTACCGTTAGCTGTTTAATTGCTTTCATATGTCATTCACTCTATCATGGAGGCCTTGATGGCCCGTTTGTATCTTAAAGAATAAGGTTAAGTCATGTATGTTGGCGTTCGTCAAGTAAGGCCTGGGTGTCGATCGTGCCCCTCCGATTTAGGGTATGACGAACTTGGTATCAAAGCAGGATGTCATACGGAGTCTACAAGTCATGTCTAATAGAGTCTTGTTTATGAGTGTGTTGTGCACCACACTTATAAACACAGGGCTACGAGGCATTTTGGATGATGATAACTATTACACCCCGTAAATCCAGGACATGTACAGGAGAATAGACGGGAGAACACAAGACTTAAAAATTTGAACGAAAGAAAGAATTGTTTTTCAAAGTAAAAATCATCCGAACCTCGGGAAGGAAAATTGTTCGTTAAGGAGAATTGATTCTCAAATTTGTTATTTAAGACTTTTAGAATTTATCGGAATTATGGAATTTTATTTTCAGAGTTGGATACGTGGGGCCCACCCGATAAATTTTACATTTTTGTGGGGCCTACGAGGTTTCTGATATTTTGACCAATTATGGAAATTTCGGGAAATGAAATATTATGGACCAATGGGAGGGCGACACGTGTCACCCTCCACATGGGCTTGTTGGATGAAGAAAAAGAATGGACCAAGTCAAAGGGTCAAGGTTAGCTTGATATAATTGACTCTATCCTAGCCACACATTTTTTTTAATCTAAGTCATTGATTGTATTATATATTACTACTACTAGTGAAAGACTAGCATTTCATACTTAGAAAAATCAAGAACTTGTTGTGCAAGCTTGAAGAGCTCTCGGCCAAGTGAGGAAAAAGAAGAGGAAAATTTTGCAATCTTGCTTCATAAATCTCAATATTCAAACCCAAGATCCCTAAAGGTATTCTAAGGATATCTAAACACAAAAATCCCGGAAAAACTACATTTTTACGTTAGTCGCAACATGAAAACCTAAGAGGTTTTTCATAGATTGGGTTAGAACTTGAAGAGGAGTTCTTCATAGGCTTCCAAGGGTTGATTGGTGTGGATTGGGACGATAAAAAGATGAGCTAAAGTTGCTAAGGATCGACTTGAAGTCTTGGATGATATTTGGGCTTATTGAGGTAAAACCTCCGTCTTCTTAATGTAATTGAAGATTACATGTTATTGCGGTTGATAGACGAGCATGTGATATATAGAATGAAGTTGAAAAGATTTGGATCATGTTGATATGTTAAAAACCAAAAAAGATTATTATGGATTGCGTATCCAGGTTGGTAAGAATTATGGTATAGTTGGTATAATGATGTACGGCTATACGGGTTTATGTATGAGGGTCATATATGTGTTGCCTAGAATGATTTTAGATTACCAGGAATTGCTAAGGACTAAATAGATACCGGGAAGGTATGGAACAGTTTAATGAATTATCATCAGGGTTTTACGTGCTAATTTAAGAAAATTAGAAGATGATGAGTTGTCTGAGAAGGTAATGAACCCTTAAGAAATCATGTTAAGGGACTTAATGGAAGACTATGTTAATAGATTAAGCTACGTAGTATGCTTAAGAGAATTGTACGGATGAGATCCGTATGGAGTAAGTATGGTTGTTGTGATCAAGACAACACAATTATGGTATTATGAGAAGCTATCTTACCCGTATGCGGGGGGAGGATAATGTAGGCTTGGGGCATGGAAATTGTGAGCCTTAGAACATTGATAGCCGCCGAGTCGGGTTATGGACCTATTACGGGTCGACCCATAGCCTGTAATGAAGCAGGGTTGGTTAAGGGTTGTCCCGCTGTGTGACAGGGTTATGAGGGTGCAAGACCCAAGTCTAGTTAATCGTTTTACGGGTTCGTGGACGCGTTCCATCGGAACCAGATCGTGAGAGGAGGAAATGGCCTTAAAATATCGGATGTAGTAACTCCAAGGATTGGAAAACATAGCAGTGATAGAAATTATGCACGTATGCTAGAAAAAGTTTGGAAGTACGGAAAGAATACGACAAGTAAGAAAGAGAGCAACCAAGTGCAAAAGAATGGAGCCTGAATCCGTAAGAACCTTTCGAGGTAGCTACACCCGTGAGTGATTGGGTGGTAGCTGAGCGGGTATATAATATATGCCCGATGATGATACAATCGTCAGACCCTAACAGACCTAGTAGAGCTAGATATGACAGACCTTGAGGTCATTATGGGGATGGACTAGTTGGCTTCTTGTATGCCAAGGTTGACTGTAGAGAGAGATTTGTTCGATTCCAGTTGCCCGGTGAGCCGATTATCGATGGGGAAGGAAATGAAGTGTTAGTAATATGTAAGTTATTCCTTCCTTCTTTGAAATGATAAATTGTGGAGTCTATGTGACTTGTTTCATTGAAGTGATTGATTTGAATTTGAACGCTAAGAGATGGGGATAAGAACGTACGATTATTGAAGGAGTTTATGTTAAGTGCCTTGGAGGTACTTAGAGTTGGTTTAGTGGAGAAAAAATGTGCAAAGCAAGAATAAGATAAGTACGAGTGCTGCCTGCGGAAAACAGAAGATATCATTGGTAGGTCTTAAAAATCAATACGATTATAAGGTGACACTTGACGATAAAGATTGTGAAAGAGAGATAAGCTCTCTCCCCCACGAAAAAGGATAGTTTTACGTATTATTGAGGGTTATGCGTACCCATATTATTAGGCCATAGATATGGGACTGGTAAAGTCTTCGGCTTCGTTATGCAATAGGTTATAATTTTAGATAACCCTAGAAAAAGGTATTAGGTTGGGGTAATTGAGGACGACACGAGAAAATGGTTGAAGAAGTGTCGTAAGGATACAAATGCGGGTAATACACATGAATGAACCTGTATGATTAAGAATCAAGATAGAAGGAAGTACGGGGATATAAGAGACCCCATGACAACGTGAAATGGAAAATAAAGGTAAGACGAGCAGACACTCGAACGATAAGAGACATAATCATGACAAGATAAAGAAATCTTGTCAAGCCATTGGATTAGGTAATACCATGAATAGAGGTTGAACACCGGACTATAAGATCTATGAGCTGGGGAGAATAATAGGATTACTACTTGACAGGATCAAGGAAATCTCCCCCTAAAGTGCAATTGGCAGGAAGTCTTATCCATGAGACAAGCGAAGGAATTGAATCTAAGTATGGTGACCAAGTCTGGTTGCAACAGAGAATTAGAAACAGGAACCATAATTGAGATTAGTGATGCCCGAATATTTCTAAAGTATGAGAAAGGCTTTCAGTTATTGGAAGATAAGTTGACTACGACTACAGTTCTAACCCCTCCCGAGGGAATAGAGGGTTAGGTTGTTATTATAACACTTTGAGTGTTGGGCTAGGTTGTGTGCTGATGCAGCACGGTAAGGTTATAGCCTATGATTCTCGGCAGCTACGGGAGCACGAGCGGAGTTACCCTAGCCACGAGTTAGAGTTGCTTAAGGATTATGATGTTGACATCCTATACCATACGGAGGAAGCCAATGTGATTACAGATGCTCTTAGTCGTAGATCTATGGGTAGTCTGTCAGATGGACAACCAGATAGTCAGGACATAGTCCGTGAGATTCATCAGCTAGCGAGCCTAAGGGTTCGGTTGGTTGATTCCGATAATAGTGGAGTTCAGATACGAGAGGTTGCCGAGTCTTCCCTCGTTGAGGAAGTGAAGAGGCGACAGTATAAGGATCCAATTCTAGTGCGGAATTGAGATACGGCTCTCCGAGAGGAGAAAAGCCTGTTTGAGTAGCACCGGATGGGGTGCTGTGATATGAGGATAGATTGTGTGTGCCCGATGCTGTAGTACTTGTCAGCAGGTTTTAGGGGAGACACGCAGTGCTCGTTACTCTATTTATTCGGGGTCGACTAAAATGTATCATGACCTCAGATGTATGTATTGGTAAGATGGCCTGAAGAGGGACGTATCAGAGTTATTGCTCAGTGTCCAAATTAGCAGCAGGTCAATGGTGAGCACCAGAAGCCCAGTGGGCTATTATCGACGATTGAGATCTCGACTTGGTAGCGGGAGGTGATTGATATGGATTATGTTATAGGGTTGCGTCATACTCAGAGGAAGTGCGACTACTTATGGGTTATGGTAGACAAGCTGACAAAATCAACCTATTTTCTTCCGATCAGGACTACTTACTCGACTAAGGATTATGCTAGATTATATAGCAGGAAGATTGTGAGACTGCACGGGGTTCCTACATTACGATGTCAGACAGATGAGCTCAGTTTACGGCTAACTTCTGGAGGTTTTCCAAAAGAGGTTAGGGACACAGGTGAGTCTCAGTGGTGCATTTCACCTCAGGACCGACGGACGAGCGGGCATGTTATCCGAACAACGTGATAAGTTGCAGGCCTGTGTTATTGATTTCAGGGGAAGATGGGAGGATCTTTTGCCTCTCGTTGAGTTTCTTATAATACCCGTTACCATTCAAGTATTCAGATGGCCCTGTATGAGGCCTTGTATGAAAGAAAGTGTAGATCGCCGGTTGGTTGGTTCGACGTAGGCGAGTTGATTGATTGGCGCACTTGATTCGTGGTGTGGATAAGGCAAAGCTTATCCAGGAAAGATTATTAGCAAGCTCAAAGTCGACAGAAGCTTTACTGTTTGTCACGACCCGTTCCCAGGCCCGCGACTGGTGCCTTACCCCGGGCACCCTAGTGATACAACATCAGAGAAAAATCAGCGGAAATAAAATCAAAGACATGAAACAATAGATTAACATAAGAATAGGCTAACCAAAACGGTTACCTTTCTGTATATAAACTAAAAACTTGAACAGTTAAATCCTTTTTACAAAACTTACCCACAACAGTACTACAGACCTCTAAGAGTTTTTATACAACTATGACGGGACAAGGCCCCGCCATACCCCCTGAATGTACAAATGTATATGACCTCAGGGAACCGTACCAAAAGACAAAGCCTCCGAAGAAATGGAGCTTTCCCGAGCTGCGGTGATCCTACGAGCGGATCGCCAGTTACGTACCTCAACTCGCGGCATGACGCAGCCGGCGAGGTCGATAACAGTACCAAGTATGTGAAATCGAAAATCAGAATGAAATCATAATAGTTTATATAAAGCAGGAGACATGTATGACAATCAAAGAAATGCGTTTCACAAATCCCGGCTAACAACAAGAGTAATGAACATCAACATTGTCTCTAAAAAGATACCATTTCACAATCTAAAACAATCGTGTCAAGTCAGGGACTCACTGTAACGACCGACCGGGGCGCGATCGGTGCCCTACTGGCACCCTGCTCAGTATACATCGAGAGAATAGCGGAACATACACAACATACAACATTTTTAGACAATAACACAAAGCTAGCCGATAAGGCCGCTTCCATAAAATATGCATAATTAAAGAAAAATGTACAACTCGGTTCTTACATTCAAACCACAACATGTGACTACGGACCTCAGGAATAACAATGATGGCGGACAGGGCCCGCCATACCCCGAATGTACATAAATCTACAACATCGTGAAAGATCGTACTAAAAGACAAGCCTCCGAGAAATGGAGCTTCGACGTCGATAAGTGATCCTAAGAATGAGGATCCACCACCGCTACCCCTACTGCGGCGTGACGCGGCCAGGAAGGTCGAGACACATATGTACTAAGTATGTAAAACTGGAAAAATACTGTAATTACATCATAAGTTTAAAACAAGGCCGGAGACATGTATGATAATAAAATTACGACACGATGCCTTACTAACATGAGAGTAACTAAGAGTTTACGTCAACATAAAAATAGGAAACTCACGATCAGCGGGACCATCCGCCCGAAGATCATTAAGCAATCCTACTGCGGGACTATTTCACCGCATGGAGTCGTGTGGACCCGTGAGGTATTCCTCGCATAGTTTGTACTCCACCCGTGGGACTATTTCACCCGTAAGCCCATAAGGACTCGCGTGAGGTATTTCTCGATCGTGGGTAGCAAATCCACGGAAGCAGTGGTATAACTATCTTGGGATTTACCCTCAATTATACTCTTACCTCAGGCGGTGGTATAACTATCTTGGGGATTTACCCCTCAGATATACTCTTACCCTGGAGAAGGTGGTATAACGATCTTGGGGATTTACCCCTCAGATATACTCTTACCCTATCTCAACCGGCCATCATACATAAAGTAAGCAAGTTAAGAAATCCCCCTAACTTCTTATTCATATACACTCTCATTTTAGTTTACTTAAGGCACTAGCATATCTTTTATAAAAATCCGGGAATTTAACCCAAGTACTACATACTTCTACTCTTTAAACAAATGACTCTTTTTAGTATAAAACTTCCAAGATACTATTAACCGTAGTATCAAGTCAAAATCACATTTCAAGACAAGTCACAATACCTTTAGAAATAAAGTTAGGTTTCTAAATCAAGTGACTCCTTTTCTTATAAAACCTTAGGCAATTGATGCCTTAAAATCAAATTGCCTTTTCATTAAATCAAGTCATTTATCTTTCCATAAAGCTAATATAACCAACTTCCCATAAAGTTGTTATATTCACTTTATACCTTAGTCAAGTACAATTTCCTATCCAAGGGACTTATACGTTTAAAATGAAACAAGTATCACATACTTTAAAACTCTTCAAGTCCCTTAACTTTAATAAAACTTAAGACATCCTTAATACTTTCAAAGAAGCGAGTTAATCTCCTAACTCACCCGACTTGGCTATATATAAAACTAGTAAAGGATATCAAGGTCTTGTACGTCTACCGTACTATATACGTGCAACTAGTCATGCTCAAAAGATAGGAAAGTTCTACATACCTCTTCGGGCCAATCCACTTGCCAAGTACAAAGTCCCGCCCGTAGTATGTCAACCTATAATATTCACAATACGTCTATTAACGCCTTACTTCAAACGTAGAATATTATAAGTGTAGAGTCTCTAAATTCTACGGAAAATCGGACAGCACCTCCTTTGTTTCTACTTACTTTGCCACCTTTTTCAAGGCCGGATACAATAACCAAACACGCCACATTTAAGGCCCAATCAATGCAATCAACAATAGGGGATTACACGCCTACTAGACGTGTAAAATTCCGCCCCACAAACGATATCAAACTAATACAACTACTAGGCCAATTCGGCAAACTTGAGGTACTATAACATCAATTCTTATCCAATTTCCATTTCAATCCAAGTTGTTAGCATAACATGATATCAAGTCGCAATCGATAATACTACTATAATCTTCAAGTAAGTAACATGCGACGATTCTAGTAAACGACCAAATTGTAATCCAACTTCACATGGCTTACATTACATTTCAGATTTTTAAGGCTACAAGCAATCCATAATACTTATAAACTTCAACACATATACTTCATGCTAGCAACATGTAAAGCTAACAACAATATAAATAATCTTGTAACACTTTTAAGAGACAAGATTATACCTCAACGAATCTTAATCCAACTCCAAATCCGAAGTCGCTTCTTAGCAACTTAGAGCCTCTTCAAGACACTTCAATCCACTAGTTGAGACCCTTAGAACAACATCAACAAATTTCCTTCAAACTTCCAAACAAAACATAGAAAGCAACTAGGTTTTCACCTTGCGACTAATACGAAAACTATCATTTTCCGAGATTTTTCTATTGAGATACACTTACAATACACTCAAGAACCTTGGTTTAAAGTGTGGAGCTTAATGGACAAGAAACAAATTGTTTTCTCTTTTGGTTGAGGTGAACCCGAGAGCAACAAGCTCTAGTTCTTGAAATTCTTAACACCTGTGAATTCTTACGTACATTCTTAAAACATGTCCTATAAAATACGGGGTGTAACACACGCCCACAAAGTCATCACTCAAAATATAACAATGGGTCTCACGCCCACAACATCAATCACGCCCGTGGAATTCCTTCCTCACTGCCGGCAGTCTATGATATAACAATACCAGGAAGTACACATGAACATCAGGCCCTACCTGTGCCATAAAACCGTACGGGGCAAGTACGAAGGCTAACTACCAGATACCTCCTGCATCACGACAATGACCGGGGCAAGTACGAAAGCCAACTACCAGATACCAAAGCCGTACTAACAATACTATACAACTATACCACGGTGGCCGGGCAAGTACGAAGGCTAACTACCGTGATACCAAAGACGATCATCAATCGACGGCAAGTACGAAGCCAACTACCGGATACCTCGCGTCACGAGACTTCGCCATAACACCGACCGGCAAGTACGGCTAACTACCGGATACCTCTGCGCATCGACAATGACCGGCAAGTACGAAAACCAACTACGGATACCAAAGCTCGTGATCAAGAAACCTCATGAGAGCTAGTCCATGGAACAACACTATCAACAGGAAACGAACCTCATCATGACCGCATACGTGGACCATCCATCGAGACACGGTAACATAAGGATACCACACTTGCACAACAAGGCTATCACAAGCAAACATAGGCAAGTTACTCACACTCAAAGTACTTTCATTTTATGCCAAAAATCCGGGTTTTAACCCCGAAGTACTACATACTTTCATTCTTTCAAAAGACATTCATTTCTTTACGAAGGTCATACGATACGTAGTATCAAATAGAGTAACCATCATTTTAAGTAAATACAAAACAGTTTCCATACCTTCTTTTTAAATCAATTTAAGACAAAACCATGCCTTTCTTTTAAACCAAAAACACTTCAATTACTCAAGTCTCTTTTCTTGTTATTAATGACCTTATTAAAGCAACCGTGATCTAGGAAATGTAATACAATTTTGTCTTATCTTAGCTTCTATGCAGATGGAGGTTTCTACTTGTTTTAATAATATTAATTATTTGTCAATATATTTTCCTTTATTAACGCCGATGGTTTGTTCGATACTTATTCTCATTTCCGAAATCAATATAACATTATTATTCAAAACCAAGTACTCATTACTCACGAATGAGGTTCCACAACTTTCCACACAATTCAAGTTCTTCACATATCAAGTCAAGTCAGATATAAGTCAAGTCTCTTATCTTTTTTAAAAATCAATAAACCATTCTTTTACCTTCATAAAGTTGTTATAATTAACTTCCCATAATGCCATTATAACACTTTATGTTTTAAATAAACCAAATTCATTTTACACACGTACGTCTACCGTACTATATATACTTCACAAATATCATGCTAGAAAATATAGGAAGAGGTTCACATACCTCGCGACGATTATCGACAATTAGCAAAACGCTCCAAAGTACTATAACCTTGCTAGCCCTTTTTCACCCTTCATGTAGAATACGCTACTCGTAGTACTTCCACCTATAATGGCCATGAAACGTCTATTTAACCTCTAGATCTCTTTGTAGGATATTTCTAAGAACAAGGTTCCATATCCTACGGAAAATTCGGCAGCACCTCCCCCGTTTCTACTAAATTTTCCACCTTTTCCAAGGTCCGATAACCGTAATTAACATACTATAATTAAGGTGCAATAATACCGAAATAATAAAAGAAGGGGATAACACGCCCAAACGGAACGCGATTAACAATCTCTCCTTCATAACAACAATAATAAAAGAAGGGGATAACACGCCCAAACGGAACGCGATTAACAATTTCTCCTTCATAACAACAATAATAAAAGAAGGGGATAACACGCTCAAACGGAACGCGATTAACAATCTCTCCTTCATAACAACAATAATAAAAGAAGGGGATAACACACCCAAACGGAACGCGATTAACAATCTCTCCTTCATAACAACAATGTAAATACGGTCCAAAGTAAATACAGTCCAAAGTAAATACGGTCCAAAGTAGATACGGTCCAAAGTAGATACGGTCCTTAAGTTGGGGTCCTTGGCCAACTTTTACAATTTTACTTATCCAATTACTTCATTAGTCCTTCAACTTATATTCCAATCTTTATATAAGTTATAGTTTCTTTGTTGTTAACTTCTTAGTAAGTAATGGATACATTTTTACCATTTTAATGGAAAATATGCCAATTCTCCTTTTAACATCTTAACAAGATCCCAAATCTTTCTTTATATCTTATAGTCCATAATATACTTCCAATATATGTATAATATCCATATATACATAATAATCAACTTCACAAAGAGGTTAAGGTTCATTACCTCAAGATAGTCCAAAAAAAACGTGACTGTCCAGATTTTTAGCCACTGCTTCGTCAGCTGAACTTGTAACATCGATAACTCTCCACTCCAGTGTCCTATCGACGAGTGGTTTATTGCGTCGGAAATTAGACTCGACGAACTTCATTTTAGGCTTTTGAAACACCCAAAAACTCCTAATATGCTAGGATATATTCCCTTCCAAACGTGACTAAAAATCTGTCCAAAACAGTCCCGAAAATCTGCCCACTCTCGGCCAAGGGGGGTTTCTTTGAGGCTAGGGGTGTGAAATCTTGTCTAACTCTTGATTAATAATCTTCCTAACACATTAAGGAAGGACATTTATAAGTTTAAGAATTTTTGGACAACATTTGGTTAGGGGAGGGGGGTGTTGGATGAGAGCACTAGGAAAGGGAGAGAAATATTTTCAAGTCTTGAAATGTTCTAAGTGTGGAAGAGTTTCATCAACTAAAGGGGTTTATATAGCACAACCAAGGGTTAGGATTGAAACATGTGTATGGTATAGATGGTTTGTGTAGGTTCCCTTCTCCACTTGTCCCACAAATGCCATGCAAGACCTTGACCATTTGACTTGCCCACAAACTTGCAAAAACCATCCAAGGTGCCATGTAATACCATGCAAGACTTTTGGCCACTTGTCTTGCCCACTAGCTCTAAAAAAACGTCCAACTAGAATCTTGGGGTGACACATGTTGCCCTACTATTGGTCCAAAATATTTTATCTCTCGGAAAAATTCCATAATCGGTTAAAATATTGAAAACGTAAAATTTCCTTCACAAGGTTCGGAATACTTTCTGTCGGAACACAATTCTTTCATTCTTACCCTAATTAGGGTTTATATAGTCGTATGTACGTCCTCACATACATACTCCGGAACTACGGGGTATAACATTCTCCCCCCCTTAGAAACATTCGTCCCGAATGTTCCTTCTAAGTCTCCAAGCACACGCGCCGGTAGTCTTCACTATTATACTTACCAAACCAATCATGCCACCAATGACCATAGTATAACATACGCGTAAAAACTCCAATCCAAGTCAACGAGAAGTCATCTCTAAAGCGTATACAACACTATTAGCTCCCACCCAAGGTCTAAATGATACTCCTTCGCATCTTTACTTCATTAAAGGAACACTTCTATCTTCTTAACACATCTTCGCCTCTTTTCTTACTTACTCTACCTCGTGATACTCGAACTCTTCCTAGTATAATGCATCATACTTCGCCATCGTTGATTTCAAAATCTCTTGGAGTTACTAACTCCAACCTTGGTCATCTTACCAGCCTCACATTCCTTTAAGGCCAATCCCGGCCTTCATGATCCGATTATGGTCGAACGCGTCTACGAACTCGTACAATGGTTATCTAAACTTGGGCCTAACACCCTCGTGACTCTACCATCTAGTGGGACCACCCCAAAACTGACCCCACCTCATTCCGGGCTGCGGGTTGACCCGCGATCCAGCCTCAACCCGACCCATTATCGCTCTAAACTTTTGTTCCCGTCCGGGACAATCTTACTATTCTCGTCATGAAAATTACCACTTTTCTCTTGCTCGACCTATGGAATTATCCCACAATACTTCTCACGTATACCAAGCACTTCGACAAAGACTAACTGTAATTTTTTTATTTTTTTTTTACTCAAGACGGCCTTACATCTAAGGTCCCAACTGTTATAATATTCTAAGGCTCACAATTTCCCTGCCCCTAAACTTACCTTTTCAACTAACCATGTTTTCTAAATCACAATTTTACACAGTGCTATCCAAACATAACACTTTAACATAAAATCATCATATCACGCATACAAATCTCTAGAGGGTTAAGGATATACCTGTAACTACTGCTTCCCTCTAATCATAGTCCTGCCCTGCAGGGCGCATAGCAAAAGAAGGCGATGAACCAACCATTGGTCCCGAAGGCTGAGTCTCTACATCCGCGCTACCTCTGGTTGGACAATTTCTCGCAAAATGGCCCTGCTGGCCGCATGTATAGCAACCTCCCGAACCAAAGACGACACTCCCTTATGGATTTTACCACAACGCCACACCGAGGTAAGGGTGGCCTCGTCATCCGCTAGTACCCCGAAACACGAAACCTTCGAGCCCCGACTGCTCTGAATACCCCGACGCCCCAAGACTCGGGAGAACTACTCAATCGCGCGAGGGCATAACTAGCTCTTCGCCCTCGAAAGTCACAAAGGACCCCGCTGTCTTGGCCTCTCGTTGATCTTGGTTATTCCGCGACCTCACGCCTCACACAAGTGCATAAGCTGCATGCGGGCAATATCCATGCGGTGAAGAGCTACTCCCGTGCAACTCTCTGCTAAGTAGTCATCGAGTCCTGTGACATATCGGTGCACTCTATCCTCCATGTTAGCCACTAAAACGGGGACGTACCGAGCCAATGAGTCAAACTCTACATTGTACTCCCGCATCGCCCGCCTGCTCGCTCAACACCAAAAATCTATCAGCCCGAGCCCTCCTCATCTGTGGCGGCAAGAAATGGGCAAGAAATGCCCCGGAGAACTCATCCCAAACTGCTGGAGGCGCATGCTCCCGGGGCGGCTCATGAATCAAACCCGATCGCAGATCACGCGCCGACGCGAACCTAAGACCACCGACTCGGTCTCGAAGCCTTGATCACTCTACGATCTGCAATCGTTTGATGAACTCCTGCGGATCATCCTCGTGCTCGACCCATAGAACTGCGGTCGCAACTCGTGAAGTCCCGTAGTCTCAAACTATCCGACCGGGGTGAACTACGGGCACGGAATCGTTGTCTCCACCATCCTCGTGCCTAGCTACGATCCGGCTAATACCGGGCCATCTCGCCAGCCCATATCCTCCGCTCCAGTGGTAATCGAGGCTCGTATCGCGGTCTCGATGCCGCTTTGCCGCCCGAACTCTGGGTGGCGACGTCGTGGAACTCGCCGTCAAACATCTCCTCGTAAAGACTGCCCGTGCTCGTAACTCTCGTCCTACTACTCGCCTCCTTGCTCTTACGGGTTACGGTTGCCTTGCGTAGAGGCATAGCGGTAAAAGAAGTACGCCGAGGAGTCCAACTTATAACACAACTCTAAGGCACGATCTCGAGTGAGAAGAATGGAAACCAATCCTAAATGTCCTGCGACCTCCGATTATAGATGTGGTGCACAACACACCGATAATCAAGACTACTAGACACCTGCATAGACACTTTCCGAGGACTAATCGCTCGATACCACTTTTGTCACGACCCGTTCCGGGCGCGGATCGTGCCTTACCCTGGCACCCTAGTGATACAACATCGAGAGAAAATCAGCGAAATAAAATCAAAGACATGAAACAATAGATTAACATAAGAACAGGCTAACCAAAACGGTTATCTTTCTGTATATAAACTAAAAACTTGAACAGTTAAATCCTTTTTACAAAACTTACCCACAACAGTACTACAGACCTCTAAGAGTTTTTATACAACTATGACGGACAAGCCCCGCCATACCCCGAATGTACAAATGTATATGACCTCGAAACGTACCAAAAGACAAAGCCTCCAAGAAGAAATGGAGCTTTCTCAGAATCGCATGATCCTACGAGCGGATCGCTAGTTACGCACCTCAACCTGCGGCATGAACGCGGCTTCAAGGAGGTCAAGATACAACAGTACCAAGTATGTGAAACTGAAAATACTGTAATGAAATCATAATAGTTTATATAAAGCAGGAGACATGTATGACAATCAAAGAAATGCATTTCACAAATCCCGGCTAACAACAAGAGTAATGAACATCAACATTGTCTCTAAAAAGATACCATTTCACAATCTAAAACAATCGTGTCAAGTCAGGGACTCACGCCCTCAAAGTCATCACTCAAAATATAACAATGGGTCTCACGCCCACAACATCAATCACGCCCGTGGAATTCCTTCCTCACCGCGATCATGATATAACAATACCGTGGAGTACATGAACATCGTGCCCTACGTGCTATAAAACCGACGACGGCAAGTGCGAGGCTAACTACCGATACCTCGCATCACGACAATGACCGGCAAGTAAAGCCAACTACCGATACCAAAGTCGTACTAACAATACTATACAACTATACCACTGGCCGCCGGCAAGTACGGCTAACTACGGATACCAAAGCCGTGATCATCAACTGACGGGGCAAGTACGAAGCCAACTACCGATACCTCGCATCACGAGACTTCGCCATAACACCGACCGGCAAGTACGAAGGCTAACTACCGATACCTCTGATCACGACAATGACCGGAGGCACGAAACCAACTACCGATACCAAATCCGCGATCAAGAAACCTCATGGAGAGCTAGTCCATGGAACAACACTATCAACGAAACGAACCTCATCATGGCGCATACCCGTGGACCATCCATCGAGACACGCGGTAATATAAGGATACCACACTTGCACAACAAGGCTATCACAAGCAAACATAGGCAAGTTACTCACACTCAAGGTACATTCATTTTATGCCAAAATCCGGTTTTAACCCAAGTACTACATACTTTCATTCTTTCAAAAGACATCCATTTCTTTACGAAGGTCATACGATACCGTAGTATCAAATAGAGTAACCATCATTTTAAGTAAATCCAAAACATTTCCATACCTTCTTTTAAATCAATTTAAGACAAAACCATGCCTTTCTTTTAAACCAAAACACTTCAATTACTCAAGTCTCTTTTCTTGTTATTAATGACCTTATTAAAGCAACCGTGATCTAGGAAATGTAATACAATTTTGTCTTATCTTAGCTTCTATGCAGATGGAGGTTTCTACTTGTTTTAATAATATTAATTATTTGTCAATATATTTTCCTTTATTAACGCTGCAGTGGTTTGTTCGATACTTATTCTCATTTCCGAAATCAATATAACATTATTATTCAAAACCAAGTACTCATTACTCACGAATGAGGTTCCACAACTTTCCACACAATTCAAGTTCTTCACATATCAAGTCAAGTCAAATATAAGTCAAGTCTCTTATCTTTTTTAAAAATCAATAAACCATTCTTTTACCTTCATAAAGTTGTTATAATTAACTTCCCATAAAGCCATTATAACACTTTATGTTTTAAATAAACCAAATTCATTTTACACACGTACGTCTACCGTACTATATATACTTCACAAATATCATGCTAGAAAAGATAGGAAGAGGTTCACATACCCCGCGACGATTATCGACAATTAGCAAAACGCTCCAAAGTACTATAACCTTGCTACCCCTTTTTCACCCTTCAAGTAGAATATGCTACTCGTAGTACTTCCACCTATAATGGCCTTGAAACGTCTATTTAACCTCTAGATCTCTTTGTAGGATATTTCTAAGAACGAGGTTCCATATCCTACGGAAAATTCGGCAGCACCTCCCCCGTTTCTACTCAATTTTCCACCTTTTCCAAGGCCCGATAACCGTAATTAACATACTATAATTAAGGTGCAGTAATACCGAAATAATAAAAGAAGGGGAGAACACGCCCAAACGGAACGCGATTAACAATCTCTCCTTCATAACAACAATAATAAAAGAAGGGGATAACACGCCCAAACGGAACGCGATTAACAATCTCTCCTTCATAACAACAATAATAAAAAGGGATAACACGCCCAAACTAACGCGATTAACAATCTCTCCTTCATAACAACAATAATAAAAGAAGGGGATAACACGACAAAGCGAACGCGATTAACAATCTCTCCTTCATAACAACAATAATAAAAGAAGGGGATAACACGCCCAAACGGAACGCGATTAACAATCTCTCCTTCATAACAACAATAATAAAAGAAGGGGATAACACGCCCAAACGGAACGCGATTAACAATCTCTCCTTCATAACAACAATTTAAATACGGTCCAAAGTAAATACAGTCCAAAGTAAATACGGTCCAAAGTAGATACGGTCCAAAGTAGATACGGTCCTTAAATTGGGGTACTTGGCCAACTTTTACAATTTTACTTATCCAATTACTTCATTAGTCCTTCAACTTATATTCCAATCTTTATATAAGTTATAGTTTCTTTGTTGTTAACTTCTTAGTAAGTAATGGATACATTTTTACCATTTTAATAGAAAATATGCCAATTCTCCTTTTAACATCTTAACAAGATCCCAAATCTTTCTTTATATCTTATAGTCCATAATATACTTCCAATATATGTATAATATCCATATATACATAATAATCAACTTCACAAAGAGGTTAAGGTTCATTACCTCAAGATAGTCCAAAAAAAACGTGACTGTCCAGATTTTTAGCCACTGCTTCGTCAGCTGAACTTGTAACGTCGATAACTCTCTACTCCAGTGTCCTATAGACGAGTGGTTTGTCGCGTTGGTAACTAGACTCGACGAACTTCATTTTAGGCTTTTGAAACACCCAAAAACTCCTAATATGCTAGGAGATATTCCCTTCCAAACGTGACTAAAAATCTGTCCAAAACAGTCCCGAAAATCTGCCCACTCTCGGCCAAGGGGGGTTTCTTTGAGGCTAGGGGTGTGAAATCTTGTCTAACTCTTGGTTAATAATCTTCCTAACACATTAAGGAAGGACATTTATAAGTTTAAGAATTTTTGGACAACATTTGGTTAGGGGAGGGGGGTGTTGGATGAGAGCACTAGGAAAAGGAGAGAAATATTTTCAAGTCTTGAAATGTTCTAAGTGTGGAAGAGTTTCATCAACTAAAGGGGTTTATATAGCACAACCAAGGGTTAGGATTGAAACATGTGTATGGTATAGATAGTTTGTGTAGGTTCCCTTCTCCACTTGTCCCACAAATGCCATGCAAGACCTTGACCATTTGACTTGCCCACAAACTTGCAAAAACCATCCAAGGTGCCATGCAATACCATGCAAGACTTTTGGCCACTTGTCTTGCCCACTAGCTCTAAAACAACGTCCAACTAGCATCTTGGGGTGACACATGTCGCCCTCCTATTGGTCCAAAATATTTTATCTCTTGGAAAAATTCCATAATCGGTTAAAATATTGAAAACGTAAAATTTCCTTCACAAGGTTCGAAATACTTTCTGTCGGAACACAATTCTTTCATTCTTACCCTAATTAGGGTTTATATAGTCATACGTACGTCCTCACATACATACTCCGGAACTACGGGGATAACACTGTTACACCCCATAATGCCAGGGCATGTATTTAAGAACTTACGGGAGAAGTAAGATTTGAATCTGGGTAGATAAGTTGGCGAAATGTTTTGACAAATTTTTAGTCAACTTTGGAGCAATATATATAAAGGCATATTAGGAGTTTTTGGGTATTTCAAAGGCCTAATATGAGGTTCGGTGAGTCTTGTTTCCAACGCAACCAATCGCTCGTTGATAGGACTTCGGAGTAGAAAGTTATGGAAGTTACAAGTTCAGTGGGCCGATGAACAGGAAAGTGGTTCGGCCAGCACCACAGCGCGCCGGCCGTTAGGTCGCGCGCCGTAAGTACGTAATCGCCGAAGTTTCAGCGCCGCGGCGCCGGCTGCAGGGCCGTGGCGGGAATTTTCGCGAAAAGTAGGGAAAAATCAGAAGATATTTTGGTAAAAACCCATGGGAGGGCGACAAGTGTCCCTCCCATCTTGTGGACCAAGAAATGTCTTATTTATTTGACCAAGTCTTGCAAGACTTGTTCATTTGCAAGATCCACCCTAAGGAAATCCCTCTTTCTCCTCTCCCTAAAAATCTTAAGAACCCTAAGCCTAGTGAATATTTTGGTGAGGCGGCAAGAAGATAAAGTGTTGATAGACTTGTGGAGGGTTCGTGTGGATGATTTTGACAAGAAAAGGAGTTGCGGAAAAAGGGCTATAGTGGACGAAATCCTAAAGGTAAAATTCCCTCTCCTTTTGGAAGTAAAATAAGATTTCTTATTATTGTAGCTATGGATATTCGCAAGTATGAAGTATATATTATGAAGTTGGATAAGTGTTATGACTATTGGAACCCTAATCCGAAAATGACCTTGTTAGCCCTTGTGACTGAAATACAAATTGGTCGATAGTTATAAGCGTCACATGTTGTCTAAAATAAGGGATTATAGTTGTTGAGATTGGTTGCGACTATATAACATGAGAAAACGATTATATGGATTAAAAAGGAATTGGAAAAAAAGATTTTACGCGGATGTACCTTGTAGTCGAAATGATACTTAAGTTTGGACTGTTTTATATGAATTGTGGGGGCAGAATTTTATACGTCTTGTAAGGCATATAATTCCCTTTTGATTGGTTGGTATGTTGAGCCTTAAATGTGGCATGTTGGTTATTGATTATCGGGCCTTGAAAAAGGTGGAAAAGTATCTTGGAACAAAGGAGGTGCTGTCCGATTTCCCCGTAGAATAAGAGACCATATACTTAGTATTATTCTACGTTAGAAACTAGAAATTGATAGTCGTGTTGTGACCATTATAGGTTGACAATCATACGTGCGGCGTTTTCGACTAAGCTTGTGGATTAAGCCGGAATGGTATGTGAACCGTCTCCTCTTCTTCTAGCATGATTCCTTAAGATAAAGAAAGTAAGTCCTACTCCTTAAATGATCCATTCCTTGGTTGTACTTGGATTGCCTAATATAGAATTTGTTCTATATACTTCCTTGATTGTACTTTGATGTTTAAATTGTAAGTTGTTATAATCCATTGCCTTAGTGAAGTTTGGATTCTCAACAGTGAAAGTATTTTACTTAAAGTACATAGAGTCTTGAAAAGGAAGTGGTTTCCAAATCTTTTGGCTAGTATCTTAGTTGTAAAACCTAAGGTTGTTATAATGACTTTAGGGAAGTAAAAGGAGTGATTTACTTAATTTATTTAAAAGAGGAGAAATGACATGATTTTAAGAGAAGTAACTTGTTTTAAAGGTATGAGTTACTTGAGATTTAAAAGTAGAAGAAACTTGATTTCTAAGTATTAAGAGACTTGAGGTATTTTGAAAGTTAAGAAACTTGACTTGTAAGTATGTGATAGTTGGTTTTAAAAGTGTAAGTCTCTTGGATATAAAAAGGAATGAATTGATCTAAGACCATAAAGGGTTATAACGGCTTTATGGGAAGTTGGTTATAACGGATTTATGGAAGGTTAAGAAAGTCGTCTATTTTGATTAATGGGCATAAGTTTCCTAGATTGTGAAAATTTGAAGTTACTTGGTTTCAAGCTTTGAAACGAGTTTTCTAAAAGTGTAGTAACTTACTTTGAAAAATAGACACGCCTTGATACTACGGGTGTTAGTATCTTGGGGTTTTACATAAAAAGGAGTCTTTTGAAAAGAATGTACGTACTTAGTACTTTGGCTTGTTAAAAGAGAATTATTCTATGTGTGTCTTGATAGTACTTTGGCTTGTTAAAAGAGAATTATTCTATTTGTGCCTTGATAGTACTTTGGCTTGTTAAATGAGAATTATTCTATTTGTGCCTTGATAGTACTTTGGCTTGTTAAATGAGAATTATTCTATTTTGTGCCTTGATAGTACTTTGGTTTGCTTGAATAAGTATTTCTCTTGGTTTATGTAAAAAGAAGGTGTGGTAATTGTCTTGGTTTGGGTAAAGGCATGGTAATTGTCTTGGTTTGTGTAAAGGCATGGTAATTGTCTTGGTTTTTGTAAAGGCATAGTATTGTCTTGGTTTATGTAAAAAGGAAAGGCATGGTATTGTCTTGGTGTGAAAGGCATGGTATTGTCTTGGTTTATGTAAAAAGGAAAGGCATGGTATTGTCTTGGTGTGAAAGGCATGGTGTTGTCTTGGTTTGCTTGCATATGGGTTGCTCATATAGACATTCGTGCAAGTGTCATATCTCCACATCTCCGCGTCCCTCCATAAAGGGCCGGCAACTTGTTTCAAGGATACCATGGGTTAGCTCCCCATGGGGGTGAGTGGTACATGCTCACGGCGGGTCGGTATTTGACTCGGGCGGGTTAAATCCCCGGGATATATATAAGCCATGGATTAGTTATCCGTGATGCGAGTATCGTGTACCGATGACTCATTGCGGGTCCACATGACCTAAGCGGGTGAAATAGTCCTCATGGGTGAAATAGTCCCATGATAGGTTGCATTATAATACGAGTGTGGTTGACCAGATCGCACGGCCTTCATGTTTTGAACGGTAGTGATTTCATTAATGAAAAGTGCAGTGTGTGTATGATTTAAAGTGGAACAAGAATTTCATTGTTAAAGACATAACTTAAAAGATAAAAAGGATTGCATTACTCTCATGATGATTGCAAGGTTCGGTGGCTTATCGATGTTGTATTATATCATAGATTGCGGTGAGGAAGGATTCCACGCACGAGTGATATTTCGAGCGTGAGACCCGTGGTTATATTTGAGTAATGACTTTGAGGGCACGCGCCCTCGACTTGATATGATCGCGTATGTATCAGTATCGTAGGTTGGCTATTATACATGTCTCCTATTTTGTTTAGCGTTATCATATGATTTCATTACAAGATTTCATCGCTTCGCATACTTGGTACATTCTTCGTACTGACCTCCTTCGGGGGGCTGCGTTCATGCTGCAGGTTTAGGTACGCAGTTTGGTGATCGGCAGGTGTAGGACCCTGCTCCGAGTTTTTGGATAGCTCCATCTGTTCAGGAGTTTGTCTTTTTGGTATAGATCCTTCAGCACAGGTTTTTGTACAGTTATGGGTACGGCGGGGCCTTGTCCCGTCATAGTTCAGTAAAATTCTTAGAGATCTGTATTCATATGTGGGATTGGACTCATGTACAATGTAGTATCTTTTGATTATGTATATTATATGGCAGCCTCGTCGGCCTTGCCCTTGCACGTACGTTGGTTTTTAAAAAAATGAGGTGTCATTTAAATTCCGCAGTTTACTTGTGTTGTTAAGGTAGGAGGGTGCCCAGGTAGTGCACCAGTCACGATCCCGGGGTTCGGGGTGTGACAGAGTGGTATCAGAGCAGTCAGTCCTCGGAATGTCTACAGACCGTGTCTAGTAGAGTCTTGATTATCGGTGTGTTGCACGCCACACCCATAAACAGGAGGCTACAGGACATTTAGGAGTTGGTTTCTATTCTTCTCACTCTGAGATCGTGCCATAGAGCTGTGTTAGTAAGATAATTCCTCTCTGACGTATTTTTGTGTTACAGCTATGCCTCCAAGGAGGGCAACAGTCGCCCAGAAGGGCAAAACAGTAGCAGGAGCTACCAGTCAGACTCAGAGAGTTGATAGGGCTCATGCCCAGGGTATACCGGATATTGTGCCGCAGTCGGCGAGTTCTTCTGCGCCAGGTTTTGAGGCCCCAACACCAGAGCCTCCAGTTTCTCAGTTAGGAGAAGACTATAGGGTCATGAGGGAAACAATTATGTTGTTGACCAAGATAGCGGTGCTACAGTTTCATCAGCAGGAGGTTATTCGGCCAGTACAGGCAGGTGTACAGAGGGTAGAGGGCCAACGCGGGAATCAACGTAAGAGGGCTAGACCGGTTGGTTATTCCGGTGAGTGTTTGGACGAGCAAATTTCAGAAGAGTGAGATATTCATCCCACCTACCCAGATGCACTTCGCTCACAGTAGGGAGATTGGACCCCACAAGGTATTTAGGAGTCGGTCCAAGCTCCAGGGGTCGAAGTGCTCAGAGGAGCAAAGGATTTTCTCAGTCGAGGCCACCTATTCCTCAGTGTTTCCGATATAGTAAGCGTCATTTGGGGAAATTCCATCATGGCACAGGTGTTTGTTATTATTGTGACCGTCCGGGCCACAAGCATTGGGAATGCCCTTTTAGAAAGAGCACTGGTGAGGTGGCTCAGCTTATGAGGCCGGTGGTTGGTTCCCTTTCCTCCACAACTGTGCGCCCCCCAGGGCAGGGTGTTCAGGTGTTAGCCAGTCGTGGTAGAGGTCAGGGTGGAGTTTATAGTTCTGGCGGTCCTTCGAACCGCGTAGATGACGTGGCTACTGGGCATGATCAGGAGGCAACATCGCATGAGGTTACAGGTATATTTTTATTCTTTTGAATCATACGTGCATTGATAGATTCAGATTTCGCCCTAGCGTATATGTTTTCCCTTTGTTGCTAGCAGTTGTAAAGTGATAGTACCCCCAGAGGTAGGGATACTTTGATTAGTAAAGTGAAAGAGTTAAGAATGTTGACAAGAATGGTAAGTGAACTGAGACTATAGTTGTGTAGGGTTCACAAGTTGTAATTACCCCATAACAGTGTGAAGACCGATAGGGAATAATGTACAGTAGAAATACTTTGGCCTATGTGACAAACCTCTAGTGAATAGGGTGATAGGGTAAGAAGTACCTTGAGATAAGAGAGAGATTTATTTCAGACTAAGAATGAGAAACAAGTATGACGATGAGTCGGGTTATGGACTCATTTCGGGTCAGTCGGTAGTACGGAATGGGGTGATGTCAGTTGGTAATGGTCCCGCTATGTGATAGGGCACGAGGATGCCAGGCCCAAGTCTAGTTAACCGTGTATGAGTTCGTGGACGCGTTCCACCGGAACCAGGTCGTAAGGGCCGAGAAGAGCTTTAGCGGAAATTCAAGTAGCAGAATGGCCAAGTTTGGGCAGTAACTCCAAGGATTGGAGAACAGAAACAATATTTGAGATTTTGTGCGTATACTAAATAAGTTTGGAAGTACGAGAAAGTATGACAAGTAAGAAAATGAAGGAACAGGGGTTAAAGAACTATAGTGATTATAGTTACGAGTAAGGAAGATGCGTAGAGAAAATCCCTTTTAGGCCATGAGTGGAGGTTATTTGTGATGATACACATGCCTTAGGTTCAGTAACATTGTCCATATGTGCTCGTGATTAGAGTTCACCGGTTGGTAAACTAAGCTAGGCAGATTATGGGTTCATTGTACCAACTAGTTTGGTGACTAAGTGAGGCAGAGAAGGGAAGTAACACGAGGGAGCACATCAGTTAGCTGAGTGGGAGTCTTACTGAGGGATTCAGGTAGTGTTAGTCCCATGACTTAGAATACGGCAGGGTCATCCCTTTATGCGGGGAAAAAAGAAAGTAACCTCTAAGGATCCCGTTTTTGAAGACTGTAACCTTCGAATTTTGTGAGAAGGGACCGTGGATGGAAGGTCCATTGATATGTTTACGTATGTTATTGTCACGCCCAACCGGGCAGTGGATCGGTGCCTACAGGCACCCTTCTACCTTAACAACTAAGTAAACTGCGGAAATTAAATAACACTTTTTTTTTTTCAAAACCAACATACGTACAAGGGCAAAGCCGACAAGGCTGCCATATAATATACATAATAAAAAGACACTACACTGTACATGAGTCCAATCCCACATATGAATACAGACCTCTAAGAGTTTTATCGAATGTGGCGGATGACAAGGCCGCCGTACCCATAATCGTACAAAAGCACATCGAAAGAACTTATACCAAAAAGATAAACTCCCGAACAGAAGGAGCTATCCAAAACTCTGAGCAGGGTCCTACACCTGCCGATCACCAAACAGCGTACCTAAACCTGCGGCATGAACGCAGCCCCCCGAAGGAGGTCAGTACGAAGAATGTACCAAGTATGTGAAACAGTAAGTACTGTAATGAAATCATAACAGTCTAAACAAAACAGGAGACATGTATGATAGCCAACCTATAGTACACAATACATAAGCAGTCATATCAAGTCAGGGGTGCATGCCCTCAAAGTCACTACTCAAATAACAGTACACAGTGCCTTACTAACAATGAGAGTAATCAAAAGTATAGGTAGCAAATCCACGGAAACAGGTGGTATAACGATCTTTGGGGATTTACCCCTCATTTATACTCTTACCCTGGAGAAGGTGGTAAAGCAGGTGGTATAACGATCTTTGGGGATTTACCCCTCATTTATACTCTTACCCTGGAGAAGGTGGTAAAGCAGGTGGTATAACGATCTTTGGGGATTTACCCCTCATTTATACTCTTACCCTGGAGAAGGTGGTAAAGCAGGTGGTATAACGATCTTTGGGGATTTACCCCTCATTTATACTCTTACCCTGGAGAAGGTGGTATAACTATCTTGGGGATTTACCCCTCAGATATACTCTTACCCTACCTCAACTGGCCATCATACATAACATAAGCACTACCGGCTTATCACACAATAAGTAAGCAAGTTAAGAAATCCCCCTAACTTCTTATTAGTCTTATTCATATACACTCTCATTTTGGTTTACTTAAGGCACTAACATGACATTATAAATCCGGGAATCTAACCCGCCTCCTGGTCACATGCCCCGGAATCCCACATCGTATAAGCATGTCCAAGGAGTAACACAAATAATGGAAGCATACCCGTGGAATCCCACATCACTGTCGGTACGTCCAAGTAAACTCACAACAAGACAGCCGACCCTCCAACCGAGAGTCGCGGCAACGTAATAAAACATAATACTTGTACTCAAATGCTATCACCAGCACACATTGGCAATTCTCAAATAAACAAGCCAAAGTACTTATCAAGGCACACATAGAATAATTCTCAATTAAACAAGCCAAAGTACTTATCAAGGCACACATAGCATAATTCTCAATTAAACAAGCCAAAGTACTACGTACGTACATTCTTTTCAAAAGACTCCTTTTTATGTAAAACCCCAAGATACTAACACCTGTAGTATCAATGTATGTCTATTTTTCAAAGTAAGTTACTACACTTTTAGAAAACTCTTTTCAAAGCTTGAAATCAAGTAACTTCAAATTTTCACAATCTAGGCAACTTATGCCTAATAATCAAAATAGACAACTTTATTAACCTTCCATAAAGTCGTTATAACCAACTTCCCATAAAGCCGTTATAACCCTTTATGGTTTTAGACATATTCATTCCTTTTTTATAACCAAGAGACTTATACTTAAAACCAAGTATCACATACTTACAAATCAAGTTTCTTAACTTTCAAAATACTTCAAGTCTCTTAGTATTTAGAAAACAAGTTTCTTCTACTTTTAAACCTCAAGTAACTCACACCTTTAAAACAAGTTACTTCTCTTAAATCATGTCATTTCTCCTCTCTTAAAACAATTAAGTAAATCACTCCTTTAACTCCCCTAAAGTCATTACAACAACCCTTAGGTTTTGGAACTAAGGCACTAGCCAAAAGGTTTGGAAACCACTTCCTTTTCAAGACTCTATGTACTTTAAGTAAAATACTTTCACTTTTAAGAATCCAAACTTCACTAAGGAAATGGATTATACAACTTACAATTTAAACATCAAAGTACAATTAAGGGGTACATAGAACGAATTCTATTTTAGGCAATCCAAATACAACCAAGGAATGGATCATTTAAGGAGTAGGACATACTTTCTTTATCTTAAGGAATCATGCTAGAAGAGGAGATAGTTCACATACCTTTTCGGCTAAATCCACAAGCTAAGCCGAATACGCCGTACGTAGAAGTGTCAACCTATAATGGTCACAACAAGACTATCAACTTCTAGTCTCAAACGTACAATAATACTAAGTATACAGTCTCTAATTCTACGGAAAATCGGGCAGCACTTCCTTTGTTTCTACTCACTTTGCCACCTTTTTCAAGGCCGAATACAATAACCAACACGCCACATTTAAGGCTCAAAACAACAACCAAACAAAGGGGATTACACGCCTTACAATACGTGTAAAATTCCGCCCCACAATTAATACGAAGTAGTTCCATATTCAAGCCATTCTCGGCCAACAACATAACCAACAATTCAAAGTCTTTTCCAATCCTTTTCCAATTCCAAGTTCTAAGGTCTAACATGTTATATAGTCATAAACAACTTCAACAACTACAATTTCCTTCTTTCTACAACATGCGACTTAAACTAATAATCGACTTGAATTGTAATCTTAAGGCTAACATGCTAGTTTTTCGGATTAGGGTTCCAATAGCCAAAACACTTATCAAACCTCATAATATATAACTCATGCTTGCTAATATCCATAGCTACAATGATAAGTAAACCTTAATTGCTAAAACGACAAGAATTATACCTTTACAAGCCCTTAAAATTTCCAAGATTCAAAGTCGCTCCTTAGCAAATTCTTAGCTCCTTTCCTTATGTTCCAATACGCTCCAAGCACTCCTTAGAAGCCTATGAAGAACCCATCTTCAAGTTCCAACTTCAAAGTTGAAGAACTCCTTAAGTTTCCGCCTTGCGACTAACGTGAAAACGCCGTTTTTCCGAAATATTTCTATTGAGATATCCTTACAATACCCTTAGGGACATTGGGTTTAAGTCTTGTGAACAATGGATCAAAACTACAAATTTTTCTTGTGGCAAAAGGTGCAAACCCGAGAGCAAGTTTTAAGAACAACAATGTTGTGATTTTTCTCTAAGTGTTGGAAGACCTTGTCTTGCACTAGGGTAGTATATAAAACACATTGGAGGGCTTAGATTGCAACACATGAGTGGCTAGGATGAGTTTCACTAGGATCAAGCCCAAGTGGCAAGTTGACTTTGGTCAATAATATCAAGCTTTGAAGAATTATCTTCCAAGATGGTCAATGACCATTTTACCCTTACTAAAAACCGTCCAATACCATATGTGGGGGTGCCACGTGTCGCCCTCTCATTCGTCCATAAAATTCCGTAACCCTCGTGGGCCCCACAAAACGTAAAATTCCTCGGGTGGGCCCCACATGACCAAATCCGTAAAAACAAATTTCCATAATGTTAATAAGTTCCATACTCTTCAAATAATGCATTTTGAGAATTCAATTCTCAACAACGAACATTTTTCCTTTCCGACGTTCGGAAGATTTTCCGTCGGAAAAACAATTCTTCCTTTCGTACCAATTTCCAAGTCTTGATTCCTTACGTACATTATCTTATACATGTCCTGGACTTACGGGGTGTAACAGTTATGTGGTGGCCATGTGTGGCATCGTTGGTCTTGTGGAGTATTGATTGATAGGCATAGTAAAGAGAATATGCCGGAGTTTGTATAGCTTGACAACCGACTAAGAACATTCGGGGACGAATGTTTCTAAGGGGGGAAGAATGTTACACCCCGTAATGCCAGGGCATGTATTTAAGGACTTACGGGAGAAGTAAGATTTGAATCTGGGTAGATAAGTTGGCGAAATGTTTTGACAAATTTTTAGTCAACTTTGGAGCAATATATATAAAGGCATATTAGGAGTTTTTGGGTATTTCAAAGGCCTAATATGAGGTTCGGTGAGTCTTGTTTCCAACGCAACCAATCGCTCGTTGATAGGACTTCGGAGTAGAAAGTTATGGAAGTTACAAGTTCAGTGGGCCGATGAACAGGAAAGTGGGTTCGATCGGGCCAGCAGACGCCACGGTGCGGCTGCGATGCCGTAAGTATCTGAATCGCAGAAATTTCAGCCGCGCCGAGGCGGGAATTTTTGCGAAATGTAGGGAAAATCAGAAGATATTTTGTTAAAAACCCATGGGAGGGCGACAAGTGTCCCTCCCATCTTGTGGACCAAGAAAGGTCTTATTTATTTGACCAAGTCTTGCAAGACTTGGTCATTTGCAAGATCCACCCTAAGGAAATCCCTCTTTCTCCTCTCCCTAAAAATCTTAAGAACCCTAAGCCTAGTGAATATTTTGGTGAGGCGGAAAGAAGATAAAGTGTTGATAGACTTGTGGAGGGTTCGTGTGGATGATTTTGACAAGAAAAGGAGTTGCGGAAAAAGGGCTATAGTGGACGAAATCCTAAAGGTAAAATTCCCTCTTCTCTTGGAAGTAAAATAAGATTTCTTATTATTGTAGCTATGGATATTAGCAAGTATGAAGTATATATTATGAAGTTGGATAAGTGTTATGACTATTGGAACCCTAATCCGAAAATGGCCTTGTTAACCCTTGTGACTGAAATACAAATTGGTCGATAGTTATAAGTGTCACATGTTGTCTAAAATAAGGGATTATAGTTGTTGAGATTGGTTGCGACTATATAACATGAGAAAACGATTATATGGATTAAAAAGGAATTGGAAAAAAAGATTTTACGCGGATGTACCTTGTAGTCGAAATGATACTTAAGTTTGGACTGTTTTATATGAATTGTGGGGGCAGAATTTTATACGTCATGTAAGGCGTATAATTCCCTTTTGATTGGTTGGTATGTTGAGCCTTAAATGTGGCATGTTGGTTATTGATTATCGGGCCTTGAAAAAGGTGGAAAAGTATGTTGGAACAAAGGAGGTGATGTCTGATTTCCCCGTAGAATAAGAGACCATATACTTAGTATTACTCTACGTTAGAAACTAGAAATTGATAGTCGTGTTGTGACCATTATAGGTTGACAATCCTACGTGGGGCGTTTTCGACTAAGCTTGTGGATTAAGCCGGAAATGTATGTGAACCATCTCCTCTTCTTCTAGCATGATTTCTTAAGATAAATAAAGTAAGTCCTACTCCTTAAATGATCCATTCCTTGGTTGTACTTGGATTGCCTAATATAGAATTTGTTCTATATACTTCCTTGATTGTACTTTGATGTTTAAATTGTAAGTTTTTATAATCCATTGCCTTAGTCAAGTTTGGATTCTCAACAGTGAAAGTATTTTACTTAAAGTACATAGAGTCTTGAAAAGGAAGTGGTTTCCAAATATTTTGGCTAGTGCCTTAGTTCTAAAACCTAATGTTGTTATAATGACTTTAGGGGAGTAAAAGGAGTGATTTACTTAATTGATTTAAAAGAGGAGAAATGACATGATTTTAAGACAAGTATGTTTTAAAGGTATGAGTTACTTGAGATTTAAAAGTAGAAGAAACTTGATTTCTAAGTATTAAGAGACTTGAGGTATTTTGAAAGTTAAGAAACTTGACTTGTAAGTATGTGATACTTGGTTTTAAAAGTGTAAGTCTCTTGGATATAAAAAGGAATGAATTGGTCTAAGACCATAAAGGGTTATAACGGCTTTATGGGAAGTTGGTTATAACGACTTTATGGAAGGTTAAGAAAGTAGTCTATTTTGATTAATGGGCATAAGTTGCCTAGATTGTGAAAATTTGAAGTTACTTGGTTTCAAGCTTTGAAACAAGTTTTCTAAAAGTGTAGTAACTTACTTTGAAAAATAGACACGCCTTGATACTACGGGTGTTAGTATCTTGGAGTTTTACATAAAAAGGAGTCTTTTGAAAAGAATGTACGTACGTACTACTTTGGCTTGTTAAAAGAGAATTATTCTATTTGTGCCTTGATAGTACTTTGGCTTGTTAAAAGAGAATTATTCTATTTGTGTCTTGATAGTACTTTGGCTTGTTAAATGAGAATTATTCTATTTGTGCCTTGATAGTACTTTGGCTTGTTAAATGAGAATTATTCTATTTGTGCCTTGATAGTACTTTGGCTTGTTAAATGAGAATTATTCTATTTTGTGCCTTGATAGTACTTTGGTTTGCTTGAATAAGTATTTCTCTTGGTTTATGTAAAAAGAAGGCGTGGTAATTGTCTTGGTTTGGGTAAAGGCATGGTAATTGTCTTGGTTTGTGTAAAGACATGGTAATTGTCTTGGTTTGTGTAAAGGCATGGTATTGTCTTGGTTTATGTAAAAAGGAAAGGCATGGTATTGTCTTGGTGTGAAAGGCATGGTATTGTCTTGGTTTATGTAAAAAGGCATGGTATTGTCTTGGTGTGAAAGGCATGGTGTTGTCTTAGTTTGCTTGCATATGGGTTGCTCATATAGACATTCGTGCAAGTGTCATATCTCCACATATCCGCGTCCCTCCATAAAGGGCCGACAACTTATTTCAAGGATACCATGGGTTAGCTCCCCATGGGGGTGAGTGGTACACGCTCACGGCGGGTCGGTATTTGACTCGGGCGGGTTAAATTCCCGGGATATATATAAGCCATGGATTAGTTATCCGTGATGCGAGTATCGTGTACCGATGACTCATTGCGGGTCCACATGACCTAAGCGGGTGAAATAGTCTCTTGCGGGTGAAATAGTCCCATGATAGGTTGCATTATAACACAGAGGGTGGTTGACCACGCATCGGCGCTTTCATGTTTTGAAACGGTAGTGATTTCATTAATGAAAGGGTGCAGTGTGTGTATGATTTAAAGTGGAACAGTAATTCTCATTGTTAAAGACATAACTTAAAAGATAAAAAAGATTGCATTACTCTCATGATTGCAAGGTTCAGTGTGCTTACTGATGTTGTATTATATCATGGACTGCCGGCAGTGAGGTAGGATTCCACGGGCATGAGTGATATTTTGAGCATAAGACCTGTGGTTATATTTGAGTAATGACTTTGAGGGCATGCGTCCCTGACTTGATATGACTGCGTATGTATTGTGTACTGTAGGTTGGCTATCATACATGTCTCCTGTTTTGTTTAGACTGTTATGATTTCATTACAGTACTTACTGTTTCGCATACTTGGTACATTCTTCGTAATGACCTCCTTCGGGGGGTTGCGTTCATGCCGCAGGTTTAGGTACGCAGTTTGGTGATCGGCAGGTGTAGGACCCTGCTCCGAGTTTTTGGATAGCTCCATCTGTTCAGGAGTTTATCTTTTTGGTATAGATCCTTCAGTACAGGTTTTTGTACAGTTATGGGTACGGCGGGGCCTTGTCCCGTCATAGTTCAGTAAAACTCTTAGAGGTCTGTATTCATATGTGGGATTGGACGCATGTACAGTGTAGTGTCTTTTTGATTATGTATATTATATGGCAGCCTCGTCGGCCTTGCCCTTGCACGTACGTTGGTTTTAAAAAAAATGAGGTGTCATTTAAATTCCGCAGTTTACTTTTGTTGTTAAGGTAGGAGGGTGCCCAGGTAGGGCACCAGTCACGGGCCCGGGGTTCGGTGTGTGCCATTTATGCAGAGAATCGACGTCGACACTTAGAGTTTCAGATGGACAATGGAATCTTCTTAAAGGCATCACCCATGAAGGGTGTGATGAGGCTTGGAAAGAAAGAGAAACTAAGCCCAAGGTACATTGGGCCTTATCAGATTATTCGTAGAGTAGGCAAGGTTGCCTATGAGTTAGATATGCGTCCGCTTGGGAGGCATGTACATCCGATCTTCCATGTTGTTATGTTATGGGAGGGTATCAGAGGGTCCCATAGCGATACTTGATCGCCAGGTCAGGCGACTACGGACTAAAGACGTGGCTTCCGTCAAAGTCTTGTGGCGGAATGATATTGAAAGAGAAGATGATTTGGGGAGCCGAGGAGCACATGAGGAAGAAGTACCCACACTTGTTCTCTACACCTACAGGAAATTCGCTTCCCTACTTGTCAATGTTAAATTGACGTGTTTGCCTAAGTATTATTATGTGGCTTATATGATTATGTTGGGTATGGTTAAAGGGAACTATGTCGTTATCTAATTAGATTGGACTCCGAAAGAACATTCGGGGACGAATGTTTCTAAGGGGGGGAGAATTTTACACCCCGTAAATCCAGAACATGTACAGGAGAATAGACGGGAGAACACAAGACTTAAAATTTGAACGAAAGAAAGAATTGTTTTCCAAAGGAAAAATCTTCCGAACCTCGGGAAGGAAAATTGTTCGTTAAGGAGAATTGGATTCTCAAATTTGTTATTTAAGACTTTTAGAATTTATCGTAATTATGGAATTTTATTTTCAGAGTTGGATACGTAGGACCCACCCGAGAAATTTTATGTTTTTGTGGGGCCCACGAGGTTTCTGATATTTTGACCAATTATGGAAATTTTGGGAAACGAAATATTATGGACCAATGGGAGGGCGACACGTGTCACCCTCCACATGGGCTTGTTGGATGAAGAAAAAGAATGGATCAAGTCAAAAGGTTAAGGTTAGCTTGATATAATTGACCCTATCCTAGCCACACATTTGTTTTATCTAAGCCATTGATTGTATTATATATTACTACTACTAGTGAAAGACTAGCATTTCATACTTAGAAAAATCAAGAACTTGTTGTGCAAGCTTGAAGAGCTCTCGACCAAGTGAGGAAAAAGATGAGGAAAATTTTGCAATCTTGCTTCATAAATCCCAATATTCAAACCCAAGATCCCTAAATGTATTCTAAGGATATCTCAACACAAAAATCCCGGAAAAACTACATTTTTACGTTAGTCGCAACATGAAAACCTAAGAGGTTTTTCATAGATTGGGTTAGAACGTGAAGAGGAGTTCTTCATAGGCTTCCAAGGGTTGATTGGTGTGGATTAGGACGACAAAGAGAGGAGCTAAATGTCACGACCCGACCCCGGGCCCGCGACTGGTGCCCTACCTGGGCACCCCTTTCAGGTATACATCAGAGAATAGCAGCGGAACATACACAACTCATAAAAATACTTAGACATTAAATATCAACAAGCTAGCCGATAAGGCCACCTTCCGTAAAATATACATAATCCAAAATTTAAAACAGTACATCTTTTTTTTTTTTACAACCCAATCCACAAGCCATGACTACAGACCTCTAAGAATAACAACTGTGACGGGACAGGGCCCCGCCATACCCCTGAATGTACAACAACCGACAATACCAGGGATCTGAACCAAGGATAAGACTCCGGAGTAATGGAGCTTCTCAACAGCTGAACAGTGATCCTAAGAGTGAGGATCAGCAACCTGTATACTTTACCTGCGGCATGAACGCAGCCTCAGAAGTCAGGTCAACAACATGTACCAAGTATGTGGCGAAATGTCAGAATGAAATCATAAGTCTAAAATAAAGCTGGAGACATGTATGATAACTCAAATATCAGTACACTGTGCCTTACTAACAATGAGAGTAAACAAGAGTATACCTTACTGCATAAAAATATGAGGCTCATGATCAAAGTAGGGCCACCCGCCCGTAGTATCATTAAACAATCATACTCCTGGGACTATTTCACCCGCATAGGTCCTGTGGACCCGCAATGAGGTCATCCGCCTCGCATGAGACTATTTCACCCGCATAGGTCTTGTGGACCTGCAATGAGGTCATCCGCCTCGCATGAGACTATTTCACCCGCATGGGCCCGATGGGCCCGCAATGAGTACAAACGCCGCACTCGCATCATGGGTAGCAAATCCATGGAATAAGTAGTAACCCGGGGGTTTACCCCGCAAGAATAACATAACCTAGCACAACCGGCTATCATACATAACATAAACACTACCGGCTTATCATACATAACATAAGCACTACCGGCTTATCATACATAACATAAGCACTACCGGCTTATCGTACATTAACATAAGCAAGTTAAGAAATCCCCTAACTTCTTATTAGTTTTGTTCATATACACTCTCATTTTAGTTTACTTAAGGCACTATCATGTCATTATAAAATCCGGGAATTTAGCACAAAGTACTACGTACTCCTATTCTTTTAAATGACTCTTTTTCATATAAAACTTCCAAGATACTAATAACCGTAGTATCAAGTCATATTTACTTTTCAAGACAAGTCACAATACCTTTTAGAACTACATTTAAAGACTTCTAAATCAAGTGACTTCTTTCTTTAAAACCTTAAGCAATTGATGCCTTCAAATCAATTTGACTTACTTCATTTCAAGTCATTTATCATTATTTACATTACTAGAGTAAACCACTCTTTCATCTTTCCATAAAGCTATTATAACCAACTTCCCATAAAGTCGTTATACTAACTTTATACTTTAGGCAATTACATTCTTCTTTATATCCAAGAGACTTATACTTTCAAAACAAAACAAGTATCATATACTTTCAAAATACGTCAAGTCTCTTAACTTTAGAAACTAAGTGTGAAGCCCCAAATTAGTGTTACAATAACAATAAACATTATTGTGTCTATGTGATTATGTTACGACCTTATTTACATTCGAGGACGAATGTTGCTTAAGGAGGAGAGAATGTGAAATCCGAAAAAAAAAAAATATAGTTGTGGTTGGGTTAATAAAAATATATATATATAAGAATACAAAGAATAAATTGCATGGGATAGAGTTAGTGTTAAAGTTGGATAAATAGATAGATGAAATGAAAATAAGAAAACAAAAGAAAAACAAAAGAAAAACAAAAGAAAAGGAAAAAAAAAAAAGGCATGCAAGCATTGCATTGCACGTCCATTTCTTTCCCCTCCCCCCCTTTTCATTTTCCTTCAATCTTTTGGTTTTTCACCTCCCATAAGTTATAGAAAACTCTCCACTTATACATAGTATTTACACACAAACAAAGTACATAACATAAAGGTTAGAAAATCAGAAAAAAACAAGTGAAAAGAAGAGGAAAAAATACCAAGAGGGCAAGAAGAACAAGAATCAAAATACTAGAGAGTAAGGATAATTTTAGCAACCACACAACAATAATCCTCACACTTACAAGGTGAGTTTTCTCACTCAGAAATCCTTGGTAACATCCTTTATTTTAAGTTCAATACATGTTAGAATAAGAATTGAGTATTGAAAAGAAATATTGAACTTTTGATTGTTTAGACAACTAGTTGCGTCATAAACTTTACGAACTGTTCTCACTGAGTCATAATTGTTAGAATTTGATGAAATTCGGAAGAGTGGTACACCTCTCTATTATGATCATATAGAACCAAAAATGAGGTAAAATGGACATACGTTTTGAAAGTTATCATAGTTCAAAGTTTCTGCCTTAGATTTGGCCGAAATTCGGAAAGGCATAATTACGGGCTGTTTTTATTGAGTTTTACTTATTAGAATTATATGAAAATTTATATGGTTGTAAATCTCTCTGTTACGGACATAAATATATAAATATTTGTTATAACGGACTTACGAGTTGAGAGTTATTGTAGTTTGAAGTTGCTGCCTCGGATTCGTCGGAATCCAGAAGGGTAGGACGTTGAAACGTAAAACTGTACTAATATGTGGGGAATATGAAAATTGTTGCTCAATTAAAGTTCTAGATCTCTTTGTTGTGGACATTTTGAGACCTTACGGGGGTCTATCCGACTTACGGATTGAGAGTTATCTCTGTTTAAAGTTTCTGCCTCGGATCTGTCGAGATCCAGGAAGGGCAGCGAATAAAAGTGTAAAACTGTACCAAATGGTACAGAATATGAAAGGATGGTTCACATGGAGACGTGTAGCTCTCTGTTCTCGTCGTTTTGAGATTTTATGGGGCTTGAACGGGTTTACAGATTAGGAGTTATGACTATTCTAAGATTGGGTGTTGTTTAATAAAAATTCCGCCGAAATAAATTTCATGTGGCTGTTTTGAGGATGAATTTGTGTTAGTTACCCAAAGTAGTTTTAAATGAAATTTGGTACAGTGAAAGATCCCCGTCTTACCTTAGTTTCCGCTTGAGAAACACCTTAGTTGGAGTTATGGTTAAAAAATTATAATCGTTACAAGTATGAATGACAGAATGTTAGAAAAGAGAATAGTATTTATTCGATCTTCTGAAAAATATGAAAAGTGAATACGTGTTCACATAAATATATAAATATATAATGGATCGGGTTGCACGCCGCAACAAAACGTAAAGTGAATACGCGTTCACAAATACGTAAACATAATGGATCGGGTTGCGCGCAACAAAACGTAAAGTGAATATGTGTTCACAAATACGTAAATATAATGGATCGGGTTGCGCGCAACAAAACGTAAAGTGAATACGGCGCTCACAAATACGTAAATATAATGGATCGGGTTGCACGCAACAAAACGTAAAGTGAATACGCGTTCACAAATACGTAAATATAATGGATCGGGTTGCGCGCAACAAAACGTAAAGTGAATACGCGTTCACAAATACGTAAACATAATGGATCGGGTTGCACGCCGCAATAAAACGTAAAGTGAATACGTGTTCACAAATACGTAAATATAATGGATCGGGTTGCACGCCGCAACAAATATGAAAGATGAATACATGTTCACATATATATAAATATGAAAAGTGAATACGCGTTCACAAATATATGAATGTAATAAACATGTGGAAAATGCAGGGGAATGTCTTAACGTACAATACGGGATAAAATGAAGTGTTAGTTAAACCGAGAATTTCCTATGAGGAGTTGTTGCATATTTAAAAATGTTGTAACCTGATATATTTTTGCAATATGCTTATTACGTTATAATGTGATTGCGCTTGGAATATTGTAGGTGTTACTTTGAATTGCAGGGTAAGGTTCTCACTCAGCCCCAGATGGTAGGGCTGACTCTTTATTTAACATGTTTCAGGAAAGCGTGATAGAGGAAAGGCTCCACGCCAAGGCTAGCGATCGTCCCGCAGCCTCTTGTCATACCAAGTCCATTGTTCCGGGCTTGGTACTCGTCAGGTTCAGAATGTCAGTTTCATTGTCTCGGGAAATGCCCGTGTGGAATGGTCTCCCTTCCAACTTAGAATAATCTTTGTCAGTATGTCTATGTAGAAACAATATTTGCACGAGCATGGGCTCGCGTTATGTTTTTCTTATAAAGTCATAAACAAATTACTTTATTGTTATTTTTATTAATCGCTCCGTATTTGAATATAAGTTTAAATTTCTAAATAAAGAGAATTAAATGGTGCTCCTGGTGGAAAATAATTGTCCACGTGCCATCACGCCCTAGGTAAAGACTTAGGAAAAGTCGGGGCGTGACACTAAGATATCCTTAATCTTTAAAACAAGTGAGTTAATTCCCTAACTCAACCAACTTGGACATTCTTAAAACAAGTCAAGGATATCAAATGAAACTAGATTCATCAAAATCTCGTACGTCTACCGTACTATATATTTACAACTACTCATGCTCAAGAGATAGGAAAGTTCCACATACCTCTTCGGTTCAATCCACTTGCTAAGTCCAATATGCCGTACGTAGTATGTCAACCTGTAATGACCATAATACGTCTATTAACTTCTAACTTCAAACGTAGAATATTCTAAGTGCAAAGTCACTAAATTCTACGGAAAATCGGACAACACTTCCTTTGTTTCTACATACTTTTCCACCTTCTTCAAGGCTCAAATTCAATAACCAAACATGCCACATTTAAGGCTCAACAATGTAGTTAAAAATAGGGGATTAAACGCCTAATAGGACGTGTAAAATTTTGCCCCACAATTGATATCAAACTAGTTCAAAAGACAATGTCATTTTCGGCAATTTGAGGGACAACAACACAAAGTATTTTCCAATTCCTTTTCAATCCAAGTTGTTTAGTATAACATGTTATCAAGCCGCAATCGATTATAACTACTACAAACTTCAAGTAGATAACATGCGACGATTCTAATTACCGACCAAATTGTATTTCAATTTCAAATGGCTAATAATGTCATTTCGGATTTAGGCTTCCAATATCCATAACACTTATCAATCTTTAATACATATACTTCATGCTAGTTAAAATGTAAGGCTACAACAATATGTAATCTTATAACACTTAAGAGAACAAGATTGTTACCTTAACGAGCCTTAATCCAACTTCAAGATCCGAAGTCGCTCCCTAGCAACTTAGAGCCTCTCCTTGACACTCCAATCTGCCACTTGAAGCCCTTAGAAGATCACAAACAACTTTCCTTCAATTTCCAATCCAAACCTAGGAAAGTGACTTAGGTTTTCACCTTGCGACTAATACAAAAACGACACTTTTCGGGATCTTTCTATTGAGATACCCTTACAATATCCTTAGGAACCTTGGTTTAAAGTGTGGAGATTATTGAACAACAAACGAAAATTCTTGTCTTGCTAAGAGTCTCAAACCCGAGAGCAACATAGTGGAAGAACAAGT
This sequence comes from Przewalskia tangutica, assembly GCA_029844215.1. Lineage (NCBI taxonomy): Eukaryota > Viridiplantae > Streptophyta > Magnoliopsida > Solanales > Solanaceae > Przewalskia > Przewalskia tangutica. The sequence continues at coordinate 98,822,192 of CM056729.1, forward strand.
TTTCGTGAAAAAATTTCTAAGTGTGGGAACTAGTCTTGTTACTAGTATGTTTAAATAACACAATGGAGGGTCAAGATTAGCACATATGGATGGCTTGGATCCAATTCATTTAAAAAAATCTAGCCAAGTGGCCCTTGAACTTAGTCAACAATGTCAAGCTCTTAGCCTAGCAAGACTTGGTCATCTTAACATTTGCCAAATGACCATTTTAGCCTTGGTCCATTCGACCATGACTATCCAAGGGGGGTGACACGTGTCACCCTCCCGTTCGTCGCAATATTTCGTTTTCCGATAAATTCTAGTCTCAAATCTTAACATTTTTGAGTTCTTACGTACGTTCTTAAAAACATGTCCTGGAATTACGGGGTGTAACACTAAAGTTGCTAAGGATCGACTTGAAGTCTTGGATGATATTTGGGCTTATTGAGGTAAAACCTTCGACTTCTTAATATAATTGAAGATTACATGTTATAGTAGTTGATAGACGAGCATGTGATATATAGAATGAAGTTGAAAAGATTTGGATCATGTTGAGATGTTAAAAACCAAAAAAATTGGCATGTTAGCCCTTAAAGTAGTAAATCAATTCAGTTGTTGGTTATAATCGTTACATGTTATATAAGGAAGAGAATATAGTTGTTTTAATTGATTGTGACTTATATAACATGTTGGAATAATGATTTGGATTAGAAAGGAAATGAAAAAGACTATATATTGTTACACATTATAGCCGAGAATGGTCATTGAGTTATTGGACTGTTTTATACAATTGTGGGGCAGAATTTTACACGTCCTGTTAGGGGAAGTTATAGATTGAAGTGATAGGGGAAGTTATACGATGTGTCGTTAAGTAAACGACAAAGTATGTTAAGGCTATCCTTTTATTCTTTTGATATGACCCGTATATAAACGAATGTCCGCCCTAAGTGATTCTACTCTGGGAAGCTATAAATGTATATGGTCTTCATTTTATCGGAGAAGTTTAATGATTTATAATATATCTTGTCTTATTGGCTCACAATGAAAGGTATGTTAATATGTTAGCTTCATAAAGTTAGTCAGAGGCGTAATGACCTTACGTCACTCTGACAAGTTCAAATAAGTATACTATGTCTCTCATGCATATGGTTCGCATGAAGGCGTTATCTAAACTATATACATATATAAATTTTATAGCACCATTGATCATTTGATTATGATGATGATGTTAGCCCCAAAGAGAGGCTTAACACGATATGATATGGCCCCAAGGATCGGCTTGATGATTTATTAAGGCATTATATACACTTATATATTGTATTGCATATCATGGCCTATAGTGGCAAGTTACGAGTACGGGTTGATCCTTCTTGACTCTCTCTTATATTGAGGCTCTTACTTATGTTTTTTGTTACATCCTGTATTTTTGTACGTTAGGTTGCGTCGTAAGTTTGTCGGCATAAGCTCGACGGACAAGAATAGTTTTTAAGGTAATAAGTATTTATTCTATGTTTAACAAGTGATAATAAGTATCTTGAAGGTTAGTGGTAAACGGATCCAAAAATATAAGTTTATCAATGTAATACCCGGGCTTCGGGCTATGGGTTGAACCGCTCGACGTATGTAAGTGGACTCGAGCCATGTGGAATTTTGGTCACATTTAATCGTGCATATCAAGAGCTCAATGCATATAAGGATAAAGCCCCGAAATGATTTATGACATAAAAAATGTGATAACGGAGATTGAAAATAATATTTTGTATGTGACAAAAGAGGCTATGAGCTAGTGATATACCACGTGATCATGATAGTAAAGTATATGAAGTGTGTTAAAGTGATTAATATTTAAGTGAATTGAGATCAAAAAATTAATTATGTGGATAATTGGTTTAACACTGGATTTACTTGCGAGATTAGTAAACTAATTAGGAATTATGAATAGCAAATTAATGGGGATATCATCACATGGCAACAAGTATGATTTTTGAGCAAGGACTATAAATAACTATGTAATTTATGTAGCTATGTGGCATGCTTGGGAGACTTTTCCAAAGCAAACTCCAAGAGTGGGACCCACATCCCGCTATGGTAAATAAACCCCATACCCTATTAAGTGATACATATTTTGCTAATGGAAGCGCAGCAACACAAGAATATAGGGCCAGTCATATATTTCTATTCTTAGAACAACATTAACTTGATTCCATCTATATGGCAGCAACACCACTTTGTAATTCGTATTCATATAGAAGCACCAGCAACACAGCTTTGTAATTTGTATTTATATAGTAGCAATGTGACTTGCACTTCTAGGGGAGCAATGTATATTTTTTCTGAAAAATAACATATGGGTTTTGTACACCTCTTTGATCTCGTCGTTCTGTTGTTCATCGTGGTGAGGTTAATGTTCATTTAGTTGCTAAGAAACTTGCAGTGCTATCACTAATCCGGAGATAGTTCGAGATTAACGCTAGTTGCATGGGCTGATCCGTATTAGCTATCGAAGGTGTTACACCCCGTAATTTCAGGACATGTGTTTAAGAGAATGTGCGTGAGAAGATACGACTTTAAGTTTGATACGGAAGAAGGATTGCTTTTTCCTACGGAAAATGATTTCGAGCCTCGGGAAGGAAAATTGTTCGTTAGTGAGAATTGGGTTTCCGAATTTGTTATTTAAGACTTTTAGAATTTATCGGAATTATGGAATTTTATTTTCAGAGTTGGATACGTGGGGCCCACCCGAGAACTTTTACGTTTTTGTGGGGCCCACGAGGTTTTCGATATTTTGGCCAATTATGAAAATTTTGGAAAACGAAATATTTTAGACCAACCGGAGGGCGACACATGTCACCCTCCACATGCCCATGTGGGACGAAATTGTTGACAAGTCAAGAAGACAAGTGGAGCTTGACATTATTGACCACATCCTAGCCTTCCATTTGGATTAATCCTAACCCTTGGTCTCATTATATATCTACTACTACTACTAGTGCAAGACCATTCCATACTTAGAAATATTCAAGAAAACTTTGAGCTAGTACAATGTTGCTCTCGGCTAAGGTGAAGAAGAGAGAAGAAAATTTTGCAATCTTGCTCCATAATTCCCAATACTTAAACCAATGGTTCCTAAAGGTATTCTAAGGTTATCTCAATAGAAAGATCCCGGAAAAACTACGTTTCACGTTAGTCGCAAGATGAAAACCTAAGGGGTTCTTCAACTTTGAAGTTAGAAATTGAAGAGAAGTTGGTTATGAGCTTCTAAGAAGTGCTTGGAGCGGATTGGAACGTAAGAAGAGGAGCTAAAAGTTGCTAAGGATCGACTTTTACGCTTGGACATTATTAGGGCTTATTGAGGTAAAATTTTCATCTTCTTAATGTGATTAAAGATTACGTGTTTAGTAGTTGTTAAATGAGCATGTGGTATATATATTGAAGTTTGAAAAGATTTGGATCATGTCGACATGTTGAAAACCGAAATTGGGCATGTTAGTCATTAATGTTGTAATCAATTTGGTCGATAGTTACAATCGTCGCATGTTAAGGAAGAAATGATTTATAGTTGTTATAATTGTTATAGGGTGTATAACATATTAGAATAACAACTTGGATTGAAATGAAATTGATATCGTTGTGGCATTGCTTGTAGCCGAGAATGGCTTTGGATTAATGGACAGTTTTATATTGATTGTGGGGCAGAATTTTACACGTCCGGCTAGGCGTGTAATCCCCTTGGAATTTCTGAATTGTTGAGCCTTAAATGTGGCATTTGGTTATTGATTTTCGGGCCTTGAGAAAGGTGGAAAAGTACGTAGAAACAAAGGAAGTGATGCCCGATTTTCTGTAGAATAGGAAGCTTTATACTTAGAAATATTCTACGTTGAAATCTAGAAGTTGATAGGCGTATTGTGGTCATTATAGGTTGACATTCTACGCGCGGCGTATTCAACTTGGCAAGTGGAATGAGCCGGAGAGGTATGTGGAACTTTTCTTATCTCTTGAGCATGAGTAGTTATAAATGTATAGTAGGGTAGACGTACGAGATTTAAATGAATTCGGTTCATTTGATATCCTTGACTTGTTTTAAGAATGTCTAAGTTGGTTGAGTTAGAGAATTAACTCACTTGTTTTTAAAGAATAAAAACGCCTTAGTTTCTAAAGCATAAAGTTAGTATAACGGCTTTATGGGAAGTTAAAAGAATGGTTTATTCTAATAAGGTAAACAAAGATTTCTTGACTTGAAAATGTATAGAATACTTGATTTGGAGAGTATTGATTACTTGAACTATTCTAAAGTTAAGAAACTTGATTTCTAAAGTTAAGAGACTTGAAGTATTCTGAAAGTTATGTAACTTGATTTGAAAGTATATGATACTTGGTTTTAAAAAGTATAAGTCTCTTGGTTATAAAAAGAATGAATTTTTCTAAACCATAAAGATTTATAACGGCTTTATGGGAAGTTAATTATAACGGCTTTATGGGAGGTTAAGAGAGTGGTCTATTTGATTTATAGGCATGAGTTGCCTAGGTTGTGAAATTATAAGTTACTTGGTTTCAAAACCTTGAAATGAATTTCTAAAGGTTAGTAACTTAATTTGAAAAATAGACATGTCTTGATACTACGGGTGTTAGTGTCTTGGGGGTTTTATATAAAAATGAGTCTTTTGAAAAGAATGGAAGCACGTAGTACTTTGGGTTAAATTCCCAGATTTTTTGTGACACGAAAGTGCCTTGAGTTTATAAAATGAAATTCATTTTTGTACTTTAATGAAAGTCTAAAAGATTTTATGAATTTGCCTATGCTTGCTTACGATAGCCTTGATTGCAAGTGTTATATTTCTACGCTGCCGTGTCTCTCAGTTGGAGGTCGGCTGTCTTGTTGTGAGTTTACTTGAACGTACCGGCAGTGATGAAGGATTCCACGGGTATGCTTCCATTGTGATTGATCCATGGACATGCTTATACGACGAAGGATTCCGGGGCATGCGACCATGATGCGGGTTAAATTCCCGGATGCTATTATTACTCCATGGACTAGCTCCCCATGAAGACATGTACCCGAGATGAGGGATTCCACGGGCATGTTATGTACTATTATTACTCCATGGACATGTGTATACGATGAAGGATTCCGGTGCATGCGACCATGTTATATACTATTACTCCATGGACTAGCTCCCCATGAAGACATGTACCCGAGATGAGGGATTCCACGGACATGTTATATATTATTATTACTCCATGGATTAGCTCTCCATGAAGTCATGTACCCGAGATGAGGGATTCCACGGGCATGAGATATATATATATTGCATATGTGCCACGCAAATGAGGTAGGATTCCACGGGCATGTTACATGGATATATTTTACACTTACGACTGTTGGCAGTGATGGAGGATTCCACGGGCACGCTTTGATGTTTGCGGGCTTGAGACCATTACTGGACTGTGTGATGATTTTGAGGGCTTGTGTCCCTAGCCATGGTGTGACTATTGTTCATGTGTTGAAATAGTTTTTAAAAGGTAAAACTGACTTTCATTACTTTCATTTCGGCAAGACACGGTTGTACTGTTAATTTAATTGGCATACTTGTCTCCAGCTTTTTATATCTAGACTTTATGATTTAAATTACAATACTTTCAGTTTTACATACTTGGTACATATTTTGTACTGACCTACTTCGGGGGGCTGCGTTCATGCCGCAGGTTGAGGTACATAGCTTGCTGATCCTCACTCTTAGGATCACTGTTCAGTTCTTGGAAAACTCCATTTTTCCGGAGGCTTTGTCTTTTGGTACAGTTCCCTAAGGTTGTAGTTTTATGTACATTCAGGGGTATGGCGGGGCCCTGTTCCGTCACAGTTGTTATGTCAAAACTCTTAGAGGTTTGTAGTCATATCTTGTGGGTTGCTTTGTAAAAAAAAATGAGGTAACTACTTTTGGATTTATGTATATTTATATATATCCAGGGAGGTAGCCTTATCGGCTAGCCTGTTATTTATTTCTTGTTGAGTTCTGTATGTTCCGCTGATTATCTCTGATGTAAACATGTAAGGGTGCCCAGGTAGGGCACCAGTCGCGGGGTCGGGTCGTGACAAAAGTGATATCAGAGCAGTTAGTCCTCGGAAAGTGTCTACAGATCGTGTCTAGTAGAGTCTTGGTTATCGGTGTGTTGTGCACCACATCTGTAACCAGGAGGCTGCAGGACATTTAGGATTGGTTTCCCTTCTTCTCACTCTGAGATCGTGCGATAGAGCTGTGTTGTTAGGGTCGTCTCTCCCTAACGAGTTATGTTGATTGCAACTATGAGAAAGACAGCTGTGACCCAGTAAGAATTATGTGGATTGTGTATCCAGGTTGGTAATAATTGTTGTATTGTTGGTATTATGACATACAACTATACGGATTTGTGTATGTGGGTCAGACGCGTGTTGCCTAGAATGATTTTAGATTACTAAGAGTTGGTAAGGACTAACTAGATACCGGGAAGGTATGAAACAATTTAATGAATTCTCATCAAGGTTTTACGTGCTAATTTGAAATAATTAAGAGATGATGAGCTGTCTGAGAAGGTAATGAACCCTTAAGAAGTCATGTTAATAGACTTAATGGAAGACTATGTTAGTAAATTAAGCTACGTGGTATGCTTAAGAGGATTGTACGGATGCGATCCGTATGAAGTAAGTAATGGTTGTTGTGATCAAGAAAACACGATTATGGTATTATGAGAAGTTATTGTACCCGTTTACGGGGACTGATAAGGTAGGCTTGAAGCATGGAAATTTCGAGCCTAAGAATATTGATAACCGCCGAGACCTTAGGTATATAAGGCCTTCTCGGGCAATAAGATTTAATTCAGACTAAGGGTAAGAGTTAAGTGCGACGGTGGGTCGGGTTGAGGACCTATTACGGGTCGCCCCATAACCTGAAATAGAGTGGGATCAATTGGTAGTAGTCCAGCTACGTGACAGGGTCACGAGGGTGCAAGGCCCAAGTCTAGTTAATTGTTTTACGAGTTCATGGATGCGTTCCACCGGAACCGGGTCGTGAGAGCCGGAAATGGCCTTATATTGTTCGATTTAGTAACTCCAAAGATTGGAGGCCAAATCAGTATGGAGGTTATGTACGTATGATATAATAAGGTTGGAAGTACGAAAAAAGTATGACCAGTAAGAAAGAGAGAAACCAAGTGTAGAGGAGTAGAGCCTGAATCCATAAGGACCTTTCGAGGTAGCTACACCAGTGGGTGATTAGGTGGTAGCTGAGCGGGTATATAAGATTTTCCCGGTGATGATACAGTCGTCAGACCCTAGCAGACCTAGTAGAGACGAATACGACAGACTTTGAGGTCATTATGTGTATGGACTAGTTGGTTTCTCGTACGCCAAGGTTGACTGTATAGAGGGATTGGTTCGATTCCAGTTTCCCGGCGGGCCGTTTATCGAGTGTAAAGGAAGGGAAGTGACTGTAACAAGTGAATTATCCTTCCTTATTTGACATCATTAATTGAAAATTTTGTGTGACTTGATTTTGGTAAGTCTGTGTGACTTGTTCATTAAGATAAATTGATGTAGAAAGTATGGAATAGCTGAATTTGAAGAAGTTAGAGATGGAAATGAAAGCGTGCGGACATTGAAAAAGTTCATATTAAGTGCCCTTGGAGGTACTTGGAGTTGGTTTAGTGTGGTGGTCAGGGCCACGACTTTCCAAATAAGTTCAGGAAAATGCGCAAAGCAAGAATAAGATAAGTACGAGTGCTGCCTGTGGAAAACAGAAGACATCGTTGGTAGGTTTTGAAAATCTATACGATTATAAGATGGCGCTTGATGATCAAGATTATGAAAGGGAGATAAGCTCTATCCCCCGCGTAAAAAAATAGTTTTACGTACTATGGGGTTATGTGTACCCAGGTTATTAGGCGATGGATGTGAGACAGGTAAGATCTTCAGTGTCGTCATGCCATAGGTTACAGTTCTAGATAACCGTGGGAAAAGTATTGTGTTGAGGTAATTGAGGAGTATGCGAGATTATATATCAGGAAGATTATGAGACTGCACGGAGTTCCTACATTTATTTATGACAGACAGATGAGCCCAGTTTACGGCTAGCTTCTGGAGGTTTTTCCAGAAGGGATTGGGGACACAGGTGAGTCTCAGTGTTGTATTTCACCCTCAGACTGACGGACAGGCAGGGCATGTTATCTAGACCCTTGAGGATAGGTTGTGGGCATGTGTTATTGATTTCAGGGGTAACTGGGAGGATTATTTGTCTCTTGTTGAGTTTACGTATTATAACAACTACAATTCCAGTATTCGGATGGCACATTATGTGGCCATGTGTAGCATGAGATTATGTTGAGTATAGTTAAAGGAGACTATGTCGCTATCTAATTAGTTTGACTCCGAAAGAACATTCGGGGACGAATGTTTCTAAGGGGGGAAGAATGTTACACCCCGTAATTCCAGGACATATGTTTAAGAGAATGTGCGTGAGAAGATACGACTTTAAGTTTGATACGGAAGAAGGATTGCTTTTTACTACGAAAAAATGATTTCGAGCCTCGGGAAGGAAAATTGTTCGTTAGTGAGAATTGGGTTTTCGAATTTGTTATTTAAGACTTTTAGAATTTACAGGAATTATGGAATTTTATTTTCAGAGTTGGATACGTGGGGCCCACCCGAGAACTTTTACGTTTTTGTGGGGCCCACGAGGTTTCCGATATTTTGGCCAATTATGAAAATTTCGGAAAACTAAATATTTTAGACCAACCGGAGGGCGACACGTGTCACCCTCCACATGCCCATGTGGGACGAAATTGTTGACAAGTCAAGAAGACAAGTGGAGCTTGACATTATTGACCACATCCTAGCCTTCCATTTGGATTAATCCTAACCCTTGGTCTCATTATATATCTACTACTACTACTAGTGCAAGACCATTCCATACTTAGAAATATTCAAGAAAACTTTGAGCTAGTACAATGTTGCTCTCGGCTAAGGTGAAGAAGAGAATAGAAAATTTTGCAATCTTGCTCCATAATTCCCAATACTTAAACCAAGGGTTCCTAAAGGTATTCTAAGGTTATCTCAATAGAAAGATCCCGGAAAAACTACGTTTCACGTTAGTCGCAAGATGAAAACCTAAGGTGTTCTTCAACTTTGAAGTTAGAAATTGAAGAGAAGTTGGTTATGAGCTTCTAAGAAGTGCTTGGAGCGGATTGGAACGTAAGAAGAGGAGCTAAAAGTTGCTAAGGATCGACTTTTACGCTTGGACATTATTAGGGCTTATTGAGGTAAAATCTTCATCTACTTAATGTGATTAAATATTACGTGTTTAGTAGTTGTTAAATGAGCATGTGGTATATATATTGAAGTTTGAAAAGATTTGGATCATGTCGACATGTTGAAAACCGAAATTGGGCATGTTAGCCATTAATGTTGTAATCAATTTGGTCGATAGTTACAATCGTCGCATGTTAAGGAAGAAAGGATTTATTGTTGTTATAATTGTTATAGGGTGTATAACATATTAGAATAACAACTTGGATTGAAAGGAAATTGATATCGTTGTGGCATTGCTTGTAGCCGAGAATGGCTTTGGATTATGGACAGTTTTATATTGATTGTGGGGCAGAATTTTACACGTCCGGCTAGGCGTGTAATCCCCTTGGAATTTCTGAATTGTTGAGCCTTAAATGTGGCATTTGGTTATTGATTTTCGGGCCTTGAAAAAGGTGGAAAAATACGTAGAAACAAAGGAAGTGCTGCCCGATTTTCCGTAGAATAGGAAGCTTTATACTTAGAAATATTCTACGTTGAAATCTAGAAGTTGATAGGCGTATTGTGGTCATTATAGGTTGACATTCTACGCGCGGCCTATTCAACTTGGCAAGTAGAATGAGCCGGAGAGATATGTGGAATTTTTCTTATCTCTTGAGCATGAGTAGTTATAAATGTATAGTACGGTAGACGTACGAGATTTAAATGAATTCGGTTCATTTGATATCCTTGAATTGTTTTAAGAATATCTAAGTTGGTTGAGTTAGAGAATTAACTCACTTGTTTTTAAAGAATAAAAATGCCTTATTTTCTAAAGCATAAAGTTAGTATAACGGCTTTATGGGAAGTTAAAAGAATGGTTTATTCTAATAAGGTAAACAAAGATTTCTTGACTTGAAAATGTATAGAATACTTGATTTGGAGAGTATTGATTACTTGAACTATTCTAAAGTTAAGAAACTTGATTTCTAAAGTTAAGAGACTTGAAGTATTCTGAAAGTTATGTAACTTGATTTGAAAGTATATGATATTTGGTTTTAAAAAGTATAAGTCTCTTGGTTATAAAAAAAATGAATTTGTCTAAACCATAAAGATTTATAACGGTTTTATGGGAAGTTAGTTATAACGGCTTTATGGAAGGTTAAGAGAGTGGTCTATTTGATTTATAGGCATGAGTTGCCTAGGTTGTGAAATTATAAGTTACTTGGTTTCAAAGCCTTGAAATGAATTTCTAAAGGTTAGTAACTTAATTTGAAAAATAGACATGCCTTGATACTACGTGTGTTAGTATCTTGGGATTTTATATAAAAACGAGTCTTTTGAAAAGAATGGAAGCACGTAGTACTTTGGGTTAAATTCCCAGATTTTTTGTGACACGAAAGTGCTTTGAGTTTATAAAATGAAATTCATTTTTGTACGTTAATGAAAGTCTAAAAGATTTTATGAATTTGCCTATGCTTGCTTACGATAGCCTTGAGTGCAAGTGTTATATTTCTATGCTGCCGTGTCTCTCAGTTGGAGGGCCGGTTGTCTTGTTGTGAGTTTACTTGGACGTACCGGCAGTGATGAAGGATTCCACGGGTATGCTTCCATTGTGATTGATCCATGGACATGCTTATACGATGAAGGATTCCGGGGCATGCGATCATGATGCGGGTTAAATTCCCGGATGCTACTCCATGGACTAGCTCCCCATGAAGACATGTACCCGAGATGAGGGATTCCACGGGCATGTTATATACTATTATTACTCCATGGACATGCGTATACGATGAAGGATTCCGGGGCATGCGACCATGTTATATACTATTACTCCATGGACTAGCTCCCCATGAAGACATGTACCCGAGATGAGGGATTCCACGGGCATGTTATATATTATTATTACCCCATGGATTAGCTCTCCATGAAGTCATGTACCCGAGATGAGGGATTCCACGGGCATGAGATATATATATATTGCATATGTGCACGCCGACAGTGAGGTAGGATTCCACGGGCATGTTACATGGATATATTTTACACTTACGACTGTTGGCAGTGATGGAGGATTCCACGGGCACGCTTTGATGTTTGCGGGCTTGAGACCATTACTGGACTGTGTGATGATTTTGAGGGCTTGTGTCCCTAGCCATGGTGTGACTATTGTTCATGTGTTGAAATAGTTTTTAAAAGGTAAAACTGACTTTCATTACTTTCATTTCGGCAAGACACGGTTGTACTGTTAATTTAATTGGCATACTTGTCTCCAGCTTTTTATATCTAGACTTTATGATTTAAATTACAATACTTTCAGTTTTACATACTTGGTACATATTTTGTACTGACCTACTTCGGGGGGCTGCGTTCATGCCGCAGGTTGAGGTACATAGCTTGCTGATCCTCACTCTTAGGATCACTGTTCAGTTCTTGGAAAGCTCCATTTTTCCGGAGGCTTTGTCTTTTGGTACAGTTCCCTAAGGTTGTAGTTTTATGTACATTCAGGGGTATGGCGGGGCCCTGTTCCGTCACAGTTATTATGACAAAACTCTTAGAGGTCTGTAGTCATATCTTGTGGGTCGCTTTGTAGAAAGAAAAAATAGGTAACTGCTTTTGGATTTATGTATATTTATATATATCCAGGGAGGTATCCTTATCGGCTAGCCTGTTATTTATTTCTTGTTGAGCTATGTATATTCCGATGATTATCTCTGATGTCTACCTGTAAGGGTGCCTAGGTAGGGCACCAATCGCGGGGTCCGGTCGTGACAGAAGGGGCGTTATCCAAGGCATGTAAGGCTTTCCTTTTTTTTTATTTTTGACCTTATGTCACTCGGACTGTTCATGATGTTTTCCTGAGGTCATTCATGCATTATATTATGTATCTATTTATGAAATCGAGCCACACTATAGTCGGTCGGGTACAATACTTATATTTTCACACTACTTCAGTTGGGTACGATAACACCGAGTCCTATTAAGGTCAGGTACGATAACACCGAGTCCCATTTAAGGTTGGGTACGATATGATATTGGCATTTAGGGTCGGAACAAGTCCCATTCAGGTTGTTTCTTTACACTCTCTCGCACTTGTTATTTTCTTTACTTATATTCACCTGTCTTACATATTCACATTTTTTTCTAGTGACGTTCCTTGTTGGGGAACTATGTTTCATGCCCATAGGTATAGTTAGATAAATGATTTGACGCTGTCCCGCAGTATGTGATTTGATTCAACAACTATTGTCGATACACTCCCTTCTTCTGGAGTTGTTTAGTATATTGGTATGTATTTGTTTTTCTATATATATATATATATATATATATATATATATTCATATCATAGGTATGGCGGGGCCCTGTCCCAACTACTTACTACTCGATGTCATGTTTAGAGGCTTGTAGACTAGTGTCGCATGTTCAGTTGTTTGATATGGCCTTGTCGTCCACTTTTGGATAGTCTGTTGTATCTATGATGGCCTTTTCGGCCTTAGTACATATGTGTATATATTTGTTGATTAGAGACCTTATCGGCCCAAGTCTTGCTATGTGTGGTTCAGATACTATGGTTGGTATGATCGGGCCTTAGGGTGCCGAGTGCCGGCCACAACCCCCGAGGTTGAGATATGACAAACTTGATATCAGAGTAGTTCCGTCCTAGGGAGTCTACAAATCGTGTCTAGTAGAGTCTCATTTATGGATATGTTATGCATCACATTTATAAGTAGGAGGCTACGAGACATTTAGGATGGTTGTCTTCTTTCTTATCATAGATCGTTTGTTAGAGCCGAGTCGTAAGAATTTGGTCTCCTAATCTAAATCTGATTTATCTTTTTAGTGATGTGTCACGCCCAGAATCCCGGGCCCGTGACTGGTGCCCTACCTGGGCACCCTTCTACCCATACAACACAAGTAACCCGCGGAAGATAAATAACACTCATTTTTTTCTTTTAACAAACAAAGGCAAAACCGGCAAGGCTGTCATAATATATATAACACCCGAATGGGTCTACAACCGTACAACAATGTAAATACCACTCACGCCAGTCCAGCCCACATATGAATACAGACCTCTAAGAGTTTGGACAATTATTATGACGGGACAAGACCCCGCCGTACCCATAAATATACAAGACTCTAATACAAACTTCGTACCAACATGACAAGACTCCGACATAGTGGAGTTGTCTCAATAGAAGCTGACTGGAGATCCTAAGCTCGCGGATCACCCAACTGAGTACCTAATACCTGCGGGCATGAACACACCGGCGGGGTCGACAACAGGTACTAAGTATGGAACGGAAATAAAGTACAGTAAACAAGATCATAACTGTACAAAAGAATGACAGGGACAAGTAAAATAATCAAATACCAGATCCAACCATGTCATATAAAATAAGAACCAACTGTACCTTGTATCACTATACCCCTGTACCAATGTACTACTATATCACCGAGAGTCAACTGTACCTTTTCAAGATATGCAAGTCATGTCAAATCAGGGACACCTGCCCTCAGAATCATTATGCAATTCTAACCATGGGTCTTAAACCCGCAATATAGAAGCATGCCCGTGGAATTCCTCCATCACTGTCAGCATGTAACAAGTGTAATATATAACATGCCCGTGGAATTCCAGCATCACTGTCGGCATGCACAAAGTATAATATATAACATGCCCATGGAATTCCTGCATCTCGGGAACATGTCATCATGGAGAGCTAGTCCATAGAATAATAATATCACCCGGGAATTGAACCCACATCATGGCCGCACGCCCACAGAATTCCTTCATCGTGAAAGCATGTCCATGGAACAATATAGTGGAAGCATGCTCATGTAATTCTTCTATCATGTAAGCACGTCCATGTAAATAACACAATAACATTGCCGGCCCTCCAGTGAGGGACACGGTCCCAATATCAAGACTGTACACATATAGCTATCATAAGCAACTATGTACAATTTAAATCATCTTCGACTCTTATTAACACAAATAGAATGAACTATCATTTTTAGAAAAACCAAGTTACTAACAAGTCTTTCATTTTATAACACCAAAGCACTATCACATAGTTCATTAAGGATTAATGTTATACCCCGTAGTTCTGACCCTACGTATGAGAGCGTACGAAAGCATGTAAGACTTAAATATTTTTAAAGGATAGGTTGACGGATGGTTCCGGACGGGTTTTTAGTCAACTTGGAAGCGGGTTATGACCCGGTACATTGAGAGTTCCTAAGTGTTTCAAAGGCCCAGGGCGTAGTTCGTTGAGTCTAGATTCCAACGCAACCAACCGTTCGTCGATAGGACGTCGGAGTAGAAAGTTATGGGAGTTACAAGTTCAGTGCGCAGACGGGCAGAAATGCGTTTCAGGCAAAGGCAACAGGGCCGCGGCGCCGGAAGTGCTGAGGGGTCGCTGAAGTTGCAGCGCCGCGGCGCCGGAAGTTCATAGAGGCTGCGGAGGTTTCAGCGCCGCGGCGGGATTTTTGGGCGGAAAAACGTAGGAAAGTCTGATTTCTCTTTTAAAAAGGCCATGGGAGGGTGACAAGTGTCCCCCCCCATCTGATTTTTCTTGCATGCCTTATATTGACCATGTCTTGAAGACTTGGTCATCTTTCAAACCTCTCCCTCTCTCTAAATTAGCTCCTCCTTCTCTCTACATTTCCAAAGGAAATTCAAAGCCTAAGAAAAATCTGAAAAGTTAAGAACAAGAAGGAAGCTTGTGGCTAGCTTGTTGGTGTTGTTGTGGTGGTGTTCTTGGCAAGGAAGCTAGCAAAATATTTGGAATAAGTTTGGCTAAAACTTTAAGGTAACATTTCTTCCTTTAGAATTAGTTTCTAGTGTTGCATGTTAAGAAGAAAGAACTTGTGGTAGTGAATAATGCACTTAGAGTCCTTGCATGTAAGAAATGTGGTTTGGATATGAAGGATTGGTTAAGAAGAGATTATGAGCATGTTGTAGCCTAAAAACTACCTTAGAATTGTTAAGTGAATTGTTGTACCTAATGGGGCAGAATTTTACACACCCAAGTTTGGAGGTGTAATCCCCTTTAAAATGTTGGATTGTTGAGCCTTAAATGTGGTGTTTGGATGATAAATTCGGCCTTGAGAAAGGTGGAAAAGTGAGTAGAAACAAAGGAAATGCTGCCCAATTTTCCATAGAATTTAGTGACTTTGAACTTGGATTGTTCTACTTTGAGATTAGAGGTTAACAAACGTATCATTATTATTATAGGTTGAAATATTACTTGTGGTAGTTGAGCTTAGCAAGTGGATTGACCAAAGAGGTATGTGGAACTTTCCTATCTCTTGAGCATGAGTAGTTGTACCTATGTAGTACGGTAGACGTACAAGATTTGATATCTTTCACTTGTTTTAAAGTATATGATACTTGTTTCATTTCAAAAGTATAAGTCTCTTGGATTTAGGGAAAATGTATTTGACAAAGGGATAACGCTAATATAATGACTTTATGGGAAGTTGGTTATATTAGTTTTCTTGAAAGTTTCACAAAGAAAGGTTTACTCTAATTAAAACAAGTACGGGTAAAGGATTTGAAACTAAGAAAGGTGAATTGATTTTTAGGCATTGGTTGCCTAAGGTTTTAAAGGAAATGAAGTCACTTGATTTAGAAGCCTATTATATTTCTAAAAGGAAATGTGACTTGTCTTGAAAAGAAATCGTAACTTGATACTATGGTGATTAGTATCTTGGAATTTTTGTATAAAAAGAGTTATTTCTTAAAAAGTTAGAAGTACATGGTACTTGGGTTGAATTCCCGGATTTTCTATTAAAAGACATGTTAGTGCCTTAGGATACTAAAATGAGAGGATATATTAATAATGTTAATAAGAAGTTAGGGGATTTCTTAACTTGCTTATGATATGATAGGCCGGTAGTGCTTATGTATGATATGATAGGCCGGTAGTGCTTATGTTATGTATGATAGCCGGATGAGCTATGTTATATATTTGTATTATTACGGGGTAAACCCGGGTTATTATCTATGCCATGGATTTGCTACCTATGATGCGAGTCGCGCGCTTGCACTCACGCGGATCGGACCACGCGGGATCCATGCGGGTGAAATAGTCCCATGCGAGTACGGCGATGGTACTCATGCGGGTCCACAGGATCCATGCGGGTGAAATAGTCCCATGCGGGTGAAATAGTCCCATGACGAGGCGGATGACCTCATGCGGGTCCACAGGACCCATGCGGGTGAAATAGTCCCAGGAGTAGGATTGCTTAATGATACTACGGGCGAGGTACCCTGTTTTGATCGTGAGCCTCCTATTTTTATGCTATAAGATTTATACTTGTTACTCTCATTGTTAGTAAGGCACAGTGCAAGGAAATTGATTTTTATCTATGACTCCAGCTTATTTTTGACTTATGATATTACTACAGTATTTTCCAGTTTTACATACTTGGTACGTTGTGTCTCGACCCCGCCTGCTGCGTTCGCCGCTGCGAGTAAGGAAGCGTGGTAGATCCTCATTCCTAGGATCTTTTACTCAGGTGTCAGGAGCTCCATTTCTTCGGAGGCTCGACTTTTGGTATGGTTCTCCCTGGTGTTGTTGATATTTTGTACATTCAGGGGCATGACGGGGCCCTGTCCCGTTATAGTGTTACTCATTCTTAGAGGCCTGTAGTCTTGTCATAACTTGATTTGTTTAAGGATGTAACTGTTCGGTTTTATGTACTTTTGGGGTAGCCATTTTGGGCTAGACTATTTTATATCATTATAGTTGTTTATTGTGAGTTTATATTCCGCTGGTTTTCTCTGATGTTGTGTCACAAGGGTGCCTGGGTCAAGGCACCGGTCACGGATCCGGGGTCGGGTCGTGACAATTAAGATCTATTACAACAATGTACGTCCGCCGTACATTCACTTTATAAACTCAAGGCACTTTCATTTCGTGTACTATATTAAGGACTTAATCATGGACATTCTCACATGATTTTCATATAACATTTTAAACCATCTCTTGACTTTCCATGAAACTGTTATAACAAACTTCCCATAAAGCCATTATAACAACTTTCATTTTAGAAAACTAAAGCACTACCACATCTTTCCTTTTAATACAACCAAGGCATTATCATGTCATGTAACATTAGGGAAATGAACCCAAAGTACTATGTACATCCATTCTTTACAAGAAGACTCAAATCATGTGATATTAGGGAAATAAACCCAAAAGTACTATGTACATCTATTCTTTATAAAAAGAATCACTTCATGCAATATTAGGGAGTTGAACCCCAAAATACTTTTACTATCAAAATCAAGTTACTTACACTTGTAAACTTAAGTAACATATACCTTTAAATCAAGTTACTTCTTCTTTCCCAAAATCAAGTCATTTATACTTCATATAAATCAAGTCTCTTATACTTCATCTAATCAAATCTCATATACTTTCAAGTAAGATCTCATATACCTTCAAGTAAAGTCTCATATACTTTCAACTAAGTCTCATAACTTTCAGATAAATCTAGTCTCATGACCTTCAAATAAATCAAGCCTCATAACTTTCAAATAAATCTAGTCTCATGACTTTCAAATAAACCAAGTCTCATTAGTGTTGTAACTTAGCAAGATCAACTCGACTCCAATGCTTACTAAACACTCTTACCAACATCTCTCATAAGACTTGGTAAGGACTTAGGAATAATTTAGACATGTCTTTAGCATAGAATCAATAACATGAATACTCTAATAACGAGGCAATTATACTTCAAGAAACAAGTCATGTATACTCCAATAATCAATCATGCCGATAGAAGGAAGAAGTTCACATACCTCGTTGACGACTAACCAACATGACAAGTAGCATACGCCCCAATGTACTTCAACCTTATTGGCTATTCCACATGCCAAGTAGAATATGCTACACGTAGTACTTCAACCTAAAATGACAATAGCACTTCTACCAACTTCAAGCTATCAAGTGTAAGACTTATACCAAATAATTGTCCTCTTATTCTACGGAAATTTGGGCAGCGCTTCCTTTGTTTCTACGTACTTTTCCACCTTTTCCAAGGCCCGAATTCATCAACCAACAAGCCACATTTAAGGCACAACCAACAGTTAAACAAAGGGGATTACACTCCTACTTGACGTGTAAAATTCTGCCCCACAATCTATACAAAACAGCCCATAAAAACAGTCCATAATAAACCAACATTAAGGGTACAATGTGAAGCCTTTAACACCCTTTTTATACCCTTATTCCTTAGGATTTTCATTAGCCATTTTGCCACATTTAAATATGCAATATAGGGGCTGATTTTACAGCATAACAACACCCCAAAACAGTCCATAAAATGACACCACAACGTCTAACAGTTTTGGGCAGTTTTTGGCCAACACAACTACAACAATCCAAAGTTCTTTTCCTTAATTCCTTTTAATCCAATTCTCATTTCAACATGTTATATATATCATATAAACTATCAACAATAATATTTTCTTAATTATATAACATGCGACAAGTGTTATTAACATTAATAACAACCAACGAATCCAACGACGGTAATATGCAAGCTCTCGGCCTCAACTCCCTAAAATGGCTCAAACACTTTTTAATCTTCATTCTTTTTAGTACATGCTCATCCATACATAACAACAATAAGTAATATCCAATTACTTTAAAAGAAGAAGGATTATTACCTCATTTTTTAGCCCAAAAACGTCCAAAACAGTATGAGCTATAATGATCCGCAGTTTTCGTTTAGCTGCACTTCTTCAAGTTTCAATCACATATATATGACCCCTATGAGCTTATACACAACTTCACTTTGTATTTCACTTCCAAAAAGTTGACGAAATCTTAGGGTTTCACACCCTTATTCTCGGCCAACACCAAGATTCTTGGGGTTTAAGGGGTTATCTTGGCTTAGTACTCTATTAGGGAGCTTAGTCTTGGATTAGAGGATTTATCATGGAGGATTAAAGAATTTTGGTCTCCAATATTGGCCCTTGGCCGAGAGCACCCTAAGAGAGGGAGACATATTTGTTGTGAAATTGGCTAAGTGTAGAACAAGTCTTGCAAGCCCTCTCTAATATATAGATGTATATCCAAGTAGCAAGACAAGTGGAGTGAGACCCACTTGTCCACTTGTCTCAAAATATCTAAGTACAAGTCTTCCAAGACTAGTGGGGGTGACACGTGTCGCTCTTCGATTGGTCCAAATTATTTCTTCCTCCAAAATATCTATATTTGGCCAAACTATCTCAAAATATTGTGGGCCCCACAAAACCGTAAAATTCACCGGTGGGCCCTACATGACCAAATTCGAGACTTGAAAATTCCAAACCTCAATATACTATATTAATCCCATATATCAAATATGAGAATCAAATTCCAAATAATAAACTTTTTTCCTTCACGAGGTTCCGAGATTTTTTCTTAAGAAAAAAGTAATTCTTCTTTCTTTCCAAAATTCAAATCTCAAATTCTTACGCACGTTCTCATCTCATTGCATTGGAAATACGGGGTGTAACATGATGTCTGCTCCTACTACACGACATGAGGCTATTCGAAGGTTAGATGTGGAAGCGGGAAAGGGTGCCAGTCAGGTACCACCCGCTAACACAGGGCATCAGGAGCATCAGGATGAGGCTATATATCGAGCATCCATGACTCCATCCCCACCACCTCCATAGGATCCCAGGGGAGTTGATATACCTCATGTTCCTCCCGAGGTTGCTCCTGAGCTGAATCTCGATATAGATAGTGCAGTTTAATTATTGACTCAATTAGTAGCCACTCAGGCCCAATGTCAGGTTCGTAGATATCCTGACACAGCTGTTAGTGCAAGAGTTTAGGACTTCATTAATTTGGATCTACAAGTGTTTACAGGGTCAGGCCTGAATGTCGATCTGTAGAACTTCTTAAATCAAATGCATTGGATTTTAAGGGTATGTATGCCATTGATACCGAGTCAGTGGAGTTGGCCTCTTATAGACTGCATGATGTCGTTGTGATATGGTATGAGACATAAGAGCAGTCCAAGGGACCCCATTAGCTAGATGAAGTGAGTTCTTTTAGGCCTTTTGCAGCATTATTTGCCAGTGGAGCTCTGACGAGATAGACAAGACATGTTTTTACATCTTAAGTAAGGCAACATAAGTGTATAGGAATACAATATGCAGTTTAACTCTTTGATCGGGTATGCCCCTACTCTAGTGGCTAAAATGAGCGATAGGGTGCATCTATTTGTTAATAATTGGGGCCGCATCTGGTAAATGAATGTTATATAACTTCTCTGAATCTGGGTATGGACATCTCTCATATTCAGGCATACGCTTTGAATTCAGAAGACTATAAGCAGTAACAGGTCGATCGAGAGTGGGACAAGGGTCAGCATAAGAGGGCCCGATCTGCAGATGATTTTGGTAAGTTCATATGTGGACCTAAACCCTAAACTTCTAGATATTCAGCCTATCCAGCAGTCAGTGCACTCCCGCAGTTTTAAGTACCACGCCGGGATCGATCTATTTATTCTGGACAAGGTAAGAGTTCCAGGACAACAAGGTCACAAAGTAGAGAAGATTATAATCAGGTGAGGCTACCTTTGCCTCATTCTGATCAGTGTGGTAGAGCCTATTTCGGGCAATGTCATCAGGGATCCGATATGTGTTACTCTTGTGGGTAGCCAAGACATATTATGAGGAATTGTCCGTCGAGGAGCGTGGGTGGCATGGAATATCTGAATGGGTCAGTAGCTGCTTCTTCATCTTCGGTACACCCTCCTGGTAAGGTACGCATTCGCCGGTCGATCAAGGTAGAGGTAAGAGTGGAGAATCTAATTCGGGTGCTAATTAAAATCGTATATACGCGCTAGTGGGTCGTCAAGATCAAGAGTCATACTCGAATGTCATTACATGTATACTGTCTATTTTGTCTCATGATGTGTATGCATTGATCAATCATGGTTTTAATTTATCGTATGTCACCATATTCATTGCTCATAAGTTTGATAGAGAACTCGAATTCTTGAGTGAACCATTTGTGGTATCTACGCTAGTTGGTATTCTTGTAATTGCCAGGAAAGTGTATTGGGATTGTACGGTAGAAGTTTCTAGTCATCGCACCTCAGCCAACCTGCTTATCGACTATGATTCAAATGCAATTCCTTTAGTCATGATGTGAGACTTGATACGGTAAGAAAAGCTTGACCAAGATCTAGTGTAATGATTCATGGAGTAAGTTCTAATTCCACAGTGATATACCCGGCGTTTGATGACCGTATGAGGTCTAATATTGTATAGGCTATGATGCATGGTCTTACAAGGCAAGTTTAGATATCTTTTGTTTATTCACAAGGATATGGATAGCCTCACTTATAGGGGAGACTATGACCAAATTTCCAGAAATCCTTAAGGAGTGTTTGTATACTCGTGTACACCCCACATTCAAAGACTCATGTTCCTAAGGGGGGTAAGATGTTACATCCCATATTTTTGTATGTTAGGTTGCGTCGTAAGTTAGTCGGCATAAGCTCGACGGACAAGAATATTTTTTAAGGTAATAAGTATTTATTCTATGTTTAACAAGTGATAATAAGTATCTTGAAGGTTAGAGGTAAACGAATCGAAAAATATAAGTTCATCAATGTAATACACGGGCTTTGGGCTATGGGTTGAACCGCTCGACGTATGTAAGTGGACTCGAGCCACGTGGAATTTTGGTCACATTTAATCGTGCATATCAAGAGCTCAATGCATACAAGAATAAAGTCCCGAAATGATTTATGACATAAAAAATGTGACAACGGAGATTGGAAATAATATTTTGTATGTGGCAAAAGAAGCTATGAGCTAGTGATATACCACGTGATCATGGTAGTAAAGTATATGAAGTGTGTTAAAGTGATTAATATTTAAATGAATTGAGATCAAAAAATTAATTATATGGATAATTGGTTTAACACTGGATTTACTTGCGAGATTAGTAAACTAATTAGGAATTATGGATAGCAAATTAATGGGGATATCAACACGTGGCAGTAAGTATGATTCTTGAGCAAGGACTAGCAATGACTAGGTAATTTATGTAGCTAGGTGACATTCTTAGGAGACTCTTTTGCAAAGTAAGCTCTAAGAGTGGGACACACATCCCACGATGGTAAAGAAACCCCTATACCCCATTAAAGTAATACATGTTTTTCTAATGGAAGGGAAGAAACAAAAGAATATAGGTGCAATCATTTATTTCTATTCCTGGAAGAACATTAACGTGATTCCATCTATATGGCAGCAACACCACTTTGTAATTCATATTCATATAGTAGCAACCAGCAACACGACTTTGTAATTTGTATTGAGTAGCAATGTGACTTGCAATTCTAGGGGAGCAATGTATAATTTTTCTGAAAAACAAATGAGTTGTGTACACCTCTTTGATCCCGTCGTTCTGTTGTTCATCGCGATGAGGTTAATGTTCATTTAGTTGCTAGAAACTCGCGGTGCTATCATTAATCCGGAGATAGTTTGAGATTAATGCTAGTTGCACGGGTTGATCCATAATAGCTATCGAAGAGGCGTTATCCAAAGTATATAAGGCTTACTTTTTATTTCTTTTGACATGATCCTTGAAATAACGACATATGATGAAACGTCTATAAAAGAGAACTGTACTCTTAACTATTGAAGTTATGCTTGTTCTATACTCTTGAAAATATTTCATGGCTCTTGTTTGTTCCTTTCAAGGGGTACTTTTACGCACTTTGTATTATATGTCATGATGTGAATTTCTATGCTCCTTATTGCTTTCACGATAGCTGATATATGTAGTTACATAACAATAGTCAGAGGGTAACGACCTTATGTCACACCAACTATTTATGATGTTTTTCTGAGGTCATTCATGCATTATATATATATATATATATATATATATATTATGACACTGAGTCGTGCTATAGTCGACTGGGTACGACACTTATATATGCCCACCACTACATATGGGTATGATACCGAGTCCCATTTAGGGCTAGTTATGATATGAGATCGACATTTCCCCAAAGTGAGGCTATATATATAACTAACTTTCAGTGATATTATGCATTTGTAAATGCCCACAGTAGTTTCCCAAAGTTCAGGTTATTTCTTTACACTCCCTCACACTTGTTATTATCTTTATTTATGTTCACATGCCTTACATATTTAGCACATTCTTTCGTACTGAAGTACCTTGCTGGGGCATTGCGTTTTATGTCTGCAGGTACAGATAGATGATCTGACTCTCCCCCACAATAGGTGATTTGATTCAACAGTTATTGTCAATATGCTTTGTCATGCCCCTTCCCCGGGCCCGCGACTGGTGCCCTACCTTGGCACCCTTCTATTCATACAACACAATAAACCGTAGAAGATAAATAACACTTTTTTTTCTTCTTAAGACAAAGGCAAAGCCGATAAGGCTGCCATAATAAAAATCACCCAAAAGGGTCTACACTGTTCAACAATGTAAATACAACTCTAGCCAGTCCAGCCCACATATGAATACATACTTCTAAGATTTTGGACACATACTATGGCGGGACAAGGCCCCACCGTACCTCTGAATATACCTAGCCATAAGGACAAGCTCCGGAACATTGGAGTCATCTCAAAATGCTGAACCAGGATCCTAATCTCACGGATCCACATCTGAGTACCTAGACCTGCGGACATGAACACAGCCCCCCGAAGGGGGTCAGTACAACAAGTACTAAGTATGGAACGGAAATAAAGTACATTAAACAAGATCATAACTATACAAAATAATGACATAGGCAAGTATGAAAATCAATACCAGATCCTACTATGCCATATAAAAAAAGAGCCAACTGTACCTTGTACCACTGTATCACTGTATCACTGTACTTTTTCAAAGGAGGGAAGTCATGTCAAAATCATGAACGTCTGTATATATAAACGAATACTGTCATGGGAGTTAAACCCACATACATATATAAATAACGTATCATACTCCGTACATATAACGTATCCCGGCCCTTTAGGGAGGGACCCAGTGGAATCGTGTAATTGTTGGCACATAACGTATCCCGGCCCATTCTGGGACTCGGTGTCTTTTCACAGATAACATAACCCGGCCCATTTGTAGGACTCGGTGTCTCTTTACACATAACATAACCCGGCCCATTTATGAGACTCGATGTATCACATAACGTAACCCGACCCATTTGTGGGACTCGGTGTATCACATAACGTAACCCGGCCTATTTTTGGGACTCGGTGTATCACATAACGTAACCCGACCCATTTGTGGGACTCGGTGTATCACATAACATAACCCGACCCATTTGTGGGACTCGGTGTATCACATAACGTAACCCGGCCCATTTGTGGGACTCGGTGTATCACATAACGTAACCCGACCCATTTGTGGGACTCGGTGTATCACATAACGTAACCCGACCCATTTGTGGGACTCGGTGTATCAATGCAACCATATGACATCTTAAACCGTCTTTTTACTTCTCACTAAGTCGTTATAACAACTTCCCATAAATCTATTATAACAACCTTTCATTTTAGAGAACTTAAGGCACTTTATCACATCTTCCTTTTTATAATACTAGGGCATTTTCATATCTTATATCGTTAGGGAAACTAGACCCAAAGTACTACGTACATACATACTTAAAAGAATCATAGCATCAAAGATTAGGGAGTTGAATCCAAACGTACTACGTACATACATACTTATAAAAGAATCATGCAACTCCTTCTCTTTAAATCAATAAACGTATACTTTTAAAACTCCAGTTACATACTCTTTCGAAATCAAGCCTCTTAACTTTAGAAGTAAATCAAGTAACCCATACGTTTAAATCAAGTCATTTCCACTTATAAAATCAAAACTTATACTCTTAAAACTTCGTAACATATACTCTTTAAAATCATGTCGCTTATACATATAAAATCATGTCATCTATACTTTAGAAATCAAGTCCCACAACTTGAAAAATAAAGTCTCATAACTTGTAAAGAAATCAAGTCTCATAACTTTAAATCAAATCTCTTAACTTTAGAAATCAAGTCCCATAACTTGAAAAATAAAGCCTCATAACTTGTAAAGAAATCAAGTCTCATAGCTTTAAATCAAATCTCTTAACTTTAGAAATCAAGTCCCATAACTTGAAAAATAAAGCCTCATAATTTGTAAAGAAATCAAGTCTCATAACTTTAAATCAAATCTCTTAACTTTAAGGTACTTCAAGTAACTTATAAAATTCTTGCTAAGTCACTCATACTTTCATAATCAAGACTCATATATTTTCAAAATCGATTTACTTACATCAAATGAATTAAGTCACATAGACTTACCAAAATCAAGTCACATAGACTTACCAAATAATCATGTCAAAGGAAGGAAGAAGTTCACATACCTCGTGTCGACTAACCCATGCGACAAGTAGCAATACGCTCCAAAGTACTTCAACCTCATCGGCTATTCCTTAAGCCAAGATCGTGCTACGTGGTACTTCAACCTATAATGACGATCGCACTTCTATCAATATCATACTTTCTAGTATAAGGCTTATACCAAATAATGCCCTCTAATTCTACGAAGAATTGGGCAGCACTTCCTTTGTTTCTACGTACTTTTCCACCTTTTTCCAAGGCCCGTATTCATCAACCATGTTATACCCCGTATTTCCAGAGTATGTACGTGAGGACGTACGTAGAAAATTTAAGCCTTAAGATTAGGCAAGGACCGAAAATTTTGTGCATAACACACGAAAAGAATCGTTTTCCGACGAAACGTCTTCCAAAGTTTGCGTAGGGAAAATTCCGGCTATGTCATTTATTATTTTTGCGGATTTTTCCGAGAGACGAAATATTTTGGATCAACGAGAGGGCGACACTTGTCACCCTCTAATTGGTGGACTTGAGGGCGTCTTTTGGACGATTTGGAGAGTGGGAGTTGGTAGGATATTTTGTGTAGTTGATGAGCAAGTGGGACCCACAAACACTTGTCCAAATCTTGACCTTACACTTGCCTACCACTTGGCTTGATCTTGGCCCTTGGTTGTCCTATAAATACCCCCCCCCCCCCCCCTTTGTGAAGACTTATTCATCCACAAAAATCCCTAAGTCTTGAAATCCCGCTCCATCCCTCTATATGGTTTCGGCCATGCCTCCCCCTACCACTTGAGCAGGCCTTTTGGCCGCGAGGTTGCCCCCATCCTAGTGGTGCTAGCCGAGGGTACCCCTACCTTGAGTTGTTTTCAGAAATACTACCCCCTCTTAGTAGAAATACTCCAAGTATTATTACTATTCCAAAATACTGCCCAAATACCTTGTAGTATTCCAAGGTTACACTTATACTAAAAGCCCGTAAATACTATTATACTTCCTTCACTACTAAACGAAACCCTAAGGAAAATCTTCACATTGGTTGAAGTATTAGGAAGAAGTTTCAGAGAACTTCTAAGAGTTGTTTGAGCGGTCGAGCACCGAGTAGGAGCTAAACGTTGCTCAGGATCGACATTAAACTTGGATAATTTTGGGCTTACCGAGGTAAATAATCCTATCCTTCTATTGTAATTGGAAATTACATACTGTAGTTGTATAGAAATGAATATAAGATTCATAGAAGAGAATTGAACTGTAATAGAAGGATATTACAGATAAGACTTGAACTGAAATCGCATCAGTAGAATATTAATATAGAAGTTGTTAGACTTATATGACCTTTATAGGTTGAATGTTCTACGAGTAGCATGTGCTACTTGAAAGGTGGACAAGGCTAGCCGGGTTATAGCCGTGGAGCGTTTTGCTAATAGTCGATAATCGTCGCGAGGTATGCGATTATTCCTATCCGCTTGAGCATGATATTTTAAAAGAATACATATATATAGTACGGTAGACGTACGTGTGTTAACTGAACGTAGTTGTACGGCAATGTCTTTTGACTTAAGCCTGAATAATAAGAATCTTGAAGTATTTCAAAAGAATTAAGAAACCTTTTTGAAAGAAGAGTAACACTTGGTTTTAAAAGCTTAAGAGTTATACTAGCTTTATGGGAAGTTAGGTATAACGACTTAAGAGAAGTAAAAGGAATGGTTTACTGATTTTAGAAGTTAAGAGACTTGATCTTAAAAGATAAGAGACTTGACTTAATTATATTAATGTGAATTTTGTTAAAAAGTGTGAAACCTCATTCGTGAGTAATGAGTATTTTGGTTTTCAAAAGGAATGATGTTTTACTGATTTCGGAAATCAGAATAAGTGTCGAACAAACCACAGCAGCGCTAATAAAGGGAAATGTATTGACTAATAAAGTATTATTAAAACCAGTAGAAACCTCCATCTGCATAGAAGCTAAGATGAGACAAAATGATATTACATTTCCTAGATCATGGCTGCTTTAATAAGATTGTTATGAACAAGAATAACCTACTCACACATAAGACATATGTTTCTCAGATTGTTTTAAAAGAGAATTATTTTATTAAGTGATTAAGACTATGAACTACGAAACATTTCGAAAATGAGAAACTTGAGTATTTAAAATTAGGCAAACTTGAACGTTTGGAAAAGAATGTTGTTACTTGATTTTACAAAGAGAAGTGTTTTGGTTTACTTAAAAAGATAGTCACTCTATTTTTATACTACGGGTATTGTGTGACTTTTGTGAAAGAAACGGATCTTTAAAGAGTTAATGTATGAAGTACTTTGGGGATAAAAACCCGAACTTGTTTAACATAAAGTAGAAAGTACCTTGTGTGAATAACTTGATTGTGTTGGTTTGTGATAGCCTTGTAATACTTTCTTGTTGGTTTGATAAGTAAACATGTTAGGATGCTACGTGTGTTAGTATCTTGTGATGTTTGTGTAAAGGGGTTTCCCTCGATCGCGCTTATGTTGTTTAACGATCAGCTGTTATGTTGGTATTATACCACTCACCTTGACATGATCCCGGGGGTTAAGCTGCCCTCCGATGCGGGGTATATCTCAGGCGGTCTGGGACCATGATTCGAGAATACCTCATGCGGGTCCAAGGGACCTATGCGGAGCTACGAGAGTTCCAGGTTAGTGTGCGGGGTTATACCTCATGCGGTCTATGTGGCCATGCGGACTGCTAGTCCAGGACGATGCCGGGGAGTAGCTACCCTCGATGCGGGGAATACCTCATGCGGGTCATTGGAGTGGCCTATGCGGAGCTGCGGGAAGTTCCAGGGCTAGACGCGCACATTAGATATCGCGCGAGTGGCGGCTTTGATCATGTGACGGCCTAGACAGATCTCATGATACGCTTTATGACCTTGTTGGTACTGGGTTTTAGTAGTCGGCTATGCCTTCGCATTTACCCCATGCGGTTTTATGATGACACAGTGGGACCCGGTGTTCATGTGTATTCCTTGGTGCTTGTACATCATGATCGCCGTGATGAGGAAGGTATTCCACGCATGATTGATGTTGTGGGCGTGAGACCCATAGTTATATTTGAGTGATGACTCTGAGGGCGTGAGTCCCTGACTTACAGGACTGCTATTTATTATGAATTGTAGTTTGGTTATCATACATGTCTCCTGCTTTATATAGACTGCTATGATTTCATTTACAGTATTTTGATTTCGCCATACTTGGTACTGTTGATCGACCTCTTCGGGGGGCTGCGTTCATGCCGCAGGTAGAGGTACACCAGTCATTGATCCTCGCTCTTAGGGTCACAGTTCAGCGTTTGGGAAGCTCCGTTCCTCCGGAGGCTTATCAGTGGTATAGTCCCCTGTCGTCGTAGGTACTTACATTCAGGGGTATGGCGGAGCCCTGTCCCGCCATTGTTGTCGTATCATTCTTAGAGGTATGTAGTACTGTTGTGGGCAGAATTGTAAAAAGGGATATAACTGTTCTAGTTGATATATATATATGCCGCAAGGCAAGTTTTCACATATAACTGTTTTACACTTCACTTTATTCATGTCTTGTTTTTATTCCGCTGATTACTCTGATGTATGGCTACTTGGGTGCCCGGGGTAAGGCACCAGTCACGGGCCCGGGTTCGGGTCGTGACAAACCAACATGCCACATTTAAGGCACAACCAATAGTTAACCAAAGGGGATTACACGCCTAACTTGACGTGTAAAATTATGCCCCACAATTATACAAAACAATCCACAAATCAGCCTATAAAAACAGTCCGTAATCCAACAAATAACGAGGTTAAAATGTGAGGTGTTTCAACACCTTTACACACTCCTATTTCCTTAGGACTTTCATTAGCAACTACTACACTTAAACATGCATATTAGGGGCTTAATTTCCAGCATTTTACATGCCCAAAACAGTCCATAAAATGACACGACAACGTCTAACAGTTTTGGGCAGTTTTTCGGCTAAAACAACTACAATCCGATAGCTCTTTCCTTAATTCATTTTATTCCAATTCGAGTTCCAACACTTCCATATATGACATATCAACTTATCAACAATCATATTACCTTATTTTAACATGCGACAAGGGTGGATAACCACAACCATATAACAAACGAAACCAAGGGCACAAAATTGCCTCAAATCGGCCAACAACATATCTACCTCATACACATCTTATTTTCCATTTCTTCCTTAACATGAATTCATATATACATTATAACAATAAGTAATATCCAATTACTTTAATTTAAGAAGAACTATTACCTCATTTTTGTGCCCAAAAACGTCCAAGTTTAAAGTCGATCCTTAGCACGTTTAGCTCCTTTTCTTTATGTTCCAATCATACACAATCATCCACCACAAGCTTATAACCAACTTCTCTTCAAGTTTTGCTTCCGAAAAGTCGACGAACAAGCCTAGGGTTTCACCCTCATTTTCGGCCTAGTGTAGCGTTTTTGCTCACTGTTTTGTCAGTTAAACATGTGACGTCCATAACTCTTTACTCCAATGTCCGATCGACGAACGGTTTGTTTCTTTGGAAACTAAACTCGACGAACTTCATTTTAGGCTTTTGAAACACCTAAAACCTCCTCGTATACCAGGAGATATACCTCTCCAAAGTTGGCTGAAATCTGCCCAACCTTGGCCGAGAGCACCATTTAGAGAGCAAAGGTTTTGCTCAAAATTTTCTAAGTGCTGAACTTGTCTTGCACCTCCCCTTGTATTTATAAGACAACCAAGGGTCAAGATGAATCCATATGTAAGGTCAAGATGAAGGACAAGTGGAGTGAGACCCACCTCCACTTGTCTCCAAAATATCTAAGTCAAGCCAAGTCTTCCAAGACAAGTGGGGGTGACGCGTGTCGCCCCCCAATTGGTCCAAAATATTTTCATCTTCCAAAATCTCAATAATTGGTCAAAATATCGAAAACCTTGTGGGCCCCACAAAATCGTAAAATTTCCCAGGTGGGTCCCACATGACCAAATCTGGAAATAAAATTCCATAATTCCAATAAATTCTATAAGTCCCAAATACCAAATTTGAGAATCAACTTCTCATTATAAAACACTTTTCCTTCACGGGTTTCCGAAATTTCTCTTAAGAAAAAAGTGTATCTTCTATCGTTTCACGATTTAAACCTTATCGTCTTGCGTACGTTCTCTTATTCATGTGTTGGAACTATGGGGTGTAACATTCTCCCCCCCCCCCCTTAGAAACATTCGTCCTGAATGTTCATACTAGGTTCATGCTAAACATATCTTGGTATAGTCTCCTTAAACTACATTCGGCGAAACCAATTGTTCCCCATATGGCCACAATATATCACACATACATATACATCTCAAATCTAGAGTTTACATTATCACTCTTAACTCTCATTCATGGCCTAAAAGGATTCTCCTTTCGTACTTTCATTAGTCATAACTATAAACACTTCAATTCTTTTAACACTTGTTCGCTCCTTTTCTTACTTGTCGTACTCTTCTCGTACTTCCAAACTTATTCTAGTATAGGTACATAATCTCACATATTGCTTCTGTTTTCAAATCCTTGGAGTTACTACATTCAACAATATAAGGTCATTTTCGGTTCTCGCGACCCGGTTCTGATGAAACGCTTCCACGAACTGGTTCAAGGATTAACTAGACTTGGGCTTTGCACCCTCGTTACCCTATCACATAGCGGGACCACCTCAAACTGACCCCACTCAATTTAATGCCACAGGTTGACCCGTAATTGGTCCACAATCTGCCCCATGGTCGCACTTAATTCTCATTCTTGGTCTGAAATAAATCTTTCTACCCGAGAAGGCCTTGTACATCTAAGGTCTCAGCGGTCATCAATATTCCAAGGTTCACAATATTTTTATGTCCCAAGCTTACATTATCAATCCCTACATACGGGAAATGTAGCTTCTCAATATCTCACAATCATGTTGTCTTACTCATAACAACTCAATATTATCCGTACGTAACACTTAAGCATACAACATAACTTGACCAACTTCTGATAAACATAATCATTCTAGGCAACACACATATGACCCTAAATAAATATGCTCGCACAGATATACATCATCATAATACCATCTTATACGATAATTTTACCAATCTGGATACGCAATCCATACAATCCTTTCTGGGTCACTGTTGCCTTTCTCAAAGCTGCAATCATAATAATATGTTAGGGAGAGACCACCCTAACCACACAGCTCTATCGCACGATCTCAGATAGAGAAGAATGGAAATCAATCCTAAATATCCTGTAGCCTCTTATTTATTGGTGTGGTGCACAATACACCGATAACCAAGACTCTACTAGACACGGTCTGTAGACATTCCGAGGACTAACTGCTCTGATACCAATCTGTCACGCACCGAACCCCAGGCCCGCGACTGGTGCCCTACCTGGGCACCCTTCTATTCATACAACACAATAAAGCGCGGAAGATAAATAACACTTTTTTTTTCTTCCTAAGACAAAGGCAAAGCTGATAAGGCTGCCATAATAAAAATCACCCAAAAGGGTCTACACTGTTCAACAATGTAAATACAACTCTAGCCAGTCCAGCCCACATATGAATACAGACCTCTAAAATTTTGGTCACATACTATGGCGGGACAAGGCCCCGTCGTACCTCTGAATGTACCTAGCCATAATGACAAGCTCCAGAACATTGGAGCCATCTCAAAATGCTGAACCAGGACCCTAATCTCACGGATCCACATCTGAGTGCCTAGATCTGCGGACATTTAACGCACGAAGAAGTCGATGCAAACAAGTACTAAGTATGAAACGATAATAAAGTACAGTAAACAAGATCATAACTGTAAAAAATAATGACAGAGGCAAGTATGAAAATCAATACCAGATCCTACTGTGCCATATAAAATAAGAGTCAACTGTACCTTGTACTCATCAGACATCAGACATGTACTTTTTCAAAGGAGGGAGCCATGTCAAAATCATGAACGTCTGTCTATATAAACAAATACTGTCATGGGAGTTAAACCCACATACATATATAAATAACGTATCATACTCCGTACATATAACGTATCCCGACCCTTTATGGAGGGACCCAGTGGAATCGTATAATTGTGGGCACATAACGTATCCCGGCCCATTCTGGGACTCGGTGTCTTTTCACACATAACATAACCCGGCCCATTTGTGGGACTCGGTGTCTCTTTACACATAATATAACCCGGCCCATTTGTGGGACTCGGTGTCTCTTTACACATAATATAACCCGGCCCATTTATGGGACTCGATGTATCACATAACGTAACCCGGCCCATTTGTAGGACTCGGTGTATCACATAACGTAACCCGACCCATTTGTGGGACTCGGTGTATCACATAACATAACCCGACCCATTTGTGGGACTCGGTGTATCACATAACGTAACCCGGCCCATTTGTGGGACTCGGTGTATCACATAACGTAACCCGACCCATTTGTGGGACTCGGTGTATCACATAACGTAACCCGACCCATTTGTGGGACTCGGTGTATCAATGCAACCATATGACATCTTAAACCGTCTTTTTACTTCTCACTAAGTCGTTATAACAACTTCCCATAAATCTATTATAACAACCTTTCATTTTAGAGAACTTAAGGCACTTTATCACATCTTCCTTTTTATAATACTAGGGCATTTTCATATCTTATATCGTTAGGGAAACTAGACCCAAAGTACTACGTACATACATACTTAAAAGAATCATAGCATCATAGATTAGGAGTTGAATCCAAACGCATCACGACATACATACTTATAAAAGAATCATGCAACTCCTTCTCTTTAAATCAATAAACGTATACTTTTAAAACTCCAGTTACATACTCTTTCGAAATCAAGCCTCTTAACTTTAGAAGTAAATCAAGTAACCCATACGTTTAAATCAAGTCATTTCCACTTATAAAATCAAAACTTATACTCTTAAAACTTCGTAACATATACTCTTTAAAATCATGTCGCTTATACATATAAAATCATGTCATCTATACTTTAGAAATCAAGTCCCACAACTTGAAAAATAAAGTCTCATAACTTGTAAAGAAATCAAGTCTCATAACTTTAAATCAAATCTCTTAACTTTAGAAATCAAGTCCCATAACTTGAAAAATAAAGCCTCATAACTGGTAAAGAAATCAAGTCTCATAGCTTTAAATCAAATCTCTTAACTTTAGAAATCAAGTCCCATAACTTGTAAAGAAATCAAGTCTCATAACTTGTAAAGAAATCAAGTATCATAACTTTAAATCAAATCTCTTAACTTTAAGGTACTTCAAGTAACTTATAAAATTCTGACTAAGTCACTCATACTTTCATAATCAAGACTCATATATTTTCAAAATCGATTTACTTACATAAAATGAATTAAGTCACATAGACTTACCAAAATCAAGTCACATAGACTTACCAAATAATCATATCAAAGGAAGGAAGAAGTTCACATACCTCGTGTCGACTAACCCATGCGACAAGTAGCAATACGCTCCAAAGTATTTCAACCTCATCGGCTATTCCTTAAGCCAAGCAGACTATGCTACACGTGGTACTTCAACCTATAATGACAATCGCACTTCTATCAATATCATACTTTATAGTATAAGGCTTATACCAAATAATGCCCTCTAATTCTACGAAGAATTGGCCAGCACTTCCTTTGTTTCTACGTACTTTTCCACCTTTTTCCAAGGCCCGTATTCATCAACCAACACGCCACATTTAAGGCACAACCAACAGTTAACCAAAGGGATTACACGCCTATCTTGACGTGTAAAATTCTGCCCCACAATTATACAAAACAATCCACAAATCAGCCCATAAAAACAGTCCGTAATCCAACAAATAACGAGGTTAAAATGTGAGGCGTTTCAACACCTTTCCACACCCCTATTTCCTTAGGACTTTCATTAGAAACTACTACACTTAAACATGCATATTAGGGGCTTAATTTCCAGCATTTTACATGCCCAAAACAGTCCATAAAATGACACGACAACGTATAACAGTTTTGGGCAGTTTTTCGGCTAAAACAACTACAATCCGATAACTCTTTCCTTAATTCATTTTATTCCAATTCGAGTTCCAACACTTCCATATATGATATATCAAATTATCAACAACCATATTACCTTATTTTAACATGCGACAAGTGTGGATAACCACAACCATATAACAAACGAAACCAAGGGCACAAAATTGCCTCAAATCGGCCTACAACATATCTACCTCATACACATCTTATTTTCCATTTATTCCTTAACATGAATTCATTATACATTATAACAATAAGTAATATCCAATTATTTTAATTTAAGAAGAACTATTACCTCATTGTTTTGCCCAAAAACGTCCAAGTTTAAAGTCGATCCTTAGCACGTTTAGCTCCTTTTCTTTATGTTCCAATCATACACAATCATCCACCACAAGCTTA
This sequence comes from Przewalskia tangutica, assembly GCA_029844215.1. Lineage (NCBI taxonomy): Eukaryota > Viridiplantae > Streptophyta > Magnoliopsida > Solanales > Solanaceae > Przewalskia > Przewalskia tangutica. The sequence goes on from CM056729.1 coordinate 98,857,287, forward strand.
TAACCAAATTCTCTTCAAGTTTTGCTTCCGAAAAGTCGACGAACAAGCCTAGGGTTTCACCCTCATTTTCGGCCTAGTGTAGCGTTTTTGCTCACTGTTTTGTCAGCTGAACATGTGACGTCCATAACTCTTTACTCCGTTGTCCGATCGACGAACGGTTTGTTGCTTTGGAAACTACACTCGACGAACTTCATTTTAGGCTTTTGAAACACCTAAAACCTCCTCGTATACCAGGAGATATACCTCTCCAAAATTGGCTGAAATCTGCCCAACCTTGGCCGAGAGCACCATTTAGAGAGCAAAGGTTTTGCTCAAAATTTTCTAAGTGTTGAACTTGTCTTGCACCTCCCCTTGTATTTATAAGACAACCAAGGGTCAAGATGAATCCATATGTAAGGTCAAGATGAAAACAAGTGGAGTGGGACCCACCTCCACTTGTCTCCAAAATATCTAAGTCAAGCCAAGTCTTCCAAGACAAGTGGGGGTGACACATGTCGCCCCCCAATTGGTCCAAAATATTTTCATCTTCCAAAATCTCAATAATTGGTCAAAATATCGAAAACCTTGTGGGCCCCACAAAATCGTAAAATTTCCCAGGTGGGTCCCACATGACCAAATCTGGAAATAAAATTCCATAATTCCAATAAATTCTATAAGTCCCAAATACCAAATTTGAGAATCAACTTCTCATTATTAAACACTTTTCCTTCACGGGTTTCCGAAATTTCTCTTAAGGGAAAAGTGTATCTTCTATCGTTTCACGATTTAAACCTTAACGTCTTGCGTACGTTCTCTTATTCATGTGTTGGAACTATGGGGTGTAAAATTCTTCCCCCCTTAGAAACATTCGTCCCTTATGTTCATACTAGGTTCATGTTAAACATATCTTGGTATAGTCTCCTTAAACTACATTCGACGAAACCAATTGTTCCCCATATGGCCACAATATATCACACATACATATACATCTCAAATCTAGAGTGTATGTTATCACTCTTAACTCCCATTCATGGCCTAAAAGGATTCTCCTTTCGTACTTTCATTAGTCATAACTATAAACACTTCAATTCTTTTAACACTTGTGTCACGACCCGACCCCGGGGCCCGCGACTTGTGCCCTACCCGGGCACCCCTCTCAGGTATACATCAGAGAATAGCAGCGGAACATACACAACTCATAAAAATACATAATTCAAAAATAAAACAGTACATCTTTTTTTTTCTTTACAACCCAATCCACACAAGGCATGACTACAGACCTCTAAGAATAACAACTGTGACGGGAAAGGGCCCCGCCATACCCCTGAATGTACAACAACCGACAATACCAGGGATCTGAACCAAGGATAAGACTCCGGAGTAATGGAGCTTCTCAATAGCTGAACAGTGATCCTAAGAGTGGGGATCAGCAACCTGTATACTCTACCTGCGGCATGAACGCAACCCCCCGAAGGAGGTCAGTACAACATGTACCAAGTATGTGAAACTAAAAGTACTGTAATGAAATCATAAAGTCTAAAAATAAAGCTGGAGACATGTATGATAACTCAAACAACAGTACACTGTGCCTTACTAACAATGAGAGTAAACAAGAATAAACTTCGCCGGTTTTAAAACAGGAAGCTCATGATTAACCTAGGGCCATCCGCCCGTAGTATCATTCTGCAATCCTACTCCTGGGACTATTTCACCCGTATAGGTCGTATGGACCCGAATGAGGTAATTTTCTCGCATAGACTGTATCCGCCCGCATAGGTCGTATGTACCCGCATGAGGTAATTTCCTCGCATAGGACTGGTCCGCCCCGCATAGGACTATTTCACCCGCATAAGGCCTACGTACTCGCATGAGGTATTCCTCGCATCATGGGTAGCAAATCCACGGAATATGCAAATGCCACAAACCCAGGGAATGACCCCGTAATGAACAACATATCACTAGCACAACCGGCTATCATACATAACATAAGCACTACCAGCTTATCATACATAACATAAGCATTACCGACTTATCATACATAACATAAGAACTACCTGTTATACCCCGTATTTCCAGAGTATGTACGTGAGGACGTACGTAGAAAAGTTTGAGCCTTAAAGTAGGCAAGGGCCGAAAAATTTGTTCACAACTACCGAAAAGAATCGTTTTTCGACGAAACGTTTTACAAGACTCGCGAAGGGAAAATTACGGCTATGTCATTTCAAATTTTTGCGGATTTTTCCGGGAGATGAAACATTTTGGACCAACTGGAGGGTGACATGTGTCACCCTCATATTGGACGTTATTTGGGGCGGCAAGTGGGACGAATTGGGGTCTTGGGTTAGGTAGGATATTTGTGATAGTTGGTGTGGTAGATGGATAAGGTACACATGGGTAAATCCTCACCCTACACTTGCCTACCACTTGGCTTGATCTTGGCCCTTGGTTGTCCTATAAATACCCCCTTTGTGAAGACTTATTCATCCACAAAAATCCTAAGTCTTGAAAACCCTCTCCTCCTCTCTATGGTTCGTCCAAGCCTTCCCCCTCCCCCTTTGAGTAGGCCCTTGGCCGAGTACACCACTCCTAGTGGCCTCGGCCGAGTACCCCTCTTGAGAGTTGTCTCGTAAAATACTACCCCCCCTCTTGGTAGAAATACTCTCCAAGTATAGTTACTATTCCAAAATACCTTGGCCCAAATACCTTGTAGTATTCCAAGGTTACACTTATACTAAAAGCCCAGAAATACTATTATACTTCCCTTCAGTCACAAAACGAAACCCTAAGGAAAATCTCCATAGTTGGTTGGAGTATTAAGAAGAAGTTGCGTAGAACTTCTAAGGGTTGTTTGGAGCGGGTTGGAGCACCCGGAGTAGGAGCTAAACGTTGCTCAGAATCGACATTAAACTTGGATAATTTTGGGCTTATCGAGGTAAATACTCTTGACCTTCTATTGTAATTGGAAATTACATATTGTAGTTGTATAAATGAATATAAGATTCATAGAAGAGAATTGAACTGTAATAGAAGGATATTACAAAAAAAGACTTGAACTGAAATCACATCAGAAGAATATTAAAGAAGAAGATTAAAGCGTATTTACATAGACCATTTGTATTCTGAGACTTGTGTAGCTTAACGGGTGGAAGTCTTGCGATTTTCGAGAGAATAGTGAAGCCTCTCGCTTAGAATGTTCTACGAGTAGTCTAGACATTGATAGACTTTTATAACCGTTATAGGTTTAGTACTGCGAGTAGCATGTACTACTTGAAAGGTGGACAAGGCTAGCCGGGTTATAGCCGTGGAGCGTTTTGCTAATAGTCGATAATCGTCGCGAGGTATGTGATTCTTCCTATCCTCTTGAGCATGATATTTTAAAAGAATATATATATAGTACGGTAGACGTACGTGTTTTAACTGAACGTAGTTGTACGGTAATGTCTTTTGACTTAAGCCTGAATAATAAGAATCTTGAAGTATTTCAAAAGAATTAAGAATCCTTTTTGAAAGAAGAGTAATACTTGGTTTTAAAAACTTAAGAGTTATACTAGCTTTATGGGGAGTTAGGTATAACGACTTAAGAGTGATAAAAAGAATGGTTTATTAATTTTAGAAGTTAAGAGACTTGATCTTAAAAGATAAGAGACTTGACTTAAATAAATTAATATGAATTTTGTGTGAAACCTCATTCGTGAGTAATGAGTACTTGTTTTTTTTTAAAAAGGAATAATGTTTTACTGATTTCGGAAATCAGAATAAGTATCGAACAAACCACTGCAGCGTTAATAAAGGGAAATGTTTTGACTAATTAAGTATTATTAAAACCAGTAGAAACCTCCATCTGCATAGAAGCTAAGATGAGACAAAATGATGTTACATTTCCTAGATCATGGCTGCTTAAATAAGATTGATTATGAACAAGAATAACCTACTCACATATAAGGCATATGTTTCTCAAATTGTTTTAAAGGAGAATTATATCATTAAGTGATTAAAACTATGAACTACGAAACCTTTCGAAAATGAGAAACTTGAGTATTTGAAATTAGGCAAACTTGAACGTTTGGAAAATAATGTTGTTACTTGATTTTACAAAGGGAAGTGTTTTGGTTTACTTAAAAAGATAGTCACTCTATTTTTATACTACGTATTGTGTGTCTTTTGTGAAAGAAACGGATCTTTTAAAGAGTTAATGTATGAAGTACTTTGGGGATAAAATTCCCGAACTTGTTAACATAAAGTAGAAAGTACCTTGCGTGAAGAACTTGATTGTATTGGTCTGTGATAGCCTTGTAATACTTTCTTGTTGATTTGATAAGTAAACATGTTAGGATGCTACGTGTGTTAGTATCTTGTGATATTCTTGTTGTGCTTACGTTGTTAAACTTTAAGCCCGTTGTACTGTTATTATATCACATACCCCCTTGACTTGTTATACCGAGGGCTTGCCACCCTTGATGTGAGTCTATACGGCCTATGCGGTCTATGTGACTATGCGGAGCAGCGGTATGCTCCAGGATTGATCATTCCGGGTGTTTTATCCCGATGCGGGGGATGCCCTATGCGGTCTGTGTGACTATGCGGTCTATTGAGACTATGCGGGCTGCGGGAGTCCAGGAGGGTACCGGGGTTAGCTACCCCCGATGCGGGTCTATACGACCTATGCGGGTCTATGTGTGACCTATGCGGGCTGCGGGAAGTCCAGGAGTAGGCACGCATAATGATACTATGGGCGATTGGCCTTGCTTCGATCATTAGCGGCCTAGAAAAGACCAGTTACAGTATATCCATTTCGCTCTTGTTTATGTTGTGGGCGTGAGACCCATAGTTATATTTGAGTGATGGCTTTAAGGGCGTGAGTCCCTGACTTGACATGACTGCTTATTTATTGTGAACTGTAGTTTGGTTATCATACATGTCTCCTGCTTTATATAGACTACTATGATTTCATTTACAGTATTTTCAGTTTCACATACTTGGTACCTGTTATCGACCTCCTCGGTGCGCTCATGCCGCAGTGAGGTACACCGATCGTTGATCCTCGCCATAGGGTCACGATTCAGCGTTTGGGAAGCTCCGTTTCTCGGAGGCTTATCATGGTATAGTCCGTCGTAGTAGGTACTTACATTCGTGGTATGGCGGGCCCTGTCCGCCATTGTTGTCGTATCATTCTTAGAGGTCAGTAATGCTTGTTGTGGCGAGTTTGTAAAAGGATGTAGCTCGGATTCATGTTTTTTATATATATATATGCCGAAGCGGCAATCTTTCTCGCTTAACTGCTTTCTCATTCATATTATATTATGTCATGCTTTATATTCCGATTACATCGATGTTGTATCACTAGGGTGCCCGGTAAGGCACGATCACGCCCGGGTTGGTCGTGACAAAAGTGGTATCGAGCGCTTAATCTCGGAAAGTGTGTACTGCACCGTATCGAGTAGAGTCTTGATTATCGGTGTGTTGTGCACACCAATAATCGTGAGGCTATAGGATATTTAGGATTGGTTTCCATTCTTCTCACTCGAGATCGTGCTAGAGAGCCTGTTATAAGTTGAACCTCTAACGTATTTCTTTCCACTTACCGCTATGCCTCGCGTGCAGGCAACCCGCCCGAGAAGGGCAAGCGGCAGGAGCCGCGAGTAGAGCATGAGAGGTTACGAGGCGCAGCCCAATCATCACCGGGTGGTGCCGTTCGGGGAAGTTCGCACGTCGCCGCCCGGCAGTGAGTTTAGCATAGCGGCGTGATTCCTCGTGGCCATAATATTTGAACCTTCAGTTCCACGACCAGTAGCAGAAAGTATGGATTGCAAAGAGACGCCCTTGTTACTAGCTAGGAATTTAGCAACCCGAGAGTATTTTATGTACCGATTTATCACGGGTCTTGATGACTATCTAAGAGAAGGTTGTGCAAGAGTAGCTCTTCAGTCAGGCTTGAGCATGGCCTGTGTACGGGCTTATGCGCAGCAGGCCGAGAGACGTAGAGATCGACAGATTAATCAAGGACAGCAGAAGAGGGCCCGATCGGCAGGATCCTTTGGTAACTTTCAGGGCGAACCGCCTCAGCAGCAGATTAGATATGCACCTCCCCCGGTGCAGAGTGGTCCTCCACAGGGTTCAGGACGTTCGGGGTATGCGGGAGTTGGTCAGAACTCCAGGGCTTCTGGTTCACAGCTACACGTAGATTCCAGCCAGCCTGATTCAGTTTTTCCTCAGTGTTCACAGTGTGGCAGGCGTCATCCCGGGGAATGTCGTCTTATTGATGGTGCTTGTTTTACCTGCAGCCGTCAGGGCCATGTGTCGAAAAGATGTCCTAGTAGGAGGGATGCAAGTAGGAGGACTCAGCCTACAGTCGATTCTGCGGATTCAGTAGTTCGGAGAGGAAGGGGTGTTAGCCAGAGGAGGCCACCCCCACCTCGGTGCGGCCGTTGTGGTAAGTGTCATTGTGGGGAGTGTCGTACTTCTTCGACGGCTTGTTATGCTTGCGCCCAGCAGGGCAGGATTGATTGGAACGACAGAGGGTAGTGAAGCAGTAGATACAGGTGTATCCTTAACCCTCTAGAGATAACATTGTGTAAATTGTGATTAGAAATCATGGTTAGTTAACCGGGTAAGATTGGGGATAGGGAAAGTGTGAGCCTTAGAGTTTTATACGTAGAGACCTTAGAGGCGAGGCCATCTCGAGTAAAAGATGTATTTTTATGTTTGACCCTTATCAGAGTACATAGTGCACGTGAGATATACTTGTGTGATAAGTCCCTGAGTGGTATGATATGAAAGAGGGTAGTTGAGCTAAGAAGACCCCTAGGTTTTCGTGACTTGATTAGTGAGATTGTTCCGGGTCGAGGAACAAGAGTTTTGTGCGATAGTGGGTCGGGTTGAGGCCACGTCGCGGGTCAACCCGCAGCCTGTTTGGTGGTGGGGTCTGTTTGTGGTGGTCCCGGTGGTGGGGTCGCGAGGTGTTAGGCCAAGTTTAGTTAACCATCGTACGAGTTCGTGGATGCGTTCGACCAGTAGTCGGGCGATGAGGTCAGCCCATCTTGTCTTTCAGCCAGGACCGTTTACTCGGCGAGATGTTATATCAGGAAGGTTGTAAGGTTGCACGAGGTGCCTACTTTCACCTTATGACGATGGAGCCTGTGTTACTGCTTTTTCTTTCGGAGGTTTTACCAGCAGGGTTAGGAACTCGAGATGAGTCTCGAGATCGCATTCGCCTCGGGCGGTGTTTGGACTTGTGGGTTGGGAGGATTGTTGTCTCTGCTGAGGAGTGTTTTATAGCTACCATTTCAGTATTCGGACATCGCCTTAGCGACGCGAAGGGGCGGAAGTGTAGTGCGATCGATTGGTTCGATGTTGGCAAAGTTCAGATAGATGGTTCATTCTTGTTTCATCAGGATGTGGATAGGGTGAAGCCTATCCAGGAGAGGATATCGGCAGCTCAGAGTCAACAGAAGTCGTGCGGATGATCGGCGACGACGCTTGGAGTTCAGGTTGACGGTGGGTCTTCTTGAAGGTACCACCCCGGAAGGGTGTGACGAGATTCGGAAAACAGAGGAAACTTAGCCCGAGTTACTTTGGGCCTTTTCAGGTCATGTGAAGAATAGGCCAGGTGGCCTATATGTTAGCTTTGCCGTCCGACGTAGGAGGCAGTACGTCCGGTCTTTCATGTTGTTATGTTCGGAAAAGTATCGGAGATCCATCCAGAGTATTCCCAGTTAATGATGATTAAGTTGGAGTTAGTAACCCAGAGATTTTGGAAACAGAAGCAGTAACAGAAATGTGATAACTTATGAAAAAGAGTTCGAGTGTACGAGAAGGGTACGACGAGTAAGGGAAGAAGCGAGCATGTGTTAAGGACATAGATGTGATCATTCTTTTGTAAAGTGAACGTGCGAAGGGAGTATCTTTTAGCCCTTGGGTGGGAGTTTTTGTGATGTTAGAGGTGATTCCTCGTGGACTTGAATTAAGTATTTGCGCGTGTGTTATTTTATGGCGGTGTGGCATGATTGTTTTTCGGAAGTATAGCAGTGAAGACTATACTGGCGCATGTTTGTTTTGAGACTTAGAAAGAACATTCGGGACGAATGTTTCTAAGGAGGGGAGAATGTTATACCCCGTATTTCCAGAGTATGTACGTGAGGACGTACGTAGAAAAGTTTGAGCCTTAAAGTAGGCAAGGGCCGAAAATTTTGTTCACAAGTACCGAAAGAATCGTTTTTGACTAAAAGTTTTACAAGACTCGCGAAGGAAAATTACGGCTATGTCATTTCAAATTTTTTGGATTTTTCCGAGATGAAACATTTTGGACCAACGGGAGGGTGACATGTGTCACCCTCATATCGACGTTATTTGGGGCAAGTGGGACGAATTGGGGTCTTGGGTTAGGTAGGATATTTGTGATAGTTGGTGTGGTAGATGGATAAGGTACACATGGGTAAATCCTCACCCTACACTTGCCTACCACTTGGCTTGATCTTGGCCCTTGGTTGTCCTATAAATACCCCCCCCCTTTGTGAAGACTTCTTCATCCACAAAAATCCCTAAGTCTTGAAAACCCTCTCTCTCCCTCTCTATGGTTCATCCAAGCCTCCCCCCTCCCCCTTTGAGTAGGCCTCTGGCGAGTACACCCTCCTAGTGGCCTCGCCGAGTACCCTCTTGAGTGTTGTCTCGTAAAATATTACCCCCCTCTTGGTAGAAATACTCTCCAAGTATAGTTACTATTCCAAAATACCTTGGCCCAAATACCTTGTAGTATTCCAAGGTTACACTTATACTAAAAGCCCAGAAATACTATTATACTTCCCTTCAGTCACAAAACGAAACCCTAAGGAAAATCTCCATAGTTGGTTGGAGTATTAAGAAGACGTTGCGTAGAACTTCTAAGGGTTGTTTGGAGCGGGTTGGAGCACCCGGAGTAGGAGCTAAACGTTGCTCAGGATCGACATTAAACTTGGATAATTTTGGGCTTATCGAGGTAAATACTCTTGACCTTCTATTGTAATTGGAAATTACATACTGTAGTTGTATAAATGAATATAAGATTCATAGAAGAGAATTGAACTGTAATAGAAGGATATTACAAAAAAAGACTTGAACTGAAATCACATCAGAAGAATATTAAAGAAGAAGATTAAAACTGTACTTACATAGATCGTATTCTGATGAGACTTGTGTAGCTTAACGGGTAGGGAAGTGCTGCCCGATTTTCAGTAGAATAGTGAAGCCTCTGCTTAGAATGTTCTACAGAGTAGTCTAGACATTGATAGACTTTTATAACCGTTATAGGTTGAAGTACTGCGAGTAGCATGTACTACTTGAAAGGTGGACAAGGCTAGCCGGGTTATAGCCGTGGAGCGTTTTGCTAATAGTCGATAATCGTCGCGAGGTATGTGATTCTTCCTATCCTCTTGAGCATGATATTTTAAAAGAATATATATATAGTACGGTAGACGTACGTGTGTTAACTGAACGTAGTTGTACGACAATGTCTTTTGACTTAAGCCTGAATAATAAGAATCTTGAAGTATTTCAAAAGAATTAAGAATCCTTTTTGAAAGAAGAGTAATACTTGGTTTTAAAAACTTAAGAGTTATACTAGCTTTATGGGGAGTTAGGTATAACGATTTAAGAGTGATAAAAAGAATGGTTTATTAATTTTAGAAGTTAAGAGACTTGATCTTAAAAGATAAGAGACTTGACTTAAATAAATTAATATGAATTTTGTGTGAAACCTCATTCGTGAGTAATGAGTACTTGTTTTTTTTTAAAAAGAAATAATGTTTTACTGATTTCGGAAATCAGAATAAGTATCGAACAAACCACTGCAGCGTTAATAAAGAGAAATGTTTTGACTAATTAAGTATTATTAAAACCAGTAGAAACCTCCATCTGCATAGAAGCTAAGATGAGACAAAATGATGTTACATTTCCTAGATCATGGCTGCTTAAATAAGATTGATTATGAACAAGAATAACCTACTCACATATAAGGCATATGTTTCTCAAATTGTTTTAAAGGAGAATTATATCATTAAGTGATTAAAACTATGAACTACGAAACCTTTCGAAAATGAGAAACTTGAGCATTTGAAATTAGGCAAACTTGAACGTTTGGAAAATAATGTTGTTACTTGATTTTACAAAGGGAAGTGTTTTGGTTTACTTAAAAAGATAGTCACTCTATTTTTATACTACGGGTATTGTGTGACTTTTGTGAAAGAAACGGATCTTTTAAAGAGTTAATGTATGAAGTACTTTGGGGATAAAATTCCCGAACTTGTTAACATAAAGTAGAAAGTACCTTGCGTGAAGAACTTGATTGTATTGGTCTGTGATAGCCTTGTAATACTTTCTTGTTGATTTGATAAGTAAACATGTTAGGATGCTACGTGTGTTAGTATCTTGTGATATTCTTGTTGTGCTTACATTGTTAAACTTTAAGCCCGTTGTACTGTTATTATATCACATACCCCCTTGACTTGTTATACCGAGGGCTTGCCACCCTTGATGCGGGTCTATACGGCCTATGCGGTCTATGTGACTATGCGGAGCAGCGGTATGCTCCAGGATTGATCATTCCGGGTGTTTTATCCCGATGCGGGGGATGCCCTATGCGGTCTGTGTGACTATGCGGTCTATTGAGACTATGCGGGCTGCGGGAGTCCAGGAGGGTACCGGGGTTAGCTACCCCCGATGCGGGTCTATACGACCTATGCGGGTCTATGTGTGACCTATGCGGGCTGCGGGAAGTCCAGGAGTAGGCACGCATAATGATACTATGGGCGATTGGCCTTGCTTCGATCATTAGCGGCCTAGAAAAGACCAGTTACAGTATATCCATTTCGCTCTTGTTTATGTTGTGGGCGTGAGACCCATAGTTATATTTGAGTGATGGCTTTAAGGGCGTGAGTCCCTGACTTGACATGACTGCTTATTTATTGTGGACTGTAGTTTGGTTATCATACATGTCTCCTGCTTTATATAGACTACTATGATTTCATTTACAGTATTTTCAGTTTCACATACTTAGTACCTGTTATGACCTCGGCCGAATTTGCGTTCATGCCGCAGTAGAGGTACACCGATCGTTGATCCTCGCCATGTGGTCACGATTCGGCGTTTGGGAAGCTCCGTTTCTCGGAGGCTTATCATGGTATAGTCCTGTCGTAGTAGGTACTTACATTCGTGGTATGGCGGGCCCCGTCCCGCCATTGTTGTCGTATCATTCTTAAGTGCAGTAATCGTTGTGGGCAGAGTTTGTAAAAGGGATGTAACTGTTCGGATTCATGTTTTTTATATATATATATATATGCCGAAGGGCAATCTTTCTCAGTTAAACTGTTTTCTCATTCATATTATATTATGTCATGCTTTATATTCCGCTGATTACTCTGATGTTGTATCCCTAGGGTGCCCGGGGTAAGGCACCAGTCACGGGCCCGGGTTCGGGTCGTGACACTACCGGCTTATCACAATTATCATAAGCAAGTTAAGAAATCCCCTAACTTCTTATTAGCTTTGTTCATATACACTCTTATTTTAGTTTACTTAAGGCACTAACATGTCATTATAAAATCCGGGAATTTAACCCAAAGTACTACGTACTTCTATTCATTTAAAATGGCTCTTTTCATATAAAACTTTCAAGATACTAATAACCGTATTATCAAGTCATATCTACTTTTCAAAACAAGTCACAATACTTTTTAGAACTACATTTAAAGACTTCTAAATCAATTGACTTTTTACTTTAAAACTTTAAGCAATTGATGCCTTCAAATCAATTTGCCTTTCTTCTGTTCAAGTCATTTTATATTAATTTACATTACTAGAGTAAACCATTCTTTTAACTTTCCATAAAGCTATTATAACCAACTTCCCATAAAGCCGTTATACTAACTTTATGCTTTAGACACTTACATTCTTCTTTATAACCAAGAGACTTAAAACTTTCCAAAAACCAAGTATCATATACTTTCAAAAATACTTCAAGTCTCTTATCTTTAGAAACTAAGATATCCTTAATCTTTAAAACAAGTGAGTTAATTCCCTAACTCAACCAACTTGGACATTTTTAAAATAAGTCAAGGATATCAAATGAAACTAGATTCATCAAAATCTCGTACGTCTACCGTACTATATATTTACAATTACTCATGCTCAAGTGATAGGAAAGTTCCACATACCTCTTTGGTTCAATCCACTTGCTAAGTCCAATATGTCGTACGTGGTATGTCAACCTATAACGACCATAATACGTCTATTAACTTCTAACTTCAAACGTAGAATATTCTAAGTGCAAAGTCACTAAATTCTACGGAAAATCGGACAGCACTTCCTTTGTTTCTACATACTTTTCCACCTTTTCAAAGCCCGAATTCAATAACTAAACATGCCACATTTAAGGCTCAACAATTCAGCAATTCAAAGGGGATTACACGCCTAACAGGACGTGTAAAATTCTGCCCCACAATTTATACAAAATAATCCAATAGTCAATGCCATTCTCGGCTAATATAAGCAACAATGCAAAGTTTATTCCAATTCTTTTTCAATCCATATTGTCGTTCCAACATGTCATATAGTCGCAACCAACTTTAACAACTATAATCTCCTCATTATATAACATGCGACGACTAAAACGAATAACTAAATTGAATTACAATCTTAAAGGCAAATCATGCTAGTTTCGGATTTTAGGCTTCCAAAATTCCATAACACTTATCAATCTTCATAATACATATCACATGAACATTTCTAACTTATTATAACATGGAATCTTCATTTACAAAAGCAAGATGAAGATTTATACCTCAAATAAGCCCAAATATTATCCAAGACTTCAAGTCGATCCTTAACAACTTTTAGCTCCTCTTCTTATGTTCTAATCCGCTCCAAGCACTCCTTAGAAGCTCATAACCAACTCCTCTTCAATTTCCAACTTCAAAGTTGAAGAACTACTTAGGTTTTCGCCTTGCGACTAACGTGAAAACGTAGTTTTTCCGGAATCTTTCTATTGAGATATCCTTACAATACCCCTAGGAACCTTGGTTTAAAGCATTGGGATTATTGAAGCAAGATTGCAAAAAATTTCTCTTCCTTTCTTGCTAAAGCCGAGAGCTCTCCTCTTGTTCTCTAAGTTTCTTGAAAAAAAATTCTATGTATGGAGACTAGTCTTGCACTAGTAGTAGCATATATAAATAAATCAAGGGCTAGGATTCATCCAAATGGAAGTTCAAGATGTGGTCAATTATCTCAAGCTATATTGACTTCTTGACTTAGTCAAAATTATCAAGCCAAATGGCTATTATTTTCTTAGCATATTTCGACCAAGATGATCATGTGGAGGGTGACACGTGTCGCCCTCCCATTGGTCCATAATATTTCGTTTCTCAAAATTTCCGTAATTGGTCAAAATATCAGAAACCTCGTGGGCCCCACAAAAACGTAAAATCTCCCGGGTGGCCCCACGTATCCAATTCTCAAAATAAAATTCCATGATTCTGATAAACTCTTAAAAGTCTTAAATAACAAATTCGAGAACTGATCGGTGTATTTTATATACACCTTTTGAGTCAATTTTAGTTAGTCTTTTGTCCCATTTTGCACATATAAGTGTCGTATTAGGATAGTTTTTCTTTCTTTTGAGTCAAAGTGGTTAAAATGGCCAAATGGCGGGAAAGGAGCAAAAAGAGGGCAAAAGAGGAGATGCCAGAGCTGAAAACAGAGAAAGTGGCGAACGAGGGTAAAATCTGGACCAGTAGCGCGGCCTCACTGCGATCAGCGGCGCGGCGCCACTATCCAGAGAGGTGCAGAAGACTTCGGTGCGCGGCGCCTCGAACAAAAGCCAGGGCGCGGCGCATAAACATCCGAGAAGCCACAGAAGATACAGCGCATGGCCTCGACAGCGAATGCTCGGCCGGCGCCAAAACACCCGACGGATTGCAGCCGACGCGGAAAAATTAGGTCTTTTGACGAAATTCTGGGCCAGGCCTGAAGGAAAAGAGGGAGGCGGTTTTCAGCCTATAAAAGGAGAACCCTAGGCAGTTTTTGGAGGTTCCCCTTCTTGCACAACACAAGACTTTTGCTTGGAGATTGGATACCATTAGTTTAGTAATTTCTTTTCCCTTTCTTGTTCTTTATTTCAGTTTTTGTATGATGAACATGGAATTAGTTCTTGTCATGTCAATGGCTAGGAACTAATTCTCTTATAGGGCTTTCCATGTTGAATTGCTAGAAACTTATGTTATAAATTAATGCATGCTTATGGTTATTTTTCTTATTGTGAGATCTATCCAATAATTGAGTTGAATTCTTGGTAATTAATTGACAACTAGTTATCACTATATGATTTCTAATCAGATTCCGAAAGGGGGGGATTGTGAATATGCTGTAAGTTGGGTAGACATTCTTGGATTGGGGATGAAAATACCTCAATTATTTATGTAGCGTTGATGAGAGGCTTTGTCACGACCCGAAACTGGGCCCGTGACTGGTGCCTTACCCCGGGCACCCTAGTGACACAACATCAGAGTAATCAGCGGAACATAAAACACATACGTGAAACAAATGAAGTACAAAACAGTAATCTGTGAAAACTTGCCTTTCGGCATATATATAAACAACAACTCTTCCAATCATGAACAGCTTAATCCTTTTACAAACCCTGCCCACAACAGTACTACAGACCTCTAAGAATGATATGACAACAACGACGGGACAGGGCCCCGTCATACCCTGAATGTAAGCACCCACAATAACAGGGGACTATACCAAGATAAGCCTCCGGAGAAACGGAGCTTCCCAAAAGCTGAACTGTGACCCTAAGAGCGAGGATCAACGACTGGTGTACCTTTACCTGCGGCATGAACGCAGACCCCGAAGAGGTCGATAACAGTGCCGAGTATGTGGCTGAAAATCACGTAAATGAAATCATAGTAGTCTATATAAAGCAGGAGACATGTATGATAACAAAACTACAGTTCACAATAAACAAGCAGTCATATCAAGTCAGGGACTCACGCCCTCAAGTCATTACTCAAATATAACAATGGGTCTCACGCCCACAACATCAATCATGCCCGTGAAGTACCTTCCTCACTGCCGGCAGTTTATGATATAAAAGCACCAAGGATCACACATGAACACCAGGTCCCACCTGTGCCATAATAACACCGTACAAGGTAAGTACGAAGGCATAGCCGACTACTAACACCCACAGTACCAACAAGGTCATGAACTGTATCATAAGATCTGTATAGACCGTCACATGATCAAAGCTGGCCACTTGCCCGCAGTATCTAATGTGCGCGTCTAGCCCTGGAACTTTCCGCAGCTCCGCATAGGCCAATCCCATCGGCCCGCATGAGGTATTCCCCGCATCGAGGGTAGCTACTCCGGCATCGCCCCGACTTCGCGATCCGCATGGCCACATGGACCGCATGCCCATAAAGGACGACACTAACACGGAACTCGTAGCTCGCATAGGCCCTGGACTGCATGAGGTATTCTCGAATCATAGGTCCATCGACCCGCCTGAGTCTACCCCGCATCGGAGGGCAGCTTAACCCCCGGAATCATCTCAAGAGATGAGTGATGTAAAATACTAACACAACAGCTTATCGTTAAGCAACATAAGCACAACAAAGGAAACCCCTTTACACAACATCACAAGATACTAACACACGTAGCATCCTAGCATGTTTACTTATCAATCAACAAGAAAGTATTACCATGCTATCACAAACCAACACAATCAAGTTATACACACAAGGTACTTTCTACTATATGCCAACAAGTTCGGGGTTTTATCCCCAAAGTACTTCATACATTAACTCTTTAAAAGATACGTTACTTTCACAATGTCACACAATACCCGTAGTATAAAAATAGAGTGACTATCCTTTTAAAGTAAATCAATTACTTCTCTTTGTAAAATCAAGTAGCAACATTCTTTTCCAATGATCAAGTTTGCCTAATTTCCAATGTTCAAGTTTCTCATTTTAGAAAGGTTTCGTAGTTCATAGTATTAGTCACTTAAGACTATCATTCTCTTTTAAACCATCTGAGAAACATAAGCCTTATATGTGAGTAGGATATTCTTGTTTATAAAAAATCTTATTACAGCAGCCATGATCTAGGAAATATCATTTTGTCTCATCTTAGCTTCTATGCAGATGGAGGTTTCTACTGGTTTTATTAATACTTAATTAGTCAAAACATTTCCTTTTATTAACGCTGCAGTGGTTTGTCGATACACATTCTGATTTCCGAAATCAGCAAAACATTCTTAAGCCGTTATACCTAACTTCCCATAAAGCTAGTATAACTCTTAAGTTTTCAAAAACCAAGTATTACTTCTCCTTTCAAAATGATTCAAAAATCTTTTGAAATACTTCAAGTTCTTTATTAACACATAACAAGCCAGTTATAGTTCAAACCAGTTACCTTAAAAAACCACATGTATTTTCTTACCAACATAAAGCTGTTATAACCAACTTCCCATAAAGCCGTTATAACACTTTATGTTTTACACCAACCAAATACATTTAGCACATGTACGTCTACCGTACTACATAGTTCACACATATCATGCTAGAAGAGATAGGAAGAGGTTCACATACCTCGCGATGAGTATCGACTAATAGCAAAACGCTCCAAGTACTTCAAACCGTCGGCTACTCCTTAGCCAGTAGATCGCGCCATACGTAGTACTTCAACCTATAAGGCCACAAGGCGCTTATTAACATTTAGATCCCTTCGTAGAACATTCAACAGACAATTCGGGCACCTCCCCATGACAGCGTAAATCTCCTCCTTCTGCAGGGTCGGCTACCAAGCCAACCAGGGGGGGTTATACGAAAGCAACTAGGCTAGGGGGGGGGGTACCCCACGGCCACACCACTAGGAGGGGGGGAGAGGGCTCTCGGCCAAGGGGGCCTTTCAAAGGGGTAGAGGGGCTCTTGGACGAGAGTCAACAAGAGGGGAGAGGGAGGGATTCTAACACTTAGAAGATTTGTGGAAAGGATGAAGAATTCATCAAAGGGAGAGGGGTATTTATAGCACAAGCCAAGGCCAACCAATGGCCAAGATCTTGCCAAGTGCATAGCAAGTGTAGGGCCAAGATCTTGCCAAGTGCACCCTAACCAACTAACACAAAATATCCTACCAACCCTTGACTATTTCAACCACACTTTCGGCCAAGCCCTTTACCGCCCAAGCCTAACCAATGAGAGGGTGACAAGTGTCGCCCTCTTGTTGGTCCAAAATGTTTCGTCTCTCGGAAAAATCCGCAAAAAATAAAAATGACATAGCCGGAAATTCCCCTACGAAAGCTGTGAAAACGTTTCGTCGAAAAACGACTCTAATCGGGTGTTGTGAACAAAGTGAAAATCGTCCAAGCCTTATTCTTAAGTTCAAATTTTCTACGTACGTCCTTACGTACATACTCTGGAAATACGGGGTATAACATTCTCCCCTCCTTAGAAACATTCGTCCCGAATGTTCCTTCTAAGTCTCAAAACAAACGCGCGCCAGTATAGTCTTCACTACTATGCTTACGAGAACAATCCTTGCCACACATGGCCACAGGAACAACTTGCGCAAAAAGCTTACATCCAAGTCCACGAGGAAACACCTCTAACATCACCATAACACCTCTCACCGGGGTCTAAAATATACTTCCTTCGCACCTTCTCTTTACAAAAGAAATGATACCACTTTTGTCACTTTGCCGCGAGGTTCTAGTGTCACTCCGGCGACCCAACAAATGGTACCGGGCTGCATGCGATCCCTGAGGCTGTCGTACACTCAAACTCTTACCACATTTCTGATACTGCTTCAGTTTCCAAAACTCGGGGTTACTATCTCTAACGTGGTCATCATTAACTGGGAACACTCTGGATGGATCTCCGATACTTTCCCGAACATAACAATACGAAAGACCGGACGTACTGCCTCCTAAGTCGGACGGCAAAAGCTAACATATAGGCAACCTGGCCTATTCTTCACATGAACTTAAAAAGGCCCAAAGTAACTCGGGCTAAGTTTCCTCTGTTTTCCAAAACTCGTCACACCCAAACCGGGGTGGTACCTTCAAGAAGACCGACTGTCAACCTGAACTCTAAGCGTCGTCGCCGATTATCCACACGATTTCTCTGAGCTGCCAGAACCTTTTCTAGACAAGCTTCTCACTATCCACAGTCTGCTGGAACAAGCCTGAACCAACTGTCTGAACCTTGCCAACATCGAACCAATCGACCGTCAACTTACACTTCCGCCCCTACAAGGCTTCAAAAGGTGACATCCGAACACTGAAATGGTAGCTTAAACACTCCCTCCACAGGAGACAACAATCTCCACAACTACCCCTGAAATCCAACAATCTCCACAACTACCCCTGAAATCCAACCACTGGCCCGAGGGCGAATGCGATTCTGAGACTCACCTGAGTTCTTAACACATGCCTGGTAAAACTTCCAGAAACAAAAACAGCCATAACCTGGGCTCCACTGTCTGCCATAAGGTGAAGGTAGGCACCCCGTGCAGCCCTACCACCTTTCTGATACAACAACACTGCCGAGTGAACGGTCCCGACCGAAGAACACGATGGGCTGCCCCCATCGGTCCGACCACTGGTCGAACGCATCCACAAACTCATACGCTGGTTAACTAAACCTGGGCCTAACACCCTCGTGACCCTACCACAAGGCGGGACCACCACAAACTGACCCCACCACCATACATGCCGCGGGTTGACCCGCAACATGGCCTCAACCCGACCCGGCATCGCGCAAAACACTAGCTCCCCGAAGGAATAATTTCACAAATCATGTTACGAAAACCTAGCGGTCTTCCTAGCTCGACTACCTTCTTTCAAATCACGCTACTCAGGGACTTATCCCACAACCATAGCCCACGTGCACCATGCACTCTGATAAGGATCAAACATAACACTACACCTATACTCGAGATGGCCTTACCTCTAAGGTATCTACGTATAAAACTCTAAGGCTCACACCTTCTCTGTCCCCCAAAATCTTACTCGGTTAACCCATCATGATTTCTAATCACAACTAACACACTGCTATCAGAACATAGCACTTAAGGTATACTCACCTTATCACATATCTGCATCTCAGAGGGTTAAGGATATATCTATATCTACCGCTTCTCCTTAGTCGTTCTAATCAAACCTTGCCAGTAGGCGTAGCTAAGGAAGATGACGAACTACCCACCGATCCCGAAGGCTAAGTCCTCCTAAGGACACTCTCTCGACACATGTACGACGGCGCAGTACAACAAGTACCAACTAAAAGCGACATTCCCGGGATGACGTCACACCGCGAACACCGAAAATGAATCCGGCTGGCCGGAGCCTACGTGTAGCGTGAGCGGAAGCTCGAGTTCGACCGACTCCTGCATACCCGAACGCCACGAAATCCGTGGAAGACCACTGCGACCGGTGGATGTGCTAACCTAATCTCTTGGTGAGGCGACTTGCCTCGAAAGTTACCAAAGGACCTTCTTGCTCGCCCTCTTCTGTCGCCCGTTAACCGCCGATCTCTACGTTTCTCGGCTGCGCGCATAAGCCCGCATACGTGGCCATGCCCAAGCCTAGTGAAGAATTACTCGCACAACCCTCTTAGGTAGTCATCAAGACTCGTGGTACATCGGTAATCTCGGTAGCCAAATCCATAGCTAATGTACAGGTTGCCTCTTTGCAATCTATATTCACCGTTCCCGGTCGTGGAACTGAAGGTTCAAATATCATGGCTGCAGTAGGAACTGCCGCCGCCGCGCTAAACTCTGCTGGGGCTAGTGACGTCGCAGAAATCCCCGAATGAAGCACTACCCTAGGTAATGATTGGGCCTGTGCCCTCGCAACCCTCTGAATTCCACTCGCAGCTCCTCACGCTTTGCCTCTGGGCGGGTTGCCCTACGCGGAGGCATAACGATAAGGAAAGAATTTCATCAGAGGTCCAACTTACAACATGCCTCTAAGGCACGATCTCAGAGTGAGAAGAATAGAAACCAATCCTAAATATCCTATAGCCTCACGATTATTGGCGTGGTGCACAACACACCGATAATCAAGACTCTCTTGGATACGATGCGTAGACACTTTCAGAGATTAATCGCTTCGATACCACTTTTGTCACGACCAAATCGGGCGTGGATCGTGCCTACCGGGCACCCTAGTGACACAACATCGAGTAATCACGGAACATAAAACACATCGTGAAACAAATGAAGTACAAAGCGATGTCTGTGAAAACTTGCCTTTCGGCATATATATAAACAACAACTCTTCCAATCATGAACAGCTTAATCCTTTTACAAACCACCGCCTACAACAGACATGCACTCTAAGAATGATATGACAACAACGGGGCGGGGCCCCGTCATACCACGAATGTAAGCACCCACAATAACGAGGACTATACCAAGATAAGCCTCGGAGAAACGGAGCTTCCCAAAAGTGAATCGTGACCCTAGAGCGAGGATCAACGGCGGTGTACCTTTACTGCGGCATGAACGGCCCCGAAGGAGGTCGATCTAACAGTGCAGTATGTGAAAAAATCGTAAATGAAATCATAGTAGTCTATATAAAGCAGGAGACATGTATGATAACAAAACTACAGTTCACAATAAACAAGCAGTCATATCAAGTCAGGGACTCACGCCCTCAAGTCATTACTCAAATATAACAATGGGTCTCACGCCCACAACATCAATCATGCCCGTGAAGTACCTTCCTCACTGCCGGCAGTTTATGATATAAAAGCACCAAGGATCACACATGAACACGTGTCCCACTGTGCCATAATAACACCGCATGGGGTAATCTGAAGGCATAGCCGACTACTAACACCAGCAGTACCAACAAGGTCATGAATCAGATCATAAGATCCGTCTGCACCATCACATGATCAAAGCCGCCACTTGCCCGCGATGTATCTAATGCGCGCGTCTAGCCACGGAACTTTCGCGACTCGCATAGGCCAATCTCATCGCCCGCATGAGGTATTCCGCGTCGGTAGCTACTCCCTAGATCGCCCCGACTTCGCGATCGCATGGCCACATGGACCGCATGCCCATAAAGGGCACACTAACACGGAACTCTCGTAGCTCGCGATAGGCCCCGGGACTGCATGAGGTATTCTCGAATCATAGGTCCATCGACCCGCTGAGTCTACCCGCGTGGAGGCGGCTTAACCCTAATCATCTCAAGAGATGAGTGATGTAAAATACTAACACAACAGCTTATCGTTAAGCAACATAAGCACAACAAAGGAAACCCCTTTACACAACATCACAAGATACTAACACACGTAGCATCCTAGCATGTTTACTTATCAATCAACAAGAAAGTATTACCAGGCTATCACAAACCAACACAATCAAGTTATACACACAAGGTACTTTCTACTATATGCCAACAAGTTCGGGGTTTTATCCCCCAAAGTACTTCATACATTAACTCTTTAAAAGATACGTTACTTTCACAATGTCACACAATACCCGTAGTATAAAAATAGAGTGACTATCCTTTTAAAGTAAATCAATTACTTCTCTTTGTAAAATCAAGTAGCAACATTCTTTTCCAATGATCAAGTTTGCCTAATTTCCAATGTTCAAGTTTCTCATTTTAGAAAGGTTTCGTAGTTCATAGTATTAGTCACTTAAGACTATCATTCTCTTTTAAACCATCTGAGAAACATAAGCCTTATATGTGAGTAGGATATTCTTGTTTATAAAAAATCTTATTACAGCAGCCATGATCTAGGAAATATCATTTTGTCTCATCTTAGCTTCTATGCAGATGGAGGTTTCTACTGGTTTTATTAATACTTAATTAGTCAAAACATTTCCTTTTATTAACGCCAGATGGTTTGTCGATACACATTCGATTCAAATCAAAAAACATTCTTAAGCCGTTATACCTAACTTCCCATAAAGCTAGTATAACTCTTAAGTTTTCAAAACCAAGTATTACTTCTCCTTTCAAAATGATTCAAAATCTTTTGAAATACTTCAAGTTCTTTATTAACACATAACAAGCCGTTATAGTTCAAACCGATTACCTTAAAAAACCACATGTATTTTCTTACCAACATAAAGTTATAACCAACTTCCCATAAAGCCGTTATAACACTTTATGTTTTACACCAACCAAATACATTTAGCACGTACGTCTCACCGCACTACATAGTTCACACATATCATGCTAGAAGAGATAGGAAGAGGTTCACATACCTCGCGATGAGTATCGACTAATAGCAAAACGCCCAAGTACTTCAAACCGTCGGCTACTCCTTAGCCGCAGATCGCGCCATCGTAGTACGTCAACCTATAAGGCCAGAAGGCGCTTATTCACATTTAGATCCCTTCGTCTAACATTCTACGAAAATTCGAAGACTCTCCCCGCAACATCGTAAATCTCCTCTTCTAACTGGTCGGCTACCAAGCCAACCGGGGTTATACAAAGCAACTAGGCTAGGGGTACCCCTGCCACACCACTAGGAGGAGAGGGCTCTCGGCAGGGCCTTTCAGTTGGGTAGAGGGCTCTTGGACGAGTCAACAAGAGGGAGAGGGAGGGATTCTAACACTTAGAAGATTTGTGGAAAGGATGAAGAATTCATCAAAGGGAGAGGGGTATTTATAGCACAAGCCAAGGCCAACCAATGGCCAAGATCTTGCCAAGTGCATAGCAAGTGTAGGGCCAAGATCTTGCCAAGTGCACCCTAACCAACTAACACAAAATATCCTACCAACCCTTGACTATTTCAACCACACTTTCGGCCAAGCCCTTCGCGAGCCTAACCAATGAGAGGGTGACAAATGTCGCCCTCTTGTTGGTCCAAAATGTTTCGTCTCTCGGAAAAATCCGCAAAAAATAAAAATGACATAGCCGGAAATTCCCCTACGAAAGCTGTGAAAACGTTTCGTCGAAAAACGACTCTAATCGGGTGTTGTGAACAAAGTGAAAATCGTCCAAGCCTTATTCTTAAGTTCAAATTTTCTACGTACGTCCTTACGTACATACTCTGGAAATACGGGGTATAACAGGCTTAACAACCCTAATTTTGCGCATTGTGCGTGACGGTCAACTAGGTTTTTGTTCTTAATCCTCCTATAAAGTTATCCTTATCACCGAAAGGTAGGTAAGGTGCGATACTGGGGTTGAGTGTTTATATAACCCTAACGGGAGTATAAAACGATTTCGTAAACCTGCTTTCTCCGAAAGAAGAATACCATAAGTTAATGCATTAGTAAGTAGCATAAGCGGATAATAAGGATGCATGGAAGCCCTATTCTCGTCATCACTGAAGTAAATCTTTATATTTAATTAGCTTTTATAATTCTTAGTTATAAACAACCAATCAATCATTAATTCGCCAAATAGATACTAGAAAATAGATAATTGGTACTTGAACCCTAATCCTAGAGGACGATATTCGGTCTTATCAAGACTATACTACTTGTCACGATAACGTGCACTTGCGTTTAAAGTGTGTGCATCTTACCGCGCATCAAGTTTTTGGCGCCGTTGCCGGGGATTAGGCATAGTTCAATATCAAATTTGTCCATTTTTAATTTCTAATTTGGTTTTTAACTTTTCTTTTAATTTTTAATTGTTACGTTTTTTTTTCTTTTGAAAATTCGAGGTGCCGTGATTTGTTGTCTGTTTTTGATCTATTTCAGGAAGTCAGTTTATGCGAAGGAGAAGAGGAGCAGACACTCTTGTTCCCTTCAATCCAGAAATTGAAAAAACCTGCAAACAGAACAGAAAGAATCAGCGGATTGCAACCTTGTTAGAGATGAACGGCGTTCAGAACAACAACGGGATGGGAGAAGGGTTAGGAGAGAATCATCCCCATCCAGGAATACCTAGGCAAGCGCCAATAGACGTGGAAGAGAGAGTCCAAGTCCAGCCAGAAAGAAGTTTGGGAGACTATGTGCTGCCAAGAGTAAATGGAGCACAGACATGCATTAGGCTCCCTGCAATAGGAGCCAACAACTTCGAGATAAAACCGGCAATTCTGAGCATGGTACAGCACACAGTGCAATTCGGAGGACTGCCGTCGGAGGATCCACATATGCACATAGCTAATTTCTTGGAGCTATGTGCAACGTTCAGATATAACGGCGTTACTGATGATGCCGTCAGATTGAGGCTCTTTCCCTTCTCACTTAGGGATAGAGCAAAAGTATGGTTGAATTCCTCACGATTCGATTTTTACATGGCAGAGGCGCACAGAAATTCCTAGCCAAGTTCTTTCCCCCGTGTAAAGCAGCAAAACTGAGAGGGGAGTTGAACAACTTTTACCAAGAAGACGGAGAGTCCTTATATGAAGCTTGGGAAAGGTTCAAAGATCTACAGAGAAAGTGCCCACACCATTGCATTGAGTTGTGGAACTTGGTCCACATCTTCTACAACGGGTTGAGCAGTACAACCAGAACCATCATAGATGCAGCAGCAGGTGGAGCATTCATGAGGAAAACAACCCACGACGCTCATGAGTTATTATAAGATATGGCCACTAACAACCATGTCACGGAAGAGAGGTCGACAAATGGGAGAAGAAACGTTGGGAGTCCACGAAATAGATGCTATTCTGCCTTGAATGCCCAGTGGCCGCTTCTAGCGAACGATTGCAGCAACATACGATGTCGCTGAATGCGTACAGATGCCTAAAAGCATGAGATATGTGGTGGCCCACATACATTTGATAGGTGTCCTTCAATGATCCCAACAATATACCAATGGAGCAGCAGAGTGTCGTGCCATAGGTAATTATCGAGGCAACAGAACAACCCCTACTCTAACACTTATAATCCGTGATGGAGGAATCACCCAAATTTCTCATGGAAAGGAGACCGAGCGTGAATCGATGCAAGGCGGCGCAGAATCGATACCATGGGCAGCAAAACGATGCGAGCAGAATCAGTATAGGGGCGATGCGAGCAGAGCGAGTTAGCAACCCTTCATTCAAGCCCCGGCCTCAGCGATTCAATGCCGGTTCAAAGAAAAGCCGATGAGTGGCGGTGTAACAGACAAAGCGCCAACGATTCGCAGCTCATGACATAAGCTAGATCCTCGTTAAGAAACTTGGAGACACTGGTGGGTCAGCTAGCAAACAGCAAACAAGAAAGCCACGAGGACATTGCCAAGCAATACAGGTAAATCAGGGAGCGATGTCGAGCGATGCGGTTGAGAAGTGGAAGACAAATTGGAAGCGGCCACCTCAACCAAGAGTTGAGAAGAAAGCGAGTTAGAAAAGAGAAGGTGATTGAGCCTAGCCCAATGAGAGAAAACTCCGGAGAAGGAGTATAGAGAAGATCCCTTTCCCCAGAGACTACGTAAAGGCGGTTGATAAACAATTCTCCAAATTTTTGAGACATTCAGAAAAGTCAGATATCAACATACCTTTCATAGAAGCATTAGAGCAGATGCCCTCTATTTCAAGTTTATGAAGGAGATTTTGGGGAAGAAGAAAAAGGCAGAGTATTTAAATAGTAGCACTAATGAGAAGAGTGTAGTGCTATCTTGCGAAGAAGTTGCCACCAAAGCTAAAGGATCTGGAAGCTTTACACTACCTTGCATGGGCAGGGTGACTTGCAACAGAGCCTTGTGTGATTTAGGGGCGAGTATAAATCTGATGCCCTTATCAGTTTTTAAAAGATTAGAGTTGGGTGAAGCCAAACCAACCACAGTAAGCCTACAGCTGGCCGACAGGACAGTGGTTCATCCACGAGGCAAGATTGAAGACGTGATTGTGAAAGTAGGAAAATTCTTCTTCCCTGCAGATTTCCTCATTCTTGATATGGAAGAAGATGCGGAAATACCTATCATATTGGGGAGGCCATTCCTAGCAACGGGAAGAGCTTTGATTGATGTTGAAAGAGGAGAATTAACACTAAGGGTGGAGTCTGAAGAAATGGTGTTTAAAGTTTTTAAACACGTCATTGAGCCACCAATAATGAGTGGGTGCTTTGCAATCAGCACCATCAAACCCCCATGTGAGCCAATACAAGTCAACCAAAGAGCGATGAGCCCAAGAAAGCAGGCATGGTTTGCTGAAATGCCACTAAAGGAGGTAAGTTTTCCTGAACTCCCTCTTACTGATAATGCTAAGAAGAAAAGAAGAAAAAGAAAACGCCAAATGTGGAGGAAATGGATAGGTTGGGGGCTTAATCCACCCCAGGGTTATTAAGGCTAAGGAACTTGCGTCCGGCTAAAAGACGTTAAAGACAACGCTTGGGAGGCAACCCAACGTTTTCAATTATGTTATTTTAATTTCTGTCTTTAGTTTATTTTATTTTGTCTAAGAACAGTCTCACGGTCTTGGGGTCTTGTGTTTGTCTTTGTGATTGACAGTGCAGAAATAAATCGAAGAAAAGCAAGAATTTCGAGAAAAAGCGGGTAGCGCGCGGCTCAGGAAGCGAGCGCGGCTCCAAAATTCCAGAAAATTTACCAAGTCTAGGCGCATGGCTAAAATCGAACATGGCGGCGGGAATCCAGAAACTTAAAACGCCCAAAAAGCAGATTTTCCCCAATTCCAATTTCAAAAACCTAACCTTCCCTCTCCAAAAACCCACGAAATTCCAGAAATTTGCCCACAAATCCTCCAAAATTCCAACCCAACCACAACCTAAACTCTAAAATTCCTAAAAATCCCTAGCTATCTCAAACAACGAAGCTCCATTCCCTAGCCTCAACCCATCAAGTGAAACAAGAAAAGCTTGAATCTTCTAAGAAAAAGGTAATCCCTTTCGTTGTTCTTGAATCCTTTGACTGAAGTCATAGGAGGTAGTAGTTTGAAGGAGTATTGTAGTTGAAGTAGTTTGGGTGCTGAAAAGTGATTGTGAAGTTTGGAGAAAAGAGTAGAAAAGGAGGTTGTGGGTATTGAGTAGAAAAGTTGAAGTTTGGGTGTTGTGTTCGCTGCTAGTGTTGAGTGTGTAGGAGACATTGTGCCACTAAATTAGAAGCTCCAGAAACTGTTTTAACCATGGCCACCAGGAAGAGAAGAGGCTCCACATCCACCCCAACCCCCCAATACGATGAAAATAGGTTTGTGAGTTACCAAGCCTACCAAAGATACAAAAAGCTTGATACCAGACCCCTAATACCAGAAAGGGGAATGGACTACCAGAGGGAGTCATATGGGGAGGAAGACGTTTATGAGCCCATCCGGGCTATGATTGAGCTAAGGGGGTGGAAGAGATTTGTCAATCCGGAGAAGATAGCACCAGTAAACACAACAATGGTGCGTGAATTTTATGCGAACTTTCCAGAGAGAGTGGAAAGGGGGTGCTTTGTAAGGGGAAATTATATGCCTGTGACGGCGGAAGCAATAAATATGACTCTAAAAACAGTTGATGTTGAAGAGAGTAGTGATTGGAACCATTTTAGAACATGGGCTAGGAGCACCAACAACATCAACTGGAATGCCGTCGCATACGAAGCTACTACAAGTGCATTTGATATTGGAAGAAATGGGTCAAGAACCTTTGAGCAGTGCCATTCAACAAAGTAGCCAAAGGTTGGCTATATTTAAATCGGCGCCGCATGATTCCATCCACGCACTTCACGAGTGCGGAGGGCGAGATCAAACTAATATATGGAATTATGAGGAGGTTGACGATTGATGTGGGGAAAGAAATAGTGCAGAGCATTGAGGAAATCAGCAGGTTGGTAACGACAGGTGGATTGGGACATGGCTCAGTTATCACCAAGCTATGTCACATGAGTGCGGTCCCACAACTACCCACTGACACTCACGAGAGAAACCAACTGCCGGTGTCCTGTGGGATAGTGCACTCTTTCCCAGACCCAAGGCCACCAGCAGCCAGACGGAGAGTACAACCAGCAGCAGCAGCAGCAGAGGCCGCCATGGACGAAGATGAGCCTGAAATAGGGGCTCAATATGAGGCAGGACCTAGCCACCGGCCAACCACAGGAGCAGAACCTCCAACGCCCACAATGGAGCAATTGTTTCAAAATCAGATGAGGATGATGCAGACCTTGGACACAGTAGTACAAGAACAGCAAGAAACAAGGCAACAAATCAACGAGTTGAGTTCCTTGTTCAACCAATGGTCGATGCATTATCCACCGCCACCACCACCATTTTAACCAAAGTTTGTAAGTGTCTTATTTCTTTTACTGTCTGTGAGTCTACACACATTGGGGACAATGTGTGATTTAAGTTTGGGGGTGTTTTATTTGTGTGTCATGTTATGTCTTATTTAAGTCTTTTTGATTGTTTTATGTTTATTTTGAGTCACCAATTTTTTTTTTTCTTTTTTGAGTCATAATTGCCTGTCAAAGATCATGTATGCTGTAGTTGCTAGAAACACCTAGTGAAGGAAGGTGGAATAATGTAATGGAATTGAAGCAACTATCTAAACACCTAAGTTAGATATGCCA
This sequence comes from Przewalskia tangutica, assembly GCA_029844215.1. NCBI lineage: Eukaryota > Viridiplantae > Streptophyta > Magnoliopsida > Solanales > Solanaceae > Przewalskia > Przewalskia tangutica. The sequence continues at coordinate 98,885,698 of CM056729.1, forward strand.
AAAACTCACAGAATCTGTCTATTTGGAGTGTCTTGCTTGAATTATGCATGCTAAATGATAAATGCTTATGTGCTATGATTGCTTGCTATTTGAGTCGAAATAATTAGGATATGCATGTTAGGGAGATGACTCAGGCATTTCTTTGATAGCCAATTCTTACCATTCTTTTCTATCCCGTACTTTAAAAATATCCCTAGTCAGTCCCATTGAGCCTAAATTTGAAACTTCTTCTTTGACACCCTATATTCCCACAAACTGTACCATAAGTGAAAATATGAAATAGTGGAATACATTGTGTTAAAAAAGAGACAAAAAGAGTGAAAAAGTCTGTTGCACCCCAATACAAAAGTAATAAGAAATAGGCAAAAACCTAAGTTTGGGGGTGCTTGTCATTATTATATACTTCACTCTCCCAAAACAAAAGAGGGAAAATATAGAATCGAAGTGAAGGAAAGAACAAAAAGAAAAAGGGAAATATTGAAAAGCTAAAGAGCTTATGGTACACGAAATGAGCCTAAATTGCCTATTTTTACCTACCTATACCTAAGCCTACATTACAACCCTTAAAGTCCTGAAGATCTCTTTTATGCATATCCAGAATTAGTGGAGAATAGCAAGTAAGCATGCCATAGGAATTCTTGAATTTATATGCATGATTTAGTATATTGACTTCCATTAAGCATGATGAATATGAGTTTGCGAAATATTTAGCTTCATGTGTTTAGTGTGCTGAAAATTTCATGCTATATGTTCCTGCATATTATTTTGCTAACCTTCATGTTTTTCTAAGTAACATCTATGCAGCAAAAGTGATCAATGGCAGTGAGTCTTTTATTCCCCAAAAAAACGAGTTTTCCACGCTAAGATCTTTATTTGAAATATGAGCCGCTAAAATTTCTAGTCCCGTACCCTTCTAATCGGAGAAGGTGCATAAAGTGAATATCGCTGGGGGAGAGTCGAAATGAATTGTTTCTCATAACAGAAATAGTCAGATTGTATTTTCTCTAATAAGATGGAGATGACAAGTCATAAAGGTCCGATGCCACAGATGGGCCTGTTCCTGCTTCCGTGCCTGGTCAGGGAAGTTGTATACGATAAGTTTGAGTCTTATATCTTATGAGCGAGAATTTCTTCCGGGCCTTCTCTTCTTTCGCTTTGCTAGCTGTGATCATAAGGAAGTTCTCAAATAAGCGTCGAATCCAAAGTTCCTCTTCCTCCTATAAGGAAGGCGATTTGCGGCCTCTGCCCTTCCATCCCTTGGATAGATAGAGCTCAACTTTATCCCCTCCAAAAAAAGGGGGAGCAACCCCATTTTGAACCTTGAATTGGTCAAAATATGCGGAATTTCTTACTTTTCGTGGAGGATTAGATCCTGTAACTGGGGGTCTGTGGCTGACTATGACCCTGACTAATAAGCTATCTCGCCCCTTTCCGAACAAGTAGAGTATACTAGGGCGCTTGAGAGAACCATGTCGAAGGAACTCGGCAAAATGACCCCGTAACTTCGGGAGAAGGGGTGCTCTCCTATCTTTTGATTAGGAAAGCGGCACATACCAGGGGGTAGCGACTGTTTAATAAAAACACAGGACTCTGCTAAGTGGTAACACATGTTCGAGCATATCCTCTCCATATCTCGCAGATCCAGATTCTTCGATTGCATACCTATCAGCAGTAGGAGATCCTGTTCCCACGCGAAAGCCGTTGCGCAACAAGCAATGGCTTAAAGAGCCTAACCCAGTACAGATCTGATCCTAAATCGCTCTACGCTTTGAGCCGGCTAACTCTTTGAAGTCCACTGATGCCTTTTGAACACCTTCTTCCACCGCCCTCTTTGAACTACGTTACCTTCCCGCTGATGAACAGACGAAGTCGACTAACCAACTCACCACTTCACTTGCAGATCTACAAAAAATCTTTACTTAACTATGACTCCCCATCCTGGAGCTTCTCGGCCATCTTTTCCTCCGAACTACTCTATGTTCTGCTACGTCCTTCAAACTACCCATCAATCATCCAACACAACCAACTATTCATAAAAGAGCCTCCTACCCCAGATTTTTCAGTCAATTTGGAATAGAGTGCAGTTGCTCCTCTTGTTCCTGCGGATAGGTCGGGCAGAGCGGCGCCTTTTGTGAGCGGACATCTGAGATTCATTTTAAAGCTAAAGGCACTAATGACTAAAAAAAAGAGGAACTAAGACCCGGTCTGGTACCCACAGCCTCGGGAAACTTTTTCGTTCTTTGAGTCTTTTATTTTATTTCTTTCTATCTTTGCCCGAGGGCGAGCAAAGGTTAAGTTTGGGGGTATTTGATCGGTGTATTTTATATACACCTTTTGAGTCAATTTTAGTTAGTCTTTTGTCCCATTTTGCACATATAAGTGTCGTATTAGGATAGTTTTTCTTTCTTTTGAGTCAAAGTGGTTAAAATGGCCAAATGGCGGGAAAGGAGCAAAAAGAGGGCAAAAGAGGAGATGCGGAAGCAGAGAAAGTGGCGAACGAGGGTAAAATCGGACCAGGTAGCCGCGGCCTCACTGCGATCAGCGTGGCGGCGCCACTATCGAGAGAGGCTGCGAAGACTCGTCGCGGCGCCTCGAGCAAAGCAGGCGCGGCGCTAAACATCCAAGAAGCCACGAAGATACAGTAGCGGCCTCGAACAGCCAGATATCGGGCGCGGCGCCAAAACACCCGACGTATTGCAGAACTTCCGGCGCCGACGCGGAAAAATTAGGTCTTTTGACGAAATTATGGGCCAGGCCTGAAGGAAAAGAGGGAGGCGGTTTTCAGCCTATAAAAGGAGAACCCTAGGCAGTTTTTGGAGGTTCCCCTTCTTGCACAACACAAGACTTTTGCTTGGATATTGGATACCATTAGTTTAGTAATTTCTTTTCCCTTTCTTGTTCTTTATTTCAGTTTTTGTATGATGAACATGGAATTAGTTCTTGTCATGTCAATGGCTAGGAACTAATTCTCTTATAGGGCTTTCCATGTGGAATTGCTAGAAACTTATGTTATAAATTAATGCGTACTTATGGTTATTTTTCTTCGTGTGTGATCTATCCAATCAGTGAGTTGAATTCTTGGTAAGTAATTGACAACGAGTGATCACTATCTGATTTCTAATCGATTAGAAAGGGGATTGTGAATATCTTTGTAAGTTGGGTAGACATTCTTGGATTGGGGATGAAAATACCTCAATTATTTATGTAGCGTTGATGAGAGGCTTAACAACCCTAATTTTGCGCATTGTGCGTGACGGTCAACTAGGTTTTTGTTCTTAATCCTCCTATAAAGTTATCCTTATCACCGAAAGGTAGGTAAGGTGCGATACTGGGGTTGAGTGTTTATATAACCCTAACGGGAGTATAAAACGATTTCGTAAACCTGCTTTCTCCGAAAGAAGAATACCATAAGTTAATGCATTAGTAAGTAGCATAAGCGGATAGTAAGGATGCATGGAAGCCCTATTCTCGTCATCACTGAAGTAAATCTTTATATTTAATTAGCTTTTATAATTCTTAGTTATAAACAACCAATCAATCATTAATTCGCCAAATAGATACTAGAAAATAGATAATTGGTACTTGAACCCTAATCCTAGAGGACGATATTCGGTCTTATCAAGACTATACTACTTGTCACGATAACGTGCACTTGCGTTTAAAGTGTGTGCATCTTATCGCGCATCAAGAACCTAATTCTCATTAACAAGCATTTCTCTTTTCCGAGGTTCGGACGATTTTTCCCTCGGAGAACAATTCTTTCTTTCGTTCAAATTTTTAAGTCTTGTGTTCTCCTGGCTATTTTCTTATACATGTCCTGGAATTACGGGGTGTAACATTCTCCCCTCCTTAGAAACATTTGTCCCCGAATGTTCCTTTGAGGTTCCATCTAAACGGATATTGGCATGGTCCCTTGACTACACCCAACATAATCACACTTGACACCCATGGCCACATAACAATACTTATACTAACAACCTTAGCTGGATAAGCTTCGCCTTATCCACAGCCCGCTGAATCAAGTCTGGGCCAATTAACTGAACCTCGCCTACGTCGAACTAACCAACTGGCGATCTACACTTTCTTTCATACAAAGCCTCACACAGGGCCATCTGAATACTGGAAGGGTATCTGTTATCATACGTAACTCAACAAGAGGCAAATAATCCTCCCAGCTACCCCTGAAATCAATAACACAGGCCCGCAGTATACCCTCAAGTGCCTGGATAGTTCGCTCTGTCTGTCCGTCGGTCTGAGGGTGTAATGCAACCCTGAGACTCACCTGTGTCCCTAACCCCTTTTGGAAAAAAAACCTTCAGAAGTTATCCGTAAACTGAGCTCATCTGTCTGACCTCATAAATGTAGGAACCCCGTGCAGTCTCACAATCTCTCTGCTATATAATCTAGCATAATCCTCAGTCGAGTAAGTGGTCCTAACCGGAAGAACATGGGCTGATTTCGTCAGCCGGTTTACTATGACCCTCAAGGAGTCGCGCTTTCTCTGAGTACGATGCAACCCTGTAACAAAATCCGTATTAATTACCTTCCATATCTAAGTTGGAACCTCAAGCGCCTGTAGTAGCCCACTGGGCTTCTGGTATTCAACCTTGACCTGCTACTAATTCAGACACAAAGCAACAACTCTGCTACGTCTCTCTTCAGGCCATCTTACCAATACATACATATGAGGTCATGATACATCTTAGTCAACCCCGGATGAATAGAGTAACGAGCACTATGTGCCTCCCCCAGAATCTGCTGACAAAGTCCTGCATCATCGGGAGCACACAATCTGCCCTCGAATCTTAGCACCCCATCGGCGCTACCTCAAATATACTCTCCTCCTTTCGAAGAGCCGTAACTCGATACCGTATCATAACTGGATCCTCATACTGTCGCCTCTTTACCTCTTCAACGATGGAAGACTCAACAATCCCTCAGATCTAAACTCTATTAACCTCAGAAACAAATAATCGAACCTCTCGGCTCGGTAGATGATGAATCTCACAGACCACGTCCTGTCTATCTGGCTGCCCATCTGACAGACTACCTATAGATCCACGACTAAGAGCATCTGTAACCGTCTCGGCTTTCCCCGGTGGTATTGGATATCAATATCACAATCCTTGAGTAACTCTAACCACCGTCTCTGTCGCAAATTCAGCTGTCTCTGTCTGAAGATATACCGGAGGCTATTGTGGTCTGCACAAATATCCACATGAAGTCTATATAAGGAATGCCTCCAAATCTTCAAAGCATGATTAACTGCCGCCGACTCTAAATCGTGAGTAGTGTAATTCCTTTCATGTTTCCCTAACCGCCGGGAAAACATAGGCTCTAACGTTATCGTGTTGCGTCAGCACACAACCTAGCCCAACACCCAAAGTGTTACAATAATAACCTAACCTTCTAGTCTCCCAGGAGGGGTTAGAACTGTAGTCGTGGTCAACTTATCTTCCAATAACTGGAAGCCTTTCTCATACTTGCGAAAAATTCGGGCACCCTTAATCTCAATTATGGTTCATGTTTCCTTTTCTCTGTTGCAACCAAACTTGGTCACTATACTTAGATTTGATTCCTTTTCTTATCTCATGGCTAAGATGTTACACCCCGTAGTTCCAGGGTATGTATGTGAGGACGTACGTACGAGAATACGACAGTAATTTTGGAAAAGAAGAAAGATGTTATTTTTCGACGGAAAAGTTTCCGAATTTTGTGAAAGAACAATGTTCGTTAAAGGGAATTGGATTCCCAGATTTGGTATTCGGACTTTTTGAAATATTTGAGAATTATGGGATTTTATTTCCGGAATTGGTCACGTGGGGCCCACGGGAGAAATTTACGGTTTGTGGGGCCCACTTTATATTCGGATTTTTGGCATTACGGATATTTTGGGAAGACGAAATATTTTGGACGAGTAGGGCGACACGTGTCACCCCGTGGCCTATGGCGAATTCGAGGGGACACTTGGGCGTTTTTATGTGGGGACAAGTGGCAAGCCAACTTGTCCCATTTTGTGGTGGACATTTGGTTGGTAGTTTACCCACACTGTACCCAATCCTCACCTTACACTTGCTTTAATCTTGGCCTCGATTTCTCTATAAATACCCCTTGTTGCAAGACTTATTCATCCATCACTTAGAAAGTTTCCAAGTCTTGAAAATCCTCTCCTTTCTCTTGTGTGCTCGGCTTTGGCCATGATTCTTGAGCAAAAGTTGTCCAAAAATTCTTAAAGTTTTAAGTGTTCTTCCTTAGGGTGTTAGGAAGATTGTGTACCAAGAGTTGGAAAAGATTTCACACCCCTAGCCTTAGATATGCCCCTTGGCCGAAACATTGCCAAATTGTAGCCTAAGTGTTCTTCACTTTTGGAGTTGGATCTTGAAGAGGAGTTGGTTAGGAACTTCTAAGGGTTGCTTGGAGTGGCTTGAGCGTAAGGGTGGAGCTAAACGTTGCTCAGGATCGACTTATAATATTGGATAATTTTGGGCTTATCGAGGTAATGATCTATGTCCCTCTATTGTAATTGGATATTACATATTATAGTAGTTTAGAATTGAGCATAAGATATATTGGATGGATGATTATAAAGGATTGAACTGTATTTACAGTAGAGTTGTAGTATTATTGTGGGCGGTGTTGTACACGTCAGGTTAGGCGTGTAACCCCAGAGTTGTTGGCTTGGTAGCGGGCCTTGATAGAGGAGGAGATTTATGTGGTTGCGGGGAGGTCGCGAATTTTCCGTAGAATATGGAACCTTGTATTTAGAAATGTTCTCTGAAGGGATCTAGAAGTTGATAGACGTTTTGTGGCCTTTATAGGTTGAAGTACTACGAGTAGCGTATTCTACTTGGAGGGTGGAAAAGGCTAGCGATTCTGATGCTTTGGGCGTTTTGCTAATTGTCGATAATCGTCGCGAGGTATGTGAACCTCTTCCTATCTTTTCTAGCATGATTGTGTGAACTATGTAGTACGGTGAGCGTCGTGTGCTAAGCAATTTGGTTGGTTTAAAACATAAAGTGTTATAACGGCTTTATGAGAAGTTTGTTATAACAACTTTATGTAGGTAAAGAAATGGTTTGTGGTTTTTAAAAGATAAGAGACTTAACTTATAAATGACTTGATGTGAATTATTAAGGACTTGGTTTGTGTTAAAAAGTTGTGAAACCACATTTATGAGAAATGGGTAATTGGGTTTTAAAAAGGAATAAGTTATTGATTTCGGAAATGAGAATAAGTATCGAACAAACCACTGCAGCGTTAATAAAGGAAAATGTATTGACTAATTAATTATTATTAAAACCAGTAGAAACCTCCATCTGCATAGAAGCTAAGATACGACAAAATTGTATTACATTTCCTAGATCATGGCTACTTTAATAAGATCATTAATAACAAGTATTGAATTTTCTTAAATTCCAAAGTAAGGAACTTGATTTCTAAAAGAAAAGGGACTTGAGGAATTGAAGAGTTTTTGGTTTAAAAAAAGGCATGGTTTTGTCTTAAAATGGTTTAAAAAGAAGGCATGGTTTTGTCTTAAAATGATTTAAAAAGAAGGCATGGTTTTGTCTTAAAATGGTTTAAAAAGAAGGCATGGTTTTGTCTTAAATTGGTTTTAAAAGAAAGCATGGTGTTGTCTTGGCTTATTTCAAAAGAAGGTGTGGAAATGGTTTTGGTTTACTTGAAATGATAATTACTCTATTTTTGATACTATGAGTATCGTATGACTTTTGTAAAAGAAAGGGATCTTTTGAAAGAATTTAAGTACGTAGTACTTTAGGGTTGAAACCCGGATTGTTGGCACAAAATAGGAGTACTTGAGTTTATATAAATGGTGAACCAATTTGTTGTAAATAAAATGAAAGTCTATGAGTACGTTGAACTTGCCTATGCTTGATGTGATAGCCTTTGTTGTGCAAGTTGTTACACCCCATAAGTCCAGGACATGTATAAGAGAATGCACGTAAGGAATCAAGACTTGGAAATTAGTACGAAAGGAAGAATTGTTTTTCCGACGGAAAATGTTCCGAACGTCGGAAAGGAAAAATGTTCGTTGTTGAGAATTGAATTCTCAAAATGCATTATTTGAAGAGTATGGGACTTAGTAATATTATGGAAATTTATTTTTACGGATTTGGTCACGTGGGGCCCACCCGAGGAATTTTACGTTTTGTGGGGCCCACGAGGGTTACGAAATTTTATGGACGAATGAGAGGGCGACACGTGGCACTCCTTCCACATGGCTTGGTCGAAATTTAGTAAGGGTAAAATGGTCATTTGACCATTGTGTAGATGATAAAGTCTTGCTAATTAAGAGCTTGACATTGTTGACCAAGTCAAGAGCCATTTGGCTTGATCTCTTCCCTCCAATTTTAACAAGTGTTATTATCTAAGCCACCCAATGTGTTATATATGCTAAGCTAGTGCAAGTCAAGGTCTTTAACACTTAGAAAAATTAGAGAACATTTGTTGTTCTTGGAAGTTGCTCTCGGGTTCAAGCTTTCTCCCACACAAAAATTAGTAGTTTTGATCCTTTGTTCACAAGACTTAAACCCAAGGTCCCTAAGGGTATTGTAAGGTTATCTCAATAGAAAGATTTCGGAAAAACGACATTTTCGTATTAGTCGCAAGGCGGAAACCGAAGGAGTTCTTCAACTTTGAAGTTGGAACTTGAAGATGAGTTCTTCATAGGCTTCTAAGGAGTGCTTGGAGCGGATTGGAACTTAAGGAAAGGAGCTAAGAATTTCTAAGGCGCGACTTTGGATCTTGGAAATTTTAAGGGCTTGGAAAGGTATAAATTTTGTCGTTTTAGTAGTTAAGACTTACTTATTGTTGTAGCTATGGATTTTAGCAAGCATGTGTTATATAGTATGAAGTTTGATATGTTTATGGGCTATTGGAACCCTAATCCGAAGACTAGCATGTTTAGCTTTAAGATTGGAATTCAAGTTGATTATTAGTTTAAGTCGTCGCATGTTGATTAAAGAAGGAAATTGTAGTTGTTGAAGTTGTTTATGACTAAATAACATGTTGACCTAAGAACTTGAAATTTGAAAAGGATTGGAAAAGACGTAGTGTTATTGGTTATATGTTGGCCGAGAATGGCTAGTGAAGTATTATACTATTTGGTATGAATTGTGGGGCGGAATTTTACACGTATTGTAAGGCGTGTAATCCCCTTTGTTTGGTTGTTGTTTGGAACCTTAAATGTGGCGTGTTGGTTATTGTATTCGGCCTTGAAAAAGGTGGCAAAGTGAGTAGAAACAAAGGAAGTGCTGCCCGATTTTCCGTAGAATTAGAGACCATATACTTAGTATTATTCTACGTTGAGACTAGAAGTTGATAGTCTTGTTGTGACCATTATAGGTTGACACTTCTACGTACGGCGTATTCGGCTTAGCTTGTGGATATTAGCCGAAAAGGTATGTGAACTATCTCCTCTTCTAGCATGATTCCTTAAGATAAAGAAAGTACGTCCTACTCCTTAAATGATCCATTCCTTGGTTGTATTTGGATTGCCTAAAGTAGAATTTGTTCTATGTACTTCCTTTGATTGTACTTTGATGTTTAAATTGTAAGTTGTATAATCCATTGCCTTAGTGAAGTTGGATTCTTAAAAGTGAAAGTATTTTGCTTAAAGTACATAGAGTCTTGAAAAGGAAGTGGTTTCCAAATCTTTTGGGCTAGTGCCTTAGTCCCAAAATCCTAAAGGTCATTATAATGACTTTAGGGGAGTCAAAGGAGTGATCTACTTAATTGTTTTAAAAGAGGAGAAATGACATGATTTAAGAGAAGTAACTTGTTTTAAAGGAGTGAGTTACTTGAGGTTTAAAAGTAGAAGAAACTTGTTTTCTATATATTAAGAGACTTGAAGTGTTTTGAAAGTTAAGAACTTGATTTGTAAGTATGTGATACTTGGTTTTAATAGTATAAGTCTCTTGGTTATAAAAGGAATGGATATGTCTAAAACCATAAAGGGTTATAACGGCTTTATGGGAAGTTGGTTATAACGGCTTTATGGAAGGTTTATAAAGTTGTCTGTTTTAATTAATCGGCATAAGTTGCCTAGTTTGTGAAAATTTGAAGTTACTTGGTTCCAAGCTTCGAAATAAGTTTCAAAAAGTATAGTAACTTACTTTGAAGAATAGACACGCCTTGATACTACAGGTGTTAGTATCTTGGGATTTTACATAAAAAGGAGTCTTTTGAAAAGAATGTACGTACGTAGTACTTTGGCTTGATAAATTGAGAATTTGTCTAAGTGTGCCTTGATTAGTACTTTGGCTTGATAAATTGAGAATTTGTCTAAGTGTGCCTTGATAAGTACTTTGGCTTGATTAATTGAGAATTATTCTATTTGTGCCTTGATAAGTACTTTGGCCTGATTAATTGTGTCACGACCAATTAGGGCGTGGTAGTGCCTACCGGGCACCCTAGTGATACAACATCAGAGAAAACCAGCGGAAAATAAAACTTTAAACAAGAAACAAGATATATGATCATAAAACAGGCCAACCCAACGGTTACCTTCCAATAACATATATATATACAACTCTTTCAAAACGAACAGTTTAATCCTTTTTACAAACCCTGCCCACAACAGTACTACAGACCTCTAAGATTTACAACAACTATGACGGGATAGGGCCCCGCCATACCCCTGAATGTACAAGAACCTACAACTCAGGGAACACATACCAAAAGATAAGCCTCCGGAGAAACGGAGCTTCCCAAAACGCTGAACTGAGATCCTAAGAGCGAGGATCCACGACCGATGTACCTCTACATGCGGCATGAACGGCCACGAAGAGGTCGAGACAACGGTACCAAGTATGTGAAGCGTAAAATCAGTAAATGAAATCATACTAGTCTATATAAAGCGGGAGACATGTATGATAACCAAACTACGATTCACATCATAAGCGATCATGTCGATCGAGGACTCGCCTCAGTCATCACTCAAATATAACTATGGGTCTCACGCCCACAACATCAATCATGTTCGCGTCATGGCGCGTGCCGGAATTGCGCCGGTGTAGACATGTCCATGATGCAACAACAATACCAATACCCCATGGCCACATGCCCCCGGAATTCTACATCGGTGTAGACACGTCCATGTGACATCAACAACAATATACTGGGTGATCAACCCTGCCGCATGGCCACATGCCCCCGGAATTCTGCCTCGGTGTAGACATGTCCATGTAACCTCAACAACAAGACAGCAATCAAAATAGAAACATACCCGTGGAATTCTCCGTCACTGCCAGCACGTCCAAGTAAGTTCTCCACAAGTCAACCGGCCCTCAATCGAGAGGCGCGGTAACACAGAAATACAACACTTGTACAACAAAGGCTATTATCACAAGCATAGGCAGGTTTCACAACAACAAGCATAGGCAAGTTTCACAACAACAAGCATAGGCAAGTTTCACAACAACTCAAAGTGCTTTCATTTTATGCCAAAGTCCGGGTTTTAACCCTAAAGTACTACGTACGTTAAATCCTTTAAAAGATCTGTTTCTTTCGCATAAGTCACACAATACCCGTAGTATAAAAATAGTGACTATCTTTTTAAGTAAACAAGACACTTCCCCTTTTGTAAAATCAAGTAACAACATTATTTTCCAAACGTTCAAGTGTGCCTAATTTCAAATGCCCAAGTTACTTATTTTAGAAAGGTTTCATAACTCATAGTCTTAATCTCTTTTAAAACAATTGAGTAACATATGCCCTATGTGAGTAGGTTATTCTTGTTTATAACAATCTTATTACAAATGACCATGATCTAGAAAATGTAATATCATTTTGTCTCATCTTAGCTTCTATGCAGATGGAGGTTTCTACTGGTTTTAATAATACTTCATTACTGAATACATTTTCCTTTATCAACGCTGCAGTGGTTTGTCGATACACATTCTGATTTCCGAAATCAGTAAAACATTATCTTTTTAAAACCAAGTACTCATTACTCGCGAATGAGGTTTCACAACACTTTTAACAACATGTTAATTACCAAGTAAAACAAGTTAAGTCTCTTATCTTTCAAGATCAAGTCTCTTAACTTTTACAATCAATAAACCATTCTTACCTACATAGAGTCGTTATAACTAACTTCCCATAAAGCTATTATAACACCCTATGTTTTAAACCAACCAACTCATTTAGCACGTACGTCTACCGTACTACATAGTTTACAAAACATCATGCTCGAAGGATTAGGAAGAGGTTCACATACCTCGCGGCAGTATCGACAATAAGCAAGCGCTCGCGATCAGTAACACGGCTGGCCGTTTCCACTCTTCAAGTAGAATACGCTCTCGCGATCTTCCACCTATAAGGCCACAAACGTCTATTAACTTCTAACCGCGGTTCCATATTCTGAGAAAATTGGCGGCCTCCCGCATGGCAGCGTAAATCTCTCTCTATCGAGGCCGGCTACCAAGCCAACCGAGGGTTTACATCTAACGGGCGTGTACCATTCTACTACACAACAATGCTACACAAGTCTACTGTAATACAGTCCTATGTAATTACAGTTCAGTTCTCTTCTTTAAATTCAGGCTTAAGTCAAAAGACATTGCCGCACAATAATGTTCAGTTCTATATATAGTATACCTCAACTATATATTCCTACAACATGTAATCTCCAATTACAATAAGGGGACAAGAATATTTACCTCGACAAGCCCAAAATTATTCAAGTTATAATGTCGATCCTGAGCAAGGTAGCTCCTACTCCGTGCACTCCAATCCGCTCCAAACAACCCTTAGAAGTTCTAACCAATTTCTACATAAATACTTCAACCAACTATGAAGATTTCCTTAGGGTTTCGGTTTGAGACTAAAAGGACAAAAGGTAGTATTTCCGGGCTCTACGTATAGAGGTAACCTTTGGAATACAACAAGGTAAAGGCTAAGGTATTTTGGGCATTATAACAATACTTGGAGAGTATTTCTACCAAGAGGGGGGGTGTATTATACGAAACAACTAGGCTAGGGGGGGGGTACCCCTCGGCTAGGGCACCACAAAGGGGGGAGGGGGAAGGCTCTCGGCTTAGAGCTCACAAAGGGGGAGGAGAGGGTTTCAAGACTTGGAAGTTTTTGGATGAATGAAGTCTTCAAGCTTAGGGGGGTATTTATAGCAAAACCAAAAGCCAACCAATGGCCAAGATCAAGCCATGTGCAAGGCAAGTGTAAGGCCTTGATCAAGCCAAGTGCACCCTAGCCCCTACTCCACCAAACATGGCACAAAACAAGCCACAAAACAAGGCCAAAAATAAGGGACCAATCGGCCAAGGCCAACCACCCTTGACCGCCTCTAAATCGATGAGGGTGACAAGTGTCACCTCCGTTAATCCAAAAATGTTTAGTCTCCGGAAAAAAATGAAAAATATAAATGACATAGCCGAATTTTCCTACGAAAGCCGTGGAAAGCGTTTTCGAAAAACGACTCCTTTCGGTAGTTGTGCACAAAAATCGATCCAATGCCTATCTAAGGCTCAAATTTTCTACGTACGTCGTTACGTACATACTCTGGAATTACGGGGTATAACATTCTCCCCTCCTTAGAAACATTCGTCCCGAATGTTCCTTCTCAAGACGGATATCGATGAAGTTCCTCTAACAAGTTGCCAACGCCCGCGGTTTGTACGAAAATAACACGTTACCGCGCCCTTACTGGTAAATGCGATACCACTTTTGTCACTTTGCGCGAGGTTAGTGTCACTCGTGACCCAACAAATGGTACCGAACTGCATCGACCCACGAGGTTCTAGTGTCACTCGGGGCGTGCCATACTTGACCATCGCTTGTTCTCAAAGCGTGGAGTCGATACCTCCAAACTTGGTCATCTTACTAACTGACCTTCTTTAAGGCCATTCCGGCCTTCACGAACGCTTCGGTCGAACACATCCACGAACTCATACGATGGTCACCTAAAGCGGGGCTAGCACCCAGTGACCCTACCTCTGGCGGGACCACGAGCCGACCCGCTGGCTACGTCGACTCCGCGGCGGCCATCAACCCGACCAGCGTCGCGCGATACTTGCTCGCCGAAAGGAACAATCTTACCTAATCAAGTCATGAAAGCTACCACTTCCATCTCACACTACCCATGGACTTATCACACAAATAATTCCCACGTACTACTTACTCTGATAAGGGTCAACCATGAAATAAATCTTTTACTAAAGACGACCTTACCTCTAAGGTCTCAATCGTGACATAGTCTAAGGTTCACACTTACCATGCCCCCATACTTACCCTTCTACCATAACCAGGTGTCTAAATCACATTTAGCACAAAGCTATCCGAACATAACACTAAAACACATCAGCATACAAAACTCTAGAGGGTTAAGGATATACCTATCTCTACCGCTTTCTAATCACAGTCACGCCTGCAGTGCAGTAGTGAAGGTGATGAACGACCACGATCTGAAGGTGAGTCGTAACATCCGTGCTACCCTTGGTGGACGGTTCCGCCAAAATGGCCTGCGCCGCAAAATAACAAGCTCCCTTGGCACGACACTCCCGAAATGCGGTCTACCACATCGACCACCGAGGTAGGGGGTGACGCATCCGCCAACACTACTTCCTCGAAACACGAACCTCGGAGCCACGACTGCTCCGAATACTCTGGATGCTCTGAAGGTTGTGGAGGACCACTCTGCACTGGCGGAGGTACAAAACTAGTATGCTGCTGAGGCGGTCCGCCTCAAAAGTCACCAAAGGACCTGTTGTTACGGCCTCTTCTGCTGATCTTGGTCATTCGTCGACCTCTCGTGCCTCACATCCGGTCGTGAGCTGCGTGCGGGCAATGTCCATGCCCGGCTAAAGAGCTACACTCGAACAAGCCTCTGTCAAGCAATCATCTAATCCGGTGACGTAGCGGTGCACTCTATCCTCCATGGTTGCCACTAAAGCGGGGACATCGAGCGATGAGTCAAACTCCACGTTGTACTCCGGTATGCGCCTGCTCTCGGCATCATAAATCGGCTGTGCCCTCTCAAATGCGAGGCAAGAAGTGAGTGAGAATGCCTCGAGAACTCGTCCCATGCTTTGGGCGCGTACTCTCCGGGACAACTCGCGAATCAAACGATCGGCTGCGGTATCACGCGCGATGCGAACCTAAGACCACCGACTCGGTCTCGAAGCCTTGATCACTCGCGTGACCAGTAGCTGGGATGAACTCCTGCGGATCATCCTCGGGCCTCGACCCATAAAACTCGGCGGGCTCTGACTCGGAAAGTCCGTAGCCTCAAACTATTCGCTCGGGGTGAACGGCTGGTGCTCTGGGCCCAGGCTGCTGCGTCGGCCTATCCTCATGTCGGCCCACGACCACGGCGGCCGGCCATCTCCTTGTAACCCATCTCCTGCGCCGGTGTGGGGTGGAGGCTCAGTGCTGCGGTCTCGGCAGCCATTGCTTCTCCCAACCTCTCTTTGGGCGGCGTCCACAAAACCGCCGTCTGAAGCCTGACCTCAGTCTTGTCGGGCTGCGCCTCGTACTCCTCAGTATCTCACTAGCGGCTCCTCGGTTGCCTTGCCCTTCAGGCTCTGGTTGCCTTGCGCGGAGGCATAGCGGTAAAAACGAGATACGTCGGAGGTCTAACTTACAACACGACTCTAAGGCACGATCTCGGAATGAGAAGAATGGAAACAATCCTAAATGTCCTGCGACCTCCGATTATAGATGTGGTGCACACATCGATAATCAAGACTCTACTGAACACGGTGCGTAGACACTTTCCGAGGATTAAGCGCTCACGATACCACTTTTGTCACGACCCGAATTCGGGCGTGGTCGTGCCTACCGGGCACCCTAGTGATACAACATCGAGAAAACCAGCGGAAAATAAAACTTTAAACAAGAAACAAGATATATGATCATAAAGCAGGCCAACCCAGTTACCTTCGATAACATATATATATACAACTCTTTCAAAGCGAGCAGTTTAATCCTTTTACAAACCACGCTTGCGATACTACGGACCTGCAAGATTTACAACAACTATGGCGGGACGGGGCCCGCCATACCCCGAATGTACAAGAACCTACAACTCGGGGAACACATACCAAAAGATAAGCCTCGGAGAAGCGGAGCTTCCCAAGCTGAATTGAGATCCTAAGAGCGAGGATCCACGGCCGATGTACCTACCTGCGGCATGAACGCGGCCCCGAAGGAGAGTCGATCTGGCAGTACCAAGTATGTGAAAGCGTAAAATCACGTAAATGAAATCATACTAGTCTATAAAGCGAGACATGTATGATAACCAAACTGATTCATCATAAAAGCGATCATGTCGATCGGGGACTCGCGCCTCAAGTCATCACTCAAATATAACTATGGGTCTCACGCCCACAACATCAATCATGTTCGCATCACGGCGCATGCCGGAGTGCGCATCGGTGTAGACATGTCCATGATGCAACAATAATACCAATGCCCCATGGCCACATGCCCCCGGAATTCTGCATCGGTGTAGACACGTCCATGTGACATCAACAACAATATACTGGGTGATCAACCCTGCCGCATGGCCACATGCCCCCGGAATTCTGCCTCGGTGTAGACATGTCCATGTAACATCAACAACAAGACAGCAATCAAAATAGAAACATACCCGTGGAATTCTCGTCATTGCCCGACGTCCAAGTAAGTTCTCCACAAGTCAACCGGCCCTCAATCGAGAGGCGCGGTAACACAGAAATACAACACTTGTACAACAAAGGCTATTATCACAAGCATAGGCAGGTTTCACAACAACAAGCATAGGCAAGTTTCACAACAACAAGCATAGGCAAGTTTCACAACAACTCAAAGTGCTTTCATTTTATGCCAAAGTCCGGGTTTTAACCCTAAAGTACTACGTACGTTAAATCCTTTAAAAGATCTGTTTCTTTCGCATAAGTCACACAATACCCGTAGTATAAAAATAGTGACTATCTTTTTAAGTAAACAAGACACTTCCCCTTTTGTAAAATCAAGTAACAACATTATTTTCCAAACGTTCAAGTGTGCCTAATTTCAAATGCCCAAGTTACTTATTTTAGAAAGGTTTCATAACTCATAGTCTTAATCTCTTTTAAAACAATTGAGTAACATATGCCCTATATGTGAGTAGGTTATTCTTGTTTATAACAATCTTATTACAGCAGCCATGATCTAGAAAATGTAATATCATTTTGTCTCATCTTAGCTTCTATGCAGATGGAGGTTTCTACTGGTTTTAATAATACTTCATTACTTAATACATTTTCCTTTATCAACGCTGCAGTGGTTTGTCGATACACATTCTGATTTCCGAAATCAGTAAAAAACATTATCTTTTTAAAACCAAGTACTCATTACTCGCGAATGAGGTTTCACAACACTTTTAACAACATGTTAATTACCAAGTAAAACAAGTTAAGTCTCTTATCTTTCAAGATCAAGTCTCTTAACTTTTACAATCAATAAACCATTCTTACCTACATAGAGTCGTTATAACTAACTTCCCATAAAGCTATTATAACACCCTATGTTTTAAACCAACCAACTCATTTAGCACATGTACGTCTACCGTACTACATAGTTTACAAAACATCATGCTCGAAGGATTAGGAAGAGGTTCACATACCTCGCGACGAGTATCGACAATAAGCAAAACGCTCCACAGTACTGTAACCTGGCTAGCCGTTTCCACTCTTCAAGTAGAATACGCTACTCGCAGTACTTCCACCTATAAGGCCAGGCGTCTATTAACTTCTAACCGCACGGTTCCATGTTCTACAGAAAATTCGGCAGCACCTCCCCCCCGCAACAGCGTAAATCTCCTCCTCTATCGAGGCCGGCTACCAAGCCAACCAGGGGGGGGGGGTTTACACGTCTAACCGGACGTGTACCATTCTACTACACAACAATGCTACACAAGTCTACTGTAATACAGTCCTATGTAATTACAGTTCAGTTCTCTTCTTTAAATTCAGGCTTAAGTCAAAAGACATTGCCGCACAATAATGTTCAGTTCTATATATAGTATACCTCAACTATATATTCCTACAACATGTAATCTCCAATTACAATAAGGGGACAAGAATATTTACCTCGACAAGCCCAAAATTATCCAAGTTATAATGTCGATCCTGAGCAAGGTTTAGCTCCTACTCCGTGCACTCCAATCCGCTCCAAACAACCCTTAGAAGTTCTAACCAATTTCTACATAAACACTTCAACCAACTATGAAGATTTCCTTAGGGTTTCGGTTTGAGACTAAAAGGACAAAAGGTAGTATTTCCGGGCTCTACGTATAGAGGTAACCTTTGGAATACAACAAGGTAAAGGCTAAGGTATTTTGGGCATTATAACAATACTTGGAGAGTATTTCTACCAAGAGGGGGTGTATTATCTGAAACAACTAGGCTAGGGGTACCCTGCTAGGGCACCTGAGGGAGGGGAAGGCTCTCGGCTTAGAGCTCAAGGGGGGAGGAGAGGGTTTCAAGACTTGGAAGTTTTGGATGAATGAAGTCTTCAAGCTTAGGGGGGGTATTTATAGCAAAACCAAAAGCCAACCAATGGCCAAGATCAAGCCATGTGCAAGGCAAGTGTAAGGCCTTGATCAAGCCAAGTGCACCCTAGCCCCTACTCCACCAAACATGGCACAAAACAAGCCACAAAACAAGGCCAAAAATAAGGGACCAATCGGCCAAGGCCAACCAACCCTTGACCGCCCCTCTAAACCGTCCAATGAGGGTGACAAGTGTCACCCTCCCGTTGGTCCAAAAAATGTTTCGTCTCTCGGAAAAATCCGCAAAAAATATAAATGACATAGCCGGAATTTTCCCTACGAAAGCTGTGGAAACGTTTCGTCGAAAAACGACTCCTTTCGGTAGTTGTGCACAAAAATCGATCCAATGCCTATCTAAGGCTCAAATTTTCTACGTACGTCCTTACGTACATACTCTGGAATTACGGGGTATAACAAATTGAGAATTAGTCTAAGTGTGCCTTGATAAGTACTTTGGCTTGATTAATTGAGAATTATTCTATGTGTGCCTTGATAAGTACTTTGGCTTGATTAATTGAGAATTATTCTATGTGTGCCTTGATAAGTACTTTGGCTTGTTTAGTTGAGAATTGCCTATGTGTGCTGGAAATAGTCGGTTGTGTGCTATTGGTATATCAGTCGTTTCGGGGTCATTCCCCGGGTTTGTGGCATTCTGCAGTTAGTGGAATTGCTACCCACGATCGCGAGGAATACCTCGTGCGGGTCCGTAAGGACTTATGCGGGTGAAATAGTCCCGTGCGGCGGGTCCGACCTATGCGAGAATACCTCGTGCGAGTCCGTAAGGGCTTATGCGGGTGAAATAGTCTCACGCGAGGAATACCTCACGCGGGTCCACGCGGCTATCACGGGTGAAATAGTCCCAGGAGTAGGATGGCTAAATGATACTGCGGGCGGATGGTCCTGTTTTGATCATGAGCTTCTTATTTTATATTGTAAGGATACTACTGTTTACTCTCATTGTTAGTAAGGCACAATGTGTTGTAATTTGATTATCATATATGTCCCCGGATTTGTTTGTGTTTGTTATACCCCGTATTTTCAGAGTATGTACGTGAGGGCGTACGTATAAAAATTTAAGCCTTAAGGTTGGCAAGGTTCGAAATTTGTACACAAGTACCAAAAAGAATCGTTTTTCGACGAAACGTTTTGCAAGACTTGCGAAGGGAAAAATATGGCTATGTCATTTATAATTTTTGCGGATTTTTCCGAGAGATGAAATATTTTGGACCAACGGGAGGGTGACACTTGTCACCCTCAATGGACGGCAATGAGGGGCTTTCTTTGGCACGTTTTTGTTGCCTAACCTTGGTCAAGGTTAGGTAGGATATTTTGTGGGTAGATGGATAAGGTTACACTTGGGTAAATCTTCACCCTACACTTGCCTAGCACTTGGCTTCATCTTGGCCATTGGTTGGCCATTGCTTGACCTATAAATACCCCCCTTATTTGATGAACTTCTTCATCCAAAAATTGTTCTAAGTCTTGAAATCCCCCCCCCCCCCCCTTCTTGTGGTTCTCGTCCAAGAGCCTTCCCTCCTTGAGAAGCCTTGGCGAGAGGGTACTCGCCTCTAGTGGTGTGGCGAAAGTACCCCTGCCTAGTTGTTTCGTATAAATACACCCTCTTGGTAGAAATACTCTCCAGTATTGTTATAATGCCAAAATACTCTAGCCCAAATACCTTGTAGTATTCCCAAGGTTACCTCTATACGAAAAGCCCAGAAATACTATTATACTTCCTTTAGTCACAAAAACGAAACCTTAAGGAAAGTCTCCATAATTGTTTTGGAGTACTTTGTAGAAGTATGTAGAACTTCTAAGGGTTTCTTGGAGCGAATTGGAGCGCACGGATTAGGAGCTAAACGTCGCTCGGGATCGACATATATACTTGGATAATTTTGGGCTTATCGAGGTAAATAATCTTGTCCTTCTAGTGTAATTGGAAATTACATTGTTGTATGGAATTGAGTATAAGATATAAAAAGGACATTAAAGAATAAGACTGAACTGTAATTGCACTGAATAGAAGAAGTGAATTGAACTATAACTTCATCGTATAGAAGAAGGGAATTAAACTGTAATAGAAGGATATTACAGAAGAGAATTGAACTGGAATTACATCAGAAGAATATAAGTAGAAGATTAAACTGTACTTACATAGGACCGTATTTACAGTAGACTTATAACCTTTATTGGTTGAATGTTCTGCGAGTAGCATGTACTACTTGGAAGGTGGACAAGGCTAGCCGGGTTATAAGCGAGTGGGCGTTTTGCTAATAGTCGATAATCGTCGCGAGGTATGTGATTCTTCCTATACTCTTGAGCATGATGTTTTAAAAAGTATATATATATAGTACGGTAGACGTACGTGTGCTAACTGAACGTAGTTTTACGGCAATGTCTTTTGACTTAAGCTGAATAATATATATATATATATAGTACGGTGAGCGTGCGTGTGCTAAGCGAACGTAGTTATCGACAATGTCTTTTGACTTAAGCTGAATAATAAGAATCTTGAAGTATTTCAAAAGAATTAAGAAACCTTTTTGAAAGAAGAGTAATGCTTGGTTTTAAAAGCTTAAGAGTTATACTAGCTTTATGGGAAGTTAGGTATAACGACTTAAGAGAGATAAAAAGAATGGTTTATTAATTTTAGAAGTTAAGAGACTTGATCTTAAAAGATAAGAGACTTGACTTAAATGAATTAATATAAATTTTGTGTGAAACCTCATTCGTGAGTAATGAGTATTTGGTTTTTAAAAGGAATAATGTTTCTTGATTTGAAATCAGAATAAGTATCGAACAAACCACAGCAGCGCTAATAAAGGGAAATGTATTGAATAATTAAGTATTATTAAAACCAGTAGAAACCTCCATCTGCATAGAAGCTAAGATGAGACAAAATGATATTACATTTTCTAGATCATGGCTGCTTTAATAAGATTGTTATGAACAAGAATAACCTACTCACACATAAGGCATATGTTTCTCAAATTGTTTTAAAGGATTAAAACTATGAACTACGAAACCTTTTCGAAAATGAGAAACTTGAACATTTGAAATTAGGCAAACTTGAACGTTTGGAAAATAATATTGTTACTTGATTTTACAAAGGGAAGTGTTTTGGTTTACTTAACAATGTTAGTCACTCTATTTTTATACTACGGGTATCGGGTGACCTTTGTAAAAGAAATGGATCTTTAAAAGGAATTTAACGTACGTAGTACCTAGGAGTTAAAACCGGACTTTCACAAAAAATGAAAGTACCTTGAGTGGTGTATAACTTGCCTATGCTTGTTGTTGTGAAACTTGCCTATGCTTGTTGTTGTGAAACTTGCCTATGCTTGTTGTTGTGAAACTTGCCTATGCTTATTGTGATAGCCTTTGTTGTGCAAAAAATGTGTTTCTATACTCTGGCGTCTCGATGGAGGTAGGTTGACTTGTTGAGAACTTACTTGGGCGTGCGGCGGTGGCGGGAATTCCGCAGTGCGCTCGCTGATAGTGTTATTCCATGGACTAGCTCTCCATGAGGTTTCTTGTTCGGCCTTGGTATCGGTGGTCGACTTTCGTACTTGCCGTCTCGTGGTGATTCGGCCTTAGTACACGGTAGTTAGCCCTCGCACTTGCCGTTCGGTGTAGTGAAGTCTCGTGATCTGATCTTGGTACAGTAGTTAGCCCTCATACTTGCCCCGATCACGTGGCCGACCTTGGTATCCGGTAGTCGGCTTCGTACTTGCCGTGTCGACCGTGGTTTGGTTGTATAGTATTGTTAGTGCGGCTTTGGCATCAGGTAGGAATTGGTGTTCATGTTTACTTCTTGGGGTTATCATATCATATACAGCCTGCAGTGAGGAAGGTATTCCACGGGAATGATTGATGTTGTGGGCTTGAGACCCATAATTATATTTTAGTAATGACTTGGAGGCGTGAGTCCACGACTTGATATCTTGTTTATATCGTGTCTTGTAGTTTGGTTATCATACATGTCTCGCCTTTTATAGACTATTATGATTTCATTCTGATATTTTGATTTCACATACTTGGTACTGTTATCGACCTCGCCCGGGTGCGTTCATGCCGCGGTAGAGGTATATCGATTGTGGATCCTCGCCATAGGATCACGATTCGGCGTGTTAGGAAGCCGTTTCTTGGAGGCTTATCTTTTGGTATGTTACCACAGTGCAGTAGGTTCTTGTACATTCGTGGTATGGCGGGGCCTGTCCGTCATAGTTGTTGTAACTTTCTTAAGTGCATGCTTTGTTGTGGCGAGTTTGTAAAAGGATAAGCTGTCGGGTTTTTATGTATATATTGAGAAAGCTGTTTTGGTTGCTTTGTTTATTTATCGTATCTCTTGTTTCATGATATGTTTTATTTCCGCTGATTTTCTCGATGATTGTATCACCAGGGTGCGGGTAGGCACGATCCACGCAGGTTGGTCGTGACAAAAGTGGTATCAGAGCAGTTAATCCTCGGAAAGTGTCTACAGACCGTGTCTAGTAGAGTCTTGATTATTGGTGTGTTGTGCACCACATTTATAATCAGGAGGCTGCAGGACATTTAGGATTTGTTTCCATTCTTCTTATTCTGAGATCGTGCCTTAGAGCTGTGTTGTAAGTTGGACCCCTCTGACGTATCTCGTTTGTACCAGTTATGCCTTCGCGTAAGGCAACCCGGGCAAGCGTGAGAGGAGTCGCGAGTAAAGCGGCAGCGATCTCTGAGACCATAATACCCGAGCCTCGGTCCCGATGCAGGCGGAGGAGATGGGTTACAAGGAGTTAGCCCGATTATTGGCGAGTTGTGGCAAACTTGAGGATAGGCTGGGCCTTGTGATTCGAGCACCGATGGTTCACCTAGATCGAGATAGTTTGAGGCTACGGGATTTTACGAGTTGTAGCGCGAGTTTTATGGGTCGAGGCACGAGGATGATCCGCAGGAGTTCATCAAACGATTCTGACGGATCATGAGAGTGATCAAGCATCGAGACCGAGTCGGTGGTCTAGGTTCGCATCGGTGCGTGATACCAAATGATCGGTTTGATCGTGGGAGCTGTCGGGAGAGCATGCACTTCGGCCGTATGGAACGAGTTCTCGAGGCATTTCTTGCACATTTCTTGCCTCCATGGCGAGGGCTCGGTAAACAGATTTTTGGTGTTGAGGCGAAGCGGGCGTCTGGTTCGGAGTACAATGTGAGTTCGACTCATTGGCTCGGTATGTCCCGCGTTAGTAGCGATATGGAGGGCGAGTGCACCGCCACGCCACCGGCTCGATGACTATTTGGCGAGCTTGTTGGTGTAGCTCTTCACGGGCATGGACATTGCCCGTGCGAGCTTATGCACTTGGATGTGAGGCGGAGAGGTCGGCGGAATGACCAAGATCAGCGAGAAGAGGCGAACAACGAGGTCCTTTGATAACTTCCGAGGCGGACCGCCTCCAGCAGACTAGTTATGTACCTCCGCCAAGATGCTGAGTGGTCCTCCACGCCGGGACGCCGGGATATTCGGGAGGCGGTCGGGGATCCTGTGTTTGATTTTCGGAGTAGGAGTGCTCGCCGGATGAGGTCACCCTTGTCTCAGTGTGGCCGTTGTGGAAAACTTCATAAGGGAGAGTGTCGTACTAACTTGGGGGATTGTTATTCTTGCGGCCAATAGGGCCATCTGGCGAGGCTGTCCAGGCGAGTAGCTGGTAGGATAGCCTGCATTACGAGATCGATTCTTGGTTCTTCACCTTCCATAGCTAGGCAGGATGTTCATACACCGGAGGTCGCGGTGGAAGTTCGATTTTAAGCGGTCCTTTGAACCGCCTATCTTTTCAGGTATATCCTTAACCCTCTAGAGTTTTGCATGCGTGATACAATGATTGTATGTTGAGTGCTATGTACAGATAGCTTTGTGTGTATTGTGGTTTAGAGACATGGATAGTTGAAAGAATAAATGTGGGGTCAGGGAAGGTATGAACCTTAGAATATTACACGTTGAGACCTTAGATATAAGGCCGGCTTGAATAAAAGATTTTACGGTTAGTCTTTGTCGAAATACTTGGTTTGCGTATAAATGTATTATGGGATAATTCCGTGAGTTGTGTAAAATGGAAGTGGTAGCTTTCATGACCTGTATAGGTAAGATTGTTCCGGATCGGGAAACAAGAGCTTGATGCGTTAAGTGGGTCGGGTTGGGGCCATGTTGCGGGTCAACCCGTAGCTCGGTTTGGGGTTGGGTCAGTTCGAGGTGGTCCCGCCAGGTGGTAGGGTCACGAGGGTGCTAGGCCCAAGTTTAGATGACCATCGTATGAGTTCGTGGATATATTCGACCAGAAGCGGATCGTGCAGGCCGAGAATGGCCTTAAGGGGGATTGAGGCTAGTAAGATGTTATACCCCGTATTTCCGGAGTATGTACGTGAGGGCGTACGTACGAAGGTTTGGCCTTAAAAGTTTAGGCATGGCACGTTTTTTTGGGCACAACTCACTCAAGGAATCGTTTTCCGACGAAACGTTTTACAAGACTCGCGTAGGATAAATTCCGGCTATGCCATTTCTAATTTTTGCGGATTTTTCCGAGAGACGAAACATTTTGGACCAACGGGAGGGCGACACTTGTCACCCTCCAATTGATGGACTTGAGGCGTCAATATGGCCGATTGGAGTGCCTATTTTGTCATGGAGTTGGTAGGATATTTTGTGTGCAAGTTGGCTAGGTACACTTGCCCAAATCTTGGCCTTACACTTGCCTTGCACTTGGCATCATCTTGGCCCTTGGTTGGCCATGGCTTGACCTATAAATACCCCCTTTAGATGAAGAGTTCTTCATCCACAAACAAGCTTTTCTAGTCTTGAAAAATCCTCCCCTCTCCCTTTGTGAGCATTTCGTCCAACACCTCTCCCTCGAGTAAAGTTTGGCGAGGGCCCCTTAGCCTAGCCGAAATCTACCCCCTCTTGGTAGAAAAGTTGCCTTAGTATTGTTATAATGCCCAAAATACCTAGCCCAAATCCCTTAGTACTTAGTAGAAGTTGTGAAGAACTTCTAAAGGTTCTCGAGCTATCGGAGCGCACAATTAGGAGCTAAACCTTGCTCAGGAGCGACGTTTATACTCGGATAATTTTGGGCTTATCGAGGTAAATAATCTTACCCGTCTTTTATAATTAGAAAATACATACTGTAGAAGTATAAGAATAGGTATTAAATACTGAGAAGGATATTACAAAATAGAATTGAACTGTTATCACGATGAAGGGTATAAAGAAGAATAATTGAACTATACTTACAATAGAATTTGTTTTCACTGATGAGACTTATATAGCTCACGGGTAGGAAGTCTGCCCGACTTTCCGTAGAATTGAGAACCCTGCTTAGAGCTTTATACGATCTGATCTAGGCGTTGATAGGCGTATTGGTATTATAGTTGATTCTCTGCGCGACATATTCGACTTGGCGGAGGTTTTCGTAGAAGGTATGTGATTCTTCCTAAAGCATGATATTTTAAGATATATATATAGTACGGTGACGCGTACATGTATTAAGCGAATAATAACTACGGCAATGTCTTTTGACTTAAGCACGAATAATAACTACGGCAATGTCTTTTGACTTAAGCCCGAATAATAAGAATCTGATGCATTTCAAAAGAATCTTGAATCATTTTTTTAGTAAGAGAAATATCCGGTTTTAAAACAAAAGCTTAAGAGTTATACTAGCTTTATGGGAAGTTAGGTATAACAACTTAAGAAAGATAAAAGGCAGTTTACTTGTTTGTTTATAAAAGCCTTGTATTGATTTACATTAAGTATAAGATTGTTTCATAAGTAGACATATTATGATGCTACTGTGTTAGTGTATTGTAATCTTTGTGAAAGGGGTCATTCTTGCTTTGCTTACGTTGCTAAGCGGTAAGTACATTTATCTTGTTATTATATCACCTACCCTGACTTGTTATCAGGGCTTGCCACCCGATGCGGGTCTATACGGCTATGCGGTCTGTGAGACTATGCGGAGCAGCGGTATACTCGAGATTGATCATTCGGGTGTTAGCCGTCACGAGAGATGCCCTATGCGGTCCATGGGACTACGCGGTCTATCGAGACTATGCGGTGCGGGAGTCGGTAGTGCAGGGTTGGCTACCGTCGCGAGAATACCTCATGCGGGTCTGTATGTGACCTATGCGGACTGCGGGAGTCCAGGATTAGGCATGCATAATGATACTATGGGCGCAGCGCCGCCCGATCATTCGCGGCCTAGAAAGCGGACACATTACTGATTTACCTATTATTGTTCTTGTTTGTGATATGGCACTATGTGCAATTGAACCGATTTGCAAATGGTTTTAAATACTTGATTTCATTGAAGTACTTCTGATTTCACATACTTGGTACTGTTGTCGACCTCGCCCGGCTGCGTTCAATACGCGAGTAAAGGCAAGCAGTGCTAGATCCACATCCTTAGGATCTCTTGCGTTGGTGTCGTGAGCTTCATCTTCTCGGAGGCTCTACTTTTGGGTATGATCTCCTGTTGTAGATAGTTTTGTCTGATCGGTATGGCGGGGCCCCTGTCGCCATAGTTGTTTATTTCCTTAGAGTGCATGAGACATGTTATGCAGTTGGGATGTAGCGCAAAACTTGGTTTATGTATATATCGAAAGGCAACCTTTTCTCAGATAAAGCGTGTCTTATGTTATAATGTTTCATATCTTGTTTTATATTCCGCTGATTTTCTCGATGTATGACTACTTGGGTGCGGGTAAGGCACGATCACGGCCCCGAGCAGTCGTGACAAAAGTGGTATCAGAGCAGTTAATCCTCGGAAAGTGTCTACAGACCGTATCCAGTAGAGTCTTGATTATCGGTGTGTTGTGCACCACACCAATAATCAGGAGGCTATAGGATATTTAGGATTGGTTTCCATTCTTCTCACTCAGAGATCGTGCCTTAGAGCTGTGTTATAAGTTGGACCCCTCTAACGTATTCCTTTCTATGCTGATTATGCCTCTCCATGTAAGGCAACCCGGCCCGAAGGCAAAGCGGCCGAGGAGTCGCTAGCAGACACCCGAGTCACGAGGCTCGTGCCCGATCTATACCCGAGACGGCGAGTTCCATGACGCCGCCCGGCCCAGCGAGACCACGATGCCGTACCTCGCGTCCCACGGCACTGGGCGGAGGAGATAGGAGTCTGAGAGATGGCCCGACTTTTGGCTAGGATTGTGGCGACACGAGGATAGCCGGATCGCAGCCTGTGATTCGATTCTGGCCGTCGTACCGTGGTTCACGAGGCGAGCAGTTTGAGGCTACTGGATTTCCTTAGTTGTAGCCCGCGAGTTCTGGTCGAGGCGGAGGATGATCCGCGAGTTCATCCGTCGATTCTGAAGGATTATGAGAGTGATCAGGGCGTCGGAGACCGAGTCCGTGACCTTTGGTTCACATCGGCTGCGTGATACCACAGTCGATTGGTTTGATTCGTGGGAGCTTTCCCGGGGAGAGCATGCACCTCCAGCAGTATGGGATGAGTTTTCGGAGGCTTTCCTCACGCACTTCTTGCCTCCGCAGATGAGGAGGGAACGAGCGGACAGATTTTTGTTCTTTGAGGCAGGGAGGGCGCGATTAGGGAAGTACAATGTCGAGTTCGATTCTTTGGCTCGATATGTCCCTGCACTGGTAGCAGATATGGAGGACCGGGTGCATCGCTACGTCACCGGGCTAGACGACTACATGGCAGAGTCTTGTGCGGGTGTGTCCTTCACCGAGCATGGACATTACCGTATGCGAGCTCATGCTCTGGGATGCGAGGCGCGAGACGCCGGGTAGCCGATATCAGCGGCGAAGAAGCCAAGACGGCGGTTCTTTGGTGGTTCTCGGGTGGGCGGCATCGTAAGTCTAGATTTGCACCGCAACGGCTCAAAGCACTCCTACATCATTTGGTACAGCGCAGCGATCGGGGCGTGTCGAGGCCCCGGGGCGTCGGACTTCCAGGGTAGCAAGGGTGCTAACCGATCGAGGTCCGCTCAGGGTGTCCGCTGTGGCAGGTTCCATTCAGGGGGTTGCAGTACTACTCAGGGAGCTTGCTACACTTGTGGCAGCAGGTCACTGCGAGAAATCTGTCAGAAGCGGCGTGGCGATGGTAGGGTCACTGCGAGGTCGATTCCGATTCTTCATCCCCAGCGATTACTCGCCCGGAGGAAAGGTACTCATGGACCAGCGGGTCGCGGCGGTCGTGGCGCGAGTCGATTCTAGCGGTCCTCGAACGCATTTATGCCTTGTCGGCCGGCGGGACGGAGGCCTCACCGATGTCGTCACGGTACCTTATCGGTTCTGGATTTGATGTGTATGCCTTGATAGATCCGGGTTCTACTGCGTCTATATATCTCCCCTTATTGCTAGTAGGATAGGGATAGAGCACGAGTCCATAGACCACTTCGAGGTAGCTACGCCATGGGTGATTCGGTGGTAGCTCGGCGGGTATATAGGGCTTGTCCGGTGACTATTCTGATCGTCGGACCTGGCGACTTGATAGAGCTGGACATGGTGATTTCGGCGTGATTATGGGCATGGATTGGCTAGCTTCTTGCTACGCCAATGTAGGCTGCGAGAGAGAGTGGTACGGTTCGATTTTACGAGGCCGGTTGTTGAGTGGGAGGAAGCCTTTGTATCGTAGAGGTAAGTTTATTTCTTACCTCGAGGCTAGGAAGATGGTGCGGAAGGTATATCTACCATCTCGTTCGGGTGTTTGATCGAGGTGCGGTACAGATTTTGATCGATTCGGTAGTCGAGAGAGTTCCCAGACGTGTTTCAGACGACCTCCGGGTATCCTCCCGAGAGGAGATCGAGTTTTGTATAGATGTGTTGCGGACACTCGGCTATTTCCATTCCGCCATACGTAATGGCACCGCCGAGTTGAGAGAGTTGAAGGACCGGTGAGAGATTTCTTTGGAGAAGCGGCTTCATTAGGCCTAGTGTTTCTCCCCGAGCGCCGGTATTGTTCGTAAAGAAGAAGGGCGGGGCGCTGCGCATGTGCGTTGATTCTGAGCGGTGAACAAGGTGACCATTAAACGTATACCCTTCCCGTGATTGATGATTTGTTCGACCCGGTTGCGCAGCGCGAGATGTTTCTCCAAGATTGATGCGTGATCGCTATCATCAGTCAGTGAGTCGAGAGGTGGATGTCCTAGGATGCATTCGGACGATGCGGGCATTATGAGTTGGTCATGTCTTTTGGGTTGACCAATGCTCGACGGTATTCATGGATTTGATGAACCGAGTGTTCAAACCATTTTGGACACGTTTGTGATAGTGTTCATTGATGATATCTTGGTTTATTCTCGCCAGAGCGAGGAAGCACGCGGAGCATTTGAGGCGATCTTGTGATTCTCGGGACCAGCGATTATACGCCAAGTTTTCCAAATGTGAGTTTTGGTTAGCCGGTGGCTTTTCTTGGGCATATTGCCGTGATGGCATTCAGTGGATACGCCAAGATCGGCGATCGAGACTTGCCTGAACTCTTACTCCGCAGAGGTTCGCGATTTTACGGGCCTTGCAGGATATTATCGGTTCGTAGAAGTTTGCTTTATCTACGCACCATTGACTAGTGACTCGAAAGCGGCTAAGTTTGATGGTGATGCGTGTGGCGGGGTTTCCACCGCTAAAGGAGAGACGGCAGCGCCCGTTCTTACTCTTCCAGAGGTCGGATGGTTATGTCGTGTATTGTGATGCTTGCATCGGGCTGGATGTGTGTTGATGCAGCGGTAGAGTTATAGCGTCACGCGTCAGCGGCTTAAGAAACACGAGAGGAACTACCCGCGTGATTTGGAGTTAGCGGTGATTCACGCTTTGAAGATCTGGAGGCACTATTTGTATGGGGTTCACGTGGATATTTATACAGACCACAAGAGCCTCGGTATATCTTCACCAGAGGAGTGAACTTACGCAGAGGCGGTGGTTAGAGTTGCTTAAGGATTACGATGTTGATATCTGTACCACGGGAAGGCCATGTTGTGGCGTATGCCTTAGTCGTAGGTCGATGGGAGCCTATCGGATGTGCGACTAGAGAGGAGGGCATGGTTCGTGATTTGCATCAGTTAGCAAGCCTTGGTGTCCGTTTGATTGATTCTGATAGCAGTGGGGTTCGAGTTCGTGAGGTTGCCGAGTCTTCCATCGTCGAGGAGGTGAAGAGGCAACAATTCGAGGATCCAGTTCTGACACGTTATCGTGATACGGCTCTTCGTGAGGGAAAGGGTCCTTTTGAGGTAGCACGATGGGGTGCTAAGGTTTGAGGCGAGTTGTGTGTTCGGATGTTTCGTGACTTCGGCGAGTTCTTGGGGAAGCACACGGTAGCGCGTTACTCTATCCATCGGGTCGACCAAGATGTACCACGACCTTAGATCGTGTATTGGTGGGATGGCTTGAAGAGGACGTTGCGAGTTCGTAGCTCGATGCGTGTTGTCGGCAGTGAAGGTAGAGCACCGAGGCCCGGTGGTTTGTTCTGACGATAGAGATCCCGACACGGAAGTGGGAGGTGATCAACATGGATTTTATCACGGGATTACCTCGCACTCGGAGGAGACATGATTCTATATGGGTTATCGCCGACAGTGTGAAATCAGCCCACTTTCTTCCGTCGGGCGACTTTTCGGTACCGAGGATTATGCGGACTTTACATCCGAGAGATCGCCGATCGCATGGAGTCCTATTTCGATCATATCGCATGGAGAGCCCGGTTCTGGCTAACTTACGGAGATCTTTCGAGAAGGGTTTAGGACGCAGTGAGCACGAATCGCATTTCATCCACGCAGCAGACGGACAGTGAGCGCCTTATCCGCACTCGAGGATATCCGCGAGCTGTGTTATTAACCGATGGTAGTTGGGAGGATCATTTGCCTCTAGTTGAGTTTGCGTATAATAATAGCTACCACTCCAAGATTCGGATGGCGCCTTATGAGGCCTTGTATGGGAGGAAGTGCAGATCGCCTATAGGCTGGTTCGATGTGGCGAGTACAACTAGTGGGACGGTTGGTGCGGCGATGGATAAGGTAAAGCTTATCGGGAGCGGTTCTTGGCGGCTCGGAGTCGGCGAAGTCATACGCAGATCACCGTCGTCGGCATCCGGAGTTCGAGGTTGATGATTGGGTTTTCTGAAGGTGTCACCCATGAAGGGTGTGATGAGATTCGGAAGAAAGGAAACTCGGCCAAGTACATTGGGCGTATCGAATAGTCCGAGGTAGGCAAGGTTGCCTACGAGTTGGATCTGCCGTCCGATCTGGAGGCAGTGCATCCGGTGTTTCACGTTTCTATGCTGAGGAGATGTATCGGGGATCCATCTAGGGTGCATCCGATTGACGATGTCCAGGTGACCGAGGGGTTGTCGTATGAGGAGATTCCCATAGCGATAATCGATCGTCGAGTTAAGCGTCTGCGGACGAAGGGCGTGGCCGTCAAAGTTCTGTGGCGGAACGAGCTTAGGGAGGAGATGACGTGGGAAGCTGAGGAGGACATGAGGCAGAAGTATCCTCACCTATTCCCCACACCTCCAGGTAATTCACTTTCCTATTTGTAAATTTTCATTGTCATATATGCCTAAGTGTTATTTTGTGGCCGTATGTGGCATTTGCAAACTGTTTAAGTTATGAAGAACCTTATCGTTAACTGTCTTGGGAAGGAACATTCGGAACGAATGTTTCTAAGGAGGGGAGAATGTTATACCGTATTTCAGGAGTATGCGTGAGGCGTGCGTCTGAAGGTTTGGCCTTAAAAGTTTAGGCATCGCACGTTTTTTGGCACAACTCACTCAAGGAATCGTTTTCCGACGAAACGTTTTACAAGACTCTCGTAGGATAAATTCCGGCTATGCCATTTCTAATTTTTGCGGATTATTCAGAGAGACGAAACATTTTATACCAACGGGAGGCGACACTTGTCACCTCCATTGATGGACTTGAGGCGTCAATATGGCGATTGGAGTGCCTATTTTGTCATGGAGTTGGTAGGATATTTTGTGTGCAAGTTGGCTAGGTACACTTGCCCAAATCTTGGCCTTACACTTGCCTTGCACTTGGCATCATCTTGGCCCTTGGTTGGCCATGGCTTGACCTATAAATACCCCCTTTAGATGAAGAGTTCTTCATCCACAAACAAGCTTTTCTAGTCTTGAAAAATCCTCCCCTCTCCCTTTGTGAGCATTTCGTCCAACACCTCTCCCCCCCCCCCCCCATTGAGTAAAGTTTGGTAGGGCCCCTTAGCCTAATGCCCAAATCTACCCTCCCTTGGTAGAAAAGGTGCCGTCTAGTATTGTTATAATGCCCAAAATACCCTAGCCCAAATCCCTTAGTACTTAGTAGAAGTTGTGAAGAACTTCTAAAGGTTCTTGGAGCTATCGGAGCGTACAATTAGGAGCTAAACCTTGCTCAGGAGCGACGTTTATACTCGGATAATTTTGGGCTTATCGAGGTAAATAATCTTACCCGTCTTTTATAATTAGAAAATACATACTGTAGAAGTATAAGAATAGGTATTAAATACTGAGAAGGATATTACAAAATAGAATTGAACTGTTATCACAGTAAGAAGGGTATAAAAGAAGAATAATTGAACTATACTTACAATAGAATTTGTTTTCACGATGAGACTTATATAGCTCACCGGGTAGGAAGTCGCCCGACTTTCCGTAGAATTGAGAACCTCCGCTAGAGCTTTATACGATCTGATCTAGGCGTTGATAGGCGTATTGGTATTATAAATTTGATTCTCTGCGCGACATATTCGACTTGGCGGGAGGTTTTCGTAGAAGGTATGTGATTCTTCCTAAAGCATGATATTTTAAGATATATATATAGTGCGGTGACGCGTACGTGTGTTAAGCGAATAATAACTACGGCAATGTCTTTTGACTTAAGCTGAATAATAACTACGGCAATGTCTTTTGACTTAAGCCCGAATAATAAGAATCGATGCATTTCAAAAGAATCTTGAATCATTTTTTTAATGAAGAGAAATATCCGGTTTTAAAACAAAAGCTTAAGAGTTATACTAGCTTTATGGGAAGTTAGGTATAACAACTTAAGAAAGATAAAAGGAACAGTTTACTTGTTTGTTTATAAAAGCCTTGTATTGATTTACATTAAGTATAGTAAGATTGTTTCATAAGTAGACATATTATGATGCTACGTGTTAGTGTATTGTAATCTTTGTGAAAGGGGTCATTCTTGCCGCTTACGTTGCTAAGCGGTAAGTCTGTTATCTTGTTATTATATCACCTACCCTCGACTTGTTATACAGGGCTTGCCACCCGATGCGGTCTATACGGCCATGCGGTCTGTGAGACTATGCGAGCAGCGGTATACTCGGGATTGATCATTCGGGTGTTTAGCCGTCACGCGGATGCCTATGCGGTCCACGGGACTACGCGGTCTATCGAGACTATGCGGTGCGGAGTCGGTAGTGCAGGGGTCAGCTACCGATGCGAGGAATACCTCATGCGGTGCGTATGTGACTATGCGGTGCGGGAGTCGAGGATTAGGCATGCATAATGATACTATGGCGCTGCCTTGCCCGATCATTCGCGGCCTAGAAAGCAGACACATTCTGATTTACCTATTATTGTTCTTGTTTGTGATATGACACTATGTGCAATTGATGATTTGCAAATGGTTTTAAATACTTGATTTCATTGAAGTACTTCTGCTTTCACATACTTGGTACTGTTATCGACCTCGCCGGGCTGCGTTAAATCTGCGCCGGTAAAAAAAGCGGTGCTAGATCCACATCCTTAGGATCTCTTGCGTTGGTGTCGGAGCTCCATCTTCTCGGAGGCTCTACTTTGGGTATGATCTCCTGTTGTAGATAGTTTTGTATGATCAGGTATGGCGGCCCTGTCCGCCATAGTTGTTTATTTCCTTAGAGTGCATAGACATGTTATGCAGTTGGGATGTAGCTGAAACTTGGTTTATGTATATATCGAAAGGCAACCTTTTCTCGAGATAAAGCGTGTCTTATGTTATAATGTTTCATATCTTGTTTTATATTCCGCTGATTTTCTCTGATGTATGACTACTTGGGTGCCCGGGTAAGGCACGATCACGAACCGGGCAGGTCGTGACATAAGATGACAGTTGAGGTGGTGACTCAAAGTTTTGGGAATCAGGCGATGATCAAGTGTGAATGCGTATACTAGAATAGTTCAAGTGTTCGAGAAGAGTACGACGAGTAAGGAAAGAAGTGAACATGTGCTGAGAGAATAAAAACAATCATTACTCTGTGAAGTAAAGGTGCGAAGGGAATATCTTTTAGACCATGGGTGGAAGCTTTTGTAATGCTAGAGGTGATTCCTCGTTGACTTGGGTTAAGAAATTGCGCGTGTGTTATTTCGTGGCCAGGTGTGGCGTTGGCAACTTGTTAGAGGAACTTTATCGTTATCCGTCTTGAGAAGGAACATTCGGGACGAATGTTTCTAAGGAGGGGAGAATGTTATACCCTGTATTTCCAGAGTATGTACGTGAGGGCGTACGTATAAAAATTTAAGCCTTAAGGTTGGCAAGGTTCGAAATTTGTACACAAGTACCAAAAAGAATCGTTTTTCGACGAAACGTTTTACAAGACTTGCGAAGGGAAAAATACGGCTATGTCATTTATAATTTTTGCGGATTTTTCTGAGAGATGAAATATTTTGGACCAACGGGAGGGTGACACTTGTCACCCTCAATGGACGGCAATGAGGGGCTTTCTTTGGCACGTTTTTGTTGCCTAACCTTGGTCAAGGTTAGGTAGGATATTTTGTGGGTAGATGGATAAGGTTACACTTGGGTAAATCTTCACCCTACACTTGCCTAGCACTTGGCTTCATCTTGGCCATTGGTTGGCCATTGCTTGACCTATAAATACCCCCCTTAGTTGATGAACTTCTTCATCCAAAAATTGTTCTAAGTCTTGCAATCCCCTTCTGTGGTTCTCGTCCAGAGCCTTCCCTCGCCCAGAAGCCTTGGCCGAGAGGGTACTCCCCACTCACAGTGGTGTGGTCGAAAGTACCCCCCCTTGCCTAGTTGTTTTCGTATAAATACACCCCCCCCCTCTTGGTAGAAATACTCTCCAAGTATTGTTATAATGCCAAAATACTCTAGCCCAAATACCTTGTAGTATTCCCAAGGTTACCTCTATACGAAAAGCCCAGAAATACTATTATACTTCCTTTAGTCACAAAAACGAAACCCTAAGGAAAGTCTCCATAATTGTTTTGGAGTACTTTGTAGAAGTATGTAGAACTTCTAAGGGTTTCTTGGAGCGAATTGGAGCGCATGGATTAGGAGCTAAACGTCGCTCGGGATCGACATATATACTTGGATAATTTTGGGCTTATCGAGGTAAATAATCTTGTCCTTCTAGTGTAATTGGAAATTACATTGTTGTATGGAATTGAGTATAAGATATAAAAAGGACATTAAAGAATAAGACTGAACTGTAATTGCACTGAATAGAAGAAGTGAATTGAACTATAACTTCATCGTATAGAAGAAGGGAATTAAACTGTAATAGAAGGATATTACAGAAGAGAATTGAACTGGAATTACATCAGAAGAATATAAGTAGAAGATTAAACTGTACTTACATAGGACCGTATTTACAGTAGACTTATAACCTTTATTGGTTGAATGTTCTGCGAGTAGCATGTACTACTTGGAAGGTGGACAAGGCTAGCCGGGTTATAGCCGTGGAGCGTTTTGCTAATAGTCGATAATCGTCGCGAGGTATGTGATTCTTCCTATACTCTTGAGCATGATGTTTTAAAAAGTATATATATATAGTACGGTAGACGTACGTGTGCTAACTGAACGTAGTTTTACGGCAATGTCTTTTGACTTAAGCCTGAATAATATATATATATATATATAGTACAGTAGACGTACGCGTGCTAACTGAACATAGTTGTACGGCAATGTCTTTTGACTTAAGCCTGAATAATAAGAATCTTGAAGTATTTCAAAAGAATTAAGAAATCTTTTTGAAAGAAGAGTAATGCTTGGTTTTAAAAGCTTAAGAGTTATACTAGCTTTATGGGAAGTTAGGTATAACGACTTAAGAGAGATAAAAAGAATGGTTTATTAATTTTAGAAGTTAAGAGACTTGATCTTAAAAGATAAGAGACTTGACTTAAATGAATTAATATAAATTTTGTGAAACCTCATTCGTGAGTAATGAGTACTTGGTTTTAAAAGGAATAATGTTTCTTGATTTGAAATCGAATAAGTATCGAACAAACCACGGGCGCTAATAAAGGGAAATGTATTGAATAATTAAGTATTATTAAAACCAGTAGAAACCTCCATCTGCATAGAAGCTAAGATGAGACAAAATGATATTACATTTCCTAGATCATGGCTGCTTTAATAAGATTGTTATGAACAAGAATAACCTACTCACACATAAGGCATATGTTTCTCAAATTGTTTTAAAGGATTAAAACTATGAACTACGAAACCTTTTCGAAAATGAGAAACTTGAACATTTGAAATTAGGCAAACTTGAACGTTTGGAAAATAATATTGTTACTTGATTTTACAAAGGGAAGTGTTTTGGTTTACTTAACAATGTTAGTCACTCTATTTTTATACTACGGGTATCGGGTGACCTTTGTAAAAGAAATGGATCTTTAAAAGGAATTTAACGTACGTAGTACCTTAGGGTTAAAACCCGGACTTTGACATAAAATGAAAGTACCTTGAGTGGTGTATAACTTGCCTATGCTTGTTGTTGTGAAACTTGCCTATGCTTGTTGTTGTGAAACTTGCCTATGCTTATTGTGATAGCCTTTGTTGTGCAAAAATTGTGTTTCTATACTCTGGCGTCTCGATGGAGGCGGTTGACTTGTTGAGAACTTACTTGGGCGTCTGCGGCGGTGGCGGGGAATTCCGCAGTGCGCTCGCGTTGATAGTGTTATTCCATGGACTAGCTCTCCATGAGGTTTTACTGTTCGGCCTTGGTATCTGGTGGTCGGCTTTCGTACTTGCCCCGTCTCGTGGCTGATTCGGCCTTGGGACGTGGTGTTCAAGTGTACTCCTTGGTGTTGTTATATCATAGACTGCCGGTAGTGAGGAAGGAATTCCACGGGCAAGATTGATGTTGTGGGCGTGAGACCCATTGTTATATTTTGAGTGATGACTTTGAGGGCGTGAGTCACGACTTGACATATTTGCTCGTATATTTGTATCGTAGTTTGGTTATCATACATGTCTCCTTCTTTATATAGACTATTATGTTTCATTCTGATATTTTGATTTCACATACTGTACTTGTTGTCTGACCTCGCCCGGAAGTGCGTTCATGCCGCGGTAGAGGTACACCGATTGTTGATCCTCGCCATAGGATCACGATTCGTCTGGGAAGCTCCGTTTCTCCGGAGGCTTATCTTTGGTATAGTCCCCTGTCGTTGTAGGTACTTACATTCAGGGGTATGGCGGGGCCCTGTCCCATCGTAGTTGTGGTTACATTCTTAGAGGTATGTAGTACTGTTGTGGGCAGGGTTTGTAAAGGATATAACTGTTCAGGTATATATATGCAGAAAGGTAATCATTTTGGTTAGCCTGTTTCTTATTTTGTCTTGTTTCATGCTTAAGTTTTTATTTCCGCTGATTTTCTCTGATGTTGTATCACTAGGGTGCCCGGGGTAAGGCACGATCCACGGGCGAGGGTGGTCGTGACAAAAGTGGTATCGAAGCGATTAATCCTCGGAAAGTGTCTACAGACCGTGTCTAGTAGAGTCTTGATTATCGGTGTGTTGTGCACCACATCTATAATCAGGAGGCTACATGATATTTAGGATTGATTTCCATTCTTCTCACTCTGAGATCGTGCCTTAGAGTTGTGGTATAAGTTGGACTCCCTCTGGCGTATTCTTATGTACCCGTTATGCCTCTACGCAAGGCAACCAGGGCCCAGATGGGCAAGGCGAGAGGAGGCTGCGAGTAGAAACCGAGAGGGTTCGTGGGCACAGCGGCCATTACGAGATAGTACTTGACGACGAGTTTTATGACGCCGCTAGCCCAGTGAGTTTAAGCGGCATCGATTTCTCACGAGGCCACGATACTTGGTTCTCGGTTCCACGACGAGCCGAGGATATGAGTTAGAAGGAGATGGCGATTATTAGCTAAGTCGTGGAGAGATTTGAGGCGGACGGAGGCGGTGGTTCGATGGTACGGTGATTCACCCTAGATCCGATAGTCTGAGACTTCGGGATTTCTTGAGTTGCAGTTCGCCAGAGTTCTATGGATAGAGAGCTGAGGATGGTCCTCAGGGTGTCGTGCTAGTTTGGGAGATTGTTATACTTGCGGCCGTCAGGGCCATGTGATGGGAGGATGTCCAAGTAGGAGGGATACAAGAGGGATGACTCGGCCACCGGTCGATTGCGGGTTGATTGTTTGGGAGAAGGGGGTGTTAGTCAGATGAGGTCACCCCACCTCGGTATGGCCGTTGTGGTAGGTGTTCTTATGGGGAGTGTCGTACTACTTCGACAGCTTGTTATGCTTGCGGCCAGCAGGGCCATTTTGCGAGAAATTGTCCGACCAGAGGTGGCGCGGATGTTACGACTCAGCCTTCGGGATCAGTGGCTGGTTCATCACCTTCTGTAGTTATGCGTCCAGCAGAGCAGGATTTGATTAGAGCGACAAAGGGAAAGTGAGGCAGTAGTTACAGAGATATCTTCTGCCTTAAGAGACTTGTTTAGGTCGTTATGGTAGATACATGTGGAGTGCTATGTTTGGTTAGCATTGTGTAAGTTGTGATTAGAAAACATGGGTAGTTGAAAAGGGTAAGTCTGGGGACGAGAAAATGGGGAGCCTTAGAATTTATAACAGTTGGGACCTTGGATGCAAGGTCGTCTTAAGTGGATGATTTTACGGTTGGTCTTTGTCGAAGTACTTGGTATGCGTGAAATATGTTGTGGGATAATTCCATGGGTAGTGTGAGATGGAAGTGGTAGCTTTCATGACGTGAATTAGTAAGATTGTTCCGGATCGGGGAACGAGAGAGTTTAGCGCGACTGTGGGTCGGGTTGAGGTCATATTGCGGGTCAACCCGCAGCCCGGAATGAGGTGGGGTCAGTTCGAGGTGGTCCCTCCAGGTGGTAGGGTCACAAGGGTGCTAGGCCCAAGTTTAGGTAACCATCGCACGAGTTCGTGGATGCGTTCGACCAGAATCGGATCGTGAAGGTCGGGAATGGCCTTAAGGGAATGAGAGGCTTGTAGATGACCAAGTTTGGAGGTAGTGACTCCAAGGTTTTGGAAACTGAAGCGATGACTGGAGTATGGTACGTGTACTAGAGAGAGTTCGGGTGTACGAGAAGGGTACGACGAGTAAGGAAAGAAGTGAACGTGTGTTAACAGAATAAAGGAGATCATTTTGTGGTGAAGTGAAGATGCGAGGGGAGTATCCTTTAGACCATGGGTGGAAGATTTTGTGTTGTTATACACGTTAGAGGTGATTCCTCGTTGGCTTGGATTGAGTTTTGCGCGTATGATTAGACTATGGTCATTGGTGGCATGATTGGTTTAGTAAGTATAGTAGTGAAGACTATACCGGAGCAGGTATGTTTTGAGACTTAGA
The DNA here is from genome assembly GCA_029844215.1 of Przewalskia tangutica. NCBI lineage: Eukaryota > Viridiplantae > Streptophyta > Magnoliopsida > Solanales > Solanaceae > Przewalskia > Przewalskia tangutica. The sequence goes on from CM056729.1 coordinate 98,925,801, forward strand.
AGGAACATTCGGGACGAATGTTTCTAAGGGGAGAAGAATGTTACACCCCGTAGTTCCTGGGTATGTATGTGAGGACGTACGTACGAGAATACGACGGTAATTTTGGAAAAGAAGAAAGATGTTATTTTTCGACGGAAAAGTTTCCGAATTTTGTGAAAGAAAAATGTTCGTTAAAGGGAATTGGATTCCCAGATTTGGTATTCAGACTTTTTGGAATATTTGAGAATTATGGGATTTTATTTCCGGAATTGGTCACGTGGGGCCCACGGGAGAAATTTACGGTTTGTGGGGCCCACTTTATATTCGGATTTTTGGCATTACGGATATTTTGGGAAGACGAAATATTTTGGACGAGTAGGGGGGCGACACGTGTCACCCCCATGTGGCCCTATGGCCGAATTCAAGGGGACACTTGGACGTTTTTATGTGGGGGACAAGTGGCAAGCCACTTGTCCCATTTTTGTGGTGGACATTTGGTTGGTAGTTTACCCACACACATGTACCCAATCCTCACCTTACACTTGCTTTAATCTTGGCCCTCGATTTCTCTATAAATACCCCTTGTTGCAAGACTTATTCATCCATCACTTAGAAAGTTTCCAAGTCTTGAAAATCCCCTCCCTTTCTCTTGTGTGCTCTCGGCTTTGGCCATGATTCTTGAGTAAAAGTTGTCCAAAAATTCTTAAAGTTTTAAGTGTTCTTCCTTAGGGTGTTAGGAAGATTGTGTACCAAGAGTTGGAAAAGATTTCACACCCCTAGCCTTAGATATGCCCCTTGGCCGAAACATTGCCAAATTGTAGCCTAAGTGTTCTTCACTTTTTGGAGTTGGATCTTGAAGAGGAGTTGGTTAGGAACTTCTAAGGGTTGCTTGGAGCGGGTTGGAGCGTAAGGAATTGGAGCTAAACGTTGCTCAGGATCGACTTATAATATTGGATAATTTTGGGCTTATCGAGGTAATGATCTATGTCCCTCTATTGTAATTGGATATTACATATTGTAGTAGTTTAGAATTGAGTATAAGATATATTGGATGGATGATTATAAAGGATTGAACTGTATTTACAGTAGACTTGTAGTATTATTGTGGGGCAGTGTTGTACACGTCCGGTTAGACGTGTAACCCCCTTGGAGTTGTTGGCTTGGTAGCGGGCCTTGATAGAGGAGGAGATTTATGTGGTTGCGGGGGGGAGGTGCTGCCGAATTTTCCGTAGAATATGGAACCTTGTATTTAGAAATGTTCTACGAAGGGATCTAGAAGTTGATAGACGTTTTGTGGCCTTTATAGGTTGAAGTACTACGAGTAGCGTATTCTACTTGGAGGGTGGAAAAGGCTAGCAGGGTTACAGTACTTTGGAGCGTTTTGCTAATTGTCGATAATCGTCGCGAGGTATGTGAACCTCTTCCTATCTTTTCTAGCATGATTGTGTGAACTATGTAGTACGGTAGACGTACGTGTGCTAAACGAATTTGGTTGGTTTAAAACATAAAGTGTTATAACGGCTTTATGAGAAGTTTGTTATAACAACTTTATGTAGGTAAAGAAATGGTTTATGGTTTTTAAAAGATAAGAGACTTAACTTATAAATGACTTGATGTGAATTATTAAGGACTTGGTTTGTGTTAAAAAGTTGTGAAATCGCATTTATGAGAAATGGGTAATTGGGTTTTAAAAAGGAATAAGTTATATTGATTTCGGAAATGAGAATAAGTATCGAACAAACCACTGCAGCGTTAATAAAGGAAAATGTATTGACTAATTAATTATTATTAAAACCAGTAGAAACCTCCATCTGCATAGAAGCTAAGATACGACAAAATTGTATTACATTTCCTAGATCATGGCTACTTTAATAAGATCATTAATAACAAGTATTGAATTTTCTTAAATTCCAAAGTAAGGAACTTGATTTCTAAAAGAAAAGGGACTTGAGGAATTGAAGAGTTTTTGGTTTAAAAGAATGCATGGTTTTGTCTTAAAATGGTTTAAAAAGAAGGCATGGTTTTGTCTTAAAATGGTTTAAAAAGAAGGCATGGTTTTGTCTTAAAATGGTTTAAAAAGAAGGCATGGTTTTGTCTTAAAATGGTTTAAAAAGAAGGCATGGTTTTGTCTTAAATTGGTTTTAAAAGAAAGCATGGTGTTGTCTTGGCTTATTTCAAAAGAAGGTGTGGAAATGGTTTTGGTTTACTTGAAATGATAATTACTCTATTTTTGATACTATGAGTATCGTATGACTTTTGTAAAAGAAAGGGATCTTTTGAAAGAATTTAAGTACGTAGTACTTTAGGGTTGAAACCCGGATTGTTGGCACAAAATAGGAGTACTTGAGTTTATATAAATGGTGAACCAATTTGTTGTAAATAAAATGAAAGTCTATGAGCACGTTGAACTTGCCTATGTTTGATGTGATAGCCTTTGTTGTGCAAGTGTTTTGATTACGTACTCCGAAGTCTCGATGGAGGGCTGGCTATCTGGTTGATTGATGGACATACTGACACGATGGGTGGCCCACGGGTATGCTTCCACTAGGAGTGTTGTCTTGTTATATCCTTGGACCTACTGAAACGTTGGGTGGCCCACGGGTATGGTTCCATTAGGATTGTTGTTCCATGGACTAGCTCTCCATGAGGTTTACTGATTCGGCCTTGGTATCTGGTAGTTAGCCCTCGTACTTGCCCCGGTCATTGCTGATGCAGGTTGGTTCTGGTAGTTGGCTTTTGTACTTGCCCCGATCAGTTCTTGATAGTGTCATTTTGTTATACCCCGTAGTTGCAGGGTATGTATGTGAGGACGTACGTACGAGAGTACGGCAGAATTTTGAAAAGAAAGAAAGATGTGAGTTTCGACGGAAAAGTTTCCGGTTTTTTTTTTTGTGAAGAAAAAGGTTCGTTAATGAGAATTGGATTCCCAGATTTGGTATATGGGGTTCTTAAATTATATTAGAATTTTGAGATTTTATTTTCGGAAATGGTCACGTGGGGCCCACGGGAGAAATTCTGATTTTGTAGGCCGCTTTGTTTTGAGATTTCCGGTATTTTGGATATTTTGGAAGACGAAATATTGCAGGCGAATCGGGGCGACACGTGTCACCCCACGTGGCACCTTGGCGAAATATTTATTGTCTGACACCCGACTAGAGTCGTTTTTCGACGAAACGTTTTACTAAGCATACGAAGGGAAAATTCCGGCTATGACATTTAGTATTTTTGCGGATTTTTCCGAGAGACGAAATGTTTTGGACCAACGAGAGGGCAACACTTGGCACCCTCTCGTTGGTGGACTTGAGGGCGGATTAGGGCGAATGGACGGGCAAGTTGTGGTAGATATTTGTGTAGATATTTGTGAGGATTTGTGGAGTAGGGTTAGGGTGCACTTGGCTTGATCTTGGCCTTACACTTGCCTTGCACATGGCTTAATCTTGGCCGTTGGTTGGCTTTTGGTTTTCTATAAATACCCCTTAGTGATGAACTTATTCATCCACCTCACTTTGTCTAAGCCTTGAAAACTCTCCTCCCTCTTGAGTGTTCTCGTCCAAAGCCTTCCCCTCCCCTTTCGGTGGCCTTGTGGTAGAGTTTCCTCCCCTTTTGAGGTGCTAGTGGGGTACCCACTGCCTAGTTGTTTCGTATAATACCCTCCTGTGGTATTGAAATACTTCTCCAAGTATTGTTGTAATGCCCAAAATACCTTAGCCTTTACCTTATAGTTTTCCAAAAGTTACCTCTATACGTAGAGCCCGGAAATACTACCTTTTGTCCTTTTAATCCCAAACCGAAACCCTAAGGAAATCTTCATAGTTGGTTGAAGTATGTAAGTAGAAGTTGGTTAGAACTTCTAAGGGTTGTTTGGAGCGGATTGGAGCGCCCGGAGTAGGAGCTAAACCTTGCTCAGGATCGACATTTATACTCGGATAATTTTGGGCTTGTCGAGGTAAATATCTTTGTCCTTCTATTGTAATTGGAGATTACATGTTGTAGGATTATATAGTTGAAGTATACTATATATAGAATCAATATAGCTTGCGTGATGTCTTTTGACTTAAGCCCGAATTTAAAGAAGAGAATCGAATCGTAATTACATAGGGTGTATCAGATGAGACTTGTAGTAGCATTCTTTGTGTTGTAGAATTGTACACGCCAGGTTAGGCGTGCAAACCTCCCCGGTTGGCTTGGTAGCGGCCTCCGATAGAGGAGGAGTTTCTGCTGTTGCGGGGAAAATCTTCTAGAATTTTCTATAGAATATGGGCAAATGCGGTTAAAAGTTAATGACGTTTGTGGCCTTATAGGTGGAGAGTGCTGCGAGTAGCGTATTCTACTTGAAGAGTGGAAACGGCCAGCAGATTCTGATCTTGTGGGCGTTTTGCTTATTGTCGATACTCGTCGCGGTATGTGAACCTCTTCCTACCGCCGAGCATGATGTTTTGTAAACTATGTAGTACGGTGAGCGTCACGTGTGCTAAATGAGTTGGTTGGTTTAAAACATAGGGTGTTATAATAGCTTTATGGGAAGTTAGTTATAACGACCTTATGTAGTAAGAATGGTTTATTGATTGTAAAAGTTAAGAGACTTGATCTTGAAAGATAAGAGACTTAACTTGTTTTACTTAGTAATTAACTTTTTGTTAAAAGTGTTGTGAAATCTCCTTCAAAGTAATGAGTACTTGGTTTTAAAAAGAGTTAATGACGTAGTACTTTAGGGTTAAAACCGGACTTTGATACAAAATGGAAGTACCTTGAGTTGTGTATAACCGCTATGCTTGTTGTTGTGTAACTCGCCATGCTTGTTATGATAGCCTTTGTTGTGCAAATGTTGATATCGGGTGACTTCGTGAGAAAGAGTAGATCTTTTATAAAAGTCTAGAAGTATGGTAACTTGCTTGAGCTTGTTTGTGATAGCCCGGTTGTGTGGTATATTGTTGTTTATGTCACGTGGACATGTCTACACCGAGGTAGAATTCGGGGCATGTGGCCGTGCGGCGGGGTTGATCACCAGATATTGTTGTTGATGTCACATGGACGTGTCACTACAGAGGTAGAATTCGGGGCATGTGGCCGTGGGGCATTGTTATTATTGTTGCATCATGGGCATGTCTACCGTCGCAGAATTCGGGCACGCGGCCGTGACGCGAACACGATTGATGTTGTGGGCGTGAGACCCATAGTTATATTTGAGTGATGACTTGAGGCGTGAGTCACGACTTGACATATCGCTTATGTTGTGAACTATAGTTTTGTTATCATACATGTCTCTGTTTTTATATATTATGATTTCATTCTGATATTTTCTGATTTCACATAATTGGTACTGTTATCGACCTCCTTGGCTGCGTTCATCTGCGGTAGAGGTACATCTGCGTGGATCCCCTCTTAGGATCACGATTCAGCGTATTGGGAAGCTCCGTTTCTTGGAGGCTTATCTTTTGGTATGTGTTCCACGAGTTGTAGGTTCTTGTACATTGAGGTATGGCGGGGCCTGTCCGTCATAGTCATTGTAAATCTTAGAGTGCATGAAATCTTGTTGTGGGCGGGGTTGTAAAAGGATTAAAGCGTTCGGGTTTTATGTATATCGAAGGCAAGCTGTTTTGGATGGCTGTTTAGTTATTATATCTCTTGTTTCATGACTCATGTTTTATTTTCCTGGTTTTCTCGATGTTGTATCACTAGGGTGCGAGGTAGGCACGATCACGGGCCGAGTCGGGGTGTGACATAGTTGTATCAGAGCAGTTAGTCCTCGGAAAGTGTCTATAGACAGTGTCTAGTAGAGTCTTGATTATCGGTGTGTTGTGCACCACATCTATAATCAGGAGGCTATAGGACATTTAGGATTGGTTTCCATTCCTCTCATTCTGAGATCGTGCCTTAGAGCTGTGTTGTAAGTTGGACCCCTCTGACGTATTTCATTTTTACCAGTTATGCCTCTGCGCAAGGCAACCCCGCCTGAAAAGGCAAAGCGGAGAGGCTGCTAGTGGGATCTGAGAGAATCTGGCGCGAGCGCGAGCGGCCGACTGAGATTGTGCTTGACGGCGAGTTTTGTAGCGCCGCCCGGCCCAGAGAGTTTAGAGCGCAGCGGTGGGCTGCTGAGACCACGATACTGAGCCTCAGTCCCACGATGCAGGCGGAGGAGATGGGTTACAAGGAGATGGCCCGATTCTTGGCGAGTCGTGGCGAGATATGAGATAGGATCACGGCGATTCAGATTCAGATGCACGATGGTTCACCCCGAGCGAGATAGTTTGAGGCTACGGGACTTTACGAGTTATAGCGTCGTTGTTACATGGATCGAGAGCGAGGATGACCTCGGGAGTTTATCAAGCGACTCTGGATCGTAGTGATCGAGTCTCGAGGCGTAATCGGTGGTATTGGTTCGCACCACCGCGTGATACCGCGATTATCGGTTTGATTCATGAGGCTGTCGGGAAGAGCATGCGCTTCGGCCGTTTGGGACGAGTTCTCAAGGCTTTTCTTGCACATTTCTTGCCCCACAGATGAGGATGGCTCGGGCGATTTTGACGTTGAGCGGGGCGGGCGGGCGGTTAGAGAGTACAATGTGAGTTCGACTCATTAGCTCGGTATGTTCCATTGTAGTAGCCGATATGGAGGATAGAGTGCACCGTATGTCACCGGGCTAGATGATTACTTGACAGAGGCTTGTTCGGGTGTAGCTCTTCACGGGCATGGACATTGCCGCGTGCGAGCTCATGCTGGGATGCGAGGCACGGAGAGGTCGACGGATTGACCAGATCAGCAAAGAGGCGAGCAACGCAGGTCCTTTGGTGACTTTCGGCGGGCGGCCTCGGCAGATGCTAGTTTTGTACCTCCGCCCGATGCGAGTGGTCCTCCACAACCTTGAGCATCCAGAGTATTCGGGAGGCGGTCGTGGGCTCGAGGTTGAGTTTCGCGGGAAGTAAGGGTGTTGGCGGACGGTCACCCTACCTCGGTGTGGTCGATGTGGTAGAACGCATTTTGGGGACTGTCATCGTGCCAAGTGAGCTTGTTACTTTGCGTCCAGCAGGCCATTTATGCGGAACTGTCCGGCCAAGGGTACACGGATGTTACGACTCACCTTCGGGATCGATGGTGGTTCATCACCGCTGGTATGCGCACTGCAGGCGTGGCGTGATTAGAAAGCGGTAGAGACAGGTATATCCGTAACCCTCTAGAGTTTTGGTATGCTTGTTATTATGATCTTGTTATTGTGAGCTATGTACGGATAGCGTTGTGTTAATTGTAAGTTAGAAAACATGGTAGTGTGAACCTTAGACTATTTCACGATTGAGACCTTAGAGGTAAGGTCGTCTTGAGTAAAAGATTTATTTCATGTTTGATCTTTATCAGAGTCCGTAGTATACGTGGGAATTATTTGTGTGATAAGTCCATGGGTAGTGTGAGATGGAAGTGGTAGCTTTCATGACTTGATTAGGTAAGATTGTTCCGTTTCGAGGAGCAAGTATTGGCGCGATTGTGGGTCGGGTTTATTGCCGCTCGCGGGTCGACCCGCAACCCGGTTTTGGGTGGGGTCAGTTCTGGGTGGTCCCGCCAGGTGGTAGGGTCACGAGGGTGCTAGGCGCCAGTTTGGTTCACCATCGTATGAGTTCGTGAATATGTTCGACCAGAAGCGGTTCGTGAAGGCCGGGAATGGCCTTAAAGAAGATTGAGGTTAGTAAGATGACCAAGTTTGGAGGTAGTGACTCGCGGTTTGAAGCGAAGTAATGATCAAGTATGGCACGTCTGAGTGACACTAGAACCTCGCGGCAAAGTGACAAAAGTGGTATCGCATACGACGAGTAAGGAAGGAAGGAGCGTGTGTTATTTTCGTGGCGGTATGGCGTTGGCAACTTGTTAGAGGAACTTCATCGATATCCGTCTTGAGAAGGAACATTCGACGAATGTTTCTAAGGAGGAGAATGTTATACCCGTAGTTGCAGGGTATGTATGTGAGGACGTGCGTGCGAGTACTGTGAATTTTGAAAGAAAGAAAGATGTGAGTTTCGGCGGAAAAGTTTAGGTTTTTTTGTGAAGAAAAAGGTTCGTTAATGAGAATTGGATTCCCAGTTTGGTATATGGGCTTAAATTATATTAGAATTTTGAGATTTTATTTTGGAAATGGTCACGTGGGGCCCAGGAGAAATTCTGGTTTTGTAGGGCCGCTTTGTTTTGAGATTTCCGGTATTTTGGATATTTTGGAAGACGAAATATTCAGGCGAATCGGGGCGACACGTGTCACCCCGTGGCACCCTGGCGAAATATTTATCAGGCACAACCGATTAAGTCGTTTTCGATGAAACGTTTTACTAAGCATACGAAGGAAAATTCGGCTCTGTCATTTAGAATTTGTGCGAATTTTTCCGAGAGACGGACCGATATGGACCAACGAGAGGGCCACACTTGGCACCCTCTCGTTGGTGGACTCGGCGGATTAGGGCCGAATGGATGGGCAAGTTGTGGTAGATATTTGTGTAGATATTTGTGAGGGATTTGTGGAGTAGGGTTAGGGTGCACTTGGCTTGATCTTGGCCTTACACTTGCCTTGCACATGGCTTAATCTTGGCCATTGGTTGGCTTTTGGTTTTCCTATAAATACCCCCCTTAGTGATGAACTTATTCATCCACTCCTCACTTTGTCTAAGCCTTGAAAACTCTCCCTCCCCTCTTGAGTGTTCTCGTCCAAAGCCTTCCCCCCTCCCCCTTTGAGTGGCCTTGTGGCCGAGAGTTTCCCCCTCCCCCCTTTTGAGGTGCTAGCCGTGGGGTACCCCCCCCCTAGCCTAGTTGTTTTCGTATAATACCCCTCCCTTGTGGTATTGAAATACTTCTCCAAGTATTGTTGTAATGCCCAAAATACCTTAGCCTTTACCTTATAGTTTTCCAAAAGTTACCTCTATACGTAGAGCCCGGAAATACTACCTTTTGTCCTTTTAAGTCTCAAACCGAAACCCTAAGGAAATCTTCATAGTTGGTTGAAGTATGTAGGTAGAAGTTGGTTAGAACTTCTAAGGGTTGTTTGGAGCGGATTGGAGCGCACGGAGTAGGAGCTAAACCTTGCTCAGGATCGACTTTTATCTCGGATAATTTTGGGCTTGTCGAGGTAAATATTCTTGTCCCCTTATTGTAATTGGAGATTACATGTTGTAGGATTATATAGTTGAAGTATACTATATATAGAACTGAACATAGCTTGCGGCAATGTCTTTTGACTTAAGCCTGAATTTAAAGAAGAGAACTGAACTGTAATTACATAGGACTGTATTACAGTAGACTTGTGTAGCATTGCTGTGTTGTAGAATTGTACACGTCCGGTTAGACGTGCAAACCCCCCCCCCCCTGGTTGGCTTGGTAGCCGGCCTCGATAGAGGAGGAGATTTACGCTGTTGCGGGGAGGTGTTGCGAATTTTCTATAGAATATGGAACCGTACGGTTAAAAGTTAATAGACGTTTGTGGCCTTATAGGTGGAGGTACTGCGAGTAGCGTATTCTACTTGAAGAGTGGAAACGGCAGCGATTCTAAGATCTTGTGGAGCGTTTTGCTTATTGTCGATACTCGTCGCGAGGTATGTGAACCTCTTCCTACCCTTCGAGCATGATGTTTTGTAAACTATGTAGTACGGTAGACGTACATGTGCTAAATGAGTTGGTTGGTTTAAAACATAGGGTGTTATAATAGCTTTATGGGAAGTTAGTTATAACGACCTTATGTAGGTAAGAATGGTTTATTGATTGTAAAAGTTAAGAGACTTGATCTTGAAAGATAAGAGACTTAACTTGTTTTACTTGGTAATTAACTTTTTGTTAAAAGTGTTGTGAAATCTCCTTCGCGAGTAATGAGTACTTGGTTTTAAAAAGAGTTAATGTACGTAGTACTTTAGGGTTAAAACCCAGACTTTGATACAAAATGGAAGTACCTTGAGTTGTGTATAACTGGCCTATGCTTGTTGTTGTGTAACTCGCCTATGCTTGTTATGATAGCCTTTGTTGTGCAAATGTTGATATCAGGTGACTTCGTGAGAAAGAGTAGATCTTTTTATAAAAGTCTAGAAGTATGGTAACTTGCTTGAGCTTGTTTGTGATAGCCTGGTTGTGTGGTATATTGTTGTTGATGTCACATGGACATGTCTACACCGAGGTAGAATTCCGGGGGCATGTGGCGTGCGGCGGGGTTGATCACCAGATATATTGTTGTTGATGTCACGTGGGCGTGTCTACAGAGGTAGAATTCGGGGCATGTGGCCGTGGGGCATTGTTATTATTGTTGCATCATGGGCATGTCTACCGATCTGCAGTCCGGGGCACGCGGCCATGATGCGAACACGATTGATGTTGTGGGCGTGAGACCCATAGTTATATTTGAGTGATGACTTGAGGGCGTGAGTCCCTGACTTGACATGACTTCTTTTATGTTGTGAACTATAGTTTTGTTATCATACATGTCTCCTTGCTTTTATATAGATCATTATGATTTCATTTCTGATATTTTCTGATTTCACATACTTGGTACTGTTATCGACCTCGCCCGGGGCTGCGTTCACGCCGCAGTAGAGGTACATCTCGTGGATCCCCTCTTAGGATCACAGTTCGTATTGGGAAGCTCCGTTTCTTGGAGGCTTATCTTTTGTATGTGTTCCTCGAGTTGTAGGTTCTTGTACATTCGGGGTATGGCGGGGCCCTGTCCGTCATAGTCATTGTAAATCTTAGAGTGCAGTAATCTTGTTGTGGCGGGGTTGTAAAAGGATTAAACTGTTCGGGTTTTATGTATATCTGAAGGCAAGCTATTTTGGATGGCTGTTTAGTTATTATATCTCTTGTTTCATGACTCATGTTTTATTTTCATTGGTTTTCTCGATGTTGTATCACTAGGGTGCGGGGTAAGGCACGATCCACGGGCAGTCGGTGTGACACATTCCATGGACCACCCTCGTGGGGTTTCTTGATTCGGCCTTGGTATCCGTGGTTGGCTCTCGTACTTGCCCGATCGTGGCTGATTCGGCTTTGGTATCCGTAGTTAGCCTTCGCACTTGCCGTTCAGTTTTGTGGCGAAGTCTCGTGATCACTACCTTGGTATCGGTAGTTAGCCTCGTACTTGCCCCATCGACGTGACGCGGCCTTGGTATCCGGTAGTTGGCTTTTGTACTTGCCGTGTCGACTTCGTGGTATGGTTATATAGTATTGTTAGTACGGTTGGTATCGGTAGTTGGCTTCGTACTTGCCGGTCGATTGATGACGCGGCTTTGGTATCCGTAGTTAGCCGTGACTTGCCGTCACGGTTTTATGACGCAGTGGGACACGGTGTTCAAGTGTACTCCTTGGTGTTGTTATATCATAGGCCGAAGCGGTGAGGAAGGAATTCCACCGGCATGATTGATGTTGTGGGCGTGAGACCCACTGTTATATTTGAGTGATGACTTTGAGGCGTGAGTCACGACTTGACATATTTGTTCATATGTTGTATCTCGTAGTTTGGTTATCATACATGTCTCCCGCTTTATATAGACTATTATGATTTCATTCTGATATTTTGATTCACATACTTGGTACTGTTATCGACCTCGCCCGGGGCTGCGTTCATGCCGCGGTAGAAGTACACGATTGTTGATCCTCGCCATAGGATCACGATTCGTCTGGAAGCTCCGTTTCTCGGAGGCTTATCTTCGTATAGTCCCCGGTCGTTGTAGGTACTTACATTCAGGGGTATGGCGGGGCCCTGTCCCGTCGTAGTTGTGGTTACATTCTTAGAGGTCTGTAGTACTGTTGTGGGCAGGGTTTGTAAAGGATATAACTGTTCAGGTATATATATGCAGAAAGGTAACCGTTTTGGTTAGCCTGTTTCTTATTTTGTCTTGTTTCATGCTTAAGTTTTTATTTCCGCTGATTTTCTCTGATGTTGTATCACTAGGGTGCCCGGGGTAAGGCACCAGTCACGGGCCCGGGGTCGGGTCGTGACATAAGACTTCCTGCCAATCACAATTTAGGGGGAGACTTCCTTGATCTCGTCAAGTAGTAGTCCTATTATTTTCTTCCAGCTCATAGAGCTTATAGTCAGGTGTTCAAGCCCAATTCATGGCATTTGTTATACCCCGTAGTTCCAGGGTATGTATGCGAGGACGTACGTACGAGAATACGACAGAAAGATTGGAAAGGAAGAAAGAGGTGAATTTTCCACGGAAAAGTTTCCGGTTTTTGTGAAGGAAAAAGGTTCGTTAATGGGAATTGGATTCCCATATTTGGTTTTTGGACTTCTTTGATTATATTAGAATATTGGAATTTTATTTTCGGAAATGGTCACGTGGGGCCCACGGGAGAAATTTACGGTTTTGTGGGGCCCGCTTTGATTTTGAGATTTTGGCCGTTATAGATATTTTCGGAAGACGAAATATTTTGGACGAATCGGGGGGCGACACGTGTCACCCCCATGTGGCACCTTTGGGCCGAAATATGTTTGTGCACAACACCCGGTTAGAGTCGTTTGGCTAAACGCTTTCCACGACTTTCGTAGGGAATTTCGGCTATGTCATTTATTATTTTTTCGGATTTTTAGAGAGGCGGAACATTTTGGACCAACGAGAGGCACTTGGCACCCTCTCATTGGTGGGTAAGGTGGGCGGTGCTTGGACGAAAAGGGGGTGGCAAGTGGGAGATATTTTGGTAGATATTTTTGTGTGCAAGTTGGCTAGGACACATGGGTGAATCTTGGCCCTACACTTGCTAGGCACTTGGCTAGATCTTGGCCATTGGTTGGCCTTGGCTTGTGCTATAAATACCCTCTCCTTTGATGAACTTCTTCATCCAAAATGCCTAAGTCTTGAGAGCCTTCCTCCGCACCGTGAGGCCCCTTGGCGAGAGTTCCCCACAGTGGGGTAGGAGGGTAGCCACCCCTCCTGTGGTGTGGCGTGGGGTACCCACTGCCTAGTTTGTTTTCATATAATACCACCCCCCACATCGTAGAAATACTATCAAAAGTATTGTAATAATGCCAAAATTACCTAAGCAGTATAACTACATGTATTCTAAGTTTATAACTATAAGAAAAAACCAGAAAATACGATTATACTTCCCGTCAGTCACAAAACCGAAACCCTAGGAAAATCTCCATAGTCCGTTGGAGTATTGTGAAGAAGTTGGTTAGAACTTCTAAGGGTGGTTTAGAGCGGGTTGAGCGCTCGGAGTTGAGCTAAACGATTGCCAGGATCGACTTTATATTTGGATAATTATGGGCTTAGCGAGGTAAATATCTTGTCCCTATTGTAATTGGATATTACATGTTGTAGGAAAATATAGTTAAAGTATACTATATATATATAATCGAACATAGCTTGTGGCAATGTCCTTGGACTTAAGCTCAAGAATCGAATGTTTTTACATAGTGTATCTGATGAACTTGTGTAGTAATCTTGTGGAGTAGAATTGTACCGTTCGGATTAGATGTATAACCCCACTGGTTGGCTTGATAGCGGCCAGATAGAGGAGGAGATTTACGCTGTTGCGGGAGAGTCTGTCGAATTTTACGTAGAATGTTCTACGATGTTAATAAGCGCCTTGTGGCCTTATAGGTTGAAATGCTACGTGTGGAATGATCCACTTGACTTAAGGAGTAGCCGACTGTTTGGAGCGTTTTGCTATTAGTCGATACTCGTCGCGAGGTATGTGAACCTCTTCCTATCTCTTCTAGCATGATATGTGTGAACTATGTAGTACGGTAGACGTACATGTGCTAAATGTGTTTGAGTGGTTTAAAACATAAAGTGTTATAACGGCTTTATGGGAAGTTGGTTATAACAGCTTTATGTTAGTAAGAAAATACATGTGGTTTTTAAAAGGTAACTGATTTGAACTATAACTGGCTTGTTATATGTTAAGAAAGAACTGGAAGTATTTCAAAAGATTTTTGAATCATTTTGAAAGGAGAAGTAATACTTGGTGTTTGAAAACTTAAGAGTTATACTAGCTTTATGGGAAGTTAGGTATAACGGCTTAAGAATGCTTTCTTGATTTGAATCGAATGTGTATCGACAAACCATCTGCGAGCGTTAATAAAAGGAAATGTTTTGAATAATTAAGTATTATTAAAACCAGTAGAAACTTCCATCTGCATAGAAGCTAAGATGAGACAAAATGATATTTCCTAGATCATGGCTGCTGTAATAAGATTGTTATAAATAAGAATAACCTACTTACATATAAGGCTTATGTTTCTCAATTGGTTAATAAAAAGGATTATATTCTTGAATGAATAAGACTATGAATTACGAAACCTTTTTAAAATAAGAAACTGGAACATTTGAAATTAGGCAAACTCGAACGTTTGGAAAATAATGTTGTTACTTGATTTTACAAAGGTAAGTGTTTGGTTTACTTAAAAAGACAGTCACTCTATTTTATACTACGGGTATTGTGTGACTTATGTGATAGGAACGGATCTTTTAAAAGATTTAATGTATGACGTACGTTGGGGTTAGATACTCGAACTTGTTAGTAGAAAGTACCTTGTGTGAACAACTTGATTGAATTGGGTTGTGATAGCCTTGTAATACTTTCTTGTTGATTTGATAAGTAAACATGTTAGGATGCTACTTGTGTTAGTATCTTGTGATTGTTATGTAAGGGGGTCATTCTTGCTGTGCTTACATTGTTAAAAGGTAAGTCCATTGATCTTGTTATTATATCACCTACCCTCGATCGTATACAGGGCTTGCCACCCGATGCGGTCTATCGGCTATCACGGTCCTTGAGACTATGCGGGCGCGGTATGCTCGAGATTGATGATCATTCCGGTGTTTAGCCTGACGCGGATTCCTATGCGGTCTCCGAGGACTACGCGGTCTCGAGGGGCTATGCGGGTGCGGAAGTCGGGGCGGATCCGAGGTTAGGCGCGCCGATGCACGGGGTATACCTCGGGTGGTCTAGGACCAGGATTCGAGAATACCTTATGCGGTGCGTGTGTGACCTATGCGGGTCTGCGAGAGTTCGAGAATAGACGCGCGACATTGATCTGCGGGCGGTGGCCGCCGATCTGTGGTGCGGTCTAGAGAGACCTCGTGATACGATTTGTGGCATTTGTGGTGCGGGGTCTTAGTAGTCGGCTATGCCTTCGCATTTACCGTCACGGTCTTATTGTGATGACTTTGAGGCGTGAGTCACGACTTGACATATTTGCTTAGTTGTTGTGAATCGTAGTTTGGTTATCATACATGTCTCTGCCTATATAGACTACTATGATTTGATTCTGATATTACTACGATTTCACATACTTGGTACATGTTATCGACCTCGCCGAAGTGCGTTCATCCGCAGTTGAGGTACATCGATCGTTGATCCTAGCTCTCGGTCACAGTTCGGCGTTTGGGAAGCTCCGTTTCTCGGAGGCTTATCGATGGTATAGTCCTGTCGTAGTAAGTGTTTACATTCGGGGTTTGGCGGGGCCCGTCCGCCGTTGTGTCGTATCATTCTTAAGTGCAGAAATCTTGTTGTGGCGGGGTTGGTAAAAGGATTAAGCCGTTCATTTGTAAAAGAGTTGATGGTTATATATATGCGAAAGGCAAGTTTTCCTGATTATTGTTTTATATTTACATTTATCTCATGTTGTTGTTTTATGTTCCTGATTACTCGATGTTGTGTCACTAGGGTGCGGGGTAAGGCACGATCCACGGGCGATTTGGTCGTGACAAAAGTGGTATCGAGCGATTAATCCTCGGAAAGTGTCTGAGCCGTATCGATGAAGTCTTGATTATCGGGTGTTGTGCACACACCAATAATCGTGAGGCTATAGGATATTTAGGATTGGTTTCTATTCTTCTCACTCGAGATCGTGCCTTAGAGCCGTGTTGTAAGTTGGACCTCCGACGAAATTATTTCCTTATCGTTATGCCTCGCGTAGGGCAACCCGGCCCAGGAGGGCAAAGCGGCGGAGCCGCGAGTAGAGTTCGGAGGGTGGCGAGGGCCAGCCAAATCATTACCTAGGGTAGTGCTTCATTCGGGGTTTCTGCGACGTCACTAGCCCGGAAGAGTTTAAGCATGGCGACGGCGGTTTCTCTGCGGCCATGATATGTGAACCTTCCACGGCCAGGAACAGAGAATATAGATTGCGAGGACAACCGCATTTACTAGCTATAGATTTGGCTACTGAGAGTATACCGATGTACCGCGAGTCTTGAGGACTATCTAAAGAGGTTGTGCAAGAGTAATTCTTGATTAGGCTTGAGCATGGCACGTATGCGGGCTTATGCGTGGCCGGGAAAGCGTAGAGATCGACGGGTTAACCAGGGCGAGAAGAGGGCGAGCAGTGAAGGTCCTTGGTAACTTTCAAGGTGAGTATACCTTAAGTGCTATGTTACGATAGCGATGTGTTAGTTGTGATTAGAAATCATGGTGGGTTAACAGGGTAAGATTTTGGAGGATAGAAAGTGTGAGCCTTAGAGCTTTATACGCAAAGACCTTAGAGGTAAGGCCATCTCGGGTAGAGACGTATGTTTATGTTTGACCCTTATAGGAGTGCATAGTGCACGTGGTGTGTTTTGGGATAAGTCCTAAGTAGTATGAAATGAAAGAGGGTAGTTGAGCTAAGAAGACCGCTAGGTTTTCGTAACATGTTTAGTAAGACTGTTCCTTCGGGAGATGGTATTTCGCGCCTTCAGGGTCGGGTTGAGGCTACGTCTTGGTCAACCCGCGGTAGGTTTGGTGGTGGGGTCAGTTGTGGTGGTCCTCTTTGTGTTAGGGTCGTGGGGTGTTAGGCCCATGTTTAGTTAGCCAGCGTGCAAGTTCGTGGATGCGTTCGACCAGTGGTCGGGCCGATGGGGGCAGCCTATCGTGTTCTTCGGTCAGGGTCGTTCCCTCGGCAGTGTTGATGTTATCTGAAAAGGTTGTGAGGTTGCACGGGGTGCCTACCTTCACCTTATGACAGATGGAGCCAGTGCAGCTGTTTCTCTTCTCGGGAGTTTGTACGAGCGGGGCTAGGAACTCAGGTGAGTCTCCGTATCGCATTCGCCCTCGGGCCAGTGTTTTGATTTCAGGGGTAGCTGTGAGGATCGTTGTCTCCGGTTGGGGGAGTGTTTAAGCTACCATTTCAGTGTTCGGATGTCGACTTGTGACGCCTTGTAGGGGCAGAAATGCAAGTTGCCGGTCGATTGGTTCGATGTTGGCAGGGTTCAGATAGTTGGTTCAGGCTTGTTCCGGAGATTTGTGGATAGTCGGCTTGTCTAGAAGAAGTTACGGCTCGGAGAAATCGTGCGGGTAATCGGCGACGACGCTTTGAGTTCAGGTTGAGGGTCGGTATTCTTGAAAGTACGACGGCGGTTAGGGTGTGACGAGTTTTGGAAACAAAGGAACTTAGCGAGTTACTTGGGGCCGCACGAGTTCATGTGAAGAATAGGCGGGTTGCATATGTTAGCTTTTGCCGTCCGACTTAGGAAGGCGGGGCGTCCGATCTTTTCGTATTGTTATGTTCGGAAAGTATCGAAGATCCATCCAGGATGTTCGATTAATGATGACCACGTGAGAGATAGTAACCCCGAGTTTTGGATACTAAAGCAGTATCAGAAATGTGATAAGAATCCGAGTGTACGACAGCTTCAGTGATCGCATGCAGCCCGGTACCATTTGTTGGGTCGTCGGAGCAAGGCTCGCGACAAAGTGACAAAAGTAGTATTAATTGTGGTGATGTAGAGGTGTTTCCTCGTGGACTTAGATGTAAGTTATGCGCAGGTGTTTCCATGGCGGTGTGGCGGGATTGTTTCGTAAGTATAGTAGTGAAGACTATCATCGCACGCGTTCGCTTTGAGACTTAGAAGGAACATTCGGGGCGAATGTTTCTAAGGGAGAATGTTATACCCGTAGTTCCGGGTATGTATGCGAGGGCGTGCGTGCGAGAATACGGCAGAAAGATTGGAAAGGAAGAAAGGGTGAATTTTCCACGGAAAAGTTTAGGTTTTGTGAAGGAAAAAGGTTCGTTAATGGGAATTGGATTCCCATATTTGGTTTTGGACTTCTTTGATTATATTAGAATATTGGAATTTTATTTTGGAAATGGTCACGTGGGGCCACGGGAGAAATTCTGATTTTGTAGGGCCGCTTTGATTTTGAGATTTTGGCGTTATAGATATTTTCGGAAGACGAAATATTTTGGGCGAATCGGGGCGACACGTGTCACCCACGTGGCACCTTTGGGCGAAATATGTTTGTGCACAACACGGTTAGAGTCGTTTTTCGACTAAACGTTTTCCACGACTTTCGTAGGGAATTTCGGCTATGTCATTTAGTATTTTTGCGGATTTTTCCGAGAGGCGGAACATTTTGGACCAACGAGAGGCGGCACTGCACCTCTCATTGGTGGGTAAGGTGGGCGGTGCTTGGGCGAAAAGGGGTGGCAAGTGGGAGATATTTTGGTAGATATTTTTGTGTGCAAGTTGGCTAGGACACGTGGGTGAATCTTGGCCTACACTTGCTAGGCACTTGGCTAGATCTTGGCCATTGGTTGGCCTTGGCTTGCTATAAATACCCTCTCCTTTGATGAACTTCTTCATCCAAAATGCCTAAGTCTTGAGAGCCTTCCCCCTCACTTTCGTGAGGCCCTTGGCAGAGTTCCCCACAGTGGGGTAGGCGAGGTAGCCACCCACTCCTTTGTGGTGTGGCCGTGGGGTACCACTAGCCTAGTTTGTTTTCATATAATACCCACTCTTGGTAGAAATACTCTCAAAGTATTGTTATAATGCCCAAATTACCTTAGTATACCTTGTTGTATTCTAAGGTTATACCTATCTGAAAAGCCAGAAAATACTATTATACTTCCGTCACCACAAAACCGAAACCACAGGAAAATCTCCATAGTCCGTTGGAGTATTGTGAAGAAGTTGGTTAGAACTTCTAAGGGTGGTTTAGAGCGGGTTGGAGCGCTCGGAGTTGGAGCTAAACGATTGCCCAGGATCGACTTTATATTTGGATAATTATGGGCTTAGCGAGGTAAATATCTTGTCCCCCTATTGTAATTGGATATTACATGTTGTAGGAAAATATAGTTAAAGTATACTATATATATATAACTGAACATAGCTTGTGGCAATGTCCTTGGACTTAAGCTCAAGAATCGACTGTTTTACATAGGGGTGTATTCTGATGACTTGTGTAGTAGTACTGTGGAGTAGAATTGTACCCGTTCGGATTAGATGTATAACCCCCCCCTGGTTGGCTTGATAGCCGGCCCCGATAGAGGAGGAGATTTACGCTGTTGCGGGGGGGGGAGGTGCTGTCGAATTTTCTGTAGAATGTTCTACGATGTTAATAAGCGCCTTGTGGCCTTATAGGTTGAAATGCTACGTGTGGAATGATCCACTTGACTTAAGGAGTAGCCGACTGTTTGGAGCGTTTTGCTATTAGTCGATACTCGTCGCGAGGTATGTGAACCTCTTCCTATCTCTTCTAGCATGATATGTGTGAACTATGTAGTACGGTAGACGTACATGTGCTAAATGTGTTTGAGTGGTTTAAAACATAAAGTGTTATAACGGCTTTATGGGAAGTTGGTTATAACAGCTTTATGTTAGTAAGAAAATACATGTGGTTTTTAAAAGGTAACTGATTTGAACTATAACTGGCTTGTTATATGTTAAGAAAGAACTGGAAGTATTTCAAAAGATTTTTGAATCATTTTGAAAGGAGAAGTAATACTTGGTGTTTGAAAACTTAAGAGTTATACTAGCTTTATGGGAAGTTAGGTATAACGGCTTAAGAATGCTTTCTTGATTTGAATCGAATGTGTATCGACAAACCATGCGGCGTTAATAAAAGGAAATGTTTTGAATAATTAAGTATTATTAAAACCAGTAGAAACTTCCATCTGCATAGAAGCTAAGATGAGACAAAATGATATTTCCTAGATCATGGCTGCTGTAATAAGATTGTTATAAATAAGAATAACCTACTTACATATAAGGCTTATGTTTCTCAATTGGTTAATAAAAAGGATTATATTCTTGAATGAATAAGACTATGAATTACGAAACCTTTTTAAAATAAGAAACTGGAACATTTGAAATTAGGCAAACTCGAACGTTTGGAAAATAATGTTGTTACTTGATTTTACAAAGGTAAGTGTTTGGTTTACTTAAAAAGACAGTCACTCTATTTTATACTACGGGTATTGTGTGACTTATGTGATAGGAACGGATCTTTTAAAAGATTTAATGTATGACGTACGTTGGGGTTAGATACTCGAACTTGTTAGTAGAAAGTACCTTGTGTGAACAACTTGATTGAATTGGTTGTGATAGCCTTGTAATACTTTCTTGTTGATTTGATAAGTAAACATGTTAGGATCTACTTGTGTTAGTATCTTGTGATTGTTATGTAAGGGGTCATTCTTGCTGTGCTTACATTGTTAAAAGGTAAGTCCATCATCTTGTTATTATATCACCTACCCTCGATCGTGTATCTGAGGGCTTGCCACCCTTGACGCGGTCTATCGGCTATCACGGTCCTTGAGACTACGCGAGCCGCGGTATGCTCCAGGATTGACCGATCATTCGGGTGTTTAGCACGACGCGGGGATTCCTATGCGGTCTCCGAGGGACTATGCGGTCGCGAGGGCTATGCGAGTGCGGAAGTCGGGGCGGATACCGAGGTTAGGCCGCTTCGATGCGGGGTATACCTCGGGTGGTCTAGGACCGAGATTCGAGGAATACCTTATGCGGGTGCAGTGTGACCTATGCGGAGTCTGCGAGAGTTCGAGGAATAGACGCGCATTGATCTGCGGGCGGTGGCGGCCGATCTGTGGTGCGGTCCAGAGACCTCGTGATACGATTTGTGGCATTTGTGGTGCGGGGTCTTAGTAGTCGGCTATGCCTTCGCACTTACCGTGCGGTCTTATTGTGATGACTTTGAGGCGTGAGTCCACGACTTGACATGATCGCTTAGTTGTTGTGAGCGTAGTTTGGTTATCATACATGTCTCTGCTTCTATATAGACTACTATGATTTGATTCTGATATTACTTCTGATTTCACATACTTGGTACATGTTATCGACCTCGCCGGGCTGCGTTCATCCGCGAGTTGAGGTACATCGATCGTTGATCCTAGCTCTCGGTCCGCAGTTCGGCGTTTGGGAAGCTCCGTTTCTCGGAGGCTTATCGATGGTATAGTCCTGTCGTAGTAAGTGTTTACATTCGGGGTTTGGCGGGGCCTGTCCGCCATTGTGGTCGTATCATTCTTAGAAGTGCAGTAATCTTGTTGTGGCGGGGTTGGTAAAAGGATTAAAACATTCATTTGTAAAAGAGTTGATGGTTATATATATGCGAAAGGCAAGTTTTCTGATTATTGTTTTATATTTCTGTTATCTCATGTTGTTGTTTTATGTTCCGCTGATTACTCTGATGTTGTGTCACTAGGGTGCCCGGGGTAAGGCACCAGTCACGGGCCCAGTTTCGGGTCGTGACAGCATTACATAGTCTAAAGGTTTTCCAAGATTTCTTATCGTTCGAGTATCTACTCGTCTTACCTTTATTTTTCATTACAAGTTGCCCTGGGGTCTCTTACCTCCCTATATACATATGGTCTGGCCCGTCATTACAGGTTTGCCACCTTTCGTCGAGGTGTTCCAAACTGTCCATCTTTTTCTAATGGTCTATACACTATTCTGGGGTAATCATATCTCGTGCAACTTACATAACCACAGTTGCATTCTCTTTTATCCTTCTGGTCATAACCCTTCCTTATGCTTATTATTAGCAAAAATATTTCTATCTTGATTCATAATCATACAGTTTCATGCATGCGTACTACCTGTATTTATAACCTTACGACACTTCCTCGACCATTTCCTAACGTCGTTCTTTAATTACCCCAACACAATACTTTTCCCACGGTTATCTAAAACTGTAACATCTGGCATGACGATACTGAAGACCTTACCAGTCTTATATCCTTCGTCTAACCACATGGGTACACATAACCCCATAATACGTAAAACTATCATTTTATGTGGGGGAGAGAGCTTATCTCCTTTTAATAATCTTTCCTTGAAGTCACAACCCTAATCACAGGGTCCTCTTGTGGTCCTGTAAATATCTAATCATCAAGTACCGCCTTAAAATCGTGTAGATTCTCAAAACCTACCAAGGATGTCTTCAGTTTTCTGCAGACAACACTCGTACTTATCTTATTCATGCCGTGCGCGCTTTCCTGAAATTACCCGGAAGGTCGTGGCCCTGACCGCCACACCAAACCAACTCCAAGTATCTCCAAGGGCACTTAACATAAACTCCTTCAAATTCAAGTATTACTTACTTTCTGCATCAATTTACCTCAAATGAACAAGTCACACAGACTTATTAAAATCAATGATGTCTGTCACGACCCGACCCGACGGGCCGCGACTAAACGTCCTAATTGGACGTCATTACTGACCTGTCACTCTTAATCCATCTAACACAGAGATCTATAGAAATTTCGGCAGCACAACGCTGCTTTTACAACCTCTCCCTAAAATAGACGAACCGACAAGGTTGACAAATCAACAACAATCATAATGGGCTAGCCGACTAGGCTGCCACCAACCAACATTATGTACACAAGGGAATAATCAAAATAAGCAAGCCGGCAAGGCTGCCACTAGATAACAACAGCAAAACCCAAACAAGGTACAACGTCCAACCCACAACTGTCTACAGACCTCTAAGAGCGTAATACTGACATATGACGGGACAGGACCCCGTCGTGCCCAAAATATGCATAAGACTGAAAGATAAAGGTCTGTACCAAAAATAGATGGCTCCGGAACAAAGGAGCTCTCCAACTGTTGTACAGAAATCCTAGACTGGAGGTCACCTATCTGAACACCTGAACCTGCGGGCATGAACGCAACCCCCCGAGGAAAGGGGGTCAGTACGAGATAATGTACTGAGTATGTAAAACATAAAATACTGAATAACAACTGTACCAAGTAAAACAGAGAGTCATCAAATTTCATAAAACTGAGAATCATGTCTGAAAATCATATCATGTATACTGAATCATAAATCATCATGCTCATGTCTGTATAATAAACGGTATAACAAGTCTTGGCCCTCTATGGAGGGACTCGATGGAATCTGTATCTGCGCGCGTAACGTGTCTCGGCCCTCTATAGAGGGACTCGATGTAATCTGTGTATATACATATATAACGTGTCTCGACCCTCTAGTGAGGGACTCGATGAATGATGCATGGCTGCGCACGAACATGACCTGGCCCGGGACTCAGTGGAGTGAAATAGTAACACTTAGCACGAGTAGATATCATGAGCAACTGTATGCAATTAAAATCATTATGTGACTCTCAATAAAATTATTACCATAAACTCTGTTACTAAAACCATAACTAGTAAATAATCATTTTTAAAACTGAACTGGTAGGAGTTAAGTATGTCTGCCGTACTTTCATAAAAATCATGCCAAAAGAAAGAAGGAAAGGTCTCACATACCTTTTAAGCGAGCAAATCAACTAAATGCTAAGATATGCCTCGTCCAGTATGTCAACCTATAACAATGACAATACGTTCGTCAATTCTACGGTCTCTAACGTAATTTATTCAGATAACGACTTCTTATTTCTATAAAAATTTGGGCAGCACTTCCTTTGTTTATGTGCGTATCCACAATTTACCAACAAGCCAACCAACACCAATAATCCAACGTTCTTCCAGGATATAATTAAGTTAAGCCACACATACTTCATACACGCTATCCTATAACCCTCCTTCTCTTATATCCCTGGAAGACAACAACTTCAACAACCAAGGCAACTACTATATTTACTTCTCATGTTAGTCAATCATTTAGTTACGTTATAATTATCATGGGGCAATCCAATCTCTTAATGACATCGCCAATTCAAGAATGTGAATTTGACACTTTTCTATACTTTAATCCTTTCAAGGCATGTATAGATAATTGCCTCAATAAATATGCATGTAGTAACTTATATTCACACACTAATTCAGTCTGTAATACATTATCGTAATTTTCAACAATTTCTATCAACTTTCCGGTCATATCAACATTTTACAATTCCAAAGCTTTTCAAAATTCCTTACTTTCCAATTAATCTTCCAACAACTTCAATTAACAACTTTAACTTTAAACATCAAGGTTTCATCTAAATTTTCACATGCAATTAGTAATAACATACCAACACAATTACTCAATTCCAACGTACGCCAAGAATAGGTTCTAAATCGGTTTCGACCTCTATCATTCACATGCATTGTCTTTTTTCCCTTTCTTCTTTGACATGGATAATTCTCCTAACTGTAATATCAATTAATCTATCAAATATCAAGTGAAAGGGATACATTTTCACCAATAGAAGAAGAATTTCATACCTTAAAATTTTACCAAAACAGTCCCAAAAAAACGTGATTGTGTCCAGATCTTTGCCCCCAACTTTCACCCAATTCTTGTCCAATTTTGTCACTTCTTCAACTCCAATTCAACATGAAACCCTTCTACAATGTTAGACCAACATTTATACATGTTTTTCCTTCACAAAATTTGTCCAAAACTTGGATTTTTAAGGGCTTAGCCGTCGAAGTGATGTCCGGATTTGGCCACTGTTTTGGTGTAGTTTCGCTCCAGATTTTTAGTGAATGTTGTAGTCTAAGAAGAGGAGATAAAAACTTAAATTTTTCTATGGTAATGGGGGAGATTTTCGGCTGGTGTAGGGAGAGGAGAGGAGAGAAATTTAGTGAAGGATTTGTGTTGGAATGAAAAAGATGAGGGGTTGTAGGATTAAATCACAAATCTGAAATTTTCTAATAAAAATACACATTGGTCCCAATTTGTATTACTAACTTAATCCCTCTAGTATCAATTATGTCTTAACTTCCCCAATCATTAAATCTAAGTCCCACTTCTTTCAATTTTTAATTCCCGTTTCTTTAATACCCGTTTTCTTTAATTCCCGGGAATTCCAACACGCCTCGAATTCACGTTGTCGTAAACTAGATATATATTTCTAATCCATAACAGAATATGTATAAATACATATTTCTATCATTAAAAAAAATCTACTTAAGTTCCGAAATTTCGAATCTTCATTCTTAATGACGTTATTAATTATTGTCTTAACTTACGAGGTGTAACAATGTCAAAGAAGGAAGGATAATTCACTGGTTACCACCACTTCCCTTCCTTTCCACTCGATAACCGGCTTACCGGAAAACTAGAATCGAACCGATCTCTCTCTGCAGTCAATGTTGGCATAACAAGAGGCCAACTAGCCTGTACCCATAATGACCTCAAAGTATGTCATATCAGCTCTACTAGGTCTGCTAGGGTCCGAAGACTGTATCGTCACCGAGCAATTATTATATACCTGCTCAGCTACCACCCATCACTCATGGGTGTAGTCACCTCGAACGGTTCTCATGGATTCAGGCTCTATTCTTTTACACTTGGTTGCTCACTTTCTTACTGGTCGTACTCTTCCCGTACTTCCAAACTTATTCTAGCGTACGTACATAACTTCCATACTAATTCTGGCCTCCAATCTTTGGAGTTACTATATTAAACAATATAAGGCCCTTTTCGGCTCTCACAACCTGGTTCCGGTGGAATGCGTCCACGAACCTATAAAACGATTAACTAGACTTGGGTCTTGCACCCTCGTGACCCTGTCACGTAGCGGAACTACTACCAACTGACCCCATTCCATTTCAGGCTATGGGGAGACCCTAAATAGGTCCTCAATCCGACTCGGCGTTGCACTTAACTCTTATCCTTGGTCTGACTTAAATTTTTTTACTACCCGAGAAGGCCATATATACCTAAGATCTCGGCGGTTATCAGTATTCTTAGGCTCGCAATTTCCATATTCCAAGCCTACCTTATCATTCCCCCCATAAACGGGTACAATAACTTCTCATAATACCATACTCGTGTTGTCTTAATCACAATAACCATTACTTACTCCGTACGGATCTCATCCGTACCATTCTCTTAAGCATACTATGTAGTTCAATCTATTAACATATTCTTCCATTAAGTTCCTTAACATGACTTCTTAAGGGTTCACTACCCTATTAGACAGCTCATCATTTCCCAATTATCTCAAATAAAACATAAGACCTTGGCGAGAATTCATTAATTGTTTCATACCTTCCCGGTATCTATTAGTCCTTACCAAATCCTGGTAAATCTAAAATCATTCTAGGCAACACGCGTCTGACCCTCATACATAACTCCGTATAGTTGTATGTCATAATACCGACTATACTACAATCATTACCAGCCTGGATACGCAATCCACATAGCCCTTCCTGGGTCACTACTGCCTTTCTCATAGCTGCAATCAACATAACTCGTTAGGGAGAGACGACCCTAACAACACAACTCTATCGCACGATCTCAGAGTGAGAAGAATGGAAACCAATCCTAAATGTCCTGCAGCCTCCTGGTTATAGATGTGGTGCACAACTCACCGATAACCAAGACTCTACTAGACACGGTATGTATACACTTTCCGAGGACAAACTGCTCTGATACCACTTTTGACACGACCCGACCCCGGGCCCGCGACTGGTGCCCTACCCGGGCACCCCTCTCAGGTATACATCAGAGAATAGCAGCGAAACATACACAACTCATAAAAATACATAATCCAAAAATAAAACAATACATCTCTTTTTTTCTTTACAACCCAATTCACAAGACATGACTACAGACCTCTAAGAATAACAACTGTGACGGGACAGGGCCCCGCCATACCCCTGAATGTACAACAACCGACAATATCAGGGATCTGAACCAAGGATAAGACTCCGGAGTAATGGAGCTTCTCAACAGCTGAACAGTGATCCTAAGAGTGAGGATCAACAACCTGTATACTCTACCTGCGGCATGAACGCACCGAGGTCGAGACAACATGTACAAAGTATGTGAAACTAAAAGTACTGTAATGAAATCATAAAGTCTAAAAATAAAGCTGGAGACATGTATGATAACTCAAATAACAGTACACAGTGCCTTACTAACAATGAGAGTAAACAAGAATAAACTTTGCCGGTTTTAAAACAGGAAGCTCATGATTAACCTAGGGCCATCCGCCCGTAGTATCATTCTGCAATCCTACTCCTGGGACTATTTCACCCGCATAGGCCGTATGGATCCGCATGAGATAATTTCCTCACATATACTGTATCCGCCTGCATAGGTCGTATGGACCCGTATGAGGTAATTTCCTCGCATAGGACTGGTCCGCCCCGCATAGGACTATTTCACCCGTATAAGCCCTACGGACTCGCATGAGGTATTCCTCGCATCATGGGTAGCAAATCCACGGAATATGCAAATGCCACAAACCCGGGGAATGACCCCGTAATGAACAACATATCACTAGCACAACCGGCTATCATACATAACATAAGCACTACCAACTTATCATACATAACATAAGCATTACCGGCTTATCATACATAACATAAGCACTACCGGCTTATCACAATTATCATAAGCAAGTTAAGAAATCCCCTAATTTCTTATTAGCTTTGTTCATATACACTCTCATTTTAGTTTACTTAAGGCACTAACATGTCATTATAAAATCCGGGAATTTAACCCAAAGTACTACGTACTTCTATTCTTTTAAAATGACTCTTTTCATATAAAACTTCCAAGATACTAATAAATGTAGTATCAAGTCATATCTACTTTTCAAAACAAGTCACAATACCTTTTAGAACTACATTTAAAGACTTCTAAATCAAGTGACTTTTTACTTTAAAACTTTAAGCAATTGATGCCTTCAAATCAATGTCTTTCTTCTGTTCAAGTCATTTTATCTTAATTTACATTACTAGAGTAAACCATTCTTTTAACTTTCCATAAAGCTATTATAACCAACTTCCCATAAAGCCGTTATACTAACTTTATGCTTTAGACACTTACATTCTTCTTTATAACCAAGAGACTTAAACTTTCCAAAAACCAAGTATCATATACTTTCAAAAATACTTCAAGTCTCTTATCTTTAGAAACTAAGATATCCTTAATCTTTAAAACAAGTGAGTTAATTCCCAAACTCAACCAACTTGGACATTCTTAAAACAAGTCAAGGGTATCAAATTAAACTAGATTCATCAAAATCTCGTACGTCTACCGTACTATATATTTACAACTACTCATGCTCAAGAGATATGAAAGTTCCACATACCTCTTTGGTTCAATCCACTTGCTAAGTCCAATATGTCGTACGTAGTATGTCAACCTATAACGACCATAATACGTCTATTAACTTCTAACTTCAAACGTAGAATATTCTAAGTGCAAAGTCACTAAATTCTACGGAAAATCGGACAGCACTTCCTTTGTTTCTACATACTTTTCCACCTTTTTCAAGGCCCGAATTCAATAACTAAACATGCCACATTTAAGGCTCAACAATTCAGCAATTCAAAGGGGATTACACGCCTAACAGGACGTGTAAAATTCTGCCCCGCAATTTATACAAAATAGTCCAATAGTCAATGCCATTCTCGGCTAATATAAGCAACAATGCAAAGTTTATTCCAATTCTTTTTCAATCCATATTGTCGTTCCAACATGTCATATAGTCGCAACCAACTTTAACAACTATAATCTCCTCATTATATAACATGTGACGACTAAAACAAATAACTAAATTGAATTACAATCTTCAAGGCAAATCATGCTAGTTTCGGATTTTAGGCTTCCAAAATTCCATAAAACTTATCAATCTTCATAATACATATCACATGAACATTTCTAACTTATTATAACATGGAATCTTCATTTACAAAAGCAAGATGAAGATTTATACCTCAAATAAGCCCAAATATTATCCAAGACTTCAAGTCGATCCTTAACAACTTTTAGCTCCTCTTATTATGTTTCAATCCGCTTCAAGCACTCCTTAGAAGCTCATAACCAACTCCTCTTCAATTTCCAACATCAAAGTTGAAAAACTCCTTAGGTTTTCGCCTTGCGACTAACGTGAAAACGTAGTTTTTCCGGAATATTTCTATTGAGATATCCTTACAATACCCCTAGGAACCTTGATTTAAAGTATTGGGATTATTGAAGCAAGATTGCAAAAAAAAAAATCTCTTCCTTTCTTGCTAAAGTCGAGAGCTCTCCTCTTGTTCTCTAAGTTTCTTGAAAAAAAATTCAAGTATGGAGACTAGTCTTGCACTAGTAGTAGCATATATAAATAAATCAAGGGCTAGGATTCATCCAAATGGAAGGTCAAGATGTGGTCAATTATCTCAAGCTATATTGACTTCTTGACTTAGTCAAAATTATCAAGCCAAATGGCTATTATTTTCTTAGCATATTTCGACCAAGATGATCATGTGGAGGGTGACACGTGTCACCCTCCCATTGGTCCATAATATTTTGTTTCTCAAAATTTCCGTAATAGGTCAAAATATCAGAAACCTCGTGGGCCCCATAAAAACGTAACATCTCCCGGGTGGCCCCACGTATCCAATTCTCAAAATAAAATTCCATGATTCCGATAAACTCTTAAAAGTATTAAATAACAAATTCGAGAACCTAATTCTCATTAACAAGCATTTCTCTTTTCCGAGGTTCGGAAGATTTTTCCCTCGGAGAACAATTCTTTCTTTCGTTCAAATTTTAAGTCCTGTGTTCTCCCGGCTATTTTCTTATACATGTCCTGGAATTACGGGGTGTAACAACTTGTTCGCTCATTTTCTTACTTGTCGTACTCTTCTCGTACTTCCAAACCGGCCCATTTGTGGGACTCGGTGTATCACATAACGTAACCCGGCCTATTTGTGGGACTCGGTGTATCACATAATGTAACCCGACCCATTTGTGGGACTCGGTGTATCACATAACGTAACCCGACCCATTTGTGGGACTCGGTGTATCACATAACATAACCCGGCCCATTTGTGGGACTCGGTGTATCAATGCAACCATATGACATCTTAAACCGTCTTTTTACTTCTCACTAAGTCGTTATAACAACTTCCCATAAAGCCATTATAACAATCTTTCATTTTAGAGAACTTAAGGCACTTTATCACATCTTCCTTTTTATAACACTAGGGCATTTTCATATCTTGTATCGTTAGGGAAACTAGACCCAAAGTACTACGTACATACATACTTAAAAGAATCATAGCATCAAAGATTAGGGAGTTGAATCCAAACGTACTACGTACATACATACTTATAAAAGAATCATGCAACTCCTTCTCTTTAAATCAATAAACGTATAATTTTAAAACTCCAGTTACATACTCTTTCGAAATCAATCCTCTTAACTTTAGAAGTAAATCAAGTAACCCATACGTTTAAATCAAGTCATTTTCACTTATAAAATCAAAACTTATACTCTTAAAACTTCGTAACATATACTCTTTAAAATCATGTCGCTTATACATATAAAATCATGTCATCTATACTTTAGAAATCAAGTCCACAACTTGAAAAATAAAGTCTCATAACTTGTAAAGAAATCAAATCTCTTAACTTTAGAAATCAAGTCCCATAACTTGAAAAATAAAGCCTCATAACTTGTAAAGAAATCAAGTCTCATAGCTTTAAATCAAATCTCTTAACTTTAGAAATCAAGTCCCGTAACTTGAAAAATAAAGCCTCATAACTTGTAAAGAAATCAAGTCTCAGGCGTCCGCCTAACCACCGGTTTTGCATGCGGTACTCCGATAATTTTAAATCAAATCTCTTAACTTTAAGGTACTTCAAGTAACTTATAAAATTCTGACTAAGTCACTCATACTTTCATAATCAAGACTCAAATATTTTCAAAATCGATTTACTTACTTCAAATGAATTAAGTCACATAGACTTACCAAAATCAAGTCACATAGACTTACCAAATAATCATGTCAAAGGAAGGAAGAAGTTTACATACCTCGTGTCGACTAACCCATACGACAAGTAGCAATACGCTCCAAAGTACTTCAACCTCATCGGCTATTCCTTAAGCTAAGTAGACTATGCTACACGTGGTACTTCAACCTATAATGACGATTGCACTTCTATCAATATCATACTTTCTAGTATAAGACTTGTACCAATAATGCCCTCTAATTCTACGAAGAATTGGGCAGCACTTCCTTTGTTTCTACGTATTTTTTCACCTTTTTCCAAGGCCCGTATTCATCAACCAACACGCCACATTTAAGGCACAACCAACAGTTAACCAAAGTGGATTACACGCCTAACTTGACGTGTAAAATTCTGCCCCACAATTAAACAAAACAATCCACAAATCAGCCCATAAAAACAGTCCGTAATCCAACAAATAACGAGGTTAAAATGTGAGGCGTTTCAACACTTTTCCACACCCCTATTTCCTTAGGACAATCATTAGAAACAACTACACTTAAACATGCATATTAGGGGCTTAATTTCCAGCATTTTACACGCCCAAAACAGTCCATAAAATGACACGACAACGTCTAACATTTTTGGGCAGTTTTTCGGCTAAAACAACTACAATCCGATAACTCTTTCCTTAATCCATTTTATTCCAATTCGAGTTCCAACACTTCCATATATGACATACAACTTATCAACAACCATACTGCCTTATTTTAACATGCGACAAGTGTGGATAACCACAACCATATAACAAACGAAACCAAGGGCACAAAATTGTCTCAAATCGGCCAACAACATATCTACCTCATACACATATTATTTTCCATTTCTTCCTTAACATGAATTCATCTATACATTATAACAATAAGTAATATTCAATTACTTTAATTTAAGAAGAACTATTACCTCATTTTTGTGCCCAAAAACGTCCAAGTTTAAAGTCGATCCTTAGCACGTTTAGCTCCTTTTCTTTATGTTCCAATCATACACAATCATCCACCACAAGCTTATAACCAACTTCTCTTCAAGTTTTGCTTCCGAAAAGTCGACGAACAAGCCTAGGGTTTCACCCTCATTTTCGGCTTTGCTCACTGTTTTGTCAGCTGAACTTGTGACGTCCATAACTCTTTACTCCGATGTCCGATCGATGAACGGTTTGTTGCGTTGGAAACTAGACTCGACGAAATTCATTTTAGGCTTTTCAAACACCTAAAAACTCCTCATATATCAGGAGATATACCTCTCCAAGTTTGGTTTAAATCTACCCAACCTTGGCCGAGAGCACCATTTAGAGAGCAAAGGTTTTGCTCAAAATTTTCTAAGTGTTGAACTTGTCTTGCACCTCCCCTTGTATTTATAAGACAACCAAGGGTCAAGATGAATCCATATGTAAGGTCAAGATGAATCCATATGTAAGGTCAAGTTGAAGGACAAGTGGAGTGGGACCCACCTCCACTTGTCTCCAAAATATCTAAGTCAAGCCAAGTCTTCCAAGACAAGTGGGGGTGACACGTGTCGCCCCCCAATTGGTCCAAAATATTTTCATCTTCCAAAATCTCAATAATTGGTCAAAATATCGAAAACCTTGTGGGCCCCACAAAATCGTAAAATTTCCAGGGTGGGCCCCACATGAACAAATCTGGAAATAAAATTCCATAATTCCAATAAATTCTATAAGTCCCAAATACCAAATTTGAGAATCAACTTCTCATTATTAAACACTTTCCTTCACGGGTTTCCGAAATTTCTCTTAAGGAAAAAGTGTATCTTCTATCGTTTCACGATTTAAACCTTAACGTCTTACGTACGTTCTCTTATTCATGTGTTGGAACTACGGGGTGTAACATGCTTCCTTCATCTATAGTCGTTTAGTGTGTTTCTAGGTGTTTTTTTGTTGTATATATATGCATATCATGGGTATGTGTTATACCCCGTATTTTCCAGAGTATGTACGTGAGGGCGTACGTACAAAAATTTAGGCCTTAAGTTAGGCTAGGAACGAAAATTTGTGCACAACTACCAAAAAGAATTGTTTTCCGACGAAACGTTTTCCGGACTTTGCGAAGGGAAAATTACGGTTGCAACATTTATTATTTTTGCGGATTTTTCCGAGAGATGAAATATTTTGGACCAACGGGAGGGTGACATGTGTCACCCTCAAAGTGGACGGCAAAGGGCTTGTCTTGGCACGTTTTTTGTGTTGAAATTTTGGTCAAGGTTAGGTTGGATATTTTGTGTAGTTGATGAACAAGTGGGACCCACAAACACTTGTCCAAATCTTGACCCTCCACTTTCCCCCCACTTGTCTTGATCTTGGCCATTGATTGGCCTATAAATACCCCCCTTTTGTTGAAGACTTCTTCATCCACAAAAATTTCTAAGTCTTGAAAACCCTTCCCTTTGGGAGGTTCTCGTCCAAGCCTCCCCTCCCGCTGTGAGGCCTTTTGTAGAGAGGTACCCCTTCACAGTGGTGCTAGCCAGAGTACCCACTACCTTGAGTTGTTCTCATAAAATACACCCACTACCTTGAGTTGTTCTCATAAAATACACCCCCTTGGTAGAAAAGTATTCTCAAGTATTGTTACTATTCCAAAATACCTTGGCCCAAATACCTTGTAGTATTCCAAGGTTACCCTATACTAAAAGCCGAAATACTATTATACTTTCCTTGATCCAAAAACGAAACCATAAGGAAAATCTTCATAGTCGGTTGAAGTGTTAAGAAGAAGTTGCGTAGAACTTCTAAGGGTTGTTTGGAGCGGGTTGGGCGCCGAGTAGGAGCTAAACGTTGCTCGGGATCGACATTTAAACTTGGATAATTTTGGGCTTATCGAGGTAAATACTCTTGACCTTACATTTGTAATTGGAAATTACATCGTAGTAGTATAGAAATGAATATAAGATTCATAGAAGGATATTCTGAAGAGAATTGAGCGTAATAGAAGGATATTCTGAGAAAGAATTGAATCAAATCACATCAGAAGAATATTAAAGAAGAAGAATTAAACTGTACTTACATAGGACTGTATTTACAGTAGACTTGTGTAGCTTAACGGGTAGGGAAGTGCTGCCCGATTTTCCGTAAAATAGAGAACCTACTGCATAGAATATTCTACAGAGTAGTCTAGACGTTGATAGACGTATATGGACTTTATAGGTTGAAAGTTCTGCGAGTAGCATGTTCTACTTGAAAGGTGGACAAGGCTAGCCGGGTTATAGCCGTGGAGCGTTTTGCTAATAGTCGATAATCGTTGCGAGGAATGTGATTCTTCCTATCCTCTTGAGCATGATATTTTAAAAGAATATATATAGTACGGTAGACGTACGTGTGTTAACTGAACGTGGTTTGTACTGCGATGTCTTTTGACTTGAGTCTAAATAATAAGAATCTTGAAGTATTTCAAAAGAATTAAGAACCGTTTTTGAAAGAAGAGTAATACTTGGTTTTAAAAGCTTAAGAGTTATACTAGCTTTATGGGAAGTTAGGTATAACGACTTAAGAGAGATAAAAGGGACGGTTTACTTAATTGTTTATAAACGCCTTGTATTGATTTCGGAAATGAGAATAAGTATCGAACAAACCACAGCAGCGCTAATAAAGGGAAATGTATTGACTAATAAAGTATTATGAAAACCAGTAGAAACCTCCATCTGCATAGAAGCTAAGATGAGACAAAATGATATTACATTTCCTAGATCATGGCTGCTTTAATAAGATTGTTATGAACAAGAATAACCTACTCACACCTAAGGCATATGTTTCTCAGATTGTTTTAAAAGAGAATTATTTTATTAAGTGATTAAAACTATGAACTACGAAACCTTTCGAAAATGAGAAACTTGAGCTTTGAAATTAGGCAAACTTGAACGTTTGGAAAATAATGTTGTTACTTGATTTTACAAAGGGAAGTGTTTTGGTTTACTTAAAAAGATAGTCACTCTATTTTTATACTACGGGTATTGTGTGACTTTTGTGAAAGAAACGGATCTTTTAAAGAGTTAATGTATGAAGTACTTTGGGGATAAAAACCCGAACTTGTTGACATAAAGTAGAAAGTACCTTGTGTGAATAACTTGATTGTGTTGGTTTGTGATAGCCTTGTAATACTTTCTTGTTGATTTGATAAGTAAACATGTTTAGGATGCTACGTGTGTTAGTATCTTGTGATGTTTGTGTAAAGGGGTTTCCCTTGATTGTGCTTATGTTGTTTAACGATAAGCCGTTATGATAGTATTGTACCACTCACCTCTTGACATGATACTGGGGTTAAGTCGCCTCCGTCGCGGGGTAGACTCAGGCGATGCAGGACCATGATTCGAGAATACCTCATGCGGGTCCAGGACCTATGCGGGCTACGAGAGTTCCGTGTTAGTGTGCGGGGTTATACCTCACGCGTCATGTGGCCACGCGATGCGAGTCGGGGCGATGCGGGAGTAGCTACCCTCGATGCGAGAATACCTCACGCGGGCCTATGTGGGTGGCCTATGCGGGCTGCGGGAAGTTCCAGGACTAGACGCGCATTTGATCTCGCGAGAGTGGCGGCCGATCATGTGGCGGTCTAGACAGACCTCGTGATACAGTTATGACCTCGTTGGTATTGTGGGTGTTAGTAGTCGGTTATGCCTTCGTACTTACCCCATACGGTTTTATTATGACACAGGTGGGACCTGGTGTTCATGTGTATTCCTTGGTGCTTTTATATCATAGATCAGCGGTGAGGAAAGGTATTCCACGCATGATTGATGTTGTGGGTGTGAGACCCATAGTTATGTTTGAGTGATGACTTTGAGGCGTGAGTCACGACTTGACATATTCGCTTATTTATTGTGAACGTAGTTTGGTTATCATACATGTCTCGCTTTATATAGACTACTATGATTTCATTTACGATATTTTGATTTCACATACTTGGTACTGTTATCGACCTCGCCCGGCTGCGTTCATGCCGCAGGTAGGTACACGATGTTGATCCTCGCTCATAGGGTCACAGTTCAGCGTTTGGGAAGCTCCGTTTCTCCGGAGGCTTATCTTGGGTATAGTCCCCTGTCGTTGTAGGTACTTACATTCAGGGGTATGGCGGGGCCCTGTCCCGCCATTGTTGTCATATCATTCTTAGAGGTCTGTAGTACTGTTGTGGGCAGAGTTTGTAAAAAAAAAAGGATGTAACTGTTCGGATTTAAGTTTTTATATATATATATGCCGAAAGGCAACTTTTCTCAGATAACTGTTTCACACTTCATGTTATTTCATGTCTTGTTTTATATTCCGCTGATTACTCTGATGTATGTCTACTTGGGTGCCCGGGGTAAGGCACCAGTCACGGGCCCGAGTTCGGGTCGTGACAAAAGTGGTATCAGAGCAGTTAATCCTCGGAAAGTGTCTACAGACCGTATCTAGTAGAGTCTTGATTATCGGTGTGTTGTGCACCACACCAATAATCAGGAGGCTATAGGATATTTAGGATTGGTTTCCATTCTTCTCACTCGGAAGATCGTGCCTTAGAGCCGTATGTTATAAGTTGGACCCCTAACGTATTCCTTTCCCTTACGATTATGTCTTCGCGTAAGGCAACCGGGCCAGAAGGGCAAGGTAGCGAGGCGGAAGTGAAACCGAGAGGGTTACGAGGGCGCAGGCCCAACCATCACCGGTGGTGCTTCATTCGAGGAGTTCTGCGGCGTCGCCCGGCCAGAGTTTAGTACGGCGGCGATTCCATCTGCGACCATGATATATGAGCCTTCAGTTCCACGACCGGGAACAGAGAATATGAATTACAAAGGAATGGACCTGTTACTAGCTAGGGAGTTAGCAACCAGAGAGTATATTAAGTATCGATTTATCACGGGTCTTGATGACTACCTAAGAGAGGGTTGTGCAAGAGTAGCTCTTCAGTCAGGCTTTAGCATGGCCTGTGTACGGGCTTATGCGCAGCAGGCCGTGAAACGAAGGGATCGACGAGTCAACCAAGATCAGCAGAAGAGGGCCAGATCGGCAGGGTCCTTTGGTAACTATCGAGGCGGACCTTCTCAGCAGCAGACTGGTTATGCACCTCCGCCAGTGCAGAGTGGTCCTCCATAGGGTTCAGGACGTTCGGGGTATGCAGGAGTTGGTCAGAGCTCCAGGGCTGCTGGTTCACAGATACACGTAGGTTCCAGCCAGCCGGATTCAGTTTTTCCTCAGTATTCACAGTGTGGCAGGCGTCATCCCGGGGAATGTCGTCTTTTTTATTGGTGCTTGTTTTACCTGCGGCCGTCAGGGCCATGTGTCGAAAGGGTGTCCTAGTAGGAGGGATGCAAGTAGGAGGACTCAGCCTACGGATCGATTGCGAGTCGGTGGCTCGGAGAGGAAGGGTTGTTAGCGAGGAGGCCACCGCCGGTGTGGCGTTGTGGTAAGTGTCATTGTGGGAGTGTCGTACTTCCGACAACTTGTTATGCTTGCGGCCAGCGGGCCATTTGCGAGAAATTGTCCAGGAGGTGGCGCGGATGTAGGGACTCGACGCCGAGGATCAGTGGCTAGTTCATCACCTCCCCTAGCTATGCGCCCAACAGGGCAGGATGGATTAGAACGACAAAGGGGAAGTGAAGCAGTAGATACAGGTATATCTTTAACCCTCTAGAGATTAGTATGTGTGATAAGATGGGTATATCTTAAGTGTTATGTTCTGATAGCATTGTGTAAATTGTGATTAGAAATCATGGTTAGTTAACAGGGTAAGATTGGGGATAAGAAAAGTGTGAGCCTTAGAGTTTTATACGTGGAGACCTTAGAGGCGAGGCCATCTTGAGTGGAAGATTTATTTTTATGTTTGACCCTTATCGAAGTGCATAGTATACGTGAGATATGTTTGTGTGATAAGTCCATGAGTGGTATGAAATGAAAGAGGGTAGTTGAGCTAAGAATGACCACTAGGTTTTCGTAACTTGATTAGTGAGATTGTTCCGGATCGGGGAACAAGTGTTTTCGCGCAATAGCGGGTCGGTTTGAGGATCGATCGCGGGTCAACCCGCGGCCTGTAATGTGGTGGGGTCAGTTCGAGGTGGTCCCGCCAGGTGGTGGGGTCACGAGGGTGTTAGGCCCAAGTTTAGTTAACCATCGTACGAGTTCGTGGATGCGTTCGACCAGTAGTCGGGCCGATGAGGTCAGCCCATCTTGTCTCTCAGTCAGGACCGTTTACTCGGCAGAGGGTTATGCGAGATGTTATATCGGGAAAGTTGTAAGGCTGCACGAGGTGCCTACTTTCACCTTATGACGATGGAGCCACGTTACGGCTATTTCTTTTACGGAAGTTTTACCAGCGGGGTTAGGAACTCGGTGAGTCTCGATGTCGCATTCGCCCTCGGGCGGTGTTTGGATTTCGTGGGTGTTTGTGAGGATTGTTGCCTCCTGTTGAGGGAGTGTTTTTATAGCTACCATTTCAGTATTCGGATATCGCCTTATGAAGCCTTGTAGGGGCGGAAGTGTAAGTTGTCGGTCGATTGGTTCGATGTTGGCAAGGTTCAGATAGTTGGTTCATACTTGTTTCGACAGGATGTGGATAGGGTGAAGCTTATCCAGGAGAGGTTATTGACAGCTCAGAGTCAACAGAAGTCGTACGGATAATCGGCGTCGACACTTGGAGTTCAGGTTGACGGTAGGATTTCTTGAAGGTACCACCCCGGAAAGGGTGTGACAAGTTTTGGAAAACAGAGGAAACTTAGCCTGAGGTACTTGGAGAGTTTTTAGATCCTTTGGAGGATAGGCCAAGTTGCCTATAGGTTAGCATTGTCGTCCGACTTAGGAGGCAGTACGTCCGGTCTTTCGTGTTGTTATGTTCGAAAAAGTATCGGAGATCCATCAGTGTTCGATTAATGATGACCAAGTTGGAGGTAGTAACCCAGAGATTTTGGAAACTGAAGCAGTAGCAGAAATGTGGTAAGTTATGAGAAAGAGTTCGAGTATACGAGGAGGGTACGATGAGTAAGGGAAGAAGTGAACATGTGTTAAGAGAATAGAAGTGATCGTTTCTTAAGGGAGTATCATTTAGACTTTGGGTGGGAGCTTTTGTGATGTTAGAGGTGATTCCTCGTGGACTTGGATGTAAGTATTTGCGCGTGTGTTATTTTGTCGCCATGTGTGGCATTGGCAACTTGTTTAAGTTAAGAGGAACTTTATCATTATTCGTCTTGAGAAGGAACATTCGGGACGAATGTTTCTAAGGAGGGGAGAATGTTATACCCCGTATTTTCCAGAGTATGTACGTGAGGGCGTACGTACAAAAATTTAGGCCTTAAGTTAGGCTAGGAACGAAAATTTGTGCACAACTACCAAAAAGAATTGTTTTCCGACGAAACGTTTTCCGGACTTTGCGAAGGGAAAATTACGGTTGCAACATTTATTATTTTTGCGGATTTTTCCGAGAGATGAAATATTTTGGACCAACGGGAGGGTGACATGTGTCACCCTCAAAGTGGACGGCAAAGGGCTTGTCTTGGCACATTTTTTGTGTTGAAATTTTGGTCAAGGTTAGGTAGGATATTTTGTGTAGTTGATGAACAAGTGGGACCCACAAACACTTGTCCAAATCTTGACCCTCCACTTGCCCCCCACTTGTCTTGATCTTGGCCATTGATTGGCCTATAAATACCCCCCCTTTGTTGAAGACTTCTTCATCCACAAAAATTTCTAAGTCTTGAAAACCCTTCCCCCCTTTGGAGAGGTTCTCGTCCAGCCTCCTCTCCCTTTGTGAGGCCATTTGGCGAGAGGTACCCTTCCTAGTGGTGCTAGCCAGAGTACCCACTACCTTGAGTTGTTCTCATAAAATACACCCCCCCTTGGTAGAAAAGTATTCTCCAAGTATTGTTACTATTCCAAAATACCTTGGCCCAAATACCTTGTAGTATTCCAAGGTTACCCCTATACTAAAAGCCCAGAAATACTATTATACTTTCCTTCAGTCACAAAAATGAAACCCTAAGGAAAATCTTCATAGTCGGTTGAAGTGTTAAGAAGAAGTTGCGTAGAACTTCTAAGGGTTGTTTGGAGCGGGTTGGAGCGCCCAGAGTAGGAGCTAAACGTTGCTCAGGATCGACATTTAAACTTGGATAATTTTGGGCTTATCGAGGTAAATACTCTTGACCTTCTGTTGTAATTGGAAATTACATACTGTAGTAGTATAGAAATGAATATAAGATTCATAGAAGGATATTACAGAAGAGAATTGAACTGTAATAGAAGGATATTACAGAAAAGAATTGAACTGAAATCACATCAGAAGAATATTAAAGAAGAAGAATTAAACTGTACTTACATAGGACTGTATTTACAGTAGACTTGTGTAGCTTAACGGGTAGGGAAGTGCTGCCCGATTTTCCGTAAAATAGAGAACCTACTGCTTAGAATATTCTACAGAGTAGTCTAGACGTTGATAGACGTATATGGCCTTTATAGGTTGAAAGTTCTGCGAGTAGCATGTTCTACTTGAAAGGTGGAAAAGGCTAGCCGGGTTATAGCCGTGGAGCGTTTTGCTAATAGTCGATAATCGTCGCGAGGTATGTGATTCTTCCTATCCTCTTGAGCATGATATTTTAAAAGAATATATATAGTACGGTAGACGTACGTGTGTTAACTGAACGTGGTTTTTACTGCGATGTCTTTTGACTTGAGTCTAAATAATAATAATCTTGAAGTATTTCAAAAGAATTAAGAACCGTTTTTGAAAGAAGAGTAATACTTGGTTTTAAAAGCTTAAGAGTTATACTAGCTTTATGGGAAGTTAGGTATAACGACTTAAGAGAGATAAAAGGGACGGTTTACTTAATTGTTTATAAACGCCTTGTATTGATTTCGGAAATGAGAATAAGTATCGAACAAACCACAGCAGCGCTAATAAAGGGAAATGTATTGACTAATAAAGTATTATGAAAACCAGTAGAAACCTCCATCTGCATAGAAGCTAATATGAGACAAAATGATATTACATTTCCTAGATCATGGCTGCTTTAATAAGATTGTTATGAACAAGAATAACCTACTCACACCTAAGGCATATGTTTCTCAGATTGTTTTAAAAGAGAATTATTTTATTAAGTGATTAAAACTATGAACTACGAAACCTTTCGAAAATGAGAAACTTGAGCTTTGAAATTAGGCAAACTTGAACGTTTGGAAAATAATGTTGTTACTTGATTTTACAAAGGGAAGTGTTTTGGTTTACTTAAAAAGATAGTCACTCTATTTTTATACTACGGGTATTGTGTGACTTTTGTGAAAGAAATGGATCTTTTAAAGAGTTAATGTATGAAGTACTTTGTGGATAAAAACCCGAACTTGTTGACATAAAGTAGAAAGTACCTTGTGTGAATAACTTGATTGTGTTGGTTTGTGATAGCCTTGTAATACTTTCTTGTTGATTTGATAAGTAAACATGTTTAGGATGCTACGTGTGTTAGTATCTTGTGATGTTTGTGTAAAGGGGTTTCCCTTGATTGTGCTTATGTTGTTTAACGATAAGCGTTATGATAGTATTGTACCACTCACTCTTGACATGATCACCGGGGTTGGCGCCTCCATGTGGGGTAGACTCGGGTGGTCCGGGATCATGATTCGAGAATACCTCATGCGGGTCGGGGGACCTATGCGAGCTACGAGAGTTCGTGTTAGTGTGCGGGGTTATACCTCACGCGGTCTATGTGGCTACGCGGATGCGAGTCGGGGCGATGCCGGGAGTAGCTACCCTCGACGCGAGGAATACCTCATGCGGGCTATGTGGGTGGCCTATGCGAGCGTGGGAAGTTCGAGGACTAGACGCGCATTTGATCTGCGGCGAGTGGCGGCTTCGATCATGTGGCGGTGCAGACAGACCTCGTGATCTGATTATGACCTCGTTGGTATTGTAGGTGTTAGTAGTCGGCTATGCCTTCGTACTTACCGTGCGGTTTTATTATGACACAGTGGGACCCGGTGTTCATGTATTCCTTGGTGCTTTTATATCATAGGCTGGCGGTGAGGAAGGTATTCCACGGGCATTATTGATGTTGTGGCGTGAGACCCATAGTTATGTTTGAGTGATGACTTTGAGGCGTGAGTCACGACTTGATATATTCGCTTATTTATTGTGAATTGTAGTTTGGTTATCATACATGTCTCGCTTTATATAGACTACTATGATTTCATTTCTGATATTTTGATTTCACATACTTGGTACTGTTGCTTGACCTCGCCCGAAGTGCGTTCATGCCGCAGGTAGAGGTACACCAGTGTTGATCCTCGCTCATAGGGTCACAGTTCAGCGTTTGGGAAGCTCTGTTTCTCCGGAGGCTTATCTTGGGTATAGTCCCCTGTCGTTGTAGGTACTTACATTCAGGGGTATGGCGGGGCCCTGTCCCGCCATTGTTGTCATATCATTCTTAGAGGTCTGTAGTACTGTTGTGGGCAGAGTTTGTAAAAAAAAAAAGATGTAACTGTTCGGATTTAAGTTTTTATATATATATATATGCCGAAAGGCAACTTTTCTCAGATAACTGTTTCACACTTCATGTTATTTCATGTCTTATTTTATATTCCGCTGATTACTCTGATGTATGTCTACTTGGGTGCCCGGGGTAAGGCACCAGTCACGGGCCCGGGTTCGGGTCGTGACAGTATGGTAGGGCCATACCCTAAATAGTTGCTACTGGATGTCATGTTTAGAAGCTTGTAAACTAGCGTCACATGTTCAGTTGTTTGATATGGCCATGCCGGCCTCTTTTAGATAGTATGTTATATCTATGACGGACTTGTCGGCCTCAGTATGTGTATATATATGTTATTCGGCTTATTTTGTATGCAGGACCTTGTTTCATCTTATCTTATTATCATTTATTAGAAGCTTTGTCGGTTCAAGTATGGCTACTTGTGGTTCAGATACTATGGTTGGTATATTCGGGCCTTAGGGTGTTGAGTGTCGGCCATACCCCCCGAGGTTGGGCTGTGACACTTTTACTGCCTTACATATTCAGTACATCTTTCGTACGGATATATTTTTTGTTGGGGGACGCTGTGTTTCATGCCCGCATGTTTATATTAATGCATTGACGACCTTACCAGTAGGTTCTCATCTCAGTTGTGGTTGGTGCACTCCTTTCATTCCGGAGTTGTTGCTTTGGAGTCGTTATTATGTTATGTACATAGTTATGGCTATGATAGGGCCCTATCCTAACCTTATGATGACGATGATATACTCTTTGAGACTTGTACACATGAGTTATATGTATATATGGCATGTATAGCCTTGTCATCACATGTTTTGATGTATAGAATTCATGGTGGCCTTGTCGGCCCGTATATATGTATATTCATGTTAGGATGGTATCGTCAGCTATGTAATTGCTTTCATATGTCTTTCAATCTATCATAGCGACCTTGACAGGCTATTTGTATATTAAAGAATAAGGTTAAGTTATGTTGGCTCTTGGCAAGTAAGGCCTGAGTGTCAGTCGTGCCCCTCCGGTTTGTTGTGTGATACTTCACAGTTTGGGCTGGGTTGTGTGCTGATGAAAGAGGGCAAGGTGATAGCGCATGCTTTGAGGCAGTTTAAGGTACATGAGATGAACTATCCCACTCATCACTTGGAGTTGGCAGCGGTAGTATTTGCTTTGAAACTTTTGAGATATTATCTTTGCGGTATCCATGGTGAGATGTTCAGGGATCATCTTAGTCTCCAGCAAGTATTCAGAC
The DNA here is from genome assembly GCA_029844215.1 of Przewalskia tangutica. NCBI lineage: Eukaryota > Viridiplantae > Streptophyta > Magnoliopsida > Solanales > Solanaceae > Przewalskia > Przewalskia tangutica. The sequence continues at coordinate 98,969,329 of CM056729.1, forward strand.
AAAGGGACTAAAATTTAAGACAACATATATATATATATATATAGTTTCTCAAGGATTATGACGTAATTATTCTCTATCATCCAGGAAAGGCCAATGTGGTAGTGGATGTGTTGAGTCAGAATGTGGTGAGTTTACGTTGCTTGGGTCGATTGATAGTGGAGGAGCACCCACTGGATATAGATGTTCAGTCCCTGCCAAACAGTATAGTCAGACTTGATATTTTGGAATTGAGCAAGGTTCTAGCTTCTTTGTAGGCGAGATCGTCACTTATGGAGTAAATTAAGTCGCAACGGTTCGAAGATGTGAAGTTCTGCTAGATTCGAGATAAGGTGTAACACCGAGAGGCAAGGAAGCAATTTTTTATAGTGGAGTTTAAAGATAAAGTGACGTGTGTGTACTACCTGAGTCGGTATTTAACTAGGTTGATTATGGAGGAGGCTCATAGTTCCAGGTATCCCATCTAATATGGTGCTACAAAGATGTATCGTGCTTTAAAGCATCATTATTAGTGCTGTAGGATGAAGAAGGACATTGTTGAGTATGTATCTCAGTGTTTGAATTTCCAATAGGTAAAGTATGATTAGAAGTCGGGTGGTATGACTCAGAGGATGCCTATACCTAAATGAAAATGGGAGAGGATTACTACGATCTTCGTGGAAGGGTTACCGAAGATATTGGGCAGATTTATTGTTGTTTGGGTTATTGTGGACAGGTTGACTAAGTCTGCGCACTTCATTCCAGTTCAGACCACATACAACTCAGAGAGGTTGGCAAAACATTATATTCAAAAGATTGTACGATTACATAGGGTGCTCATCTCTATCATTTCATATTTAGGTACTTAGTTCACCTCTCATTTTGGAGGACTTTACAGAAGGAATTAGGTACTCAATTAGATCTCAGCATGGCATTTCACCCACACACAAATAACCAGTCTGAGCGGACTATTCAAGTTATGGAAGACATGTTTCGAGTATGTATGATTATTTTTTGTGGCAATTGGGACCAATTTTGCCCTTGGCAGAGTTTGCTTACAAAAACAGTTTTTATTTAAGTATCGAGATGGCACCATTTGAGGCCCTATTGGTAGGAGTTTTCGCTCCCTAGTTAGTTGGTTCAATGAATTCAAGGTGCCATGGGGTACAGACTTGTTGAGTGACTTCTTGGACAAGGTGAAAGTGATTCAGGAGAGACTTCTCGCAGCACAAAGTAAACAGAAAAGTTATGCGGATCGTAAGGTTTGTGATGTTGAGTTAATGGCTTGTGATCAAGTTCTGTTGAAGATTTTGCTCATGAAGGGTGTAATGAGATTTGGCAAGAAGAGAAAGTTAAACCTGAGGTTTATTAGTCCTTTAGAGATTCTTCAGTGCATCGGTGAGGTAGCCTACAAGTTGGCCTTACTACTTGGGTTATCGGTGTTCATCATTTGTTCCATGTATCTATTTTGAATAAGTACCACTCAGACGGGTCTTATATAATCCAATAGGACTCGGTCCTTTTTTATCAAAATCTGACATTCGATGAAAAGCATGTGGCAATTTTGAATAGGCAAGTTGGAAAGTTGAGATCCAAGGAAATAACTTTAGTGAAGGTGAAATGGAAGCACCGTCTAGTCAAAGAAGCTACTTGAGAGACCGGGGAGGATATGCGGAATATATGTTCCACAGTTGTTCATTAGTTTAGGTACCTCATTTTTGCTTCTTTATCATTCGAGGATGAATGTTTGTTTAATTGGTATCTGATATAATAACATATTTAATTGTTTTTTGCTTTTTAGACTTTTTTCTAAAAATGACCTCGTAGTTTTAGATCGGTGTTTTTGGCTTGTGGGGTTTGGGTTGCACAATCCTTAGGCAATTGGATGATTAACGAAGAAGAAATCTAATTTGGAAATTTCTAAGTTAAAGATTTTGAGAGGTTTGACCAAAACAATATACCATGCAACCAACCTTATAGGCCTATAATCTGTCACTTACCTTGAAATCCCTATCCCGTAGATCATGTAAGCCAAACAATGCATAATGTAACACTTAAGAGAATTGATATCTACAACACAGACATAATAACCATCATGTTTAAGTAATTTCATCAAATAATATACATAATAGACAATAACGTCAAACAGGTTCATCCACATAAGTATCATGGGTGTATGAGGTTCATTAAGATGTCAAACCTAATCAAAAATCAATTCTACAAATAGCACATATCAACTAATTCCCACATGCTTTGGCATTCTTCGGTCACGGTAAATAACTACAAGCTAGACAACTACCCATAACATGTCATCGGTACCGTACTTGTACCAATGCCCATAACATCACGGATATGAGACCCCTTATATGGCTTTACCTCATTATTATTCCATATTTATATTTACTTAACGTAAATTTCCCTCAAACGAAATCAGAAGTCTTAACATACCTTGAATGTCAAGCATGTGCTACGAACCTAAACAAATTTCCTTTTCTCAAGGCATCAGATCATTCTCAATATATCAAATACGCGTTTAATATGAGTATTTGAGTCTGTAGACACCTATATTTCTATACTTATATCTCAGGCCTCCAAAATCATCCAAAACCAACCACGAATCAACCTCCAATTTTGAGAATTCCATAATTTAAATCTTAGGACTAAAACCTCTAATTCCCCACCCTAATCATGGATTAAACCCCAAATTAGTGGAAAAAATTAAGAGAAAACATCAAATTTAGGATTAAAATCTTACCATCGAGCTTAAACGAGTCAAATGCTTTTGAAATCACCTTAATCCAAGCTCTAAAACATGACATATAAAAATGAGGAAAACACAAGTTTGGAAACTTAATTCTATCTAGATCGCGATGAGTACACCTGACCCGAACAAAAAGTTTTTCTTCGCTATCGCAACGTCTAGCCTGCGAACATAGAGAACCCGACCCGGCAAAGACACCAGCTACCCTACCTTACTATGATACGACATGCCTCACGCAATCACAAAGACTACCTCACGCACTTGGTCATCATGATCGCGACCCTTCCCATGGTATCACATAGAAGGATCCAGACACCAGACACTAGAAACTTTCAACTATGCTCCAAACTTGGTTTTGACACCCGAAATGCATTGGAAACTCCCCAGACACAAAAAAATATATACATTTCAAATATAAGCACGCTACAAACCTGCTCATGAACTCAAAATACCCAAACAAAGTAGTTTTGACCCTCTATTAATCGTGGTCCATTCAAATCCTTAAACTTAAGTAATTCTCCACCAAATACCTAAAATACACCCGAGCCCTTCAGGACCCAAACCAACTACTGAACTAAGTCATGAATCACATTCCGGACCTAATGGAATTGATAAAACTTCGACATGGGCTCATTTACCCCAGTGTTAACTTTGGTCAAACTTTTACATTTTCTTAACTTAAATAATTCCAATTTTGCTAAATATGGTCCAATACTCATCCTGCTGACTTGAGAAATGCGCCACCCATCCCTGAAAGTCCTAAATACTCTAATGAAGCTATATAAAGGATATTTTGGGGATAAAAGGTCAAAACGACCAGGTGGGTCATTACAGTGATTGGATAAGGACCAGTGTTACACCCCGTATTTACAGGACATGTTTTAAGAACGTACGTGAGAATCCCTAATGTTAAGATTAGAGACTTGTAAAAATTTATCGGAATTATGGAATTGTCGGAAAATGTAATATTGTGACGAATGTGAGGGCGACACGTGTCACCCCCCCCCCCCTTATGTAGTCTTGGACGAAATATACATGGCCAAAAGGGTCATTTGACCATTGTTAGGATGACAAAGTCTTGCAAGTTGAAGAGCTTGATAAAATTGACTTAGTCAATGGGACCACAAGTCTTGATACTTAAAAGAACTTCATCCAAGCCACACATTTGTGCACATCTTGACCCTCCATTGAACTATATAGTAGTACTAGTAGCAAGACTAACTTCTACACTTAGAAAAAATTTCAAGAATTTGGAGAACTCCTCTTGGATGCTCTCGGGTTCACCTACAAGAAAAAGAAAAAAAATTTGTTAGTTGTCCATTAAGCTCCACACTTTAAACCAAGGTTCATGAGGGTATTGTAAGGGTATCTCAATAGAAAAATCCCGGAAAAAGATAGTTTTCGTATTAGTCGCAAGATGAAAACCTAGTTGCTTTCCTAGGTTTTGTTTGGAAGATTGAAGGAAAGTTGTTTGTGTTGTTCTAAGGGTCTCAAGTGGCGGATTGAAGTGTCTAGAAGAGGCTCTAAGTTGCTAGGGAGCGACTTTGGATTTGAAGTTGGACTAAGACTCGTTGAGGTAATAATCTTGTCTCTTAAAGTGTTACAAGATTATATATTGTTGTTAGCCTTACATGTTTGCTAGCATGAAGTATATGTGTTGAAGTTTTATAAGTGTTATGGATTGCTGTAGCCTAAAATCCTAAATGTCATAAAAGCCATTTGAAGTTGGATTACAATTTGGTCGTTAATTAGAATCGTCGCATGTTACTTACTTGAAGATTATAGTAGTTATAATCGATTGCGACTTGATATCATGTTATGCTAACAACTTGGATTGAAAAGGAAATTGGATAAGAATTGGTGTTATTGTATCTCAAGTTGCCGAATTGGCCTAGTAGTTTGTATTAGTTTGATATCAATTGTGGGGCGGAATTTTACACGTCTAGTAGGCGTGTAATCCCCTATTGTTAATTACATTGTTGGGCCTTAAATGTGGCGTGTTTGGTTATTGAATTCGGCCTTGAAAAAGGTGGCAAAGTATGTAGAAACAAAGGAGGTGTTGTCCGATTTTCCGTAGAATTTAGTGACTTTGCACTTATAATATTCTACGTTTGAAGTAAGACGTTAATAGACGTATTGTGGACATTATAAGTTGACATACTACGGGCGGAATATTGTACATAGCAAGTGGATTGACCCGAAGAGGTATGTAGAACTTTACTATCTTTTGAGCATGAATAGTTGCACGTATATAGTACGGTAGACGTACAAGACCTTGATATCCTTTACTTGTTTTAAGAATAGCCAAGTTGGGTGAGTTAGGAGATTAACTCACTTCTTTAAAAGTATTAAGGATGTCTTAAGTTTTTAAAGTTAAGGGACTTGAAGAGTTTTAAAGTATATGATACTTGTTTCGTTTTAAACGTATAAGTCCCTTGGATAGGAAATTGAAATTTGCTAAGGTATAAAGGTAATATAACGACTTTATGGGAAGTTGGTTATATTAGCTTTATGGAAAGATAAATAAGGATAAATGACTTGATTTTAATGAAAGGCAATTTGATTTTAAGGCATCAATTGCCTAAGGTTTTAAAAGAAAAGAAGTCACTTGATTTAGAAGCCTAATTTTATTTCTAAAGGTATTGTGACTTGTCTTGAAAAGTAATTGTGACTTGATACTACGGTTATTAGTATCTTGGAAGTTTTATATGAAAAAGAGTCATTTTTAAATGAGTGGAAGTATGTAGTACTTTGGGTTAAATTCCCGGATTTTTATAAAAGACATGTTAGTGCCTTAAGTAAACTAAAATGAGAGTGTATATGAACAAGACTAATAAGAAGTTAGGGGATTTCTTAACTTGTTTATATATTGTATGATAAGCCGGTAGTGCTTATGTTATAAATGATAAGCCGGTAGTGCTTATGTTATGTATGATAGCCGGTTTGTGCTAGTGGTATATTATTCATTACGGGGTCATTCCCCGGGTTTGTGGCATTTGCATATTCCGTGGATTTGCTACCCATGATGCGAGGAATACCTCATGGGGGTCCGTAAGGGCTTATGCAGGTGAAATAGTCCCATGCGGAGCGGATCAGTCCTATGCGAGGAATACCTCATGCGGGTCTACATGACCTATGCGGGCAGATATAGCCTATGCGAGGAATACCTCATGCGGGTCCACATGACCCTTGCGGGTGAAATAGTCCCAGGAGTAGGATTGCTTAATGATACTGCGGGCGGGTGGTCCTGCTTTGATCGTGAGCCTCCTATTTTTATGTTGTAAGTATACTCTTATTTACTCTCATTGTTAGTAAGGCACAGTGTACTATAATTTGATTATCCTACATGTCTCCGGCTTTGTTTTAGACTTATGATGAAATTACAGTATTTTCCAGTTTTACATACTTAGTACATATCAGTGTAATCGATCCCCTTCCTGGCCGCTCACGCCGCAGGTGGTAAGGTGTGGTGGATCCTCATTCTTTGGATCACCGATCAGCGTCAAGCTCCATTTCTTGAGGCTTGTCTTTTGGTCTGATAGATTTCCACGATGTTGTAGATTTATGTACATTCGTGGGTATGGCGGGCCCTGTCCCGCCACAGTTGTTATTCCTAGAGGTCTGTAGTCACATTTTGTGGTTTGGGCTGTAAGGACAGAGTTGTAATGTTTTACTTGTGATTATGTATATTTTATGGAAGGCGGCCTTATCGGCCATCATGTGATGTTTATTGTCTAGACATATTTATGTATTGTGTATGTTCCGCTGCTATTCTCTGATGTATACCTGAACGGGTGCCTGTGTAGGGCACTCCCGCGCCCGGCCGGGTCGTGACAAAAGTGGTATCAGAGCAGTTAGTCCTCGGAAAGTGTCTACAGACCGTGTCTAGTAGAGTCTTGATTATCGGTGTGTTGTGCACCACATATAGAATCAGGAGGCTGCAGGACATTTAGGATTGGTTTCCATTCTTCTCTCTCTGAGATCGTGCAGTAGAGCTGTCTTATTAGGTTGAATCCTCTCTGACCTATTCTTATGTAACAGTTATGCCTCCACGAAAGACGACCAGGGCCCAGAAGGGCAAGGCAGCAGCAGGAGCTGCTAGCGGTACGCAGAGGGTTACCAGGACTCAGGCACGGACTATGCCTGAGGTAGTAGGCGGGTCGGCGAGTTCAGCCACGCTGCATATTAGAAGAGCCGAGGCGGCGGTAGCTCGAGGTTCCGTGCACGAGCCTCCAATTCCACGGCAGAGCCGAGTATAGAGACTACGGGAGCGAGATCGGTTATTGACCAAAGATAGTAGAAGCGGCGCCGATGAGCGGTAGCTAACCCAGAGCCGGGGCTTATGGATTCGGGATTTTCTGGGTTGTCATCCACCCGAGTTTTATGGTTCGAGGTCTGAGGAGGATCCGCAGGAGTTCATTCGGCAGTTACAGCGGACTATGCAGGTTCTTAGGGCCTCGGAGACAGAGTCAGTTATGCTAGCCTCTTACCGGTTACGCGATATTGCGTTGAACTGGTTTGAGTCATGGGAGCTGTCGAGAGGTGAGGATGCTCTTCCAGCTGTTTGGGAGGAGTTCACAGAGGCCTTCATGGATCACTTTTTGCCTCCTGAGATGAGGAGAGCCCGCGTAGATAGATTTTTTACCTTGAGGCAGAATGGGAGGAGTATCAGAGAGTACAGCCTGGAGTTTGACTCTTTGGCCAGGTATGTGCACACCATTGTAGCTGACATGGCGGACAAAGTTCATCGTTATGTGATGGGGCTAGACCGTCATATGATTACTGCATGCTTGGGGGTGGCCCTTCAGCCAGGTATGGATATTTCCAGGATGCAGGCGTATGCGCAGGGGATAGAGGATAGAGAGAGGGAGGATCAGATTGACTCAGGCCAGCCCAAGAGGGCCAGGACAGCAGGGTCTCAGGCGCTGAGCGGGCGGCCTTTGAAGCAGACTAGGTCCACATTTCAGCAAAGACAGAGTGCTCCTTCTCGGTTTTCTCGGCGGGAGGTCCGATCACCGGTCATTCGAGCAGTCGTGGCTTGTGGCTTCGGGTTTCAGGGAGGCATAGACCGTCACCGATCGAGACCACTCACATCTCGGTGTGCTCGATGCGGTAGATCTCACCCAGGCGAGTGTCGTGTTCCTTCAGGAGCTTGTTACTCTTGTGGCCAGCTGGGCCATTTGAAGAGAGATCGACGAGCAGGCACGTGGGTGGTATGGTGCAACGGGATCGATTGATGGGTCTTCTTCTTCAGAGTTATGCGCCTGAGGCGGTGTTCACGGACGGCAGCCGCGCGCAGGTCGTGGTGGTGGTTCCAGTTCTAGCGGTCCACAGAACCGCATTTATTCCTTAGCCAGCCGCCAGGATCAGGAGGCTTCCCCTGACGTCGTCACAGGTACATTATTGATTTCATGCTGCGACGTATATGCTTTGATAGATCTAGGTTCTACCTTGTCCTATGTGTCCCCTCTTATTGCGGGTAGAATCGGGATAGAGCCGGTGTCGATTGAGCCTTTTGAGGTAGCTACGCCAGTGGGTGATTCGGTGTTAGCGGAGCGGGTGTACAAGGGTTGTCCAGTGTTTATTTACAGTCGTCAGACCCTAGCAGACTTGATAGAGTTAGAGATGACAGATTTTGATGTCATTATGGGTATGGACTGGTTGGCTTCTTGTTATGCCAACGTTGACTGTAGAGACAGGTTGGTCCGGTTCCAGTTTCCGGGTGAGCCAGTTATCGAGTGGAAGGGCAACACATGGCCGCCGGGTAGGTTTATTTCTTACCTCAAGGCCGGGAAGATGGTGCGAAAGCGGTACATCTATCATCCGGTTCGTGTATTCGATACGCAGGCCGAGTGCGATTCTTGATCGATGTCAGTGGTTAGGGAGTTTCCAGATGTGTTCCCAGACGATCTTCCGGGTATCCCTCCTGAAAGGGAGATTGAGTTTTGTATTGATACGTTGCCAGACACTCGACCTATTTCTATTCCGCCATACAGGATGGCACCTGCTGAGTTGAGGGAGCTGAAGGACCAGCTGAAAGATTTCTTTGGAAAAGGGCTTTATCAGTCTAGTGTTTCTCCCGGGAGCGCCGGTTTTGTTTGTGAAGAAGAAGGATGGACGCCAGCTGCGTATGTGTGCGATTACAGCAATGAATAAGGTAACCATCAAGAATAGGTACCCTCCCGGGATTGATGATTTGTTTGACCGGTTGCGAGTGCGAGGTGTTTCTCAAGATAGACTGCGGTGCAGTTATTATCAGTGCGAGTTCGAGAGCGAGATATCCCAAAGATCGCATACAGGACCGGTATGGGCACTATGAGTTCGGGTGATGTCTTTCGGTTTGACCAACGCTCCGATATTTATGGATTTGATGAACCGGGTGTTCAAGCCATTTTGGATACATTTGTGATAGTATTCATTGATGACATTACGGTTTATTCGCGTCTGAGCAGAGCATGCAAATCACGAGGCGGTACTTGGGTCCTCCGAGCCGGCTTATTCGCCAAGTTCTCAGTGTGAGTTTTGGTTGGCCTCGATGGCATTCCCGGGGCACATTATCGGTGATGGTGTTCGGTGGATACGGCAAAGATCGAGGCGATCAAGTCTTGGTGAGACCTACTACTCGGCCGAGGTGCGCAGATTTCTAGAAGTGGCGTGTTATTATCGTAGGTTTGTGGAGCAGTTTGCTTCGATTTCAGCACCATTGACTAGGCTGACTCAGAAGGCAGCTAAGTTCCAGTGGACATAGGCTTGCGAGAAGGGCTTCCAGTTACTGAAGGAAAGGTTGACTACGGCTCCAGTTCTTACTCTTCCCGATGGGTTAGACGGGTACGTGATTTATTGTGATGCCTCGGGTATCGGGCTAGGGTGTGTTTTGATGCAGCATGGCAAGGTTATAGCCTATGCTTCCCGGCAGTTACGGAAGCATGAGAGGAATTACCCTACCCACGACTTAGAGTTGGCCGCAGTTATTCATGCCTTGAAGATTTGGAGACATTATTTGTATGGGGTTCAAGTGGATATTTATACAGACCACAAGAGCCTCCAGTATATCTTCAGGCAGAGGGAGCTGAACTTGCGACAGAGACGGTGGTTAGAGTTGTTGAAAGATTATGATGTTGATATTCTATACCATCCGGGGAAAGCCAACGTGGTTGTTGATGCCTTGAGTCGTAGATCGATGGGGACTCTGTCAGAGGTATAGCCAGAGAGACAGGACATGGTCCATCAGATCCATCAGCTAGCAAGCCTTGGGGTTCGATTGATCGATACCGACGATAGTGGGGTACGGGTTCGTGAGGTTGCCGAGTCTTCCATCGTTGATGAGGTGAAGAGGCGACAGTATGAGGACCCAGTGTTGGTACGGTATCGAGATGTAGCTCTTCGGGAGGAGAAGAGTCTATTCGAGTTAGCGCCTGATGGGGTGCTCAGATTTGAGGGTCGGTTGTGTGTTCCCGATGTGACAAGACTTCGTCAACAGATTCTGGGGGAGGCACACAGTGCTCGTTATTCCATTCATCCGGGGTCGACCAAGATGTACCATGACCTCAGATGTGTTACACCCCGTAGTTCCAGGGTATGTATGTGAGGACGTACGTACGAGAGTACGACAGAAAATTGGAAAGGAAGAAAGATGCGATTTTTCGACGGAAAAGTTTTCGGGTTTTGTGAAGGAAAAAGGTTCGTTGATGGGAATTTGATTCCCAGATTTGGTATTTGGGCTTGTTGGATTATATTAGAATTATGAGATTTTATTTTCGGAAATGGTCACGTGGGGCCCACGGGAGAAATTTACGGTTTTGTGGGGCCCGCTTTGTTTTTGAGATTTTCGATATTTTGGATATTTTCGGAAGATGAAATATTTTGGACGAGTAGGGGGGCGACACGTGTCACCCCCATGTGGCCACCTTGGCCGAAATGGTGGGACAAGTGGCTAGACACTTGTCCCTTGGCCGAAATGGCCTTACAAGTGGCAAGCCACTTGTCTTGTGTTTTCGTTGGCCATGTGGTGTGGTGGGACCCACACACACATGGCCCAACCTTGACCACCCACTTGCTATGATCTTGACCCTTGAATCCTCTATAAATACCCCCTTAGTTGAAGACTTATTATCATCCCACACTTAAGTTTTCCAAGGCAAAACACTCCCTCCCTTTAGCTTGTATTTTCGTCCCCCTTCCCCCACTTGTGTAGAAATACTTCAAGTATTGTAGTATAATCCTAAATACCTTAGCCTAGTATCCCTAGTAGTATTCCAAAGTTATTTCAATACTAGGAGCCCGGAAATACCACTTTATTCCAATAGTCGCAAAACGAAACCCTAGAAAAATCTTCCTAGCTTGGTTGAAGTGTTTAGAGAAGTTGTTTAGAAACTTCTAAGGGTTTCTTGGATCGGGTTAGAGCGTAAGGATTTGGAGCTAAACGTTGCTCAGGATCGACTTATATCTTGGATAATTTTGGGCTTATCGAGGTAATGATCTGTGTCCCCCTATTGTAATTGGATATTACATATTGTAGTAGTTTAGAACTGAGTATTAGATATTTGGAAGGATGATTATAAAGGATTGAACTGTATTTACATTGGACTGTATTTACAATAGACTTGTGTAGTATTATTGTGAAGCAGATTTGAACATGTCCGGTTAGACGTGTAATCCCCTTGGAGTTGTTGGCTTGGTAGCAGGCCTTGTTAGGGGGAGGTTATTTATGTGTTTGCGGGGGGGGAGGTGCTGCCGAATTTTCCGTAGAAAAGGGAACTGTTTACTTAGATTATACTACGAAGAGAATTAGAGGTTGATAGATTATTGTGGTTGTTATAGGTGGATCTTCTACGCGCGGCATACTTGACTTGGCTTGTGGTTTAAGCTAAAAAGGTATGTGATTCTTCCTATACTCTTGAGCATGATTGTTGTGAACTATATAGTACGGTAGACGTACGTGTGTGAAATGAATTTTGTTGTTTAAAACATAAAGTGTTATAATGGCTTTATGGGAAGTTAGTTATAACGACTTTATGAAGATAAAAGAAAGATTTGATTTTGAAAGATAAACGATTTTTAAAAGATAAGAGACTTGACTTATAAACAACTTGATTTCAGAAAAAGAGAAGTAACTTGATTTAAGTATAGGTTACTTGTTTTGAAAAGAGTAAGTATTTGAGTTTTAAAGAGTATACTTGATGTTGTTTTAAAAGAAAGGCACTTGGTTTAAAAAGTATCTGATTTGATTTTAAAAGTCTTGTAAAGGTTTTTACGAAAGTAAAGTAATTTGGTTTGAAAAGGAAATGTGTTTTTGATACTACGAGTATTAGTATCTTTACGTAAAAGAGGTCTTTTGAAAGAATGAAAGTAGGTATTATTTTGGGTTTGAAACCCGTATTGTTGACATAAAATGAAAGTACGTTGAACTTGCCTATGCTTGTTGTGATAGCCTTTGTTGTGCAAGTGTTTGATTGTGTGCTCTGCGTCTCTCGGGAGGCCGGCTATCGATTGATTGCTTGGACATACTGACACGTTGGATGGTCCACGAGTATGCGTCCACTATTGAGTATTATCTGGTTATTTCTTTTGGACATACTGACACGTTGGATGGTCCACGAGTATGCGTCCACTTTGGGTATTATCTTGTTATTTCCTTTGGACATGCCGACACGATGGATGGTCCACGCACGCGCCCAAAGAGGATGGTTTCATGGCCATGCTTCCGAGGTAAGATGTCGGGGCACGCGGTCATTGTGAGGGTTTTGTTATTAGTCCATGGACCGCTAATCCATGAAGCTTGCCGCAGACGATGTGGCGATCACGCTTGATTTGTACACGTGGTTCGTGCACACTTTAGATACTTGTCTGGTCATTTCTCGTATCGGCGTGCTCGGTAGATAGCGAGATACTTGCCTCTGGCCATATCTCGTGAGACGGTAGGCTATGGTACGTTAGCTTATGGTACTTGCCTCGCCGGTTGCGTGGCTAGCTTTTGATCCGTAGTTGGCTTCGTACTTTGCGTGAAGTTTTATGACTAGCTTTTGGAAGTGGTAGTGGCTATTCTACTTGCCCGTCGGTTTGACGACGCAGCATGATCTAGTGTTCGAGTTCACATACGGGTGTTGTTTTACATCATGTACGCCGGTGAGGAATGAGTTCCACGCGTGAGTGATATTATGGGCGTGAGACCCATAGTTATGTGTGAGTGATTATTCGGGATATGCGTCCCTTACTTGACATAATCGTTTACTTAATGCGAAATGGTTTTATAAAATGATGAAATGTGATTTCATTACGCATTTTTCGCCACATACTGTACTGTTGAATCGACCTCGCCCGAAGGCTGCGTTCATGCCGCAGTCGAGGTACACCGCTTGTTGATCCTCGCCATAGGATCGCATTCGTTCGGAAGCTCCGTTTCTCGAGGCTTATCTTTTAGTATAGTCCCTGTCATTGTAGGTACTTGTACATTCGTGGTATGGGCCCCTGTCCGTCATAGTTGTTATTACATTCTTAGAGGTGCGTAATCTTGTTGTGGCGGGGTTTGTAAAGGATTATAAGCGTTGGTCTTATGTATATACAATGGTGTGATTTTGGTTAGCTTGTTTTCTTATGTTGTCTCTTGTTTCTGTTTAAATTTTATTTCCGTGATTTTCTCTCGATGTTGTTATCACTAGGTGCCCGGGTAAGGCACGACCACGCCCGAGATCGGGTCGTGACAAAAGTGGTATCGAGCGATTAATCCTCGAAAGTGTCTACGCACCGTATCTAGTAGTCTTGATTATCGGTGTGTTGTGCACCACACCTATAATCGTGAGGCTATGGGATATTTAGGATTGGTTTCATTCTTCTCACTCGAGATCGTGCCTTAGAGATGTGTTGTAAGTTGGACTCCTTCCGACGTATTCTTTATGCCGATTATGCCATGCGCAAGGCAACCAGTGGCCCGTGGCAAGGCGCGAGGAGTCGCGAGTAGAGCACGAGGGTTACGTGGCACAGCCCAATAATCACCGAGGTGGTGCTTCATTCGGGAGTTCTGACGCGTCGCTACCCCAGCAGAGTTTAGCACGGGCAGCGATTCCATGCGGTCATGATATTTGAACCTTCGCGACCGAGGCGAGAATATGGTTTGTGAAGAGACGGCCACATTACTAGCTATGGATTTAGCAACGAGAGTATATGATGTACCGATTTATCACGGGTCTTGATGATTATCTAAAGAAGGGTTGTGCAAGAGTAGCTCTTCAGTCAGGCATGAGCATGGCCTGCGTACGGGCTTATGCGCAGCAGGCGGAGGCACGTAGAGATCGACGGATTAACCAAGGTCAGCAGAAGAGGGCCAGATCAGCAGGGTCCTTTGGTAACTTTCGAGGCGGACCGCCTCAGCAGCAGACTAGATATGCGCCTCCGCCAAGATGAGTGGTCCTCCGAGCCAGGACGTTCGGGGTATGCAGGAGCTGGTCAGAGCTCCAGGGCTTCTTGTTCACAGTTATACATAGGTTCTAGCCAGCCGGATTCAGTTTTCCCTCATTGTTCACGATGTGGCAGGCGTCATCCCGGGGAATGTCGTCTTTTTACTGGTGCTTGTTTCACCTGCGGCCGTCAGGGCCATGTTACGAGAGAATGTCCTAGTAGGAGGGATACAGGTAGGAGGACTCAGCCTACCAGGTCAGTTGCAGATTCAGTGGTTCGGAGGGGAAGGGGTGTTAGCCAGAGGAGGCCACCCCCACCTCGGTGTGGCCGTTGTGGTAGGTGTCATTCTGGGGAGTGTCGTACTACTTCGGCAGCTTGTTATGCGGCCACAGGCCATTTTGCGAGGAATTGTCCGATCAGGGGTACCACGGATGTAGGGACTCCGCCTTCAGGATCAGTGGATAGTTCATCACCTTCTCTAGCTATGCGCCCAACAGAGCAGGATTATGATTAGAGCGACAAAGGGGAAGTGAAGCAGTAGATACAGGTATATCCTTAACCCTCTAGAGATTAGTATGTGTGATTAAATGAGTATATTTTAAGTGTTATGTTCAGATAGCATTATGTTAAATTGTGATTTAGAGGCCTGGTTAGTAAAAGGGAAGTTGGGTACATAGAGATTGTGAGCCTTAGAATATTATACGTGGAGACCTTAGAGGCGGGGCCGTCTTGAGTAAAAGATTTTGTTTACAATTGACCTTTGTCGGAGTGCATAGTATACATGGGGTATAATTGTGTGATAAGTCCCTGAGTGGTGTGAATTATAAGAGGGTAGTTGGGCTAAGAAGACCACTAGGTTTTCGTGACTTGTTTAGTGAGATTGTTCCGGATCGGGGAACAAGAGCTTGGCGCGGTAAATGGGTCGGGTTGAGGCAAGGTCGCGGGTCAACCCGCAGCCCGGTTTGGGGTGGGGTATATTTGTGGTAGTCCCGCTGTGTGATAGGGTCACGAGGGTGCTAGGCCCAAGTTAAGGTAACCATCGTCTGAGTTTTGGACGTTCGACGAATCGGATCGTGAAGGCGGAATGGCCTTAGAGGTGAAACTAGTAAGATGACCAAGTTTGGAGGTAGTAACTCGGGGTTGTGGAAATTGAAGCGATGGCGAAGTGTGGAACGTGTACTAGAGAGTTCGGGTGTACGAGAAGGGTACGACGAGTAGGAAGAGAAGCGAACATGTGTTATGAGAACGGAAGTGATTATTCTTTTGTGAGGTGAAGATGCGAAGGGAGTATCTTTTAGACCGTGGGTGGGAGATTTTTGTGATGTTAGAGGTGATTCCTCGTTGGCTTGGATTTGAGTTTTGCGCACATGTTATAATCTGGCCATTGGTGGCATGATCGGTTTTGTAAGAGTAGTAGTGGAGACTATACCGGCGTAAGTACGTTTGGAGACTTAGAAGGAACATTCGGGACGAATGTTTCTAAGGGGGGAAGAATGTTACACCCCGTAGTTCCAGGGTATGTATGTGAGGACGTACGTACGAGAGTACGACAGAAAATTGGAAAGGAAGAAAGATGCGATTTTTCGACGGAAAAGTTTCCGGGTTTTGTGAAGGAAAAAGGTTCGTTGATGGGAATTGGATTCCCAGATTTGGTATTTGGGCTTGTTGGATTATATTATAATTATGAGATTTTATTTTCGGAAATGGTCACGTGGGTCCCACGGGAGAAATTTACTGATTTTGTGGAGCTTTGTTTTGAGATTTTCGATATTTTGGATATTTTCGAAGACGAAATATTTTGGGCCAGTAGGGGGCGACACGTGTTACCCCATGTGGCCACCTTGGCGAAATGGTGGGACAAGTGGCTAGACACATGTCCCGGCCGAAATGGCCTTACAAGTGGCAAGCCACTTGTCTTGTGTTTTCGTTGGCCATGTGGTGTGGTGGGACCCACACACACATGGCCCAATCTTGACCACCCACTTGCTATGATCTTGACCCTTGAATCCTCTATAAATACCCCCTTAGTTGAAGACTTATTATCATCCCACACTTAAGCTTTCCAAGGCAAAACACTCCCTCCCTTTAGCTTGTATTTTCGTCCCCCTTCCCCCACTTGTGTAGAAATACTTCAAGTATTGTAGTACAATCCCAAATACCTTAGCCTAGTATCCCTAGTAGTATTCCAAAGTTATTTCAATACTAGGAGCCCGGAAATACCACTTTATTCCAATAGTCGCAAAACGAAACCCTAGAAAAATCTTCCTAGCTTGGTTGAAGTGTTTAGAGAAGTTGTTTAGTAACTTCTAAGGGTTGCTTGGATCGGGTTGGAGCGTAAGGATTTGGAGCTAAACGTTGCTCAGGATCGACTTATATCTTGGATAATTTTGGGCTTATCGAGGTAATGATCTGTGTCCCCCTATTGTAATTGGATATTACATATTGTAGTAGTTTAGAACTGAGTATTAGATATTTGGAAGGATGATTATAAAGGATTGAACTGTATTTACATTGGACTGTATTTACAATAGACTTGTGTAGTATTATTGTGAAGCAGATTTGAACATGTCCGGTTAGACGTGTAATCCCCTTGGAGTTGTTGGCTTGGTAGCAGGCCTTGTTAGGGGGAGGTTATTTATGTGTTTGCGGGGGGGGAGGTGCTGCCGAATTTTCCGTAGAAAAGGGAATTGTTTACTTAGATTATACTACGAAGAGAATTAGAGGTTGATAGATTATTGTGGTTGTTATAGGTGGATCTTCTACGCGCGGCATACTTGACTTGGCTTGTGGTTTAAGCTAAAAAGGTATGTGATTCTTCCTATACTCTTGAGCATGATTGTTGTGAACTATATAGTACGGTAGACGTACGTGTGTGAAATGAATTTTGTTGTTTAAAACATAAAGTGTTATAATGGCTTTATGGGAAGTTAGTTATAACGACTTTATGAAGATAAAAGAAAGATTTGATTTTGAAAGATAAGCATTGATTTTAAAAGATAAGAGACTTGACTTATAAACGACTTGATTTCGGAAAGGAGAAGTAACTTGATTTAAGTATAGGTTACTTGTTTTGAAAAGAGTAAGTATTTGAGTTTTAAAGAGTATACTTGATGTTGTTTTAAAAGAAAGGCACTTGGTTTAAAAGTATACGACTTGATTTTAAAAGTCTTGTAAAGGTTTTTACGAAAGTAAAGTAATTTGGTTTGAAAAGGAAATGTGTTTTTGATACTACGAGTATTAGTATCTTTTACGTAAAAAGAGGTCTTTTTGAAAGAATGAAAGTAGGTATTATTTTTGGGTTTGAAACCCGTATTGTTGACATAAAATGAAAGTACGTTGAACTTGCCTATGCTTGTTGTGATAGCCTTTGTTGTGCAAGTGTTTGATTGTGTGCTACCGTGTCTCTCGGGGAGGGCCGGCTATCTGATTGATTGCTTGGACATACTGACACGTTGGATGGTCCACGAGTATGCGTCCACTATTGAGTATTATCTGGTTATTTCTTTTGGACATACTGACACGTTGGATGGTCCACGAGTATGCGTTCACTTTGGGTATTATCTTGTTATTTCCTTTGGACATGCTGACACGATGGATGGTCCACGCATGCGTCGATGGATGGTTTCATGGCCGTACTTTCCAGAGTAAGATGTCGGGGCATGCGGTCATTGTGAGGTTTTGTTATTAGTCCATGGACCGCTAATCCATGAAGCTTGCCGCGATCACGGGCTTGATTTGTACATGTGGTTCGAGCACTTTAGATACTTGTCTGGTCATTTCGTGTATCGGCGGGCTCACGGTAGATAACGAGATACTTGCCTCGGTCGTATCTCGTGAGGCGGTAGGCTATGATACGTTAGCTTATGGTACTTGCCTCGGCGATTGCGTGGCTAGCTTTTGGATCGGTAGTTGGCTTCCGTACTTTGCGTGAAGTTTATGACTAGCTTTTGGAAGTGGTAGTGGGCTATTCTACTTGGCCGTCGGTTTGATAGCGAGCATGATCTAGTGTTGAGTTCACATATGGGTGTTGTTTTACATCATGTCTGGCGGTGAGGAATGAGTTCCACGGGCGTGAGTGATATTATGGCGTGAGACCCGTAGTTATGTGAGTGATTATTACAGGGATATCGTCCTTACTTGACACTGCTTGTTTACTTAATGCGAAATGGTTTTATAAAATGATGAAATGTGATTTCATTCTGGTATTTTCAGTTTCACATACTTGGTACTGTTGACCTCGCCCGAGTGCTTTGCGTTCATGCCGCAGTCGAGTACACGATTGTTGATCTCGCTCATAGGATCGTGATTCGGCGTTCGGAAGCTCCGTTTCTCGGAGGCTTATCTTTTAGTATAGTCCTGTCATTGTAGGTACTTGTACATTCGGGTATGGCGGGAGCCTGTCCGTCATAGTTGTTATTACATTCTTAAGTGCTGTAATCTTGTTGTGGCGGGGTTTGTAAAGGATTATAAGCTGTTCGGTCTTATGTATATACATGAAGGTATTTTTTTAGTTGCTTTGTTTTCTTATGTTGTCTCTTGTTTCTGTTTAAATTTTATTTCCGCTGATTTTCTCGATGTTGTTATCACTAGGGTGCCGGGGTAAGGCACGATCCACGGGCAAGATCGAAGTCGTGACAAAAGTGGTATCAGAGCAGTTAATCCTCAGAAAGTGTCTACAGACCGTATCTAGTAGAGTCTTGATTATCGGTGTGTTGTGCACCACACCTATAATCAGGAGACTATGGGATATTTAGGATTGGTTTCTATTCTTCTCACTCTGAGATCGTGCCTTAGAGATGTGTTGTAAGTTGGACTCCTTCTGACGTATTCTTTTATGCGATTATGCTGCGCATAGCAACGAGGGCCCGAAGGGCGAAGCGGCGAGGCTGCGAGTAGAGCACGAGAGGTTACGAGGCCTGAGCCCAATCATCACTTTGGTGGTGCTTCATTCGGGGATTACGTGATGTCGCCACCCCGAGTTTAGCCAATGCAGCGGCGATTCCTACTGCGGTCATGATATTTGAACCTTCAGTTCCATGACCAGGGGCAGAGAATATGGTTTTTGAAGAGACGACCCTGTTACTAGCTATGGATTTAGCAACCAGAGAGTATATGATGTACCGATTTATCACGGGTCTTGATGATTATCTAAAGAAGGGTTGTGCAAGAGTAGCTCTTGATCGAGCATGGCATGGCTGCGTGCGGGCTTATGCGTAGCGGCGGAGCGCGTAGAGATCGGCGGATTAACGAGGTCGGCGAAGAGGCGGTCGAGGTCGCTGGTAACTTTCGAGGCGGACGCCTCGGCCGAACTAGATATGCGCCTCGCCCGATGCAGTGGTCCTCCACGAGCTTGGGGCGTTCGGGGTATGCGAGGCTGGTCGAGCTCGAGCTTCTTGTTCACAGTTATACATAGGTTCTAGCCAGCCGGATTCAGTTTTCCCTCATTGTTCACGATGTGGCGGCGTAAATCGGGAATGTCGTCTTTGCGGTGTTTGTTTCACTGCGGCCGTCGAGCCGTATTACGAAGAATGTCCTAGTAGGAGGATACGGTAGGAGGACTCGGCTACGGTCGATTCTGCGGTCGATGGTTCGGAGGAAGGGGTGTTAGCGGAGGAGGCCACCCTTTCGGTGTGGCGTTGTGGTAGGTGTCATTACGGGAGTGTCGTACTACTTGGCGGCTTGTTATGCTTGCGGCCAGCGGGCCATTTGCGAGAATTGTCCGATCGTGGGTACCACGGATGTAGGGACTCCGCGCCCGGGATCGATGGATAGTTCATCACGCTCTAGCTATCGCCCAATGAGCGAGGATTATGATTAGATCGACAAAGGGAAGTGAAGCGATAGATCTGGTATATCCTTAACCCTACAGAGATTAGTATGTGTGATTAAATGAGTATATTTTAAGTGTTATGTTGGATAGCATTATGTTAAATTGTGATTTAGAGGCACAGTTAGTAAAAGGAAGTTGGGTACATAGAGATTGTGAGCCTTAGAATATTATACGTGGAGACCTTAGAGGCGGGGCCGTCTTGAGTAAAGATTTTGTTTACAATTGACCTTTGTCGAGTGCATAGTATACATGGGGTATAATTGTGTGATAAGTCACAGTGGTGTGAATTATAAGAGGGTAGTTGGGCTAAGAAGACCACTAGGTTTTCGTGACTTGTTTAGTGAGATTGTTCGGATCGGGAACAAGAGCTTAGCCTTGATAAATGGGTCGGGTTGAGGCAAGGTCGCGGGTCAACCCAGCCGGTTTGGGGTGGGGTATATTTGTGGTAGTCATTGTGTGATAGGGTCACGAGGGTGCTAGGCCCAGTTAAGGTAACCATCGTGCAGGTTTGTGGATCGTTCGACGAGAATCGGATCGTGAAGGCGGGAATGGCCTTAGAGAAGTGAAACTAGTAAGATGACCAAGTTTGGAGGTAGTAACTCGGGGTTGTGGAAATTGAAGCGATGGCGAAGTGTGGGCGTGTACTAGAGAGTTCGGGTGTATGCGAGAGAGTGCGACGAGTAGGAAGAAAGCGAACATGTGTTATGAGAGCGGAAGTGATTATTCTTTTGTGAGGTGAAGATGCGAAGGAGTATCTTTTAGGCCGTGGGTGGGAGATTTTGTGATGTTAGAGGTGATTCCTCGTTGGCTTGGATTTGAGTTTTGCGCACGTGTTATAATCGGCCATTGGTGGCATGATCGGTTTGTAGAGTAGTAGTGGAGACTATCTGCAGGCGTAAAATGCGTTTGGAGACTTAGAAGGAACATTCGGGACGAATGTTTCTAAGGAAGAATGTTACACCCGTAGTTCGAGTATGTATGTGAGGGCGTGCGTGCGAAGTGCGACGAGAAAATTGGAAAGGAAGAAAGATGCGATTTTTGACGGAAAAGTTTCGGGTTTTGTGAAGGAAAAAGGTTCGTTGATGGGAATTGGATTCCCAGTTTGGTATTTGGGCTTGTTGGATTATATTATAATTATGAGATTTTATTTTGGAAATGGTCACGTGGGTCCCGGGAGAAATTCTGATTTTGTGAGCAGCTTTGTTTTGAGATTTTCGATATTTTGGATATTTTGGAAGGCGAAATATTTTGGGCAGTAGAGGCGACACGTGTCACCCCATGTGGCGCTTGGCGAAATGGTGGGACAGTGGCTGACAACGTCCCTTGGCGAAAATGGCGTTACAAGTGGCAAGCCACATGTCTTGTGTTCGTTGGCCATGTGGTGTGGTGGGACCCACACACACATGGCCCAATCTTGACCACCCACTTGCTATGATCTTGACCGCTTGAATCCTCTATAAATACCCCTTAGTTGAAGACTTATTATCATCACACTTAAGCTTTCCAGGCAAACACTCCCTCCCTTTAGCTTGTATTTTCGTCCCCCTTCCCCCACTTGTGTAGAAATACTTCAAGTATTGTAGTATAATCCTAAATACCTTAGCCTAGTATCCCTAGTAGTATTCCAAAGTTATTTCAATACTAGGAGCCCGGAAATACCACTTTATTCCAATAGTCGCAAAACGAAACCCTAGAAAAATCTTCCTAGCTTGGTTGAAGTGTTTAGAGAAGTTGTTTAGTAACTTCTAAGGGTTGCTTGGATCGGGTTGGAGCGTAAGGATTTGGAGCTAAACGTTGCTCAGGATCGACTTATATCTTGGATAATTTTGGGCTTATCGAGGTAATGATCTGTGTCCCCCTATTGTAATTGGATATTACATATTGTAGTAGTTTAGAACTGAGTATTAGATATTTGGAAGGATGATTATAAAGGATTGAACTGTATTTACATTGGACTGTATTTACAACAGACTTGTGTAGTATTATTGTGAAGCAGATTTGAACATGTCCGGTTAGACGTGTAATCCCAGAGTTGTTGGCTTGTAGCTTGATCCTTGTTAGGGGAGGTTATTTATGTGTTTGCGGGGGAAGTCTTTGCGAATTTTAGTAGAAAAGAGGCTGTTTACTTAGATTATACTACGAAGAGAATTAGAGGTTGATAGATTATTGTGGTTGTTATAGGTGGATCTTCTACGCGCGGCATACTTGACTTGGCTTGTGGTTTAAGCTAAAAAGGTATGTGATTCTTCCTATACTCTTGAGCATGATTGTTGTGAACTATATAGTACGGTAGACGTACGTGTGTGAAATGAATTTTGTTGTTTAAAATATAAAGTGTTATAATGGCTTTATGGGAAGTTAGTTATAACGACTTTATGAAGATAAAAGAAAGATTTGATTTTGAAAGATAAGCAGTGATTTTAAAAGATAAGAGACTTGACTTATAAACAACTTGATTTGAGAAAAGAAGTAACTTGATTTAAGTATAGGTTACTTGTTTTGAAAGAGTAAGTATTTGAGTTTTAAAGAGTATACTTGATGTTGTTTTAAAAGAAAGGCACTTGGTTTAAAAAGTATCTGAGACTTGATTTTAAAAGTCTTGTAAAGGTTTTCTGAAAGTAAAGTAATTTGGTTTGAAAAGGAAATGTGTTTTTGATACTACGAGTATTAGTATCTTTTACGTAAAAAGAGGTCTTTTTGAAAGAATGAAAGTAGGTATTATTTTTGGGTTTGAAACCCGTATTGTTGACATAAAATGAAAGTACGTTGAACTTGCCTATGCTTGTTATGATAGCCTTTGTTGTGCAAGTGTTTGATTGTGTGCTACCGTGTTTCTCGGGGAGGGCCGGCTATCTGATTGATTGCTTGGACATACTGACACGTTGGATGGTCCACGAGTATGCGTCCACTATTGAGTATTATCTGGTGATTTCGGTTGGACATACTGACACGTTGGATGGTCCACGAGTATCGCGCCCACTTTGGGTATTATCTTGTTATTTCCTTTGGACATGCCGACACGATGGATGGTCCACGCGTGCGTCGATGGGATGGTTTCATGGCCATGCTTTCTGAGGTAAGATGCCGGGGCATGCGGTCATTGTGAGGGTTTTGTTATTAGTCCATGGACCGCTAATCCATGAAGCTTGCCGCGATGACGAGCGATCACGGGCTTGATTTGTACATGTGGTTACAGGCACACTTTAGATACTTGTCCTGGTCATTTCGTGTATCGGCGAGCTCGGTAGATAGCGAGATACTTGCCTCGGTCATATCTCGTGAGACGGTAGGCTATGGTATGTTAGCTTATGGTACTTGCCTCGGCGATTGCGTGGCTAGCTTTTGATCCAGTAGTTGGCAGTACTTTGCGTGAAGTTTTATGACTAGCTTTGAACCGGTAGTGGGCTATTATACTTGCCCGTCGGTTTGATAGCGACGCAGGATCTAGTGTTCGTTCACATATGGTGTTGTTTTACATCATGTATCTTGGCGGTGAGGAATGAGTTCCACGCATGAGTGATATTATGGGCGTGAGACCCATAGTTATGTGTGAGTGATTATTACGGGATATCGTCCGCTTACTTGACATAATTTACTTATTGCGAAATGGTTTTATAAAATGATGAAATGTGATTTCATTACGATTTTTCGATTTCACATACTTGGTACTGTTGTTATCGACCTCGCTTGGGCTGCGTTCATGCCGCAGGTCGAGGTACACCAGTTGTTGATCCTCGCTCATAGGATCGCAGTTCAGCGTTGGGAAGTTTCGTTTCTCCGGAGGCTTATCTTTTGGTATAGTCCCCTGTCATTGTAGGTACTTGTACATTCAGGGGTATGGCGGGGCCCTGTCCCGTCATAGTTGTTATTACATTCTTAGAGGTCTGTATTACTGTTGTGGGCAGGGGTTGTAAAGGATTATAATTGTTCGGTCTTATGTATATACATGAAGGTGACCGTTTTGGTTAGCCTGTTTTCTTATGTTGTCTCTTGTTTCCTGTTTAATTTTATTTCCGCTGATTTTCTCTGATGTTGTTATCACTAGGGTGCCCGGGGTAAGGCACCAATCACGGGCCCGAGATCGGGTCGTGACAAAAGTGGTATCAGAGCAGTTAATCCTCGGAAAGTGTCTACAGACCGTATCTAGTAGAGTCTTGATTATCGGTGTGTTGTGCACCACACCTATAATCGGAGGCTATGGATATTTTAGGATTAGTTTCTATTCTTCTCACTCTGAGATCGTGCCTTAGAGCTGTGTTGTAAGTTGGACTCCTTCTGACGTATTCTTTTATGCGATCATGCTGTTAGGCAACCAGGGCCCGAAGGCAAGGCAAAGCGGCGAGGAGCTGCGAGTAGAGCACGAGGGTTACGAGGCACAGGCCCAATCATCACCCGGTGGTGCTTCGTTCGGGAGTTACGTAGCGTTGCCACCCCCAGCAGAGTTTAGCACAGCGACCACAGTTCCTACTGCGGTCATGATATTTGAACCTTCAGTTACACGACAAGGGGCAGAGAATATGGTTTGTGACGAGACGGCCACATTAGCTATGGATTTAGCAACCAGAGAGTATATGATGTACCGATTTATCACGGGTCTTGATGATTATCTAAAGAAGGGTTGTGCAAGAGTAGCTCTTCAGTCAGGCATGAGCATGGCCTGCGTACGGGCTTATGCGCAGCAGGCGGAGGCACGTAGAGATCGACGGATTAACAAGGTCGTGAAGAGGCGGTCGTGAGGTCCTTTGGTAACTTTCGAGGCGGACCGCCTCAGCACAGACTAGATATGCGCCTCCGCCCGATCTGAGTGGTCCTCGCGAGCTGGGGCGTTCGGGGTATGCAGGAGCTGGTCAGAGCTCCAGGGCTTCTGGTTCACAGTTATACATAGGTTCTAGCCAGCCGGATTCAGTTTTCCCTCAGTGTTCACGATGTGGCAGGCGTCATCCCGGGGAATGTCGTCTTTTTACTGGTGCTTGTTTCACCTGCGGCCGTCAGGGCCATGTTACGAGAGAATGTCCTAGTAGGAGGGATACAGGTAGGAGGACTCAGCCTACCAGGTCAGTTGCAGATTCAGTGGTTCGGAGGGGAAGGGGTGTTAGCCAGAGGAGGCCACCCCCACCTCGGTGTGGCCGTTGTGGTAGGTGTCATTCTGGGGAGTGTCGTACTACTTCGGCAGCTTGTTATGCTTGCGGCCAGCAGGGCCATTTTGCGAGGAATTGTCCGATCAGGGGTACCACGGATGTAGGGACTCCGCCTTCAGGATCAGTGGATAGTTCATCACCTTCTCTAGCTATGCGCCCAACAGAGCAGGATTATGATTAGAGCGACAAAGGGGAAGTGAAGCAGTAGATACAGGTATATCCTTAACCCTCTAGAGATTAGTAGTGTGATTAAATGTGTATATTTTAAGTGTTATGTTCATATAGCATTATGTTAAATTGTGATTTAGAGGACTGGTTAGTAAAAGGGAAGTTGGGTACATAGAGATTGTGAGCCTTAGAATATTATACGTGGAGACCTTAGAGGCGGGGCCGTCTTGAGTAAAAGATTTTGTTTACAATTGACCTTTGTCAGAGTGCATAGTATACATGGGGTATAATTGTGTGATAAGTCCCTGAGTGGTGTGAATTATAAGAGGGTAGTTGGGCTAAGAAGACCACTAGGTTTTCGTGACTTGTTTAGTGAGATTGTTCCGGATCGGGGAACAAGAGCTTGGCGCGGTAAATGGGTCGGGTTGAGGCAAGGTCGCGGGTCAACCCGCAGCCCGGTTTGGGGTGGGGTAAATTTGTGGTAGTCCCGCTGTGTGATAGGGTCACGAGGGTGCTAGGCCCAAGTTTAGGTAACCATCGTACAGGTTTGTGGATGCGTTCGACCAGAATCGGATCGTGAAGGCCGGGAATGGCCTTAGAGGAAATTAAAACTAGTAAGATGACCAAGTTTGGAGGTAGTAACTCCAGGGTTGTGGAAATTGAAGCGGTAACTGAAGTGTGGAACGTGTACTAGAGAGTTCGGGTGTACGAGAAGAATGCGAGTAGGAAGAGAAGCGAACATGTGTTATGAGAACGGAAGTGATTATTCTTTTGTGAGGTGAAGATGCGAAGGGAGTATCCTTTAGACCGTGGGTGGGAGCTTTTTGTGATGTTAGAGGTGATTCCTCATTGGCTGGATTTGAGTTTTGCGCACATGTTATAATCTGGCCATTGGTGGCATGATCGGTTTTGTAAGAGTAGTAGTGGAGACTATCTGCCAAATGCACGTTTGGAGACTTAGAAGGAACATTCGGACGAATGTTTCTAAGGGGAAGAATGTTACACCCGTAGTTCCGTGGTATGTATGTGAGGGCGCACGTGCGAGAGTCTGCGAAAATTGGAAAGGAAGAAAGATGCGATTTTTCGACGGAAAAGTTTCCGGGTTTTGTGAAGGAAAAAGGTTCGTTGATGGGAATTGGATTCCCAGATTTGGTATTTGGGCTTGTTGGATTATATTAGAATTATGAGATTTTATTTTCGGAAATGGTCACGTGGGGCCCACGGGAGAAATTTACGGTTTTGTGGGGCACGCTTTGTTTTTGAGATTTTCGATATTTTGGATATTTTCGGAAGACGAAATATTTTGGACGAGTAGGGGGGCGACACGTGTCACCCCCATGTGGCCACCTTGGCCGAAATGGTGGGACAAGTGGCTAGACACTTGTCCCTTGGCCGAAATGGCCTTACAAGTGGCAAGCCACTTGTCTTGTGTTTTCGTTGGCCATGTGGTGTGGTGGGACCCACACACACATGGCCCAATCTTGACCACCCACTTGCTATGATCTTGACCCTTGAATCCTCTATAAATACCCCCTTAGTTGAAGACTTATTATCATCCCACACTTAAGCTTTCCAAGGCAAAACACTCCTTCCCTTTAGCTTGTATTTTCGTCCCCCTTCCCCCACTTGTGTAGAAATACTTCAAGTATTGTAGTATAATCCCAAATACCTTAGCCTAGTATCCCTAGTAGTATTCCAAAATTATTTCAATACTAGGAGCCCGGAAATACCACTTTATTCCAATAGTCGCAAAACGAAACCCTAGAAAAATCTTCCTAGCTTGGTTGAAGTGTTTAGAGAAGTTGTTTAGAAACTTCTAAGGGTTTCTTGGAGCGGGTTGGAGCGTAAGGATTTGGAGCTAAACGTTGCTCAGGATCGACTTATATCTTGGATAATTTTGGGCTTATCGAGGTAATGATCTGTGTCCCCCTATTGTAATTGGATATTACATATTGTAGTAGTTTAGAACTGAGTATTAGATATATTGGAAGGATGATTATAAAGGATTGAACTGTATTTACATTGGACTGTATTTACAGTAGACTTGTGTAGTATTATTGTGAAGCAGATTTGAACACGTCCGGTTAGACGTGTAATCCCCTTGGAGTTGTTGGCCTGCAGCGCCTTGTTAGGGGGAGGTTATTTATGTGTTTGCGGGGGGGAGGTGCTGCCGAATTTTCCGTAGAAAAGGGAACTGTTTACTTAGATTATACTACGAAGAGAATTAGAGGTTGATAGATTATTGTGGTTGTTATAGGTGGATCTTCTACGCGCGGCATACTTGACTTGGCTTGTGGTTTAATCTAAAAAGGTATGTGATTCTTCCTATACTCTTGAGCATGATTGTTGTGAACTATATAGTACGGTAGACGTACGTGTGTGAAATGAATTTTGTTGTTTAAAACATAAAGTGTTATAATGGCTTTATGGGAAGTTAGTTATAACGACTTTATGAAGATAAAAGAAAGATTTGATTTTGAAAGATAAACGACTGATTTTAAAAGATAAGAGACTTGACTTATAAACAACTTGATTTCAGAAAAAGAGAAGTAACTTGATTTAAGTATAGGTTACTTGTTTTGAAAAGAGTAAGTATTTGAGTTTTAAAGAGTATACTTGATGTTGTTTTAAAAGAAAGGCACTTGGTTTAAAAAGTATCTGATTTGATTTTAAAAGTCTTGTAAAGGTTTTTACGAAAGTAAAGTAATTTGGTTTGAAAAGGAAATGTGTTTTTGATACTACGAGTATTAGTATCTTTTACGTAAAAAGAGGTCTTTTTGAAAGAATGAAAGTAGGTATTATTTTTGGGTTTGAAACCCGTATTGTTGACATAAAATGAAAGTACGTTGAACTTGCCTATGCTTGTTGTGATAGCCTTTGTTGTGCAAGTGTTTGATTGTGTGCTACCGTGTCTCTCGGGGAGGGTCGGCTATCTGATTGATTGCTTGGACATACTGACACGTTGGATGGTCCACGAGTATGCGTCCACTATTGAGTATTATCTGGTTATTTCTTTTGACATCTCGACACGTTGGATGGTCCACGAGTACGTCGGCCCACTTTGGGTATTATCTTGTTATTTCCTTTGACATGCCGACACGATGGATGGTCCACGGGAATGCGTCGATGGATGGTTTCATGACCATGCTTTCCGAGTAAGATGTCGGGCATGCGGTCGTTGTGAGGGTTTTGTTATTAGTCCATGGACCGCTAATCCATGAAGCTTGCCGCAGCGACGAGCGATCACGCTTGATTTGTACACGTGGTTCGTGCACACTTTAGATACTTGTCTGGTCATTTCTCGTGTATCGGCAGCTCGGTAGATAGCTTGAGATACTTGCCTCGGCCATATCTCGTGAGACGGTAGGCTATAGCACGTTAGCTTATGGTACTTGCCTCGGCGATGCGTGGCTAGCTTTTGATCTGGTAGTTGGCTTCGTACTTTGCGTGAAGTTTTATGACTAGCTTTGGAACCGGGTAGTGGCTATTCTACTCGCCCGATCGGTTTGATGATGCAGCAGGATCTAGTGTTCGAGTTCACATATGGGTGTTGTTTTACATCGTATGTAACGCGATGAGGAATGAGTTCCACGGGCATGAGTGATATTATGGGCGTGATACCCATAGTTATGTGTGAGTGATTATTCTGGGGATATGCGTCCCCTTACTTGACATAATTGTTTACTTATTGCGAAATGGTTTTATAAAATGATGAAATGTGATTTCATTACGATTTTTCGATTTCACATACTTGGTACTGTTATCGACCTCGCCGGGGCTGCGTTCATGCCGCAGGTCGAGGTACACCAGTTGTTGATCCTCGCTCATAGGATCGCAGTTCAGCGTTGGGAAGCTCCTTTTCTCCGGAGGCTTATCTTTTGGTATAGTCCCCTGTCATTGTAGGTACTTGTACATTCAGGGGTATGGCGGGGCCCTGTCCCATCATAGTTGTTATTACATTCTTAGAGGTCTGTAGTACTGTTGTGGGCAGGGTTTGTAAAGGATTATAACTGTTCGGTCTTATGTATATACATGAAGGTGACCGTTTTGGTTAGCCTGTTTTCTTATGTTGTCTCTTGTTTCCTGTTTAAACTTTATTTCCGCTGATTTTCTCTGATGTTTTTATCACTAGGGTGCCCGGGGTAAGGCACCAGTCACGGGCCCGAGATCGGGTCGTGACAAGATGTATGTATTGGTGGGATGGCCTGATGAGGGACATGGCAGGTTTTGTTGCACAGTGTCCTAATTGCCAGCAGGTCAAGGTCGAGCACCAGAGGCCTAGTGGGCTATTGCAGGCTATTGAGATTCCGACTTGGAAGTGGGAGGTGATCAACATGGACTTTGTTCTGAGGTTACCTCGCACTCGGAGGAAGCACGACTATTTTGGTTATTGTTGTGTCGACGAAATCAGCCAATTCCTTCCATCGGACGACGCTTTTTGGTGAGACTATGCCGATTGTACATCGAGAGATTGTGAGGCCGCACGAGTCCCCGTGTCTATTATATCGATAGAGGAGCCCGGTTACGGCTAACTCGGAGGTCTTTCCGGAAGGATTAGGACACAGTGAGTCTCGATGCTTTCATCCTAAGACTGACGGGCAGGCAGAGCGTTCTATCCAGACACTTGAGGATATGCTGCGAGCCTGCGTGATTGATTTCAGGGGTAGCTGGGAGGATCATTTGCCTCTTGTGGAGTTTGCTTATAACAACAGCTACCATTCCAGTATACATATGGCGCCATACGAGGTATTGTATGGGCGGAAATGCAGGTCGCCGATTGGTTGGTTCGACGTGGGCGAGGTGCAGTTAGTTGGCCCAGACTTGGTTCAGCAGGCTGTGGATAAGGTGAAGCTTATTGTTACACCCCGTAGTTCCAGAGTATGTATACGAGGACGTACGTTCGAGAATACGACATTTAAATTGGAAAGGAAGAAAGATGTGATTTTTCGACGGAAAGGTTTCCGGATTTTGTGAAGGAAAAATGTTCGTTAAAGGGAATCGGATTCCCAGATTTGGTATTCGGACTTTTTGGAATATTTAAGAATTATGGAATTTTATTTCCGGAATTGGTCACGTGGGGCCCACGGGAGGAAATTTACGGTTTTGTGGGGCCCACTTTATTTTCGGATTTTTGGCTTTACGGATATTTTCGGAAGATAAAATATTTTGAACGAGTAGGGGGCGACACGTGTCACCCCCGTGTGGCCATGTTGGCCGAATTGGAGAAGGACAAGTGGGACGTTTTTTAGGTGGACAAGTGGCCCATTTTTGTGGTGGCCACTTGTCCCATTTTTGTGGTGAACAAATGGTTGGCCAACTACCCACACACATGTACCCAATCTTCACCATCCACTTGCCTAGATCTTGGCCATTGTTTTCCCTATAAATACCCCTTGTGTGCAAGACTTTATTTCATCCACATTAGAAAGTTTCCAAGGCAAAAATTCCCCTCCCTCCCTTTGTGAGTTCTCGTCCAAACACCCCCCCCCACCTTGAGTAGAATTCTTCAAGTATTGTTGTTATTCCAAATACTTTAGCCTAAATCCCTTGTGGTATTCCAAAGAAATCCCAACATAAGAGCCCGGAAATACTACTTTATTCCAATAGTCGTAAAACGAAACCCTAGGAAAATCTTCATAGCTTAGATGAAGTGTTAAGAGGAGTTGGTTAGAAACTTCTAAGGGTCGCTTGGATCGGGTTGGAGCGTAAGGATTTGGAGCTAAACGTTGCTCAGGATCGACTTATAAACTTGGATAATTTTGGGCTTATCGAGGTAATGATCTTTGTCCCCCTATTGTAATTGGATATTACATGTTGTAGTAATGTATAGTTTAGTATACTATATGTAGAATGAATATGGATAAGAATTGAACTGTATTTACATAGGATTGTATTCTGATGAAGTGGTAGTATTATTGTGGAGTAGAATTGTACACGTCAGGTTAGACGTGTAACCCCTGTGGATTGTTGGTTTGCAGCAGCCTCGTTAGAGAGGAGATTTATGTGGTTGCGGGGAGGTGCCGAATTTTCCGTAGAATAAGGAATCTTGTATCTAGAATTATTCTACGAAGGATCTAGAGGTTGATAGGCGTTTTGTGGCCTTTATAGGTTGAAGTACTACGAGTAGCGATTCTACTTGAAGGGTGGAAAAGGCGAGCAAGGTTAGAGTACTTTGGAGCGTTTTGCTTATTGTCGATAATCGTCGCGAGGTATGTGAACCTCTTCCTATCCTTTCTAGCATGATATTTGTGAAATATATTTAGTGCGGTAGACGACGCGTGTGTTTAAAGGAAAGTGATTTTCCTTTTGTGCCTTGACTTGATTCCAAAGTTAAGTGACTTGTTATGAAATATTAAGGACTTGAATTATGTTAAAAGTTGTAAACCTCACTCATGAGTAATGGGTGTGTGGTCTTTTAAAGAATAAAGTTATCTTGATTTCGAAAATAAGAATGGTTTTATCATTGGATTTAAAATGATAACTTGACTTATAAACAACTTGATTTTGGGAAAGGAGAAGTAACTTGATTTAAGGGTATAGGTTACTTGTTTTTAAAAGAGTAAGACCCTTGGTTTAAAAAGTATATTGCTACTTGACTTTAAAAGGAAAAAGTGCCTTTGTTTTAAAGGAAGGTATGGTTTTGTCTTAAAAGGGTTTAAAAATAAGGCACGCTTTTGTCTTAAGATTGGTTTAAAAGAAGGTATGGAAATTATTTTGGTTTTACTTTGATGTCGCTTTGACTTGAGTTTTAAATAATAAGAATCTTGAAGTATTTCAAAAGAGTTATGAATCATTTTTGAAAGAAAAGAAATACTTGGTTTTAAAAGCTTAAGTGTTATACTAGCTTTATGGGAAGTTAGGTATAACGACTTAAGAAAGATAAAAGGAACGGTTTACTTATTTGTTATGAAAATCTTGTATTGATTTCTGGAAAGTGTAGTAAGACGGTTTGATAAGTAACATGTTATGATGCTACGTGTGTTAGTGTCTTGTGATGTACGTAAGGGGTTATTCTTGTTGTGCTTACGTTGTTAAACGATAAGCCCGTTAGATCGCTATTATATCACATACCCGACTTGTTATGATCTTGAGGACTTGCCACCTCGATGCGCGAGGTATACCTCATGCGAGTGCGGAGTTCGAGGATTGATCATACCGTGTGTATCCCACGCGAGGAATGCCTCATGCGGTGCGTGTGACTACGCATTTATGTGACTACGCGGTGCGGAGTCCGGGAGGATGTCGCGGGTTATTGCCGCTCGACGCGAATACCTCACGCGGTCCTGTGACCTATGCGGATTGCGGAGTTCGAGGATTAGGCACGCATAATGATACTATGGGCGATTGGCCTTGCTTCGATCATTAGCGCCTAGAAAAGACCGCCACGTTATATCTATTTTGCTCTTGTTTATGTTGGCACTATGTGCGATTAAATTAGTTGTTAAATGCGTATTTGTAATTGGTTTTAAAATGTTATGATTTGATTTGACTTTACGATTTCACATACTTGGTACTGTTATGCGACCTCCTTCGGGGTTGCGTTCATGCCGCAGAGGTACACCGCCGTCGATCCTCGCTCATAGGATCACGATTGGCGTTTGGGAAGCTCCATTTCTCGGAGGCTTATCTTTGGTATAGTCCTGTCGTTGTAGTACTTACATTCGTGGGTATGGCGGCCCCGTCCCGTCATTGTTGTTATAACATTCGTAGAAGTGCGTAGTACCGTTGCGCAGAATTTGTAAAAGGGATGTAATCGTCGTTCAAGTTTTATTTATATATTCAGAAAGGTAACCGTTTTGGTTAGCCTGTTTTCTTATTTCATTATTGTATATCTTGTTTCATGTGTATGTTTTTTTTTATTTCCGCTGATTTTCTCTGATGTTGTATCACTAGGGTGCCCGGGGTAAGGCACCAGTCGCGGGCCCGGGGTCGGGTCGTGACAAAAGTGGTATCAGAGCAGTTAGTCCTCGGAAAGTGTCTACAGACCGTATCTAGTAGAGTCTTGATTATCGGTGTGTTGTGCACCACACCTATAATCAGGAGGCTGCAGGATATTTAGGATTGGTTTCCATTCTTCTCACTCTGAGATCGTGCCTTAGAGCTGTGTTATAAGTTGGACTCCCTCTGACGTATTCTTTTCACCCGTTATGCCTCTACGCAAGGCAACGAGCCCGAGCGGCAAGGCGAGAGGAGCCGCGAGTCGAGCACGAGGGTTACTGTGGCACGCCCGCCATTATCTAAGACGCTTCATTCGGGAGTTCGCGACGCCGCTAGCCCTGTGAGAGAGTTTAGAGCGAGCGGTAGCTACCGAGACCACGATACCGAGCTCTAGTTCCACGGCGAGCCGAGGATATGGTTACTAGGAGATGGCGATTAGCTAGGCTTGTAGCGGCATGAGGACGACGAGAGTCGAGGTTCCTAGTATCGTGAGTTCACCCTAGATCCGATAGTTGAGATTTCGACTTCGAGTTACAATCCACCCGAGTCCTATGGATTGAGGACCGGGAAGATCATCGAGAGTTTATTCGGCGATTGCGGCGGATCATGAAAGTGATCAAGACCTCGAGGCATTTCTTACACACTTCTTTCCTCGCATGACGAGCTCGAGCGAGATAGATTTATGAGGTTGAGGCGAGCAGGCGGACGGTTCGAGAATACTGATGTAGTTTGACTTATTGGCTCGTTATGTCCCCGCGTTAGTGGCGCACATGGGGATAGATCGCACCGATATGTCACGGACATGACGATTATCTAGCAGGAGTTGTACAAGAGTAGCTCTTGATCGACATGGACATTGCCCGCGACTGAGCTTACGCGCAGTAGACCGAGGAACGTAGAGATCGGCGGAGTAACCAAGATCAGCAGAAGAGGGCCAAAACAGCAGGGTCCTTTGGTAACTTTCGAGGCGGACCTTCTCAGCAGCAGACTGGTTATGCGCCTCGCCAAGATCTGAGTGGTCCTCCGCTGACTTCAGACGCGGGTATTTAGGAGTTGGTCAGAACTCCAGGGTTTCTGGTTCACAGATTTTCATAGGTTCTAGCCAGCTCGATTCAGTTTTCCCTCAGTGTTCACTATGTGGTAGACGTCATCCCGGGAAATGTCGTCTTTTTACTAATACTTGTTTTACCAGCGGCCGTCAGGGCCATGTGAGGAGAGAATGTCCTAGTAGGAGGGATACAGGTGGGATGACTTAGCCTACCAAGTCGATTCTGGATTCGGTGGAGTCGGAGAGGAAGGGTGTTAGCTTGAGAGCCGCCCCACCCTGTATGGTCGTTGTGGTAAGTGTTCTTATGAGGAGTGTCGTACTACTTAGATATCTTTTTAGGCTTGCGGCCAGCAGGGCCATTTGTCACGACCCGAACCCGGGCCCGTGACTAGTGCCTTACCCCGGGCACCCAAGTAGACATACATCAGAGTAATCAGCGGAATATAAAACAAGACATGAAATAATATGAAGTGTAAAACAATTTATCTGAGAAAAGTTGTCTTACGGCATATATATATAACTTAAATCCGAACAGTTACATCCCTTTTACAAACTCTGCCCACAACAGTACTACAGACCTCGAAGAATGTTATAACAACAATGGCGGGACAGGGCCCCGCCATACCCCTGAATGTAAGTACCTACAACGACAGGGGACTATACCACTGATAAGCCTCCGGAGAAACGGAGCTTCCCAAACGCAATCGTGACTCCTATGGCGAGGATCAACAAGCGGTGTACTCTACTGCGGCATGAACGCGGCCCAAGGAGGTCAAGACAACAGTACCAAGTATGTGAAATCAAAATATCGTAAATGAAATCATAATAGTCTATATAAAGCGAAGACATATATGATAACCAATTTACGATACACGATATGTAGCGAATATGTCAAGTCAGGGACTCACGCCCTTAAAGTCATCACTCAAATATAACCATGGGTCTCATGCCCACAATATCAATCATGCCCGTGGAATTTCTTCCTCACTGCCGGCAGTCCATGATATATAAAAGCACCAAGGAATACACATGAACACCAGGTCCCTCCTGTGTCATAATAAAACCGTACGGGGTAAGTACGAAGGCATAGCCGACTACTAAAACCCATAGTACCAACAAAGCCATAAACTGTATCACGAGGTCTTTCTAGACCGCCACATGATCGAAGCTGGCCACTCGCCCGCAGTATCAAATGTGCGCGTCTAATCCTGGAACTTCCCGCAGCTCCGCATAGGCCACACACATAGGCCCGCATGAGGTATTCCCCTCATCGGGGGGTAGCTACTCCCCGGCATCGTCCTGGACTCGCAGTCCGCATGGCCACATATACCGCACACTAACACGAACTCGTAGCTCGCGTAGGCCCTCGACCCGCATGAGGTATTCTCGAATCATAGTCACACGCATCGCACGAGGTGTACTCGCGGGGCAGCTTAACCCCCGGTATATCATGTCAAGAGGTGAGTGATATAATACTAGTACAACGGCTTATCGTTAAACAACATAAGCACAATAAGAATAACCTCTTACACAAACGTTACAAGATACGAACACACGTAGAATCATAACATGTTTACTTATCAAACCAATCAAGAAAGTATTACAAGGCTATCACAAACCAAACATAGTCAAGTTATTCACACAAGGTACTTTCTATTTTATGTCAACAAGTTCGGGTTTTAACCCCAAGGTACTACGTACATTAATTCTTTAAAAAGATCCGTTTCTTTCACAAAAGTCACACGATACCCGTAGTATCAAAAATAGAGTGACTATCTTTTTAAGTAAACCAAAACAGTTTCCTTTTTAATATCAAGTAACAACATTCTTTTCCAAACGTCCAAGTTGCCTAATAAAAAAATATACTCAAGTCATTTATTTCCGAAAGATTTCATAGTTCATAGTCTTAATCAAATACCGTAATCTCTTTTTAAAACAATTGAGTAACATATGTCTTATGTGTGAGTAGGTTATTCTTGTTCATAACAATCTTATTAAAGCAGCCATGATCTAGGAAATGTAATATCATTTTGTCTCATCTTAGCTTCTATGCAGATGGAGGTTTCTACTGGTTTAATAATACTTAATTGGTCAATACATTTCCCTTTATTAGCGCTGCAGTGGTTTGTTCGATACTTATTTTCATTTCCGAAATCAATATAAGGCGTTCATAAACAATTAAGTAAATCGTTCCTTTTATCTCTCTTAAGTCGTTATACCTAACTTTCCATAAAGCTAGTATAACTCTTAAGCTTTTAAAACCAAGTATTACTCTTCTTTCAAAAACGATTCTTAATTCTTTTGAAATACTTCAAGATTCTTATTATTTTGACTCAAGTCAAAAGACATCGCAGTAAAACCACGTTCAGTTAACATATGTACGTCTACCGTACTATATATATTCTTTTAAAATATCATGCTCAAGAGGATAGGAAGAATCACATACCTCGCGACGATTATCGACAATTAGCAAAACGCTCCACCGATATAACCCGGCTAGCCTTGTCCACCTTTCAAGTAGAACATGCTACTCGCAGAACTTTCAACCTATAAAGGCCAAATACGTCTATCAACGTCTAGACTACTCTGTAGAATATTATAAGCAGGGGGGTTCTCTATTCTACGGAAAAATCGGGCAGCACTTCCCTACCCGTTAAACTACACAAGTCAACTGTAAATACAGTCCTATGTAAGTACAGTTCAATCTTCTTCTTTAATATCCTTATATACATCTTATACTCACTTCTATACTACTACAGTATGTAATTTCCAATTACAATAGAAGGACAAGAGTATTTACCTCGATAAGCCCAAAATTATCCAAGATTTAATGTCGATCCTGAGCAACGTTTAGCTCCTACTCTGGGCGCTCCAACCCGCTCCAAACAACCCTTAGAAGTTCCCAAACCACTTCTATTAATACTTCAACCAACTATGAAGTTTTTCCTTAGGGTTTCATTTTGTGACTGAAGGGAAGTATAGTAGTATTTCTGGGCTTTTAGTATATGGGTAACCTTGGAATACTACAAGGTATTTGGGCCAAGGTATTTTGGAATAGTAACAATACTTGGAGAATACTTTTCTACCAAGGGGGGGGGGTACTTTCGGCCGAGGGCCTTCTCAATGGGGAGGGGGAGCTCTTGGACGAGAGCTACACTAAGGGGGAGAGGGATTTTCAAGACTTAGAAAATGTGGAGTGGATCTCAAGGGGGGTATTTATAGGACTTTCAATGGCCAAGATTAAGGCAGGTGGAGGGCAAGTGGAGGGTGTAGATTTGGACAAGTGTGTGTGGGTCCCACCTTATCCATCTACTACACAAAATATCTACAAAACATTGACCAAAGGTTTTAAGCCTTTTAAATGAAAAAAACGTGCACACCAATCGGCCACTTGACCGCCCACTTGAGGGTTACAAGTGTCGCCCTCTCGTTGGTCCAAAATATTTCATCTCTCAGAAAAATCCGTAAAAATTATAAATGTCGCAACCGTAATTTTCCCTTCGCAAGGTCCGGAAAACGTTTCGTCGGAAAACAATTCTTTTCGGGGGTTGTGCACAAATTTCGACCCTTATGCCTACTTAAGGCTTGAACTTTTGTACGTACGTCCTCACGTACATACTCTGGAAAATACGGGGTATAACATTCTCCCCTCCTTAGAAACATTCGTCCCGAATGTTCCTTCTTAAGACGGATAACGATAAAGTTCCTCTTAACTAAACAAGTTGCCAATGCCACACCTGGCCACAAAAATAACACACGCGCAAATACTTAACCCAAGTCCACGAGGAATCACCTCTAGTATTACAAAAACTCCCACTTCAAGGGCTAAAAGATACTCCCTTCGCACCTTTACTTCACATAAGAAATGATCACTTCTATTCTCTTAACCTATGCTCGCTTCTCCCCTTTCTCGTCGTACCCTCGAACTCTTCCTACTATACGTACCACATTTCCGTTATTGCTTCAGTTTCCAAAATATCGGGGTTACTATCTCCAACTTGGTCATCATTAACTGGGAACACTCTGGATGGATCTCCGATATTTTTCCGAATGTAGCAATAAGAAAGACCGGACGCACTGTCTCCCACGTCGGACGGCAAAGCTAACTTATAGGCAACCTGGCATATCCTCCAAAGGATCTGAAAACGTTCCAAGTACCTCAGGCTAAGTTTCCTCTGTTTTCCAAAACTCGTCACACCCTTTCCGGGGTGGTACCTTCAAGAAGACCCACCGTCAACCTGAACTCCAAGCGTCGTCGTCGATTATCCGCACGACTTTTGTTGACTCTGAGCTGCCAATAACCTCTTCTGGATAAGCTTCACCCTATCCACATCCTGCCGAAACAAGTATGTACCCACTATCTGAACCTTGCCAACATCGAACCAGTCGACCGGCAACCGACACTACCGCCCATACAAGGCTCCATAAGGCGACATCCGAATACTGAAATGGTAGCTATAAAACACTCCCTCAACAGGAGGCAACAATCCTTACAGCTACCCCTGAAATCCAAACACCGCCCGGGGCGAACGCGAGCATCGAGACTCACCTGAGTTCCTAACCCTGCCTGGTAAAACTTCCAGAAAAAGAAATAGCCGTAACCTGGGCTCCACTGCCTGTCATAAGGTGAAAGTAGGCACCTCGTGCAGCCTTACAACCTTCCCGATATATAACATCTCGCATAACCCTCTGCCGAGTAAACGGTCCTGACTGAAAGACAAGATGGGCTGACCTCATCGGCCCGACTACTGGTCGAACGCATCCACGAACTCGTACGATGGTTAACTAAACTTGGGCCTAACACCCTCGTGACCCCACCACCTGGCGGGACCACCTCGAATTGACCCCACCCCAAACCGTGCTGCGGGTTGACCCGCGACATGGCCTCAACCCGACCCACTTCGCGCCAAGCTCTTGTTCCCCGATCCGGAACAATCTCACAATCAAGTCACGAAAACCTAGTGGTCTTCTTAGCTCAACTACCCTCTTTCATTTCATACCACTCAGGGACTTATCACACAAACATATCTCACGTGTACTATGCACTCCGATAAGGGTCAAACATATAAAAAAAAAAAATCTTTTACTCGAGATGGCCTCGCCTCTAAGGTCTCCACGTATAAAAATCTAAGGCTCACACTTTCCCTATCCCCAATCTTACCCTTTTAACTAACCATGATTTCTAATCACAATTAACACAATGTTATCTGAACATAACACTTAAGATATACTCATCTTATCATACATACTAATCTCTAGAGGGTTAAGGATATACCAGATTCATCGCTTCACTCCTCTCGCTGCTCTAATCAATCCTGCCCTGTTGGGCGCATAGCTAGGGAAGGTGAGGAACTAGTCACTGATTCTGAAGGCTGAGTCTCTATATCTGCGCGCTGCAGTCGGACAATTTCTCGCAAATGGCCTCGCTGGCCGCAAGCATAACAAGCCGTCAAGACGCACGACACTCCACAATGACACTTACCACAACGCCACACCGAGGGGGTGGCCTCCTCGCTAACACCCTTCCTATCCGAACTATCAATCATGAATCGATCCGTAGGCCGAGTCCTCCTACTTACATCCTCCTACTAGGACATCCTTTCGACACATGGCCCTGACGGCCGCAGGTAAAACAAGCACCAACAAAAAGATGACATTCCCCGGGATGACGCCTGTCGTACTGTGAACACTGAGGAAAATCTGAACCCGGCTGGCTAGAACCTTCGTGTATCGTGGAACTAAGCCACGGAGCTCACCAACTCCTGCATACCGGACGTCCCGAACCCCGCGAGGACCACTCTGATCGGGCGAGGCGCATATCGATCACTGGTGAGGTGATTCGCCTAAAGTTACCAAAGGATCTCGCCGACCGCCCTCTTGGCGATCTTGGTTAACCCGTCGATCCCTACGCTTTGCTGGCCGCGCGATAAGCCCGTACGCAGGCCATGCTCATGCCTGACTGAAGAGCTATTCTTGCACAACCCTCTCTTAGATAGTCATCAAGACCCGCAATAAATCGATACATAATATACTCTCTGGTTGCTAAATCCCTAAATAGTAACAGGTCGCCTCTCGCAATACATACCGCTCACATCGGGTCGTGGAATCGAAGGTCCGATATCATGGCCGCAGAGGGAATTGCCGCCTGGGCTAAACTCTGGGCCGTGACGTAGCGTAACTCCCGAATGAAGCACCACCTCGTGATGGTTGGGCTGTGCCCTCGTAACTCTCACGTTTACT
Organism: Przewalskia tangutica; assembly: GCA_029844215.1. Taxonomy (NCBI): domain Eukaryota; kingdom Viridiplantae; phylum Streptophyta; class Magnoliopsida; order Solanales; family Solanaceae; genus Przewalskia; species Przewalskia tangutica. The sequence goes on from CM056729.1 coordinate 99,009,822, forward strand.
CGCAGCCTCCTCCGTTTGTCTTGCCATACGGGCGGGTTGCCTTACGCGGAGCCATAACTGGTAAGGGAAAGGAATACGTTAGAGGGGTCCGACTTGTAACACAACTCTAAGGCACGATCTCAGAGTGAGAAGAATGGAAACCAATCCTAAATATCCTGCAGCCTCCTGATTATTGGTGTGGTGCACAACACACCGATAATCAAGACTTACTAGATACGGCTCAGACACTTTCCGAGGATTAATCGCTCGATACCACTTTGTCACGACCAATCGTCACGATTCGGGGCCGTGGATCGTGCCTTACCCGCACCCAAGTAGTCATACATCGAGTAATCGAATATAAAAACAAGACAGAAACAATATAAAAAGAGAAAGCTTTATCCGAGAAAAAGTTGTCTTTCTAAGCATAAATATATATCCAAAGTTCGCGCTACATCCCAACTGCATAATAGACTACTGCACCTCTAAGGAAGTAAACAACTATGGCGGACAGGCCCCGCCATACCCCGAATGTACAAAACTATCTACAACAAATGGGAGATCATACCCAAAAGTCGAGCCTCGGAGAAGATGGAGCTCACGACACCAAAGAAAAGATCCTAAAATGAGGATCCGCTACCGCTTCCCTTTACTCGCATGAACGCAGCTCGGGCGAGGTCAAGCATAACAGGTACCAAGTATGTGAAACTGTAAAGTATGGAAATGAAATCAAGTGTTTAAAACCATTTGTAATTACAACCAGTTAAACTGCACATAGTGCCACAACATAAACAAGAGCAAAATAGATATAATGTAACTGGTCTTTTCTAGGCCGCTAATGATCAAGCAAGGCCAATCACCCATAGTATCATTATGCGTGCCTAATCTCGACTTCCGCAGCCGCATAGGTCACACATAGACCCGCATGAGGTATTCTCGTGACGGGGTAGCTAACCCCGATACCTCCCGACTCCCGCACCGCATAGTCATAGACCGCATAGTCACACGCATCGCATGAGGCATCCTCGCGACGGATAATACACCGGAATGATCAATCACGGAACTCCGCGACTCGCGATAGTCACACAGACCGCATATAGCCGTATAGACCGCATCGGGTGGCAAGCCCTCGGTATAACAAGTCGAGGGGTATGTGATATAATAACAGTACAACGGTCTTAACGTTTAACAACGTAAGCACAACAAGAATAACCCCCTTACACAACATCACAAGACACTAACACGCGTAGCATCATAACATGTTTACTTACCAAACCATCTTACTACACTTTGCAGAAATCAATACACGATTTTCATAAACAAATAAGAAAAACCTTGCCTTTTATATTTCTTAAGTCTTTATACCTAACTTCCCATAAAGCTAGTATAACTCTTAAGCTTTCTGTTTAAAAATCAAGTATTACTCTTCTTTCAAAAATGATTCATAATTCTTTTGAAATACTTCAAGTTTCTTATTATTTAGACTCAAGTCAAAAGACGTCAAGTAAAACCATGTTCAGTTAACACACATACGTCTACCGTACTATATATATATACTTTAAAATATCATGCTTAAGAGGATAGGAAGAATCACATACCTCCTCGGCGAAATCCACCTGCCAAGTCGAATATGTCGCGCGCAGAGTATCAACCTATAATAGTCAAATACGTCTATCAACGTCTAGACTACTCTGAGGAAAGTTCTAAGCAGAGGGTTCTCTATTCTACGGAAAATTGGGCAGATTTCCTACCCACAAACTACTCAAGTCTCATCAGATACAAATTCTATGTAAGTACAGTTCAATTCTTCTTCTTTTATACCCTTCTACTGTGATTACAGTTCAATTCTATTCTTTAATATCATTCTATATCTTATACTCGACTCTTAACTATTCTTATATGTAATCTCTAATTACAATAGAAGGACAAAAGTGTTTACCTCGATAAGCCCAAAATTATCCAAGTTAAATGTCGATCCTGAGCAAGGTTTAGCTCCTAATTGCACGCTCCGAAAGCTCCAAGAACCCCTTAGAAGTTTCTAAACAACTTCTACTTAAATACTATAAGGTATTTGGGGCTAGGGTATTTTGGAATAGTAACTATACTAGAAGGCAACTTTCTTCAAGGGGGGGGGGGTTCTCGGCCGAAGCCACTAGGAAGGGGGGAGGGAGTTGGGACGAGAACACTACTACAAGGGAGAGGATTTTGAGACTTAGAAAGTGTGGAGTGGATGAAGAAGTCTTCACTCAAGGGGGGTATTTATAGAACACTCAAGGGACAAGATTAAAACAAGTGGAGGGTTGGGATTAGGATCCATGTGAAAGATGAGGTCTTCCAACCAAGTGTCTCCCACAATATTTGGACATATGTCCACCACAATATTGGAACACATGCCCACCACAACAATGAGCCATGTGGACTCCACTACCTCTCAAAAACCGTCCACCTCCTACCTACTCCCACTCACACAAAATCAACTTGCAAGACTTGACCAATTGACTTGCCCACTAGGCCCCATTTTCGTCCAACACATGCCAACTAAGGGTGACACATGTCGCCCTCCCATTGGTCAAAAATATTTCATCTCTCGGAAAAAATCCGTAATCGGTTAAAATATTAAAAACGTAGAATTTCCTTCACAAGGTTCGGAATTTTTTCCGTCGAAATCTTACAATCTCATCCTTAACCTAATTAGGGTTTGTACAAACGTACGTACGTCCTCACGTACATACTCCGGAAATACGGGGTATAACATTCTCCCCTCCTTAGAAACATTCATCCCGAATGTTCCTTCTTAAGACAGATAACGATAAAGCTCCTCACAATTTAAACAATTTACAAATGCCACACATGGCCACAATACAATGCTTAAGTAAATAAGATAGTTAAAACCAGCAAGTAGGAAAGTAAGTTACCTGGAGGTGTGGGGAATAGGTGAGGATACTTCCGCCTCATGTCCTCCTCAGCTTCCCACGTCATCTCCTCCCTGAGCTCGTTCCGCCACAAGACTTTGACGGAAGCCACGTCCTAACCTGACGATCGATTATCGCTATGGGAATCTCCTCATACGATAACCCCTCGGTCACCTGGACATCGTCAATCGGGTGTACCCTAGATGGATCCCCGATACATCTCCTCAGCATAGAAACATGAAAAACCGGATGCACTGCCTCAAGATCGGACGGCAGATCCAACTCATAGGCAACCTTGCCTATCCTGCGGACAATCTGATACGACCCAATATACCTTGGGTTGAGTTTCCCTTTCTTCCCGAATCTCATCACACCCTTCATGGGTGACACCTTCAGGAAAACCCAATCATCAACCTCAAACTCCAGATGCCGACGATGATGATATGCATACGACTTGCCGACTCGAGCCGCCAAGAATCGCCTCTGGATAAGCTTTACCTTATCCATCGCTCACGAACCAGTGTCGGTCCCACTAATCGCACTCGCCATTATCAAACCAGCTATCGGCGATCCGCACTTTCTCTCATACAAGGCCTCATAAGGCGCCATTCGAATCCGGAGTGGTAGCTATTATTATACGCAAACTCAACTAGAGGCAAATGATCCTCCAATCTACCCCTGAAGTCAATAACACAGCTCGCAGATATCCTCGAGTGCGGATAGTGCGCTCTGCTGTCCGTCTGCTGCGAGGATGGAATGCGATTGTCAGCTCACTGCGTCCCTAATCCCTTCGGAAGGACCTCAGAAGTTAGCCGAACCGGGCTCCTCATGCGATATGATAGAAATAGGGACCCATGCACTGACGATCTCTCGGATGTAAAGTCTGGCATAATCTTCAGCCGAAAAAGTCGTCCTGACGGGAAGAAAGTGGGCTGATTTCGTCAGCCTGTCGACGATAACCCAAATAGAATCATGTTTCCTCGGAGTGCGAGGTAACCCTGTGATAAAGTCCATATTGATCACCTCCCACTTCCAGGTCGGGATCTCTATCGTCTGCAACAAACCACGGTGCCTGCGTGCTCTACCTTCACCGCCGACAACACGCACCGAGCCACAAACTCGCAACGTCCTCTTCAAGCCATCCCACCAATACACCGATCCGAGGTCGTGGTACATCTTTGTCGACCGACGGATGGAGTAACGCGGCGTTGTGTGCTTCCCCAGAACTGTTGCCAAGTCCTCGCAATATCCGGAACACACAACCTGCCCTCGAACCTTAGTACCCCATCAGGTGCTACCTCAAAAGGACCCTTCCCCTCACGAAGAGCCGTATCACGGTACCGCGTCAAAACCGAATCCTCAAACTGTTGCCTCTTCACCTCCTCGACGATGGAAGACTCGGCAACCTCTCGAACTCGAACACCACTGCTATCGTAATCAATCAATCGGACTCGAAGGCTCGCTAATCGATGTAAATCGCGAACCATGCCCTCCTCTCGCCGCACATCCGATAGGCTACCCATCGACCTACGACTGGGCATACGCCACAACATCGCCTTCCTGGGTGGTACAGGATGTCGACATCGTAATCCTTGAGTAACTCTAACCACCGCTGCGCCGTAAGTTCACTCCTCCGGCCGAAGATATACCGGAGGCTCTTGTGGTGCGTATAAATATCCATGAACCCCATACAAATAGTGCCTCCAAATCTTCAAGGCGTGAATCCGCGCGACTCAAATCATGGGTGGGGTAGTTTCCTCATGCTTCTTAAGTCGGGATGTGACGCTTATAACCTTGCCTGCACGCATCAACACACATCCCACCGATGCCCGACGACATTACAAGACACGACATAGCCGTCTGGACCCTCCGAAGAGTAAGAATGGGGCGGTCGTCTCTCCTTCAAAGAATCGAAACCCCGCCACAAGCATCACCATCGAAACTTAGCCGCTTACGAGTCACCTAGTCAATGGTGCGAGATAGAAGCAAACTTCTCCACGAACCGATAATAACTCGCGAGGCCTAAAATCGCGCACCTCGCCGGAGTAGTAGGTCTAGGCCAATTCTCGATCGCCGATCTTGGCGTATCCACCGAATACCATCGCCCACAATATGCCCAAGAAAAGCCATCAAGTCAACCGTAACTCACACTTCAAAACTTGGCGCATAAATCTGGTCCCGAGAACTCCCAACACAACCTCAAATGCTCCGCATGCTCCTCGCTTCCGAATGAATAAACCAAGATGTCATCAATGAACACTATCACAAACGTGTCCAAAATGGCTTGAACACTCGGTTCATCAAATCCATAAAATCGCTTGAGCATTGGTCAAACCGAACGACATAACCTGAACTCATAGTGCCCGCATCGGTCCGAATGCGCCCTAGGGACATCCGCCTCTCGACTGCACTGATGATAGCGATCGCAGATCAATCTTGAGAAACATCTCGCACTCGCACCGGTCGAACAAATCATCAATCCCGGAAGCGGGTATCTCGTTCTTAATAGTCACCATGTTCATTGCACAGTAATCAACACACATGCGCAGCTGGCCCCATCCTTCTTCTTCACGAACAATACCGCGCTCCCTGGGGAGAAACACTAGGCCCGATGAAGCCCTTTCTCCAAAGAAATCTCTCACCGGTCCTTCAACTCTCTCAACTCGGCAGGTTCCATTCTGTATGGCGGAATGGAAATAGGCCGAGTGTCAGGAAGCACATCGATACAAAACTCTATCTCCCTCTCAGGAGGGATACCCGGGAGGTCGTCTGGAAACACATCGTGGAACTCTCGACCATCGAATCGATCAAGATGCGTACCGCACCTCGATGTCGAATACCGAATGAGATGGTAGATGTACCTTTCTCGCACCATCTTCCTAGCCTTGAGGTAGGAAATAAACCTACCCCGGCGACACGGTGTTCCTCCCACTCAATAACCTGGCTCCTAGAAACCGAACCGCACCACTCTCTCTCCTGCAGCCTACATCGGCGTAGCGAAGCTAGCCAATCCATACTAATGATCACGCCGAAATCGGGCCATGTCCAACTCTATCAAGTCGGCTAGGTCCGACGACTACATAAAGTCACGGCAAGCTTTATACACCCGCCGAGCTACCACCGAATCACCCATCGCGTAGCTACCTCAAAGGGTCATGGACTCGTGCTCATCCCTATCCTACTAGCAATAAGGGAGATATATAGGGTGAGTAGAACCGGATCTATCAGGCATACACGCCACAATATGAACGATAAAGTACCGCGATTTACATCGCGTGAGGCCTCCCGTCTGCCGGCCGACAAGGCATAAATGCGCTCGAGGACCGCTAGAATCGACCGCGCCACGACTCGCCGCGACCTGCTGGTCCATGAGTACCACGCCCGGGCGAGTAATCGTAGGGATGAAGACCCGCAATGCACTCGTAGGTGACCTCCCATCGGCCACGCTCGCCTGACAGCTCGATAGTGACCCTTCCGCCACAAGTATAGCAAACCTCAAGTAGTACCACAACTCGAATGGAATCTACCACATCGACACACCGAGCGGACCTCGATCGGTTAGCACCCTTGCTACCCCGAAATCAAGTCCAGGCCCCGACACGCCTCAATACCGGCCGTATCAAGACGCGGCAGGAGTGCTCGAGCCGTGGTGGTGCAAATCTAGACTCGCCGAGGCCGCCCACCCCGAGAGCTACAAAAGATCCGCCGTCTCGCCTTCTTCGCCGCTGATATCCGCCGACCTGTCGGTCTCTACGCCTCGCACCCAAGTGCATGAGCACGACGGGCAATGTCCATGCCCTGAAGAGCCACACTGAGCAAGACTCGCCGGATAATCATCTAACGGTGGCGTAGCGATGCACTCGCCCTTCATATCTCGCTTAGCGCAGGGACATATCGAGCCAATGAATCGAACTCGATGTTGTACTAATCGCGCGCCTCTGTCTCAAAGATCAAAACTTATCGCCCGCGTGCCTCTCATTCGCGGAGGCAAGAAGTGAGTGAGAAAAGCCTCCGAGAACTCGTCCCAAATAGCCGAGGCGCGTGCTCTCCCGGATAGCTCGCACGAATCAAACCACGATCGCGGTATCACGCGGCCGATGCGAACCAAGATCACGGACTCGGTCTCAAGCCTTGATCACTCGCGATGATCCTTCTCAGAATCGACGGATGAACTCCTGCGGATCATCCTCGTGCCTCGACCGTAACTCAAGCGCTACAACTCGTAAAAATCCCGTAGTCTCAAGTCGTCCGATCTAGGATGTACCACGGTGCTCGAATCGCTGGCCCAGCCTTATCTCATGTTCGCCACGATCACGGCGAATCGCCATCTCTCAGAACCCATCTCTCTCGCTCCGCCGTGGAACCGAGGCGCAGTATCGTGGTTCTCTGGGGCGGCGTCGTGGAACTCGCCGCCTCGTATAGATCGGGCACGAGCCTCGTGACTCGGTGTCCTACTAGCGCCTCCTCGCTTGCCCTTCCGGGCCCGGTTGCCTTGGCGCGAGGCATAATCGTACGTAAAAGGAACACGTTAGAGGGGTCCAACTTATAACACAGCTCTAAAGCACGATCTCAGAGTGAGAAGAATGGAAACCAATCCTAAATATCCTGTAGCCTCCTGATTATTGGTATGGTGCACAACATACCGATAATCAAGACTCTACTAGATACGGTCTGTAGACACTTTCCGAGGATTAACTGCTCTGATACCACTTTTGTCACGACCCGTTCCGGGGCCCGTGACTGGTGCATTACCCCGGCACCCAAGTAGTCATACATCAGAGTAATCAGCGGAATATAAAAACAAGACAGGAAACAATATAAAAAGAGAAACAGTTTATCTGAGAAAAAGTTGTCTTTCGGCATAAATATATATCCAAAGTTTGGCAGTTACATCCCAACTGTACAATAGGACTACAGACCTCTAAGGAAGTAAACAACTATGGCGGGACAGGGCCCCGCCATACCCTGAATGTACAAAACTATCTACAACAACAGGGAGATCATACCCAAAAGTCGAGCCTCCGGAAAAGATGGATAACAAGGGTGGCAAGCCCTCGGTATAACAAGTCAAGGGGGTATGTGATATAATAACAGTACAACGGTCTTAACGTTTAACAACGTAAGCACAACAAGAATAACCCCCTTACACAACATCACAAGACACTAACACGCGTAGCATCATAACATGTTTACTTACCAAACCATCTTACTACACTTTGCAGAAATCAATACAAGATTTTTCATAAACAAATAAGTAAAACCGTTCCTTTTATCTTTCTTAAGTCGTTATACCTAACTTCCCATAAAGCTAGTATAACTCTTAAGCTTTCTGTTTAAAAATCAAGTATTACTCTTCTTTCAAAAATGATTCATAATTCTTTTGAAATACTTCAAGTTTCTTATTATTTAGACTCAAGTCAAATGACGTCAAGTAAAACCATGTTCAGTTAACACACGTACGTCTACCGTACTATATATATATACTTTAAAATATCATGCTTAAGAGGATAGGAAGAATCACATACCTCCTCGGCGAAATCCACCTGCCAAGTCGAATATGTCGTGCGTGGAGTATCAACCTATAATAGTCAAATACGTCTATCAACATCTAGACTACTCTGAGGAAAGTTCTAAGCAGAGGGTTCTCTATTCTACGGAAAATTGGGCAGCATTTCCCTACCCGTCAAACTACTCAAGTCTACTGTAGATACAGTCCTATGTAAGTACAGTTCAATTCTTCTTCTTTTATACCCTTCTACTGTGATTACAGTTCAATTCTATTCTTTAATAACCTTCTATATCTTATACTCGACTCTTAACTATTCTTATATGTAATCTCTAATTACAATAGAAGGACAAAAGTGTTTACCTCGATAAGCCCAAAATTATCCAAGTTAAATGTCGATCCTGAGCAAGGTTTAGCTCCTAATTGCACGCTCCGAAAGCTCCAAGAACCCCTTAGAAGTTTCTAAACAACTTCTACTTAAATACTATAAGGGATTTGGGGCTAGGGTATTTTGGAATAGTAACTATACTAGAAGGCAACTTTCTTGAGGGTTCTCGGGAAGCCACTAGGAAGGGGGAGGAGTTGGGACGAGAACACTACTACAAGGGAGAGGATTTTGAGACTTAGAAAGTGTGGAGTGGATGAAGAAGTCTTCACTCAAGGGGGGTATTTATAGAACACTCAAGGGACAAGATTAAAACAAGTGGAGGGTTGGGATTAGGATCCATGTGAAAGATGAGGTCTTCCAACCAAGTGTCTCCCACAATATTTGGACATATGTCCACCACAATATTGGAACACATGCCCACCACAACAATGAGCCATGTGGACTCCACTACCTCTCAAAAACCATCCACCTCCTACCTACTCCCACTCACACAAAATCAACTTGCAAGACTTGACCAATTGACTTGCCCACTAGGCCCCATTTTCGTCCAACACATGCCAACTAAGGGTGACACATGTCGCCCTCCCATTGGTCCAAAATATTTGGTCTCTCGGAAAAAATCCGTAATCGTTTAAAATATTAAAAACGTAGAATTTCCTTCACAAGGTTCGGAATCTTTTCCGTCGAAAGCTTACAATCTCATCCTTAACCTAATTAGGGTTTGTACAAACGTACGTACGTCCTCACGTACATACTCCGGAAATACGGGGTATAACACGAACCCGGGCCCGTGACTGGTGCCTTACCCCGGGCACCCAAGTAGACATACATCAGAGTAATCAGCGGAATATAAAACAAGACATGAAATAATATGAAGTGTAAAACAGTTTATCTGAGAAAAGTTGCCTTACGGCATATATATATAACTTAAATCCGAACAGTTACATCCCTTTTACAAACTCGCCACAACAAGATTACTGCACTTAAGAATGTTATAACAACAATGGCGGACAGGTTCGCCATACCTCGAATGTAAGTACCTACAACGACAGGACTATACCACTGATAAGCCTCCGAGAAACGGAGCTTCCCAAACGCCGAATCGTGACCTATGGCGAGGATCAACAATCGGTGTACCTACCTGCGGCATGAACGCAGCCCAAGGAGGTCAAGATAACAGTACCAAGTATGTGAAATCAAAATATCAGAATGAAATCATAATAGTCTATATAAAATGTAAGACATATATGATAACCAATTTACGATACACACATGTAAGCAAATATGTCAAGTCGTGACTCACGCCCTTAAAGTCATCACTCAAATATAACCATGGGTCTCATGCCCACAATATCAATCATGCCCGTGGAATTTCTTCCTCGCTACCGGCAGTCCATGATATATAAAAGCACCAAGGAATACACATGAACACCAGGTCCCTCCTGTGTCATAATAAAACCGTACGGGGTAAGTACGAAGGCATAGCCGACTACTAAAACCCACAGTACCAACAAAGCCATAAACTGTATCACGAGGTCTTTCTAGACCGCCACATGATCGGCCGCCACTCGCCGCAGATCAAATGTGCGCGTCTAATCTCGAACTTCCCGCACTCCGCATAGGCCACACATAGGCCCGCATGAGGTATTCCCGCATCGAGGGTAGCTACTCCTCGGCATCGCCCCGACTCGTAGTCGCGTGGCCACATAGACCGCATGGCCACATAGACCGCACACTAACTCGAACTCGTAGCTCCGCATAGGCCCTCGACCCGCATGAGGTATTCTCGAATCATAGTCACCTGATCGCACGAGGTGTACCTCGTGACGGGGACGTTTTAACCCCCGGTATATCATGTCAAGAGGTGAGTGATATAATACTAGCACAACGGCTTATCGTTAAACAACATAAGCACAATAAGAATAACCTCTTACACAAACGTTACAAGATACGAACACACGTAGCTGTTACACCCCGTATTTACAGGACGTGTTTTAAGAACGTACGTAAGAACTCACAAGTGTTGAGAATTGAGACTTGTAAAAATTTATCGGAATTATGAAATTGTCGGAAAATGAATATTGTGACGAATGGGAGGGCGACACGTGTCACCCCCCCTTATAATGTCTTGGACGAAAATTACATGGGCAAAAGGGTCACTTGACCATTGTTTAGATGACCAAGTCTTGCAAGTGGAGAGCTTGACAATGTTGACTTAGTCAATGGGACCAAAGTCTTGATATTTAAAAGAGTTTCATCCTAACCACACATATGTGCAACTATTGACCCTCCATTGAACTATATAGTAGTACTAGTAGCAAGAGGGAGTTCAACACTTAGAGAAAATTACACAAATTTGAAGAACACCCTAGTGAGCTCTGGCCACCAACAAGAAATAAGAAAAATCTTTGTTCCTTGTTATTTTAGCTCCCCATTTTAAACCAAGGTTCATGAGTGTTATGTAAGTGTATCTCAATAGAAAAATCTTGGAAAAAGATGGTTTACGGGTTAGTCGCAAAACGAAAACCTAATGGTCTTTCTAGGTTTTGGATTGAAGTTTGAAGGAAAGTTGTTGGTGTGGTTCTAAGGGTCTCAACAAGCGGATTGAAGTTTCTTGAAGAGGCTCTAAGTTGCTAAGGAGCGACTTCGGATTTGAAGAATGGATTAAGATTCGTTGAGGTATAATCTTGTTCTTGAAAGTGTTACAAGATTATTTATATTGTTGTTAGCTTTACTTGTTGCTAGCATGAAGTATATGTATTGAAGTTTATAAGGATTATAGATCGATTGTAGTCTTGGAAATTTGAAATGAAATGTAGGCCATGTTAAGTTGGATTACAATTTGATCGTTATTAGAAATCGTCGCATGTTACTTACTTAAGGATTATGGTTGTTATAATCAAATGCGACTTGATATCATGTTATGCTACCAATTTGGAATTGAAATGGAAATTGGATAAGAATTGGTATTGTTGAACTCAAGGTGGCCGAAATTGTACTTATAGTTGTAATAGTTTGTTATTCATTTGTATTGGACTACCTTCTATATTATTGTGAGGCAATTGGGGCTGTTTAGTTATGCATTTGTATTGGACTACCTTCCATATTGTTGTGAGCCAATTGGGGCTGTTTGGTTATTATATTCGACCTTGAAAAGGTGGCAAAGTGAGTAGAAACAAAGGAGGTGCTGTCCGATTTTCCGTAGAATTTAGTGACTTGGCACTTAGGATATTCTACGTTTAAAGTAAGAGGTTAATGGACGTATTGTGACCATTATAGGTTGAAGTACTAAGTATAGCGTATCCTACTTGGAGAGTGGAATAGCTATCAAGGTTGAAGTACTTTGGAGCATTTTGCTACGTGTCGATAATCGTCGCGAGGTATGTGAACCTCTTCCTTCCTTTGGCATGATTCTATGTATGGAATATACTTGTGGTATCATTTCATGTTTCCTTCTACTCTTAGAAGTTAAGAGGTAGTTATGTGATTTACTCTATGTAGAACTTTTCCTATCTTTTGAGCATGACTAGTTGCACGTATGTAGTACTAAGAGACGTACAAGACTATGATATTCTTTACTTGTTTTATGTAATGCCAAGTCGGGTGGGTTAGGAGATTAACTCACTTCTTTGAAAATAGTAAGGATGTCTTAAGTTGATTTTAAAGTTAAGGGACTTGGAGAGTTTTAAAGTATGTGATACTTGTTCCGTTTTAAACGTATAAGTCCCTTGGATAGGAAATTGTTTATGGCTAAGGTATAACGTGAATATAACGGCTTTATGGGAAGTTAGTTATATTTGCCTTATGGAAAGATAAATGACTTGACTATGTAAAAAGGCAACTTGATTTTACGGCATCAATTGCCTAGGGTTTTATAATAAAAAGGAGTCGAGTTGATTTGGCTAATTACGGCACAAATGAGAATAAGTATCGAACAAGCCACTGCAGCGTTAATAAAGGAAAATGTAATGACAATCCATTATGTTAAAACAAGTAGAAATCCTCCATCTGCATAGAAGCTAAGATAAGACAAAATTGTATTACATTTTCTAGATCATGGCTACTTGAATAAGATCGTTATAAATAAGTATAACTTATTCACGACGCACCAAAGATTTGTTACAAATTTTAAAAGAGTTTACGTATGAAGCTTTTAAGACTTTGAAACTTGTTTTCTTAAAAGTTAAGAGACTTGAAGTATTTTTGAAAGTTAAGAGATTTGATTTGAAAGTATAAATCTCTTAGTTATAAAAGGAATGAGTTTGTCTAAAACCATAAAGGATTATAACGGCTTTATGGGAAGTTGGTTATAACGGCTTTATGGAAGATTAAGAGAATGGTTTTCTCTAGTAAAGTAATCAAAGGAATAACTTGTATTTAGGTAAGGGCAAATTGGTTTAAAGGTACCAATTGCTTAAGGTTTTTAATAAAGAAGTCACTTGATTTAGAAGCCGGTAATTGTATTTCTAAAAAGGTATTGTGACTTGTCTTGAAAGGTGGATAGGACTTGATACTACGGTGGTTAGTATCGGGGAAGTTTTATTTGGAAAGGAGTCTTTTGAAAAGAATGTACGTACGTAGTACTTTGGCTTGGTTAATTGAGATTTAGCCTATATGTGCTGGTGATAGCCTTTGAGTGCAGTATTATGTTTTATTACGTTGCCGCGACTCTCGGTTGGAGGGCCGGCTGTCTTGTTATAAGTTACTTGGACGTACCGACAGTGATGTGGGATTCCACGGGTATGCTTCCGTTATTTGTAGCACTTGGGTTAAATTCCCGGATTTTATAAAAGACATGGTAGTGCTTATGTCTTGTTTGATGGTCGGTCGAGATAGAGTAAGAGTATAAATGAGGGGCAAGCCCCAAGACGTTATACCACCTTCTCCAGGATAAGAGTATAAGTGAGGGGTAAACCCCCAAGACGCTGTACCACCTGCTTTATGTGTTGTTTGACGACCGGTCGAGATAGGGTAAGAGTATAAATGAGGGGCAAGCCCCAAGACGTTATACCACCTTCTCCAGGGTAAGAGTATAAATGAGGGGCAAGCCCCAAGACGTTATACCCCCTGCTTTACCACCTTCTCCAGGGTAAGAGTATAAATGAGGGGCAAGCCCCAAGACGTTATACCACCTGATTTGATTGATATTATGGGCGTGAGACCCATGGTTATGTTTTACACTTTTAGCTGTCGACAGTGATGGGGGATTCCACGGGCATACTTTGATATGGGTGTGACTTGATCGCGTCCCAGTTTGGGCCGGGTAGTATATGTGTCCCTCCGTAGTGGGCCGGACTATGTTATGAAAGATAAGTAAGTTAGATAGAAATGAACTTAATGACTTCTCCTAAGTAAGTACGTAAGATATGGCTATAACTCTTAATGGAATGGAAAAAGATATTGATGTGAAATTAAGTTCATAAGTGGTAATGACACGGCAGGATCTGGTATGTATTTTTATACTTGTCCTTGTCATTCTTTTGTACAGTTATGATCAGACGTTATTTCTGCTCCATATTCGCACTGTTGTAGATCGACTTCTTCGGGCTGTGTTCATGCCCGCAGGTTTTAGGTACCCAGGTTGGTGATCCTTGCTCTTAGGATCTCGGTTCAGTTTTTGAGAGAAAGCTCCATTTGCTCCGGAGGCTTAGCTCTTGGTACGGTTTTCCCTGAGGTAGTAGATTCATGTATATTCAGGGGTATGGCGGGGCCCTGTCCCGCCACAGTGGTTATGTTAAAACTCTTAGAGGTCTGTAGTCACATATTGTGGGTCAGTTTGTAAAAGAAATGAGGCAACTGCTTCGGTTGTATTTATATATGTTCAGGAAGGTAGCCCTATCGGCTAACCTGTTGTTTTACTTCCGATGTTTTATTTATAAGTATCATGTATGTTCCGCTGATTTTCTCTGATGTTTACCTGTAAGGGTGCCCAGGTAGGGCACCAGTCGCGGTCCCGGGGTCGGGTCGTGACAGTAGCATCATAACATGTTTACTTATCAAACCAATCAAGAAAGTATTACAAGGCTATCACAAACCAAACATAGTCAAGTTATTCACACAAGGTACTTTCTATTTTATGTCAACAAGTTCGGGTTTTAACCCCAAGGTACTACGTACATTAATTCTTTAAAAAGATCCGTTTCTTTCACAAAAGTCACACGATACCCGTAGTATCAAAAATAGAGTGACTATCTTTTTAAGTAAACCAAAACAGTTTCCTTTTTAATATCAAGTAACAATATTCTTTTCCAAACGTCCAAGTTGCCTAATAAAAAAATATACTCAAGTCGTTTATTTCCGAAAGATTTCATAGTTCATAGTCTTAATCAAATACCGTTATCTCTTTTTAAAACAATTGAGTAACATATGCCTTATGTGTGAGTAGGTTATTCTTGTTCATAACAATCTTATTAAAGCAGCCATGATCTAGGAAACGTAATATCATTTTGTCTCATCTTAGCTTCTATGCAGATGGAGGTTTCTACTGGTTTTAATAATACTTAATTAGTCAATACATTTCCCTTTATTAGCGCTGCAGTGGTTTGTTCGATACTTATTCTCATTTCCGAAATCAATATAAGGCGTTCATAAACAATTAAGTAAACCGTTCCTTTTATCTCTCTTAAGTCGTTATACCTAACTTCCCATAAAGCTAGTATAACTCTTAAGCTTTTAAAACCAAGTATTACTCTTCTTTCAAAAACGATTCTTAATTCTTTTGAAATACTTCAAGATTCTTATTATTTTGACTCAAGTCAAAAGACATCGCAAAGAAACCACGTTCGGTTAACACGTACGCGTCACCGTACTATATATATTCTTTTAAAATATCATGCTCAAGAGGATAGGAAGAATCACATACCTCGCGACGATTATCGACAATTAGCAAAACGCTCCACCGATATAACCCGGCTAGCCTTGTCCACCTTTCAAGTAGAACATGCTACTCGCAGAACTTTCAACCTATAAAGGCCAAATACGTCTATCAACGTCTAGACTACTCTGTAGAATATTCTATGCATGGGGGTTCTCTATTCTACAGAAAAATCAAAGACTTCCTACCGTTAAACTACACAAGTTCATCAGAAATACAGTCCTATGTAAGTACAGTTCAATCTTCTTCTTTAATATCCTTCTATACATCTTATACTCACTTCTATACTACTACAGTATGTAATTTCCAATTACAATAGAAGGACAAGAGTATTTACCTCGATAAGCCCAAAATTATCCAAGATTTAATGTCGATCCTGAGCAACGTTTAGCTCCTACTCTGGGCGCTCCAACCCGCTCCAAACAACCCTTAGAAGTTCCCAAACCACTTCTACTAATACTTCAACCAACTATGAAGTTTTTCCTTAGGGTTTCGTTTGTGACTGAAGGGAAGTATAGTAGTATTTCTGGGCTTTTAGTATAGGGGTAACCTTGGAATACTACAAGGTATTTGGGCCAAGGTATTTTGGAATAGTAACAATACTTGGAGAATACTTTTCTACCAAGGGGGGGGGGGGGTACTTTCGGCCGAGGGCCTTCTCAAGGGGAGGGGGAGCTCTTGGACGAGAGCTACACTAAGGGGGAGAGGGAATTTCAAGACTTAGAAAATGTGGAGTGGATGAAGAAGTCTTCAACTCAAGGGGGGTATTTATAGGACTTTCAATGGCCAAGATTAAGGCAAGTGGAGGGCAAGTGGAGGGTGTAGATTTGGACAAGTGTGTGTGGGTCCCACCTTATCCATCTACTACACAAAATATCTACAAAACATTGACCAAAGGTTTTAAGCCTTTTAAATGAAAAAAACGTGCACACCAATCGGCCACTTGACCGCCCACTTGAGGGTGACAAGTGTCGCCCTCTCGTTGGTCCAAAATATTTCATCTCTCGGAAAAATCCGTAAAAATTATAAATGTCGCAACCGTAATTTTCCCTTCGCAAGGTCCGGAAAACGTTTCGTCGGAAAACAATTCTTTTCGGGGGTTGTGCACAAATTTCGACCCTTATGCCTACTTAAGGCTTGAACTTTTGTACGTACGTCCTCACGTACATACTCTGGAAAATACGGGGTATAATACCATTTTGCGAGAATTGTCCGAACAGAGGTGGCGCGGATGTTACGACTCAGCCTTCGGGATCAGTGGCTGGTTCATCACCGTCTGTAGTTATGCGCCCAGCAGAGCAGGGTTTGATTAGAGCGGCAAAGGGAAAGTGAGGCAGTAGTTACAGAGATATCTTCAGCCTTAAGAGACTTGTTTAGGTCGTTATGGTATATACATGTGGAGTGCTATGTTCGGTTAGCATTGTGTAAGTTGTGATTAGAAAACATGGGTAGTTGAAAAGGGTAAGTCTGGGGACGAGAAAATGGGGAGCCTTAGAATTTATAACAGTTGGGACCTTGGATGCAAGGTCGTCCTGAGTGGATGTTACGGTTGGTCCTTGTCGAAGTACTTGGTATGCGTGATATATATTGTGGGATAATTCCATGGGTAGTGTGATATGGAAGTGGTAGCTTTCATGACGTGAACTGGTAAGATTGTTCCGGATCGGGGGACGAGAGTTTAGTACGAAGTGGGTCGGGTTGAGGCCATATCGCGAGTCAACCCGCATCCCGGAGTGTGGTGGGGTCAGTTTGAGGTGGTCCCGCTAGATGATAGGGTCACGAGGGTGTTAGGCCCAAGATTAGGTAACCATCGTACGAGTTCGTGGATGCGTTCGACCAGTAGCCGGGCCGATGAGGTCAGCCCATCTTGTCTTTCGCCAGATCATTTACTCGGCGGAGGGTTATGCGAGATGTTATCAGGAAGGTTGTAAGGCTGCACGGGGTTCCTACTTTTATTTTATGACAGGCAGTGGAGCCCAGTTTTCGGCTATTTCTTTTGTTTCTGGAGGTTTTACCAGGCGGGGCTAGGAACTCAAGTGAGTCTCGATGTGCATTCACCTCGGGCGAAGGACAACAAAGACGCTTTATTCGCATTTGAGGATAGGTTACGTAGGTGTTTTGATTTCAGGGGTAGCTGTAAGGATTATTTGCCTCTTGTTGAGTGAGTATTAAAATAGCTACCATTTCAGTATTCGGATGTCGCCTTATGAAGCCTTGTATGGGCGGAAGTGTAGGTTGCCGGTCGATTGGTTCGAGGTTGGCAAGGTTCAGATAGTTGGTCCATACTTGTTTCAGCAGGATGAGGATAGGGTGAAGCTTATCCAGAAGAGGTTATTAGCAGCTCAGAGTCAACAGAAGTCGTGTGGACGGTCGGCGTCGACGCTTGGAGTTCAGGTTGACGGTGGGTCTTCTTGAAGGTACCACCCCGGAAGGGTGTGACGAGATTTGGAAAGAAGGGGAAACTTAGCCCGAGGTACTTTGGGCCTTTTCAGATCGTTTGTAGAATAGGCCAGGTTGCCTATAAGTTAGCACTGCCGTCCGACTTAGGAGACAGTACGTCCGGTCTCCCAGGTTGCTATGTTTCGAAAGAGTATCGGAGATCCATCCAGAGTGTTCCCAGTTAATGATGACCAAGTTAGAGATAGTAACCCCGAGATTTTGGAAACTGAAGCAATGACAGAAATGTGGTACGTATAGTAGGAAGAGTTCGAGTGTACGAGGAAGGTACGACGAGTAAGAAAAGAGGCTAAGATGTGAAGAGAGTGTCCTTTAGACCATGGGTGGAGCTAATGGTATTGATATACGCTTTGGAGGTGATTCTTCGTTGGCTTGGATGTGCGTTTTTGCGAGTATGTTGTATTATGGCCATGTGTGGCATAAATGGTTTCGTAAGCATAGTAGGGAAGACTATACCGGCACAGGTGTGCTTGGAGACTTAGAAGGAACATTCGGGACGAATGTTTCTAAGGGGGGAAGAATGTTACACCCCGTAGTTCCAGAGTATGTATACGAGGACGTACGTTCGAGAATACGACATTTAAATTGGAAAGGAAGAAAGATGTGATTTTTCGACGGAAAGGTTTCCGGATTTTGTGAAGGAAAAATGTTCGTTAAAGGGAATTGGATTCCCAGATTTGGTATTCGGACTTTTTGGAATATTTAAGAATTATGGAATTTTATTTCCGGAATTGGTCACGTGGGGCCCACGGGAGGAAATTTACGGTTTTGTGGGGCCCACTTTATTTTCGGATTTTTGGCTTTACGGATATTTTCGGAAGATGAAATATTTTGGACGAGTAGGGGGGCGACACGTGTCACCCCCGTGTGGCCATGTTGGCCGAATTGGAGAAGGACAAGTGGGACGTTTTTAGGTGGACAAGTGGCCCATTTTTGTGGTGGCCACTTGTCCCATTTTTTGTGGTGAACAAATGGTTGGCCAACTACCCACACACATGTACCCAATCTTCACCATCCACTTGCCTAGATCTTGGCCATTGTTTTCCCTATAAATACCCCTTGTGTGCAAGACTTTATTTCATCCACATTAGAAAGTTTCCAAGGCAAAAATTCCCCTCCCTCCCTTTGTGAGTTCTCGTCCAAACACCCCCCACCTTGAGTAGAATTCTTCAAGTATTGTTGTTATTCCAAATACTTTAGCCTAAATCCCTTGTGGTATTCCAAAGAAATCCCAACATAAGAGCCCGGAAATACTACTTTATTCCAATAGTCATAAAACGAAACCCTAGGAAAATCTTCATAGCTTAGATGAAGTGTTAAGAGGAGTTGGTTAGAAACTTCTAAGGGTCGCTTGGAGCGGGTTGGAGCGTAAGGATTTGGAGCTAAACGTTGCTCAGGATCGACTTATAAACTTGGATAATTTTGGGCTTATCGAGGTAATGATTTTTGTCCCCCTATTGTAATTGGATATTACATGTTGTAGTAATGTATAGTTTAGTATACTATATGTAGAATGAATATGGATAAGAATTGAACTGTATTTACATAGGACTGTATTTACAGTAGACTGGTAGTATTATTGTGGAGTAGAATTGTACACGTCCGGTTAGATGTGTAACCCCCCTAGGGATTGTTGGTTTGGTAGCAGGCCTCGTTAGAGGAGGAGATTTATGTGGTTGCGGGGGGGGGAGGTGCTGCCGAATTTTCCGTAGAATAAGGAATCTTGTATCTAGAATTATTCTACGAAGGGATCTAGAGGTTGATAGACGTTTTGTGGCCTTTATAGGTTGAAGTACTACGAGTAGCGTATTCTACTTGAAGGGTGGAAAAGGCGAGCAAGGTTAGAGTACTTTGGAGCGTTTTGCTTATTGTCGATAATCGTCGCGAGGTATGTGAACCTCTTCCTATCCTTTCTAGCATGATATTTGTGAAATATATTTAGTGCGGTAGACGCACGTGTGTTTAAAGGAAAGTGATTTTCCTTTTGTGCCCTTGACTTGATTCCAAAGTTAAGTGACTTGTTATGAAATATTAAGGACTTGAATTATGTTAAAAAGTTGTAAAACCTCACTCATGAGTAATGGGTGTGTGGTCTTTTAAAGAATAAAGTTATCTTGATTTCGAAAATAAGAATGGTTTTATCATTGGATTTAAAATGATAACTTGACTTATAAACAACTTGATTTTGGGAAAGGAGAAGTAACTTGATTTAAGGGTATAGGTTACTTGTTTTTAAAAGAGTAAGACCCTTGGTTTAAAAAGTATATTGCTACTTGACTTTAAAAAGGAAAAAGTGCCTTTGTTTTAAAGGAAGGTATGGTTTTGTCTTAAAAGGGTTTAAAAAAGGAAGGCACGCTTTTGTCTTAAGATTGGTTTAAAAAGAAGGTATGGAAATTATTTTGGGTTTTACTTTGATGTCGTTTGACTTGAGTTTTAAATAATAAGAATCTTGAAGTATTTCAAAAGAGTTATGAATCATTTTTGAAAGAAAAGAAATACTTGGTTTTAAAAGCTTAAGTGTTATACTAGCTTTATGGGAAGTTAGGTATAACGACTTAAGAAAGATAAAAGGAACGGTTTACTTATTTGTTATGAAAATCTTGTATTGATTTCTGGAAAGTGTAGTAAGACGGTTTGATAAGTAACATGTTATGATGCTACGTGTGTTAGTGTCTTGTGATGTCTGTGTAAGGGGGTTATTCTTGTTGTGCTTACGTTGTTAAACGATAAGCCCGTTAGATCGCTATTATATCACATACCGACTTGTTATGATCGAGGACTTGCCACCTCGACGCGAGGTATACCTCACGCGGAGTGCGGAGTTCCGTGATTGATCATTCCGGTGTGTATCCGTCGCGAGGAATGCCTCATGCGATGCGTGTGACTATGTGGTCTATGTGACTATGCGGATGTGGAGTCGGGAAGATGTCGCGGGTTAGCCCCGACGCGAGAATACCTCATGCGGTGCATGTGACCTATGCGGATCGCGGGAGTTCGAGATTAGGCACGCATAATGATACTATGGGCGATTGGCCTTGCTTCGATCATTAGCGCCTAGAAAAGACGACGTTATATCTATTTTGCTCTTGTTTATCTTGGCACTATGTGCGATTAAATTGTTGTTAAATGCGTATTTGTAATTGGTTTTAAAATGTTATGATTTGATTTGATGCTTTCTGATTTCACATACTTGGTACTGTTATCGACCTCCTTCGAGGCTGCGTTCATCTGCGGTAGAGGTACACGATCGTCGATCCTCGCTCATAGGATCACGATTCAGCGTTTTGGGAAGCTCCGTTTCTCGGAGGCTTATCTTTGGTATAGTCCTGTCGTTGTAGGTACTTACATTCGGGGTATGGCGAGCCTGTCCGTCATTGTTGTTATAACATTCGTAAGTGCTGTAATCTTGTTGTGGCAGAATTTGTAAAGGATATGAATTGGGTTCAAGTTTTATTTATATATTGAGAAAGGTAACCGTTTTGGTTGCTTTGTTTTCTTATTTCATTATTGTATATCTTGTTTCATGTGTATGTTTTTTATTTTCACGATTTTCTCCGATGTTGTATCACTAGGGTGCGGGGTAAGGCACGATCGCGGGCCGAGGGTGGTCGTGACACTTATCCAGAGAGGCGTTAGCGGCTCAGTCGGCGAAGTCATATGCGGATAATCGGCGTCGGCATTTGGAGTTTCGGGTGAGCGATTGGGTCTTGAAGGTATCACCCATAAAGGGTGTGATGAGATTCGGAAAGAAGGAAAACTTCGGCCCAAGGTACAATGGGCCTACCGGATCATCCGTAGTGTAGGCAAGGTTGCCTATGAGTTGGATCTGCCATCGAGTTAGAGCGGTACATCCGGTCTTCCATGTTTCTATGTTGCGAAAGTGTATCGGAGATCCATGAGAGTTTTCCCGGCTAGTGAGGTCCAGTGTGAGAGGGGTTATCGTATGAGGAGAGTCCATAGCGATACTCGATCGCGGTCAGCGACTGCGGACCAAGGATGTGGCTTAGTCAAAGTCTTGTGGAGGAATGATAGCAGGGAGAGATGACTTGGGAAGCGGAGGAGGACATGTTGAGGAAGTATCCTCACTTATTCCCTACACCTTCAGGTAATTCATTTTCCCTTACTTGTCAAGTTTTAATTGAAGTATTTTTGCTTAAATGCTATTATGTGGCCATGTGTGGCGTTATTGGTATGTCGGGGTTGTAAAGGAAACTATGTCGCTAATTATAAGTTTGACTCCGAAAGAACATTCGGGGACGAATGTTTCTAAGGGGGGAAGAATGTTACACCCCGTATTTACAGGACATGTTTTAAGAACGTACGTGAGAATCCCTAATGTTAAGATTAGAGACTTGTAAAAATTTATCGGAATTATGGAATTGTCGGAAAACGTAATATTGTGACGAATGGGAGGGCGACACGTGTCACCCCCCCCTTATGTAGTCTTGGACGAAATATGCATGGCCAAAAGGGTCATTTGACCATTGTTAGGATGACAAAGTCTTGCAAGTTGAAGAGCTTGATAAAATTGACTTAGTCAATGGGACCACAAGTCTTTATATTTAAAAGAACTTCATCCAAGCCACACATTTGTGCACATCTTGACCCTCCATTGAACTATATAGTAGTACTAGTAGCAAGACTAACTTCTACACTTAGAAAAAATTTCAAGAATTTGGGGAACTCCTCTTGGATGCTCTCGGGTTCACCTACAAGAAAAAGAACAAAATTTTGTTAGTTGTCCATTAAGCTCCACACTTTAAACCAAGGTTCATGAGGGTATTGTAAGGGTATCTCAATAGAAAAATCCCGGAAAAAGATAGTTTTCGTATTAGTCGCAAGATGAAAACCTAGTTGCTTTCCTAGGTTTTGTTTGGAAGATTGAAGGAAAGTTGTTTGTGTTGTTCTAAGGGTCTCAAGTGGCGGATTGAAGTGTCTAGAAGAGGCTCTAAGTTGCTAGGGAGCGACTTCGGATTTGAAGTTGGACTAAGACTCGTTGAGGTAATAATCTTGGCTCTTAAAGTGTTACAAGATTATATATTGTTGTTAGCCTTACATGTTTGCTAGCATGAAGTATATGTGTTGAAGTTTTATAAGTGTTATGGATTGTTGTAGCCTAAAATCCGAAATGTCATATAAGCCATTCGAAGTTGGATTACAATTTGGTCGTTAATTAGAATCGTCGCATGTTACTTACTTGAATATTATAGTAGTTATAATCGATTGCCACTTGATATCATGTTATGCTAACAACTTGGATTGAAAAGGAAATTGGATAAGAAATGGTGTTATTGTATCTCAAGTTGCCGAATTGGCCTAGTAGTTTGTATTAGTTTGATATCAATTGTGGGGAGGAATTTTACACGTCTAGTAGGCGTGTAATCCCCTATTGTTAATTACATTGTTGGGCCTTAAATGTGGCGTGTTTGGTTATTGAATTCGGCCTTGAAAAAGGTGGCAAAGTATGTAGAAACAAAGGAGGTGATGTCCGATTTTCCGTAGAATTTAGTGACTTTGCACTTATAATATTCTACGTTTGAAGTAAGACGTTAATAGACGTATTGTGGACATTATAGGTTGACATACTACGGGCGGAATATTGTACTTAGCAAGTGGATTGACCCGAAGAGGTATGTAGAACTTTCCTATCTTTTGAGCATGAATAGTTGCACGTATATAGTACGGTAGACGTACAAGACCTTGATATCCTTTACTTGTTTTAAGAATAGCCAAGTTGGGTGAGTTAGGAGATTAACTCACTTCTTTAAAAGTATTAAGGATGTCTTAAGTTTTTAAAGTTAAGGGACTTGAAGAGTTTTAAAGTATATGATACTTGTTTCGTTTTAAACGTATAAGTCCCTTGGATAGGAAATTGAAATTTGCTAAGGTATAAAGGTAATATAACGACTTTATGGGAAGTTGGTTATATTAGCTTTATGGAAAGATAAATAAGGATAAATGACTTGATTTTAATGAAAGGCAATTTGATTTTAAGGCATCAATTGCCTAAGGTTTTAAAAGAAAAGAAGTCACTTGATTTAGAAGCCTAATTTTATTTCTAAAGGTATTGTGACTTGTCTTGAAAAGTAATTGTGACTTGATACTACGGTTATTAGTATCTTGAAAGTTTTATATGAAAAAGAGTCATTTTTAAATGAGTGGAAGTATGTAGTACTTTGGGTTAAATTCCCGGATTTTTATAAAAGACATGTTAGTGCCTTAAGTAAACTAAAATGAGAGTGTATATGAACAAGACTAATAAGAAGTTAGGGGATTTCTTAACTTGCTTATATATTGTATGATAAGCCGGTAGTGCTTATGTTATAAATGATAAGCCGGTAGTGCTTATGTTATGTATGATAGCCGGTTTGTGCTAGTGGTATATTATTCATTACGGGGTCATTCCCCGGGTTTGTGGCATTTGCATATTCCGTGGATTTGCTACCCATGATGCGAGGAATACCTCATGCGGGTTCGTAAGGGCTTATGCGGGTGAAATAGTCCCATGCGGGGCGGATCAGTCCTATGCGAGGAATACCTCATGCGGATCTACATGACCTATGCGGGCGGATATAGCCTATGCGAGGAATACCTCATGCGGGTCCACACGACCCTTGCGGGTGAAATAGTCCCAGGAGTAGGGTTGCTTAATGATCCGCGGCGGGTGGTCTGCTTTGATCGTGAGCCTCCTATTTTTATGTTGTAAGTATACTCTTATTTACTCATTGTTAGTAAGGCACGATGTCTTTGTAATTTGATTATCCTACATGTCTCCGGCTTTGTTTTAGACTTATGATGAAATTACAGTATTTTCCAGTTTTACATACTTAGTACATATTGTGTCGACCCCTTCTCGGGGGCTGCGTTCATGCCGCAGGTAGGGGTAAGCAGGTGGTGGATCCTCATTCTTAGGATCACTGATCAGGCGTCAGAAGCTCCATTTCTCCGGAGGCTTGTCTTTTTGGTACAGTATTTCCCTGATGTTGTAGATTTATGTACATTCAGGTGTATGGCTGTCACTCCCCGAACCCCGGGCCCGTGACTGGTGCCCTACCTGGGCACCCTTCTACCTTAACAACTAAGTAAACTGCGGAAATTAAATAACACCCTTTTTTTTTTAAAACCAACATACGTGCAAGGGCAAAGCCGACAAGGCTGCCATAATATACATAACAAAAGACACTACACCGCATACGAGTCCAATCCAGCATATGAATCTGCACTCTAAGAGTTATACAGAACTATGACGGGACAAGGCCGCCGTACCATGCTTGTACAAAAGCATGTACTGAAAGAACTTATACCAAAAAGATAAACTCCCGAACAGAAGGAGCAATCCAAAAACTCTGAGCAGGGTCCTACACCTGCAGATCACAAAACAGCGTACCTAAACCTGCGGCATGAACGCACCTCGGCCGAGGTCGACGAAGAATGTACCAAGTATGTGAAGCGATGAAATCGTAATAAAATCATAACGATCTAAACAAAGCAGGAGACATGTATGATAGCCAACCTACGATACAATACATAGCGATTATATCAAGTCGGGGACGCGTGCCTCAAAGTCACTATTCAAATATAACTATGGGTCTCACGCCCGTAATATCAATCATGCGTGGAATCCTTCCTCACCGGCGATCCATGATATACTGTAACACCAATAAGCATATCCAAGGAGTATCCCTCGTGGTCGCATGCCCCGGAATCTCACATCGTATAAGCATGACCATGGGGTATACAAACAAATCCGGGAATCAAACCCGCTCCTGGTCACATGACCGGAATCCCACATCGTATAAGCATGTCGAGGTATCCTCGTGGTCGCGTGCCCGGCATCCCACATCGTATAAGCATGACCATAGGGTATCCTCGCGTCGCGTGCCCGGCATCCACATCGTATAAGCATGACCGTAGGGTAACACAAACAAATCAGGAATCTAACGACTCGCGGTCACGTGCCGGAATCCCATCGTATAAGCGTGTCCGGGTATCCTCGTGGTCGCGTGCCGGCGTCCCACATCGTATAAGCGTGTCGAGGAGTATCCTCGTGGTCGCATGCCCCGGCATCCCACATCGTATAAGCATGACCATAAGGTAACACAAATAATGGAAGCATACCCGTGGAATCCCACCTCACTGTCGGTACGTCCAAGTAAACTTACAACAAGGAAGCCGACCCTCCAACCGAGAGTCGCGGCAACGTAATAAAACATAATACTTGCACTCAAAGGCTATCACCAGCACATATAGGCAATTCTCAATTAATCAAGCCAAAGTACTTATCAAGGCACACATAGGATAATTCTCAATTAACCAAGCCAAAGTACTTATCAAGGCACACATAGAATAATTCTCAATTAACCAAGCCAAAGTACTTATCAAGGCACACATAGGATAATTCTCAATTAATCAAGCCAAAGTACTTATCAAGGCACACATAGAATAATTCTCAATTAACCAAGCCAAAGTACTACGTACGTACATTCTTTTCAAAAGACTCCTTTTAATGTAAAACCCCAAGATACTAAATCACGTTGTCTCAAGGTGTGTCTATTTTTCAAAGTAAGTTACTACACTTTTAGAAAACTCATTTCAAAGCTTGAAATCAAGTAACTTCAAATTTTCACAATCTAGGCAACTTATGCCCAATAATCAAAATAGACAACTTTCTTAACCTTCCATAAAGCCGTTATAACCAACTTCCCATAAAGCCGTTATAACCCTTTATGGTTTTAGACATATTCATTCCTTTTTATAACCAAGAGACTTATACTTAAAACCAAGTATCACATACTTATAAATCAAGTTCTTAACTTTCCAAAATACTTCAAGTCTCTTAATATTTAGAAAACAAGTTTCTTCTACTTTTAAACCTCAAGTAACTCACACCTTTAAAACAAGTTATTTCTCTTAAATCATGTCATTTCTCCTCTTTTAAAACAATTAAGTAAATCACTCCTTTGACTCCCCTAAAGTCATTAAAACGACCATTAGGTTTTGGAACTAAGGCACTAGCCAAAAGGTTTGGAAACCACTTCCCTTCAAGACTCTATGTACTTTAAGTAAAATACTTTCACTTTTAAGAATCCAAACTTCACTAAGGAAATGGATCATACAACTTACAATTTGACATCAAAGTACAATCAAGGGAGTACATAGAACGAATTCTATTTTAGGCAAACCAAATACAACCAAGGAATGGATCATTTAAGGAGTAGGACATACTTTCTTTATCTTAAGGAATCATGCTAGAATAGAGATAGTTCACATACCTTTTCGGCTAAATCCACAAGCTAAGCCGAATACGCGTGCACGTAGAATTGTCAACCTATAATGGTCACAACAAGACTATCAACTTCTAGTCTCTAACGTAGAATAATACTAAGTAATGGCCTCTAATTCTACGGAAAATCGGCAAAGACTTCCTTTGTTTCTACTCACTTTGCCACCTTTTTCAAGGTCGAATACAATAACCAACACGCCACATTTAAGGCTCCAAACAACAACCAAACAAAGGGGATTACACGTCTTACAATACGTGTAAAATTCCGCCCCACAATTCATACGAAGTAGTTTAATACTCACTAGCCATTCTCGGCCAACAATAACCAACAACACTAAGTCTTTTCCAATCCTTTTCCAATTCCAAGTTCTAAGGTCTAACATGTTATATAGCCATAAACAACTTCAACAACTACAATTTCCTTCTTTATACAACATGCGACGACTTAAACTAATATTCAACTTGAATTGTAATCTTAAGGCTAAACATGCTAGTTTTCGGATTAGGGTTCCAATAGCCAATATACTAATCAAACTTCATACTAAACATCTCATGCTTGCTAATATCCACAACTACAATGATAAGTAATCTTAACTACTAAAACGACAAGATTATACCTTTATAAGCCCTAAAAAATTCCAAGATTCAAAGTCGCGCCTTAGCAAATTCTTAACTCCTTTCCTTATGTTCCAATCCGCTTCAAGCACTCCTTATAAGCATATGAAGAACCCATCTTCAAGTTCCAACTTCAAAGTTGAAGAACTCCTTAAGTTTCCGCCTTGCGACTAATACGAAAACACCATTTTTCTGAAATCTTTCTATTGAGATATCCTTACAATACCCTTAGGGACATTGGGTTAAAGTCTTGTGAACAAAGGATCAAAACTACAAATTTTCTAGTGGGATATGAGACAAAGCCGAGAGCACAATGGAAGCACAAGACTAGTGTGAAATTTTCTAAGTGTTGGAAGACCTTGTCTTGCTACTAGCTTAGTATTTAAAACACTATGGATGGCTTAGACTTAAACAAATGGGTGGCTAAGATGAAGATCACATGGATTAAGCACAAGTGGCAAGTTGACTTGGTCAACAATATCAAGCTTAGCAAGACTTATCTTCCACCATGGTAAATGACCATTCTACCCTTACTAAATTTCGTCCAAGACCATATGTGGGGGTTCCACGTGTCTCCCTCTCATTCGTCCATAAAATTCCGTAACCCTCGTGGGCCCCACAAAACGTAAAATTCCTCGGGTGGGCCCCACATGACCAAATCCGTAAAAATAAACATCCATAATGTTAAAAGTTCCATATTCCTCAAATAATACATTTTGAGAATCCAATTCTCATCAACGAACATTTTTCCTTTCCGACGTTCGGAAGATTTTCCGTCGGAAAAACAATTCTTCCTTTCGTACTAATTTCCAAGTCTTGTTTCCTTACGTACATTCTCTTATACATGTCCTGGACTTATGGGATGTAACATTCTTCCCCCCTTAGAAACATTCATCCCCGAATGTTCTTAGTCGGTTGTCAAGCTATACAAATTCCGGCATAAACTCTATACTATGCCTATCAATCAAAACTGAACAGGACCAACGATGCCACACCTGGCCACCACAACATACGTAAATGTTATACCCCGTATTTCCAGAGTATGTACGTGAGGGCGTACGTATAATAATTTAAGCCTTAAGTTGGCAAGGTTCGAAAATTTGTACACAAGTGCCGAAAAGAATCGTTTTTCGACGAAACGTTTTACAAGACTTGCGAAGGGAAAATTCCGGCTATGTCATTTTAAATTTTTGTGGATTTTTCCGAGAGACGAAATATTTTGGACCAACGGGAAGGTGACATGTGTCACCCTCACATTGGAAGGAAGTGGGGCGGCATTGGGACGATTTGGATCACTTTAGTTGGTAGGATATTTTGTGCAAGTTGGTGTGGTAGATGGATAAGGTGCACATGGCTTAATCCTAGCCCTACACTTGCCTAACACTTGGATGGATCTTGGCCATTGGTTGGCCATTGCTTGACCTATAAATACCCCTCTAAGTTGATGAACTTCTGCATCCTAAAATCATTTTCCAAGTCTTGAAATCCCTCCCCCTTTTGTGAGTTGAGTTCGTCCAAACCCCCCCCCCCCTCTTTTGAGAAGCCTTGGCCGAGAGCCTCCCCCCCCTTGAGTGAGGCTTGGCCGAGAGGGTACCCCCCCCCCCCCCCTTGCCTAGTTGTCTCGTATAAATACCCCCTTTTTGTGGTATAGAAATACTCTCCAAGTATTGTTATAATGCCCAAATACTTTAGCCCATATACCTTGTAGTACTTTCCAAAGTTACCTCTATACGTAGAGCCCGGAAATACTATTATACTTTCCCTCAGCCACAAAAACGAAACCCTAAGGAAAACCTTCATAGTCGGTTGAAGTGTTAAGTAGAAGTTGCGTAGAACTTCTAAGGGTTGTTTGGAGCGGATTGGAGCACTCGGAGTAGGAGCTTAACGTTGCTCAGGAGCGACTTATATACTTGGATAATTTTGGGCTCATCGAGGTAAATACTACTGTCCTTCTATTGTAATTGGGAATTACATACTGTAGTTGTATAGAAATGAATATAAGATTCATAGAAGAGATTTGAACTGTAATAGAAGGATATTACAGAATAGACTTGAACTGAAATCACATCAGAAGAATATTAGAGTAGAAGATTAAACTGTATTTACATAGGACTGTATTTACAGTAGACTGATAACCTTTATTGGTTGAATGTTCTGCAAGTAGCATGTGCTACTTAGAAGGTGGACAAGGCTAGCCGGGTTATAGCCGTGGAGCGTTTTGCTTATAGTCGATAATCATCGCGAGGTATGTGATTCTTCCTATACTCTTGAGCATGAAGTATTTTAAAAAGAATATATATATAGTACGGTAGACGTACGTGTGGCAATGTCTTTTGACTTAAGCCTGAATAATATATATATATAGTATGGTAGACGTACGTGTGTTAACTGAATATAATTGTACGGCAATGTCTTTTGACTTAAGCCTGAATAATAAGAACCTTGAAATATTTTAAAGGAACATATATATAGTACGGTAGACGTACGTGTGTTAACTGAATGTAGTGTTACGGCAATGTCTTTTGACTTAAGCCTGAATAATAAAGAATCTTGAAGTATTTCAAAAGATTAAGAAACCTTTTTGAAAGAAGAGTAATACTTGGTTTGAAAACATAAGAGAGATAAAAAGAATGGTTTACCGATTTAGAAGTTAAGAGGCTTAATCTTAAAAGATAAGAGACTTGACTTAATATGGATGTTTGTGTGAAACCTCATTCGTGAGTAATGAGTACTTGGTTTTTAAAAGGGAATAATGTTTTACTGATTTCGGAAATCAGAATAAGTATCGAACAAACCACTGCAGCGTTAATAAAGGAAAATGTAATGAATAATGAAGTATTATTAAAACCAGTAGAAACCTCCATCTGCATAGAAGCTAAGATGAGACAAAATGATATTACATTTTCTAGATCATGGCTGCTTTAATAAATGGTTATAAACAAGAATAAACTGCTCACGCCTATGGCATATGTTACTCAATTGTTTTAAAGGAGATTAAGACATCGAACTATGAAACTTTTCTAAAATAAAGAGACTTGAGTAATTGAAATTAGGCAAACTGGAACTCTAGGGAAAAGAAAGGCATTGTTTTGTCTTAAATTGGTTTAAAACATAAAGTGTTATAACAGCTTTATGGGAAGTTAGTTATAACGACTTTATGAAAACAAAAGAAGTGTTTTGGTCCAAAAAGAAGGCATGGTATTGCCTTAATTTGGTTTTAAAAAGGAAAGTATGGAAGTTGTTTTGGTTTACTTAAAAAGATGTAAGTCACTCTATTTTTATACTAAGGGTATCGGGTGACTTTTATAAAAGGAACGGATCTCTTAAAAGGAATTTAACGTACGTAGTACTTTAGGGTTAAAACCCGGACTTTGAAATAAAATGAAAGTACCTTGAGTTGTGTATAACTTGCCTATGCTTGTTGTTGTGTAACTTGCCTATGCTTGTTGTGATAGCCTTTGTTGTGCAAGAATTGTGTTTCTATACTACCGCGTCTCTCGATGGAGGGCCGGTTGACTTGTTGAGGACTTACTTGGGCGCATCGCGGTGACGGAGAATTCCGCCGCACGCCTCGCTGATAGTGTTATTCCATGGACTAGCTCTCCATGAGGTTTCTTACCGCTCTTGGTACACGGTGGTCGGCTCGTACTTGCCCCGCCTCGGCTGATTCGGCCTCGTACCGGTAGTTAGCCCTCGCACTTGCCCCGTTCGGTGTAGTGACGAAGTCTCGTGATACGCCTTGGTACTGGTAGTTAGCCCTCGTACTTGCCGGCCACCACGTGACCGCCTTGGTATCCGTAGTCGGCCAGATTGCCCCGTGTCGCCTTCGTGGTTTGGTTGTATTGTATTGTTAGTACGACTTGGCATCGTAGGACTTGGTGTTCGTGTGTACTTCGTGTTATCATATCATAGATCGCCATGAGGAAGGAATTCCACGCACGAGTGATGATTTGGAGGCGAGTCACGACTTGATATGATGTTTATATGTGGTGCATCAGTAGTTTGGTTATCATACATGTCTCCCGCTTTATATAGATCGCTATGATTTCATTTCTGATTTTTCGCTTTCACATACTTGGTACTGTCAGATCGACCTCCTTCGGAGTGCGTCACGCCGCAGTAGAGTTACATCTAGTCGATCCCCGCTTATAGGATCACCTTTCAGCATATTGGGAAGCTCCGTTCCTTGAGGCTTATCTTTGGTATGTCACCCCGAGTGCGTAGGTTCTTGTACATTCTGTGGTATGGCGGGCCTGTCCGTCATAGTTGTTGTAAAAATCTTAGAGGTGCAGAGTAATTGTTGGGCGGTGGTTGTAAGGATTGTAACTGTTCAAATGTCTCTATTTATATATGTTGAAAGGCAACCGTTTTGGTTGGCCTATTTTCTTTATCTTGATCCATGTCTATTTAAATGTTTAAGTTTTTATTTCCGCTGGTTTTTCTCTGATGTTGTATCACTAGGGTGCCCGGGGTAAGGCACCAGTCTCGGGCCCCGGAACGGGTCGTGACAGTAAACATAACAATGGACCTTTCGTCCGTGGTCCCTTCTCACAAAACTCGAAGGTTACAGTCTTCTCAAACACGGGATCCTTAGAGGTTCCTTTCTTTCCTTACTTGTCATACTTTCTCGTACTTTCAAACGTATCTAGTACACGTACAAAATATCAAATATTGTTTCTATTCTCCAATCCTTGGAGTTACTATCCAAACTTGGCCATATTGTTACTTACTTTCCCGTTAAGGCTCTTCTCGACCCTTACGACCTGGTTCCGGTAGAACACATCCACGAACTCGTACAACGATCAACTAGGCCTGGGCCTTACACCCTCGTGACCCTATCACATAGCAGGACCATTACCAACTGACATCACCCCATTCCATACTACCGGCTGACCCGAAATGAGTCCATAACCCGACTCATCGTCACACTTAACTTCTCATTCTTAGTCTGAAATAAATCTTTCTCTTATCTCAAGGTACTTCTCACCCTATCCCCCTATTCACTAGAGGTTCGTCACATAGGTCCAAGTATTTCTACTGTACAATCTTCCCTATTGGTCTTACACTGTCATGGGGCAATTACTACGTGTGAACTCTACACAACTATAGTCTCAGTTCACTTACCATTCTTGTCAACATTCTTAACTTTTCACTTTACTAATCAAAGTATTCCTACCTCTGGGGTACTATCACTTACAACTGCTAGCAACAAAGGGAAAACATATATGCTAGGGCGAAATCTGAATCTATCAATGCACGTATGATTCAAAAGAATCAAAATATACCTGTAACCCCATGAGATGTTGCCTCCTGATCCTGCCTAGTAGTCACATCAGCTATGCGGTTCGAAGGACCGCCAGAACTATAAACACCACCGACTCTACCACTACCGGTCGACATCCAACACCGCCTCGGGGACGTACCGTTGAGGAAAGGGAATCAACCATCGGCCTCACAGGCTGAGCCACCTCACCGGTGCTCTTTCTAAAAGGACATACCCTCTGAATATGGCCCGGACGGCCACAACATAAACAAACACCTGTGCCATAATGGAATTTCCCCGAATGACGCTTACCACATCTGATACACTGAGGAATAGGTGGCCTCGACCGAGAAAGTCCTCTGCTCCTCTGAGAACCTCGACCCCTGGAGCTTGGACCGGCTCCTAAATACCTTGTGGGGTCATATCTCCCACCTGTGAGCTGCGGGGGTATGTATTGGGTAGGCTGGGACGAATATCACACTCGCTGCTGAGGCTGCACGTCCAAAAACTCACCGGGATAACCAACCGGTCTAGCCCTCTTACGTTGATCTTCGCGTTGGCCCTCTACCCTCTGTACACCTGTCTGTACTGGCCGAATAACCTCCTGCTGATGAAACTGTAGCACCGCTATCTTGGTCAATAACATAACCGCTTCCTCGCAATTCTATAGTCTTCTCTAATCAAAAACGGAGGCTCGTGCTGGTCTCAAAACTCGCGCAGGTTAACTCGCCGATCGCGAACAACATCCGGTATACCCTGGGCATAAGCCCTATCAACTCTCTGAGTCTGACTAGTAGCTCCTGTTACTCCTTTGCCCTTCTGGGCGGTTGTTGCCCTCCTTGGAGGCATAACTGTAACACAAAATACGTCAGAGAGAAATTATCTTACTAACACATCTCTATGGCACGATCTCAGAGTGAGAAGAATAGAAACCAACTCCTAAATGTCCTGTAGCCTCCTGTTTATGGGTGTGGCGCGCAACACACCGATAATCAAGACTCTACTAGACACGGTCTGTAGACATTCCGAGGATCGATCGCTTCGATACCACTCTATCACGCCCGAACCTCAAGCTGCGGTGCCCTACCTGGGCACCCTTCTACCTTAACAACTAAGTAAACTGCGGAAATTAAATAACACCCCTTCTTTTTTTTAAAACCAACATACGTGCAAGGGCAAAGCCGATAAGGCTGCCATAATATACATAACAAAAGACACTACACCGTACATGAGTCCAATCCCACATATGAATACAGACCTCTAAGAGTTATACAGAACTATGACGGGACAAGGCCCCGCCGTACCCATAATCGCATAAAAGCACATCTTGAAGGAACTTATACCAAAAAGATAAACTCCAATGTAAGGAGCAATCCAAAACTCGAAAGGCGGTCATACACTGCAGATCACCAAACAGCGTACCTAAACTGGCGTGAGAACGCACTCAAGGGCGAGGTCAAGACGAAGAATGTACCAAGTATGTGAAACGATGAAATCGTAATAAAATCATATGATCTAAACAAAACAGAGACATGTATGATAGCCAACCTACTGACACAATACATAAGCGCTTATATAAAGTCGTGGACGCGTGCCTCAAAGTCACTATTCAAATATAACTATGGGTCTCACGCCCATAATATCAATCATGCGTGGAATCCTTCCTCACCGCGGCGATCCATGATATAATGTAACACCAATAAGCATATCCATGAGTATCCTCGTGGTCGCGTGCCGGAATCTCACATCGTATAAGCATGACCACTGGGTATACAAACAACCGAATCAAACCCGCTCCCGGTCACATGCCGGAATCCCACATCGTATAAGCATGTCCAGAGTATCCTCGTGGTCGCATGCCCGGATCCCACATCGTATAAGCATGACCATGGGTATCCTCGCGTCGCATGCCCCGGCATCCACATCGTATAAGCATGACCGTAGGGTAACACAAACAAATTTGGGAATCTAACCCGACTCCTGGTCACATGCCCCAGAATCCCACATCGTATAAGCATGTCCAAGGAGTATCCCTCGTGGTCGCATGCCCCGGCATCCCACATCGTATAAGCATGTCCAAGGAGTATCCCTCGTGGTCGCATGCCCCGGCATCCCACATCGTATAAGCATGACCATAAGGTAACACAAATAATGGAAGCATACCCGTGGAATCCCACCTCACCGCTTGTGACGCCCAAGTAAACTTACAACAAGGCGCAATTCTCCAACCGAGAGTCGCGTCAACGTAATAAAACATAATACTTGCACTCAAAGGCTATCACCAGCACATATAGGCAATTCTCAATTAATCAAGCCAAAGTACTTATCAAGGCACACATAGGATAATTCTCAATTAACCAAGCCAAAGTACTTATCAAGGCACACATATAATAATTCTCAATTAACCAAGCCAAAGTACTTATCAAGGCACACATAGGATAATTCTCAATTAATCAAGCCAAAGTACTTATCAAGGCACACATAGAATAATTCTCAATTAACCAAGCCAAAGTACTACGTACGTACATTCTTTTCAAAAGACTCCTTTTAATGTAAAACCCCAAGATACTAACACCCGTATTATCAAGGTGTGTCTATTTTTCAAAGTAAGTTACTACACTTTTAGAAAACTCATTTCAAAGCTTGAAATCAAGTAACTTCAAATTTTCACAATCTAGGCAACTTATGCCCAATAATCAAAATAGACAACTTTCTTAACCTTCCATAAAGCCGTTATAACCAACTTCCCATAAAGCCGTTATAACCCTTTATGGTTTTAGACATATTCATTCCTTTTTATAACCAAGAGACTTATACTTAAAACCAAGTATCACATACTTATAAATCAAGTTCTTAACTTTCCAAAATACTTCAAGTCTCTTAATATTTAGAAAACAAGTTTCTTCTACTTTTAAACCTCAAGTAACTCACACCTTTAAAACAAGTTATTTCTCTTAAATCTTGTCATTTCTCCTCTTTTAAAACAATTAAGTAAATCACTCCTTTGACTCCCCTAAAGTCATTAAAACGACCATTAGGTTTTGGAACTAAGGCACTAGCCAAAAGGTTTGGAAACCACTTCCCTTTCAAGACTCTATGTACTTTAAGTAAAATACTTTCACTTTTAAGAATCCAAACTTCACTAAGGAAATGGATCATACAACTTACAATTTGACATCAAAGTACAATCAAGGGAGTACATAGAACGAATTCTATTTTAGGCAAACCAAATACAACCAAGGAATGGATCATTTAAGGAGTAGGACATACTTTCTTTATCTTAAGGAATCATGCTAGAAGAGGAGATAGTTCACATACCTTTTCGGCTAAATCCACAAGCTAAGCCGAATACGCCGTACGTAGAATTGTCAACCTATAATGGTCACAACAAGACTATCAACTTCTAGTCTCTAACGTAGAATAATACTAAGTAAGCGGTCTCTAATTCTACGGAAAATCGAAAGACTTCCTTTGTTTCTACTCACTTTGCCACCTTTTCAAGGTCGAATACAATAACCAACACGCCACATTTAAGGCTCCAAACAACAACCAAACAAAGGGGATTACACGTCTTACAATACGTAAAATTCCGCCACAATTCATAATGAAGTAGTTTAATACTCACTAGCCATTCTCGGCCAACAATAACCAACAACACTAAGTCTTTTCCAATCCTTTTCCAATTCCAAGTTCTAAGGTCTAACATGTTATATAGCCATAAACAACTTCAACAACTACAATTTCCTTCTTTATACAACATGCGACGACTTAAACTAATATTCAACTTGAATTGTAATCTTAAGGCTAAACATGCTAGTTTTCGGATTAGGGTTCCAATAGCCAATATACTAATCAAACTTCATACTAAACATCTCATGCTTGCTAATATCCACAACTACAATGATAAGTAATCTTAACTACTAAAACGACAAGATTATACCTTTATAAGCCCTAAAAAATTCCAAGATTCAAAGTCGCGCCTTAGCAAATTCTTAACTCCTTTCCTTATGTTCCAATCCGCTTCAAGCACTCCTTATAAGCCTATGAAGAATGCATCTTCAAGTTCCAACTTCAAAGTTGAAGAACTCCTTAAGTTTCCGCCTTGCGACTAATACGAAAACACCGTTTTTCCGAAATCTTTCTATTGAGATATCCTTACAATACCCTTAGGGACATTGGGTTAAAGTCTTGTGAACAAAGGATCAAAACTACAAATTTTTCTAGTGGGATATGAGACAAAGCCGAGAGCACAATGGAAGCACAAGACTAGTGTGAAATTTTCTAAGTGTTGGAAGACCTTGTCTTGCTACTAGCTTAGTATTTAAAACACTATGGATGGCTTAGACTTAAACAAATGGGTGGCTAAGATGAAGATCACATGGATTAAGCACAAGTGGCAAGTTGACTTGGTCAACAATATCAAGCTTAGCAAGACTTATCTTCCACCATGGTAAATGACCATTCTACCCTTACTAAATTTCATACAAGACCATATGTGGGGGTTCCACGTGTCGCCCTCTCATTCGTCCATAAAATTCTGTAACCCTCGTGGGCCCCACAAAAAGTAAAATTCCTCGGGTGGGCCCCACATGACCAAATCCGTAAAAATAAACTTCCATAATATTAAAAGTTCCATATTCCTCAAATAATACATTTTGAGAATCCAATTCTCATCAACGAACATTTTTCCTTTCCGACGTTCGGAAGATTTTCCGTCGGAAAAACAATTTTTCCTGTCGTACTAATTTCCAAGTCTTGTTTCCTTACGTACATTCTCTTATACATGTCCTGGACTTACGGGATGTAACAATGGCGGGGGCCTGTCCCGCCACAGTTGTTATTCCTAGAGGTCTGTTGTCACATTTTGTGGTTTGGGCTGTAAGGACAGAGTTGTAATGTTTTACTTGTGATTATGTATATTTTATGGAAGGCGGCCTTATCGGTCAGCCTGTGATGTTTATTGTCTAGACATATTTATGTATTGTGTATGTTCCGCTGCTATTCTCTGATGTATACCTGAACGGGGTGCCCAGGTAGGGCACCAGTCGCGGCCCCGGGGTCGGGTCGTGACAACCAGGTTCTCTATCTGAGCTCAATTTGTTTAGTAAGTTCCTATGTAAGGTGAGTACATATATCCCTTTTTGGTACTCTTATAATTCAATGTAGTTCCCCTCTCAATCATCATCATCTTCTTCTTTTTTCATACCTACTGATTATATTTGGAGTTAGCTCTTTTTTTATATTCCAAATTAAAAGTGTCACGACTGCTTAGGACGTGGATCGTGCCTTACCCGCACCCAAGTAGTCATACATCGAGTAATCGGAATATAAAAACAAGACATGAAACAGCTTGTAAATGAGACACGCTTTTATGTGAGAAAATGTCGCTTTTCGCATATATATATAAACATAGTTTTGCGATACATCCCAACTGCATAAATGTACTGCACCTAAGAAGATAAACAACTATGGCGACGGGGCCCCGCCATACCTGAATGTACAAAACTATATACAACAACGGGAGATCATACCCAAAAGTCGAGCCTCGGAGAAGATGGAGCTCACGACACCAAAGCAAAAGATCCTAAGGATGTGGATCTAGCACTGCTGCCCTTACTGCGGCATTTAACGCAGCCGGCGAGGTCGATAACAGTACCAAGTATGTGAAATCGTAAAGTACTTAAATGAAATCAAAGTATTTAAAACCATTTGCAAATACAATCGGTTCAATTGCACATAGTGCCATATCACAAACAAGAACAATAATAGGTAAATCAGAATGTGTCTTTTCTAGGACGCGAATGATCGGGCAAGGCCAATCGCCCATAGTATCATTATGCGTGCCTAATCTCGACTCCGCGATCCGCATAGGTCACACACGTGCACGCATGAGGTATCCCTCGCATCGTGGGTAGCTAACCCCGTACTCTCCTCGACTCCGCACCGCATAGTCTCAATAGACCGCGATAGTCACATTGCATCGCATAGGCATCCCCGTGACGGATAAAACACCCGGAATGATCAATCCTGGAACTCCCGCAGCTCCGCATAGTCACACAGACCGCATAGGCCGTATAGACCCGCATCAAGGGTGGCAAGCCCTCGGTATAACAAGTCAAGGGGGTAGGTGATATAATAACAGTACAACGGACTTACCGTTTAGCAACGTAAGCACAGCAAGAATGACATCACAAGACACTAACCCACGTAGTATCATAACATGTTTACTTATCAAACCATCTTACTATACTTTTCAGAAGTCAATACAAGATTTTCACAAACAAACAAGTAAAACCGTTCCTTTTATCTTTCTTAAGTCGTTATACCTAACTTCCCATAAAGCTAGTATAACTCTTAAGCTTTCTGTTTTAAAAATCCAGTATTACTCTTCTTTTAAAAATGATTCATAATTCTTTTGAAATACTTCAAGGTTCTTATTATTCAGGCTTAAGTCAAAAGACATTGCCGTATAACTACATTCAGTTAACACACGTACGTCTACCGTACTATATATATATATATTTTAAAATATCATGCTCAGGAGTATAGGAAGAATCACATACCTTCTCGGCGAAATCCACCTGCCAAGTCGAATATGTCGCGCGCAGAGAATCAAATTTATAATAGTCAACACGTCTATCAACGTCTAGACTATTCTCAGTGATTCTAAGTAGAGGGTTCTATTCTACGGAAAATTGGGCAAGACTTCCCTACCCGCCAAGCTACTCAAGTTCATCAGAAAACAGTCTATGTAAGTCTGATTCAATTATTCTTCTTTATACCCTTCTACTGTGATAACAGTTCAATTCTATTCTGTAATATCCTTCTAAGTATTTTATACTTATTCCTATACTTCTACAGTATGCATTCTCTAATTACAAAAGAAGGATAAGATTATTTACCTCGATAAGCCCAAAATTATCCAAGTTAAAAGTCGATCCTGAGCGAGGTTTAGCTCCTAATTGCACGCTCTGATATCTCCACGAAACCCTTAGAAGTTTCCAACAACTTCTACTTAAATACTATAAGGGAATTGGGCTAGGGTATTTTGGTATAGTAACTATACTAGAAGGCAACTTCTACAAGGGGGGGTATTCGGCCAAGGGCCTTCTCAAGGGGGAGGGGGAGGGCTCTTGGACGAGAAAGCTCACAAGGGAGAGGGGAGGATTTTCAAGACTTGGAGAGTGATTTGTGGATGAAGAAAACCTTCAAGTTAGGGGAGTATTTATAGGCCAACCAAAGGCCAACCAATGGCCAAGATGAAGCCAAGTGCAAGGCAAGTGTAGGGTGAGGATTTAGGCAAGTGTCCTTATCCATCTACTACACAAAAATATCCTACCAACTCCTTGACAAAACAAGCCCCCAATTCGTCCCCTTTACCGCCCAATTCGTCCACCAATTAGAGGGTGACAAGTGTCGCCCTCTTGTTGGTCCAAAATATTTCGTCTCTTGGAAAAATCCGCAAAAATTAGAAATGACATAGCCGTAATTTTCCCTTCGCAAGTTTTGTAAAACGTTTCGTCGGAAAACGATTCTTTTTGATAGGTGTGCACAATTTTCGTCCAAAGTGCCTAACTTTAAGGCTAAACCTTTATACGTACGCCCTCACGTACATACTCTGGAAATACGGGGTATAACATTCTCCCCTCCTTAGAAACATTCGTCCCGAATGTTCCTTCCCAAGACAGTTAACGATAAGGTTCCTTATAACTTAAACAGTTTGTAAATGCCACATACGGCCACAAAACAACACTTAGGCATATATGACAATGAAAATTTACAAGTAGGAAAGTGAATTACCCGAGGTGTGGGAATAGGTGAGGATACTTCGCCTCATGTCCTCCTCGCCTTCCCACGTCATCTCCTCCCGAGCTGCTCCGCCACAAGACTTTGACGGAAGCCACGCCCTGGTCCGCAGACGCCTAACTCGACGATCGATTATCGCTATGGAATCTCCCATACGATAACCCCTCGCCACCGGACATCGTCAATCGGGTGCACCCTAGATGGATCCGATACATCTCCTCAAAGATAGAAACATGAAACACCGGATGCATCGCCTCCGATCGACGGCAGATCAACTCATAGGCAACCTTGCCTACCTCGCGACAACTGATAGGGCCCAATGTACCTTGGCACGAGTTTCCTTTCTTCCCGAATCTCATCACACCGCTTCATGGGTGACACCTTCAGAAAACCCAATCATCAACCTCGAACTCGGATGCCGACGACGATGATGCGTGATATGACTTCGCCGACTCGAGCCAAGAATCGCCTCTGGATAAGCTTCACCTTATCCATCGCACGCACCAACCGTCCCACTAATCGTACTCGCCAACATCAAACCAGCCTATCGCGATCTGCACTTCCTCCCATACAAGGCCTCATAAGGCGTCATCCGAATCTGGAGTGGTAGCTATTATTATACGCAAACTCAACTAGAGGCAAATGATCCTCCCACTACCTCGAAGTCAATAACACAGCTCGCACATATCCTCAAGAGTGCGGATAGTGCGCTCGCCTGTCCGTATGCGTGGATGGAATGCGATTCTGTGCTCACTGCGTCCCTAAACCCTTCGGAAAGACCTCGGAAGTTAGCCAGAACCGGCTCCTGCATGCGATATGATCGAAATAGGGACTCCATGCACCGACGATCTCTGATGTAAAGTCCGCATAATCCTCGGTAGAAAAAGTCGTCCCGACGGAAGAAAGTGGGCTGATTTCGTCACCGTCGACGATAACCCATATAGAATCATGTCTCCTCCGAGTGCGAGGTAATCCCGTGATAAAGTCCATGTTGATCACCTCCCACTTCCAGGTCGGGATCTCTATCGTCTGCAACAAACCACCAGGCCTCTGGTGCTCTATCTTCACCTGCTGACAACACAGGCACTGAGCTACAAACTCTGCAACGTCTCTCTTCAAGCCATCCCACCAATACATAGATCTAAGGTCGTGGTACATCTTGGTCGACCCCGGATGGATAGAGTAACGCGCTACCGTGTGCTTCCCTAGAACTCTGCCAAGTCCTAAAACGCCCGGAACACATAACTCGCCAAACCTTAGCACCCCATCAAAGTACCTCAAAAGGACCCTTCCCCTCACGAAGAGCCGTATCACGGTACCGTGTCAAAACTG
Organism: Przewalskia tangutica; assembly: GCA_029844215.1. Classification (NCBI taxonomy): domain Eukaryota; kingdom Viridiplantae; phylum Streptophyta; class Magnoliopsida; order Solanales; family Solanaceae; genus Przewalskia; species Przewalskia tangutica. The sequence goes on from CM056729.1 coordinate 99,052,237, forward strand.
GATCCTCAAACTGTTGCCTCTTCACCTCCTCGACGATGGAAGACTCGGCAACCTCTCGAACTCGAACCCCACTGCTATCAGAACCAACCAATCGGACCCCAAGGCTCGCTAACTGATGCAAATCGCGAACCATGCCCCTCCTCTCTGGCTGCACATCTGATAGGCTACCCATCGACCTACGACTAAGAGCATCTGCCACAACATTGGCCTTCCCCGGGTGGTACAGGATATCGACGTCATAATCCTTAAGCAACTCTAACCACCGTCTCTGTCGTAAGTTCAGCTCCCTCTGGCTGAAGATATACTGGAGGCTCTTGTGGTCTGTATAAATATCCACATGAACCCCATACAAATAGTGCCTCCAGATCTTCAAGGCGTGAATCACCGCTGCCAACTCCAAATCATGGGTGGGGTAGTTCCTCTCGTGTTTCTTAAGCTGTCGGGATGCGTACGCTATAAATCTGCCCTGCTGCATCAACACACATCCCAGCCCGATGTCTGACGCATCACAATACACCACGTAGCCGTCTGGACCCTCTGGAAGAGTAAGAACGGGGGTGGTCGTCGGGCCTCCTTCAAGGCTGAAACCCCGCTCACAAGCATCACCATCAAACTTAGCCGCCTTACGAGTCACCCTAGTCAATGGTGCGAGATAGAAGCAAACTTCTACGAACCGATAATAACTCGCGAGGCCCGTAAGCTGCGCACTGCCGGAGTAGTAGGTGCAGGCCAAGTTCGATCGCCTCGATCTTGGCGTATTCACTCGAATGCCATCACCCACAATATGCCCAAGAAAAGCTCAAGTCAACCGTAACTCACACTTTGAAAACTTGGCGCATAACCGCTGGTCTCGAGAACTCTCAAAGCCTGATCCTCAAATGCCCGCGTGCTCCTCGCTCGAGCGAGAATAAACCAAGATATCATCAATGAACACTATCACAAGCGTGTCCAAAAATGGTTTGAACACTCGGTTCATCAAATCCATGAATACCGCCGAGCATTGGTCAACCCAAAAGACATGACCGAACTCATAATGCCCGTCACGTCCGAATGCGATCTAGTGGACATCCATCTCTCGACTGCACTTTGATGATAGCCCGATCGCAGATCAATCTTGAGAAACATCTCGCACTCGCAATCGTCGAACAAATCATCAATCCCGGAAGGGGTATTCGTTCTTAATGGTCACCTTGTTCACCGCTCAGAATCAACACACATGCGCAGCTGGCCCCGCCCTTCTTCTTCATGAACAATACCGCGCTCCCGTGGGAGAAACACTAGGTCCGATGAAGCCTTCTCCAAAGAAATCTCTCACCGGTCCTTCAACTCTCTCAACTCGGCAGTGCCATTACGTATGGCGGAATGGAAATAGGTGAGTGTCCGCAAAGACATCGATACAAAACTCTATCTCCTCTCTCGGAGGGATACCCGGAGGTCGTCTGAAACACGCCTGGGAACTCTCGACTCATCGAATCGATCGAAAATCTGCATCGCGACCTCGTTATCAAACACCCGAACGAGATGGTAGATGTACCCTTCTCGCACCATCTTCCTTGCCTTGAGGTAGGAAATAAACCTACCCTCCGGCGTCTGATGTTCCTCCCACTCAACAACCGGCTCCTCAGAAAGGAACCGTACCACTCTCTCCTCAGGTCTACATTGGCGTAGCAAGAAGCTAGCCAATCCATACCCATGATCACATCGAAATCGGTCATATCCAACTCTATCAAGTCGGCTGGGTCCGACGATCAGATATGGTCATCGGACAAGCCCTATATACCCGACGAGCTACCACCGAATCACCCATCGCGTAGCTACCTCGAAAGGTCTATGGACTCGTGCTCTATCCTCATCCTACTAGCAATAAGGGGAGATATATAGATGCACTAGAACCGGATCTATCAAGGCGCATACATCATAACCGTAAACCGATAAAGTACTGCGTGACGACGCCAGCGACGCCTCCCGCTTCCTGCCGCTGGACAAGGCATAAATGCGGTTCGAGGACCGCTAGAATCGGGACCCGCCATGACCTCTGCCGTGACTCGGCTGGTCCATGAGTACCACGCCCGGCGAGTAATCAAGGGATGGCACCGGCAAGAATGCACTCGCAGCCGACTTCTACCCTCTCGCCGCCTAGTCTGACAGTCCTCGCATAATGACCTGCGGCCACAAGTATAGCAAGCTCCCGAAGTAGTACTACAGCCTCCCGAATGGAATCTACCACAACGACACACCGAGCGGACCTCGATCGGTTAGCACCTTGCTACCCCGAAGTCCAAGTCTTGGGGCCCCGACCGCCCCGAATGCTCGCCGCATCAAACGATGTAGAGTGCTCGAGCCGGCTCGTGCAAATCTAGACGTCACGATGCCGCCCACCCCGAGGGCTACCAAAAGAACCGGCTGCTCGCCTTCTTCTCGCTGATATCCGCTCTACCCGTCGGTCTCTACGCTCCTCGCATCCAAGTGCATGAGCCTGCATACGGGTAATGTCCATGCCTGGCTGAAGAGACACACCCGCACAAGACTCGGCCATATAATCATCTAGCCCGGTGATGTATCGGTGCACTCGGTCCTCCATATCTGCTACTAGCACAGGGACATATCGAGCCAGGGAATCGAACTCGACGTTGTACTCCTAATCAGGCGCTCTCGCCTCAAAGAACAAAAATATGTCGGCTCGTGCCCTCCTCATCTGCGGAGGCAAGAAGTGCGTGAGAAAAGCCTCCGAAAACTCGTCCCATACTGCTGGAGGTGCATGTTCTCCCCGGGAAAGCTCCCACGAATCAAACCAATCGACTGCGGTATCACGCAGCCGATGCGAACCGAAGGTCACAGACTCGGTCTCTGAAGCCTTGATCACCCGTGATGATCTCTCAGAATCGACGGATGAACTCGCGGATCATCCTCGTGCCTCGACCAGTAGAACTCGCGGCTACAACTCAGAAATCTCGTAGCCTCAAAATATCCGCCTCGGTGAGCCACGGTACGATCTGGCCGAATCGGCCGTGATCCAAATTTATCCTCGTGTCGCCACAATCCTAGCCAATAGTCGGGCCATCTCTTGTACTAACTCCTCTCGCCTCTGTTGTGGGACGCGAGGCGCGGCATCTGTGGTATCTTTTGGGCCGGCGCCATGGAACTCGCCGTCGAGGTATCGCCTCGGCAAGAACGGCCTCGAGCCCTCGTAACTCGGTGTCCTACTAGCATCTCTCGCTGCCTTGCCCTTCGGCTCGGGTTGCCTTACGCGAGGCATAATCGGTAAGGAAAGGAATACGTTAGAGGGTCCAACTTATAACACACCTCTAAGGCACGATCTCGAGTGAGAAGAATGGAAACCAATCCTAAATATCCTATAGCCTCGATTATTGGTGTGGTGCACAACACACCGATAATCAAGACTCTACTAGATACGATCAGTAGAAACTTTTCGAGGATTAATCGCTCGATACCACTTTTGTCACGACTGCCCGGGCGTGGATCGTGCCTTACCCGCACCCAAGTAGTCATACATCGAGTAATCGGAATATAAAAACAAGACATGAAACAGCTTGTAAAATGAGACACGCTTTTATGTGAGAAAATGTCGCTTTCGGCATATATATATAAACATAGTTTTGCGATTACATCCCAACTGCATACTGTGGCTCTGCACTTCTAAGAAGATAGACAACTATCATGACGGGGCCCGCCATACCTCGAATGTACAAAACTATATACAACAACGGGAGATCATACCCAAAAGTCGAGCCTCCAGGAGAAGATGGAGCTCACGACACCAAAGCAAAAGATCCTAAGGATGTGGATCTAGCACTGCTTGCCCTTACCGCGGCATGAACGCAGCCCAAGGAGGTCAAGATAACAGTACCAAGTATGTGAAATCGTAAAGTACTTAAATGAAATCAAAGTATTTAAAACCATTTGCAAATACAATCGGTTCAATTGCACATAGTGCCATATCACAAACAAGAACAATAATAGGTAAATCAGAATGTGTCTTTTCTAGGCCGCGAATGATCGAAGCAAGGCCAATCGCCCATAGTATCATTATGCGTGCCTAATCATGGACTCCCGCAGTCCGCATAGTCACACATGCACTTCGCGAGGTATACCTCGCATCGGGGTAGCTAACCCTGCATTCTCTCGGACTCCCGCACCGCATAGTCTCAATAGACCGATAGTCACATTGCATCGCATAGGCATCCCCGTGACGGATAAAACACCGGAATGATCAATCACGGAACTCCCGCAGCCCGCATAGTCACACAGACCGCATAGCCGTATAGACCGCATCAGGGTGGCAAGCCTCGGATAACAAGTCAAGGGGTAGGTGATATAATAACAAAGATAACGGACTTACCGTTTAGCAACGTAAGCACAGCAAGAATGACATCACAATACACTAACCCACGTAGTATCATAACATGTTTACTTATCAAACCATCTTACTATACTTTTCAGAAGTCAATACAAGATTTTCACAAACAAACAAGTAAAACCGTTCATTTTATCTTTCTTAAGTCGTTATACCTAACTTCCCATAAAGCTAGTATAACTCTTAAGCTTTCTGTTTTAAAAATCCAGTATTACTCTTCTTTTAAAAATGATTCATAATTCTTTTGAAATACTTCAAGGTTCTTATTATTCAGGCTTAAGTCAAAAGACATTGCCGTATAACTACGTTCAGTTAACACACGTACGTCTACCGTACTATATATATATATATTTTAAAATATCATGCTCAGGAGTATAGGAAGAATCACATACCTTCTCGGTGAAATCCACCTGCCAAGTCGAATATGTCGCGCGCAGAGAATCAGCCTATAATAGTAAAATACGTCTATCAACGTCTAGACTATTCTGTAAACAGTTCTAAGTAGAGGGTTCTCTATTCTACGGAAAATTGGGCAGCATTTCCCTACCCGCCAAGCTACTCAAGTCTACTGTGAAAACAGTCCTATGTAAGTACAGTTCAATTATTCTTCTTTTATACCCTTCTACTGTGATAACAGTTCAATTCTATTCTGTAATATCCTTCTAAGTATTTTATACTTATTCCTATACTTCTACAGTATGCATTCTCTAATTACAAAAGAAGGATAAGATTATTTACCTCGATAAGCCCAAAATTATCCAAGTTAAAAGTCGATCCTGAGCGAGGTTTAGCTCCTAATTGCACGCTCCGATATCTCCACGAAACCCTTAGAAGTTTCCAACAACTTCTACTTAAATACTATAAGGGAATTGGGCTAGGGTATTTTGGTATAGTAACTATACTAGAAGGCAACTTCTACAATGGGGGGGGGGGTATTCGGCCAAGGGCCTTCTCAAGGGGGAGGGGGAGGGCTCTTGGACGAGAAAGCTCACAAGGGAGAGGGGAGGATTTTCAAGACTTGGAGAGTGATTTGTGGATGAAGAAAACCTTCAAGTTAGGGGAGCATTTATAGGCCAACCAAAGGCCAACCAATGGCCAAGATGAAGCCAAGTGCAAGGCAAGTGTAGGGTGAGGATTTAGGCAAGTGTCCTTATCCATCTACTACACAAAAATATCCTACCAACTCCTTGACAAAACAAGCCCCCAATTCGTCCCCTTTACCGCCCAATTCGTCCACCAATTAGAGGGTGACAAGTGTCGCCCTCTTGTTGGTCCAAAATATTTCGTCTCTCGGAAAAATCCGCAAAAATTAGAAATGACATAGCCGTAATTTTCCCTTCGCAAGTTTTGTAAAACGCGTTTAAAAACGATTCTTTTTGATAGGTGTGCACAATTTTCGTCCAAAGTGCCTAACTTTAAGGCTAAACCTTTGTACGTACGCCCTCACGTACATACTCTGGAAATACGGGGTATAAAAAATAGTTTCCATCTTGTTAATCTCTTTACCCTCCCTAGACACTACTATTTCAATGTTTCTCCATGTTCAGTGTCTCCTCTTCTTTTTTCTAACTCTCACTATATCCTTCCCCCTCGGACACTGCTTGTGTCAGATATAGTAATACTTTTTTTAGTTTTGCTATGTGTGACTTTGAGATATTTCTATTGGTGATCCTTTAAAGTGATATGAGGTATATACTGACCAATAGATATAGACTAGAAATTAAGGGAGGTTTTTTTGTGACTTGGTATTGGAATAGGACAACTCAAGTTAGTTTCTCTTAGGAAAGATTTTTACTAGCTAGCTACGATGGATTGGCAGCATAGATATATTTATGCAACTCTCAATTGGAAAGGAAGTGCATATCGTATAATCATAAGAATCAGGTTCTTTGAATAGTTTCTTCGATGTATGTGTTATATCTGCTCAATTATTCATTCCATGAGTGCATATCAGTTAAGGTAAGACCGAGTAAGACATTGTTGCCCTTAGAATCTGTCTCAAGAACTCTCTCTTCATAGCCAATTTTTGGAGAGGTCTGTTGTAATCAGTTCGTCTTCCTATTTTTGCTCTTTTAGCTTCTTCATCTATCAACTGCATATTTAGTTTGTCCCCTGCTTCTTTAATACATTTTGTTGAGGGAACGGTTTCTTTGTTGGTGTTGTTCTTGATAGCTTGTCCTGGCTACTATACTTCTCGCTCTTCTTTAGAGAACCAATTTCTCCATGTGGTTTCTCTTGGAGTTATTTGATTACCATAAGTTTGTGTAGCTCTGCCTCTTGTTTATTTGATGTAAATTCCGCATCCCTTCCACACACATTAAGATGACTTTATAGTTTCCTTTTCTCAGCTCATCCTCTAACTTTATTAATCTTTCTTACCCTAACTTTGAGTGTTCATAGGGCATCTTCTGATAAGTTCTTCTATGGAGGTCTTTGAGATTCGCTCTAGAAATAGTGTATCCTCCTCTGTTGAGAATTAGGTTCCCAATGATAGTACTTGGAAAAGGTAAATCTTGATTTCTTCTTCTTGACCATAAGTTATGTTGATCTTCTTTCTTGAACCTGCTCAACTAATTTATTGCTTATTTGTGATGGACCAGGTTCCTTGATTTCTTCTCCTCAGTTTCTGGCCATTTTTTATTGGTGGCATAGGCATCTGGAGATTTCTGTTACACCTCGTGTTTTGTGCATTGTCGTTACCATAATGTTATCCGACATAGGTTTGGATATGATAGGACCCCTCTAAGAGACTAATAAAAGTTACGAAAGTATCGAGTAAGTTTCGGGAAGGTTTATGACTTATTGGATCAATGAAATTAAGTTTCAATAAAAGTTTGACAAAATGTTGGTGCCCAAAGTGATGTGTGAACTACAAGACATGATTTTTGAATCGCAGACCATGTTTGTGAGACGCAGATGGAACACAGAAGGCGATAGAAACTTTTGGAAATTTTGGGCAACTCTTCTGACCTGCGACTCGCATGCATGGTTTGCGATTCACAGACTGTGCCACAAGTCAAGGTTAGTGCATGCTTATCTCATTTTCTATATAAACGTTAGTGCATGCTTATCTCGTTTTCTATATAAACACCTAATTTTATATCTACTCCATTTTCATCTATTTTTAGACCTAGAAGACTCCCAAACCCTTTCAACAAGCTCTCTTATGCTCCTAAGTCAAAATCAAAGGTAGGCTACACAAATCCAACATAAGGAATCCCGTGATCATCGTTAGATCATTTTTCTCCTTATTGTGTTGATTTTGGAGAATTCTTAGAAGTGAAGCAAGCTTGGATTTAAAGTAATTCTTATGTTTGAGCTAAGTTCCATCTCTTCCTTCTTATTCTTAAGATTATACAAGTATTAGAAGAGTGCATTGGAAATCATGTAGAACAAGTTCTTGGCAATCTTTAAGCTATGATATGTTGTTATTGGGTTGTTTTGTGTGAAGTATGGATGGTGTGAGTAGTTAATCCTTGTTGTATGTGTTATGGAGATTAAGGATAAGGAATTGGGAACCTTATGGTATTGATACATGTATAGGATTGAGTTTAGCAAACACATGAACCTTATGCACGCAAGGTGTTTGATGAAATATCTAAGTAAGTTTTCTTATGAGTTATGAATCTGTTATTGATATAAATCGTTTGTATATTATGGCTTGTGGAATCCATATAGCTAAGGCGACAAGATATGTAGGGCTTATTTCTTCTTCTCGGCATGATCTTGTTAACTAACGGAAATGTAAACGAAACATATTTCAAAATAACTCTATTCATAATGGGTTGAATTGCCACATCCTTGTATTCCATTAAAGTAATTCATGACCTTTCGTTATCCCTTTTTTAGATGTACTTTCCGTACTCTATAGTATCACTCATATATTAATGTAACATGGTTCATTGTTGGTTTCCTAAAATCTAGAAATGGTATGTTTTATTTATTCTTATTGATTCATATAGAAAAGGTAAAATGATATGTTATCTACATAAGGATAGTCAGAAATGTAATGACCTTACATCACTCTGACAGGCTCAGAGAGTATTCTATGTTCATCAAATGATTTTCATGTATATGTATTATGTATCTATGTTTGCCACAGAGGCATGTGACATTATGTATGCAACCTATACATTTATGGTATTGATGATATTACCCACAAAGGCCTACGACGTTATATACGCAATATACTATATAGAGGATATTTCCCACAGAGGCCTACATCATTATATACGAAAGTATATTTCATTTATGTGCATGGTCCACAGTGACACTTCTGAGTTAAAGGTTGTTTCTTTTGGTTTCCATTGCACATTGATGCCCTTATTTATGTTTATTCATGTCTTACATATTCAGTACATTCTTTCGTATTGAACGCCCATTTACTGGGGCATTGTGTTTCTGCCCACAGATGTAGGTACACATATATATGCACTCCACAACAGGTTGCTTGGTTCAACAGTTGGTCGTCTCACTCCTCTCCTTTCGGAGTTGATGTTCAGAGAATGGTAGCCTATACTGCATATGTTGATATCTATTAGCGGGGCCCTATCCTGACCTGATGACATATTGCACTACTTTTAGAGGCTTGCAGACTAGTGGTTGATGTGTAGTTGTTGGTATGGCTTTGTCGGCCCTTCTGTTGTTGTTGTATGTGACCTTTCCAGCCTTGTTATATATGTTGGTTAGATGTCTATTGTTACAGGTTATTCTATTGAGATTTTTTTTTTGTGACTGTCCTCTTGAGGTCTTGTCGGCCCAGTCGGTTATATTTTTATGCTACGATATACATGTGGTACATTTCGGCCTTTCAGGTGCACCTCCCAAGGATGGGGTGTGGCAATTTTGATTCTCTAGCAGTTTGATTATTGACTATCAGTCAACTGATATTTCTTCTGCAATAGGTCTTCATATTTTCGTTATCTTCACTGGAAATTGGATCTTTATGAACTAATATATCATATACTCTCTTTGTATAGGTGTTTGTAGGGGGTATTTTCTTGATTGCTCTGTCCTTTGTTGAAGCCCCTTCACATGCTCTTTCTTCCTCCTGCCTTGGTATTTCTTTTCAACACCGAAACTAGTTATAGAAATCCAAGCTGGCTTGAGTCTGTATTTATGAAACAAAAGATGAATTAGATATTTCTTGGTCCATCCTGGAATGCATATTTTAGAGAGGGACCAGGTTCTTTGCTTCTCGTTTTCTCAACATATGTTATCTTCTTATGAGTTGCTTTAACTTTCGCCATGTAAGTGTCTTTGAAATCCCAATTATTTCCATAGTATATGCATAGACGATTTTTAGAAATATAGACATAACTTAAGTGTCTTTGAAATCCCCAAAACATAATGCTCTATTATGGCTAAGCTTTGTGAGGGAAGAAGTCGTAGTTTTGAGAACATGTTTCTTCTAACTATTTTCTTCAGTAACTTTAAAAAGATATTTTTGAAGTTTCTTGTTCTCCTTACCCTTGCCATGGAGAAGATCTCCATCCTTTCTTAACTCATTATGTGTTGTCCTCTGATTGTTTTGCTTCACACGTCTTCCTTTGTAGATGTAGTTAGTGGTTCTTTCTCCCTTTTTTGAGTTTTCAACTTCAAGAGTAAGGACCTGTTTCTTTAGACAAGTTGTCATCTTCTACATGTTTACCACTTTTACTGAGCTAACCAACTAGATGTTACACTCGTAGTTCCAGGGTATGTATATGAGGACGTACGTACGAGAATACGACACAAAAATTGGAAAGGAAGAAAGATGTGATTTTTCGACGGAAAAGTTTCCGGATTTTGTGAAGGAAAAAGGTTCGTTAATGGGAATTGGATTCCCAGATTTGGTATTCAGACTTTTTGAAATATTTGAAAATTATGGAATTTTATTTCCGGAATTGGTCACGTGGGGCCCACGGGAGGAATTTACGGTTTGTGGGGCCCACTTTATTTTTTTCGAGATTTTTGGCATTACGGATGTTTTCGGAAGATGAAATATTTTGGACGAGTAGGGGGCGACACGTGTCACCCCCATGTGGCCCTATGGCCGGAAGTAATGGACACTTGGACGTTTTTTTGTGGGGGACAAGTGGCAAGCCACTTGTCCCATTCTTGTGGTGGACATGTGGTTGGTAGAATCCACACCCACATGTCCCCAATCTACACCACACACTTGCCTAGATCTTGGCCATTGATTTCTCTATAAATACCCCTTTGTGCAAGACTAATTCTTCATCCACACTTAAGAGTTTCTTAGGCTAAAATAATACTCCTCCTTTCAGTTCTCGTCCACCCCCCCACTTTGTGTAGAAAATACTTCAAGTATTGTTGTATTATCCCAAATACCTTAGCCTAGTATTCCTAGTAGTATTCCAAAGTTATTTCAATACTAAGAGCCCGGAAATACTACTTTATTCCAATAGTCGCAAAATGAAGCCACTAGAAAATCTTCATAGCTTAGATGAAGTGTTAAGAGAAGTTGTTTAGAAACTTCTAAGGGTTGCTTGGAGCGGGTTGGGCGTATGAATTGGAGCTAAACGTTGCTCGGGATCGACTTATAATCTTGGATAATTTTGGGCTTATCGAGGTAATGATCTATGTCCCTCTATTGTAATTGGATATTACATATTGTTGTAGTTTAGAATTGAGTATAAGATATATTGGAAGGATGTTTATAAAGAATTGAATTGTATTTACATTGAATCAGATTTACATTGAATGTATTCTGATGACTTGTAGTATTATTGTGGCGATGTTGTACACGTCCGGTTAGACGGTAACCCCTAGGAGTTGTTGGCTTGGTAGCGGGCCTTGATTGAGGAGGAGATTTATGGGGTTACGGGGGGGAGGTGCTGCCGAATTTTTCCGTAGAATAAGGAACCTTGTACTTAGAATTGTTCTACGAAGAGATCGAGAAGTTGATAGACGTTTTGTGGCCTTTATAGGTTGAGATTCTACGAGTAGCGTATTCTACTCAAGAGTGGAAAAGGCTAGCAGGTTCTGATTGGAGCTTTTTGCTTTTTGTCGATAATCGTCGCGAGGTATGTGAACCTCTTCCTATCTTTTCTAGCATGATTATGTGAACTATGTATTACAGACGACGTGTGCTAAACAAATTTGGTTGATTAAAACATAAAGTGTTATAACGGCTTTATGGGAAGTTTGTTATAACAACTTTATGTAGGTAAAGAAATGGTTTGTGGTTTTTAAAAGATAAGAGACTTGACTTATAAATGAATTGATGTGAAATATTAAGGACTTGGTTTGTGTTAAAAAGTTGTGAAACCGCTTTTATGAGAAATGGGTAATTGGGTTTTAAAAGGAATAAGTTATATTGATTTCGGAAATGAGAATAAGTATCGAACAAACCATCGGCGTTAATAAAGGAAAATGTATTGAATAATTAATTATATTAAAACCAGTAGAAACCTCCATCTGCATAGAAGCTAAGATAAGACAAAATTGTATTACATTTCCTAGATCATGGCAGGTTTAATAAGATCATTAATAACAAGTATTGATTTTCTTAAATTCCACAGTAAGGGACTTGATTTCTAAAAGAAAGGCATGGTTTTGTCTTAAATTGTTTTAAAACATAAAGTGTTATAATAGCTTTATGGGAAGTTAGTTATAACGACTTTATGAAAACAAAAGGATGGTTTTATTATTTGGATTTAAAATGGTAACTTGACTTTAAAGGGAGAAGTGATTTGGTTTAAAAAGAAAGTATGGAAATTGTTTTGGTTTACTTAAAAAGATAGTTACTCTATTTTGATACTACGGGTATCGTGTGACCTTTGTAAAAGAAATGGATCTTTTTGAAAGAATTTATATACGTAGTACCTTGGGGTTAAAATCCGGATTTGTTGTAATAAAATGAAAGTCTATGAGTATGTTGAACTTGTCTATGCTTGTGGTGATAGCCTTTGTTGTGCAAGTGTTGTATTTCTGTGCTACCGCGTCTCTCGTTGGAGGGCCGGCTATCTGGTTGATTGATGGACATACTGACACGATGGGTGGCCCACGGGTATGCTTCCACTATATCGATCCTTTTGGACATACTGACACGATGGGTGGCCCACGGGTATGCTTCCATTAGGAGTGTTATCTTGTTATTTGCTTTGGACATACTGACACGATGGGTGGCCCACGAGTATGCTTCCATTATGATTGTTATCTTGTTATTTCCTTTTGGACATACTGACACGATGGGTGGCCCACGGGTATGCTTCCATTAGGAGTGTTATCTTGTTATTTACTTGGACATACTGACACGATGAGTGTCCCACGAGTATGCTTCCATTATGATTGTTATCTTGTTATTTCCTTTTGGACATACTGACACGATGGGTGGCCCACGGGTATGCTTCCATTAGGATGGTTCCATGGCCATGCTTATACCGAGGTAAGATGCCGGCACGCGCCGCGGCATGAGTTAAATTCTCGGGTTATATTTGAGTGATGACTTTACAGCGTGAGTCCTCGACTTGACATGATCGCTAATATATGTTGTGAACTGTAGTTTGGTTATCATACATGTCTCCTGCTTTATATAGACTATTATGATTTCATTTACAGTATTTTCAGTTTCACATGCTTGGTACCTGTTGTACTGACCTCCTTCGGGGGGCTGCGTTCATGCCGCAGGTAGAGGTACATCGGTTGTTGATCCTCGCTCATAGGATCACGCCAACAGATTGGGAAGCTCCGTTTCTCCGGAGGCTTATCTTTTGGTATGTTTCCCTGAGTTTGTAGGTTCTTGTACATTCAGGGGTATGGCGGGGCCTTGTCCCGTCATAGTTGTTATAAAAACTCTTAGAGGTCTGTAGTATTGTTGTGGGCAGGGTTTGTAAAAAGGATGTAACTGTTCAGGTTTAATCATTTATATATATATGCAGAAAGGTGACCGTTTTGGTTAGCCTATTTCTTATTGTATATCTTGTTTCATGTGTAAGTTTTTATTTCCGCTGATTTTCTCTGATATTGTATCACTAGGGTGCCCGGGGTAAGGCACCAGTCACGGGCCCGGGGACGGGTCGTGACAAAAGTGGTATCAGAGCAGTTAATCCTTGAAAAGTGTCTACAGACCGTGTCTAGTAGAGTCTTGATTATCGGTGTGTTGTGCACCACATCTATAATCAGGAGGCTACAGGATATTTAGGATTGGTTTCCATTCTTCTTACTCTGAGATCGTGCCTTAGAGCTGTGTTATGAGTTGGACTCCCTCTGACGTATTCTCATGTACCAGTTATGCCTCCGCGCAAGGCAACCAGGGCCCAGAAGGGCAAGGCAGCAGAGGGAGCTGCGAGTAGAGCACAGAGGGTTACGTGGGCACAGGCCCAGTCTTTACCTGAGGTGGTGCTGCAGACGGCGAATTCTACGATGCCGCCAAATTTCAAAGAGTTTAGAGCAGCAGCGGTAGCTACTGAGGCCACGATATTTAAGCCTCCAGTCCCACGGCCAGGAACAGAGGATATGGGTTACAAGGAGATGACCCAATTACTAGTTAGGTTTATGGCGAGATTTGAGGACAGATGGGAGCCGGTGGTACCGGTAGTGCACCCCAAAGCCGATAGTTGGAGACTTCGAGACTTCTTGAGTTGTAGTCCACCTGAGTTCTACGGGTCGAGGCCTGAGGATGATCCGCAGGAGTTCATCCGACAGTTACAGCGGATCATGAGAGTGATCAAGGCTTCGGAGACCGAGTCGGTGGTCTTAGGTTCGCATCGGCTGCGTGATACGGCAGTCGACTGGTTTGATTCGTGGGAGTTGTCCCGGGGGGAGCATGCGCCTCCAGCTGTTTGGGACGAGTTCTCGGAGGCATTTCTTAGCCATTTCTTGCATCCGCAGATGAGGAGAGCACGGGAAGACAGATTTCTGATGCTGAGACAGGAGGGCGTACGGTTCGGGAGTACAACGTGGAGTTCGACTCGTTGGCTCGATATGTCCCTGCGTTAGTGGCAAATATGGAGGACAGAGTGCACCGCTACGTCACGGGACTCGATGACTACTTGGCAGAGGCTTGCTCGGGTGTAGCTCTTCAGCCAGGCATGGACATTGCCGATACAAAGCTTATGCACGTGGGATGGAGGAACGTAGAGACCGACGTAGGACCATGATCAGCATAAGAGGCCAAGACGAAGGTCCTTGGTAACTTTCGAGGCGGCGACTCCGCAGCAGATCGAATATATACCTCATCCGCCAGAGTGGTCCTCCGCGCCTTCGTGACGTCGGAGTATTCGAGAGCAGTCGTGGCTCCAAGGGTTCAGATTTTCGGGGGAGCAGGGGTGTTAACCAGATGAAGCCACCCCTACCTCGTTGTGACCGTTGTGGTAGGCTCCATTGTGGGGAGTGTCGTGCTAGTTTGGGAGTTTGTTTTACATGCGGCCAGCAGGGCCATTTTGCGAGAAACAGTCCGACCAGAGGTGGCACTAGTGGGATAGCACGGATCACGGATCGGGCCATGGTTCTTCACCTTCCATAGCTAGGCGGATGTTCATACACCGGCAGGCCACGGCAGAGGTCGCGGTGGAAGTTCCCAGTTTTAGCGGTCCTTTGAACCACCTATTTGATTTTCAGGTATATCCTTAACCCTCTAGAGACTAGTTTGTTTTGATGTTGATGATGTGTTTAGTATTATGTTTGGTTGGATTGTGGTAAAATATGATTTAGAAGCCTGGTTAGAGAAAAAGGGTAAGTCTGGGGATGAGACAATTGTGAACCTTAGAATTTTTGACAGTTGAGACCTTAGATGTAAGGCCGTCTTGAGTAAAAGACTTTACGGTTAATCTTTGTCGGAGTGCATAGTATACGTGGAGTTTTGTGTGATAATTCCATGGGTAGTTTGAGATAGAAGTGGTAGCTTTCATGACGTGAATTAGTAAGATTGTTCCGGATCGGGGAACGAGAGAGTTTGGCGCGATAGCGGGTTGAGGCGGACGCGGGTCAACCCGCAGCCCAGAATGAGGTGGGGTCAGTTCGAGGTGGTCCCGCCAGGTGGTAGGATCACGAGGGTGCAAGGCCCAAGTTTAGGTAACCGTTGTACGAGTTCGTGGATGCGTTCGACCAGAATCGGATCGTGAAGGCCGGGAAGGGCCTTAAAGGAATTTGAGGCTAGTAAGATGACCAAGTTTGGAGGTAGTGACTCCAAAGGTTTTAGAAACTGAAGCGATGACTGGATTATGGTACGTGTACTAGAAAGAGTTCGGGTGTACGAGAAGGGTACGACAAGTAGGGAAAGAAGTGAACATGTGCTAAGAGATGGAAGTGATCATTTTTGTGAAGTAAAGGTGCGAAGAAAGTATCCTTTAGACCATGGGTGAACGCTTTAGTGTTGTTATACACGTTAGAGGTGATTCCTCATTGGCTTGGATTGAGTTTTGCGCGTATGTTATACTATGGCCATTGGTAGCATGATTGGTTTGGTAAGTATAGTAGTGAAGACTATACCGGCGCATGTATGTTTTGAGATTGGCGAACATTCGGGACGAATGTTTCTAAGGGGGGAAGAATGTTACACCTCGTAGTTCCAGGGTATGTATATGAGGACGTACGTACGAGAATACGACACAAAATTTGGAAAGGAAGAAAGATGTGATTTTTCGACGGAAAAGTTTCCGGATTTTGTGAAGGAAAAAGGTTCGTTAATGGGAATTGGATTCCCAGATTTGGTATTCAGACTTTTTGGAATATTTGAAAATTATGGAATTTTATTTCCGGAATTGGTCACGTGGGGCCCACGGGAGGAATTTACGGTTTGTGGGGCCCACTTTATTTTTTTCGAGATTTTTGGCATTACGGATGTTTTCGGAAGATGAAATATTTTGGACGAGTAGGGGGGCGACACGTGTCACCCCCATGTGGCCCTATGGCCGAAAGTAATGGACACTTGGACGTTTTTTTGTGGGGGACAAGTGGCAAGCCACTTGTCCCATTCTTGTGGTGGACATGTGGTTGGTAGAATCCACACCCACATGTCCCCAATCTACACCACACACTTGCCTAGATCTTGGCCATTGATTTCTCTATAAATACCCCTTTGTGCAAGACTAATTCTTCATCCACACTTAAGAGTTTCTTAGGCTAAAATAATACTCCCTCCTTTGTAGTTCTCGTCCACCCCCCCACTTTGTGTAGAAAATACTTCAAGTATTGTTGTATTATCCCAAATACCTTAGCCTAGTATTCCTAGTAGTATTCCAAAGTTATTTCAATACTAAGAGCCCGGAAATACTACTTTATTCCAATAGTCGCAAAATGAAGCCCTAGAAAAATCTTCATAGCTTAGATGAAGTGTTAAGAGAAGTTGTTTAGAAACTTCTAAGGGTTGCTTGGAGCGGGTTGGAGCGTAAGGAATTGGAGCTAAACGTTGCTCAGGATCGACTTATAATCTTGGATAATTTTGGGCTTATCGAGGTAATGATCTATGTCCCTCTATTGTAATTGGATATTACATATTGTTGTAGTTTAGAATTGAGTATAAGATATATTGGAAGGATGTTTATAAAGAATTGAACTGTATTTACATTGAACTGTATTTACATTGGACTGTATTTACAGTAGACTTGTAGTATTATTGTGGGGCAGTGTTGTACACGTCCGGTTAGACGTGTAACCCCTGGAGTTGGCTTGGTAGCGGGCCTTGTTTGAGGAGGAGATTTATGGGGTTACGGGGGGGAGGTGCTGCCGAATTGTTCCGTAGAATAAGGAACCTTGTACTTAGAATTGTTCTACGAAGAGATCGAGAAGTTGATAGACGTTTTGTGGCCTTTATAGGTTGAGATACTACGAGTAGCGTATTCTACTTGAAGAGTGGAAAAGGCTAGCAGGGTTACAGTACTTTGGAGCTTTTTTCTTTTTGTCGATAATCGTCGCGAGGTATGTGAACCTCTTCCTATCTTTTCTAGCATGATTATGTGAACTATGTAGTACGGTAGATGTACGTGTGCTAAACAAATTTGGTTGGATTAAAACATAAAGTGTTATAACGGCTTTATGGGAAGTTTGTTATAACAACTTTATGTAGGTAAAGAAATGGTTTGTGGTTTTTAAAAGATAAGAGACTTGACTTATAAATGACTTGATGTGAAATATTAAGGACTTGGTTTGTGTTAAAAAGTTGTGAAACCGCTTTTATGAGAAATGGGTAATTGGGTTTTAAAAGGAATAAGTTATATTGATTTCGGAAATGAGAATAAGTATCGAACAAACCACTGCAGCGTTAATAAAGGAAAATGTATTGAATAATTAATTATATTAAAACCAGTAGAAACCTCCATCTGCATAGAAGCTAAGATAAGACAAAATTGTATTACATTTCCTAGATCATGGCTGCTTTAATAAGATCATTAATAACAAGTATTGATTTTCTTAAATTCCACAGTAAGGGACTTGATTTCTAAAAGAAAGGCATGGTTTTGTCTTAAATTGTTTTAAAACATAAAGTGTTATAATAGCTTTATGGGAAGTTAGTTATAACGACTTTATGAAAACAAAATGATGGTTTTATTATTTGGATTTAAAATGGTAACTTGACTTTAAAGGGAGAAGTGATTTGGTTTAAAAAGAAAGTATGGAAATTGTTTTGGTTTACTTAAAAAGATAGTTACTCTATTTTGATACTACGGGTATCGTGTGACCTTTGTAAAAGAAATGGATCTTTTTGAAAGAATTTATATACGTAGTACCTTGGGGTTAAAATCCGGATTTGTTGTAATAAAATGAAAGTCTATGAGTATGTTGAACTTGCCTATGCTTGTGGTGATAGCCTTTGTTGTGCAAGTGTTGTATTTATGTGCTACCGCGTCTCGTTGAGGGCCTGGCTATCCGTTGATTGATGGACATACTGACACGATGGGTGGCCCACGGGTATGCTTCCACTATATCGATCCTTTTGGACATACTGACACGATGGGTGGCCCACGGGTATGCTTCCATTAGGAGTGTTATCTTGTTATTTACTTTGGACATACTGACACGATGGGTGGCCCACGAGTATGCTTCCATTATGATTGTTATCTTGTTATTTCCTTTTGGACATACTGACACGATGGGTGGCCCACGGGTATGCTTCCATTAGGAGTGTTATCTTGTTATTTGCTTTGGACATACTGACACGATGGGTGGCCCACGAGTATGCTTCCATTATGATTGTTATCTTGTTATTTCCTTTGGACATACTGACACGATGGGTGGCCCACGGGTATGCTTCCATTAGGATGGTTCCATGGCCATGCTTATACCGAGGTAAGATGCCGGGGCATGCGGCCGTTGTGCGGGTTAAATTCCCGGGTTATATTTGAGTGATGACTTTACGGGCGTGAGTCCCTGACTTGACATGACTGCTAATATATATTGTGAACTGTAGTTTGGTTATCATACATGTCTCCTGTTTTATATAGACTGTTATGGTTTCATTTCTGATTTTTCGGCCACATACTTGGTACTGTTATCGACCTCCTTCGGGGGGCTGCGTTCATGCCGCAGGTAGAGGTACATCGGTTGTTGATCCTCGCTCTTAATATCACAGTTCAGCGTATTGGGAAGCTCCGTTTCTCCGGAGGCTTATCTTTTGGTATGTTTCCCTGAGTTTGTAGGTTCCTGTACATTCAGGGGTATGGCGGGGCCCTGTCCCGTCATAGTTGTTATAAAAACTCTTAGAGGTCTGTAGTACTGTTGTGGGCAGGGTTTGTAAAAAGGATGTAACTGTTCAGGTTTAATCATTTATATATATATGCAGAAAGGTGACCGTTTTGGTTAGCCTATTTTCTTATTGTATATCTTGTTTCATGTGTAAGTTTTTATTTCCGCTGATTTTCTCTGATGTTGTATCACTAGGGTGCCCGGGGTAAGGCACCAGTCACGGGCCCGGGGTCGGGTCGTGACACTAGGCCTCTGGTGCTCAGCTTTCACCTGCTGACAATTCGGACAATTGGCTACAAAATCTGCCACATTTCTCTTCATATCATTCCACCAATAAATCTCTTTAAGATCTTGATACTTCTTTGTAAAACCTGGAATTATGCGCGTCTTCCATGATCCGTTCTCTGAGTCCATCCACATTTGGAACACATAACCTGCCTTGGTACCTCCATGTACCGTCATCTCCCCCATGTTCAAAAGTTGTAGTCTTATGCTTGTGAATTCCCTCTTTCAGCCACAATAAGTAGGGATCATTAAACTGCTTCTCTTTCACCTCAGCTACTAAGGAAGATTCAGACTTATTCTGAACAAAGCACTACTATCTTCAAAGTCCATGAGACGAACTCCTAGACTGGCTAGTTGGTGAATTTCCTTCGTCATGGTTCTCTTTTCTTCTTTAATATGAGCTAAGCTTTCCATGGATCGCCGACTAAGAGCATGGGCTACCATATTTTCTATCTTCAGATGATAGAGAACATGCACATCATAATCCTTTATCAATTCAAGACATCTTCTATGTCTAAGAAACTCCCGCTGCTTAAAAATATACTGAAGGCTCTTGTGATTTGTGAAAATGTCAACGTGAACCCCATACATGTAGTGGCACCATATCTTGAGAGCGAAAAACACAGCTTCCAAATCTAAGTCGTGAGTCGGATAGTTCTTTTCATGAGGATTAAGCTGTCTGGATGCATAAGTTATAACCTTACCATACTAAATTAAAACTATTCGAGACCAAATCCTGATGGATCACAATACACCACGAACCCATCGGTTCCTTCTGCCAACGTTAACACTAGAGTAGAAGTCAGCCTCATTTTCAATTCTTCAGAACTACGCTCACAGACATATGACCACTGAAATTTGACTTTCTTCTGAGTTAATCTAGCCAATAGAGTTGCGATAGAGGAAAAACCCTCTACTAAGCACCTGTAATAGCCTGCCAGACCCAAGAAACTCCTTATTTCATAGGCTGAGGTGGGTCTAGGCCAATTCTTTACTACCTCAATTTTCTGAAAATCTACCTTCACGCCTTCTCAAAAAATGACATGGCGTAGAAACGCGACTTATTTCAGAAAAAATTCACACTTGGAAAATTTCATGTAAAGCTCGTGATCTTGGAGTGTCTGCAACACTATTATGAGATCTTCTACATAGTCAGTCTCACTACGAGAAAAAGTTAGAATATCATCAATGAAGACAATGACAAAAAAGTCAAGATAATGTCTGAAGACGATGTTCATAAGATCCATGAAAGTAGCTAGTGCATTCATCAATTTAATGACATGACAAAAAATTCGAAATGACCATAGCGAGTTGTGAATGTGGTATTCGGAATGTCAACTTCCTTAACCTGCTGATGGTACCCTGATCTGAGGTCAATCTTGAAATAACACTAAGCACCCTCAAATCGAATAGGTGTCGATTATTAGAGGAGGACATTTATTTTTAATGGTGACCTTATTCAATTGTCGGTAGTCAATGCACATACGCAAATATCCATCCTACTTCCAAACAAACAAGACTGGTGCATCCTAAGGTGAGACATTGGGTCTAATAAATCCCTTATCAAGGAGATCTTTCAAATGACCTTTTAATTCTTTTAACTCTGTTGGATCTAGTTTGTATGGAGGAATAGATATCTGCTTAGTTCTGGGAAGTAAATCAATTCCAAAGTCTATCTCCCTATCGGGAAAGACTCTGGGAAGATCCTCGGGAAAGACTTCTGGAAACTCATTGATAACTGGTACGGACTGAAGACTTGACGTCTGGGTATCTGCATCCTAACTTGAACTAGATGGTAAATATACCCCTTGGATAACATCTTTCTAGCTTTAAGATAGGAAACAAACTTTCTTATAGGTGCTACTGCAACACCCTTTCATTCTATGACTAGTTCACCGAGAAATTTGAAACTGATACTTTTGGTTCTACAGCCTACTGTGGAATAACATGAAGACAACTAATTCATTCCCATGATTACATCGAAGTCTACCATTTCTAACTCTACAAAGTCAACTATTATAATGTGGTGATAGACTTTAACTGAACAACCCATATATACTCGTCTAGTTATAACTGACTTACCAACTGGAGTGGATACTTCAAAGAGTTCATGCAACTTTTCTTGCTCTATTCCAAATGTTTTAGCAACAAATGGGTTACATATGATAGAGTGGATCCAGGATCTATAAGGGTAAAAATGTCAAAAGTGAAAATGGTTAGCATAACTTTGACAATATTTTCCCGAGCCTTTGTATCCTGACAACCTTGTTATACCCCGTATTTCCTGAGTATGTATGTGAGGGCGTACGTACAAAAGTTTAAGCCTTAGTTAGGCATAAGGGACGAAATTTGTGCACAACTAGCGAAAAAGATTGTTTTTCCGACGAAAAATTTTCCGAACCTTGTAAGGGAATTTTGCGTGTTCAATAATTTATTTTTTTACGGATTTTTCCGAGAGATGAAATATTTTGGACCAACGAGAGGGCGACACTTGTCACCCTCAAGTGGACGGTTTGGGTGGGCAATTCTTGGCACGTTTTTGTCATGAAAAAGGCCTTAAACATTGGTCAAGGTTAGGTAGGATATTTTATGATATTTGTGGAGTAGATGGATAAGGTACACATGTGCAAATCTACACCCTCCACTTGCCTTAATCTTGGCCCTTGGTAGTCCTATAAATACCCCCCCCCCCCCCTTAGTGAAAGAATTCTTCATCCACAAATCATTTTCCAAGTCTCAAAACTCCCCTTTGGAGAAGCTCTCGCCCAACACCATCTCCCTCTAGAGAGCTCTAGCCAAACACCCCCTTTTGATAGAGAAATCTCTCCAAAGTATTGTTACTATTCCCAAATACCTTAGCCAATCCCTTGTAGTATTTCCAAAGTTACCTCTATACTTAGAGCCCGGAAAATACTACTATACTTCCTTTAGTCACTAAACGAAACCCTAGGAGAAACTTCATAGTTGGTTGAAGTAGTAAGAAGAAGTTGTGTAGAAACTTCTAAGGGTTTCTTGGAGCGGATTGGAGCGTACAGATTAGGAGCTAAACCTTGCTCAGGATCGACTTATATCTTGAATAATTTTGGGCTTATCGAGGTAAATAATCTTATCATTCTATTGTAATTGAAGATTACATTGAAGAATAGAATTGAACTGAAATCACATCAGAAGAATATAAGAGAAGAGAATTGAACTGTACTTACATAGGACTGTATTTACAGTAGACTTGAGTAGTTTGACGGGTAGGGAAATGCTGCCCAATTTTCCGTAGAATTAAGAACCTTCTGCTTAGAATATTCTACAGAGTAGTCTAGACGTTGATAGATGTATTTGACTATTATAGGTTGATACTCTGCGCACGACATATTCGACTTGGCAGGTGGATTTCGCCGAGGAGGTATGTGATTCTTCCTATCCTCTTGAGCATAATATTTTTAAATATATATATATAGTACGGTAGACGTACGTGTGTTAACTGAACATGGTTTTACTTGACGTCTTTTGACTTTAGTCTAAACAATAAGAATCTTGAAGTATTTCAAAATAATTATGAATCATTTTTGAAAGAAGAGAAATACTTGGTTTTTAAACAAAAAGCTTAAGAGTTATACTAGCTTTATGGGAAGTTAGGTATAACGACTTAAGAAAGATAAAAGGAACGGTTTACTTATGTGTTTATGAAAGACTTGTATTGATTTCTGGAAAGTATAGTAAGATGTTTGGATGAGTTGACATATTATGATGCTATGTGTGTTAGTGTCTTGTAACGTTTGAGAGGTTATTCTTATTGTGCTTATGTTGTTTAACGATAAGTCGTTATGTTAGTATTATACCACTCACCTCTTGACATGATATACCGGGGGTTAAGCTGCCCCCCGATGCGAGGGATGCCTCATGCGGGTCCAGGGGACCTATGCGGAGCTACGAGAGTTCCAGGTTAGTGTGCGGGAATACCTACGCGGTCTATGTGGCCATGCGGACTACGAGAGTCGGACGATGCCGGCGAGAGTAGCTACCCTCAATGCGGGAATACCTCACGCGGGCCTAGGTGGCTATGCGCGATGCGGAGTCCAGGATTAGGCATGCATAATGATACTATGGGCGATTGGCCTTGCTTCGATCATTCGCAGCCTAGAAAAGACCTGTTACAGTTTACCTATTATTGCTCTTATTTGTGATGTGGCACTATGTGCGGTTACATTGGTTGTTTCGTACATATTTGTAAAATTGGTTTTAAAATGATATGATTTCATTTAAAGTACTTTCTGATTTCACATACTTGGTACTGTTATCGACCTCCTTCGGGGCCGCTCATGCCGCATGTAAGGGAAAGCAGGTGCTAGATCCGCATCCTTAGGATCTTTACTTTGGTGTCAGGAGCTCCATCTTCTCCGGAGGCTCGACTTTTGGGTATGATCTCCCTGTCATGGTAGATATTTTGTACATTCAGGGTATGGCGGGGCCCTATCCCGCCATAGTTGTTTACTTCCTTAGAGGTCTGTAGTCCTGTTGTAAAGTTGGGATGTAACTGTTCACTGTTGATATGTATATATATGCCGAAAGGCAACTTTTTCTCAGATAAACTATTTCTCTTTTCATGTCTTGTTTTTATATTCCGCTGATTACTCTGATGTATGACTACTTGGGTGTCCGGTAGGCACGACCACGCCCCGGGTCGTGTCAAAAGTGGTATCAGAGCAGTTAATCCTCGGAAAGTGTCTACAGACCGTATCTAGTAGAGTCTTGATTATCGGTGTGTTGTGCACCACACCAATAATCAGGAGGCTATAGGATATTTAGGATTGGTTTCCATTCTTCTCACTCTGAGATCGTGCCTTAGAGCTGTGTTATAAGTTGGACCCCTCTAACGTATTCCTTTCTCAGACGATTATGCCTCGCGCAAGGCAACCCGCCCGGCGGCAAGGCAGCGGCGGAGGCGCTAATAGGACACGAGGGTCACGAGGCCCATGCCCGCCTATACCCGGCGATACCTCGTGACGCGAGTTCCACGACGCCGCCGGCCAGAGGTTTAGAGCGCGGCGATGGCGATGAGACCACAAGACTGCACCTCCCCCACACCGGAGCAGAGGAGATGGGTGCAGAGAGATGGCCCGCCATCGGGATTGTGGCGCATACGGCGAGGATAGGCTGGATGCAGCAGTTCCAGTTCCAGTAGTACCCGTGGTTCACCCGAGGTCGGATAGTTTGAGGCTACGGGATTTTCTGAGTTGTAGCCCGCCAGAGTTCTACGGGTCGAGGCCTGAGGATGATCCGCAGGAGTTCATCCGACAGCTACAGCGGATCATGCGAGTGATCAAGGCTTCAGAGACCGAGTCCGTGATCTTCGGTTCGCATCGGCTGCGTGATACCGCAGTCGATTGGTTTGATTCGTGGGAGCTATCCCGAGGAGAGCATGCGCCTCCAGCAGTATGGGACGAGTTCTCTGAGGCATTTCTCACTCATTTCTTGCCGCCACAGATGAGGAGAGCACGGGCCGACAAGTTTTTGATGCTGAGACAGAGGCGCACGCCTCGGGGAGTACAACGTGGAGTTCGACTCGTTGGCTCGATATGTCCCTGCGTTGGTAGCAGATATGGAGGACAGGGTGCACCGCTACGTCACCGGGCTAGATGATTATATGGCAGAGTCTTGCGCGGGTGTAGCTCTTCAGCCGGGCATGGACATTGCCCGCATGCAGGCTCATGCGCTTGGATGCGAGGAGCGTAGAGGCCGACGGGTTGACAGATAGCAGAAAAAGGCCGGACGGCAGGTCTTTTGGTAGCTCTCGGGTGGACGGCCCGCAAGAATCTAGATTTGCACCACGGCCCACGAGCACTCCTACACCGTCTTCGAGGGCGATCAGGGCCCCGTGACTTGGACGTCTGGTAGCAGAGTGCTAACCGACGGACCACCTCCTCGGTGTGGCCGTCACGGTAGATCCCATCACGGCAATTGTGGTCCTACTTCACGAGTTTGTTTCACTTGCGGCCAGCAGGGTCACTTTGCGAGAGACTGTCCGACTAAGGGCAGCGCAGAGGGTAGGGGTCAGCCTACAGGGTATTTCGCCGGGTCTTCTTCATCTCCTACAGTTACTCGCCCGAGGCGTGGTACTCATGGGCCGCCAGGTCGCGCAGGTCGTGGCGCGGTCCCGCTTCTAGCGGTCCTCGAATCGCATTTATGCCTTGTCCAAATGGCAGACCGCGAGGCGTCACGATGTCGCCACAAGTACTTTATCGGGCCATGTTGTGGCGTGTATGCCTTGATAGATCCGGTTCTACTCTGTCCTATATATCTCCCCTTATTGCTAGTAGGATAGGGATAGAGCCTGAGTCCATAGACCTTTTCGAGGTAGCTACGCCAGTGGGTGATTCGGTGGTAGCTCGGCGGGTATATAGAGCTTACCCGGTGTCTTTATGCAGTCGTCAGACCCTAGCCGACTTGATAGAGTTGGATATGACCGATTTTGATGTGATCATGGGAATGGATTGGTTAGCTTCGCTACGCCAATGTAGATCGCAGGAGAGAGTGTGCACGGTTCCTTTCTGGGAGCCGGTTATTGAGTGGGAGGGGAACACTGTGTCGCCGAGGGGTAGGTTTATTTCCTACCTCAAGACTAGGAAGATGGTGCAGAAGGGGTATATCTACCATCTCATTCGGGTGTTTGATAACGAGGTCGCATGCAGATTTTCATCGGTTCGATGAGTCGAGAGTTCCCGGATGTGTTTCGGATGACCTCCGGGTATCCTCCCGAGAGGAGATAGAGTTTTGTATCGATGTCTTTGCGGACACTCGGCCTATTTCCATTCCGCCATACGCAATAGCACTGCCGAGTTGAGAGAGTTGAAGGACCAGCTGAGAGATTTGCTGGAGAAGGGCTTCATCAGACCTAGTGTTTCTCCCTGGGGAGCACCGGTATTGTTCGTGAAGAAGAAGGACGGGACGCTGCGCATGTGTGTTGATTACAGGCAGCTGAACAAGGTGACTATTAAGAACAGATACCCCCTTCCCAGGATTGATGATTTGTTCGACCAGTTGCAGGGTGCTAGATGTTTCTCCACGATTGATCTGTGATCGGTCTATCATCAGGTGCGAGTTAGAGAGGCGGATGTCCCTAGGACTGCATTCGGACGACGGACGCACTATGAGTTCGTGGTCATGTCTTTCGGTTTGACCAATGCTCCGGTATTTATGGATTTGATGAACCGAGTGTTCAAGCCATATTTGGATACGTTGTGATAGTATTCATTGATGACATCTTGGTTTATTCCCGCCAGAGCGAGCACGCGGAGCATTTGAGGATCTTTGAGAGTTCTCCAGACGAGTTGTATGCCAAGTTTTGAAGTGTGAGTTCGCCGACTTGGTGGCTTTTCTTGGGCATATTGTCGGGTGATGGTATTCGGTGGATACGCCAAGATCGAGCGTCGAGTTGGCCTGACCTACTACTCCGGCAGGTGCGCACTTTACGGGCCTTGCAGTTACTATAGGAGGTTCGTGGAGAAGTTTGCTTCTATTTCGCACCTTTGACTAAGTCGACTCGAGAAGGAGCTAAGTTTGGTGGTGATGCTTGTGGCGTGGTTTCGATTAATGAAGGAGAGGCCGACGACCGCCCGATTCTTACTCTTCCCGAGGTCAGAGGGCTACGTGGTGTATTGTGATCGTCGCATCGGACTTGGATGTGTGTTGATGCAGCAGGGCAAGGTTATCACGTACGCATCCCGACAGCTTAAGAAGCATGAGAGGAACTACCCGCATGATTTGGAGTTGGCGGTGATTCACGCCTTGAAGATCCGGAGGCACTATTTGTATGGGGTTCATGTGGATATTTACACCGACCACAAGAGCCTCGGTATATCTTCACCAGAGAGTGAACTTACGGCGAGCGGTGGTTAGAGTTACTCAAGGATTATGATGTCGATATCTGTACCACCCGGGAAGGCCAATGTTGTGGCGGATGCCCTTAGTCGTAGTCGATGGGAGTCTATCGGATGTGCGGCGAGAGAGGAGGGCATGGTCCGCGAGTTACATCGATTAGCGAGCCTTGAGTCCGATTGATTGATTACGATAGCGATGGGGTTCGGGTTTGAGAGGTTGCCGAGTCTTCCATCATCGAGGAGGTGAAGAGGCAGATTTGAGGATCCGGTTTTGACGGTATCGTGATCTGACTCTTCGTGAGGAAGAGTCCTTTTGAGTAGCACTGATGGGGTGCTAAGGTTTGAGGCGAGTTGTGTGTTCCAGATATTTGAGGCTTGGCAGCGGAGTTCTAGAAGCACAGCGACGTTACTCTATCCATCCGGTCGACCAAGATGTACCACGACACCGGATCGTGTATTGGTGGGATGGCACGAAGAGAGCGTTGCGAGTTTGTTGCTCGGTGCGTGTTGTCGTGAGTAAAGGTAGAGCACCAGAGGCCTTGTGGATTATTGCAGACGATAGAGATCCCGACCTGGAAGTGAGAGGTGATCAATATGGACTTTATCACAGGATTACCTCGCACTCAAAGGAAACATGATTCTATTTGGGTTATCGTCGGCGGTGTGAAATCAGCCCACTTTCTTCCCGTCGGGGCGACTTTTGGTGAGGATTATGCGGACTTTACATCAGAGATCGTGAGGCGCATGGGGTCCTATTTCTATCATATCGGCCAGGAGCCCGGTTCTGGCTAACTTCCGGAGGTCTTTCGGAAGGGATTAGGGGCGCAGTGAGCCTCGATCGCATTCCATCCTCGGTGTGGACGAAGCGGGCGCACTATCCGCACAACGAGGATATGCTACGAGCCCGTGTTATTGACCGTGGGTAGTGGGAGGATCATTTGCCTCTAGTTGAGTTTGCGTATAATAGCTACCACTCCAGTATTCAGATGGCGCCTTATGAGGCCTTGTATGGGAGGAAGTGCAGATCGCCGATAGGCTGGTTTGATGTGGGCGAGGTGCAGTTAGTGGGACCAGACTTGATACAACAGGCAGTGGATAAGGTGAAGCTTTTCCATGAGCGGTTGTTGTGGCTCGAGTCGGCAAGTCGTATCACGAGATCATCGTAGTCGGCATCTGGAGTTTGAGGTTGATGATTGGGTTTTCCTGAAGGTATCACCCATGAAGGGTGTGATGAGGTTTGGGAAGAAAGGAAGCTCGGCCAAGTACATTGGTCCTTATCAGATTGTCCGCAGGGTAGGCAAGGTTGCCTATGAGTTGGATCTGCCGTCCGATCTGGAGGCAGTGCATCCGGTTTTTCATGTTTCTATGCTGAGGAGATGTGTCGGGGATCCATCTAGAGTACACCCGATTGACGATGTCCAGGTGACCGAGGGGTTATCGTATGAGGAGAGTCCCATAGCGATACTCGATCGTCAGGTTAGGAGGTTGCGGACGAAGGATGTGGCTTCGTCAGGTCTTATGGCGGGCGAGCAGGAGGAGATGACGTGGGAAGCAGAGGAGGACATGAGGCAGAGGTATCCTCACTTATTCCCCACACCTCCAGGTAACTCACTTTCCTACTTGTAAATTTTCTTTGGCATATGTACTTAAGTGTTGTATTGTGGCCATGTGTGGCATTTGCAAACTGTTTAAGTTATGAGGAACTTTATCGTTATCTGTCTTGGGAAGGAACATTCGGGACGAATGTTTCGGCGAGGAGAATGTTATACCGTATTTCGAGTATGTATGTGAGGCGACGTCTAAAAGTTTAAGCCTTAGTTAGGCATAAGGGACGAAATTTGTGCACAACTAGCGAAAAAGATTGTTTTTCCGATGAAAAATTTTCCGAACCTTGTAAGGGAATTTTGCGTGTTCAATAATTTATTTTTTTGCGGATTTTTCCGAGAGATGAAATATTTTGGACAACGAGAGGCGACACTTGTCACCTCAAGTGGACGGTTTGGGTGGGCAATTCTTGCACGTTTTTGTCAAGAAAAGGCCTTAAACATCGTCAAGGTTAGGTAGGATATTTTGTGATATTTGTGGAGTAGATGGATAAGGTACACATGTGCAAATCTACACCTCCACTTGCCCTCCACTTGCCTTAATCTTGCCTGGTAGTCCTATAAACCCCCTTAGTGCAAGAATTCTTCATCCACAAATCATTTTCCAAGTCTCAAAACTCCCCTCCCCTGGAGAAGCTCTGCCCAACACCATCTCCCTCTAGAGAGCTCTAGCCAAACACCCCCTTTTGGTAGAGAAATCTCTCCAAAGTATTGTTACTATTCCCAAATACATTAGCCAATCCCTTGTAGTATTTCCAAAGTTACCTCTATACTTAGAGCCCGGAAAATACTACTATACTTCCTTTAGTCACTAAACGAAACCCTAGGAGAAACTTCATAGTTGGTTGAAGTAGTAAGAAGAAGTTGTGTAGAAACTTCTAAGGGTTTCTTGGAGCGGATTGGAGCGTACATATTAGGAGCTAAACCTTGCTCAGGATCGACTTATATCTTGGATAATTTTGGGCTTATCGAGGTAAATAATCTTATCCTTCTATTGTAATTGAAGATTACATTGAAGAATAGAATTGAACTGAAATCACATCAGAAGAATATAAGAGAAGATAATTGAACTGTACTTACATAGGACTGTATTTACAGTAGACTTGAGTAGTTTGACGGGTAGGGAAATGCTGCCCAATTTTCCGTAGAATTAAGAACCTTCTGCTTAGAATATTCTACAGAGTAGTCTAGACGTTGATAGACGTATTTGACTATTATAGGTTGATACTCTGCGCACGACATATTCGACTTGGCAGGTGGATTTCGCCGAGGAGGTATGTGATTCTTCCTATCCTCTTGAGCATTATATTTTTAAATATATATATATAGTACGGTAGACGTACGTGTGTTAACTGAACATGGTTTTACTTGACGTCTTTTGACTTGAGTCTAAACAATAAGAATCTTGAAGTATTTCAAAATAATTATGAATCATTTTTGAAAGAAGAGAAATACTTGGTTTTTAAATAAAAAGCTTAAGAGTTATACTAGCTTTATGGGAAGTTAGGTATAACGACTTAAGAAAGATAAAAGGAACGGTTTACTTATGTGTTTATGAAAGACTTGTATTGATTTCTGGAAAGTATAGTAAGATGTTTGGATGAGTTGACATATTATGATGCTATGTGTGTTAGTGTCTTATAACGTTTGAGAGGTTATTCTTATTGTGCTTATGTTGTTTAACGATAAGCCGTTATGTTAGTATTATACCACTCACCTCTTGACATGATATACCGGGTTAAGCGCCTCCGACGCGAGGATGCCTACGCGGTCCAGGGGACCTGCGCGAGCTACGAGAGTTCCGTGTTAGTGTGGCGGAATACCTCACGCGGTCTATGTGGCCACGCGACTACGAGAGTCGGGGCGATGCCGGCGAGAGCTACCCTCGATGCGGGAATACCTCATGCGGGCCTAGCGGCCATGCGATCGCGAGTCCGTGATTAGGCATGCATAATGATACTATGGGCGATTGGCCTTGCTTCGATCATTCGCAGCCTAGAAAAGACCTGTTACAGTTTACCTATTATTGCTCTTGTTTGTGATGTGGCACTATGTGCGGTTACATTGGTTGTTTCGTACATATTTGTAAAATTGGTTTTAAAATGATATGATTTCATTTAAAGTACTTTACAGTTTCACATACTTGGTACCTGTTATCGACCTCCTTCGGGGCCGCGTCATGCCGCAGTAAGGGAAAGCAGGTGCTAGATCCGCATCCTTAGGATCTTTACTTTGGTGTCAGGAGCTCCATCTTCTCCGGAGGCTCGACTTTTGGGTATGATCTCCCTGTCATGGTAGATATTTTGTACATTCAGGGTATGGCGGGGCAGGGCCCCGCCATAGTTGTTTACTTCCTTAGAGGTCTGTAGTCCTGTTGTAAAGTTGGGATGTAACTGTTCACTGTTGATATGTATATATATGCCGAAAGGCAACTTTTTCTCAGATAAACTGTTTCTCTTTTCATGTCTTGTTTTTATATTCCGCTGATTACTCTGATGTATGACTACTTGGGTGCCCGGGTAAGGCACCAGTCACGGGCCCCGGAACGGGTCGTGACAAACCTTCTAGTGCATGCAAGCGATTTAGACATGCGCCTGTATTACCAGACTTAGTTGTACTACCCCCTGATTGGGCCTGCGAATTACGAGGAACTACTGAATTTATGGATTGAGCCACATTTTCTCATGTACCCTGACTCGCTGATATATAGTCTCTCTGAAAGTAACCTCACTAATTACACCATAACAGATATACATACCCATGCGACACTCCTTTTAGATGTATCTTACCACACTTACCGCAAACTGGATTGTCAAATGTCTTCTGACCCACACTGGCATGTGACTGAGAGCCTGATGCTCTAAAGTTTTGTCTTTTTTGATCATTCATGTACCTTGAGATTGGGGTACTGGCTAAATATGGTAAGGGTACTAATGACCTAATTTTAAAGAACTTTTTGCCTCTACCTCCCCCATGACTAATGTGGCATGAAGACTTAGCCCTCTTATTGAACTCTCTTTCTTTCTCCTTATGTAACGCTTCTTCTTCCTTCATTATGCTCTCATTACCTTGCATAAAAGCAACCATCTTGGTAATAGTCATTTCTTTTTTAGCAGAAATATTAGCAGCATCAAATAACTAGGAGTCAAGACCCTACACAAATTGCCTACCTTTGGCCCTCATGTATAGAAACATGTATGGGTCATACTTAGCCAATGAAACAAAGTGGAGGTAGTAATCATGCACACTCTTACCATTCTTCTTGAGCTTCTCAAATTCAATTTTATTTGCCTCTCTAACCTCTAATGGCAAGAAGTGTTCAATGAAAGCATCTGCAAATTCATCCCAAATCGTAGGAGATGTATCCTCCCCTCGGGACTGTTCCCATGGCTTATACAAAATATTAGCAACATCATGCAACTGATAAGTCCACAACTCTATTGTTTCTAACTCAGTATCATGCATAATATGAAAAATCTTCTAAAGCCCGTTAATGAAATTTTGTGGATCCTCTGTCTTACTAGACCCTGTGAACACTGGAGGGTCTATATGTAAAAATTCTCGAGTCCTAAAACTGGATGACTCTCCACTAGTACATGTAATCATAGTCGTTCCCTGACATTGAGCTTATGCAGCCACAATTTAGGTGAGCAGCTGAATAGCTCCCCTAATATTTAGGTCAATAGAATGGGTGGCTGAATTATAGTACAAACCTCCGCAGGCCCCCTAGTGTCAGGTGGGGTTGTTGCTCCCGCATCGTCTCTCTTAGCTGACTGTTCTCCTATTGAGCAACACTAGTAGTGACCCTCTTACTTGTAGCTAAATTTCTTTTAGCATGCATTTTCTGAAATACATAATACGCACGAGTTAGAAGAATATCCTGAAGGTATAACTCTAACTGTCTGATCTAGAGTATGAAAAAAGTGAGAAAATCCTAGATGTCTTGGTGGTCAACTATTTACATGTGTGGGCGCCTCACACACATAAAAGTGACCCCACTTGACATAGTTTCATATACCCCCTAAGACACTTGAACCTAGGCTATGATACCAAGTTTTATCACACCTCAACCCATGGCTTGAGCAAAATATAACATTCGGTGTCTGAATGCATGTGACCGAGCGAACCAAATGGGCTACTGAATCAACATGGGCATCAAAAGCATGCAATAATAATAGTGATTTAAAACATGTAAAAACATAATACTGAAAATATGGCCTAAAATTATGATTGCGGAATAATCTGAAAAACATGATAAGTTTGAATACTGAATATCTGGCATGACATGCTAAACTAGTCTATAAAACCTCTTGAACATGAGTCTGACTGCAAAACTGTCTAACTAGGACAAGGCTCTGGCATACCTCTAATGTAAAACATAACATGAAAATAAATAAGTCTGACACCCCGAATTGAAATGGGGCTCACCAATAGCTTATACTAATGAAATCCTAATGAATAGATCTATCATCCTAAAATTCAGTACCTGCACCTTGAAGTGCAGGCCCCGAGCAAAAAGGAACGTAAGTATATTTGAATTGTACTATATGTAAAGCAACTGAAGAATAAGCAGGCATATGAAATAATAGGAACTAAAACTGTAACCTAAGCATGAGCATGAATAATATCTGACATGAGTATAATAAAACATGAATACTTATTATAAATAGGAGAGCTTTAGTATAATCGACATGTAACCACTACGTGAGAATGTGGAATCTGATCTATGTCTGATCAGCTAAGCCATCTCATACCTTGTCGGGGTACGAAACATGAACATGACATGAATGGACCCAATAACTCGTTGTGGGTATCATAAAGTAATCATCCTAACTGAGCGGAGTGGTCCTTATCCTACGCTGAAATATGTAGTATCAGGTTGTTTGAGCCTTCTCGATAATCTGTGCAACTCCCAAACATGAACATGAAGTATAGTTGGCTAGTAAGCCATGATTTATAAAATTATGACTTGTAAACATATTTGTAAGAATAATTTAGCATGAAAGTAGATACATAATATAGCATGTATGAAACATGAAACATGTATAATTTCATAAATTTACTAATAATGACTCATGACTTGCACCTAGGAACCCATGGAATTAAAAACACGTATTCATGGATTACGGATAGGTTCATGACAATTATAATGACACATCATGAATACAATTAACGAAAACATGATATAAGCATGGTATATAGTTGTACATGTATATAAGGTCATCATTAATTAGAGAAAAACCCTAGGTTTGGGGAAATTCGTGTTTAATGGATTAAAAGAGGCGTGGGGAAGAATAATGATGTTCCCACGCGTGGATAGAAGCTCTACATACATTAATTGCTCCAAAACTTGTAATAAAGGTCTAAACTTTGAAGAAGAACCATAAAGTTTGAACCTTCAGTCTTGATATGGGTTTTCTTGAAAACCCATAGGTTAGAAACAATGAATTTCTACTTAGATTTTATGTGTATACGTTAAAATCCACTTGTACTACTTGAAATAGGCTTACCTTGGTGTATGATAGTGATGGGAGGAGAGAACCTTCGTGCTAGGGCTTGAAAAGGATGAAAACTAATTTTTAAAACTGATTTCGCAAATATATAATGTTTAGTTCGTTAGGGGTTTTACGATCGTAATATACGGTCCGTACATTTTTATGCTGGAAGTACATTCCATATAATATTGTACAGTCCGTATAAACTGACTGTCATTGAAGTGCAACTTTTCAGTGATTATAAAAAGTTGAGGGCTTACATATGGTCTAAATGTACAGTCCGTATAATTTTAAACGGTCCATATGAGCCACCGTATTTCATTAATTTTCTACGGTGAATTATACTACACAATTCTACGATATGTACTCTATTATTCGGTCCGTATAAACCTAGAGTAAAACAGGGATTACTGAACTAAAATGGATTTTAGCTTCACGTTCTCCGTTTTGATTTCCTAAACTCCTAAATGATGAACAAAGCTTAGTTTGAAGGTACGGGGTGTTACAGTCTTTTTTGGACCCTTTTGAATGATGCTCCATAGTTTGGGTTTTTTTTTTTTGCAATGATGAAGTCTTCTTTTCTCATCTTCCACCACTTGTAATGTGCTCATTTAAAACATGGTGGTCTCTTCATTGATTGTCCTCGTTGAAATTTTTGAGGTGCAGCCGAAGGTGTTAGCCTTTGTAGAAAGATTTAGCTTTGATACCACTTTTTAGGAATGGGCTACCCCTATACACTCTAAGAATTAGGTTCCTAGAGCAACTACACAAGAAGGTAATACAGCGAAATAAGTAAATCAATACAAGTTTTTTCACGTGGAAAACTCCTTGCTCAAGGGAGTCAAAACCCACGACCTATATTCTATAGGACTTTCCTCAAACTTCGCTCATCAAGAGCCTTACAAAGGTGTACAATCTTTCTTGTAATACATGAAGGACATGTTTCTCTAACGGTCCGTCTCTACCCCCTTATACAATAAATATCTCAAGATTATACTCACTCAAGAGATCATTTATAACTTATTAATCAACGAAATACCTACTACACAATACTTGCATAGATAAATAGATGAAACCATAATAGAACCTATCTTAGACAACCAAAGA
The DNA here is from genome assembly GCA_029844215.1 of Przewalskia tangutica. NCBI lineage: Eukaryota > Viridiplantae > Streptophyta > Magnoliopsida > Solanales > Solanaceae > Przewalskia > Przewalskia tangutica. Next base: position 99,087,602 of record CM056729.1, read on the forward strand.
ACTCAAAAATAAATCTTGATAAGCTCTGGTTCTTCCTCGACTTGTAATTGGCTCTTCTTAAGATTAAGTGTTGACTACACTCACTTTGCCTCTCGTTGGAATGTTGTGATTGTGGTTATGGTTAAGCTCCAAAGCTTGTCCGTGTTGTGTTTATATATAATAGTTGTCGCCCTTGAATGTTGAATGCAACTAAGTTTTGGTTTCATAATTTTACCACAAAATCAGACCTTGTTTGACTTGGATCTTCCTTTATTTTCTTGTATGCCTGTCGGTTATGTTCTCCTACTTCAACGCTAATTTCATGTTCACCAACTTATGGTAATAATTTCAAAACTTGAAATCCAACCTTTCATTGAATAGGATTCGGTCAATATTTTGTTTTCTCCTAGTTGACATGAAATAACTTTTCAATCTCCAGTGTTGCGTGATAGTAAGGATCAGTTCTTTGAGCAGTTCCTTTGTTGATAGCACTGTTTCAATGAATCCTTTGGAGATTTGTTTAGATGTATGGTTCTTCAATGTCTTTCTTATATCTCCCTTGATTGTCATTGCGTACATTGTTTGTTAAATCATAAAAACTTCAATATAAGCTCATCATATATCATTGAGTAGCTACTCAATAAGGAATTCATCCAATAGGTCAATTCATTTGAAATCTTGTATATCCGCTCTTTTTTCTTTTCACAGATCGATTTATTTTCATGCCAAGTATTACTTGCAAATAAAGAGAAGCACAAGGGCTTCTTACTTCAAAAATTAATGATCCTATATAGATATATAAATGTTAGTTTATCAAGTATAAGCAAGAAAAGTATCTCAAATTGTTGATTAATCCTCAAAAGATGGCTTAATTATAACCAATAGTTCACTATCAAATGAATCTTTTACCAAGTATTGTTGATGAAGGATGGGGCAAGAGTGGCGAACGAGTGAATGTGTGGTGCTAATATTCTTCTGAATATCACCCATGCACAGGAATATTTTTATATTCAGTGTAAAAGAAATCTTGTACTCAAACATATGGACACAGTATGATTCACAATTTAAACTAGCTTGTCTATAAGAGAGATGGTATGTGACATTTTCTTTTTTCTTTTTCTTTTTTTTTTTTTATATCCAGCTTCCCGGCTTACTCCAGACTATTCCCGGAGATAGTAGTCTCGATCCCTTAACACTACTACCAATAAACCGCGGGATGTGTCTGAATGACCAGGATTTGAGAACAGAACAACTAACATCACCTACAAGGTCCTACCCCAGAAGAGAGCAAATTGCTCCCACCAGGATTTGAACCCACGTTGCAGTACTTCAGCAAGATTTTAAATCTCCTCCTTTGCCATCCGCTGTACCCCGGGGACGGTATGTGACATTTTCTCCTATATAAGAAGTGGCGGTGAGTAGCTGAAGCAGGCATGTCCTCGTTGACATCCCTGCTTAGCTTATTTATTTTTGCCCCTAATCTTGCTTATATTTACATTTAATTTATTTCTTATTTTTCGCAAATATATTGCCTTGGAGACCATTTTGGTAAATTAACTTTTAGGCTGCTGATGTTGTGTACTCTTAACATTATGTGGAATGTGGGGCCTACTTAAATGTTTGATATTGTGTAGGGTTGTTCATTTCAGATATTCGATCCGATCGGAAATTTTGGATATTCGAAAAAAATTTAGATCGGTAAAATTATGATCCGAATTCTATCTGAAAATTTTGGATATCCAATTTTTTGAATATCCGAAATTTTCATATTTTAAATTCTATTTTAATTTATCCGAAATACCATGTGTGAGCAACTTTACTAACATTTTATTTAAATCCTATTTTAATTTATCTTAAAATCCACACAAAGGTTGGAGTAGCAAAGAAAGGTAATTATAGTCAGCATAATGCTATCGTTAATCGTCCACCCATCAAAAATTTCTACCAAGTTATACGATATGAAAAGGATTTATGCATTGTCTTTAAGTATCATTGTTTACATTGCCATGACATTAAATCAAGCTCCTTCACTTACTTTTTTTTTAAGGAAAATGGATAGTAAAGACGTGGAGGAAAGGAAGTTTTGTTTCCTTTTGAATCGATTGACTTCTAAAACTTTTTTATCAGAAAAATTGCATCATTTACTTCGAATACACTCGGATCTCCTTATCTACTGTAATACTTAAAGTAATTGTATAATTAGTAATAGTATTAAAGTTTGTCAGAAGAACTTGATTTTTTTCCTTTGTTTTTTTATGAAAGTATGGAAGAAACATAAGAATCAAACAAATGAAAATCGAAAAGCACAAACGCAATTGTTGGGAAAATCAAAACATCAACAATAACATACCAAGGAAAAATCAAAAGAAAAAAAATCGGATATTTCGGATATCCGAAAATAGAGAATGCGATTCGTATCCGATCCGATTTTTTTCAAATATCCGATCCAAAATATCTAAAATTCAAGAAAGCGGATCGGATATCCAATTTTTCAGATCGGATTGGATTATTATGAACCCTAATATTGTGTACGTCTCTGCATCCCTTGACAGTACTTCGTCATGTGGGCTCCATATGCATTTGACAAATTTTTACTCCCCGTTAGAAGCTCTTCAAAGTCAGGTTTGTTGATGGCTAAATTAGCGCTCGAAAACAAGATTACTAACCTAGGAAATAGGAGGCACCTGTCGCAATTTTGTTGTTCTTGGTGTGTGCATGCCTATTGTCCGCCACAAAATTAATAAGAATGCTTTATTCTAAAATTGGTCAGAGTAGAGTTCCTTTCCAAACTCTCCATTTTGCGCACTCATTCAAAACATGGCAGTAGATTTCATGCTTTTTGCGTGGCTATTGACTTGAACAGATATAATCACATGATCTGTAATGATCTTTTTCTCGAAGTTTACCACATCATCAAAAAATCAGAAACAAGCAGTAGATTGAATAAAAGCAATTAACGACCTACAGATTAAAAAAAAATGCTTAATAGATATAAACTGAACAATTACTTTGGCCAGCTGATGGGTCAACACCAAAATGCTCTTTCATTTACCATCACGCCTTACCCTAGCACACCCCAACAACACACCAATAGCGGGAATCCAACTGTTCAACGCTTCAGCACTTGGATCTACTTATAGATAACACTAGCTCATACAAGCATCCAATCTCCAAGCAGTCAAGTCTATAATTAACATGGCGTTATAGACGTGAATAAGTTGTGTGGGCACTTCACATGATCCCACATTTGTATTTACAGTTCAACAAAAGTTAAGTTCCCTTCTATGAAACTATATTTTCTTGATTATCAGCCGAGTCAAAGGCAGGAACGAGGATATCCACAGCTCTGATGGTGAAAAGATGCCATCACAAGGAACACCAGCTGAAAATTGTGGTGATGTCATTAATGACTTCCTTCTCGCTTCTATTCCTGGCTATCATTGATTCAATACGGTCAAAGATTAGTTCAAAGGTGAACAGCAGTACCTGTAGCACCCTGGTGTATTGAAGTTCCATTTGAAGTTTTCGAACCCACATCTTTGCTCCAGCAACCTCGCCCACACCTGTCCTGTCAAGAAAAGAGAGGTCCAGCCACTATCTTGCTGTATACTTGATATGGTAAACAACCAAGCATTTCACTGTAAGAAAACAAGATAATATTCATCACAAAATGGCTCACTTCTCAATCAACATAAAACACATCTAAGTTCTGAGAGTTTATTTTTACGTAGAAACACCAGATAATACTATGGAAGACATCAAAACTAGTAAACTTCGCAATCAAACATATCTGGGAGTTCATTTTAAAGCAAGTGCATCAGTCTCTCTCTCTCTCTCTCACTCTCTCTCTCTCTCTATCTCTATCTCTATCTCTATCTCTATCTCTATCTCTATCTCTCCCCAACTGGGACCTGCTCCTGCCCACGGGAGTTTTTTTCCCTTTGTTGAGAGGGTTTGCCTAGGTAAACTTGCCAAGAGCTACATACCTATCAAACTAAGTGGCATGGTAAACCATAAATGAGAAAGAACAGGATACACAACTACATGGTATAGGAAGACAGAATCAATATCTGAAGAATATATACAACATAACAACACTGATATTTGTGGTAACTATTGAGTTAAACAAGACAAGAAACACCTAACTTCTCAAACAAGGGCATCTTAGAATCATATTTGATTTTTTTTTAAAAACAGTGATCCTAGTCTGGAAATGAAAGATATCTTTATAACCATCAGAGAAACGCATAACCGTCAAAGGTCAATGAGAAAGCATGACGCAAATAGTTATTAGAACCCATTGTTTTGTTGCTTAAGCAGCGGAGAAATGCAAAGTGAGGCGTCATCGTCTCATGGCAGAAGCAATTCGCTAAAATTTATGAAGCGCACACTACAGGTAGTGAGGCACAAAGTAATACGAGGAATAGGATAGAGAATAATATATTTTAACATAGCAATACTGACAATTTTGGTGACCACTGGATTAAACAAGACAAGAAACACTCAACTCTCAAACAAGGGCATCTTAGAATTATATTTGATAAAACCCACCCATGATCCTAGCCTGGAAATGCAAATTTATTTTTAGCCATAACGGAAACGCATAACCGTCAAGAGTCAACGAGAAAACATGAAGCAACAAGTGTTATTGAAAACCTTCCCTTTGTTGCTTAAAGAGAAGAAGAGATGCGAAGAGCGGGGTCATCGCCTCATGGGAGATGTAATGCGCATAACTTTACGAAGCACGCACTACAGATAGTGAGGTGCAAAGTAATCCCTATCAGAGGCGCTCCCTTCTTTAAATTCAGTTAAAAGATAAAAAAAATAACAGATCTATCGTTCAAGTTCTAGGACTCCTCTCCATGTAAACTTATTCTCTTTGGTGTTCCTGTCTGCTTCATCTCCTCGATTTTGCAATGCCTTGTCTTCTACTACTTGCTTATCTGCTTCTTTTGATTTACTTCTTCCTTCTTGTCGTTCTTCAAACGACGTCTCTTCTTCTGTTACTTCTAATACAGGGAGTCATCTTCTTATACTTCTGTTTCTGGGTTTGGCTTCTACTTTTCCCTTCTACTCTCCTAGTACTAATTAATGGTGTATTCGATATGGAGCAAAACATTGTCCAGAGAATGTTTTTAAATTTTCTCATGTATGTCCGGTTGGTCAAAAATTTTGGAAATTATTTACTCTCGGAAAATACAACAACATAATCAGTGTAGTCCCACACAGTGGGGTCTGCGGAGGATAAGATGTACGCAGACCTTACCTCTACCTTTGTGAGGTAAAGAAGACCCTCGGCTATTTACTCTAGGAAAATAAGTTCCTTAAAATGAAGAAAATGACTTCCCATGTGAAAGTGGAAGTAGGGAGAACAAGTTTCACAAGTGGCGTTCTACATTGATTGTGTCCTCCCCACAGTCCAACACACATCATCTTCACCCACCCCCGTAGCCTCCATCTCCACCCCCACCCCACGACCCCTACCTTCCATAGTATTTGTCTAGATTATATACAAATGTTTGTAGGATCATATTTTTTGCTTACGTACCGAACACAAGAAAATAAGAAACCTACTTATTTTCGTGGAAAACATTTTCCACAAGAAACATTATCCTTCAAAACATTTTCCGACATACCGAACACACCGTGAGCAATTATATATGAAACTGAATACTACAAATTAAAATTAAATCTTTATGATACTTGATTAAAAATTAAATTATTCAATTCGCTATTGAAGTGATCCTTCACTGTCCTCGTTGAAATTTTATTTTAAAATTGTTTACTTTGAATTACTGTACTAATACTGTCATTATTAACTGCAATTTAATGTTCTAGGTACTATACTCACATATGTTAACATATTTTTTTATAGTTTTGGTGAATTGTGCGATACATCGGTGTGCTTCGCCACTTTTCAGTTAAATCCCCACTGGCATTGCTGTTTTTTGCACTTTTTGCTTTTAAACATTGGTGGCAGGTATGTTCATTCCAGTTAGACCAACACCCAAAATATGTACAGAAGTACAAAAGAACCAAAACATGCCTTCAACCCTGACAACATACGATAAAAGAAAAATGGGCTACTAAATTCCATCTCCCTAAGCTGCTTTAGACAAAGCCTAAAACTGCAACACAATTCAGGTCACATCCATCACTCCTCACACCATCTTTAAAAACTACTTCAAACTTCTCAATTTCAGCAGCTCTAGATTCCAAATAACTTGGTGAAGCAATTTGAGCAAGAAGATGAAAGCATATCATTGCCTATGGTTGAGCACGTACTGCTCCTTTGTTTGTTCCAACAAAATAAAATAGCATGATTTACCTAGTAGACTGCACTTGCCCCAAAGAGATGGTCCCAGGCTTTCCCACCATGAAATTGGAAAGACGTAAATTATCATTATAGTATATTCCTCTGCTAACCTTATATTTAAAGGCATCAGCTATTTCGGATGTGAAGCGGTTGATGCCATACATTCAATTCATTTACCAACATGTCTATGGAAGAAAACAATTGAAGTAGAGTAGACACCACATGGACCATACTGAAACTTACCATTAAATAACAACACTAAGAACCAGAACTTGACTTTTGAACCCACACTTGTTTCTGCATTGACATCATATTCCATGCAAGCACATTAGTAAATGTACATGGGAAAAGCAGAGATTAAAGTACAAATAAGAATTTAAAAAGAAAGCACACCTCAAGAGAACTGTAAGCAGAAGTACCTCCCCTTCTCACGGGTTTTCCTTCCCCAATAGAAGTGCCATCCACATCCCTCAAACCACGATGACCACCATGTTTATAGTTGCCTTAACTCATCAAAAAAAATCGAAGTGACCACAAAAGAGCCAATAATTAAGTAGCAAGACAAAATTAAGCACAATATTTCATGTAGAACTCAGCGCAATCATCTCATCGCCGAAAACAAAACTAACCATTATCAGCAGAAGAATGAGAATTACGCCCACTTCCAATTGGTCTGAACTCACCACGACGTGCACTTGGTAAATCATTTATTGTTTCTCCTTGACCCCCTGAAGAAGCAAAAAAAAGGAAGAGTACGGTTTCAAGAGAAAAATCTGAACTAAAGGTAACCTCAAATACAATGAACATGTAACTAGAATTACGAGGAAAGACAATGATGCATACACTCATTTGAAATCATAGAAGACATGGAAGAGGCAGGAAAATAATAAGCATAAGGGCCAGTTTGGAAGGGCACCTTGTGATTTGGATTTGGATATAATTAGGGGTACTTACCCAGTTTGATCAAGTAATTTACTTGGCCAGTATGAAATTGGGTGTAATTGAGGGGAAGTAATTACTCTCTCCAATTCTCAATGGGACGATTAGCATGTGTGGTAATTACACCATGTACGTATCAAGTGACTTCTAATTATTATTTTTTTGGAATACTCGTTATCTTCCATTTCTTCCTCTAAAATTCTATTTCAACGTGAAGCTAGTTGTTGCTACATTACAGATATTAGTACTTTATATCGCCTTATATTTTCCTATTTTCTTTTTAATTTTTTTTTTGCATATCTAATATTTGTACACTAGTACTAGTAGTACTTTGTAGGTTGATGTCTTACGGATGGTAATGAACTTAATGACTTGCTATATTGTTATTATCTTTTTTATACGTTCCTACATCTTAAATATCTTATTTCTTTCCTTTTTTATCTTCGTTGAAATAATTATTTTATCGGGTTAATTTTGATTGATGATATTGATAGTTTATTATTAGCTTTACAATAATGAGTTTTATATAAAAAATTATTGTAGATACATTGATAAGTAGCATTTGTATTTTGTTCAATAGGTAGTTTTAACTCTTTTATTTTCTATTCATTATAGAAAACTTTCTAAACTCATATCTATTTTTCTTCTTTTAAAATGTAAAAAATACAACAAATCATATGATTTGAAAGATACGAGTTATTCTTTATGATATTAGTTACCTGTTAGAACAGGAATAGGATTTCATATATAGTATCCTACTAGGAAAAAGATTAAGATTGTAATGTAGAATAGGAATGGAATTTCATATATAGTATCCTACTAGGGAAAAAATTGTAATGGAGTGTCTATAGGTAGAGCTCAGTGTAATTATGTAGATACAACAATTCAATAATATATTTTCTCACATGGTATCAGAGCTTCTACGGTCTTGGTAGAGAATCAAAAAGCTTCCGCTGTCGGCGGCCGACACACATTTTCTAGTGCAGCCCGCCTCAAGCTGACAGAGCTTCTATAATCTTGGTAGAAAATCAAAGAGCTTCCGCTGCCGCTTTGATTCTCTACCAAGATTGTAAAAACTTTGATACCATGTGACTTGTATGCACCAGCTTGAGAGGGAGTGTTAGAATAGAAATATAATTTCATATATAGTATCCTACTAGAAAATGTGTCGTCCGTCTGGTCAAAGATAATGATAGAGTAAAGATTGTAGAGAACTTTCAGGTATTTACAAATAAATATTCTCCTTCAGATAATAGAACACCGGAACAAAAAAAATCGACGTGAACAATACTGCGTAAACAGTTATGCGTGTGGACTGTGCCGCGTGAACATATATTTTTCCGGCGTGAACAGTTCGTCGGAGTTAGGATTCTGATGATTCAAGGCTATTTCCAACCATTCTTTAAAGAATTATTTTTACTGTCAGCATCGCGCAGAGATTCCGAACTGACACATACCACTTTCTTCGAGGTTCGACAACTTTTACGGCATAATTTTCCGTAGGGTCATGTCATCATTCCGAACCTACCCACAAAATACTATCAGTCCCGTGCCTCAATTCCAGCGACTGTTATGCGTCCCCTAGGGTCGTGCCATCATTCTGATCCTACCCACAATACCATCACAGTCTCGTGCCTCAATTTCGACAACTATTTTGCGTCCTCTTCCAGAGTATAAGTAAGAAAGTATCCGCTAAAATATTAAGCGAAGATTCGAAAAACAAAACAAAAAAAATCACCACCGCGCATAATTTTTCCAGTGGCTACTACTGTCACATCTCTATTAAGTGGTGTTGTGCAGAATCCAACACCACCACAATATAGATCAGGTTTCAAGCTAGTGAGAAACTAATTGTTGTGCAAATTTCCAACAATTTCCGAGAAAGCAAATCAGTCACCGTGCAATATTACCGGTGACGACATAGCTGCCCGCGTCAAAATTACTTTCGGGTAGTGTTGCGCAAATTTCAACACCACCACGAGGTAGATCAGTCCCTTCCGACCAAAACACATTCAGCGACTCCACCAAATACCAACTCATGCGCCACCACGTGCCGCAAAAAGTGCCAGATCCGGCTAGAGCGTCAGATCCACGCACTGCGCATGCACCTTTTTCCGGCCAGATCTCGGTGATTTTTTTCTTGGGTTGTGTCCGCCAGATTCCATCCATCTTTCAAGAAAGATTTTGCCACATCTCTCGATTTTGATATGTTTAACTCCAAAAACACGAAAATTGAAAGTTCAAGTACTATGATTACTTCAAAATTCTTGAGGAGATCCAAAAATCGCACATCACAGTCCATGAACAAGCGACGAGGATGAGGTCTCTATGGAAGATCTCGACCTAGGTGTAGTTACTGTAATAGGCTTGGACACATTCGTGAAGTATGATATTCTCTCCATTGTGACCTTGAGGAAGTTTATATGGAGCAACCACTTGGTTGTTGCTCAGGGAGAGGTAGTCTAACCTGGTGTGTCGATTGTGTCGGTCATTTTAAGGTCTGAAACAGTCTCCCAGAGCCTGATTTGGAAAATTCAGCACAGTAATTCAGGAGTTTAGTATGACTCGTACTAAAAATCTCAGCAAACTGAAGTATTTTCTACATATTGAGGTTGCTCAATCCAGATCAGGTATACTCTCCAGTGATATTATTACAAAATTTGTGAAGTCAAGTGATATATTTTTTTTCACCAAGTCCCTTACTAATCCTCGTATTAATACATATGTAACAAGCTCGATACATATGAAATGTATGCACCAGTTGATGGGGAGTGTTAGAATAGGAATAGGATTTCATATATAGTATCCTACTAGGAAAAGGATTGTAATGGAGTGTCTATAAATAAAGTTCAGTGTAATCATGTAGATACAACAATTCAATAATATATTTTCTTCCATAATTTCTTACATTACCAATTTATACTTCTTTAATATATTTTACAAAAAATCATATGTATTTTAAATAATTTGTAATAAATAAAAATAATTACTTTTCATTTGAAATTTAAAAAATTTATGTGATTACACTTGTACAACCAAACATAACATGGGGAATTACATGACAAACAAACAGGACTTTGTAATTACTACCTAGTAATTACATTGTGGTTTTTAAGCAGACACTAAGACTTTATTTTTCCAATTAGAAGATGTAAAGAATATACAACATCTGGCAAAGGACAAGAATAGTTATTGGTGATACAAGTGAACAAACCTTCAACAAAGTCCCGCACTTGGGAAGATTTAGGGGTACCAGATGATAAAGAATCATTACTGGCTTGTGAAGTATCAGTACGACGAAGAGGAGCCCAAACACCACGATCAGGCCTATCTCTATTCCTAGAACGCCTTTCTTGCTTCTCAATGTGGACAACATGAATGTCATTTCCAACAACCTTATCCTCATTAGCTCCACTTGCATCTTTCTGAAACAACTGCATACTTGGTGGCCGAGGAGGTCTTTTGTCCTTATCCTGTATTTGATGCTCTGATTGAGATGCTGTTTGATCCTGTCGAGCATCCTTTAGAAGAATACTTCTGATGATCCTGCCGCTTGCCTCTTGGCGCTGGTTCTGTTTCAGAGCAGATAAACTAGGTGAATTCTTGGGAGTAGATGACACATTCTGTTGAGCTAATGAACCACCAGAAACCTACACAGTTAAGAGAAACAAGAGTAAGTCCCAGATGGCAGACATACAAACTAAAATAATATAACCTGAGTTGACATTGATATATCAATGCCTGGTGACACAAAGTAGCAAGTGAAAGAAAGAACATCCTTAAACAACTATGTAGAGGTAAAATTCTCTCTAACAGAGGAACCACAGCATGCAGAATCTGATAATCACATCAAAATCCAGAAGCTTTAAAATGGCATGCCTCCGAAATTTTTCATTCAGGCGAGTAATCCCATACAAGTACAGTATAATGTCTTGAACTTCACTGTCTTTTGTTTCCTAATATAGAAGTTCACACAAGTATATCATCCTCCAGGGCACAATATTACCTGAACGCCACCTTTCTCAGTCAGGGTAATCCACATAATTCTATCATAAATGGATTACTATATTACAGTCATATGGAACATATTTTAGCGATGTGTTTTTAGTGAAGACACCCGACAGGAATGGGACCTACTCTTAGATTGTCACCTCAAAAGAATAGCAAACAAATCTATACAGAAAGAGGGTACAGCAAATTCTATGAACATCTATCATAGCAAGTCTGAAAATTGTAGGTGAATTGAGCAACGACACAGCAATGATTTTAGTCATTCAAGCTAAATTGGTAAAAAAATTCTTCACATTCTCTGATATCTCTTGTATCTCAGTTCGCTTAACCAATAAAATAGAAACCATTCTGCACATGCTATCGTTTTCCTCGGGAAAAGAGACGAGAATGCAAATGCCCTTCAGTGCTTCCTTCTTTGCCCCTCCCAAAGGCCCCGATTAAAGATGCTCAAGAAGAAAAAGCTCCTCCTGCTGCCACTAAAGATGTAAAACTTACATTAGGACTTTCTTTTTCCTTCCCCTTCAAGAGCAGGATTTTCTTCTTCCCACTATCAGCAGTTACCGAACGACCTGAAATAGATTATTTAAGCAAAATGCTTGAATAAGCAACAATGACAAGAATGGTAAAAAGGAGAGAGCACACTCTGATTATCCCCGCCATTAAATGATGAAAGCACAGTACCTTGTGCAAGTAAAATATCTCTACACAAATCAAATAGATTATAATACTTCAACCAAACTTAGCACTCTAACCTCCAAGATACCAGACTGGCTAATAAGATAGAAGTGACCTGATAGGCAGTCCAATTAGTAACTATATCAGGCTATCCTTTTTCTTCTCAGCTTAGACTTGGGTCACCCACTTCTGCCATTATAAAATTTAATAAAAAAATTCTTTTGATACGTACAGTAGCTAAGAACATTGAAGATTATTAATTGATCTCCTTTCTGAATGAAAAATACAAACAGCAGCTTCCTATGACCCCAGAATTTATATGCAACTCTTTTTCATACAACAGAAAGACTCTACCCCTAAAATACTTCCATGTTGGCCCTGCATTACAGGTGACAGGACAAAGATACCTTTCTGGGTTCAGGGAAGTGGCTAATTTCTGTCCATGTTTTAAAACAATTAACTTCTAGATGCAAAGAAACAGTCAAATGCATAAAGAATTCAAGTTCTACGTCCAAATGATACCGAAGCTTGGAAACGATATCGTATTGTGAAATAACAAAAGGAATTTTATGTTGACCACCTTTTATTGCACTGTATTTTTGCTTCTGAATTATGGTCCTCGGTGATTGCAACACTCAAAACTTCGATGGGCCTTCCCAGACAGCAGCAGACACAATGGCAAGGAGGAGATTGAGTAAGTGGATGCAAGAAAAAAAAGCCATACGAACTCGCTCTTTTTGCATTTTTGGGTATTGTGGACAGATAGAAATAGGATAACTTTCGAAAGGCTAGAGCATCAGTTACTTAGGGGCAAATTATTATCTTTTGCTCCTCTTTTATGTTTTATGTGGAACTTTCCTTTTTAATCTGTTTTTTACAAGGAAAAAAAAAATTGACAACTTCCTATATTTGGAAGCTCATTAACTTTAGACTTCCTATTTAACCCTTAATAACATGCTCTTATAGCCCTAGAAATTAATGTCATGGCACATGTAAGAGCACAAGTTCTAAGGTATTTTAGGTATGTCCAGTCAAGCACCACCATATAAGATGGAAAGGAGGGAGTATTTCTTTTGTATTTTTGGTGTAAAGTGGAAATACTAGCCTGTATTGAAAGCTCGATATATTTTTTGAGGCTTATTGTATCTGATCACAACACATGTGTGAATATCATATCATCTTGGTGAAGTATTACTAAACTCTTTTGATTTATCAAAAAGATAGAGAGAATGTGTCAGTTGGAACTTCTCTGTTTATCACGCAAATCAAACTCACAAGTTTTATCTACCCAATCAAAATCCAAGTCCAACAGACTCAAACAGCTTGCGTGTCTACTCATTTTGCATATAGTATATCCTCACTCAAGTCCAAGATCAGCTAGCGAGCAAACAAAGAGAAATGCATTTTGGTTAGGTTTGATTATCCAACAAGCAGATCTGAAGCAAATAATATTGAGTAATCTAAATCCAGTTTTGCTAGACTCTCGAAAATAACTGTAAAGATTGGTATTCTGTACTAGGATACAACAACAGCACTGAAAAGATCAGGTTTCGTATGAAGTACACCAATTCAATGAAGAGCTAAAACCCAAGAACTAAGAGAACCAATTGTCATAGCACAAATATTTGTGATATGACGATTTATGTATTATCTTTCCTACTCTCTGGCTTTCATTTGGTATTAACATTGTAGAAAAAGTGACCTGTATAAGGGTGGAGGCTTCCACTGAACATCAAGGAGGAAAAATTAGGTTGATCCTAACCGAATGATGATGAATTACTTCTACGCAGTACCTCTCCACAAGATTGACAGAGGGCACAAAAGAGAGGGCGCTAACGGGGTACATAAGTAACAGGTCTACCAATGCACAGAATTAATCTCCTATCCTTTTCTTTTTGGTCCATGAACCTTTATACACATTGATGCTTGCTTCTTTCAACATATTTGTTTTCCGAGCAAAACAGAACATAGAAAAAGAGATACAAGATTGTCGTAGTTCCTTGGCTTGCTACCGAGTAAAATATAATACAAGAAAATTAAATGTCTCAGCCGCAAGTTAGTGAGTTTATTTTCCTACAAATAAAACTCCGAGACACAAAACAAAAGCTTGGAGGTCTAGACAGAGAAATGTTACCTCCTTCCTTATCCACCCGAAACCTGCCTTTCAGCCTGTTTTTTCTTTCTTTTTTTTTTTTTTTTGAGAAATTGGTACTGTAACCCTGACTTTCAGACTTTTACAGAGTGCCTCCTATATCCACCTTGTTTTTTTGTCAAGTTCCCAACATCCAGGTTCTCCACTAGCAAAGCTATGATACTGATCTAACTGATTTTAGCAATAGAAAATGTACCAGCAGTGCAGTTTCTTTACTTTTGATCTAAATCTCCATAAAACATGACAAGTCAATTTGTCACTTACACTTGGTGTCCCTCTCAAATGCATTACCATAGCATTAATATCACAAGATCCAAATGTTTGATTATTTAAGATAAAACATACTCTCACCCCAATTGAACGCCCCTAAAAGATATTTTAAATTTGGACTGTTTAACACTCCTCCAACCCCCCCCACCACACACACACACAAAATGTCAATATCAACTGCAGTCTGTAGCAAACCTTTAGACTTTAAGTAACATAAGACATACCAATTTCCCCTTCCACTAAATTAATCCCAGTTACAGGAGCAGAGGTACCAGATTTGTCAGAGAGCTGCTGATCATCACGTTTTGGCACTAGAATATATGATTTGTCCTTACTGTTTCCAGCCTTAGAACTGTCCCGCATAACATACTGCAAAATAAGTTGTGTAAGCAATACAAGACGAGTTCTAACAACATGTCAATAAATAGTGTCAAAAACCCACATGAAAAGATAAAAATAAACATCTGCATCTATATGTGCACGTATGTGTAAGTTTTATGACCAAACCAAAGTATTGGTGAAAAAGTTGGAAAAAAAAACGCTTCCACGCAATTATAGAGAAAAAGGAAACTAGCAACGAAAAGCTCATTTATAAGCCAAAGCTGCAAAGGACAAAAGTATGTGAAGGCTCGATACCATCTCATGTACAAGCAGGCATATAGATCAAACCAGGTCAGGTATTAGAATGAAAGACAACTGAAAGCAGGTCAAGAGTAGAGAATAGTACACTCACACAAAGCCTTAATATTTTCTGAACTTGAAATGGCAAATTTATCGTGTATAAAAAGTTGTGGTGTAAAACGAGATGGACTAATAATCCCAGTAGTTCATGGCCACAAAGTTTGGGATGAAGAGCACATACCATGGTTGTAGAAGTCCTCCTCTTTTCAGAGCCTCGTCTAGATGCAGTTGAGCTAGGAGTTCTTAAGGTTGTGCCACCAACCCTTTTAGTTGATTTTCCATTAGAGATAGATCTCTGTCAAAAAACAAGGCCAATAAACTTGGTGTCATTTATTACACCTAAGGGAAACTGCTGAAAAGAACTATACCATAACTTCTTTTAACAAGACAAAAGAGACAAGATCTGAAGAGAAGTAGCAGAGAATGCAATGGAATCTTCTATATAGAAACAAAGTAAGCAAAGGAAGACTGACAAAGGAACTTCCAGAAGAAAAAGACTGAATATAGTCCTCAAATCAGCTTTTGAAGAATATAGTACAATAATTACCACAAAATGTAATTTGACTATATCTAGTTCTTCCCATTTTTTCCCGTATATTATAAATTACCATCCACTAACACCATCTGCAATGGTAAAAAATTAACCCTCAAAACTTCAGTTCCCTATATAAAAGAATTCATTACTGAAAAATGCAAAATTAACAGGGACATTTTATTTAGTAACAAGATTAGAAGCTCATTCTGGTAAAATCTCCACAAACAACAAAACCTTATTTTACTAACAGGTAGCTCAAAGTTGAATATTTAGAGATTCTTCACTTCTTTGAGGATAGATCTCACGACGTGAAACAGAAAGATAAAAGGAAAATAGGAGGTTCCATTATAACAATCCTCTTTAGACCAAATTATGAAACTTTTTTCTCTGTTGCTCACGTGCCCAAGTAAGTCAATGAAGGTAAACACAAAATTGTATTGTGACATGCAAGAACTAATATTTTCGCATTTCTGAAAACGGCAGAAGCATCCAACATATAAAGCACATACATATATAAGTCGAAAGCTGCACATGACAAAAACAGGCAGCAACTAGCTCTTTAATAGTAAAGTTTGAGAATCCCAAGATTATGAAATTCGAAACAGGAGAGTTTCCCACCCGAGTTCCACCACTCTTCACAGCTCTTTTCTGACGTACATAATCCATTAATGGAGTAACTATAGGAGCATCCTTTGCTGAGCCTGAAATACAGAAATAAGTGGAACTTCAATTTCGAATAACATGCACTCCACCTTCATGTTTTGCTCTCTAACTCTCATTTTTGATAAATTAGATCTCCATTTGATGCACAAGGAGAGGAGGGAAAATGTTCTGACTAACCAGCTCGTTCAGCTTCCTTTCTCTCCAATTGTATCTCAGCACTCGGAAGATTCTCAACAGGCTTTGCAAGAAATTCAAGGAAGTCCAGATATGCAGGATCTACAAGTGCATCAACAAAAATAATGTAACTGCAGGAGGATGGGCATAGCATGTATGTCACATGCAATCAGCTCATCAATTTAATACCTTTCAATATGGTTCCTTCACGGGCATCCTTCTTGGACCAGTGCTTTGGGACACGCTGTGAAGGAGCATACTCGACAATTGTTTTGAACTGAGTGCCTAGTATAGACATTCCCGGAAGATGAGAATAATAATTTGCCAATCAAATATTAGACACTAGGCAAGATAAATCTAGCAGGAACCAGAGAGCAACATATAATAGAAAAAGCTGAACAAAAATAAATCATTTTTCAAGTTTCATCTGGATGGAAAGAATGCCCAATTTAATCTCCTGTAACTGTGCTTGAGCTTTACCTTTCTCATTCACAAACACGTGTCCATCAAAGAAGTCAGCAAACTCGATAACATCTTCTGTATTCCTAAAGTCAATATAGGCTCTTGAATAGCTCTGATGCTTCAGGCTGCAGAAGAAAGTTTGAGCATAAAAGTTGTTAATATTGAGGAAAAGGAACACCAGTGGCTATTAATCAAATAGGAGTAAACGATTGGAGAAGCCAGAAACCACATTTGCTATTTATGGAAACCCTAACCTGGTCTTGCCAGGGCGAAAAGTGAAACAGTTGTATCGACCAGCGAAACGAGAATCAACATGCTCGAGAAGCATAGACTGAGAAAGCGTGGGCGGCAAATGCCGCAGAACGACTTTGGTTCGCCGATTCTTCATGCGAGAGAGACTAGGAAATCTAATCTAGCAAACAAATCACATCTTTCCCCTATAGCAGCTTCATCACCGTCGATCGATCAAATTCTTGTGCCCTAATCCATGCAGGAGAGGAGATGCTAGAAAAAGAGGGAAATTCTTTTTTCTTTCAAGGCAGCGTCACGAGACAGGATTTTCCCAACCAATTTTGTTTTTTATATTTGTACATTATACATGTATGTATGCAATCTCCTTCTATGACGTGTGTACTAAACATATACGTATATGTATCTGTAGAAATGTACCCTCCCGTTACTTCTTTTCACGTCTGTTTTATAAATAAATAAAAATATTAACAATTATTTACATAATCAACCTTGTTTTAAAAAAACAAACTCCTCCCTCAACTTTAATTAATAAATATTTTACCCCTTTTTTTCCTATTGACTTTTTAAAATATTTATTTAACCTTACCTTGTTACCCTTTGCCTTTTTCTTACTTCTTTAAAATTATGAATATTTTCCATTTCTTAATTTATATGACAAAAAAAAATGTTTAGTCGAAAAAATGAGAAATACTCATGGAGTTGGATTCGAAGCTAAATGATTTCTCAAAAGGTCACTCAACTATCTTGATTGTAACATAAAAGTCACTTAACTTTATTTTGCAACTGAAAAGTCACTCAACTTTAATCTTTGTAACATAAAAGTTACTTAACTTTGTGTTGTAACTAAAAAGTTACTCAACTTTCATCTTTGTAATACAAAAAGTCATTCAACTCATTTTAATTAACTTTTGGTGATGTGGCATTTTTCTAAAAGTTAAATCATTATTTAATATAAACTCACACATTTTTACCATTTAGTGACCCACCCAACCAACCTAACTCGCTATCCAATGAATTTAGGGTAGGGCTTGATAAGGATGATTGAGAACTAATCAAAAAATAGTGTAAATTTTGTAGAGTAGATGATTAATATAGTACTTTTGAATAAAATTACTACTTCCTGGCTCATGTGTTACACCCCGAAATTCCAGGACATGTTTAAGAGAATGTACGTAAGGAATCAAGACTTTAAAAATTTGTACGAAAGGAAGAACTGTTTTTCCGAAGGAAAATCTTCTGAACTTCGGAAAAGAAAAATGTTCGTGGATGAGAATTAGATTCTCAAAATGCGTTATTTGAGACGTATGGAATTTATTAACATTGTAGAAACTTATTTACGGACTTGGTCACGTATGGCCCACCCGGGAAATTTTACGTTTTGTGGGGCCCACGAGGTTTTCGATATTTTGACGAATTTTGCAATCTTGCTTCATAAATCCCAATATTCAAACCCAAGATCCCTAAAGGTATTCTAAGGATATCTCAACACAAAAATCCCGGAAAAACTACGTTTTTACGTTAGTCGCAACTAAAAAGTTACTCAGCTTTCATCTTTGTAATACAAAAAGTCATTCAACTCATTTTAATTAATTTTTGGTGATGTGGCATTTTTCTAAAAGTTAAATCATTATTTAATATAAACTCACACATTTTTACCATTTAGTGACCCACCCAACTAACCTAACTCGATATCCAATGAATTTAGGGTAGGGCTTGATAAGGATGATGGAGAACTAATCAAAAAATAGTGTAAATTTTGTAGAGTAGATGATTAATATAGTACTTTTGAATAAAATTACTACTTCTTGGCTCATGTATTAACTAAGTGAATTGAAATGTTGATTATCGATGTGACATTTACTTTCCCTGTAATAACTAACAATTTCTAATGGTGTTCTTTGTAAAATTCAAGTTGTTTGCTCAAGAAAATTGTATTCTTTTTTTTTCCAGGTAAATGCAAATATTATAAAAGAAAAAACGAAAAGAACATGGAGCTACAATCAGTCGTTGAGGGTTCTCAATCCTCAACGTAAGCATAAACACGAAATGAAAGAGTGGAGGGATGGGGCGTTCACACAAAGGTGACGTTACAGGAGGGGATTAAATCATAAACTCAATCTTGGAAGGTTGAAATACTCTTTTCACTTCTCAAAATTGCTGTTTGGCTTTGTACTTGATACAATTCTTCCTTGAAGTAACTTCTGGCCATCCATCATTACCCGCACAAAGTGGTGTTTGCATGTACACACTCGGCGTATTCACGATGCCCATAGCACTTCTAATGGTATAGGGGCCACCATGAAAATTGTTTGTTCCCGCAAATGAAGTCAAAGAACGTGTATCATTGGGATTTGGTGTCCTAGAAGTCTTCTGTTGTATTAATGCATTATCAATTAATGCATTAGAGTTCCTAGGGCTCTCGGTTTTGGCAACACCGGATTCCCCCCAAATCGAGTTATGAAGTTCATTTAAACGAGATGACTCTACATTCCCCATGCCAATTAAATGTGTTGAGTTAATAGGCATCTTTTGGAGAGAAAACCCCTCAGCTTCCGCAGCTTTTGCCTTACCAAGATCCGTTGGAATATGAGCAATTTCGATTGTAGCACCCATTAAATGAGGCGTGCTATTGTCAAAACCGGTTCCCACCGAAATCGAATTTCGAAGTCGCCTTAAATGAGATGGCTTGACAATCCCAAGAACCATGGGATTAGGAGCAGCTTCGGTTGTAGCACCTAATGAATGAGGCATGCCATTGACATCCGCAACAAATGAATGCATCAAATTACTAGACCTCTTTTGGATAAAAAACCCCTTGGCTTCCGTATCCTTAGCATTTCCAAGGCCAATTGGAAAAGAAGTAAACTCGGACTCAACAACCAAAGACTGGTGGCCCATGGACTTCACCCAAGACCCATGCTGTTACACCCCGTATTTACAGGACATGTTTTAAGAACGTACGTGAGAACTCGTAAGTGTTAAAATTTGAGACTTGTAAAAGTTTATCGGAAATTATGAATTTGTCGGAAAACGTATTATTATGACGAATGGGAGGGCGACACGTGTCACCCCCCCTTTAGAGAGCTTGGACGAAATGCCCTGGACTAAATGGTCATTTGACCTTTGGTAGGATGATTAAGTCTTGCAACTTGTAGCATGAGAGAATTGACCAAGTCAATGACCCCACTTAGACTTGATATTTAGTAGAAACTCATCCAAACCTCACAAGTGTTCTAATCTACACCCTCCAATGTTTTATTTATTCATCCACATTGCAAGACTAGTTCCATACTTAGAAATATTTCCACAAATATTGTGCTACACCTTTAGGAGCTCTCGGCCAAGCTCACTCCAAGAAGAAAAATTTTTTGTTCCATGTCCAATAATCTTCCCACTTTAAACCAAGGTTCCTAAGTGTAGTGTAAGCATATCTCAATAGAAAAATCTCGGAAAAAGATAGTTTTCGGGTTAGTCGCAAAGTGAAAACCTAGTGGCTTTCTAGGTTTTGGATTGGAGGTTTGAAGGAAAGTTGTTGGTATTGTTCTAAGGGTCTCAAGTAGCGGATTGAAGTGTCTTGAAGAGTCTCTAAGTTGCTAGGAGCGACTTGGTTGGAATTGGATTAAGAATCGTTGAGGTATAATCTTGTTCTTTGAAAGTATTACAAGATTATTTATTTTGTTGTTAGCTTTACTTGTTGCTAGCATGAAGTATGTGTTGATGTTTATAAGGATTATAGATCGATTGTAGTCTTGAAAATTCGAAATGAAATGTAGGCCATGTTAAGATGGATTACAATTTGATCGTTATTAGAAATCGTCGCATGTTACTTACTTAAAGATTTTGGTTGTTATAATCAAATGCGGCTTGATATCATGTTATGCTACCAATTTGGATTGAAATGGAAATTGGATAAGAATTGGTATTGTTGAACTCAAGGTGGCCGAAATTGTACTTATAGTTGTAATAGTTGTTATTCATTTGTATTGGACTACCTTATAGATTGTGGTGAGCCAATTGGGGCTGTTTGGTTATTGTATTCGGCCTTGAAAAAGGTGGCATAGTAGTAGAAACAAAGGAGGTGCTGTCCGATTTTCCGTAGAATTTGGCGACTTAGCACTTAGAATATTCGTTTGAAGTAAGAGGTTAATGGACGTATTGTGACCATGATAGGTTGAAGAACTAAGTATAGCGTATCCTTGAAGAATGGGATAGCTCGAGGTTGAAGTACTTTGGAGCATTTTGCTCTTGTCGACAATCGTCGCGAGGTATGTGAACCTCTTCCTTCTTTGGCATGATTCTATGTATGGAATATACACGTGGTATCATTTCATGTTTCTGTTACTCTTAGAAGTTAAGAGGTAGTTGTGTGATCTACTATGTAGAACTTTTCCTATCTTTAAGCATGACTAGTTGCACGATGTAGTACGGTGAGCGTCTGAGACTTTGACATTCTTTGCTAGCCTTATAAAATGCCAAGTCGGGTGAGTTAGGAAGTTAACTCACTTTGAAAATATTAAGGATGTCTTAAGTCTTAGTAAAGTTAAGGGACTTGAAGAGTTTTGAAGTATGTGATACTTGTTCGTTTTAAACGTATAAGTCTCTTGGATAGGAAATTGTTTTGACTAAGGCATAAAGTGAATATAACGTCTTTATGGGAAGTTAGTTATATTTGTTTTATGGAAAGATAAATGACTTGTTTTTAATGAAAAGGCAACTTGATTTTAAGGCATCAATTGCCTAAGGTTTTATAATAAAAGAGTCACTCGAGTTCAAAGGTTAAGATACTATTTGTATTTTTGAAAGTTAAGAGAATTGATTTGAAAGTATTTAATACTTGGTTTCAAAAAGTAGAAGTCTCTTGGTTATAAAAGGAATGAGTTGGTCTAAAACCATAAAGGGTTATAACGGCTTTATGGGAAGTTGGTTATAACGGCTTTATGGAAGGTTAAAAGAATGGTTTTCTTGATAATGTAAGTAATGAGATGATTTGAAATAAAGAAAGGCAAAGCTGTTTTTAAGGTACCGATTGCTTAAGGTTTTTAAGAAAGAAGTCACTTGTTTTTAGAAATGTAATTGTATTTCTAAAAGGTATTGTGACTTGTCTTGAAAGGTGGATAGGACTTGATACTATAGTTGTTAGTATCCGGCGATACCTTCTGCGCACTATATGACATTATCGACCGAGAATGGGCGGGCGATACTGCAGGCGCACTATATGACATTATCGACCGAGGAACGGTCGGGCAAGATACCGCTGCAGGCGGACTATATGACATTATCGACCGAGAATGGGCGGGCGGTATACCTTACGCGCACTATATGACATTATCGACCCGTGATCGGGCGGCAAGATACCTGCACGCGCACTATGTGACGCGATCGCGTCCCAGTTGGGTCGGGTAGTGTAGGTGCCCCTCACAAAAGGCGGATTATACTTATGAAAGATAAGTAAGTTATACAAGAATGAACTTAATGATTTTTCCTAATCGTACGTAAGAATGTGGCTATAGCTTTTATTGAGAATGAAAAAAATAATAAGTGCGCGATTAAGTTCATAAGTGGTAATGACACGGCAGGATCTGTATGTATTTTTATACTTGTCTTGTCATTCTTTTGTACGATTATGACCACATCAGACGTTATTTCGCTCCATATTCGCACTGTTGCATCGACTTTCTTCGGGATGCGTTCACGCCCGCAGTTTTAGGTACCTGTTGGCGATCCTCGCTCTTAGGATCTCTCGCTCGGTTGAGAAAGCTCCATTTGCTCGGAGGCTTAGCCTTGCAGTACGGTGTTCGAGGTAGTAGATTCATGTATATTCGTGGTATGGCGGCCCCTGCATCGCCACGCTTGTTACGTTAAAACTCTAGAGGTCCGTAGTCACATTTGTGGGTCGATTTGTAAAGAAATGAGGCAACCGCTTGTATATATTTATGTCGGGAAGGTACACATCGGCTAACCCGTTGCTTTTACTGTTGTTTTATTTTATAAGGTTCATGTATGTTCACGATTATCTCTCGATGTATACGTAGCGGTGCCTGTAGGCACCGATCGCGATCGGCCTGGTCGTGACAAAAGTGGTATCGAGCGATTAGTCCTCGGAAAGTGTCTATGCATCGCGGTTCAGTAGTCTTGATTATCGGTGTGTTGTGCACCACATCTATAATCGTGAGGTCACAGGACATTTAGGATTAGTTTCCATTCTTCTTTCTAAGATCGCAAGAGAGTCGTCTTATTAGGTTGAATCCTCTCGACCTATTCTTATGAAATGATTATGCCTCCTGGCGGCACCGTGGCCCGAAGAGGCAGCAGCAGGAGTCGCCAGAGGTACACAGAGGTTACGGGACTCGGCACGAACTATGCACGAGGTAGTAGGCGGCAATGAGTTCAGCCACGCCAAAGACAGAGAGTCGAGAGCGGCAAGAGCTCCAGAGGTTCCTGCACCGAGCCTCACCCCGCACCAAAGGCGAGTTTAGAGATTATGGAGAGCGGTCGCTATTGATCGACATAGTGTTAGTGGCCACGATGGGTGAGCAGTAGCTAACCCTGAGCCGATTTGCCATGGATCCGGATTTTCCGGTTGTCATCCGCCCGAGTTTTATGGTTCGAGGTCCGGCGAGGATCCGCAGGAGTTCGTTCGCAGCCTACAATGACTATGCAGGTTCTTAAGGCTTCGAGACAGAGTTCGTTATACTAGCCTTCTACGTTCTGCGATATTGCGTTGAACTGGTTTGAGTCATGGGTGCCGACGAGGGATGATGCTCTTCCACTGTTTGGGAGGAGTTCACAGAGGCCTTTATGGATCACTTTTGCCTCCCGAGATGAGGAGGCCCGCGAGATATATTTTTGACCTTGGGCAGAATGGAAGGACTATCGCGAGTATAGCACGAGTTTGACTCGCCGTACGCGCACACCATTGTAGCTAACACGGCGGATAGAGTTCATCGTTATGTGATGGGACTAGACCGTCATATGATTATCGTGATGTCAGGGGTGGCTCTTCACCGTATGGACATTGCTAGACGCAGCCTATGCGCAGGGATAGAGGATAGAGAGAGGAGGATCAATTTGACTCGTGCCACCCAAGAGGCCAAGACATCGTGGTCTCAGAGCGCTTAGAGCGGCGGCCTCGCAGCAGACTAGGTCTACATTGCCCAAAGACCGAGTGCTCCTCCACGCTTTTCCGGCGAGGGTTTTCACGACCACGGAATGCAGGAGCCGGCCAGTCTCTAGAGCTTCGAGTCTCGGGAGATGGGGTTCCAGCGATCGAGGCCACCTTTGCCTCCACGCGCCGGTGTGGTAGGTTACATTCGGGTATGTCGCGCAGACGGGTGCTTGTTTTTCTGTGGTCGCTCAGGCCATATGTTAAGAGAATGTCCTTATAGAGAGGGTCCTGGTGGGACAACACAGTCTACTGGATCAGTTGCGGGTTCTTCGCCTTCAATAGCTAGACAGGATGTCCATGCACCGACAGGCCGTGGCAGAGGTCATGGTGGAAGTTCCCAGCTTTAGCGGTCCTTTGAACCGCCTATATGGTTTCAGGTATGTCCTTGACCCTTTAGAAACTTGTATGCTTGATAAAGTTGTAGTATGTTTAAGTTTTATGAACAGATTATATTGAGACTTGGTATATGTTAGAAGGAGTTGGAAGTACGAAAAGATAATCTCTTTTGGGCTTATGATGGACGGATAAGCATGTGCGAGGTACTAGGGCCATGTGTGGCATTATTAGTATGTCGGTATTGTGAAAGGAAATTATGTCGCCAATTATAAGTTTGACTCCGAAAAGAACATTCGGGTACGAATGTTTCTCAGGAGGGAAGAATGTTACACCCCGTATTTACAGGATACGCTTTTAACGCACGTGAGAACTCGTAAGTGTTAAAATTTGAGACTTGTAAAAGTTTATCGGAAATTATGAATTTGTCGGAAAACGTATTATTATGACGAATGGGAGGGCGACACGTGTCACCCCCCCTTTAGAGAGCTTGGACGAAATGCCCTGGACTAAATGGTCATTTGACCTTTGGTAGGATGATTAAGTCTTGCAACTTGTAGCATGAGAGAATTGACCAAGTCAATGACCCCACTTAGACTTGATATTTAGTAGAAACTCATCCAAACCTCACAAGTGTTCTAATCTACACCCTCCAATGTTTTATTTATTCATCCACATTGCAAGACTAGTTCCATACTTAGAAATATTTCCACAAATATTGTGCTACACCTTTAGGAGCTCTCGGCCAAGCTCACTACAAGAAGAAATTTTTTTTTGTTCCATGTCCAATAATCTTCCCACTTTAAACCAAGGTTCCTAAGTGTAGTGTAAGCATATCTCAATAGAAAAATCTCGGAAAAAGATAGTTTTCGGGTTAGTCGCAAAGTGAAAACCTAGTGGCTTTCTAGGTTTTGGATTGGAGGTTTGAAGGAAAGTTGTTGGTATTGTTCTAAGGGTCTCAAGTAGCGGATTGAAGTGTCTTGAAGAGTCTCTAAGTTGCTAGGGAGCGACTTCGGATTTGGAATTGGATTAAGAATCGTTGAGGTATAATCTTGTTCTTTGAAAGTATTACAAGATTATTTATTTTGTTGTTAGCTTTACTTGTTGCTAGCATGAAGTATGTGTTGATGTTTATAAGGATTATAGATCGATTGTAGTCTTGAAAATTCGAAATGAAATGTAGGCCATGTTAAGATGGATTACAATTTGATCGTTATTAGAAATCGTCGCATGTTACTTACTTAAAGATTTTGGTTGTTATAATCAAATGCGGCTTGATATCATGTTATGCTACCAATTTGGATTGAAATGGAAATTGGATAAGAATTGGTATTGTTGAACTCGGCGTAATAAATTGTACTTATAGTTGTAATAGTTATTCATTTGTATTGACTACCTTATAGATTGTGAGCCAATCGGCTGTTTGGTTATTGTATTCGGCCTTGAAAAAGGTGGCATAGTAGTAGAAACAAAGGAGGTGCTGTCCGATTTTCCGTAGAATTTGGCGACTTAGCACTTAGAATATTCTACGTTTGAAGTAAGAGGTTAATGGACGTATTGTGACCATGATAGGTTGAAGAACTAAGTATAGTGTATCCTACTTGAAGAATGGGATAGCTCAAGGTTGAAGTACTTTGGAGCATTTTGCTACTTGTCGACAATCGTCGCGAGGTATGTGAACCTCTTCCTTCCTTTGGCATGATTCTATGTATGGAATATACCTGTGGTATCATTTCATGTTTACTGTTACTCTTATCAGTTAAGAGGTAGTTGTGTGATCTACTCTATGTAGAACTTTTCCTATCTTTAAGCATGACTAGTTGCACGTATGTAGTACGGTAGACGTACAAGACTTTGACATTCTTTGCTAGCCTTATAAAATGCCAAGTCGGGTGAGTTAGGAAGTTAACTCACTTCTTTGAAAATATTAAGGATGTCTTAAGTCTTAGTAAAGTTAAGGGACTTGAAGAGTTTTGAAGTATGTGATACTTGTTCCGCTTTTAAACGTATAAGTCCCTCGATAGGAAATTGTTTTGACTAAGGCATAAAGTGAATATAACGGCTTTATGGGAAGTTAGTTATATTTGCTTTATGGAAAGATAAATGACTTGTTTTTAATGAAAAGGCAACTTGATTTTAAGGCATCAATTGCCTAAGGTTTTATAATAAAAGGAGTCACTCGAGTTCAAAAGGTTAAGAGACTAATTGTATTTTTGAAAGTTAAGAGAATTGATTTGAAAGTATTTAATACTTGGTTTCAAAAAGTAGAAGTCTCTCGTTATAAAAGGAATGAGTTGTCTAAAACCATAAAGCGGTTATAACGGCTTTATGGGAAGTTGGTTATAACGGCTTTATGGAAGGTTAAAAGAATGGTTTTCTTGAAGAATGTAAGTAATGAGATGATTTGAAATAAAGAAGCGGCAAACCGCTTTTTAAGGTACCAGTTGCTTAAGGTTTTTAAGAAAGAAGTCACTTGTTTTTAGAAGCCGGTAATTGTATTTCTAAAAAGGTATTGTGACTTGTCTTGAAAGGTGGATAGGACTTGATACTATAGTTGTTAGTATCAGGCGATACCTCACGCGCACTATATGACATTATCGACCCGTGAACGGGCGCAAGATACCTTTACGCGCACTATATGACATTATCGACCAGAACGGGCCGCAAAGATACCTTACGCGCAGACTATATGACATTATCGACCGAGAACGGGCCGCAAAGATACCTTTACGCGCACTATATGACATTATCGACCCGTGATCGGGCCGCAAAGATACCTTTACGCGCACTACGTGATTTGATCGCGTCCCGCATCGGGTAGTGTAGGTGCCCTCCAAAGTGCGGGATTATACTTATGAAAGATAAGTAAGTTATACAAGAATGAACTTAATGATTTTTCCTAATCGTATGCGTAAGAATGTGGCTATAGCTTTTTATGAGAATGAAAAAGATAATAAGGTGCGATTAAGTTCATAAGTGGTAATGACACGGCGAGGATCCGTATGTATTTTTATACTTGTCCTTGTCATTCTTTTATGCGATTATGATCATTTCTTATGCGTTATTTCATTTCATATTGGTACTGTTATCGACCCTTCGGGGCTGCGTTCATGCCGCGAGTTTTAGGTACCAGGTTGGCGATCCTCGCTCTTAGGATCTCGGTTGATTTTGAAAGCTCCATTTGCTCGGAGGCTTAGCCGCGGTACGGTGTTCCCTGAGGTAGTAGATTCATGTATATTCAGGGGTATGGCGGGGCCCTGTCCCGCCACAGTTGTTACGTTAAAACTCTTAGAGGTCTGTAGTCACATTTTGTGGGTCAGTTTGTAAAGAAATGAGGTAACTGCTTCGGTTGTATATATTTATGTCCAGGAAAGTAGCCCTATCGGCTAACCTGTTGTTTTACTTCTGTTGTTTTATTTTATAAGGTTCATGTATGTTCCGCTGATTATCTCTGATGTATACCTGTAAGGGTGCCCAGGTAGGGCACCAGTCGCGGTCCCGGGGTCGGGTCGTGACACATGCCCACCCACCTGACCCGCAATCAACCCGTGACTGACCTTGAGACGCGCTTTCACCTTGGCATCCAAAGTGCCCGCCGGAAAAACCTCTTTGTACTCAGAAACCAAGGATCGGCGACCCAAGGGTTCAAACCACAAATCATGAACATCAACACCACCCTCCTGCAACCCGGGACCACCCTCCATACCCACTTTCGACCCGGGATCCCTATCAAGATCCGCGATCCCCCCAGAGTCAAGAGTGCCTACCGAAACCGCAGATGCCTTTCCGACTTCCAAGGAGCCTGCCGGAAAAGCCACTTTGGACTTAAACACTATAGAACGGTGACCCACGGGTTTCAACCACAACCCCTTATCACCATCACGACCCTCCTGCAACCCGGGACCACCCATCAAACCCGCAAATGACCCGGGATATCCGTCAAGACCCGTAAGCCTTTCAGTGACAAGTTTTCCAACCGGAACACCAGCTGAGGATGCCACCGGAAAGTTGGGAGAAACAAAGAGCTGCATCCTCGGCCCATGACCACCATCATGACCCTCTTGCACACCAAGATCACCCTCCTGACCTACTAACAACCCTGCAATACCCGCCTGACCCGAATACTTCACAAAGTTCAGAGAAGCACCGCCGCTAAGTCGCCCCGAAATGCACTCTTCAAATTCAAATCTTGAAGAATCAAACTAATCTCTTTCTTTCTTTTGGCTGAAATCTTTATATTCTTTCTCATGGCTAGAAGGAAGATAACTCACTCTATAACAAATCAATTAAAGTGAACATGAAATGAACACACAAACTTCTACGTAGGATGGATTAGATCAAAGAACAATCCGTAGTACATCAGTTGATGAAAATCATAGAAGAAGGAAGACGTAGAAGAGCAACTAGGAAAAAATATTGAGAGCATTTTCGCCTAGTGAGAGAAACATCTCTCTAACTCCTCTTAAGTCTATTTTTAAGAAGAAAAAAAAAAAAAAGGTACAACTAGACTCAGTTAATTTGCGTAATAATTTTTTAATAGAATGTATAAATTTCTTTGAAGAACTGTTACTACTTGCAAATAGCTTAGCAGTAGTGTCATAGTAACCAGATGAACTTGAGGTAAAATTTTAAGGCCTGAGTAGGGAGGAGAATCCAGTCATGTTACCAATAAAAAATTACTAGTAAAATTTAAGTTCTTAGTGTTTTGTTATAAGAATTTGGATAGCCGGCCGGTTTAGTGGGGTGGATCACCAAATGGTAACATGGGTGAGTTTATGTTAAATAAGAATTTCACTTTTTAAAAAATATCACATCAGCAAAAGTTGACTAAAATTAGTTGAATGATTTTTGTGTTACAAAGATGAAAGTTGAGTGACGTTTCGGTTACAAAACAAAGTTGAGTGACTTTTGTGTTACAATAGCGATAATTGAGCGATTTTTCAGTTACAAAACAAAGTAAAATGATTTTTGTATTACAATAAGGATAGTTGAGTGACCCTATGAGAAATATACCCCGAAAAGTCTTGCATAAATAAAAAAGAAGAGACAATAGAATTGAAAAATTAACACGTAAGTGCATTTTCTCCATTATTACTTCATGTGAGTATTCATGAAATTGATGCAAAATTTAATTAAGCAACACCGTTTATTGTTATTTAGTAGTACTATGAAATAGTGTCTATTTTATTTTATTTCTGAAAATTATATAGAAATATAGGCTATTGTACCATAAATGAAAAGCTTTAGTATTAGAGTTTTCTCCGTCCAACTTTCATTTTTCATTTGATTATTTTTTTATTTGTGTTGATTAGCATGAAATACATGTGCATTAGGATTAGTAATGAAATAAATGTGAAGACAAAATCAATATGTGTTTCCCAAATATGCTTCATAATAGTGCATTTAAATCTCGACTCCAAAAAAAAAAGACCCAACAACTTAATTAACTTATTTTCATTCCAAGGTCTTCCAACTCAAATGTAACTTCGAACCTGAATGAACTAGGACTGAAATTAGTTAAAATTTCAAATATGAACTAGTCCAGACGTTTTCCGAACTTATGCACTAACAACCACTCAAAACGAACTCGTTTGTCGAAATTCTATTTTTGAAATAGAAGCTCAAGAGCTTCAACAATAGTAGTTCATGGAGTTATGACTCCTCCTTCATGTTCCAATTCTCTTTTTATGTCACACCCCAACCTCGGTGGTCTGACCGGCACCAGATGCCTCACTGGCCCAAATATACCATACTGAAATACAACTCCTGAACATACGGAAAAGGGGGGCCGGCAAGACCATAACAATCATGATAAGTATAGAGGTAGAACCAACATACAAGGCCTCAAGGTGGAAACGTAGGATGGGACATCTCAACAATGAAGGGTACACAAACCCAAAACATTTATATACATATATATACAAGACCGACAAGGTCATCGTACAGATCGAATGATCAATATCTAGGTCGACAAGGCCATATAAGACACCTAGACATAGATACCAAGTCTACAAGCCTCTATGAACAATAGAACTGTCATATGGTCGGGACAGGGCCCGACCTACCCATCAACTGTGTATATATATATATTGAAACTCAGCTCACAACCTCTGGCTTGGTAGCTCCGGAAGAAGTGAAGCTTACCAATCAATCGCTGAACTCACAAGCTCCTATTGGGGAGGCCTATATGTGCCCCTACCTGAACCTGCAGTATGAAATACAGCGCCCCCGACAAAAGGAGAGTCAGTATGAATGAAATGTACCGGTATGTAAAGCATGAATAACAATATGAAAATATAAGATGTAAAACAGGGCATAAAAAGCAATATGACAACTCGATAACTTGTATGTCACTCGAGGCGAACAATGAAACTATATATATATATATACAAACATACACACATTTTATTATTAACCGTAGTATCCCGGGCCCGCGACTGGTGCCCTACCTGGGCACCCCTTTCGGTATACATCAGAGAATAGCAGCGGAACATACACAACTGATAAATGATTAAACATAAAATAACAACAGGCTAGCCGATAAGGCCACCTTCCGTAAACTATACAAATAAAACAGTACATTTTTTTTCTTTACAACCCAAACCACAATGTGACTACACACCTCTAAGAATAACAACTCTGGCGGGACAGGGCCCCGCCATACTCCTGAATGTACAACAACCGACAATACCAGGGATAAGCCTCCGGAATAAAGGAGCTTATCAACGGTGAAACGATGATCTAGAGCGAGGATCGAACGTGTACTCTACTGCGGCGTGAACGCGGCCCGAAGGAGGTCGATGCAACATGTACCAAATATGTGAAACTAAAAATGCGTAATGAAATCATAAGTCTATAATAAAGCGGAGGCGGTATGATAACTCAATTAACGATTACACGATTGCCTTACTAACAATGAGAGTAATCAAAAGTATACTTACAACATAAAAATAGGAAGCTCGCGATCAAAGCGGGACCACCCGCCAGATGTCGTTAAGCAATCCTACTCGCGGGACTATTTCACCCGATAGGTCGTGTGGACCCGCATGAGGTATTCTCGCATAGGTCGTACCGCGCATGGGACTATTTCACCTGCATAAGCCCATAAGGACTCGCATGAGGTATTCCTCGCATCATGGGTAGCAAATCCACGGAAACAGGTGGTATAACGATCTTGGGGATTTACCCCTCATTTATACTTTTATCCTGAAGCAGGTGGTATAACGATCTTGGGGATTTACCCCTCATTTATACTCTTACCCTGAAGAAGGTGGTATAACGTCTTAGGGGTTTACCCCTCATTTATACTCTTACCCTATCTCAACCGGCCATCATACATGACATAAGCCCTACCGGCTTATCATACATAACATAAGCACTACCGGCTTATCATACAATAAATAAGCAAGTTAAGAAATCCCCCTAACTTCTTATTAGCCTTATTCATATACACTCTCATTTTAGTTTACTTAAGGCACTAACATGTCATTATAAATTCGGGAGTTTAACCCAAAGTACTACGTACTTCTATTCTTTTAAAATGACTCATTTTCATATAAAACTTCCAAGATACTAATAACCGTAGTATCAAGTCATAACTACATTTTAAGACAAGTCACAATATCTTTTTAGAAAATACATTTTCGGGCTTCTAAATCAAGTGACTTCTTTCTTTTAAAACCTTAAGCAATTGATGCCTTTAAATCAATTTGCCTTTCGTTATTTCAAGTCATTTAACATACTTAAATTACTTAGAGTAAACCACTCCTTTTAACTTTCCATAAAGCTATTATAACCAACTTCCCATAAAGTTGTTATACTAACTTTATACATTAGCAACTTACATACTTCTTTATAACTAAGAGACTTAAACTTTTCAACAAAACAAGTATCAATAATACTTTCAACATACTTAAAGTCTCTTAACTTTTGAAAACCAAGATATACTTAATAATTAAACAAGTGAGTTAATTCCCTAACTCAATCAACTTGGACATTCTTAAAATAAGCCAAGGATATCAAATGGACCTAGATTGTCAAAATCTTGTACGTCTACCGTACTATACATTTACAACTTATTCATGCTAAAGAGATAAGAAAGTTCCACATACCTCTTCGGTTTAATCCACTTGCTAAGTCCAATTCGCCGTACGTAGTATGTCAACCTATAATGACCATAATACGTCTATTAACTTCTTACTTCAAACGTAGAATATTCCAAGTGCAAAGTCACTAAATTCTACGGAAAATCTGACAAAGACTTCCTTTGTTTCTACATACTTTGCCACCTTTTTCAAGGCGAATTCAATAACCAAACACGCCACATTTAAGGCTCAACAAAGTAGTTAACAATGGGGATTACACGCTTAATCAAGACATGTAAAATTCCGCCCACAATATATAACAAACTAGTCTAAACTACAATGTCAATTCGATTAGGGCAACAATACCAATTCTTCTTCCAATTTCTTTTCAATCCAAGTTGTTAAGTATAACATGTTATAAGGCCGCAATTGATTATAACAACTATAATCTTCAAGTAGATAACATGCGACGATTCTAGTTAACGACCAAATTGTAATTCAATTTCAAATGACTCAACATGTCATTTTCGGATTTGAGCTTCCAAATTTCCATAACACTTATCAAACTTCATAACATATATCACATGATCATTTCTAACTTATAATAACATGGAATCTTCAATTACAAAAGTAAGACGAAGATTATACCTCATTTAGCCCAAATATGATCCAAGATTACAAGTCGATCCTTAGCAACTTTAGCTCCTCTTTTCGACGTTCCAATCCACTCCAAGCAACCCTTAGAAGCTTATGAAGAACTTATCTTCAAGTTCCAACTTCAAAGTTGAAGAACTCCTTAACTTTCCGCCTTGCGACTAATACGAAAACGCCATTTTTCCGGGATCTTTCTATTGAGATACCCTTACAATACCCTTAGGAACCTTGGTTTAAAGTGGGGAGATTATTGGACAATAAACAAAAAAATTCTCTTGAAACCCTAGTGCAAAACCGAGAGCACCTATTAGTGTTCTTCAAGATTTTTGTAAAATTTGTCTAAGTGTAGAAGCTTGTCTTGCACTAGTATACATATATAACAAGATGGAGGGTCAAGATTAGAACAAATGGGTGGTTAGGATGCTTTTCACAAGGATCAAGCCAAGTGGTATTTGACTTAGTCAATTTTATCAAGCTCTAGCTTTAGCAAGACTTGGACATTTAAATTATGGTCAAATGACCATTCTATCCATGCCATTTTCGTCCAAGACCACTAAGGGGGGGGGGGTGACACGTGTCGCCCTCCCGTTCGTCGCAATATTTCATTTTCCGACAAATTCCAAAATTCCGATAAATTTTTACTCGTCTCAAATCTTAACATTTTTGAGTTCTAACGTACGTTCTTATAAACATATCCTGGAATTTTCGGGGTGTAACATTCTTCCCCCCTTAGAAACATTCATCCCCGAATGTTCTTTTGGGAGTCAAACTTAAAAATAGCGACATAATCTTCTTTTACAACCCTTACATACCAATAATACCACACGAGGCCACATAACAATACTCATACTAAAATGTCGTGAACCCCACGTGTCAACGCTTGTTATCCGCATAAAGCTTCACGACTCTAAGCTTACTAATAATCTTTCCTGATAAGCTTCGCTTTATCCACGTACCACGAATCAAGTGCGACCAACTCACCGAACCTCGCCTATGTCGAACCATCCAACCGGCGATCTACACTTTCTTACATACAAGGCCTCATACAGGGACATCTGAATACTGGAAGGGTATCTGTTATTGTACGTAACTCAACAAGAGGCAATTAACCCTCCCGGCTATTTCTGAAATCAAGAACACAGGTCCGCAACCTATCCTCAAGTGCCTGGATAGTACGCTCTGCTGTCCGTCGATGCGAGGTGTAATGCAACACCGAGACTCACTGTCCTAAAACCCTTCGAAAAACCTCCGAAGTTATTCGTAATCGAGCTCATCATCGACATCATAAACGTAGGAACCCCGTGCGATCTCACAATCCTCGCTATAAAAGCTAGCACGAACCTCGGTAGAGTAAGTGGTCCTAACCAGGAAGAACACGATTGGTTTCGTCACTTATTTACCATGACCCCTGTGGAGTCGCACTTCCTGAGTATGATGCCACCGTAACAAGATCCATTTTAATTACCTCCCATGTCTAAGTCTGGTCCGAATGCTCGTAATAGCCCATGGGCTTCTCGTGTTCAACCATGACTGCTACTAATCGGATATTAAGCAACAACTCGCACGTCCCTTTTCCGGTCATCTTACCCATACATACATCCGAGGTCACGACACAACTTAGTCGACTCGAACAATTTGAGCAATAAGCATCGTATGCCTCCCTAAAACTCCGCCGACTAGTCTGCAAAGACCGGTACACACAATCTATCCTCATATCACAAAGACTCATCCGTGCTACTCAAATAGGCTCTTCTCTTCTCGAGAGCCGTATCTCGATATCAGATCATAATCGGATCCTCATATCGCGCTATTTACCTCCTCAACGACGGAAGACTCGGCAACCTCTGATCTAAACTTCATTAACCTTGGAAACAAATAATTGAACCCCTAAGCTCAGAATCGAAGAATCTCACGGACCACGCCCGCCTATCCGCTGCCATCCGCATACTACCCTTAGATCCACGACTAAGAGTATCTGTAACCGTCTCGGCTTTCCCCGGGTGGTATAGGATATCGATATCACAATCCTTGAATAACTCTAACCACCGCTGCCGCAAATTCTCGCCTCGGTTTGCAGATATATACCGAGGATTTTGTGGTCCGCAAATATCCACATGAAGTCTATATATACGTCATGCCCCCAAATCTTCAAGGCATGATTTAACTGCCGCCAGCTCTAAATCGGAAGTGGCGTAATTTACTTTCCCGCTTCCCTAACTACCGAGAAAACATAGGCTCTATCCTTATCGGGTTGCGTCAGCACACAACCTAGCCCAACACCCAACGTGCTATCATAATAACCTAACCCTCTAGTCTTTCAGGAGGAGTTAGAACTGTAGTCGAGTCAACTTATCTTCCAATAACTGGAAGCCTTTCTCATTCCTGCGAAATATTCGGGTATCCTTAATCTCACTTATGGTTCCTGTTTCCCTTTCTCTATTGCAACCAAACTTGGTCACTAAACTTAGATTTGATTCCTTTGCTTGCCTCCTGGCTAAGACTTCCTGTCAATCACAATTTAGGGGAGTCCCTTGATCTCGTAAAGTAGTAACCCGGTTTTTCCTTTCCCAGTTTGTAGAGCCTATAGCTAGGTGTTACCACATTTCCTCGAAATGTTCTTACTTCCCATTATTTACTAATGGTCTTTACACTAGTCTGGGGTAGTCATATCTCGTGCAACTTACATAACCATAGTCGTATTCTCCTTTATCATTCTGGCCATATCCTTACCTTAGGCTTATTATTAGCAAAAGTATTTCTATCTTGATTCATAATCGTACAGTTTCATACACGCTGCATAACCTGCATTTATATCTTTACGATACTTCCTCGACCAATTAAATGCGTCGTTCTTAATTACCCCAACACAACACTTTTCCCACGGTTATCTACAATCAGAACCTATGGCACGACGATATCAAGACCTTACTATTCATATCCTGCGTCTAACAACATGGGTACACGCAACCCCATAATACGTAAAACTGTCCTTTTACGTGGGGAAGAGAACTTATCTCCCTTTATTAAACTTTCCTTGGAGTCACAACCCTAATCACAGGGTCCTCTTGCGGTCCAGTAATTATCTAATCATCACGCACCGCCTTTTAGTTCGTGTAGATTTTCCAACCCACCAAAGATGCCCTCAGTTTTCCGCCGGCAGCACTTGTACTTATTTTATTCTTGCTTTGTACATTTTCCTGAAATTATCCGGAAGGTCGTGGCCCTGACCGCCACACCAAACCAACTCCAAGTACCTCCAAGGGCACTTAACATAAATTCCTTCAAATTTAATTATTACTTACTTTCTTCGTCAATTTACCTCAAGTGAACAAGTCACACAGACTTAAAAAGAAAAACAATGATGCCAAAGAAGGAAGGATAATTCACTGGTTACTACCACTTCTCTTCCTTTACACTGGATAATCGACACGGAAAACCGAATCGAGCCAATCTCTCTGCGATCAACGTTGGCATAACAAGAGGCCAACTAGCCCGCACTCATAATGACCTCAATATGTCATACATCGCTAGGTCTGCTAGGGTCCAACGACTGTATCGTTACCGGCAATTATCTACCCGCTCAGCTACCACCCAACACTCACGGGTGTAGTCACCTCGAAAGGTCCTCATGGATTCAGGCTTTATTTCTTTACACTTGGTTGCTCTCTTTTTCACTGGTCGTACTCTTTCCGTACTTCCAAACTTATACTAGCATACGTACATAAATTCCATACTAATTCTGGCCTCCACTCTTTGGAGTTACTAAATTAAACAATATAAGGCCCATTCCGACTCTCACAACCTGGTTCCGGTGGAACACGAACCCGTAAAATGATTAACTAAACTTGGGTCTTGCACCCTCGTGACCCTGTCACATAGCGGGATTACTACCAATTGATCCCATACCATTTCAAGCCATGGGGCGACCCTTAATAGGTCCTCAACCCGACTCGGCGTCGTATTTAACTCTTTTCCTTGGTCTGTCTTAACTTTTTACTACCCGAGAAGGCCTTATATACCTAAGGTCTCGGTGGTTATCACATTCTTAGGCTCGCAATTTCCATGCTCCACGCCTACCTTATCAGTCCCCCCGTAAACGGGTACAAAACTTATCGTAATACCATAATCGTGTTGTCTTGACCACAACGACCATACTTACTCCATACGGATCTCACCCGTACCATTCTCGAAATCCTACTACGTAGCTCAATCTATTAACATAGTCTTCCATTAATTCCCTTAATAATAACTTCTTAAGGGTCCATTCCCTTCTCAGACAGCTCATCATTTCCTAATTATCTCAAATTAGTACGTAAAACCATGATGAGAATTCATTAAACTGTTTCATACCTTCCCGGTATTTATTTAGTCCTTACCAAATCCTGGTAATCTAAAATCATTCTAGGCAACACGCGCGTCGACCTCATACATAAATCCGTATAGTTGTATGTCACAATACCAACTACAAACATTACCAACCTGGATACGCAATCCACATAATCTTTCCTGGGTCACTGCTGCATTTCTCGTAGCTGCAAACAATCATAACTTGTTAGGGAGAGACGACCCTAACCATACAGCTCTATCGCACGATCTTAGAGTGAGAAGAATGGAAACCAATCCTAAATGTCCTGCAGCCTCCTGATTATAGATGTGGTTCACAACACACCGATAATCAAGACTCTACTATACAGTGCAGACACTTTCCTAGACTAATCGCTCGATACCACTTTTGTCACGACCACCCAGCTCGCGATCGGTGCCCTACACAGGCACCCTTTCGGTATACATCAGAGAATAGCAGCGGAACATACACAACTGATAAATGATTAAACATAAAATAACAACAGACTAGCCGATAAGGCCACCTTCCGTAAACTATACAAATAAAACAATACATTTTTTTTCTTTACAATCCAAACCACAATGTGACTACAGATCTCTAAGAATAACAACTCTGGCGGGACAGGGCCCCGCCATACCCCTGAATGTACAACAACCGACAATACCAGGGATAAGCCTCCGGAATAAAGGAGCTTCTCAACAGCTGAACAGTGATCCTAAGAGCGAGGATCGAAGAATCTACTCCACTGCGACATGAACGCACCCGAAGGAGGTCGACAACATGTACCAAATATGTGAAACCGAAAATCAGAATGAAATCATAAGTCTATAATAAAGCGGAGATGTATGATAACTTAATTAACAGTACACAGTGCCTTACTAACAATGAGAGTAATCAAAAGTATACTTACAACATAAAAATAGGAAGCTCGCGATCAAAGCAGGACCACCCGCCCGCAGTATCATTAAGCAATCCTACTCCTGGGATTATTTCACCCGCATAGGTCGTGTGGACCCGCATGAGGTATTCCTCGCATAGGTCAGACTACCGCATGAGACTATTTCACCCGCATAAGCCCATAAGGACTCGCATGAGGTATTCCTCGCATCATGGGTAGCAAATCCACGGAAACAGGTGGTATAACGATCTTGGGGATTTACCCCTCATTTATACTCTTACCTTGAAGCAGGTGGTATAACGATCTTGGGGATTTACCCCTCATTTATACTCTTACCCTGAAGAAGGTGGTATAACGTCTTGGGGGTTTACCCCTCATTTATACTCTTACCCTATCTCAACCGGCCATCATACATGACATAAGTCCTACCGGCTTATCATACATAACATAAGCACTACCGGCTTATCATACAATAAATAAGCAAGTTAAGAAATCCCCCTAACTTCTTATTAGCCTTATTCATATACACTCTCATTTTAGTTTACTTAAGGCACTAACATGTCATTATAAATTCGGGAGTTTAACCCAAAGTACTACGTACTTCTATTCTTTTAAAATGACTCATTTTCATATAAAACTTCCAAGATACTAATAACCGTAGTATCAAGTCATAACTACATTTTAAGACAAGTCACAATACCTTTTTAGAAAATACATTTTCGGGCTTCTAAATCAAGTGACTTCTTTCTTTTAAAACCTTAAGCAATTGATGCCTTTAAATCAATTTGCCTTTCGTTATTTCAAGTCATTTAACATACTTAAATTACTTAGAGTAAACCACTCTTTTAACTTTCCATAAAGCTATTATAACCAACTTCCCATAAAGCCGTTATACTAGCTTTATACATTAGCAACTTACATACTTCTTTATAACCAAGAGACTTAAACTTTCCAACAAAACAAGTATCAATAATACTTTCAACATACTTAAAGTCTCTTAACTTTTGAAAACCAAGATATCCTTAATATTTAAACAAGTGAGTTAATTCCCTAACTCAATCAACTTGGACATTCTTAAAATAAACCAAGGATATCAAGTGGACCTAGATTGTCAAAATCTTGTCACCGTCTACTATACATTTACAACTTATTCATGCTCAAGAGATAAGAAAGTTCCACATACCTCTTGGTTTAATCCACTTGCTAAGTCCAATTCGCGTCGTAGTATGTCAACCTATAATGACCATAATACGCCTATTAACTTCTTACTTCAAACGTAGAATATTCCAAGTGCAAAGTCACTAAATTCTACGGAAAATCTGACAAAGACTTCCTTTGTTTCTACATACTTTGCCACCTTTTTCAAGGCCGAATTCAATAACCAAACACGCCACATTTAAGGCTCAACAAAGTAGTTAACAATAGAGGATTACACGCTTAATCAAGACATGTAAAATTCCGCCCCACAATATATAACAAACTAGTCTAAACTACTGATGTCAATTGTGATTAGGGCAACAATACCAATTCTTCTTCCAATTTCTTTTCAATCCAAGTTGTTAAGTATAACATGTTATAAGGCCGCAATTGATTATAACAACTATAATCTTCAAGTAGATAACATGCGACGATTCTAGTTAACGACCAAATTGTAATTCAATTTCAAATGACTCAACATGTCATTTTCGGATTTGAGCTTCCAAATTTCCAAAACACTTATCAAACTTCATAACACATATCACATGATCATTTCTAACTTATAATAACATGGAATCTTCAATTACAAAAGTAAGACGAAGATTATACCTCATTTAGCCCAAATATGATCCAAGATTACAAGTCTATCCTTAGCAACTTTAGCTCCTCTTTTCGACGTTACAATCCACTTCAAGCAACCCTTAGAAGCTTATGAAGAACTTATCTTCAAGTTCCAACTTCAAAGTTGAAGAACTCCTTAACTTTCCGCCTTGCGACTAATACGAAAACGCCATTTTTTCGGGATCTTTCTATTGAGATACCCTTACAATACCCTTAGGAACCTTGGTTTAAAGTGGGGAGATTATTGGACAACAAACAAAATTTTTCTCTTGAAACCCTAGTGCAAAACCGAGAGCACCTATTAGTGTTCTTCAAGATTTTTGTAAAATTTGTCTAAGTGTAGAAGCTTGTCTTGCACTAGTATACATATATAACAAGATGGAGGGTCAAGATTAGAACAAATGGGTGGTTAGGATGCTTTTCACAAGGATCAAGCCAAGTGACATTTGACTTAGTCAATTTTATCAAGCTCTAGCTTTAGCAAGACTTGGACATTTAAATTATGGTCAAATGACCATTCTATCCATGCCATTTTCGTCCAAGACCACTAGGGGGGGGGGGTGACACGTTTCGCCCTCCCGTTCGTCGCAATATTTCGTTTTCCGACAAATTCCAAAATTCCGATAAATTTTTACTCGTCTCAAATTTTAACATTTTTGAGTTCTAACGTACGTTCTTATAAACATATCCTGGAATTTCCAGGGTGTAACAGTATGTACAGGTGGTGTTCCTGTAGTATTAGTAGTGTGTCCCTTTGTAACACATAAATT
Organism: Przewalskia tangutica; assembly: GCA_029844215.1. NCBI lineage: Eukaryota > Viridiplantae > Streptophyta > Magnoliopsida > Solanales > Solanaceae > Przewalskia > Przewalskia tangutica. The sequence continues at coordinate 99,128,778 of CM056729.1, forward strand.
CTTTTTCTTTACTCTGGGACGACACTTGGTCGACTCGATATCTAACTCTCTTGATACACTCCGCTTGAGAGGGTGTTACACCCCGTAGTTCCAGGGTATGTATGTGAGGACGTACGTACGAGAATACGACGGTAATTTTGGAAAGGAAGAAAGATGTGATTTTTCGACGGAAAAGTTTCCGGATTTTGTGAAGGAAAAAGGTTCGATAATGGAAATTAGATTCTCAGATTTGGTATTTGGACTTCTTGGATTATTATATAATTATGGAATTTTATTTCCGGATTTGGTCACGTGGGGCCCACAGGGAAAATTTACGGTTTTGTGGGGCCCACTTTGTTTTGGAGATTTTGGATTTTTAAGGATATTTTCGGGAGATGAAATATTTTGGACGAGTAGGGGGCGACACGTGTCACCCCCATGTGGCCATGTTGGCCGAATGGCTAGTGGACATGTGGCTTGGACGGTTTGGGTGGACAAGTGGCTAGCCACTTGTCCAAATTTTGTGGTGGACATGTGGTTGGTAGAATCCACACCCACATGCCCCCAATCTACACCACACTTGCATAGATCTTGGCCCTTGATTTCTCTATAAATACCCCCTTGTTTGCAAGACTTTATTCATCCACATTAGAGAGTTTCAAAGACAAAAATTATTCTCCCTCCCCTTAAGTGTTCTCGTCCCCAACCCCTTTGTGTAGAAAAAATTCTTCAAGTGTTGGTATAGTCCCAAATACCTTAGCCTAGTATTCCTAGTAGTATTCCAAAGTTATTTCAATACTAGGAGCCCGAATATTCTACTTTATTCCTTTAGTCGAAAAATGAAACCCTAGGAAAATCTTCATAGTTGGTTGAAGTGTTAAGATAAGTTGTTTAGAAACTTCTAAGGGTTGCTTGGATCGGGTTGGAGCGTAGGGAATTGGAGCTAAGCGTTGCTCAGGATCGACTTATTAATCTTGGATAATTTTGGGCTTATCGAGGTAATGATCTTTGTCCCCCTATTGTAATTGGATATTACATATTGTAGTAGTTTAGAATTGAGTATAAGATATATTGGAAGGATAATTATAAAGAACTGAACTGTATTTACATTGGACTGTATTTACAGTAGACTTGTAGTATTATTGTGGGGCAGTGTTCTACACGTCCGGTTAGACGTGTAACCCCCTTGGAGTTGTTGGCTTGGTAGCGGGCCTTGATAGAGGAGGAGATGTATGTGGTTACGGGGGGGGGGGGGAGGTGCTGCCGAATTTTCTGTAGAATAAGGAACCTTGTACTTTGAAATGTTCTACGAAGAGATCTAGAAGTTGATAGACGTTTTGTGGCCTTTATAGGTTGAAGTACTACGAATAGCGTATTCTACTTGAAGGGTGGAAAAGGCTAGCAGGGTTATAGTACTTTGGAGCGTTTTGCTAATTGTCGATAATCGTCGCGAGGTATGTGAACCTCTTCCTATCTTTTCTAGCATGATGTTGTGAACTATGTAGTACGGTGAGCGTCGTGTGCTAAGCAATTTTGGTTGATTTTAAAAGATAAGAGACTGGACTTATATTTTGACTTGGTATGAAATGTGAAGAACTTGAATTGTGTTAAAGTAGTGAAACCTCATTCGTGAGTAATGAGTACTTGGTCTAGAAAAAGGAATAAGTTATATTAATTTCGGAAATGGGAATAACTATCGAACAAGCCATTGCAGCGTTAATAAAGGAAAATGTAATGACAATTAATTATATTAAAACCAGTAGAAACCTCCATCTGCATAGAAGCTAAGATAAGACAAAATTGTATTACATTTCCTAGATCATGGCTGCTCTAATAAGAATTATTATAATCAAGTTTTGATTTTCTTAAAATTCCAAAGTAAGGAACTTGATTTCTAAAAGAAAAGAGACTTAAGAATTTGAAGTGTTTTGGTTTAAAAGAAAGGCAGGGTTTTGTCTTAAATTTGTTTAAAACATAAAGTGTTATAATAGCTTTATGGGAAGTTAGTTATAACGACTTTATGAAAACAAAAGAATGGTTTTATTATTGGATTTAAAATGGTAACTTGATTTTGGGAAAGAGAAGTAACTTGAGTTTAAAAAGTATACTTGACGTTGTTTTAAAAAGTGTAAAGTACTTGATTTAAACATAAACGTGTTTGGTACTACGGATAATAGTATTGAGTTGTGTTTTCGTAAAAAGAGATCTTTTTAAAAGGATTAACGTATGTAGTACTTTGGGGGTTAAAACCCGGATTTGTTGTCATAAAATGGAAGTCTAAGAGTATGTTAATTTACCTATGCTAGTTGTGATAGCCTTGGTGGTATTGCTATGTTACCGCGTCTCTCGGTTGGAGGGTCGGCTGACTTGTTGTGAATTTGTTGGACGTACCGGCAGTGACGGAGGATTCCACAGGTATGCTTCCATTTTGTTTGATCTTGGCCATGCTTATACCGATAAGAATCGGGGCACGCGATCAGACGCGGGTTAGACGCGTGACGTTTCATTGGACGTCTGCGTGACGGAGGATTCCACGGGTATGCTTCCATTGTTATTATCACATGGACATGTCTACACCGATGAGGATTCGGCGTGCGGCCATGCAATGCGTTAAACTCGGTATATTATTATTGTCACACGTGGGCGTCTACACCGATGAGGATTCCGGGCATGTGACCATTACTATTATTCCACGGGCTAGCTCCCGTGAAGACCTGTCTACACCGATGAGGATTAGGGCATGGTATATGCAATCATTATTCCACGGGCTAGCTCTACGTGAAGACTGCACTGCGATGAGGACGCCGAGGCACGTTATGGCCATGTTACAGATGAGGATTAGGGACACGCGTGCGTATTATATATATATATATATATATATATATATATATATATATATATATATACGCCGACAGGTAGGATGCCACCGCGGGTCACATGGTTATATGTTACACCTACTACGCCGCAGTGATGGAGGATTCCACGCGAGGAGGTATATATATATGTATTGTATATGTGTACGCGACAAATGAGGTAGGATGCCACGCGCGTCACGAGTATGATTTATGTCATAGATCGCCATAGCTGGAAGGAATTCCACGCATGAGTGATGACTTGAGGCGTGAGTCCCCGACTAGACTGATCATTATATGTTGTATCGTAGTTTGGTTATCATACATGTCTCCCGCTTTATATAGACTATTATGATTTCATTCTGATTTTCGCCACATACTTGGTACTGTTATCGACCTCTTCGGGCCGCTCACGCCGCAGTGTAGGTACACCGGTTGTTGATCCTCGCTCATAGATCACAGTCAGCGTTGGGGAAGCTCCGTTTCTCCGAGGTCGATCTTTGGTATAGTCCCCTTCATAGTACTTGTACATCTCCTTGGGTATGCGGGGGCCCCGTCGTCATAGTTGTGGTTACATTCTTAGGTCCGTAGTGCAGCAATGGCGAGTTTGTAAGGGATTTAATGCTCGTGCTTCGTGTTGATATTTATATATATGGAAGGTAACCGCTTTAGTTAGCCTGTTGCTTATATTATGTATTATTTCATGTTTAAGGTTTTATTTCCGCTGATTTTCTCGATGATTGTATCACTAGGGTGCCGGGGTAAGGCACGATCCACGGGCCAGTGGTCGTGACAAAAGTGGTATCAGAGCAGTTAGTCCTCGGAAAGTGTCTACAGACCGTGTCTAGTAGAGTCTTGATTATCGGTGTGTTGTGCACCACATCTATAATCAGGAGGCTGCAGGATATTTAGGATTGGTTTCTATTCTTCTTACTCTGAGATTGTGCCTTAGAGCTGTGTTGTAAGTTGGACTCCCTATGACGTATTCTTTTGTACCAGTTATGCCTCCACGCAAGGCAACCAGAGCCCAGAAGGGCAAGGCCGCAGGGGGAGCTGCGAGTAGACCACAGAGGGTTACCAGGGCACAGGCCCAGTCTTTACCTAAGGTGGTACTACAGATGGGGAGTTCTGCGACGCCGCTAGCCCCAGGGGAGTTTAGAGCAGCGGCGATGGCTTGAGACCACGATACCGAGTCTCCGATTCCACAGTCGTGACGGAGGATATGGGTTACAAGGAGATGACCCAGTTACTAGCTAGGCTGGTGGCTAGGAATGAGGACAGACGAGAGTCGGAGGTTCCGGTAGTACCAGTAGTTCACCCTAGATCCGATAGTTTGAGACTTCGGGACTTTCTGAGTTGCAGCCCACCCGAGTTCTATGGATCGAGAACTGAGGAAGATCCTCAGGAGTTTATTCGACAGCTGCAGCGGATCATGAGAGTGATCAAGGCTTCAGAGACCGAGTCGGTGGTCTTAGGTTCGCATCGGCTGCGTGATACTGCAGTCGACTGGTTTGATTCGTGGGAGCTGTCCCGGGGAGAGCATGCACTTCCAACCGCAGGGGATGAGTTCTCAGAGGCTTTTCTTACACACTTCTTGCCCTCGCAGATGAGGAGAGCTCGGGCAGATAGATTTATGATGTTGAGGCAGAACGGGCGGACGGTTCGGGAATACAGTATAGAGTTTGGCTCGTTGGCTCGTTATGTCCCCGCTTTAGTGGCAGACATGGAGGATAGAGTGCACCGATATGTCACAGGACTTGACAATTATCTAGCGAGAGTTATGCGAGTAGTTCTTCACCGGGCATGGACATTGCCGTATCTGAGCTTATGCACGTGGATTGAGAGCGTAGAGACCGGCGTAGGACCAGATCGCGTAAGAGGCCGGGACAGGGAACCTTTGGTGACTTTCGAGGCGGCCGCCAAGAAGCATGCGATTATGCGCCTCCGCCCGATCTGAGTGGTCCTCCGCGATCTTGGGGCGTTCGGGATGTTCGAGGCGAGTCGGGCTCGGGGCTTGAGTTTCGGGGAGGAGGTGTTAGCGGATGGAGCCACCCCTACCTCGGTGTGGTCGATGTGGTAGACCCCATCTTGGAGAGTGTCGTACCATTTCGACAGCTTGTTATGCTTGCGGCCAACAGGGCCATTTGGCGAGGCTGTCCAGGCAGGTGGCACTAGTGGGATAGCACGACTACGGGATCGATTGCGGGTTCTTCACCTTCCATAGCTAGGCGGGATGTTCATACAAGCGGGCCAGCAGGTCGCGGTGGAAGTTCGATTTTAGCGGTCCTTTGAACCGCCTATTTGATTTTCAGGTATATCCTTAACCCTCTAGAGACTAGTTTGTTTTGATGTTATGATGATGTGTTAATTGTTATGTTCGGATGGCATTGTGATAAAATATGATTTAGAAGCCTGGTTAGTGAAAAGGGTAAGTCTGGGGATGAGACAATTGTGAACCTTAGAATTTATGACAGTTGAGACCTTAGATGTAAGGTCGTCTTGAGTAAAAGACTTTACGGTTAATCTTTGTCGGAGTGCATAGTATACGTGGAGTTTTGTGTGATAATTCCATGGGTAGTTTGATATAGAAGTGGTAGCTTCCATGACGTGGATTAGTAAGATTGTTCCGGATCGGGGAACGAGAGAGTTTGGCGCGATAGCGGGTCGGGTTGAGGCCAGATCGCGGGTCAACCCGCAGCCCGGAATGAGGTAGGGTCAGTTCGAGGTGGTCCCGCCAGATGGTAGGATCACGAGGGTGCAAGGCCCAAGTTTAGGTAACCGTTGTACGAGTTCGTGGATGCGTTCGACCAGAATCGGACCGTGAAGGCCGGGAATGGCCTTAAAGGAATATGAGGCTAGTAAAATGACCAAGTTTGGAGGTAGTGACTCCAAGGTTTTGGGAACTGAAGCGATGACTGGAGTATGGTACGTGTGCTAGAGAGAGTTCGGGTGTACGAGAAGGGTACGACGAGTAAGGAAAGAAGTAAACGTGTGTTAACAGAATATAAGAGATCATTTTGTTGTGAAGTGAAGATGCGAAGGGAGTATCATTTAGACCTTGGGTGGGGGCTTTTGAGATGTTGGAGGTGATTCCTCGTTGGTTTGGATTGGAATTTTGCGCATGTGTTATATTATGGCCAGGTGTGGCATAATTGGTTTCGTAAGTATAGTAGTGAATGCTATACCGGCGCATGTACGTTTGGAGACTTAGAAGGAACATTCGGGACGAATGTTTCTAAGGGGGGAAGAATGTTACACCCCGTAGTTCCAGGGTATGTATGTGAGGACGTACGTACGAGAATACGACGGTAATTTTGGAAAGGAAGAAAGATGTGATTTTTCGACGGAAAAGTTTCCGGATTTTGTGAAGGAAAAAGGTTCGATAATGGAAATTGGATTCTCAGATTTGGTATTTGGACTTCTTGGATTATTATATAATTATGGAATTTTATTTCCGGATTTGGTCACGTGGGGCCCACGGGGAAAATTTACGGTTTTGTGGGGCCCACTTTGTTTTGGAGATTTTGGATTTTTAAGGATATTTTCGGGAGATGAAATATTTTGGACGAGTAGGGGGCGACACGTGTCACCCCCATGTGGCCATGTTGGCCGAATGGCTAGTGGACATGTGGCTTGGACGGTTTGGGTGGACAAGTGGCTAGCCACTTGTCCAAATTTTGTGGTGGACATGTGGTTGGTAGAATCCACACCCACATGCCCCCAATCTACACCACACACTTGCATAGATCTTGGCCCTTGATTTCTCTATAAATACCCCCTTGTTTGCAAGACTTTATTCATCCACATTAGAGAGTTTCCAAGGCAAAAATTATTCTCCCTCCCCTTAAGTGTTCTCGTCCAACCCCCCCCCCCCTTTGTGTAGAAAAAATTCTTCAAGTGTTGGTATAGTCCCAAATACCTTAGCCTAGTATTCCTAGTAGTATTCCAAAGTTATTTCAATACTAGGAGCCCGGAAATTCTACTTTATTCCTTTAGTCGAAAAATGAAGCCCTAGAAAAATCTTCATAGTTGGTTGAAGTGTTAAGATAAGTTGTTTAGAAACTTCTAAGGGTTGCTTGGAGCGGGTTGGAGCGTAAGGAATTGGAGCTAAGCGTTGCTCAGGATCGACTTATTAATCTTGGATAATTTTGGGCTTATCGAGGTAATGATCTTTGTCCCCCTATTGTAATTGGATATTACATATTGTAGTAGTTTAGAATTGAGTATAAGATATATTGGAAGGATAATTATAAATAACTGAACTGTATTTACATTGGACTGTATTTACAGTAGACTTGTAGTATTATTGTGGGGCAGTGTTCTACGTCCAGGTTAGACGATGTAACCCCTTGGAGTTGTTGGCTCGGTAGCGGGCCTTGATAGAGAGTAGATGTATGTGGTTACGGGGAGTCTTTGCCGAATTTCGGTAGAATAAGGAACCTTGTACTTTGAAATGTTCTACGAAGAGATCTAGAAGTTGATAGACGTTTTGTGGCCTTTATAGGTTGAAGTACTACGAGTAGCGTATTCTACTTGAAGGGTGGAAAAGGCTAGCAGGGTTATAGTACTTTGGAGCGTTTTGCTAATTGTCGATAATTGTCGCGAGGTATGTGAACCTCTTCCTATCTTTTCTAGCATGATGTTGTGAACTATGTAGTACGGTAGACGTACGTGTGCTAAACGAATTTTGGTTGATTTTAAAAGATAAGAGACTGGACTTATATTTTGACTTGGTATGAAATGTGAAGAACTTGAATTGTGTTAAAGTAGTGAAACCTCATTCGTGAGTAATGAGTACTTGGTCTAGAAAAAGGAATAAGTTATATTAATTTCGGAAATGGGAATAACTATCGAACAAGCCATTGCAGCGTTAATAAAGGAAAATGTAATGACAATTAATTATATTAAAACCAGTAGAAACCTCCATCTGCATAGAAGCTAATATAAGATAAAATTGTATTACATTTCCTAGATCATGACTGCTCTAATAAGAATTATTATAATCAAGTTTTGATTTTCTTAAAATTCCAAAGTAAGGAACTTGATTTCTAAAAGAAAAGAGACTTAAGAATTTGAAGTGTTTTGGTTTAAAAGAAAGGCAGGGTTTTGTCTTAAATTTGTTTAAAACATAAAGTGTTATAATAGCTTTATGGGAAGTTAGTTATAACGACTTTATGAAAACAAAAGAATGGTTTTATTATTGGATTTAAAATGGTAACTTGATTTTGGGAAAAGAGAAGTAACTTGAGTTTAAAAAGTATACTTGACGTTGTTTTAAAAAGTGTAAAGTACTTGATTTAAACATAAACGTGTTTGGTACTACGGATAATAGTATTGAGTTGTGTTTTCGTAAAAAGAGATCTTTTTAAAAGGATTAACGTATGTAGTACTTTGGGGGTTAAAACCCGGATTTGTTGTCATAAAATGGAAGTCTAAGAGTATGTTAATTTACCTATGCTAGTTGTGATAGCCTTGGTGGTATTGCTATGTTACCGCGTCTCTCGGTTGGAGGGCCGGCTGACTTGTTGTGAATTTGTTGGACGTACCGGCAGTGACGGAGGATTCCACGGGTATGCTTCCATTTTGTTTGATCTTGGTCATGCTTATACCGATGAGAGATGTCGGGGCATGCGACCAGGATGCGGGTTAGATGCCCGTACGTTTCATTGGATGTACCGGCAGTGACGGAGGATTCCACGGGTATGCTTCCATTGTTATTATCACATGGACATGTCTACACCGATGAGGGATTCCGGCGTGCGGCCACGTGCGTCGGGTTAAACTCGGTATATTATTATTGTCACACGGGCATGTCTACACCGGAGGATTTCGGGGCATGTGACCATTACTATTATTCCATGGGCTAGCTCCCGTGAAGACTGTCTACACCGATGAGGATTCGGGCATGGTATATGCGATCATTATTCCATGGGCTAGCTCCCGTGAAGACTGCACTGCGATGAGGATGCCGAGGCGCGTTATGGCCATGTTACAGATGAGGATTCGGGACATGCGGCCACGTATTATATATATATATATGTTATATATGTGTACGCCGACAGTGAGGTAGGATGCCACTGGCGGGTCACATGGTTATATGTTACACCTACAGTACGCCGATGATGGAGGATTCCACGGACAAGAGGTATATATATGTATTGTATATGTATGCAGCAAGCGGTGAGGTAGGATGCCACGGGCGCGTCACATGAGTATGATTTATGTCATAGACTGCCGGCAGTGAGGAAGGAATTCCACGGGCATGAGTGATGACTTGAGGGCGTGAGTCCCCGACTAGACCTGACTGCTTATATGTTGTGTACTGTAGTTTGGTTATCATACATGTCTCCTGCTTTATATAGACTATTATGATTTCATTTACAGTATTTTCAGTTTCACATACTTGGTACCTGTTATCGACCTCGCCGGCTGCGTTCATGCCGCAGGTAGAGGTACACCGGTTGTTGATCCTCGCTCATAGGATCACAGTTCAGCGTTTTGGGAAGCTCCGTTTCTCCGGAGGCTTATCTTTGGTATAGTCCCCTGTCATAGTAGGTACTTGTACATTCAGGGGTATGGCGGGGCCCTGTCCCGTCATAGTTGTGGTTACATTCTTAGAGGTCTGTAGTACTGTTGTGGGCAGGGTTTGTAAGGGATTTAACTGTTCGTGTTGATATTTATATATACAGGAAGGTAACCGTTTTGGTTAGCCTGTTGCTTATTTTATGTATTGTTTCATGCTTAAGGTTTTTATTTCCGCTGATTTTCTCTGATGATTGTATCACTAGGGTGCCCGGGGTAAGACACCAGTCACGGGCCCGAGGTCGGGTCGTGACAGAGGGATATGAAACTCAATACATCTGACAAACCAAGACATACAAGATATGATCTCAAGACAGAGAAGTACTCCTAACAAGGGAAAACAAACATGGAATTAGAATACTTCTTTTGATATTTCATTTAGAAATCGACATACGTTTTGAAATTCATGCTTTTGAAATGAGGGTTAGCCTTACATACCTTTGTCGTTGTCTATTAATATCTCACAAGTCCCCGTCCGCTCTACAATGATGATCTACATAATATAGATGGGTTGAATTAAGATTGGATCAATAAACCAAGAATCAAATTACTACGACATTTCATCGAACACCTAGAGTGCATAAAGCTTCCTCTTATCCTTCCATGATAATCCAATACATATTCATCACTACTAGATTATCTTCTCTTCTCATACCATAACAATATCATAAACAACTATAATCTATAATTTCTAGCCATGGGATACCTTAAGAATTAACTCAAAGCAGCCAAACAATCACACACAACAACACTACACTTTAGGCAACTGTCTACCATTTATATTGTGGTTTTACACTTCTACAACTCAACCAACACAAGAATTAACTCAAGCACAAGCAAAGAGTGGTTAAACTTACCTTATATACTATAGTATCCCTCAACTACAACTCCTTTAATCTCGCAACAGCCCTCAACAATAAAATAACATAAAATTTTATTTCTTTACTTGCACACTGTTTTGGAGTTAGATCTTACTCAAATCACTTGGGATATGTTCTTAAGCCTTGAAGAACATTTAGAAGACTCTTAGGAGGGTTTGGAGACTTGATTTGATAAAAAAATAATGGAGCAAGTTGGCCACCACTTCAATTTCATGGACCAAAAAAACGGTTTGTGAAACATATAATGGTCCGTCAAAATGGTCACTCTTAGAGAGGCCTCTCTGATCCTTTTTTCACGGTCTGATTGTATCCAAAAATGGTCTGTAAAACTTTTTGCGATCCGTGAAATGGCACCACATAATCGACTTTTTGACAAACTTGTTTTCTTCGATCCATTTGACCCCGAAACCTTTAGGTAGACTCTTAAGACTTGTTTAAAGTCTTACTTAACCTCATATGGATATCATGACTTCTTTGCCCTACGCTAGCTAGCTTATAATCACGTCGACATACAAAGTTATGGGGTGCAAGATTTTATGCTTGAATACAACTTTCAAACAATGAGTGACCAATAATTTACTCAACAAATTTCAAATCTAAAAGTGTAACACCCCAATCTTGGGGGATGAGGCTGGCACCTGGTGCCACACTAGCCCGAGCGTATCACTTTTGAAACCATATATTAAATATACAGAAACATATGTGCCAACAAGGCCATAATAAGATCAACCTATAAATAGAGCGATAATAACTCATATAGGTTTGACAAGGCCACAAAATGACAACCTTAGACAGTCTGAGCATAACAATCATAAAGGGTGAGCAACCTAAAACATATATATAGATAAGGCCGACAAGTCCACAGTGTGAATCAACTGACCATCAGAAAGACCAGCAAGGCCACACAAGACAATTGTATATACAACCCAAGTCTACAAGACTCTAGGAGTAACATAATTGATAGAAGGTATGGGCATGACCTCACCACACCCAAAATGTATATAAACATAAGTCTAAACATAAGTCTCATAGCATACCAACTCTCTATAGCAACTTTGCGAGAAATAGAGTGCGACCATCAACTGCTGAACTGGGCAGCCTACTAGGGAGATCTGTCAGTTAGTCTATCTGGACATGCGGATATGAAATACAGTGCCCTTCGGCAAAATGGACGTTAGTACTAAAAAATGCACGGGTATGTAAGGAAGATAATACACGAGTAAAGGTTGTCACACCACAACTTAGGTGAGGTAGACAAGCACCTAATTCCTCACTTACGAGAGCGACCTAACTTATGAGACAAATAACTTGATGTATCCGAAACATCAGCAAACGAAATTCCCAAACATATGTATACCCATGGGCCTACGAGGCCTCCATTTGTAAAACACTTTACTAACATAATGTTACTGAACATAGACGTATGTATATCTACAAAAGACTCTAAGAATATCTGACAAACACAACTTGGATGGGATAGAGCCCTGATCTATCCATATAACCTGTACAACTATATCACAAGTGCGCCTAGACTCAGCTACTCCAAAAAGAAGTAGAGCTCTCCAAACCTCTGTTGATCAACTAGAATGACTACTGGAAAGTTTGCCAATCTTTGGAACCTGGACCTGCAACATGACTATAGTATCCCCGACAAAAAGGTCATCAGTACGAAATAATATACCGAGTATATAAAGCAGATAACATAACAAATGTAAGTGCATAAACTTATAATAAAAGAAAATAGGAAAGTAAGAACAACTACATAGGGACATGTCCATCGTCTGCAAGCTGCATCTATGAAATTACTATTACCTCTTTGGCGTGTTCTACTACAACAACTCACAAGTGATATACAAATACAAGATTCTTACGTCACAAATAAGCCCCACTAGGGCAACAAATAAACCTTAACAGCTGGCAAATAGGTCGCGCTAGCTAGCAAATAGGCTCTGTAGCCATGTAAATAGACCTCGGTGGTCAGCAACTAGGCTTCTGTAGCCAACAAATTAACCACAAGGGCCAGCGATCCATTTCTCTAAATTCAACTAGTTTCTGTGTAATACAGTATTCAACTAAAGATCTGTTATAAAGTGACCACACATGATACATGCAATCACTTACAAGTAATGTAACTAAAGAGTTTTCTTACCTTTTGACAAATTCACATATATTCAACAAAAAATATAATAACTAAAAATGAAGTCGACGTGGGCAACTAAACAACTAACAAGTGTGTGACTCGATTTGTTACACCCCGTAATTCCAGGACATGAATAAGAGAATAGACGCGAGAACACAAGACTTGAAAATTGGTACGAAAGAAAGAATTGTTTTTCCGAAGAAAAATCTTCCGAACTTCGGAAAGGAAAAATGTTCGTTGATGAGAATTAGATTCTTAGAATACATTATTTGAGGAGTATGAAATTTATTATCATTGTGAAAATTTATTTTACGGATTTGGTCACGTAGGACCCACCCGAGAAATTTTACGTTTTGTGGGGCCCACGAGGGTTATGAGATTTTATGGACGAATGGGAGGGCGACACGTGTCACCCCCTACATAGGCTTGTTCGAAATATACCAAGGGTATAATGGTCAATGACTAAGGAAGATGATCAAGTCTTGACAAGCTTGAGATTATTGACTAAGTCAACTTGTCCACTTGATAGATATTAAATCTCCTTCATCCTAGCCACAGCCACACAAATGTTGTAATCTTGACCCTCCATTGTTTTATATATACTACACTAGTAGCAAGACAAGTCTTCAACACTTAGAAAAAATTGAGAAAACTTTGAGCTTGTATGTGAAGCTCTCGGGTTTGAGCTAAAAAGAACACAAAAAAATTTCAATTGTTGTCCATAATTCACAAGACTTTAACCCAAGGTTCCTAGGGGTATTGTAAGGATATCTCAATAGAAAGATCCCGGGAAAATGACGTCTTTACGTTAGTCGCAAGGCGAAAACCTAAGGTGTTCTTCAACTTTGAAGATGGAACTTGAAGAGGAGTTCTTCATGAGCTTCTAAGGAGTGCTTGGAGCGGATTAGAACATAAGAAGAGGAACTAAAAGTTGCTAAGGATCGACTTTTACGCTTGGACATTATTAGGGCTTATTGAGGTAAAAAGCTTCATCTTCTTAATGTAATTGAAGATTACATGTTATAGTAGTTAAGAAATGAGCATGTGGTATATAGAATGAAGTTTGAAAAGATTTGGATCATGTCGACATGTTAAAATCGAAAATGGACAAGTTAGTCATTAATGTTGTAATCAATTTGGTCGATAGTTACAATCGTCGCATGTTAAGGAAGAAAGGATTTATAGTTGTTGTAATTGTTATTATGTATATAACATATTGGAATAACAACTTGAATTGAAAAAGGAATTGAAAGGAAATTGATAATTTGTTGTGACAATGGTAGCCGATTATGGCTTGGAAATATTGGACAATTTTATATTGATTGTGGGGCAGAATTTTACATGCCCTATTAGGCGTGTAATCCCCTTTGTATTGCTGAATTGTTGGGACTTAAATGTGGCGTTTGGTTATTGATTTTCGGGCCTTGAAAAATGTGGAAAAGTACGTAGAAACAAAGGAAGTTCTGCCCGATTTTCCGTAGAATAAGAGACCTTACACTTAGTATGATTCTACGTTAAAAAGTGAGGAGTTGATAGACATGTTATGATTAATATAGGTTGAAGTACTACGAGTAGCGTATTCTACTTAAAGGATGGAATAACTATCAAGGTTGAAGTACTTTGGAGCATTTTGCTACTTGTCGATAATCGTCGCGAGGTATGTGAACCTCTTCCTCCTTTTGGCATGATTCTATATATGAAATATACATGTGGTGTTATTTCATGATTCCTTCTATTCTTAGAAGTTAAGAGGTATGTATGTTGATTTACTCTATGTGAAAGTTATGTCTAAGTTATCCTAAGTTCTTACCAAGTCTTATGGGGGATGTTGGTAAGAGTCGTTAGGAAGTATTTGGAGTCGAGTTGACTTTGCTAATTTACTGCACGAATAAGAATAAGTATCGAACAAGCCATTGCAGCGTTAATAAAAGAAAATGTATCGATAATCAATTATATTAAAATGAGTAGAATTCTCCATCTGCATAGAAACTAAGATAAGACAAAATTGTATTACATTTTCTAGATCATGGCTGCTTTAATAAGATCGTTATAAACGAGTATAACATATTCACAACACATAAAAGTATATGTTACTTAATTTAAAGAGTTTACGACTTGGTAAGACCATGAACCTTTAATTCTTAAAAGGTTAAGAGACTTTATTTTTAAAGTTAGAGACTTGATATTCTAAGTTAAGAAACTTGATTTCTTAAAGTTAAGAGACTTGATATTCTAAGTTAAAGAGACTTGATATTCTAAGTTAAGAAACTTGATTTCTTAAAGTTAAGAGACTTGAAGTATTTTGAAAGCTATGTAACTTGATTTGAAAGTATAAGTCTCTTGGTTATAAAAAGAATGAATTTGTCCAAGACATAAAGAGTTATAACGACTTTATGGGAAGTTAGTTATGACGGCTTTATGAAAGGTTAAAGATGTCTTAGTTTCTAAAGCATAAAGTTAGTATAACGGCTTTATGAAAAGTTGGTTATAACAACTTTATGGAAGGTTAAAAGAATGGTTTTCTCTAGTAATATAAACAAAGAAATGACTTGAAATAAAGAAGGGCAATTTGATTTAAGGGTATCAACTGCTTAAAGTTTTAAAGTAAGGATCACTTGATTTAGAAGCCTAGAAATGTATTTCTAAAAATGTAGTGACTTGTTTGAAATGTAGACATGTCTTGATACTACGGGTGTTAGTATCTTGGGGTTTTATATGAAAAAGAGTCTTTTGAAAAGAATGGAAGTACGTAGTACTTTGGGTTAAATTCCCGGTTTTTATGTGAAACGAAAAGTGCCTTGAGTTTATGAAATGAAATTCATTTTTGTATGATAATGAAAGTCTAAAGATTTTATAAACTTGTCTATGCTTGCTTGTGATAGCCTTGAAAGTATTATATGTTTACGCTGTCGTGACTCTCAGTTGGAGGGCCGCTGTCTTTTTGTGAATTTACTTGGACGTACCGACAGTGACGGAGGCTTCCACGGGTATGCTTCCATTGTGATTGATCCTTGGACATGCTTATATGATGTGGGATTCCGGGGCATGCGACCAGGATGCGGGTTAGATTCCCGGATTGTTTTTATTACTCCTTGGACATGCTTATACGATGTGGGATTCCGGGGCATGCGACCAGGAGGCGGGTTAGATTCCCGGATTGTTTTTATTTCTCCATGGACATGCTTATACGATGTGGGATTCCGGGGCATGCGACCATGTTGGATATTGTTATTCCATGGACTAGCTCTCCATGAGGTTTAGTGACGCAGGATGGTCTGGTAGTTAGCTTCCGTACTTGCCGATCGATGGTCGCGCGAGATGGTGCAGTAGTTGGCTTTCGTACTTGCCCCCGTCAGTTCTATGGCACAGTTTGGTACGGTAGACTCTGGTAGATAGCTTTCGCACTTGCCCCGGTCATATCTCGTGACGACAGGCTGGATCTGGTAGTTGGCTTTCGTACTTGCCCCGGTCAGTTGTTGACGCAGGCTGGATCTGGTAGTTGGCTTTCGTACTTGCCCCGGTCAGTTTTATGATGCAGGCTGGATCTGGTGGTTCGCTTTCCTACTTGGCCCGTACAGTTTTTATGACACATGTGGGACCTGGTGTTCATGTATACTTATTGGTGTTATATTATATCATGGACTGCCGGCAGTGAGGAAGGAATTCCACGGGCATGATTGATATTATGGGCGTGAGACCCATGGTTATATGTGAGTAATGACTTTGAGGGCATGCGTCCCTGGCTTGACATGACTGCTTATATATTGTGTACTGTAGTTTGGTTATCATACATGTCTCCTGTTTTATATAGACTGTTATGATTTCATTCTGATATTTTCGATTTCACATACTTGGTACATATTTAAATCTTGACCTCCTTGGAAGCTGCGTTCATGCCGCAAGTTGAGGTACATAGCTTGCTGATCCTCATTCTTAGGATCATTGTTCAGCTGGTTGGAAAGCTCTATTATTTCAGAGGCTTTGTATTTTGGGTACAGTTCCCTGAGGTTGTAGATTTATGTACATTCAGGGGTATGGCGAGGCCCTGTCCCGTCACAGTTGTTATGTCAAAAATTCTTAGTGGTCTGTAGTCATATCTTGTGGTTTGGATTGTGTAAAGAATACAAAAAAAGTAACTGCTTTTTGGGTTACGTGTATATTTTTGGAAGGTGGCCTTATCAGCTAGCCTGTTATTTATTTCTTTTGAGATGTATGTATGTTCCGCTACTATTCTCTGATGTATACCTGTAAAGGGTGCCCAGGTAGGGCATCAGTCACGGGCCCGTGGTCGGGTTGTGACACGATTCTTACCACAACTGGCCTTTTGGGAATCTTATCTTATAAGGACAACTACATTTTCAAATGCTCTATAAAATCATGTCAAGTAGTATAACATCTAATGAAGACATAGTAGTTTGTAATTAAATCAACTAGACAAGCTCAAGAACTAACAAGTATATAAGTTAAACTTCTCATTATCACTAATCTCTTACCACTTTCGACTCTTATTATACCCCTCAACAACTATCACACGCAATAGGAATTTGAGATACAATTGATAAAACCTCTTACATGCTGCTTTATCTACTATTTAAGATACACACTCATGCGATGAATCACGACTCAACTCAACAACATATATCACAAACTGAGGTAATAAGGACACCGAATACAAGAATAGAGTATGTATGACAATTCTTCTTCTTAAGCTTTTCTCTTCTTTAATACACTTATAATGAGTCATACCAAATGGAGAAAGGAATAGTCATTACATACCTCTAAGCCGACATTTCCACGACGATGGCAGAACCAGCCTCCTCCACAATCCAAGCTACAACAAGAAACAATACTACTATTAATATGAGGATATAACAATTAGCTAACAAATGACAATCAACTCTATACACCATTCTACTACGAGTATCGTTGCCTAACTCATCTCTATTCCTCATATCACCATCAACAATACATAAATACTAATACATCAACATATCTATCCTTCTTGTACAATAAAAACATCCCAATGCATCACACAATAATTAAAAAAACACTAGCATCAACAAGAGAAATATGTCAACTAACTAGAAGCAACAAGCTCATTGTATAACAAATCAGGCATCATCTCTCCTGTTTATTTCACATCCCTCAATGTCACAATATCAAAAATAATATACCACTATTAATCCATATATCCGCACCTAAACAACATAAGAACAACCCAACAATATAATACTACAACACAACAAGTGGTAAACTCGCTATATGATTGTCTAAACGGCGTTTCACCATGTCTTTCTCCTTTTTAAACTCATAAGAACAACAACCATACATATCCATAATTACATTCACATTTTCAGCCCATCAACATAGCAGGAATACCCCCTCCCCATATCACAACAACATAAAAACAACCCACACACAACTCTACAATTAATTCCATATTTTTCTCATCTAACAACTTAGATATGAATTGGATTAACTTAAATACATCTAGGAGAGGATAATTCTTACATTAATCCAGCAAGACAACATCTTAAAATGGTTTAACATACTACAATATCTCAAATTTGATTTCCGACCTTTATTTTACAAGTTCTCAACCAAACGATCTAGCTATGACCCAAATGATCTCAAATACAAAATGAATGAATATAATATTAATCAAACAACTATGGAAGCTTTGAATATTATATTACTTCAACTTAGGTAACCTATAAATCAACACAACACAGCGAAACTATGATATACTAGCACCATAAAATTTCCAACGTTGGATTCATGTTATCTACCTTTGATTTCACCTTTGGATCATGTAGAAACCCATATAGAGCCTTTAGAAGTTGTGAGGAAAGAGATCTAGTCATAAATTACCTGAAATGAGCCTAACATTTCTTTTAAATAGGTGGATAAACATCCATCGCCTCAAGTGGGTCCTAATGGGGATACTTGTGCAGTCTCACGAAAACGTGAATATCTTATATTCTGATGTCATATCAACAAACTGTTTAATTCATTAGTAACTAGACTCATATAACTTAGATATAGGTGTATTACGAATCAATTTAGATAGTCCTTTGTGGCTCCGGTGGCGACTAGATCAACGCGTTATTGCTTCAAGAGAAACTCCCATCGAAGTTCACTATGAATCTTTAGGTACTTTTTATGAGATTTATGAACACTATCTAATAGTAAGAAGTCTAAAAAAACAAATTCTTTTTATATACATTCGAACCACTGTTGGTCATATTGACTCTAACTCTAAGTAAATTGGGAGAAAAGCTCAGTGACATCTGACCCAAATTTCAGTACACTTATGAATGTAACTTGCGATAACTTTTGTCAACTTTTGTTTTACAACTTGCTTGACTTCACAAATTAACATACGACTATTATATGATTCAAACACCTTAAAATACGACCTCCTTAGAATATTTAACACTTCTAGTATACTAAAAGTACGGGTTGTAAAATCATTGATTGATTAGCCTCTAATTATCATGATACTTACTTAACACGTGTTAAATCTGATTTGAACACTTGTAACTGTAGGATTAATGTTATTTTGACTTACATCAACTAACTTACAACATAACTTAACTTGCACAAAAGAAATATGAGATGTAACATCATCCCTGCTTAGAAACATTCATCCTTGAATGTTAGAAAAAATAGGTCCTCATGGTCTCTCAACATATGGGTGCATGCAATAGATTGTTCCAAATAACTTTAACTAAAATAATATCTCTCTTTCTATATGGTTATACCTCTAATAATATTTTCCCCTCTCGCTCAACTATGATTCCCCAATTACTTAACGATCTCACTTATTCACAAATATCTTATTATGCATCATTAACCTCAAAGTCAAGCATACAATTCAACTTAGTAGCAACCTATAGTTCACTTAATCGTTCTCCAGGAATAGCTAATATGACTCACCCTAGGTAATGTTCTATAACACGTTAATAACTCCACTTATACACATAACCTTTGAAGACCTCACAACTAATAATGTGATACCCTCACAACTATATGTATAGTTTACCTCTAATAGAATGCTCTAACCCCGCAAATGGTACCGTGAAAATCAAAGCCTAAGGGTAAGGCCTCAACAACTATATAACATATAACAAGTAGCACTAAACTTACAAAGATATATGTCTTGACGTAGAATCAATTGCCATACTTGCTAGTTGTTTCATCTTTGTATACAAATTAGCGAAACATAAGTTAAACTCAAGATCTTATGACTCAGCTTTATAGCACGATCTCGGATAAGAAAGAAGTGTAATCAATCCTAAATGCCCCGTAGCTTCCTATTTATAAATGTGGTGCACAATATTCATAAACAAGACTCTACTAGACACAACTTTATAGATTCCCTAGGATACATACCTGCTCTGATATCACTTACCACAACCTATACATGGTTTTAAACATTCATAAACTTGAGAATGGTATTGCTCTCTGAGCTTACGTCAACTACTTACGATGAAATTTCCATATAATATTACGCAATGTAACATTCTCCCCTACTTAAGAACATTCTTCCTCGAATATGGGGGCATACAAAAGTATACAAACATTTCTTAAGGCTTTCTTGAAATTCAGCCATACTCTTCTAAAAATGGTGTTATCCGTATCCCAAACTTTCCTTGTAAAACCATATGTCACAACCCGACCCCGGCCAAGACGTGTGGTGCCCTACACCGCACCCTCAGTATACATCAGAGAATAGCGTAAACATACATAATCGATAAAATGCTTAAACATAAAATAACAAATAGGCTAAGCGATAAGGCCACCTTCCGTAAACTATACAAATAAAACAATACATTTTTTTTTCTTTACAACCCAAACCACAATGTGACTGGACCTCTCTAAGAATAACTCAAGTGACGGGGCCCGCCATACCCCTGAATGTATAATAACCAACCATACCAGGGATAGGCCTCCGGAGTAATGGAGATTCCCAACAGCTGAACAGTGATCCTAAGAGTGAGGATCAGCAACCTGTATACTCTACCTGCGGCATGAACGCAGCCGAAGGAGAGTCGAATACAACATGCACCAAATATGTGAAACTGAAAGTACTGTAATGAAATCATAAGTCTATAATAAAACTGGAGACAGGTATGATAACTCAATTAACAGTACACTATGCCTTACTAACAATGAGAGTAATCAAGAGTATACTTACAACATAAAAATAGGAAGCTCACGATCAAAGCAGGACCACCCGCCCGCAGTATCATTAAGCAATCCTACTCCTTGGACTATTTCACCGCGTAGGTCGTGTGGACGCGTGAGGTATTCTCGATAAATTTGTACCGCCGCATGGGACTATTTCACCCGCATAAGCCCATAAGGACTCGCATGAGGTATTCCTCGCATCATGGGTAGCAAATCCACGGAAACAGATGGTATAACGTCTTAGGGGTTTACCCCTCATTTATACTCTTTCCCTGAAGCAGGTGGTATAACGTCTTGGGGATTTACCCCTCATTTATACTCTTACCCTGGAGAAGGTGGTATAACGTCTTGGGGGTTTACCCCTCATTTATACTCTTACCCTAACTCAACCTACCATCATACATAACATAAGCCCTACCGCTTATCATACATAACATAAGCACTACCGGCTTATCATACAATAAATAAGCAAGTTAAGAAATCCCCCTAACTTCTTATTAGTCTTATTCATATACACTCTCATTTTAGTTTACTTAAGGCACTAACATGTCATTATAAAATACGGGAATTTAACCCAAAGTACTACGTACTTCTATTCTTTTAAAATGACTCCTTTTCATATAAAACTTCCAAGATACTAATAACCGTAGTATCAAGTCATAACTACATTTTAAGACAAGTCACAATACCTTTTTAGAAAATACATTTTCAGGCTTCTAAATCAAATGACTTCTTTCTTTTAAAACCTTAAGCAATTGATGCCTTTAAATCAATTTGCCTTTCGTTATTTCAAGTCATTTAACATACTTAAATTACTTATAGTAAACCACTCTGTTTAACTTTCCATAAAGCTATTATAACCAACTTCCTATAAAGCCGTTATACCAGCTTTATACTTTAGAAACTTACATACTTCTTTATAACCAAGAGACTTAAACTTTCCAACAAAACAAGTATCAACTATACTTTCAACATACTTAAAGTCTCTTAACTTTTGAAAACCAAGATATCCTTAATATTTAAACAAGTGAGTTAATTCCCTAACTCAATCAACTTGGACATTCTTAAAATAAGCCAAGGATATCAAATGGACCTAGATTGTCAAAATCTTGTATGTCTACCATACTATACATTTACAACTTATTCATGCTCAAGAGATAATAAAGTTCCACATACCTCAAATCCAAGCTTAACAACTCGAAATTGAGCTTAAAACTGAAACTTTAATCAACGTTGTTGCACTCGTATTACAGTGCTACGACTGCTTCGTACTTACTCTTTCCTTTTCCAAATCAAGAAATGCTTCTAATTGAAATTTTACGAAGTGGCTACTGTTCGTATGTTTCCTAATATAAAATAAAATGGTTGGTCTCTTTTTCATTACAAAAGAAAAGGTTTGAAAGTTTTTGAAATAAGATATTGGAGAAGTGCTTGGGCGTTTACTGAATGTCCCAAATAACTTCCAAGGCTAATATATAATCTCCCAAAAGAAATGGTCTCATGATGACCTATAATCATGATGTCTGCCACACACCCCTAATGTTAGTACATATTCTTATTAATGGAAAGTAGTAGAAATACTTAATGGTCATCCACCCAGCCATACTCTACTAAGTCATTTAGGAGACTTCACTTGCACATTACACGTGCACAACTCCTCTCCCTCTTAATAATTAATTAATCCCATCATTAATCAATTATACACATAATTACATAAGTAAGACGAAGATTAATACCTTGTTAAGCCCAAATATAATCCAAAACCTAGAGTCGATCCTAGCAATTTTAGCTCATTTCTTTCATTCGTTCAAACTTAATATCGTATCTTCTCACGTTCATTCTCTTACACGTGTCCTGGAACTACGGGGTGTAACATCCTCCCCCCCCTTAGAAACATTCGTCCCGAATGTTCTTACAAAGTTCCATCTAAACTGATATCGGCATATTCCCCTTTAACTATACCCAATCACCAATCAAATATGCCACACATGGCCACAATATAACACTTATGCAAAAATGTCAATCAAATCGACAAGTAGGGAGAATGTATTACCTGGAGGTATAGGTAATATAAGTGAGGATACTTCTGTATCATGCCATTCTATGTCTCCCTAGCCATCGCCTCTCTATTATCCTTCCGCCACAAGACCTTGACGGAAGCCACGTCCTTAGTCCGTAGTCGTCTGACCTGGCGATCAAGTATCTCTATAGGACTCTCCTCATATGATAATCCCTCTGTCACCCGGACATCACTAACTGGGAAAACTCTGGATGGATCTCCGATACACTTCCGTAACATAGAAACATGGAAGAACGGATGTACTGCCTCCAAGTCGGACGGCAGATCTAACTCATAGGCCACATGGCCTACTCTACGGACGATCTGGTAAGGTCCAATGTACCTTGGGCTAAGTTTCTCCTTCATTCCAGATCTCATCACACCCTTCACGGGTGATACCTTCAAGAAGACCCAACCGTCTACCTGAAACTCCAAGTGTCGACGTCGATTATCTGCATACGACTTCTGTCGATTCTGAGCTGCTAATAACCTTTCCTGGATAAGCTTCACCTTATCCACAGCCTGCTGAATCAAGTCTGGAAACTGAACCTCGCCAACATCGAATCAACCGATCGGCGACCGACACTTCCGCCCATACCCGGCCTCATAAGGCGCTTCCGAATCGAAATGGTAGCTGTTATAATACGTAAACTCAACAAGAGGCAAAAGACCCTTCCAGCTACCCCTGAAAACAATAACACAGGCCCTCCATCCTAACCTCTAGTGTCTGGATAACATGCCCTGCCTGTCCGTCGGTCTGAGGGGGAAATGCAACACCGAGACTCACCTGTGTCCCTAACCCCTTCTGGAAAATCTTCCAGAAGTCAGCCGTAAACTGGGCTCATCTGTCTGTCATAAATAAATGTAGGACCCTCGTGCGATCATAATCTTCCTGATATATAATCTTGCATAACCCCCAGCCAAGTAAAAAGTCCATACCGGAAGAAAAATGGGCTGACCATCGTCGGCCTGTCTAGTATGACCCATAAGGAGTCGCACTACCTCTGAGTACGATGCAACCCTATAACAAAATCCATATCACACACCTCCCACTATCAAGTTGGGATCTCAATCGTCGATAACAGCCCACTGGGCTTCTGGTGCTCAACCTTGACCTGCTGACAATTAGGGCACTGAGCAACGAACTCTGCTATGTCCCTCTTCAGGCCATCCCACCAATACATACATCTGGGGTCATGACACATCTTAGTCGACCCTGAAAAAAATAGAGTAACGAGCACCGTGTGCCTCCCCTAAAACCTGCTGACGAAGTCTTGCAACATCGGGTACCCACCACCGGTCCTCGTATCCTAGCACTCCATCAGGTGCTATCTCATACCGGCTTTTCTCCTCTCGGAGAGTCGTATCTCGATTCCGTACTAAAACTGGATCCTTATACTGTCACCTCTTCACCTCCTCAACGACAGAAGACTCGGCAACCTCTCGGATCCAAACTTCATTAATCTGGGAAACAAATAATCGAACCCCCTAGGCTCGGTAGCTGATGAATCTCACGGACCACATCCTGTTTATCTGGCTGCCCATCTGACAGACTACCCATAGATCCACGACTAAGAGTACATGTAACTGTCTTGGCTTTCCCCAGATGGTATAGGATATCGATATCACAATCCTTGGGTAACTCTAACCACCGTCTCTGTCGCAAATTTAACTGTCTCTGTCTGAAGATATACCGGAGGATCTTGTGGTCTGCACAAATATCCACATGAAGTCTATATATACGTCATGCCCCTAAATCTTCAAGGCATGATTTAACTGCCGCCAGCTCTAGATCGTGAGTGACGTAATTTCCTTTCCTGCTTCCCTAACTACCGGGAAAACATAGGCTCTATCCTTATTGGGTTGCAAGACACAACCTAGCCCAACACCCAACGTGTTACCATAATAACCTAACCCTCTAGTCTTTCAAGAGGGGTTAGAATTGTAGTCGTGGTCAACCTATCTTCCAATAATTGGAAACCTTTCTCATTCTTGCTAAATATTCGGGTGTCCTTAATCTCAATTATGGTTCATGCCAATCACAATTTAGGGGGAGATTTCCTTGATCCCATTAAGTAGCAATCCTATTATTCTCCCCAGCTCATAGAGCTTATAATCCGGTGTTCAACCTCAATTCATGGCCGTACATAATCCAATGGCTTGCCAAGATTTCTTACTTTTGTCACGATTCTGTCTCTCAGCGTTCGAGTGTCTACTCGTCTTACCTTTATTTTCCATTTCAAGTTGTCCTGGGGTCTCTTATCTCCCCGTATTTCATATTATCTTGCCCGTCATTACAGGTTTGCCACCCTTCATTTTACTAATTTATTAACTCGAAAAATTTCATTCTTGATCCTTGGTCACACGTTTACATTTATGCTTATTACCAGCATTCGTATCCTTACGACATGTCCTTGACCATTCCCTAATGTAGTCCTTAATTACCTAAACATAATACTTTTCCCACGATTACCTAAAATTGTAACCTATGGCATGACGACACTGAAGACATTACCAGTCTCATATACATCGCCTAATCACATGGATACACATAACCACATAATACGTAAACCTATCCTTTTACGTGGGGGAGAGAACATATCTCCCTTTCATAATCTTAATCATCAAGCGCCACCTTATAATCATATAGATTTTCAAAACCTACCAACGATGTCTCCTGTTTTCCGCAGGCAGTACTCGCACTTATCGTATTCCTGCCTTGCGCATTTTCCTGAAACCATTCGGAATGTCGTGGCCCTGATTGCCACACTAAACCAATTCTAAGTACCCCCAAGGGCACTTAATGTGAACTTTTTCAATGATCGCACGTTTTTATCTCCGTCTCTTGACGTTCACATTCAAATCCATTACTTCCATAAAACAAGTCACACAGACTTACCAAAAAATCAAGTCACGTAGACTTTTCAATTAACTATGTCAAAGAAGGAAGGATAATTCACTTGTTACAATCACTTCCCTTCCTTTTCACTCGATAATCGGCTCGCCGGGAAACTGGTATCGAACCAATCTCTCCCTATAGCCACCATTATCATACAAGAAGTCAACGAGTCCATACCCATAATGACCTCAAATCCTGTCACGTAGCGGGACTACTACCAACTAATCCCATTCCATTTCAGGCTATGGGGCGACCCGTAATAGGTCCTCAACCCGACCCGGCGTCGTACTTAACTCTTATCCTTGGTCTGACTTAACTTATTGCCCGTGAAGGCCTTATATATCTAAGGTCTTGGCGGTTATCAATATTCTTAGGCTCGCAATACCCATGCTCCCTAGCCTACTTGATCCTCCGTAGCGGGTAAAATAGCTTCTCATAAGTTCTTAATCGTGTTGTCTTGATCACAACAACCATACTTACTTCATACGGGTCTCATCCGTACAATTCTCTTAAGCATACCACGTAGCTTAATTACTAACATAGTTTCCATTAAGTCCTTTAAACATGACTTCTTAAGGGTCAATTACCTCCTCAGACAGCTCATCATCTCCTAATTATTTCAAATTAGCACGTAAAACCTTGATTAGAGTTCCTTAACTGTTCATACCTTCCCGGTATCTATTTAGTCCTTACCAAATCCTGGTAATCTAAAATCATTCTAGGCAACACATATGTGACCCTCATACATAAATCCGTATAGTTGTATGTCACAATACCAACTATACTACAAATATTACCAACCTGGATACGCAATCCACATAATCTTTCCTGGGTCACTGCTGCCTTTCTCGTAGCTGCAATCAACATAACTTGTTAGGGAGAGACGACCCTAACAACACAGCTCTATCGCACGATCTCAGAGTGAGAAGAATGGAAACCAATCCTAAATGTCCATGACCTCACGATTATAGATGTAGTGCGCAACACGATAATCAAGACTCTACTAGACACGGTGCTGTAGACACTTTCCGAGGACTAAGCGCTCGATACCACTTTTGTCACAACCCGACCGGGCATGGTGGTGCCCTACACAGGCACCCGCATCGGTATACATCGAGAGAATAGCGGTAAACATACATAATCGATAAAATGCATAAACAAAAAATAACAACACGCTAGCCGATTAGGCCACCTACCGTAAACTATCCAAATAAAACAATACATTTTTTTTTCTTTACAACCCAAACCACAATGTGACTCTGGACCTAAGAATAACAACTCTGGCGGGACGGGGCGCCATACCCTGAATGTATAATAACCAACCATACGAGGATAGGCCTCGGAGTAATGGAGATTCCCAACGGTGAACGATGATCCTAAGAGTGAGGATCAAGAACTGTATACTCTACTGCGGCATGAACGCAGCCCGAGAGGTCGACAACATGTACCAAATATGTGGCCCGAAAATGCGTAATGAAATCATAAGTCTATAATAAAGCGGAGACGGTATGATAACTCGATTAACGATAATCTGTGCCTTACTAACAATGAGAGTAATCAAGAGTATACTTACAACATAAAAATAGGAAGCTCACGATCAAAGCGGACCACCCGCCCGCAAGATCATTAAGCAATCCTACTCTTGGACTATTTCACCCGTGATAGTCGTGGACCCGCATGAGGTATTCCTCGTGATAGTCAGACTACCGCACGGGACTATTTCACCCGCATAAGCCCATAAGGACTCGCGTGAGGTATTCCTCGCATCATGGGTAGCAAATCCACTAAAGCAGATGGTATAACGTCTTAGGGGTTTACCCCTCATTTATACTCTTTCCCTGAAGCAGGTGGTATAACGTCTTGGGGATTTACCCCTCATTTATACTCTTACCCTGGAGAAGGTGGTATAACGTATTGGGGGTTTAGCCCTCATTTTTACTCTTAACCTAACTCAACCTACATCATACATAACATAAGCCCTACCGCTTATCATACATAACATAAGCACTACTGAACTTATCATACAATAAATAAGCAAGTTAAGAAATCCCCCTAACTTCTTATTAGTCTTATTCATATACACTCTCATTTTAGTTTACTTAAGGCACTAACATGTCATTATAAAATACGGGAATTTAACCCAAAGTACTACGTACTTCTATTCTTTTAAAATGACTCCTTTTCATATAAAACTTCCAAGATACTAATAACCGTAGTATCAAGTCATAACTACATTTAAGACAAGTCACAATACCTTTTTAGAAAATACATTTTCAGGCTTCTAAATCAAATGACTTCTTTCTTTTAAAACCTTAAGCAATTGATGCCTTTAAATCAATTTGCCTTTCGTTATTTCAAGTCATTTAACATACTTAAATTACTTAGAGTAAACCACTCTGTTTAACTTTCCATAAAGCTATTATAACTAACTTCCTATAAAGCCGTTATACCAGCTTTATACTTTAGAAACTTACATACTTCTTTATAACCAAGAGACTTAAACTTTCCAACAAAACAAGTATCAACTATACTTTCAACATACTTAAAGTCTCTTAACTTTTGAAAACCAAGATATCCTTAATATTTAAACAAGTGAGTTAATTCTCTAACTCAATCAACTTGGACATTCTTAAAATAAGCCAAGGATATCAAATGGACCTAGATTGTCAAAATCTTGTATGTCTACCATACTATACATTTACAACTTATTCATGCTCAAGAGATAATAAAGTTCCACATACCTCAAATCCAAGCTTAACAACTCGAAATTGAGCTTAAAACTGAAACTTTAATCAACGTTGTTGCACTCGTATTACAGTGCTACGACTGCTTCGTACTTACTCTTTCCTTTTCCAAATCAAGAAATGCTTCTAATTGAAATTTTACGAAGTGGCTACTGTTCGTATGTTTCCTAATATAAAATAAAATGGTTGGTCTCTTTTTCATTACAAAAGAAAAGGTTTGAAAGTTTTTGAAATAAGATATTGGAGAAGTGCTTGGCGCATCTTGAATGTCCCAAATAACTTCCAAGGCTAATATATAATCTCCCAAAAGAAATGGTCTCATGATGACCTATAATCATGATGTCTGCCACACACCCCTAATGTTAGTACATATTCTTATTAATGGAAAGTAGTAGAAATACTTAATGGTCATCCACCCAGCCATACTCTACTAAGTCATTTAGGAGACTTCACTTGCACATTACACGTGCACAACTCCTCTCCCTCTTAATAATTAATTAATCCCATCATTAATCAATTATACACATAATTACATAAGTAAGACGAAGATTAATACCTTGTTAAGCCCAAATATAATCCAAAACCTAGAGTCGATCCTAGCAATTTTAGCTCATTTCTTTCATTCGTTCAAACTTAATATCGTATCTTCTCACGTTCATTCTCTTACACGTGTCCTGGAACTACGGGGTGTAACACCATACATCATCGCATATATAATATTAGACTTCATATGGTCATCAAACATCAGGTATATCACCCCAGAGTTAGGAACATACTCCTTGAATCATTAGCTCAGTTCTTCGTCATGTTTTCCTTACTCCATGAATCACAGTCGTATTGAACCTCCGATTTTAAACAATTGACGGTGCCTATACTCTATCTTTTCTTCCACTACCTATATCATCTGTTTTGCACCATTACTCTACCAATAATCCCTTTTTGGAGGCTATCATCTTTAGTTTTAATTCACGGACTTGTCGATCTTAAAGTAGTAGTAGGGACTTCTCTATAAGATAACTTTGTTTTTAAAACTTGTACTTCAGGGTATGCTTCATGAAGAATTCCCAACATAATTTCTTAGCTTCAAAACATGGATAACTAGGTAAACAAACTCCAACTTTAGAGGTATGTTAAACTTGTAAACCACTTGGCCTATTAATCATATTATGTGATATCATCTAGTATTCCACGAATTAAGCTTTCCTCTTGTTCTTTCTCTTATTTTTTTCTAAATCTCGCCATGCCCTTCATAGGCGAAATATCATCAATTTGGGACTCTAAGTCTTGTCATCACAATCTGAAAATGACTTCATATGACTCTGAGCGGTCAAGAGTCATTATTCAATAAGATTCATTCCCCCGTCAGCTTGATGCATTAAGTAAGATATTCTTACCCCGAATGACCCGTTGGGATTTTTACATCTCCACTCACACAGAGCTTTATATGGATTTATTCTAATGCTTAGTATAATAGTTGTTATCCTATGCAAACTCAATAAGAAGTAAATGAGAATCCCAATTTCCGCAAATCCAACATGCAAATTCGTAGCATGTCCTCGAGCGTCTAAAATCATATGCTCGATTTGTTCGTCTACTAGCCTGAGTGCCCAAATCCTTTTGAAACGATCTCCCAAAATTAGTCTTAAATTGAGACTTTTATCAAATGTCACAGGACTCGGGATATCATGAAGCTGAACCTTCTTCTTAATGTATAAACTCACGTAATCCTCAGTCATATAGGTAGTTTTGACCGTCAAGAGGGGGCTGACTAATCAGTCTATCAACCACCACTCAGATTAAATCAAACTTATGATAAAAGCGAGGTAAGTCCTCTAGGGTGTCCATCCTTTAGCTGATAATAATCATTACATGTTACACCCCGTATTTCCAAGAGATTGAGATGAGAACGTACGTAAGGAAATGAGATTTGAATTTTGGAAAGAATGAAAATTCCGGGAAAATCTCGGAACCTCGAGAAGGAAAAATGTTTATTAATGGGAATTTGATTCTCAAATTTGATATGTGAGACTTTTGGAATATATTAGATTTATGGATTTTTAAGTTCCGGATTTGGTCATGTGGGGCCCACGGGAAAATTTTACGATTTTGTGGGGCCCACAATATTTTGAGATATTTTGGTCAATTATGGATTTTTGGGAGATGAAATAATTTTGGACGAATCAGAGGGTGACACGTGTCACCCCACTTGTCTTGGAAGACTTGGCTAGATATTTTGTGACAAGTGGGCCTTGTGGGTCCCACTCCACTTGTCTTGCTACACTTAGGCCCTCCACTTGTCAATCATCCAACCCTTGAGATACATTATATACACATAGAGGCTTGCAAGACTTAGCCTTATACATTTTCATCCAAGAAAGCCCTCATCTCTCTCCATTAGCTCCATAAAAATTGAGAGCCTCATTAGCCAAGAACAAATTGTTGATTAATTTTCTTACTCCTAGATTAAGGTCCCTAACCAAGTGTTAAACCAAGATATTATTCCAAGAACACAAAACATGTTGTTGGCCGAGAATAGAGGGTGAAACCCTAGGGGTTCCGTCGACTTTTTGGTGATGGAATGTGAAGGGAAGTTGCTCCTAAGGTTGTAGGGGATACATATATGTGATTGGATCTTGAAGAAGTGGAGCGAAACGAAAACTACGGACCATTGTTGAGCATTCTACCCGGGATGTTTTTGAACACAAAAATGAGGTAATAGTTCTTCTAAAATTAAAGTAATTGGATATTACTTATTGTTATAATGTATAGATGAATTCATGTTAAGGAAGAAATTGAAAATAAGATGTGTATGAGGTAGATATGTTGTTGGCCGATTTGAGATAATTTTGTGCCCTTGGTTTCGTTTGTTATATGGTTGTTGTTATCCACATTTGTCGCATGTTAAAATAAGGTAATATGGTTGTTGATAAGTTGGTATGTCATATATGGAAGTGTTGGAACTCGAATTGGAATAAAATGGATTAAGGAAAGAGTTATCGGATTGTAGTTGTTTTAGCCGAAAAACTGCCCAAAACTGTTAGACGTTGTCATATCATTTTATGGACTGTTTTGGGGGTGTGGTTATGCTGTAAAATCAGCCCTAATATGCATGTTTAAGTGTAGTAGTTGCTAATGAAAGTCCTAAGGAAATAGGGGTGTGGAAAGGTGTTGAAACGCCTCACATTTTACCCTCGTTATTGTTGGATTACGGACTATTTTTATGGGATGATTTGTGGACTATTTTGTATAATTGTGGGGCAGAATTTTACATGTCCAGTTAGGCGTGTAATCCCCTTTGTCTAACCGTTGGTTGCGCCTTAAATGTGGCTTGTTGGTTGATGAATACGGGCCTTGAAAAAGGTGGAAAAGTACGTAGAAACAAAGGAAGTGCTGCCCACATTTCCGTAGAATTAGAGGACATTATTTGGTATAAGTCTTACACTAGTAAACTTGGAATTGATAGAAGTATTATTATCATTTTAGGTTGAGGTACTACGTGTAGCATAGTCTACTTGGCTTAAGGAATAGCCGATGAGGTTGAAGTACTTTGGAGCGTTTTGCTACTTGTCATATTGGTTAGTCGTCACGAGGTATGTGAACTTCTTCCTTCTATCGACATGACTATTCTTGAAGTATACTTGCCTTGTTATTGGAGTATACATGACTATTCTTGAAGTATACTTGCCTTGTTATTGGGGTATACATGACTTATTCTTGAAGTATACTTGTCTTGTTATAGGAAGTATTCATGTTATTGATTTTATGCTAAAGACATGTCTAGAATATTCCTAAGTTCTTACCAAGTCTTATGGGGGATGTTGGTAAGAGTCGTTAGGAAATATTGGAGTCGAGTTGACCTTGGTAATTTACTACACTAATGAGAATAGGTATCAAACAAGCCATTGCAGCGTTAATGAAAATGTATCGACAATCAATTATATTGAAATGAGTATAATTCTCCAACTGCATAGAAACTAAAGATAAGACAAGATTGTATTACATTTTCTAGATCATGGTTGTTTTAACAAGATCGTTATAAACTAGTATAACCTATTCACGACTCCTATAAGTATTAATTCTGAAAGTATAGGAGACTTGATTTTCGAAAGTATAAGAGACTTGATTTATTTGGAAGTCATGAGACTAGTTTTATTTGAAAGTTGTAAGACTTGATTTATTTGAAAGTCATGAGACTAGATTTATTTGAAAGCACATGAGACTTGATTTCGAAAGGAGACGTCACTTGATGTAAATGTATAGATTACTTGGTTTGAAAATAACAAGTAACTTGATTTGAAAAGTATAGATTACTTGGTTTGAAAAGAACAAGTAACTTAACTTGAAAAGTATAGATTACTTGATTTGAAAAATATAGATTACTTGATTTGAAAAGTATAGATTACTTGGTTTGAAAAGAATAGATTAACTTGATTTGAAAAGTATAAACTACTTGATTTGAAAAGTATAGATTACTTGATTTGAAAAGAACATGTAACTTGATTTGAAAAGTATAGATTACTTGATTTGAAAAGTATAGATTACTTGGTTTGAAAAGAACAAGTAACTTGATTTGAAAAGTATAGATTACTTGATTTGAAAAGTATAGATTACTTGATTTGAAAAGCTAGTTGATATACCTCCACTTCCTACCATGCTGCTCCTAAGCAGAATCTCGATATGCATAGTGCAGTTCAGTTATTAACTCGATTAGTGGACACCCAGGCCCAACTTCAGGTTCCTGGGTCTTCTGACATAGTTGTTAGCACAAGAGTTCGAGACTTCATTAATTTAGATCCTCAAGTGTTTATGGGGTCAGACTCGAATGCCGATCCACAGAACATCTTAGATCAAATGCAACAGACTTTTAGGGTAATGCATGCCACCAATATTGAGTCAATAGAGTTGGCGTCTTATAGACTGCGAGATGTCGTTGTAATATGGTATGAGACATGCGAGTAGTCTAGGGGACCTCGTGCCCCGTCAGCTAGATTGGGGAAGTTAATAGAAGCCTTTTTGTAACATTATTTGCCAGTGGAGCTCCGACGGGCTAGAAAATATAGGTTTTTATGTAAGGAAGTTGAACATAAGTAAAGACAATTATATGTGCAAGAGAGTGTAAAAAATCATCTGAACCTCGGGAAGCCGCTATGGGCATATGCAAATTCATAATATCACTGAAAATAAGTTATAATATATATATATATATATATATATATATATATATATATATATATATAGCCACACTTTGGGGCAATGCCAATATCATATCATACCCATCCCTAAATGGGACTCGGTGTTATCGTATCCGACCTTAGTAGGACTCGATGTTATCGTACTCAACTGTAGTGTTGTACACATATAAGTGTTGTACCGACCGACTATAACAAGGCTTGATTTCATAAAATAGATACATATATTTATGTATGTGATGCACGACTGACTTCAGAAACCAATGGAAGAAAGATGGGGTGAGACAAGATCGTTAACCCGTCAATCATTATGGAACTTCATTCACAACAAGAATTACACTTTATCATGAACTCATAACCAATAGTATAATAAAGACTATCATGAGGAGCGATAAATAATCCCGAAAAGGTCACCAAATCTAATCACAATACATTAAAAGGAAACACTTTTGACAAAGGATATAGAAAGGTAAGCCCTCCATACCTTTGTTGGTATTCTTTATAACCCAACCAATGTCGTTCGTCTAGCGCCTCAACCTATAATAACGATAACATTTCTTGTCATGCTAAGGAAACACTTGGTGTATTATGTATATCGAGCGACAAGCTCGTTTAAGAAGAATTAGACAACATTCTCCTATTTCTTTCATTTTCTCTAAGTTCAAAATTAGCAAAAAAAACAACCGTATCAATTCGACCAACTCCATCCAGACAACAATTTCGAACAATCACCAAACAACCCACATAATATAACAACATCTTATATGATTTTCCGCTACTAATTTCGTATTTCACATCTCATAATATAGCTACGACCGGGTGAATATAAATATATATAGGAGAGGATAGTTCTTACCTTATATTCCAAGAATTATTCTTTATCCACCTTACTTCACTTGAAAGAAGCCCGAATTCAACCACGCGATAAAAATAGAACAATAAAATAGAAGTAGTGAGCAAGACCCATTATGTTTATTCGTGAGAATGGTTATACTCTTCAATCGGAATAAATAAAATGTGGTTGGTGGTATGTTTATGTATTGAGATCTAATAATAAGAGTCTACAATTGTAAAGAAAATAATGATATTGGTAGAAGAGGAATTCATTTGCTATTTACGTGAAAAGAAAATGAAGTGCTAAACACCTTCTTTACTTTTTGCCTTTATTTTTGATAATTGTCAACTAAAATAACTTAAATGTCAGTTGCACTTTTCCTTTGCTGTTTACACGTGTACCTTTGGTACACATACTTGTCACTAGAAATGGCCACACCTACTAAATGCATGTATGTAATTCCACGTGTCCACTTATTCATATAATATTTATGTGTATTAATGGATAATTATTATACACGGTAATTTAAAAAACACACTAATTAATTATTAATCTCAATTCACTTAAATAGGAATCATTTTAATACGCTTCTTATACTCATTATCATAAGCATGTGAAATAACATCAGTCCGTAACCTCTTTTGACACACCCAAAATTATTATTTTCAATCATCGTCGCCACACTTTTGTGTCCTAAATAATTTTAGGACTTCATTCTTTAATACAACGAGTCTTGTGTGCATAAGTAAATATGACCAAAATTTCCCTGGGCTCAGATCTACTTACATACGTCGAGCGATTCAAACTTTAGCCTGAAAGCCTCGGGTATTACATCAATGAGACTTATACTCTTCGGGTTGTTTAACTTCTTAACCTTTCAACATGTTCTATGCATGGCTTTAAACATTCATAAACTTGAGAATGATCTTTGTTATACCCCGTAGTTCCATGGTATGTATGTGAGGACGTACGTACGAGAATACGACAGAAATTTTGGAAAGAAAGGAAGATGTGATTTTTTCGACGGAAAAGTTTCCGGTTTTTGTGAAGAAAAAGGTTCGTTAATGGGAATTGGATTCCCAGATTTGGTATTTGGGCTTCTTGGATTATATTAGAATTTTGAGATTTTATTTTCGGAAATGGTCACGTGGGGCCCACGGGAGAAATTTACTGATTTTGTGGGCCCGCTTTGTTTTGAGATTTCGGTATTTTGGATATTTTCGGAAGACGAAATATTTTGATTTAGTCGGGGCGACACGTGTCACCCCATGTGGCACTGGCGAAATGGTGGGACAAGTTGGCTAGCCATCATTCCTCGCCGAAATGGGCTAACAAGTGGCAAGCCACTTGTCTAGCAATTTCGTTGGCCATGTGGTGTGGTGGAACCCACACACACATGGCCCAATCTTGACCCTACACTTACCTTGATCCTAACCCTTGAATTCTCTATAAATAGCCCCTTAAGTTGAAGAGTATTTCATCCACACTTAGAGCTTTCCAAAGCAAAACATTTTCCCTCCCTTTGTAAGTTGATTTCGTCCCCCCTCCCCTCTTGTGAAGAAAATACTTGGAGTATTATTGTATAATCCCAAATACCTTGGCCTAGTATCCCGAGTAGTATTCCAAAGTTGTTTCAATACTAGGAGCCCGGAAATGCTACTTTATTCCAATAGCCGTAAAGTGAAACCCTAGAAAAATCTTCCTAGCTTGGTTGAAGTTTTTAGAGAAGTTGTTGGAAACTTCTAAGGGTCGCTTGGAGCGGGTTGGAGCGTAAGGAGTTGGAGCTAAACGTTGCTCAGGATCGACTTATAATCTTGGATAATTTTGGGCTTATCGAGGTAATGATCTATGTCCCCCTATGGTAATTGGATATTACATGTTGTAGTAGTTATACTTGAGTAGATTATATTGGAAGGATGATTATAAAGGTTTGAACTGTATTTACATTGGACTGTACTTACAGTAGACTTGTGTAGTATTATTGTGAAGCAGAATTGAACACGTCCGGTTAGACGCGTAATCCCCTGGGAGTTGTTGGCCTGGTAGCGGGCCTTGATAGGGGAGGAGATTTATGTGATAGCGGGGGGGGAGGTGCTGCCGAATTTTCTGTAGAATAAGGAATCTTGTATTTAGAATATTCTACGAAGAGAACTAGAAGTTGATAGATGTATTGTGGTTGTTATAGGTGGATCTTCTACGCGCGGCATACTTGACTTGGCTTGTGGTTTAAGCTAAAAAGGTATGTGATTCTTCCTATACTCTTGAGCATGATTGTTGTGAACTATATAGTACGGTAGACGTACGTGTGTGAAATGAATTTTGTTTGTTTAAAACATAAAGTGTTATAATGGCTTTATGGGAAGTTAGTTATAACGACTTTATGAAGATAAAAGAAAGATTTGGTTTTGACAGTAAAACGACTTGATTTTGAAAGTTAAGAGACTTGATCTTGAAAGATAAGAGACTTGACTTATAACGACTTGTTTTCGGAAAAGGAGAAGTAACTTGATTTAAGTATAGGTTACTTGTTTTGAAAAGAGTAAGTTAATTGGGTTTTAAAAGAGTATACTTGATGTTGTTCTAAAAGAAAAGCACTTGGTTTAAAAAGGTATAGAGTACTTGATTTTAAAAGCCTTGTAAAGATTTTTACGAAGGTGAAGTAATTTGGTTTTAAAAGTAAAACGTGTTTTCTTTATATACTACGAGTATTAGTATCATGTGGCTTTACGTAAAAGAGGTCTTTTGAAAGAATGAAAGTATGTAGTATTTTGGGTTTGAAACCGGATTGTTGATTAAAATGAATGTATGTTGGACTTGCCTATGCTTGTTGTGATAGTCTTTGATGTGCAAGTGTTTTGTTGATATCGCCGTGACTCTCAGGAGGGCCGCTTATCCGATTGATTGATTGACATCGGCGTTGGGTGGTCCACGAGTATGCGTCCACTTTGAGTATTGACTGGTTGTTTCTGTACTGCCATGACTCTCTAGGAGGGTCGGCTATCTGATTTATTTCCTTTGGACATGCTGACGCGATGGATGTTCCACGGGCGCGCCCGAGGATGGTTTCATGGCCATGACTTCCGAGTGAGACGCCGGCATGCGGTCATTGTGAGGTTGATTGTTAGTCCATGGACCGCTAATCCATGAAGCTTGCCGCGACGGCGATCACGGGCTTGATTTGTGCGTGTGGTTCGAGCACACTTTAGATACTTGTTCGGTCATTTTCTCGCACCGGTAGCCTCTCGGTAGATAGCTTAAGATACTTGCCTCTGGCCATATCTTGTGAGGCGGTAGGCTATTGTACGTTAGCTTAAGATACTTGCCTCGGCCAGTTGCGTGGCTAGCTTTTGGACTAGTAGTTGGCTTCCGTACCTTGCCCGTGATGGGATATGACTAGCTTTTGGACTGGTAGTTGGCTATTCTACTTGGCCCGATCGGTTTTGATGACGCAGGCAGGATCTAGTGTTCAGGTTCACATATGGGTGTTGTTTTACATCATGTACCGCGATGAGGAATGAGTTCCACGCACGAGTGATATTATGGGCGTGAGACCCATAGTTATGTGTGAGTGATTATTCTGGGGATATGTGTCCCCTTACTTGTCATATCTGTTTACTTATTGCGTTATGGTTTTTTAAAATTATTAAATGTGATTTCATTACGCATTTTCGCCACATACTGGTACTGTTATCGACCTCCTTGGGGCCGCGTTCATGCCGCAGTAGAGGTACATCGTGTGGATCCTCGTTCATAGGATCACGATTCAACAGATTGGAAACTCCGTTTCTCGAGGCTTATCTTTTGGTATGTTTCCTCGAGTTGTAGGTTCTTGTACATTCGTGGTATGGCGGCCCCGCCCGTCGTCATAGTTGTTATTAGACTCTTAGAGTGCGTAGTAATGCTGCAATTGTGGTTTGTAAAGGATTGTAATCGGTTATGTATATATACATGAAGCGACCGCTTGGTTGGCCTATTTTCTTATGATGTATCTTGTTTCTGTTTAAGTTTTTATTTCCGTGATTTTCTCGATGTTGTATCACTAGGTGCGGGGTAAGGCACCGGGCCATGCCCGAGGTCTGGTTGTTATACCCCGTATTTCCAGAGTATGTACGTAAAGGAATACGTACAAAAAGTTTGGTCTTAAAGTTAGGCCTTGGACGATTTTTAGGCACAACTCACAAAGCGAACAGTTTTCCGACGAAACGTTTCCCGACTTTCGTAGGATAAATTCCGCTATGTCATTTCTAATTTTTGCGGATTTTTCCGAGAGGCGTAACACTTTGGACCAACGAGAGGCGACACTTGCCACCCTCTCATTGGTGGACTTGTCACGCAATAGGGCGAATGGATGACCATCCTTGTCATAAAGTTGGTTA
The DNA here is from genome assembly GCA_029844215.1 of Przewalskia tangutica. Taxonomy (NCBI): domain Eukaryota; kingdom Viridiplantae; phylum Streptophyta; class Magnoliopsida; order Solanales; family Solanaceae; genus Przewalskia; species Przewalskia tangutica. The sequence continues at coordinate 99,167,507 of CM056729.1, forward strand.
GATATTTTGTGTGCAAGTTGGCTAGGTACACTTGCCCTAATCTTGACCTTACACTTGCCTAGCACTTGGCTAAATCTTGGCCATTGGTTGGCCATGTCTTGACCTATAAATACCCCTCTTGAGATGAAGAGTTCTTCATCCACAAAAGCTTTCCAAGTCTAAAAATCCTTCCCTCTCCCTTTGTAAGCAATTCGTCCAACACACCCCCTCCTCGAGAAGCTTGGCCGAGGCTACCCCACCCCCTAGCCTAGCCGAAACCTACCCCCCCTCCCTTGGTAGAAAAGTTGCCTTCTTGTATTGTTATAATGCCCAAAATACCCTAGCCCAAATACCTTAGTACTTAGTAGAAGTTGTGAAGAACTTCTAAGGTTTCCTTGGAGCATACAACTTAGGAGCAAAACCTTGCTCAGGCGCGACTTTTTTCTAGGATATTATTGGGCTTACCGAGGTAACTAATCCTAACCCTCTTTTTGAATTAGAGAATACTTACTGTTGTAGAATAAGTATAAATACTTAGAAGGTTATTAAGGAATAGAATTGAACTGTAACACCTTAGAAGGGTATAAAAGAAGAATATACGAATCAGATTTACATAGGACTGTTTTCACAGTAGACTTATATAGCTCACCGGGTAGGGTTGTGCTGCCCGACTTTCCGTAGAATTGAGGACCCTCTGTTTAGAATGACCTACAGAATAGTCTAGACTTTGATAGATATCTGTGACTATTATAGTCGATTCTCTGCGCGGCATACTCGACTTGGCGGTGGATTTCGCCAGAAGGTATGTGATTCTTCCTAAAGCATGATATTTTACAATATGTATATAGTACGGTAGACGCATACGTGTTAATCGAATAATACTTACGGCAATGCCTCACGCTTAAGCTCGAATAATACGTCTGGAATGCCTCACGCTTAAGCTTTGAAGAATAAAGAACTGAAAACATTTCAAAAGGACTACTGAACCATTTTTTTACAGAAGAGAATTAATTGGTTTCTCAAACAGAAGCTTAAGAGTTATACTAGCTTTATGGGAAGTTAAGTATAACCACTTAAGATTGATAAAAGAAACAAGTTGCCTATGTAGTTCTAACGGACTTATATGAAATTGTGAAAAGAATAATAAGATGGTTTGATAAGTAGACATGACATGTTGCTATGTGTGTTAGTACCTTGTAACGTTTGTATAAGTGAGTATCCTTGTTGTACTTATGTTGTTTAAAGATAAGTCGTTATGTTAGTGTACTATCACTCACCTCTTGAGATGATCCGAGGTTGTCGCCTCCGACGCGGGTAGACTCAGTGATGCAGGACCGTGATTCGAGAATACCTACGCGGTCGAGGGGCCTACGCGAGCTACGAGAGTTCCGTGTTAGTATGCGGGGTTATGCCTCATGCGGTCTATGTGGCCATGCGGACAATGAGTCGGGGCGACGCCGAGGAGTAGCTACCGATGCGGGTTATACCTCACGCGCCCACGCGAGTGGCCTCACGCGACTCGAGTCCGTGATTAGGCTTGCAGAATGAGGATGTGGGCGAGTGGCCTGCTTTCGATCATTCGCGGCCTAGACAAGACGTATTCTGATTACCTATTGTTGCTCTTGTTTGTGATGTGGCACTATGCGGTTTCTCGGTTGTTTCACACATATTTGTAAACCGGTTTTAAAATGATATGTTTTCATTTAAGTACTTTCTGATTTCGCATACTTAGTACTTGTTATCGACCTTCGGGGCTGCGTTCATGCCGCAGTAAGGGCAAGCAGTGCTAGATCCGCATCCTTAGGATCTCTACGTTGGTGTGAGCTCCATCTCTTCCGAGGCTCTACTTTTGGTATGATCTCCATTTGTAGATAGTTTTTGTCAGTCGGTATGGCGGGCCCCGTCCCGCCATAGTTGTATATTTCAGAGGTGCTGTAGTCATGTTATGCAGTGTCGGATGTAATCGCTAAAACATGATATATATATACTTAGAAAGGCGATGTTTTCTCACATAATCGTGGTCTTGTTTTATAAACTGTTTCATGTCTTGCTTTATGTTTCACTGATTACTCGATGTATGACTACTGGGTGCCTCTAGGCAGCACCACGCCCCGAACGGGTCGTGACAAAAGTGGTATCGAGCGATTAATCCTCGGAAAGTGTCTACGACCGTATCTAGTAGAGTCTTGATTATCGGTGTGTTGTGCACCACACCAATAATCGTGAGGCTATAGGATATTTAGGATTGGTTTCCGTTCTTCTCATTCAGAGATCGTGCTTTAGTCGTGTTATAGTTGGACCTCTAACGTATTCCTTTCCCCGTATGATTATGCCTCCACGTAAGGCAACCCGCCCGGGCGGCAAGGCAATGAGGAGGCGCTAGCAGGACACCCAGAGTCACGAGGGCTCGTGCCCGTCTATACGAGACGGCGAGTTCTATGACGCCGCCGCCCCAAAGGACCACAAGACCCACACCTCCCATCCCACACCGGGCGGAGGAGTTAGGGTACAAGCGAGACGGCCCACTTTTGCTAAAGTTGTGGCCCGACACGGAGAGAGGCCGGACGCGCAGCCAGCCCAGCCCAGCACGGCCGCACCCGTTGTTCACCCGAGGCGTAGAGTGAGGTCGCGAGACTTCGAGCCAGAGTTCACGGAGTTTTATGGATCGAGGCCGAGGATGATCCGCAGGAGTTCATCCGTCGCCTTCAGAGGATTTTGAGAGTGATCGTATGCCGGAGACCGAGTCCGTGATCTTTGTTCACATAGGTCGCGTGATACCGCGATCGATTGGTTTGATTCATGGGAGTTATCCGGGAGAGCACGCGTCCCCGCCTACTGGGATGAGTTCTCGAGGCTTTCCTCACTCACTTCTTGCCTCCATAGATGGCGAGGGCGCGGTGATAGATTTTTACCATCGAGGCGAGAGGACGACCGCCGTGAGTACAATGTCGAGTTTGATTCATTGGCTCGATATGTCCCAAAGATTGGTAGCAGATATGGAGGATAGGTGCACCGCTATGTCACCGGCAGACGACTATATGGCCGAAGTCATGTGCGGGTTTTCCACCGGTATGGACATTACCCGCACGCAGCTCACGCCTTGGATGCGGCGAGCGCAGAGGTCGGCGAGTGACGACAACAGCGTTAAGGCCGGGGCGAGGGTCTTCTCGTGGTTATCGTGGTGGCGGCCTCGGCAGCCTAGATTCGCACCACGGCCAAAGACTGAGCACTCCCGCACCGCCCTCAAAGCCACGCTGAGGGCGCACGGGGCCCTGTGGCTTGACGCCCGTGGTAGCAGAGATCGGCGACGGACCACCCCGTGTGGCCGATGCAGATCCCATTACGGGAAGTGTGGTACTACTTTTGAGCTTGTTACGATTGGCCAGCAGGTCACTGCGAGGGACCGTCCGACCGGGCGGCCGGGTGGTAGGCTCACTTCGAGTTCATTGCCGCTCATCATCTCCTACTGATTACTCGCCGAGGCGTGGTGCTCGTGGGTCGCCAGGTCGCGCAGAGGCCGTGGCTCGTCCCGCCTAGCGGTCCTCGAACCGCATTTATGCTTTGTCCACCGACAGATCGGAGGCCTCACCGATGTCGCCACTGTGTACCTTATCGGTTCAGGTTTGATGTGTATGCTTTGATAGATCCGGTTCTACTGCCCTATATATCTCCCTTGTTGCTAGTAGGATAGGGATAGAGCACGAGTCCATAGACCCTTTCGAGGTAGCTACGCCATGGGTGATTCGGTAGCTCGGCGTATATAGAGCTTGTCTGTGATCATTTACGCCGCCGACCGCCGACTTGATAGAGTTGGAGATGATTGACTTCGATGTGATCATGGGGATGGATTGGCTTCCTCGCTACGCCAATGTAGACCGCAGAGAGAGAATAGTGCGGTTCCAGTTTCTGCGAGCCGATTGTTGAGTGGGAGGAGCACCAGACGCCGGTGGTAGGTTTATTTCCTACCTCGAGGCTAGGAAGATGGTGCGAAGGGTATATCTACCATCTCGTTCGGGTGTTTGATCTGAAGCCGCGTACCAGATTTTCCGTGGCCGGAGTCACGAGTTCCCGACGTGTTTCGGATGACCTTCCGGGTATCCTCCCGAGAGGAGATCGAGTTTTGTATAGATGTGTTGCGGATACTCGCCTATTTCCATTCCGCCATACGAATGGCACTGCCGAGTTGAGAGAGTGAAGGATCGGCTTAGGGATTTGCTAGAGAAGCGGCTTCATTAGGCCTAGTGTTTCTCCCGGGAGCGCCAGATTGTTCGTGAAGAAGAACGACGCCGCGCATGTGTGTTGATCTGCACGGTGAACAAGGTGACCATTAAGAACAGATACCCTTCCTAGGATTGATGATTTGTTCGACCGATTGCAGAGTGCGAGATGTTTCTCCAAGATTGATCTGCGATCGCTATCATCAGTGCGAGTCGAGAGGTGGATGTCCCTAGATCGCATTAGAACCCAGACGCATTATGAGTTCAGTGGTCATGTCTTTGGTTGACCAATGCTCCGGGCAGATTCATGGATTTGATGAACCGAGTGTTCAAACCATTTTTGGACACGTTTGTGATAGTGTTCATTGATGATATCTTGGTTTATTCTCGCCGAGCGGGAGCACGCGAGCATTTGGCGATCAGGCCGATTCTCCGTAACCAGCAGTTACGCCAAGTTTTCCAAATGTGAGTTTTGGTGACTTGATGGCGTTTCTGGGCATATTGTCGGCCGATGGCATTCGAGTTGATACGCCAAGATCGAGGCGATCGGACTTGGCCTGACCTACTACTCCGGCAGAGGTTCGCGATTTACGGGCCTCGCAGGTATTATCGGTTCGTGGAGAAGTTTGCTTCTATCTCGCACCATTGACTAGGCCGACTCGAAGGCGCCAAGTTTGATGGTGATGCTTGTGGCGGGTTTCGATTCTTGAAAGAGAGACCGACGACCGCCTCGCTTCTTACTCTTCCAGAGGTCCAGATGGTTATGTCGTGTATTGTGATGCGCTGCATCGGGTTGGGATGTGTTGATGCAAAGATGGCAGAGTTATAGCATATGCATCCCGACAAAAGAAACACGAGGAACTACCCCACCCATGATTTGAGTTGGCGGTGTGATTCACGCTTTGAAGATCTGAGGCACTATTTGTATGGGTTCACGTGGATATTTTTACGCACCACAAGAGCCTCCAGATATCTTCACCAGAGGAGCCGAACTTACGGCGAGACGGTGGTTAGAGTTGCTTAAGGATTACGATGTGGACATCCTGTACCACCCGCAAGGCCAATGTTGTGGCGTATGCCCTTAGTCGTAGTCGATGGGAGCCTATCGGATGTGCAGTAGAGAGAAGGGACATGGTTCGTAATTTGCACGATTAGCGAGCCTCGTGTCCGCTTGATTGATTACGATAGCAATGGGTTAGAGTTCGTGAGGTTGCCGAGTCTTCCATCGTTGAGGAGGTCAAGAGGCAACAGCTCGAGGATCCGGCTTTGATTCGATATCGTGATACGACTCTTCGTGAGGCAAGGTCCTTTTGAGGTAGCACGATGGGGTGCTAAGGTTTGAGGGCGTTGTGTGTTCCGGATGTTTGAGACTTGGCACAGGTTCTTGGGAAGCACACGCGCTACTCTATCCATCCGGTCGACCAAGATGTACCACGACCTTAGATCCGTGTATTGGTGGGATGGCTTGAAGAGGACGTTGCGAGTTCGTAGCTCGGCCCGTGTTGTCGCAGTGAAGGTAGAGCACCGAGACCGTGGTTTGTTACAGCGATAGAGATCCCGACCGGAAGTGGAGGTAATCAACATGGACTTCATCACGGGATTACCTCGCACTCGAGGAGAGACATGATTCTATATGGGTTATCATCGACGGTGGCGAAATCAGCCCACTTTCTTCCCGTCAGACGACTTTTTCTACCGAGGATTATGCGGACTTTACATCCGAGAGATCGTCGATCGCATGGAGTCCCTACTCGATCATATCGCATGCAGGAGCCCGGTTACGCCAACTTCCTGAGGTCCTTCCAGAGGGTTTAGGGACGCAGTGAGCACGAGTGCGCATTTCATCCACGCATGACGGACAGCAGAGCGCACTATCCGCACTCTCGAGGATATCCGCGAGCCCGTGTTATTGACTTGTGGTAGTTGGGAGGATCATTTGCCTCTAGTTGAGTTCGCGTATAATAATAGCTACCACTCCAGATTCGAGATGGCGCCTTATGAGGCCTTGTATGGGAGGAAGTGCAGATCGCCTATAGGTTGGTTCGAGGTGGGCGAGTGCGGCTAGTGGGACCAAATTTGGTGCAGCAGATGGATAAGGTGAAGCTTATCCGAGAGCGGCTATCGACACTCGAGTCGCATGTAAGTCGATGCAGATCATCGTCGTCGACATCCGAGTTTGCGCTGATGATTGGGTTTTCTGAAGGTGTCACCCATGGCGGTGTGATGAGATTCGGAAGAAGGAAACTCACCAAGGTACATTGGGCGTTTCGCATTGTCCGCAGGTAGGCAAGGTTGCCTATGAGTTGGATCTGCCGTCCGATCCGAGGCGCGCATCCGGTGTTTCACGTTTCTATCCGAGGAGATGTATCGGGATCCATCTAGTGGTACATCCGATTGACGATGTCCAGTGTGACCGAGGGGTTATCGTATGAGGAGATTCCCATAGCGATAATCGATCGTCGTTAGCGTCTGACGAAGGACGTGGCTTCCGTCAAAGTCTTGTGGCGAACGAGCTCGAGGAGGATGACGTGGGAAGCCGAGGAGGACATGAGGCGAAGTATCCTCACCGCTTCCCACCCTCCGTAATTCACTTTCCTACTTGTAAATCTTCATTATCGTTTATGCCTAAGTGTTGTTTATGGCCGTGTGTGGCTTTGCAAACTGCTTAAGTTTTGAAGAACCTTATCGTTATCTGTCTTGGGAAGGAACATTCGGACGAATGTTTCTGGCGAGGAGAATGTTATACCCGTATTTCAGGTATGTACGTAAAGGAATACGCATAAAAAGTTTGGTCTTAAAGTTAGGCCTTGACGATTTTTAGCACAACTCACAAAGCGAACAGCTTTTCCGACGAAACGTTTCCACTTCGTAGGATAAATTCGGCTATGTCATTTCTAATTTTTGCGGATTTTTCCGAGAGACGTAACACTTTGGACCAACGAGAGGCGACACTTGCCACCCTCTCATTGGTGGACTTGTCACGCAATAGGGCGAATGGATGACCATCCTTGTCATAAAGTTGGTTAGATATTTTGTGTGCAAGTTGGCTAGGTACACTTGCCCTAATCTTGACCTTACACTTGCCTAGCACTTGGCTAAATCTTGGCCATTGGTTGGCCATGTCTTGACCTATAAATACCCTCTTGAGATGAAGAGTTCTTCATCCACAAAAGCTTTCCAAGTCTAAAAATCCTTCCCTCTCCCTTTGTAAGCAATTCCCCAACACACCCCTCCCCCGGAGAAGCTTGGCCGAGGCTACCCCACCCCTAGCCTAGCGAAACCTACCCCCTCCCTTGGTAGAAAAGTTGCCTTCTTGTATTGTTATAATGCCCAAAATACCTAGCCCAAATACCTTAGTACTTAGTAGAAGTTGTGAAGAACTTCTAAGGTTTCCTGGAGCATACAACTTAGAGCAAAACTTGCTCAGCGACTTTTCTAGGATATTATTGGGCTTACCGAGGTAACTAATCCTAACCCTCTTTTTGAATTAGAGAATACTTACTGTTGTAGAATAAGTATAAATACTTAGAAGGTTATTAAGGAATAGAATTGAACTGTAACACCTTAGAAGGGTATAAAAGAAGAATATACGAACTGTACTTACATAGGACTGTTTTCACAGTAGACTTATATAGCTCACCGGGTAGGGTTGTGCTGCCCGACTTTCCGTAGAATTGAGGACCCTCTGTTTAGAATGACCTACAGAATAGTCTAGACTTTGATAGATATCTGTGACTATTATAGGCTGATTCTCTGCGCGCGGCATACTCGACTTGGCAGGTGGATTTCGCCGAGAAGGTATGTGATTCTTCCTAAAGCATGATATTTTACAATATGTATATAGTACGGTAGACGTACATGTGTTAACTGAATAATACGTACGGCAATGCCTCACGCTTAAGCTCGAATAATACGTGACGGAATGCCTCACGCTTAAGCTGAATAATAAAGAATCGAAAACATTTCAAAAGGACTATCAACCATTTTTTTAAGGTAAGAGAATTAATTGGTTTCTCAAATGAAGCTTAAGAGTTATACTAGCTTTATGGGAAGTTAAGTATAACCACTTAAGATTGATAAAAGAAACAAGTTGCCTATGTATTTCTAAGACTTATATGAAATTGTGAAAAGAATAATAAGATGGTTTGATAAGTAGACATGACATGTTGCTATGTGTGTTAGTACCTTGTAACGTTTGTATAAGTGAGTATCCTTGTTGTACTTATGTTGTTTAAAGATAAGTCGTTATGTTAGTGTACTATCACTCACCTCTTGAGATGATACCGAGGTTAAGCCGCCTCCGACGCGGGTAGACTCGGTGATGCAGGACCATGATTCGAGAATACCTACGCGGGTACAGGGGCCTATGCGAGCTACGAGAGTTCGAGTTAGTATGCGGGTTATGCCTCACGCGGTCTATGCGCTACGCGACAATGAGTCCAGACGATGCCGAGGAGTAGCTACCCTCGATGCGGGTTATACCTCACGCGCCCACGCGAGTGGCCTATGCGGACTCGGAGTCGTGATTAGGCTTGCAGAATGAGGATGTGGCGAGCCCTGCTTTCGATCATTCGCAGCCTAGACAAGACGACATGCTTACCTATTGTTGCTCTTGTTTGTGATGTGGCACTATATGCGGTTTCGGTTGTTTCACACATATTTGTAAACTGGTTTTAAAATGATATGTTTTCATTTAAGTACTGATTTCGCATACTTAGTACTGTTATCGACCTCGCCGGGCCGCTCATGCCGCAGTGGCAAGGTGTGCTAGATCCGCATCCTTAGGATCTCTACGTTGGTGTGAGAGCTCCATCTCTTCCGGAGGCTCTACTTTTGGTATGATCTCCCTGTTGTAGATAGTTTTTGTACAGTCAGGGTATGGCGGGGCCCTGTCCCGCCATAGTTGTATATTTCCTTAGAGGTCTGTAGTCATGTTGTACAGTGTCGGATGTAACTGCTAAAACATGATATATATATATGCCGAAAGGCGATGTTTTCTCACATAATCTGTGTCTTGTTTTATAAACTGTTTCATGTCTTGCTTTATGTTTCCGCTGATTACTCTGATGTATGACTACTTGGGTGCCCCGGTAAGGCACCAGTCACGGGCCCCGGAACGGGTCGTGACACTGGTCGTGACAATCTTGCTCTCCGAGCTTACATCGACTGCTTATGAGGAACTTAACGTATAATATTACGAGATATAATAGATGGATTAAGATAACGGTACCCTTGTGATTCAAAATATAGCAGAGTCATGCCTTACATCGGAAGTTAAGATCATCAATGTAAAGATCCCATTTTAGGGAAAACAAAAGAAGATATATAACAAAAGAAGACCACGACCTCTAAGATTGATGAAAATGAGATTCTTAGGTACCGGGGCCGATTATGTGTCCTGTATGTAGTAGAGTTACGGGACAAAGTCATGACATCGGTCCATTATTCACGTCCAAACACGTCCAATACCCCTTGATACTTATAGATACTACGCACTTCTATCGAAGTCTACAAAGAAAAAACCATATCCTACCTCATCGCCGAGCGGGCGCCACGAACTACCAGTCCACGATTTTCTTCCGGACGGGTATCAAATGGCCATACACAAGCAAACATGCGGATGTCCTAGATTTTATGCACATAGAGTCAACATATAAGGCTATTTCTGACGGAGAATACGCTAACTAGTCCTAAAATGAACCCTGATAAATCTATTTTGTCTATTAACTAACCCCTCTACTTAGCTCCATTATTTAGTCAAAACCTTTATTTTTATAAGAAAACATTCCTCTTGATTCTTATTTAACAACTAATCTCAAGTTCTAAATCTATTAAATAGTTAATTCTCTTTGCAATTAAGAGCTCAATATCACAAAAATACATCTTATTACTCGAGTTTTAGGCTACAACTCAGATAATCAAGACTTAAGGTTGTAAAAATAAAAGAGCCTCTTCTCGACACAAGACCCACCATTAAACATGAACCAAAAGCTTCAAGAATCATAAATAGGGTTGAAGAATCTTACCCCAAACCAATTTAATGGAGAAATTATCTAAAATCAGCCCCCATCAAGCCTCCAAAGAGCTAGAATGAGTTTGAAGAAATGAGGCTCGGAGTTGGTGGTTTTGGCAAATAAGAAGCCAGGTCTGCCCAACGATATCGCTGGAGCGGACCCATTTGCACTTGTGCAGTACCGCTCTGGCGGGATGATTCTTTGCCGAGGTGATGTTATACCCCGTTTTTCCAGAGTATGTACGTGAGGGCGTACGTATAAAAATTTAAGCCTTAAGGTTGGCAAGGTTCGAAATTTGCACACAAGTACCGAAAAGAATCGTTTTTCGACGAAACGTTTTACTAAACTTGCGAAGGGAAAATTCCGGCTATGTCATTTATAATTTTTGCGGATTTTTCCGAGAGACGAAACATTTTGGACCAACGGGAGGGTGACACTTGTCACCCAAGTGGACGGTTTGGTTGAGCTTTGTGTGGCACGTTTTTTGTGCCTAAAGTTTGGTCAATGGTTGGTAGGATATTTTGGTGGTAGATGGATAAGGTGTACTTGGGTAAATCTTGGCCTTACACTTGCCTAACACTTGTCTTGATCTTGGCCATTGGTTGGCCATTGCTTGACCTATAAATACCCCCCTTAGTTGATGAACTTCTTCATCCAAAAATCATTCTCCAAGTCTCAAAATCCTCCCTAGTGTAGCATTCGCCAAGTCCTCCTCCTCATGAGCCTTGGCCGAGGTACTCCACTCTAGTGGTGTGGCCGAAAGTACCCCCGCATTGTAGTTTTCGTATAATACACACCCCCCTCTTGGTAGAAATACTCTCCAAGTATTGTTATAATACCAAAATACCTTGGCCCAAATACCTTATAGTATTCCAAGGTTGCACCTATACTAAAAGCCCGGAAAATACTACTATACTTTCTTTTAGCCACTAAACGAAACCCTATGGAAACATCTCCATAATTGGTTGGAGTACTAAGTAGAAGTTGTGTAGAACTTCTAAGGGTTTCTTGGAGCGAATTGGAGCGCACGGAGTAGGAGCTAAACCTTGCTCAGGATCGACTTTATACTTGGATAATTTTGGGCTTATCGAGGTAAATACTATTGTCCTTCTATTGTAATTGGAAATTACATATTGTAGTTGTATAGAAATGAATATAAGATTCATAGAAGAGAGTTGAACTGTAATAGAAGGATATTACGGAAAAGAATTGAACTGAAATCACATCAGAAGAATATAAGTAGAAGATTAAACTGTACTTACATAGGACCGTATTCTGATGAGACTTATAACCTTTCTTGGTTGAATGTTCTGCAAGTAGCATGTACTACTTGGAAGGTGGACAAGGCTAGCCGGGTTATAGCCGTGGAGCGTTTTGCTAATAGTCGATAATCGTCGCGAGGTATGTGATTCTTCCTATACTCTTGAGCATGATATTTTAAAGAAATATATATATATAGTACGGTAGACGTACGTGTGCTAACTGAACGTAGTTGTACGGCAATGTCTTTTGACTTAAGCCTGAATAATAAGAATCTTGAAGTATTTCAAAAGAATTAAGGAACCTTTTTGAAAGAAGAGTAATACTTGGTTTTGAAAACATAAGAGTTATACTAGCTTTATGGGAAGTTAGGTATAACGTCTTAAGAGAGATAAAGAGAATGGTTTACTGATTCTTAGAAGTTAAGAGACTTAATCTTAAAAGATAAGAGACTTGACTTAAAAGAATTTATATAAAATTTGTGTGAAACCTCATTCGTGAGTAATGAGTACTTGGTTTTTAAAAGGAATAATGTTTTAACTGATTTCGGAAATCAGAATGAGTATCGACAAACCACTGCAGCGTTAATAAAGGAAAATGTATTGAATAATGAAGTATTATTAAAACCAGAGAAACCTCCATCTGCATGAAGCTAAGATGAGACAAAATGATATTACATTTTCTAGATCATGGCTGCTTTAATAAGATGGTTATAAACAAGAATAAACTGCTCACACATATGGCATATGTTACTCAATTGTTTTAAAAGAGATTAAGACATTGAACTATGAAACTTTTCTAAAATAAAGAGACTTGAGTAATTGAAATTAGGCAAGCTGGAACTTTAGGGAAAAGAATGTTGTTGAAAAGGAAAGTTTTTTGGTTTACCTAAAAATGTGAGTCACTCTATTTTAATACTACGGGTATCGGGTGACTTTTATAAAAGGAATGGATCTCTTTAAAAGGAATTTAACGTACGTAGTACTTTAGGGTTAAAACCCGGACTTGATATAAAATGAAAGTACCTTGAGTTGTGTATAACTTGCCTATGCTTGTTGTTGTGTAACTTTCCTATGCTTGTTGTGATAGCCTTTGTTGTGCAAGAATTGTGTTTCTATACTACCGCGTCTCTCGATGGAGGACCGGTTGACTTGTTGAGAACTTACTTGGACGTCATCGGCGATGTGGAAGATTCCACGGGTATGCTTCCATTATTATTGTTACATGGGCATGTCTACACCGATGATGGATTACGTGGACATGTGACCATTATGGTTATTTATGGCGGCATCGTGACTTACGGTTGTGATCGGCGCGTAGCTGTTTACTTGCCCCGTCAGCTACGTGACGCAGGTGGATCTGGTATAGGTTATTGCACTTGCCACGTGTCAGCTTCGCGGCGAAGTATCGTGACTTACGGTTGTGATCTGGTGCTTAGCCGATTCACTTGCCCCCGTCAGCTACGTGGCGCAGGGAGGAGCTGGTGGAGGCTAGTGCACTTGCCACGTGTCAGCTTCGCGAGTCAGTGTTTGGATGGAGCTTCGTGACTTACGGTTGTTATCTGGTGCGTATCTGATTCACTTGCCCCCGTCAGCTACGTGGCGCAGGGAGGAGCTGGTGGAGGCTATTGCACTTGCCACGTGTCAGCTTCATGATATGATTGTACAGTATTATTGGTACGGTCAGATCTGGTAGTTATACTTGCCCCGTACGGTTTTTATGACACAGGTGGGACCTGGTGTTCACGTATACTCCTTGGTACCTGTTGTACTCACCTCCTTCGGGGGGCTGCGTTCATGCCGCAGGTAGAGGTACATCGGCTGTCGATCCCCGCTTTTAGGATCACATTTCAGCGTGTTGGGAAGCTCCGTTCCTTCGGAGGCTTATCTTTGGTATGTTACCACAGTGCAGTAGGTTCTTGTACATTCGGGGTATGGCGGGGCCCCGTGTCCGTCATAGTTGTTGTAAAAATCTTAGAGTGCGTAGCATTGTTGTGGGCGGGGTTGTAAGGATTATCGCATTCAAAGGTCGATATATATATAAATGCTGAAAGGCAACCGTTTTGGTTGGCCTATTTTCTTTCATCTTGATCTATATCTATTTATATGTTTAAGTTTTCATTTCATGGTTTTTCTCGATGTTGTATCACTAGGGTGCTCGGTAAGGCACGATCCACGCCCAGGTTCGGTCGTGACAAAAGTGGTATCGAGCGATTAGTCCTCGGAAAGTGTCTACGCGTGTCTAGTAGTCTTGATTATCACCACATCTATAATCGGGAGGTGCAGGACATTTAGGATTAGTTTCCTTCTTCTCATTCCGAGATCGTGCTTTAGAGTGTGTTGTAAGTTGGACCCTCCGACGTATCTCGCTTTTACCGATTATGCCTCGCGCAAGGCAACCCGCCCGTAGGGCAAGGCGCAGAGGAGTCGCGAGTAGAGCGTGGCAGCTCTCAGAGACCACAAGACTGAGCCTCCATCCCACACCGGAGCGTAAGAGATGGGTTACAGAGTGGGCCCGATTAATGGCCGTGGTTGTGGCGGACTTGAGGATAGGCCGGACGCAGTTCGATGCACCGTGGTCCACCCTAGATCAGATAGTTTGAGGCTACGGGATTTTCTGAGTTGTAGCCCGCCAGAGTTTTATGGGTCGAGGCCTGAGGATGATCCGCAGGAGTTCATCCGATAGTTACAGCGGATCATGAGAGTGATCAAGACATCGGAGACCGAGTCAGTGGTCCTAGGTTCGCATCGGCTGCGTGATACGCCAGTCGACTGGTTTGATTCGTGGGAGCTGTCCCGGGGAGAGCATGCACTTCCAGCTATATGGGACGAGTTCTTAGGGGCATTTCTTGCACATTTCTTGCCTCCACAGATGAGGAGGGCTCGGGCCGACAGATTTTTGGTGTTGCGAAGCGCACGGTTCGGGAGTACAATGTGGAGTTCGAATCATTGGCCCGGTACGTCCCCGCGTTAGTAGCTAGTATGGAGGATCGAGTGCACCAATATGTTACAGGGCTCGATGATTACCTAGCAGAAAGTTGTTCGGGTGTAGCTCTTCAGCCGGGAATGGACATTGCCCGCATGCAGGCTTATGCACTGGGATGTGAGGAGCGGAGAAATCGACGGAATGACCAAGATCGTGAAGAGGCGAGCAGCAGGTCATTTGGTGACTTCGAGGCGGACCGCCTCAAGAAGAGCGATTATGCGCCAACGCCCGACCAAGTGGTCCCCACCATCGTCGGACGTTGGGATATTCGGGAGCGGTCGTGGCTCCTGTGGTTCAGATTTTCGAGAGTAAGTGCTCGCGGATGAGGCCACCCGTATCTCGGTGTGGCCGTCGTGGTAAAGCCCATGTAGAGGAATGTCGCATTGGTTTGGGATATTGCTATACTTGCGCGGCCGAGGGGCCATTTGACGAGATCGTCCGACCGTGTGGGTAAGATCGTGGGATCGCACATGCCATCGATCGCGGTTCTCACCTTCCATAGCTAGGCAGGATGTTCATACACCGGCAGGCCACGGTAGAGGTCGCGGTGGAAGTTCCCAGTTTTAGCGGTCCTTTGAACCGCCTATTTTCAGGTATATCCTTAACCCTCTAGAGTTTTGTATGAATTGATGTTATGATGATGTGTTAAGTGTTATGTTCGGATAGCTTTGTGCTAAAATGTGATTTAGAAGCCTGGTTAGTGATAAGGGTAAGCCTTGGGGTGAGAAAATGATGAACCTTAGAATATTACAGTTGAGACCTTAGATGTAAGGCCGTCTTGAGTACAAAATTTTGCGGGTGATCTTTGTCAGAAGGTATAAGTATACGTGGGGGTAATTGTGGGAAGATTCCTTGGGTGGTGTAAAATGGAAGTGGTAGCTTTCATGACCTGTATAGGTAAGATTGTTCCGGATCGGGAAACAAGAGCTTGATGCGTTAAGTGGGTCGGGTTGGGGCCATGTTGCGGGTCAACCGTGGCCGGTTTGGGGTTGGGTCAGTTCGAGGTGGTCCCGCTAGGTGGTAGGGTCACGAGGGTGCTAGGCCCAAGTTTAGATGACCATAGTATGAGTTCGTGGATATGTTCGACTAGAAGCGGATCGTGCAGGCCGGGAATGGCCTTAAGGAAGATTGAGGTTAGTAAAATGACCAAGTTTGGAGGTGGTGACTCCAAAGTTTTGAAGCTGACGATGGTGAAGTGTGGTACGTATACTAGAAGAGTTCAAGTGTTCGAGAAGGGCACGACGAGTAAGGAAGGAAGAGAACGTGTGTTATTTCGTGGCCAGGTGTGGCGTTGGCAACTTGTTAGAAGAACTTTATCGTTATCCGTCTTGAGAAGGAACATTCGGGACGAATGTTTCTAAGGAGGGGAGAATGTTATACCCCATTTTTCCAGAGTATGTACGTGAGGGCGTACGTATAAAAATTTAAACCTTAAGGTTGGCAAGGTTCGAAATTTGTACACAAGTACCGAAAAGAATCTTTTTTCGACGAAACGTTTTACTAAACTTGCGAAGGGAAAATTCCGGCTATGTCATTTATAATTTTTGCGGATTTTTCCGAGAGACGAAACATTTTGGACCAACGGGAGGGTGACACTTGTCACCCAAGTGGACGGTTTGGTTGAGCTTTGTGTGGCACGTTTTTTGTGCCTAAAGTTTGGTCAATGGTTGGTAGGATATTTTGGTGGTAGATGGATAAGGTGTACTTGGGTAAATCTTGGCCTTACACTTGCCTAACACTTGTCTTGATCTTGGCCATTGGTTGGCCATTGCTTGACCTATAAATACCCCCCTTAGTTGATGAACTTCTTCATCCAAAAATCATTCTCCAAGTCTCAAAAATCCCTCCCCCTTGAGTGTAGCATTCGGCCCAGTCCTCCTCCTCATGAGCCTTGGCCGAGAGGGTACTCCCCCCCCCTCTAGTGGTGTGGCCGAAAGTACCCCCCCTTGCCTTGTAGTTTTCGTATAATACACACCCCCCTCTTGGTAGAGATACTCTCCAAGTATTGTTATAATATCAAAATACCTTGGCCCAAATACCTTATAGTATTCCAAGGTTGCACCTATACTAAAAGCCCGGAAAATACTACTATACTTTCCTTTAGCCACTAAACGAAACCCTATGGAAAGATCTCCATAATTGGTTGGAGTACTAAGTAGAAGTTGTGTAGAACTTCTAAGGGTTTCTTGGAGCGAATTGGAGCGCACGGAGTAGGAGCTAAACCTTTCTCAGGATCGACTTTATACTTGGATAATTTTGGGCTTATCGAGGTAAATACTACTGTCCTTCTATTGTAATTGGAAATTACATATTGTAGTTGTATAGAAATGAATATAAGATTCATAGAAGAGAGTTGAACTGTAATAGAAGGATATTACGGAAAAGAATTGAACTGAAATCACATCAGAAGAATATAAGTAGAAGATTAAACTGTACTTACATAGACCGTATTCTGAGACTTATAACCTTTCTTGGTTGAATGTTCTGCAAGTAGCATGTACTACTTGGAAGGTGGACAAGGCTAGCCGGGTTATAGCCGTGGAGCGTTTTGCTAATAGTCGATAATCGTCGCGAGGTATGTGATTCTTCCTATACTCTTGAGCATGATATTTTAAAGAAATATATATATATAGTACGGTGACGCGTCGTGTGCTAGCGAACGTAGTTGTACGGCAATGTCTTTTGACTTAAGCCTGAATAATAAGAATCTTGAAGTATTTCAAAAGAATTAAGGAACCTTTTTGAAAGAGTACTACTTGGTTTTGAAAACATAAGAGTTATACTAGCTTTATGGGAAGTTAGGTATAACGTCTTAAGAGAGATAAAGAGAATGGTTTACTGATTCTTAGAAGTTAAGAGACTTAATCTTAAAAGATAAGAGACTTGACTTAAAAGAATTTATATAAAATTTGTGTGAAACCTCATTCGTGAGTAATGAGTACTTGGTTTTTAAAAGGAATAATGTTTTAACTGATTTCGGAAATCAGAATGAGTATCGACAAACCACTGCAGCGTTAATAAAGGAAAATGTATTGAATAATGAAGTATTATTAAAACCAGTAGAAACCTCCATCTGCATAGAAGCTAAGATGAGACAAAATGATATTACATTTTCTAGATCATGGCTGCTTTAATAAGATGGTTATAAACAAGAATAAACTGCTCACACATATGGCATATGTTACTCAATTGTTTTAAAAGAGATTAAGACATTGAACTATGAAACTTTTCTAAAATAAAGAGACTTGAGTAATTGAAATTAGGCAAACTGGAACTTTAGGGAAAATAATGTTGTTGAAAAGGAAAGTGTTTTGGTTTACCTAAAAATGTGAGTCACTCTATTTTAATACTACGGGTATCGGGTGACTTTTATAAAAGGAATGGATCTCTTTAAAAGGAATTTAACGTACGTAGTACTTTAGGGTTAAAACCCGGACTTGATATAAAATGAAAGTACCTTGAGTTGTGTATAACTTGCCTATGCTTGTTGTTGTGTAACTTTCCTATGCTTGTTGTGATAGCCTTTGTTGTGCAAGAATTGTGTTTCTATACTACCGCGTCTCTCGATGGAGGGCCGGTTGACTTGTTGAGAACTTACTTGGACGCATCTTGGCGTGACGGAAGATTCCACGTGTATTCTTACATTATTATTGTTACATTGGCATGTCTACAACGATGATGGATTCTGTGGACATGTGACCATTATGGTTATTTATGGCGAAGTATCGTGACTTACGGTTGTGATCGCGCGTGCTGTTTACTTGCCCCGTCGCCTACGTGGACGCAGTGGATCTGGTATAGGTTATTGCACTTGCCACGCGTCGCCTTCGCGAAGTATCGTGACTTACGGTTGTGATGCGGTGCTTAGCCGATTCACTTGCCCCGCCGCCTACGCACGTGGCGCGGAGGAGGCGGTGGAGGCTAGTGCACTTGCCACGGTCGCCTTCGCGAGTCGGTGTTTGGATGGAGCCGTGACTTACGGTTGTGATGCGTGCGTGGCGATTCACTTGCCCCGTCGGCCCACGTGGCGCAGGAGGAGGCGGTGGAGGCTATTGCAGACTTGCCACGTGTCGCCTTCATGATATGATTATGCGGTATTATTGGTACGGTCATATCCGTAGTTATACTTGCCGTCACGGTTTTTATGACACAGTGGGACACGTGTTCACGTATACTCCTTGGTACTGTTATCGACCTCCTTCGGGGGGCTGCGTTCATGCCGCAGGTAGAGGTACATCGGCTGTCGATCCCCGCGTTTAGGATCACATTTCGGCGTGTTGGGAAGCTCCGTTCCTTCGGAGGCTTATCTTTGGTATGTTACCACAGTGCAGAGGTTCTTGTACATTCAGGGGTATGGCGGGGCCCTGTCCCGTCATAGTTGTTGTAAAAATCTTAGAGGTTTGTAGCATTGTTGTGGGCAGGGTTGTAAGGATTGTAACTGTTCAAAGTTCGATATATATATAAATCTTTGAAAAGCGCCGTTTTGGTTGGCCTCTTTTCTTTCATCTTGATCTATATCAATTTATAAGTTTAAGTTTTCATTTACGATGGTTTTTATCTGATTTTGTATAACTATGGTTCCCGTGGTAAGGCACGATCCAGGCCGAGTTGGTCGTGTGAGTGAGATCATTAATTTTACGGACTTAGAAGCGTGAATGAAATAGGCGTGGGAGCGGATACGCTGGGGAGGTATGACCTTCGCTGAAGTGGAGATAGAGCTTTCAAAAATTCTAAAGTCTAAATAATCTACTCCCTACCCTGGACAAAAGTCACTCTTACCCATAAATCCTATGCGCAACCATATCGGTGAGGGCCAAGCGAGGGATATTTATATGAAGTAAGACGGGAAGCTCATAATGACCGGATGGGTCGTTACAATAGATACCAATTAAACAAATGTTCATCCTCGAACATTGAGTAGTGGAAAGGAATTTCACAGAACTGAGGGCGTATCCTCGCGGGGATTCTTCTCAATCACGTATTATGATAACTAACACAATGTCGTACTTCATGAATAGGGCTATACGTTACTAACTCTGACTTATACGGTGGTTCTCATGACGATTAATTCGGACTAGTTACTAGAACTCATTTGCTATCATTATACCTCCTTTTGAAATAAAATAGAACCATTGGGAAGCTTAGGCTTGAAACAATCATAGTAAGGGGTTTATGTCACGTTATTTAAATACTAGTACCACTATGATGGTAAGATATTCTATTCATATGGGAAGGGTAATTAGAATATGACTGGTAGGGCATACCGTATAATAGATTCACAATGATCTGGGACCTTATGAACAATGTATATACGATCTGGAAGGTAAACCTTTGTCAAACCAGGTAGAACAAATATTACTCGGGAAGAAAGAAATAGTTTTAGGTCGTCATCGCTAAATCAAAGGCTTTAGCACCGGCACTCACATGCGCACATGAGGAAACATATGCGTAACAACCACATTCCACAAAGAGAAAGTATGTGTAGGGGCATAGTAAAAGTCTCGCAGGGGCGCACATGCGCCTGCGTAATTCCTATCACGGAAGCAACTCAACAATGAAAGTCAACATCTCTTAGGAGAGAGTAATGTGACCGTATCTGCACATTCGCTGGGTCATATGACAGTTCCTTAGGGTGGACCATCAGAATTCCAAGAGTCTTAAAAGTTGGAAAGGTTACCCCCTCCCCTTATTTTTCCCATACCCCAAACAATTATACTTACCAACCCATCTCCCGCAAGTTCCACAACCTCATCATAATCTTTCCAATTACTATCAGAATTACTTCCTTCTCCCCTTCAATTCCCACTCCTTAAACTCACCCAGACTCAACCCCGAGGAAGAAGCAAGAAACCAAGGCACGAGAATCTCGTTCAAGCCGGACACAACAACCAGAAACTTCTTAACACCGTAAGTTCTTCATAACTCCTTGAAATGCACATGATTAGAATCATATTTTTATGAGTGAACGAATTTATTAGTTAGGAGTTTCATAAAGGTGTGTTTGGAGGTTCGGGTGGCTGGTCATGGGGTTTGGTGGTCAAATAACGGTAGATATATTGAAATAGTAGTTTTATCGTGGTTCAAGCATCTTGTATTCTCACCTATGGTAAAAAAAGGAAGATTTTCCAGCCAAAATAGTGTAAGATTTTTGGGTAAGTGTCTAATTTAGGCTGGGGATGATGACCTCGCCTCCGCAGACTAGTTTCGCTGAAGCGTTAGGAGCTTGGACCAAAGCGATCAAACCGAGAATTTGAATTGTTTGTTGGGGTGGACATTTCTTCTGCCGAAGAGGTCCCTCTATAACGGAACCTACTCTTTGGATGCGAAAACAAAATAGAGGCAGTCCAAAATAGTAGATTTGCATAGGTCGGCTCGGGTCAATTTTCGTTGGTTTCTTTGGCTTACTAGACACGTAATTACATAATACACATGACTTTATCATCGAACTAACTTGAATCATGATCATTACATGTATAATTGGTGAACAACGGACCAAAACTTGAATGAAAATCTTGTCCAAGTCTATGGACTTATCAATGAAGAGCTAGCGACTGGTTATGACACCGTCTGGTTCATGTCTAGGGAT
This sequence comes from Przewalskia tangutica, assembly GCA_029844215.1. Classification (NCBI taxonomy): domain Eukaryota; kingdom Viridiplantae; phylum Streptophyta; class Magnoliopsida; order Solanales; family Solanaceae; genus Przewalskia; species Przewalskia tangutica. The sequence continues at coordinate 99,188,548 of CM056729.1, forward strand.
TGTGAGAGCCATTATTATGCTAACTTGAGATACAAAAAGCTATTAAAGGTGAGATGTATGGATATGACTAATGTGGTTGAGCGTCTCCCTTAATTTCATGACCATCTGAAGTGAATGGGTTGGAATTATTTGCTCCAACTCACTGTAAGGATAATGAAGATTTAGTGAGGGAGTTCTTTGTGAATCTGAAGTGGGTGCGGCTGATGGAGTCTAGCCCCTTGATCAAAATTTGGGCACTCTGGCACCGATAAGTACTGATGTGATCAATACCCTATATGGACTACTTAATTACCCCGTGGATGATATGGATGCCAAAGATGTTTATGGAAATGGAGCTTGGTTAGTCTCATAGTTTGTGGCTGAGAAGGATAATAACAATATCACTTGGGAAAAATAAGAAGATCGGGATTCAAAACACTTTACCACGGAAGCTAGGAGGTGGCAAAACATCATTACTCGTAGGGGACATCCATCGAGAAACACTTCTGATTGCGCATACGTGCATTCCCTGATAATTTCTTGCATTTTGGATGATATCCTAGTGAATGTGGGCCACTACATCATCCTGGAGTAGTGGGACTACCTTATCAAGGATGGGATGAGTATGATGTTTCCATCATAGATTATGGAGTTGTGTCAGAGAGCGGGGGTGTCGGATCGTGATGCTGATAACTGAATTGATTCTGAGGCGGGAGTGGGAACTTTAGTCAAGAGCAAGAAGAAGGAAGTTGATTTGAATGTGAGCAACGATGAGGATGTTGATGATGTTTCACAGTCACAGTCGCATTGTTATACCCCGTATTTCCAGAGTATGTACGTGAGGGCGTACGTGTACAATTTGAGCCTTAAGTAGGCATAGTTTCGAAATTTGAACACAAGTGCCGAAAGGAGTCGTTTTTAACGAAGCGTTTCCACACTACGTTGGGAAAATTCGGCTATGTCATTTAGTATTTTTGCGGATTTTTAGGCGGCGGAACATTTTTGGACCAACGGGAGGGTGACACTTGTCACCCTCATTGGACGGCAAAGAGGAGGCTTGGCCTTGGCCGATTGGCTCCCTCTTTTGTGCCTTGCTTTGTGGCTTGTTTTGGGGAGTGTTTTGTGGAGTGTTTTGTGGGTGCACTTGGCTTGATCTTGGCCTTACACTTGCCTTGCACATGGCTTGATCTTGGCCATTGGTTGGCTTTTGGTTTTGCTATAAATACCCTCTCTTTGAAGACTTCTTCATCCACTCTTCACTTGCCTAAGTCTTGAGAACCCCTCCTCCTCTTGTTGACTCTCGTCCAAGAGCTCCTCTCCCATGAAAGTGGCCTTTGGCGGTGAGGTCTCCCCTCCCTTGTGAGGTCTAGTGGGGTACCCCTAGCCTAGTTGTTTCGTATAATACCCTTGTTGTGGTATAGAAATACTCCTAGTATTGTTATAATGCCCAAAATACCTTAGCCTTGTACCTTGTAGTATTCCAAAGATACCTCTTTCGTGAGTCAGGAAATACTACCTTTTTGTCCTTTTAGTCTCAAACGAAACCCTAAGGAAATCTTCATAGTTGGTTGAAGTATGTGAGTAGAAGTTGGTTAGAACTTCTAAGGGTTGTTTGGAGTGGTTTGGAGCGCACGAAGTGGAGCTAAACCTTGCTCAGGAGCGACATTAAACTCGGTTAATTTTGGGCTTATCGAGGTAATTATCTTGTCCCTCTATTGTAATTGGAAATTACATGTTTGTTGGATATATAGTTGAAGTATACTATATATGGAACTATACTTAGTATTATGGCAATGTCTTTTGACTTAAGCTGAAGAATGAAGAATTGAGCAATAATCACGTAGAAGGATAATAAAGAGAAGAAGCGAGCGTAATTACCTAGGGTTGTATTCTGATAGACTTATGTAGCATTCTTGTGTAGTAGAATTGTATGCGTCAGGTTAGGCGTGTTAACCCCCCGGTTGGCTTGGTAGCGACCTCGATGAAGGAGGAGATTTCTGTTTGTTGCGGGGAAGTCTTTGCCGAATTTTACGTAGAAAGATGGGAGCGTGTGTTTAAGATTTAATAGACGTTTGTGGCCTTTTTAGGTGAAAGTACTAAGAGTAGCGTATTCTACTCGAGGAGTGGAAAGGGCTAGCAAGGTTGTAGTACTTGGAGCATTTTGCTTATTGTCGTTAAATCGTCGCGAGGTATGTGAACCTCTTCCTATCTCTTCAGCATGATATGTGTGAACTATGTAGTACGGTGAGCGTACATGTGTTAAGCGTGTTTGATTGTTCTTAAAACATAAAGTGTTATAACGGCTTTATGGGAAGTTGGTTATAACGACTTTATGTAGGTAAGAAAATACTTTGTGGTTTTAAAGGTAATCGATGTGAATTATAGCGGCTTGTTATAATAAAGAACTTGATGTATTTCAAAAGATTTATAAATCGTTTTGGAAGGAGAGTAACACTTTGTTTTAAAAGGTTTTAAAAAGAGTTATACTAGCTTTATGGGAGTTAGGTATAATGTCTTAAGAGAGTAAAGAAAATGGTTTACTAATGTTAGAAGATAAGAGACTTAACTTATTTGTTTTAAGGTGGATGTTTGTGTGAAACCTCATTCGTGAGTAATGAGTACTTGGTTTTATTTAAAGGGATAATGTTTCTTGATTTGGAAATCGGAATGTGTATCGACAGGACCCTGCGGCGTTAATAAAGGAAAATGTATTGAATAATGATGTATCGTATTAAAACGGTAGAAACCTCCATCTGCATAGAAACTAAGATGAGACAAAATGATATTACATTTTCTAGATCATGGTTTGTAATAAGAATGTTGTAAACAAGAATAACCTACTCTCGTGAGACTTATATTACTCAATTGTTCTAAAAGGAATCAAGTGATTAAGTTTATGAACTATGAAACCATTTGAAAATGAGAAACTTGAGTAATTGAAACTAGGCAACCTGGAACTTAGGAAAGAATGTTGTTACTTGATTTTGAAAAGGAATGTGGGTTGGTCATTCTAATACTACGGTATCGGGTGACTTTGATAAGTAATGGATCTCTTTTAAAGAATTTAACGTCGTAGTACTTTAGGAGTTGAAACCGGACTTTGGCATAAAATGACGGTACTCTGAGTGATGTGAAACTTGCCTATCTTTGGTTGTGGTGAAACATTCCTATGCTTGTTGTTGTGAAACTTGCCTATGCTTGTGATGATAGCCTTTGTTGTGCAAGTGTGGTGTTTTACGTGTTCGCGTCTCGATAGAGGCGGTTGGTAGTTGAGGTTTCTTCTTGCTCGGCTGGGTATCGGTGGTCGGCTCGTACTTGCCGTCTCGTGGTGATTCGGCCTTGGTATCGGTAGTCGACCCTCGCTTGCCCGTTCGATTATAGTGACGAAGTTTCGTGATCTGACCTTGGTCCTGGTGGTCGACCCTCGTACTTGCCCGGTCAGTGCGTGGCCGGCCTTGGTATCCGATGTCGGCTCGCGCTTGCCCCGTATCGGCTTTGTGTTTTGGTTGCATTGTATTATTGGTACGGTCGGATCTGGTAGTTATACTTGTCTTGTACGGTTTTTATAACACAGGTGGGACATGGCGTTCATGTATAATCCTTGGTATGGTTATATCATAAAGCTGGCGTGATGAGGAAGAAATTCCACGCACGCAGTGATAATTTGGAGGCGTGAGTCCTGTCTTGATGTATCGGTTATATGTTATATCGTAGTTTGGTCATCATACATGTCTCACCTTTATATAGACTATTATGATTTCATTCTGATATTCTGATTTCACATACTTAGTACTGTTATCGACCTCGCCCGGGGTGCGTTCATCTGCAGTAGAGGTACATCGATCGTGGATCCTCGCTCATAGGATCACGATTCAGCGCATTTGAAGCTCCGTTTCTCGGAGGCTTATCTTTGGTAGGTGTTCCACTGAGTTGTAGGTTCTTGTACATTGAGGGTATGGCGGGGCCTGTCCGTCATAGTCATGTATATCTTAAGTGCATGTAATCTTGTTGTGGCGGGGTTGAAAAAGATTAAAGCGTTCAGTTTTATGTATATCTTGAAGGCAACCGTTTTGGTTGCTTTGTTTATTTACTATATCTCTCATTTCATGTGTAAAGTTTTTATTTCCGCTGGTTTTCTCGATGTATGTATCGCTAGGGTGCGGGGTAAGGCACGATGTGACGCCCGATTTTGGGGCGTCACAAGTGGTATCGAAGCGATTAATCCTCGGAAAGTGTCTGAACCGTGTCTAGTAGAGTCTTGATTATCGGTGTGTTGTGCACCACATCTATAATCGAGAGGCTATAGGACATTTAGGATTGGTTTCCATTCTTCTCATTACGAGATCGTGCCTTAGAGGCGTGTGATAAGGTGGACCCTCGGCGTGTTTCGTTTTACGATTATGCCTGCGAAAGGCCCGGGCGAAGAAGGGCAAAGCGGCGAAGGATCTGCGAGTAAAGCGGCGGCGAGACCACGATGCACGAGCCTCGATCCGCGATGCAGGCGAGAGAGATGAGTTACAAGGAGTAGGCGATTAATGGCGAGTTGTGGCAGAACTTGAGGATAAGTGGGCCAGGCGGTTCGATGCACCGATGGTTCACCTAGATCGAGATAGTTCGAGGCTTGGGATTTTACGAGTTGTAGGCGCCCGAGTTTTATGGGTCGAGGCACGAGGATGATCCGCGAGTTCATCAAGCGATTCTGGATCATGAGAGTGATCAAGGCATCGGAGATCAGTCGGTGGCCACAGGTTCACATCAACTGCGTGATACCGCATGATCGGTAGTTTGATTCTTGGGAGCTGTCGAGGAGAGCATGCTTCCAGCGGTATGGAACGAGTTCTCGAGGCCTTTCTTGCACATTTCTTGCCTCCCGGATGAGGAGGGCTCGGGCGACAGATTTTTGGTGTTCTGGCGAGCAGGCGTGCGGTTCGGGAGTACAATGTGAGTTCGACTCATTGGCGATGCGTCCCAGCGTTAGTAGCTAGTATGGAGGATCGAGTGCACCGATATGTTCTGAGGGCTCGATGATTGCCTTGCGAGAAGTTGTTCGGGTGTAGCTCTTCATGGGCATGGACATTGCCGCGTGCGAGCATATACACTTGGATGTGAGGAGCGGATAAATCGACGGAATGACCAAAGTCGTGAAGAGGCGAGCAGCGGGGTCCTTTGGTGACTTTCGAGGCGGACCGCCTCGGCAGAACTAGTTATGTACCTCGTCGATGCAGTGGTCCTCCCGGCTTTGGGACGCCGGGATATTCGGGGCGGTCGGGGCTCCTGGGTTTGATTTTCGGGAAGCGGGAGTGCTCGTCGGATGAGGTTGCCCTTGTCTCGGTGTGGCGTTGTGGAAAGCTTCATAAGGGAGAGTGTCGTACTAACTCGGGAGATTGTTATTTTGCGGCCAGCGGGGCCATCGGCAGAAGGCTGTCAGACCGGAGTAGCACCGGTAGGATAGCATGGACTACTAGAAGCGATTATGGGTTCTTCACCTTCCGTAGCAGGCGGGATGTTCGTACCGGAAGGCCGGTAGGGTCGCGGTGGGAAGTTCGATTTTAGCGGTCCTTGAACCGCCTAGTTTGAGTATATCCTTAACCTCAGAGTTTTGTTTGTATTGATGTTGTTGATGTGTTTAATGTTATGTTTGAATAGCTTTGTGCTAAAATGTGATTTAGAAACACAGTTAGTGAAAAGGGTAAGTCACAGGTAGTGTGAGATGGAAGTGGTAGCTTTCATGATGTGAAATAGTAAGATTGTTCGGATCGGGAACAAGAGTTGCGCGGATTGGGGTCGGGTTGAGGACCAATGCGGGTCAACCGTAACCGGTTTGGGGTGAGTCGATTCTGGGTGGTCCCGCGGTGGTAGAATCACGAGGTGCTAGGCCCAGTTTAGATGACCATCGTATGAGTTCGTGGACGCGTTCGATCGAGAATCAGTTCGTGAAGGCGGGAATGGCCTTAGGAAATCGAGGTTAGTGAGATGACCAAGTTTGGAGTAGTGACTCGAGGTTGGTAACGAGCGTTGTGAAGTGTGATGCGGATACTAGAGCGAGTTCGAGTGTTCGTGGCAGTACTACGAGAAGGGAAAGTGAGCGTATGTTTTGTGGCGGTGTGGCATGATTGTTTTAAATGCGTATAGCGGTGAAGACTATCTTGGCGCTGTTTGTTTTGAGACCTTGAAGGAACATTCGGGACGAATGTTTCTAAGAGAGAATGTTATACCGTATTTCAGTATATGCGTGAGGCGTGCGTGTACAATTTGAGCCTTAAGTAGGCATAGTTTGAAATTTGTACACAAGTGCGAAAAAGTCGTTTTCGGCGAAGCGTTTCCACGACTACGTTGGGAAAATTCCGGCTATGTCATTTAGTATTTTGCGGATTTTTAGAGCGACGGAACATTTTTGGACAGCGGGAGGGTGACACTTGTCACCCTCATTGGGCAAAGAGGAGGCTTGGCCTTGGCCGATTGGCTCCCTCTTTTGTGCCTTGCTTTGTGGCTTGTTTTGGGGAGTGTTTTGTGGAGTGTTTTGTGGGTGCACTTGGCTTGATCTTGGCCTTACACTTGCCTTGCACATGGCTTGATCTTGGCCATTGGTTGGCTTTTGGTTTTGCTATAAATACCCCCTCTCTTTGAAGACTTCTTCATCCACTCTTCACTTGCCTAAGTCTTGAGAACCCTCCTCCCTCTTGTTGACTCGTCCAGAGCTCCTCTCCCCTTGAAAGTGGCCTTTGGCGGTGAGGTCTCCCCTCACTTGTGAGGTCTAGCCGTAGGGTACCCCTAGCCTAGTTGTTTCGTATAATACCGCTTGTTGTGGTATAGAAATACTCCTAGTATTGTTATAATGCCCAAAATACCTTAGCCTTGTACTTGTAGTATTCCAAAGATACCTCTTTCACGTAGAGTCAGGAAATACTACCTTTTTGTCCTTTTAGTCTCAAACCGAAACCCAAGGAAATCTTCATAGTTGGTTGAAGTATGTGAGTAGAAGTTGGTTAGAACTTCTAAGGGTTGTTTGGAGTGGTTTGGGCGCGCGAATTGGAGCTAAACCTTGCTCGGGAGCGACATTAAACTCGGTTAATTTTGGGCTTATCGAGGTAATTATCTTGTCCTCTATTGTAATTGGAAATTACATGTTTGTTGGATATATAGTTGAAGTATACTATATATGGAACTATACTTAGTATTATGGCAATGTCTTTTGACTTAAGCTGAAGGCGAAGAATTGAGCGATAATCACGTAGAAGGATAATAAAGAGAAGAAGCGAGCGTAATTACCTAGGGTTGTATTCTGATAGACTTATGTAGCATTCTTGTGTAGTAGAATTGTATCGTCGGTTAGGCGTGTTAACCCCCTGGTTGGCTTGGTAGCCGACCTCGATAGAAGGAGGAGATTTCTGTTGCGGGGAGGTCTGCGAATTTTACGTAGAAAGATGGGAGCGTGTGTTTAAGATTTAATGAGCGTTTGTGGCCTTTTAGGTGAAAGTACTAAGAGTAGCGTATTCTACTCGAGGAGTGGAAAGGGCTAGCAAGGTTGTAGTACTTGGAGCATTTTGCTTATTGTCGTTAAATCGTCGCGAGGTATGTGAACCTCTTCCTATCTCTTCTAGCATGATATGTGTGAACTATGTAGTACGGTGAGCGTACATGTGTTAACTGGGTTTGATTGTTCTTAAAACATAAAGTGTTATAACGGCTTTATGGGAAGTTGGTTATAACAGCTTTATGTAGGTAAGAAAATACTTTGTGGTTTTAAAAGGTAACTGATGTGAATTATAACTGGCTTGTTATAATAAAGAACTTGATGTATTTCAAAAGATTTATAAATCGTTTTGGAAGGGAGAGTAACACTTTGTTTTAAAAGGTTTTAAAAAGAGTTATACTAGCTTTATGGGGAGTTAGGTATAATGTCTTAAGAGAGGTAAAGAAAATGGTTTACTAATGTTAGAAGATAAGAGACTTAACTTATTTGTTTTAAGGTGGATGTTTGTGTGAAACCTCATTCGTGAGTAATGAGTACTTGGTTTTATTTAAAGGGATAATGTTTCTTGATTTGGAAATCGAATGTGTATCGACAGGACCAACTGCGGCGTTAATAAAGGAAAATGTATTGAATAATGATGTATCGTATTAAAACCGGTAGAAACCTCCATCTGCATAGAAACTAAGATGAGACAAAATGATATTACATTTTCTAGATCATGGTTCTTTGTAATAAGAATGTTGTAAACAAGAATAACCTACTCTCACGTGAGACTTATATTACTCAATTGTTCTAAAAAGGAATCAAGTGATTAAGTTTATGAACTATGAAACCATTTGAAAATGAGAAACTTGAGTAATTGAAACTAGGCAAACTGGAACTTAGGAAAAGAATGTTGTTACTTGATTTTGAAAAGGAATGTGGGTTGGTCATTCTAATACTACGGTATCGGGTGACTTTGATAAGTAATGGATCTCTTTTAAAGAATTTAACGTCACGTAGTACTTTAGGAGTTGAAACCGGACTTTGGCATAAAATAGCGGTACTCGAGTGATGTGAAACTTGCCTATCTTGGTTGTGGTGAAACATTCCTATGCTTGTTGTTGTGAAACTTGCCTATGCTTGTGATGATAGCCTTTGTTGTGCAAGTGTGGTGTTTACGTATTCTGGCGTCTCGATAGAGTAGGTTGGTAGTTGAGGTTTCTTCTTGTTCGACTGGGTATCGGTGGTCGGCTCTCGTACTTGCCCGTCTCGTGGTGATTCGGCCTTGGTATCGGTAGTCGACCCTCGCACTTGCCGTTCGATTATAGTGGCGAAGTTTCGTGATCTGACCTTGGTCACGGTGGTCGACCTCGTACTTGCCGGTCGATTTGCGTGGCCGGCCTTGGTATCCGATAGTCGGCTCTCGCGCTTGCCGTATCGGCTTTGTGTTTTGGTTGCATTGTATTATTGAATGCGGTCGGATCGGTAGTTATACTTGTCTTATCACGGTTTTATAACACAGGTGGGACATGGCGTTCATGTATAATCCTTGGTATGGTTATATCATAAAGCTGGCGTGATGAGGAAGAAATTCCACGCACAGTGATAATTTGGAGGCGTGAGTCCACTGTCTTGATATAGCGGTTATATGTTATATCACGTAGTTTGGTCATCATACATGTCTCTGCTTTATATAGACTATTATGATTTCATTTACTGTATTTCTGATTTCACATACTTAGTACTGTTATGCGACCTCGCCCGGGGGCTGCGTTCATCCGCGAGTAGAGGTACATCGGTCGTGGATCCTCGCTCATAGGATCACAGTTCAGCGCATTTGAAGCTCCGTTTCTCCGGAGGCTTATCTTTGGTAGGTGTTCCCTGAGTTGTAGGTTCTTGTACATTCAGGGGTATGGCGGGGCCCTGTCCCGTCATAGTCATTGTATATCTTAAGTGCATGTAATCTTGTTGTGGCGGGGTTGAAAAAGGATTAAACTGTTCAGGTTTTATGTATATACTGAAGGCAACCGTTTTGGTTGGCCTGTTTATTTACTATATCTCTCATTTCATGTGTAAAGTTTTTATTTCCGCTGGTTTTCTCTGATGTATGTATCGCTAGGGTGCCCGGGGTAAGGCACCAGTGACGGGCCTGATTTTCGGGGCGTCACACGCATTTACAACCATGGGGGCCTTTAGGTGCTATGGGTACTTAGTTGTAGGACATTCAAGATTTGATCATCAGACTTCCTAAGCCTCCCACTGAGGTTGGTACTTCGGGTGCCTCTGCCAAGTATTTCACCCTAGAGGAGATGAAATAATACCTCGATGCACATAAGGGACGGAACTCAAGACCTACGCTGGTACCTTGGAGACCGCATATGGCTAAGGCTCACCCAAGCTTCACTTTAGTTTTAAGAAGGAAAAGAAAGAACAAGTCTAGAGGCAAGATGCTAATAAAAATGTGGAGAGGTATTAAAGGCCTATTTAACATGGTAAAGAACAAATATCTACTTTCGGTCGAGGATGAGGATGATGATGAGGACTAGTCCTTTCCGCCAATGCTGAGGATGGGGACATTAACAACATCATCGAGGGAGGTGGTAAGGTTGTGCGTTTGAAAAGGTAGGATTGAGCTATTTCTGGAAATGTTTCCTAGCCCATGTCGGGCTTCATTTCAAATAATTCTAATTTCTTATTTTTGTTGGGTATTTTGGATAATTTTATTTGGTTGCTTGTTGTTTTTGTTTTGATTTTGATTGGTGGATGCTTGGACAAATGGGATAATTGTAACTCATATTTAATTTTTGCTTTGCTTGTGATTGTAGGATACTTGGGTACTCTTGGATATCTGAAATCTTTGCTGGTTTGCTATGATTTTTGGAATGCCATGTAAGAAATGGTGTTGTACATGTTGGAGAATAAAATAGGGCAGACCTCACTAGTTTCTGCCCAGTGGTTTTGCTGGTGTGGGAGTGAGCTCTACTGTGGAGGGCACGCTTCTGCGAGAATAACCTCGCGTAGGAGGACTTCAGATAAGGCACACTTATTCACTGTAACAAAACTTTTCCGCAAATGCGAGTTCACTGAGGTGGGGCATCAACTACCGAGGCGATCTCCAGTCAACAATTAGGGTCACGCCACTGCAACTCACATTTAGCTTATGTGGCTCTTCAAAGGCAGGCAGAAATTTCACCGAGGTGAAGTGCTTGAACCAGAATAGAAACTGTAGACTTGGACAAAATTTAGATTTTCCTCGATAACCTTCAACATGATATCCACACATGATCCGCTCCATTAGGGTATTGGAATTAGATACCAATTGAAATCGATAAGATACCAATTTGACTCAATCAAATACCAAACTGAACGAGGTAGCACAATAAGAGTGAAAAATGAAAAAAGATTCGAAAATGTCTTATAGCATCTCGAGGATGGGTACAGACGTCTACGTGCATACCCCCAAAACTCTACTAAACATTGTCCTTTATTTTGTGAGATCGGTGAACCTAGAGCTCTGATACTAATTTGTCACGGCCAAAATATCATTTTGTGACGTGAGGGCACCTACACTAACTGTAAAAGAACCACTAACCTTAATCATGAAAGATTATTAAATCGAAAGCTGAAATAACAAAAAATACCATTATATAGCAAAATCTTTAAGAAAGTTATAAGTTTTACCGAATACAACTGTCACCACCCCCAAAATCTAGTATCACTAGTAGAGAGACTCTAAAATACAATAATGATAGAATTATAACAATGCCACCCTGAATAAAAGGGACGACCTGACTTGATGGAGATCAAGGCTACCAGACTGAATGGTCTACCTTACTCTCCCTTGCTCCAACCTGCAATTTGAATAGACGGAGTACATGCATCCACATAAATGATGCATCACATAGCATTAGTATACAACATACTCCCGTAAGCATCATATGCTGACAATGACGGAAGCTACGTAACAAATACAAATATTAAGTTTACTCTACAAATAGGTCTTATGCTAGGCAGTAAATCAGTCATCTAATCACTTTATCCACATAAGTCAAATACACATAAATCACTTAGCACATAAGGACTCTTACCTTGACACTAGTGATCTAACACCCTACTTAGATCATATTCTTGTCCATACAATTCCCGATCAAACCTATTAGGTAAGTAAGTTTACCACGCCCTTGTTGAATAGTTGTTAGTCTTAGTCTTCTAGTTTCATTACGACGCTATGTATTTATGATCATTTTATTTGATAATCCTCATAAAGGTCTTTCTACCTACACAAGTCTAAAAACATGCTTTACACACCCCAGTAATAGAATTTAAGCATTCATGCGCCTAACAAATAGGTCAATACACTACAATAATTATGTAACAAATCATACTAGATACTTACTTTCGGTACCAACAATTACCAAAGAAACACACAGACACACATACTAACCTTACCCACGATACTCTTACACATTACACAATTAACCATGACAATCACCCAAGTCACCAATAGTTCTCTCAAACACTGCATCTACTTAACAACCAACACATATCAAAGCTTATGTAACACGTGTACATTTCTGTTTTAGAGAACAATTTCACAGTCAATACTTGTTCCTTCAATAACCACAAGATCACCAAGTCTACTAGACATCAACCCTGAGTACACCCAACACTGAGCTATTATCAAGAGTATGAATGAGATGCAAAGGATGTATGTATGAATGTAAATGCTATATGTATCCTGTACATACAATCTGTTGCAGTAGCTATCATGTGACCCATGAGGGACTCATGAGGTTTATATACCCATCGAATACCAGCTCAATGGTTGAAATATCATCACTTGTAATCACTCTCGTAACATGTACCATATCTCATAACTTACTATCCATGCCGCTTCCAGCAACATATCAACAAATACCAAACTGAACGAGGTAGCACAATAAGAGTGAAAGAATGAAAACAGATCCTAAAATGTCTTATAGCATCTCGAGGATGGGTACACGTCTACGTACATACCCCCGAACCTCTACTAAACATTGTCCTTTATTTTGTGAGATCGGTGAACCTAGAGCTCTGATACTAATTTGTCACGACCAAAAATATCATTTTATGACGTGAGGGAACCTACACTAACTGTAAGAGAACCACTAACCTTAATCATGAAAGATTATTAAATCGAAAGCTGAAATAACAAAAAATACCATTATATAACAAAATCTTTAAGAAAGTTATAAGTTTTACCGAATACAATTGTCACTACCCCCAAAATCTAGTATCACTAGTAGAAAGACTCTAAAATACAATAATGATAGAATTATAACAATGCCCTTTATCACGACCAGATCCGGGCATGGCGGTGCCCTACAGGCACCCTCTCGAGTAATCATCGAGAGAATAGCGTGGAACATACACAACTCATAAATTAAAAATCATACTTAGACAATAGACATCAGAAGCTGGCAAATAAGGCCCACCAGTAACATATACATAATGCAAAATTAAAACAGTACATCTCTGTTCTTACAAACCCAAACCACAAATGTGACTACAGACCTCTAAGAATAACAACTGTGGCGGGACAGGGCCCCGCCATACCCCTGAATGTACAACAGCCGACCATACCAGGGATATGTACTAAGGATAAGCCTCCGGAGTAATGGAGCTTCTCAACAGCTGAACAGTGATCCTAAGAGTGAGGATCAACAACCTGTATACTCTACCTGCGGCATGAACGTAGCCCCCTGCAGGAGGTTAGTACAACATGTACCAAATATGTGAAACTGAAAGTCCTGTAATGAAATCATAAGTCTAAAATAAAGCTGGAGACGTGTATGATAACTCAATTAACGATAACCGCATGCCTTACTAACAATGAGTAAACAAGAGTATACTTTCTTGCGTAAAAATAGGAGGCTCATGATCAAAGTAGGGCCACCGCGTAGTATCATTAAGCAATCCTACTCACGAGAATATTTCACCGCATAGGTCGTGTGGACGCGTGAGGTATTCTCGCATGATGTATCCGCGCATAGGTCGTATAGACGCGTAGGTATTCCTCGCATAGGACTGGTCCGCCCCGCATGGGACTATTTCACCCGCATAAGCCCTTACGGACTCGCATGAGGTATTCCTCGCATCATGGGTAGCAAATCCACGGAATATGCAAATGCCACAAACCCGGAGAATAACCCCGTAATGAATAACATATCACTAGCACAAACCGGCTATCATACATAACATAAGCACTACCGGCTTATCATACATAACCTAAGCACTACCGGCTTATCATACATAATATAAGCAAGTTAAGAATCCCCTAACTTCTTATTAGTCTTGTTCATATACACTCTCATTTTAGTTTACTTAAGGCACTAACATGTCTTTATAAAATTCGGGAATTTAACCCAAAGTATGTTATACCCCGTATTTCCAGAGTATGTACGTGAGGGCGTACGTACAAAAGTTTAAGCCTTAAGTAGGCAAAGTGGCGAAATTTGTACACAACTAGCGAAAAGAGTCGTTTTCCGACGAAACGTTTTCCGGACTTTGCGAAGGGAAAAATACGGCTATGTCATTTATAATTTTTGCGGATTTTTCTGAGAGCGGAAATATTTTGGACCAACGAGAGGGTGACACTTGTCACCCTCAAGTGGACGATTTTAAGGGCCATTCTTGGCGTTTTTTTGTGGTCAATGGTTGGTAGGATATTTTGTGTAGTTGATGAGCAAGTGGGACCCACAAACACATGTCCAAATCCCTTTACACTTGCCTACCACTTGGCTTGATCTTGGCCCTTGAATGTCCTATAAATACCCCTCTAATGCAAGACCATTTCTTCATCCTCACTTGAAATTTCAAGGCAAAAATCCCTCTCCCCCCTTAAGTGTAGTGTTATACCCCGTATTTCCAGAGTATGTACGTAAGGACGTACGTATAAAAATTTGAACTTTAAAGTGGCTTGGACGATTTATTTTGTGCACAACACCCGGTTAGAGTCGTTTTTCGACGAAATGTTTTACAAGACTTGCGAAGGGAAAATTCCGATTATGTCATTTTTAATTTTTGCGGATTTTTCCGAGAGACGAAATATTTTGGACCAACGGGAGGGTGACATGTGTCACCCTCACATTGGAAGGAAGGTTGGGGCGGCATGGACGAAAAAGGTGGCCTTGGGTTAGGTAGGATATTTGTGCAAGTTGGTGTGGTAGATGGATAAGGTGTACTTGGCTTGATCTTGGCCTTACACTTGCCTTGCACTTGGCATGATCTTGGCCATTGGTTGGCCTTTACTTGACCTATAAATACCCCTCTAAGTTGAAGACTTTCTTCATCCACAAATACTTTCTAAGTGTTAAAATCCTCCCCCTCTCCTAGTAGTGTTCTCGTCCAACACCATCCCCCTCCCCCTTTGAGAAAATCCCTTGGCCGAAACCCCCCCCTTGCCTAGTGGTTCTAGCCGAGAACCCCTTCCCCCTAGCCTAGTTGTGCTAGTCGAAATACTACCCCCTTGGTAGAGGAATACTCTCCAAGTGTTGTTGTTATGCCCAAATACTTTAGCCCAAATACCTTGTAGTATTTCCAAAGTACCCTCTATACGAAAATCCCGGAAAATACTATTATACTTTCCTTTAGCCACAAAACGAAACCCTAAGGAAAACCTTCATAGTCGGTTGAAGTGTTAAGTAGAAGTTGCGTAGAACTTCTAAGGGTTGTTTGGAGCGGGTTGGAGCGCACGGAGTAGGAGCTAAAGCGTAATACCAGTATTTCGGAGTATATGCGTGGGGAATACGTCTAAAAGTTTGGCCTTAGTTGTATGGGCGTTTTCTTTTGTACACAACTCACTAAAGAATCGTTTTCCGAAAGCGTTTCCACGACTTTCGTAGAGTAAATTCGGCTATGCCATTTCTTATTTTGCGGATTTTTAGAGGCGAAACATTTTGGACCAGCGGGAGGGTGGCATGTGTCACCTCGCATTGGAAGCAAGTGGGGTGGCTTTGGGCGATTGGGCGTCAAGAGGGTGTTGGCCTTGGCCGATTGGTTCCTTGCTTAGGCCTTGTTTTGTGCCATGTTTTGTGGAGTGTTTTGTGGAGTGTTTTGTGGAGTAGGGGTTAGGGTGCACTTGGCTTGATCTTGGCCTTACACTTGCCTTGCACTTGTCTTCATCTTGGCCATTGGTTGGCCAAGGCTTGAGCTATAAATACCCCTCTTGAGATGAAGAGTTATTCATCCACAAAAGCTTTCCAAGTCTAAAAATCCTTCCCTCTCCCTTTGTAGCAATTCGTCCAACACCCCCCCCTTGAGAAGCTTGGCCGAGGCTACCCCACCCCCTAGCCTAGCCGAAACCTACCCCCCCTCCCTTGGTAGAAAAGTTGCCTTCTTGTTTTGTTATAATGCCCAAAATACCCTAGCCCAAATACCTTAGTACTTAGTAGAAGTTGTGAAGAACTTCTAAGGTTTCCTTAGCATACAACTTAGAAGCAAAACCTTGCTCAGTGCGACTTTTCTAGGATATTATTGGGCTTACCAGGGTAACTAATCCTAACCCTCTTTTGAATTAGAGAATACTTCTTGTTGTAGAATAAGAATAAGTATAAATACTTAGAAGAATAATCAAAGCTGTACTTACATGAATTTGTTTTCTGATGAACTTATATAGCTCACGGTAGGGAAGTCTTTGCCCGACTTCAGTAGAATTATGAACCCTCTGTTTAGAATGACCTTGAGTAGTCTTTGATAGATATCTGTGACTATTATGGTGACTCTCTGCGCGACATATTGACTTGGCGGTGGTTTTATTTGAGAAGGTATGTGATTCTTCCTAAAGCATGATATTTTACAATATATAGTGCGGTGAGCGTACATGTGTTAACTGAATAATACTTATGGCAATGCCTCACGGCTTAAGCTGAATAATACTTACGCAATGCCTACGGCTTAAGCTTTGAATAACAAAGAAGCGAAAACATTTCAAAGAATCTTGAATCATTTTTAACAGAAGATAAATATTTGGTTTTAAAACAAAAGCTTAAGAGTTATACTAGCTTTATGGGAAGTTAGGTATAACAACTTAAGAAGATAAAAAGGCTGTTTACTTGTTTGTTTATAAAAGCCTTGTATTGATTTACTGTTAAGTGTAGTAAGATTTGTGTGATAAGTAGACATATTATGATGCTACAGGTTAGTGTCTTGAAGTCTTTGTGCTTACGTTGCTAACGGTAAGTCCGTTGTCTTGTTATTGTATCACCTACCCCCTTATTTGTTATCACAGGGCTTGCCCGCAGTCTTGGTCTATACGGCCTATGCGGTCTGTGAGACTATGCGGGCGGCGGTATGCTCGAGATTGATCATTCGGGTGTTTAGCTGATGCGGGGATTCCTATGCGATCTGTTGAGACTATGCGGTCTTTTGAGGCTATGCGGGCTGCGGGAGCCTAGGCGGATCTGGGGTTAGCTGCCCCGTCTGAGGAATACCTCGTGCAGTGCATGTGTGACCTATGCGAGTGCGGAAGTCGAGGACTAGGCACGCGGAATGATACTATGGGCGATTGGCCTTGCCGATCATTCGCGGCCTAGAATAGACACATTCTGATTTTCCTATTCTTGTTGTTGTTTGTGATGTGACACTATGTGCAATTGGTGATTGTATTTGTGAAAAGGTTTTAAATACTTTGATTTTATTCGATTCTTTATAGTTTCACATACTTGGTACTGTTATCGACCTCCTTGAAGCTGCGTTCATCTGCGCGGTAAGGGCAGCGGTGCTAGATCCACATTCCTAGGATCTCTACGTTGGAGTCAGGAGATCCATCCATTCCGGAGGATCAACTTTTGTGTATGATCTCCCTGGTGTAGATAGTTTTATCTGATCGAGGGTATGGCGGGCCTGTCCCGCCATAGTTGTATATTTCCTTAGAAGTGCGTAGTCTGTTATGCGATGTCGGATGTAGCGCTAAACCATGTTTTTATATATATGCGAAAGCGATGTTTTCTCACTTAAAGCGTGTTCTATTTTATAAAGCTGTTTCATGTCTTGCTTTATATTTCGGCGATTACTACGATGTATGACTACTTGGGTGCCGGTAAGACACGATCCACGGGCCCTAGAACAGTCGTGACAAAAGTGGTATCGAGCGATTAATCCTCGGAAAGTGTCTCTGACCGTATCTAGTAAGTCTTGATTATCGGTGTGTTGTGCACCACACGATAATCGGGAGGCTATAGGATATTTAGGATTGGTTTCCATTCTTCTCATTACGAGATCGTGCTTTAGAGGCGTGTTATAGGTTGGACCCCTCTAACGTATTCCTTTCTTATATGATTATGCCTCGCGTAAAGCAACCGGGCCCGAGAAGGCAAGGCATCAGGAGGCGCTAGCGAGACACCCAGTCACGAGGCTCGAGGCCGTCTATACGAGGCGGCGAGTTCTATAGCGCCGCTTGACCCAGCCGAGACCACAGTACCCCACCTCGTCCCACGGCACAGGCGGAGGAGTTAAGTCTGAGAGATGGCCCGACTTTTGGCTAAAGTTGTGGCCCGTCTGAGAGAGGCTGGATCGCGGCGATTCGATTCGGCTCGGCTCGGTCGCGCGTAGTGCACGAGGCGAATAGTTTGAGACTACGGGATTTCCTTAGTTGTAGCCCTCGAGTTTCTGGTCGAGGCGGAAGATGATCCGCGAGTTCATCCGTCACCGCAGAGGATTATCGCGGGTGATCGGGGCTTGAGGCGAAGTGCGTGACATTCGGTTCGCATCGGCTGCGTGATACGCGATCGATTGGTTTGATTCATGGGAGCTTTCGGGAGAGCATGCACCTCCGGCGGTATGGGATGAGTTTTGAGGCTTTTCTCACACACTTCTTGCCTCCGCGGATGAGAGGGCACGGTGATAGATTCTTGTTCTTTGAGGCGGGAGGGCCTTGCGGTGAGGAAGTCTGATGTCGAGTTTGATTCTTTGGCTCGATATGTCCCCGCAGTAGCGAGATGGAGGGCGAGTGCATCGCTATGTCAGCTGGGCTAGATGATTACATGGCGAGTCTTGTGCGGGTGTGTCCTTGACCCGAGCATGGACATAACCCGTATGCGAGCTCATGCTGTTGGGATGTGAGGCGTAGAGACGCGGGTAGAGCGATATCGGCGAGAAGAAGGCGAGCGGCGGTTCTTTTGGTGGTCCTCGGGGTGGCGGCATCGTGAAGTCGGTGCACCACGGCCGGCGCGAGCGCTCTACCTCATTTTCGGTACAACGAGCGATCGGGGCGGTCGGGGCCCGGACTTGATTTCGAGTAGCGAGGTGCTAACCGTTCGAGTCTGCTCGGTGTGCGTTGTGGCGAATACCATTACGGAGGCGTACTCGGGAGCTGCTATACTTGTGGCGGCGGTCATTTCGCGAGTTTGTCGGCCGGGGCGGCGCGGTAGTAGGGCCCGATCTCAGTGCATTGCGCTTCTTCATCCCAAGCGATTACTCGCCGGAGGCAAGGTACACATGGATCGGGTCGCGGCGAGGTCGTGGCGCGAGTCGATTCTAGCGGTCCTCGAGCCGCATATATGCTTTGTCGGTAAGCGGGATCGGGAGGCCTCACACGATGTCGTCACGGTACCTGCTCCGGTTTAGGTTTGATGTGTATGCTTTGATAGATCGGGTTCTACTCTGTCTATATATCTCCACTTGTTGCTAGTAGGATAGGGATAGAGCACGAGTCCATAGACCCTTTCGAGGTAGCTACGCGATGGGTGATTCGGTGGTAGCTCGGCGGGTATATAGAGCTTGTCTGTGACCATTCTGATCGTCGGACCTAGCCGACTTGATAGAGTTGGAGATGATTGACCGGCGTGATTATGGGGATGGATTGGCTAGCTTCTTGCTACGCCAATGTAGGCTGAGAGAGAGTAAATGCAGTTCGGTTCACGAGGCGGTTGTTGAGTGGGAGAACGCGGTATCGCAGAGGTAGGTTTATTTCCTACCTCGAGGCTAGGAAGATAATGCAGAAGGGTATATCTATCATCTCGTTCGGTGTTTGATCTGAAGGCTGCGGTACCAGATTTTGATCGATTCGATGGTCAACGAGTTCCCAGACGTGTTTCCAGATGACCTCCCGGGTATCCCTCCTGAGAGGGAGATCGAGTTTTGTATAGATGTGTTGCCAGATACTCGGCCTATTTCCATTCCGCCATACAGAATGACACCTGCCGAGTTGAGAGAGCTGAAGGATCAGCTTAGGGATTTGCTAGAGAAGGGCTTCATTAGGCCCAGTGTTTCTCCCTGGGGGGCGCCGGTATTGTTCGTGAAGAAGAAGGGCGGGGCAGCTGCGCATGTGTTGATTCTGACGGTGAACAAGGTGACCATTAAACAGATACCCGCTTCCGGGATTGATGATTTGTTCGACCGATTGCGAGTGCGAGATGTTTCTCAAGATTGATCTGCGATCGGGCTATCATCAGTGCGAGTCGAGAGAGGTGGATGTCCCTAGGGTGCATTCGGACGATACGGGCATTATGAGTTGAGTCATGTCTTTTGGGTTGACGATGCTCGGCGGTATTCATGGATTTGATGAACCGAGTGTTCAAACCATTTTTGAACACGTTTGTGATAGTGTTCATTGATGATATCTTGGTTTATTCGCTCGGAAGCGAGGAAGCATGCGGGCATTGAGGCTGTCTTGTGATTCTCGAGACCCGGATTTATCGCCAAGTTTTCCAAATGTGAGTTTTGGTTGACTTGATGGCGTTTCTTGGGCATATTAGCCGGTGATGGCATTCGAGTTCATACGGCGAATCGAAGCGATCGGGACTTGGCCTGAACTCTTACTCAAGCAGAGGTTCGCGATTTTACGGGCCTTGCGAGGATATTATCGGCGGTTCGTGGAGAAGTTTGCTTCTATCTACGCACCATTGACTAGGTGACTCGAGAAGCGGCCAAGTTCGATGGTGATGCTTGTGGCGGGGTTTCGATTCTTGAAGGAGAGATTGGCGCGCCCGTTCTTACTCTTCCGGAGGTCGACGGTTATGTCGTGTATTGTGATCGTCGGGCATCGGGTTGGGATGTGTGTTGATGCGGCATGGCGGGGTTATAGCATATGCATCCGGCGGTGAAGAAACACGAGGAACTACCCGCCCATGATTTGGAGTTGGCGGTAGTAATTCACGCTTTGAAGATCTGGAGCCTTATTTGTATGGGGTTCACGTGGATATTTATCTGAGACCACAGAGCCTCGGTATATCTTGACGGCAGGAAGGTGAACTTACGGCGAGGCGGTGGTTAGAGTTGCTTAAGGATTACGATGTTGATATCTGTACCACGGGGAAGGCGATGTTGTGGCGGATGCTCTTAGTCGTAGGTCGATGGGAGCCTATCGGATGTGCGGCTAGAGAGGAGGACATGGTTCGTGATTTGCATCGATTAGCGAGCCTTGGTGTCCGTTTGATTGATTACGATAGCGGTGGGGTTAGAGTTCGTGAGGTTGCCGAGTCTTCCATCGTCGAGGAGGTGAAGAGGCAACGATTCGAGATCGGCTTTGATTCGATATCGTGATCTGACTCTTCGTGAGGGCAAGGTCGCACGAGTAGCACTTTTGATGGGGTGCTAAGGTTTGGCGGTATGTGTGTTCGGATGTTTGAGGACTTGGCGGAGTTCTTGGGAAGCACGCGGTAGCGGCGTTACTCTATCCATCGGTCGACCAAGATGTACCACGACCTTAGATCCGTGTATTGGTGGGATGGCTTGAAGAGAGCGTTGCGAGTTCGTAGCTCGGTGCCGTGTTGTCGGCGGTGAAGGTAGAGCACGAGGCACGGTGGTTTATTCTGACGATTGAGATCGAGCACGGAAGTGGGAGGTAATCAACATGGACTTCATCACGGGATTACCTCGCACTTTCGGAGGAGACATGATTCTATATGGGTTATCGTTGGCGGTGTCGAAATCAGCCCACTTTCTTCCGTCGGACGACTTTTGGTGAGGATTATGCGGACTTTACATCAGAAGATCGTCGGTGCATGGAGTCCCTACGATCATATCGCACGAGAGCCCGATTTGGCTAACACGGAGGTCCTTCGAGGGTTTAGGGGCGGTGAGCACGAAATCGCATTTCATCCTGAGCAGACGGACGGGCGAGCGCGCTATCCGGACTCTTGAGGATATCTTTGCGAGCTGTGTTATTGACCGATGGTAGTTGGGAGGATCATTTGCCTCTAGTTGAGTTTGCGTATAATAATAGCTACCACTCAGATGTCGGATGGCGCCTTATGAGGCCTTGTATGGGAGGAAGTGCGGATCGCCTATAGGTTGGTTCGATGTGGGCGAGTGCGGCTAGTGGGACCAGATTTGGTGCGGCGATGGATAAGGTGAAGCTTATCCGAGGCGGCTATTAATGACTCAGTCGGCGAAGTCGTATCAGATCATCGTCGTCGGCATCTTGAGTTCGAGGTTCATGATTGGGTTTTCCTAAAGGTGTCACCCATGAAGGGTGTGATGAGATTTGGGAAGAAGGGAAACTTCGGCCCAGATACGTTGGGCGTTTTAGTTGTCGCGAGGTAGGCAAGGTTGCCTATGAGTTGGATCTGCCGTCCGATCTGGAGGCGGTGCATCCGGTTTTCACGTATCTATCTTTGAGAGATGTATCGGGGATCCATCTAGGGTACACCGATTGGCGATGTCGGTGACCAGGGGTTATCGTATGAGAGATTCCATAGCGATAGTCGATCGTCGAGTTAGGCGTCTGCGGACGAAGGGCGTGGCTTAGTCAAAGTCTTGTGGCGGAGCGAGCTCGGAAGAGGAGATGGCGTGGGAAGCGAGGAGGACATGAGGCGAAGTATCCTCACCTTTATTCCCACACCTCCGGGTAATTCACTTTCCTACTTGTAAATTTTCGTTATCGTTTATGCCTAAGTGTTGTTTTGTGGCGCGTGTGGCATTTGCAAGCTATTTAAGTTATGAAGAATCTTATCGTTAAGCGTCTTGAGAAGGAACATTCGGGACGAATGTTTCTAAGGAGAGAGAATGTAATACCAGTATTTCCAGTATGCGTAAGGGAATACGTACAAAAGTTGGCCTTAGTTAGCCTTGGGCGTTTTCTTTTGTACCTGACTCACTAAAAGAATCGTTTTCCGGCGAAAGCGTTTCCACGACTTTCGTAGAGTAAATTCGGCTATGCCATTTCTTATTTTTGCGGATTTTTAGAGGCGAAACATTTTGGACCAACGGGAGGGTGACATGTGTCACCTCACATTGAAACAAGTGGGGTGGCTTTGGGCGATTGGGCGTCAGAGGGTGTTGGCCTTGGCGATTGGTTCCTTGCTTAGGCCTTGTTTTGTGCCATGTTTTGTGGAGTGTTTTGTGGAGTGTTTTGTGGAGTAGGGGTTAGGTTGCACTTGGCTTGATCTTGGCCTTACACTTGCCTTGCACTTGTCTTCATCTTGGCCATTGGTTGGCCAAGGCTTGAGCTATAAATACCCTCTTGAGATGAAGAGTTCTTCATCCACAAAAGCTTTCAAGTCTAAAAATCCTTCCCTCTCCCTTTGTAGCAATTCGTCCAACACCTCCACTCCTTGAGAAGCTTGGCGAGGCTACCCACCCCAGCCTGGCAGAAACCTACCCCCTCCTTGGTAGAAAAGTTGCCTTCTTGTTTTGTTATAATGCCCAAAATACCTAGCCCAAATACCTTAGTACTTAGTAGAAGTTGTGAAGAACTTCTAAGGTTTCCTTGGAGCATACAACTTAGAGCAAAACCTTGCTCAGTGACTTTCTAGGATATTATTGGGCTTACCGAGGTAACTAATCCTAACCCTCTTTTGAATTAGAGAATACTTCTTTGTTGTAGAATAAGAATAAGTATAAATACTTAGAAGAATAATCAAACTGTACTTACATAGAATTTGTTTTCACTGATGAACTTATATAGCTCACGGTAGGGAAGTCTTGCCCGACTGCAGTAGAATTATGAACCCTCTGTTTAGAATGACCTTGAGTAGTCTTTGATAGATATCTGTGACTATTATGGTGACTCTCTGCGACATATTGACTTGGCGGTGGTTTTATTTGAGAAGGTATGTGATTCTTCCTAAAGCATGATATTTTACAATATATAGTGCGGTGAGGCGTACGTGTGTTAAGCGAATAATACTTATGGCAATGCCTCACGGCTTAAGACTGAATAAGACTTACGGCAATGCCTCACGGCTTAAGCACGAATAACAAAGAACTGAAAACATTTCAAAAGAATACTGAATCATTTTTAACAGAAGATACATATTTGGTTTTTAAAAACAAAAGCGTAAGAGTTATACTAGCTTTATGGGAAGTTAGGTATAACAACTTAAGAAGATAAAAAGGCTTTACTTGTTTGTTTATAAAAGCCTTGTATTGATTTCTATTAAGTGTAGTAAGATTTGTGTGATAAGTAGACATATTATGATGCTACCTGGGTTAGTGTCTTGAAGTGCTGTGCTTACGTTGCTAACCGGTAAGTCCGTTGTACTGTTATTGTATCACTACCCCGATTGTTATACAGGGCTTGCCTTGATCTTGGTCTATCGGCTATCACGGTCTGTGAGACTATGCGGGCAGCGGTATGCTCGGGATTGATCATTCGGGTGTTTAGCACGATGCGGGGATTCCACATGCGATGCTGTTGAGACTATGCGGTCTTTTGAGGCTATGCGAGTGCGGGAGCCTAGGCGGATCTGGGGTTAGCTGCCCCGATGCGAGGAATACCTCATGCAGTGCATGTGTGACCTATGCGAGCTGCGGAAGTCGAGGACTAGGCACGCGAGAATGATACTATGGGCGATTGGCCTTGCCCGATCATTCGCGGCCTAGAATAGACACATTCTGATTTTCCTATTCTTGTTGTTGTTTGTGATGTGACACTATGTGCAATTGAACCGATTGTATTTGTGAAAAGGTTTTAAATACTTTGATTTTATTCGATTCTTTATAGTTTCACATACTTGGTACTGTTATCTTGACCTCGCCCGAAGTGCGTTCATCTGCAGGTAAGCGGCAGTGCTAGATCCACATTCCTAGGATCTACGTTGGTGTCGAGAGCTCCGTCCTTTCGGAGGCTCTACTTTTAGGTATGATCTCCTGTTGTAGATAGTTTTATCTGATCGAGTATGGCGGGGCCTGTCGCCATAGTTGTATATTTCCTTAGAAGTGCAGTAGTCTGTTATGCGATGTCGGATGTAGCGCTAAACCATGTTTTTATATATATCTTAGAAAGCGATGTTTTCTCATAAGCGTGTTCTATTTTATAAAGCTGTTTCATGTCTTGCTTTATATTTCCGTGATTACTCGATGTATGACTACTTGGGTGCCGGTAAGGCACGATCCACGAATACAGGCAGTCGTGACATAAACCTTGCTCAGGAGCGACATTAAACTTGGATAATTTTGGGCTTATCGAGGTAAATATCTTGTCCCCCTATTGTAATTGGAATTACATGTTGTAGGAATATATAGTTGAAGTATACTATATATAGGCGAACATAGATTTGCGGCAATGTCTTTTGACTTAAGCACTGAATTTAAAGAAAGAAGCTGACTGTAATTACATAGGGTGTATTCTGATGAGACTTGTGTAGCTTTTACGTGAAGTAGAATTGTATCGTCGGTTAGATGTATAAACCCCGCGGTTGGCTTGATAGCGGCCTCGATAGAGGAGGAGATTTCTGCGGTTGCGGGGAGAGGTCTTTGCGAATTTTACGTAGAAAGTTCTACGATAAGATCTAGATGTTGATAAGCGCGCGTGGCCTTATAGGTTGAAGTACTATGTGTGGCGCGATCTACTTGGCTTAGGAGTAGCCGAAGCGGTTTGAGGTACTTGGGCGTTTTGCTATTAGTCGATAATCGTCGCGAGGTATGTGAACCTCTTCCTATCTTTTCTAGCATGATATGTGTATAACTATGTAGTACGGTAGACGTACATGTGTTAAATGTATTTGATTGGTTTAAAACATAAAAGTGTTATAACGGCTTTATGGGAAGTTGGTTATAACGACTTTATGTAGTAAGAAAATGCTTTGTGGTTTTAAAAACATAAGAGTTATAATAGCTTTATGGGAAGTTAGGTATAACGGCTTAAGAGAGATAAAATGAATGATTTATTGATTTTAAAAGTTAAGAGACTTGATCTTAAAAGATAAGAGACTTGACTTAATTAAATTAATATGAATTACATGTGAAACCTCATTCGTGAGTAATGAGTACTTGGTTTTAAAAGGAATAATGTTTCTTGATTTGAATCGAGAATGAGTATCGACAAACCACTGCGGCATTAATAAAGGAAATGTTTTGATTAATGAAGTATTATTAAAACCGGTAGAAACCTCCATCTGCATAGAAGCTAAGATGAGACAAAATGATATTACATTCCTAGATCATGGTCGCTTAATAAGATTGATTATGAACAAGAATAACCTACTCACATATAAGGCATATGTTTCTCAAATTGTTTTAAAGGATTAAAACTATGAACTACGAAACCTTTGAAAATGAGAAACTTGAGTAATTGAAATTAGGCAAACTCGAAGCGTTTGGAAAGAATGTTGTTACTTGATTTTACAAAGAGAAGTGTTTTGATTTACTTCAAAGATAATAACTCTATTTTCATATACTACGGGTATTGTGTGACTTTTGTGAAAACGCATTATCTTTTAAAGAGTTAATGTATGAAGTACTTTGGGGATAAAAAACCCGATCTTGTTAATCATATAGTAGAAAGTACCTTGTGTGTATAACTTGATTATGTTGGTTTGTGATAGCCTTGTAATACTTTCTTGTTGATTTGTTAAGTAAACATGCTAGGATGCTACGTGTGTTAGTATCTTGTGATGTTTGTGTAAAGGGGTTTCCCCTCGACTGCGTTTAAGTTGTTTAACTATCAGTCGTTATGTTGGTATTCTACCACTCACCTTGACTTGTTTACGGAGGTTAAGGCGCCTCCGTCACGCGGGGTACACTCGGTAGTGCTGTGTGACCTATGATTCGAGGATACCTCATGCGGGTCCCGAGGGCCTATGCGGAGCTACGAGTTCGAGTTAGTGTGCGGCCTTTATGGTCATGCGGTGCATGTGGCCATGCGGTGCGAGTCGAGCGGATCTTGGGAGTAGCTACCCTCGATGCGGGGTTATACCTTATGCGGGCCTATGAGTTTGGCCTATGCGGGCTGCGGAGAGTTCGAGGGCTAGGCGCGCCGCATTAGATCTGCGAGCGAGTGGCGGCTTTGATCATGTAATGATGCAGAGCAGATCTCGTAATCTGATTTATGACCTTGTTGAGTGCGTGGGTTTTAGTAGTCGGCTATGCCTTCGTACTTACCATGCGGTTTTATTAGGACACAGGTGGGACACGGTGTTCATGTGTATTCCTTGATGCTTTTATATCATGGATGGCGATGAGGAAAGGTATTCCACGGGCATGATTGATGTTGTGGGCGTGAGACCCATAGTTATATTTAGTGGTGACTTTGAGGACGTGAGTCCACGACTTGACATATGGCTGCTTATTTATTGTGAGCGTAGTTTGGTTATCATACATGTCTCTGTTTTATATAGCGCTATGATTTTATTCTGATATTTTGATTTCACATACTTGGTACTGTTATCTTGACCTCGCCCGAGCTGCGTTCATCTGCGGTAAAGGTACACGATCGTTGATCCTCGCTCTTAGGGTCACAGTTCAGCGTTTGGGAAAGCTCCGTTTCTCCGGAGGCTTATCTTGGTATAGTCCCCTGTTGTCGTAGGTGCTTACATTCAGGGGTATGACGGGGCCCTGTCCCGTCGTTGTTGTCATATCATTCGTAGAAGTGCATGAAATCTTGTTGTGGGCAGGGTTGTAATGGGATGTAACTGTTCAAATTGTTATTGTATATACTGAAGGTAACCGTTTTTGGTTAGCCTATCTTCTTATTTCACTGTCTTATTGCATTGGCTTCATGTTATTATTTTATGTTCCGCTGATTTTCTACGATGTATGACTACTTGGGTGCTCGGGTAAGGCACGATCCACGGGCCGGGCAGTCGTGACAAAAGTGGTATCGAAGCGATTAATCCTCGGAAAGTGTCTGAGCCGTATCGATGAAGTCTTGATTATCGGCGTGTTGTGCACCACGCGATAATCGGGAGGCTATAAGATATTTAGGATTGGTTTCTATTCTTCTCACTCGAGATCGTGCCTTAGAGTGTGTTGTAAGTTGGACCTCTAACGTATTTCTTTCCCTACCGTTATGCCTCGCGTAAGGCAAAGCCGGAGGAGCGAAGCGGCCGAGGCTGCGAGTAAATCTGAGGTTCTGCGGGCACGAGCCCAATCATCACTGAGGTGGTGCTTCATTTAGGGAGTTCTGCGACATCGCCAGCCCAGTGAGTTTAGCAGCGGCGGTTCCTCTGCGGTCATGACATTTGAACCTTGATTCGCGGCCAGAGCAGAGATTATAGATTGCAAAGGCGACCATTACTAGCTATGGATTTGGTGCGAGTGTATACCGATGTCTGCGCGAGTCTTGATGACTATCTAAGAGAGGTTGTACAAAGTAATTCTTGATTAGGCTTGAGCATGGCACGTATGCGGGCTTATGCGCAGCAAGCGAGCGTAGAGATCGGCGGGTTAACGAGGGCGAAGAGGGCGAGCAGAGTCCTTTGGTAACTTTCGGCGAATCGCCTCGCGGCCAATTAGATATGCACCTCCGCCCGGTCTGAGTGGTCCTCGCGGGGTTCGGGGCGTTCGGACTATGCGAGGAGTTGGTGAGCTCGAGTTTCGGTTCACGGCTACACGTAGGTTCCGGCCCGGCCGGTTAGTTTTCCCGGTATTCGCGGTGTGTGAGCGTCATTCAGGGAATGTCGTCTTTTAGTTGGTACTTGTTTTACTGCGGCCCGGCGGGGCCATGTATCGAAAGGATGTCCTAGTAGGAAGGATGCAAGTGGGAGGACTCGGCGCCCGGGATCGGTGGGTAGTTCGTTACGCCCACTGCTATCGCCTGCAGGCGAGTTTGATTAGACGACAAAGGGAGTGAAGCGATAGGTCAGGCATATCTTTAACCCTCTAGAGATTAGTGTGTTAAGATAAGTATATCTTAAGTGCTATGTTCTGATAGCAGTGTGTTAATTGTGATTAGAGATCATGGTTAGTAACCGGGAAAGATTGAGGGATAGGAAAAATGTAAGCCTTAGAGCTTTATACGTGGAGACCTTATAGGCAGGGTAATCTTGAGTAAAAGATTACATTTGTGTTTAACCCTTATCGGAGTGCATAGTGCGTGAGCTATGTTGTGGGATAAGTCACGAGTAGTGTGGAATGAAGAGGGTAGTTGAGCTAAGAAGGCCGCCAGGTTTTCGTAACGTGATTAGTGAGATTGTTCCGGATCGGGGAGCTAGTGTTTTGCGCGTTGCCGGGTCGGGTTGGGGCCATGTTGCGGGTCAACCCGCGGCCTGTTTGGTGGTGGGGCCCGTTTGTGGTGGTCCCGCCTTGTGGTAGTCACGAGGTGTTAGGCGAGTTGATTAACCAGCGTACAAGTTCGTGGATGCGATCGACCAGTAGTCGGGCCGATGGGGTCAGCCCATCTGGTCTTTTAGTCAGGACCGTTTACTCGGCAGAGGGTTATGCGAGATGATCGTATCAGGAAGGTTGTATGGCTGCACGAGGTGCCTGCTTTCACCTTATGTCGAGCGGTGGGCCTTTCGCATGGTATTTTCGTTTTACGGAAGTTTTACGGCGGGGTTAGGAACTGGTGAGTCTCGTATCGTATTCGATCCTCGGGCGGTGTTTTGATTTGAGGTAGTTGTGAGGATTGTTGTCTCTGTTGGGAAATGTTTTATAGCTACCATTTGAGTGTTCGGATATCGCGCTGGCGCTGGTAGGGGCGGAAGTGTAAATTCTTGGTCGATTGGTTCGGCGTTGGCAAGGTTCGAGATAGTGGGTTCATACGTGTTCGGGATGTGGATAGGGTGAAGCTTATCCAGAAGAGGTTATTGGCAACTCAGAGTCAACAGAAGTCGTGCGGATAATCTGCGACAACGCTTGGAGTTCAGGTTGACGGTGGGTCTTCTTGAAGGTACCACCCCGGAATGGGCGTGACGAGTTTTGGAAAACAGAGGAAACTTAGCCCGAGTTAATTTGGGCCTTTTTAGGTCATGCGAAGAGTAGGCCAGGTTGCCTATATATTAGCTTTGCGTCCGACTTGGGAGGCGGTATGTCGATCGCCGTATTTGTTAGGTTGGAAAAGTATCGGAGATCCGTCGAGTTTTCGATTATGATGATCAAGTTGGAAGCGATAACCAGAGACTTTTTTGAAATTGATGCGATATGAAACATGGTAAGTTATGAGAAAGAGTTCGAGTGTGCGAGAAAGTGCGACACGTAAAGGAAGAAGCGAACATGTATGGCGAGCATAGATGTGATCATTTCTTTTGTAAGGAGAAGGTGCGAAGGAAGTTTATATTTTAGACCTCGGATAAGGGCTTTTGTGATGTTAGAGGTGTTTCCTCATGGACTTGGAATGTAAGTATTTTGCGCGGGTTTTTACGTGGCGGTGTGGCGAGATTGTTCTCGTAAGTATAGTAGTGAAGACTATCTTTGGCGCGTTGTTTTGAGACTTAGAAGGAACATTCGGGGCGAATGTTTCTAAGGAAGGAGAATGTTATACCGTATTTCCAGTATGCGTGGGGCGTGCGTAGAAAAATTTGAACTTTAAAGTGGCTTGGGCGATTTATTTTGTGCACCTGACACGGTTAGAGTCGTTTTTCGCGAAATGTTTTACAAGACTTGCGAAGGAAAATTCGGCTATGTCATTTTAATTTTTGCGGATTTTTAGAGGCGAAATATTTTGGACCAGCGGGAGGGTGACATGTGTCACCTCACATTGGAAGGAAGGTTGGGCGGCGTGGGCGAAAAAGGTGGCCTTGGGTTAGGTAGGATATTTGTGCAAGTTGGTGTGGTAGATGGATAAGGTGTACTTGGCTTGATCTTGGCCTTACACTTGCCTTGCACTTGGCATGATCTTGGCCATTGGTTGGCCTTTACTTGACCTATAAATACCCTCTAAGTTGAAGACTTTCTTCATCCACAAATACTTTGAAGTGTTAAAATCCTCCCCTCTCTAGTAGTGTTCTCGTCCAACACCATCCACTCCACTTTGAGAAAATCCATTGGCGAAACCCCCTTGCCTAGTGGTTCTAGCCGAGAACCCCCTCACCAGCCTAGTTGTGCTAGTCGAAATACTACCCCCGGTAGAGGAATACTCTCAAGTGTTGTTGTTATGCCCAAATACTTTAGCCCAAATACCTTGTAGTATTTCCAAAGTACCTCTATCTGAAAAGCAGAAAAATACTATTATACTTTCCTTTAGCCACAAACGAAACCCTAAGGAAAACCTTCATAGTCGGTTGAAGTGTTAAGTAGAAGTTGCGTAGAACTTCTAAGGGTTGTTGGAGCGGGTTGGGCGCGAGTAGGAGCTAAACCTTGCTCGGGAGGCGACATTAAACTTGGATAATTTTGGGCTTATCGAGGTAAATATCTTGTCCTATTGTAATTGGAATTACATGTTGTAGGAATATATAGTTGAAGTATACTATATATAGAACTGAACATAGCTTTGCGGCAATGTCTTTTGACTTAAGCCTGAATTTAAAGAAAGAGAAGCTGTAATTACATGGGGTATTCTGATGAGACTTGTGTAGCTTTTACGTGAAGTAGAATTGTATCGTCAGGTTAGATGTATAAACCCCACGGTTGGCTTGATAGCAGGCCTCGATAGAGAGGAGAGATTTCTGCGGTTGCGGGGAGGTCTTCTTGAATTTTACGTAGAAAGTTCTACGATAAGATCTAGATGTTGATAAGCGCGCTTGTGGCCTTATAGGTTGAAGTACTATGTGTGGCGCGATCTACTTGGCTTAGGAGTAGCCGAAGCGGTTTGAGGTACTTGGGCGTTTTGCTATTAGTCGATAATCGTCGCGGTATGTGAACCTCTTCCTATCTTTTCTAGCATGATATGTGTATAACTATGTAGTGCGGTAGGCGTCGTGTGTTAAATGTATTTGATTGGTTTAAAACATAAAAGTGTTATAACGGCTTTATGGGAAGTTGGTTATAACGACTTTATGTAGTAAGAAAATGCTTTGTGGTTTTAAAAACTTAATTGTTATAATAGCTTTATGGGAAGTTAGGTATAACGACTTAAGAGAGATAAAATGAATGATTTATTGATTTTAAAAGTTAAGAGACTTGATCTTAAAAGATAAGAGACTTGACTTAATTAAATTAATATGAATTATGTGTGAAACCTCATTCGTGAGTAATGAGTACTTGGTTTTAAAAGGAATAATGTTTCTTGATTTGAATCGGAATGAGTATCGACAAACCAACTGCGGCGTTAATAAAGGAAATGTATCGATTAATGAAGTATTATTAAAACCAGTAGAAACCTCCATCTGCATAGAAGCTAAGATGAGACAAAATGATATTACATTCCCTAGATCATGGCTGCTTAATAAGATTGATTATGAACAAGAATAACCTACTCACATATAAGACATATGTTTCTCAAATTGTTTTAAAGGATTAAAACTATGAACTACGAAACCTTTCGAAAATGAGAAACTTGAGTAATTGAAATTAGGCAAACTCGAAACGTTTGGAAAAGAATGTTGTTACTTGATTTTACAAAGAGAAGTGTTTTGATTTACTTCAAAAGATAATAACTCTATTTTCATATACTACGGGTATTGTGTGACTTTTGTGAAAGTAACGTATCTTTTAAAGAGTTAATGTATGAAGTACTTTGGGGATAAAAACCCGATCTTGTTAATCATATAGTAGAAAGTACCTTGTGTGTATAACTTGATTATGTTGGTTTGTGATAGCCTTGTAATACTTTCTTGTTGATTTGTTAAGTAAACATGCTAGGATGCTACGTGTGTTAGTATCTTGTGATGTTTGTGTAAAGGGGTTTCCCCTCGACTGCGTTTAAGTTGTTTAACTATCAGCCGTTATGTTGGTATTGTACCACTCACCTTGACTTGTTTCCGGAGGTTAAGCTGCCCTCCGATGCGGGGTAGACTCAGGCGGGTCTGTGTGACCTATGATTCGAGGATACCTCATGCGGGTCCCAGGGGCCTATGCGGGCTCTGAGAGTTCGAGGTTAGTGTGCGGCCTTTATGGTCATGCGATGCATGTGGCGTGCGGTGCGAGTCGAGCGGATCTTAGGAGTAGCTACCCTCGATGCGAGGTTATACCTTATGCGGGCCTATGAGTTTGGCCTATGCGGAGGCTGCGGAGAGTTCGAGGCTAGACGCGCACATTAGATCTGCGGGCGAGTGGCGGCTTTGATCATGTGATGCAAGCGAGATCGTAATCTGATTTATGACCTTGTTGAGTGCTGTGGGTTTTAGTAGTCGGCTATGCCTTCGTACTTACCACATGCGGTTTTATTAGGACACGGTGGGACACGGTGTTCATGTGTATTCCTTGATGCTTTTATATCATGGATGGCGATGAGGAAAGGTATTCCACGGGCATGATTGATGTTGTGGGCGTGAGACCCGTAGTTATATTTGAGTGGTGACTTTGAGGGCGTGAGTCCCTGACTTGACATGACTGCTTATTTATTGTGAACTGTAGTTTGGTTATCATACATGTCTCTGTTTATATAAGCGCTATGATTTTATTTCTGATATTTTGATTTCGCATACTTGGTACTGTTGTCTTGACCTCGCCCGAGGTGCGTTCATCTGCAGCGGTAAAGGTACACCAGTCGTTGATCCTCGCTCTTAGAGTCACAGTTCAGCGTTTGGGAAAGCTCCGTTTCTCCGGAGGCTTATCTTGGTATAGTCCCCTGTTGTCGTAGATGCTTACATTCAGGGGTATGACGGGGCCCTGTCCCGTCGTTGTTGTCATATCATTCGTAGAGGTCTGTAGTACTGTTGTGGGCAGGGTTGTAATGGGATGTAACTGTTCAAATTGTTATTGTGTATACTGAAGGTAACCGTTTTTGGTTAGCCTATCTTCTTATTTCACTGTCTTATTGCATTGGCTTCATGTTATTATTTTATGTTCCGCTGATTTTCTCTGATGTATGACTACTTGGGTGCTCGGGTAAGGCACCAGTCACGGGCCCCGGAACGGGTCGTGACATGTAGTTCTCGTCCAAATCATCCCCCCCCCCTTTGGTAGAAAATACTCTCCAAGTATTGTTACTATACCCAAATACTTTAGCCCAAATACCTTGTAGTACTTTCCAAAGTTACCTCTATACGTAGAGCCCGGAAATACTATTATATTTCCATTGGTCACTAAACTAAACCCTAAGGAAAAATCTTCATAGCCGGTTGAAGTATTAAGAAGAAGTGTGTAGAACTTCTAAGGGTTGTTTGGAGCGGGTTGGAGCACACGGAGTAGGAGCTAAACCTTGCTCAGGATAGACATTTAATCTTGGATAATTTTGGGCTTATCGAGGTAAATAATCCTATCCTTCTAGTGTAATTGGAGATTACATACTGTAAGTGGTATAGAAATAAATATAAGATACATAGAAGGATAATTCAGAAGAGAATTGAACTGTAATAGAAGGACATTACAGAAAAGAATTAAACTGAAATCACATCAGAAGAATATTAAAGAAGAAGACTGAACTATACTTACATAGAAATTTGTATTTCTGAGTAGAATTGTGTAGTTTGACGGGTAGGGTAGTGCTGCCCAATTTTCCGTGGGATAAGGAATCTGTATCTAGAATTATTCTGCAGAATAGTCTAGACGTTGATGGACTTATATGACCATTATAAGTTGAAGTACTGCGAGTAGCGTATTCTACTCGAAGGGTGGAAAAGGCTAGCAGGATTACAGTACTTTGGAGCTATTTGCTAATAGTCGATAATCGTCGCGAGGTATGTGATTCTTCCTATCATCTTGAGCATGATATTTTAAAAGAAATATATATAGTACGGTAGACGTACGTGTGTTAACTGAACGTAGCTTTATGGCAATGTCTTTCGACTTAAGCCTGAATAATAAAGAATCTTGAAGTATTTCAAAAGAAATAAGAAACCTTTTTGAAAGAAGAGTAATGCTTGGTTTTAAAAGTTTAAGAGTTATACTGGCTTTATGGGAAGTTAGGTATAACGACTTAAGAGTTATAAAAAGAAAGGTTATTAAATTTTAAGAAGTTAAGAGACTTGATCTTATAAGATAAGAGACTTGACTTAATTGAATTGACATGAAGTTTGTTAAAAAAGTATGATACCTCATTCGTGAGTAATGAGTACTTGGTTTTTAAAAGAAATAATGTTTCTTGATTTGAATCGAATAAGTATCGAACAAACCACTGCCGCGCTAATAAAAGGAAATGTATTGAATAATTAAGTATTATTAAAACCAGTAGAAACCTCCATCTGCATAGAAGCTAAGATGAGACACACTGATATTACATCTCCTAGATCATGTTTGCTTTAATAAGATTGTTATAAACAAGAATAACCTACTCACACATAAGGCATATGTTTCTCAACTGTTTTAAAGAAGAATTATATTATTAAGTGATCAAGACTTTGAACTACGAAATCTTTCGAAAATGAGAAACTTGAGCATCTGAAATTAGGCAAACTTGAAAAAGAATGTTGTTACTTGACGTTGTTCTAAAAAGTGTAAGTCACTTGGTTTAAATAGTATAAAGTACTTGAGTTT
The DNA here is from genome assembly GCA_029844215.1 of Przewalskia tangutica. Lineage (NCBI taxonomy): Eukaryota > Viridiplantae > Streptophyta > Magnoliopsida > Solanales > Solanaceae > Przewalskia > Przewalskia tangutica. The sequence goes on from CM056729.1 coordinate 99,223,637, forward strand.
AAAACATGAACGTATTTGGTCTGACGGATAATAGTATCGAGTTGTTTTACGTAAAGAGGTCTTTTTGAAAGGATAACTGTATGTAGTACCTTGGGGTTAAAACCCGGATTTGTTGTGATAAAATAAATGTCCGTGAGTATGATTAAACTTGCCTATGCTTGTGGTGATAGCCCTTGTTGTGCAAGTGTTGTATTTACGTGCTCTGGCGCCTCGTTGGAGGCGGCTATCGATTGATTGATGGACATCGCGACGATGGGTGGCCACGGGTATCTTCCACTAATCGATCCTTTTGGGACATGCTGACACGGTGGGTGGCCCACGGGTATGCTTCCATTAGGATGGTACATGGACATGCGCCGTCTGCGAAATTAGGGCATGCGGCCATGCGGCGGGTTGATCACCCGGTATATTGTTGTTGTTGCTACATGGACATGTCTGCACCGATGCAGAATTCCGGGGGCATGTGGTCATGCGGCATGGTTGATCACCCGGTATATTGTTGTTGTTGTTACATGGACGTATGCGCTGCCGTCATAGTGCAGGGCATGTGGCCATGCGGCAGGGTTGATTACTCGGTACATTGTTATTATTGTTGCATCCTGGACATGTCTACACCGATGGAGAATTCCGGGGGCATGCGGCCATGATGCGAACGTGACTGATGTTATGGGCGTGAGACCCATAGTTATATTTGAGTGATGACTTTGAGGGCATGAGTCCCTGCCTTGACTACTTTTATGTTGCGTACTGTATTTTGGTTATCATACATGTCTCCTGCTTTATATAGACTGTTATGATTTAACTCTGATATTTTGATTTCACATACTTGGTACTGTTATGCGACCTCCTTGGTGCATTCATCCGCAGTAGAGGTACATCGGTTGTTGATCCTCGCTTCTAGGGTCACAAATCAGCGTATTGGGAAGCTCCGTTTCTCCGGAGGCTTATCTTTTGGTATGTTACCCTGAGTCTGTAAGTTCTTGTACATTCAGGGGCATGGCGGGGCCCTGTCCCGCCATAGTTGTCGTTACATTCTTAGAAGTGCAGTAATGCTTTGTGGGCGGGGTTTGTAAAAAGGATTAAATTTATTTCAAACTTTGTATTTATATATATCTTAGAAAGACGATTTTCTCTCGGTTAAAATATGGTTCATTTACAATTGTTTCATGTCTTGTTTTTATGTTCCGATTACTCGATGTATGACTACTTGGGTGCGGGTAAGACACGATCCACGGGCCGGGCAGTCGTGACAAAAGTGGTATCGAAGCGATTAATCCTCGAAAGTGTCTACAGGCCGTGTCAGTAAGTCTTGATTATCGGTGTATTGTGCACCACATCTATAATCGAGAGTGCGGGACATTTAGGATTGGTTTCCATTCTTCTCATTACGAGATCGTGCCTTAGAGGCGTGTTGTAAGTTGGACCCTCCGGCGTATTTCGTTTTCACGATTATGCCTCGCAAGGCAACCGGGCGAAGGGCAAGACAGTAGGAGGCGCTAGTGGGATCTGAGAGAGAGTATGAGCGCGATCGTCGAGACACGAGATAGTGCTTGACGGCGAGTTTTGCGATGCGCCCGGCCCGATAGAGTTTATAAGCGCGGCGATGGCTGCTGAGACCACGATACGAGCCTCGGTCCGCGGCTGGACAGCGAGAGGAGATGGGTTACAAAGAGATGGCCCGATTCGGCGGGATCGTGGCGAACATGAGATAAGTGGGCCGGCCGATTCGTAGCACCATGGTTCACCCAAGATCGGATAGTTTGAGGCTACGGGACTTTACGAGTTGTAGCGCGAGTTCTGGTCGAGGCACGAGGATGACCGTAGGAGTTCATTCGGCGATTCTGACGGATCATGAGTGATCGAGGCTTGGAGACCGATTCGGTGGTCTTAGGTTCGCGTCGGCTGCGTGATCTGCCGATCGTGGTTTGATTCGTGGGAGCCGTCGGGGAGAGTTTGCGCTTCGGCCGTATGGGGCGAGTTTTGAGGCATTTCTTGCACATTTCTTGCCTCCACGGATGAGGAGGGCTCGGGCGACAAATTTTTGATATTGGCGAAGCAGGCGTCTGATTCGGAGTACAATGTGAGTTCGACTCATTGGCTCGGTATGTACCGCTATAGTAGGCGATATGGAGGGCGAGTGCACCGCTACGTCAGGGCTAGATGACTACTTGCCAGCGAGCTTGTTCGGGTGTAGCTCTTCACCGGGCATGGACATTGCCCGCATGCGAGCTTATGCACTTAGGTGTGAGGCGGAGAGGTCGGCGGAATGACGAATCGGCGAAGAGGCGAGAACAGCGAGTCTTTTGGCGACTTCGAGCGGACCGTCTGGCCGAGCTAGTTATGCACCTTCGCCCGATGAGTGGTCCTCACAACCTTGAGGCGTTCGGGTATTCGAGGCGGTCGAGCTCCGTGGGTTGAGTTTCGAGGAGTAGGGTGTTGGCGGATCGATCACCCTACCTCGGTGTGGTCGATGTGGTAGACCGCATTTCGGGAGTGTCGTGGTGCGAGGAGCTTGTTATTTTTGCGGCCAGCGAGGCCATTTTGCGAGCGCGACCGGGTAGCACGGATGTTACGGCTCGACGCCGAGGATCGATGGTTGGTTCATCACGCCGCTAGCTATGCGCCTGCGGTGGGCGTGACTAGAGTAAAGCGGTAGATACGGTATATCCTTAACTCTAGATGTTAGTATGCTTGATATGATGAGTTTATGTTGAGTGTTATGTCGGATAGCATTGTGTAAAATTATGATCTAGAGTACATGGGTAGTTGAGAAGGTAAGTATGGGGGTATGGAAAGTGTGAACCTTAGATTATTTCACGATTGAGACCTTAGATGTAAGGCCGTCTTGAGTAAAGGATTTTGCAAATGATCCTTGTCGGAGTGCATTATATGCCTAGAATGTATTAGTGTGATAAGTCCATGGGTAGTGTGAGATGGAAGTGGTAGCTTTCATGATGTGAATTAGTAAGATTGTTCCGTATCAAGGAGCAAGAGTTGGCGCGACGGAGTGGCGGGTTGAGGGCGTGTGCGGGTCAACCGTGGCCGGATTTAGGTGGGGTCAGTTCGGGGTGGTCCCGCCAGGTGGTAGGGTCACGAGGGTGCTAGGTCCAGGTTTAGACGACCATCGTATGAGTTCGTGGATATGTTCGACCAGAATCAGATCGTGAAGGCCGGGAATGGCCTTAAGGGAGATTGAGGCTAGTAAGATGACCAAGTTTGGAGGTGGTGACTCCAAAGTTTTGGAAACTGAAGCAATGACTGAAGTATGGTACGTATACTAGGAGAGTTCAAGTGTTGAAGAAGGGTACGACGAGTAAGGAAGGAAGAGAACGTGTGTTATTTTGTGGCGGGTGTGGCGTTGGCAACTTGTTAGAGGAACTTTATCGTTATCAGTCTTGAGAAGGAACATTCGGGACGAATGTTTCTAAGGAGGAGAATGTTATACCGTATTTCGGAGTATATGCGTGAGGCGTGCGTCAAAAAGTTTAAGCCTTAAGTAGGCAAAGTGGCGAAATTTGTACCTGACTAGCGAAAGAGTCGTTTCAGTGAAACATTTTCGGACTTTGCGAAGGGAAAAATACGGCTATGTCATTTATAATTTTTGCGGATTTTTCCGAGAGCGGAAATATTTTGGACCAACGAGAGGGTGACACTTGTCACCCTCAAGTGGACGATTTTAAGGGCCATTCTTGGCGTTTTTTTTTGTGGTCAATGGTTGGTAGGATATTTTGTGTAGTTGATGAGCAAGTGGGACCCACAAACACATGTCCAAATCCCCACCCTATACTTTCCTACCACTTGGCTTGATCTTGGCCTTGAATGTCCTATACATACCCCGATATTGCAAGACCATTTCTTCATCCTCCCGTGAAATTTCAAGGCAAAAATCCCTCGCCCCCCGGAAGTGTAGTTCTCGTCCAAATCATCCCCCCCCCTTTGGTAGAAAATACTCTCCAAGTATTGTTACTATACCCAAATACTTTAGCCCAAATACCTTGTAGTACTTTCCAAAGTTACCTCTATACGTAGAGCCCGGAAATACTATTATATTTCCATTAGTCACTAAACGAAACCCTAAGGAAAAATCTTCATAAGCGGTTGAAGTATTAAGAAGAAGTCGTAGAACTTCTAAGGGTTGTTGGAGGCGGGTTGGGCGCGCGGAGTAGGAGCTAAACCTTGCTCAGGATCGACATTTAATCTTGGATAATTTTGGGCTTATCGAGGTAAATAATCCTATCCTTCTAGTGTAATTGGAGATTACATACTGTAAGTGGTATAGAAATAAATATAAGATACATAGAAGGATAATTCAGAAGAGAATTGAACTGTAATAGAAGGACATTACTGAGAAAAGAATTAAGCGAAATCACATCGGAAGAATATTAAAGAAGAAAGTATTGTACTTACATGGGTGTATTCTGATAGAATTGTGTAGTTTGTGGGTAGGGTAGTCTTGCCCAATTTTAGTGGGATAAGGAATGCGTATCTAGAATTATGCGAGAATAGTCTAGGCGTTGATGGACTTATATGACCATTATAGGTTGAAGTACTGCGAGTAGCGTATTCTACTCGAAGGGTGGAAAAGGCTAGCAGGATTACAGTACTTTGGAGCTATTTGCTAATAGTCGATAATCGTCGCGAGGTATGTGATTCTTCCTATCCTCTTGAGCATGATATTTTAAAAGAAATATATATAGTATGGTAGACGTACGTGTGTTAGCGAGCGTAGCTTTATGGATGTCTTCGACTTAAGACTGAATAATAAAGAATCTTGAAGTATTTCAAAAGAAATAAGAAACCTTTTTGAAAGAAGAGTAATGCTTGGTTTTAAAAGTTTAAGAGTTATACTGGCTTTATGGGAAGTTAGGTGTCACACCCCATTCTATACTACCGGATGACCTGAAATGAGTCCATAACCCGACTCATCGTCACACTTAACTTCTCATTCTTAGCTTGAAATAAATCTCTCTCTTATCTCAAGGTACTTCTTACCCTATCCCCTATTCACTAGAGGTTTGTCACATAAGCCAAAGTATTTCTACTGTACATTCTTCCCTATCGGTCTTACAACATTCTGGGCAATTACTACGTGTGAACTCTACACAACTATAGTCTCAGTTCACTTATCATTCTTGTCAACATTCTTAACTTTTCACTTTACTAATCAAAGTATCCCTACCTCTGGGGTACTATCACTTTACAACTCTAGCAACAAAGGGAAAACATATACGCTAAGGAAAAATCTGAATCTAACAATGCACGTATGATTCAAAAGAATCGAACTATACCGTAACCCGATGCGGTGTCGCTACGATCTGTCCGATAGTCACGTCATCTCTGCGGTTCGAAGGACGCGAATATAAACTCCACCACGACCTCCACGCGGTGGCTAACATGCCGCACCTTGCCAGAGAGCACATTTGTGGAGAAGGAATCAACCATCGACCTCGTAAATTTGAGCTACCTCGGTGCTCTTTCTAAAAGGACATACCCTCAGAATATGGCCCGGACGGCCACAATAAAAACAAACACCTGTGCCATAACGGCATTTCCCCGAATGACGCTTACCACATCTGGAACACTGAGGAATAAGTGGCCTCGACTGAGAAAATCCTCTGCTCCTCTGAGAACCTCGATCCCTGGAGCTTGGACCGGCTCCTAAATACCTTGTGGGGTCAAATCTCCCACCTGTGAGCTACGGGGGTATGTACTGGGTAGGCTGGGACGAATATCTCACTCGCTGCTGAGGCAGCTCGTCCAAAAACTCACCGGAATAACCAACCGGTCTAGCCCTCTTCTTGAGATCTCATGGCCCTGCCCTCTGTACACACATGCATCTTGGCGAATAACCTCTGCTTGAGAAGCGTAGCATTGCTATCTTGGTCAATAACATAATGGCTTCCCATGACCCTAAAGTCTGCCTGGCGAGAAAGCGTAGGCTCAGTCTGTGTTCTCAAAACACGCGAAGAAGAACTTCGCCATTGTGGAACCACATCCGGTATAACACAGGCATAAGCCTATCAACTCTCTGAGTATGACTGGCAGCTCCTGCTACTCCTTTGCCACTACAGGCGGTTGCCCTCTTTGGAGGCATAAGCGTAACACAACAATACGTCGAGAGAGGAATTATCTTACTAACACGGCTCATGGCACGATCTTAGAGTGAGAAGAATAGAAACCAACTCTAAATGTCCTGTAGCCTCACTGTTTATGGGTGTGGCGCGCAACACACGATAATCGAACTCTACTAGACACGATCTGTAAACGATACGGGTATTGCTCACGATACCACTCTGTCACACCGAACCACGGGCGTGTTGGTGCCTACACAGGCACCGCTACTTAACAACGCAGTAAAGCTGCGGAAATTAAATAACACCTCATTTTTTTAAAACAGCGTGCGTGCGAGCAAAGCCGACAAGGCTGCCATATATACATAAACAAAAGACCTACACCGTCGTGAGTCCATCCAGCATATGAATACTGACCTCAGGAGTTAAGCGAAATATGGCGGAATGAGGCCGCCGTACCCAAAGCTGTACAAAGCACATCTTGAAGGATATATACCAAAAGATAAACTCACGGGCGGAGGAGCTATCCAAAAACCACGGCGAGGATCCTACACTGCCGATCACCAAGCAGCGTACCTATACTGCGGCATGAGCGCGGCCGAAGGAGTCGATGCGAAGAATGTACCAAGTATGTGAGCGATGAAATCTTGTAATAAAATCATAACGATCTAAACAAAGCGGAGACATGTATGATAGCCAACCTACGACCACATAACATAAGCGGTCATATCAAGTCGGGACGCAAGCCAAAGTCATTACTCAAATATAACCATGGGTCTCGCCCGTAATATCATTCATGCGTGGAATCTTTCCTCGCTGGCGATCCATGATGAAATAACACGATAAGGATACATGAACACCAAGTCCCATGTGTCCTAAATACCTCGTGGTCCCGTACCGGAATCCCACATCGTAAAGCATGACCATACGGTAACACAAACAAATCAGGGACATATATGATAATCAAATTACAACACCGTGCCTTACTAACAATGAGAGTAAGCGGTAGTATCCTTACAATATAAAATAGGAAGCTCACGATCAGCGGGACCACCCGCGCGCGATATCATTTAGCAATCCTTTTCACGGGACTATTTCACCCGCATAGGTCACGTGGACGCGTGAGGTATTCCTCGCATGGGACTATTTCACCGCGTAAGCCGCTTACGGAATCGCGTGAGGTATTCCTCGCGTAAATTTGGACCCGCCGCGTGGGACTATTTCACCGCGTAAGCCCTACGGACTCGCGTGAGGTATTCCTCGCATCGTGGGTAGCAAATCCACGGAAATATGCAATGCCACAACCGGGAATGACCGGGCAGTGATATACGATAGCACCACGGCCGGCTATTTCCGGCTACATAGGCAAATCCTCGATTAACAAGCCAAAGTCCTTACGAGGCACACTTAGAATAATTCTCAATTAATCAAGCCAAAGTACTTATCGGAGGCACAGACTAATTCTCAATTAATCAAGCCAAAGTACTAATCAAGGCACACTTAGACAAATTCTCAATTTATCAAGCCAAAGTACTTATCGAGGCACCAATAGAATAATTCTCATTTAACAAGCCAAAGTACTTATTAAGGCACACTTAGACAAATCCACAATTTATCAAGCCAAAGTACTAATCAAGGCACACTTAGACAAATTCTCAATTTATCAAGCCAAAGTACTTATCGAGGCACCAATAGAATAATTCTCATTTAACAAGCCAAAGTACTTATTAAGGCACACTTAGAAAAATCGTCAATTTATCAAGCCAAAGTACTAATCAAGGCACACTTAGACAAATTCTCAATTTATCAAGCCAAAGTACTTATCGAGGCACCAATAGAATAATTCTCATTTAACAAGCCAAAGTACTTATTAAGGCACACTTAGACAAATCCTCAATTTATCAAGCCAAAGTACTAATCAGGGCACACAAAGAATTATTCTCAATTAATCAAGTCAAAGTACTACGTACGTACATTCTTTTCAAAAGACTCCTTTTTATGTAAAATCCCAAGATACTAACACCCGTAGTATCAAGGCATGTCTATTTTTCAAAGTAAGTTACTACACGTTTAGAAAACTCATTTCAAGGCTTGAAATCAAGTAACTTCAAACTTTCACAATCTAGGCAACTTATGCCCTTTAATCAAATTAGACAACTTTCTAAACCTTCCATAAAGCCGTTATAACCAACTTCCCATAAAGCCGTTATAACCCTTTATGGTTTTAGACATATCCATTCCTTTTATAGCAGAGACTTATACTATTAAAACCAAGTATCACATACTTACAAATCAAGTTCTTAACTTTCAAAACACTTCAAGTCTCTTAATATATAGAAAACAAGTTTCTTCTACTTTTAAACCTCAAGTAACTCACTCCTTTAAACCAAGTTACTTCTCTTAAATCATGTCATTTCTCCTCTTTTAAAACAATTAAGTAAATCACTCCTTTGACTCCCCTAAAGTCATTATAATGACCTTTAGGATTTTGGGACTAAGACACTAGCCCAAAAGATTTGGAAACCACTTCCTTTTCAAGACTCTATGTACTTTAAGTAAAATACTTTCACCTTTAAGAATCCAAACTTCACTAAGAAAATGGATTTTACAACTTACAATTTTAACATCAAAGTACAATCAAGGAAGTACTTAGAACAAATTCTATTCTAGGCAATCCAAATACAACCAAGGAATGGATCATTTAAGGAGTAGAACATACTTTCTTAATCTTAAGGAATCATGCTAGAAGAGGAGATAGTTCACATACCTTTTCGGCTAAATCCACAAGCTAAGCCGAATACGCCGTACGTAGAAGTGTCAACCTATAATGGTCACAACAAGACTATCAACTTCTAGCCTCTAACGTAGAATAATACTAAGTATACGGTCTCTAATTCTACGGAAAATCGGGCAGCACTTCCTTTGTTTCTACTCACTTTGCCACCTTTTTCAAGGCCGAATACAATAACCAACAAGCCACATTTAAGGCTCCAAACAACAACCAAACAAAGGGGATTACACGCCTTACAATACGTGTAAAATTCCGCCCCACAATTCATATCAAATAGTATAATACTTCACTAGCCATTCTCGGCCAACATATAACCAATAACACTACGTCTTTTCCAATCCTTTTTCAATTCCAAGTTCTAAGGTCAACATGTTATTTAGTCATAACTACTTCAACAACTACAATTTCCTTCTTTATTCAACATGTTCTAAAGTCGTCGCATGTTGAATAAAGAAGGAAATTGTAGTTGTTGAAGTAGTTATGACTAAATAACATGTTGACCTTAGAACTTGGAATTGAAAAAGGATTGGAAAAGACGTAGTGTTATTGGTTATATGTTGGCCGAGAATGGCTAGTGAAGTATTATACTATTTGATATGAATTGTGGCGGAATTTACACGTATTATGGCGTGTAATCCCTTTTGTTTGGTTGTTGTTTGAGCCTTAAATGTGGCTTGTTGTTATTGTATTCGACACTTGAAAAGGTGGCAAAGTGAGTAGAAACAAAGGAAGTCTGCCCGATTTTCCGTGAATTAGAGGCGTATACTTAGTATTATTCACGTTAGAGGCTAGAAGTTGATAGTCTTGTTGTGACCATTATAGGTTGACACTTACGTGCGGCGTATTCGGCTTAGCTGTGGATTTAGCGAAAAGGTATGTGAACTATCTCTTCTAGCATGATTCCTTAAGATTAAGAAAGTATGTTCTACTCCTTAAATGATCCATTCCTTGGTTGTATTTGAATTGCCTAGAATAGAATTTGTTCTATGTACTTTGATTGTACTTTGATGTTAAAATTAAGTTGTAAAATCCATTTTCTTAGTGAAGTTTGAATTCTTAAAGGTAAAGTATTTTACTTAAAGTACGTAAAGTCTTGAAAAGGAAGTGGTTTCCAAATCTTTTGAGCTAGTGTCTTAGTCCCAAAATCCTAAAGGTCATTATAATGACTTTAGAAGTCAAAGGAGTGATTTACTTAATTGTTTTAAAGAGGAGAAATGACATGATTTAAGAGAAGTAACTTGGTTTAAAGGAGTGAGTTACTTGAGGTTTAAAAGTAGAAGAAACTTGTTTTCTATATATTAAGAGACTTGAAGTGTTTTGAAAGTTAAGAACTTGATTTGTAAGTATGTGATACTTGGTTTTAATAGTATAAGTCTCTCGGTTATAAAAGGAATGGATATGTCTAAAACCATAAAGGGTTATAACGACTTTATGGGAAGTTGGTTATAACGGCTTTATGGAAGGTTTAGAAAGTTGTCTAATTTGATTAAAGGGCATAAGTTGCCTAGATTGTGAAAGTTTGAAGTTACTTGATTTCAAGCCTTGAAATGAGTTTTCTAAACGTGTAGTAACTTACTTTGAAAAATAGACATGCCTTGATACTACGGGTGTTAGTATCTTGGGATTTTACATAAAAAGGAGTCTTTTGAAAAGAATGTACGTACGTAGTACTTTGACTTGATTAATTGAGAATAATTCTATGTGTGCCCTGATTAGTACTTTGGCTTGATAAATTGAGGATTTGTCTAAGTGTGCCTTAATAAGTACTTTGGCTTGTTAAATGAGAATTATTCTATTGGTGCCTCGATAAGTACTTTGGCTTGATAAATTGAGAATTTGTCTAAGTGTGCCTTGATTAGTACTTTGGCTTGATAAATTGAGGATTTGTCTAAGTGTGCCTTAATAAGTACTTTGGCTTGTTAAATGAGAATTATTCTATTGGTGCCTCGATAAGTACTTTGGCTTGATAAATTGAGAATTTGTCTAAGTGTGCCTTGATTAGTACTTTGGCTTGATAAATTGAGGATTTGTCTAAGTGTGCCTTAATAAGTACTTTGGCTTGTTAAATGAGAATTATTCTATTGGTGCCTCGATAAGTACTTTGGCTTGATAAATTGAGGATTTGTCTAAGTGTGCCTTAATAAGTACTTTGGCTTGTTAAATGAGAATTATTCTATTGGTGCCTCGATAAGTACTTTGGCTTGATAAATTGAGAATTTGTCTAAGTGTGCCTTGATTAGTACTTTGGCTTGATAAATTGAAGATTTGTCTAAGTGTGCCTTAATAAGTACTTTGGCTTGTTAAATGAGAATTATTCTATTGGTGCCTCGATAAGTACTTTGGCTTGATAAATTGAGAATTTGTCTAAGTGTGCCTTGATTAGTACTTTGGCTTGATTAATTGAGAATTAGTCTAAGTGTGCCCTGATAAGTACTTTGGCTTGATTAATTGAGAATTATTCTAAGTGTGCCTTGGTAAGGACTTTGGCTTGTTAATTGAGGATTTGCCTATGTGTGCTGGAAATAGCCGGTCGTGTGCTATTGGTATATCAGTCGTTCCGGGGTCATTCCCCGGGGTTGTGGCATTGCATATTTCCGTGGATTTGCTACCCACGATGCGAGGAATACCTCATGCGAGTCCGTAGGGCTTATGCGGGTGAAATAGTCCCATGCGGGCGGGTCAAGCCTATGCGAGGAATACCTCATGCGAGTCCGTAAGGGCTTATGCGGGTGAAATAGTCCCATGCGAGGAATACCTCACGCGGGTCCACGTGACCTATGCGGGTGAAATAGTCCCAGGAAAAGGATTGCTAAATGATACTGCGGGCGGGTGGTCCTGCTTGATCGTGAGCTTCCTATTTTATATTGTAAGGATACTACTGTTTACTCTCATTGTTAGTAAGGCACAGTGTGTTGTAATTTGATTATCATATATGTCCCCGGATTTGTTTGTGTTACCGTATGGTCATGCTTTTACGATGTGGAATTTCGGGGCATGGGACCACGAGGTATTTAGGACACAGGTGGGACTTGGTGTTCATGTATCCTTATTGGTGTTATTACATCATGGACTGCCGGCAGTGAGGAAAGATTCCACGGGCATGAATGATATTATGGGCGTGAGACCCATGGTTATATTTGAGTAATGACTTTGAGGGCTTGCGTCCCTGACTTGATATGACTGCTTATGTGTTATGTGCTGTAGGTTGGATATCATACATGTCTCCTGTTTTGTTTAGACTGTTATGATTTTATTACAGTACTTACTGTTCACATACTTGGTACATTCTTCGCATCGACCTTCGGAAGCTGCGTTCATGCCGCAGGTATAGGTACGCTGTTTGGTGATCGGCAGGTGTAGGATCCTGCTCAGGGTTTTTGGATAGCTCCCTCTGTCCAGGAGTTTATCTTTTTGGTATATATCCTTGATGCAGGCTTTATGCGATTTGGAGTACGGCGGGCCTTGTCCGTCATATTTCGATTAACTCCTGCAAGTGCGTATTCATATGTGGGATTGGACTCATGTACGGTGTAGTGTCTTTTGTTTATGTATATATGGCAGCCTGGTCGGCTTTGCCCTTGCACGTACGTTGTTTTAAAAAAAAATGAGGTGTTATTTAATTTCTGCAGTTTACTTGCGTTGTTATGCAGGCGGTGCCCGGTAGGGCACCATCACGCCCGGTTCGGTGTGACAGAGTGGTATCAGAGCAGTCAGTCCTCGAAATGTTTACAGACCGTGTCTAGTAGAGTCTTGATTATCGGTGTGTTGCGCGCCACACCCATAAACAGGAGGCTACAGGACATTTAGGAGTTGGTTTCTATTCTTCTCACTCAAGATCGTGCCATGAGTTGTGTTAGTAAGATAATTCCTCTCGGACGTATTGTTGTGTTCTGATTATGCCTCGAGAGGGCAACAGCGCCTGAAGGCAAAAGGAGTAGCAGGAGCTACTAGTCATACTCGAGAGTTGATAGGGCTTATGCGTGTTATACCGGATGTGGTTCCACGATGGCGAAGTTCTTCTTCGCGAGTTTTGAGAACACGCACGAGCCTACAATTTCTCGATAGGCAGACTTTGTGGTCATGAAGGAAGCCATTATGTTATTGACCAAGATAGCAATGCTACGATTTCCAAGGGGAGGTTATTCGCCAAGACAGGCAGTGTACAGAGGGTAGAGGCCAGCGGAGATCTGCGTAAGAGGCTAGACCGGTTGGTTATTCCGGTGAGTTTTGGGCGAGTGCCTCAAGTGAGTGAGATATTCGTCCCACCTACCCGACATACCCCAGCTCACGGGTGGGAGATTTGACCACAAGGTATTTAGGAGCCGGTCCAAGCTCCGGATCGAGGTTCTCGAGGAGCAGAGGATTCTCTCGTCGAGGCCACTTATTCCTCGGTGTTCCAGATGTGTAAGCGTCATTCGGGAAATGCCGTTATGGCACAGTGTTTGTTTTTATTGTGGCCGTCGGGCCATATTCGAGGGTATGTCCTTTTAGAAAGAGCAGGTGAGGTAGCTCACCCTATGAGGCCGATGGTTGATTCACTTCCTCCACGGTATGCGTTCCCAGGCGAGGTGTACGGATGTTAGCCACCGTGGTGGAGGTCGTGGAGTTTATAGTTACGCGGTCCTTCGAACCGCAGAGATGGCGTGACTCTGGAGGATCGGAAGCGACACCGCACGGGTTACGGTATAGTTCGATTCTTTTGAATCATACGTGCATTGTTAGATTCAGATTTTGCCTTAGCGTATATGTTTTCCCTTTGCTAGAGTTGTAAAGTGATAGTACCCCAGAGGTAGGGATACTTTGATTAGTAAAGTGAAAAGTTAAGAATGTTGACAAGAATGATAAGTGAACTGAGACTATAGTTGTGTAGAGTTCACACGTAGTAATTGCCCCGTAACAGTGTAAGACCGATAGGGAAGAATGTACAGTAGAAATACTTTGGCTTATGTGACAAACCTCTAGTGAATAGGGGATAGGGTAAGAAGTACCTTGAGATAAGAGAGAGATTTATTTCAAGCTAAGAATGAGAAGTTAAGTGTGACGATGAGTCGGGTTATGGACTCATTTCAGGTCATCCGGTAGTATAGAATGGGGTGTGACACCTAACTTCCCATAAAGCCAGTATAACTCTTAAACTTTTAAAACCAAGCATTACTCTTCTTTCAAAAAGGTTTCTTATTTCTTTTGAAATACTTCAAGATTCTTTATTATTCAGGCTTAAGTCGAAAGACATTGCCATAAAGCTACGTTCAGTTAACACACGACGTCACCGCATACTATATATATTTCTTTAAAATATCATGCTCAAGAGGATAGGAAGAATCACATACCTCGCGACGATTATCGACTATTAGCAAATAGCTCCAAAGTACTGTAATCCTGCTAGCCTTTTCCACCCTTCGAGTAGAATACGCTACTCGCAGTACTTCAACCTATAATGGTCATATAAGTCCATCAACGTCTAGACTATTCTGCAGAATAATTCTAGATACAGATTCCTTATCCCACGGAAAATTGGGCAGCACTACCCTACCCACAAACTACACAATTCTATCAGAAATACGATCCATGTAAGTACAAATCTTTCTTCTTTAATATTCTTCGATGTGATTTCGTTTAATTCTTTTCTCAGAATGTCCTTCTATTACGATTCAATTCTCTTACGAATTATCCTACATGTATCTTATATTTATTTCTATACCACTTACAGTATGTAATCTCCAATTACACTAGAAGGATAGGATTATTTACCTCGATAAGCCCAAAATTATCCAAGATTAAATGTCGATCCTGAGCAAGGTTTAGCTCCTACTCCGTGCGCTCCAACCCGCTCCAAACAACCCTTAGAAGTTCTACGCACTTCTTCTTAATACTTCAACCGGCTATGAAGATTTTTCCTTAGGGTTTCGTTTAGTGACTAATGGAAATATAATAGTATTTCCGGGCTCTACGTATAGAGGTAACTTTGGAAAGTACTACAAGGTATTTGGGCTAAAGTATTTGGGTATAGTAACAATACTTGGAGAGTATTTTCTACCAAAGGGGGGGGGATGATTTGGACGAGAACTACACTTAAGGGGGGAGAGGGATATTTGCCTTGAAATTTCAAGTGAGGATGAAGAAATGGTCTTGCATTAGAGGGGTATTTATAGGACATTCAAGGGCCAAGATCAAGCCAAGTGGTAGGAAAGTGTAGGGTGGGGATTTGGACATGTGTTTGTGGGTCCCACTTGCTCATCAACTACACAAAATATCCTACCAACCATTGACCACAAAAAAACGCCAAGAATGGCCCTTAAAATCGTCCACTTGAGGGTGACAAGTGTCACCCTCTCGTTGGTCCAAAATATTTCCGCTCTCAGAAAAATCCGCAAAAATTATAAATGACATAGCCGTATTTTTCCCTTCGCAAAGTCCGGAAAATGTTTCGTCGGAAAACGACTCTTTTCGCTAGTTGTGTACAAATTTCGCCACTTTGCCTACTTAAGGCTTAAACTTTTGTACGTACGCCCTCACGTACATACTCTGGAAATACGGGGTATAACATTCTCCCCTCCTTAGAAACATTCGTCCCGAATGTTCCTTCTCAAGACGGATAACGATAAAGTTCCTCTAACAAGTTGCCAACGTCACACCTGGCCACAAAATAACACACGTTCTCTTCCTTCCTTACTCGTCGTACCCTTCTTCAACACTTGAACTCTCCTAGTATACGTACCATACTTCAGTCATTGCTTCAGTTTCCAAAACTTTGGAGTCACCACCTCCAAACTTGGTCATCTTACTAGCCTCAATCTCCCTTAAGGCCATTCCCGGCCTTCACGATCTGATTCTGGTCGAACATATCCACGAACTCATACGATGGTCGTCTAAACCTGGACCTAGCACCCTCGTGACCCTACCACCTGGCGGGACCACCCCGAACTGACCCCACCTAAATCCGGGCTACGGGTTGACCCGCAATACGTCCTCAACCCGCCCCTCCGTCGCGCCAACTCTTGCTCCTTGATACGGAACAATCTTACTAATTCACATCATGAAAGCTACCACTTCCATCTCACACTACCCATGGACTTATCACACTAATACATTCTAGGCATATAATGCACTCCGACAAGGATCATTTGCAAAATCCTTTACTCAAGACGGCCTTACATCTAAGGTCTCAATCGTGAAATAATCTAAGGTTCACACTTTCCATACCCCCATACTTACCTTCTCAACTACCCATGTACTCTAGATCATAATTTTACACAATGCTATCCAGACATAACACTCAACATAAACTCATCATATCAAGCATACTAACATCTAGAGAGTTAAGGATATACCTGTATCTACCGCTTTACTCTAGTCACAGTCCTGCCCTGCAGGGCGCATAGCTAGTGAAGGTGATGAACCACCGATCACGATCGAATTGTTGTAACATCCGTGCTACCCCTGGTCGGGCAGTTCCTCGCAAAATGGCCCTGCTGGCCGCAAAAATAACAAGCTCCCTTGGCACCACGACACTCCCCGAAATGCGGTCTACCACATCGACCACACCGAGGTAGGGGTGACTGCATCTGGCCAACACCCCTACTCCCCTGGAAACCTGAACCCATGGAGCTCTGACCTGCTCCTGAATACCCTGAACGCCCTGAAGGTTGTGGAGGACCACTCTGTACTGGCGAAGGTGCATAACTAGCCTGCTGCTGAGACGGTCCGCCTCGAAAGTCGCCAAAAGACCCTGTTGTTCTGGCCCTCTTCTGCTGATCTTGGTCATTCCGTCGACCTCTCCGCCTCACACCAGTGCATAAGCTGCATGCGGGCAATGTCCATGCCGGTGAAGAGCTACACCAACAAGCCTCTGTCAAGTAGTCATCTAGCCGGTGGCGTGGCGGTGCACTCGTCCTCCATATCGCCTACTATAGCGGTACATACTGAGCCAATGAGTCGAACTCACATTGTACTCCCGAATCGCACGCCTGCTCGCCTCAATATCAAAAATTTGTCGGCCCGAGCCCTCCTCATCTGTGGAGGCAAGAAATGTGCAAGAAATGCCCCTGAAAACTCGTCCCATACGGCTGGAAGCGCAAACTCTCCCCGGGACAGCTCCCACGAATCAAACCAGTCGACTGCAGTATCACGCAGCCGATGCGAACCTAAGACCACCGAATCGGTCTCCGAAGCCTTGATCACTCTCATGATCCGTAGAATCGTCGAATGAACTCCTACGGTCATCCTCGGGCCTCGACCCGTAGAACTCGCGGGCTACAACTCGTAAAGTCCCGTAGCCTCAAACTATCCGATCTTGGGTGAACCGTGGGTGCACGAATCGCTGCGGCCCAATTTATCCTCATGTTCGCCACGATCACGCCAAGAATCGCCATCTCTTTGTAACCCATCTCCTGCTCCAGCCGTGGACCTGAGGCTCGTGCATGTGGTCTCAGCAGCCACTGCTGCGGCTATAAACTCTACTGGGGCTGGCGGCATCGCAAAACTCGCCGTCTGAAGCACTATCTCAGGTACTGACCGGGCCTGCGCCCTCATACTCCTCTGTATCCCACTAGCAGCTCCCTCGGCTGCCTTGCCCCTCTGGGCCCGGGTTGCCTTGCGCGGAGGCATAACTGGTGAAAACGAAATACGTCAGAGGGGTCCAACTTACAACACAGCTCTAAGGCACGATCTCAGAATGAGAAGAATGGAAACCAATCCTAAATGTCCTGCAGCCTCCTGATTATAGATATGGTGCACAACACACCGATAATCAAGACTCTACTAGACACGGTCTGTAGACACTTTCTGAGGATTAACTGCCGCATGGCCACATGTACCGGGTAATCAACCCTGCCGCATGGCCACATGCCCCCAGAATTATGCATCGGTGCAGACATGTCCATGTAACAACAACAACAATATACCGGGTGATCAACCCTGCCGCATGGCCACATGCCCCCGGAATTCTGCATCGGTGCAGACATGTCCATGTAGCAACAACAACAATATACCGGGTGATCAACCCGCCGCATGGCCGCATGCCCCCGGAATTCTGCATCGGTGCAGACATGTCCATGTACCATCCTAATGGAAGCATACCCGTGGGCCACCCACCGTGTCAGCATGTCCCAAAAGGATCGATTAGTGGAAGCATACCCGTGGGCCACCCATCGTGTCAGTATGTCCATCAATCAATCAGATAGCCGGCCCTCCAACGAGAGGCGCGGTAGCACAGAAATACAACACTTGCACAACAAGGGCTATCACCACAAGCATAGGCAAGTTTAATCATACTCACGGACATTTATTTTATCACAACAAATCCGGGTTTTAACCCCAAGGTACTACATACAGTTATCCTTTCAAAAAGACCTCTTTTTACGTAAAAACAACTCGATACTATTATCCGTCGTACCAAATACGTTCATGTTTTAAACTCAAGTACTTTATACTATTTAAACCAAGTGACTTTGAATCTTGGAAATTTTAAGGGCTTTGAAAGGTATAAATTTTGTCGTTTTAGCAATTAAGCTTACTTATTGATTGTAGCTATGGTTATTAGCAAGCATGAGTTATATATTACGAAGTTTGATTATTATGTTGGCTATTGGAACCCTAATCCGAAAACTAGCATGTTTAGCTTTAAGATTGGAATTCAAGTTGATTATTAGTTTAAGTCGTCGCATGTTGAATAAAGAAGGAAATTGTAGTTGTTGAAGTAGTTATGACTAAATAACATGTTGACCTTAGAACTTGGAATTGAAAAAGGATTGGAAAAGACGTAGTGTTATTGGTTATATGTTGGCCGAGAATGGCTAGTGAAGTATTATACTATTTGATATGAATTGTGGGGCGGAATTTTACACGTATTGTAAGGCGTGTAATCCCCTTTGTTTGGTTGTTGTTTGGAGCCTTAAATGTGGCTTGTTGGTTATTGTATTCGGCCTTGAAAAAGGTGGCAAAGTGAGTAGAAACAAAGGAAGTCTTTGCTAGATTTTCCATAGAATTAGAGACCGTATACTTAGTATTATTCTACGTTAGAGGCTAGAAGTTGATAGTCTTGTTGTGACCATTATAGGTTGACACTTCGTGCGGCGTATTCGGCAGCTTGTGGATTTAGCCGAAAAGGTATGTGAACTATATCCTCTTCTAGCATGATTCCTTAAGATTAAGAAAGTATGTTCTACTCCTTAAATGATCCATTCCTTGGTTGTATTTGGATTACCTAGAATAGAATTTGTTCTATGTACTTCCTTGATTGTACTTTGATGTTAAAATTGTAAGTTGTAAAATCCATTTTCTTAGTGAAGTTTGGATTCTTAAAGGTGAAAGTATTTTACTTAAAGTACATAGAGTCTTGAAAAGGAAGTGGTTTCCAAATCTTTTGGGCTAGTGTCTTAGTCCCAAACTCCTAAAGGTCATTATAATGACTTTAGGGGAGTCAAATGAGTGATTTACTTAATTGTTTTAAAAGAGGAGAAATGACATGATTTAAGAGAAGTAACTTGGTTTAAAGGAGTGAGTTACTTGAGGTTTAAAAGTAGAAGAAACTTGTTTTCTATATATTAAGAGACTTGAAGTGTTTTGAAAGTTAAGAACTTGATTTGTAAGTATGTGATACTTGGTTTTAATAGTATAAGTCTCTCGGTTATAAAAGGAATGGATATGTCTAAAACCATAAAGGGTTATAACGGCTTTATGGGAAGTTGGTTATAACGGCTTTATGGAAGGTTTAGAAAGTTGTCTATTTTGATTAAAGGGCATAAGTTGCCTATATTGTGAAAGTTTGAAGTTACTTGATTTCAAGCCTTGAAATGAGTTTTCTAAACGTGTAGTAACTTACTTTGAAAAATAGACATGCCTTGATACTACGGGTGTTAGTATCTTGGGATTTTACATAAAAATGAGTCTTTTGAAAAGATGTACGACG
Source organism: Przewalskia tangutica (assembly GCA_029844215.1). NCBI lineage: Eukaryota > Viridiplantae > Streptophyta > Magnoliopsida > Solanales > Solanaceae > Przewalskia > Przewalskia tangutica. The sequence continues at coordinate 99,243,408 of CM056729.1, forward strand.
TCGTAGTACTTTGACTTGATTAATTGAGAATAATTCTATGTGTGCCCTGATTAGTACTTTGGCTTGATAAATTGAGGATTTGTCTAAGTGTGCCTTAATAAGTACTTTGGCTTGTTAAATGAGAATTATTCTATTGGTGCCTCGATAAGTACTTTGGCTTGATAAATTGAGAATTTGTCTAAGTGTGCCTTGATTAGTACTTTGGCTTGATAAATTGAGGATTTGTCTAAGTGTTCCTTAATAAGTACTTTGGCTTGTTAAATGAGAATTATTCTATTGGTGCCTCGATAAGTACTTTGGCTTGATAAATTGAGAATTTGTCTAAGTGTGCCTTGATTAGTACTTTGGCTTGATAAATTGAGGATTTGTCTAAGTGTGCCTTAATAAGTACTTTGGCTTGTTAAATGAGAATTATTCTATTGGTGCCTCGATAAGTACTTTGGCTTGATAAATTGAGAATTTGTCTAAGTGTGCCTTGATTAGTACTTTGGCTTGATAAATTGAGGATTTGTCTAAGTGTGCCTTAATAAGTACTTTGGCTTGTTAAATGAGAATTATTCTATTGGTGCCTCGATAAGTACTTTGGCTTGATAAATTGAGGATTTGTCTAAGTGTGCCTTAATAAGTACTTTGGCTTGTTAAATGAGAATTATTCTATTGGTGCCTCGATAAGTACTTTGGCTTGATAAATTGAGAATTTGTCTAAGTGTGCCTTGATTAGTACTTTGGCTTGATAAATTGAGGATTTGTCTAAGTGTGCCTTAATAAGTACTTTGGCTTGTTAAATGAGAATTATTCTATTGGTGCCTCGATAAGTACTTTGGCTTGATAAATTGAGAATTTGTCTAAGTGTGCCTTGATTAGTACTTTGGCTTGATTAATTGAGAATTAGTCTAAGTGTGCCCTGATAAGTACTTTGGCTTGATTAATTGAGAATTATTCTAAGTGTGCCTTGGTAAGGACTTTGGCTTGTTAATTGAGGATTTGCCTATGTGTGCTGGAAATAGCCGGTCGTGTGCTATTGGTATATCAGTCGTTCCGGGGTCATTCCCCGGGGTTGTGGCATTGCATATTTCCGTGGATTTGCTACCGCGATCACGAGGAATACCTCATGCGAGTCCGTAGGGCTTATGCGGGTGAAATAGTCCCATGCGGGCGGGTCCAGCCTATGCGAGGAATACCTCATGCGAGTCCGTAAGGGCTTATGCGGGTGAAATAGTCCCATGCGAGGAATACCTCACGCGGGTCCACGTGACCTATGCGGGTGAAATAGTCCCAGGAAAAGGATTGCTAAATGATACTGCGGGCGGGTGGTCCTGCTTGATCGTGAGCTTCCTATTTTATATTGTAAGGATACTACTGTTTACTCTCATTGTTAGTAAGGCACAGTGTGTTGTAATTTGATTATCATATATGTCCCCGGATTTGTTTGTGTTACCGTATGATCATGCTTTTACGATGTGGGATTCCGGGGCATGGGACCACGAGGTATTTAGGACACAGGTGGGACTTGGTGTTCATGTATCCTTATTGGTGTTATTACATCATGGACTGCCGGCAGTGAGGAAAGATTCCACGGGCATGAATGATATTATGGGCGTGAGACCCATGGTTATATTTGAGTAATGACTTTGAGGGCTTGCGTCCCTGACTTGATATGACTGCTTATGTGTTATGTGCTGTAGGTTGGCTATCATACATGTCTCCTGTTTTGTTTAGACTGTTATGATTTTATTACGATGCTACTTGTTCACATACTTGGTACATTCTTCGTCTTGACCTCCTTCCGGAAGTGCGTTCACGCCGCAGTATAGGTCTGCTGTTTGGTGATCGGCAGTGTAGGATCCTCGGGGTTTTGGATAGCTCCTCTGTCGAGTTTATCTTTTGGTATATATCCTTGATGCAGGCTTTATGCAGTTTTGGGTCTGGCGGGGCCTTGTCGATCATATTTGATTAACTCTAAGTGCGTATTCATATGTGGGATTGGACTCATGTACGGTGTAGTGTCTTTTGTTTATGTATATATGACAGCCTTGTCGGCTTTGCCCTTGCACGTACGTTGTTTTAAAAAAAAAAAGAGGTGTTATTTAATTTCCGCAGTTTACTTGCGTTGTTAAGGTAGAAGGGTGCCCAGGTAGGGCACCAGTCACGGGCCCGGGGTTCGGGGTGTGACATTAGGTATAACGACTTAAGAGTGATAAAAAGAAAGGTTATTAAATTTTAAGAAGTTAAGAGACTTGATCTTATAAGATAAGAGACTTGACTTAATTGAATTGACATGAAGTTTGTTAAAAAAGTATGATACCTCATTCGTGAGTAATGAGTACTTTGTTTTTAAAAGGAATAATGTTTTACTGATTTCGGAAATCAGAATAAGTATCGAACAAACCACTGCAGCGCTAATAAAAGGAAATGTATTGAATAATTAAGTATTATTAAAACCAGTAGAAACCTTCATCTGCATAGAAGCTAAGATGAGACAAAATGATATTACATCTCCTAGATCATGGCTGCTTTAATAAGATTGTTATAAACAAGAATAACCTACTCACACATAAGGCATATGTTTCTCAACTGTTTTAAAGAAGAATTATATTATTAAGTGATCAAGACTTTGAACTACGAAATCTTTCGAAAATGAGAAACTTGAGCATCTGAAATTAGGCAAACTTGAAAAAGAATGTTGTTACTTGACGTTGTTCTAAAAAGTGTAAGTCACTTGGTTTAAATAGTATAAAGTACTTGAGTTTAAAACATGAACGTATTTGGTACGACGGATAATAGTATCGAGTTGTTTTTACGTAAAAAGAGGTCTTTTTGAAAGGATAACTGTATGTAGTACCTTGGGGTTGAAACCCGGATTTGTTGTGATAAAATAAATGTCTGTGAGTATGATTAAACTTGCCTATGCTTGTGGTGATAGCCCTTGTTGTGCAAGTGTTGTATTTCTGTGCTACCGCGCCTCTCGTTGGAAGGCCGGCTATCTGATTGATTGATGGACATAATGACACGATGGGTGGCCCACGGGTATGCTTTCACTAATCGATCCTTTTGGGACATACTGACACGATGGGTGGCCCACGGGTATGCTTCCATTAGGATGGTACATGGACATATGCCGCACCAGGCGCATGCGGCCATGCGGCGGGTTGATAACCCGGTAAATTGTTGTTGTTGCTACATGGACACGCTCGCACCGTCGCGCACTCCGGGGCACGTGTACGCGAGGTTGATCACCCGATATTGTTGTTGTTGTTACATGGACATGCCCGCACCGGCTGCACTCGGCATGTGGCCACGCGGCGGTTGATTACTGCACATTGTTATTATTGTTGTATCTGGACATGTCTACACCGATGGAGAATTAGGGGCATGCGCCGACGCGAACGTGGATCGATGTTATGGGCGTGAGACCCATAGTTATATTTGAGTGATGACTTTGAGGGCATGAGTCCCTGCCTTGACTGATTTTATGTTGCGTACTGTATTTTGGTTATCATATACGTCTCCTGCTTTATATAGACTGTTATGATTTAACTACGATTTTCGGGCCACATACTTGGTACTGTTATCGACCTCTTCGGGGCTGCGTTCATGCCGCAGGTAGAGGTACATCGGTTGTCGATCCTCGCTTCTAGGGTCACAAATCAGCGTATTGGGAAGCTCCGTTTCTCCGGAGGCTTATCTTTTGGTATGTTACCCTGAGTCTGTAAGTTCTTGTACATTCAGGGGCATGGCGGGGCCCTGTCCCTCCATAGTTGTCGTTACATTCTTAGAGGTGCAGTAATGCTGTGCAAGGTGGTTTGTAAAAGGATTAAGTCTGCTCAAACTTTGTATTTATATATATGCCGAAGGCGATTTTCTCTCGATTAAAATGTGGTTCATTTTACAATTGTTTCATGTCTTGTTTTTATGTTCCGCTGATTACTCTGATGTATGACTACTTGGGTGCCCGGGTAAGGCACCAGTCACGGGCCCCGGAACGGGTCGTGACAAAGTACTACGTACTTCTACTCTTTTAAAAATGACTTTTTTTCATGTAAAACTTCCAAGATACTAATAACCGTAGTATCAAGTCATAACTACTTTTCAAGACAAGTCACAATACCTTTTAGAAATACATTTATAGGCTTCTAAATCAAGTGCCTTCTTTCTTTTAAAACCTTAAGCAATTGATGCCTTTAAATCAATTTGCCTTTCATTATTTCAAGTCATTTATCATACTTAAAATTACTTAGAGTAAATCACTCTTTTTAACTTTCCATAAAGCTATTATAACCAACTTCTCATAAAGCCGTTATACTAGCTTTATACTTTAGAAACTTACATTCTTCTTTATAACCAAGAGACTTAAACTTTCCAAACGAAACAAGTATCATATACTTTCGAAATACTTAAAGTCTCTTAACTTTTAAAAACCAAGATATTCTTAATATTTTTAAACAAGTGAGTTAATTCCCTAACTCAACCAACTTGAACATTCTTAAGATAAACCAAGGATATCAAATGGACTAGATTCGTCAAAACCTCGTACGTCTATCGTACTATACATTTACAACTTATTCATGCTCAAGAGATAAGAAAGTTCCACATACCTCTTCGGTTCATTTCACTTGCCATGTCCAATATGCCGTACGTAGTATGTCAACCTATAATGACCATAATACGTTTATTAACCTCTAGCTTCAACGTAGAATATTCTAAGTGCAAAGTCACTAAATTCTACGAAAAATCGGACAACACTTCCTTTGTTTCTACATACTTTTTGTTATACCCCGTATTTCCAGGGTATGTACGTAAGGACGTACGTACGAAAGTTTGAGCCTTAAGTTAGGCATAGGACCGAAAATTTTGTGCACAACCCCCGAAAAGAATCGTTTTCCGACGAAACGTTTTCCAAAGCTTGCGTAGGGAAAATTACGGCTATGTCATTTATTATTTTTGCGGATTTTTCTGAGAGATGAAATATTTTGGACCAACGAGAGGGCGACACTTGTCACCCTCAAGTGGGCGGTCTTGATGGCCGATTGGGTCACGGTGTTTGGCCATGTTTTGTGCCTAAATCATGGGTCAATGTTTGTGAGGGTTTTGTGGAGTAGGGATAGGGGGAACTTGGGCAAATCTTGGCCCTCCACTTGCCCCCCCACTTGGCTTGATCATGGCCATTGGTTTCCCAATAAATACCCCCCCCCTTGTGAAGACTTATTCATCCCAAAAACTTTCCTAAGTCTTGAAAGCCCTCCTCCCACCCCTTTGTGTAGAGTTCTCGTCCTAGCCTCCCTCCCCTTGAGGCCCTTGGCGAAAGTATCCCCTCCAGGGTGCTAGCCGAAACCTACCCCCCCTCCTTGTGGTGTTGTTCTCGTGAAAATACCCTCTTGGTAGAAAATACTCTCCAAGTATTGTTACTATACCAAAATACCTTAGCCTTATACCTTGTAGTATTCCAAAGTTACCTCTATCGTAGAGTCAGGAATACTACCTTATGTCCTTTTTGTCTCAAAACGAAACCCTAAGAAAAATCTTCATAGCCGGTTGAAGGATTAAGAAGAAGTTGAGTAGAACTTCTAAAGGGTTGTTTGGAGCGGGTTGGAGCGCCCAGAGTAGGAGCTAAACGTTGCTCAGGATCGACATTTATACTTGGATAATTATGGGCTTATCGAGGTAAATATCTTGTCCCCCTATTGTAATTGGAAATTACATACTGTAGTAGTATAGAAATGAATATAAGATTCATAGAAGAGAATTGAACTGTAATAGAAGGATATTACAGAAAAGACTTGAACTGAAATCGCATCAGTAGAATATTAATGTAGAAGTTGATAGACTTATATAACCTGTATAGGTTGAATGTTCTGCGAGTAGCATGTACTACTTGAAAGGTGGACAAGGCTAGCCGGGTTATAGCCGTGGAGCGTTTTGCTAATAGTCGATAATCGTCGCGAGGTATGTGATTCTTCCTATCCTCTTGAGCATGATATTTTAAATGAATATATATATAGTACGGTGAGCGTCGTGTGTTAACTGAACGTAGTTGTACGGCAATGTCTTTTGACTTAAGCCTGAATAATAAGAATCTTGAAGTATTTCAAAAGAATTAAGAATCCTTTTTGAAAGAAGAGTAATACTAGGTTTTAAAAACTTAAGAGTTATACTAGCTTTATGGGGAGTTAGGTATAACGACTTAAGAGTGATAAAAAGAATGGTTTATTAATTTTAGAAGTTAAGAGACTTGATCTTAAAAGATAAGAGACTTGACTTAAATAAATTAATATGAATTTTGTGTGAAACCTCATTCGTGAGTAATGAGTAGTTAGTTTTTAAAAGGAATAATGTTTCTTGATTTGAAATCGAGCAGTATCGAACAAACCACAAAGCGCTAATAAAGGAAGTGTTTTGACAAATAAAGTATTATTAAAACCAGTAGAAACCTCCATCTGCATAGAAGCTAAGATGAGACAAAATGATATTACATTTCCTAGATTATGGCTGCTTTAATAAAATTGTTATAAACAAGAATAACCTACTCACATATAAGGCATATGTTTCTCAAATTGTTTTAAAGGGGAATTATATTATTAAGTGATTAACTATGAACTACGAAACCTTTCGAAAATGAGAAACTTGAGCATTTGAAATTAGGCAAACTTGAACGTTTGGAAACTAATGTTGTTACTTGATTTTACAAAGGGAAGTGTTTTGGTTTACTTAAAAGATAGTCACTCTATTGTTATACTACGGGTATTGTGTGACTTTTGTGAAAGAAACGGATCTTTTAAAAAGAGTTAATGTATGAAGTATTTTGGGGATAAAAACCCGAACTTGTTGACATATAGTAGAAAGTACCTTGTGTGAATAACTTGATTGTGTTGGTTTGTGATAGCCTTGTAATACTTCCTTGTTGATCTGATAATTAAACATGCTAGGATGCTACGTGTGTTAGTGTCTTGTGATGTTTGTGTAAAGGGGGTTTCCCTTGTTGTGCTTATGTTGTTTAACGGTAAGCCGTTATGCTAGTATTACATCACTCACCTCTTGATATGATTCCGGGGGTTAAGCTGCCCTCCGATGCGGGGTAGACTCAGGCGGTCTGGGACCATGATTCGAGAATACCTCATGCGGGTCCAGGGGACCTATGCGAACTCAGAGTTCGTGTTAGTGTGCGGCCCTTGTGGTCACGCGGTCTATGTGGCCACGCGGTGCGAGTCGGGGCGTTGGGGAGTAGCTACCCTCGATGCGGGGAATACCTCATGCGGGCCATTGGAGTGGCCTACGCGGAGCTGTGGGAAGTTCCAGGACTAGACGCGCACATTAGATACTGCGGGCGAGTGGTCGGCCCGATCATGTGGCGGTCTCAGACAGATCTCATGATACGCTTTATGACCTTGTTGGTGCGTGGGTGTTAGTAGTCGGCTATGCCTTCGTACTTACCCGTCTGATTTTATTATGACACAGTGGGACACGGTGTTCATGTGTATTCCTTGGTGCTTTTATATCATAAATCGCTGGCGGTGAGGAAGGTATTCCACGGGCATGATTGATGTTGTGGCGTGAGACCCATAGTTGTATTTAAGTGATGACTTTGAGGCGTGAGTCACGACTTGACATATTCGCTTATGTGAACGTAGTTTGGTTATCATACATGTCTCGCCTTTATATAGACTACTATGATTTCATTCTGATATTTTTGATTTCACATACTTGGTACTGTTATCGACCTCCCCGGCTGCGTTCATGCCGCGGTAGAAGTACACGATCATCGATCCTCACCATAGGGTCACAGTTCAGCGTTTGGGAAGCTCCGTTCCTCCGGAGGCTTATCAGTGGTATAGTCCCCTGTCGTTGTAGGTACTTACATTCAGGGGTATGGCGGGGCCCTGTCCCGTCATTGTTGATAAAACTCTTAGAGGTTTGTAGTACTGTTGTGGGCAGAGTTGTAAATGGGATGTAACTGTTCGGTTTTAAAGTTTATATATATATGCCGAAAGGCAAGTTTTCTCGTATAATCGTTTACATTTCATATTATATCATGTCTTGTTTTATGTTCGTGATTACTACGATGTATGTCTACTTGGGTGTCCGGGTAAGGCACGATCATGGGCCGGTTGGTCGTGACAAAAGTGGTATCGAGCGATTAATCCTCGGAAAGTGTCTGCACCGTATCGATGAAGTCTTGATTATCGATGTGTTGTGCACCACCAATAATCGGAGGCTATAGGATATTTAGGATTTGTTTCCATTCTTCTCACTCGAGATCGTGCTTAGAGTCGTGTTATAAGTTGGACCTCTAGCGTATTTCTTTCCTTACCGCTATGCCTCGCGTAAGCGGCAACCCCCAGAAGGCAAAGCGGCAGGAGGCTGCGAGTAAATCTGAGGGTTACGAGAACAGCCCAACCATCACTGAGTTGTTGCTTCATTCGGGAGTTCTGCGGCGTCGCCGATCCCAGTGAGTCTAGCGATGTGGCAGATTCCTCTGCGGCCATGATATTCGAACCTTGATTCACGGCCGTGAGAAAGTATAGATTGCAAAGAGACGACCCTGTTACTAGCTAAGGATGTAGCTACCAGAGAGTATATGATGTATCGATTTATCACGGGTCTTGACGACTATTTAAGAAAGGGTTGTGCAAGAGTAGCTCTTCAGTCAGGCTTGAGCATGGCCTGTGTACGGGCTTATGCGCAGCAGGCCGAGAGACGTAGGGATCAACGGGTTAACCAAGATCAAGTGAAGAGGCGAGCAGCGAGTCGCCCGGTAACTTTCGAGGCGACGCCTCGAAGATATTAGATATGCACCTCCGCCGATCAGAGTGGTCCTCGCGGGGTTCGGAGATGTTCGAGTGTGCGAGTTGGTCGAGCTCGGGGCTTCGATCCACGGCTATCGTATGTTCTAGCGGTAGGTTCAGTTTTCCTCGGTGTTCGGTGCGTGACGCCATCCCGGAATGTATTTTGTTGGTACTTGTTTTACCAGCGGCCGTCAGGGCCATGTGTCGAAAGAAGGTCCTAGTAGGAAGGATGCAAGTAGGAGGACTCAGCCTACGGATCGATTCTGCGGTCGGTGGTTCGGAGAGGAAGGGGTGCTAGCCAGAGGAGGCTACCCCCACCTCGATGTGGCCGTTGTGGTAAGTGTCATCGTGGAGAGTGTCGTACTTCTTCGACAGCTTGTTTTGCTTGCGCCCAGCAGGGCAGGACTGATTGGGACGACAGAGGGGAGTGAAGAAGTAGATACAGGTGTATCCTTAACCCTCTAGAGACTAGTGTGATAAGATGAGTATATCTTAAGTGTTATGTTCAGGTAACATAAGTGTTAATTGTGATTAGAAATCATGGTTAGTAATAAGGGTAAGATTTGGGGTTAAGGAAAGTGTGAGCCTTAGAGTTTTATACGTAGAGACCTTAGAGGCAAGGCCATCTCGAGTAAAAGATGTATTTTTTTATGTGTTTGACCCTTATCGGAGTGCATAGTGCACGTGAGTTATATTTGTATTATAAGTCCCTGAGTAGTGTGGAATGAAAGAGGGTAGTTGAGCTACGAAGACCACTAGGTTTTCGTGACTTGATTGTGGGATTGTTCCGGATCGGGGAACAAGAGTTTTGTGCGATAGCGGGTCGGGTTGAGGACCAATCGCGGGTCAACCCGCGGCCTGTAATTTGGTGGGGTCAGTTCGAGGTGGTCCCGCCAGGTGGTGGGGTCACGAGGGTGTTAGGCCCAAGTTTAGTTAACCATCGTGCGAGTTCGTGGATGCGTGCGACCAGTAGTCGGGCCGATGAGGTCAGCCCATCTTGTCCTTGATCGGGTATTTACTGCAGGAGAGGTTATGCGAGATGTTATATCAGGAAGGTTGTAAGGTTGCACGAGGTGCCTACTTTCACCTTATAATGACGATGGAGCCAGTTACGACTATTTCTTTTCGGAAGTTTTACCAGGCAGGGTTAGGAACTCAGGTGAGTCTCAGTATCGCATTCGCCCTCGGGCCAGTGTTTGGATTTCAGGGTTAGCTGTGAGGATTGTTGCCTCCTGTTGAGGGAGTGTTTTTAGCTACCATTTCAGTGTTCGGATATTGCCTTATGAAGCCTTGTAGGGGCGGAAGTATAAATTGCCGGTCGATTGGTTCGATGTTGGCAAGGTTCAGATAGTTGGTTCATACGTGTTCAGCAGGATGTGGATAGGGTGAAGCTTATCCAGAAGAGGTTATTGGCAGCTCAGAGTCAACAGAAGTTGTGCGGATAATCGGCGACGACGTTGGGAGTTCAGGTTGACGGTGGGTCTTCTTGAAGGTACCACCCCGGAAGGGTGTGACGAGATTCGGAAAGCAGAGGAAACGTAGCCCGAGTTACTTTGGGCCTTTTTAGATCATTTGGAAAAATAGGCCAAGTTGCCTATAGTTAGCATTGCCGTCCGACGTAGGAGGCAGTACGTCCGGTCTTTCATGTTGCTATGTTCGGAAAAGTATCAAAAATCCATCCAGATTGTTCCCAGTAATGATGACCAAGTTGGAGGTAGTAACCCAGAGATTTGGAAACTGAAGAAGTAACAGAAATGTGGTAAGGTATGAGAAAGAGTTCGAGTGTACGAGAAGGGTACGACGAGTAAGGGAAGAAGTGAACATGTATTACGAGCATAGATGTGATCATTTCTTTTGTAAACTGAAGGTGCGAAGGGAGTATATTTTAGACCTCGTGTGGGAGCTTTTGTAGTGATGGAGGTGATTCCTCGTGGACTTGGATGTAAGTATTTGCGCATGTTTGTTTTGAGACTTAGAAGGAACATTCGGGACGAATGTTTCTAAGGAGGGGAGAATGTTATACCCCGTATTTCCAGGGTATGTACGTAAGGACGTACGTACGAAAGTTTGAGCCTTAAGTTAGGCATAGGACCGAAAATTTTGTGCACAACCCCCGAAAAGAATCGTTTTCCGACGAAACGTTTTCCAAAGCTTGCGTAGGGAAAATTACGGCTATGTCATTTATTATTTTTGCGGATTTTTCCGAGAGATGAAATATTTTGGACCAACGAGAGGGCGACACTTGTCACCCTCAAGTGGGCGGTCTTGATGGCCGATTGGGTCATGGTTTTTGGCCATGTTTTGTGCCTAAATCATGGGTCAATGTTTGTGAGGGTTTTGTGGAGTAGGGATAGGGGGCACTTGGGCAAATCTTGGCCCTCCACTTGCCCCCCCACTTGGCTTGATCATGGCCATTGGTTTCCCTATAAATACCCCCCCCCCCCTTGTGAAGACTTATTCATCCCAAAAACTTTCCTAAGTCTTGAAAGCCCTCCTCCCACCCCTTTGTGTAGAGTTCTCGTCCTAGCCTCCCCCTCCCCCCTTGTGAGGCCCCTTGGCCGAGCCCCTCCCTTGGCGAAAGTATCCTCCTCACAGGGTGCTAGCCGAAACCTACCCCCCCTCCTTGTGGTGTTGTTCTCGTGAAAATACCCCCCCTCTTGGTAGAAAATACTCTCCAAGTATTGTTACTATACCAAAATACCTTAGCCTTATACCTTGTAGTATTCCAAAAGTTACCTCTATACGTAGAGTCCGGGAATACTACCTTATGTCCTTTTTGTCTCAAAACGAAACCCTAAGAAAAATCTTCATAGCCGGTTGAAGGATTAAGAAGAAGTTGAGTAGAACTTCTAAAGGGTTGTTTGGAGCGGGTTGGAGCGCCCAGAGTAGGAGCTAAACGTTGCTCAGGATCGACATTTATACTTGGATAATTATGGGCTTATCGAGGTAAATATCTTGTCCCCCTATTGTAATTGGAAATTACATACTGTAGTAGTATAGAAATGAATATAAGATTCATAGAAGAGAATTGAACTGTAATAGAAGGATATTACAGAGAAGACTTGAACTGAAATCGCATCAGTAGAATATTAATGTAGAAGTTGATAGACTTATATAACCTTTATAGGTTGAATGTTCTGCGAGTAGCATGTACTACTTGAAAGGTGGACAAGGCTAGCCGGGTTATAGCCGTGGAGCGTTTTGCTAATAGTCGATAATCGTCGCGAGGTATGTGATTCTTCCTATCCTCTTGAGCATGATATTTTAAATGAATATATATATAGTACGGTAGACGTACGTGTGTTAACTGAACGTAGTTGTACGGCAATGTCTTTTGACTTAAGCCTGAATAATAAGAATCTTGAAGTATTTCAAAAGAATTAAGAATCCTTTTTGAAAGAAGAGTAATACTAGGTTTTAAAAACTTAAGAGTTATACTAGCTTTATGGGGAGTTAGGTATAACGACTTAAGAGTGATAAAAAGAATGGTTTATTAATTTTAGAAGTTAAGAGACTTGATCTTAAAAGATAAGAGACTTGACTTAAATAAATTAATATGAATTTTGTGTGAAACCTCATTCGTGAGTAATGAGTACTTAGTTTTTAAAAGGAATAATGTTTTACTGATTTCGGAAATCAGAACGAGTATCGAACAAACCACAGCAGCGCTAATAAAGGGAAGTGTTTTGACAAATAAAGTATTATTAAAACCAGTAGAAACCTCCATCTGCATAGAAGCTAAGATGAGACAAAATGATATTACATTTCCTAGATTATGGCTGCTTTAATAAAATTGTTATAAACAAGAATAACCTACTCACATATAAGGCATATGTTTCTCAAATTGTTTTAAAGGGGAATTATATTATTAAGTGATTAACTATGAACTACGAAACCTTTCGAAAATGAGAAACTTGAGCATTTGAAATTAGGCAAACTTGAACGTTTGGAAACTAATGTTGTTACTTGATTTTATAAAGGGAAGTGTTTTGGTTTACTTAAAAGATAGTCACTCTATTGTTATACTACGTGTATTGTGTGACTTTTGTGAAAGAAACGGATCTTTTAAAAAGAGTTAATGTATGAAGTATTTTGGGGATAAAAACCCGAACTTGTTGACATATAGTAGAAAGTACCTTGTGTGAATAACTTGATTGTGTTGGTTTGTGCTAGCCTTGTAATACTTCCTTGTTGATCTGATAATTAAACATGCTAGGATGCTACGTGTGTTAGTGTCTTGTGATGTTTGTGTAAAGGGGGTTTCCCTTGTTGTGCTTATGTTGTTTAACGGTAAGCCGTTATGCTAGTATTACATCACTCAGCTCTTGATATGATTCCGGGGGTTAAGCTGCCCTCCGATGCGGGGTAGACTCAGGCGGTCTGGGACCATGATTCGAGAATACCTCATGCGGGTCCAGGGGACCTATGCGGAGCTACGAGAGTTCCAGGTTAGTGTGCGGCCCTTGTGGTCATGCGGTCTATGTGGCCATGCGATCGCGAGTCGGGGCGTTGCGGGAGTAGCTACCCTCGATGCGGGGAATACCTCATGCGGGCCATTGGAGTGGCCTATGCGGAGCTGCGGGAAGTTCCAGGACTAGACGCGCACATTAGATACTGCGGGCGAGTGGCCAGCTTCGATCATGTGGCGGTCTAGACAGATCTCATGATACAGTTTATGACCTTGTTGGTACTGTGGGTGTTAGTAGTCGGCTATGCCTTCGTACTTACCCCGTACGGTTTTATTATGACACAGGTGGGACCTGGTGTTCATGTGTATTCCTTGGTGCTTTTATATCATGGCTGGCAGTGAGGAAGGTATTCCACGGGCATGATTGATGTTGTGGGCGTGAGACCCATAGTTGTATTTAAGTGATGACTTTGAGGGCGTGAGTCCCTGACTTGACATGACTGCTTATTGTGAACTGTAGTTTGGTTATCATACATGTCTCCTGCTTTATATAGACTACTATGATTTCATTTACAGTATTTTTCAGTTTCACATACTTAGTACCTGTTATCGACCTCCCGGGCTGCGTTCATGCCGTGGTAGAAGTACACCGATCATCGATCCTCGCCATAGGAGTCCTGATTCAGCGTTTGGGAAGCTCCGTTTCTCCGGAGGCTTATCAGTGGTATAGTCCCCTGTCGTTGTAGGTACTTACATTCAGGGGTATGGCGGGGCCCTGTCCCGTCATTGTTGATAAAACTCTTAGAGGTCTGTAGTACTGTTGTGGGCAGAGTTGTAAATGGGATGTAACTGTTCGGTTTTAAAGTTTATATATATATGCCGAAAGGCAAGTTTTCTCAGATAACTGTTTCACATTTCATATTATATCATGTCTTGTTTTATGTTCCGCTGATTACTCTGATGTATGTCTACTTGGGTGCCCGGGGTAAGGCACCAGTCATGGGCCCGGTTCGGGTCGTGACAATTTTCCACCTTTTTCAAGGCCCGAATTCAGTAACCAAACACGCCACATTTAAGGCTCAACAATGTAGTTAACAATAGGGGATTACACGCCTACAAGACGTGTAAAATTCCGCCCCACAATTGATATCAAACTAGTCCAAAAATACAATGTCAATTCGGCCAAAGGTGTAACAACATATCAACCTTTCCAATTCCTTTTCAATTCAAGTTGTTTAGTATAACATGTTATCAAGCCGCAATTGATTATAACTACTACAATCTTCAAGTAGGTAATATGCGACGATTCTAATTATCGACCAAATTGGATTTCAATTTCAAGTGGCTCAACATGTTAGTTTCGGTTTTAGGCTTCTACAATCCATATCACTTATCAATCTTCAATACATAAACTTCATGCTAGTTAAAGTGTAAGGCTAAAACAATATGTAATCTTATAACACTTAAGAGAACAAGATTGTTACCTTAGCGAGCCTTAATCCACTTCAAGATCCGAAGTCGCTCCTTAGCAACTTAGAGCCTCTCTTTGACACTCCAATCCGCTACTTGAAGCCCTTAGAAGATCACAACAAACTTTCCTTCAATTCTCCATTCAAACCTAGGAAAGTGACTAGGTTTTCACCTTGCGACTAATACGAAAACACCACTTTTCCGGGATCTTTCTATTGAGATAACCTTACAATACTCTTAGGAACCTTGGTTTAAAGTATTGGGATTATTGAAGCAAGATTGCAAAATTTTCTCCCTCAATTCTTGCTAAAGCCGAAAGCCCCTCTACTCATTCTCTAAAATCTTGATTTTTTTTTCTAAGTATGGAGACTAGTCTTGCACTAGTAGTAGTATATATAAATAAAACAAGGGCTAGGATTTATCCAAATGAAAGGTCAAGATGTGGTCAATAATCTCAAGCTATTGACCTCTTGACTTAGTCAACATTATCAAGCCAAAGTCTTTGCAAGACTTGATCATCTAAAATATGGTCAAATGACCACTTTATCCATGTATTTTCGTCCAAGACCAAGTAAGGGGGGGGGGTGACACGTGTCGCCCTCCCGTTCGTCGCAATACTTCGTTTTCCGACATTTTCATAATTCCGATAAATTTTTACTCGTCTAAAATCTTAACATTTTTGAGTTCTTACGTACACTCTTATAAACATATCCTGAAATTCCGGGGTGTAACAGCCACCCTGAATAAAAGGGACGACCTGACTTGATGGAGATCAAGGCTACCAGACTGAATGGTCTACCTTACTCTCTCGTGCTCCAAGCTGCAAATTGAATAGACGGAGTACATGCATCCACATAAACGATGCATCACGTAGCATTAGTATACAACATACTCCCGTAAGCATCATATGTTGACAATGACGAAAGCTACGTAACAAATACAAATATTAAGTTTACTCTACAAATAGGTCTTATGCTAGGCACTAAATCAGTCATCTAATCACTTTATCCACATAAGTCAAATACACATAAATCACTTAGCACATAAGGACTCTTATCTTGACACCGGTGATCTAACACCCTACTTAGATCATATTCTTATCCATACAATTCCCGATCCAACCTATTGGGTAAGTAAGTTTACCACGCCCTTGTTGAATAATTATTAGTCTTAGTCTTCTAGTTTCATTACGACACTATGTATTTATGATCATTCTATTTGATAATCCTCATAAAGGTCTTTCTACATACACAAGTCTAAACACATGCTTTACACACCCCAGTAATAGGATTTAAGCATTCATGCGCCTAACAAATAGGTCAATACACTACAATAATTATGCAACAAATCATACTAGATACTTACTTTCGGTACCAACAATTACCAAAGAAACACACATGCACACATACTAACCGTACCCACGATACTCTTACACATTACACAATTAACCATGACAATCACCCAAGTCACCAATAGTTCTCTCAAACACTGCATCTACTTAACAACCAACACATATCAAAGCTTATGTAACACGTGTACATTTCTGTTTTAGAGAACAATTTCACAGTCAGTACTTGCTCCTTCAATAACCACAAGATCACCAAGTCTACTAGACATCAACCCTGAGTACACCCAACACTGAGCTATTATCAATAGTATGAATGAGATGAAAAGGATATATGTATGAATGTAAATGATATATGTATCCTGTACATACAATCTGTTGCAGTAGCTATCATGTGACCCATGAGGGACTCATGAGGTTTATATACCCATCGAATACCAGCTCAATAGTTGAAATATCATCACTTGTAATCACTATCGTAACATGTACCATATCTCATAACTTACTATCCATGCCGCTTCTAGCAACATATCAACAAATACCAAACTGAATGAGGTAGCACAATAAGAGTGAAAGAATGAAAACAAATCCTAAAATGTCTTATAGCATCTCGAGGATGGGTACAGACGTCTACGTACATACCCCCGAGCCTCTACTAAACATCGTCCTTTATTTTGTAAGATCGGTGAACCTAGAGCTCTGATACTAATTTGTCACGGCCAAAAATATCATTTTGTGACGTGAGGGCACCTACACTAACTGTAAGAGAACCACTAACCTTAATCATGAAAGATTATTAAATCGAAAGCTGAAATAACAAAAAATACCATTATATAACAAAATCTTTAGAAAAGTTATAAGTTTTATCGAATACAACTGTCACTACCCCAAAATCTAGTATCACTAGTAGAAAGACTCTAAAATACAATAGTGATAGAATTATAACAATGCCACCCTGAATAAAAGGGACAACCTGGCTTAATGGAGATCAAGGCTACCAGACTGAATGGTCTACCTTACTATCCCGTGCTCCAAGCTGCAATTTGAATAGACGGAGTACATGCATCCACATAAACGATGCATCACATAGCATTAGTATACAACATACTCCCGTAAGCATCATATGCTGACAATGACGGAACCTACGTAACAAATACAAATATTAAGTTTACTCTACAAATAGGTCTTATGCTAGGTAGTAAATCAGCCATCTAATCACTTTATCCACATAAGTCAAATACACATAAATCACTTAGCACATAAGGACTCTTACCTTGACACTAGTGATCTAACACCCTACTTAGATCATATTCTTGTCCATACAATTCCCGGTCCAACCTATTGGGTAAGTAAGTTTACCATGCCCTTGTTGAATAGTTATTAGTCTTAGTCTTCTAGTTTCATTACGACACTATGTATTTACGATCATTCTATTTGATAATCCTAATAAAGGTCTTTCTTCCTACAAGTCTAAACACATGCTTTACACACCCCAGTAATAGGATTTAAGCATTCATGCGCCTAACAAATAGGTCAATACACTACAATAATTATGCAACAAATCATACTAGATACTTACTTTCGGTACCAACAATTACCAAAGAAACACACAGGCACACATACTAACCTTACCCACGATACTCTTACACATTACACAATTAACCATGACAATCACCCAAGTCACCAATAGTTCTCTCAAACACTGCATCTACTTAACAACCAACACATATTAAAGCTTATGTAACACGTGTACATTTCTGTTTTAGAGAACAATTTCACAGTCAGTACTTGTTCCTTCAATAACTACAAGATCACCAAGTCTACTAGACATCAACCCTGAGTACACCCAACACTGAGCAATTATCAAGAGTATGAATGAGATGCAAATGACGTATGTATGAATGTCAATGCTATATGTATCATGTACATACACTCTGTTGCAGTAGCTATAATGTGACCCATGAGGGACTCATGAGGTTTATATACCCATCGGATACCAATTGAATGGTTGAAATATCATCACTTGTTATAACTATCGTAACATGTACCATATCTCATAACTTACTATCCATGCCGCTTTCGGTAACATATCAACAATTCAATGAATATTATAGAAGGTATAAATGATATGAATATGTGTATACAATGCATCATCATAATCAATATACACAACATTTCTCAAATTTTTACAAGTATTTAGACGAGACGTGGAGTGATGAATGCATGACAAGTCAAATCAAGAATGTCACATCAATATGAATACAAGCCTACGTAACACATGTATTTCCTAGATATATACATTGGGCTTTCCTTAGGGGGGAAACCATGTGATGAATACGCATAATAAATCTCAGGTAGTGGCGACAAACGCAAATAGCAACAGTCGAAATCGACTTAAGGCTGATTACCCATATTCATAGTTATACACCGGTATCCATTCAAATGTCTATCACAACAATTTGAGTGAGACCCCCAAATATGTCCAATACCCCTTAATACTTATAACTACTATGCTTTTCTATCGAAGTCTACAAGGTAGAAACTATAGCCTACCTCATTACCGAGTGGGCACCATGAACTCCTAGTCCACGACTTGCTTCTAGATGTGTTTTGGATGGCCATACACAACAAACATGCGAATGTCCTAGATTTTATGTACATATAGTGAACGTATAAGCCTATTTCTAACGGAGTATACGCTATCTAGTCCTAAAAGGAACCCTTGAAAATCCATTTTGACCATTAACTAACCCCTCTACTTTAGCTCCATTATTTAGTCAAAACCTCCATTTTTGTAAGAAAACATTCCTCTTGATTCTCATTTAACAACTAATCTCAAATTGTAAATCTATTAAATAGTTGATTCCCTTTGCAATTAAGAGATAAATATCATAAAAATACATCCTATCACTTGAGTTTTAGGCTAACAACTCAAATAATCAATCCATAAGGTTGTAAAAATAAAAGGGCCTCTTCTCCACCCAAGATCCACCATTAAACCTGAACCAAAAAAGCTTCAAGAATCATAAATAGTGTTGAATAATCTTACCCCAAACCAATTTAATGGAGAAATTCTCTAAAATCTGCACCCACCGAGCCTCAAAAGAGTTGGAATGAGTTTGAGAAAATGACGCTCGGAGTTGGGGTTTTTGGCAAATAAGAAGCTAGGTCTGCCCAACGATGTCTGCTGGTGTAGACTTGTTTGCGCTTGCACAATACCTCTCTGGCGGGAGGATTCTCCATGGAGGTGAGATCATTAATTTTCTGGACATTCATAGTAGCAGATGGAATAGCCGCGGGAGCGGACACGCTGGGCGGTATGAACTTCGCTGAGGCAGAGAAAGAGCTTCCAGAAATTCTCAAGTCTAATTCTACTCCCTACTCTGGCCAAGGGTCACTCTTACCCATAAATCCTATGTGTAACCATATAGGTGAGGGCCAAGTGAGGGATATTTTTAAGAAGTAAGACTGGAAGATCATAACGACCAGACGGGTTGTTACATGATAATACTCTTAATGGCTTATAGACATGTGTTCTGCGTAGACCTGTCCATCGGGTCGGGGAACCGCCCGATCCGACCCAAAAAAACCAGGGCCAGGATCAGCGTATTTCTGACCCATGAGCCACGTGATTCGAAAAAGCGGGGACCCATCTTATGTAGGGTCAGGCCAGGGTCAAATATTTTTACCCTCCCAGCTCGACCCGACACAGACCGACCTCTAACCCGACGTCTACCCGCTACTGTGTATGTTTTGGTTTGCCTTCGTGATTTGAGTTCTTGTGGAAGGTATATTGTATACATATATATATATATATTTGGAGTTTTTTACATATTTTTTGAATATATATGATGTTGACTTTATACATAGGGAGCGAAAGTAGTTGTAAATTGGTGCAACTTTAGAACCTATTAATATATTTTGATTTGCTCTCATGTATGCAATCTTACCTTCTCACAAGTATGATTGGACTAAGTAGAAGTTTTTTTTTATTATTTTGTGTCAGTTTCTACCATTGTTGTGAACATATCATTGAATCTACTATTGTTTGGTTGTGAAGAAATTATGGTCATGTGTTTGGTATGTTCTTCTCCATTTATGTGCTTGTCTGATGAGATTCACATAGTATATCTCAAGGATATTAGATATATCAGCTCCAACATATGCTTTTGTATATGTGTGAGAGTTGCATATACTGTATATCCCCGGGTATACTCTGCAAGTATACAATATATACAAGCCTTTGTATACGCTCAAATGCATATACAAGAGTTATATTGTCACGAACCCTTTTAGGAATCGTGGTGGAACCTACACTGTTACACCCTGTAATTCCAAGACATGTATAAGAGAATAGACGTGAGAACACAAGACTTGAAAATTGGTAAGAAAGAAAGAATTGTTTTTCCGAAGAAAAAATCTTCCGAACGTCGGAAAGGAAAAATGTTCATTGATGAGAATTGGATTCTCAAAATACATTATTTGAGGAGTATAGAAATTTATTTAACATTGTAGAAATTTATTTTTACGGATTTGGTCACGTGGGGCCCACCCGAGAAATTTTACGTTTTGTGGGGCCCACGAGGGTTACGAAATTTTATGGACGAATGGGAGGGCGACATGTGTACCCCCCCACATAGGCTTGCACGAATTGGGACAAGGGTTTATTGTTCATTGACCAATGTAGATGATCAAGTCTTGCAAGCTTGAGATTATTGACTTAGTCAACTTGCCCACTTGTACAGATATTAAGTATTCTTCATCCTAGCCACACATATGTTATAATCTTGACCCTCCACTGTGTTATATATACTACACTAGTGCAAGACTTAGTCTTCAACACTTAGAAAAATTTCACATTGTTCTTGTCCATAAGAGGAGCTCTCGGGTTTGGCTAAGATCCCACACAAAAATTTTGCAATTGTGGTTCTTTATTCACAAGACTTTAACCCAAGGTCCCTAAGGGTATTGTAAGGATATCTCAATAGAAAGATCTCAAAAAAACGACGTTTTCACGTTAGTCGCAAGGAGAAAACCTAAGTCGTTTTCATAAGTTTGGATTGGAAATGGAAGAGAAGTTGGTTGTGAACTTCTAAAGGCTTCAAATAGCGGATTGGAGCGTAAAGGAAATGAGCTAAGAATTGCTAAGGAGCGACTTTGAATCTTGGAATTTTATAAGGGCTTATCAAGGTAACAATCTTGTCGTTAAATGATTAAAGATTTCTTATTGTTGTAGTTATGGTTATAAACAAGCATGAGATGTATATATTGAAGTTTGATAAGTGTTATTACTATTGGAACGCTAATCCGAAACTAGCATGATTAGCCTTTGAGATTACAATTCAATTTGATTATTAGTTTAGTCGTCGCATGTTATATAAAGAAGAAATTATGGTTGTTAAAGTTGTTTACGACTATATAACATGTTAGACTTAACAACTTGGATTGAAAAAGAATTGGAAAGGACTTTGTGTTGTTGTATATGTTAGCCGAGAATGGCTTTGGATATTGAACTACTTGGTATTAATTGTGGGGCAGAATTTTACACGTATTGTAAGACGTGTAATCCCCTTTGATTGGTTGATGTATTGAGCCTTAAATGTGGCATGTTGGTTATTGATTTTCGGGCCTTGAAAAAGGTGGAAAAGTACGTAGAAACAAAGGAGGTGCTGCCCAATTTTCCGTAGAATAAGAGACCATATACTTAGTATTATTCTACGTTAGAAACTAGAAGTTGATAGTCGTGTTGTGGCCATTATAGGTTGACAATTCTACGAGCGGCATATTTGACTTAACTTATGGATTAAGCCGAAAAGGTATGTGAACCATCTCCTCTTCTTCTAGCATGATTCCTTATGGTAAAGTAAGTAAATCCTACTCCTTAAATGGTCCATTCCTTGATTGTACTTGGATTGCCTAATATAGAAGTTGTTCTATATACTTCCTTGATTGTACTTTGGATGTTTAAATTGGAAGTTGTTATAATCCATTCCCTTAATGAAGTTTGGATTTTCAAAAGTGCAAGTGTTTTACTTGAAGCACTTAAAGTCTTAAAAAGGAAGTTGTTCCTAATCTTTTGGCTAGTGCCTTAGTTCCAAAACCTAAAAGTTGTTATAATGACTTTAGGGGAGTCAAAGGAGTGATTTACTTAATTAATTTAAAAGAGGAGAAATGACATGATTTAAAGAGAAGTAACTTGTTTTAAAGGTGTGAGTTACTTGAGATTTAAAAGTAGAAGAAACTTGATTTCTAAAGTTAAGAGACTTGAAGTATTTTGAAAGTTATGTAACTTGATTTGAAAGTATATGATACTTGATTTTAAAAGTATAAGTCTCTTGGTTATAAAAAGAATGAATTTGTCTAAAACCATAAAGGGTTATAACGACTTTATGGGAAGTTAGTTATAACGGCTTTATGGAAGGTTAAGAGAGTTGTCTATTTTGATGGATAGGTATGAGTTGCCTAGGTTGTGAAATTTGAAGTTACTTAGCTTCAAAGCCTTGAAATGAATTTCTAAAGGTGTAGTAATATTTTGAAAAATAGACATGCCTTGATAATACGGGTGTTAGTATCTTGGTGTTTTATATAAAAAGGAGTCTTTTGAAAAGAATGGACGTACGTAGTACTTTGGCTTGTTAAATGAGAATTATTCTATTTGTGCCTTGATAGTACTTTGGCTTGTTAAATGAGAATTATTCTATTTGTGCCTTGATAGTACTTTGGCTTGTTAAATGAGAATTATTCTATTTGTGCCTTGATAGTACTTTGGCTTGTTAAATGAGAATTATTCTATTTGTGCCTTGATAGTACTTTGGTTTGCTTAAATAAGTATTTCTCTTGGTTTATGTAAAAAAAAGAAGGCATGGTAATTGTCTTGGTTTATGTATAAAGGAAAGACATGGTAATTGTCTTGGTTTGTGTAAAGGCATGTCATTGTCTTGGTTTATGTGAAAAGGAAAGGCATGGTGTTGTCTTTTTTTTTCCGGGTAAATGAAAATATTATTACTAAAAAAGAAACTGGGAACTACAATCACTCATTGAGGGTTCTCAATCCTCAACGTAACACAAAACAAGAAATGAAGGAGGGATGGGGCGTTCACTCAGAGGTGACGTTACAAGAGGGGATTAAATCATAAATACTCTTCCACTTCTCAAACTTGCTGCTTGGCTTTGTTCATAATAACATCAACCGGGAGATGAACCCGTTTCTTTGGAAATCGGGGGGTAATGAAATGCTCCTCCAATCTTCATACTTGCAACTTTACCACTGTTTCTTTGGAAATTCTTTCTTGGAGTTACCTCATGCCATCCATCCTCATCTCCCTGCCTTGACACCGGAGTACCTCTAAAAGCATCCGGAATCAAAGGCGTATTAGGAACCCCCTTAGTCCTCACATCCATGTCCACTACATTGTTCAATGATCCACCGACTGGTAGTCGAACAAAGAGGGGGTTGGTTTGAAGTGAGCGTGTAGGTTCATTAACACCAACCATTTCCGGATCTATTCCTTTGTCCGAAACAACCATTGGCTCATGAGTGCTCATTGTCTCCATAGGCGTTACATGTTCCTCCAATTTCTTACACTTGGAATGATTATGCCCGAATACTTTGCAATGAAAACAAAAATCGGGATAATTCTCATATTCCACCTTTTGAACATACTTGATATTGCTTGGTAATTTAACATTAAATTACGTGACCGGCTCCTTGCTAACATTGACTTCAATTAATACCCGTGCATAATTCATTTTGGACCTCTCCTTCGTGAATTGGTCCGTATACAAGGGCTTCCCCACACGTGAGGCGATCTTACTTAACCCGGATGCGCTCCATACCGACAAAGGAACATCACGAAGCACCACCCAAATCGGGATGTTTATGAAAAGATCATCCGTGAGCAAAGTGTCCTTATCAACTGATTTTAACATCAAATTTTCCCCAAAAGTCGTATAAGGGCCACCATGAAATACCGTGATGCGATCTTGTTCAGTCATAAATAGAAAAATAGTCCATCGACGTCCGTATGGGATGATTCTACACTTAACTCCCCATTTTTTAACAATAGAATTTAATGCCTCACGTCCCGGGAAAGGACCCGTGAAGCACCCAATAAGACAATAACCCAAAGTTTCAACAAAAGGAACCTCGTCATTTGCGTCCAATTCCACATCATCCCCTTCTTGTTCGACAAATTGTAGTTTAAGTCCTTTTGATTCTAGACGAGAACTTGTAAAGATTCCCGCATAAGATTTCTTTATTGGATTAGACTCATTATTTTGTTGTGGTACCCGAGTATCATTTGCACGCTCAGTAGGTGCATTAGTTGCATTCGTGGGGGAAGTCAAGACTTGTGCGCTATTGGGAATGGTTGCCATAAATGGCTCATGTCTCTCGGCATTAAATGCTCCATCGGTCGAGGCAAAAACAGACTTCCTAGGTGTCTTGGGAGAAAACGACCCTTCGGTTTCCACAATGGTTGATCTTCCAAGGCTCGTTTGAAGAGTAGACCCTTTGGTATTATCAGCATTTGAAGTTCCAAGGCTCATGGGGAAAGGGGTTCCATTGAGACCCGCACTGGTCGAGTACCCATGTATCGGTCGAAGGTGTGACCTTTCGGGATCCGCCACTCTTGAATGCCCAATGTTTATGGGAAATGATGTTCTATTGAATTCTTGGAGTCTTGACTGATGGCTCTTGGACTTCATCCTTGACCCATGGTCACCCACCTGACCCGCTGTCAACCCGAACCCACCCATGTGACTCGTCTTCCCCTCGAGAAGGGGTGACATTTCGAAAACTGCAAAACTTGCATTCCCCAAGATCGTGGGAAATGAAACCCCCTCACCTTCTCCATCCCTTGGCTGATGACTCCTGGACTTCAACACCGACCCGTGACCACCATTCTGTCCCACCTTCGACCCATACCCAACCATTTGACCCGTCTTCCCCTCGTGAAGGGGTGACGTTTCGGAAATCGCAAAACTTGCATTCCCAGTGTTCGTGGGAAATGAAGACCCATCGCCTTCTCCAACCCTTTGCTGATGACTCATGGACTTCAAATCAGACCCGTGACTTCCATCCTGACCCGCCATCGACCCGGGACTCATAACTTTGGAAGCAACAACCATTGAATGAGGCGTGCCTTTGGCTTCCGCAACAAATGAATGCTGCACATTACTAACTCTCTTTTGAATAAAAATCCTTTCGGCTTCCGCAACCTTTTTATGGTGACCCATGGACTTCGCCCTTGACCCATGCCCACCCACCCGACCCGCTGTCAACCCGGGACCATCCACATGACCCGCTTGCTCCTCGACATCCAAAGTGTCTGCCGGAAAACCCCCTTCGAACTCAGAAACCAAAGACCGGTTACCCATGGATTTCATCCACCATACTCGCTTTTGACCCGGGACCATCCTCCATACTCGCTTTTGACCCGGGATTCCCCGCAAGACCCGATTTCCCCCCAGTGTCAAGAGTTCATGCCGGAACACCACCTGAGGTCGCCACCGGAAAGTTGGGAGAGTCTTTGAATTGCATCCTCGACCCATGACCACCATCATGACCCTCTTACAAACCATAACCACCCTCCTGACCTGCTTTCGACCCGGCTTCACCCGCCTGGCCCGATTTCCCCACAATGTTCATAGTTTCTATCGGGACACCTCCGGAAGCTGCCACCACCGGATATGTACTCGACAAATTCATACCTTGAACCATCAAACTAATCTCTTTCTTTCTCTTGGACGTAATCTTTATATTCTTCCTCATGGCAAAAAGGAATATGACTCACACTAGGACTAAATCCTTTCGATAGTGGCGGTACCAATGAATACGCAAAACAATGAAATCTTGGATGTTAAAGAAGATGAAAACTTACCTTTAACAAATCAACTAAAGTGAAAATGAAATGAACACACAAACTTCTTCGTAAGATGGGATTGATCAAAGAACAATCTGTATAATTCAGTTGGTGAAAATCATAGAAGAAGGGAGACGTAGAAGAGCAACTAGAGGAAAATGTTGAGAGCATTTTCGCCTAGTGAGAAAAACATCTCTCTAACTCCTTTGAAAGTATCGGCATGGTGTTGTCTTGGTTTGCTAAAATGATGTTTATTCATTTTATAAATAAAGGTCAAGAATGGTTTTGTTACACCCCGGAATTACAGGACAAGTATACGAGAATAGATGCGAGAACACAAGACTTGAAAATTGGTACGAAAGGAAAAATTGTTTTTCCGAAGGAAAAATCTTTCGAACGTCGAAAAGGAAAAATATTCGTTGATGAGAATTAGATTCTCAAAATGCATTATTTGAAGAGTATGAAACTTTTTAACATTATGGAAATTTATTTTTACATATTTGGTCACGTGGGGCCCACCCAAGAAATTTTACGTTTTGTGGGGCCCACGAGGGTTACTAAATTTTATGGACGAATGAGAGGGCGACACGTGGCACCCCCCCACATGGTATTGGACGAAATTGGGCAAGGGTATAATGGTCATTGACCTATGTAGATGAACAAGTCTTGCAAAACTTGAGATAATTGACTAAGTCAACTTGTCCACTTGGCTAGATAGTTAATCTCCTTCATCCAAGCCACACATTTGTTCTAATCTTGACCCTTCATTGTGTTATATATTCACCCTAAGTTGCAAGACAAGTCTTTTACACTTAGAAAAAATTAGAACACTTAGGGAGATAGAGAAGAGCTCTCGGCTTTGCTCAATAGGAAGAAGAAATTTTTTTCGTTTGTGGTTCAATAATTCCAATACTTTAAACCAAGGTTCCTAGAGGTATTGTAAGGATATCTCAATAGAAATATCCCGGAAAAATGACGTTTTCACGTTAGTCGCAAGGCGAAAACCTAAGGTGTTCTTCAACTTTGAAGTTAGAAATTGAAGGGAAGTTGGTTGTGAACTTCTAAGGGCTTCAAATAACGGATTGGAGCGTAAAGGAAAGAAGCTAAGATTTCTAAGGAGCGACTTTAATCTTGGAGTTATATAAGGGCTTATCAAGGTAACCATCTTGTCGTTTTAATGATTAAGGATTACTTATTGTTGTAGTTATGGATATTAGCAAGCATGAGGTATTTATTATGAAGTTTGATAAGTGTTATGGATATTGGAAACCCTAATCCGAAAGTTGCATGATTAACCCTAAGATTGTAATCCAATTTGGTTATTAGTTTTAGTCGTCGCATGTTATATAAAGAAATGATTATAGTTGTTTGAATTGTTTGCGACTATATAACATGTTAGGACGACATTATGGATTGAAACGAATTGGAAAGAAATAGATGTGGTTGTTGTCCTTGATATTGCCGAATATTGCCTAAAGTTATTGGATTGTTTTGTATTATTGTGGGGCAGAATTTTACATGTCCTGTTAAGGCGTGTAATCCCCTTTGAATTGTTGGATTGTTGCGCCTTAAATGTGGCATGTTGGTTATTGATTTTCGGGCCTTAAAAAAGGTGGAAAAGTACGTAGAAACAAAGGAAGTGCTGCCCAATTTTCCGTAGAATAAGAGACCTTACACTTAGTATGATTCTACGTTAAAAAGCTAGGAGTTGATAGACATGTTATGATTAATATAGGTTGAAGTACTACGAGTAGCGTATTCTACTTGAAGGGTGGAAAAACTAGCAAGGATAAAGTACTTGGGAGCATTTTGCAACTTGTCGCTAGTCGTCGCGAGGTATGTGAACCTCTTCCTTCTTTGGCATGATCCTACGTATGAAATAGCCATGTGATATTATTTCATGATTCCTTCTACTTCTAGAAGTTAAGAAGTGTTCACATTGTTGATTCTAAGTTAAAAGTATGTTTAAATTATCCTAAGTCCTTACCAAGTCTTATGGGAGATGTTGGTAAGAATGGTTAGGAAGTTATGAGATTTGATTTAAAGCTATGTGTCTTGATTTATTTAAAGTAAGTAAGTTGATTTTCTGTTTGAAAATGACTTGAATTTATATGTGAAAAAGGAGATTGATTTTAAAAGTTGAAGTTATATGGTTTTAAAGAGAATAAGCTACTTGGTTTTGGGAAGTGTATGAAACTTTATTTTTCAAGTTATGGGAATTGATTTCTAAAGTATAGATGACATGATTTTATAAGTATAAGCGACATGATTTTAAAGAGTGTATGCTACGAGGTGTTAATACTATAAGCCTTGATTTTATGAGTGGAAATGACTAAACTTTAAAAAGTATGGCTTCTTAATTTATTTCAAAAGTTAAGAAGATGGTTTCCAAAAGAGTGTGTGACTTGAGCTTTAAAAAGAAAGGAGTTTTATGATTCTTTTTAAGTATGTATGTACGTAGTATTTTTGGGTCTAGTTTCCCTAATGTTGTAAGAATAAAAGTGTCTTAAGTTCTCAAAAGTGAAAGGTTGTTATAATAGTTTTATGGGAAGTTGTTATGGCGACTTAAGAAGAAGTGAAAAGATGGTTAAAAAAAATGTTATGTAAGGAAAATCACACCGAGCCTACAAATAGGCCGGATTATGTTATGAAATACACCGAGCCTACAAATAGGCCGGATTACGTTATGAGATACACCGAGCCTACACATAGACCGAATTACGCCATATTACCCTAAGCCTACACATAGGCCGGGTTACGTCATCTTACACCGAGCTCCACAGGCGGGCCGGATTATGCTACATGATTCCACAGTACACCGAGCTCCACAGGCGGGCCGGATTATGCTACATGATTCCACAGTACACCGAGCTCCACAGGCGGGCCGGATTATGCTACATGATTCCACAGTACACCGAGCCCCACAGGCGGGCCGAATTATGCCACATGATTCATCAGTACACTGTATCCCGCAAATGGTCCGGATTACGTTATCACGTATGGATAATCAAAGTAAGCTCCCAAACAAGAGGTCCCTCCATAAAGGGCCGAATTATGTTATGTAAGATATGTAAGTTATGTGGAAAAACTTGACTAAATCCTTAAAGTAAGTATGTAAGAATATGATGTTAATTTTTATTGAAAGAAGGAAAATAACGGTTAATATACGATTGATTTCAGGAGTTAAAATGGCACGGTAGGATCTGGTATTTCATTCTTATACTTGCCCCTGTCATTTTTTTTATACAGTTATGATTTGGTTATCAGACCTTATTTGCATTCCATACTGCACTGCAGATCGACTTCTGGGTTGCGTTCATGCCCGCAGGTGTTAGGTACACATGTTGGTGATCCTTTGCTCTTAGGATCTCTGTTCAGTTTTTGGGAAGAAGCTCCATTCACTCCGGAGGCTTATCTTTTGGGTACGGTTTCCCTGACGTTGTAGATTTATGTACATTCAGGGGTATGGCGGGGCCCTGTCCCGCCACAGTTGTAATTCTTAGAGGTCTGTAGTCATATCTTTTGGGTCGGTTTGTAAAGAAGAAGGATGTAACTGCGGTTGTTTAAGTATATGTGTCCAGGGAGGTAGCCTTATCGGCTAATCTGTTGTTTAAATTCTTGTTGTGTTATTTTATAAGTTTTATGTATGTTTCGCTGATTATCTCTGATGTATACCTGTAAGGGTGCCCAGGTAGGGCACCAGTCGCGGGCCAGGGGTCGGGTCGTGACAGGTTTGCTTGCATATGGGTTGCTCATATAGACATTCGTGCAAGTGTAGAATTTCCACATCTCCGCGTCCATCCATAAAGGGCCGACAACTTGGTTCAAGAGATATCATGGAGTAGCTCCCCATGGCGGTGAGTGGTACACACTCACGGCGGGTCGGATTTGACTCGGACGGGTTAAATTCCCGGGATATATATAAGCCATGGATTAGCTATCCGTGATGCGAGTATCGTGTACCGATGACTCATTGCGGGTCCAAATGACCTATGCGGGTGAAATAGTCCTATGATAGGTTGCATTATAACACAGAGGGTGGTTGACCCTGGCACTGGCACAACCTTCATGTTTTGAAACGGTAGTGATTTCATTAATGAAAGGGTGCAATGTGTTTACGACTTAAAGTGGAACAATTAATCTCATTGTTAAAGGCATAACTTAAAAGGTAAAAATGATTGCATTACTCTCATGATTGCAAGATTCAGCGTGCTCATTGATGTTATATTATATCATGGACTGCCGGCAGTGAGGAAGGATTCCACGGGCATGATTGATGTTATGGGCGTGAGACATAACTCGTTAGGGAGAGACGACCCTAAAAACACAGCTCTATCGCACGATCTCAGAGTGAGAAGAATGGAAACCAATCCTAAATGTCCTGCAGCCTCCTGGTTATAGATGTGGTGCACAACACACCGATAACCAAGACTCTACTAGACACGGTCTGTAGACAATTTCTGAGGACTAACTGCTCTGATACCACTTTTGTCACGACCCGACGTCGGGCCCGCGACTGGTGCCCTACCTGGGCACCCCTTTCAGGTATACATCAGAGAATAGCAGCGGAACATACACAACTCATAAAAATACATAATCCAAGAATAAAACAGTACATCTATTTTTTTTATTTACAACCCAATCCACAAGACAAGACTACAGACCTCTAAGAATAACAACTGTGACGGGACAGGGCCACGCCATACCCCTGAATGTACAACAACCGAAAATACCAGGGATCTGAACCAAGGATTAGACTCCGGAGTAATTGAGCTTCTCAACAGCTGAACAGTGATACTAAGAGTGAGGATCAACAACCTGTATACTCTACCTGCGGCATGAACGCATCCCCCCGAAGGAGGTCAGTACAACATGTACCAAGTATGTGAAACTGAAAGTACTGTAATGAAATCATAAAGTCTAAAAATAAAGCTGGAGACATGTATGATAACTCAAATAACAGCACACTGTGCCTTACTAACCATGAGAGTAAACAAGAGTATACTTTACTACATAAAAATAGGAGGCTCGTGATCAAAGTAGGGCCACCCGCCCGTAGTATCATTAAGCAATCCTACTCCTGGGACTATTTCACCCGCATAGGTCGTATGGACCCGCATGAGGTAATTTCCTCGCATAGACTGTATCCGCCCGCATAGGTCGTGTGGACCCGCATGAGGTAATCTCCTCGCATAGGACTGGTCCGCCCCGCGTAGGACTATTTCACCCGCATAAGCCCTACGGACTCGCATGAGGTATTTCTCGCATCATGGGTAGCAAATCCATGGAATATGCAAATGCCACAAACCCGGGGAATGACCCCGTAATGAACAACATATCACTAGCACAAACCGGCTATCATACATAACATAAGCACTACCAGCTTATCATACATAACATAAGCACTACCGGCTTATCATACATAACATAAGCACCACCGGCTTATCACAATTATCATAAGCAAGTTAAGAAATCCCCTAACTTCTTATTAGCTTTGTTCATATACACTCTCATTTTAGTTTACTTAAGGCACTAACATGTCATTATAAAATCCGGGAATTTAACCCAAAGTACTACGTACTTCTATTCTTTTAAAATGACTCTTTTCATATAAAACTTCCAAGATACTAATAACCGTAGTATCAAGTCATATCCACTTTTCAAAACAAGTCACAATACCTTTTTACTACATTTAAAGACTTCTAAATCAAGTGACTTTTTACTTTAAAACTTTAAGCAATTGATGCCTTCAAATCAATTTGTCTTTCTTCCTTTCAAGTCATTTTATCTTAATTTACATTGCTAGAGTAAACAATTCTTTTAACTTTCCATAAAGCTATTATAACCAACTTCCCATAAAGTCGTTATACTAACTTTATGCTTTAGACACTTACATTCTTCTTTATAACCAAGAGACTTAAACTTTCCAAAAACCAAATATCATATACTTTCAAAAATACTTCAAGTCTCTTATCTTTAGAAACTAAGATATCCTTAATCTTTAAAACAAGTGAGTTAATTCCCTAACTCAACCAACTTGGACATTCTTAAAACAAGTCAAGGATATCAAATGAAACTAGGTTCATCAAAATCTCGTACGTCTACCGTACTATATATTTACAACTACTCATGCTCAAGAGATAGGAAAGTTCCACATACCTCTTTGGTTCAATCCACTTGCTAAGTCCAATATGCCGTATGTAGTATGTCAACCTATAATGACCATAATACGTCTATTAACTTCTAACTTCAAACGTAGAATATTCTAAGTGCAAAGTCACTAAATTCTACGGAAAATCGGACAACACTTCCTTTGTTTCTACATATTTTTCCACCTTTTTCAAGGCCCGAATTCAATAACCAAACATGCCACATTTAAGGCTCAACAATTCAGCAATTCAAAGGGGATTACACGCCTAACATGACGTGTAAAATTCTGCCCCACAATTAGTATAAAACTGTCCAATAATAAGTGCAATTCTCGGCTACAATCCATGCCTACAACAATGTCAATTTCCGTTCGATTCCTTTTCAATCCAAGTTGTTATTCCAACATGTTATATACATAATAACAATTACAACAACTATTTTCCCTTCTCTCAATAACCTACGACGATTGTAATTAATAATTAACTTGAATTACAATCTTAACGGCTAACATGCCACTTTCGGTTTTTGAGCTTCTAAAATTTCATAACACTTTCATAACATATATCACATGCTCATTTCTAACTTATCATAACATGGAATCTTCAATTACAATAGTAAGACGAAGATTATTACCTCATTTAGCCCAAATATAATCCAAGATTACAAGTCGATCCTTAGCAACTCTAGCTCCTCTTTTAGAAGTTCCAATACACTCCAAGCAACCCTTAGAAGTTTATGAAAAACTCCTCTTCAAGTTCCAACTTCAAAGTGGAAGAACTCCTTAGGTTTTCGCCTTGCGACTAACGTGAAAACGTAGTTTTTCCGGGATCTTTCTATTGAGATATCCTTACAATACCATTAGGAACCTTGGGTTGAAGTATTGTGAATTTTGAACAACAATTTCAAGATTTCCTCCTCCATAAGGCCTCATGGCCGAGAGCTCTTTAGAGAGCAAGAACAAGATTTTTAAATTTCTCTAAGTGTTGGAATGACAAAGTCTTGCACTACTAGTGTAGATATATACTACATTCAAGGGTCTAGATTAGAACATTTGTGTGGCTTGGATGAATTCATTTAAATATCAAGCTATGTGGGCTCATTGACTTGGTCAATAATGTCAAGCCTTGGCCTTTCAAGACTTGGCCCATTCTTGCCCCTTTTCGTCCAAGCTCAAGTGTGGGGGGGTGACACGTGTCACCCTCCCATTCGTCCATAATGTTTCGTTTCCCGAAATTTCCATAATTGGTCAAAATATCGGAAACCTCGTGGGCCCCACAAAAAACGTAAAATTTCTCGGGTGGGCCACACGTATCCAACTCTGTAAATAAACTTCCGTAGCTCCGATAAATTCTAAATGTCTCAAATAGCAAACTCGAGAACCCACTTCCCTTTAACAAACACCTCTCTTTGCCGAGGTTCGGAAGATTTTTCCTTCGGAAAACAATTCTTCCTTTCGTTGAAATTTTTAACATCCTGGTTCCTTACGTACATTCTTATATATGTGTCATGGAATTACGGGGTGTAACATTCTCCCCTCCTTAGAAACATTCGTCCCCGAATGTTATTTTTTTCGGAGTCCCATCTAAACGGATATTGGCATAGTTTCTTGACTATACCCAGCATAATCACACTTGCCATACATGGCCAGATAACAATACTTATACAAAAACGTCAACCTTAACTCCGAGTGTCGACGTCGGTTATCTGCATAAAGCTTCTGCTGACTCTGAGCTTTATTAATAATCTTTTCTGGTTAAGCTTCGCTTTATCCACGACCTGCTGAAATCAAGTCTGGGCCAATTAACTGAACCTTGCCTACGTCGAACCAACCAACCGACGATCTACACTTTCTTTCATAACAAGCCTCATACAGACCATCTGAATACTGGAAGGGTATCTGTTATCGTACGTAACTCAACAAGAGGCATAATAATCCTTCTAGCTATCTCTAAAATCAAGAACACAGGCCCGCGACCTATCCTCAAGTGCCTAGATTGTACGCTTTGTCTGTCCGTCGGTCAGGGGGTGAAATGCAACACTGAGACTCACCTGTGTCCCTAATCCCTTCTGGAAAACCTCCAGAGTTATCCGTAAACTGAGCTCATCCATCTAACATCATAAATATAGGAACCCCGTGCAGTATCACCATCTCTCTGCTATATAATCTAGCATACTCCTCAGCCGCGTAAGTGGTCCTGACCGGAAGGACATGGGCTGGTTTCGTCAGACTGTTTACTATGACCCTCAGGGAGTCGCACTTCCTCTGAGTACGATGTCACCCTGTAACAAAATCCATATTAATTACCTCTCATTTCTAAGTTGCGATCTCAATCGCCGGTAGTAGCCCACATGTCTTCTGGTGTTCCTGTTATACCCCGTATTTCCAAAGTATGTACGTAAGGGCGTACGTACAAAAGTTTAGCCTTAGTTAGGCACTATGGACGAAAAACTTGTGCACAACCCACGAAAAGAATCGTTTTCCGACGAAACGTCTTCCAAAACTTGCGTAGGGAAAATTACGGCTATGTCATTTATTATTTTTGCGGATTTTTCCGAGAGATGAAATATTTTGGACCAACGAGAGGGTGACACTTGTCACCCTCAAGTGGACGGCAACATGGGCAAGGTTGGACGATTTTGTGGCCTTGCATTAGTCAAGGTTAGGTAGGATATTTGTGTGTAGTAGATGGATAAGGGCACATGGGTGAATCCCCACCCTCCACTTTCCCCCCACTTGGCTTCATCTTGGCCCTTGAAAGCCCTATAAATACCCCCCCTTAGTTGATGAATTCTTCATCCACAAAATTATCTTCCAAGTCTCAAACACTCCCCTCTCCCTTGTGAGCTTCTCGTCCAAGCCTCACTTTTCCCCCTCCTCTAGAGAGCCTAGCCGAAACACCCCTCTCCCCCCCCCCCCTTAGAAGTCTCGGCTAAAGCCCTCCCCCTCTTGGTAGAAATACTCTCCAAGTATTGTTACTATCCCCAAAATACCTTAGCCAATCCCTTATAGTATTTCCAAAGTTACCTCTATACGTAGAGTCCGGAAATACTACCTTATATTCCTATAGTCACTAAACGAAACCCTAAGAGTAACTTCATAGTTGGTTGAAGTAGAAAGTAGAAGTTGTATCGAAACTTCTAAGGGTTTCTTGGAGCGGATTGGAGCGCATCTGACAGAGCTAAACCTCGCTCAGGATCGACTTATATCTTGGATAATATTGGGCTTATCGAGGTAAATAATCTTATCCTTCTATTGTAATTGGAGAATACATACTGTAGAAGTATAGAAATAAGTATAAAACACATAGAAGGATATTAAAGAAGAGAATTGAACTGTAATTACACTGAAGGATATTACAGAATAGAATTGAACTGAAATCACATCAGAAGAATAATAAAGAAGATTGAACTGTACTTACATAGGACTGTATTTACAGTAGACTTGTATAGTTTACCGGGTAGGGAAGTGCTGCCCGATTTTCCGTAGAATAGAGAACCCTCTGCTTAGAATAGTCTACAGAGTAGTCTAGACATTGATAAACGTATCTGACTATTATAGGTTGATTCTCTGCGCGCGACATATTCGACTTGGCAGGTGGATTTCGCCGAGGAGGTATGTGATTCTTCCTATACTCTTGAGCATGATATTTTTAAATATATATATAGTACGGTAGACGTACGTGTGTTAACTGAACATGGTTTTACTTGACGTCTTTTGACTTGAGTCTAAATAATAAGAATCTTGAAGTCTTTCAAAAGAATTATAAATCATTTTTGAAAGAAGAAGAATATTTGTTTTTAAAACAAAAAGCTTAAGAGTTATACTAGCTTTATGGGAAGTTAAGTATAACGACTTAAGAAAGAGAAAAGGAACAATTTACTTATGTGTTTATGAAAGACTTGTATTGATTTCTGGAAAGTATAATAAGATGGTTTGATGAGTAGTCATGTTATGATGCTATGTGTGTTAGTGTCTTGTAACGTTTGAATAAGAGAGTATTCTTGTTGTGCTTATGTTGTTTAACGATAAGCTGTTATGTTAGTATTATATCACTCACCTCTTGACATGATACCGGGGGTTAAGCTGCCCTCCGATGCGGGGTAGACTCAGGCGGTCTGGGACCATGATTCGAGAATACCTCATGCGGGTCCAGGGGACCTATGAGGAGCTACGAGAGTTCCAAGTTAGTGTGCGGCCTTTATGGTCATGCGGTCTATGTGGCCATGCGGACTACGTGTCCAGGACGATGCCGAGGAGTAGCTACCCTCGATGCGGGGAATACCTCATGCGGGCCTATGTGAGTGGCCTATGCGGACTGCGGGAGTCCAGGATTAGGCATGCATAATGATACTATGGGCGATTGGCCTTGCTTCGATCATTCGCAGCCTAGAAAAGACACGCTGCTTTACCTATTCTGCGCTCTTGTTTGTGATGTGGCACTATGTGCGGTTACCTTGGTGGTTTTGTACATATTTGTAAAATTGGTTTTAAAATGATATGATTTCATTTAAGTACTTTACAGTTTCACATACTTGGTACTTTGTATCGACCTTCGGGTTGCGTTCACGCCGCAGTGGGAAAGGAGTGCTAGATCCGCATCCTTAGGATCTTTTGCTTTGGTGTCAGGAGCTCCATCTTCTCCGGAGGCTCGACTTTTGGGTATGATCTCCCTGTTGTTGTAGATAGTTTGTACATTCAGGGTATGGCGGGGCCCTGTCCCGCCATAGTTGTTTATCTTCTTAGAGGTCTGTAGTTCTATTGTACAGTTGGGATGTAACTGCCAGATTTTGGTTATATATATATATGCCGAAAGGCGACCCTTTTCTCAGATAAACTGTGTCTCATTTACAATTGTTTCTGTTATACCCCGTATTTCCAGAGTATGTACGTGAGGACGTACGTAGAAAAGTTTGAACTTTAAGTAGGCTTGGACGAAAATATTTTGTGCACAACACCCGATTAGAATCGTTTTTCGACGAAACGTTTTACATAACTTGCGAAGGGAAAATTCCGGCTATGTCTTTTTTAATTTTTGCGGATTTTTCCGAGAGACGAAATGTTTTGGACCAACGAGAGGGCGACACTTGTCACCCTCAAGTTGGTGGAGTGTGGGGCGGCTTTTGGACGAACACAAGTCTTGGGTTGGTAGGATATTTTGTGTGTTAGATGGATAAGGTGGGACCCACACACACTTGTCCAAATCCTCACCCTACACTTGCCTACTACTTGGCATGATCTTGGCCATTGGTTGGCCTATAAATACCCCCTTAGTTGAAGACATTTCTTCATCCACAAACCATTTTCTAAGTCTTGAAAATCCCTTCCCCCTCTTGGTAGTGTTTCGTCCAAACACCCCCCCCCTTTGAGAAGGCCCTCGCCGAGAGCCCTCCCCTTGGCCGAAAGTATCCCCCCTCCTAGCGGTGCTAGCCGAGGGTACCCACTGCCTAGTTGTTCTCATAAAATACACCCCACCTTGGTAGAAATACTCTCCAAGTATTGTTACTATTCCAAAATACCTGGCCCATATACCTTGTAGTATTCCAAGGTTACACTTATACGAAAAGCCCGTAAATACTATTATACTTCCTTCACTACAAAACACAACCCTAAGGAAATCTCCATAGTTGGATGGAGTATTAAGAAGAAGTTGCGTAGAACTTCTAAGGGTTGTTTGGAGCGGTCGAGCACCGAGTAGAGCTAAACGTTGCTCGGATCGACATTAAACATTGGATAATTTTGGGCTTACTGAGGTAAATATCTTGTCCTTTTATTGTAATTGGAAATTACATGCGTAGTAGTATAGAAATGAATATAAGATTCATAGAAGGGAGTTGAATTATAGAAGAATATTAAAGAAGAAGGACTAAACTGCATTTACATAGGACTATATTTACTGAGATCGTAGCTTAACTGCAGTGGAAGTCTTGCCCGATTTTCCGTAAATAGAGAACCTGCGATTATTCTGCAGAGTAGTCTAGCTATTGATAGACTCGTATAACCTTTATAGGTTTAATGTTCATGCAGTAGCATGTGCTACTTGAAAGGTGGACAAGGCTAGCCGGGTTATAGCCGTGGAGCGTTTTGCTAATAGTCGATAATCGTCGCAAGGTATGTGATTCTTCCTATCCTCTTGAGCATGATATTTTAAAAGAATATATATATATATAGTACGGTAGACGTACGTGTGTTAACTGAACGTAGTTCTACGGCAATGTCTTTTGACTTAAGCCTGAATAATAAGAATCTTGAAGTATTTCAAAAGAATTAAGAAACGTTTTTGAAAGAAGAGTAATACTTGATTTTAAAAGCTTAAGAGTTATACTAGCTTTATGGGAAGTTAGGTATAACGGCTTAAGAGAGATAAAAAGAATGGTTTATTGATTTTAGAAGTTAAGAGACTTGACTTAATTGAATTAATATGAGTTTTGTTAAAAGGTGTGAAACCTCATTCGTGAGTAATGAGTACTTGGTTTTAAAAGGAATAATGTTTCTTGATTTGGAAATCGAGAATAAGTATCGAACAAACCATCGCGGCGTTAATAAAGGAAAATGTCTTGACTAATTAATGTATTATTAAAACCAAGAGAAACCTCCATCCGCATAGAAGCTAAGATGAGACAAAATGATATTACATTTCCTAGATCATGGTCTTTGTAATAAGATTGTTATGAACAAGAATAACCTACTCACACATAAGGCATATGTTTCTCAAATTGTTTTAAAGGATTAAAACTATGAACTACTAAACCTTTCAAAAATGAGAAACTTGAACATTTGAAATTAGGCAAACTTGAGCGTTTGGAAAATAATGTTGTTACTTGATTTTACAAAGGGAAGTGTTTTAGTTTACTTAAAAGGATAGTCACTCTATTTTTATACTACGTATTGTGTGACTTTTGTGAAAGTAACGATCTTTTAAAGAGTTAATGTATGAAGTACTTTGGGGATAAAAACCCGAACTTGTTTAACATAAAGTAGAAAGTATCTTGTGTGAATAACTTGATTGTGTTGGTTTGTGACAGCCTTGTAATACTTTCTTGTTGGTTTGATAAGTAAACATGTTAGGATGCTACGTGTTAGTATCTTGTGATGTTTGTGTAAAGGGGTTTTCCTCGATCGCGCTTTATGTTGTTTAACTATCAGCCGTTATGTTGGTATTGTACCACCACCTCGACATGATCCCGGGTTAAGCCGCCTCCGACGCGGTATATCTCGGCGATGCAGGACCATGATTCGAGAATACCTCACGCGGGTCCACGGGACCTATGCGCGAGCTACGAGAGTTCGAGGTTAGTGTGCGGCCTTTATGGTCATGCGGTGCATGTGGCCACGCGGATCGCGAGTCCAGCGGATGCCGGAGTAGCTACCTCGATGCGGGAATACCTACGCGGCCTATGAGGTTGGCCTACGCGAGTCGCGGAAGTTCTGTGGCTAGACGCGCACATTAGATATCGCGGCGAGTGGCGGCCTTTGATCATGTGACGGCCAGACAAATCTCATAATACGCTTTATGACCTTGTTTGTACTGTAGGTTTTAGTAGTCGGCTATGCCTTCGTACTTACCCCGTGACGGTTTTATGATGACACGGTGGGACACGGTGTTCATGTGTATTCCTTAGTGCGTTTATATCATAGATCGCCGTGAGGAAGGTATTCCACGCATGATTGATGTTGTGGGCGTGAGACCCATAGTTATATTTGAGTGATGACTTTGAGGCGTGAGTCACGACTTGACATGATCGCTTATTTATCAGGAATCGTAGTTTGGTTATCATACATGTCTCCC
The DNA here is from genome assembly GCA_029844215.1 of Przewalskia tangutica. Lineage (NCBI taxonomy): Eukaryota > Viridiplantae > Streptophyta > Magnoliopsida > Solanales > Solanaceae > Przewalskia > Przewalskia tangutica. The sequence continues at coordinate 99,283,211 of CM056729.1, forward strand.
GCTTTATATAGACTACTATGATTTCATTTACGATTTTTAGTTTCACATACTTGGTACTGTTATCGACCTCTTCGGGCCGCGTCATGCCGCAGTAGAGGTACACCGCCGTTGATCCTAGCTCGTGGTCACAGCCACGTGGAAGCTCCGTTTCTCGAGGCTTATCACGTATAGTCCCCGTTGTCAGGTGCTACATTCAGGGGTATGGCGGGCCCCGTCCCACCATTGTTGTCATGTTACTCTTAGAGGTCTGTAGTACTGTTGTGGCAGAGCTGTAAAAGGGATGTAACTGTTCGGATTTAAGTTTTATATATATGCCGAAGGGCAAATTTTCTCAGATAACTATTTTACACTTCTTGATATTTCATGTCTTGTTTTATGTTCTACTGACACTGATTTATGTCTACTGGGTGCCCGGTAGGCACGACCACGCCCGGTTCGGTCGTGACAAAAGTGGTATCGTGAGCGATTAATCCTGGAAAGTGTCTACAGACCGTATCAAGAGTCTGATTATCGGTGTGTTGTACACCACACCGATAATCGTGAGGCTATAGGATATTTAGGATTGGTTTCCATTCTTTTCACTCGAGATCGTGCCTTAGAGGCGTGTTATAAGTTGGACCCTCTCACGTATTTCTTTCCCTCACTGCTATGCCTCCGCGTAGGCAAACCCGGCTCAGAGGGCAAGGCACCGAGGAGTCGCGAGTAGAGTACTGAGGGTTACGAGGCACAGTGCCCAATCATCACCTAGAGTAGGCGTCATTCGGGAGTTTGGCGACACCGCGATCCCCACAGGTTTAGCACGACGGCAGCAGCCTTCATCGCGCCATGATATTTGAATCTTCGCCCACGGCCGGAACAAAGAAAATGGATTACAAAGGAATGGACTCACATTAGCTAGATTTTAGCAAACCGAGAATATAGAGTGTATCGACTTATCACGGGTCATGATGACTATCTAAGAGAGGGTGCAAGAATAGCTCGTCGCTAGCTTGAGCATGGCACAGTATCACGGGCTTATGCGCGTGAGCCAAGAAACGTAGAGATCGAAGGGTTAACCAAGGACAGCAGAAGAGGGCCAAAACAACAGGGTCCTTTAGTAACTTTCGAGGCGAACCGCCTCAGCAGCAGAATGATATGCACATCCACCAGTGCAGAGTGGTCCTCCACGGATTGCAGGACGTTGGGGTAAGCCGGAGTTGGTCAGAGCTCCAGAGCTTCCGGTTCACAGCTACACATAGGTTCCAGCCAGCCGGATTCAGTTTTTTTTTTCCCCAGTGTTCACAATGTGACAGGCGTCATCCCGGGGAATGTCGTCTTTTAGTTGGTACTTGTTTTACCTGCGGCCGTCAGGGCCATGTGTCGAAAGGATGTCCTAGTAGGAGGGATGTAAGTAGGAGGACTCAGCCTTCATGATCATGTTACACCCCGTACTTACAGGACATGTTTTAAGAACGTAAGTAAGAACTCACAAGTGATAAGATTTGAGACTTGTAAGAAATTTATCGGAATTATGAAATTGTCGGAAAACGTATTATTGTGACGAATGGGAGGGCGACACGTGTCACCCCCCTTAGTATGCCTTGGTCGAATTGGGCATGTCCCTAATGGTCATTTACCATAAGTCTTGGATGAACAAGTCTTGCAAGTGTAGCTTGATAATATTGACTAAAGTCAAAGGTCCCACAATGGTCTTGATATTTTGTAAGACTACATCTAAACCACCCATGTGTTTATATCATAACCCTTCATGTCCCTTTATATTACTACTAGTAGCTTGAGAGAGCCAACACTTAGCCAATTTTTTTCATAAATTGAAGAACTCAAGGCTTGAGCTCACGGGTTCAAGGAAAAAAAGAAAGAAATGTTTTTGTTTCTTGTCCATTCAACTCCCCACTTTAACCCAAGGTTCTTGAGGGTAGTGTAAGTATATCTCAATAGAGAAATCCCGGAAAAAGAGAGTTTTCGTATTAGTCGCAAAGTGAAAACCTAGTGGCTTTCTAGGTTTTGGATTGGAAGTTTGAAGGAAAGTTGTTGGTATGGTTCTAAGGGTCTCAACAAACGGATTGAAGTGTCTTGGAGAGGTTCTAAACTACTAAGGAGCGACTTCGGATTGGAGTTGGATTAAGATTCGTTGAGGTATAATCTTGTCCTTTAAAGTGTTACAAGATTATATATTTATTTTGTTGTTGTTAGCTTTACGTGTTGCTAGCATGAAGTTGATATGTAGAAGTTTATAAGGATTATGGATTGATTGTAGCCTTGGAAATCCGAAGTGTAATGTAGGCCATGTTAAGTTGGATTTCAATTTAGTCGTTTTTAGAATCGTCGCATGTTATTGATTTGAAGATTTTGGTAGTTTTAATCAAATGCGACTTGATATCATGTTATGTTAACAATTTGGATTGAAATGGAAATTGGATAAGAATTGGTATTGTTGTATTCATTATGGCCGAAAATTGGACTAGTAGTTGTATAGTTGGTTATTTATGTGTATTGGACTACCTTATAGATTGTGGTGAGCCAATTGGGGCTGTTTGGTTATTGTATTCGGCCTTGAAAAAGGTGGCAAAGTAAGTAAAAACAAAGGAGGTGCTGTCCGATTTTCCGTAGAATTTAGCGACTTAGCACCTAGAATATTCTATGTTTGAAGTAAGAGGTTAATGGACGACAGACCATTATAGGTTGAAGTACTTTGGAGCCTTTTTGCAACTTGTCGCTAGTCGTCGCGAGGTATGTGAACCTCTACTTTCTTTGGCATGATCCTACGTATGAAATATCCATGTGATAGTATTTCAAGATTCCTTCTACTCTTAGAAGTTAAGAAGTATTTACATTGTTGAATCTAAGTTAAAAGTATGTTTAAATTGTCCTAAGTCCTTACTAGGTCTTATGGGAGACGTTAGTAAGAATGGTTAGGAAATTATGAGATTTGATTTAAAGGCTATGTGTCTTGATTTGTTTAAAGTAAGTAAGTTGATTTTTATGTTTGAAAATGACTTGAATTTATATGTGAAAAGGATTGGTTTTAAAAGTGTAGATGACATGATTTTACAAGTATAAGTAAATGGACTTTAAAGAATGTATGTTATGAAGTTTTAAGACTATGAACTTTGATTTTCTTTAAAGGATTATGAAACTTTATTTTTCAAGTTATGGACTTGATTTCTAAAGTATGCGACATGATTTGAAAGAGTGTATGCTACGAGGTGTTAAGGCTATAAGCCTTGATTTTATAAGTGGAAATGGCTTAATTTTACAAAGTATGGCTTCTTAATTTATTTCAAAAGTTAAGAAGATGGTTTCCAAAAGAGTATGTGACTTGAGCTTTAAAAAGAAAGGAGTTCTATGATTCTTTTTAAGTATGTATGTATGTAGTATTTTTGGATCTAGTTTTCCTAATGTTGTAAGAATAAAAGTGTCTTAAGTTCTCTAAAATGAAAGGTTGTTATAATAGCTTTATGGGAAGTTGTTATGACGACTTAAGAAGAAGTGAAAAGATGGTTTGAAAATGTTATGTAAGGAAAATACACCGAGCCTACAAATAGGCCGGATTACGTTATGAAATACACCGAGCCTACAAAAAGGCCGGATTATGTTATGAAATACACCGAGCCTACAAATAGGCGGACACGTTATGAATACACCGAGCCTACAAATAGGCGGATTATGTTATGAAATACACCGAGCCTACAAATAGGCCGGATTACGTTATGAGATACACCGAGCCTACACATAGGCCGGACACGCCATATTACCCCGAGCCTTCACATAGCGGGTTACGCTATCTTACACCGAGCCCCACAAAGGGCGGATTATGTTATATGATTCCACAAGACACCGAGCCCCACAGCGGCCGGATTATGTTATATGATTCCACAGTACACCGAGCCCCACAGGCGGGCCGGATTATGTTATATGATTCCACAGTACACCGAGCCCCACAGGCGGGTCGGATTATGTCACATGATTCATCAGTACACCGTGTCCCGCAAATGGGTCGGATTATGTTATGTAAGATATGTAAGTTATGTGAAAAAGGCTGGATTAAACTCTTAAGTAAGTATGTAAGAATATGTTGTTAAATCTTATCGAAAGAAGGAAAGGAACGGTTAATATATGATTGATTTCAGGAGTTAAAATGACATTCTTTTATACAGATATGATTTGGTTATTGCATTTTATTTCTGTTCCATACTGCACTGTTGATCGACTTCTTCGGCCGCGTTAAATGCCCGCAGTGATAGGTACGAGGTTGGTGATCCTTGCTTTTAGGATCTCTCGCTTTTGGAAAGAAGCTCCTTTCACTCCGGAGGCTTATCTTTTGGTACGGTTTCCCTGATGTGGTAGACTTATGTACATTCAGGGGTATGGCGGGGCCCTGTCCCGCCGCAGTTTTAATTCTTAGAGGTCTGTAGTCACATGTTGTGGGTCGGTTTGTAAAAAGAAAGGGATGTAACTGCTGTTGTTATGTATATATTTATGTGTCCAGGAAGGTAGCCTAATCGGCTAGCCTGTGGTTTAATTTCTCGTTATTTTATTTTATAAGTTTCATGTATGTTCCGCTGCTATTCTCTGACGTATACCTGAACAGGGTGCCCAGGTAGGGCACCAGTCGCGGGCCCGGGGTCGGGTCGTGACAGATCAGTGACCATTTCGTCACCTTCCTTAGCTATGCGCCCTACGGGGCAGGTTTGATTAGAACGACTAAGGGGAGTGAAGCAGTAGATACATGTATATCCTTAACCCTCTAGAGATTAGTATGTGTGATAAGATGAGTATGTCTTAAATGTTATGTTCAGATAGCGTTGTGTTAATTGTGATTAGAAATCATGGTTAGTTAAAAGGGTAAGATTGGGGATAAGAAGTGTGAGCCTTAGAGTTTTATGCGTAGAGACCTTAGAGGCGAGACCATCTTGAGTAAAAGATTATTCTTGTGTTTGAACCTTATCGGAGTGCATAATATCAGTGGGATATATTAGTGTAATAAGTCCCTGAGTAGTGTGAAATGAAAGAGGGTAGTTGAGCTAAGAAGACCACTAGGTTTTCGTAACTTGATTAGTGAGATTGTTCCGGATCAGGGAGCAAGTGTTTTACGCGAGAGTGGGTCGGGTTGAGGCCATGCGGGTCAACCCGCGACTGCTTTATGGTGCGGGTCGGTTGTGGTGGTCCCGCCAGGTGGTAGGGTCACGAGGGTGTTAGGCCCAAGTTTAGTTAACCATCGTACGAGTTCGTGGATGTGTTCAACCAGTAGTCGGGCCAATGAGGTCAGCCCGTATTGTCTTTCAGTCAAGATCGTTTACTCGGCAGAGGGTTATGCGAGATGTTATATCAGGAAGGTTGTAAGGCTGCACGAGGTGCCTACCTTCACCTTATGACGCATGAAGCCCGTGTTCTATTGCTTTTTCGGAGGTTTTACCAGCAGGTTAGGAACTCGTGAGTCTCAGACCGCATTCGCCTCTGCCGGTGTTTGGATTTTAGGGGTAGTTGTGAGGATTGTTGTCTCCTGTCGAGGGAGTGTTTTATAGCTACCGTTTCAGTTTTCGGATGTCGCCTTATGAAGCCTTAGGGGCGGAAGTGTAAGTTGCCGATCGATTGGTTCGATGTTGGCAAGGTTCAGATTGTTGGTTCATACCAGTTTCAGCAGAATGTGGCTAGGGTGTGACGAATTTTGGAAAGCAGAGGAAACTTATCCTGAGGTACTTGGAGCCTTTTCAGATCATGTGAAGAATAGGCCAGGTTGCCTATAGTTAGCATTGCCGTCCGACTTAGGAGGCAGTACGTCCGGTCTTTCGTGTTGCTATGTCCGAAAGTATCGAGATCCATCCGCAGTGTTCCCGTTAATGATGACCAAGTTAGAGATAGTAACCCGTAGATTTGGAACCAAGCAAAGAATAAAATGTGGTAAGTTATGAGAAAGAGTTCGAGTGTACGAGAAGGGTACGACACGTAAGGGAATAAGCGAGCATGTATGGCGAGCATAGATGTGATCATTTCTTTTGTAAGGAGAAGGTGCGAAGGAAGTATATTTTAGACCTCGGGTAAGGGCTTTTGTGATGTTAGAGGTGTTTCCTCGTGGACTTGGATGTAAGTATTTGCGCAGGTGTTTCTGTGGCCAGGTGTGGCAGGATTGTTCTCGTAAGTATAGTAGTGAAGACTATACTGGCACACGTTTGTTTTGAGACTTAGAAGGAACATTCGGGACGAATATTTCTAAGGAGGGGAGAATGTTATACCCCGTATTTCCAGAGTATGTACGTGAGGACGACGAGAAAAGTTTGAACTTTAAGTAGGCTTGGGCGAAAATATTTTGTGCACAACACCCGATTAGAATCGTTTTTCGACTAAACGCTTTTACATAACTTGCGAAGGAAAATTCCGCTATGTCTTTTTAATTTTTTCGGATTTTTCCGAGAGACGAAATGTTTTGGACCAACGAGAGGGCGACACTTGTCACCCTCAAGTTGGTGGAGTGTGGGGCGGCTTTTGGACGAACACAAGTCTTGGGTTGGTAGGATATTTTGTGTGTTAGATGGATAAGGTGGGACCCACACACACTTGTCCAAATCCTCACCCTACACTTGCCTACTACTTGGCATGATCTTGGCCATTGGTTGGCCTCTAAATACCCCTTAGTCAAGACATTTCTTCATCCACAAACCATTTTCTAAGTCTTGAAAATCCTTCCCTCTTGGTAGTGTTTCATCCAAACACCCTCCCCTTGAGAAGGCCCTGGTCGAGAGCCCTCCCCTTGGCCGAAAGTATCCCCCCCTCCTAGTGGTGCTAGCCGAGGGGTACCCCCCCTTTTGCCTAGTTGTTCTCATAAAATACACCCCCACCTTGGTAGAAATACTCTCCAAGTATTGTTACTATTCCAAAATACCTTGGCCCATATACCTTGTAGTATTCCAAGGTTACACTTATACGAAAAGCCCAGAAATACTATTATACTTCCCTTCAGTCACAAAACACAACCCTAAGGAAATCTCCATAGTTGGATGAAGTATTAAGAAGAAGTTGCGTAGAACTTCTAAGGGTTGTTTGGAGCGGGTTGGAGCACCCGGAGTAGGAGCTAAACGTTGCTCAGGATCGACATTAAACATTGGATAATTTTGGGCTTACCGAGGTAAATATCTTGTCCTTTTATTGTAATTGGAAATTACATCTTGTAGTAGTATAGAAATGAATATAAGATTCATAGAAGGAGTTGAATCATATAGAAGAATATTAAAGAAGAAGGACTAAACTACTTACATAGATTGTATTCTGAGACGTGTAGCTTAACCGGTAGGGAAGTCTTTGCCCGATTTTCCGTAAATAGAGAACCTACTGATTATTCTGCAGAGTAGTCTAGCTATTGATAGACTCGTATAACCTTTATAGGTTGAATGTTCTGCGAGTAGCATGTGCTACTTGAAAGGTGGACAAGGCTAGTCGGGTTATAGCCGTGGAGCGTTTTGCTAATAGTCGATAATCGTCGCAAGGTATGTGATTCTTCCTATCCTCTTGAGCATGATATTTTAAAAGAATATATATATATATTACGGTAGACGTACGTGTGTTAACTGAACGTAGTTCTACGACAATGTCTTTTGACTTAAGCATGAATAATAAGAATCTTGAAGTATTTCAAAAGAATTAAGAACCGTTTTTGAAAGAAGAGTAATACTTGATTTTAAAAGCTTAAGAGTTATACTAGCTTTATGGGAAGTTAGGTATAACGGCTTAAGAGAGATAAAAAGAATGGTTTATTGATTTTAGAAGTTAAGAGACTTGACTTAATTGAATTAATATGAGTTTTGTTAAAAGGTGTGAAACCTCATTCGTGAGTAATGAGTACTTGGTTTTTAAAAGGAATAATGTTTTACTGATTTCGGAAATCAGAATAACTATCGAACAAACCACTGCAGCGTTAATAAAGGGAAATGTACTGACTAATTAATGTATTATTAAAACCAGTAGAAACCTCCATCTGCATAGAAGCTAAGATGAGACAAAATGATATTACATTTCCTAGATCATGGCTGCTGTAATAAGATTGTTATGAACAAGAATAACCTACTCACACATAAGGCATATGTTTCTCAAATTGTTTTAAAGGATTAAAACTATGAACTACGAAACCTTTCGAAAAATGAGAAACTTGAACATTTGAAATTAGGCAAACTTGAACGTTTGGAAAATAATGTTGTTACTTGATTTTACAAAGGGAAGTGTTTTGGTTTACTTAAAAGGATAGTCACTCTATTTTTATACTACGTATTGTGTGACTTTTGTGAAAGTAACGTATCTTTTAAAGAGTTAATGTATGAAGTACTTTGGGGATAAAAACCCGAACTTGTTTAACATAAAGTAGAAAGTATCTTGTGTGAATAACTTGATTGTGTTGGTTTGTGATAGCCTTGTAATACTTTCTTGTTGGTTTGATAAGTAAACATGTTAGGATGCTACGTGTGTTAGTATCTTGTGATGTTTGTGTAAAGGGTTTTCCTCGATCGCGCTTTATGTTGTTTAACTATCACCGTTATGTTGGTATTGTACCACTCACCTTGACATGATCCCGGGGGTTAAGCTGCCCTCCGATGCGGGGTATATCTCAGGCGGTCTGGGACCATGATTCGAGAATACCTCATGCGGGTCCAGGGGACCTATGCGGAGCTACGAGTTCCGTGTTAGTGTGCGGCCTTTATGGTCATGCGGTCCATGTGGCCATACGGATCGCGAGTCCAGCGGACGCCGGGAGAGTAGCTACCGACGCGGGAATACCTCATGCGGGCCTATGAGGTTGGCCTACGCGAGTCGCGGAAGTTCGGGGCTAGACGCGCACATTAGATATCGCGCGAGTGGCGGCTTTGATCATGTGACGCCTAGACAAATCTCATAATACGATTTATGACCTTGTTTGTACTGGGTTTTAGTAGTCGGCTATGCCTTCGCATTTACCCCGTGACGGTTTTATGATGACACGGGTGGGACACGGTGTTCATGTGTATTCCTTGTGCGTTTATATCATAGATCCGGCGGTGGAAGGTATTCCACGCATGATTGATGTTGTGGGCGTGAGACCCATAGTTATATTTGAGTGATGACTTTGAGGCGTGAGTCACGACTTGACATGATCGCTTATTTATTGGAATCGTAGTTTGGTTATCATACATGTCTCCCGCTTTATATAGACTACTATGATTTCATTTACGATTTTCGCCACATACTTGGTACTGTTAGATCGACCTCTGGGCCGTTCACGCCGCAGTGAGGTACACGATCGTTGATCCTAGCTCTCGTGGTCACGATCGGCGTGGAAGCTCCGTTTCTCGAGGCTTATCGATGTATAGTCCCCTGTTGTAGGTGCTTACATTCGTGGTACGGTATGGGCCCTGTCCCGCCATTGTTGTCATGTCACTCTTAGAGGTCTGTAGTACTGTTGTGGGCAGAGTTGTAAAAGGGATGTAACTGTTCGGATTTAAGTTTTATATATTATGTCGAAAGGCAAATTTTCTCAGATAAATGTTTTTACACTTCTTGATATTTCATGTCTTGTTTTATGTTCCGCTGATTACTGATGTATGTCTACTGGTGCTCGTAGGCACGACCACGCCCGTTCGGTCGTGATAGCTTTCATGTCTTGTGTTTTTATATTCCGATTACTCGATGTATGACTACTTGGGTGCGGGTAAGACACGATCCACGGGCCGAACGAGTCGTGACAAAAGTGGTATCGAGCGATTAATCATCGGAAAGTGTCTACGCACCGTATCTAGTAGTCTTGATTATCGGTGTCTGTGCACCACACCAATAATCGTGAGGCTATAGGATATTTAGGATTGGTTTCATTCTTCTCACTCGAGATCGTGCCTTAGAGCTGTGTTATAAGTTGGACCCCTCTAACGTATTTCCTTTCTTTAACAGTTATGCCTCCACGTAAGGCAACCCGCCCGGCGGCAAGGCAATGAGGAGCCGCTAGTAGGACACCGAGAGTCACGAGGGCTCAGGCCCAGTCTATACCTGGGACGGCGAGTTCCACGACGCCGCCGGCCCCAACAGGGTTTAGGGCCGCAACAGGATGGTGATGAGACCACGCACTGCACCTCCATCCCCACACCGGAGCAGATGAGACGGGTTCTGAGAGATGGCGCCATCGCCGTGATCGTGGCGAACATGAGGATAGGCCGGATTCGCAGTTCAGCCCAAAGATGTTCGTGGTTCACCCGAGATCGAAGAGTTTGAGGCTACGGGATTTTCTGAGTTGTAGCCCGCCATAGTTCTACGGGTCGAGGCCTGAGGATGATCCGCAGGAGTTCATCCACCAGTTACAGAGGATCATGCGAGTGATCAAGGCTTCGGAGACCGAGTCCGTGATCTTCGGTTCACCTAGGCTGCGTGATACCGCAGTCGATTGGTTTGATTCGTGGGAGTTATCCAGGGGAGAGCACGCGTCCCCAGCTACTTGGGACGAGTTCTCGGAGGCTTTCCTCACTCACTTCTTGCCTCCGCAGATGAGGAGGGCACGGGCCGACATATTTTTGTTGCTGAGACAGAGAGGGCGCACAGTTAGGGAGTACAACGTTGAGTTCGATTCGTTGGCTCGATATGTCCCTGCATTGGTAGCAGATATGGAGGACAGGGTGCATCGCTACGTCACCGGGCTAGATGATTATATGGCCGAGTCTTGTGCGGGTGTGGCTCTTCAGCCAGGCATGGACATTACCCGCATGCAGGCTCATGCACTTGGATGCGAGGAGCGTAGAGGCCGACGGGTTGACAGACAGCAGCAGAAGAAGACCAGGACGGCAGGGTCTTTTGGTAGCTATCGGGGTGGACGGCCTCAGCAGCAGTCTAGATTTGCACCACAGCCAGCTCAGAGCACTCCTACACCGTCCTCGTGGCCCGTGATATTCGAGGGTAGATCAGGCCCCGGGACTTGGGACGCCCGTCCAGAGTAGCAGAGGTGCTGGCCGATCGGGACCACCGCCCCCTCAGTGTGGCCGATGCGGTAGATCCCATTACGGGAATTGTGGTACTGCTCCGGGAGTTTGTTACAGTTGCGGCCAGCCGGGTCACTTTGCGAGAGCCTGTCCGACCAAGGGCAGCGCAGAGGGTAGGGGTCAGCCTACAGGGTCTTTCGCCGGGTCTTCTTCATCTCCTACGCCATCGCCCGAGGGTGGCACTAATGGGCGGCAGGTCGCGCAGAGGTCGTGGCGCGGTCCCGATTCTAGCGGTCCTCGAATCGCATATATGCCTTCGGTCCAGGCAGACCGTGAGGCCTCACCGATGTCGCGGTGTACTTTATCAGTTTCATGTTGTGACGTGTATGCCTTGATAGATCCGGGTTCTACTCTGTCCTATATATCTCCCCTTGTTGCTAGTAGGATAGGGATAGAGCCTGAGTCCATAGACCCTTTCGAGGTAGCTACGCCAGTGGGTGATTCGGTGGTAGCTCGGCGGTTATATAGGGCTTGTCCAGTGACCTTATGCAGTCGTCAGACCCTAGCCGACTTGATAGAGTTGGACATGACTGATTTCGATGTGATCATGGGCATGGATTGGTTAGCTTCTTGCTACGCCAGTGTAGACTGCAGGGAGAGAGTGGTACGGTTCCAGTTTCCTGGGGAGCCGGTTATTGAGTGGGAGGGGAACACTGTGTCGTCGAGGGGTAGGTTTATTTCCTACCTCAAGGCTAGGAAGATGGTGCAGAAGGTGTATATCTACCATCTCATTCAGGTGTTTGATACTGAGGCTGAGGTACCAGATTTTCAGTCAGTTCCTGTGGTCGGAGAGTTCCCAGATGTGTTTCCAGATGACCTCCCGGGTATCCCTCCTGAGAGGGAGATAGAGTTTTGTATCGATGTGCTGCCAGAAACTCGGCCTATTTCCATTCCGCCATACAGAATGGCACCTGCTGAGTTGAGAGAGTTGAAGGACCAGCTGAGAGATTTGCTGGAGAAAGGCTTCATAAGGCCTAGTGTTTCTCCCTGGGGAGCGCCGGTATTGTTCGTGAAGAAGAAGGACGGGACGCTGCGCATGTGTGTTGATTACAGGCAGCTGAACAAGGTGACCATTAAGAACAGATACCCCCTTCCCAGGATTGATGATTTGTTCGATCAGTTGCAAGGTGCGAGATGTTTCTCCAAGATTGATCTGCGATCGGGCTATCATCAGGTGCGTGTTAGAGAGACGGATGTCCCTAGATCGCATTCGGGACCCAGACGGCATTATGAGTTCAGGGTCATGTCTTTCGGATTGACCAATGCTCCGGCGGTATTCATGGATTTGATGAACCGAGTGTTCAAACCATTTTTGGACACGTTTGTGATAGTGTTCATTGATGACACCTTGGTTTATTCTCGCTCAGAGTAGGAGCATGCGAGCATTTGGCGATCTTTGAGAGTTCTCGGACCAACATTTATGCGCCAAGTTTTGAAGTGTGAGTTCGGTTGACTTCGTGGCTTTTCTTGGGCATATTGTCGGCTGATGGTATTCGTGGATACGCCAAGATCGAGGCGCCAGACTTGGCCTAGACCTACTACTCCGACAGTGCAGCTTTTACGGGCCTCGCAGTTATTATCGGCGGTTCGTGGAGAAGTTTGCTTCTATCTACGCACCATTGACTAGCCGACTCGTAAGGCGGCTAAGTTTGATGGTGATGCTTGGAGCGTGGTTTCCGATTCGAAGGAGAGATCGACGATCGCCCGTTCTTACTCTTCCAGAGGGTCCAGACGGTTATGTAGTGTATTGTGATGCGTCAGGCGTCGGGCTCGGATGTGTGTTGATGCAGCTGGGCAAGGTTATAGCGTATGCATCCCGACAGCTTAAGAAGCACGAGAGGAACTACCCCACCCATGATTTGGAGTTGGCGGCGGTGATTCACGCCTTGAAGATCTGGAGGCACTATTTGTATGGGGTTCATGTGGATATTTATACAGACCACAAGAGCCTCCAGTATATCTTCAGCCAGAGGGAGCTGAACTTACGACAGAGACGGTGGTTAGAGTTACTCAAGGATTATGATGTTGATATCCTGTACCACCCGGGGAAGGCCAATGATGTGGCAGATGCTCTTAGCCGTAGGTCAATGGGGAGTCTATCAGATGTGCAACCAGAGAGGAGGGGCATGGTCCGCGAGTTACATCAGCTAGCGAGCCTTGGAGTCCGATTGATTGGTTCTGATAGCAGTGGGGTTCGAGTTCGAGAGGTTGCCGAGTCTTCCATCGTCGAGGAGGTGAAGAGGCAACAGTTTGAGGATCCGGTTTTGATTCGGTATCGTGATACGGCTCTTCGTGAGGGGAAGGGTCCTTTTGAGGTAGCACCTGATGGGGTGCTAAGGTTTGAGGGCAGGTTGTGTGTTCCAGATATTGCAGGACTTCGGCAGCAGGTTCTAGGGGAAGCACACGCGGTAGCGTTTCATCCATCCGGGGTCGACAAAGATGTACCACGACCTTAGATCTGTGTATTGGTGGGATGGCTTGAAGAGGGACGTTGCAGAGTTTGTAGCTCAGTGCCCGTGTTGTCAGCAGGTGAAGGTAGAGCACCAGAGGCCTGGTGGATTATTGCAGGCGATAGAGATCCCGACCTGGAAGTGGGAGGTGATCAACATGGACTTTATCACAGGATTACCTCGCACTCAGAGGAAAAATGATTCTATTTGGGTTATCGTCGACGGTCGACGAAATCAGCCCACTTTCTTCCGTCGGACGACTTTTTCTACCGAGGATTATGCGGACTTTACATCAGAGATCGTCGATCGCATGGGTCCCTATTTCTATCATATCGCATGAGGAGCCCGATTTACTAACTTCGGAGGTCTTTCCGGAAGGTCTAGGACGCAGTGAGCTCGAGTCGCATTCCATCCTCGCATGCACGACAGCAGAGCGCACTATCCGACTCTTGAGGATATCTTTGCGAGCCTGTGTTATCGACTTCAGGGGTAGCTGGGAGGATCATTTGCCTCTAGTTGAGTTTGCGTATAATAATAGCTACCACTCCAGTATTCAGATGGCACCTTATGAGGCCTTGTATGGGAGGAAGTGCAGATCGCCGATAGGCTGGTTTGATGTGGGCGAGGTGCAGTTAGTGGGACCAGATTTGGTGCAGCAGGCAGTGGATAAGGTGAAGCTTATCCAGGAGCGTTCTCGACACCGTGAGTCGGCGTGGTCATATGCAGATCATCGTCGTCGGCATCTGGAGTTCGAGGTTGATGATTGGGTTTTCCTGAAGGTGTCACCCATGAAGGGTGTGATGAGATTCGGGAAGAAAGGGAAACTCAGCCCAAGGTACATTGGGCCCTATCAGATTGTCCGCAGGGTAGGCAAGGTTGCCTACGAGTTGGATCTGCCGTCCGATCTGGAGGCAGTGCATCCGGTTTTTCATGTTTCTATGCTGAGGAGATGCATCGGGGATCCATCTAGAGTGCATCCGATTGACGATGTCCAGGTGACCGAGGGGTTATCGTATGAGGAGATTCCCATAGCGATAATCGATCGTCAGGTTAGGCGTCTGCGGACCAAGGACGTGGCTTCCGTCAAAGTCTTGTGGCGGAACGAGCTCAGGGAGGAGATGACGTGGGAAGCTGAGGAGGACATGAGGCAGAAGTATCCTCACCTATTCCCCACACCTCCAGGTAACTCACTTTCCTACTTGTAAATTTTCATTGTCATATATGCCTAAGTGTTGTTTTGTGGTCGTATGTGGCATTTGCAAACTGTTTAAGTTATGAAGAACCTTATCGTTATCTGTCTTGGGAAGGAACATTCGGGACGAATGTTTCTAAGGAGGGGAGAATGTTATACCCCGTATTTCCAGAGTATGTATGTAAGAGCGTACGTACAAAAGTTTAGCCTTAGTTAGGCACTATGGACGAAAAACTTGTGCACAACCCACGAAAAGAATCGTTTTCCGACGAAACGTCTTCCAAAACTTGCGTAGGGAAAATTACGGCTATGTCATTTATTATTTTTGCGGATTTTTCCGAGAGATGAAATATTTTGGACCAACGAGAGGGTGACACTTGTCACCCTCAAGTGGACGGCAACATGGGCAAGGTTGGACGATTTTGTGGCCTTGCATTAGTCAAGGTTAGGTAGGATATTTGTGTGTAGTAGATGGATAAGGGCACATGGGTGAATCCACACCCTCCACTTGCCCCCAGCTTCATCTTGGCCCTTGAAAGCCCTATAAATACCCCCCCTTAGTTGCTGAATTCTTCATCCACAAAATTATCTTCCAAGTCTCAAACACTCCCCTCGCCCTGGTGAGCTTCTCGTCCACGCCTCACTTTTCCCCTCTCTGAGAGCCTAGCCGAAACACCCTCTCCCCCCTTTCCTAGAAGTCTCGGCTAAAGCCCTCCTCTTGGTAGAAATACTCTCCAAGTATTGTTACTATCCCCAAAATACCTTAGTGATCCCTTATAGTATTTCCAAAGTTACCTCTATACGTAGAGTCCGGAAATACTACCTTATATTCCTATAGTCACTAAACGAAACCCTAAGAGTAACTTCATAGTTGGTTGAAGTAGAAAGTAGAAGTTGTATCGAAACTTCTAAGGGTTTCTTGGAGCGGATTGGAGCGTACAGATTAGGAGCTAAACCTCGCTCAGGATCGACTTATATCTTGGATAATATTGGGCTTATCGAGGTAAATAATCTTATCCTTCTATTGTAATTGGAGAATACATACTGTAGAAGTATAGAAATAAGTATAAAACACATAAAAGGATATTAAAGAAGAGAATTGAACTGTAATTACACTGAAGGATATTACAGAATAGAATTGAACTGAAATCACATCAGAAGAATAATAAAGAAGATTGAACTGTACTTACATAGAATTTGTATTTCTGATGAGACTTGTATAGTTCTGGGTAGGGAAGTGCTGCCCGATTTTCCGTAGAATAGAGAACCCTCTGCTTAGAATAGTCTACAGAGTAGTCTAGACATTGATAGACGTATCTGACTATTATAGGTTGATTCTCTGCGCGCGACATATTCGACTTGGCAGGTGGATTTCGCCGAGGAGGTATGTGATTCTTCCTATACTCTTGAGCATGATATTTTTAAATATATATATAGTACGGTGAGCGTCGTGTGTTAACTGAACATGGTTTTACTTGACGTCTTTTGACTTGAGTCTAAATAATAAGAATCTTGAAGTCTTTCAAAAGAATTATAAATCATTTTTGAAAGAAGAAGAATATTTGTTTTTACAACAAAAAGCTTAAGAGTTATACTAGCTTTATGGGAAGTTAGGTATAACGACTTAAGAAAGAGAAAAGGAACAATTTACTTATGTGTTTATGAAAGACTTGTATTGATTTCTGGAAAGTATAATAAGATGGTTTGATGAGTAGTCATGTTATGATGCTATGTGTGTTAGTGTCTTATAACGTTTGAATAAGAGGGTATTCTTGTTGTGCTTATGTTGTTTAACGATAAGTTGTTATGTTAGTATTATATCACTCACCTCTTGACATGATACCGGGGGTTAAGCTGCCCTCCGATGCGGGGTAGACTTAGGCGGTCTGGGACCATGATTCGAGAATACCTCATGCGGGTCCAGGGGACCTATGCGGAGCTACGAGAGTTCCAGGTTAGTGTGCGGCCTTTATGGTCATGCGGTCTATATGGCCATGCGGACTACGTGTCCAGGACGATGCCGAGGAGTAGCTACCCTCGATGCGGGGAATACCTCATGCGGGCCTATGTTAGTGGCCTATGCGGACTGCGGGAGTCCAGGATTAGGCATGCATAATGATACTATGGGCGATTGGCCTTGCTTCGATCATTCGCAGCCTAGAAAAGACACATTCTGATTTACCTATTCGCTCTTGTTTGTGATGTGGCACTATGTGCGGTTACCTTGGTGGTTTTGTACATATTTGTAAAATTGGTTTTAAAATGATATGATTTCATTTAAGTACTTTACAGTTTCACATATTTGGTACCTGTTGTACTGACCTCCTTCGGGGGGCTGCGTTCATGCCGCAGGTAAGGAAGCGAGTGCTAGATCCGCATCCTTAGGATCTTTTGCTTTGGTGTCGAGCTCCATCTTCTAGGAGGCTCGACTTTTGGGTATGATCTCCCTGTTGTTGTAGATAGTTTGTACATTCGGTATGGCGGGGCCTGTCCCGCCATAGTTGTTTATCTTCTTAGAGTGCGTAGTCTATTATGCAGTTGGGATGTAGCGCGATTTTGGTTATATATATATATCGAAAGCGACCCTTTTCTCGGATAAAGCGTGTCATTTACAATTGTTTCATGTCTTGTGTTTTTATATTCCTGATTACTCGATGTATGACTACTTGGGTGCGGGTAAGACACGATCCACGGTCCGGGCAGCGTCGTGGATTCCACCTTGACCGCTACTAAATCGGACACTCGGAACAAACTCGCTCGTCCTCTTCAGGTCATCTTACCCATACATACATCTGAGGTCATGATACATCTTAGTCAACCCCGGATGAATAGAGTAACGAGCACTGTGTGCCTCCCCCAGAATCTGCTGACGAAGTCCTGTGACATCGGGAGCACACAATCTGCCCTCGAATCTTGGCACCCAATCAGGAGCTACTTCAAATAAACTCTCCTCCTCTTGAAGAGTCGTATCTCGATACCGTATCATAATTGGATCCTCATACTGTCGCCTCTTTACCTCATCAACGCCGGAAGACTCGGCAACCTCTCGGATCTAAACTTTATTAACCTTGGATACAAATAATCGAACCCCTCGGCTCGGTAGCTGATGAATCTCACGGACCACGTCCTGTCTATCTGGCTGCCCATCTGACAGACTACCCATAGATCCACGACTAAGAGCATCTGTAACCGTCTCGGCTTTCCCCGGGTGGTATAGGATATCAATATCACAATCCTTGAGTAACTCTAACCACCGTCTCTGTCGCAAATTCAGCTGCCTCTGTCTGAAGATATACCGGAGGCTCTTGTGGTCTGCACAAATATCCACATGAAGTCTATATAAGGAATGCCTCCAAATCTTTAAGGCACGATTAACTGCCGCTGACTCTAAATCGTGAGTAGCGTAATTCCTTTCATGCTTCCCTAACCGTCGGGAAACATAGGCTCCGACGTTATCGTGTTGCGTCAGCACACAACCTAGCCCAACACCCAAAGTGTTACTATAATAACCTAACCCTCTATCTCTCAGGAGGGATTATAACTGTAGTCATGGTCAACTTATCTTCCACTAACTGGAAGCCTTTCTCATACTTGCGAAATATTCGGGCACCCTTAATCTCAATTATGGTTCCTGTTTCCTTTTCTCTGTTGCAACCAAACTTGGTCATTATACTTAGATTTGATTCCTTTGCATGTCTCATGGCTAATACTTCCTGCCAATCACAATTTAGGGGGAGTCTTCCTTGATCTCGTCAAGTAGTAGTCCTATTATTTTCTTCCAGCTCATAGAGCTTATAGTCAGGTGTTCAAGCCCAATTCATGGTATTACATAGTCTAAAGGTTTGCCAAGATTTCTTATCGTTCGAGTATCTACTCATCTTACCTTTATTTTTCATTACAAGTTGCCCTGGGGTCTCTTACCTCCCCGTATACATATGGTCTGGCCCGTCATTACAGGTTTTCCACCTTTCGTCGAAGTGTTCCTAACTGCCCATCTTTTTCTAATGGTCTATAAACTAGTCTGGGATAATCATATCTCGTGCAACTTACATAACCACAGTTGCATTCTCTTTTATCATTCTGGTCATAACCCTTCCTTATGCTTATTATTAGCAAAAATATTTCTATCTTGATTCATAATCATACAGTTTCATGCATGCATACTACCTGCATTTATAACCTTACGACAATTCCTCGACCATTTCCTAACATCGTTCTTCAATTACCCTAACACAATACTTTTCCCACGGTTATCTAAAACTGTAACCTATGACATGACGATACTGAAGACCTTACCAGTCTCATATCCTTCGTCTAACCACATGGGTACACATAACCCCATAATACGTAAAACTATCCTTTTATGTGGGGGAGAGAGCTTATCTCATTTTAATAATCTTTCCTTGAAGTCACAACCCTAATCACAGGGTCCTCTTGCGGTCCTGTAAATATCTAATCATCAAGCATCGCCTTAAAATCATGTAGATTCTCAAAACCTACCAAGGATGTCTTCAGTTTTCCGCAGACATCACTCGTACTTATCTTATTCCTGCCGTGCGCGCTTTCCTGAAATTACCCGGAAGGTCGTGGCCCTGACCGCCACACCAAACCAACTCCAAGTACCTCCAAGGGCACTTAACATAAACTCCTTCAAATTCAAGTATTACTTACTTTCTGCATCAATTTACCTCAAATGAACAAGTCACACAGACTTATTAAAATCAATGATGTCAAAGAAGGAAGGATAATTCACTGGTTACCACCACTTCCCTTCCTTTCCACTCGATAACCGGCTTACCGAAAAACTGGAATCGAACCGATCTCTCTCTGCAGTCAATGTTGGCATAACAAGAGGCCAACTAGCCCGTACCCATAATGACCTCAAAGTATGTCATATCAGCTCTACTAGGTCTGCTAGGGTCCGACGACTGTACCGTCATCGAGCAATTATTATATACCCGCTCAGCTACCACCCATCACTCATGGGTGTAGTCGGGTGTAGTCACCTCGAAAGGTTCTCATGGATTCAGGCTCTATTCTTTTACACTTGGTTGCTCTCTTTCTTACTGGTCGTACTTGTTACACCCCGTAGTTCCAGGGTATGTATGTGAGGACGTACGTACGAGAATACGACAGTAATTTTGGAAAGAAAGAAAGATGTGATTTTTCGACGGAAAAGTTTCCGGATTTTGTGAAGGAAAAAGGTTCGTTAATGGGAATTGGATTCCCAGATTTGGTATTTGGACTTCTTGGATTATATTAGAATTATGGAATTTTATTTTCGGATTTGGTCATGTGGGACCCACGGGGAAAATTTACGGTTTTGTGGGGACCACTTTGTTTTCGAGATTTTTGATATTTTGGATATTTTCGGAAGATGAAATATTTTGACGAGTAAGGGGGCGACACGTGTCACCCCCCTTAGGTGGCCATGTGGGCCGAATTGGTGGGACACGTGTCTAGCCACTTGTCCCTTGGCCGAAATGGCCATGACACTTGGATCTTGTTTTTGTTGGTCATGTGGTGTGGTGGGGCCCACACACACATGACCCAATCTAGACCACACACTTGCTATGATCTTGGCCTTTGATTTCTCTATAAATACCCCCTTAGTGCAAGACTTATTATCATCCACACTTAAAGATTTTCCAAGGCAAATATACTCCCTCCCTTAGGTTGCTCTCGTCCCCCCCCCCCCCCCCCCACTTTGTGTAGAAATACTTCAAGTGTTGTTGTATAATCCCAAATACCTTAGACTAGTATCCCTAGTAGTATTCTAAAGTAATCCCAACATAAGAGCCCGGAAATACTATTTTTTTTCCAATAGTCGCAAAATGAAACCCTAGAAAAATCTTCATAGCTTAGATGAAGTGTTAAGAGAAGTTGTTTAGAAACTTCTAAGGGTTGCTTGGAGCGGGTTGGAGCGTAAGGAATTGGAGCTAAACGTTGCTCAGGATCGACTTATAATCTTGGATTATTTTGGGCTTATCGAGGTAATGATCTATGTCCCCCTATTGTAATTGGATATTACATATTGTAGTAGTTTAGAATTGAGTATAAGATATATTAGTAGGATGATTATAAAGGATTGAACTGTATTTACATTGGACGGTATTTACAGTAGACTTGTAGTATTATTGTGAGGCAGAAGTGTACACGTCCGGTTAGACGTGTAATCCCCTTGGAGTTGTTGGCTTGGTAGCAGGCCTTGTTGTGGGAGGTTATTTATGTGTTTACGGGGGGGAGGTGCTGCCGAATTTTCCGTAGAATAAGGATCCTTGTACTTAGAACTATTAAACTAAGAGAACTAGAAGTTGATAGATGTATTGTGGTTATTATAGGTGGATTTTCTACGCGCAGCATACTCAACTTGGCTTGTGGATTAAGCCGAAGAGGTATGTGATTCTTCCTATACTCTTGAGCATGATTGTTGTGAACTATATAGTACGGTAGACGTACGTGTGTGAAATGAATTTTGTTTGTTTAAAACATAAAGTGTTATAATGGCTTTATGGGAAGTTAGTTATAACGACTTTATGAAGATAAAAGAAAGATTTGATTTTGAAAGCTAAACGACTTGATTTTAAAAGTTAAGAGACTTGATCTTGAAAGATAAGAGACTTGATTATAAACGACTTGATTTCGGAAAAGGAGAGGTAACTTGATTTAAGTATAGGTTACTTGTTTTGAAAAGAGTAAGTTACTTGGGTTTTAAGAGTATACTTGATGTTGTTTTAAAAGAAAAGCACTTGGTTTAAAAAGTATAGAGTACTTGATTTTAAAAGTCATGTAAAGATTTTTACGAAGGTGAAGTAATTTGGTTTGAAAAGAAAACGTGTTTTTGATACTACGAGTATTAGTATCGTGTGGCTTTTACGTAAAAAGAGGTCTTTTTGAAAGAATGAAAGTATGTAGTATTTTGGGGTTGAAACCCGGATTGTTGACATAAAATGAAAGTACGTTGAACTTGCCTATGCTTGTTGTGATAGCCTTCGTTGTGCAAGTGTTTTGATTCTGTGCTACCGCGTCTCTCGGTGGAGGGCCGACTATTTGGTTGATTGTTGGACATACTGACACGATGGATGGTCCACGAGTATGCTTCCACTATGAGTGTTATCTTGTTGTTTCTTTTGGACATACTGACACGTTGGATGGTCCACGGGTATACGTCCACTTTGAGTATTATCTTGTTATTTCCTTTGGACATACTGACACGATGGATGGTCCACGGGTATCGTCGATGAGGATGGTTTCATGGCCATGCTTATCAGGAGTAAGATCGGGGCATGCGATCATTGTGAGGGTTAAATCCGGGTTATGTTATTAGTCCATGGACCGCTAATCCATGAAGCTTGCGCGGTGACGGCGATCACGGGCTTGATTTGTACATGTGGTTCTGAGCACACTTTAGATACTTGTCTGGTCATTTCTCGTGTATCGGCAGAGCTCGGTAGATAGCTTAAGATACTTGCCACGGTCATATCTCGTGAGGCGGTAGGCTCGCACGTTAGCTTAAGATACTTGACTCGGCGATTCGCGTGGCTAGTTTTGGATCACGTAGTTGGCTTCGTACTTGGCGTGAAGTTTTATGACTAGCGCCGGATCCGGTAGTTGGCTATTCTACTTGGCGTCGGTTTGATAGACGAGCGTGATCTAGTGTTCGAGTTCACATACGGGTGTTGTTTTACATCATGTATGCTGGCGATGAGAAGGAGTTCCAGGCATGATTGATATTGTGGCGTGAGACCCATAGTTATGTGTGAGTGATGATTTTGAGACACGCGTCCCTTACTTGACAACATAGTTTACTTATTGCGAAATGGTTTTATAAAATGATGAAATGTGATTTCATTACGTATTTTCAGTTTCACATACTTGGTACTGTTATCGACCTCCGGGCCATTGCGTTCATCTGCAGTAGAGTACACCAGTTGTTGATCCTCGCTCATAGGATCGCAGTTCAGCGTTTGGGAAGCTCCGTTTCTCCGGAGGCTTATCTTTGGTATGTTTCCCTGAGGTTGTAGGTTCTTGTACATTCAGGGGTATGGCGGGGCCCTGTCCCGTCATAGTTGTATTAAAAACTCTTAGAGGTCTGTAGTACTGTTGTGGGAAGGGTTTGTAAAGGATGTAATTGTTCGGTTATATGTATATACATGAAGGTAACCGTTTTGGTTAGCCTGTTTTCTTATGTTGTATCTTGTTTCCTATTTAAGTTTTTATTTCCGCTGATTTTCTCTGATGTTGTATCACTAGGGTGCCCGGGGTAAGGCACGATGCGGGCGAGTCGAATTCGTGACAAAAGTGGTATCAGAGCAGTTAGTCCTCGAAAAGTGTCTACAGACCGTATCTAGTAGAGTCTTGATTATCGGCGTGTTGTGCACCACACCTATAATCAAGAGGCTGCAGGATATTTAGGATTGGTTTCTATTCTTCTCACTCTGAGATCGTGCCTTAGAGCTGTGTTGTAAGTTGGACTCCTTCTGACATATTCTTTTATGCGGCCATGCCATGCGCAAGGCAACCGGGGCCCGAAGAAGGCAAAGCGGCGAGGAGGCTGCGAGTAGAGCACAGAGGGTTACAAGGGCACAGGCCCAATCATCACCTGAGGTGGTGCTTCATTCGGGGAGTTCTGCGACGGCGCGGCCCAACGAGTTTAGCACAGTGTGCGATTCCTACTACGGCCATGATATCTGAACCTTCAGTTCCACGACCAGTAGCAGAAAATATGGATTGCAAAGGGATGGCCCTGTTACTAGCTAGGGTTTTAGCAAACAGAGAGTATAGAATGTACCGATATATCACGGGTCTAGATGATTATCTAGTAAAGGGTTGTGCAAGAGTAGCTCTTCAGTCAGGCATGTACATGGCCCGTCTGAGCTTATGCGCGGTGAGAAACGTGAGATCGACGGATTAACCAAGATCGTGAGAAGAGGCGGTCGGCGGTCCTTTGGTAACTTCGGCGAACCGCCTCGTGAGCTGGATATGCGCCTCCGCTAGTGCAGTGGTCCTCGCGAGCTTGGGGCGTTCGGGGTATGCAGGAGTTGGTGAGCTCCGTGGCTTAGTTCCGCGGATATACATAGGTTCTAGCCAGCCGGATTCAGTTTTCCCTCAGTGTTCATGATATGGCAGGCGTCATCCCGGGGAATGTCGTCTTTTTGCTAGTGCTTGTTTTACCTGCGGCCGTCAGGGCCATGTGAGAAGAGAATGTCCTAGTAGGAGGGATTTAGGTAGGAGGACTCGACCTGCAAGGGTCGATTCTTGGATTACGTGGTTCGGAGAGGAAGGGGTGTTAGCCAGAGGAGGTCACCCCTACCTCGTTGTGGCTGTTGTGGTAGACTCCATTATGGGGAGTGTCGTACTACTTCGGAAGCTTGTTATGCTTGCGGCCAGCAGGGCCATTTCGTGAGAAATTGTCCGACCAGAGGTAGCACGGATATAGAGACTCGACGCCGAGGATCAGTGGCTAGTTCATCACCTTCTCTAGCTATGCGCCCAACAGGGCAGGATTATGATTAGAGCGACAAAGGGGAAGTGAAGCAGTAGATACAGGTATATCCTTAACTCTCTAGAGATTAGTATGTGTGAGAAGATGAGTATATTTTAAGTGTTATGTTTAGATAACATTGTGTTAATTGTGATTAGAAAACATGGTTAGTTGAAAAGGTAAGATTGGGGACAGGGAAATTGTGAGCCTTAGAATATTACACGTGGAGACCTTAGATGCGAGGCCGTCTTGAGTAAAGATTTTTTTTACGATTGACCTTTGTCGGAGTGCATAGTATACGTGGGGTATATTTGTGTGATAAGTCCCTGAGTGGTGTGAAATGAAAGAGGGTAGTTGTGCTAAGAAGACCACTAGGTTTTCGTGACTTGATTAGTGAGATTGTTCCGGATCGGGGAACAAGAGCTTGGCGCGATAAATGGGTCGGGTTGAGGCCAGATTGCGGGTCAACCCGCAGCCCAGATTGAAGTAAGGAAAATTTGTGGTGGTCCCGCTTTGTGATAGGTTCACGAGGGTGCTAGGCCCAAGTTTAGGTAACCATCGTACGGGTTCGTGGATGTGTTCGACCAGAATCGGATCGTGAAGGCCGGGAATGGCCTTAGAGGAAATTGAAGCTAGTGAGATGACCAAGTTTGGAGGTAGTAACTCCAGGGTTGTGGAAATTGAAGCGATGGCGAAGTGTGGGCGTGTACTATAGAGAGTTCGGGTGTATGCGAGAAAGTGCGACGAGTAAGAAAAGAAGCGAACATGTGTTATGAGAACGGAAGTGATCATTTCTTTTGTGAAGTGAAGATGCGAATGGAGTATCCTTTAGACCATGGGTGGGAGCTTTTTGTGATGTTAGAGGTGATTCCTCGTTGGCTTGGATTTGAGTTTTGCGCGCATGTTATATTCTGGCCATTGGTGGCATGATTGGTTATGTAAGTATAGTAGTGGATACTATACCGGCACACGTATGTTTAGAGACTTAGAAGGAACATTCGGGACGAATGTTTCTAAGGGGGGAAGAATGTTACACGCCGTAGTTCCAGGGTATGTATGTGAGGACGTACGTACGAGAATACGACAGTAATTTTGGAAAGAAAGAAAGATGTGATTTTTCGACGGAAAAGTTTCCGGATTTTGTGAAGGAAAAAGGTTCGTTAATGGGAATTGGATTCCCAGATTTGGTATTTGGACTTCTTGGATTATATTAGAATTATGGAATTTTATTTCCGGATTTGGTCACGTGGGACCCACGGGGAAAATTTACGGTTTTGTGGGGCCCACTTTGTTTTTGAGATTTTCGATATTTTGGATATTTTTGGAAGATGAAATATTTTGGACGAGTAAGGGGGCGACACGTGTCACCCCCCTTAGGTGGCCATGTGGGCCGAATTGGTGGGACAAGTGTCTAGCCACTTGTCCCTTGGCCGAAATGACCATGACACTTGGCTCTTGTTTTTGTTG
Organism: Przewalskia tangutica; assembly: GCA_029844215.1. NCBI lineage: Eukaryota > Viridiplantae > Streptophyta > Magnoliopsida > Solanales > Solanaceae > Przewalskia > Przewalskia tangutica. The sequence continues at coordinate 99,308,786 of CM056729.1, forward strand.
GCCATGTGGTGTGGTGGAGCCCACACACACATGGCCCAATCTAGACCACACACTTGCTATGATCTTGGCCTTTGATTTCTCTATAAATACCCCCTTAGTGCAAGACTTATTATCATCCACACTTAAAGATTTTCCAAGGCAAATATACTCCCTCCCTTAGGTTGCTCGTCCCCACCCCCACTTTGTGTAGAAATACTTCAAGTGTTGTTGTTTAATCCCAAATACCTTATCCTAGTATCCCTAGTAGTATTCTAAAGTAATCCCAACATAAGAGCCCGAAAATACTATTTTTTTTCCAATAGTCGCAAAATGAAACCCTAGAAAAATCTTCATATCTTAGATGAAGTGTTAAGAGAAGTTGTTTAGAAACTTCTAAGGGTTGCTTGGAGCGGGTTGGAGCGTAAGGAATTGGAGCTAAACGTTGCTCAGGATCAACTTATAATCTTGGATTATTTTGGGCTTATCGAGGTAATGATCTATGTCCCCCTATTGTAATTGGATATTACATATTGTAGTAGTTTAAAATTGAGTATAAGATATATTAGTAGGATGATTATAAAGGATTGAACTGTATTTACATTGGACGGTATTTACAGTAGACTTGTAGTATTATTGTGAGGCAGAAGTGTACACGTCCGGTTAGACGTGTAATCCCCTTGGAGTTGTTGGCTTGGTAGCAGGCCTTGTGTGGGAGGTTATTTATGTGTTTACGGGGGAGGGGGGGGGGGAGGTGCTGCCGAATTTTCCGTAGAATAAGGATCCTTGTACTTAGAACTATTAAACGAAGAGAACTAGAAGTTGATAGATGTATTGTGGTTATTATAGGTGGATTTTCTACGCGCAGCATACTCAACTTGGCTTGTGGATTAAGCCGAAGAGGTATGTGATTCTTCCTATACTCTTGAGCATGATTGTTGTGAACTATATAGTACGGTAGACGTACGTGTGTGAAATGAATTTTGTTTGTTTAAAACATAAAGTGTTATAATGGCTTTATGGGAAGTTAGTTATAATGACTTTATGAAGATAAAAGAAAGATTTGATTTTGAAAGCTAAACGACTTGATTTTAAAAGTTAAGAGACTTGATCTTGAAAGATAAGAGACTTGACTTATAAATGACTTGATTTCGGAAAAGGAGAGGTAACTTGATTTAAGTATAGGTTACTTGTTTTGAAAAGAGTAAGTTACTTGGGTTTTAAAAGTATACTTGATGTTGTTTTAAAAGAAAAGCACTTGGTTTAAAAAGTATAGAGTACTTGATTTTAAAATTCTTGTAAAGATTTTTACTAGGTGAAGTAATTTGGTTTGAAAAGAAAACATGTTTTTGATACTACGAGTATTATTTTGGGGTTGAAACACGGATTGTTGACATAAAATGAAAGTACGTTGAACTTGCCTATGCTTGTTGTGATAGCCTTCGTTGTGCAAGTGTTTTGATTCTGTGCTACCGCGTCTCTCGGTGGAGGGCCGGCTATTTGGTTGATTGTTGGACATACTGACACGATGGATGGTCCACGGGTATGCTTCCACTATGAGTGTTATCTTGTTGTTTCTTTTGGACATACTGACACGTTGGATGGTCCACGGGTATGCGTCCACTTTGAGTATTATCTTGTTATTTCCTTTGGACATACTGACACGATGGATGGTCCACGGGTATGCGTCCAGTAGGATGGTTTCATGGCCATTCTTATATCGAGGTAAGATGCCGGGGCATGCGGTCATTGTGAGGGGTTAAATCCCCGGGTTATGTTATTAGTCCATGGACCGCTAATCCATGAAGCTTGCCGCGGTGACGAGCGATCACGGGCTTGATTTGTACATGTGGTTCTGAGCACACTTTAGATACTTGTCTGGTCATTTCGTGTATCGGCAGGCTCGTAGATAGCTTAAGATACTTGCCCGCGATCATATCTCGTGAGACGGTAGGCTCGTGCGTTAACTTAAGATACTTGCCTCGGCGATTCGTGGCTAGTTTTTGGATCCGGTAGTTGGTTTCCGTACTTGGCGTGAAGTTTTATGACTAGCCTTCGGATCTGGTAGTTGGCTATTCTACTTGCCCGTCGGTTTGATAGCGAGCAGGATCTAGTGTTTAGGTTCACATATGGGTGTTGTTTTACATCATGTACTGCCGGCAGTGAGGAAGGAGTTCCACGGGCATGATTGATATTGTGGGCGTGAGACCCATAGTTATGTGTGAGTGATGATTTTGAGGACATGCGTCCCTTACTTGACATGCTTGTTTACTTATTGCGAAATAGTTTTATAAAATGATGAAATGTGATTTCATTCTGATATTTTCATTTCACATACTTGGTACTGTTATCGACCTCCTTCGTGTGCGTTCATGCGCGGTAGAGGTACACCAGTTGTTGATCCTCGCTCATAGGATCGCAGTTCAGCGTTTGGGAAGCTCCGTTTCTCCGGAGGCTTATCTTTGGTATGTTTCCCTGAGGTTGTAGGTTCTTGTACATTCAGGGGTATGGCGGGGCCCTATCCCATCATAGTTGTATTAAAAACTCTTAGAGGTCTGTAGTACTGTTGTGGGCAGGGTTTGTAAAGGATGTAACTGTTCGGTTATATGTATATACATGAAGGTAACCGTTTTGGTTGCTTTGTTTTCTTATGTTGTATCTTGTTTCCTATTTAAGTTTTTATTTGTGATTTTCTCGATGTTGTATCACTAGGGTGCAGGGTAAGGCACGATCGCGGAACGAGTCGGGTAGTGACAAAAGTGGTATCGAGCGATTAGTCCTCGGAAAGTGTCTGACCGTATCTAGTAGAGTCTTGATTATCGGCGTGTTGTGCACCACTTTATAATCGGGAGGCTGCAGGATATTTAGGATTAGTTTCTATTCTTCTCACTCGAGATCGTGCCTTAGAGCCGTGTTGTAAGTTGGACTCCTCGACGTATTATTTTATGCGATCATGCCTATGCTTGAGCAACGGGGCCGAGGCAAGGCAGCGAGAGGAGCCGCGAGTAGAGCCTGAGAGGGTTACAAGAGGCACATGCCCAATCATCACTGGTGGTGCTTCATTCGGGAGTTCTGCGGCGTCGCCGCCCAGCGAGTTTAGCACATCGGCGGCGGTTCCTCTGCGGCCATGATATCTGAACCTTGATTCCACGACCGATGAGAGAAAATATGGATTGCAAAGGATGGCCACATTACTAGCTAGGGTTTTAGCAAGCAGTATAGAATGTACCGATATATCACGGGTCTAGATGATTATCTAGTAAAGGGTTGTGCAAGTAGCTCTTGATCGGGCATGGACATGGCCCGTCTGACAGCTTATGCGCAGTGGTGAGAACGTAGAGATCGGCGGATTAACCAAGATCAGCGAGAAGGCAGTCGGCAGGTCCTTTGGTAACTTTCGAGGCGAACCGCCAAGATCGTGATCGATATGCGCATCCGCCCGGTCAGAGTGGTCCTCCGCGAGCCGGGGCGCTCGGTATGCAGGAGTTGGTCAGAGCTCCAGGGCTTCTGGTTCACAGATATACATAGGTTCTAGCCAGCCGGATTCAGTTTTCCCTCATTGTTCATGATGTGGCAGGCGTTATCCCGGGGAATGTCGTCTTTTTGCTAGTGCTTGTTTTACCTGCGGCCGTCAGGGCCATGTGAGGAGAGAATGTCCTAGTAGGAGGGATACAGGTAGGAGGACTCAGCCTACCGGGTCAGTTGCGGATTCAGTGGTTCGGAGAGGAAGGGGTGTTAGCCAGAGGAGGTCACCCCTACCTCGTTGTGGCTGTTGTGGTAGACTCCATTCTGGGGAGTGTCGTACTACTTCGGCAGCTTGTTATGCTTGCGGCCAGCAGGGCCATTTCGTGAGAAATTGTCCGACCAGAGGTAGCACGGATATAGAGACTCAGCCTTCAGGATCAGTGGCTAGTTCATCACCTTCTCTAGCTATGCGCCCAACAGGGCAGGATTATGATTAGAGCGACAAAGGGGAAGTGAAGCAGTAGATACAGGTTTATCCTTAACTCTCTAGAGATTAGTATGTGTGAGAAGATGAGTATAGTTTAAGTGTTATGTTTAGATAACATTGTGTTAATTGTGATTAGAAAACATGGTTAGTTGAAAAGGTAAGATTGAGGACAGGGAAATTGTGAGCCTTAGAATATTACACGTGGAGACCTTAGATGCGAGGCCGTCTTGAGTAAAGATTTTTTTTTTACGATTGACCTTTGTCAGAGTGCATAATATACGTGGGGTATATTTGTGTGATAAGTCCCTGAGTGGTGTGAAATGAAAGAGGGTAGTTGAGCTAAGAAGACCACTAGGTTTTCGTGACTTGATTAGTGAGATTGTTCCGGATCGGGGAACAAGAGCTTGGCGCGATAAATGGTTCGGGTTGAGGCCAGATTGCGGGTCAACGCGGCGGATTGAAGTAAGGAAAATTTGTGGTGGTCCCGCTATGTGATAGGGTCACGAGGGTGCTAGGCCCAAGTTTAGGTAACCATCGTACGGGTTCGTGGATGCGTTCGACCAGAATCGGATCGTGAAGGCCGGGAATGGCCTTAGAGGAAATTGAAGCTAGTGAGATGACCAAGTTTGGAGGTAGTAACACCAGGGTTGTGGAAATTGAAGTGGTAACTGAAGTGTGGAACGTGTACTATAGAGAGTTCGGGTGTACGAGAAGGGTACGACGAGTAAGAAAAAATCACATCTTCCTTTCTTTCCAAAATTTCTGTCGTATTCTTGTACGTACATTCTCACATACATACCCTGGAACTACGGGGTATAACATTCTCCCCCCCTTAGAAACATTCGTCCCGAATGTTCCTTCTAAGCCTCCAAACATACATGCGCCAGTATAGTCTCCACCACTATACTTACAAAAACCGATCATGCCACCCATGGCCAGAATATAACATGTGCGCAAAACTCAAATCCAAACCAACGAGGAAATCATTTCTAATCTCACAACAACTCCCACTAGCTTCAATTTACTCTAAGGCCTATCTCCGGCCTTCACGATCCGATTCTGGTCGAACGCATCCACGAACCCGTACGATGGTTACCTAAACTTGGGCCTAGCACCCTCGTGACCCTATCACAAAGCGGGATCACCACAAAATGACCCTACCCGGCGGGTTGCGGGTTGACACGCAACCTCGCCTCAACCCGACCCATTTACCGCGCCAAGCTCTTGTTCCCCGATCCGGAACAATCTCACTAATCAAGTCACGAAAACCTAGTGGTCTTCTTAGCTCAACTACCCTCTTATAACTAACCATGTTTTCTAATCACAACAACATAATGCTATCAGAACATAACAATTAAAATATACTCATCTTAACACAAATGCATACTAGTCTCTAGAGGGTCAAAGATATACCTGATATCAAAAGAATAGGCGGTTTCAAGGACCGCTAGGAAGGAACTTCCACCACGACCCGCCGCTCGCTGCAGATATGAACACCGCTGCTATCGAAGGCGAAGAACCCGCAATGATCCCAGCCGAGTCTCAACATCCGCGCTACCTCTGGTAGGACAATTTCTCGCAAAATGGCCCTGCTGGCCATATGTAAAACAAGTCCTCTGACACTCTCCCGAATGGGGTTTACCACACTGGCTACACTTAGGTCGGGGTGGATTCATCCGCCGACACCCAACTCGCAAAACTGAACCGCGGAGCCACGACCGCTCCGAATACTCTGGAGGCCACGAAGGCGTAGAGGACCACTGTCTTGGCGGCGGCGTATAACTAGACTGCTTTGCGCGATCCGCCTTGAAAGTCACCAAAGGACCCTGCCGTCCTGGCCTTCTTCTGCTGGTATTGGTCAATCCGTCGGTCTCTCCGTGCCTCACACCCTAGTGCATGAGCCTGCATGCGGGCAATATCCATGCCCGGCTGAAGCGATACACCCGAACAAGACTCTGCCAAGTAGTCATCAAGCCGTGACGTGGCGGTGCACTCGCCCTCCATATTAGCTACTAACGCAGGGACATATCGAGCCAACGAGTCGAACTACGCGTTGTACTCCCGAACGTGAGTCCTCCTCGCCCAAAGACGAAACTTGTCGGCGTGCCTCCTCATGCGGAGGTAAAAATGGCTGAGAAATGCCTCCGAGAACTCGTCCCATATAGCTGGAGGCGCATGCTCCCCCCGGGACAGCTCCCACGAATCAAACCAGTCGACTGCGGTATCACGCAGCCGATGCGAACCGAAAATCACGGACTCGGTCTCCGAAGCCTTGAACACTCGCATAATCCTCTGTAACTGACGGATGAACTCCTGCGGATCATCCTCAGGCCTCGACCCGTAGAACTCGGAGGATCTGACTCGGAAAATCCGTAGCCTCAAACTATCCGATGCAGGGTGAACTACGGGGCTCGAATCTGAGGCTGCTGATCCGGCCTATCTCGTGTCGCCACGATCACGGCTAATCGTGGGCCATCTCCTTGTAACCCACCTCCTATGCTCCAGGCTGTGGGACTGGAGGCTCAGGTACCGTGGGCTCTGTAGCCACTGCTCCGGCTCTCAACTCTGCTGGGGCTGGCGGTGTCACAAAACTTCGCCGTCGAAGAACTATCTCAGTCTTGGCCGGGCTGCGCTCGTGCTCTACGTGTTACGCCGCGACTCCTCTGCGCCTTGCCGCCGGGCTCTGGTTGCCTTACGTGGAGGCATAACTGGCAGAAAAGAATACGTCAGAAGGAGTCCAACTTACAACACATCTCTAAGGCACGATCTCAGAGTGAGAAGAATGGAAACCAATCCTAAATGTCCTGCGACCTCACGATTATAGATGTGGTGCCTGACACCGATAATCAAGACTACTGCTGACACGGTGCGTAGACACTTTCCGAGGACTAATCGCTCGATACAACTTTTGTCACGACCGACCTCGGGCGCGGTCGTGCCTTACCGGGCACCCTAGTGATACAACATCGAGAGAAAATCAGCGGAAATAAAAACTTAAACAGAAAGCAAGATACATCATAAGAAAATAGGCCAACCAAGCGGTCGCTTCATGTATATATACATGCCGAACGATTACAATCCTTTACAAACCACTTGTGATCTTACAAACCTCTAAGAGTGTAATAACAACTATGACGGACGGGGCCCGCCATACCCCAGATGTACAAGAACCTACAACTCGGGAAACATACCAAAAGATAAGCCTCGGAGAAACGGAGCTTCCCAATCTGTTGGCTTGTGATCCTATGGCGAGGATCCACAACCGATGTACCTCTACTGCGGCGTGACGCGGCCCCGAAGAGTCGATCTGGCAATTGCAGTATGTGAAATCGAAAATCGTAATGAAATCACATTTCATCATTTTATAAAACCATTTCGCAATAAGTAAACAGTTATGTCAAGTAAGGGGACGCATATCCCCAGAATAATCACTCACACATAACTATGGGTCTCACGCCCATAATACCACTCATGCCCGTGGAACTCATTCCTCACTGCCGGCAGTACATGATGTAAAACAACACCCATATGTGAACCTGAACACTAGATCATGCCTGCGTCATCAAAACCGATCGGGCCAAGTAGAATAGCCAACTACCAGTCCAAAAGCTAGTCATATCCCATCACGGGCAAGGTACGGAAGCCAACTACCAGTCCAAAATCTAGCCACGCAACTGGCCGAGGCAAGTATTTTAAGCTAACGTAACCGTTTCACAAGATATGACCGAGGCAAGTATCTTAAGCTATCTACCATAGGCTACCGGTACACGAGAAAATGACCAGAACAAGTATCTAAAGTGTGCCTGAACCACACGTACAAGTCAAGCCCGTGATCGCTCGTCACCGCGGCAAGCTTCATGGATTAGCGGTCCATGGACTAACAATCTGAACCTCACAATGACCGCATGCCCCGGCATCTCACCTCGGAAGTCATGGCCATGAAACCATCCTACTGGACGCATGCCCGTGGACCATCCATCGCGTCAGCATGTCCAAAGGAAATCAATCAGATAGCCGGCCCTCCCAGAGAGTCACGGCAGTACAGAAACAACCAGTCAATACTCAAAGTGGACGCATACTCGTGGACCACCCAACGTCAGTATGTCCAATCAATCAATCAGATAGCCGGCCCTCCCAGAGAGTCACGGCAGCATATCAACAAAACACTTGCACATCAAAGACTATCACAACAAGCATAGGCAAGTTCAACATACATTCATTTTAATCAACAATCCGGGTTTCAAACCCAAAATACTACATACTTTCATTCTTTCAAAAAGACCTCTTTTTACGTAACAGCCACATGATACTAATACTCGTAGTATTAAAAAAAAACACGTTTTCCTTTCAAACCAAATTACTACACCTTCCGAAAATCTTTATAAGATTTTCTTTTAAAATCAAGTACTTTTCTTTTAAACAACATCAAGTATACTCTTTAAAACCCAATAACTTACTCTTTCCAAAACAAGTAACCTATACTTAAATCAAGTTACTTCTCCTTTTCCGAAAAAGTTGTTTATAAGTCAAGTTTCTTATCTTTCAAGATCAAGTCTCTTAACTTTCAAAATCAAATCTTTCTTTTATTTTCATAAAGTCGTTATAACTAACTTCCCATAAAGCCATTATAACACTTTAGGTTTTAAATAAACAACATTCATTTCAAATACGTACGTCTACCGTACTATATAATTCACACAGTCATGCTCAAGAGTATAGGAAGAATCACATACCTTTTTAGCTTAAACCACAAGCCAGTCAAGTATGCCGCGTAGAACATCCACCTATAATAACCACAATACATCTATCAACTTCTAGCTCTCTTGTAGAATATTCTAAATACAAGATTCCTTATTCTCTGAGAAAATTGGTAGCACCTCCCCGCTTATCACATAAATCTCTCACTATCAAGGCCCGCTACTGTGCCAACAACTCGAGGATTACACGCCTAACGGGCGTGTTCATCTAACTTCACAATAATACTACACAAGTCTCATGAAATGCAGTCAATGTAAATCTGATTCAAACCTTTATAATCATCCTTCCAATATAATCTACTCAAGTATAACTACTACTGACATGTAATATCCAATTACCATAGGGGACATAGATCATTACCTCGATAAGCCCAAAATTATCCAAGTTTATAAGTCGATCTGGGCAACGTTTAGCTCCATTCCTTACGCTCCAACCCGCTCAAGCGACCTTAGAAGTTTCTAAACAACTTCTAAACACTTCAACCAAGCTATGAAGGTTTTCTAGGGTTTCATTTGCGACTATTGGAATAAAGTAGCATTTAAGACTCTACTAGTATTGAAATAACTTTGGAATACTACTAGGGATACTAGGCCAAGGTATTTGGGATTATACAACAATACACCAAGTATTTTCTACACAAGAGGGGAGGGGGACGAAATCAACTTACAAAGGGAGGGAAAACATATTTTGCTTTGGAAAGCTCTTAAGTGTGGATGAAATACTCTTCAACCTAAGGGGCTATTTATAGAGAATTCAAGGGTTAGGATCAAGGTAAGTGTAGTGGTCAAGATTGGGCCATGTGTGTGTGGGTCCACCACACCACATGGCCAACGAATTGCTGACAAGTGGCTTGCCACTTGTTAGCCCATTCGGCGAGGCATGATGGCTAGCCAACGTCACCATTCGCCAAGGTGCCACGTGGGGGTGACACGTGTCGCCCCAGGCTATCCAAAATATTTCGTCTTAGAAAATATCCAAAATACCGAAAATCTCAAAAACAAAGCGGGCCCCACAAAGCAGTAAATTTCTCGTGGGCCCAGCGTGACCATTCAGAAAATAAAATCTCATAATTCTAAAATAATCCAAGAAGTCCAAATACCAAATCTGGGAATCCAATTCCCGTTAACGAACCTTTTTCTTCACAAAAGCGGAAACTTTTAAAATCGAAAAATCACATCTTCTTTCTTTCCAAAATTTATGCCGTATTCTCGCGTACATTCTCACATACATACCCTAGAACTACGAGGGTATAACATTCTCCCTTAGAAACATTCGTCAGAATGTTCCTTCTAAGCCTCAAACATACACGCGCGCGATATAGTCTCCACCACTATACTTACAAAAACCGATCACGCCACCCGTGGCGAATATAACATGTCGCAAAACTCAAATCCAAACCAACGAGGAAATCATTTCTAATCTCACACTCCCACTAACGATTTACTCTAAGGCCTATCTCGGCCTTCACGATCCGATTCAGTCGAACGCGTCCACGAACCGTCGATGGTTACCTAAACTTGGGCTAGCACGCCGTGACTTATCACTGGCGGGATCACCACAAAATGACCCTACCCCAAACCGGGCTGCGGGTTGACACGCAACCTTGCCTCAACCCGACCCATTTACCGCGCCAAGCTCTTGTTCCCCGATCCGGAACAATCTCACTAATCAAGTCACGAAAACCTAGTGGTCTTCTTAGCTCAACTACCCTCTTATAACTAACCATGTTTTCTAATCACAACAACATAATGCTATCAGAACATAACAATTAAAATATACTCATCTTAACACAAATGCATACTAGTCTCTAGAGGGTCAAAGATATACCTGATATCAAAAGAATAGGCGGTTTCAGGACCGCTAGAATCGGAACTTCCACGCGACCCGCCTCGGCTGTGTATATGAACACTGCCTAGCTATCGGCGAAGAACCGCATAGCATCCCGAAGGCCGAGTCTCAACATCCGCGCTACCTCTGGTAGGACAATTTCTCGCAAAATGGCCCTGCTGGCCACATGTAAAACAAGTTCTCTGACACTCCCCCGAATGGGGTTTACCACACTGGCTACACTTAGGTCGGGGTGGCTTCATCGGCGCTGACTCCGAAAACACGAACCGCGGAGCCACGACGCTCTCAATACTGGAGGCCACGAAGGCAGAGGACCACTCAGATCTTGGCGACGGCGTATAACTAGTCTGCTGCTGCGGTCCGCCTTGAAAGTCACCAAAGGACCTGCCGTCACGGCGCCTTCTGTGGTATTGGTCGATCCGTCGGTCTCTCCGTGCCTCACACCACTGGTGCATGAGCTGCGTGCGGGCAATATCCATGCGGTGAGCGATACACCGAACAAGACTCGCCAGTAGTCGTCAAGCCGTGTGACGTGGCGGTGCACTCTGTCCTCCATATTAGCTACTAACGAGGGACATATCGAGCCAACGAGTCGAACTCTACGTTGTACTCGGAATGCGTCCTCCTGTCTCGGCGATCGAAACTTGTCGGCCGTGCCCTCTCATCTGCGGAGGTAAAAATGGTGAGAAATGCCTCGAGAACTCGTCCCCAAAGCAGTGGGCGCATGCTCCCGGGACGGCTCGCGAATCAAACGATCATGCGGTATCACGCGGCCGTCGCGAACCGAAAATCACGGACTCGGTCTCGAAGCCTTGATCACTCACATGATCCTTCAGAATGGCGGCGGATGAACTCCTGCGGATCATCCTCGTGCCTCGACCGTAGAACTCTGGCGGGATACAACTCGAGAAAATCCGTAGCCTCAAACTATCCGTCGGGGTGAACTACGGGGGCTCTGGGCTCGGCTGCTGCGTCGGCCTATCTCCGTGTCTGCCACGATCACGGCGATGGCGGGCCATCTCCTTGTAACCCGTCTCCTCTGCTCCGGTTGTGGACTGGAGGCTCGTGCGTGGTCTCTGTAGCCACCTGCTGCGGCTTTAAACTCTGTGGCGGTGTCCTGAAACTTCGCCGTCTGAAGCACTATCTCAGTCTTGGGGGCTGCGCCTCGTACTCCTCGTGTTCTCGCGACTCCTCTGCTGCCTTGCCGCCACGGGCTCTGGTTGCCTTATGTGGAGGCATAAGCGGCGAGAAAGAATACGTCGGAAGAGTCCAACTTACAACACGTCTCTAAGGCACGATCTCGAGTGAGAAGAATGGAAACTAATCCTAAATGTCCTGCGACCTCACGATTATAGATGTGGTGCACAACACCGATAATCAGACTTACTGAACGCGGTGCGTAGACACTTTCAGAGGACTAAGCGCTCGATACAACTTTTGTCACGACCGACCTCGGGCGCGATGGTGCCTTACCGGGCACCCTGGTGATACAACATCGAGAGAAAATCAGTGAAATAAAACTTAAACAGGAAACAAGATACATCATAAGAAAATAGGCCAACCAAAAGCGGTCGCCATGTATATATACATAACCGATTCTGATCCTTTACAAACCACGCGTGTACTACAGGATTACACTGCAGAGTGTAATAACAACTATGACGGGATAGGGCCGCCATACCACAGATGTACAAGAACCTACAACTCGGAAACATACGAAAAGATAAGCCTCGGGAGAAACGGAGCTTCCCAATCTGCCGAATGTGATTCTATGGCGAGGATCCACAACCGATGTACCTCTACTGCGGCGTGAACGCGGCCCGAAGGAGGTCGATCTAACAGTACCAGTATGTGGCGAAAATACCGTGAATGAAATCACATTTCATCATTTTATAAAACCATTTCGCAATAAGTAGTGATTATGTCAAGTAAGGGGACACATATCCCGAATAATCACTCACACATAACTATGGGTCTCGCCCATAATACCGCTCATGCTCGTGGAACTCATTCTCAGCGCCAGATACATGATGTAAAACAACACCCATATGTGAACACGAACACTAGATCACACTGCGTCATCAAAACCGTCGGGCAAGTAGAATAGCCAACTACGGTCAAAAGCTAGTCATATCCCATCACTGCAAGGTACGGAAGCCAACTACGATCCAAAAGCTAGCCACGCAATGGCCGGCAAAGTATTTTAAGCTAACGTCTGATAGCCTACCGTTTCACAAGATATGGCCGAGGCAATATCTTAAGCTATCTACCATAGGCTCGGTGCGAGAAAATGACCGAACAAGTATCTAAAGTGTGCACGAACCACACGTCTGAAGTCAAGCGTGATCGCCGTCGCGCGGCAAGCTTCGTGGATTAGCGGTCCATGGACTAACAATCTGAACCTCACGATGACCGCGTGCCCGGCATCTCCTCGGAAGTCATGGCCATGAAACCATCCATCGACGCATGCGTGGACCATCCATCGTCGGCGTGTCCAAAGGAAATCAATCGGATAAGCGGCCCTCAGGAGAGTCACGGCGATCTGAAACAACCATCGATACTCAAAGTGGACGCGTACTCGTGGACCACCCAACGTCGGTATGTCCAATCAATCAATCGGATAGCGGCCTCCCAGAGTCGCGGCGATATCAACAAAACAACGCACATCAAAGACTATCACAACAAGCGTAGGCAAGTTCAACATACATTCATTTTAATCAACAATCGGGTTTCAAACCCAAAATACTACATACTTTCATTCTTTCAAAAGACCTCTTTTTACGTAATGACCACGTGATACTAATACTCGTAGTATTAAAAAAAACACGTTTTCCTTTCAAACCAAATTACTACACCTTCCGAAAATCTTTATAAGATTTTCTTTTAAAATCAAGTACTTTTCTTTTAAACAACATCAAGTATACTCTTTAAAACCCAATAACTTACTCTTTCCAAAACAAGTAACCTATACTTAAATCAAGTTACTTCTCCTTTTCCGAAAAAGTTGTTTATAAGTCAAGTTTCTTATCTTTCAAGATCAAGTCTCTAACTTTCAAAATCAAATCTTTCTTTTATTTTCATAAAGTCGTTATAACTAACTTCCCATAAAGCCATTATAACACTTTAGGTTTTAAATAAACAACATTCATTTCAAATACGTGCGTCTGTACTATATAATTCACGATCATGCTCAAGAGTATAGGAAGAATCACATACCTTTTAGCTTAAACCACAAGCCAAGTCAAGTATGCCGCGTAGAACATCCACCTATAATAACCACAATACATCTATCAACTTCTAGCTCTTCGTAGAATATTCTAAATACAAGATTCCTTATTCTCTGAAAATTCGGTAGCACCTCCCGCGCTATCACATAAATCTCCTCACTATCAAGGCCCGCTACTGTGCCAACAACTCGAGGATTACACGTCTAACCGGGCGTGTTCAATTCTTCACAATAATACTACACAAGTCTACTGTAAGTACACCCAATGTAAATCTGATTCAAACCTTTATAATCATCCTTCCAATATAATCTACTCAAGTATAACTACTCTGACATGTAATATCCAATTACCATAGGGGACATAGATCATTACCTCGATAAGCCCAAAATTATCCAAGTTTATAAGTCGATCTGGGCAACGTTTAGCTCGATTCATACGCTCCAACCCGGCTCCGCGACCCTTAGAAGTTTCTAAACAACTTCTAAACACTTCAACCAAGCTATGAAGGTTTTCTAGGGTTTCATTTGCGACTATTGGAATAAAGTAGCATTCCTGACTCCTAGTATTGAAATAACTTTGGAATACTACTAGGGATACTAGGCCAAGGTATTTGGGATTATACAACAATACACCAAGTATTTTCTACACAAGAGGGGAGGGGGACGAAATCAACTTACAAAGGGAGGGACAAAATATTTTGCTTTGGAAAGCTCTTAAGTGTGGATGAAATACTCTTGACTAAGGGCTATTTATAGAGAATTCAAGGGTTAGGATCAAGGTAAGTGTAGGGTCAAGATTGGGCCATGTGTGTGTGGGTTCCACCACACCACATGGCCAACGAAATTTCTAGACAAGTGGCTTGCCACTTGTTAGCCCATTTCGGCCAAGGGACCAGTGGCTAGCCTTGTCCACCATTTCGACAAGGTGCCACATGGGGTGACACGTGTCGCCCCGGCTAAATCAAAATATTTCGTCTTGAAAATATCCAAAATACCGAAAATCTCAAAACAAAGCGGGCCCACAAAGCAGTAAATTTCTCCGTGGCCCCACGTGACCATTCAGAAAATAAAATCTCATAATTCTAAAATAATCCAAGAAGTCCAAATACCAAATCTGGGAATCCAATTCCCATTAACGAACCTTTTTCTTCAAAAAAAACCGGAAACTTTTCTGTCGAAAAAATCACATCTTCCTTTCTTTCCAAAATTTCTGTCGTATTCTCGTACGTACATTCTCACATACATACCCTGGAACTACGGGGTATAACATTCTCCCTTAGAAACATTCGTCCCGAATGTTCCTTCTAAGCCTTCAAACATACATGCGCCAAAGATAGTCTCCACCACTATACTTACAAACCGATCACGCCACCCATGGCGGCGAATATAACATGCGCAAAACTCAAATCCAAACCAACGAAATCATTTCTAATCTCACAACTCCCCCACTAGCTTCAATTTACTCTAAGGCCTATCTCGCCTTCACGATCCGATTCTGGTCGAACGATCCACGAACGCACGATGGTTACCTAAACGGGCCTAGCACCTCGTGACCTATCCTGGCGGGATCACCACAAATGACCCTACCCCAAGCGGGCTGCGGGTTGACACGCAACTCGCCTCAACCCGACCTATTTACGCGCCAAGCTCTTGTTCCCGATCGAACAATCTCACTAATCAAGTCACGAAAACCTAGTGGTCTTCTTAGCTCAACTACCCTCTTATAACTAACCATGTTTTCTACTCACAACAACATAATGCTATCAGAACATAACAATTAAAATATACTCATCTTAACACAAATGCATACTAGTCTCTAGAGGGTCAAAGATATACCTGATATCAAAAGAATAGGCGGTTTCAGGACCGCTAGAATGGAACTTCCACCACGCGACCCTGCACGGCTGGTATATGAACACCGCTTAGCTATCGAGGCGAAGAACCCGCAATGCAGATCCGGCGCCGAGTCTCAACATCCGCGCTACCTCTGGTAGGACAATTTCGCAAAATGGCCTGCGCCACATGTAAAACAAGTTCTCGACACTTCACGAATGGGGTTTACCACACCGCACTTAGGTCGGGGTGGCCATCCGACACCCAACTCCCGAAACTCAACCCTGGAGCCCCGACCGCTCCCGAATACTCTGGAGGCCACAAGGCAGAGGACCACTGCATCTTGGCGACGGCGTATAACTAGTCTCTGGCTGCGCGATCCGCCTGAAAGTCACCAAAGGACCTGCCGTCCCGGCCTCTTCACTGGTATCGTCAATCCGTCGGTCTCTCCGTGCCTCGCACCTAGTGCATGAGCTGCGTGCGGGCAATATCCATGCGGCTGAGCGATACACGAACAAGACTACGCCAAGTAGTCATCAAGCCGTGTGACGTGGCGGTGCACTCGCCCTCCATATTAGCTACTAACGCAGGGACATATCGAGCCAACGAGTCGAACTCTACGTTGTACTCGGCGTCGTCCTCCGTCTCAAATCGTAAACTTGTCGGCCCGTGCCCTCCTCATCTGCGGAGGTAAAAATGGGCGAGAAATGCCTCGAGAACTCGTCCCCAAACCGAGGCGCATGCTCCCCCCGGGACAGCTCCCACGAATCAAACCAGTCGACTGCGGTATCACGCAGCCGATGCGAACCAAAAATCACGGACTCGGTCTCCGAAGCCTTGATCACTCCCATGATCCTCTGTAACTGACGGATGAACTCCTGCGGATCATCCTCAGGCCTCGACCGCAGAACTACGGCGGGATCTGACTCGAAAATCCGTAGCCTCAAACTATCCGTCCGGGGTGAACTACGGCTCTCGGAGGCTGAATCTGCGTCGGCAAATTTATCCTCGTGTCGGCCACGATCACGGCGATGCGGGCCATCTCCTTGTAACCATCTCCTGCTCCGGGTTGTGGGTGGAGGCTCAGTGCAGTGGTCTCTGTAGCCAGCTGCTGCGGCTTTAAACTCTGCTTTGAAATTTGGCGGTGTCCAAAACTTCGCCGTCTGAAGCACTATCTCAGTCTTGGCCAGGGCTGCGCCTCGTGCTCCTCGTGTTCGCGTGACTCCTCTCGCTTGCCTTGCCCTTCTGGGCTCTGGTTGCCTTATGTGGAGGCATAACTGGCAGAAAAGAATACGTCAGAAGGAGTCCAACTTACAACACATCTCTAAGGCACGATCTCAGAGTGAGAAGAATGGAAACCAATCCTAAATGTCCTGCAGCCTCCTGATTATAGATGTGGTGCACAACACACCGATAATCAAGACTCTAGACACGATGCGTAGACACTTTCCGAGGACTAATCGCTCGATACAACTTTTGTCACGACCGACCTCGGGCATGTGCAGTGCCTTACCGGCACCTGGTGATACAACATCAGAGAAAATCAGCGGAAATAAAAACTTAAACAGGAAACAAGATACATCATAAGAAAATAGGCCAACCAAAACGGTCGCCTTCATGTATATATACATAACCGAACAGTTACAATCCTTTACAAACCCTGCCCACAACAGTACTACAGACCTCTAAGAGTGTAATAACAACTATGACGGGATAGGGCCCCGCCATACCACAGATGTACAAGAACCTACAACTCGGAAACATACCAAAAGATAAGCCTCGAGAAACGGAGCTTCCAATCTGTTGAACTATGATCCTATGGCGAGGATCCACAACCGATGTACCTCACTGCGGCGTGAGCGCCGGGCGAGGTCGATGCAACAGTGGTACAGTATGTGGCGAAAATGCGTAATGAAATCACATTTCATCATTTTATAAAACCATTTCGCAATAAGTAAATGTGATTATGTCAAGTAAGGGCGCATATCCCGAATAATCACTCACATAACTATGGGTCTCACGCCCATAATACCACTCATGCTCGTGGAACTCATTCCTCATGCCGGCAGATACATGATGTAAAACAACACCCGTATGTGAACACGAACACTAGATCACGCTGCGTCATCAAAACCGACGGGCAAGTAGAATAGCCAACTACGGTCAAAAGCTAGTCATATCCCATCACGGGCAAGGTACGGAAGCCAACTACGGTCAAAGCTAGCCACGCAATGGCGAGGCAAGTATTTTAAGCTAACGTCTGATAGCCTACCGTTTCACAAGATATGGCCAGAGGCAAGTATCTTAAGCTATCTACCATAACTCTGGTACGCGAAAATGACGAGAACAAGTATCTAAAGTGTGCACGAACCACGCATCTGAAGTCAAGCCGTGATCGCCGTCGCGCGGCAAGCTTCATGGATTAGCGGTCCATGGACTAACAATCAACCTCACAATGACCGCATGCCGGCATCTCACCTCGGAAGTCATGGCCATGAAACCATCCTCTCGGGCGCATGCGTGGACCATCCATTGCGTCGGCGATGTCCAAAGGAAATCAATCGGATAGCCGCCTCGGAGAGTCACGGCATCTGAAACAACGATCGATACTCAAAGTGGACGATACTCGTGGACCACCCAACGTCGGTATGTCCATCAATCAATCGGATAGCGGCCTCCCGGAGTCACGGCAGCATATCAACAAAACACTTGCACATCAAAGACTATCACAACAAGCATAGGCAAGTTCAACATACATTCATTTTAATCAACAATCCGGGTTTCAAACCCAAAATACTACATACTTTCATTCTTTCAAAAAGACCTCTTTTACGTAACCACATGATACTAATACTCGTAGTATTAAAAAAAAACACGTTTTCCTTTCAAACCAAATTACTACACCTTCCGAAAATCTTTATAAGATTTTCTTTTAAAATCAAGTACTTTTCTTTTAAACAACATCAAGTATACTCTTTAAAACCCAATAACTTACTCTTTCCAAAACAAGTAACCTATACTTAAATCAAGTTACTTCTCCTTTTCCGAAAAAGTTGTTTATAAGTCAAGTTTCTTATCTTTCAAGATCAAGTCTCTTAACTTTCAAAATCAAATCTTTCTTTTATTTTCATAAAGTCGTTATAACTAACTTCCCATAAAGCCATTATAACACTTTAGGTTTTAAATAAACAACATTCATTTCAAATACGTACGTCTACCGTACTATATAATTCACACAGTCATGCTCAAGAGTATAGGAAGAATCACATACCTTTTTAGCTTAAACCACAAGCCAAGTCAAGTATGCCGCGCGTAGAACATCCACCTATAATAACCACAATACATCTATCAACTTCTAGCTCTCTTCGTAGAATATTCTAAATACAAGATTCCTTATTCTACAGAAAATTCGGTAGCACCTCCCCGCTATCACATAAATCTCCTCCCCTATCAAGGCCCGCTACTGTGCCAACAACTCAGGGGATTACACGCCTAACGGACGTGTTCAATTACTTCACAATAATACTACACAAGTCTCTGTAAATGCAGTCAATGTAAATCTGATTCAAACCTTTATAATCATCCTTCCAATATAATCTACTCAAGTATAACTACTACAACATGTAATATCCAATTACCATAGGGGGACATAGATCATTACCTCGATAAGCCCAAAATTATCCAAGTTTATAAGTCGATCCTGGGCAACGTTTAGCTCCAATTCCTTACGCTCCAACCCGCTCCAGCGACCGCTAGAAGTTTCTAAACAACTTCTCTAAACACTTCAACCAAGCTATGAAGGTTTTTCTAGGGTTTCATTTTGCGACTATTGGAATAAAGTAGCATTTCCGGGCTCCTAGTATTGAAATAACTTTGGAATACTACTAGGGATACTAGGCCAAGGTATTTGGGATTATACAACAATACACCAAGTATTTTCTACACAAGAGGGGAGGGGGACGAAATCAACTTACAAAGGTAGGGAAAAAATATTTTGCTTTGGAAAGCTCTTAAGTGTGGATGAAATACTCTTCAACCTAAGGGGCTATTTATAGAGAATTCAAGGGTTAGGATCAAGGTAAGTGTAGGGTCAAGATTGGGCCATGTGTGTGTGGGTTCCACCACACCACATGGCCAACGAAATTTCTAGACAAGTGGCTTGCCACTTGTTAGCCCATTTCGGCCAAGGGACAAGTGGCTAGCCATTTGTCCCACCATTTCGGCCAAGGTGACACATGGGGGTGACACGTGTCGCCCCCCGACTCGTCCAAAATATTTCGTCTTCCGAAAATATCCAAAATACCGAAAATCTCAAAAACAAAGCGGGCCCCACAAAACCGTAAATTTCTCCCGTGGGCCCCACGTGACCATTTCCGAAAATAAAATCTCATAATTGTAAAATAATCCAAGAAGTCCAAATACCAAATCTGAGAATCCAATTCCCATTAACGAACCTTTTTCTTCACAAAAACCGGAAACTTTTCCGTCGAAAAAATCACATCTTCCTTTCTTTCCAAAATTTATGTCGTATTCTCGTACGTACATTCTCACATACATACCCTGGAACTACGGGGTATAACACTCGCATCATGGGTAGCAAATCCACGGAATATGCAAATTCCACAAACCCGGGGAATGACCCCGTAATGAACAACATATCACTAGTACAACCGGCTATCATACATAACATAAGCACTACCAGCTTATCATACATAACATAAGCACTACCGGCTTATCATACATAACATAAGCACTACCGGCTTATCATACATAACATAAGCACCACCGACTTATCACAATTATCATAAGCAAGTTAAGAAATCCCCTAACTTCTTATTAGCTTTGTTCATATACACTCTCATTTTTGTTTACTTAAGGCACTAACATGTCATTATAAAATCCGGGAATTTAACCCAAAGTAGTACGTACTTCTATTCTTTTAAAATGACTCTTTTCATATAAAACTTCCAAGATACTAATAACCATAGTATCAAGTCATATCCACTTTTCAAAACAAGTCACAATACCTTTTTACTATATTTAAAGACTTCTAAATCAAGTGACTTTTTACTTTAAAACTTTAAGCAATTGATGCCTTCAAATCAATTTGCCTTTCTTCCTTTCAAGTCATTTTATCTTAATTTACATTGCTAGAGTAAACCATTCTTTTAAATTTCCATAAAGCTATTATAACCAACTTCCCATAAAGCCGTTTGTTACACCTCGTATGATAAGACAAAGATTTAGAACATCATTAAGGATTAGGATTTCCAATTTTCGAAATTACAAATATTCTACGTGCTAATACGGATTAATTTTTGGCAATGACAAATGTGACGCCGGAAATCTCATTAGAAATGGTGGTATAAATAAATATGTATTTTTCCGTTATGAGTTAGTAAGGTATTTAAAAGGTACGATGATAAGAAATTAAGGCAATGGGAAATTAGATTAAAAGAAGTGGGGGTTGATTTAGTTAAATAAATACTTAGAGGGGGAAAAGTGTGGCTTTTAAGGGGGTCTTATTGCATTATTTAGAAATCTGAAAATTGATAAAACTCCTCTAAAAGCTTCATTTCTTCCACAAAACAAAATCAGATTTTTAAGCTCCCATTTCTCCCCCCCTTCTTGAACGAAAATCCCCACCCTTTGCAAAGAAAATTTAGCTTGTTATTCCATCTTCTTCGGGTAAATTATCCCACCATTTTGAGGCGAAATTATCACCCCAAAACAATGGGAGTTCTCATTATTTCGCCAATTTTAGGGCTGTGGGTTCTTGGGTTTTTGGACAAGATTTCTTGAAGAAAAAGGTGTAAGAATGAGGGATTAACATAGTAGAATTATTGAATGTTGGATTGGGGTTGAAGAAGTGAAGATTGGCGAAGAAAAATCGAATTTTGTGAAAGAAAATGGGCAGAAAATCGCTGGTTACTGGCAGATTTTTAGTCAAATTTGGAAGGGAATATCTCCTAGCATATTAGGAGTTTTTGGGTGTCAAAAGCCTAAAGTGAAGTTCGTCGAGTCTAGTTTCCAACGCAACAAACCGCTCGTCGATAGGACACTGGAGTAGAGAGTTATCGACGTTACAAGTTCAGCCGATGAAGCAGTGGAAAAAATTTGGATGATCACGTTTTGGGGAATCG
The DNA here is from genome assembly GCA_029844215.1 of Przewalskia tangutica. Taxonomy (NCBI): domain Eukaryota; kingdom Viridiplantae; phylum Streptophyta; class Magnoliopsida; order Solanales; family Solanaceae; genus Przewalskia; species Przewalskia tangutica. Next base: position 99,330,522 of record CM056729.1, read on the forward strand.
TTTTGGACGAATTCGAGGTATAAAATTCTTCTTTTATAGTTTAATGACGTTGCATGTTGTTGTAGTTGAAGATATGAATTGGTGTTAAGATGGAATTGGAAATATGAAATGCATGTGATTGTATTAAGGATATATACACCGATTTAGAACCTATTCTTGGCGTACGTTGGAATTGAGTAATTGTGTTGGTATGTTATTACTAATTGCATGTGAAAATTTAGATGAAACCTTGATGTTTAAAGTTAAAGTTGTTAATTGAAGTTGTTGGGAGATTAATTGAAAAGTAAGGAATTTTGGAAAAAGCTTTGGAATTGAAAAATGTTGATATGACCGGAAAGTTGATAGAAATTGTTGAAAATTTCGATAATGTATTACGGACTGAACTAGTATGTAAATAAGCTACAAACATGCATATGTATTGCAATAAGATACCTATACATGCCTCGAAAGGATTAAGTGTAAGAAATGTGTTAATTTTATATATTCTGGAATAAAGGGGAATTCTTGGTTTGAATTGAATTGTTGGTTTGAATTGGATTGTTGGTTGATTGGATTGTAGCTGGAGTTGAATTGTTGGTTGACTTGGATTATTGGAAAATTGTGGATACGCACATAAACAAAGGAAATGCTGCCCAAATTTTTGTAGAAATAAGGGAGCCTTTAAGCATATAACTTACATTAGGAATCATAGAATTGACGAGCATGTTGTTCCTTATCATAGGTTGAAGTACTAGACGAGAAATACCTTAATACCAAGCTGATTAATTCGCCTAAGAGGTATGTAAGACCTTTCTTTCTTTCTTTTGGCATGATTTTTAGTAAAAATGCAGCGCGTACTTAACTCCTACCGATTCGCTTTTAAAAATGATTATTTACTAGTTATGGTTTGATGCGAGTTTATGGTAGTAATGTTGTTGAGAGTCACAAAATGATTTTATTGCATCTGATTGCTCATGATATCTACTCGTGCTAAGTGTTAGTATTTCATTCCACGAGTCGGGCAGATCATGATCGTGCGACCAGATCTGATTTCATCGAGTCCTCACTGTAGGCGAGACACGATATATATATACAAATTACATCGAGTCCCTCCAGGTAGAGACATGTTACTGTGAATCAGATTCCATCGAGTCCTCCATAGAAGTCGAGACATGTTTCTGATTTTTATATAAAGACATGAGCACGATGTTTTACGATTCAATATACATGATATGCTTTGAGCATGATTCTCGATTTTAGCGGTTTGATGACTCTGCTTTACTTGTACAGTTGTTAATCAATTTTAGAGTATTTTATGTTTTACATACTCAGTACATTATCTCATCGACCCCCTTCCTCGAAGCTGCGTTCATGCCGCGAGTTCGGGAGTTGAATAGGTGACCCTCAAGTCTAGGATTTACGGGCCGGTTGGAGACTCCTTTGTTCGGAGCTACTATTTTTAGTGCAGACCTTTATTTTGGACTTATGCATATTTTTGGGCACGACGGAGTCTGTCCGTCATATGTCGATATTACTCTCTTAGAGTGCATGAACGATTGTGGGTTGGATGTTTGTACTTCGTTTTGGGTTTTGATGTCGTTATTTAGTAGCGGCCTTAGAAACTGCGTATTTTGACTTATGCCTTTGTGCGTGAGATGTGGTTGGTGGCGGCTGAGTCGCCAGCCTATTATGGTATTGTTTTGTTGTTATTTTGGCGGCCTTGTCGGCTCGCGTTTAGGGATATGTGGTAAGCGGCGTTGTCTTTGCCGAAATTTATGTAGACATCTGCAGAAATTGGATTAAGAGTGACAAGTCAGTAATGACGTCCAATTAGGACGTTAATCACGGCCCGTCGGGTCGGGTCGTGACAAAAGTGGTATCAGAGCAGTTATGTTACACCCCGTAAGTTCAGGACATGTATAAGAGAATGTACGTAAGGAATCAAGACTTGGAAATTGGTACGAAAGGAAGAATTGTTTTTCCGGCAGAAAATCTTCCGAACGTCGGAAAAGAGAAATGTTTGTTGTTGAGAATTGGATTCTCAAAATGCATTATTTGAGGAATATAGAAATTTATTTTTACGGATTTGGTCACGTGGGGCTCACCCGAGGAATTCTACGTTTTGCGGGGCCCACGAGGGTTACAGAATTTTATGGACGAATGAGAGGGCGACACGTGGCACCCCCCTCATATGGTCTTGGACGATTTCATGCAAGGTTAAAATGGTCATTGACCATCTTGGAAGATAAGTCTTCAAAGCTTGATATTATTGACCAAGTCAACTTGCCACTTGGGCTTGATCCTAGTGAAACTCATCCTAGCCACTCATGTGTTGCAATCTAAGCCTTCCAATGTGTTATATATACTAAGCTAGTGCAAGACTAAGTGTTATACCCCGTATTTCCAGAGTATGTACGTGAGGACGTACGTACAAAAGTTTAAGCCTTAAGTTAGGCAAGGGACGAAATTTGTGCACAACTATCGAAAAGAATTGTTTTCCGACGAAACGTTTTCCAAACTTTGCGAGGGGAAAATTACGGTTGCGACATTAATAATTTTTGCGGATTTTTCCGAGAGATGAAATATTTTGGACCAACGAGAGGGCGACACTTGTCACCCTCAAGTTGGCGGAAGTTGATGGACGATGTGGGCACGTTTTCTTCCATGTTTTGTTGCCTAAAACTTGGGTCAATGTTTGGAGTGATTTGTGGAGTAGATGGCTAGGGTGCACTTGTGCAAATCCACACCCTCCACTTGCCCACCACTTGTCTTAATCTTGGCCATTGTTTTCCCTATAAATACCCCCCTTGAGTTGAAGACTTCTTCATCCCTAAAACATTTTCTAAGTCTTGAAAATCCTCCCCCCCTTCTTGTTGCTCTCGTCCAAGAGCACTCCTCCCCCTTGAGAAGGCCCTTGGCCGAAACATCCCCCCCCTCTTGAGAGTTGTTCTCGTAAAATACCCCCCCCCCCTTGGTAGAAAAGTATTCTCCAAGTATTGTACTATTCCAAAATACCTTGGCCCAAATACCTTGTAGTATTCCAAGGTTACCCCTATACTAAAAGCCCAGAAATACTATTATACTTCCCTTCAGTCACAAAAACGAAACCCTAAGGAAAATCTTCATAGCCGGTTGAAGTACTAAGAAGAAGTTGCGTAGAACTTCTAAGGGTTGTTTGGAACGGGTTGGAGCACTCATATTAGGAGCTAAACGTTGCTCAGGATCGACATTTAAACTTGGATAATTTTGGGCTTATCGAGGTAAATACTCTTGTCCTTTTATTGTAATTGGAAATTACATACTGTAGTTGTATAGAAATGAATATAAGATACATAGAAGGATATTACAGAAGAGAATTGAACTGAAATCACATCAGAAGAATATTAAAGAAGAAGATTGAATGACTTTACATAGTTGTATTCTGATGAACTTGTGTAGTTTGACGGGTAGGGAAGTGCTGCCCGATTTTCCGTAGAATAGAGAACCCTCTGCTTAGAATATTCTACAGGGTAGTCTAGACGTTGATAGACGTATATGGCCTTTATAGGTTGAAAGTTCTGCGAGTAGCATGTTCTACTTGAAAGGTGGACAAGGCTAGCCGGGTTATAGCCGTGGAGCATTTTGCTAATTGTCGATAATCGTCGCGAGGTATGTGATTCTTCCTATCCTCTTGAGCATGATATTTTAAAAGAATATATATATAGTACGGTAGACGTACGTGTGTTAACTGAACGTGGTTTTACTCCGATGTCTTTTGACTTGAGTCTAAATAATAAGAATCTTGAAGTATTTCAAAAGAATTAAGAATCGTTTTTGAAAGAAGAGTAATACTTGGTTTTAAAAGCTTAAGAGTTATACTAGCTTTATGGGAAGTTAGGTATAACGACTTAAGAGAGATAAAAGGAACGATTTACTTAATTGTTTATGAACGCCTTATATTGATTTCGGAAATGAGAATAAGTATCGAACAAACCACTGCAGCGCTAATAAAGGGAAATGTATTGACTAATTAAGTGTTATTAAAACCAGTAGAAACCTCCATCTGCATAGAAGCTAAGATGAGACAAAATGATATTACATTTCCTAGATCATGGCTGCTTTAATAAGATTGTTATAAACAAGAATAACCTACTCACACATAAGGCATATGTTTATCAAATTGTTTTAAAGGAGAATTATATTATTAAGTGATTAAGACTATGAACTACGAAACCTTTCGAAAATGAGAAACTTGAGCATTTGAAATTAGGCAAACTTGAACGTTTGGAAAAGAATGTTGTTACTTGATTTTACAAAAAGAAGTGTTTTGGTTTACTTAAAAAGATAGTCACTCTATTTTTATACTACGGGTATTGTGTGACTTTTGTGAAAGAAACGGATCTTTTAAAGAGTTAATGTATGAAGTACTTTGGGGATAAAAACCCGCACTTGTTAACATAAAGTAGAAAGTACCTTGTGTGAATAACTTGATTGTGTTGGTTTGTGATAGCCTTGTAATACTTTCTTGTTGATTTGATAAGTAAACATGTTTAGGATGCTACATGTGTTAGTATCTTGTGATGTTTGTGTAAAGGGGTTTCCCTTGATTGTGCTTATGTTGTTTAACGATAAGCCGTTATGATAGTATTGTACCACTCACCTCTTGACATGATACCGGGGTTGGCGCCTCCGACGCGGGTATACCTCGTGCAGGGGACTATGATTCGAGAATACCTCATGCGGGTCGGGGACCTATGCGCGAGCTACGAGAGTTCCGTGTTAGTGTGCGGTCTATATTGCCATGCGATACATGTGGCCATGCGATCGCGAGTCAGTCGACGCCGGGAGTAGCTACCGACGCGCGTGAATACCTCACGCGGCCTATGTGTGTGGCCTATGCGCGAGTCGCGGAAGTTCGAGGATTAGACGCGCACATTTGATCTCGCGGGTGAATGGCGGCCGATCATGTGACGGCCTGCATGCACCTCGTGATACGATTTATGACTTTGTTGGTACTGGGTTTTAGTAGTCGGCTATGCCTTCGTACTTACCGTGCACGGTTTTATTATGACACAGGTGGGACCTGGTGTTCATGTGTATTCCTTGGATGTCTTTATATCATGGACTGCCGACAGTGAGGAAGGAATTCCACGGGCATGATTGATATTGTGGACATGTGTCACGACCCGAACCTGGGCCCGTGACTGGTGCCTTACCCCGGGCACCCTAGTGTTACAACATCAGAGTAATCAGCGGAACATAAAACACAATATGAAATAATGCAAAGGAAACACATGTTTCTGAAGAAAAGTTGACTTTCGACATATATATATAAATAACAACTCTTTCAAAAAGAACAGTTTAACCCTTTTTACAAACCCTGCCCACAACAAGATTACTGCACTTACGAATGATATGATAACAACGACGGACAGGCCCGCCATACCCCGAATGTAGCACCTACAACAACAGGACTATACCAAGACAAGCCTCCGAGAAACGGAGCTTTCCCAAACGCCGAATCGTGACTCCTAAGAGCGAGGATCAACGATGGTGTACCTTTTACTGCAGATGAACGCAGCCCCGGGGAGGTCGATAACAGTACCAAGTATGTGAAATCAAAATAACATCAGAAATGAAATCATAGTAGTCTATATAAAGAAGGAGACATATATGATAACCAAACTACGATCACAATAAATAAGCGAATATGTCAAGTCAGGGACTCACGCCCTCAAAGTCATCACTCAGATATAACAATGGGTCTCACGCCCACAACATCAATCATGCCTGTGGAATACCTTCCTCACTGCCGGCAGTCTATGATATAAAAGCACCAAGGAATACACATGAACACCAGGTCCCACCTGTGTCATCATAAAACCGTACGGGGTAAGTACGAAGGCATAGCCGACTACTAAAACCCACGATAACAAGGTCATAAATCAGATCATGATCTGTCTGCCGTCACATGATCAAAGCCGCCACTCGCCCGCAGATCTAATGCGCGCGCTAGCCCCGAACTTCTCGTAGCTCCGCATGGGCCACTCCAATGGCCCGCATGAGGTATTCCCCGCATCGAGGGTAGCTACTCCCCGGCAGCGTCCTGGACTCGCCGTCCGCATGGCCACATAGACCGCATGACCACAAAGGTCGCACACTAACCTGGAACTCCCGCAGTTCCGCATAGGCCACTGCACCCGCATAAGGTATTCTCGAATCATAGGTCACACAGACTACCGAAGTCTACCCCCGACGGAGGGCTTAACCCCTAATCATGAGTGATACAATACTAACATAACAGCTTATCGTTTAAACAACATAAGCACAATCAAGGGAAACCCCTTTACACAAACATCACAAGATACCAACCCACGTAGCATCCTAGCATGTTTACTTAACAAATTAACAAGAAAGTATTACAAGGCTATCACAAACCAACATAATCAAGTTATACACACAAGGCACTTTCTACTATATGATTAACAAGATCGGGTTTTTATCCCCAAAGTACTTCATACATTAACTCTTTTAAAAGATACGTTACTTTCACAAAAGTCACACAATACCCGTAGTATATATAAAAAAAGAGTGATTATCTTTTGAAGTAAATCAAAACACTTCTCTTTGTAAAATCAAGTAACAACATTCTTTTCCAAACGTTTCAAGTTTGCCTAATTTCAATTTCTCAAGTTTCTCATTTTCGAAAAGGTTTCGTAGTTCATAGTTTTAATCCCTTAAAACAATTTGAGAAACATATACCTTATGTGTGAGTAGGTTATTCTTGTTCATAACAATCTTATTAAGCAGCCATGATCTAGGAAATGTAGTATCATTTTGTCTCATCTTAGCTTCTATGCAGATGGAAGTTTCTACTGGTTTTAATACTTAATTATTCAATACATTTTCCTTTATTAACGCTGCAGTGGTTTGTCGATACATTTACGATTTCCAAATCAGTAAAACATTATCCCTTTTAAAAACCAAGTACTCATTACTTACGAATGAGGTTTCACACAAAATTCATATAATTCATTTAAGTTAAGTCTCTTATCTTACAAGATCAAGTCTCTTAACTTCTAAAATAAATAAATCATTCGTTTTATCTCTATTAAGCTATTATACCTAACTTCCCATAAAGCTAGTATAACTCTTAAGATTTTAAAACCAAGTATTACTCTTCTTTTAAAAACAGTTCTTAATTCTCTTGAACTACTTCAAGATTATTATTATTCGGGCTTAAGTCAAAAGACATCGCATAACAACTACGTTCAATTAACACACGACGCTCACCGTACTACATAGTTATACACATATCATGCTAGAAGAGATAGGAAGAGGTTCACATACCTCGCGACGATTATCGACTATTAGCAAATCGCTCCACGGCTATAACCCGGCTAGCCTGGTCCACCTTCTCAAGTAGCACATGCTACTCAGAACATTCAACCTATACAGTTATACAAGTCTATCAAAGTCTAGACTACTCGGTAGAATAAATCTAGATACAAGATCCTACGGAAATTGGGCACCCTTCCCTACCCACAAACTTACACAAGTCTCATCAGAATGATCCTCACGTAATTACGTCGATTCTCTTCTTTAAATTCAGGCTTAAGTCCAAAGACATTGCCACAAAGCTATGTTCAGTTCTATATATAGTATACCTCAACTATATATTCCTACAACATGTAATCTCCAATTACAATAGGGGGACAAGATAATTACCTCGATAAGCCCATAATTATCCAAGTAGAGATGTCGATCCTGGGCAACGTTTAGCTCCAACTCCGTGCGCTCCAACCCGCTCCAAACCACCCTTAGAAGTTCTAACCAACTTCTACATAAAACTCCAACTAACTATGGAGATTTTCCCTAGGGTTTCGGTTGTGTGACTGACGGGAAGTATGATAGTATTTTCCGGCTTTTCGTATAGGTATAACCTTAGAATACAACAAGGTATACGGCTAAGGTAATTTGGGTATAGTAACAATACTTTTGAGAGTATTTCTACCAAGAGGAGGGTATTTATACGAGACAACACCACAAGGGGGGGTGTATACCCCTCGGCCAACCCCACTAGGGGGGGGTACTCTCGGCCAAGAGGAAGAACTCTCGCCACAGGCCTCTCAAAGGGAGAGGCTGGGGCGAGAACCACACTACCAGGGAGGGAGGATTTTAACACTGAGGAAATTTTAGGAAGGCACGAAGAAGTCTTCCAAGGGGGGGTATTTATAGGTCTAGCAAAGGCCAACCAATGGCCAAGATCATGCCAAGTGCAAGGCAAGTGTAGGGCCATGATCATGCCAAGTGCACCTTATCCATCTACCACAAAAATATCCTACCTACTACTTGACAAAACCCAACCATTTCGTCCAAGCCATTACCGCCCACTCCTACCAACTAGAGGGTGACAAGTGTCGCCCTCTTGTTGGTCCAAAAGGTTTCGTCTCTCGGAAAAATTAGAAATGACATAGCCGGAATTTTCCCTTCGCAAGTTATGTAACACGTTTCGTCGAAAAACGACTCTAACCGGGTGTTGTGCACAAAGTAAAATCGGCCAAACCTACTTTAAAGCCCAAACTTTTCTACGTACGTCCCTACGTACATACTCTGGAAATACGGGGTATAACATTCTCCCCTCCTTAGAAACATTCGTCCCGAATGTTCCTTCTAGGTCTCAAAACAAACGTGCGCCAGTATAGTCTTCACTACTATACTTACGAGAACAAACCTGCCACACCTGGCCACAGAAACACCTGCGCAAATACTTATATCCAAGCCCACGAGGAAACACCTCTACATCACCACAAACACCTCTCTCCGGGGTCTAAAATATGCTTCCTTCGCACCTTCTCTTTACAAAAGAAATGATCACATCTATGCTCGCCACACATGCTCGCTTCTCCCCTTACGTGTCGTACCCTTCTTGTACACTCGAACTCTTTCTCATAACCTACCACATCTCTGGTACTGCTCCAGTTTCCAAAACTCGGGGTTACTATCTCTAACGTGGTCATCATTAACTGGGAACACTCTGGATGGATCTCCGATACTTTCCCGAACATAACAATACGAAAGACCGGACGTACTGCCTCCTAAGTCGGACGGCAATTGCTAACATATAGGCAACCTGGCCTATTCTTCACATGAACTCAAAAAGGCCCAAAGTAACTCGGGCTAAGTTTCCTCTGTTTTCCAAAACTCGCCACACCCTATCCCCAGTCTGCTGGAACAAGCCTGAACCGACTATCTGAACCTTGCCAACATCGAACCAATCGACCGGCAACTTACACTTCCGCCCCTACAAGGCTTCATAAGGCGATATCCGAACACTAAAATGGTAGCTTAAACACTCCCTCCACAGGGGACAACAATCCCCACAACTACCCCTGAAATCCAAACACTGGCCGAGGGCGAATGCGATTCTGAGTCTCACCTGAGCTCCTAACCCTGCCTGGTAAAACTTTTTAGAAAACGAAAATAGCCACAACCTGGGCTCCACTGTCTGCCATAAGGTGAAGGTAGGCACCTCGTGCAGCCTTACAACCTTCCTGATACGATCATCTCGCATAACCCTCTGCCGAGTAAACGGTCCTGACTGAAAGACACGACGGGCTGACCCCATCGGCCCGACCATCGGTCAACGATCCACGAACTCGCACGATGGTTAACTAAACTTGGGCCTAACACCCTCATGACTTATCACAAGGCGACCACCACAAACCGACCCCACCATAAAACAGTCGCGGGTTGACCGCGCATGGCCTCAACCCGACCCACTCTCGCGTAAAACACTTGCTCCCCGAACCGGAACAATTTCACTAATTACGTTATGAAAATCTAGCGGTCTTCTTAGCTCAACTACCCTCTTTCATTCCACACTACTCAGGGACTTATCCCACAACCATAGCTCACGTGCACTATGCACTCCTATAAGGGTCAAACATAAACATACGTCTATTACTCGAGATGGCCTTACCTCTAAGGTCCCTACGTGTAAAACTCTAAGGCTCACACCTTCTCTATCCCCCAAATCTTACTTGGTTAACTAACCAAGATTTCTAATCACAATTCACACAACTTATAAGATATACTCATCTTATCACACATACTAATCTCTAGAGGGTTAAAGACATGCCTGAATTTACTGCTTCACTCCCCTTAGTCGTTCTAATCAAACCTGCCCCGTAGGGCGCATAGCTAGGGAAGGTAACGAACTACCCTCCGATCCTGAAGGCTGAGTCCTCCTACTGGCATCCTTCCTACTAGGACGTCCTTTCCACACATGGCCCTGTCGGCCGCAGGTAAAACAAATACCAACTAAAAGACGACATTCCCCGGAATGACGTCTGTCATACTGTGAACCGGAAGCCCTGGAGCTCTGACCAACTCTTGCCTACCCCGAACGTCCTGAACCCCGTGGAGGACCTCTCTGCACTGGTGGATGTGCATAATCTAATCCGCTGGTGAGGCGATTCGCCTCGAAAGTTACCAAAGGACCTTGCTGCTCCGGCCCTCTTCTGCTGTCCTTCGTTAACCCGTCGATCTCTACGTCTCTCGGCCTGCTGCGCATAAGCCCGTACAAAGGCTATGCTCAAGCCTAACTGAAGAACTACTCTTGCACAACCCTCTCGTTGATATTCATCAAGACTCGCGGTACATCGGTATACTCTCTGGTAGCCAAATCCATAGCTAGTAACAGGGTCGCCTTCTTGCAATCTAAATTCTCTGTTCGATCGTGGGCGAAGGTTCAAATATCATGGCGTAGTAGGCTGCGCCGCCGTGCTAAACTCTCTGGGGTGGTGACGCCGCAGAACTCCCGAATGAAGCACCTAACTCGGGTGATGGTTGGGCACGTGCCTCGTAACCCTCACGAACTCTACTCGCAGCTCCGCCGCTGCCGCCTCCCGGGCGGGTTTGCCTACGCGGAGGCATAACGGTAAGGGAAAGAAATACGTTAGAGGTCCAACTTACAACACGGCTCTAAGGCACGATCTCGAGTGAGAAGAATAGAAACCAATCCTAAATATCCTATAGCCTCACGATTATTGGTGTGGTGCACAACACACCGATAATCAAGACTTACTAGATACGGTCTGTAGACACTTTCCGAGGATTAATCGCTTCGATACCACTTATGTCACGACGAACGGGCGTGATCGTGCCTTACTCGGGCACCCTAGTGTTACAACACCGTGTAATGGAACATAAAACACAATATGAAATAATGCAAAGGAAACACATGTTTACGAAGAAAAGTTGCCTTCGGCATATATATATAAATAACAACTCTTTCAAAAGAAACAGTTTAACCACTTTACAAACCACGCCCACAACAAAGATACTATGCACTCTACGAATGATATGACAACAACGACGGGGCGGGGCCGTCATACCACGAATGTAAGCACCTACAACAGCGAGGACTATACGAAGACAAGCCTCCGAGAAACGGAGCTTTCCCAACGTCAACTGTGACCCTAAGAGCGAGGATCAACGGCGGTGTACCTTTACTGCGGCATGAACGCAGGACGTCAAGCGACGGTACAACAGTATGTGGCGAAAATAAATCGTAAATGAAATCATAGTAGTCTATATAAAGCGGGAGACATATATGATAACCAAACTACGATTCCTAATAAATAAGCGATCATGTCAAGTCGTGGACTCACGCCTCAAAGTCATCACTCGGATATAACAATGGGTCGCGCCCACAACATCAATCATGCGTGGAATACCTTCCTCACCGCGATCTATGATATAAAAGCACGAGAATACATATGAACACGTGTCCGCTGTGTCATCATAAAACCGTCTGGGGTAATGCGAAGGCATAGCCGACTACTAAAACCTACGATAACAAGGTCATAAAGCGTATCATGATCTGTCTAGGCCGTCACATGATCAAAGGCGGCCACTCGCCGCGAGATCTAATGTGCGCGTCTAGCCACGAACTTCTCGTAGCTCGCACGGGCCACTCAATGGCCCGCATGAGGTATTCCCGCATCGAGGTAGCTACTCCCGGCGTCTGGACTCGCCGTCGCGTAGCCACATAGACCGCATGACCACAAAGGTCGCACTAACACTGGAACTCCCGCGATTCGCATAGGCCTGAGACCGCATAAGGTATTCTCGAATCATAGGTCACGGACACTTTGAGTCTACCGCGACGGAGGCAGCTTAACCCCCGGAATCATGAGTGATACAATACTAACATAACAGCTTATCGTTTAAACAACATAAGCACAATCAAGGGAAACCCCTTTACACAAACATCACAAGATACCAACCCACGTAGCATCCTAGCATGTTTACTTAACAAATTAACAAGAAAGTATTACAAGGCTATCACAAACCAACATAATCAAGTTATACACACAAGGCACTTTCTACTATATGATTAACAAGATCGGGTTTTTATCCCCAAAGTACTTCATACATTAACTCTTTTAAAAGATACGTTACTTTCACAAAAGTCACACAATACCCGTAGTATATATAAAAAAAGAGTGATTATCTTTTGAAGTAAATCAAAACACTTCTCTTTGTAAAATCAAGTAACAACATTCTTTTCCAAACGTTTCAAGTTTGCCTAATTTCAATTTCTCAAGTTTCTCATTTTCGAAAAGGTTTCGTAGTTCATAGTTTTAATCCCTTAAAACAATTTGAGAAACATATACCTTATGTGTGAGTAGGTTATTCTTGTTCATAACAATCTTATTAAGCAGCCATGATCTAGGAAATGTAGTATCATTTTGTCTCATCTTAGCTTCTATGCAGATGGAAGTTTCTACTGGTTTTAATACTTAATTATTCAATACATTTTCCTTTATTAACGCTGCAGTGGTTTGTCGATACACATTTCTGATTTCCGAAATCAGTAAAACATTATCCCTTTTAAAAACCAAGTACTCATTACTTACGAATGAGGTTTCACACAAAATTCATATAATTCATTTAAGTTAAGTCTCTTATCTTACAAGATCAAGTCTCTTAACTTCTAAAATAAATAAATCATTCGTTTTATCTCTCTTAAGCCATTATACCTAACTTCCCATAAAGCTAGTATAACTCTTAAGATTTTAAAACCAAGTATTACTCTTCTTTTTTAAAAGCTTCTTAATTCTCTTGAACTACTTCAAGATTATTATTATTCGGGCTTAAGTCAAAAGACATTGCCATACAACTACGTTCAATTAACACACGTACGTCTACCGTACTACATAGTTATACACATATCATGCTAGAAGAGATAGGAAGAGGTTCACATACCTCGCGACGATTATCGACTATTAGCAAATCGCTCCACGGCTATAACCCGGCTAGCCTGGTCCACCTTCTCAAGTAGCACATGCTACTCGCAGAACATTCAACCTATACAGGTTATACAAGTCTATCAAAGTCTAGACTACTCGGTAGAATAAATCTAGATACAAGATCCTACGGGACATTGGGAAGCCCACTGCCGTCAAACTTACAAATCTCATGTCTGATCCTACGTAATTCTGATTCGTTCTCTTCTTTAAATTCGGCTTAAGTCCAAAGACATTGCCACAAAGCTATGTTCAGTTCTATATAGTATACCTCAACTATATATTCCTACAACATGTAATCTCCAATTACAATAGGGACAAGATAATTACCTCGATAAGCCCATAATTATCCAAGTAGAGATGTCGATCTGGGCAACGTTTAGCTCCAACTCCGTGCGCTCCAACCCGCTCCAAACCACCCTTAGAAGTTCTAACCAACTTCTACATAAAACTCCAACTAACTATGGAGATTTTCCCTAGGGTTTCGGTTGTGTGACTGACGGGAAGTATGATAGTATTTTCCGGCTTTTCGTATAGGTATAACCTTAGAATACAACAAGGTATACGGCTAAGGTAATTTGGGTATAGTAACAATACTTTTGAGAGTATTTCTACCAAGAGGAGGGTATTTATACGAGATAACACCACAAGGGGGGGTGTATACCCCTCGGCCAACCCCACTAGGGGGGGGGTACTCTCGGCCAAGAGGGGGAAGAACTCTCGGCCACATAGGCCTCTCAAAGGGGGAGGGGGAGGCTAGGACGAGAACCACACTACAAGGGAGGGAGGATTTTAACACTTAGGAAATTTTAGGAATGGATGAAGAAGTCTTCCAAGGGGGGGGGGGGGTATTTATAGGTCTAGCAAAGGCCAACCAATGGCCAAGATCATGCCAAGTGCAAGGCAAGTGTAGGGCCATGATCATGCCAAGTGCACCTTATCCATCTACCACAAAAATATCCTACCTACTACTTGACAAAACCCAACCATTTCGTCCAAGCCATTACCGCCCACTCCTACCAACTAGAGGGTGACAAGTGTCGCCCTCTTGTTGGTCCAAAAGGTTTCGTCTCTCGGAAAAATCCGCAAAAATTAGAAATGACATAGCCGGAATTTTCCCTTCGCAAGTTATGTAACACGTTTCGTCGAAAAACGACTCTAACCGGGTGTTGTGCACAAAGTAAAATCGGCCAAGCCTACTTTAAAGCCCAAACTTTTCTACGTACGTCCCTACGTACATACTCTGGAAATACGGAGTATAACAGCATGAGACTCATGGTTATATTTGAGTGTTAACTTTAAGGGCGTGAGTCCTTGACTTGACATGACTGCTTACATATTGTGTATCGTAAATTGGTTATCATATATGTCTTCTGTTTTATATAGACTATTATGATTTCATTTACAGTATTTTCAGTTTCACATACTTGGTACCTGTTGTCTTGACCTCCTTGAGGGCTGCGTTCATGCCGCAGTAGAGTACACCGGTGTTGATCCTCATGTGGTCACCGTTCCGCTTTGGGAAGCCCGTTTCTCAGAGGTTTATCTTGGGTATAGTCCCCTCGTTGTAGTACTTACATTCAGGGTATGGCGGGCCCCGTCCATTATTGTTGTTATATCATTCTTAGAGAAGTGTAATCTTGTTGTGGGAAGAGTTTGTAAAAGGATGTATCTGTCGTTCAAGTTATATATAAGCCGAAAGACAATTTTTCTCAGATAAACTGTTTCTCATTCATATTATTTTATGTCTTGTTTTATATTCCGCTGATTACTCTGATGTGTGTCTACTTGGGTGCCCGGGTAAGGCACGATCCAGGCCCGGTTGGTCGTGACAAAAGTTGTATCGAGCGATTAATCCTCGGAAAGTGTCTGAGCACCGTATCTAGTAGAGTCTTGATTATCGGTGTGTTGTGCACCACCAATAATCAGGAGGCTATAGGATATTTAGAATTGGTTTCCATTCTTCATTCCGAGATCATGCTTAGAGCTGTGTTATAAGTTGGACCCCTCTAACGTATTTCTTTCCCTTACCGTTATGCCTCCGCGTAAGGCAACCCGGGCCCAGAAGGGCAAGGCAGCCGAGAGAGTTGCGAGTAGAGCACAGAGGGTTACCAGGGCATAGGCCCAATCATCACATGGGGTGGTGCTTCATTTGGGGAGTTCGGCGACGCCGCTAGTCCCAGCAGAGTCTAGCACAGCGGCAGCAGTTCCTACTGCGGCCATGATATTTGAACCTTCGATTCCGACCGATGCGGAAAGTATGGATTGCAAAGAGGCGACCCTGTTACTAGCTAGGGAGTTAGCAGCCAGAGAGTATATTATGTACCGATTTATCACGGGTCTTGATGACTATCTAAGAGAGGGTTGTGCAAGAGTAGCTCTTCAGTCAGGCTTGAGCATGGCCTGCGTACGGGCTTATGCGCAACAGGCCGAGAAACGTAGGGATCGACGGGTTAACCAAGATCGTGAAGAGGGCGAGCAATGAGGTCCTTTGGTAACTTTCGGCGAATCGCCTCACCGCAGACTAGATATGCGCCTCCGCCCGATGCAGTGGTCCTCCGCGGGGTTCGTGGCGTTCGGAGTATGCCGGAGTTGGTCGAGCTCGTGGCTTCGGGTCACGCCTATACGTGGGTTCTAGCCACCGTTGATTTTCCTCGGTGTTCACAGATGGCAGCGCCATCCCTGGAATGTCGCCTTTTGTTTGGTGCTTGTTTTAAGCTGCCGTCGAGGCCATGTGTCGAAAGGATGTCCTAGTAGGAGGATGCAAGTATGAGGACTCGACTGCATTAGTTGCGGATTGATGGTTCGTAGAGGAAGGGTGTTAGCGAGGAGGCCACCCGCTCGGTGTGGCCGTTGTGGTAAGTGTCATTGTGGGAAGTGTCGTACTTCCGGCTTGTTATGCTGCGGCCAGGCCATTTGCGAGGAATTGTCAGGCCAGTGGCGCGGATGTAGAGACTCACGCTCAGGATCGGTGACCATTCATCACCTTCCTAGCTATGCGCCCAACAAGCGTGATTGATTAGACGACAAAGGGAAGTAAAGCGATGAATACAGGTATATCCTTAACCCTCTAGAGATTAGTATGTGTGATAAGATGAGTATATCTTAAGTGTTTTGTTCTGATAGCATTGTGTTAATTGTGATTAGAAATCATGGTTAGTTAGAAGGGTAAGTTTGGGGATAAGGAAAGTGTGAGCCTTAGAGTTTTATACGTGGAGACCTTAGAGGCGAGGCCATCGTGAGTAAAAGATTATTTTTATGTTTGACCCTTATCGGAGTGCATAGTACACGTGAGATATGTTTGTATGATAAGTCCCTGAGTGGTACGAAATGAAAGAGGGTAGTTGAGCTAAGAAGACCACTAGGTTTTCGTGACTCGATGGTGAGATTGTTCCGGATCGGGGAACAAGAGTTTTGCGCGATAGCGGGTCGGGTTGAGGACCGATCGCGGGTCAACCCGCGGCCTGTAATGTGGTGGGGTCAGTTCGAGGCGGTTTCGCCAGGTGGTGGGGTCATAAGGGTGTTAGGCCCAAGTTTAGTTAACCATCGTACGAGTTCGTGGATGCGTTCGACCAGTAGTCGGCCGATGAGGTCAGCCCATCTTATCTTTCAGTCAGGACCGTTTACTCGGCAGAGGGTTATGCGAGATGTTATATCAGGAAGGTTGTAAGGCTGCACGAGGTGACTACTTTCACCTTATGACGGGCAGGGGAGCCCAGGTTACGGCTATTTCATTTTCTGGAAGTATTACCAGGCAGGGTTAGAAACTCAGGTGAGTCTCAGTATCGCATTCGCCCTCGGGCCAGTGTTTGGATTTCAGGGGTAGCTGTGAGGATTGTTGTCTCCTGTTGAGGGAATGTTTTATAGCTACCATTTCAGTATTCGGATGTCACCTTATGAAGCCTTGTATGGGCGGTAGTGTAGGTTGCCGGTCGATTGTTCGAAGTTGGCAAGGTTCAGATAGTTGGTTTATACTTGTTTCGGCAGGATGTGGATAGGGTGAAGCTTATCCAGAAGAGGTTATTGGTAGCTCAGAGTCAACAGAAGTCGTGCGGATAATCGGCGACGACGCTTGGAGTTCAGGTTGACGGTGGGTCTTCTTGAAGGTACCACCCCGGAAAGGGTGTGACGAGTTTTGGAAAACAGAGGAAACTTAGCCTGAGGTACTTGGAGCATTTTCAGATCCTTTGGAGGATAGGCCAGGTTGCCTATAAGTTAGCTTTGCCGTCCGACGTGGGAGGCAGTGCGTCCGGTCTTTCACATTGTTATGTTCGGAAAAGTATCGGAGATCCATCCAGAATGTTCCCAGTTAATGATGACCAAGTTGGAGATAGTAACCCCGAGATTTTGGAAACTGAAGCAGTAGCAGAAATGTGGTAAGTTATGAGAAAGAGTTCGAGTGTACGAGAAGGGTACAACGAGTAAGGGAAGAAGCGAGCATGTGTTAAGAACATAGAAGTGATCATTTCGTTTGTAAAGAAAAGGTGTGAAGGGAGTATCTTTTAGCCCTTGGGTGGGAGCTTTTGTAGTGATGGAGGTGATTCCTCGTGGACTTGGATTAAGTATTGGCGCGTGTGTTAATTTATGGCCAGGTGTGGCATTGGCAACTTGTTTAAGTTAAAAGGAACTTCATCGTTATCCGTCTTGAGAAGGAACATTCGGGACGAATATTTCTAAGGAGGGGAGAATGTTATACCCCGTATTTCCAGAGTATGTACGTGAGGACGTACGTACAAAAGTTTAAGCCTTAAGTTAGGCAAGGGATGAAATTTGTGCACAACTACCGAAAAGAATTGTTTTCCGACGAAACGTTTTCCAAACTTTGCGAGGGGAAAATTACGGTTGCGACATTAATAATTTTTGCGGATTTTTCCGAGAGATGAAATATTTTGGACCAACGAGAGGGCGACACTTGTCACCCTCAAGTTGGCGGAAGTTGATGGACGACGTGGGCACGTTTTCTTCCATGTTTTGTTGCCTAAAACTTGGGTCAATGTTTGGAGTGAATTGTGGAGTAGATGGCTAGGGTGCACTTGTGCAAATCCACACCCTCCACTTGCCCACCACTTGTCTTAATCTTGGCCATTGTTTTCCCTATAAATACCCCTTGAGTCAAGACTTCTTCATCCCTAAAACATTTTCTAAGTCTTGAAAATCCTCCCTTCTTGTTGCTCGCCCAAGAGCACTCCTCCCTTGAGAAGGCCCTTGGCGAAACATCCCCCTCGAGTTGTTCTCGTAAAATACCCCTTGGTAGAAAAGTATTCTCCAAGTATTGTACTATTCCAAACTACCTTGGCCCAAATACCTTGTAGTATTCCAAGGTTACCCCTATACTAAAAGCCCATAAATACTATTATACTTCCCTTCAGTCACAAAAACGAAACCCTAAGGAAAATCTTCATAGCCGGTTGAAGTACTAAGAAGAAGTTGCGTAGAACTTCTAAGGGTTGTTTGGAACGGGTTGGAGCACCCAGACAGAGCTAAACGTTGCTCAGATCGACATTTAAACTTGGATAATTTTAGGCTTATCGAGGTAAATACTCTTGTCCTTCTATTGTAATTGGAAATTACATACTGTAGTTGTATAGAAATGAATATAAGATACATAGAAGGATATTACAGAAGAGAATTGAACTGAAATCACATCAGAAGAATATTAAAGAAGAAGATTGAACTGTACTTACATAGGACTGTATTTACAGTAGACTTGTGTAGTTTGACGGGTAGGGAAGTGCTGCCCGATTTTCCGTAGAATAGAGAACCCTCTGCTTAGAATATTCTACAGGGTAGTCTAGACGTTGATAGACGTATATGGCCTTTATAGGTTGAAAGTTCTGCGAGTAGCATGTTCTACTTGAAAGGTGGACAAGGCTAGCCGGGTTATAGCCGTGGAGCGTTTTGCTAATTGTCGATAATCGTCGCGAGGTATGTGATTCTTCCTATCCTCTTGAGCATGATATTTTAAAAGAATATATATATAGTACGGTAGACGTACGTGTGTTAACTGAACGTGGTTTTACTCCGATGTTTTTTGACTTGAGTCTAAATAATAAGAATCTTGAAGTATTTCAAAAGAATTAAGAATCGTTTTTGAAAGAAGAGTAATACTTGGTTTTAAAAGCTTAAGAGTTATACTAGCTTTATGGGAAGTTAGGTATAACGCCTTAAGAGAGATAAAAGGAACGATTTACTTAATTGTTTATGAACGCCTTATATTGATTTCGGAAATGAGAATAAGTATCGAACAAACCACTGCAGCGCTAATAAAGGGAAATGTATTGACTAATTAAGTGTTATTAAAACCAGTAGAAACCTCCATCTGCATAGAAGCTAAGATTAGACAAAATGATATTACATTTCCTAGATCATGGCTGCTTTAATAAGATTGTTATAAACAAGAATAACCTACTCACACATAAGGCATATGTTTCTCAAATTGTTTTAAAGGAGAATTATATTATTAAGTGATTAAGACTATGAACTACGAAACCTTTCGAAAATAAGAAACTTGAGCATTTGAAATTAGGCAAACTTGAACATTTGGAAAAGAATGTTGTTACTTGATTTTACAAAAAGAAGTGTTTTGGTTTACTTAAAAAGATAGTCACTCTATTTTTATACTACGGGTATTGTGTGACTTTTGTGAAAGAAACGGATCTTTTAAAGAGTTAATGTATGAAGTACTTTGGGGATAAAAACCCGAACTTGTTAACATAAAGTAGAAAGTACCTTGTGTGAATAACTTGATTGTGTTGGTTTGTGATAGCCTTGTAATACTTTCTTGTTGATTTGATAAGTAAACATGTTTAGGATGCTACGTGTGTTAGTATCTTGTGATGTTTGTGTAAAGGGGTTTCCCTTGATTGTGCTTATGTTGTTTAACGATAAGCCGTTATGATAGTATTGTACCACTCACTCTTGACATGATACCGGGGTTGTCGCCTCCGACGGGGGTATACCTCGTGCGATGCAGGACTATGATTCGAGAATACCTCATGCGGGTCGAGGACCTATGCGAGCTACGAGTTCGTGTTAGTGTGCGGTCTATATGGCCATGCGGTATATGTGGCCATGCGATGCGAGTCCAGTCGACGGGAGTAGCTACCGTCGCGAGGAATACCTCATGCGGGCCTATGTGTGTGGCCTTTATGCGAGCTGCGGGAAGTTCGAGATTAGACGCGCACATTTGATCTGCGGCGAGTGGCGGCCGATCATGTGGCGATGCAGACCTCGTGATACAGTTTATGACTTTGTTGGTACTGTGGGTTTTAGTAGTCGGCTATGTCTTCGTACTTACCCCGTACGGTTTTATTATGACACAGGTGGGACCTGGTGTTCATGTGTATTCCTTGGATGTCTTTATATCATGGATCGGCGTGATGAGGAAGAATTCCACGCATGATTGATATTGTGGGCATGAGACCCATGGTTATATTTGAGTGTTAACTTTAAGGCGTGAGTCACGACTTGACATGATCGCTACATATTGTGTATCGTAAATTGGTTATCATATATGTCTTCATTTTATATAGACTATTATGATTTCATTTCTGATATTTTGATTTCACATACTTGGTACTGTTATCGACCTCGCCCGGGCTGCGTTCATGCCGCAGGTAGAGGTACACCAGTGTTGATCCTCGCTCATAGGGTCATTGTTCAGCGTTTGGGAAGCTCCGTTTCTCCGGAGGCTTATCTTGGGTATAGTCCCCTGTCGTTGTAGGTACTTACATTCAGGGGTATGGCGGGGCCCTGTCCCGCCATTGTTGTTATATCATTCTTAGAAGTGCAGTAATGCGTTGTGGCAGAGTTTGTAAAAGGGATGTAACTGTTCGGGTTCAAGTTATATATAAGCCGAAAGGCAATTTTTCTCAGATAAATTGTTTCTCATTCATATTATTTTATGTCTTGTTTTATATTCCGCTGATTACTCTGATGTATGTCTACTTGGGTGCCCGGGTAAGGCACCAGTCACGGGCCCGGGTTCGGGTCGTGACACTAAGTCTCCAACACTTAGAGAAATCACAACACTTTGTTCTTCAAGCAAATAGCTCTCGGGTTCACCTTGTTAGCCACACAAAAATTTTGTAATTTTGTTCCATTGTCCACAAGACTTTAACCCAAGGTCCCTAAGGGTATTGTAAGGATATCTCAATAGAAAGATTTCGGAAAAACGACGTATTCACGTTAGTCGCAAGGCGGAAACTTAAGGAGTTCTTCAACTTTGAAGTGAGAACTTGAAGATGGGTTCTTCATAGGCTTCTAAGGAGTGCTTGGAGCGGATTGGAACTTAAGGAAAGGAACTAAGAATTGCTAAGGCGCGACTTTGAATCTTGGAAATTTTAAGGGCTTATAAAGGTATAAATCTTGTCGTTTTAGTAATTAAGATTACTTGTTGTTGTAGCTATGGATATTAGCAAGCATGAGTTATATAGTATGAAGTTTGATAAGTATATCGGCTATTGGAACCCTAATCTGAAAACTAGCATGTTTAGCCTTAAGATTACATTTCAAGTTGATTATTGGTTTAAGTCGTCGCATGTTGTATAAGAAGGAAATTGTAGTTGTTGAAGTTGTTTATGACTATATAACATATTAGACCTTAGAACTTGGAATTGAAAAAGGATTGGAAAAGACTTTGAATTGTTGGTTATGTAGTTGGCCGAGAATGGCTTGGATTTTAAACTACTTGGTATGAATTGTGGGGTGGAATTTTACACGTATTGTAAGGCGTGTAATCCCCTTTGTTTGGTTGTTGTTTTGAGCCTTAAATGTGGCGTGTTGGTTATTGTATTCGGCCTTGAAAAAGGTGGCAAAGTGAGTAGAAACAAAGGAAGTCTTCGATTTTCCGTAGAATTAGACCGTATACTTAGTATTATTCACGTTAGAGACTAGAAGTTGATAGTCTTGTTGTGACCATTATAGGTTGACACTTACGCACGCGTATTCGGCTCAGCTTGTGGATTTAGCCGAAAAGGTATGTGAACTATCTCCTCTTCTAGCATGATTCCTTAAGATAAAGAAAGTATGTCCTACTCCTTAAATGATCCATTCCTTGGTTGTATTTGGATTGCCTAAAATAGAATTTGTTCTATGTACTTCCTTGATTGTACTTTGATGTTTAAATTGTAAGTTGTATAATCCATTGCCTTAGTGAAGTTTGGATTCTTAAGTGTGGAAGTATTTTACTTAAAGTACATAGAGTCTTGAAAAGGAAGTGGTTTCCAAACCTTTTGGCTAGTGCCTTAGTTCCAAAACCTAAAGGTCATTATAATGACTTTAAGGGAGTCAAAGGAGTGATTTACTTAATTGTTTTAAAAGAGGAGAAATGACATGATTTAAGAGAAGTAACTTGTTTTAAAGGTGTGAGTTACTTGGGGTTTAAAAGTAGAAGAAACTTGTTTTCTAAATATTAAGAGACTTGAAGTATTTTGAAAGTTAAGAACTTGATTTGTAAGTATGTGATACTTGGTTTTAAAGTATAAGCCTCTTGGTTATAAAAGGAATGAATATGTCTAAAACCATAAAGGGTTATAACGACTTTATGGGAAGTTAGTTATAACGGCTTTATGGAAGGTTAAGAAAGTTGTCTATTTTGATTAATGAGCATAAGTTGCCTAGATTGTGAAAATTGGAAGTTACTTGGTTTCAATCTTTGAAATGAGTTTTCTAAGAGTGTAGTAGCTTACTTTGAAAAATAGACACACCTTGATACTACGGGTGTTAGTATCTTGGGGTTTTACATAAAAAGGAGTATTTTGAAAAGAATGTACGTACGAAGTACTTTGGCTTGTTTAATTAAGAATTATTCTATGTGTGCCTTGATAAGTACTTTGGCTTGTTTAATTGAGAATTATTCTATGTGTGCCTTGATAAGTACTTTGGCTTGTTTAATTGAGAATTATTCTATGTGTGCCTTGATAAGTACTTTGGCTTGTTTAATTGAGAATTGCCTATGTGTGCTGGTAATAGCCGGTTTTGTGCTAGTGGTATATCATTCATTTCGGGGTCATTCCCCGGGTTTGTGGCATTTGCATATTCCGTGGATTTTCTACCCACGATGCGAGGAATACCTCATGCGAGTCCGCAAGGGCTTATGCGGGTGAAATAGTCCCACGCGCGGATACCTATGCGAGAATACCTCACGAGTCCTGGCGGCTTACGCGGTGAAATAGTCCCACGCGAGGAATACCTCACGCGGGTCCACGCGACCTACGCGGGTGAAATAGTCAGTGTAGGATTGCTTAACGACATCGCGCGGTGGTCCCGCTGATCGTGAGCTTCCTATTTTATATTGTAAGTATACTACTATTTACTCTCATTGTTAGTAAGACATCGTAATCGTTATTTGAGTAGTGACTTTGAGGCACGCGCCCCGACTTGATATGACCGCTTATGTATTGTATCTTGTAGGTTGGCTATCATACACGTCTCGCTTTGTTTAGATCATATGATTTCATTATAGTACTTATCGTTTCACATACTTGGTACATTCTTGATCGACCTCCTTCGGGGCTACGTTCATGCCGCAGTTTAGGTACGCTGTTTGGTGATCGGCAGTGTGTAGGACCGCCGTAGTTTTGGATAGCTCTTTCGCTCGGAGTTTATCTTTTTGGTATAAGTTCTTTCAAGATGTGCTTTTGTACGATTATGGGTACGGGGCCTTGTCCCGTCACAGTTCAGTAAAACTCTTAGAGGTCTGTATTCATATGTGGGATTGGACTCCTGTACGGTGTAGTGTCTTTTGTTATGTATATTATATGGCAGCCTTGTCGGCTTTGCCCTTGCACGTACGTTGGTAAAAAAAATGAGGTGTTATTTAAATTCCGCAGTTTACTTGTGTCTGTTAGGTAGAAGGGTGCCCAGGTAGGGCACCAGTCACGGGCCCGGGGTTCGGGGCGTGACAAGTTAGTCCTCGGAATGTCTACAGACCGTGTCTAGTAGAGTCTTGTGTATGGGTATGTTGTGCACCATACTTATACACAGGAGGCTGCCGGACATTTAAGATTGGTTTCTACTCTTTCATCTCATAGATCGTGCAATAGAGCTATGTCATAGGGTAATCTCCCCTCTCTAATAATTATTGTGGTTGCAGTTATGTTACAAAAGATATCGACAGTGGCTCGGAAGGGGAAAATCAGAGTAAATCGGACTTGACTTGGTGCGTCAAGCCATAAGGGAAGTGAAAGAGTTTGAGTAGAAGTATGATGACCAGGTTTGGAGGTACTAGGTCCACGTCAGGTAAGGAAACTCTTCAGAATCTTCTATATACTGAATAAGGGATGGTATCGTCAAGGATTGGGACCAGGAGCAATGTCCGAGGTTACGTATGTATACTAGAATATGTTGAATTTATGA
Source organism: Przewalskia tangutica (assembly GCA_029844215.1). Taxonomy (NCBI): domain Eukaryota; kingdom Viridiplantae; phylum Streptophyta; class Magnoliopsida; order Solanales; family Solanaceae; genus Przewalskia; species Przewalskia tangutica. Next base: position 99,355,154 of record CM056729.1, read on the forward strand.
AAAGTACGACAAGTAAGAAATAAGTGAATAAGTGTTAAAAGAAGTGGATTTGCTTACAATTACGAGTAGTGAAGAGATCCCTTCCAGACCATGAATGAGGTGTCGACTTGTGAAATGAATTGCAATAGTCTCTATCTTACGAATTGGTATTCCGTTATGCTACGTTATCTGCTCTATAGTTATGGAGATTGAATTTTTCCTTACAAAGATAGAAAATGAAGCTTACCTACTATTTTCTCCTTCATACCTTTAATTAAATGTTGAGCTCTAATTGTTAGAATCTGTGACTATTTTATGATATACCATGTTGCTGGACTATGTGAAGGTAGGAAAATGCAAAAGAACATTGTTCTCAGGTAAGAATAAGAAGAGGTTATTACTTCCGGAATAATAAGATTAATATAAGAATGAAAGCATTTTCTTATTTTGGACCGAATGCTGGGAAGTATTGGACATATGGATTAATTGGGTTTCTTTCGCAAATGACTTAGAACTTGGGAATGATGAACATCCTATTAGTGTATAGTTGTGTCAAGCACTTTAAATATTGTAACCTTTGGAGTTCATATTCTCAGTTAAGAAGTTATTTGAAGGATTGGTAATCGAGGTATGTATTTGTACGCTTCAACGCATTAGTTCACGCAGAATGCTAAGATGAGGCTATTTGGTCTAGTGGAACCAAAGGTTAAGAGATAGAAGAAGCTCATAATACCTCGCTTAATTTGTGTAAGGAATTTCAAGCAGTTTATAACAGTACTTACTAATCAAGTATGGGCTGATACTCTACGTGCTTCTAACAGTGCATTTCATGAAACCAGGCCTATATGATCATTAACTTGGAAAAATTAGGTGGGAATGAGGCATAGGGATTCAGTACAGGGTCGGATACTTTGATATGAGAAGGGTGGGAAACAGATAAGAGAGGTACAAAGATATAGATGAATTCAACAAAGTGATAATAGATATTCAGGGTAATGTAGTCAAGTGACAACTGTTGATGCAACCTTCATGGTTAATAGGAGGTGATTTTAACAATATTGTGACAGATTTAGGAAAATATGGGAGGTTATTAGTCATAATTAATGAAGTTCAAGATTTTAGAGCTTATATGCAAAGCGTGAGTAATCGACTTGGGTTTAAAAAGCGAGATTTATAATCGGTGAATTGTATATGTGTGATATCTCGTGGTCAGTGCATCTGTTGGTTTTTGAATATAGATGGATAGACATAAGTATAAAGGAGGCTCTGCCGAAATTTCTAGAACCTGAGACATGTCAAGAACATTCGAGGACGAATGTTTCTAAGGGGGGAAGAATGTTACACCTCGTATGATAAGACAAAGATTTAGAACGTCATTAAGGATTGAGATTTCCAATTTTCGAAATTACAAATATTCTACGTGCTAATACGGATTAATTTTTGGCAATGACAAATGTGACGCCGGAAATCTCTTTAGAAATGGTGGTATAAATAAATATGTATTTTTCCGTTATGAGTTAGTAAGGTATTTAAAAGGTACGATGATAAGAAATTAAGGCAATGAGAAATTAGATTAAAAGAAGTGGGGGTTGATTTAGTTAAATAAATACTTAGAGGGGGCAAAGTGTGGCTTTTAAGGGGGTCTTAGTGCATTATTTAAAAATCTGAAAATTGATAAAACTCCTCTAAAAACTTCATTTCTTCCACAAAACAAAATCAGATTTTTTAGCTCCCATTTCTCCCCCCCTTCTTGAACGAAAATCCCCACCCTTTGCAAAGAAAATTTAGCTTGTTATTCCATCTTCTTGGGGTAAATTATCCCACCATTTTGAGGCGAAATTATCACCCCAAAACAGTGGGGAGTTCTCGGCATTTCTGCCAATTTTAGGGCAGTGGGTTCTTGGGTTTTTGGACAAGATTTCTTGAAGAAAAAGGTGTAAGAATGAGGGATTAACATAGTAGAATTATTGCATGTTGGGTTGGGGTTGAAGAAGTGAAGATTGGCGAAGAAAAATCGAATTTTGTGAAAGAAAATGGGCAGAAAATCGCTGGTTACTGGCAGATTTGTAGTCAAATTTGGAAGGAATATCTCCTAGCATATTAGGAGTTTTTGAGTGTTTCAAAAGCCTAAAGTGAAGTTCGTCGAGTCTAGTTTCCAACGCAACAAACCTCTCGTCGATAGGACACTGGAGTAGAGAGTTATCGACGTTACAAGTTCAGCCGACGAAGCAGTGGAAAAAATCTGGACAGTCACGTTTTTGGAGACTGTTTTGGACGAATTCGAGGTATAAAATTCTTCTTTTATAGTTTAATGACGTTGCATGTTGTTGTAGTTGAAGATATGAATTGGTGTTAAGATGGAATTGGAAATATGAAATGCATGTGATTGTATTAAGGATATATACACCGATTTAGAACCTATTCTTGGCGTACGTTGGAATTGAGTAATTGTGTTGGTATGTTATTACTAATTGCATGTGAAAATTTAGATGAAACCTTGATGTTTAAAGTTAAAGTTGTTAATTGAAGTTGTTGGGAGATTAATTGAAAAGTAAGGAATTTTGGAAAAAGCTTTGGAATTGAAAAATGTTGATATGACCGGAAAGTTGATAGAAATTGTTGAAAATTTCGATAATGTATTACGGACTGAACTAGTATGTAAATAAGCTACAAACATGCATATGTATTGCAATAAGATACCTATACATGCCTCGAAAGGATTAAGTGTAAGAAAGATGTTAATTTTATATATTCTGGAATAAAGGGGAATTGTTGGTTTGAATTGAATTATTGGTTTGAATTGGATTGTTGGTTGATTGGATTGTAGCTGGAGTTGAATTGTTGGTTGACTTGGATTATTGGAAAATTGTGGATACGCACATAAACAAAGGAAATGCTGCCCAAATTTTTGTAGAAATAAGGGAGCCTTTAAGCATATAACTTACATTAGGAATCATAGAATTGACGAGCATGTTGTTCCTTATCATAGGTAGAAGTACTAGACGAGGAATACCTTAATACCAAGCTGATTAGTTCGCCTATGAGGTATGTAAGACCTTTCTTTCTTTCTTTTGGCATGATTTTTAGTAAAGTACGGCGGACGTACTTAACTCCTACCAGTTCAGTTTTAAAAATGATTATTTACTAGTTATGGTTTCAGTAACAGAGTTTATGGTAGTAATGTTGTTGAGAGTCACAAAATGATTTTAGCTGCATACAGTTGCTCATGATATCTACTCGTGCTAAGTGTTACTATTTCATTCCACTGAGTCCCGGGCCAGATCATGATCGTGCACAGCCAGATACAGATTTCATCGAGTCCCTCACTAGAGGGCCGAGACACGATATATATATACAGATTACATCGAGTCCCTCCTTAGAGGGCCGAGACATGTTACTGCAGCAGATCAGATTCCATCGAGTCCTCCATGTAGGCCGAGACATGTTTCTGATTTTTATATCTGATACGAGCATGATGTTTTACGATTCAAGATACATGATATGCTTCGCATGATTCTCGCTTTACGGTTTGATGACTCTCTTTTTGCCAAATGATTGTTAATCAGTTTTAGAGTATTTTATGTTTTACATACTCAGTACATTATCTCGTGCTGACCCCCCTTCCTCGGGGGGCTGCGTTCATGCCCGCAGGTTCAGGAGTTCAGATAGGTGACCCTCCAGTCTAGGAATTCTGTACAGCAGTTGGAGAGCTCCTTTGTTCCGGAGCCAGCTATTTTTGGTACAGACCTTTATTTTCAGACTTATGCATATTTTTGGGCACGACGGGGTCCTGTCCCGTCATATGTCAGTATTACTCTCTTAGAGGTGCATGAAGCGATTGTGGGTTGGATGTTTGTACTTCGTTTTTGGGTTTTGATGTCGTTATTTAGTAGCAGCCTTGCCGGCTTGCGTATTTTGACTTATGCCTTTGTGCGCGTGATGTGGTTGGTGGCAGCCTAGTCGGTTATCCTATTATGACTGTTGTTTTGTTGTTGTTTTGGCGGCCTTGTCGGCTCGCCCGTTTTTAGGGATATGTGGTAAAAGCAGCGTTGTGCTGCCGAAATTTATGTAGACATCTGCAGAAATTGGATTAAGAGTGACAAGTCAGTAATGACGTCCAATTAGGACGTTAATTACGGCCCGTCGGGTCGGGTCGGGTCGTGACACCGTTATACTAACTTTATGCTTTAGACACTTACATTCTTCTTTATAACCAAGAGACTTAAACTTTCCAAAAACCAAGTATCATATACTTTCAAAAATACTTCAAGTCTCTTATCTTTAGAAACTAAGATATCCTTAATCTTTAAAATAAGTGAGTTAATTCCCTAACTCAACCAACTTGGACATTCTTAAAACAAGTCAAGGATATCAAATGAAACTAGGTTCATCAAAATCTCGTACGTCTACCGTACTATATATTTACAACTACTCATGCTCAAGAGATAGGAAAGTTCCACATACCTCTTTGGTTCAATCCACTTGCTAAGTCCAATATGCCGTATGTAGTATGTCAACCTATAATGACCATAATACGTCTATTAACTTCTAACTTCAAACGTAGAATATTCTAAGTGCAAAATCACTAAATTCTACGAAAAATCGGACAACACTTCCTTTGTTTCTACATATTTTTCCACCTTTTTCAAGGCCCAAATTCAATAACCAAACATGCCACATTTAAGGCTCAACAATTCATCAATTCAAAGGGGATTACACGCCTAACATGACGTGTAAAATTCTGCCCCATAATTAGTATAAAATTGTCCAATAATAAGTGCAATTCTCGGCTACAATCCATGCCTACAACAATGTCAATTTCCGTTCGATTCCTTTTCAATCCAAGTTGTTATTCCAACATGTTATATACATAATAACAATTACAACAACTATTTTCCCTTCTCTCAATAACCTACGACGGTTGTAATTAATAATTAACTTGAATTAGAATCTTAAGGCTAACATGCCACTTTCGGTTTTTGAGCTTCTAAAATTCCATAACACTTTCATAACATATATCACATGCTCATTTCTAACTTATCATAACATGGAATCTTCAATTACAATAGTAAGACGAAGATTATTACCTCATTTAGCCTAAATATAATCCAAGATTACAAGTCGATCCTTAACAACTCTAGCTCCTCTTTTAGACGTTCCAATCCACTCCAAGCAACCCTTAGAAGCTTATGAAAAACTCTTCTTCAAGTTCCAACTTCAAAGTGGAAGAACTCCTTAGGTTTTCGCCTTGCGACTAACGTGAAAACATAGTTTTTCCGGGATCTTCCTATTGAGATATCCTTACAAAACCCTTAGGAACCTTGGGTTGAAGTATTGTGAATTTTGAACAATAATTTCAAAATTTCCTCCTCCATAAGGCCTCATGGCCGAGAGCTCTTTAGAGAGCAAGAACAAGATTTTTAAATTTCTCTAAGTGTTGGAATGACAAAGTCTTGCACTACTAGTGTAGATATATACTACATTCAAGGGTCTAGATTAGAACATTTGTGTGGCTTGGATGAATTCATTTAAATATGAAGCTATGTGGGCTCATTGACTTGGTCAATAATGTCAAGCCTTGGCCTTTCAAGACTTGGTCCATTCTTGCCCCTTTTCGTCCAAGCACAAGTGTGTGTGTGGGGGGGGGGGGGGGACACGTGTCACCCTCCCATTCGTCCATAATGTTTCGTTTCCCGAAATTTCCATAATTGGTCAAAATATCGGAACCCTCGTGGGCCCCACAAAAAACGTAAAATTTCTCGGGTGGGCCACACGTATCCAACTCTATAAATAAACTTCTGTAGATCTGATAAATTCTAAATGTCTCAAATAGCAAACTCGAGAACCCACTTCCCTTTAACAAACACCTCTCTTTGCCGAGGTTCGGAAGATTTTTCCTTCGGAAAACAATTCTTCCTTTCGTTGAAATTTTTAACATCCTGGTTCCTTACGTACATTCTTATATATGTGTCCTGGAATTACGGGGTGTAACAAACTATAAATCCTTTCTTCCTTAATATGCGACGATTGTAACTATCGACCAAATTGATTACAACATTAATGACTAACTTGTCCATTTTCGGTTTTTAACATGTCGACATGATCCAAATCTTTTCAAACCTCAATATATATATATATATATATATATATATATCACATGCTCATATCAACTACGATAACATGAAATCTTTAATCACATTATGAAGATGAAGATTTTTACCCCAATAAGCCCTAATAATGTCCAAGCGTAAAAGTCGATCCTTAGCAACTTTTAGCTCCTCTTCTTATGTTTCAATCCGCTCCAAGCACTCCTTAGAAGCTCATAACCAACTTCTCTTCAAGTTCCAACTTCAAAGTTGAAGAACATCTTAGGTTTTCGCCTTGCGACTAACGTGAAAACGTCGTTTTTCCGGGATCTTTCTATTGAGATAACCTTACAATACCTCTAGGAACCTTGGGTTTGAATATTGGGATTTATCATCAACAAACAAAAATATTTTCTTGTTCCTTCATGGCAAACCCGAGAGCCTCTTCTCAAGAACATCAAGTTCTTGATTTAATTCTAAGTGTAGAATTGTCTTGCACTAGTATAGGATATATACAACAACCAAGGGTCTAGATTAAAACACTTGTGTGGATGAGATGTGGTCAACAATATCAAGCCAAGTGGTTTTCTTGACTTGGCTATCTTTCCGCCCCACATGGGCCCATTCGTTAAAAGAAGGTCAACAACTTTCTTTACTCTTTCCGTATTTAAGATTTCAGATAAAAGATTTTATTTGAAACCAAATTTACAAAAAGAGTAGTTTAAACTTATATTCATAACCCTAAAGCCTTTTAAAATTAAACTCCATTTTTCCATTCATTTTTTGGGAAGAAAGGTCTTTTTCCAAATTTTCTTTTAAAAGCGATTTTAGAATCTTTTGAGAAAAATCCTAAGTTATTTGGAAGAAAAAAGATATGAATTATATTTTACCCCTATTTGATTTTTGAAAGTATATATAAGTAATTGAAACACAATCAAATTTTAAGGAAATGACAAAAAATAAAAATTCGGGTCATGTTACAAAACGGGATCCTATCCATTCTAACGATATCAGTATCGTTGCATAGTCTATTTTAAATAACTTCTAACCTAGGGTTTCAATAATACATTACATATCCAATTACAATAAAACAAAAATGCAAATACATGAATTTTAAGAGGACGGGTTAGGCCGGTAGGGATACCGGGCCCACCAGTTAAGTATATGCATACCATTTTCACCCACATGGTCCTTGTATGTGCACAGACTCGATTAAAGAGATAGAGTTGGGGCAACTGATACACGAACTGGGCCAAAATAGGCCCATGCGGGATCTTGGGCCATGCAACGTGAGGAGGGAAAGAAAATAGGAGTTAGAGAGTATCTACATTTGCTAATACAAATAATTAAATACTTAAATGAATTTAAATACAATTCAGATATATATACTCTTTTATATACACATAATGAGTCTTAAACAGTGGATCTAAACTCATTTAACAAACGAAACCTACTGACCCAAGTAATAAAATGCAAATAGAAGCCCAATTAAGCAATCATATATGCGAGGATGGGTGGCACAGATCTCAATGTTCAATTATGCAGGTTTCGGAAGAAAAATCCAAAATAGAAATGTTAAAGTTGATTAGTTTGAGTCACAGTTGACTTTCGAATAAATGGGTTCATTTCTATGTTTCGTCACTTCCGGTAGCTCTGAAGGGTCATTAATAACTTAGTTGAGTCATTGGTTCGCTTCCTAACACAATCAAATTTACTTTGTGGTCTTATTTGTGAAATTTGAATATTAGGTTGTTTTGGGTGATTTCATAGAAAAGTATATCTTAGCTCGGTTAAATGAGAAATTTGAGGGCGCGAGTGAGTTTGTAGCACCGTTTACCTTGGGGTAGCATGTCTGGTTTGTATCTGGGAGGTCTCTGGAGTGTTTCAGGTGGTTAAAGAAGGATTTCCATAATTTTCCATTGCTGGTGTCTGGTGTCCACACCAGCGGACTCTGTGGCCTCTTTTGTGGGCTCACCTTTGAGGAGATTGGCTCGCAGATGCGGGCCTATAATGTTTTGAGGTTCTGCCACTATGGAGGTTTCCTCGCAAAAGAGATGCACCTCTGCGATGACTCTCTCGTACCAATGGCTATGCGGGATTTTATACGGTTCTTCCTCAGCGGACGTTTTCCACTATGGCATGGTCGCCCCTTATGATCGTTTTTGTCTTTTAAATACTAGTTTGGACCTTATTTGGGGAAGAAGGATTGTAGATTTTCATGGAATATTAAGAGAGCTAAACCTTTGATTGTGAATGAATTATGGATTAGATGATCATGATTTTATGAATGAATGTTGATTAATGTTAGGGTTGAATTGGGTTTAATTTTTTAATTAATTTAAGGATATGATTACCTAGTATGTGATTATGCTAATTGAGTTGAAAAGTTTGGATCTTGACAATGTGGGCCCGAGGTTTGGTTTTGGAGGTCCTTGTGTTGTGTAATATCTTAATATTAACGTATAATATATGTGTCACGCCTGCACTCAAGCATGATGGTGCCCTACACAGGCACCTTCTATTCATACAACACAATAAACCGCGGAAGATAAATAACACTCATTTTTTTTTAAACTAAGGCAAAGCCGATAAGGCTGCCATAATATAAATCACCCAAAAGGGTCTACACTGTTCAATAATGTAAATACAACTCTAGCCATCCATTGCCATATGAATACGGACCTGCAAGAGTTTGGACAAATACTATGACGACAAGGCCCCGCTACCCGAATATACCTAGCTATAATGACAAGCTCGGAACATCGAGCCATCTCAAAATCTTTGAACCAGGATCCTAAGCTCGCGGATCCACAATCGTACCTAGACTGCGGACATGAACGGCCCGAAGGGTCGATCACAACAAGTACTAAGTATGAAACGGAAATAAAGTACAGCAATTAAGATCATAACTATACAAGGAATGACAGGGCAAGTATGAAAATCAAATACCAGATCCTACCGTGTCATATAAAAATCAGAGTCAACTGTACCTTGTATCACTGTAATCAGAATAACACGCGCACTTTCAAATATGAAAGCCATATCAAAATCCGACACTCGCCAAAGATATAATATCACGTAAGCATGCTCGTGGAATACAACATCATCACAAGATGTAACAAGTATAACATACAACTACCCGCATACTGTGCCTTTTTAACAATGAGAGTAAACTTTACATGCTTTAAAATAGGAAGCTTATGATCAATCTAGGGCCACCCACCCGTAGTATCATTATGCAAACCTACTCCTGGGATTGTTTCACCCGCAAGGGTCTTGTGGATCCGCATAGGACAATTTGCCCCGCATAGGACTATTTCACCCGCTTAGGCCCTATGGGCCCGCAATGAGCATATACGCCATGCTCGCATCATGGGTAGCAAATCTATGGAGATGTATAATGTCTTGGGGGTTTACCCCGCAATTATACTCAGAAGGTGTATAACATCTTGGGGGTTTACCCCGCATTTATACTCAGAAGGTGTATAACGTCTTGGGGGTTTACCCCGCATTTATACTCAGGAGGTGTATATCGTCTTGGGGGTTTACCCCGCATTTATACTCATAACACTAGCACCAATGACTATCGTGAACAACATATGCAAGTTAAGAAAATGAATAAACCATCATTTTAACAAACCAAAACAATTTCCATGCCTTCTTTTTCAACAAATCAAGACAATACCATTTAGGCGAGCCGAAGTACTATCAAGGCACAAAATAGAATAACTATCATTTAAGCAAGCCAAAGTACTATCAAGGCACTAACACACCTTGCATTACTAAGGATTAAAGTCCATTACGACAATGTACGTGAGCCGTATATTCACTTTATGAACTAAATTTCCATTTTAGGAAAGCCCAAGTACTACATGTATCGCTAGGAAGTAGGATCCAATACATGTATCATTTTGAAACCATCATTTAGAAAATCGAGACACTTATCGTACCAAGTATCCTTCTAAGACATGGTTTTGGCAAATCAAGGCACTAGACCTCACGTGTTACTTTAAAACATCTTGAACATCAAAGTGTCACATATCATGTATTATATTAAGGACTTAATCATGGACATTCTTGCACGATTTCCTTAAAACATTTTAAACCATCCCTTGACTTTCCACTAAAACTTGTTATAACAAACTTCCCATAAAGCCGTTATAACCACTTCATTTTTAGACAACTAACGCACCATTACCTCTTTCCTTTTTATAAAAAAACCAAGGCACTATCATGCCACGTAAGGGAATTGAACCCAAAGTACTTTGTACATCTCTTTATAAAAGAATCGTTTCATGAAATATTAGGGTGTTGGACCCAAAAGTACTTTCACCATTAAAACCAAGTTACTTACTTTTTAAAACTCAAGTAACTTATACTTTTAAGACCAAGTAACTTATACTTTTCAAATCGAGTTACAACACATTTTCAAAATTCAAGTCCCAAGTACTTTCGAAAATCAAGCCTCATGTACTTACAAAATTAATACTTTTATGAGCCGTGAATAGGTTATTCTCGTTTATAACGATCTTGTTAAATCAACCATGATCTAGAAAATGTAATTATCACGACCCGACCCCGGGCCGCGACTGGTGCCCTACCTGGGCACCCCGTTCAGGTATACATCAGATAATAGCAGCGGAACATACACAATATAAAAACCTGTTTAGACAATAACATCACCGGCTAGCCGATAAGGCCGCCTTCCATAAAATATGCATAATCAAAAGCAAAGCATAACGCGGTTTTTGATCCAAACCACAAAATGTGACTACGGACCTCTCAGGAATAACAAGCGTGGCGGGACGGGGCTCGCCATACCACGAATGTACATAAATCTACAACATCGGGAAAAGCGTACAAAAAGACAAGCCTCCGAGAAATGGAGCTTCGACGTCGATAAGTGATCCTAAGAATGAGGATCCACCACCGCTACCACCTACTGCGGCGTGACGCAACCCCAGGAAGGGGTCGACACAATATGTACTAAGTATGTAAATCGGAAAATCAGTAATTACATCATAAGTTTAAAACAAAGCCGGAGACATGTATGATAATCAAATTATAGTACACTGTGCCTTACTAACAATGAGAGTAAATAGGGGTATACTTACAACATAAAAATAGGACGCTCACGATCAACGCAGGACCACCCGCCGCAAAGATCATTAAGCAATCCTACTCGCGGGACTATTTCACCGCATAGGCGTGTGGACCGCATGCGGTATTCCTCGTGGGACTATTTCACCCGCATAAGCCCTTACAGACTTCGCATAGGTATTCCTCGCGTAAGGTGTACCGCCCGCATGGGACTATTTCACCCGGATAAGCCCTTACAGACTCGCATGAGGTATTCCTCGCATCGTGGGTAGCAAATCCACGGAATATGCAAATGCCACAAACCCGGGGAATGACCCCGTAATGAATAATATACCACTAGCACAATCCGGCTATCATACATAACATAAGCACTACCGGTTTATCATACAATATATAAGAAAGTTAAGAAATCCCCTAACTTCTTATTATTCTTGTTCATGTACACTCTCATTTTAGTTTACTTAAGGCACCAACATGTCTTTTATAAAAATCCGGGAATTTAACCCAAGTACTACATACTTCCACTCTTTTAAAAATGACTCTTTTTCGTATAAAACTTCCAAGATACTAATAACCGTAGTATCAAGTCACAATTACTTTTCAAGACAAGTCACAATACTTTTAGAAATAAAATTTGGCTTCTAAATCAAGTGACTTCTTTTCTCATAAAAACCTTAGGCAATTGATGCCTTAAAACCAAATTGCCTTTCATTAAATCAAGTCATTTCCCTTATTTATCTCTCCATAAAGCTAATATAACCAACTTCCCATAAAGTCGTTATAATAACTTTATACCTTAGCCAATTACAATTTCCTATCCAAGGGACTTATACGTTTAAAACGAAACAAGTATCATATACTTTAAAACTCTTCAAGTCCCTTAACTTTTAAAAACCTAAGACATCCTTAATACTTTTAAAGAAGTGAGTTAATCCCCTAACTCACCCAACTTTGCCATTCTTAAAACAAGTAAAGGATATCCAAATCTAGTACGTCTACCGTACTATATAAGTCAACTAATCATGCTCAAAAGATAGGAAAGTTCTACATACCTCTTCGGGTCAAACCACTTGCCAAGTACAAAATCCCGCCCGTAGTATGTCAACCTATAATATCCACAATACGTCTATTAACGCCTTACTTCAAACGTAGAATATTATAAGTGTAAAGCCGCTAAATTCTACGGAAAATCAGACGACACCTCCTTTGTTTCTACTTACTTTGCCACCTTTTTCAAGGCCGAATTCAATAACCAAACACGCCACATTTAAGGCCCAATCAATGCAATTAACAATAGGGGATTACACGCCTACTAGACGTGTAAAATTCCGCCCCACAAAAGATATCAAACTAATACAAACTACTAGTCCAATTCGGCCACATTGAGATACAACAATACCAATTCTTATCCAATTTCCTTTTCAATCCAAGTTGTTAGCATAACATGATATCAAGTCGCAATCGATTATAACTACTATAATCTTCAAGTAAGTAACATGCGACGATTTCTAATAAACGACCAATTAGTAATCCAACTTCAAATGGTTTATATGACATTTCGGATTTAAGGCTACAATCAATCCATAATACTTATGAAACTTCAACACATATACTTCATGCTAGCAAACATGTAAAGCTAACAACAATATATAATCTTGTAACACTTTTAAGAGACAAGATTATTACCTCAACGAATCTTAGTCCAACCTTCAAATCCGAAGTCGCTCCTTAGCAACTTAGAGCCTCTTCTAGACACTTCAATCCGCCACTTGAGACCCTTAGAACAACACCAACAAATTTCCTTCAATCTTCCAAACAAAACCTAGAAAAGCAACTAGGTTTTCACCTTGCGACTAATACGAAAACTATCTTTTTCCGGGATTTTTCTATTGAGATACACTTACAATACACTCATGAACCTTGGTTTAAAGTGTGGAGCTTAATGGACAAGAAACAAAAAAATTTCTTTTCTTCTTGGAGTGAACCCGAGAGCACCTTGTGTGTTCTTCCAATTTTTCTTGAAAATTTTCTAAGTGTAGAAGTAAGTCTTGCTACTAGTACCACTATATAGCACAATGGAGGGTCAAGATGTGTACAAATGGGTGGCTTGGATGAGCTTCTATTAAATATCAAGACTAGTGGTCCCATTGACCAAGTCAATTTTCTCAAGCTCTTCAAGTTGCAAGACTTGTCTTCCTAATAAGGGTCAAATGACCCTTTTGCCCATGCTACATTTCGTCCAAGACAACATAAGGGGGGGTGACACGTGTTGCCCTCCCATTCGTCACAATATTACGTTTTCCGACAATTTCATAATTCCGATTAAATTTTCACAAGTCTCTAATCTTAACATTTCTGAGTTCTTACGTACGTTCTTAAAACATGTCCTGTAAATACGGGGTGTAACAGTAATACAATTTTGTCTTATCTTAGCTTCTATACAGATGGAGAATTCTACTCATTTTAATTTAATTGTTTGTCGATACATTTTCTTTTATTAACGCTGCAATGACTTGTTCGATACTTATTCTCATTCGTGCAGTAACTTAGCAAAGTCAACTCGACTCCAAATACTTCCTAACGACTCTTACCAACATCCCCCATAAGACTTGGTAAGAACTTAGGATTTCTTAGACGTAACTTTTACATAGAGTAAATCAACATACATACCTCTTAATTTCTAAGAGTAGAAGGAATCATGAAATAATACCACATGTATATTTCATACATAGAATCATGCCAAAAGGAGGAAGAGGTTCACATACCTCGCGACGATTATCGACAAGTAGCAAAATGCTCCAAAGTACTATAACCTTGCTAGCTTTTCCACCCTTCAAGTAGAATACGCTACTCGTAGTACTTCAACCTATAATGGCCATAATACATCTATTAACCTTTAGCTTCAAATGTAGAATATTCTAAGTGTAAAGTCACCAAATTCTACGGAAAATAGGGCAGCACTTCCTTTGTTTCTACATACTTTTCCACCTTTTTCAAGGCCCGAATTTGAATAACCAAACGCCATATTTAAGGCACAACAATTCAGCTAACCAAAGGGGATTACACGCCTTAACAGGACGCGTAAAATTCTGCCCCACAATAATAAAAAACAATCCAATAATTCCAAGCCATAATCGGCTACAATGTCACAACATTATCAATTTCCTTTCAATTCTTTTTTCAATCCAAGTTGTTATTCCAACATGTTATATACATAATAACAATTATAACAACAATAAATCCTTTCTTCCTTAATGTCACGACCCGACCCCGGGCATCGTGCCTACACAGGCACCCTTACAGTATACATCGAGAGATAATCGGAACATACATGAAACTTATAAAATAAAACAATGTAGTAAAACAACGAGTTAGCCGATAGTGCTACCTTCCCGACATATATATATATACCAGAAGCGGTTGCCTCATTTCTTTACAAAGCGACCCACAATATGTGACTACTGCACCTCTAAGAGTTTTAACATAACAACGGTGGCGGGACGGGGCCCCGCCATACCACGAATATACGTGAATCTACAACCTCGGGAAAACTGCATCAAGAGATAAGCCTCCGGAGCAAATGGAGCTTTTTCCCAAAAACTGAACCGAGATCCTAAGAGCAAGGATCACCAACCTGTGTACCTAAAACCTGCGGGCATGACGCAGCCGAAGAAGTCGATAACAACAGTGCAGAATATGGAACGGAAATAAGTCTGATGAAACAAAACATATCTGTATAAAAGCATGACGGTGGTAAGTATAAAAGGGTAAATACTGAACTACCATGTCATTACCATCTCGTGAACTTAATCGTACCTTATTATCTTTTCCCATTTTTCAATAAAAGTTATAGTCACTTTCTTACGTACATACTTAGGAAAATCATCAAGTTCATTACCATATAACTTACTTACCTTACATAACATAATTCGGCCCTTTATGGAGGGACGCCTATACTACCCGGCCCAATCTGGGACGCGATAAAGTCACATAGTCTGCCCATAAAGGTATACTTCCCGGCCCATTCCTGGGACGCGGTATTGTCATATAAAATCCGGGAATTTAACCCAACGTACTACGTACCTCTACTCCTTTTAAAAATGACTCTTTTTCAAATAAAACCTCCAAGATACTAACAACCGTAGTATCAAGTCATATCTACTCTTCAAGACAAGTCACAATACCTTTTAGAAGTACATTTACCGGCTTCTAAATCAAGTGACTTCTTTCTTAAAAACCTTAAGCAATTGGTACCTTTAAAACAATTTGCCCTTCTTTATTTCAAGTCATTCTTTGTTTATATTACTAGAGAAACCATTCTCTTAACCTCCCATAAAGTTATTGTAACCAACTTCCCATAAAGCCGTTATACTAACTTTATGCCTTGGACTAATTCATTCTTTTTATAACCAATAAACTTATACTTTCAAATCAAGTTACATAACTTTTTAAAATACTTCAAGTATCTTAACTTTAGAAATCAAGTTTCTTAACTTAGAATTTAAGATCTCTTATCTTTAGAATATCAAGAAATCCATGCTTTCCAAATCAAGTATTCTATATATTTAAATCAAGTCATTTCTTCCTTTAGAAATCAAGTCCCATGACTTGAAAAATAAAGTTTCTTAACCTTTTAAGAATTCAAGGTTCTTAGTCTTAAAAACTTCATACGTAAACTCTTTTAAATTAAGTAACATATACTTTGGTGCGTTGTGAATAAGTTATACTTATTTATAACGATCTTATTCAAGTAGCCATGATCTAGAAAATGTAATACAATTTTGTCTTATCTTAGCTTCTATGCAGATGGAGAATTCTACTCATTTTTAATATAATCAATTGTCATTACATTTTCCTTTAATAACGCTGCAATGGCTTGTTCGATACTTATTCTCATTCGTGCCTTAAAATTAGCCAAGTCAACTTGGCTCCAAATACCTCCTAACGACTCTTACCAACATCCCCCATAAGACTTGGTAAGAACTTAGGGTAACCTAGACATAACCTTTACATAGAGTAAATCACATACATACCTCTTAACCTCTAAGAGTAGAAGGGAACATGAAGTAATACCACGTGTATAATCCATACATAGAATCATGCCAAAAGAAGGAAGAGGTTCACATACCTCGCGACGATTATCGACAAGTAGCAAAATGCTCCAAAGTACTTCCAACTTGATAGCTATTCCATCCTTCAAGTAGAATACGCTATACTTAGTACTTCAACCTATAATGGCCATAATACGTCCATTAACTTCTTACTTCAAACGTAGAATATTCTAAGTGCTAAGTCACTAAATTCTACGGAAAATCGGACAGCACTTCCTTTGTTTCTACATACTTTACCACCTTTTTCAAAGCCGAATATAATAACCAAACACGCCACATTTAAGGCCCAACAATGCAATTAACAATAGGGGATTACACGCCTACTAGACGTGTAAAATTCCGCCCCACAATTGATATCAAACTAATACAACAACAAGTGTAAATCCGGCAATCTTGGGATACAACAATACCAATTCTTATCCAATTTCCTTTTCAATCCAAGTTGTTAGCATAACATGATATCAAGTCGCAATCGATTATAACTACTATAATCTTCAAGTAAGTAACATGCGATTATTCTAAATACGACCAAATTGTAATCCAACATCAAATGGCTACTATGTCATTTCGGATTTTAGGCTACAACAATTCATAACACTTATAAAACTTCAACACATATACTTCATGCTAGTAAAATGTAAGGCTAACAACAATATATAATCTTGTAACACTTTAAGAGAACAAGATTGTTACCTCAACGAGTCTTAATCCAACTTCAAATCCAAAGTCGCTCCTTAGCAACTTAGGGCCTCTTCTTGACACTTCAATCCGCCCCTTGAGACCCTTAGAATATCACAAACCACTTCCCTTAAATCTTCCAATCAAAACCTAGAAAAGCAACTAGGTTTTCACCTTGCGACTAATACGAAAACGCTAATTTTCCGGGATCTTTCTATTGAGATACCCTTACAATACCCTCATGAACCTTGGTTTAAAGTGTGGAGCTTATTGGACAACAAACAAATTTTTTTTCTTTCTTTGGACCTTGAACCCGAGAGCATAGTAGAGGAGTTCTCCAATTTCTTGAAAATTTGTCTAAGTATAGAAGTTGTCTTGCTACTAGTACTACTATATAGTAACATGGAGGGTCAAGATATGTACAAATGTGTGGCTTGGATGCATCATTTTTAAATATCAAGCTAAGTGGTCCCACTGACCAAGTCAATATTATCAAGCTCCTCAACTTGCAAGACTTTGTCATCCTAGCAATGGCCAAATGACCCTTTTGGCCATGCTATTTTCGTCCAAGGCTACCTAAGGGGGGGGGGGGTGACACGTGTCGCCTCCCATTAAATCCTGATATTTCGTTTTCCGACAATTCCATAATTCCGATAAATTTTTACAAGTCTATAATCTTAACATTTGGGATTCTCACGTACGTTCTTAAAACATGTCCTGTAAATACGGGGTGTAGCACTTAACATGCGACGATTGTAACTATCGACCAAATTGATTTCAACATTAATGGCTAACTTGTCCATTTTCGGTTTTTAACACGTCGAAATGATCCAAATCTTTTCAAACTTCATTATATATACCACATGCAAATTTCTTAACTACTATAACATGTAATCTTCAATTACATTAAGAAGATGAAGATTTTACCTCAATAAGCCCTAATGATGTCCAAGCATAAAAGTCGATCCTTAGCAACTTTTAGCTCATCTTCTTATGTTCCAATCCGCTCCAAGCACTCCTTAGAAGCTCATGAAGAACTCATCTTCAAGTTCCATCTTCAAAGTTGAAGAACACCTTAGGGTTTTGCCTTGCGACTAACGTAAAAACGTCGTTTTTCCGAGATCTTTCTATTGAGATATCCTTACAATACCCCTAGAAACCTTGGGTTAAAGTCTTGTGAATAATGAACCACAAACGAAAATTTTTCTTCTCCATTATAGCACAAAGCCGAGAGCTCCATTAAGTTAGCTCAAAGTTTCTCAAATTTTTCTAAGTGTTGGAAGACTTGTCTTGCTACTAGTGTGCTTATATAACACATTGGAGGGTCTAGATTATAACACTTGTTAGGTTGGGATGAAAGAGATCAAGCCAAGTGACTCTTTGACTTAGTCAATTATCTCAAGCTCTTAGCTTGCAAGACTTGGTCATCCATACTTGGTCAAATGACCATTTTATCCTTGGTCAATTTCGTCCAAGACCATGTGGGGGTGACACGTGTCGCCCTTCCATTCGTTCATAAAATTTCGTAACCCTCGTGGACCCCACAAAACGTAAAATTTCTCGGGTGGACCCACGTGACCAAATCCGTAAAAATAAATTTCCACCATGATAATAAGTTCCATATTCCTCAAATAATGCATTTTGAGAATCTAATTCTCATCAACGAACATTTTTCCTTTCCGACGTTCGGAAGATTTTTCTTCGGAAAAACAATTCTTCCTTTCGTACCAATTTTCAAGTCTTGTGTTGTCGCGTCTATTCTCTTATTCATGTCCTGGAATTACGGGGTGTAACAGTATACCCCAATAACAAGGCAACTATACTTCAAGAAAATAAGTTAAGTATACTCCAAATAACAAGGCAAGTATACTTCAAGAATAAGTCATGTATACCCCAATAACAAGGCAAGTATACTTCAAGAAAATAAGTCAAGCATACTCCAAATAACAAGGCAAGTATACTTCAAGAAACAAGTCAAGTATACTCCAAATGACAAGGCAAGTATACTTCAAGGATAGTCATGTCGATATAAGGAAGGAGTTCACATACCTCCTGACGACTAACCCATACGACAAGTAGCAAAATGCTCCGAAGTACTTCAACCTCATCGACTATTCCTTAAGCCAAGTAGATCATGCTACACGTGGTACTTCAACCTATAATGACGATCGCACTTCTATCAATATCATACTTTCTAGAAAAAGACTTATACCAAATAATTACCTCTAATTCTACGGAAAATTAGGCAGCACTTCCTTTGTTTCTACGTACTTTTCCACCTTTTCCAAGGCTCGTATTCATCAACCAACAAGCCACATTTAAGGCGTAACCAATAGTTAGCCAAAGGGGATTACACGCCTAACTGGATGTGTAAAATTCAGCCCCACAGTTTTACAAACAGTCCACAAATCAACCCATAAAAATAGTCCGTAATCCAACAATAACGTGGGTAAAATGTGAGGCGTTTCAACACCTTTCCACACCCCTATTTCCTTAGGACTTTCATTAGAAACTACTACACTTAAACATACATATTAGGGCTGATTTTCCAGCATAACCACACCCCCAAAACAGTCCCACATGCATATACATCAATCAAAAGCCAACGGAGGAATCAAATCTAGGGTGTATCACCACTATTTACTCCCATTTATGGCCTAAAAAGATTATCTTTTCGTACTTTCATTAGTCATAACTATAAACACTTCAATTCTTTTAATACTTTAAGGTCCTCTGTCACGACCCGGTTCTGGTGGAACGCGTCCACGAACTCGTACAACGATTAACTAGACTTGGGCCTTGCACCCTTGTGACCCCATCACATAGCGGGACCACCTCCAACTGACCCCACTCCATTTCATGCCACGTGTTGACCCGTAATCGGTCCACAACCTGACCCATCGTCACACTTAACTCTCATTCTTGGTCTGAAATAAATCTTACTACCCGAGAAGGTCTTGCATAACTAAGGTCTCCACGGTTATCAATATTCCAAGACCCACAATTATTCCATGTTCCAAGCCTACATTATCAGTCCCCGCATATGGGAAATGTACCTTCTTAATATCTCAAAATCATGTTGTTTTACTCACAACAACTCTATTTATCCGTACATAACACTTAAGCATACCACATGTTATACCCCGTATTTCCTGAGTATGTACGCGGGGACGTACGTAGAAAAGTTTGTGCCTTAAAGTGCTTGGCCGAATTTTATTTGTGCATAACACCCGGTTAGAGTCGTTTTTCGGCGAAACGTTTTCACAGACTTTCGTAGGGAATTTCGGCTATGTCATTTTTACTTTTGCGGATTTTTAGAGGCGAAACATTTTTGGCCAGAGGGCGACACTTGTCACCCTCCCATTGGAGCACGTTGGGCGGTAAAAGAGGTGGACGATTGGCCATTGTTGGTCAAGGGGTTGGTAGGATATTTTGTGGTAGATGGATAAGGTGCACTTGGCAAGATCTTGGCCCTACACTTGCCTTGCACTTGGCAAGATCTTGGCCATTGGTTGGCCTTTGCTAGGCCTATAAATACCAGCCCCTTTGGAAGACTTATTCATCCTAAAATGTTCTAAGTCTTAGAAATCCTCCCTCCCCTCTTGTTTGACTCTCGTCCAAGAGCCCACTCCTAGATAGGCCCTTGTGGCAGAGCCTCCCTCCCCTTTGTGGTGTGGCGTAGGTACCCCACTAGCCTTGTTGTTTTCGTAAAATACACCCCTTCTTGATAGAAATAACCTCAAAAGTATTGTTATAATGCCCAAATTACATTAGCCATATACCTTGTTGTATTATAATGTTATACCTAAACGAAAAGCCCAGAAATACTATTATACTTACCGTCAGTCACCAAACCGAAACCCTAAGGAAAATCTCCATGGTTAGTTGGAGTTGTATGTAGAAGTTGGTTAGAACTTCTAAGGGTAGTTTGGAGCGGGTTGGAGCGCACGGAGTTGGAGCTAAGCGATTGCCAGGATCGACTTTAACTTTCGGATAATTATGGGCTTATCGAGGTAAAAATCTTGTCCTCTATTGTAATTGGAATTTGCATATTGTTAGAATATATAGTTGAAGTATACTATATATAGAATCGAGCGTAGTTATCGTGATGCCTGGCTTAAGCTGAATAATACTTACATGATGTCTTGCGACTTAAGCTGAATTTAAAGAAAATCTTGTTGTAATTACATAGGGTGTATTCAGTAGACTTGTGTAGTAGTGCAGTGGAGTAGAATTGTACCGTTAGGGTTAAATGTATAACCCCTGGTTGGCTTGGTAGCCAGGCCTCGATAGAGGAGGAGTTTCTGTTTGTTGCGGGAGAGGTCTTTGCGAATTTTACGTAGAATGTTCTCTGAAGAGACCTTATGTTAATAAGCGCTTGTGGCCTTATAGGTGGAAGTACTATGCGTGGCGCGATCTACTTGGCTTAGGGAGTAGCGGCGGTTTGAGGTACTTGGGCGTTTTGCTATTAGTCGATAATCGTCGCGAGGTATGTGAACCTCTTCCTATCTCTTCTAGCATGATATGTGTGAACTATGTAGTGCGGTGAGCGTCGTATGTGCTAAATGTATGTGATTGGTTTAAAACATAAAGTGTTATAACGACTTTATGGGAAGTTGGTTATAACGACTTTATGTTGGTAAGAAAATACATGTGGTTTTAAAAGTCTTGATTTGAACTATAAGCGGCTTGTTATGTGTTAATAAAGAACTTGAAGTATTTCAAAAGATTTTTGAATCATTTTGAAAGAAGAAGTAATACTTGGTTTTGAAAACTTAAGAGTTATACTAGCTTTATGGGAAGTTAGGTATAACGGCTTAAGAATGTTTCTTGATTTGAAATCGAATGTGTATCGACAAACCACTGCGAGCGTTAATAAAAAAATGTTTTGAATAATTAAGTATTATTAAAACCGGTAGAAACCTCCATCTGCATAGATTTGAGATGAGACAAAATGATATTTCCTAGATCATGGTCTTTGTAATAAGATTGTAATAAACAAGAATATCCTACTCATATAAGGCTTAGGTTTCTCAGTTGTTTAAAGGAGAATTATATTCTTAAATGAATGAGACTATGAACTACGAAACCTTTCTAAAATGAGAAACTTGAACATTGGAAATTAGGCAAACTTGAACATTGGAAAGAATGTTACTACTTGATTTTACAAAGAGGAGTAATTGATTTACTTAAGAAAATAATCACTCTATTTTCATATACTACGGGTATTGTGTGACTTTTGTGAAAGTAACGTATCTTTTAAAGAGTTAATGTATGAAGTACTTTGGGGATAAAAACCCGATCTTGTTAATCATATAGTAGGAAGTACCTTGTGTGAACAACTTGATTGTATTGGTTTGTGATAGCCTTATAATACTTTCTTGTTGCTTTGATAAGTAAGCGTGTTAGGATGCTACGTGTGTTAGTATCTTGTGATGTTTGTGTAAAGGGTTTCCCTTGATTGTGCTTATTAACTATCGGTCGTTATGATAGTATTGTGGCATTCATCTCTTGAGATGATTCCGAGTTAAGCCCTCCGTCTGGGGTAGACTCGGCGGTCGATGGACCTATGATTCGAGAATACCTCATGCAGTCCCGGGGCTATGCGAGCTACGAGAGTTCGAGTTAGTGTCGTCCTTTATGGGCATGCGGTCGCGTGGCCATGCGGACTCGGAAGTCGGGGCGATGCGGGAGTAGCTACCCTCGATGCGGGAATGCCTCATGCGGGCGAAGAGATTGGCCTATGCGAGTGCGGGAAGTTCGAGGACTAGACGCGCGACATTAGATCTGCGGGCAAGTGGCGGCTTTGATCATGTGACGATGCAGACAGATCTTATAATCTGATTCATGACCTTGTTAGTGCGTAGGTGTTAGTAGTCGGCTATGCCTTCGTACTTACCGTCACGGTGTTATTATAGCGCAGTGGGACACGGTGTTCATGTGTGTTCCTTGGTGCTTTTATATCATAAAGCTGGCGGTGAGAATGTGTCCCACGCACGATTGATGTTGTGGCGTGAGACCCACTGTTATGTTCTTTTGTGATGACTTGAGGGCGTGAGTCCCTTACTTGATATGACTGCTTAGTTATTGTAAAACTGTAGCTTGGTTATCATACATGTCTCCTGCTTTGTATAGACTACTATGATTTCATTTGCCGGATTTATTTTGATTTCACATACTAAATTTTTGTTGTCTTGACCTCCTTGAGGCTGCGTTCATCCGCGAGTTGAGTACACGATCGTTGATCCTAGCTCTCGAGTCACGATTTGAGCGTTTGGGAAGCTCCGTTTCTCGGAGGCTTATCGGTGGTATAGTCCTGTCGTAGTAAGTGTTTACATTCGGGGGTTTGGCGGGGCCACTGTCCGCCATTGTTGTCGTATCATTCTTAAGTGCATGAAATCTTGTTGTGGGCAGGGTTTGTAAAAAGGATTAAACTGTTCATGTTAAAAGTTGTCATTTATACATATGCCGAAAGGCAAGTTCTTCTCATATTATTGTTTCATATTTCATAATATGTCTTGTATCGTTTTATGTTCCGCTGATTACTCTGATGTTGTGTCACTAGGGTGCCCGGGGTAAGGCACCAGTCACGGGCCCAGTTTCGGGTCGTGACAAAAGTGGTATCAGAGCAGTTAATCCTCGGAAAGTGTCTACAGACCGTATCCAGTAGAGTCTTGATTATCGGTGTGTTGTGCACACGATAATCAGGAGGCTATAGGATATTTTAGGATTGGTTTCTATTCTTCTCACTCTGAGATCGTGCCTTAGAGCTGTGTTGTAAGTTGGACCCTCTAACGTATTTCTTTCCCTTACCGTTATGCCTCCGCGTAGGGCAACCCGGGCCCAGGAGGGCAAGGCAGCCGAGGGAGCTGCGAGTAGAGTTCAGAGGGTTGCGAGGGCACAGGCCCAATCCTTACCTAGGGTAGTGCTTCATTCGGGGATTTCTGCGACGTCACTAGCCCAGTGAGTTTGTACGGCAGCGTGGCGATCCTGCTGCGGCCATGATATATGAACCTTGATTCACGGCCAGGAGCAGAATTTAGATTGCAAAGCGACCACATTACTAGCTATAGATTTGGCTACGGAGTATACCGATGTCTGCGAGTCTTGAGGACTATCTAAAGAGGTTGTGCAAGAGTAATTCTTGATTGAAGCGAGCATGGCACGTATGCGGGCTTATCGCGTGGCCGAGCGATGTAGAGATCGCGAGTTAACGAAGGACACGAGAAGAGGCGAGCGGCGAGTCCTTTAGTAACTTTTGAGGCGAGTCGCCTCGCGGAATAGATTATGCATATCCACGGTCTGGCGAGTCCTCGCGAATTTCGGGGCGTTGGGGTATGCGGGAGTTGGTCGAGCTCGAGCTTAGGTTCCGCGACTCTGGCGTAGGTTCCGACCATCCGGATTGATTTTCTCGGTGTTCACAATGTGCGGCGTCGTCGGGAATGTCGTCTTTTAGTTGGTGCGTGTTGTACCTATGACCGTCGAGTGCATGTTGTCGAAAGAGTGTCCTTGCGGGAGGACTTAGCCTTCGAGGATCGGTGGGTAGTTTGTCACCTCCTTAGCTATGCGCCTGCAGGCGAGTTTGATTAGACGACTAAGGGAGTGAAGCGATAGATATAGATATATCTTTAACCCTCTAGAGTTTTGTTTATGTGATAAGGTGAGTATACCTTAAGTGCTATGTTACGATAGCGGTGTGTTAGTTGTGATTAGAAATCTTGGTTAGTTAGCAGAGTAAGATTTTGGGGATAGAGAAGGTGTGAGCCTTAGAATGTTTCACGTAAAGACCTTAGAGGTAAGGCCGTCTCGGGTAAAGGTGTAGTGTTATGTTTTACCCTTATAGGAGTGCATAGTGCACGTGAGCTATGTTACGGGATAAGTCACGAGTAGTGTGACATGAAAGAGGATAGTTGAGCTAAGAAGACCGCTAGGTTTTCGTAGCAGGATTAGTGAGAGTTTTCCTTGAGGAGCTAGCGTTTGGCGTTCGGGTCGGGTTGAGGCCACGTTGCGGGTCAACCCGCGGCATGTTTGGTGGTAGGGTCAGTTTGTGGTGGTCCCGCCTTGTGATAAGTCACGAGGGTGTTAGGCCCGAGTTTAGTTAACCAACGTCACGATTTCATGAATCGTTCGACCGATGGTTGGGCGAGGAGGTCAGCCGTGTTGTATTCTAGCAAAGACCGTTTACTCGGCAGAGGGTTATGCGAGATGATATATCAGAAAAGTTGTAAGGCTGCACGAGGTGCCTACCTTCACCTTATGACAGTGGAGCCGAGGAGCGTGCATTTTTGTTTGGAAGTTTTGCCAAGCATGTGTTAAGAACTTCGGGTGAGTCTCGAGAATCGCGTTCGCCACCGGGCCAGTGTTTGGATTTCAGGGATGGTTGTGGGGATTGTTGTCTCCTGTGGAGGTAGTGTTTAAGCTACCGTTTCAGTGTTCAGATGTCGCCTTTTTAAAGCCTTGTAGGGGCGGAAGTGTAAATTGCCGGTCGATTGGTTCGATGTTGGCAAGGTTCAGTTAGTTCAGGCTTGTTCCAGCAGACTGTGGATAGTGCGAAGCTTGTCTAGAAGAAGTTACGGCGGCTCGGAGGAATTGTGCGGATAATCGGCGGCGCTTAGAGTTCGAGTTGTGGTCGGTCTTCTTGAAGGTACCACCGGGTTGGGTGTAGCGAGTTTGGAATCTGAGAGGAACTTAGCGAGTTACTTTGGGCCGCACGAGTTCATGTGAAGAATAGGCGGGTTGCCTATATGTTAGCTTTTGTCGTCCGAATTAAGAGGCTGTACGTCCGGTCTTTCGTATTGTTATGATCGGGAAAAGTATCGGAGATCCATCCAGAGTGTTCCCACTTAATCATGACCACGTTAGAGATAGTAGCCGAGTTTTGGGCGAAGCGATGTCGAAATATGGAAAGAGTTCGGTATCGACATCCTCGGGGATCGCGTGCGGCCGGTACCATTTGTTGGGTCGTCGGAGCAAGGCTCGCGACAAAGTGACAAAAGTGGTACCATTTGTTGATCGCTGAGAAGGTTAATGCCTCGAGCAAAGTGACAAAGTGGTATCTCGGACGAGTAAAGAGAGAAGCGAGCATGTATGGCGAGCATAGATGTGATCATTTCTTTTTGTAAAGAGAAGGTCACGAAGGAAGTATATTTTAGACCGGTGAGAAGTGTTTTGTGGTGATGATTAGAGGTGTTTTCCTCGTGGACTTAGATAGAAGTGTGTGCGGGTGTTTACGTGGCGGTGTGGCGGGATTGTTCTCGTAAGTATAGTAGTGAAGACTATCTTGGCGCGCGTTGTTTGAGACTTAGAAGGAACATTCGGGACGAATGTTTCTAAGGAGAGAATGTTATACCAGTATTTCACGAGTATGTGCAGCGAGGGGCGTGCGTAGAAAAGTTTGTGCCTTAAAGTGCTTGGCGAATTTTATTTGTGCATAACACGGTTAGAGTCGTTTTTAGTGAAAGCGTTTTCCACGACTTTCGTAGGGAATTTCGGCTATGTCATTTTTAATTTTTGCGGATTTTCCGAGAGGCGAAACATTTTTGGCCAACGAGAGGCGACACTTGTCACCCTCCCATTGGAGCACGTTAGGCGGTAAAGAGGTGGACGATTGGCCATTGTTGGTCAAGGGTTGGTAGGATATTTTGTGGTAGATGGATAAGGTGCACTTGGCAAGATCTTGGCCTACACTTGCCTTGCACTTGGCAAGATCTTGGCCATTGGTTGGCCTTTGCTAGGCCTATAAATACCAGCCCCTTTGGAAGACTTATTCATCCTAAAATGTTCTAAGTCTTAGAAATCCTCCTCCCCTCTTGTTTGACTCTCGTCCAAGAGCCCACTCCTAGATAGGCCACTTGTGGCGAGAGCCTCCACTCCCGCTTTGTGGTGTGGTAGTGGGTACCCCACAGCCTAGTTGTTTCGTATAATACCCCTCTTGATAGAAATACCCTCAAAGTATTGTTATAATGCCCAATTACCTTAGCCATATACCTTGTTGTATTCTAAGGTTATACCTATCTGAAAAGCCAGAAATACTATTATACTTACGTCGGTCCTGGCAGAAACCACAAGGAAAATCTCCATGGTTAGTTGGAGTTGTATGTAGAAGTTGGTTAGAACTTCTAAGGGTAGTTTGGAGGCGGGTTGGGCGCCGGAGTTGGAGCTAAGCGATTGCCGGGATCGACTTTAACTTTCGGATAATTATGGGCTTATCGAGGTAAAAATCTTGTCCTCTATTGTAATTGGAATTTGCATATTGTTAGAATATATAGTTGAAGTATACTATATATAGAAGCGAAGCGTAGTTATCGTGATGCCTCGCTTAAGCTTTGAATAATACTTACGGCAATGTCTTTGCGACTTAAGCTGAATTTAAAGAAAATCTTGAATTGTAATTACATAGGGCTGTATTACGATGACTTGTGTAGTAACCAGTGGAGTAGAATTGTACAGTTAGGGTTAAATGTATAACCCCACGGTTGGCTTGGTAGCGGCCTCGATAGAGGAGGAGTTTCTGTTGTTGCGGGGAGGTCTTTGAATTTTACGTAGAATGTTCTCTGAAGAGACCTTATGTTAATAAAGCGCCTTGTGGCCTTATAGGTGGAAGTACTATGCGTGGCGCGATCTACTTGGCTTAGGGAGTAGCCGGTTTGAGGTACTTGGGCGTTTTGCTATTAGTCGATAATCGTCGCGAGGTATGTGAACCTCTTCCTATCTCTTCTAGCATGATATTTGTGAACTATGTAGTGCGGTGAGCGTACATGTGCTAAATGTATGTGATTGGTTTAAAACATAAAGTGTTATAACGACTTTATGGGAAGTTGGTTATAATGACTTTATGTTGGTAAGAAAATACATGTGGTTTTAAAAGTCTTGATTTGAACTATAACTGGCTTGTTATGTGTTAATAAACAACTTGAAGTATTTCAAAAGATTTTTGAATCATTTTGAAAGAAGAAGTAATACTAGGTTTATTAAAACTTAAGAGTTATACTAGCTTTATGGGAAGATAGGTATAGCGGCTTAAGAATGTTTCTTGATTTGGAAATCGAGAATGTGTATCGACAAACCAACTGCGGCGTTAATAAAGGAAATGTTTTGAATAATTAAGTATTATTAAAACCAGTAGAAACCTCCATCTGCATAGAAGCTGAGATGAGACAAAATGATATTTCCTAGATCATGGCTGCTGTAATAAGATTGTAATAAACAAGAATATCCTACTCACATATAAGGCTTAGGTTTCTCAGATTGTTTAAAGGAGAATTATATTCTTAAATGAATGAGACTATGAACTACGAAACCTTTCTAAAATGAGAAACTTGAACATTGGAAATTAGGCAAACTTGAACATTGGAAAAGAATGTTGCTACTTGATTTTACAAAGAGGAGTAATTGATTTACTTAAGAAAATAATCACTCTATTTTCATATACTACGGGTATTGTGTGACTTTTGTGAAAGTGCGTATCTTTTAAAGAGTTAATGTATGAAGTACTTTGGGGATAAAAACCCGATCTTGTTAATCATATAGTAGGAAGTACCTTGTGTGAACAACTTGATTGTATTGGTTTGTGATAGCCTTATAATACTTTCTTGTTGCTTTGATAAGTAAGCGTGTTAGGATGCTACGTGTGTTAGTATCTTGTGATGTTTGTGTAAAGGGGTTTCCGCTTGATTGTGCTTATTAACTATCGGTCGTTATGATAGTATTGTGGCATTCATCTCTTGAGATGATTAGGGTTAGCGCCCTCCGTCGCGGGGTAGACTTCGGTAGTCGATGGACTATGATTCGAGAATACCTCATGCAGTCCCGGGGCTATCGCGAGCTACGAGTTCGAGTTAGTGTCGTCCTTTATGGGCATGCGGTCGCTTGTGGCCATGCGGACTCGGAAGTCGGGGCGATGCGGGAGTAGCTACCCTCGATGCGAGGAATGCCTCATGCGGGCGAAGAGATTGGCCTATGCGGGCTGCGGGAAGTTCGAGGACTAGGCGCGCATTAGATCTGCGGGCAAGTGGCGGCTTTGATCATGTGATGCAGGCAGATCTTATAATCTGATTCATGACCTTTTTGATGCGTAGGTGTTAGTAGTCGGCTATGCCTTCGTACTTACCCGTCACGGTGTTATTATGGCACGGTGGGACACGGTGTTCATGTGTGTTCCTTGGTGCTTTTATATCATAAGCTGCCGGCGGTGAGAATGTGTCCACGCACGATTGATGTTGTGGGCGTGAGACCCTGTTATGTTCTTTTGTGATGACTTGAGGCGTGAGTCCTTACTTGATATATTTGCTTAGTTATTGTAAAGCGTAGCTTGGTTATCATACATGTCTCTGCTTTGTATAGACTACTATGATTTCATTTCTGATGTTATTTTGATTTCACATACTAAATTTTTGTTATGCGACCTCGCCCGAGGCTGCGTTCATCCGCGAGTTGAGGTACACGATCGTTGATCCTAGCTCTCGGTCACGATTTAGCGTTTGGGAAGCTCCGTTTCTCGGAGGCTTATCGGTGGTATAGTCACCATCGTAGTAAGTGTTTACATTCGGGGTTTGGCGGAGCCTGTCCGCCATTGTTGTCGTATCATTCTTAAGTGCAGTAATCTTTGTTGTGGCGGGGTTTGTAAAAAGGATTAAACTGTTCATGTTAAAAGTTGTCATTTATACATATGCCGAAAGGCAAGTTCTTCTCATATTATTGTTTCATATTTCATAATATGTCTTGTATCGTTTTATGTTCCGCTGATTACTCTGATGTTGTGTCACTAGGGTGCCCGGGGTAAGGCACCAGTCACGGGCCCAGTTTCGGGTCGTGACACCACATAACTTAACCAACTTCTGATAAACCATAATCAATCTAGGCAACACACATATGGCCCTAAATAAATACGCTCGTACAGATATACATCATCATAATACCATGTACACGATAATTTTACCAACCTGGATACGCAATTCATATAATCTTTTATGGGTCACTGTTGTCTTTCTCATAGCTGCAATCAAAATAATACGTTAGTGAGAGACTACCCTAACAACAAAGCTCTATCGCACGATCTCAGAGTGAGAAGAAGGGAAACCAATCCTAAATGTACTATAGCCTCCTGTTTATAGATGTGGTGCACAACACACCGATAAATAAGACTCTACTATACACGGTTTGTAGACATTCCGAGGACTAACTGCTCTGATACCACTCTGTCATGACCCGTACCCCGGGCCCGCGACTGGTGCCCTACCTGGGCACCCTTCTATTCATACAACACAATAAACCGCGGAAGATAAATAACACTCATTTTTTTTAAAAACAAAGGCAAAGCCTGTAAGGCTGCCATAATATAAATCACCCAAAAGGGTCTACATTGTTCAATAATGTAATACAACTCTAGCCAGTCCAGCCCACATATGAATACAAACCTCTAAGAGTTCGGACAAATACTATGATGGGACAAGACCCCGCCTTACCCCTGAATATACCTAGCCATAATGACAAGCTCCGGAATATTGGAGCCATCTCAAAATGTTGAACCAGGATCCTAAGCTCGCGGATCCACAACTGTGTACCGAGACCTGCGGACATGAACGCAGCCCCCCGAAGGGGGTCAATACAACAAGTACTAAGTATTGAACGGAAATAAAGTACAACAATTAAGATCATAACTATCCAAGGAATGACAGGGGCAAGTATGAAAATCAAATACCAGATCCTACCGTGTCATAAAAAATCAGAGCCAACTGTACCTTGTATCACTGTAGTACTGTAACACCGCACCACTTTCAAATATGAAAGCCATATCAAAATCCGGGATACCTGCCCTCATCATATAATATCACAGAAGCATGCTCGTGGAATACAACATCACTGTCAGCATGTAACAAGTATAACATCTGACAACCATTAATCGTGCCTTTTTAACAATGAGACTAAACTTTACATGCTTTAAAATATGAAGCTTATGATCAATCTAGGGCCACCCGCCCGTAGTATCATTATGCAAACCTACTCCTGGGACTGTTTCACCCGCAAGGGTCTTGTGGACCCGCATAGGACTATTTCACACGCACAAGACTATTTCACCCGCTTAGGCCCTACAGGCCCGCAATGAGCATATACGCCATGCTCGCATCATGGGTAGCAAATCCATGGAGATGTATAATGTCTTGGGGGTTTACCCCATAATTATACTCAGAAGGTGTATAACGTCTTGGGGGTTTACCCCGCATTTATACTCAGAAGGTGTATAACGTCTTGGGTGTTTACCCCACATTTATACTCAGGAGGTGTATAACGTCTTGGGGGTTTACCCCGCATTTATACTCATAACACTAGCACCAATGGCTATCGTGAACAACATATGCAAGTTAAGATAATCTTTGACTCTCAACATCATAAAATGAATAAACCATCATTTTAACAAACCAAGACAATTTCCATGCCTTCTTTTTCAACAAATCAAGACAATACCATTTAGGCGAACCGAAGTACTATCAAGGCACAAAATAGAATAACTATCATTTAAGCAAGCCAAAGTACTATCAAGGCACTAACACACCTTGCATTACTAAGGATTAAAGTCCATTACGACAATGTACGTGAGTCGTACATTAACTTTATGAACTAAATTTCCATTTTAGGAAAGACCAAGTACTACATGTATCGCTAGGAAGTAGGATCCAATACCTGTATCATTTTGAAACCATCATTTAGAAAATCGAGACACTTATCGTACCAAGTATCCTTCTAAGACATGGTTTTGGCAAATCAAGGCACTAGACCTCACGTGTTACTTTAAAACATCTTGAACATCAAAGTGCCACATATCATGTATTATATTAAGGACTTAATCATGGACATTCTAGCACGATTTCCTTAAAACATTTTAAACCATCCTTGACTTTCCACTAAAACTTGTTATAACAAACTTCCCATAAAGCCGTTATAACCACTTCATTTTTAGACAACTAACGCACCATTACCTCTTTCCTTTTTATAAAAAAACCAAGGCATTATCATGTCACATAAGGGAATTGAACCCAAAGTACTTTGTACATCTATTCTTTATAAAAGAATCGTTTCATGAAATATTAGGGCGTTGGACCCAAAAGTACTTTCACCATTAAAACCAAGTTACTTACTTTTTTAAACTCAAGTAACTTATACTTTTAAGACCAAGTAACTTATACTTTTCAAATCGAGTTACTACACATTTGCGAAATTCAAGTCCCAAGTACTTTCGAAAATCAAGCCTCATGTACTTACAAAATTAATACTTTTATGAGCCGTGAATAGGTTATTCTTGTTTATAACGATCTTGTTAAATCAGCCATGATCTAGAAAATATAATACAATTTTGTCTTATCTTAGTTTCTATGCAGATAGAGAATTCTACTCATTTTAATATAATTGATTGTTGATACATTTTCATTAACGCTGCAATGGCTTGTTTGATACCTATTCTCATTAGTATAGTAATTTACCAAGGTCAACTCGACTTTAATACTTCCTAACGACTCTTACCAACATCCCCCATAAGACTTGGTAAGAACTTAGGAATATTCTAGACATGCCTTTAGCATGAAATTAATAACATGAATATTTCCTATAACAAGGCAAGTATACTTCAAGAATAAGTCATGTATACCCCAATAACAAGGAAAGTATACTTCAAGAAAATAAGTCAAGTATACTCCAAATAACAAGGCAAGTATACTTCAAGAATAAGTCATGTATACCCCAATAACAAGGCAAGTATACTTCAAGAAAATAAGTCAAGTATACTCCAAATAACAAGTCAAGTATACTTCAAGAATAAGTCATGTATACCCCAATAACAAGGCAAGTATACTTCAATAAAATAAGTCAAGTATACTCCAAATAACAAGGAAAGTATACTTCAAGAAACAAGGAAAGTATACTCCAATTGACAAGGCAAGTATACTTTAAGGATAGGCATGTCGATAGAAGGAAGGAGTTCACATACCTCGTGACGACTAACCCATACGACAAGTAGCAAAATGCTCCGAAGTACTTCAACCTCATCGGATATTCCTTAAGCCAAGTAGATCATGCTACACGTGGTACTTTAACCTATAATGACGATCACACTTCTATCAATATCATACTTTCTAGTATAAGACTTATACCAAATAATTCCCTCTAATTCTACGGAAAATTGGGCAGCACTTCCTTTGTTTCTACGCACTTTTCCACCTTTCCCAAGGCTCGTATTCATCAACCAACAAGCCACATTTAAGGCGCAACCAACAGTTAGCCAAAGGGGATTACACGCCTAACTGGACGTGTAAAATTCTGCCCCATAGTTATACAAAACAGTCCACAAATTAGCCCATAAAAACAGTCCGTAATCCAACAATAACGAGGGTAAAATGTGAGGCGTTTCAACACCTTTCTACACCCCTATTTCCTTAGGACTTTCATTAGCAACTGCTACACTTAAACATGCATATTAGGGCTGATTT
The DNA here is from genome assembly GCA_029844215.1 of Przewalskia tangutica. Classification (NCBI taxonomy): domain Eukaryota; kingdom Viridiplantae; phylum Streptophyta; class Magnoliopsida; order Solanales; family Solanaceae; genus Przewalskia; species Przewalskia tangutica. The sequence continues at coordinate 99,388,586 of CM056729.1, forward strand.
TCCAGCATAACCACACCCCCATAACAGTCCATAAAATGATACGACAACGTCTAACAGTTTTTGGCAGTTTTTCGGCTAAAACAACTACAATCCGATAACTCTTTCCTTAATCCATTTTATTCCAATTCGAGTTCCCACACTTCCATATATGACATACCAATTTATCAACAACCATATTACCTTATTTTAACATGCGACAAGTGTGGATAACAACAACCATATAACAAACGAAACCAAGGGCACAAAATTGTCTCAAATCGGCCAACAACATATCTACCTCATACACATCTTATTTTCAATTTATTCCTTAATATCAATTCATCTATACATTATAACAATAAGTAATATCCAATTACTTTAATTTTAGAGGAACTATTACCTCATTTTTGTGCCAAAAAACGTCCCGGGCAGAATGCTCAACAATGGCCCGTAGTTTTCATTTCGCTCCACTTCTTCAAGATCCAATCACATATATGTATCCCCTACAACCTTAGGAGAAACTTCCCTTCACATTCCATCACCAAAATGTCGACGTAACCCCTAGGGTTTCACCCTCTATTCTCGGCCTAGTGTAGCGTTTTTGCTCACTGTTTTGTCAGCTGAATTTGTGACGTTCATAACTGTTTACTCCGATGTCCGATCGACGAAAGGTTTGTTGCGTTGGAAACTAGACTCGGCGAACTTCATTTTAGGATTTTGAAACACCTAAAAACTCCTCGTATACCAGGAGATATATCTCTCTAAAGTTGGATGAAATCTGCCAACCTTGGCTGAGAGCATAAGAGAAGAGGGAAAGAGATGGAATATTTCTAAGTGTTGCGCAAATGAAGTCTTGCAATGTCTCTAAGTATACATATATAATGTATCACAATGGGTAAGATGAGGACAAGTGTAGGGACTAAGTGTAGCAAGATAAGTGGAGTGGGACCCACGTGGCCCACTTGTCCACTTGTCTCTAAAATATCTAAGGTCAAAGTCTTTCAAGACCAAGACAAGTGGGGTGGGGTGTGTGCCACGTGTCACCCTCTCATTGGTCTAAAAATATTTCATCTCCCAAAAATCCATAATTTGCCAAAATATCTCAAAAATATTGTAGGCCCCACAAAACCGTAAAATTTTCCTGTGGGCCCCACATGACCAAATCCGGAATTTAAAATCCAAAATTCCAATATATTCAAAAAGTCTCAAATACCAACTTTGAGAACCAAATTCCATTTAACAAACATTTTTCCTTCCCGAGGTTCGAAAGATTTTCCTTAGGAAACACAATTCTTTCTTTTGTTTCAATTTTCTAATCTTATTTCCATACGCTCGTTCTCATTTCAATCTCTTGGAAATACGGGGTGTAACATCCTTCCCCCCTTAGAAACATTCGTCCCGAATGTTCATACTAGGTTTAACCTAAACAAATCTTAGTATAGTCTTCTTAAACTATAATCAACGAAACCAATTATGCCACATATAGCCCCAATATATCACACATGCATATACATCAATCAAAAGCCAACAGAGGAATCAAATCTAGGGTGTATCACCATTATTTACTCTCATTTATGGCCTAAAAAGATTCTCTTTTCGTACTTTCATTAGTCATAACTATAAACACTTCAATTCTTTTAATACTTTAATGTCCTCTGTCACGACCCGGTTCTGGTGGAACGCGTCCACGAACTCGTACACGATTAACTAGACTTGGGCCTTGCACCCTTGTCCCCCATCACATAGCGGGACCACCTCCAACTAACCCCACTCCATTCCATGCCACGGGTTGACCCGTAATCGGTCCACAACCCGACCCATCGTCACACTTAACTCTCATTTTTGGTCTGAAATAAATCTTACTACCCGAGAAGGCCTTGCATAACTAAGGTCTCCACGGTTATCAATATTCCAAGGCCCACAATTATTCCATGTTCCAAGCCTACATTATCAGTCCCCGCATATGGGAAATGTACCTTCTTAATATCTCAAAATCATGTTGTTTTACTCACAACAACTCTATTTATCCGTACATAACACTTAAGCATACCACATAACTTAACCAACTTCTGATAAACCATAATCATTCTAGGCAACACACATATGACCCTAAATAAATACGCTTGTACAGATATACATCATCATAATACCATCTATACGATAATTTTACCAATCTGGATACGCAATCCATATAATCTTTTCTGGGTCACTGTTGCCTTTCTCATCGTTGCAATCAAAATAATACGTTAGGGACAGACTACCCTAACAACACAGCTCTATCGCACGATATCAGAGTGAGAAGAAGGGAAACCAATCCTAAATGTACTATAGCCTCCTGTTTATAGATGTGGTGCACAACACACCGATAAACAAGACTCTACTATACACGGTTTGTAGACATTCCGAGGACTAACTGCTCTGATCCACTCTGTCACGCTCTGTACCCCGGGCCCGCGACTAGTGTCCTACCTGGGCACCCTTCTATTCATACAACACAATAAACCACGGAAGATAAATAACACTCTTTTTTTTAAAACAAAGGCAAAGCCGATAAGGCTGCCATAATATAAATCACCCAAAAGGGTCTACATTGTTCAATAATGTAAATACAACTCTAGCCAGTCCAGCCCACATATGAATACAGACCTCTAAGAGTTTGGACAAATACTATAACGGGACAAGGCCCTGCCTTACCCCTGAATATACCTAGCCATAATGAAAAGCTCCGGGACATTGGAGCCATCTCAAAATGCTGAACCAGGATCCTAAGCTCGCGGATCCACAACTGTGTACCTAGACCTGCGGACATGAACGCAGCCCCCCGAAGGGGGTCAGTACAACAAGTACTAAGTATGAAACGGAAATAAAGTACAATAATTAAGATCATAACTATACAAGGAATGACATGGGCAAGTATGAAAATCAAATACCAGATCCTACCGTGTCATATAAAAATCAGAGCCAACTGTACCTTGTATCACTGTAGTACTGTAACACCGCACCACTTTCAAATATGAAAGTCATATCAAAATCCGGGACACATACCCTCAACATATAATATCACAGAAGCATGCTCGTGAAATACAACATCACTGTCAGCATGTAACAAGTATAACATACAACTACTCGCACACTGTGCCTTTTTAACAATGAGAGTAAACTTTACATGCTTTAAAATAGGAAGCTTATGATCAATCTAGGGCCACCCGCCCGTAGTATCATTATGCAAACCTACTCCTGGGACTGTTTCACCCGCAAAGGTCTTGGGGACCCGCATAGGACAATTTGCCCCGCATAGGACTATTTCACCCGAACAGGACTATTTCACCCGCTTAGGCCCTACGGGCCTGCAATTAGCATATACGTCATGCTCGCATCATGGGTAGAAAATCCATGGAGATGTATAATGTCTTGGGGGTTTACCCCGCAATTATACTCAGAAGGTGTATAAAGTCTTGGGGATTTACCCCGCATTTATACTCCGAAGGTGTATAACGTCTTGGGTGTTTACCCCACATTTATACTTAGGAGATGTATAACGTCTTGGGGGTTTACCCCACATTTATACTCATAACACTAGCACCAATGGCTATCGTGAACAACATATGCAAGTTAGGATAATCTTTGACTCTCAACATCATAAAATGAATAAACCATCATTTTAACAAACCAAGACAATTTCCATGCCTTCTTTTTCAACAAATCAAGATAATACCATTTAGGCGAGCCGAAGTACTATCAAGGCACAAAATAGAATAACTATCATTTAAGCATGCCAAAGTACTATCAAGGCACTAACACACCTTGCATTACTAAGGATTAAAGTCCATTACGACAATGTACGTGAGCCGTACATTCACTTTATGAATTAAATTTCCATTTTAGGAAAGCCCAAGTACTACATGTATCGCTAGTAAGTAGGATCCAATACATGTATCATTTTGAAACCATCATTTAGTAAATCGAGACACTTATCGTACCAAGTATCCTTCTAAGACATGGTTTTGGCAAATCAAGGCACTAGACCTCACGTGTTACTTTAAAACATCTTGAACATCAAAGTGCCACATATCATGTATTATATTAAGGACTTAATCATGGACATTCTAGCACGATTTCCTTAAAACATTTTAAACCATCCCTTGACTTTCCACTAAAACTTGTTATAACAAACTTCCCATAAAGCCGTTATAACCACTTCATTTTTAGACAACTAACGCACCATTACCTCTTTCCTTTTTATAAAAAAACCAAGGCATTATCATGTCACATAAGGGAATTGAACCCAAAGTACTTTGTACATCTATTCTTTATAAAAGAATCGTTTCATGAAATATTAGGGCGTTGGACCCAAAAGTACTTTCACCATTAAAACCAAGTTACTTACTTTTTTAAACTCAAGTAACTTATACTTTTAAGACCAAGTAACTTATACTTTTCAAATCGAGTTACTACACATTTTCGAAATTCAAGTCCCAAGTACTTTCGAAAATCAAGCCTTATGTACTTACAAAATTAATACTTTTATGAGCCGTGAATAGGTTATTCTTGTTTATAACGATCTTGTTAAATCAGCCATGATCTAGAAAATATAATACAATTTTGTCTTATCTTAGTTTCTATGCAGATGGAGAATTCTACTCATTTTAATATAATTGATTGTTGATACATTTTCATTAACGCTGCAATGGCTTGTTTGATACCTATTCTCATTAGTATAGTAATTTACCAAGGTCAACTCGACTTTAATACTTCCTAACGACTCTTACCAACATCCCCCATAAGACTTGGTAAGAACTTAGGAATATTCTAGACATGCCTTTAGCATAAAATTAATAACATGAATATTTCCTATAACAAGGCAAGTATACTTCAAGAATAAGTCATGTATACCCCAATAACAAGGCAAGTATACTTCAAGAAAATAAGTCAAGTATACTCCAAATAACAAGGCAAGTATACTTCAAGAATAAGTCATGTATACCCCAATAACAAGGCAAGTATACTTCAAGAAAATAAGTCAAGTATACTCCAAATAACAAGTCAAGTATACTTCAAGAATAAGTCATGTATACCCCAATAACAAGGCAAGTATACTTCAATAAAATAAGTCAAGTATACTCCAAATAACAAGGAAAGTATACTTCAAGAAACAAGGAAAGTATACTCCAATTGACAAGGCAAGTATACTTTAAGTATAGTCATGTCGATAGAAGGAAGGAGTTCACATACCTCGTGACGACTAACCCATACGACAAGTAGCAAAATGCTCCGAAGTACTTCAACCTCATCGGATATTCCTTAAGCCAAGTAGATCATGCTACACGTGGTACTTTAACCTATAATGACGATCACACTTCTATCAATATCATACTTTCTAGTATAAGACTTATACCAAATAATTCCCTCTAATTCTACGGAAAATTGGGCAGCACTTCCTTTGTTTCTACGCACTTTTCCACCTTTCCCAAGGCTCGTATTCATCAACCAACAAGCCACATTTAAGGCGCAACCAACAGTTAGCCAAAGGGGATTACACGCCTAACTGGACGTGTAAAATTCTGCCCCATAGTTATACAAAACAGTCCACAAATTAGCCCATAAAAACAGTCCGTAATCCAACAATAACGAGGGTAAAATGTGAGGCGTTTCAACACCTTTCTACACCCCTATTTCCTTAGGACTTTCATTAGCAACTGCTACACTTAAACATGCATATTAGGGCTGATTTTCCAGCATAACCACACCCCCATAACAGTCCATAAAATGATACGACAACGTCTAACAGGTTTTGGCAGTTTTTCGGCTAAAACAACTACAATCCGATAACTCTTTCCTTAATCCATTTTATTCCAATTCGAGTTCCCACACTTCTATATATGACATACCAATTTATCAACAACCATATTACCTTATTTTAACATGCGACAAGTGTGGATAACAACAACCATATAACAAACGAAACCAAGGGCACAAAATTGTCTCAAATCGGCCAACAACATATCTACCTCATACACATCTTATTTTCAATTTCTTCCTTAATATCAATTCATCTATACATTATAACAATAAGTAATATCAAATTACTTTAATTTTAGAGGAACTATTACCTCATTTTTGTGCCAAAAAACGTCCCGGGCAGAATGCTCAACAATGGCCCGTAGTTTTCATTTCGCTCCACTTCTTCAAGATCCAATCACATATATGTATCCCCTACAACCTTAGGAGAAATTTCCCTTCACATTCCATCACCAAAATGTCGACGTAACCCCTAGGGTTTCACCCTCTATTCTCGGCCTAGTGTAGCGTTTTTGCTCACTGTTTTGTCAGCTGAATTTGTGACGTTCATAACTGTTTACTCCGATGTCCGATCGACGAAAGGTTTGTTGCGTTGGAAACTAGACTCGGCGAACTTCATTTTAGGATTTTGAAACACCTAAAAACTCCTCGTATACCAGGAGATATATCTCTCTAAAGTTGGATGAAATCTGCCAACCTTGGCTGAGAGCATAAGAGAAGAGGGAAAGAGATGGAATATTTCTAAGTGTTGCGCAAATGAAGTCTTGCAATGTCTCTAAGTATACATATATAATGTATCACAATGGGTAAGATGAGGACAAGTGTAGGGACTAAGTGTAGCAAGATAAGTGGAGTGGGACCCACGTGGCCCACTTGTCCACTTGTCTCTAAAATATCTAAGGTCAAAGTCTTTCAAGACCAAGACAAGTGGGGTGGGGTGTGTGCCACGTGTCACCCTCTCATTGGTCTAAAAATATTTCATCTCCCAAAAATCCATAATTGGCCAAAATATCTCAAAAATATTGTGGGCCCCACAAAACCGTAAAATTTTCCCGCGGGTCCCACATGACCAAATCCGGAATTTAAAATCCAAAATTCCAATATATTCAAAAAGTCTCAAATACCAACTTTGAGAACCAAATTCCATTTAACAAACATTTTTCCTTCCCGAGGTTCGAAAGATTTTCCTTAGGAAACACAATTCTTTCTTTCGTTTCAATTTTCAAATCTTATTTCCATACGCTCGTTCTCATTTCAATCTCTTGGAAATACGGGGTGTAACATCCTTCCCCCCTTAGAAACATTCGTCCCGAATGTTCATACTAGGTTTAACCTAAACAAATCTTAGTATAGTCTTCTTAAACTATAATCAACGAAACCAATTATGCCACATATAGCCCCAATATATCACACATGCATATACATCAATCAAAAGCCAACAGAGGAATCAAATCTAGGGTGTATCACCATTATTTACTCTCATTTATGGCCTAAAAAGATTCTCTTTTCGTACTTTCATTAGTCATAACTATAAACACTTCAATTCTTTTAATACTTTAATGTCCTCTGTCACGACCCGGTTCTGGTGGAACGCGTCCACGAACTCGTACACGATTAACTAGACTTGGGCCTTGCACCCTTGTCCCCCATCACATAGCGGGACCACCTCCAACTAACCCCACTCCATTCCATGCCACGGGTTGACCCGTAATCGGTCCACAACCCGACCCATCGTCACACTTAACTCTCATTTTTGGTCTGAAATAAATCTTACTACCCGAGAAGGCCTTGCATAACTAAGGTCTCCACGGTTATCAATATTCCAAGGCCCACAATTATTCCATGTTCCAAGCCTACATTATCAGTCCCCGCATATGGGAAATGTACCTTCTTAATATCTCAAAATCATGTTGTTTTACTCACAACAACTCTATTTATCCGTACATAACACTTAAACATACCACATAACTTAACCAACTTCTGATAAACCATAATCATTCTAGGCAACACACATATGACCCTAAATAAATACGCTTGTACAGATATACATCATCATAATACCATCTATACGATAATTTTACCAATCTGGATACGCAATCCATATAATCTTTTACGGGTCACTTTGCCTTTCTCATCGTTGCAATCAAAATAATACGTTGAGACGGACTACCCTAACAACACAGCTCTATCGCACGATATCAGAGTGAGAAGAAGGGAAACCAATCCTAAATGTACTATAGCCTCCTGTTTATAGATGTGGTGCACAACACACCGATAAACAAGACTCTACTATACACGGTTTGTAGACATTCCGAGGACTAACGCTCGATCCACTCACACGCCTGCACTCTGCCCGCGACTAGTGTCCTACCTGGGCACCCTTCTATTCATACAACACAATAAACCACGGAAGATAAATAACACTCTTTTTTTTAAAACAAAGGCAAAGCCGATAAGGCTGCCATAATATAAATCACCCAAAAGGGTCTACATTGTTCAATAATGTAAATACAACTCTAGCCAGTCCAGCCCACATATGAATACAGACCTCTAAGAGTTTGGACAAATACTATAACGGGACAAGGCCCTGCCTTACCCCTGAATATACCTAGCCATAATGAAAAGCTCCGGGATATTGGAGCCATCTCAAAATGCTGAACCAGGATCCTAAGCTCGCGGATCCACAATCGTACCTAGACTGCAGGACATGAACGCACCTCGGGCCGAAGTCGACAACAAGTACTAAGTATGAAACGGAAATAAAGTACAATAATTAAGATCATAACTATACAAGGAATGACATGGGCAAGTATGAAAATCAAATACCAGATCCTACCGTGTCATATAAAAATCAGAGCCAACTGTACCTTGTATCAGTGTAGTACTGTAACACCGCACCACTTTCAAATATGAAAGTCATATCAAAATCCGGGACACATACCCTCAACATATAATATCACAGAAGCATGCTCGTGGAATACAACATCACTGTCAGCATGTAACAAGTATAACATACAACTACTCGCACACTGTGCCTTTTTAACAATGAGAGTAAACTTTACATGCTTTAAAATAGGAAGCTTATGATCAATCTAGGGCCACCCGCCCGTAGTATCATTATGCAAACCTACTCCTGGGACTGTTTCACCCGCAAGGGTCTTGTGGACCCGCATAGGACTATTTCACCCGCACAGGACTATTTCACCCGCTTAGGCCCTACGGGCCCGCAATGAGCATATACGTCATGCTCGCATCATGGGTAGAAAATCCATGGAGATGTATAATGTCTTGGGGGTTTACCCCGCAATTATACTCAGAAGGTGTATAAAGTCTTGGGGATTTACCCCGCATTTATACTCAGAAGGTGTATAACGTCTTGGGTGTTTACCCCACATTTATACTCAGGAGGTGTATAACGTCTTGGGGGTTTACCCCACATTTATACTCATAACACTATCACCAATGGCTATCGTGAACAACATATGCAAGTTAGGATAATCTTTGACTCTCAACATCATAAAATGAATAAACCATCATTTTAACAAACCAAGACAATTTCCATGCCTTCTTTTTCAACAAATCAAGATAATACCATTTAGGCGAGCCGAAGTACTATCAAGGCACAAAATAGAATAACTATCATTTAAGCATGCCAAAGTACTATCAAGGCACTAACACACCTTGCATTACTAAGGATTAAAGTCCATTACGACAATGTACGTGAGCCGTACATTCACTTTATGAACTAAATTTCCATTTTAGGAAAGCCCAAGTACTACATGTATCGCTAGTAAGTAGGATCCAATACATGTATCATTTTGAAACCATCATTTAGTAAAGCGAGACACTTATCGTACCAAGTATCCTTCTAAGACATGGTTTTGGCAAATCAAGGCACTAGACCTCACGTGTTACTTTAAAACATCTTGAACATCAAAGTGACATATATCATGTATTATATTAAGGACTTAATCATGGACATTCTCGCACGATTTCCTTAAAACATTTTAAACCATCCCTTGACTTTCCACTAAAACTTGTTATAACAAATTTCCCATAAAGCCGTTATTACCACTTCATTTTTAGACAACTAACGCACCATTACCTCTTTCCTTTTTATAAAAAAACCAAGGCATTATCATGTCACGTAAGGGAATTGAACCCAAAGTACTTTGTACATCTATTCTTTATAAAAGAATCGTTTCATGAAATATTAGGGCGTTGGACCCAAAAGTACTTTCACCATTAAAACCAAGTTACTTATTTTTTTAAACTCAAGTAACTTATACTTTTAAGACCAAGTAACTTATACTTTTCAAATCGAGTTACTACGTTTTGAAATTCAAGTCCCAAGTACTTTCGAAAATCAAGCCTCATGTACTTACAAAATTAATACTTTTATGAGCCGTGAATAGGTTATTCTCGTTTATAACGATCTAGTTAAATCAGTCATGATCTAGAAAATGTAATACAATTTTGTCTTATCTTAGTTTCTATGCAGATGGAGAATTCTACTCATTTCAATATAATTGATTGTCGATACATTTTCATTAACGCTGCAATGGCTTGTTTGATACCTATTCTCATTAGTATAGTAATTTACCAAGGTCAACTCGACTCTAATACTTCCTAACGACTCTTACCAACATCCCCCATAAGACTTGGTAAGAACTTAGGAATATTCTTGACATGCCTTTAGCATAAAATTAATAACATGAATACTTCCTATAACAAGGCAAGTATACTTCAAGAATAAGTCATGTATACCCCAATAACAAGGCAAGTATACTTCAAGAAAATAAGTCAAGTATACTCCAAATAACAAGGCAAATATACTTCAAGAATAAGTCATGTAGAGAGAAGTTTCTCTCACTAAGGAAAACGCTCTCAACGTTTTCCCTTAGTTGCTCTTTCTGTTTGTCCATCTCCCTCTAAAATTAACCATTGTTTCTTCACTAATTGAAGCTTAATGTTCATGAAAAAGACTAAGCGTTACACTCGCTCTAGCAATGATTCCGGAGGTTCAGGAGGATCCACGAAGTCTAGAACCAAGAAAAAGAAAAAGAACGGTGGAAGCCCAACCATAGTTGAGGAAAACTTAATTAGGCAATTTGGATCACGGTGTTAGTTCATGTTCCTCCTGATTTGCGCATTCCACTTGAGCATGTGGTAGATGATTTTACGCTGCAAATGATACATGAATGGGGAAAAAGTATAGAAATCGAGAGCTTGGATATAAGCGAGTTCGAAGGTGGAAAGCTTCATGTTCCGTCAGTCACCAATCCGGAAATGATTCCTCCTAATACTACTCGAGTGACTCTGATAGAGACGTAACAACGTCCACAAGCCTATTGGAAAAGACTCTTCCGAAACTCCCGGCAATGGTAAGGAAATTCGGATAGCCAAAGACACTCCTTTCTCTCCTAGGGATGACGTTTCTATCACGGGTCATATGGTAAGCTCCGGGACCATAACGGAAGAGCATGGCAACCACGACACTAAAATAATCTCTTCACAACCTGGAAACTTACTCAGGCAAGCCGGAAAAGTTAGAGAATCAAGGCCAGGAATCGTAATCGACAAAACTATGCATGATGGTATCCTCGGGTCGAAACCGGGTCAGGGTACGAGTCAAATGGCTATGACGGGTCAGGCGGGAGTCCATGGGTCTAAGAATATTATCGGTATGCATGGATCAATGAAAGTTGGGAGAACCGAAGGGCCTTCTACCCCCAAGGAGCCTAGTTACTCTCCAAACATTAATATCGCGGGAACCAAAGAGTCACACTTTAATACCGCGGGAACCAAAGAGTCACACTTTAATACCGCGGGAACCAAAGAGGCACCTCACTTAATGGGGCAACATCCTCCGAATTCATTAAGTGTTACTAATGAGTCCTTTCCTACTTTAGCCAGCTTGCTTAGCGGTATCCAACACAAGAATCTCAATAGCCCTTTTGCCTTTACTTCTTCCTTGGGTATGAGAAACGTTAATAACAATCCTCCTCTCTGATCTACTACCTCTTCAATGCTCCCCGAAATCCAAGATGACACACCCCTACTTTCCTCCCAACCATCAATACCTCCCGAAATTCATGATAATTTCCCTACTCTTCCAAATGGCACGCGCATCCTATATCCTAAAGCGGGGCCGAGCTCTACTCCCTCTAACCACCTCCCCGGTCTCACTTCACGGAAATCTCACGATAACTTGCCCAAATGAATTTAGAGACCAACGTGAGACTCGCCGTTGATCCAACAAATAATGATTTACCGAATCAACGCAAAGGTTCCATTCACTTTAAGAAGACTTATGCGGGAGTTTTCAGTACGGACTTGAAGCTAAAGGTATGAAGCTACAATTTATTGAACAACAAGGAGAAGATGTGGAAATTGAAGCTACGGATGAAGTCCCCTTCATTGAAACATGGGGATATTGCCTAATAGGGTGCTTCACGGGTCCTTTCCCGGGAAGAGAGACATTGAATTCTATTGTGAAGGGATGGGGAGTGAAGTGTCGTATCATCCCGTATGGCAAAGGATGGACAATTTTCAAATTCATGACGGAAGAAGATCGCACAAATGTACTCCATGGAGGCCCATATATGGTCTTTGGTAAAACTATGATGCTAAAGCCTATTAATAAGAGAGTTTTATTAACAGATGATTTATTCATGGACATTCCAATCTGGGTCACTTTCCACGACATCTGTTACACCCCGTAAGTCCAGGGCATGTTTAAGAGAATGTACGTAAAGAACTCAAGACTTGAAATTGGTACGAAAGGAAGAATTGTTTTTCCGACGGAAAATCTTCCGAACGTCGGAAAGGAAAAATGTTCGTTGGTGAGAATTAGATTCTCAAAATGCATTATTTGAAGAGTATGGAACTTATTATCATTATAGAAATTTATTTTTACGGATTTGGTCATGTGGGGCCCACCCGAGGAATTTTACGTTTTGTGGGGCCCACGAGGATTACGAAATTTTATGGACGAATAGGAGGGCGACACGTGGCACCCCCACATGGATTGGTCGAATTAATGCAAGGGCAAAATGGTCATTTGACCATTGAAGATGAACAAGTCTTGCTAGCTTGAGATTGTTGACTTGTCAACTTGTCCACTTGGCTAATTAATTAATGTTCTCCATCCAAACCACACATGTGTTGTTATCTAAGCCCTTCATTTTGTTTTATATACCACACTAGTAGCAAGACAAGTTCTTCCACACTTAGAAAAAATTAGAGAACATTTGTTCTTCACTAGAGGCTCTCGGCTTTAGTGCATTTTCCACAAGAAAATTTTGTAGTTTTGATCCATTATTCACAAGACTTTAACCCAAGGTCCCTAAAGATATTGTAAGTATATCTCAATAGAAAGATTTCGGAAAAACGACGTTTTTACGTTAGTCGCAAGGCGAAAACCTAAGATGGTCTTCAACTTTGAAGATGGAACTTGAAGAGGAGTTCTTCATGAGCTTCTAAGGAGTGCTTGGAACAGATTGGAACATAAGAAAAGGAGCTAAGAATTGCTAAGGAGCGACTTTGAATCTTGGAAATTTTAAGGGCTTGTAAATGTATAAATCTTGTCGTTTTAGCAATTAAAGATTACTTATCATTGTAGTTATGGATATTAGAAAGCATGAGGTATTTAGTATGAAGTTTGATAAGTGTATTGGCTATTGGAACCCTAATCCGAAAACTAGCATGTTTAACCCTTAAGATTACAATTCAAGTTGAGTATTAGTTTAAGTCGTCACATGTTATATAAAGAAGGAATTATAGTTGTTGAAGTTGTTTATGACTATATAACATGTTAGACCTAAGAATTTGGATTAAAAGAATTGTAAAAGGACTTTGTGTTGTTATATATGTTTAGCCGAGAATGACTTTAAATATGGAACTAGTTTTGTATCAATTGTAGGGAGGAATTTTACACATCCTGTTAGACGTGTAATCCCCTATTGTTAACTACATTGTTGAGCCTTAAATGTGGCGTGTTTGGTTATTGAATTCGGCCTTGAAAAAAGTGGCAAAGTATGTAGAAACAAATGAGGTGTTGTCCGATTTTCCGTAGAATTTAGTGACTTTGCACTTAGAATATTCTACGTTCGAAGCTAGAGGTTAATGGACGTATTATGGCCATTATAGGTTGAATGTCACGACCCGATCCCGGGCCCGTGACTGGTGCCTTACCCCGGGCACCCTAGTGATACAACATCAGAGAAAATCAGCGGAAATAAAAACTTAAACATGAAACAAGAGATATGATAATAAAACAGGCCAACCAAACGGTTACCTTCTTGCATATATATAACTAAAAACTTGAACAGTTACATCCTTACAAACCCTGCCCACAACAGTACTACATACCTCTAAGAATTTTTATACAACATGACGGGACAGGGCCCCGCCATACCCCTGAATGTACAAGTACCTACTGATGTGAGGACTATACCAAAAGATAAGCCTCGAGAAAGCGGAGCTTCCCAATCTGAGCGTGATCCTATGGCGAGGATCAACAATCGGTGTACTTACTGCGGCATGAACGCGGCCGAAGGAGTCGATCTGACAACAGTACCAAGTATGTGGCGAAAATACTGTAAATGAAATCATAGTAGTCTATATAAAGCAGGAGACATGTATGATAACCAAACTACAGTCCACAATAAATAAGCAGTCATGTCAAGTCAGGGACTCACGCCCTCAAAGTCATCACTCAAATATAACTATGGGTCTCACGCCCTCAACATCAATCATGCCGTGGAATACCTTCCTCACTGGCGATCATGATATAATAACACCAGGAGTACACATAAACACGTGTCCCACCTGAGTCATAAAACCGTACGGGGCAAGTACGAAGGCTAACTACCAGATACCAAAGCCGCATCATCAACTGACCGGGGCAAGTACGAAAGCCAACTACCAGATACCAAAGCCGTACTAACAATACTATACAACCAAACCACGAAGGCGTCACGGGCAAGTACGAAGCCAACTACGGATACCAAAGCGTGTCACGTGGTGGCCGGGGCAATCTGAGCTAACTACCAGATACCAAGGCGTATCACGAGACCGCCACGAAGGCGTCTGGGGCAAGTCTGAAAGCCAACTACGGATACCAAAGTCGTGTCACGTGGTGGCCGGGGCAAATCTGAGGGCTAACTACGGATACCAAGGCGCGTCACGAGACTTCGCCACTAAACCGAGCGGGCAAGAAGGCTAACTACCGTTATACCCCGTATTTCCAGAGTATGCGTAAGGGAATACGTCGAAAGTCTTGCCTTAAAGATAAGCCTTGGGCGTTTTATTTTGTACACAACTCACTAAAAGAATCGTTTTCGAGGCAAGCGTTTCCACGACTTCGTAGAGTAAATTCGGCTATGCCATTTCTTATTTTTGCGGATTTTTCGAGAGGCGAAACATTTTGGACCAACGGGAGGGCAACACTTGGCACCCTCCCATTGATGGACTTGAATCGTCCATGGACGAAATTGGAGAGCCAAGGCACGTTTTTTGTGCCTTGTGCACAAGTCGAGGTTGGTAGGATATTTGTGTTTAGTTAATCCTCACCTACACTTGCCTTGCACTTGTCTTCATCTTGGCCATTGGTTGGCCAAGGCTTGACCTATAAATACCCCCAGAGATGAAGAGTTCTTCATCCACAAATCTTCCAAGTCTTGAAAAATCCTCTCCTCTCCTTTGTAGTCTTCTCGTCCAAAAACACCTCCCCCTGTGAAGGCCTTGGCGAATACCCCTCTCTAGCCTAGTAGTTTGGTAGGCCCCACAGCCTAGCCAAAAATCTACCCCCTCCCTTGGTAGAAAAGTCACCTTTGTATCGTTATAATGCCCAAAATACCTAGCCCAAATACCTTAGTACTTAGTAGAAGTTGTGAAGAACTTCTAAGGTTCTTGGAGCATACAACTTAGGAGCAAAACCTTGCTCAGTAGCGACTTTTCTAGGATATTATTGGGCTTACAGAGGTAACTAATCCTAACCTCTTTTGAATTAGAAAATATATCTTGTTGTAGTATAAGGATAAGTATAAATACTTAGAAGTATATCACGAATAGAATTGAACTGTTATCACGATGAAGGGTTTAAAGAAGAATAATTGAATGTACTTACATAGGATTTTCACGATGAACTTATATAGCTCACGGGTAGGGAAGTCTTTGCCCGACTTTCCGTAGAATTGTGAACCCTTTGTTTAGAATGACCTTGAGTAGTCTTTGATAGATATCTGTGACCATTATAGGTGACTCTGCGCGCGACATATTGACTTGGCGGTGGTTTTATTTGAGAAGGTATGTGATTCTTCCTAAAGCATGATATTTTACAATATATATATAGTGCGGTAGGCGTACATGTGTTAAGCGAATAATAACTACGGCAATGTCTTTGACTTAAGCTGAATAACACTTACGGCAATGCCTCGGCTTAAGCGAATAATAAAGATCTGAAAGCATTTCAAAAGAATCTTGAATCATTTTAAAGAGAACTAATTGGTTTTAAAGCGAAGCTTAAGAGTTATACTAGCTTTATGGGAAGTTAAGTATAACCACTTAAGATTGATAAAAGAAACAAGTTTGCCTATGTGTTTATAACGGACTTATATTGTGAAAAGAATAATAAGATGGTTTGATAAGCGGACATGATATGATGCTATGTGTGTTAGTATCTTGTAACGTTTGTATAGGTGAGTATCCTTGTTGTGCTTATGTTGTTTAAAGATAAGTTGTTATGTTAGTATACTATCACTCACCTCTTGAGATGATCACGGGGTTAAGGCGCCTCCGATGCGGGGTAGACTCAGTGATGCAGGACCATGATTCGAGAATACCTCATGCGGGTCGAGGGCCTATGCGGAGCTCTGAGAGTTCGAGTTAGTATGCGGGGTTATGCCTCATGCGGTCATGTGGCCCATGCGGACAGCGAGTCGGGGCGATGCGAGAGTAGCTACCCTCGATGCGGGGTTATACCTCATGCGGGCCCGTGTGAGTGGCCTATGCGGACTCGGGAGTCGAGATTAGGCTTGCGAGAATGATGATGAGGCGAGTGGCCTGTTTCGATCATTCGCGGCCTAGACAAGACTCATTCTGATTACCTATTGTTGCTCTTGTTTGTGATGTGGCACTATGTGCGGTTCCTTAGTTGTTTCACATATTTATGGCGGTTTTAAAAATGATATGTTTTCATTTAAGTACTTTCTGATTTCATACTTAGTACTGTCTTGACCTCGCCCTTGGGGCTGCGTTCATGCCGCGGTAAGGGCAAGCAGTGCTAGATCCGCATCCTTAGGATCTCTACGTTGGTGTCGGGAGCTCCATCTCTTAGGAGGCTCTACTTTTGGTATGATCTCCTGTTGTAGATAGTTTGTGCGATCGAGGGTATGGCGGGCCCTGTCCGCCATAGTTGTATATTTCCTTAGAAGTGCGTAGTCATGTTATGCGATTGTCGGATGTAGCTTTGAACTATGATTATATATATATGCGAAAAGCGATGTTTTCTCACATAAGCGTATGTCTTATTTTATAAAGCTGTTTCATGTCTTGTTTTATATTTCTGATTTCTCGATGTATGACTACTTGGGTGCCGGTAAGGCACGATCCACGGGCCGAGGCAGTCGTGACAAAAGTGGTATCGAGCGATTAATCCTCGGAAAGTGTCTGACCGTATCTAGTAAGTCTTGATTATCGGTGTGTTGTGCACCACACCAATAATCGAGGAGGCTATAGGATATTTAGGATTGGTTTCCATTCTTCTCATTACGAGATCGTGCTTTAGAGGCGTGTTATAGGTTGGACCTCTAACGTATTCCTTTCTATGTGATTATGCCTCGCGTAAGGCAACCGGGCCCGAAGGGCAAAGCGGCCGAGGCGCTAGCGAGACACCCGAGTCACGAGGCTCGAGCCCGGTCTATACGAGCAGCGAGTTCTATGGCGCCGCCCGGCCAGCCTGAACCACAGTACCAGCCTCTGTCCCACGGCTGGGCGGAGAGTTAGAAATCTGAGAGATGGCCCGACTTTTGGCTAAAGTTGTGGCCCGTCGAGAGAGATTGGATGCGGCGGTTCAGCTCGGCTCGGTCGCACCGTGGTACACCCGGCGAGATAGTTTGAGGCTACGAGATTTCTTGAGTTGTAGCCGCCGGAGTTTTATGGGTCGGCGGAGGATGATCGCGAGAGTTCATCCGTCGGCTTGAGAGATTTTGAGTGATCGGGCGTCGGAGACCGAGTCGTGATCTTTGGTTCACATAGGCTGCGTGATACCGCGATCGATTGGTTTGATTCATGGGAGTTATCCGGGAAACCGCAGCGTCCCCGCCTACTTGGGATGAGTTCTCGGAGGCTTTCCTCGCTCACTTGCCTCGCGGATGAGGAGGCGCGGTGATAGATTTTTCTTCGAGGCGAGAGGGCGCCTTGTCGGGAGTACAATGTCGAGTTTGATTCATTGGCTCGATATGTCCCGGCATTAGTAGCGAATATGGAGGATAGGGTACACCGCTATGTCACGGGCTGAAGCGACTATATGGCGAGTCATGTGCGGGGTTTCTCTCGGCCGGGTATGGACATTACCGCGTGCGAGCTCACGCCTTGGATGCGAGGAGCGCGAAGGTCGGCGAGTGGGCGACGGCGGCGAGAAGAAGGCCGGGGCGGGAGGGTCTTACGGTGGTTATCGTGGTGGCGGCCTCGGCGGCGATCTGGGTCGCACCACGGCCGGCTCGAGCACTCTGCACCGTCCTCGCCGGCACGGCCCGAGTTTTGGCGGACGGGCCCGGGGCTTGGGCGTCGAGTAGCGAGTGCGGCGTCGGGACCACCCGGTGTGGCCGATGCGGTAGATCCCATTACGGGAAGTGTGGTACTACTTATGGATCTTATTACGATTGTGGCGGCGAGGTCACTGCGGCTTGTCAGGCCGGGCGTGGCGGTGGTAGAGCTCGACGCCGAGTTACGTGGCGGCTTCATCATCTCCTGATTACTCACCCCGGGCGGGGTGCTCGTGGGTCGGCCAGTCGCGGCGGTCGTGGCTCGAGTCGATTCTAGCGGTCCTCGAGCGCATTTATGCTTTGTCCGGTAAGCGGGATCGGGAAGCCTCACTTTGATGTCGTCCACAGTACCTTATCGGTTCTGGTTTGATGTTTATGCCTTGATAGATCGGGTTCTACTCATGTCCTATATATCTCCCTTGTTGCTAGTAGGATAGGGATAGAGCACGAGTCCATAGACCACTCGAGGTAGCTACGCGATGGGTGATTCGGTGGTAGCTCGGCGGGTATATAGGGCTTGTCTGTGACCATTTACGATCGTCGGACCACTGGCCGACTTGATAGAGTTGGAGATGATTGACTTCGCGTGATTATGGGGATGGATTGGCTAGCTTCTTGCTATGCCAATGTAGGCTAGAGAGAAGTATGCAGTTCGGTTTCTGAGGCGGTTGTTGAGTGGGAGGAGCACGGTATCGCCAGGGGTAGGTTTATTTCCTACCTCAAGGCTAGGAAGATGGTGCGAGAAGGGTATATCTACCATCTAGTTCGGGTGTTTGATCACGAGTGCGGTACCAGTTTTGATCGATTCCGTAGTCGTGAGTTCCCAGGCGTGTTCCCGGATGACCTCCGGGTATCCTCACGAGAGGAGATTGAGTTTTGTATTGACATATTGCGGATACTCGGCCTATTTCCATTCCGCCATACGAATGGCACTGGAGTTGAGAGTGAAGGATCGGCTTAGGGATTTGCTAGAGAAGAGCCATTAGGCCAGGTGTTTCTCACAGAAGCGCGGTATTGTTCGTGAAGAAGAAGGGCGGGGCCAGCGCATGTGTGTTGATTGAGCGGTGAACAAGGTGACCATTAAACGAATACCCTCCCGAGGATTGATGATTTGTTCGACCCGTTGCGAGTGCGAGATGTTTCTCAAGATTGATCTGCGATCGGGCTATCATCAGTGCGAGTCGAGAGAGGTGGATGTCCCTAATTTGCATTCGGACGTGACGGGCATTATGAGTTCGGGTCATGTCTTTTGGGTTGACGATGCTCGTGCGGTATTCATGGATTTGATGAACCGAGTGTTCAAACCATTTTGGACACATTTGTGATAGTGTTCATTGATGATATCTTGGTTTATTCGCTCGAGGCGAGGAGCATGCGGGCATTTGAGGCTGTCTTGTGATTCTCCAGACCGGCGATTATGCGCCAAGTTTTCCAAATGTGAGTTTTGGTTGACTTGATGGCGTTTCTTGGGCATATTAGCCGGGTGATGGCATTCGAGTTGTCTGGCGAATCGGCGATCGAGACTTGGCGAGACCTCTTACTCGGCAGAGGTTCGCGATTTTACGGGCCTTGCGAGTTATTATCGGCGGTTCGTGAGAAGTTTGCTTCTATCTACGCACCATTGACTAGGTGACTCGAGCGGCCAAGTTTGATGGTGATGCTTGTGGCGGGGTTTCGATTCTTTGAAAGAGAGGCGACCGCCCCGTTCTTACTCTTCGGAGGTCGGATGGTTATATGCGTGTATTGTGATCGTCGGGCATCGGGTTGGGATGTGTATTGATGCAGCATGGCGGGGTTATAGCATATGCATCCCGACGGTGAAGAAACACGAGAGGAACTACCCGCTGTGATTTGGAGTTAGCGGCCGTGATTCACGCTTTGAAGATCTGGAGGCACTATTTGTATGGGGTTCACGTGGATATTTATACTGACCACAAGAGCCTCGAGTATATCTTGACGGAGGGAGTGAACTTCACGGCGAGGCGGTGGTTAGAGTTGCTTAAGGATTACGATGTTGATATCCTATACCACGGGAAGGCGATGTTGTGGCGGATCTCTTAGTCGTAGGTCGATGGGAGCCTATCGGATGTGCGGCTAGAGAGGAGGACATGGTTCGTGATTTGCATCGATTAGCGAGCCTTGGTGTCCGTTTGATTGATTACGATAGCGATGGGGTTAGAGTTCGTGAGGTTGCGAGTCTTCCATCGTCGAGGAGGTGAAGAAGCGGCGATTCGAGGATCGGCTTTGATTCGATATCGTGATCTGACTCTTCGTGAGGCAAGGGTCCTTTTGGTAGCACGATGGGGTGCTAAGGTTTGAGGCGGTTGTGTGTTCGGATGTTTGAGGACTTGGCGAGTTCTTGGGGAAGCACACGGCGCGCGTTACTCTATCCATCGGGTCGACCAAGATGTACCACGACGCCAGATACGTGTATTGGTGGGATGGCTTGAAGAGGGCGTTGCGAGTTCGTAGCTCGGTGCGTGTTGTCGGCGGTGAAGGTAGAGCACGAGGCACGGTGGTTTTATTCTGACGATTGAGATCCCGACACGGAAGTGGGAGGTAATCAACATGGACTTCATCACAGGATTACCTCGCACTCGGAGGAGACATGATTCTATATGGGTTATCGTCGGCGGTAGCGAAATCAGCCCTTTCTTCCGTCGGGCGACTTTTGGTGAGGATTATGCGGACTTTACATCAGAGATCGTCGGTGCATGGAGTCCCTACCGATCATATCGCATGAGGAGCCCGGTTCTGGCTAACTTAGAGGTCCTTCGAGGAGTTTAGGGGCCTTGGTGAGCACTGAGTCGCATTTCATCCACGAGCAGACGGACGAGCGAGCGCACTATCCGACTCTTGAGGATATCTTTGCGAGCTTTGTGTTATTGACCGATGGTAGTTGGGAGGATCATTTGCCTCTAGTTGAGTTCGCTTATAATAATAGCTACCACTCCGGTATTCGATGGCGCCTTATGAGGCCTTGTATGGGAGGAAGTGCGGATCGCCTATAGGTTGGTTCGATGTGGGCGGCGGCTAGTGGGACCAGATTTGGTACGGCGATGGATAAGGTGAAACTTATCGAGGCGGCTATTGACGGCTCGAGTCGGCGAAGTCGTATCACGAGATCATCGTCGTCGACATCTTGAGTTCGAGGTTCATGATTGGGTTTTCTAAAGGTGTCACCATGAAGGTGTGATGAGATTCGGGAAGAAGGGAAGCTCGGCCAGTACATTGGCCGTTTAGTTGTCGCGAGGTAGGCAAGGTTACTCTGAGTTGAATCTGCCGTCCGTCTGGAAGCGATGCATCCGGTGTTTCACGTATCTATCTTTGAGAAATGTATCGGGGATCCATCTAGGGTGCACCCGATTGACGATGTCAGTGTGAGGGGTTATCGTATGAGAGATTCCATAGCGATAGTCGATCGTCGGGTTAGGCGTCTGCGGACGAAGGGCGTGGCTTCCGTCAAAGTCTTGTGGCGGAACGAGCTCGAGAGAGATGACATGGGAAGCCAGGAGGACATGAGGCGGAAGTATCCTCACTATTCCCACACCTCCATGTAAATTCACTTTCCTACTTGCAAATTTTCGTTATCGTTTCTGCCTATGTGTTGCTCTGTGGCCGTGTGTGGCATTTACAACTGTTTAAGCTTCTTCGATAACTGTCTTGGGAAGGAACATTCGGGACGAATGTTTCTAAGGAGGGGAGAATGTTATACCGTATTTCGAGTATGCGTAAGGGGAATACGTCACGAAAGTCTTGCCTTAAAGATAAGCCTTGGACGTTTTATTTTGTACACAACTCACTAAAAGAATCGTTTTAAACGAAAGCGTTTCCACGACTTTCGTAGAGTAAATTCCGGCTATGCCATTTCTTATTTTGCGGATTTTTCAGAGGCGAAATATTTTGGACCAACGGGAGGCAACACTTGGCACCCTCCCATTGATGGACAGATCGTCCATGGACGAAATTGGAGAGCCAAGGCACGTTTTTGTGCCTTGTGCACAATCGAGGTTGGTAGGATATTTGTGTTTAGTTAATCCTCACCTACACTTGCCTTGCACTTGTCTTCATCTTGGCCATTGGTTGGCCAAGGCTTGACCTATAAATACCCGCCCAGAGATGAAGAGTTCTTCATCCACAAATCTTCCAAGTCTTGAAAAATCCTCTCCTCTCCCTTTGTAGTCTTCTCGTCCAAAACACCTCCCCATGTGAAGGCCCTGGCGAATACCCCCTCTCTCTAGCCTAGTAGTTTGGCGAGGCCCACTGCCTAGCCAAAAATCTACCCCCCCTCCCTTGGTAGAAAAGTCACCTTCTTGTATCGTTATAATGCCCAAAATACCCTAGCCCAAATACCTTAGTACTTAGTAGAAGTTGTGAAGAACTTCTAAGGTTCTTGGAGCATACAACTTAGGAGCAAAACCTTGCTCAGGCGCGACTTTTCTAGGATATTATTGGGCTTACCGAGGTAACTAATCCTAACCCTCTTTTGAATTAGAAAATATATCTTGTTGTAGTATAAGGATAAGTATAAATACTTAGAAGTATATCACGAATAGAATTGAGTATTATCACGATGAAGGGTTTAAAGAAGAATAATTGAATGTACTTACATAGGGATTTGTTTCACGATGAACTTATATAGCTCATGGGTAGGGAAGTGTTGCCCGACTTTCCGTAGAATTGTGAACCCTTTGTTTAGAATGACCTTGAGTAGTCTTTGATAGATATCTGTGACCATTATAGTGACTCTCTGCGACATATTGACTTGGCGGTGGTTTTATTTGAGAAGGTATGTGATTCTTCCTAAAGCATGATATTTTACAATATATATATAGTGCGGTGAGCGTACATGTGTTAACGAATAATAACTACGGCAATGTCTTTGACTTAAGCTGAATAACACTTACGTGATGCCTGGCTTAAGCCTGAATAATAAAGATCTGAAAGCATTTCAAAAGAATACTGAATCATTTTAAAGAGAACTAATTGGTTTTTAAAACAGAAGCTTAAGAGTTATACTAGCTTTATGGGAAGTTAAGTATAACCACTTAAGATTGATAAAAGAAACAAGTTTGCCTATGTGTTTATAACAGACTTATATTGTGAAAAGAATAATAAGATGGTTTGATAAGCAGACATGATATGATGCTATGTGTGTTAGTATCTTGTAACGTTTGTATAGGTGAGTATCCTTGTTGTGCTTATGTTGTTTAAAGATAAGTTGTTATGTTAGTATACTATCACTCACCTCTTGAGATGATACCGGGGGTTAAGCTGCCCTCCGATGCGGGGTAGACTCAGGCGGTCTGGGACCATGATTCGAGAATACCTCATGCGGGTCCAGGGGGCCTATGCGGAGCTACGAGAGTTCCAGGTTAGTATGCGGGGTTATGCCTCATGCGGTCTATGTGGCCATGCGGACAACGAGTCCAGGACGATGCCGAGGAGTAGCTACCCTCGATGCGGGGTTATACCTCATGCGGGCCCATGTGAGTGGCCTATGCGGACTCCGGGAGTCCAGGATTAGGCTTGCAGAATGATGATGGGGGCGAGTGGCCCTGTTTCGATCATTCGCAGCCTAGACAAGACTCATTACAGTTACCTATTGTTGCTCTTGTTTGTGATGTGGCACTATGTGCGGTTCCCTTGGTTGTTTCACACATATTTGTAAACTGGTTTTAAAAATGATATGTTTTCATTTAAGTACTTTACAGTTTCGCATACTTAGTACCTGTTGTACTGACCTCCTTCGGGGGGCTGCGTTCATGCCGCAGGTAAGGGCAAGCAGGTGCTAGATCCGCATCCTTAGGATCTCTACGTTGGTGTCGGGAGCTCCATCTCTTCCGGAGGCTCTACTTTTGGTATGATCTCCCTGTTGTAGATAGTTTGTACAGTCAGGGTATGGCGGGGCCCTGTCCCGCCATAGTTGTATATTTCCTTAGAGGTCTGTAGTCATGTTGTACAGTGTCGGATGTAACTGCTGAACTATGATTATATATATATGCCGAAAGGCGATGTTTTCTCACATAAACTGTGTCTTATTTTATAAACTGTTTCATGTCTTGTTTTATATTTCCGCTGATTTCTCTGATGTATGACTACTTGGGTGCCGTGAGCACGATCCACGGGCCGAACGGTCGTGACACTACCGCATCTGGCCGAATCAGCCACGACTTGGGCAAATACGAGCCAACTACGGATACCAAAGCCGAATCAGTAAAACCTCATGGAGAGCTAGTCCATGGAATAACACTATCAACAGAAGCGTACCCGTGGAATCCTCCGTCACTGCCGGTACGTCCAAGTAAGATCATAACAAATCAGCCGGCCCTCCATTGAGAGACGCGGTGGTATAGAAATACAATACTAGCACGACAAGGCTATCACACGCAAACATAGGCAAGTTACACACAACTCAAGGTACTTTCATTTTATGCCAAAGTCCAGGTTTTAACCCCAAAGTACTACGTACGTTAACTTCTTTTTAAAAGATCCATTTCTTTTACAAAGGTCACCCGATGCCCGTATTATAAAAATAGAGTGACTAACACTTCAAGTAGATCAAAACAACTTCCATACTTTCCTTTTTAAAATCAAGTAACAACATTCTTTTCCAAAGTTCAAGTTTGCCTAATTTCAAATATTCACGTCTCTTATTTTCGAAAGATTTCATAGTTCATAGTCTTAATCACTTATTAACGTAATTCTCTTTTAAAACAATTTGAGTAACATATGCCTTATGTGTGAGTAGGTTATTCTTGTTTATAACAATCTTATTAAAGCAGCCATGATCTAGGAAATGTAATACAATTTTGTCTTATCTCAGCTTCTATGCAGATGGAGGTTTCTACTGGTTTTAATATAATTATTTATTTGTCAATACATTTTCCTTTATTAACGCTGCAGTGGTTCGTTCGATACTTATTCTCATTTCCGAAATCAGTAAAGCATTATTCTTTAAAAACCAAGTACTCATTACTCACGAATGAGGTTTCACACTTTTTAACAACATTTATATCAATTCAATTAAGTCAAGTCTCTTATCTTTTAAGATCAAGTCTCTTAACTTCTAAAATCAATAAACCATTCTTTTTATCTCTCTTAAGTCGTTATACCTAACTTCCCATAAAGCTAGTATAACTCTTAAACTTTCAAAACCAAGTATTACTCTTCTTTCAAAAACGATTCTTAATTCTTTTGAATTACTTCAAGATTCTTTATTATTTAAAACTCAAGTCAAAAGACATCGAAGTAAAACCATGTTCAGTTAACACACGTACGTTTACCATACTATATATATTCTTTTAAAATATCATGCTCAAGAGGATAGGAAGAATCACATACCTCGCGACGATTATCGACAATTAGCAAATAGCTCCAAAGTACTGTAATCCTGCTAGCCTTTTCCACCCTTCGAGTAGAATACGCTACTCGCAGTACTTCAACCTATAACGGTCATATAAGTCTATCAACGTCTAGACTACTCTGTAGAATGATTCTAGATACAAGATTCCTTATTCTATGGAAAATTGGGCAGCACTTCCCTACCCGCCAAACTACACAAGTCTACTGTAAATACAGTTCAGTTCTCTTCTTTTATACCATCCTTATATACGTCTTATACTCAATTCTATACTACTACAGTATGTAATTTCCAATTACAATAGAAGGGTAAGAGTATTTACCTCGATAAGCCCAAAATTATCCAAGTTTAAAAGTCGATCCTGAGCAAGGTTTAGCTCCTATTCTGTACGCTCCAATTCGCTCCTAGAAACCCTTAGAAGTTCTACACAACTTCTACTAAATACTTTAACCAACTATGAAGATTTTCCCTAGGGTTTCGTTTAGTGACTAAAGGAAGTATAGTAGTATTTTCCGGGCTTTTAGTATAGAGGTAACTTTGGGAATACTACAAGGTATTTGGGACAAGGTATTTTGGAATAGTAACAACACTTGGAGAATACTTTTCTACCAAGGGGTGTGTTTCGGCTAGCACACAAGGAGGTTTCGTGAGGCCTCTCAAAGGGGAGGGGAGGTTGGACGAAAGTTTCACTAAGGGGGAGAGGGATTTTGCCTTGGAATTTCACAAGTGAGGATGAAGAATAAGTCTTGCACTTGAGGGGTATTTATAGGGAAACCAATGGCCAAGATCAAAGCAAGTGGATGTGTTATACCCCGTATTTACAGAGTATGTACGTGAGCGCGTACGTATTATAATTTGAGCCTTAAATTTGGCTAGTTTCGAAATTTGTACACAAGTGCCGAAAGAGTCGTTTCGACGAAACGTTTCCACGATTTACGTAGGGAAAATTCCGGCTATGTCATTTATAATTTTTGCGGATTTTTAGAGGCGAAACATTTTGGACCAACGAGAGGCGACACTTGTCACCTCTAATCGAGCACTTGAGGCGTCCTCTTGGACGATTTGGCCTTGGCTTTTAGTCAAGGGTTAGGTAGGATATTTTGGTGGTAGATAGATAAGGTGTACTTGGCTTAATCTTAGCCTTACACTTGCCTAACACTTGGATGGATCTTGGCCATTGGTTGGCCTTTGCTTGACCTATAAATACCCTTCATGTTGATGAACTTCTTCATCCAAAATTTCCTAAGTCTTGAAAAATCTTTCCCCTCCTCTTGCTTACTTTCGTCACACTACCCCTGAGAAGCCTTGGCGAGAGGTCTACCCCACAGCCTAGTTGTTTTCGTATAATACCCCTTGTTGTGGTATAGAAATACTCTCTAGTATTGTTGTTATGTCCAAATACCTTGTAGTTTTCCCAAGGTTACACTTATACAAAAGCCCGGAAAATACTATTATACCTCCTTTTAGCCACTAAACGAAACCCTAAGAAATCTTCACCGTTGTTGAAGTTGTAAGTAGAAGTTGGTTAGAACTTCTAAGGGTTGTTTGAGCGCTCGGAGTAGGAGCTAAGCGTTGCTCGGGATCGACTTTATACTTGGATAATTTTGGGCTTATCGAGGTAAACACTATCGTCCTTCTATTGTAATTGGAAATTACATGTTAGAATATATAGTTGAAGTATACTATATATAGAATCGAACTTAGTATTGTGGAAATGTCTTTTGACTTAAGCTGAAGAATAAAGAATCGAATCAACTGTAATTACATGGGGCGTATTCTGATGAGACTTTTGTAGTATTACCGTGTAGAAGAATTGAAAAAGTCCGGTTAGACGTGTAATCCCCCACCCTTGATGGCTTGGTAGCCGACCTAGGTAGAGGAGGAGATTTCTGTTGTGGCGGGGAAGGTCTTTGCGAATTTTATGTAGAAAGATGGAAACTTGTGTTTAAGATTTAATAGACGTTTGTGGCCTTTATAGGTGAAAGTACTAAGAGTAGCGTATTCTACTCGAGGAGTGGAAAGGGGTAGCAAGGTTGTAGTACTTGGAGCTTTTTGCTTTTTGTCGATAATCGTCGCGAGGTATGTGAACCTCTTCCTATCTCTTCTAGCATGATATGTGTGAACTATGTAGTACGGTAGACGTACATGTGTTAATTGTATTTGATTGTTGTAAAACATAAAGTGTTATAACGGCTTTATGGGAAGTTGGTTATAACAGCTTTATGTAGGTAAGAAAATGGGTTGTGGTTTTTAAAAGATAACTGATTTGATTTATAACTGGCTTGGGCGTTATAATAAAACTTGAAGTATTTCAAAAGATTTATGAATCGTTTTGAAAGAAGTGTAGTACTGTGTTTTGAAAACTTAAGAGTTATGCTAGCTTTATGGGAAGTTAGGTATAACGGCTTAAGAATGTTTTACTGATTTCGGAAATCAGAATGTGTATCGACAAACCACTGCAGCGTTAATAAAGGAAAATGTACTGACTAATGAATTGTATTATTAAAACCAGTAGAAACCTCCATCTGCATAGAAACTAAGATGAGACAAAATGATATTACATTTTCTAGATCATGGCTGCTGTAATAAGAATGTTGTAAACAAGAATAACCTACTCTCACGTGAGACGTATATTACTCAATTGTTCTAAAAAGGAATCAAGTGATTAAGTTTATGAACTATGAAACCATTTGAAAATGAGAAGCTTGAGTAATTGAAACTAGGCAAACTGGAACTTAGGAAAAGAATGTTGTTACTTGATTTTGAAAAGGAATGTGGGTTGGTCATTCTAATACTACGGGTATCGGGTGACTTTGATAAAAGTAATGGATCTCTTTTAAAAGAATTTAACGTACGTAGTACTTTAGGGTTAAAACCCAGACTTTGGCATAAAATGAAAGTACTTTGAGTTGTGTATAACCTGCCTATGCTTGTTGTTGTGAAACTTGCCTATGCTTGTTGTGATAGCCTTTGTTGTATTTCTGTACCCCGCGTCTCTCGATGGAGGGCCGGTTGAATTGTTATGAACGATTATACACCGAGTCCCACGAGATGGGCAGGGTCACGTATTTCATTTGATTATACACCGAGTCCCACGAGATGGGCAGGGACACGTATTCCATCTGATTATACACCGAGTCCCACGAGATGGGCAGGGTCACGTATTTCATCTGATATTACACCGAGTCCCACGAGATGGGCAGGGTCACGTATTTCATCTGATTTTACACCGAGTCCCACGAGATGGGCAGGGTCACGTATCTCATCTGATTTTACACCGAGTCCCACGAGATGGCGGTCACGTATTTCATCGGTTATCATACATGTCTCGCTTTATATAGACTATTATGATTTCATTCTGATTTCACATACTTGGTACTGTTATCGACCTCGCCGAAGTGCGTTCATCCGCAGTGGAAGTACATCGGTTGTGGATCCTCGCCATAGGATCACGATTCGTGTCGAAGCCCCATTTCTTGAGGCTTATCTTTTGGTATGTTACCACGTATGCATAGATTCTTATACATTCGGGGTATGGCGGGGCCCTGTCCGTCATAAATGTGTAAAAATCTTAGAGTGCATGCTTTGTTGTAGGCGGGGTTTGTAAAAAGGATAAGCTGTTGGGTATTTATGTATATATATGATGAAGGCAAGCTATTTTGGTTGCTTTGTTTATTTATCTTGTCTCTTAATTCATGTTCATGTTTTTATTTCCTTGATTTTCTCTCGATGTTGTATCACTAGGGTGCGGGGTAAGGCACGATCCACGGACCGGTTGGGTCTTGACAAAGTGGTATCGAGCGATTAGTCCTCGGAAAGTGTCTACAGTGTCTAGTAGAGTCTTGATTATTGGTGTGTTGTGCACCACATCTATAATCGAGGCTATAGGACATTTAGGATTGGTTTCCATTCTTCTCATTACGAGATCGTGCCCAGAGTGTGTGATAAGTTGGACCCTCGGCGTATTCCTTTCCTTTACGATTATGCCTCGCGTAAAACCTGAGCCCAGGCAGGCAAAGCGGCGAGGCGCTAGTGGGATCTGAGAGAATGCAGCGCGAGCGGTCGATGCACGAGCAGTGCCCGATTGCGAGTTTCGCGACGCCACAAGACCAGCGAGATTTAAGCGCGGCGATGGTGCCGAGACTCTGATACACGAGCCTCGGTCCTACGACTGGAAGCGAGATGAGACGGGTACAAGAGATGGCCCGATTCGGCGGTCGTGGCGAATATGAGATAAGTGGATCACGGATTCCGGCCATAGCACCGTAGTTCACCCCGGCGAGCGGTTTGAGGCTACGTGACTTTACGAGTTGTAGCACTTGATGTTCTATGGATCGAGAGGCGAGATGACCCTCGGGAGTTTATCCGACAGCGACTACGGATCATGAGTGATCGAGTCTCGAGCGCAGTCGGTGGTATTGGGTTCGTCATTGCGTGATACTGCGATTGGTAGTTTGATTCGTGGGAGTTGTCGGGAAGAGCATGCACTTCGATCGTTTGGGACGAGTTCTCAAGGCTTTTCTTGCACATTTCTTGCCCCCACGGATGAGAGGCTCGGCGACAGATTTTTGACGTTGAGGCGGGGCGGGCGGTTAGAGAGTACAATGTGAGTTCGACTCATTAGCTCGGTATGTTCCATTGTAGTAGGCGATATGGAGGGCCAGTACACCGCTACGTCAGGGCTAGATGATTACTTGGCGAGGCTTATGCGGGTGTAGCTCTTCACCGGGCATGGACATTGCCGCACGCAAGCTCATGCACTAGGATGTGAGGCACGAGAGGTCGACGGAATGACCGAGATCGGCGAAGAAGGCGAGCAGCGAGGTCCTTTGGTAACTTTCGAGGCGGACCGCCTCGGCCCGATCTAGTTATGTACCTCCACGATGCAGTGGTCCCCGCGATCGTCGGGGCGTTCGAGGTATTCGGGCCGGTCGAGCTCGAGGCTTAGTTGCGAATATACATGGGTTTTAGCGATCGGGTTGAGTTTTCCTCGGTGTGCACGATGTGGCGTCGCCATCGGGAATGTCGTCTCTTTCTCGGTGCTTGTTTTCTGCGGCCGTCGGGGCCATGTGACAGCGTCTAGTAGGAAGGATGCAAACAGAATGACTCAGCCTACCGGGTCAGTGGCAGGTTCATCGCCTTCTACAGCTATGCGCCCTGCAGGGCAGGCTTATGATTAGAGTGGAGCGGTAGATTCAGGTATATCCTTAACCCTCTAGAGATTTGTATGTATGATAATGATGACCTTATTATTGTGTGCTACGTTCGGATAGCGTTATGTTGGTTATGAGTTAGAAAGCTTGGTTAGTTGAAAGGATATGTGTGGGGGCATGGAAAGTGTGAACCTTAGAATATTTCGTGTTGAGACCTTAGATGTAAGGTCATCTTGAATAAAAGATTTTACGGTTAGTCTTTGTTGAAATACTTGGTTTGCGTATAAATGTGTTGTGGGATAAGTCCATGGGTAGTGTGAAATGGAAGTGGTAGCTTTCATGACCTGTATAGGTAAGATTGTTCCGGATCGGGGAACAAGAGCTTGATGCGTTAAGTGGGTCGGGTTGGGGCCATGTTGCGGGCCAACCCGCGGCTGCTTCGGTGGGTCAGCTCTGGGTGGTCCCGCCAGGTGGTAGGGTCACGAGGGTGCTAGGCCCAAGTTTAGTTGACCATCGTATGAGTTCGTGGGTATGTTCGACCAGAAGCAGATCGTGAAGGCCGGGAATGGCCTTAAGAAAGATCGAGGCTAGTAAGATGACCAAGTTTGGAGGTAGTGACTCCAAAGTTTTGGAAACTGAAGTGTGGTACGTATACTAGAAGAGTTCAAGTGTCCGAGAAGAGTACGGCGAGTAAGGGTAGAGGCGAGCATGTATTGCGAGCATAGATATGATCATTTCTTGTGAAGGGAGAAGGTGCGAAGGATGTATATTTTAGACCTGAGGGATCGCATGCAGCCCGGTACCATTTGTTGGGTCGCCGGAGTGACACTAGAACCTCGCGGCAAAGTGACAAAAGTTTGTGATGTTAGAGGTGTTTCCTCGTGGACTTGGATGTAAGTATTTGCGCGGGTGTTTCGTGGCCAGTTGTGGCATTGGCAACTTATTAGAAGAACTTTATCGTTATCTGTCTTGAGAAGGAACATTCGGGACGAATGTTTCTAAGGAGGGGAGAATGTTATACCCCGTATTTCCAGAGTATGTGCGTGGCAGACGTATTATTATTTGAGCCTTAAAGTTGGCTAGTTTCGAAATTTGTACACAAGTGCGAAAGAGTCGTTTCGACGAAAGCGTTTCCACGACTTACGTAGGAAAATTCCGGCTATGTCATTTATAATTTTTGCGGATTTTTCCGAGAGGCGAAACATTTTGGACCAACGAGAGGCGACATTTGTCACCTCTAATTGGAGCACTTGAGGCGTCCTCTTGGACGATTTGGCCTTGGCTTTTAGTCAAGGGTTAGGTAGGATATTTTGGTGGTAGATAGATAAGGTGTACTTGGCTTAATCTTAGCCTTACACTTGCCTAACACTTGGATGGATCTTGGCCATTGGTTGGCCTTTGCTTGACCTATAAATACCCTTCGTGTTGATGAACTTCTTCATCCAAAATTTCCTAAGTCTTGAAAAATCTTTCCCCTCCTCTTGCTTACTTTCGTCCGCCACTACCCCCTGAGAAGCCTTGGCGAGCAGGTCTACCCCCCCTAGCCTAGTTGTTTTCGTATAATACCCCTTGTTGTGGTATAGAAATACTCTCCTAGTATTGTTGTTATGTCCAAATACCTTGTAGTTTTCCCAAGGTTACACTTATACAAAAAGCCCAGAAAATACTATTATACCTCCTTTTAGCCACTAAACGAAACCACTGAAATCTTCACCGTTGTTGAAGTTGTAAGTAGAAGTTGGTTAGAACTTCTAAGGGTTGTTTGGAGCGCTCGGAGTAGGAGCTAAGCGTTGCTCAGGATCGACTTTATACTTGGATAATTTTGGGCTTATCGAGGTAAACACTACTGTCCTTCTATTGTAATTGGAAATTACATGTTAGAATATATAGTTGAAGTATACTATATATAGAACTGAACTTAGTATTGTGGCAATGTCTTTTGACTTAAGCCTGAAGAATAAAGAAGCTGAATGTAATTACATGGGGCGTATTCTGATGAACTTGTGTAGTATTACTTTGTAGTAGAATTGTACACGTCCGGTTAGACGTGTAAACCCCCCCCCCCCTGGTTGGCTTGGTAGCCGACCTCGTTAGAGAGAGATTTCTGTTGTGGCGGGGAAGGTCTTTGCGAATTTTTACGTAGAAAGATGGAAACTTGTGTTTAAGATTTAATAGACGTTTGTGGCCTTTATAGGTGAAAGTACTAAGAGTAGCGTATTCTACTCGAGGAGTGGAAAGGGGTAGCAAGGTTGTAGTACTTGGAGCTTTTTGCTTTTTGTCGATAATCGTCGCGAGGTATGTGAACCTCTTCCTATCTCTTCTAGCATGATATGTGTGAACTATGTAGTACGGTAGACGTACATGTGTTAATTGTATTTGATTGTTGTAAAACATAAAGTGTTATAACGGCTTTATGGGAAGTTGGTTATAACAGCTTTATGTAGGTAAGAAAATGGGTTGTGGCATAAAATGAAAGTACTTTGAGTTGTGTATAACCTGCCTATGCTTGTTGTTGTGAAACTTGCCTATGCTTGTTGTGATAGCCTTTGTTGTATTTCTGTACCCCGCGTCTCTCGATGGAGGGCCGGTTGAATTGTTATGAACGATTATACACCGAGTCCCACGAGATGGCGGTCACGATTTCATTTGATTATACACCGAGTCCCACGAGATGGGCTGGGACACGTATTCCATCTGATTATACACCGAGTCCCACGAGATGGGCAGGGTCACGTATTTCATCTGATATTACACCGAGTCCCGAGATGGGCGGTCACGATTTCATCCGATTTTACACCGAGTCCCGAGATGGCGAAGTCACGTATCTCATCCGATTTTACGAGTCCCGAGATGGCGAAGTCACGATTTCATCGGTTATCATACATGTCTCCCGCTTTATATAGACTATTATGATTTCATTTACGATTTCACATACTTGGTACTGTTGTCTTGACCTCGCCGAGTTTGCGTTCATCCGCAGTTGAAGTATATCGGTTGTGGATCCTCGCTCATGAGTCATGATTCGTGTCGGGAAGCCCATTTCTTGGAGGCTTATCTTTTGGTATGTTACCACAATGTGCAGTAGATTCTTATACATTCGTGGTATGGCGGGGCCTGTCCGTCATAAATTGTAAAAATCTTAAGTGCAGTAATTTGTTGTGGCGGGGTTTGTAAAAAGGATAACTGTTCGGGTATTTATGTATATATATGATGAAGGCAACTGTTTTGGTTGGCCTGTTTATTTATCTTGTCTCTTAATTCATGTTCATGTTTTTATTTCCGCTGATTTTCTCTGATGTTGTATCACTAGGGTGCCCGGGGTAAGGCACCAGTCACGGGCCCGGGTTCGGGTCTTGACAGGATGGATGAGATTTGGACAAGTGTTGTGTGGGTCCCACCTTATCTATCTACCACACAAATATCTAGCAAACATTGACCAAATGTTTTAGGCAAAAAAAATGACAAAAACGTGCCAACCACTCCCCTTGATTGCCGTCCACTTGAGGGACAAGTGTCGCCCTCTCGTTGGTCCAAAATATTTCATCTCTCGGAAAAATCCGCAAAAAATATAAATGTTGCAACCGTAATTTTCCCTTCGCAAAGTCCGGAAAACGTTTCGTCGGAAAACAATTCTTTTCGCTAGTTGTGAACAAATTTCGTCCCTTTGCCTACTTAAGGCTTAAACTTTTGTACGTACGCCCTCACGTACATACTCTGGAAATACGGGGTATAACATTGAAGTACTAAGTATAGCATATTCTACTTGAAGGATGGAATAGCTATCAAGGTTGAAGTACTTTGGAGCATTTTGCTATTTGTCGATAATCGTCGCGAGGTAGGTGAACCTCTTCCTTCTTTTGACATGATTCTATGTATGAAATATACATGTGGTACTATTTCATGATTCCTTCTACTCTTAGAAGTTAAGAGGTATGTATGTTGATTTGCTCTACGTAAAGGTTATGTCTAAGTTATCCTAAGTTCTTACCAAGTCTTATGGGGGATGTTGGTAAGAGTCGTTAGGAGGTATTTGGAGCCAAGTTGACTTGTCTAATTTACGGCACGAATGAGAATAAGTATCGAACAAGCCATTGCAACGTTAATAAAGGAAAATGTAATGACAATTAATTAAATTAAAATGAGTAGAATTCTCCATCTGCATAGAAGCTAAGATAAGACAAAATTGTATTACATTTTCTAGATCATGGCTACTTGAATAAGATCGTTATAAATAAGTATAACTTATTCACAACGCACCAAAGTATATGTTACTTAATTTAAAAGAGTTTACGTATGAAGTTTTAAGACTATGAACCTCAATTTCTTAAAAGGTTAAGAGACTTTATTTTTCAAGTTATGGGACTTGATTCTTAAAGGAACAAATGAATTGATTTAAAAGTATAGAATACTTGATTTGGAAAGAATTGATTTTTGCCATTCTAAAGATAAGAGACTTGATTTCTAAAGTTAAGAAGCTTGATTTCTAAAGTTAAGAAGCTTGATTTCTAAAGTTAAGAAGCTTGATTTCTAGAGTTAAAGAAGCTTGATTTCAAAAGTTAAGAGACTTGAAGCATTTTGAAAGCTATGTAATTTGATTTGAATGTATAAGTCTCTTGGTTATAAAAGGAATAAATTTGTCTAAGACATAAAGAGTTATAACGGCTTTATGGGAAGTTGGTTATAACAGCTTTATGGAAAATTAAAAGAATGGTTTTCTTCAGTAATGTAAGCAAAGAAATGACTTGAAATAAAGAAGGGCAAATTGTTTTAAAGGTACCAATTGCTTAAGGTTTTTAAGAAAGAAGTCACTTGATTTAGAAGCCTATGAATGTATTTCTAAAAGGTATTGTGACTTGTCTTTAAAAGTAGATATGACTTGATACTACGGTTATTAGTATCTTGGAAGTTATATTTGAAAAAAAGTCATTTTAAAGGAGTAGAGGTACGTAGTACGTTGGGTTAAATTTCCGGATTTTATAATGACATGTTAGTGCCTTAAGTAAACTAAAATGAGAGTGTATATGAACAAGCTAATAAGAAGTTAGGGAATTTCTTAACTTGCTTATGTTATGTATGATAAGCCGGTAGTGCTTATGTTATGTAGGGTAAGCCGGTAGTGCTTATGTTATGTATGATAAGCCGGTAGTGCTTATGTTATGTATGATAGCCGGTTGAGCTAGGTTATGAGTATAAATGCGGGGTAAACCCCCAAGACGTTATACCACCTCCTGAGTATAAATGCGGGGTAAACCCCCAAGACGTTATACCACCTCCTGAGTATAAATGCGGGGTAAACCCCCAAGACGTTATACCACCTTCTGAGTATGATTGTGGGGTAAACCCCCAAGACATTATACCACTCCATGGATTTGCTACCCATGATGCGAGGAATACCTCATGCGGGTCCACACGACTACGCGGCGGATCTGATCTATCTGAGAATACCTCATGCGGGTCCATACGACCTATGCGGGCGGATCTGATCTATCACGAGAATACCTCATGCGGGTCCATACGGCCCTTGCGGGTGAAATAGTACAGGAGTAGGATTTCTAAATGATACTATGGGCAGGTGACCCTAAGTTGATCATAAGCTTCCTATTTTTATGCAGTATACCTTTATGGGCAGACTTATGTGATTTTATCGCGTCCCAGATTGGGCCGGGCAGTATACCTTTATGGGAAGTCTTAGGTGACTTTATCGCGTCCCAGATTGGGCCGGCAGTATAGGCGTCCCTCCATAAAGGGGCGGATTAGGTTATGCAAGATACGTAAGTTATATGTTTATGAACTTGATGATTTTTCTTTAGTATGTACGTAAGAATTTGGATATACTCTTATTGAAAAATGGGAAAAGATAATAAGGTACGATTAAGTTCACGAGATGGTAATGACACGGTAGGATCTGGTATTTACCTTTTTACTACTTGCCCCTGTCATTCTTTTGTACAGTTATGATTTGTTTACTGTACCTTATTTACATTCCATATTAAATTTTTGTTATCGACCCCCCGGCTGCGTTCATGTCCGCAAGTTTAGGTACACAGTTGTGGATCGGCGAGCTTAGGATCCTGGTTCAGCATTTTGAGATGGCTCCAATGTTCCGAAGCTTGTCGTCATGGTTATGTATATTCAGGGGTACGGCGGGGCCTTGTCCCGTCATAGTATTTGTCCAAATCTTAGAGGTCTATATTCATCTGTGGGCTGGACTGGCTAGAGTTGTTTTTATATTGTTAAACAGTGTAGCCCCTTTCGGGTAATTTTTATGTTATGGCAGCCTTATCGTCTTGGCCTTAGTTTTGATAAAAAAAAAGAAGAGTGTTATTTATCTTCCGCAGTTTATTATGTTGTATGAATAGAAGGATGCCTAGGTAGGGCACCAGTCGCGGCCCGGGGTCGGGTCGTGACAAAAGTGGTATCAGAGCAGTTAATCCTCGGAAAGTGTCTACAGACCGTGTCTAGTAGAGTCTTGATTATCGGTGTTTTGTGCACCACATCTATAATCAGGAGGCTGCAGGACATTTAGGATTGGGTTCCATTCTTCTCACTCTAAGATCGTGCAATAGAGCTGTGTTGTTAGGGTCGTCTCCCCCTAACGAGTTATGTTGATTGCAGCTACGAGCAAGGCAGCAGTGACCCAGAAAGGACAATGTGAATTGCGTATCCAGGTTGGTAATGATTATAGTATAGTTGGTATTGTGACATACAGCTATACGGAGTTATGTATGAGGGTCAGACGCGTGTTGCCTAGAATGATTTTAGATTACCAAGAGTTGGTAAAGACTAACTAGATACCGGGAAGGTATGGAACAGTTAATGAATTCTCGCCAAGGTCTTATGTTTTATTTTGAGATAATTGGGAAAGGATGAGCTGTCTGATAGGGCTGTGAACCCTTAAGAAGTCATGTTAAGAAACTTAATGGAATACCATGTTAATAGATTAAGCTACGTGGTAGGCGTAAGAGGATTGTACGGATGAGATCCGTATAGAGTAAGTAAGGGTTGTTGTGATCAAGACGACACGATTATGGTATTATGAGAAGTTATTGTACCCGTTTACGGGGGGACTGGTAAGGTAGGCTTGGAGCATGGAAATTGCGAGCCTAAGAATATTGATAACCGCCGAGACCTTAGGTATATATAAGGCCTTCTCGGGCAATAAGATTTTATTCAGACTAAGGGTAAGAGTTAAGTGCGACGACGGGTCGGGGTGAGTACCTGTTACGGGTCGCCCCATAGCCTGAAATAGAGTGGGATCAGTTGTGTCACGACCCGATCTCGGGCCCGCGACTGGTGCCTTACCCCGGGCACCCTAGTGATAACAACATCAGAGAAAATCAGCGGAAATAAAATTTAAACAGGAAACAAGAGACAACATAATAAAAGAGGTTAACCAAAAACGGTTACCTTTATGTATATACGTAAAACCGAACAGTTACAATCCTTTTACAAACCCTGCCCACAACAGTACTACAGACCTCTAAGAATGTAACAACAACTATGACGGGACAGGGCCCCGCCATACCCCTGAATGTACAAGTATCTACAATGACAGGGGACTATACCAAAAGATAAGCCTCCGAGGAAACGGAGATTCCCAACGCTGAACTGTGATCCTATGAGCGAGGATCAACAACTGGTGTACCTACCACTGCATGAACGCGGCCCCGGGCGAGGTCAAGATAACAGTACCAAGTATGTGAAATGAAAAACCGTAATGAAATCACATTTCATCATTTTATAAAACCATTTTGCGATAAGTAGCAGATTATGCCAAGTAAGGGGACGCATATCCCCAGAATAATCACTCACACATAACTATGGGTCTCACGCCCATAATATCACTCATGCCCGTGGAACTCATTCCTCACTGCCGGCAGTACATGATGTAAAACAACACCCATATGTGAACCTGAACACTAGATCCTGCCTGCGTCATCAAACCGATCGGGCCAAGTAGAATCGCCCACTACCAGTTCCAAAAGCTAGTCATATCCCTTCACAGGCAAAGTACGGAAGCCAACTACCTGATCCAAAAGCTAGCCACGCTACTGGCGAGGCAAGTACCATGCGAACGCGTACATAGCCTACCGTCTCACGAGATATGACCGAGGCAAGTATCTCAAGCTATCTACGAGCACTGCCGATACGAGAAATGACCAGACAAGTATCTCAAGTGTGCACAGAACCACATGTACAAATCAAGCCCGTGATCGCTCGTCACCGCGGCAAGCTTCATGGATTAGCGGTCCATGGACAAATAACAAAACCCTCACAATGACCGCATGCCCCGACATCTTACCTCGGAAAGCATAGTCATGAAACCATCCTACTGGACGCATGCCCGTGGATCATCCATCGCGTCAGCATGTCCAAAGGAAATAACAAGATAATACTCAAAGTAGACGCATACTCGTGGACCATCCAACGTGTCAGTATG
Source organism: Przewalskia tangutica (assembly GCA_029844215.1). Lineage (NCBI taxonomy): Eukaryota > Viridiplantae > Streptophyta > Magnoliopsida > Solanales > Solanaceae > Przewalskia > Przewalskia tangutica. The sequence goes on from CM056729.1 coordinate 99,428,090, forward strand.
TCCAAAAGAAATAACCAGATAATACTCAATAGTGGACGCATACTCGTGGACCATCCAACGTGTCAGTATGTCCAAACAATCAATCAGATAGCCGGTCCTCCCCGAGAGATACGGTAGCACAGAATCAAAATACTTACACAACAAAGGCTAGCATAACAAGCATATGCAAGTTCAATGTACTTTCATTTTATATCAACAATCCGGGTTTCAACCCCAAAATACTACATACTTTCATTCTTTCAAAAAGACCCCTTTTTACGTAAAAGATACTAATACTCGTAGCATCAAACACATTTCCTTTTCAAACCAAATTACTTTACTTTCGTAAAAACCTTTACAAGACTTTTAAAATCAAGTACTGTATACTTTTTAAACCAAGTGCCTTTCTTTTAAAACAACATCAAGTATACTCTTTAAAACTCAAATACTTACTCTTTTCAAAACAAGTAACCTATACTTAAATCAAGTTACTTCTCTTTTCCCGAAAACAAGTCGTTATAAGTCAAGTCTCTTATCTTTCAAGATCAAGTCTCTTAACTTTCAAAATCAAATCTTTCTTTTATTCTCATAAAGTCGTTATAACTAACTTCCCATAAAGCCATTATAACACTTTATGTTTTAAACAACCAAAATCCATTTCACACACGTACGTCTACCGTACTATATAGTTCACAACAATCATGCTCAAGAGTATAAGAAGAATCACATACCTTTTTAGCTTAAACCACAAGCCAAGTCAAGTATGCCGCGCGTAGAAGATCCACCTATAACAACCACAATATATCTTATACTCAATTCTATACTACTACAATATGTAATATCCAATTACAATAGGGGGACATAGATCATTACCTCGATAAGCCCAAAATTATCCAAGTTTATAAGTCGATCCTGAGAAACGTTTAGCTCCAACTCCTTACGCTCCAACCCGCTCCAAGCGACCCTTAGAAGTTTCTAAACAACTTCTCTTAAAACTTCAACCAAGCTAGGAAGATTTTTCTAGGGTTTCACTTTGCGACTAATGGAATAAGTAGTATTTCCGGGCTCCTAGTATTGAAATATCTTGGAATACAACTAGGGATACTAGGCTAAGGTATTTGGGATAATACAATAATACTCAAAGTATTTTCTACACATGAGGGGGAGGGTGGACGAAACTACTCAAGGGAGGGGATATTTTTGCCTTGAAAAGTCTTTAAGTGTGGATGAATATTATGTCTTGCACTATGGGGTATTTATAGAAGAATCAAGGGCCAAGATCAATGTAAGTGTATGGTCAAGATTGGGCCATGTGTGTGTGGGTCCCACCACACCACATGGCCAACGAAAATTAGTGCCAAGTGCCATGGCCATTTTGGCCCACATGGCCACTCAAGGGGGTGACACGTGTCGCCCCCTTACTCGTCCAAAATATTTCGTCTTCCGAAAATATCCAAAATACCGAAAATCTCAAAAACAAAGCGGGCCCCACAAAACCGTAAATTTCTCCCGTGGGCCCCACGTGACCATTTCCGAAAATAAAATCTCATAATTCTAAAATAATCCAAGAAGCCCAAATACCAAATCTGGGAATCCAATTCCCATCAACGAACCTTTTTCCTTCACAAAACCCGGAAACTTTTCCGTCGAAAAAATCACTTCTTTCTTTCTTTCCAAAATTTCGCCGATTCTCGCACGACGTCCTCACATACATACCCTGGAACTACGGGGTATAACATTCTTCCCCCCTTAGAAACATTCGTCCCGAATGTTCCTTCTAAGTCTCCAAACATACATGCGCCAATATAGTCTCCACTACTATACTTACAAAACCGATCATGCCACCAATGGCTAGAATATAACATGTGCGCAAAACTCAAATCCATGCCAATGAGGAAATCATTTCTAGTCTCACAACAACTCCCACTAGCTTCAATTTACTCTAAGGCCATTCCTGGCCTTCACGATCCGATTCTGGTCGGACGCATCCACGAACCCGTACGATGGTTACCTAAACTTGGGCTTAGCACCCTCGTGACCCTACCACCTGGCGGGACCACCTCGAATCGACTTACCCCAAACCGGCCTGCGGGTTGACACGCAACCTTGCCTCAACCCGACCCATTTCGCACAAGCTCTTGTTCCTGGTCCGAACAATCTCACTAATCAAGTCGAAAATCTAGCGGTCTTCTTAGCTCACTACCCTCTTATAATTCACACCACTCAGGGACTTATCACACAATTTTACCCCACGTATACTATGCACTCCAACAAAGGTCAAATCGTAAACAAAATCTTTTACTCAAGACGGCCTCGCATCTAAGGTCTCCACGTATAATATTCTAAGGTTCACACCTTCCATGACCCCAAACTTACCTCTTCAACTAATCATGTTCTCTAAATCACACTTAACACAATGCTATCCGTATAGCACTTCACACGTATCCACCATAACAACATAACCAAGTCTCTTAAGGGCTAAAGGTATCTCTGTAACTACTGCCTTACTTCCTCTTTGTCGCTCTAACCATAACCCTGCCCTGCAGGGCGCCTAGCTATAGAAGGTGATGAACCAGCCACCGATCCCGAAGGCTGAGTCTCTACATCCGTGCTACCTCTGGTCGGACAACTCTCACCAAATGGCCCTGCTGGCCGTAAGCATAACAATCTCCCAAACTAGCACGACACCCTGAGGATCATCCTCAGCTCTCTATCCATAGAACTCTGGCGAACTGCAACTCAAGAAATCCCGAAGTCTCAGATTATCGGATCTAGGGTGAATCACTGGTACTGCCGGAACCACCGGCTCCGTCGTCTCATTCCCACCACCAACCTCACTAGTAATCGGGCCATCTCACGAACTCATATCTCGGCTCGGCCGTGGGCGGAGGCTCGTGTATCGTGGCCTCCGTGAAACCGCCGCTCTAAACTCACTGGGGCTAGCGGCGCCATAAAACTCGTCGTCAAGTACTATCTCGGTGTGGCCAGCTCGTGCCTCGCAACCCTCTGTGTTCAACTCGTAGCTCCCTCTGTTGCCTTGCCCATCTGGGCCCTGGTTGCCTTTCGCAGAGGCATAACTGGTACATACGAATACGTCTGAGGGAGTCCAACTTATAACACAGCTCTAAGGCACGATCTCAGAGAGATAAGAATAGAAACCAATCCTAAATATCCCATAGCCTCCTGATTATAGGTGTGGTGCACAACACGCCGATAATCAAGACTCTACTAGATACGGTCTGTAGACACTTTCCGAGGACTAACTGCTCTGATACCACTTTTGTCACGACCCGATCTCGGGCCCGCGACTGGTGCCTTACCCCGGGCACCCTAGTGATAACAACATCAGAGAAAATCAGCGGAAATAAAATTTAAACAGGAAACAAGAGACAACATAATAAAACAGGCTAACCAAAAACGGTTACCTTTATGTATATACATAAAACCGAACAGTTACAATCCTTTTACAAACCCTGCCCACAACAGTACTACAGACCTCTAAGAATGTAACAACAACTATGACGGGACAGGGCCCCGCCATACCCCTGAATGTACAAGTATCTACAATGACAGGGGACTATACCAAAAGATAAGCCTCCGAGGAAACGGAGCTTCCCAACGCTGAACTGCGATCCTATGAGCGAGGATCAACAACTGGTGTACCTCTACCTGCGGCATGAACGCAGCCCCCCGAAGGAGGTCAGTACAACAGGTACCAAGTATGTGAAACTGAAAAATACTGTAATGAAATCACATTTCATCATTTTATAAAACCATTTTGCGATAAGTAAACAGTTATGCCAAGTAAGGGCGCGATATCCCGAATAATCACTCACATAACTATGGGTCTCACGCCCATAATATCACTCATGCCCGTGGAACTCATTCCTCACTGCCGGCAGTACATGATGTAAAACAACACCCATATGTGAACCTGAACACTAGATCCTGCCTGCGTCATCAAACCGATCGGGCCAAGTAGAATCGCCCACTACCAGTTCCAAAAGCTAGTCATATCCCTTCACGGGCAAAGTACGGAAGCCAACTACCAGATCCAAAAGCTAGCCACGCAACTGGCCGAGGCAAGTACCATAAGCGAACGTACCATAGCCTACCGTCTCACGAGATATGACCGAGGCAAGTATCTCAAGCTATCTACCAGAGCCTGCCGATACACGAGAAATGACCAGGACAAGTATCTCAAGTGTGCCTGTAACCACATGTACAAATCAAGCCCGTGATCGCTCGTCACCGCGGCAAGCTTCATGGATTAGCGGTCCATGGAAAAATAACAAAACCCTCACAACGCGCATGCCCGGCATCTTACCTCGGAAAGCACGGTCATGAAACCATCCTGCGGACGCGTGCGTGGATCATCCATCGCGTCAGCATGTCCAAAGGAAATAACAAGATAATACTCAAAGTGGACGCATACTCGTGGACCATCCAACGTGTCAGTATGTCCAAAAGAAATAACCAGATAATACTCAATAGTGGACGCATACTCGTGGACCATCCAACGTGTCAGTATGTCCAAGCAATCAATCAGATAGCCGGTCCTCCCCGAGAGATACGGTAGCACAGAATCAAAACACTTACACAACAAAGGCTATCACAACAAGCATATGCAAGTTCAATGTACTTTCATTTTATATCAACAATTCGGGTTTCAACTCCAAAATACTACATACTTTCATTCTTTCAAAAAAACCCCTTTTTACGTAAAAGATACTAATACTCGTAGCATCAAAAACACATTTCCTTTTCAAACCAAATTACTTTACTTTCGTAAAAACCTTTACAAGACTTTTAAAATCAAGTACTGTATACTTTTTAAACCAAGTGCCTTTCTTTTAAAACAACATCAAGTATACTCTTTAAAACTCAAATACTTACTCTTTTCAAAACAAGTAACCTATACTTAAATCAAGTTACTTCTCTTTTCCCGAAAACAAGTCGTTATAAGTCAAGTCTCTTATCTTTCAAGATCAAGTCTCTTAACTTTCAAAATCAAATCTTTCTTTTATTCTCATAAAGTCGTTATAACTAACTTCCCATAAAGCCATTATAACACTTTATGTTTTAAACAACCAAAATCAATTTCACACACGTACGTCTACCGTACTATATAGTTCACAACAATCATGCTCAAGAGTATAGGAAGAATCACATACCTTTTTAGCTTAAACCACAAGACAAGTCAAGTATGCCGCGCGTAGAAGATCCACCTATAACAACCACAATATATCTTATACTCAATTCTATACTACTACAATATGTAATATCCAATTACAATAGGGGGACATAGATCATTACCTCGATAAGCCCAAAATTATCCAAGTTTATAAGTCGATCCTGAGCAACGTTTAGCTCCAACTCCTTACGCTCCAACCCACTCCAAGCGACCCTTAGAAGTTTCTAAACAACTTCTCTTAAAACTTCAACCAAGCTAGGAAGATTTTTCTAGGGTTTCACTTTGCGACTAATGGAATAAGTAGTATTTTCGGGCTCCAAGTATTGAAATATCTTGGAATACAACTAGGGATACTAGGCTAAGGTATTTGGGATAATACAATAATACTCAAAGTATTTTCTACACATGAGGGGGAGGGTGGACGAAACTACTCAAGGGAGGGGATATTTTTGCCTTGGAATGCCTTTAAGTGTGGATGAATATTATGTCTTGCACTATGGGGTATTTATAGAAGAATCAAGGGCCAAGATCAATGTAAGTGTATGGTCAAGATTGGGCCATGTGTGTGTGGGTCCCACCACACCACATGGCCAACGAAAATTGGTGCCAAGTGCCATGGCCATTTCGGCCAAGGGGACAAGTGTTCGGCCCACATGGCCACTCAAGGGGGGTGACACGTGTCGCCCCCTTACTCGTCCAAAATATTTCGTCTTTTGAAAATATCCAAAATACCGAAAATCTCAAAAACAAAGCGGGCCCCACAAAACCGTAAATTTCTCCCGTGGGCCCCACATGACCATTTCCGAAAATAAAATCTCATAATTCTAAAATAATCCAAGAAGCCCAAATACCAAATCTGGGAATCCAATTCCCATCAACGAACCTTTTTCCTTCACAAAACCCGGAAACTTTTCCGTCGAAAAAATCACTTCTTTCTTTCTTTCCAAAATTTCTGTCGTATTCTCGTACGTACGTCCTCACATACATACCCTGGAACTACGGGGTATAACAAGTTGGTAGTAGTTCCGCTACGTGACAGGGTCACGAGGGTGCAAGGCCCAAGTCTAGTTAATTATTTTACGGGTTCGTGGACGCGTTCCACCGGGACCAGGTCGGGAGAGCCGAAAATGACCTTATATTGTTCGATTTAGTAAACTCCAAAGATTGGAGGCCAGAATCGGTATGGAAGTTATGTATGTATGCTAGTATGAGTTGGAAGTACGGAAAGAGTACGACCAGCAAGAAAGATAGCAACCAAGTGTAAAGGAATAGAGCCTGAATCCATAAGAACCTTTCTGGGTAACTACACCCCTGAGTGTTTGGGGTGGTAGCTGAGCGGGTATATGAGATTTGTCCGGTGATGATACAGTCGTCAGACCCTAGTAGACCTAGTAGAGATGATTATGACAGACTTTGAGGTCATTATGAGTATGGACTAGTTGGCTTCGTGAGTGCCAAGGTTGACGTTTTAGTATAAGTATGGTTATGTGGCCATGGGTGGCATATGTTGTAGGAAGGGTGTAGTAAAAGGAGACTATGTCGCTATCTAATTAGATTGGACTCCGAAAGAACATTCGGGGATGAAAGTTTCTAAGGGGGGAAGAATGTTACACCCCGTAAGTCCAGGGCATGTTTAAGAGAATGTACGTAAGGAACTCAAGACTTGAAATTGGTACGAAAGGAAGAATTGTTTTTCCGACGGAAAATCTTCCGAACGTCGGAAAAGAAAAATGTTCGTTGGTGAGAATTAGATTCTCAAAATGCATTATTTGAGGAGTATGAAACTTATTATCATTATGGAAATTTATTTTTATGGATTTGGTCATGTGGGGCCCACCCGAGGAATTTTACGTTTTGTGGGGCCCACGAGGGTTACAGAATTTTACGGACGAATGGGAGGGCGACACGTGGCACCCCCACATGGCTTGGTCGAATTAATGCAAGGGCAAAATGGTCATTTGACCATTGAAGATGAACAAGTCTTGCTAGCTTGAGATTGTTGACTTGTCAACTTGTCCACTTGGCTAATTAATTAATGTTCTCCATCCAAACCACACATGTGTTGTTATCTAAGCCCTCCATTGTGTTTTATATACCACACTAGTAGCAAGATAAGGTCTTCCACACTTAGAAAAAATTAGAGAACATTTGTTCTTCACTAGAGGCTCTCGGCTTTAGTGCATTTTCCACAAGAAAATTTTGTAGTTTTGATACATTATTCACAAGACGTTAACCCAAGGTCACTAAAGATATTATAAGGATATCTCAATAGAAAGATTTCGGAAAAACAATGTTTTTACGTTAGTCGCAAGGCGAAAACCTAAGATGGTCTTCAACTTTGAAGATGGAACTTGAAGAGGAGTTCTTCATGAGCTTCTAAGGAGTGCTTGGAGCGGATTGGAACATAAGAAAAGGAGCTAAGAATTGCTAAGGAGCGACTTTGAATCTTGGAAATTTTAAGGGCTTGTAAAGGTATAAATCTTGTCGTTTTAGCAATTAAAGATTACTTATCATTGTAGTTATGGATATTAGCAAGCATGAGGTATTTAGTATGAAGTTTGATAAGTGTATTGGCTATTGGAACCCTAATCCGAAAACTAGCATGTTTAACCCTTAAGATTACAATTCAAGTTGAGTATTAGTTTAAGTCGTCACATGTTATATAAAGAAGGAATTATAGTTGTTGAAGTTGTTTATGACTATATAACATGTTAGACCTAAGAATTTGGATTAAAAGAATTGGAAAAGGACTTTGTGTTGTTATATATGTTTAGCCGAGAATGGCTTTAAATATGGAACTAGTTTCGTATCAATTGTGGGGCGGAATTTTACACATCCTGTTAGGCGTGTAATCCCCTATTGTTAACTACATTGTTGAGCCTTAAATGTGGCGTGTTTGGTTATTGAATTCGGCCTTGAAAAAGGTGGCAAAGTATGTAGAAACAAAGGAGGTGCTGTCCGATTTTCCGTAGAATTTAGTGACTTTGCACTTAGAATATTCTACGCTCGTTTAGAGGTTAATGGACGTATTATGGCCATTATAGGTTGAAGTACTAAGTATAGTGTATTCTACTTGAAGGATGGAATAGCTATCAAGGTTGAAGTACTTTGGAGAATTTTGCTATTTGTCGATAATCGTCGCGAGGTATGTGAACCTTTTCCTTCTTTTGACATGATTCTATGTATGAAATGTACATGTGGTACTATTTCATGATTCCTTCTAATATTAGAAGTTAAGAGGTATGTATGTTGATTTGCTCTACGTAAAGGTTATGTCTAAGTTATCCTAAGTTCTTACCAAGTCATATGGGGGATGTTGGTAAGAGTCGTTAGGAGGTATTTGGAGCCAAGTTGACTTGACTAATTTACGGCACGAATGAGAATAAGTATCGAACAAGCCATTGCAGCGTTAATAAAGGAAAATGTAATGACAATTAATTAAATTAAAATGAGTAGAATTCTCCATCTGCATAGAAGCTAAGATAAGACAAAATTGTATTACATTTTCTAGATCATGGCTACTTGAATAAGATCGTTATAAATAAGTATAACTTATTCACAACGCACCAAAGTATATGTTACTTAATTTAAAAGAGTTTACGTATGAAGTTTTAAGACTATGAACCTCAATTTCTTAAAAGGTTACGAGACTTTATTTTTCAAGTTATGGGACTTGATTCTTAAAGGAAGAAATGAATTGATTTAAAAATATAGAATACTTGATTTGGAAAGAATTGATTTTTGCCATTCTAAAGATAAGAGACTTGATTTCTAAAGTTAAGAAGCTTGATTTCTAAAGTTAAGAAGCTTGATTTCTAGAGTTAAAGAAGCTTGATTTCAAAAGTTAAGAGACTTGAAGCATTTTGAAAGCTATGTAATTTGATTTGAAAGTACAAGTCTCTTGGTTATAAAAAGAATGAATTTGTCTAAGACATAAAGAGTTATAACGGCTTTATGGGAAGTTGGTTATAACAGCTTTATGGAAGATTAAAAGAATGGTTTTCTTCAGTAATGTAAGCAAAGAAATGACTTGAAATAAAGAAGGGCAAATTGTTTTAAAGGTACCAATTGCTTAAGGTTTTTAAGAAAGAAGTCACTTGATTTAGAAACCTATAAATGTATTTCTAAAAGTTATTGTGACTTGTCTTGAAAAGTAGATATGACTTGATACTACGGTTATTAGTATCTTGAAAGTTTTATTTGAAAAAGAGTCATTTTAAAGGAGTAGAGGTACGTAGTACGTTGGGTTAAATTCCCGAATTTTATAATGACATGTTAGTGCCTTAAGTAAACTAAAATGAGAGTGTATATGAACAAGCTAATAAGAAGTTAGGGGATTTCTTAACTTGCTTATGTTATGTATGATAAGCCGGTAGTGCTTATGTTATGTAGGGTAAGCCGGTAGTGCTTATGTTATGTATGATAAGCCGGTAGTGCTTATGTTATGTATGATAGCCGGTTGAGCTAGGTTATGAGTATAAATGCGGGGTAAACCCCCAAGACGTTATACCACCTCCTGAGTATAAATGCGGGGTAAACCCCCGAGACGTTATACCACCTGCTGAGTATAAATGCGGGGTAAACCCCCAAGACGTTATACCACCTTCTGAGTATGATTGCGGGGTAAACCCCCAAGACATTATACCACTCCATGGATTTGCTACCCATGATGCGAGGAATACCTCATGCGGGTCCACACGACCTATGCGGGCGGATACAGTCTATGCGAGAAATACCTCATGCGGGTCCACACGACCTATGCGGGCGGATACTGTCTATGCGAGGAATACCTCATGCGGGTCCATACGGCCCTTGCGGGTGAAATAGTCCCAGGAGTAGGATTGCTAAATGATACTATGGGCAGGTGATCCTAAGTTGATCATAAGCTTCCTATTTTTATGCAGTATACCTTTATGGGCAGACTTATGTGATTTTATCGCGTCCCAGATTGGGCCGGGCAGTATACCTTTATGGGAAGTCTTAGGTGACTTTATCGCGTCCCAAATTGGGCCGGCCGTATAGGCGTCCCTCCATAAAGGGGCGGATTAGGTTATGCAAGATACGTAAGTTATATGTTTATGAACTTGATGATTTTTCTTAAGTATGTACGTAAGAATTTGACTATACTCTTATTGAAAAATGGGAAAAGATAATAAGGTACGATTAAGTTCACGAGATGGTAATGACACGGTAGGATCTGGTATTTACCTTTTTTATACTTGGCCCTGTCATTCTTTTGTACAGTTATGATTTGTTTCATCGCCTTATTTCCGCTCCATATTCTGCACTGCCAGATCGAATTTCTTCGGGCCGCGTTCATGTCCGCAGTTTAGGTATTACGATTGTGGATCCACGAGCTTAGGATCCTGGTTCAGCATTTTGAGATGGCTCCAATGTTCCGGAGCTTGTCGTCATGGTTATGTATATTCAGGGGTACGGCGAGGCCTTGTCCCGTCATAGTATTTGTCCAAATCTTAGAGATCTGTATTCATCTGTGGGCTGGACTGGCTAGAGTTGTTTTTACATTGTTAAACAATGTAGCCCCTTTCGGGTAATTTTTATGTTATGGCAGCCTTATCGGCTTGTCCTTAGTTTTGATAAAAAAAAAAGTGTTATTTATCTTCCGCAGTTTATTATGTTGTATGAATAGAAGGATGCCCAGGTAGGGCACCAGTCGTGGCCCGGGGTCGGGTCGTGACAAAATCCCCCTCTCGATTTGGAGTGCAACAGGCCTTAGCAAGATTGCTTCGCGTGTGGGGAAGCCTCTATACACGGATCAATATACTAAGGAGAGGTCAAAAATGAATTATGCAAGGGTCTTAGTGGAAGTAGATGTCAGCAAAGAACCGGTTATGGAATTTGGTGTCAAACTTCCCGACAATAGAAGGTATACTCAAAAGGTGAACTATGAGAACTACCCGAATTTTTGCTATCATTGTGCATCTTTTGGGCACAACCACTTGAAGTGTAGAAAACTGATGCAAGATATCAACGCTCAAGAAGCTCAGAAAAATCACAACCCATTGGTACCTCCAAGCAATGGTGGAGTTTCTACATGTTCGGGTGCTGACATTGCTACGGGTAAAACCGGCCCTCCTTGCACTGATCCGCCACCTACTCAACATCCCGTAGGTACTGAAAACTTGATGGATATAGAGAATAGTGAGCAAACACTACCTCATATACCCGGAAGTGTGGGAGAAGCTCTGAATTTTGCAATTCCTCCGGTTGTGGGTCAGTCTAGCTCATCGAGTTTACGGATTGCACAAGAGGGGTCCTTAAGCCATCACCCCCATGCTGGTCTTGCGCATCATGATAGGAGGAGATTTGAGACAAGACATACTGATTCTAGAGCACCAATGGACCCGCAAACTTCACTAGATGGGGTAATCTACAAGAGTACTACGGAAGATTCTAATCATGCATTACAGTGCATAAACTTTGAACGCGGGGAACATAGTCTGGCTGGGACACCTGCCTTGACTTCCAACAACAAGGACGAGGGATGGAAAGAAGTAATTTCAAGGAAAAATACGCCAAAAGGTAGTAGTATGGCAAAGACAGCGAAGCGCGGAGGTGCTAACAAAACCTCATTTGTTTCTTAATGAAAGTACTTTGTTGGAATGTCCGGGGTCTTTGCGGACAAAGGGATAGGGCAGCCACGCAAACTCTTGTGTGTACGCTCACAAAACAACATGATGTTGCAATGGTTTGTCTAATTGAAACTAAATTCTCTCGAGCACGGATTGACTCTTTTACATCTCAAAGATTCCTTGCTTGGAATTTTTGCTCCAACATAGATTTCATTGATGGCGGAAGAAAGTCCAGAAGAGCGCAAGATTTGCAGCCGCGCTGGGCCAGTGTCGCGCGCCACGACGGAAAATCTGAATTCTTTCTGAAGACGCCCTAATCCGACGACCCTTCCTCCAAATCAAAAATCCTGAGCCCTTCCCCCTCTCACGGGATTCAATGCATTATCCACCGCCACCGCCACCACTTTAAACCAAGTCTGTAAGTCGTCCTGTTTCTTTTATTTTTCTTTGAGTGTTGCACACATTGGTGACAATGTGTGATTTAAGTTTGGGGGGGGGTGTCTTAGCGTTTTCGATATTGTTGAGTCTTTTTGAATTGTTTTGTGTATTTTTGAGTCATAATTTTTTTTCTTTTTGAGTCATAATTGTCTGTCAAAGATCATGCATGTTGTAGTTACTAGAAACACCTAGTGAAGTAAGGTAGAATAATGTAATGGAATTAGAAGCAACTATCTAAACACTTAGGTTAGATATGTCAAAAACTCATGAAATCTGTCTATTTGGGGTTTCTTGCTTGAATTGTGCATTGTTAAATGATTAAAACCTATGTGTATGATTGTTGTTATTTGAGGCGAAATAGTTAGGATATGCATGTTAGGGAGATGACAAAGGCATTTCCTTGTTAGCCAATTCTTACCACTCTTTTCTATCCCTGACATTAAAAATATCCCTAGTCAGCCCCGTTGAAGCCTAAATATTAAACTTTTTCTTTGACACCCTATATTTCCATACTTGTGCCATAAGTAAAAATGTGAAATAGTTGGAATAGAAAGTTTTAAAAAAAGAGACAAAAAAAGTGAACAAGTTTGATGCACCCCAATAAAAAAGTAATAAGAAATAGGCAAAAGCCTAAGTTTGGGGGTGCTTGTTATTCATAAAACACTTCACTCTCTCATAACAAAAGAGGGGAAAGATAGATATGAAGTGAAGAAAGGAAATCAAAAGAAAAGGGAAAAATTGGAAAGCTAAAGAGCTTATGGTACACAAAATGAGCCTAAATGCCTATTTTTACCTACCCATGCCTAAGCCTACATTACAACCCTGAAAAGCCCTGAAGATCTCTTATATGCATATCCATGATTAGTGGAGAATAACAAGTAAACATGCCATAGGTTTTGAAATTGACATGCATAATTCAGTAGTCTTACTTCCATTAAGCATGATTAAAATGAGTTTGCGAAATATCTAGCTTAATGTGTTTAGAATGCTAAAATTTCATGCTATATGTTCCTGCATATTATTCTTCTAACCTTCATGTTTTTCTAAGTAACACCAATACAGCAAAGTGATCAATGTCATTGAGTCTTTCTATTTTCTTTTTTGTTGTGTCTTTATTTCTTTCTTTTGATCTTTGCTCGAGGGCGAGCAAAGGTTAAGTTTGGGGGTATTTGATCGGTGTATTTTATATACACCTTTTGAGTCATTTTTAGTTAGTCTTTTGTCCATTTTTGTATAAATATGTGTCGTCTTAGGATATATTTTTTTCTTTTGAGTCAAATTGGCTAAAGTGGCTCATTGGCGGAAAAGGATAAAAGAGGGCAAAAACGGAGGTTCCAGAGCTCGAAATGCGAGAAAGTGGCGAACCAGCATTGTGACACAGCACGCGCCTCCAAACAGGGTCAGCGCCGCCTAATATTCGTGGCTTGCGAAGTTCCAGTGCCGCGACGCCTCTAGACAGCAGAGTTGCAGCGCCGCGGCGCCTAATCTTCAGAGGGGTGCAGAACTTCCGGCCATGGCCAAGAGTGGCGGCGCGCCGACGCTGAAAATTAGATTTACGAGCGAATTATGGACAGCTCAAGGAAAACCTTAATGACGGTTTGGAGGCTATAAAAGAGAACCCTAGTCGAATTGTGGTTCCTTTCTTGTCAATTCACAACACATCTTGGAGTTCAAGATTGGAGATCATTCTTTAGTAATTTCTTTCTTTTCTTTTACTTTATTTTCAGTTTTATGTTGGATATTGAATTAGTTCTTGTCATGTCTATGGCTAGGAACTAATTCTATTATAGGGCTTTCCATATCAATTCACTTGAACCTTTATTTATGAATTAATGCATGTTTGTGGTTGTTCTTCTTATTGTTGAGATTTATCCAATATATGTTTTGATTGCTTGATAATTACTTGATCATTAATTATCATTACTGTTATACCCCGTATTTCCAGAGTATGTACGTAAGGGAATACGTACAAAAAGTTTGGCCTTAAAGTTAGCCTTGGACGTTTTATTTGTGCACAACACACTAGAAGAATCGTTTTCCGACGAAACGTTTCCACAGCTTTCGTAGGGAAAATTCCGACTATGTCATTTAGTATTTTTGCGGATTTTTCCGAGAGACGAAACATTTTGGACCAACGGGAGGGCGACACTTGTCACCCTCCAATTGGTGGACTTGACACGGCAATAGGGCCGATTGGGTTGGCTTCTTTTGTCTTGGAGTTGGTAGGATATTTTGTGTGCAAGTTGGCCAAGGACACTTGCCTAAATCCTCACCCTACACTTGCCTTGCACTTGTCTTCATCTTGGCCATTGGTTGGCCAAGGCTTGAGCTATAAATACCCCTCTTGAGATGAAGAGTTCTTCATCCACAAAAGCTTTCCAAGTCTAAAAAAATCCTTCCCTCTCCCTTTGTTAGCAATTCGTCCAACACCCCCCCTTCCCCTTGAGAAGCTCGGCGAGGCCTACCCCCTAGCTAGCCAAATCTACCCCTCCCTTGGTAGAAAAGTTGTCTTCTAGTATTGTTATAATGCTCAAAATACCCTAGCCCAAATCCCTTTGTACTTAGTAGAAGTTGTGAAGAACTTCTAAGGTTTCTCTCGAGCTATCTGAGCGCATAACTTAGAGCTAAACCTTGCTCAGCGACTTTTATCTAGGATATTATTGGGCTTACCGAGGTAAATAAACTTACCCTTCTTTTATAATTAGAGTATATATACCGTAGAAGTATAAGAATAAGTATAAATACTTAGAAGAGTATTAAAGAATAGAATTGACTCATATCACGCAGAAGGGTTTAAAAGAAGAATAATTGAATGACTCACATGGACTGTTTTCACATGAGACTCATAGCTCACCGTAGTGGTGCTGCCCGACAATCCGTAGAATTGTGAACCCCGCTTAGAATGACCTACGAGTAGTCTAGACTTTGATGGATGCGTGACTATTATAGGTGACTCTGCGCGACATATTCAACTTGGCGTGGTTTTCGAGAAGGTATGTGATTCTTCCTAAAGCATGATATTTTACAATATATAGTACGGTAGACGCATACGTGTTAATCGAATAATAACTACGCAATGTCTTTGACTTAAGCCTAAATAATACTTACGAATGCCTCACGCTTAAGCCCGAATAATACTTACAGAATGCCTCACGCTTAAGCCCGAATAATAAAGAATCGAAGCATTTCAAAAGAATATCGATCATTTTTAACAGAAGATAAATATTTGGTTTTTAAAACAAAAGCTTAAGAGTTATACTAGCTTTATGGGAAGTTAGGTATAACAACTTAAGAAAGATAAAAGGAACTGCTACTTGTTTGTTTATAAAAGCCTTGTATTGATTTCTAAGTGTAGTAAGATTTGTTTGATAAGTAGACATATTATGATACTACTGTGTTAGTGTCTTGAAACGCCGTAAGGGGTCATTCTCACGTGCTTTGCGTTGCTAACCGGTAAGTCCGTTGTAATCGTTATTGTATCACCTACCCTCGATCGTTATACCGGTGGCTTGCCCTCGACGCGGTCTATACGCCTACGCGGTTCGCGAGACTATGCGAGCGGTATGCTCGTGATTGATCATTCCGGTGTTTAGCCCGACGCGGGGATTCTATGCGTCCGCTGAGACTACGCGTCTTTTGAGGCTATGCGGCCGCGGAGCCTAGGCGGATGCCGGGGTTGGCTGCCCCGATGCGAGGAATACCTCATGCGGTGCTGTGACCCATGCGGCGCGCGGAAGTCGAGTGACTAGGCACGCAGAATGATACTATGGGCGATCGCCTTGCTTCGATCATTCGCGGCCTAGAATAGACCTGTTACAGTTTTCCTATTACTGTTGTTGTTTGTGATGTGGCACTATGTGCAATTGAATTGATTGTATTTGTGAAAAAGTTTTTAAATACTTTGATTTCATTTCAGTTCTTTATAGTTTCACATACTTGGTACCTGTAATCGACCTCCTCGGGCCGCGTCACGCCGCAGTAAGGGCAAGTGTGCTAGATCCGCATCCTTAGGATCTCTTTGCATTGGTGTCGTGAGCTCCATCTTCTCCGAGGCTCTACTTTTGGTATGATCTCACAGTATTGTAGATAGTTTGTACGAGGGTATGGCGGGCCCCGTCCCGCCATAGTTGTTTACTTCCAGAGGTCTGTAGTACTATTGTACAGTTGGGATGTAATCGCAAAACTTGAGTTATTTATATTATGCCGAAAGGCAAGCTTTTCATCGATAAACTGTGTCTTATTTTATAAATCGCTTTCTGTCTTGTTTTATATTCCTGGTTACTCGATGTATGACTACTGGGTGCCCCTGAAGGCACGATCCACGCCCGAACGGGTCGTGACAAAAGTGGTATCGAGCGATTAATCCTGAAAGTGTCTACGCATCGTATCTAGTAGAAGTTCTGATTATCGGTGTGTTGCGCACCACACCAATAATCGTGAGGCTATAGGATATTTAGGATTGGTTTCCATTCTTCTCATTACGAGATCGTGCTTTAGAGTTGTGTTATAGGTTGGACCTCTAACGTATTCCTTTCCGTATGATTATGCCTCCACGTAAGGCAACCCGCCCGTGGCGGCAAGGCAATGAGGAGTCGCTAGCAGACACCCAGAGTCACGAGGGCTCGTGCCCGCCTATACCGAGACGGCGAGTTCTATGACGCCGCCGCCCCAAAGAGAGACCACGCACCCACACCTCCCGCCCCACACCGGGCGGAGGAGTTAGGTACAAGGAGATGGCCCACTATTAGCTAAAGTCAGGCCCGATACGAGGAGAGGCCGGACGCGGCAGTTCAGCCTCCAGCCTCGGTCCGCACCAGTAGTGCACCCGAGGCGAATAGTTTGAGGCTACGAGATTTCTTGAGTCAGTAGCCCGCCAGAGTTTTACTGGTCGAGGCGGAGGATGATCCGCAGGAGTTCATCCGTCACCGCAGAGGATTATCGCGTGATCGTGGCTTCAGAGACCGAGGTCGTGACATTTGGTTCGTGATCGGCCGCGTGATACCGCAGCCGATTGGTTTGACTCATGGAGCTTTCCGGGAGAGCATGCACTCCAGCAGTATGGGATGAGTTTTGAGGCTTTTCTCACACACTTCTTGCCTCCGCAGATGAGGAGGGCACGAGTGATAGATTCTTGTTCGAGACAGGGAGGACGCACGTGAGGAGTACAATGTCGAGTTTGATTCTTTGGCTCGATATGTCCCTCGTGACCGTAGCGTAGATGGAGGGCGGGTGCATCGCTATGTCATCGGGCTAGATGATTACATGGCCGAAGTCTTGTGCAGTGTGTCCCTTCACCAGTAATGGACATAACCCGTATGCAGCTCACGACCGGGATGTGAGGAGCGAGACCGCCGGGTAGAGCGATATCAAGAAGCAAGGCGCCAAGACGGCTTCTTTGGTGGTCCTCGTGGTGGGCGGCATCGCAGAAGTCCGGATTTGCACCACACCAGCGCAGAGCGCCCTACCTCATTTTCAAAGACCAGAGCGATGGGGCGTGTCGTGGCCCCAGACTTGGATTTCCGTGGTAGCGGGTGCTAACTGCTCGAGGTTCCGCTTCAGTGCCCGTTGTGGCGATACCATTCCGAGTCAGACTCGAGCTCGCTATACTTGTGGGCCAGCAGGTCATTTCGCGAGAGTTTGTCCGACCGGAGCGGCGCCGTAGTAGGCCCGATACGTGGTCTGCGCCGCTTCTTCATCCTCGACAGCTACTCGCCCCGAGGGCAAGGTACTCGGACCAGCCGGTCGCGGCAGGTCGTGGCACGGTCCCGGCCTAGCGTCCTCGAATCGCATATATGCTTTGTCCACCGACAGATCGTGAGGCCTCACCGATGTCGCCACGTGTACCTTATCGCTGGGTTTGATGTGTATGCTTTGATAGATCCGGTTCTACTGTCCCATATATCTCCCCTTGTTGCTAGTAGGATGTGGATAGAGCCCGAGTCCATAGCACTTTCGAGGTAGCTACGCCATGGTGATTCGGTGGTAGCTCGGTATATAGAGCTTGTCTGTGACCATTTACGTCGTCGGACCTAGCCGACTTGATAGAGCCGAGATGATTGACTTCGACGTGATTATGAGGATGGATTGGCTAGCTTGCTACGCCAATGTAGACCGCAGAGAGAGAGTAGTACGGTTCCGCTTTCTGAGAGCCGGTTGTCGAGTGGGAGGAGCACGGTATCGCCGAGAGGTAGGTTTATTTCCTACCTCGGCTAGGAAGATGGTACGGCGGGTATATCTACCATCTCGTTCGGTGTTTGATATCAAGTCGCGGTACCAGATTTTCACCGCCGATGAGTCACGAGTTCCCGACGTGTTTCAGATGACCTCCGTATCCTCTCCCGAGAGGAGATCGAGTTTTGTATAGATGTATTGCACACTCGCCTTATTTCCATTCCGCCATACGTAATGGCACCCGCCGAGTTGAGAGAGTTGAAGGACCAGCTTAGGGATTTCTTGGAGAAGCGGCTTCATCAGCCTAGTGTTTCTCCCCGGGAGCGCCAGATTGTTCGTGAAGAAGAAGGGCGACGCCGCTGACGCATGTTGATTACAGGGTGAACAAGGTGACCATTAAGAACAGATACCCCTTCCTGTGATTGATGATTTGTTCGACCGATTGCAGGTGCGAGATGTTTCTCCAAGATTGATCTGCGATCGGGCTATCATCAGTAGTCGAGAGGTGGATGTCCCTAGATCGCATTCAGACCCTGCGACGCATTATGAGTTCGTGGTCATGTCTTTGGTTGACCAATGCTCCGCAGATTCATGGATTTGATGAACCGAGTGTTCAAACCATTTTTGGACACGCTTGTGATAGTGTTCATTGATGATATCTTGGTTTATTCTCGCCGAGCAGAGTACGCGAGCATTTGGCGATCTTGGTCGACAGCTTCTCAGTGGCGGCAGACGCCAAGTTTTCCAAATGTGAGTTTGGTTGACTTGATGGCGTTTCTTGGGCATATTGTCGGGCCGATGGCATTCGAGTGGATACGCCAAGATCGAGGCGATCAGACTTGCCTGCACCTACTACTCCGGCAGAGGTTCGCAGCTCGGGCCTTGCAGTTATTATCGCGCGTTCGTGGAGAAGTTTGCTTTATCTCGCACCATTGACTAGCCGACTCGTGGCGCCAAGTTTGATGGATCGATGCTTGGAGCGTGGTTTTCGATTCTTGAAAGAGAGACCGACGACCGCCTCGCTTCTTACTCTTCCGCAGGTCCGGATGGTTATGTCGTATTGTGACGTCAGCGGCGGGTTGGGATGTGTGTTGACGCAGATGGCGAGTTATAGCATATGCATCCCGACACCGAAGAAACACGAGAGGAACTACCCCACCCATGATTTAGAGTTGGCGGTGTGATTCACGCCAAGATCCTGAGGCACTATTTGTATGGGTTCACGTGGATATTTATACGCACCACAAGAGCCTCCAAAGATATCTTCACCGCAGGAGCCGAACTTACGGCAGACGGTGGTTAGAGTTGATTAAGGATTACGATGTTGATATCTGTACCACCCGGGAAGGCCAATGTCAGGCGCGATGCCTAGTCGTAGGTCGATGGGAGCCTATCGGATGCGGCAGAGAGGAGGACATGGTTCGTGATTTGCATCGATTAGCGAGCCTTGGTGTCCGCTTGATTGATTACGATAGCAGGGGTTAGAGTTCGTGAGGTTGCCGAGTCTTCCATCGTCGGCGAGGTGAAGAGGCAACAGCTCGAGGATCCCGCTTTGATTCGATATCGTGACACGCCTCTTCGTGAGGCGCGGTCCTGAGGTAGCACTTGATGGGTGCTAAGGTTTGAGGGCAGATTGTGTGTTCCAGATGTTTGAGACTTCGCGAGTTCTGGAAAAGCACACGCTAAGCGTTACTCTATCCATCCGGGTCGACCAAGATGTACCACGACCTTAGATCTGTATTGGTGGGATGGTTTGAAGAGGACGTTGCGAGTTCGTAGAGCTCGGCCCGTGTTGCCGCAGTGAAGGTAGAGCACCGAGGCACGTGGTGCATTACAGCGATAGAGATCCCGACTTGGAAGTGGAGGTGATCAACATGGACTTCATCACGGATTGCCTCGCACTCGAGGAGACATGATTCTATATGGGTTATCGTCGACGGTCGACGAAATCAGCCCACTTTCTTCCCGTTAGGACGACTTTCTACCGAGGATTATGCCGACTTTACATCCGAGAGATCGTCGATCGCATGGAGTCCCTATTTCGATCATATCCGGCAGGAGCCCGCCACGCTAACTTCGAGGTCCTTCCGAAGGGTTTAGGACGCAGTGAGCACGAGCATCGCATTTCATCCACGCATGACGCAGCAGGCGAGCGCACTATCCGCACTCAGAGGATATCTGCGAGCCCGTGTTATTGACTTCATGGTAGTTGGGAGGATCATTTACCTCTAGTAGAGTTTGCGTATAATAATAGCTACCACTCAAAGATTCGATGGCGCCTTATGAGGCCTTATATGGGAGGAAGTGCAGATCGCCTATAGGTTGGTTCGATGTGGGCGAGGTGCGCTAGTGGGACCAGACGGTGCAAGCAGATGGATAAGGTGAAGCTTATCCGAGGCGCTATCGATACCGAGTCGTAAGTCGATGCAGATCATCGTCGTCGGCATCCGGAGTTCGCGATTGATGATTGGGTTTTCTGGTGTCACCCATGAAGGGTGTGATGAGATTCGGAAGAAGAAACTCACCAAGGTACATTGGGCCATTTCAGATTGTCCGAGGTAGGCAAGGTTACTACGAGTTGATCTGCCGTCCGATCCGAGGCGATGCATCCGGTTTTTCACGTATCTATGCCGAGGAGATGTATCGGATCCATCTAGTGGTACACCCGACGATGTCCAGTGATGAGGGTTATCGTATGAGGAGATTCCATAGCGATAGTCGATCGTCGAGTTAGCGCTCGCGACGGGCGGACGTGGCTTCCACAAAGTCTTGTGGCGTAACGAGCTCATGGAGGAGATGACGGAAGCCGGCGAGGACATGAGGCAGAAGTATCCTCACCTATTCCCCACACCTCCAGGTAATTCACTTTCCTACTTGTAAATTTCCATTATCATTTATGCCTAAGTGTTATTTTGTGGCCATGTGTGGCACTTACAAACTGTTTAAGCTTCTTCGATAACTGTCTTGAGAAGGAACATTCGGGACGAATGTTTCTAAGGAGGGGAGAATGTTATACCCCGTATTTCCAGAGTATGTACGTGCGGAATACGTCAAAAAGTTTGGCCTTAAAGTTAGCCTTGGGCGTTTTATTTGTGCACAACACACTAGAAGAATCGTTTTCCGACGAAGCGTTTCCACGACTTTCGTGGGAAAATTCCGACTATGTCATTTAGTATTTTGCGAATTTTTCCGAGAGGCGAAACATTTTGGACCAACGGGAGGCGACACTTGTCACCTCCAATTGGTGGACTTGACACGGCAATAGGGCGATTGGGTTGGCTTTTGTCTTGGAGTTGGTAGGATATTTTGTGTGCAAGTTGGCCAAGGACACTTGCCTAAATCCTCACCTACACTTGCCTTGCACTTGTCTTCATCTTGGCCATTGGTTGGCCAGCTTGCTATAAATACCCTCTTGAGATGAAGAGTTCTTCATCCACAAAAGCTTTCAAGTCTAAAAATCCTTCCTCTCCCTTTGTTAGCAATTCGTCCAACACCCCCTTCCCTCGAGAAGCTTGGCGAGGCCTACCCACTAGCTAGCGAAATCTACCCCCTCCCTTGGTAGAAAAGTTGTCTTCTAGTATTGTTATAATGCCCAAAATACCACAGCCCAAATCCCTTTGTACTTAGTAGAAGTTGTGAAGAACTTCTAAGGTTTCTGGAGCTATCGGAGCGTCTAACTTAGGAGCTAAACCTTGCTCGGTAGCGACTTTTATCTAGGATATTATTGGGCTTACCGAGGTAAATAAACTTACCCTTCTTTTATAATTAGAGTATATATCTTGTAGAAGTATAAGAATAAGTATAAATACTTAGAAGAGTATTAAAGAATAGAATTGTATTATCACGATAGAAGGGTTTAAAGAAGAATAATTGTTGTACTCACATAGAATTGTTTTCACGATGAACTCATATAGCTCACGGGTAGGGTTGTGCTGCCCGACAATCAGTAGAATTGTGAACCCCTGTTTAGAATGACCTACGCAGTAGTCTAGACTTTGATGGATGTGCGTGACTATTATGGTGACTCTGCTGCGCGACATATTCAACTTGGCGGTGGTTTTATTTGAGAAGGTATGTGATTCTTCCTAAAGCATGATATTTTACAATATATAGTACGGTGAGCGTACGTGTGTTAGCGAATAATAACTACGGCAATGTCTTTGACTTAAGCCTAAATAATACTTACGGAATGCCTCGGCTTAAGCTGAATAATACTTACAGAATGCCTCACGGCTTAAGCTGAATAATAAAGAAGCTGAAGCATTTCAAAAGAATCTCGAATCATTTTTATGAAGATAAATATTTGGTTTTAAAAACAAAAGCTTAAGAGTTATACTAGCTTTATGGGAAGTTAGGTATAACAACTTAAGAAAGATAAAAAGGCTGTTTACTTGTTTGTTTATAAAAGCCTTGTATTGATTTACATTAAGTGTAGTAAGATTTGTTTGATAAGTAGACATATTATGATACTACTGTGTTAGTGTCTTGAAATCTTTGTGTAAGGTCATTCTTGTTGTGCTTGCGTTGCTAACGGTAAGTCCGTTGTCTTGTTATTGTATCACCTACCCTCGATCGTTATCTGAGGCTTGCCGCGATCTTGGTCTATACGGCTACGCGGTCTGTGAGACTATGCGAGCGACGGTATGCTCGAGATTGATCATTCGGGTGTTTAGCCGATGCGGGGATTCCTATGCGGTCCGTTGAGACTACGCGGTCTTTTGAGGCTATGCGGTGCGGGAGCCTAGGCGGATCTGGGGGTTAGCTGCCCCGTCGCGAGGAATACCTCATGAGGTTCAGTGTGTGACCTATGCGGGCTGCGGAATTCAAGGACTAGGCACTCAGAATGATACTATGGGCGATTGGCCTTGCCGATCATTCGCGGCCTAGAATAGACACATTCTGATTTTCCTATTCTCGTTGTTGTTTGTGATGTGGCACTATGTGCAATTGGCGGATTGTATTTGTGAAAAAGTTTTTAAAAACTTTGATTTCATTTCAGTTCTTTATAGTTTCACATACTTGGTACTGTTATCGACCTCGCCCGGGTGCGTTCAATCTGCGCGGTAAGGCAGCAGTGCTAGATCCGCATCCTTAGGATCTCTTTGCATTGGTGTCGTGAGCTCCATCTTCTCGGAGGCTCTACTTTTGGTATGATCTCCTGTATTGTAGATAGTTTATGCGATCGGTGGTATGGCGGCCCTGTCGCCATAGTTGTTACTTCGCCCAGAAGTGCATTAGTACTATTGTACAGTTGGGATGTAACTGCAAAACTTGAGTTATTTATATTATGCCGAAAGGCAAGCTTTTCATCAGATAAACTGTTTCCTGTCTTGTTTTATATTCCGCTGGTTACTCTGATGTATGACTACTTGGGTGCCCCGGTAAGGCACCAGTCACGGGCCCCGGAACGGGTCGTGACAATTACTTATATGATTTCTAACCGAAATCTGAAAGGGGAGGTTGTGACTATGTTGTAGTTGGGTAGACATAGGTTGAATCGTGGATGAAAATACCCCGATTACTTGTGTAGCATTAATAAGGGTTTTTGTTCTTAATCCTCCTCTAGAGTCAACCTTATCACCGAAAGGTAGAAAGGTGCTGTACTGGGGTTGAGTGTTTATATAACCTTAACAGGAGTATAAAACGGATTAGTAAACCTGCTATCTCCAAAAGAAGAAGAACCATAATTAATTGCATTAATAAGTAAATTAAGCGGATAGTTGAGGAGATTTGGAAGCCCTATTTCCATCATTACTGAATTAAACAACATAGTTAATTAGTTTTTATAATTATTAGTCATAAACAACAAATCAATATTCGGTCACCAAATAGATAACAAAGAATAGAAATTGGTAATTGAGCACTAATCCCTGAGGACGATAACTCGGTCTTCCAAGACTATATTACTTGACTCGACACGTGCACTTGCGTTAAAGTGTGTGCATAAAATTGCGCATCAAGTTTTTGGCGCCGTTACCGGGGATTGGCGTAGTTCAATATCTATTTTATCTATTCTTAATTTCTAATTTGGTTTTTATTTTTGTTTTTAGTATTAATATTTTTTTACTATTTATTATTGTGAAAACCAGTGTGCCGTGATCTGTTTGTTTGTTTTGATCTGTTTTAGGCTCTTTGTGTATGCGAAGGAGAAGAGGAGCATAAACTCTTGTTCCCTTCAACCCAGAAATCGAGAAAACTTGTAAACAGAACAGAAGGAACCAACGGATTTCAGCCTTAATTGAGATGGAAGGCGCACAAAACAATAACGAGATGAATGAGGGGTTAGGTGATCATCAGCCTAACATGAGAATGCCTCGGAGAGTGCCAATGGATGTAGAGGAGAGAGTTCAGGTCCAAGCGGAGAGAAGCTTGGGAGATTACGTGCTGCCGAGGGTGAACGAAGCACAAACTTGTATTAGGCTCCCAGCAATAGGAGCAAATAATTTTAAGATCAAGCCTGCAATATTAAGTATGGTGCAGAATACGGTGCATTTTGGAGGATTGCCGTCGGAGGATCCTCACATGCATATAGTTAATTTCTTGGAGTTGTGTGCAACATTCAGATATAATGGCGTCACTGATGACGCTGTCAGATTGAAGCTCTTTCCCTTCTCACTCAGGGATAGAGCGAAAGTGTGGTTGAATTCTTTGCCAGCAGATTCGATATTTACATGGCAAGAGCTGGCACAGAAATTTTTGGCAAAATTCTTCCCACCATGCAAAGCAGCGAAGTTGAGAGGGGAGTTGAATAATTTCTATCAAGCCGATGGAGAATCATTATATGAAGCTTGGGAGAGATTCAAGGACTTGCAGAGGAAGTGTCCACACCACAGTATTGAGTTGTGGAATTTGGTCCACATCTTCTATAATGGGTCGGAGCGAACGGCGAACAATTATTGATGCGGCGAGTGGAACCTTTATGAGAAAAACAGCCCATGAAGCTCATGACTTATTGGAAGACATGGCCACCAATAACCATGTCACAGAGGATAGACAAGTGAGTGGTAGAAGAACAGTGGGAGTTCATGAGATTGATACCATCACTGCCCTGAATGCCCAAGTTGCCCCTTTGACCAAGCAGCTGTAACAACATACATTATCTGTAAATGCAGTGCAAATGCCAATGAGCTGTGAAATGTGTGGTGGTCCACATACCTTCGATAGATGCCCATCAGCTGATCCTAACAATATGTCGATCGAGCAAGCAGAGTGCTGTCGTAGGAACTATCAGAGGCCCCAGAACAACCCATACTCAAACACCTACAATCCAGGGTGGAGGAATCACCCAAATTTTTCATGGAGAGGTGAGCAGGGGCAGCAGAATCAGTTTAGAGGCCAGTATCAAAACCAGCAGCCATTCACTCAGGCCTCATCTTCTCAACAATTCAGTGGCCCTGCCCAACCAGAAAAGCCAGACGAGTTGAGAGCAGCTTTGTTGACACTCACCAACTCCCAGACCCAGTTCATGGCAGAGACTAGATCCTCTCTCAGGAACTTGGAAACACAGGTGGGGCAACTAGCAAAGCTATCGAACAATAGGCCACAGGGTACACTGCCAAGCAATACAGAGATGAACCTTATAGAACAATGCCAGGCAGTACAGCTGAGGAGCGGAAAGTAGTTGGAACAGTGTGCACCTCAGTCTGTGGTTGAACAGAGGGTGGAAACAGAGAGAGAAAAGGTTGTTGAAGATCGCCCAATAGTAGAGAAAGCTCCAGAAAAGGAGTACACCGAGAAGATTCCTTTCCCACAACGATTGCAAAGGAAAGTAGTTGATAAGCAATTCTCCAAGTTTTTGGAGACATTCAGAAAGTTACATATCAACATACCCTTCATCGAGGCGTTGGAGCAAATGCCTTCTTATTTCAAATTCATGAAGGAAATTTTGGGGAAGAAGAAGAAATTGGGAGAGTATGAGATGGTAGCACTGACTGAGGAGTGCAGTGCTATCCTGCAGAAGAAGTTTCCCCCTAAACTCAAAGACCCAGGGAGCTTTACATTGCTTTGCATAGTTGGCAAGGTGACATGCAATAGGGCCCTTTGTGATATAAATTTGATGCCTCTGTCGGTGTTTAAGAGGTTGGAATTAGGTGAAGCCAAACCAACCACGGTAAGCTTGCAACTAGCGGACAGAACGGTGGTGCACCCTAGGGGGAAGATTGAGGATGATCTTGTTAAAGTAGGAAAATTCTTTTTCCCTGCGGATTTCCTCATTCTTGACATGGAGGAGGATGCAGAGATTCCCATCATATTGGGGAGACCGTTCTTGGAAACAGGGAGAGCCCTGATTGATGTAGAGAAGGGAGAGCTGACACTGAGGGTAGAAAATGAAGAAATGGTGTTTAAAGTGTTTAAACACGTTATTGAGCCCCCGGTCATGAGCAGGTGCTTTGCAATCAGCACCGTCAGAACTTCTTGTGAGCCAGTGCAAGCCAAAACAAGGGAGATAAGCCCACCAAAGCAGGTACGTGATGCTGAACCTCCGCCAAAGAAGGTATGTGATACTGAACCTTCCCTTGAAAATAATTATAAGAAGAAAAACAGAAGAAGAAAAAGGAGAATGTTAAAAAAATGGATTGGTTGTGGGGTTAATCTACCCCACATCTCTTGATCTAACGAACTTGCGTCCGACTAAAAGACGTTAAAGACAGCACTACTTGGGAGGCAACCCAAAGTATTTTGATTTATTTTACTTTAATGCAGTTAATATTTTTACTTAGAACAGTCTCACTGAGGTAGTGTTATGTGTTGTGATGACAGGTGCAAGGCCAAGAACTTGGAGGGCGAAAACTGAAGATAAGCCAAGGATTTCCAGAAAATCGGCAGAGCGCCGCGGCGCCCAGGAGCAGGGCCGCGACTCCAAAAGATCAGAAGAGTTCAGAAGTTTGAGCGCCGCGGTGCCCATTTTCAGGGCCGCGGCGCAGAAAGTCCAGAAGAGCACAGTACTTTGGGCGCCGCGGTGCCAGTTGGAGGGCCACGGCGCCACGACGGAAAATCTGAATTCTTTCTGAAGACGCCCTAATCCGACGGCCCTTCCTCCAAATCAAAAATCCTGAGCCCTTCCCCCACTCACGGGATTCAATGCATTATCCACCGCCACCGCCACCACTTTAAACCAAGTCTATAAGTCGTCCTGTTTCTTTTATTTTTCTTTGAGTCTTGCACACATTGGGGACAATGTGTGATTTAAGTTGGGGGGGGGGGTGTCTTAGTGTTTTCGATATTGTTGAGTCTTTTTGAATTGTTTTGTGTATTTTTGAGTCATAATTTTTTTTCTTTTTGAGTCATAATTGTCTGTCAAAGATCATGCATGTTGTAGTTACTAGAAACACCTAGTGAAGTAAGATGGAATAATGTAATGGAATTAGAAGCAACTATCTAAACACTTAGGTTAGATATGCCAAAAACTCATGAAATCTGTCTATTTGGGGTTTCTTTCTTGAATTGTGCATTGTTAAATGATTAAAACCTATGTGTATGATTGTTGCTATTTGAGGCGAAATAGTTAGGATATGCATGTTAGGGAGATGACTCAGGCATTTTCTTGTTAGCCAATTCAATTCACTCATTTCTATCCCTGACATTAAAAATATCCCTAGTCAGCCCCGTTGAAGCCTAAATATTAAACTTTTTCTTTGACACCCTATATTTCCATACTTGTGTCATAAGTAAAAATGTGAAATAGTTGGAATAGAAAGTGTTAAAAAAAAGAGACAAAAAGAGTGAACAAGTTTAATGCACCCCAATAAAAAAATAATAAGAAATAGGCAAAAGCCTAAGTTTGGTGGTGCTTGTTATTCATAAAACACTTCACTCTCTCAAAACAAAAGAGGGGAAAGATAGATATGAAGTGAAGAAAGGAAATCAAAAGAAAAGGGAAAAATTGGAAAGCTAAAGAGCTTATGGTACACAAAATGAGCCTAAATGCCTATTTTTACCTACCCATGCCTAAGCCTACATTACAACCCTGAAAAGCCCTGAAGATCTCTTATATGCATATCCATGATTAGTGGAGAATAGCAAGTAAACATGCCATAGGTTTTGAAATTGACATGCATAATTCAGTAGTCTTACTTCCATTAAGCATGATTAAAATGAGTTTGCGAAATATCTAGCTTAATGTGTTTAGAATGCTAAAATTTCATGCTATATGTTCCTGCATATTATTCTGCTAACCTTCATGTTTTTCTAAGAAACACCAATGCAGCAAAGTGATTAATGTCATTGAGTCTTTCTATTTTCTTTTTCTTTGTGTCTTTATTTCTTTCTTTTGATCTTTGCTCGAGGGCGAACAAAGGTTAAGTTTGGGGGTATTTGATCGGTGTATTTTATATACACTTTTTGAGTCATTTTTAGTTAGTCTTTTGTCCATTTTTGTATAAATACGTGTCGTCTTAGGATAGATTTTCTTCCTTTTGAGTCAAATTGGTTAAAGTGGCTCATTGGAGGAAAAGGAACAAAAAGAGGGCAAAAACAGAGGTTCCAGAGCTCGAAATGCGAGAAAGTGGCGAACTGCACACGAGCGGTAGCGCGCCTCCGGCCAGCGGGGCGAGCGCCGGCGCTAATATTCGAAGCTTGCGAAGTTCAGCCGTGTGACGCCTCTAGACAATGAGTTGCAGCGCGGCGCTAATCTTGAGGGTGAAGAACTTCCGTAGCGGCTGATGCGAACATGGCGCCACGCGGGAAAAATTAGATTTCTGAACGAATTATGGGCCAGGCCTGAAGGAAAACCTTAATGACGGTTTGGAGGCTATAAAAAGAGAACCCTAGGTCAGAATTAGGGGTTCCCTTTCTTGTCAATTCACAACACATCTTGGAGTTCAAGATTGGAGACCATTCTTTAGTAATTTCTTTCTTTTCTTTTACTTTATTTTCAGTTTTATGTTGGATATTGAATTAGTTCTTGTCATGTCTATGGCTAGGAACTAATTCTATTATAGGGCTTTCCATATCAATTCACTTGAACCTTTATTTATGAATTAATGCATGTTTGTGGTTGTTCTTCTTATTGTTGAGATTTATCCAATATATGTTTTGATTGCTTGGTAATTACTTGATCATTAATTATCATTACTTATATGATTTCTAACCGAAATCCGAAAGGGGAGGTTGTGACTATGTTGTAGTTGGGTAGACATAGGTTGAATCGTGGATGAAAATACCCCGATTACTTGTGTAGCATTAATAAGGGTTTTTGTTCTTAATCCTCCTCTAGAGTCAACCTTATCACCGAAAGGTAGAAAGGTGTTGTACTGGGGTTGAGTGTTTATATAACCTTAACAGGAGTATAAAACGGATTAGTAAACCTGCTATCTCCAAAAGAAGAAGAACCATAGTTAATTGCATTAATAAGTAAATTAAGCGGATAGTTGAGGAGATTTGGAAGCCCTATTTCCATCATTACTGAAGTAAACAACATAGTTAATTAGTTTTTATAATTATTAGTCATAAACAACAAATCAATATTCGGTCACCAAATAGATAACAAAGAATAGAAATTGGTAATTGAGCACTAATCCCTGAGGACGATAACTCGGTCTTCCAAGACTATATTACTTGACTCGACACGTGCACTTGCGTTAAAGTGTGTGCATAAAATTGCGCATCAGCAGCCACGCAAACTCTTGTGTGTAGGCTCACAAAACAACATGATGTTGCAATGGTTTGTCTGATTGAAACTAAATTCTCTCGAGCACTGATTGACTCTTTTACATCTCAAAGATTCCTTGCTTCGAATTTTTGCTCCAACATAGATTTCATTGATGGCGGAAGAATGTTAATCCTTTGGGATCCCTCCAGAGTTAGTTGTGAAGTGCTTGGAATGGAATCTCAATATATTCATGTCCAAGCAAGATGTAAAACAACACAAGTGTCCTTCCTGGCCACATTTGTGTGCGGTTTATAAAGATCCGGAAGAAAACTTTGGCATCACCTTACCCACTTGGGCATCGGCATTGTCAAACCTTGGATGATTATTGGAGATTTCAACACCTATTGCTACCCACATGATAAGGCGGGTGGTCCCCCTCTCACGCCTTATGCACTTAGGGATCTTGGAGAATTCAGAAATGCTCATGGACTAGAAGACACCCCTTCTTCCGGTTCCTTCTACACTTGGACGAATGGTTCGATATGGTCTAAGCTTGATAGAGTGATGATGAATCAACATTGGAGTGATTTGAATCTAGAATGCACGGCCAACTTCTTTCCTATGGAACCAGTCTCGGATCATTGCCCCGTGGTAGCTTCGGTAATTGCATCCTCTAGTATTGGGAAACGACCTTTCAAGTTCATGAACATGTGGCTCTCTCATCCCGCATTCGAGAACATACTGACTTCATGCTGGAGGCAGCACATATTGGGATCTGCCCAATTCATATTAGCCACAAAATTGAACTCTTTGAAAAAGCCATTGCGAGAATTGAACACAAGTGAATTTGGAAGCATAGAACAAAGAGCAAATGCAACAAACATGGAGTTCAAGGAGGCTATCAATGCGCATATGGAATATCCCTTTGATGATGAACTAAAAGTCAATGTTAAGTCCTTAAGAGCTAAAGCAAACCTCTTGCTTGAAGCCGAAAGACACTTCATAAGACAAAAATCGAGGCAAAAACACTTGATTGGGAGTGATAGATGCTCCAAATACTTTCACAGCTTGATCAAGAGGAGTAATGTCAGAAATTCAATCAACTACCTTGTCAAGGCCAATGAAACTAGCACAACATCTCCCGGGGAAGTAAGAGAGATACTTGTAGAGTTTTATAAAGATCTTTTAGGCTCATCTCGGTCCTTAACCAACATTGATCCCGCGGTATTGGATTGTGGCCCGAAGCTAGGAGAGGAATATGGACTACACCTTTTGCATATTATCTCCCCTAAGGAGATTTGGGAGGCTCTTTCCGATATAGGCAATGACAAGGCACCTGGTCCGGATGGTTTTTCAGCCGCCTTCTTAAAAAAAAGATAGAGGGATGTGGGACAAGATGTAGTAAGAAGTGTACAAGAATTCTTCTCATCCGGAGTTCTTTTGAAGCAAGTGAATCATACCATACTTACCCTCCTGCCCAAGACTGATCGGGATCCCAAGGTAAATGACTTTAGGCCTATCGGATTGACCAATGTGGTCTACAAGATCATAACAAAGATTTTAGCTAACCGGATGGCAAAGGTTCTTCCTACTCTTGTTGATAAATCCCAAGGAGCTTTTGTGAAAGAAAGAAACATGGTGGACAATGTCTTTATTGCCCAAGAACTTGTGATAGGTTTTAACAGAGCTAGAGTCTCACCAAGGTGTATGCTTATGGTGGATCTACGGAAAGCATTTGATACGGTCTCTTGGAACTTCCTTGAGTCAGTACTAAGAGGACTCAAATTTCCGGACAGATTTGTAAGATGGATCATGGAATGTGTTAGCTCCACCTCTTTCTCTCTTTCAATCAATGGTGAGCTACATGGTTATTTCACGGGTAAACGCAGCTTAAGGCAGGGTGATCCTATGTCTCATATGCTCTTTATCTTGTGCATTGAATACCTTTCAAGGTTGCTAAAGCTAAAGACTTCGGAAAAAGCATTTTCCTATCACCCTAAGTGCAAGAGGTTGGGCATCACTCACCTTGCCTTCGCAGATGACCTCATGTTGTTTGCCAAAGGGGATGTATCTTCGGTTGGTGTTCTTATGGAGTGTCTTGAAGAGTTGGAGGTTGCCTCTGGGCTAACACTTAACCCGTCTAAATCCTCCATCTACTTAGCAGGAGTGCAAGGTACAATTCGTGACTTGATCTTGACTAGAGTGGGTTTCAGCATTGGTGTCTTTCCTGTGCGGTACTTGGGGATCCCTTTGTCCCCAATTTCTGTCTCGGTTGATCAGTTTGCCCCATTCACTAGTGAAATCTCGGAATACATTCATAAATGGGGGCATCACTCACTCTCTTATGCGGGAAAACTGGAACTAATCAGATCGGTTATTCAGGGTGTTGAGAGCTTTTGGTTTCGGGCACTTCATATTCCTTCTTCAGTTCTCAACAAGGTACGGTCAGCATGTATTCAGTTCTTATGGGGTGGTAAGCCACCAAGAGTCTCTTGGGATGTCATTTGTGTGCCTCAATCCGAAGGAGGCTTGGGTCTTATGAACATCAAAGAATGGAACCATGCCTTACTCTCCCGGACCATCTGGCATACTCACACTAAGGCGGATACCTTACGGGTCCAATGGATTAATAGCTACTACTTGAGAGGCCAATCCTTTTGGGATTATGAGGTACGTGCTAGGGACTCCCCCTTATTCAAAAAATTTTGTGGCATTCGCGACACATTCATTTCCATCTTTGGTAGTCAAAGAAACGCAATTGTCGGCTTGGAAAAGTGTTGCACCAATGGAAGATTTGATTCTAGTCTTGTGTATGAGGTCTTGCGCACACCGCGGGAAAAAAAGCTTTGGATGTCTCAAATTTGGAAAGGCTTCATTCCTCCTAAATTCTCATTCACAGTCTGGCTCACTTGTAGGAAACGTCTAGCTACCAAAGATACTCTCTCCTACCTAAACTTGGAAGATAGGACTTGCGGGTTCTGCAAGCGGGCTAATGAGACAAGGGCTCACCTCTTCTTTTCTTGCCCCTACACCCGTATGATTTGGAAGCACACAAATGAATGGTTGGGTATTAGAAGAGAAATGACAACTATTGAAAGCGCACTCAAGTGGATCAAGAAAGAGCATCGCGGGACAGGCATCCGATCCAAAGCCATCTTACTTGCCTTTTGCATAATGGTATATGAGATTCGGAGAACAAGAAATGAATTGCTATTCGAAGACATAAGTATAACGACGGATGAGGTTGTTGCTAAAGTTAAAACAACAACTTATAGAGTTCTTTATGACTTAATCCCCTCTTGTAACGTCAACGAGTGAGCGTCCACTCACCACTCTTTCATTTCTTGTTTATGCTTACGTTGAGGATTGAGAACCCTCAATGACTGATTGTAGCTCCCAGTTTTTCCTTTTCTAGTAATAATATTTGCATTTACCCAAAAAAGAAGAAGTCATGTATACCCCAATAACAAGGCAAGTATACTTCAAGAAAATAAGTCAAGTATACTCCAAATAACAAGGCAAGTATACTTCAAGAATAAGTCATGTATACCCCAATAACAAGGCAACTATACTTCAAGAAAATAAATCAAGTATACTCCAAATAACAAGGCAAGTATACTTCAAGAAACAAGTCAAGTATACTCCAAATGACAAGGCAAGTATACTTAAAGGATAGTCATGTCGATAGAAGGAAGGATTTCACATACCTCGTGACGACTAACCCATACGACAAGTAGCAAAATGCTCCGAAGTACTTCAACCTCATCGGTTATTTCTTAAGCCAAGTAGATCATGCTACAAGTGGTACTTCAACCTATAATGACGATCACACTTCTATCAATATCATACTTTCTAGTAAAAGACTTACACCAAATAATTCCCTCTAATGCTACGGAAAATTGGGCAACACTTCCTTTGTTTCTACGTACTTTTCCACCTTTTCTAAGGCTCGTATTCATCAACCAACAAGCCACATTTAAGGCGCAACCAACAGTTAGCCAAAGGGGATTACACGCCTAACTGGACGTGTAAAATTCTGCCCCACAGTTACACAAAACAGTCCACAAATCAGCCCATAAAAACAGTCCGTAATCCAACAATAATGAGGGTAAAATGTGAGGCGTTTCAACACCTTTCCACACCCCTATTTCCTTAGGACTTTCATTAGCAACTACTACACTTAAACATGCATATTAGGGCTGAATTTACAGCATAACCACACCCCTAAAACAGTCCATAAAATGATACGACAACGTCTAACAGTTTTTGGCAGTTTTTCGGCTAAAACAACTACAATCCGATAACTCTTTCCTTAATCCATTTTATTCCAATTCGAGTTCCAAAACTTCCATATATCACATATCAACTTATTAAAAACCATATCACCTTATTTTAACATGCGACAAGTGTGGATAACAACAACCATATAACAAACGAAACCAAGGGCACAAAATTGTCTCAAATCGGCCAACAACATATCTACCTCATACACATCTTATTTTCAATTGCTTCCTTAATATGAATTCATATATACATTATAACAATAAGTAATATCCAATTACTTTAATTTTAGAGGCCCTATTACCTCATTTTTGTGCCCAAAAACGTCCCGGGCAGAATGCTCAACAATGACCCGTAGTTTTCGTTTCGCTCCACTTCTTCAAGATCCAATCACATATATGTATCCCCTACAACCTTAGGAGAAATTTCCCTTCACATTCCATCACCAAAAAGTCGACAGAAACCCTAGGGTTTCACCCACTATTCTCGGCCTAGTGTAGCGTTTTTGCTCACTGTTTTGTCAGCTGAACTTGTGACATTCATAACTCTTTACTCCGATATCCGATCGACGAACGGTTTGTTGAGTTGGAAACTAGACTCGACGAACTTAATTTTACGATTTTGAAACACCTAAAAACTCCTCTTATACCAGGAGATATACCTCTTCAAAGTTGGATGAAATCTGTCAACCTTGACCGAGAGCATAAGAGAAGAGGGAAAGAGATGGAATATTTCTAAGTGTTGTGCAAATGAAGTCTTGCAATGTCTCTAAGTATACATATATAATGTATCACAATGGGTAAGATGAGGACAAGTGTAGGGACTAAGTGTAGCAAGACAAGTGGAGTGAGACCCACATGGCCCACTTGTCCACTTGTCTTTAAAATATCTAAGGTCAAAGTCTTCCAAGACCAAGACAAGTGGGGTGGGGGGGTGTGCCACGTGTCACCCTCTCATTGGTCTACAAATATTTCATCTCCCAAAAATCCATAATTGGCCAAAATATCTCAAAAATATTGTGGGCCTCAAAAAACCGTAAATTTTTTCCGTGGCCCCACATGACCAAATTCGGAATTTAAAATTAAAATTCCAATATATTCAAAAAGTCTCAAATATCAACTTTGAGAACCAAATTCCATTTAACAAACATTTTTACTTCACGAGGTTCGGAAGATTTTCCTTAGGAAACCCAATTCTTTCTTTCGTTCCAATTTTCAAATCTTATTTCCATACGTTCGTTCTCATTTCAATCTCTTGGAAATACGGGTTGTAACAATATGTGTGTTATACTACGACTACTATGAGGCGTTATGGAAGGAAAAGGCTATCGTTGAGGGTTGATTGTCCGTGGCGCCTTCTCAGCCTTGAGGTAGGCTACAATTTATTCTTATTAGACTCCAATAGAAGTACGTAATTAGTTATAAATATTGAAGGGTATTGGACGTGTTTGGGGGTCCCACCCAAGCGGTTGTGATGAACATTTGGGTGGATGCTGGTGTTGAACTATTATAATGCGTAATTTGGGGATTGAGTCTTAGGTTGATTCTGACTGGTATTGATTGGGCTTGTCGCCATTATATGGGCTCGTCTCCATATTTGCTATTGTTGTGCTTATTCATAACACATGCTTTCGATATGATATCTTGATTTTGCTTGGATTATGTGTTATTGATTCCTGAGAGCATGTGGTATTCATCTTTTATATACTTGGTTGTATCTCATTACATCTGATTTCTTGCATTGTATTATCATTTGCATTCATACACTCATGATTCTGATGATAATGATATGAGAGTGGTATGAAAATGATATGGGTCCAAGAGACCGGAAAGGTAAGAACACTTATAAGACTATTGGCAACATTAGGATGATAATGATGATACGTGAGAGAACGGGTTGCACGCCTGCAACAATTATTATTTAGCAAATAGTTCGGTTTCGTTGTGAAATTCTGAATGAGTATATGGACTTCACGGATCACCCATATGTGTGTAGTTTATAAAATTTGAACGCATGTATACGTACCTGGCATATGCATTACATAAATTACTTCATTGATTACATGTTTATGGATCGAGTGTTGAACTAGTTAATGATGACTTGACTAAATTCTTGAAGAATGATTGTTTATTAATCATTGATACTTGGGATATTTTCATTGAACGTTTCTAAAATTGGGGCAACTTACATGATTATGAAACCTTATACGAACAAAGTGAATTATTGATTCAGTGAACTACTATGGGGACAATGTGACTTATTTGTGATACTGAACTGCTTAGTATAGGACTATTTGGTGTCAACATAATATTTATCTCTAATTGCATAACTTTCATCGTTGTTGGCCTGTGATGCCTACCGGGTCACATTGTGTACTCATACTACACTTGTTTATTCTTTTGGGATACAGATACAACTCTTTCTATTAGTTCGAGAACTCGAGTTTGAGTCTGAGTTGGTTGATTATCAGTATTCAGAGTGAGGATGCTTCGTTCTAGTATGCCAAGGATGCTTCGTTCCGGTATGCCAAGGATGCTCCTATATCTTCCCATGTCTTTTATTTAGATTCTGAGAGACATTGTCACGACCCGACCTCGGGCCGCGACTGGTGCCCTACCTGGGCACCCTTATAGGTATACATCAGAGATAATCAGCGGAACATACATCAAACTTATAACATAAATCAATAAGAAATAAACAACAAGTTAGTCGATAAGGCTACTTTCCTGGACATATATATATATATATATATATATATATATATATATATATATATATATATATATATATAAGCAGTTACATCATTTTTCTTTTACAAGCTGACCCACAAGATATGACAACAAACCTCTAAGAATTTTGACATAACAACTGTGACGGGACAGGGCCCCTCCATACCCCTGAATGTACTACAACCGACAACACCAGGGATCCGAACCAAAGATAAGCCTCCGGAGTGAATGGATCTTTTACCCAAAACTGAACAGAGATCCTAAAGCGAGGATCACCAACCTGTGTACCTAATACCTGCGGGCATGAACGCGACCCGCCGAAGAAGTCGATAACAACAGTGCAAGTATGGAAACGGAAAATAAGTCTGATAAACAAATCATAACTGTACAAAAGAATGACAGGGGCAAGTATAAAAAGTAAATACCAGATCCTACCGTGCCATTACAACTCATGAACTTAATCGCACATTATTATCTTTTCCCATTTTTCAATAAGAGTTATAGTAAAATTCTTACGTACATACTTAGGAAAAATCACCAAGTTCATAAACATATAACTTACGTATCTTGCATAACATAACCCGACCCTTTATGGAGGGATGACTCATTTTGGAGTTCACTTTGATTATCCATACGTGATAACGTAACCCGACCCATTTGCGGGACACGGCGAATTTATAAAAAAGTCTTCCCACGAAGGTATACTGCCCGGCCCATTCTGGGACGCCATAAAGTCATATAAGTCTGCCCATAAAGGTATACTGTCCGGCCCATTTCTGGTACGCGATAAAGTCATACAAGTCTGCCCATAAAGGTATACTGCCCGACCCATTTCTGGGACGCGATAAAGTCATATAAGTCTGCCCATAAAGGTATACTGCCCGGCCCATTCTGGGACGCGATAAAGTCATACAAGTCTGCCCATAAAGGTATACTGCCCGGCCCATTTCTGGGACGCGATAAAGTCATACAAGTCTACCCATAAAGTTATACTGCCCGACCCATTTCTGGGACGCAATAAAGTCATATAAGTCTGCCTATAAAGGTATATTGCCCGGCCCATTTCTGGGACGCGATAAAGTCATATAAGTCTGCCCATAAAGGTATACTGCCCGGCCCATTCTGGGACGCGATAAAGTCATACAAGTCTGCCCATAAAGGTATAATGCCCGACCCATTTCTGGGACGCGATAAAGTCATACAAGTCTGCCCATAAAGTTATACTGCCCGACCCATTTCTGGGACGCGATAAAGTCATATAAGTCTGCCCATAAAGGTATACTGCCCGTCCCATTCTGGGACGCGATAAAGTCATACAAGTCTGCCCATAAAGGTATACTGCCCGGCCCATTTCTGGTACGCGATAAAGTCATACAAGTCTGCCCATAAAGGTATACTGCCCGACCCATTTCTGGGACGCGATAAAGTCTCTTTACATAACATTTTAAACCATCTTTTCACTTCTTCTTAAGTCGTTATAACAACTTCCCATAAAGCTATTATAACAACCTTTTCACTTTAGAGAACTTAAGGCACTTTTATTTCTTATTACTTTAGGGAAAATTAAACCCAAAAGTACTACATACATACATACTTAAAAAGAATCATAAAACTCCTTCTCTTTTTAAATCAATAAGCTTCTTCTTTTGAAAACTCAAGTTACATTCTCTTTTGAAATCAAACCTCTTAACTTTTGAAATAAATCATAGAAACCATACTTTTTAAATCAAGTCATTTCTTCCTTTAAGAATCAAGTCCCATAACTTGAAAAATAAAGTCTCGTAACCTTTTAAGAAATCAAGGTTCATAGTCTTAAAACTTCATGACATAAACTCTTTAAATTAAGTAACATATACTTTTATGAGTTGTGAATAGGTTATACTTGTTTATAATGATCTTATTAAAGTAGCCATGATCTAAAAAATGTAATAAAATTTTGTCTTATCTTAGTTTCTATGCAGATGGAGAATTCTACTCATTTTAGTATAATTGATTGTCGATACATTTTTTTATTAACGCTGCAATGGCTTGTTCGATACTTATTCTCATTAGTGCAGTAAATTAGCAAAGTCACCTCGACTCCACACACTTCCTAACGACTCTTACTAACATCCCCCATAAGACTTGGTAAGAACTTAGGATAACTTAGACATACTTTTTTTTACATAGAGTAAATCAACATACGTACCTCTTAACTTCTAAGAGTAGAAGGAATCATGAAATAACACCACATGTATATTTCATACATAGAACATGCCAAAAGAAGGAAGAGGTTCACATACCTCGCGACGACTATCGACAAGTAGCAAAATGCTCCAAAGTACTTCAACCTTGTTAGCTATTCCACCATTCAAGTAGAATACGTTACACGTAGTACTTCAACCTATAATAGTCATAACATGTCTATCAACTCCTAACTTATTAACGTGGAATAATACTAAGTGCTAAGTCTCTTATTCTACAGAAATTTGGGCAGCACTTCCTTTGTTTCTACGTACTTTTCCACCTTTTTCAAGGCCCGAATTTAACAACCAAACATGCCACATTTAAGGCTCAACAATTCAGCTAACCAAAGGGGATTACACACCTTAACAGGACGTGTAAAATTCTGCCCCACAATTATATAAAACAGTCCAATATTAAATATCCTTCTCGGCTACAAAGTACAACCACAAATAATCCTTCCCACTTCCTTTCAATCCATATTGTCGTTCTAACATGTTATATAGTCGCAAACATCTTTAACAACTATAATCCCTTTCTTATACAACATGCGACGATTAAAACTAATAACCAAATTGAATTACAATCTTAAGGCTAATCATGCAACTTTCGGATTTAGGCTTCCAAAATTCCATAACACTTATCAATCTTCATAATATATATCACATGATCATTTCTAACTTATCATAACATGGAATCTTCAATCACAATAGTAAGACGAAGATTTATACCTCAATAAGCCCAAATCCAATCCAAGATTTAAAGTCGATCCTTAGCAACTTTAGCTCATCTTCTCGACGTTTCAATCCACTCCAAGCAACCCTTGGAAGCTCATAAACAACTTCTCTTCAATTTCCAACTTCAAAGTTGAAGTGTTATACCCCGTATTTCTAGAGTATGTACGTAAGGACGTACGTAGAAAATTTGAGCCTTAAAGATTAGGCAAGAACGAAATTTTGTGCACAAGTGCCGATTAGAATCGTTTTTCGGCAAAATGTTTCCACAGCTTTCGTAGGGAAAATTCCGGCTATGTCATTTTTAATTTTTGCGGATTTTTCCGAGAGACGAAATATTTTGGACCAACAAGAGAGCGACACTTGGCACCCTCTAATTGGTGGACTTGAGGCGTCTTCTTGGACGATTTGGCCTTGAGTTTTGTCAAGGATTAGGTAGGATATTTTTGGTGGTAGATGGATAAGGTACACTTGCCCTAATCTTGGCCTTACACTTTCTATGCACTTGGCTTGATCTTGGCCATTGGTTGGCCTTTGCTTGACCTATAAATACCCCCCTTAGTTGATGAACTTCTTCATCCAAAAATTGTCTAAGTCTTGAAAATCCCTCCCTCTCCCTCTTATTGTTTTCGTCCACCACACCCCTCCTTGAGAGCTCTGGCGAGAGCAACCCCCCCTAGCCTAGTTGTGCTAGTCGAAATACTACCCCCCTTGGTAGAAATGTATTCTACAAGTATTGTTATAATGCCCAAAATACTTTAGCCAAATACCTTGTAGTACTTTCCAAAGTACCCTTTATACGAAAAACCCGGAGAATATGATTATACTTTCCTTTAGCCACTAAACGAAACCCTAAGGAAAATCTTCACCCGTAGTTGAAGTATTAAGTAGAAGTTGTGTAGACACTTCTAAGGGTTTCTTGGAGCGTTTTGGAGCGCACGGAGTAGGAGCTAAACCTTGTTCAGGAGCGACTTATAACTTGGATAATTTTGGGCTTATCGAGGTAAATATCTTGTCCCCCTATTGTAATTGGAAATTACATGATTGTTAGAATATATAGTGGAAGTATACTATATATAGAATGAATATTGAATAGAACTAAGCGTAGTTCTTCGGCAATGTCTTTTGACTTAAGC
This sequence comes from Przewalskia tangutica, assembly GCA_029844215.1. Taxonomy (NCBI): domain Eukaryota; kingdom Viridiplantae; phylum Streptophyta; class Magnoliopsida; order Solanales; family Solanaceae; genus Przewalskia; species Przewalskia tangutica. The sequence continues at coordinate 99,469,158 of CM056729.1, forward strand.
CTGAATAAGAATTGAACAGTAATCACATAGAAGGATAATAAAGAGAAGAATCGAATCGTAATTACATAGGTCAGACATGAGACTTATGTAGCATTACTGTGTTATAGAATTGTACACGTCCGGTTAGACGTGTTAACCCCACGGTTGGCTTGGTAGCGCCTACCGATAGAGGAGAGATTTCTGTGTGTGAAAATCGCCAAATTTTTGTAGAAATGGAACGATGAGATCTAGATGTTAAAAAGCGCCTTGTGGCCTTATAGGTTGGAGTACTACATGTGGTGCAATCTACGTGGCTTAAGGAGTAGCCGACGGTTTGAAGTACTTGGAGCGTTTTGCTATTAGTCGATACTCGTCGCGAGGTATGTGAACCTCTTCCTATCTCTTCTAGCATGATATGTGTGAACTATGTAGTACGGTAGACGTACATGTGCTAAATGTATTTGATTGATTTAAAACATAAAGTGTTATAACGGCTTTATGGGAAGTTGGTTATAACAGCTTTATGTAGGAAAGAAAATGCTTTGTGGTTTTTAAAAAGGTAACTGATTGGAATTATAACTGGCTTGATATGTGTTAATAAAGAACTTGAAGTATTTCAAAAGATTTTTGAATCATTTTGAAAGAAGAGTAATATTTGGTTTTTGAAAACTTAAGAGTTATACTAGCTTTATGGGAAGTTAGGTATAACGGCTTAAGAATGTTAAAAGGATTTCGGAAATGAGAATAAGTATCGAACAAACCACTGCAGCGTTAATAAAGGAAAATGTATTGACTAATGAATTATTGGTAAAACCAGTAGAAACCTCCATCTGCATAGAAGCTAAATACTACGGGTATCGGGTGACTTTTGAAAAAGGAATGGATCTTTTAAAAGAACTTATCATGTGTAGTACTTGGGAGTAAAATCCGGACTTGGATGTCAAATGAAAGTACCTTGAGACGTGTGAAACTTGCCTATGCTTGTTGTTGTGTAACTTGCCTATGCTTGTTGTTGTGTAACTTGCCTATGCTTGTTGTTGTGTAACTTGCCTATACTTGTTGTTGTACTTACCTACGTTTGCGTATGATAGCTTTATCGTCACGAGCCTTTGTACTTCACCGAGTCCCGTGGGATGGGCGGGACACGTATTTCATATCATCTTGCACCGAGTCCCACAAGATGGTAGGGACACGTATTCATATAAATCTACACCGAGTCCCACGAGATGGGCGGGACACGTATTCCAGTATTTACACCGAGTCCCACGAGCTGGGCCGGGACACGTATTCCATATAATTCTTTACCGGGTCCCATGAGGCGGGCCGAGACATGTTACATATAATACGGATATATCTAGACTGCCGGCAGTGAGGAAGGAGATCCACGGGCATGAGAGATGACTTGAGGGCGTGAGTCCCTGACTTGACATGACTGCTTTTATGTTGCAAACTGTAGTCTTGTTATCATATGTGTCTTCTGATTTATGTTAAACTACTATGATTCCATGTAAGTACTTTACAGTTTCGCATACTCGGTACCTGTTGTACTGACCTCCTTCGGGGGGCTGCGTTCATGCCGCAGGTAGAGGTACTCCTGTTGTTGATCCCCCGCTCTTAGGATCACCGCTTCAGCTTTTGGGAAAGCTCCGTTCCTTCGGAGGCTTATCTTTTGGGTATGGTCTCCCTGTCTTTGTAGATATATGTACATTCAGGGTATGGCGGGGCCCTGTCCCGTCATAGTTGTTGTTGTAAAACTCTTAGAGTGCAGCTTTATTGTGGGCAGAGTATGTAAAAGGATAACTGTTCGGGTTTTTATGTATATACAGAAGGCAACTGTTTTGGTTGGCCTGTTTATTTATTATATCTCTTATTTCATGTTCATGTTTTATTTCCGCTGATTTTCTCTGATGTTGTATCACTAGGGTGCCCGGGGTAAGGCACGATCCACGCCCGGTTCGGTCGTGACAAAAGTGGTATCGAGCGATTAGTCCTCGGAAAGTGTCTGACCGTGTCTAGTAGAATCTTGATTATCGGTGTGTTGTGCACCACATCTATAATCGGGAGGCTATAGGACATTTAGGATTGGTTTCCATTCTTCTCATTACGAGATCGTGCCTTAGAGTGTGATAAGTTGGACCCTCGGCGTATTTCGTTTTTACGATTATGCCTCCGCGCGCAACCCGGGCCCGAGAAGGCAAGGCGATCGAGAGATGCTAGTGTGATTGAGAGAAATGCGAGCGCGAGCGATCGAGACTGAGATAGTGCTTGACGGCGAGTTTTGCGGCGCGCGCCAGCTGAGATTTAGAGCGCGGCGATGGGCTGCTGAGACTCTGATGCACGAGCCTCGGTCCCACGATGCAGGCGAGAGAGATGGGTTACAAGAGTTGGCCCGATTATTGGCGAGTAGTGGCGAACATGAGATAAATTGGGCCGCAGCAGTTCCGATGCACCGATGGTTCACCCAGATCGGATAGTGCGAGGCTACGGGACTTTCGAGTTGTGGCCGCCGAGTTTCTGGTCGAGGCACGAGGATGATCCGAGGAGTTCATCCGGCGATTCTGACGGATCGTGAGGTGATCAAGGCATCGGATACCGAGTCGGTGGTCTAGGTTCGCGTCGGTGCGTGATACCGCAGATGGTGGTTTGATTCGTGGGATCTGTCGGGAGAGCATGCGCTTCCAGTGAGTTGGAACGAGTTCGGGGCGTTTCTTACATTTCTTGCCCAAGCGGTGAGAGGGCTCGGTAAATGATTTTTGACATTGAGGCGGGGCGGCGTGCGGTTAGAGAGTATAATGTGAGTTCGACTCATTAGCTCGGTATGTCCCATTGTAATGGCGATATGGAGGATAGAGTGCACCGTTATGTCACGAGGGCTTGACGATTATCTAGCGAGTTGCTCGGGTGTAGCTCTTGGCCGGGCATGGACATTGCCCACGCGAGCTCATGCACTAGGATGTGAGGCGCGGGCCGACGGAATGACGAGATCAGCGAAGAGGGCGAGCAGCGAGTCTTTTGGCGACTTCGAGCGGACGCCTCGGCCAGCGAGCTAGTTATGTACCGCCCGATCTGAGTGGTCCTCCATGGTCTTCAGGACGTTCGGGGTAGTCGGGAGCTGGTCCGGGCCCCAGGGTTTCTGGTTCACAGATATACATGGGTTCTAGCGATCAGTTCGAGTTTTCCTCGGTGTGCGCGATCGGCGGCGTCGTCGGGAATGTCGTCTTTTTGCGGTGCTTGTTTTGCTGCGGCCGTCGGGAGCCGTGTGACGAGATCGTCTAGTAGGAAGGATGCAGCAACATGACTCACCTAGGATCGATGGCGAGTTCATCGCCTTCGATTATGCGCCTGCGCAGTGTGCCTATGATTAGAGTGGAGCGGTAGCTTCAGGTATATCCTTAACCCTCTAGAGATTGGTATGCGTGTTGTGATGACCTTATTATTGTGTGCTATATACGGATAACGTTGTGTTGTTTATGAGTTAGAAAACATGGTTAGTTGAAAGGATAGGTATGGGGGCATGGAAAGTGTGTGAACCTTAGAATATTTCATGTTGAGACCTTTGAGGTAAGGTCGTCTTGAATAAGAGATGTTTGCGATTAGTCTTTGTTGAAATGCTTAGTATGCGAAAAATGTATTGTGGGAAATTCCTTGGGTTGTGTGAGATGGAAGTGGTAGCTTTCAGGGATTGGATAGGTAAGATTGTTCCGGATCGGGGAACAAGAGCTTGATGCGTTAAGTGGGTCGGGTTGGGGCCATGTTGTGGGCCAACCCGCGGCCTGTTCAGTGGGGTCAGCTCTGGGTGGTCCCGGATGGTAGGTCACGAGGGTGCTAGGCCCAGTTTAGATGACCATCATATGAGTTTGTGGATATGTTCGACCAGAAGCGGATCGTGAAGGCCGGGAATGGCCTTAAGGAAGATCGAGGCTAGTAAGATGACCAAGTTTGGAGGTAGTGACTCCAAAGTTTTGGAAACTGAAGTATGGTACGTTTACTAGAAGAGTTCAAGTGTTCGAGAAGAGTACGACAAGTAAGGGTAGAGGCGAGCATGTATTGCGAGCATAGATATGATCATTTCTTGTGAAGGGAGAAGGTGCGAAGGATGTATATTTTAGACCTCGGGTAAGGGTTTTTGTGATGTTAGAGGTGTTTCCTCGTTGGCTTGGATTTGGGTTTTGCGCGCATGTTATTTTGTGGCCAGGTGTGGCATGTTTGGTTTCGTAAGTATAGTAGTGAAGGCCATACCGGCGCGTGTATGTTGTGAGACTGAGGAGGAACATTCGGGACGAATGTTTCTAAGGAGGGGAGAATGTTATACCCCGTATTTCCAGTATATGCGTGGGGCGTGCGTAGAAAATTTGAGCCTTAAAGATTAGGCAAGAACGAAATTTTGTGCACAAGTGCCGATTAGAATCGTTTTTCGGCAAAATGTTTCCACAGCTTTCGTAGGGAAAATTCCGGCTATGTCATTTTTAATTTTTGCGGATTTTTCCGAGAGACGAAATATTTTGGACCAACGAGAGGGCGACACTTGGCACCTCAATTGGTGGACTTGAGGCGTCTTCTTGGGCGATTTGGCCTTGAGTTTTGTCAAGGATTAGGTAGGATATTTTTGGTGGTAGATGGATAAGGTACACTTGCCTAATCTTGGCCTTACAACTGCTATGCACTTGGCTTGATCTTGGCCATTGGTTGGCCTTTGCTTGACCTATAAATACCCCTTAGTTGATGAACTTCTTCATCCAAAATTGTCTAAGTCTTGAAAATCCCTCCTCTCCTCTTGTTGTTTTCGTCCACCACACCCCTCCCTTTGAGAGCTCTGGCGAGAGCAACCCCTACCCTAGTTGTGCTAGTGAAATACTACCCTTGGTAGAAATGTATTCTACAAGTATTGTTATAATGCCCAAAATACTTTAGCCAAATACCTTGTAGTACTTTCCAAAGTACCCTTTATCTGAAAAACAGGAGAATATGATTATACTTTCCTTTAGCCACTAAACGAAACCACTAAGGAAAATCTTCACCCGTAGTTGAAGTATTAAGTAGAAGTTGTGTAGACAACACAGGGTTTCTTGGAGCGTTTTGGAGCGCCGCGAGTGAGAGCTAAACCTTGTTCAGGAGCGACTTATAACTTGGATAATTTTGGGCTTATCGAGGTAAATATCTTGTCCCCCTATTGTAATTGGAAATTACATGATTGTTAGAATATATAGTGGAAGTATACTATATATAGAATGAATATTGAATAGAACTAAGCGTAGTTCTTCGGCAATGTCTTTTGACTTAAGCTGAATAAGAATTGAACGATGAATCACATAGAAGGATAATAAAGAGAAGAAGCGACTGTAATTACATAGAAATGTATTCTGATGAGACTTATGTAGCATTCTTGTGTTATAGAATTGTACGTCGGTTAGGCGTGTTAACCCCGGTTGGCTTGGTAGCCGTCCCGATAGAGGAGGAGATTTCTGTTGTTGCGGGGGAGAGTCTGCAAATTTGTAGAAATGGAACGATGAGATCTAGATGTTAAAAAGCGCCTTGTGGCCTTATAGGTTGGAGTACTACATGTGGTGCAATCTACGTGGCTTAAGGAGTAATGAAGCGGTTTGAAGTACTTGGAGCGTTTTGCTATTAGTCGATACTCGTCGCGAGGTATGTGAACCTCTTCCTATCTCTTCTACCATGATATGTGTGAACTATGTAGTACGGTAGACGTACATGTGCTAAATGTATTTGATTGGTTTAAAACATAAAGTGTTATAACGGCTTTATGGGAAGTTGGTTATAACAGCTTTATGTAGGAAAGAAAATGCTTTGTGGTTTTTAAAAAGGTAACTGATTGGAATTATAACTGGCTTGATATGTGTTAATAAAGAACTTGAAGTATTTCAAAAGATTTTTGAATCATTTTGAAAGAAGAGTAATATTTGGTTTTTGAAAACTTAAGAGTTATACTAGCTTTATGGAAAGTTAGTCGAGAACCTGCAGTTGCTCGTGCTCATGACTGATTAGAGTCTCCGGAGCCTGAGGTTATTCCGAAGGATGATGAGGTTCAAATTGATAAGGATGAGCAAGTTCAAGGTGATGGGACAATGCTAGATCATGCGCCCACGAGTTTCATTGCCACACAGGTGCTTCAAGATACCTTGGTTCACATAATGAGGTTTCTGGAGTCTATAGCTTATGGTATTTAGCTGGTTACTTCTGATGGATCTCATAATAGGGTCGGAGGGTAGACTTTTGACCATGCTAGTATACCAAGATTTCAGACACCATGTGTTTATCTAGCACCTACTAGGGTTCCTCACTTCTTAGGTGTGACTATACCTGGGCTTCCCTGGTCTTGCCACACCTCCATCTACACAACCTTCTATGTCTATCGAGTAGCAGAAGATGTTAGAGAGGTTCATGAAGTTGGATCCTTCCAGATATGATAAGGATCGCGATGATGATGTGTATGCGTTCTTGATTAGCTGTAATGAAAGGTTGCATAACCTCAAGTTAGTGGAGTCTTGTGGTGTTGATTACACTACTTTCTAGATGGTTGGACCTACCAAGCAGTGGTGGATGTCTTATCTTGAGTCCAGACCTGCAGAGTCCCATCGTATGACTTGGATTTTATTAACCTAGATCTTTTTGGACATGTCCATGCCTCGTAGTATCAGCGAGAGGAGACAGACTCAGTTTGATGGGTTATGCCAGGGGCGTATGTCTGTGACCAAGTACGAGGCACGTTTTCACGCATTGTCTCGCCATGATTTGATAATTTTTCCTGATGAGGCTGAGAGGGTGATGAGGTTTACCAATGTGAATGATATATCCTCTTTGTTTGATTATAACATAGATGGTTGTCACAGGTTCCACCTTTCATCAGATTATTGATGCAGTGAGAGAGGATTATGAGGAGAGAGTGGTCAAGAGGCCTCGTTTTAGCACTCATGTAGTTGCCTCGCCTGGAGGTAAGGGTCAATATGGTGGATGTTATTATCATTCGAGTGTGAGGCCCATTGTTGATATTATGCCTACATCTGATAGAGGTCAGTCCTCGCACACATCTCATGGTTCAGGGCAGTTGACCCTGAGTTCTTAACGACCCTTTGGTCGTGGTAGTCATTCTGGTGCCAGTTCTTCTTCTCAACCATCGGTAGATCTTGGAGGGTGTTTTAACTTTTGAGTGTGGTGATCTTGGAAATTTCAAGATGGGTTGTCCCAAACATAGGCATGGTGATCCGTCTCAGGGTTCTAGATTGAGAGCAGCAGGGCAGTCTGCTAGAGGTGGGTCCCACTGTACTAGATGTGGTTCTTAAGGCAGTAGGGGTGGCCCTCAAACAAGTCGAGGCGGTGCTCAGTCCATCTGAGGTAGTGGACGTGGGGGTTCTAAGACTTCAGGTGTTCATGGTTATTTCTATGTGTTTCCTCGAAGACCCTAAACTGAGGTCTCCGATGTTGTGATCATATGTACTATTTCAGTTTGACATCGACCTGCTACAATTTTGTTTGATCCAGGGTCTACCTATTCTTATGTGTCACCTACTTTACTTTGAGTTTGAATTTGATGTGTGAGTCTTTATCCATGCCTATTCATAATTCTACACCTAGTTGGGATTCTGTAGTGGTAGATCGGGTATACTTGGGGTGTATAGTTACCTTGATGGGGTATGATACTCAGGTATATTTAAAAGTGTTGAGTATGGTAGATTTTGATGTTATTTTGGGTATGAATTGGTTAGCTCCATATCATGATATCTTAGATTGTTATGCTAAGACTGTTACTGTAGTCATGTCGGGTATTCCTTAGTTAGTTTGGAAGGGTACTCTTAGTCAGTGTCTGAAGAAAGTGATTTCATTCCTTAAATCTCAGAAGATGGTAGAGAAGGGGTGTCTTTCCTATTTGGTGTATGTTCGTGATACGAGTGCAGAGACTCGAGTCAGTTCCAGTAGTTCGGGAGTATCCAGTTTCCCACCAATCTTCTCGGTATTCCGTCAGAACGTGATATTGATTTCTTTATTGACCTAGAACCTGGAGCTCAACCTATTTCTATTTTGCCATAACGGATGGTGCCAACCGAGTTGAGAGAGTTGAAGGAACAATTGTAAGATATTTTGAGTAAGGTGTCAATGAACTTCTATGAAATGGTTTCACGAGATTCAGCCAATTTTCTTCATCGTGGAATATTAGTGAGAAATAGGACATGTGTTATTCGTGAAGAAGAAAGACGGGTCTATGCGTATGTGTATCGATTATCGACAACTGAATAAGGTGACTATCAAGAACAAGTATCTGATACCTCGTATTGATGACTTATTTGATCAGTTACATGGTGCTTCAATCTTCTCCAAGATTGACTTAAGCTCTGGTTACTATCAGTTAAGGATTAGGGCTAAGGATGTTCCTAAGATGGCCTGACCCTATATGGGCATTATGAGTTTTAATGATATCTTTTAGGTGACGATACACCTGCAGCCTTTATAGAGTTAATGAATGGGGTGTTCCAACCTTACTTGGATTCATTTGTAGTGGTATTGGTTGATGATATCTTGATCTATTCTCGGAGCGAGGGGAAGCACGAGCATCATTTAAGGATTGTGCTTAGTATTCTGAAAGAGAAGCAACTTTATGCAAATTTTTAAAGTGTGAGTTCTGACTTAGTTCAATAGCTTTCTTGGGGCATGTGATGACCAAAGATGGTATTATGGTAGATCCCAAGAATATAGAGACAGTCAGGGATTGGGTCCGACCTACTTCAGTCACCGAGGTTCAAAGTTTTATCGGCCTTGCAGGGTATTATCAGCGATTCGTGGAGAGATTTTCATCCATTGCATCTCTATTGACTAGATTGACCCAAAAGGATGTAGTTTTTCAGTGGTTTAAAGAGTGTGAGGCAAACTTTCCAAAACTCAAGGCTTTATTGACTACCGCTTCGATTTTGACCTTACCAATTGAAGGAGAGAGCTTTACCGTGTATTGTGATGCTTCTAGAGTAGGTCTTGGATGTGTGTTAATGTAGAAATGGAATGTGGTAGAATATGGTTCGAGGCAATTGAAGGTTCGTAAAAAGAATTATCTCACCCATGACTTAGAGTTGACGACGATCATGTTTACATTGATTATTTGGAGGCATTATCTCTATGGGGGTACATTGTGAGGTGTATACCGACCATCGCAGTCTTCAGTACTTGTTTAATCATAAAGAACTTAATTTTGAGGCAGCTTAGGTGGTTGGAGATTCTGAAGGACTATGACATCACTATCTTGTATCACCCTAGTAAAGCAAATGTTGTAGCGAATACCTTGAGTCGCAAAACGGTGAACATGGGTAGTTTGGCTATATTACATATGGAAGAGCATCCTATGACTATGGATGTCTAGTATTTGACAAATTGGTTTGTTAGGCTTCATATATCGGAGCATGGTATGGTGTTAGCTTATGTGGAGGCGTGATCTTCCATATCGGAGAAGATTAGATCCCAGCAGTTTGATGATGCTAAGTGGTGTACAATTCGTGACAAGGTGTTGCGGGTACACCAGGTTTGGTGTCGAGCTTCCATTCAACAACAATACCATGATTGAAGTGTTGTAGAGCTGTCATATACCTCGACAACTTCTGGAAAAACCCCTTCAGTTACCATAAACCATCTCAAAAGTGCACCTTGCCCGAGATATCCATTTCTCCTATTTATGTTTTTGTGACATACTTTCAAAAATGCTCTAATGCAGTCTTTATTGAGGAACCTGGAGAAGTTTAAACAACATTTAGCAATGAGAAATTATATTAATGTCAAAATTAAAATAAACTTAGACGAATAGGGTACCTAGGGTTTGTGAAATGTCGCCAACTATTAGTTGAGCAATCATATTGGTATCTAAATTGAAATGATATGCTTGACAGTCTTCCATATCACAAGTGTGAATTCAATAGTATTTTGAGATAGTTCACAAAAAATCATGGGTCTCCTTAGCACGAAGCATCTATCAACAACCTTGATAACTACATCTGCAAACCAATCCCCACAGCTTTCGAGTGGAATCATCAACTTTGAACTCCCTTATTTGTTGGATGCAAAAAATCTAATAACCCTTTGTAGTGCGTTTTTAGAGGTGAACATCGTGCCTTTTTCAAGTAGAACTTTCTCTATTACAAGATCGTTTGGTTCTTTCCATATTGCTTGACGAATAGGATCATCATCCCTATTATAGATAAAGATATCAAGACGATCTTGGAGATGATCAAGATATGGAATCTCGTTAGAATACCACTGGATTGGGGATGCTTGCGGAATCGATTCTTGTTGGTGAAATAGACTTTATGACATCAGTTATTATTGGTGTATTTGACTTCACATCATATCTTGTAACTGTTGTTCCTACCTCTCAGGATAAATATCATACTCACTTTCAAATGCCGAAAAAATTATTTCATCATCGAATACCCCCCTTAGGAGTATCATCATTATCACTTGTTGATATTTCTATATGATTTGGATAATCATCACCATCTAGTAAAGGCCTCTTCCTATACCAAAAGTATGTAAAACTTTTAACTACCAGCACCATAATATATAGATTATTTAATATCAAGATGATGAATCTACCGATTAGAATCAATATTGCATGGGTTTGAAGAAGTACCAATTGTACCAAAATCCACATTTGGTACCACTAGCGCATTTTTGAGAAATTTCACTACACAGGAAAGGCAAGTATTTTAAATACTAATTATCGAATCATTTAATCATTTAATAATTAAAAGGTATACCTACCGATAATAATTAACTGCACCGAAACTTGATTTGGGGATGTTTCGTCATGATTCCTCCATCTGGATTGAGAGGATTGCCCAATGTTGCTCATATCAGGTGTATAACCCCCAAAATATACAAACAACATTACTATTACCATATGTATAAAAAACATGTGCTACTTATAAAATAATAATGAAAATAATAGGTATTTATCAATTTCCCCCCATAAGTTTGATTAAATTGCTGATTAAAGTTTCCAGCGACATTTTACCAGTCAAATATCTCCTGTAAGAACTCATGTCTAAATAAGTGTTAGCATGAGTATGATGGACTTCAGGGATTTCATGACGAGGCGCAGGTGACACTTATGAATTTTCTAATGAGTTCTAGCCAAGATTTCGCGAAGATTAATAGGTATCTTCTCGACATATATTTCCAGCACATTTAGTGCATGTTTGGATGACTTTTGGGTACCCAGGAGAATTCTGGGTACCTACTTTCGTGAAAATAAAAAAATTGACATGTTTGGCTGACCAAAATCAATTCTACCATAATTGATTCTGGCAGAATCAATTTTGCCATTTATTTCAATTTGAATTTGACTCTTTCCTTTATTCCCTCTTTAATTTTCATCAATAACTCTATCCACTTTCATTACTCTCTTTAAATATCTAGAAATAATTAATAAAAAAAATTTAAATATACAACTTTCATTATCCTCTTTAAATATATAGAAATAATTACTAAAAAAAATTCATATATACAACTTTCATTATCCTCTTTAAATATCTAGAAATAATTACTAAAAAAAAAATCAAATATACTACTCATGTTCTGTTTTAATTAAAAAAATCAAGTATATTACTCATGTGAGCAGGCTCTCACAAATGCGAACCTTAATTTTCCACACCCTCCTTTAGGTAAATATTATTTGGTAGATTCTGGTTATCCAACACCAATTGGGTACATTGGCCCCTACAGATGTGAACGCTATCACCTTCATGATTTTAGGCGTTCTAACGGGTTTGCAAATCATAATGAAGTATTCAATTATTACCACTCAAGTTTAAAGTCCACAATAGAAAGAACTTTTGGGGTATGGAAGAACAAATTTGCAATTTTATGTCGTATGTCCAAGTTTAATTTTGAAACACAGGTTCAAATAGTCGTCGCAATAATGGCTATACACAACTTTATCAGAAGGAATGCAGAAAGTGATATTGATTTTGATCTTTATGAAGATGAAAGCACAATCATTCACCATGATGATTAGCATAGATCATATAACTTGTATCAATCACAAGTTTTTAATGTAGCTTCTTCATCAGAGATGGATCACGTTCGAGACTTAGTTCGCAATCAAATTATAGAGTAGATGCAAAATTAGTATTGTAATAATATTTAAATACTATTTGCACTTTAAATTAGTATTGTAATAATATTTAAATACTTTTTGCACTTTAACTTAGTATTGTAATAATATTCTACTAATATTTAAGTACTATATTGCACTTTAAATTCTATTAGCTATTTGTAATTTTATTTACATACTTCCATCTATTTATATGTATAGTAATTTTTATTTATATGTATGTCAATTTTGGTAATTCTACATTCAAAAGCAATTTTGATCAAAACTATCCAAACATAAATCAATTATAAGAATCACTTTTACATTGTTGCATCCAAACATAAATCACTTCTGCCAGAATCAATTCTGCCAGAAGCTAATCCAAACACACCCTTAGGGTGACTAAGTCCCTATATTCTTCTGACGCCCTCAAATATTCACTCAATGAGTCATTATCAATCATATTTCACTCGCCATAATTGACAAAATCTTGCGGTGAAAATATATTGGATATTTTTCTATTACAGATAATGCAAAATCACACCGACTAACTTTAATTCTTTTATATAAGGAAGTAAGTAATGTTGAGTAATCTAGGTTAATTGGAAACTTAACGTGATATTTTGATGAAATACTATAACGAACACTACTATAATCATGAAGAATCTTTCCTTCCCAAAATAATGATTCCTTAACAGTTGGAGGAGGATACACTATTTTTTTAAGAACTTAGGAATTGGATGATTTTTTAAAAAACTTAGAATTTGGATGACTAAATCAGTGGAATTGGATGAGTCTTTTCCTCATCCAAAATTCATATTAAATAGACTTTGGATGGGTTCTTGCAATAATTGTCTTAGTGTTACGTCAAATCAAATACGAATGGGTAGATTAATAATTAATTAGAAAATACAATAATTTATTGCGTAATTGGACTAAATTGAACCTTTTAAAAAATGTGGGTTGCTCTTGTTATAAAAGGCATCTTTTGCAATAATTTTCTGCGCAAAAAGACTTAACTGAGTCGTTACAGTTAAGTCTTTTTGCGCAGTAAATTATTGCGCAAAAGGTACTTATGTAACTTTTTTGTGGGATACTTTTGTTCCACTTTCCTTTTTGAGGGTCATTTAAATTGCGGACTCTATTTTTGTTCAAATCATTTTTAACCTGCCCAAATAGAACCAAATCCATCTATTTGCCACCTTTAGCAATAATTTAACTTTAAAATTCACATTTTACGCTTAACGAGATGATCTAAAAATAGTTATCTCAAATTATTTTTTATTTTAGAAGTTCAAGACATAATTAATTATGTTTTCTCTATTTTACTCTTTGTCATTAATGAAGATGACATATAAATAGAGTAAATATTTAATGAAGACATATTATAACTTAGACATAAATAATGGTAATATAGGTCAAATGTTAATTAATATTCGTTAAAGAGCATATAAACTAAAAAAATGATAAATAATTTGAGACGAAAATATAATACTTTAACATTTTTTATGATTTGAATAGGGCTGACCAGTGGGTCGGGTTGGGCCCATTGGGCTCGGGATGGGCGGGGTCGGGACAGAGAGGAGTGGCGGGGTCGGGCTGGCCAAGCGGGATCGGTATGAGCGGGATGATATTGTGTCCCGTCCCCATGCCAAGGCGAAGCCTGAAGTGGTCGGGCGTCATGGTCAAGTGACAAGTTTTTTTAATTTTTCCACTGAATTAAAAATACTAACATATAGTCATATATATTTTAATATTTATAAACTAAATAATTGAACAAAGACAAGAAGAGTGTAAAAAAAAAACATCCCAAAGCTATTTTTGTGTCTCTTATATTATTAACTATTTCATTGAAATATACAAGATTCAAAATTACAACATTGTAGTGGACTGTTGTTGAAAAAAATTGCAAAAGACATAGAAAGAAATACTAAAATTGCAATGAAATAAATTACCAATTTGAAAATATTTTTTCTAGTTTCTTTATAATTTCGTGTGGTTCTTGGGTTGAAATTGGTATATCTTGGTCAAATTATTCCACGTCGTTACTCATGCCTTCAGATAAGATGTCGTTGTAGTTTTCGTCTTCTTCTTCGTTAATCTCTGGTTGACCGCACCTTCTTCGCTCCGCTCGTATCCAATCTCTGAATAGTACCGCCATCTCCAAGTTGTCTCCGGCTAATGAGTTTCTGTGCTCTCCTATTTGAAATCTGTCGGCAGAAAAAACGCTTTCAGAAGCGATTGATGACACTAGAATGTTCAAAACATCTCGGGCCATCATTGAAAGTGTCGGAAATGTCTTCTCATTCTGCATCCAATATTTCAGCAAGTCTTCATTTCCGTCTTGATTGATAAATGCTTGATAAGGTAAAGTACCCTGCAAAACAAAAACATCGAACTCGCTAATTTGGTTAGCAGTGTTACCACCGCACATTCTATTTCTGAGACTTTCAATACTAGCCGCAGAAACAACATGTTTTTTTAGAGGCTGTGTTGAAGTAGAAGAAGATGGTACGAAAGTCGGTTGGTTGCTGACACTTTCTTGTTGGTAATGCCGATATTTTTTTTTGCATTCATCTTCTACGCTAGCCAACACTTCTTCCAGTGTTTGTTCAATAGGTGGTAGGACATTTAAATTTTTGGGAGTTGGAGGTGGTAGTACGTCCATACAGTTATAAATATTTTCAATAAGACTTTTACAATCGTCTACTTTAATAGTCGGGTTTAATACAACACCAATAATATAAATCAGGGGAATTAGAATAAAATATTTCTTTAATTTCATAAACATTTTTTAATAGCTGCCTTATAAGCAAGTTTTTTCATATATTCTTTAAGCAGTAAAAATATTATAGCTATATAAAACAACATAGTTGAAATAGTAGGATAATATATAGTAGACAATTCTTTTGTTGCTCGATAAAAATTCTCTAGAAATACAATAAGTTCTTTAATTTTGTCCAATCGTTACCCACAATCATATCAGTTGGATTTTGATTATGGACGTTAAAAAATAAAGTGATAGGTTTTCTATAATCATAAGAAACAAGTAGTTGGTCATATAAAGAATTTCACCTAGTGGGTACTTCTTCGGGAATTTTTATATGAGATAATCCACAATCGTGACAAATTTTTTTATAATCTTTTTTTCCGTTGGATTCTATTACTTTTAAAAATAAAGTTTATAGCAAATTGTATTTTTTCAAGAATATCTTGAAAAGGTGAAAGACAATCCTTTACAACTAAGTTATAAATATGACACACACATTTGATATGATTTTTTTTTTGGAAAAGACGGAGTTAAAACTTCTTTTAAAACATAAATAGCAGCATTGTTAGAAGATGCATTATCTAATGTAATACTCATAACTTTATCAGTTATTTCGTAATAATGACATACTAAATAAACATTTTCTGAAATAAACTCACCAGTGTGCCTATTATCTATATATCTATATGCTAAAATACGTTTTTGCATAGACCATTTATAATCTATCCAATGACAGGTTACCGTTAAATAATCATGGTCGTTAGTACTACGACCTACATCAGAAGTTAGAGCGACTTTGCCATTAAAATGATATAATGCATAACGTAAATACTGTTAATAATTTAATATTAATGTGTAAATTTAAATACATTCTCTTAACAGTTGATCTAGGAAAACCTTTATAAGCATGATTATACATATCTCTAATATAATGAATAAAACCAGGAGATTCAGGAAATGAAAAAGGCAAACCCTCCACAGCAAATAATTTTGCTAGTGCTTCCCTATCTTTATGTTTATCGTATTTAGGACCTACAACTCACCCCGTCATAGGGTTAATTTGACCCTGAACTTTTTCCGGGACAGTATGTGAACCTTGTCCCGATTGAGAGGGCGCTTGCTCACCATTTTTTTCAATAATGTATTGGGCATGCAAGACTTTGTGTTTTTGCAATAGATGTCTTCCTAAACCCCCCGTCCCACCATGACCTTGTCCAGTTTTAAAAGTATAAACAACTTTACAAGTTTTACATATAGCTACTTGATTGGTACGTCCCTGTGAAAATATTTCCATACAACTGATTTTAATGGTCGTTTTGTCGGACCTTGTCTCATACTAGGGGGAATATGAGACATTTCACTAGTGGGTGTATCATCATCTACATTAGTGGGTGTATCATCATCTAGAGTGACATCTAAATCAAAGTCTTCTTCATTTTGAGAAAATACATGGTCGTCAAGATCATATGGTATTTCAGAAAATTGTTCAGGATCAATAAAATCATCTTGTCTAGGCGTAGGAATACTAGAAGAAGTATTCTTGCCCTTGTTACCCCTACTAGAAGAAGCCTTACCCTTACCCAACATACTTCTTAATCCTTTCATTTTAATTATGGTAATAAATAGTTAAAGACTTAAAGATAATGAAAGTAAATGTGCTAAATGAAATAAAGACAAAATAATAATTTAATGAGAGAACGAATGTACCAAACGCCGACGTAGAGTCGACGTGTAATCGAAAGGTTGAAAATTGAAACTTTGTTCGATAGGTAATCATCAAGCTAGTTGCCAACTTCACTCCCAATTTCCAAATTAATAAATAGATTGAATATGTAGTAGATAATGTTGTATAGAGATTGATTGATTGAGAGATTAGAGAGATAATATATTGTAGGAAGATTTGTGAGAAATAAGAAGAGAAAATGAGGTATTTATAGTTGGAAAATTGAGTTAAAGTGTAAATATAATAATTTATGGGTTAAAAATAAATATAAAGGGGGTTGAGGGAGTGGGGGAGGCCAAAAATGGCCGTTGCAAAACGGCCAAAATGTAAACGACCAGATTATCGCAAACGACTATTTTTGCAATCGTGAGTTTCGCGGATCGGGACCGGACGGTAGTTTAACGGTCGTCATCGCAGACGCCAGGCGAAACCATACCATGTCCCGTCCCGGTTCGAGCCCCCGATCCCGCTATTTTTTTTTACTTATTCGGGGCCGGAACAGGACCGAGCCGGCCCACTAGCCAGGTCTAGATTTGAAAAGGCGTTGAACCCAAATGAGTGCTGCAAGTAGAGGTTCACCGGCCCGTAATCGGGCCGACCGAATCGAATGGGCCGAACCTGACCGAAATTTTCCGACCGAGGACCTAATATTCGATCCGGTTTTGGGACCTATTGGACCGGTTTTTTTGTTAAATGCAATTTATAAATTATAAATTTTTAACAATGTGTTCGTTTATCAATCTCATTAAATATATTTGTTTTTTTCCTTATCCTTCAATATACTTTATTTCATTAATATGACTAACTTAAAGAAAACCACCAAATGTACTTGATTCGTATACGAACTACTGAACTACTCATTAATTAAATTAAGAGACTATATTTGAAATACAAATTGATAAATAACAATTTATGGGAGTAAAATAGGCTAGTGCCTATTGTCTGATTCCTCCATCTTCATTCTTAGTCTCAACTTCTCATCCCTCTTCTATTTATCCTTGTATTTTCAATTCAATCTTTCCGTATTCATTCCAGTACCTAGTAGTTGTAGTAACTATTGACATTGAGTTGATTTGTACTATTGTTTCACTGTTCAAAGTAATATAAAAGGCATTTGGGAGTCCCTTTGTTACATTTCGTTACATGTTTATACATCATTGTGATATTTATAAAACTTTTTATCTTCTAATGGCTCATAATTTTATTTTAGGACACGAAAAATCAAAACTAAGATTAAATTGGTTAGAATTTAGCGAAATGGTTGCACTAATGTAGAATTTGAATGATAATTGATTCATTGGAGCAGTATGTGTCACTATTGGGCACATCATAGTTGGATTCAAAAGTAAGCAAACCGTAGGCTATAGTTTTCAACGAGAATTAAAAAGTCGACGTAAATACTACTAGTATACTTATGGATATTGTGTGTTTGTGGTCATATATCAACCGGAACCAAACGTGTGTGTTTGTGGTCATATAGGCCTAGGCACATCATAGTTGGATTCAATTTTTTTTTTTTAAAAAAAAGAACAATTCCGGTCCATTCTGGTCCGGATCGAAAAATTCCGGTTTTTACCCGAACCGGAACCGAAATCCACCATTTCGACCGATCGGGGACCGGCCCGGAATCCACCGGTCCGGTCCATTCCGGTCCGGTTCCGGTCCATTTTCCGGTCTGATTCCGGTCCTGTTTTGTACACCCTTAGCCGCAAGTGTGACGTTTGTTCCGCAAAAGCAGAGGCATAGGAATTTGCTTTCAAATTTACCACTTGTCCAATAATCACTCTAGCGTCAACCGTCAAGAAGTTTGAAAAACAGAGATCAAAAGAAGTCAAATACAAGTCCGAGGGCATAACTGTCATTCATCACAGATCCCAGGGTCATTTTCCCAGTTTCACGCACTCTTCATTCATTCAGTCATCAGCATCTACTCAACAATCATACAGGGAGAGTGCGGAGAGAGAGAGAGTGTGGCAATCTACTATCGAAGATGGCAAGGAGACCGGACGAGGAGTACGATTACTTGTTCAAGATAGTGTTAATCGGAGATTCAGGAGTTGGCAAATCCAACTTGCTCTCCAGATTCACTAGAAATGAGTTTTGCTTGGAGTCTAAATCTACTATCGGCGTTGAATTCGCCACTCGTACTCTCCAGGTACCATTTCGTTTTCTGACATTTGCATCTCATATTAGCTCAACTTTTTAACGATGCATCAGTGAACTGTCATTATCATCTATTAGTTCCATTTTATTGGATGCCTACTTAAGATCTGGATTTTTACATTATTTGCTGTGTGTAACAACTCACTCCCTTGTCTTGTGGCATGGAGTTATTTCGGGATTTAGATTCAATAATGCACTTGTGCTTGAATCACATTTGTAATCTTTTCAGATCTGGCACGACAGCCTTCTTACTACTTTCTTGATCCAGCAAAGCCTGCCTCCTTACTTTTCATCTATGCAATTTACCTTCAAATCAGTATCTCAATGTTTCATTTCATGTTCAATTATTGAAGCTCAGTTTTTGCAAATGTCAAACTAATATTTGCAAGTACTAGAGGGAGCTTAGTGCACCGGACTGTCTTTTTTGTAGTGTTTATGATGAAACAGGCCCTAATAAGCTACTCGGGCTCCGCCAGTAATTGCTTCATATCACTTTATACAATATTAGATGTTTGGATTTGATGAAACAGAAACTAGGGAACGTAAGAGTGCCGGATTAAGATAAATATTAGTGATGCAGAAAAGGGAAGATCATTGATCACTTGTGTGTGGTTTAATAAGTAGCTACAAGAATTGGCATATCTATTTTACAGTTGGAACTATTAGTAATAAAGTTCAAACACCCTTGAGCGATTATCTTGATCTCTGCACCTCCTCTCCACTCCCCCTTCTTGTTGTAACCCCGTAATATCACTTCTTGATTTCCTGTGATGTTTCCTTTATAATCTTGGTGACCGAGCCAACTTACGCATACTTTGACTAATTACACAGAATACCTCTCACCAACAACATGTGCCAGATAACTCTGTCCTCTAAGGCTAGAGACAAATGGAGAAATCACCTAATGTTTTTCTCTGTGCTAAAATTTGAACCTGAGACCTCGTAATTCTCAAGCTTGATGTCGTGTGATGTTATTACAAATTTACTCCATTTGTTTGAATTTTAGGAATAAATATTCAAAATGAACATTAGCAATTTTTTGTAAAAACACTTTTCTTTAAAAAATTAAGTGTGTTAAAACAATTAGAATGTAATTTAAAGGGAATATTTACAAGCTAAATACATAAACAATCATTGAGAATGACATGGTTTCCATAACAATGTTGATACCACTACTGTGATTGTATTTTTGTCCATGTTAACTAGGTTCATTAATTCATTTGGTATTACATATTTGTTTGTTAATTCATATGTACCAAACTCAGGTTACATTGACCTTTATAGTTTACATTGTTGAAGATAGTCTTAGAAGTCCATTATGGGTGTCTTAGATTGAAGAAAAGCGAAAAGAGAGTGATAAGCTTCCGTTAGAGTTGATAACTTTCAGAATGAGAAAAGAGAGATGGGGAGAGAGATATAGAGAGAGGGTGGGGTAAAATCATCATTTATAATTTATGTTTCATACTTCTATTTCTGTCCAAGGTGGGTAAGGGAAGGAAAATAAATCTCTTTCGATGAATGTCATTTTATTACAACAACAACATACCCATTGAAATCCCACAATGTGAGGTCTAAGGAGGGTTAAGTGTATGCACACCTTACCTATACCTTGGTAGGTAGAGTGACTGTTTCTGAGATACCCTCGGCTCAAGACAGAGCATAAGCACAAGTAAAGCAACAACAAAAGCAAAGCAAGAGAAACGCTGACCCGATTTTTTTTTTTTTAAAACAGTATGAAAATACTGATATCAAAAGCAAATAAGTCATGAAAGCGTATTCCGAAAAAGTAAGCAGTAACTAGCGCATGTAAATAAGCTAAACAAAGTACTACTGTAAAAATTCCTGTGAGCTCAAGGTTCCGATTTGATCCTCGAGGTGATAAGTTCGGAGTTCCAAAGATGTTTGATCATCCAATGATAATATGCTTAAAATGGCATGGAAAATGGAGTGGGGTTGAGATTGTCACGTGAAGATCCAGGAAATAAGTTTCTATTCAACCTTTGTATGTAGGTCTTGGCCAAAGACCATATTGTTTTCTTTTAGCTTAGCTTTTAGCTCTTATTAGGACATAGTTAATGTACCATGTAATAAGGTGACTAGGCCGAAAAGTCTTTCAAATGGATGACTAGGACGAGAGGACAAGATAGCAAGGACAAAAAGGATGACTAAGCCGAAAATGACAAGTTAGCAAGGACAAGAATGGTCTAGAAGATGAGGCTTCTAAAAGGACAATTCATGAACCAACTCGAGGACACCAAGAAGATGAAGTGTTGGTCGAAATACTCCTTTCTCCATTCGGCCAAGGCTCACCAATGCAAGAAATTGAAGCTTCCAAACTAGTTCCAAGAAAATGAGGTTCTTGAGAAGCCAAATGCATGAACTCTTCTACTTAGAATCCATAAAGGGAGTGTGAAAGATTCATCCTTTGTCCCCAAGAAAAGCCAAGACCTTTCACATTGTCTTGGTTTGGTCGAAACACCCTTGGTCACCAAGTAAACCCAAACCCGTTCCCATTTGTCCACACTTGGTTGAAAGTCCAAGTAGTTTGTGTCATTTAGTTTGTCTTCTAGAATGGTCCATTTACTACTATAAATAGGACCCTTAGGACATTGTAAATATTCAGAGTTGATTGAGATATAAACTTGAGTTTTACTCATTTGCTAAGTTATTCAATTTGTGTGTTGTTTATCTTAGTTGGTCCTTGTGTGGGCCTTTGGTTCTTGTGTGAGCCAAACCCCTTAGTGTAAGTTGAAGCTAGGACTGTGTGACCTAGTTAAACCCAAGCTAATGTTTCCCTTTGGTGTAAGTTTGGTTAAGACTTTGCCACTTAACTAAACCCAAGCTTAAGGAACCCCCTTGGTTGCAAGCGAATATTAGAACTTGTGTGATCCAACCTAACCTAAGCCTTGGGTCTCTCTCTAAGGTTTTCCGACCACATTTACTTGGCTTGTTCACGGGCTTTTACTTAGCAACCCCGGACTAGACCTTATTGAATTGGTCACCTTCATCTTAGTGTCGACCCGGGCAGTAAAACCCTCGTGTCTCTATCCTTGACATATCGTCTACACCCCACTAAAACCACAACAACCAAACGCATAGCCAAAATTGAACCAACCAACACTTGGTGTGTACGCGGACTTGCACCTCGCGTTTCATGTTCATTCCTTGTCCAAACCACTTCATTCGTTCTACCACCATATCCCACAAGACTCCATAAGCATCCCCACCAAATGTCCCCAACCGAAATTACCCACAAAGTCTCGTCCAATCCCGACAACACCAAACAGTTTGCATAACACACCTTATCGATGACCTCAATGTTTCAATTCTATTCTGTGGCCTTGGCACCATCAAAACACCAAGTCCCGAACATCACCCTGATCCTTAACCCACCTGTGACAACCCCACAAAACGCCTAAGTCCTTTTCCAAGCACAACTACCCAAACAACCACCAAACACCACCCTATCCGGCCAACCTGAGAACTCGAGAACCCCACATTTGGCATATAATTTCGGTTTAACTCGAATATCACCAACACCCGACCCACTTACCAAATATCACCTTTCCTTATTTGCATCAAGTACACTAAAGGACACATAGCAGCAAGAATCAAACTACAGAGGACTATAAAGCAATATTGCGTCTATTAGTATGATAGGCTAAGCGGGCCTACAACAATAACACTACAACTACCAGTTCGCAAGCGTAAGTAGGACTACGCTCGACTACCTACTACCTTTCTACCCTAATACGTGTCCTTCTCAATCCCCTAAGGTCATGTCCTTGTTAGCGATTTTCCTTATGCTTTACGCAAGTGTACGTATCGCTCAAGTAATATAGTCTTGATAAGACGGAATATCGTCCTCAGGGACTGATTTTCAATTACCAAACATCTATCCTAAGTTATCTATTTGACTATCGATATTTTGTTTTGGTTTTATCTATAAACTACTGAAGTAATTGCAGAAATTAACTAAAATACTTTATTTGAATCAGTTATGGTGAAAATAGAGTTTCCAATCTCCTCGACTATCCACTTGCTTTAATCCTTAATGCAGCAATAAAGGTTCTTCTTCTATTTTAAGATAGCAGGTTAGCTAGACTGTTTTATATTCCGGTTAGAATATATAAACGCTCAACTCCAGTGCAGAAATCTTCTATATTTCTATGATAGATTTTACCACATAGGAGGATTAAGAACAATAACCTATGAAGCTACACAAGTATCAGGGTACTTTCGTCCACGATTTTAACTTATGTTTATTCAACTACAACATATCCAAATCTCCCCTCTCGGTTCTTGTTTCGAAATCATATACGTGATGATAACTAGTGATCAATTAATTATCAAACAATCAAATCAAATATTGAATAAATCTTAACTATATGAAGAAGAAACCAAAATATTGCATTAATTCATAAAAATGAGTTTCAAGCGATTCGAAAGGAAAACCCTAATTAAAAGTTTAGCTCCTAGCCATAGACATGCTAAGAACCAAATTAATATCCAACATGAACTAAATCAAAATAAAGCAAAGAAAAAAAATACTTTAGAACAAGTCTCCAATCTTGTAGCCTCCAAAAACTATGTTGTGAAAAAAGGTTGAGTCTCCTTTAAAAAATCTGCCCAAAGGGCCTTTTATAAGCTCAAAAAACGTGTACCCTTTTCCTCCTCGCCCTTGGCCAATTCCCTTTCGGATCTGGACAATTTTCCGCCGCGGCGCCTTAACTCCTGTAGCCTCTCAGATCTTTGGGCGCCGTGGCCCTGCATTCCTGCGCCACGGCGCTGCTTCTCCTTTGTCCGGATTGCCAGCTTTCGTCAATTTTTGGCTCGGGAACTTCCTTTTCTACCCAATTATTTCTCTTTTTCGCCACATTACCTTTTTAAACTGTTGTGACTCAAAAGAAAAAAAATACTCTAACACGACACATATTTGAACAAATATGGGCAAAATACTAACTGAAAATGACTCTAAAAGTGCATATAAAATATGCTTAACAAACACCCCCAAACTTAACCTTTGCTCGCCCTCGAGTAAAGATCAAAACAGAATCAAAGACACAAAAGAAAATAAAAGACTCAAAGACTTTGATCAACTTGCTGCACAAATGTCACTAGAAAAACATGAATGTAAGTTTGGATAATATACATGAACATATATAACATGGATTTTTAGTAATCTAGAATTTCTAGTCAGATATTTCACAAATTCATTTCAATCATGCTCAATGGAAGTACGAATACCTAACCTATGCATGTCAATTTCAAAATTCGATGACCTGTTCACTTGCTATTCTCCACTAATCATAGACATAAATACTAGAGATCTTCAGGGCTTTTCAGGGTTGTAATGTAGACTTAGGCAGGAGTAGGTAAAAATAGACATTTAGGCTCAAATTACGTACAATAAGCTATTTTTTTATTCAACTCCTTCTTCCTCCTTTTTGACTTTCTTTTTTTAGTCTCATACCTATCTTCTCCCCTCATTTCTTTTGAGAGAATGAGATACATTATAACAAACACCCCCAAACTTAGGCTTTTGCATATTGTTCATTCATTAGGGTGCATCAAATTTTTCAATTCTCTTTTCGTTTCCTTTTCAACACTTTTCATCCCAAGAGTTTTCAATTATCACTTATGGCACAAATATGGAATCATAGGGTGTCAAAGAAAGATCTTATTTAGGCTCAAAGGAGCTGACTAGGGATACAATTTATTGTCAGGGATAGACAGCGAATGGTAAGAAGGGCTAACAAAAAAAAAATGCCTGAGTCATCTCCCTAACATGTACATCCTAACTATTTCGCCTCAAATAACACGCGAGCAGACACATAGACCTTATCATTAACAATGCATAAATTAAGCACAGGTGCCCCAAATAATTCGATTTCATGAATTCTTGACATATCTAACTTAAGCTATCAGATTTTTGCTTCTAATTTCATTACATTATCCCACTTACTTCACTAGGCGTTTCAACTAACTACGGCATGCATGATCATAAAAAAAAAATTGACTTATATAAAACATAAACAAGACAATCAAATAGACACAAAAACACACAATAGACACACAAAATATACTAAGAACCCTAACACCCCCAAACTTAAATGACACATTGTCCCTAATGTGTACAAGACTCAAAATAAAAATACGGGAAGACTTACAGACTTTACGGTTTAAAATGGTGGTGGTGGCCTTGGCGGGTAATGCATGGCAGACACTTTCAGATAGGCGCCGCGGCGCTGCAACTCCTGCAGGTTCTCTGGACTTTCGGAGCCGTGGCCCTGCTATCTGGTGTCGCGGCGCCATTTTTCTTGCGGCTCTCATTCTTTACCCTTCTGCTTCTAGTCCATGATCTGCCTGAGATTACAAGATTGTGAGTCTGTTCATGAGAAAAATTAACAAAATTTCTAAAGTGCTGGGTTGCCTCCCAACTAGCGTTGTCTTTAACGTCTTGTAGCCGGACGCAGACTCCTCTTTACATTGGCTTGAGATGGATCACAGAGCTCACATGTTCCATGTCATTTATCAAGTAAGGTTTCAATCTCTGTCCGTTCACTTTGAATGAGGCTCCCTTTTTTTCTCTTACTTCAACTGCACCATAGGGAAATACTCTTTCAACAGTGAAAGGGCCTGACCATCGAGATTTAAGCTTTCCTGGAAAGAGTCGCAACCTTGAGTTGAATAAGAGCACTTGTTGTCCTGATTGGAAGTCTTTTGGGATCAAGTTCTTATCATGCCATGCCTTGGTTCTTTCCTTGTAGATCTTTGCATTCTCATAGGCGTTGTATCTAAATTCATCTAACTCACTTGTGTGACCTCTTACGCCTCTTTGCGCGGCATCCATGTTCAACTTCTTCATTGCCCAATAAGTCATGTGTTCCAACTCCACTGGTAGATGACATGCTTTCCCAAAGACTAACCGGTATGGTGACATTCTAATGGGAGTTTTGAACGTCGTTCTATACGCCCAGAGTGCGTCATCTAATTTGATAGACCAATTCTTCCTTGAGCAATCCACTGTCTTTTCCAATATGCTTTTCACTTCCCTGTTAGAAATTTGACGCCCGTTGCACGAGGGTGATAGGGCAATATGGTGCGATGGTAGACTTCATAGCGGGAAAACGCGTGTCGCTTGTTGCAAAAGTGGCTTCGCCATCGATGATGGCTGCAGGAGTACCAACCTTGTGAATATGTTCTTACGGAGGAATTTTTAGGCGATCCCATCGTTCTCTTTGGTAGCCACTGCTTCTACCCATTTGGACACATAATCCACTGCAAGAAGGATGTATTGATTCCCAAAGGACGACGGGAATGGGCCCATGAAGTCGATCCCCCAAACATCAAACAACTCCACTTTCAAGATCCCATTCAAGGGAATTTCATTTCGCCTTGATATGTTCCCAGTTCGTTGACAACGATCACAACCCTTCACAAAGGTGTTGGCATCTTTGAAAAGGGATGGCCAGTAAAACCCACTTTGCAGTACTTTGGCGGCTGTTCGTGATGCTCCAAAATGCCCACCACATTGTAAGGTGTGACAATGGGTGAGAATCTGGTGCATCTCATCTTCTGGTATACAACGCCTAATGACTTAGTCGGCGTAGTGCTTGTAGAGAATTGGCTCCTCCTAGTAGTAGTGTTTTACTTCTGAATAGAACCTTTTCAACCTGATGTCTTGTCAATCCTGGGGGTACTACCTTGGCTGCAAGAAAATTAACAAAATCAGCGTACCAGGGCAAATTAAAACCAATGCTTACCTGAAACAATTGCTCATATGGGAAATGATCATTTATTTGCACATTCTTGGTGTTCTGGCTATCCTTGTTTTCCAGCCTTGATAGATGGTCAACAACCAAGTTCCCTTCTTATCACAGATTTCCATGTCAAACTCTTGTAACAACAGCACCCATCAGATAAGACGGGGTTTTGCGTCCTTCTTTCTCATCAAGTACTTTATAGCAGAGTGGTCGGTATACACTATCACCTTATTCCCAATTAGGTATGGCCTGAACTTCTCAAATGCGTATACTATCACTAGCAGCTCTTTCTCTGTTGTGGCATAATTCAATTGTGCATCATTAAGAGTTTTGCTAGCGTAGTAGACGAATCTGAATACCTTATCAACTCTCTACCCAAGAACTGCTCCCACTGCATAATCACTTGCATCAAACATTAGTTCAAATGAGAGCTTCCAGTTCGGCGCAATGACTATAGGTGCTGAAATTAGCCTCTCCTTGAGTGTCTGGAACGCAGTCATGCATTCCTCATTGAATTCAAAGCGACTCGTTCATCGTGAGGTGGAAAGAGGTTTGAAATTTTTGAGAAGTCTTTGATGAATCTTATAGAAACGGCATGCCCAAGGAAACTTCTAACCCCTTTTATTGACATGGGGGTGTGATTTTCAATCATCGAAATCTTTGCTCTGTCACCTCAATGCCTTGGCCGGATATTTTGTGGCGAGACAATACCTCTTTTACCATAAAATGACACTTCTCCCGATTCGGCCTGAGTTGGACTCTTCGCCGTTGCATCGCTTCCAATGCTTGAAACACTCTTGAAAAGAAGACCCGAAGGCAGAAAAGTCGTCCATGAAAATCTACATGGTCCTCTCCATTGCGAG
This sequence comes from Przewalskia tangutica, assembly GCA_029844215.1. NCBI lineage: Eukaryota > Viridiplantae > Streptophyta > Magnoliopsida > Solanales > Solanaceae > Przewalskia > Przewalskia tangutica. The sequence continues at coordinate 99,496,510 of CM056729.1, forward strand.
AGAAGATTGCCATCGTAAATGCGCATTGAAAGGTAGCGGTGCGTTGCGAGCGAATGTCGTTCTTACGGCGAGCGTACCAAAGGCGTGAATGTCGTCTTTTCCTGATCTTCTGGTGATATGTCAATCTGGTGATACCCTGAGTAACCATCTAGGAAGAAATAATAGTTGTGTCTGCGAGCACATCCGATCGTCGATCTAGAAAGGGCAATGGGAAGTGGTCTTTTCTGGTTTCCTTGTTCAACTTGCGGTAGTCAATGCAAATCCTTCATCTTGTAACTGTTCTAGATGGAATGAGTTCGTTCTTTTCATTGGCCACCACAGTCATACCACCCTTCTTGGGCACCACATGCGAGGACTCACCCGTGCGCATCGGAAATAGGATAAATCACCCGGCGTCAAGTCATTTCATGATTTCTTTCCTCACCACCTCGCCCATGTTTGGATTCGGTCTCCTACGTGCCTCGATGGAGGATCTGCTCTCATATTCTAGAGCGGATCTTATGCATCATTTGTTGAAGGACTTATCCATAACATGTGCGCGATGTCCGTCGATAGCACTTGTGGGCGCAACACTCTCAACAATTTTTGGTCTACTTTAGATAGTTGAGCGAAACAATTCCGCAAACGATGTATTATTTTCACTGAATCGGTATTGCAAGTGATCAGGTAGCGTCTTCAACTCTGACTCTGGAGCTTTTTCGATGGATGGTACTGATCTTTCTGGCATCTGCCCTAGCCCTTCATATTTCTTTTTATAACATGACTCATAAGAATCCATCAAATCCACATACTCCATTAACTCTGCATCATCATTTATGTCCTGGTCACATTGTGTTATCACCCACTCAAGAGCATCCACATTCCTGTGATTGTTCTTTGAAACTGTCGTTTCCATCACATCGATAGCATAACAGTTGTCGCTTTCTCTTGGAAAGGTTGCTGCTGCCCGGAATACATTGAAAATCACCTCTTCTTCCTGAACACGAAGTCTCAGCTCACCTTTTGAACATCAATGAGTGCATGTCCTGTGGATAGGAATGGCCTGCCAAGGATAATGGGAATCAGTTCATCTTCTTCCATGTCTAAGATGATGAAATCAGCGGGGAAGATAAACTTGTCCACCTTAACCAACACATCCTCGATGATTCCTCTAGGATGGACGATGGAGCGATCGACTAGCTGTAAGGTGATGGTTGTAGGTCGTGCTTCCCCCACTCCAAGTTTGCAAAACACCGAATAGGGCATCGAATTTATACCTGCCCCCAAATCACACAAGGCCTTATGACATTCAAACTTCCCTATAGTGCAAGGGATGGTGAAGCTCCCCGGATCTTTCAACTTCTGAGGTAACTTCCTCTGTAGGATGACACTACATTCTTCAGTCAACACTACTGTTTCATACTCCTCCCACCTCCTTTTTTTACTGAGGATCTCCTTCATGAACTTTACATAACTCGGTATCTGCTTTAGAGCCTCAGCAAATGGAATGTTGATTTGCAGTTGTTTGAAGATTTCCAGAAATTTAGAAAATTGTTTGTCAAGAGAACTTGTTTTTAGCCTCTGGGGACATGGTATCTTAGCGTAGGGTGCGTCGGCAGTGCGGCAATGTTTTTTGTTTGGACGAAGGTCTCGGCAACCTACGTTATGCGATATATCGGTATGCGACCTGCTCGGTGGAAGCGCGGCTGGAAATCTTGAGCCTACGAGTCCTCCTTCTCCGAACACGGTGGTGGTGAGCTAGCTTCCACTAGTTCGTCATTTCTTAGATCAATCGCCTGACACTGCTCTTTTGGATTCACTGATATTGGCGGGGTGGTTCCTTTGTGATACATTTGCTCGGCGTACTCACGAGTTGTCCTATTTGTATCTCCAATTTTTTTAGGAACACTCTTGTCTCATCCATGAACTGAGTCTGGCGTTTAGTGAGCATGAGTATGGCCGCCTGCAACCCATTTTGATCTCCCTGTGTGACATGAGGGTTGCATTGTTGTTGATAGTTCTGTAGCCCGTGATAGTGGTGGTCCATGTTCGCTGTGTCACGACTGACCGGGCGCGGCCCGGTGCCTGCACGGGCACCGCTTCGTATACATCGAGAGAATAGCAAATGGAATATACCTGACACGTAAACATGTTTAGACAATAAACATCACGGCTAGCCGATAAGCGCGCCATAAAATATACATAACCAAATGTCACGACCGAACCGGGGCGTGGCGGTGCCTACCGGGCACCTAGTGATACAACATCGAGAAAATCGTGGAAATAAAACATAGACATGAAACAAGATACATTATAAGAAAGCAGCAACCAAGCGGTCGCGCCGTGTATATACATAATATCGACGATTCTGATCCTTTACAAACCACGCCTTGGCGGTACTACGGACCTAAGAATGTAACAACAACCGTGACGGACGGGGCCGCCATACCACAGAATGTACAAGAACACAACTCGAGGAAAGCATGCAAAAGATCGACCTCGGAGAAAGCGGAGCTTCCCAATCTGTTGGCGAGATCATGGCGAGGATCCTGGCCGATGTACCTACTGCGGCGGCATGAGCGGCCAGAAGTCGATCTGGCAGTACCAAGTATGTGGCGAAAATTACGTAATGAAATCACATTTCATCATTTTATAAAACCTTTGCGATAAGTAGCTTGATTATGCCAAGTAAGGGGCGCGTCCAGAATAATCACTCGCGCATAACTATGGGTCTCGCGCCCGTAATATCACTCGTGCGTGGAACTCATTCCTCGGCGTGATACATGATGTAAAACCACGCGTATGTGAACTGAACACTAGATCACCTGCGTCGTCAAGCCGTCGGGCGAGTAGAATCGCTCATGCGGATCAAAGCTAGTCATAAAACTTCACGGGCAAGGTGCGGAAGCTAATTACGGATCAAAAGCTAGCCACGCGGTGGCGAGGCAAGTACCAAAGCTAACGTGCCACAGCCAAGTCTCACGAGATATGGCCAGAGGCAATTATCTCGAAGCTATCTACCGAGGCTACCGATACGAGAAATGACGAGAACAAGTATCTAAAGTGTGCACGAACCACGCGTACAAATCAAGCAGTGATCGCTCGTCGGCTGCGGCAACCGTGGATTAGTGGTCCGTGGACTAACAATCTGAACCTCGCGATGACCGCGTGCCGGCGTCTCACCTCGGAAGTCATGGCGTGAAACCATCCTGCGGGCGCGTGCGGTGGAACATCCGTCACGTCGGCATGTCGAAGGAATAACAAGATGATACTCAAGTGGGCGCGTACTGCGTGGAAAATCCAGCGTCGGTATGTCGACAATCAATCGGATAACCTGGCCCTCCCAGAGTCACGACGAGACATCAACAAAACACTTGCACATCAAAGACTATCACGACAAGCATAGGCAAGTTCAACATACATACATTTTATCAACAATCCGGGTTTCAAACCCAAAATACTACATACTTTCATTCTTTCAAAAAAAGACCTCTTTTTACGTAAAAGCCACATGATACTAATACTCGTAGTATTAAAACACGTTTCCCTTTTTAAACCAAATTACTACACCTTCAGAAAATCTTTATAAGATTTTTAAAATCAAGTACTCTATACTTTTTAAAACCAAGTGCTTTTCTTTTACAACAACAACAAGTGTTCTTTTAAAACCCAAATAACTTTACTCTTTTCAAAACAAGTAACCTATACTTAAATCAAGTTACTTCTCTTTTTCCAAAAACAAGTCGTTATAAGTCAAGTCTCTTGTCTTTCAAGATCAAGTCTCTTAACTTTCAAAATCGAATTCGTTTCTGTCAGAACCAAATCTTTCTTTTATTTTCATAAAGTCGTTATAACTAACTTCCCATAAAGCCATTATAACACTTTATGTTTTAAACAAACAAAATCCATTTCACACACGCGTCTCTAGTACTATATAGTTTACAACAATCATGCTCGAGTATAGGAAGAATCACATACCTTTTAGCTTAAGCCATGCCAAGTCAAGTATGTCGCGTAGAAGATCCACCTATCTGAGCCACAATATATCTATCAATCTCTAGTTCTCTTCGTAGAATATTTAAGTAAGCGATTCACGATTCTACGAAAATTGCGGAAGACCTCCCGCTATCACATAAATCTCCTCCCCTATCCAGGCCCGCTACCAGGCCAACAACTCCCAGGGGATTATACGTCTAACCGGACGTGTTCAAATATGCTTCACAATAATACTACACAAGTCTACTGTAAATACAGTCCAATGTTAATACAGTTCAATTCTTTTCAATACTCATTCTATATATAGTATACTCAACTATATATTACAACAACATGTAATTTCCAATTACAATAGGGGGACAAGTTTATTTACCTCGATAAGCCCAAAATTATCCAAGTTTATAAGTCGATCTTGAGCAACGTTTAGCTCCAATTCCTTACGCTCCAACCCGCTCCAAGCGATCCTTAGAAGTTTCTAAACAACTTCTCTAAATACTTCCACCAAGCTAGGAAGATTTTTCTAGGGTTTCGTTTTGCGACTATCGGGATAAAGTAGTATTTTCGGGCTCCTAGTATTAAAACAACTTTGGAATACTACTAGGGATACTAGGCCAATGTATTTGGGACAATACAATAAAACTCCAAGTATTTCTCTGAGGGGAGAGAGGGACGAAAACACCTAAAATGTGGGATGAATTTTACTCTTGACTAAGGGCTGTTATAGAGAATTCAGGGTTAGGATCAAGGTAAGTGTATGGTCAAGATTGGGCCATGTGTGTGTGGGTCCCACCACACCACATGGCCACCTAAACAAGACAAGTGGCTTGCCACTTGTAAGGCCAAGTGTAGGGGCGATTCGGCCGAGGACAAGTGGCTGGCGACTGTCACCATTCGGCCAGCGTGGCACGCGAGGGTGACACGTGTCGCCCCGATTAAATCAAAATATTTCGTCTCGAAAATATCCAAAATCAAAACCTCAAAAACAAAGCGGGCCCACAAAGCGTAAATTTCTCCGTGGGCCCACGTGACCATTTCGAAAATAAAATCTCAAAATTCTAATATAATCCAAGAAGCCCAAATACCAAATCTGGGAATCCAATTCCCGTTAACGAACCTTTTCTTCAAAAGCGGAAACTTTTAGTCGAAAAATCACATCTTCCTTTCTTTCCAAAATTTGATCGTATTCTCGCGTGCGTCGTCCTCACATACATACCACGGAACTACGGGGTATAACATTCTTCCCCTTAGAAACATTCGTCGAATGTTCCCGAAATCTCCCGAACATGGCGGCCGGTATAGTCTTCACTACTATACTTACGAAACCAATCATGCCATCAATGGTCATAGTATAACATACAATCTCAAGCCGAGGAATCACCTCTAACATCACAAAAGCTCACACCCGAGGTCTAAAGTATACTCGCCCGTCTTCACTTCACTGAAGAAATGATCAACCGTTCATAACACACGTTGTTCGCTCATCTTACTCGTCGTACCTTTCTTGTATACGAACTCTTTCTATTACACGTACCACACTTGATCATTGCCTCGGTTTCCTGACCACAGAGTTACTACCTCGCACTCGGTCATCTTACTAGTTCGATTTTTCTTCAAGGCCGTTCCGGCCTTCACGATTCGATTCAGGTCGAACACATCCACGAGCTCATACGATGGTTACCTAAACTTGGGCCTAACACCCTCGTTACCCTATCACATAGCGGGACCACCACAAATTTCAGTCGTATTCTCGTACGTACGTCCTCACATACATACCCTGGAACTACGGGGTATAACATTCTTCCCGGCAGAAACATTCGTCGAATGTTCCGAAATCTCCAAACACCTGGCCGGTATAGTCTTGCTACTATACTTACGAAACCAATCATGCCATCAATGGTCATAGTATAACATCTGATCTCAAGCCAACGGAATCACCTCTAACATCACAAAAGCTCACACCCGAGGTCTAAAGTATACTCGCCCGTCTTCACCACTGAAGAAATGATCACTTCCGCTTCATAACACGTTGTTCGCTCCTCTTTTCGTCGTACCTTTCTTGTATACGAACTCTTTCTATTACACGTACCACACTTCCGATCGTTGCCTCGGTTTCCCTGACCGCAGTTACTACCTCACACTCGGTCATCTTACTAGTTCCAATTTTTCTTAAGGCCATTCCGGCCTTCACGATTCGATCGGTCGAACACGTCCACGAGCTCATACGATGGTTACCTAAACTTGGGCCTAACACCTCGTTACCTATCACATAGCGGGACCGCACAAATTGACCCGCTGTCCGGTGCGGGTTGACCCGCGTCAGCCTCAACAGACCCGTTTCGCGCCAAACCTTGTTCCCCGATCCGAACAATCTCACTAATCAGTCGATAAAACTGGTGTCTTCTTAGCTCAACTATCCTCTTATAATTCACACCCGCCGGGGACTTATCACGCAATTATACCCGCGCGTATTATGCACTCCAACAAAGGTCAAATCATGAAACAAAATCTTTTACCCAAGACGGCCTCGCCTCAAGGTCTCGCGTATAATATTCTAGGGCTCAATCTACGTACCCAACTTCCCCTTTACTAACGGGCCTCTAAATCACAATTAACATAATACTTAGCACAAGATCACATCATCATGCAATACTAGTCTCACAGAGTGTAAAGGATATACGAAATCAAAAAGCGGTTCAGGCCGCTGAAGCTGGAGCTTCCACCACGACCCTGCGCGGCTGCCGTGTATGAACACCTGCCTGGTATCGAAGGTGAAGAACCCGCCCGATCCGGTAGAGTCTCAACATCCGCGCTACTGCGGTGGACAATTCTTCGCTAAATGGCCTGCGTGGCATGTAAAACAAACTCTCTGAAAACCGCGACACTCACCACGTGGGTTTTACCTGGCCACCGCGAGGTTGGGGTGGCCATCCGCCAACACTCGCTTCGCGAAAACTGAACCACAGGAGCCACGACTGCTCACGAAGGCGTGAGGACCACTGCATGTGCGGCGGAGTGCGTATCTAGTCTATTCTGCGGTCGCTGAAAGTTGCGAAGGACCTGCCGAGTCACGGCGCCTCTTGCGGTATTAGTCGATCCGTCGGTCTCCGGTGCCTCGCACCACTAGTCGTGAGCTGCGTGCGGGCAATGTCGTGCCGGTGAGCGATACACGAACAAGACTCGCGGTAGTCATCAACTGTGACGTGGCGGTGCACTCGTCCTCCATATTAGCTACTAACGCGAGGACATATCGAGCCAACGAGTCGAACTCTACGTCGTACTCGGCTGCGTCCTCATTGTCTCGGCGTCGAAACACATCGGCGTGCCTCGCCATGCGGAGGCAAGAAATGGTGAAACGCCTCGAGAACTCGTCCCCAACAGTGGGCGCATGCTCCCGGGACAACTCGCGAATCAAACGATCATTGCGGTATCACGCGGCCGTCTGGCGAAGATCACGGACTTCGGTCTCGAAGCCTTGATCACTCGCGTGATCTCATGGCCCAGCGGATGAACTCCTGCGGATCATCCTCGGGCCTCGACCCGTAGAACTCTGGCGCTCTGACTCGGAAAATCCCATAGCCTCGAACTATCCGATGCAGGGTGAACTACGGGGCTCTGGGCTGAGCTGCTGCGTCGGCCTATCACCGTATCTCAGCGCGATCACGGCTGGCGGGCGTCTCGCGTAACCCGTCTCCACTGCTCCGGTGTGGGGTGGAGGCTCAGTGCAGTGGTCTCGCGACCAGCTGCTGCTAAACTCTCTTTGAAATTTGGCGGCGTCACAAAACTTCGCCGTCAAGCACTATCTCGGTAATGGCCAGGGCTGCGCCTCGTACTCTGTATCCTACTAGCGACTCCTCATTTGCCCGCCTCGGGCTCTGGTTGCACTACGGGGAGGCATAAGCGGCGAGAAAGAATACGTCGGAAGAGTCCAACTTACAACACGGCTCTAAGGCACGATCTCGAGTGAGAAAAATGAAACCAATCCTAAATGTCCTGCGGCCTCACGATTATAGATGTGGTGCACTGGCGCGATAATCAAGACTCTACTGACACGGTGCGTAGACACTTTCAGAGGACTAAGCGCTCGATACCACTTTTTGTCACGACCGAACCGGGGCGTGGATCGGTGCCTTACCGGGCACCCTGGTGATACTGACATCGAGAGAAAATCAGCGGAAATAAAACATAGACATGAAACAAGATACATTATAAGAAAGCAGTCCAAAAGCGGTCGCCATGTATATACATAATATCGAGCGATTCTGATCCTTACAAACCACCGCGGCGATTACTACGGACCTGCAGAATGTAACAACAACATGGCGGGACGCCATACCACAGATGTACAAGAACCTGACTCGGGGAAGCATACAAGATCACCTCGGAGAAGCGGAGCTTGTCTGTTGGCGAGATCCATGGCGAGGATCCACATGGCCGATGTACCTCTACTGCGGCATGAGCGGCCACGGAAGTCGATAACAGTACAGTATGTGGCGAAAAATCGTAATGAAATCACATTTCATCATTTTATAAAACCTTTGCGATAAATGCTTGATTATGCCAAGTAAGGGGGACGCGTCCCGAATAATCACTCATACATAACTATGGGTCTCACGCCCGTAATATCATTCATGCGTGGAACTCATTCCTCAGCTGCCGCGGTACATGATGTAAAACCACGCGTATGTGAACACGAACACTAGATCACGCTGCGTCATCAAGCCGTCGGGCGAGTAGAATCGCTCTATGCGGATCAAAAGCTAGTCATAAAACTTCACGGGCAAGTGCGGAAGCTAATTACCGACTCAGCTAGCCACGAATTTGGCGAGGCAAGTACCAAAGCTAACGCACTAGCCAACCGTCTCACGAGATATGGCGAGGCAAGTATCTCGAGCTATCTACCGGAGGCTACCGATACGAGAAATGACGAACAAGTATCTAAAGTGTGCACGAACCACTCGTACAAATCAAGCGTGATCGCTCGTCCATTGCGGCAAGCTTCATGGATTAGCGGTCCGTGGACTAACAATCTGAACCTCACGATGATGCGTACCGGCGATCTCACTCGGAAGTCATGGCGTGAAACCATCCTGCGGGACGCGTGCGTGGAACATCCATCACGTCGGCATGTCGAAGGAATAACAAGATGATACTCAAAGTGGACGCGTACCGTGGAAAATCCAACGGCGTCGGTATGTCCACAATCAATCGGATAACCGCCCTCCGAGAGTCACGTAAAGACATCAACAAAACACTCGCACATCAAAGACTATCACGACAAGCATAGGCAAGTTCAACATACATACATTTTATCAACAATCCGGGTTTCAAACCCAAAATACTACATACTTTCATTCTTTCAAAAAAAGACCTCTTTTTACGTAAAAGCCACATGATACTAATACTCGTAGTATTAAAACACGTTTCCCTTTTTAAACCAAATTACTACACCTTCAGAAAATCTTTATAAGATTTTTAAAATCAAGTACTCTATACTTTTTAAAACCAAGTGCTTTTCTTTTACAACAACAACAAGTGTTCTTTTAAAACCCAAATAACTTTACTCTTTTCAAAACAAGTAACCTATACTTAAATCAAGTTACTTCTCTTTTTCCAAAAACAAGTCGTTATAAGTCAAGTCTCTTGTCTTTCAAGATCAAGTCTCTTAACTTTCAAAATCAGGTCGTTTTACCGTCCGAACCAAATCTTTCTTTTATTTTCATAAAGTCGTTATAACTAACTTCCCATAAAGCCATTATAACACTTTATGTTTTAAACAAACAAAATCCATTTCACACACGTACGTCTACCGTACTATATAGTTTACAACAATCATGCTCGAGTATAGGAAGAATCACATACCTTTTAGCTTAAGCCACAAGCGAGTCAAGTATGTCGCGTAGAAGATCCACCTATACAGGCCACAATATATCTATCAATCTCTAGTTCTCTTCGTAGAATATTTAAGTAATTCACGATTCTGAGAAAATTAAAGGCTCCCTCCGCTATCACATAAATCTCCTCCTATCCGGGCCATTCTGGCCAACAACTCCAGGGATTATACGTCTAACCGGACGTGTTCAAATATGCTTCTGATAATACTACACAAGTCTCGTAAATACGTCGATGTAAATCTGATTCAATTCTTTTCAAGACTCAGTCTATAGATAGGATACTCCACTATATATTACAACACCAGCAAATTTCCAATTACAAGAGGGGGACAAGTTTATTTACCTCGATAAGCCCAAAAGGATCCAAGTGTATAAGTCGATCACGAGCAACGTTTAGCTCGATTCCTTACGCTCAACCCGCCTCAGCGACCATAGAAGTTTCTAAACAACTTCTCTAAATACTTCCATGCTAGGAAGATTTTTCAGGGTTTCGTTTTGCGACTATCGGGATAAAGTAGTATTTAGGGCTCTAGTATTAAAACAACTTTGGAATACTACTAGGGATACTAGGCGATGTATTTGGGACAATACTGATAAAACTCAGTATTTCTCTGAGAGGGAGAGAGGCGAAAACACCTAAAATGTGGGATGAATTTTACTCTTGACTAAGGGCTGTTATAGAGAATTCAAGGGTTAGGATCGAGGTAAGTGTATGGTCAAGATTGGGCCATGTGTGTGTGTGGGTCCCACCACACCATGTGGCTAACAAGACAAGTGGCTTGCCACTTGTAAGGCCATGTAAGGGCGATCGGCGTGAGGACAAGTGGCCTAGCGACATCCACGATTCTACCAGCGTAGCGCGCGAGGGTGACACGTGTCGCCCCGATTAAATCAAAATATTTCGTCTCAGAAAATATCCAAAATACGAAAACCTCAAAAACAAAGCGGGCCCACAAAGCCAGTAAATTTCTCCCGTGGGCCCACGTGACCATTTACGAAAATAAAATTTCAAAATTCTAATATAATCGAAGCCCGAATACCAAACGGGAATCCATTCCCGTTAACGAACCTTTTCTTCACAAAAACCGGAAACTTTTCCGTCGAAAAATCACATCTTCCTTTCTTTCCAAAATTTCAGTCGTATTCTCGTACGTACGTCCTCACATACATACCCTGGAACTACGGGGTATAACACCAAAAGTAAAACAGTACAACTCTGTTCTTACAACCCAAACCACAAATGTGACTACAGACCTCTAGGAATAACAACTGTGGCGGGCGGGGCCGCCATACCTGAATGTACATAATATCTACAACATCGGGAGAAGCGGTACCAAAAGACAAGCCTCCGAGAAATGGAGCTTGACACGATCGATGATCCACAGAATGAGGATCCACCGCTCTTACCACTGCTGCGGCGTGAGCGCAACCCGAGGAAGGGTCGTTACCTGATATGTACTAAGTATGCGGCGGAAAAATCGTAAATACATCACAAGTCTAAAACAAAGCCGTAGACATGTATGATAATCAATTTACAGTACAATGTGCCTTACTAACAATGAGAATAAACAAGAGTATACTTTAATGCATAAAAATTGGAGGCTCATGATCAAAGCAGGGCCACCCGCCCGCAATACCATTAAGCAATCCTACTCCTGGGACTATTTCACCCGCAAGGGTCGTGTGGACCCGCATGAGGTATTCTCGTGATAGATCAGATCCGCGCGTAGTCGTGGTAGACTGCGTGAGGTATTCCTCGATAGATCGGGTCCGCCCCGCATGGGACTATTTCACCCGCATAAGCCCTTACGGACCCGCATGAGGTATTTCTCGCATCATGGGTAGCAAATCCACGGAATATGCAAATGCCACAAACCCGGGGAATGACCCCGTAACGAATAATATATCACTAGCACAAACCGGCTATCATACATAACATAAGCACTACCAGCTTATCATACATAATATAAGCAAGTTAAGAAATCCCCTAACTTCTTATTAGTCTTGTTCATATACACTCTCATTTTAGTTTACTTAAGGCACTAACATGTCTTTATAAAAATCCGGGAATTTAACCCAAAGTACTACATACTTCTACTCTTTTAAAAATGACTCTTTTCATATAAAACTTCCAAGATACTAATAACCGTAGTATCAAGTCACAACTACTTTTCAAGACAAGTCACAATACCTTTTAGAAATATAATTAGGCTTCTAAATCAAGTGACTTCTTTTCTTTTAAAACCTTAGGCAATTGATGCCTTAAAATCAATTTGCCTTTCATAAATTCAAGTCATTTATCCTTACTTATTTTACTTAGAGTAAGTCTCTCTTTTTAACTTTCCATAAAGCTAATATAACCAACTTCACATAAAGTCGTTATATTAACTTTATACTTTTGTCAATTACATTTTCCTATATCGAGGACTTATCGTTTAAAACGAAACAAGTATCATATACTTTAAAACACTTCAAGTCCCTTAACTTTGAAAACTAAGACATCGCACTACTTTTAAACAAGTGAGTTAATCCACTAACTCAGAAACGCACATTCTTAAACAAGTAAAGGATATCAAAGTCTTGTCGTCAACCGTACTATATAGGTACAACTATTCATGCTCGAGATAGGAAAGTTCCACATACCTCTTGGTCAATCCACTCGCTAAGTCGATATACCGCACGTAGTATGTCAACCTATAATGACCATAATACGTCTATTAACTTCTTACTTCAAACGTAGAATATAATAAGTGCAAAGTCACTAAATTCTACGGAAAATCGGACAGCACTTCCTTTGTTTCTACGTACTTTACCACCTTTTTTCAAGGCACGAATTCAATAACCAAACACGCCACATTTAAGGCTCAACAATGTAGTTAACAATAGGGGATTACACGCCTACTAGACGTGTAAAATTCCGCCCCACAATTGATATCAAACTAGTACAAACTACAAGGTAAATTCGGCAACTTGAGATACAACAACACCAATTCTTATCCAATTTCCTTTTCAATCCAAGTTGTTTAGTATAACATGACATCAAGCCGCAATCGATTACAACTACTACAATCCTCAAGTAGGTAAACATGCGACGATTCTAATTAACGATCAAATTGTATTTCAATTTCAATTCGCTCATATGTCATTTCGGATTTAGGCTACAACAATCCATATCACTTATCAATCTTCAATACAATATACTTCATGCTAGTAAAAATGTAAGGCTACAACAATATGAAATCTTATAACACTTTAAGAGGACAAGATTGTTACCTTAACGAGCCTTAATCCACTTCAAATCCGAAGTTGCTCCCTAGCAACTTATAGCCTCTTCTTGACACTTCAATCCGCCAATTGAGACCCTTAGAATATCACAAACAACTTTCCTTTAATCTTCCAATCAAAACCTAGGAAAGCAACTAGGTTTTCACCTTGCGACTAACACGAAAACGCTATTTTTCCGGGATCTTTCTATTGAGATACCCTTACAATACCCTCATGAACCTTGGTTTAAAGTGTGGAGCTTATTGGACAACAAACAAATTTTTTTCTCTTTTCTTATTCATGAACCCGAGAGCCTCTAAGAGAGTTCTTCAAATTTTCTTGAAAATTTGACTAAGTGTAGAAGTTGTCTTGCTACTAGTACTAATATATAGCAACATAGAGGGTCAAGATTTGCACATATGTGTGGCTTGGATGAAATTCTCTTAAATATCAAGTCAAGTGGCCCCATTGACTAAGTCAATTATATCAAGCTCTAGACTTTGCAAGACTTGGTCATCTTAATTTATGGTCAAATGACCATCAAGCCCATGCCATTTTCGTCCAAGACCTCTTAAGGGGGGGGGGGGGGGACACGTGTCACCCTCCCATTCGTCACAATATTTCGTTTTCCGACAATTCCATAATTTCGATAAATTTTTACTAGTCTCAAATCTTAACATTTGGGATTCTTACGTACGTTCTTAAAACATGTCATGTAATTACGGGGTGTAACACGCTGGGTCCCCGAGATGGATCAAAACCAACAAACAAATCACGGCGCACGGCTCCACAAATAAAAGAAATTAACAAAAAGAAAATAAAAGCCAAATTAGAAATTAAGAATAGATAGTTTGATATTGAAACTACGCCAATCCCCGGCAACAGCGCCAAAAATTTGTTAGCGATTTTCCTTATGCTTTACGCAAGTGTACGTATCGCTCAAGTAATATAGTTTTGGTAAGACCGAATATCGTCCTCAGAGACTGGTTTTCAATTACCAAACATCTATCCTAAGTTATCTATTTGACTATCGATATTTTGTTTTGGTTTTATCTATAAACTACTGAAGTAATTGCAGAAATTAACTAAATTACTTTATTTGAATCAGTTATGGTGAAAATAGGGTTTCCAATCTCCTCGACTATCCACTCGCTTTAATCCTTGTCACGTGATAAAAGTTCTTCTTCTATTTTAAGATAACAGGTTAGCTAGACTGTTTTATATTCCGGTTAGGATATATAAACGCTCAACCCCAGTGCAGAAATCTTCTATATTTCTATGATAGATTTTACCACATAGGAGGATTAAGAACCATAACCTATGAAGCTACACAAGTATCAGGGTACTTTCGTCCACGATTTTAACTTATGTTTATTCAACTACAACATATCCAAATCTCCCCTCTCGGTTCTTGATTCGAAATCATATACGTGATGATAACTAGTGATCAATTAATTATCAAACAATCAAACCAAATATTGAATAAATCTTAACTATATGAAGAAGAAACCAAAATACTGCATTAATTCATAAAGACGAGTTTCAAGCGATTCGAAAGGAAAACCCTAATTAAAGTTTAGCTCCTAGTCATAGACATGCTAAGAACCAAATTAATATCCAACATGAACTAAATTAAAATAAAGCAAAGAAAAAAAATACTTTGGAACGAGTCTCCAATCTTGTAGCCTCCAAAAACTATGTTGTGTTGTGAAGAAAGGTTGAGTCTCCTTTAAAAAATCTGCCCAAAGGGCCTTTTATAAGCTCAAAAAATGTGTACCCTTTTCCTCCTCGCCTTTGGCCAATTCCCTTTCGGATCTGGACAATTTTCCGCCTCAGCCGCTGCGGCCTTGTGGCGCGCGCGCGCTAACTCCTGTAGCCTCTCGGATCTTTGGGCGTCGTGGTCATGCGTTCTGCGCCGTGGCGCCATGCTTTGTCCGGATTGCGGCGTTAAATCGATTTTGGCTCGGAAACTTCCTTTTCTGCCCAATTATTTCTCTTTTTCGCCACTTTACCTTTTTAAACCACTGTGACTCAAAAGAAAGAAAAATACCCTAACACGACATATATTTGAACAAAAATGGGCAAAATACTAACTGAAAATGACTCTAAAAGTGCATATAAAATATGCCTAACAGTCCTCAGTAAGTTGCACCTGCGCCATATTTCGTCTAATCACCTCTCTCCAATACTTCTTCGGCCTACCTGAACCCGTCCATAACCAACCTTTCATTCCTCCGCACTAGGGAATTTGTGTCTCACCTATGCACATGCCCAAACCATCTTAACCTCACTTTTCGCATCTTATCATCCACTGAGGCCACTCCCACTTTGTCCCCGATATCATCATTTTTAATCATTTTCCTCCTTGTATGCCCGCACATCTATCTCAGCATCCTCATCTCCGCAACTTTCATCTTTTGAATGTGCGAAGTCTTGACTAACCAACACTTCGCCTCATACGACATAGTCGATCTAACCACTGCCCTATAGAACTTGTCTTTAAGTTTTTGTGGCACATTTTTGTCGCATACGACTCCAGATGCGAGTCTCCATTTCATCAATCCTACCCCAATACGATGTGTGACATCGTTATCAATCTCTTCATCCCCTTGGATAATAGACCCGAGGTACTTGAAGCTTTCTTTCTTTGGAATGACCTGAGTACCAAGCCTCACCCTCTACGCATGTCTCAAGGTCGCTCCCGTTAATGAACTTGCACTCCAAGTATTATGTTTTGGTCCTACTCATCCTGAACTCTTTAGATTTCAGAGTCTGTCTCTAAACCTCCAGCTTAACGTTCACTCCGCTGCGAGTTTCATCAATCAGGACTATGTCATCTGCGAATAACATATACCATGACACCTCCCATTGGATTTGTCGCGTCAGTCCATCCATCACCAAGACAAATAAGAATGGGCTAAGAGTTGATCCCTGGTACAACTCCATCATCACTGAAAAGTGCTCTGAGTCTCCTCCCACTATTTGTACCCTGGTCTTGACTCCATCACACATATCCTTGATCTCCCTAGTGTACGCCACAGATACACCTCTAACCTCCAAACATCTCCATAGAACTTCCCTAAAAACTTTATCATGTCTTCTTGAGGTCGATGAAAACCATAAGTAAGTCTCTCTTCCTCCATATACTGTTCCACCAACCTCCTAATAAGATGAATGACTTCTGTGGTCGAACGCCCCGACATGAATCCAAATTGGTTCTCGGAAATAGACATGCCTCTTCTCATTCTATCGCCATGACTCTTTCCCAAACTTACATATTGTGGCTCAGCAACTTGATATCCTATAGTTGTTGCAACTCTGGATATCACCTTTGTTCTTGTACAGCAAAATTATTGTACTTCACTTTCATTCTTCGGGCATTTTCGTCTTAAAAATGATGATAAACAACTCAGTTAGCCATTACAAACCTGTCTTACCTGCGCTCTTTCAAAATTCAACTGAAATCTCATCAGGCGCATCCTGCGAACATCACCCTTAACCTCCTCAACCTTAATGTCCTTTTATTGCTTGAAAAAATCTTTGCTTATAGATTAAAAAAATAGTCCTGATATATCTTTGCCCCCTCAACTTGTATGCAAATCCCTTACACACCTCAATTCACAAGCAACCTTTTACACACAGATCTTTTGTTAAATGTGCCTAAGAGGCTAAGACACACCACTCTATGTAGCACTCGGGTGTTCTACACACAAAAGCGGCGAGTGAATACAATATTTTAAATGTCTAAAGGCTTATAAGGACGCCATGTGTCTAACTTTGTCATTTTTTTAATCATCATCTTTCTTTTTCAACCCTATCCATCTCTTCTAACAAAAACCCATCAATTTTTTCCCACCCAACCCCATTCCTTCGATAGCTTCAACTGGCATCACCCCTGGCACTTACCTAAAAATTTCAACTTCAACAAAAATCCGACCACTTCCTTTGACCGACGCCAGAGAATAAAGACTAACATCTACATTCCCCATTAAATAAACTTTTTGAAAGAAAATACATTTTCGGATGGAGATAGTTGATTATCCAGATCAATCTCTCGTGTGTTATAGTACTAGGTAGATGGTAGCAATTGAAATGATTGTTAAAACCAGTAATTTTCTACACTTGATGTTTCTTTAACTCAACTTTTCCCTTTCTTTAGACGCAGTACTACCAACCAGATTCTCTTACGGGCTGCATTCCCTTTCCAAACTATTTCATTGTTTTCTTGACTTAGCATGTGTGTATTGTGAGTAATATGTGTGGTAACAAGAAAACGAGAATGAAAAACAACAACAACAAGAGTGGTTAGAGATCTGGAAATAAACAGATAAAGTGTCTTGCTGAGTCGATTGATATTCAATCTTTCCTTAAGATAATATTGCCCCGTATATTCCTTTCGACGGTTGTATGACAAGATGAAACAATAATCAAACAAATGAGCAAAGGAGACTGAAGTGTTCGCTAAGTAAGAAAGATCTTTGAGTGTTTGGATATTGCTAAAGAGGAAGACAATTTGCTAGAAATTGTTGAGTGTTCAAGTGTGTTTTGCAAATGAGCCTAAGGCCTCATTTTATAGTGTTGAGAAGATGACCCTCCAATTGCCCAAATAATGACCTTGAATGACAATGTTAATGCCTTGATTATGGAGTTACAATTCAGCCAAGTAATGACTGAATTCATTTAGGAAGTAATAGAGGTTTAATGCCTCAAAACCAGCCCAAGAGTCATGTCTTTTCATCTTTCGTCGCGACCTTCTGGAACCCAAGCGCCACGACCCTTACTGGGAGGCGCCGCGGCGCTACCAAATTTTCGGGAAAGCGCCGCGGCGCTAATTCATCTAATAGCTACTGGAAGTTAAGTGCCGCGGCCCTGGACCAAGGTGCCAGGGCACCTAAATTCCAGTGACCAAACTCCGAATTAGAGCCGCAACTCAGGGGAGGAGGCGTCGCGGCCCTTGCGGCTCCGCGGCGATTTCATGACATGTTTCATCTTTCAACACATTGTACACTTCTTCCTTCATTTATCAATGTGCAAACATTGTCATTTGGCCAATAATCGTCTATTAACTTACGTCTCAAACATTTTGTATATGTACCAATATCTCTTCCACTTAGGAAATTTAAGATCTTCGGTACAACGTGTGCACGTGTGTGAAAATAAAGTTTTCGACTTGCGGGACCCTAATTGTTCGAGTCATAATTAATAGGATTAACTTTATTTCACGTTTAATAAATTTCCAACAATCCCCTCTTGGAAGAGATTTTGGTGCACGTACATGGTGCCTTTCTAGCAATCGTTCGGCGGATCGATGTTGCATCTGGAAAGGTAGCCGTAGTTTTGAACCTTCCATAGTGGAATACCATCGGACTTATTTACTGCGCGGTGAACACGATGTCTTGAACCGTCAGTGTTTAGTATAAGTCAAGACAATGATACCCATACAACACCTTTCCTACTCAATCCTTCTTTATGTTTTTGTCTGTCGCGGGCCGTGGACACACTTGAATTTTTAAGTGCGTTCATTTGAGGCGGTCTGTCCTCGCACTTAAGAATCCAAGTGTGTCCACTGCCCACGAGGGACAAAAACATAAAGAAGGTCCTCGCACTTAAATAGGTGATTTCCTACAAGGTATTCTGTAATACCCCACTACACAAGTGTTAGGAACCATTAAAAGTTTCCCCAACCTAACCTCAATCATTTGAGGATCATGAAAGGTTTGGAAACTTAACCTCTACCAACTCTGCAGGTAGCACTTTATGTCTATCACGAGAACGACCTTGGATTATGTTTCTTAAGAAAATATCCGAAGTGTTCTTACTTCCTCTGAAGTGTTCAACTGAACCTTTACGATTTAGTTTTCCCATTGAACCTTATTCCTGGGATCTCCAGTCTGTAAGGTTGGGTGTCCACAGTATCGGTTCTTATTGATTGGGTTTTTAGCCCATTCCCCTGTGAGCGTAACATCGATCTCTGGGTATACCGCCCGTCGAGGATGCGATGTTTTCCTTAGATTTTACGTAATCAATGGAAATTATACCTGTGGTGATCAACTGCCTAACAGACGCATGTCTCCGTCGAATATGACGAGACTTGCCGTTGTATAGAACCGTGCCGCTTCCTGTAGTGATTGGTATCGCGGTGGATCATTACAGAAGGCACGAATTTATCCCAACATGGGACATCCTCTAAGAAATCATGAAGTCACTCAGCTTCTTCTCCAGCTTTGTCTAAAGCGATAAACTCCAACTCCATCGTGGATCGGGCAATAAGAGTTTGCCTAGAAGACTTCCAAGACACAACTCCACCACCAATTGTAAAGATATACCCACTGGTGGATTATGTCATCTATGTCAGATATCCAGTTTGCATCACTGTACCCCTCTAGTATAGCTGGATACCTCGAATAATATAACCCGTAGTTTTGCGTGTATTTTAGGTATCGTAATACCGAGTCAACGCTATCCAGTGGTTATCACTCGGATAACGGGTGAACCTAGCCAACAAGTTGACTGTATAAGCGATATAAGGTCGAGTGCAGTTTGTAATGTACATTAAACTGTCAATCACCTGTGCATACCGCTCCTAGCGAATGGGCGCACCATGATGTTTATCAATCTTTAGATTTGCATCCAGTGGTGTCGTTAGTGGCGAACTGTCGTACATCCCAAATTTCTTCAGCACATCCTCGATGTAATGAGATTGAGACAAGACCAGTCCGTCAGATGTCTTAGAGATCTTGATCCCTAAGATGACATTTGCGATACTCATATCTTTCATGTCAAAACACTATTTTAACATGTTCTTAGTCTCTAGGATTATCCTAGGACTGCTCCCAGTGATCAATATGTCGTCTACATAAAAACATATCATGACGAACGAATCAGCATCTCCTTTCATGTAAACACATTTGTCACACTCGTTAATGGCGAACCCTTTCGACAAGAGGGTATTATCAAATTTCTCATGCCATTGTTTCGGGGCTTGTTTCATCCCATACAGAGATTTGACAAGCCGACAAACTTTTATCTCTTGTCTTGGAACCACATACCCCTCGGGTTGGTCCATATATATTTCTTCTTCCAAATCACCTAAGGAAGGCTGTCTTGACATCCATTTGGTGTATTTCAAGATCCCGCAAGGTAGAGATAGCTATAAATATACGTATGGATGTCATTCTGGACACCGGCGAGTAGGTATCAAAGTAATCAAGGCCCTCCTTTTGGCGATAGCCCTTCACTACTAACCTGGCCTTGTACATGTTGATAGATCCATCTGCCTTTAACTTCCGTTTGAGGATCCACTTACAACCCAAAGGTTTGTGTCCCGGAGGAAGATCAACCAACTCCTAGGTGTGGTTATGCAGTATGGACTCTATTTCACACTCTATAGCTTCCTTACAGAGCGGTGCTTCTGGAGTTGACAATGCTTCGGCGATTGTCCGTGGCTCGTATTGAACCAGATAAGATACAAAGTCTGGACCGAAGGATTTGTCCTTCCGGACCCTTTTACTTCGTCTTGGTTCCATCTCTGAATCTTCTAAGTCCTAAGAATCGAAATCTTTGGATTAGGACGATCGACTCTTAATTCACTAGATCTGAACCGTTTAGATCCGGGCAGTCAACGACTCCAGGATCCTCAGAGGTTTGCTCATAACTTCGTTTGTGAGAGGTTATGTTTCTTTCCTTTCTAGGAAACGTGTCTTCAAAGAACCTAGCATTCCTTGATTCCAAGATGGTACCTACATGAATGTCCGGTACATCCGACTTATGCACTAGAAAGCGATAAACACTACTGTTATTGGCATAACCGATGAATATGCAATCCACAGTCTTAAGCTCAATTTTGACCTGCTTTGGCTTAGGTACTTCTACCTTGGCCAGACAACCCCACACCTTCAAATATTTGTAGGTGGGTTTCTTTTCTTTTCATAGTTCGTATGGAGTCTTATCCTTACCCTTGTGTGAGACTCTATTAAGAATCTTATTCGTGGTAAGGACAACTTCTCCCCACATGTTCTGAGGGAGGCCTGAATTGATGAGTAAAACATTCATCATTTCCTTTAACGTTCGGTTCTTGCGTTCAGCAACATCGTTTGATTGAGGTGAGTAAGGCGTCGTTGTTTGATGAACTATACCCGATTGGGTACTGAATTCTTCAAAGGGTGTTACGTATTCTCCCCTTCTATCGCTACAGATTGATTTAATCTGTCCGCTTAGTTAGTTCTCAACTTCTGCTTTGTAGCGTTTGAATGCTTCAAAGGCTTCATCTTTACTTTTAAGTAAGTAAAGGTAGCAAAACCTTGTGCTATCATCTATGAAAGTCATAAAATACTTGTTCCCCCCTCTAGTTTGAACGAACTTCAAATCACATATGTCGGTATGTATGAGTTCTAGAGGAGCGGTTTTCCTTTCGATAGATCTAAAGGGACTCTTGGAAATCTTTGCCTATATGCATACCTCACACTTACGTTGAGGGTTTACGTCGATAGCCGACAGTAATTCCAACTTTACCAATCTTTGGATAGATTGATAGTTAACATGTCCTAATCTATAATGCCATAAATTAGAAGACTCAACCAAGTAAGTGATATTGGAAGCCGAAGGCATTATAGATGCATCGTTAACTTTAAAGAGGTCTTCACAGACGAAGCCCCTTCCAACAAATGTATCGTTTTTAGTGATTACAAATTTGTTAGCTTCTAAGACTAGCCTAAATCCAGCGTTTACTAACACATGTCCAGAAATTAAATTTCTGGGACATGCATCACTTCCTTCAGAGTCAGCTCCTTCCCGGACGTCATCTTTAGGATCACTTTTCCTACCCCCAGCACCTCTGAAGAAGAATTGTTTCTCATGAACAACTTCTTGTCTATGACTGGTGTATAAGTGGAGAAGGCTTCTTTATTGGAACATATGTGACGAGTGGCACCTGTTTCCAACCACCACTGCACTGGATTCTCAACGAGGTTTGCTTCAAGAACCACCGCAGAGAACTCCTCGATCATATCGTCTACGAACGTGTCTTCGACGATGTTAGCCTTGGCCTTGCCTTTGACCTTCTCTTTATTCTCACGTTTGAGCTTGCGGAAGTCTTTGGTCATGTGACCAACTATACCACAATGGTTACAATTTTCCTTGAACTTTTCAGTTGTTTGGGTCTTGCCTACCTTCTGGAACTTTCTCTTTTTGCTTGAGTTCCCTTTGACTTCCGTCAGGTTCGCCTTAGCCTCATCGGGTTGTTTCCCCTTTGGCATGGCCTTCTTATTGTCCTCCTGAATCTGAAGTTTGACAATAAGTTCGTCTAAGGTCATCTCCTTCGTTTTGAGTTTCAAATAGTTCATAAACTCGGTCCACGAGGGAGGCAGCTTCTCGATCAACGCCCCAACCAAGAATTGTTCATTGGGCTTCAATCCTTCCAAATGCAGGTGATGTAGAATCATTTGAAATTCCTGCACTTGGGATGACACACTTTTGTTGTCCACCATTTGAAATTTTAGGAATTTCCCAATGATGAACTTCTTACTACCCGCATCTTGGGTGTTGTATTTCTTCTGATGTTTGTCCCACAACTGCTTGGCAGTTGCAACGATGCAATATATCGTGTAGAGAGGATCAGACAAACTGTTTAGAATATAGTTCCTACACATGAAATCACTATGTTTCCATGCTTCGCGAACCATCCTCATGTGGTTAGCCACATGATTACCTTGGCCTCCTCCCTCCAAATCATTTGGCTGAGCGTCCACGTCTTCCCCAACTAGTGGAGGGTCTTCGGTTAGGAAACGTGACATTCCCATAACCGTAAGGAAAAACATCTTTTGCTGCCATCGCTTAAAGTGATCACCCATGAACTTTTCAGGACGCTCATGGTGAAAACCAGCGGATGTAGGAGTAGTGGCGCCCCCTTGAGCAGTTGCAAAGGCGTTGGGAACGCCTCTAACAGGAGCATAGACGTTGTTGACGCCTTGAGCAGTAGCATAGGCACTATAAGTGCCCGGAGCAGCATTTGAAGCATTAGTTGTGTCAAAACCAGCAGTTTGGAAGGCATTAGGAATGCCATGATCTGGTGTTGAAAGCAGTGGTATTGCTTTCATTAGCGGTGGTGAAGGCATTGGGATTGCCTTGAACATTTGTGGGATTTTCAGCGTTGAATTGGTTGAATTGATCTTGTCCAGTCATGTTGTTGTTGGAACAACGAATATTATCTTAAAACTGTGAGTAATATGTGTGGTAACAAGAAAACGGGAATGAAAAACAACAACAAGAAGAGTGGTTCGAGATCTGGAAATAAACAGATAAAGTGTCTTGCTGAGTCGATTGATATTCAATATTTTCTTAAGATAATATTGCCCCGTATATTCCTTTCGATGACGGTTGTATGACAACTTATCTCCCAAGATAAAACAGCAATCAAACAAATGAGCAAAGGAGACTCAAGTGTTCGCTAAGTAAGAAGGTTCTTTTAGTGTTTGGATATTGCTAGAGAGGAAAACAATTTGTTGGAAATTGTTGAGTGTTCAAGTGTGTTTTGCAAATGAGTCTAAGACCTCATTTTATAGTGTTGAGAAGATGACCCTCCAATTGCCCAAGTAATGGCCTTGAATGACAATGTTAATGCCTTGATTATGGAGTTACAATTCAGCCAAGTAATGGTTGAATTCATTTGGGAAGTAATGGAGGCTTAATGCCCCAAAATCAACCCAAGAGTCATGTCTTTTCATCTCCCGTCGCGATCTTCTGGGAACCCAGCGCATGCCGCTAAGTTTTCGGGAAAGCGGCGCTTAATTCATCCAGTAGCTCTTTGGAAGTTAGCTACTGCGCACAGGACCAAGGTGCCGGGGCGCCTAAATTCCAGTGACCAAACACCGAATTAGGGCCGCGGCTCAGGGAAGGAGGCGCCGCGGCGATTTCATGACCTGTTTCATCTTTCAACACATTGTACACTTCTTCCTTCATTTACCAATGTGAAAACATTGTTATTTGGCCAATAACCGTCTATTAACTTACGTTTCAAATATTTTATATATGTACCAATATCTCTTCCACTTAGGAAATTTAAGATCCTTGGTACAATGTGTGCACGTGTGTGAAAATGAAGTTTCCGACGTGCGGGGCCTCAATTATTCGAGTCATAATTAATAGGATTAACTTTATTTCACGTTTAATAAATTTCAACATGTATTAACCAATATTCGTTTTTGAGATTGTTGTTTAATTTTCTATGAATGGGTGAGTTTTGAATGAAGCATCGATGGACATAGTAGTGACAGTCATGGTGGTGGTAGTGAAACTGGGGGGAAGATGAAAAAGATGAGGGTATACATTTAATTTTAG
This sequence comes from Przewalskia tangutica, assembly GCA_029844215.1. Taxonomy (NCBI): domain Eukaryota; kingdom Viridiplantae; phylum Streptophyta; class Magnoliopsida; order Solanales; family Solanaceae; genus Przewalskia; species Przewalskia tangutica. Next base: position 99,520,974 of record CM056729.1, read on the forward strand.
TGTTTTTAAAAAAGCTAATGACACATGTCACGACCTTATTGGTGCGTGACGTACACTTATTCAAAAAAAGTGGTGAAACACAAAAGTGGTGTCTTAGATAACATGTTGGAAAATGTTTAGTTTGTAAAATGTTGCATGTGATTTGAGTGTGTTAAAAGGATTTGCATACAAACTGGGGCATAACATGTATTAAGCCAAACAAATACTTCGTTTAGAGTATCAGTGTCATTGATCGCATAACACAATCTTTTTCTATCCTGATCAATTCAAAAATAGATGATTGCTCCTCTTTGCATCACATGCTCTCACATACACATTTGTAAACGTATAGGTATAAGAAAATAAGATCTCCACCCATAATTAGAATATTTGTGTAAATATAATTATGGTAAGACTAAGATTCCTCATGTATATGGGAATAAGATTCCTATTGTAATTGGGATGAACATTGTACACGTATATATATTTGATATTAATGAGAAGACTCCGCAAGAGAGATTAATATCATCTTACATGGTATCAAGAGTCAAAATCCTAAAAACCTAGATTTTTTTCTTCTATTTCACACCGCCGCCGAGACCCCTCTCCCTTGGATCTCCGCCGCAGCACTACCCAAAAAATTCTTCGTTTTTCTTTCTCCCTCTCTTCTCTAAATGGATACTCAGGATTCTTTCAATACTTCTGACGCTTCTACCACCACAAATCCCACCACCACGTTGTCATCCTCTTTTCATCCCGCCCTAACTGTTACCAGCATCAAGAATTCTATTCCCATTCTTCTTGATCAAGAAAACAGTCAGTATTCTCCTTGGGTTGAACTATTGCGCAATCATGCATGTCTCTATAACGTGCTTGATCATATCGATGACACTATTCCGCGCCCTCCGGAGGTTGATGATTCTACTTGGCGTCGTCTAGACGCCGACGTCAAACAGTTGATTTATGGTAGTATTTCTGAGGATCTTCTTCTTACTATCACGAAATCTGGCGCCACAACTCTTGATTTATGAAACCGCTTGGAGGAAATTTTTCAAGATAACAAACACACTCGTGATGTGTATTTGGAGGAACAATTTAACAATACACGCCTTGAAAATTTCTCCAACATGGCTGAGCATCGCAGAGCTTGAAACCTTGGCGATCAACTCCAACGTCGACACGCCTGTCTCGGACACTAAAATGGTGTTGCAATTGGTTGCAGGTCTTCCCAAATGCGACTATGATACGTTAGCCACCATAATTCAACAGGCAGATCCGTTACCCGCCAACAAAACTTCGCCGCATTGTTGCCAAGAGACCCGTCGCAAGCGGGATGAGCATAGTCGTGAGCGTTAGTCGCGACGCAACCCCAAGACCAGACGCCACCAGAAAACTCTCCACCACGGCAGGCCGTGGCGTGGTAGCAAGCGCCGCACGGCAGAGAGGCGTGGTCGCGTGCGGTCGCGGTCGCCAGAACCAACAATGTGGTCCGCAGATTACTGGTCTCGGCGCCTCGCTTTATCGACAAGGCCGCGACGCCTCAGTTCAGAGTCGCGGCGCCTCGTAGTCGCGCGCTGCCCTCGATAGCATTCAGCTTCTTCAACCCGTATTTGCAACACGTTATTAGCCCACTCGACCACTCAAGAAGCCCAAGACCGCAATGTGCCCACTTCATGCAAGCGAGCCTCCAGCACCGCCGCATGGCCCCCTCGAGTTGGGTCGCCACCTCACCGGGTACATGGACTCCGGAGCCACATCTCACCTCACTCAGTATGCAGGTAATATTCTCAAACTGTTCAGTTTAAAACATCCTTAATATGTTACAGTTGGTAGTGGTCACCGCATTCCAGTAAAGGACTATGGTACATCCTACACACCACCTGCTCATCCATTCCCCCTTCAGAATACCCTATATGTCCCACATATAGTTAAGAACCTAATCTATATCCGCAAATTTACTCGTAATAATTCTGTCTCTGTTGATTTTGACCCTTTCGGTTTCACTGTAAAGGATCTCCATACGGGGACACCTCTTACGAGATGCAATAGCACGTGGGATCTCTATCCATTCACTCCCACCTCCGCTGCCAGATCTTGCTCTCCCGTCTCTAGCGGCTATTTCTTCTTTAACATGGCACAATAGGCTTGGTCATCCAGGAGCCCCAGTTTTTAATTTTCTTAGAGGCAATAATTTTATTACTTGTAATAGGAAGCTTGCCCAAAACTGTGTTTCTTGTTCTTTAGGCAAACATACTCGTCTTTCGTTTCAATCATCTACTAGTGTTACCTTTGCACCTTTTAATATTATACATGCCGACTTATGGACATCACTTGTTGCTAGTTCTCTCGGTCATAAATACTATCTTATCTTACTAGATGATTTTTCTCACTTTGTTTGGTTGTATCCCCTCAAATTTAAATCGGAAGTGTTTGCCAAATTTTTTGAGTTTCGAACATTCATTCAAACACAGTTTGAAAAAGGTATAAAATATTTTCAGTGCGATAATGGTCGTGAATTCAACAACTCTATGTTTCACCGTTTTTGTACTAATAATGTCATGGTCTTTCGCTTCTCCTGCCCCCACACCTCCCTACAAAACGGTAAAGCTGAAAGAATCATCTGCACCATTAACAACATGATTCGCACTCTATTGATTCATGCCTCTCTTTCTCCGTCCTTCTGGGTATATGTTGCTAAAATGTCAGAATACATTCTAAATATTCTCCCTACTAGCACCCTTTATAATATGACCCCTACCGAAATTCTATATCATAAAGTCCCCTCTTATGACCATTTACGGATATTCGGTTGTCTATGATATCCTAACCTTGCCTCTACTGCCCCTCACAAGCTAGCTCCCCGATCCACTCCTTGTGTCTACCTTGGCTTCCCGCCAAACCATAGGGGTTATCTATGCTACGACTTGTCCACTCGTCAAATCCACATCTCTCGTCACGTCATATTCGACGAGACTACATTCTCATTTTCGAATCTCCAGAAATTCCAAAAATCGAACTACTCATTTCTTGACGAGCCTGCCATCTCTCCCATTATCCTTAATCAGCTCACTAATTCATCCCAGACGTCAGCGCCGCGATGCCTCCCTTACAGTGAGCACCCAGTTCTCGAAACGCATTCAGAGCCGCTGCCCCTCGATAGTGGAACTGCGGCACCTTCGACGGACTGTCCACCTCCATTCCCTTACCCGACAATGTCTTCGCTCCCGCCACTCCGACTCCACAGCCACTAAATGTCCCCACTCATCAAATGGAAACTCGTGCCAAACATGAAATCTTTAAACCCAAAGTCCAATTTAACCTGTCTGCCCAAACCATTTTTCCACTTCCCAAAAACCCCAAATTGGCCAAACAGGACCCTAATTGGAATGCGGCTATGTATGAGGAATTCAATGCTTTAACTAAACAGCACACATGATATCTAGTACCTAGACCTGAGGGGGTGAATGTGATCCGGTGTATGTGGCTTTTTCGTCACAAATTTCGAGGCAGTGGAGATCTTGAGAGGTATAAGGCACGACTTATGGCTAATGACACAAATCATCATGAGGGCATTGATTGTGGTGAGACCTTTAGCCCGGTTGTCTTCGCACAGTTTTGAGCATTGCCATGGGCAAACACTGGTCGATCCATCAGCTTGATGTGAAGAATGCATTTTTACATGGGGATCTGAGAGAGACAGTCTATATGCATCAACCGTCTGGGTTCACCCATCCAGTAGTTCCTCATTATGTGTGTCGTCTCCGTAAGTCACTATATGGTCTGAAACAGGCCCCCCGTGCGTGGTATGATTTCTTTGCCAGATATATCTTGCAGATTGGGTTTGTATGCAGTAAGAGTGATATATCACTCTTCATTTTTCATCGAGGCAGTAGCACTGCTTACTTGTTACTTTACGTGGATGATATTGTTCTTACTGTCTCTTCCGACGGGTTGAAAAATGAGATTATTGTCTTGCTTAAGTCCGAATTTGCAATGACTGATTTGGGGAAGCTGAGTTATTTTTTGGAGATATCTGGTCATGACCAGGTCTGCCAATCACATGTTCTTGTGTCAGCGTAAGTATGCAGAGGAGATCGTGTACAGGGCTAAGATGGTGAATTGCAAAGTTCCACCTACTCCAATTGATTTAAAATCTAAGCTCAGTGCTATGAATAATGCTCCAGTCTCCGATCCTACTCTGTACAGGAGCCTTGCAGATGCACTTCAATATCTCACATTTACAAGGTCAGCCATTGCTTATGTTGTTCAGCAGGTATGCCTATTCATGCATTCCCCCAGAGAGTCTCATTTCACTGCTCTTAAGTGTATCATCTGATACATTAAAGGCACACTTGATTATGGTTTGCACCTATACCCATCTGCACCAAACAAATTGCTCTCTTATACGGATGCAGATTGGGCAGGGTGTCCGGACACGCGACGCTCCACCTCCGGCTTTTGTGTATTTTTAGGAGATAATCTGATTTCTTGTACGCGGCGGCGACTACTCTATCTCGTTTGAAAGGAGATCGTACTGAGGCGTTGCAAATGTGGTAGCTGAGATTTGTTGGCTCAGAAATTTACTGTTAGAACTTCAGTCCTTTGCGTCAGACATCTATTGTGTACTAACATCTCTGCCATCTATCTTTCTCATAATTCGGTTCAACATCAGCGAACCAAGCACATTGAGATAGACCTACACTTCGTTCGTGAGAAAGTTGCGCTAGGCCATGTCAGAGTGTTACATGTTCCATCATCCTATCAGTATGCAGATATATTTACCAAAGGACTTCCCAGACAGTTATTTCTTGACTTCAGATCCAGTCTCAGCGTCCGGCCTCCTCTCGCTCCGACTGAGGGGTGTGTAAACGTATAGGTGTAGGAAAATAAGATTTTCATCCATAATTAGAATATTTGTGTAAATATAATTATGGTAAGACTAGAATTCCTATTATATATGAGACTAGGATTCCTATTGTAATTGAAATGAACATTGTACACCTATATATATTTGATATTAATGAGAAGACTCCGCAAGGGAGATTAATATATCTTACAACATTGTTACAAACTTAGAACTTGCACTCAGGAAAACACAACACCACCGTTCCACCAATGATCATCTATTTGTCATTAAGCACCACATTCATCATCTCGCCACCTCTCCCTTATTTCTAACCACCAATAAGCACCACGGTTTCACTCCCAAAAAGGAAAAAGATAAATCAGATCGACTAAACAAATCAGATTCACTCAAGTCTACTGCCATGCACCTCACTGTTTTCCATCTCAACTATACCTGGTAATGTTTGGTTTAAGTCCTTCTGGAAGTCTAAAAAGAACTATAATTAATAAATTAAGAATTTGAAGAGGGAGAACTTGATGCTTGATCCTTAAGTTTGTCGAGTGGTGGCAGTGGCACCAGTGGTTATGGCTTCAATTTCTTCTTCCCTTGAAGGTAGAATGGTGGATGCGGGACCGACTGATGGTGGATGGGGTGACAATGAGGTTTTGAAAGATGAAGGATGAGGATGATGTTGCGATGGCGGGACGACAACGTCGGGGATATGTAAGGTGATGGTTATGGTGAACAGTGGTTGTGGGGATACACATGTGGTCTTAATGGTTGTTTGTAGGTACGTCTAAGGTGGTGAAAGGATGAAAGGAAGAATGGTAGTGAATAATGGCATTATTGAGCCAATTTGGTCGCAGTGATAGCATAGGTGACCCCAACTATTAATGCATGGAAAATTGTGCCATTTGTATACTTCATGGGCAAATTTGACCCTTTACAATAACATTCTTCCACAAGTGGGTCTGTGGAGGGTAGGATGTGCGCAGATTTTACCCCTACTTTTGTGAGGTATGAGAAGTTGGTTCCAAATAACACTTGGTTGAGTTTGGTTCCAAATATCACTTGCTCGAGTTTGGTTCCAAATATGTTTTTAAGTTTTGAACTCTTAACAAAGCTAGATTCATGATACCGAGGGCTCTTATTAAAAGAAAATTGTTGAACATAAAAAGGTCCTCTCTTGACCAAACAACTACCTTTTATTATTAGCATGAGATTTAGAGTAGAAAACATTTTGTTAATGCTTTCTATTTCACTATAATTTTGTCGTATGTTCTTATTTTTTGGGTAGCAAAAATAAGAAAGGGGCATTTCTAACGATAACCAATTTGCATATTGAGTGTGTGATCAACAGGATGGGTATACCATTGCTTTTAAGATAAAATTAAAAAAATATAGTGAAACAAGTATCGATCCCTTAACCTTTAGAAATTAAACTGAGAACCTTAACCATTGCACCACTCACTCTCTTTTGATTGGTTCCTTCAGATCATATTAGACATGATCATATTAGACATGAGTTCACGTGAACCAATTTTAGCACTTAGAGGCGTTTTGTCGGGAACGTACACGCAGCGAAATTTGAAAATTTATGTTTCAAACCCGACATGTCGGTCAAACTGTAGTATGATTATATAATGTAAAACACATAATAAATTGTAATACTTCGAACGAAGACTTACATTTTGTAGCAATCTCGGAATCTTCAAGCTTTTGGTGTACGCCGAGGGTGTGCATGCAAATGTTCCTCGATTTGCAAGCTCTTAAAACTTTGATGTAATTTCTAACCCTTGGAATGCTAGGAATTCCAGCAGAGTTTTAGAAGAGAATACTCTCTTGATTTTGATGTGTAAGAAATGTGAGGGGAACCCTCTTATTTATAGCTGAAGAGGACAACTAGGGTTCCCCAAATGGGCCAGCCCATGAAAACCTCAGCAGACTAGACAAGCATTCGGACCATCGACGCGCCTCGCCGCGGCTTTGCGTAAGTGGCGCCATGGCCCGAGTCCGTGGCGTCGCGACCGGCCCCATTTTCTGTCTTGTTTTCATTTCTTTCTAAATGTCTCGATTATCAACCGAATATATATGTAATATCTAATTACATCCTTGAATCGACGGAACATTTGACTTAGTGTTACCCTTCAGGCTTTTACATATCGACACTAATAACATTAGAGTCTACACGGAACTCCTAGACTGCGCCGGAAGACGAACTCAATATGTAAAGTGTAGTTACACGTAACCTGTGAACTGAACCTCTATGTGGGAAGATACAATCCTTTAATTCACAACACACTCAATCAAGCTTAGGATTTGTCAAGTGTCTATCCAAATGACTTGATCATTATTTCTCATCTATATTAGTTGACAACAGAATCATATCAAAGACATGTCCATTGCGTTGGCCAACGACTTAGTCAACCTAATACCATATGAGATTTTGAGTGTTCTCTCGAAGATGCATTCGAGGAATGAATCCTAATCTTGGCTCAACTACCACCTTTAATCTACTTCGTAATGTACCCAAAACAAACAAGCCGCGTCTCAGCCTATATGACACTTGAGCTTAGGACATGATCAAAGTACATTACTCCGTAAACAAGGTGGTATCGACCTCAAGTCTAAGGACTTCTATCTCTCACACACCGATGACACTCTAGACATATATAACAAAAGTGCGTCAGCAGGGTATATCAATACTTCAACAAGTATCCATGCGTCCATCACGAGTTGTCATAACTTGTAGCAAGTGAGACATACTACATCCCCTAAGGATATGATGCAGACCACGTGTCGACGTATCACATATCATCGATATCTCATTTTCGATGATTATTAGTCGAGACAATCTAAGAGCTACGTTATAATATTAATTCTCACATCATTAATAACCACGTAAGCTCTAGGGATGCATTTATAGAATATTATAAACAATCAACTAATAATTCAACAAATGCAAATGCCATAATATTAATCTTTATTAATATATAAATACGAATGTGTATAAAGTATATTTTGTCCTAATACAGATTGTCTCTAGGACATACATATACTTTCAGATTCGCCCCTATGCGTGATGCACAGAACAGTTATCTTCACACGAAAATCAGAAAAGTAGCCAGGATTACCAGACTAAGAGTTTGTGTATTGCTCCACGTACTAGGAAGTCAAACATGATTTCCAGAAACCATTTAAATGAACTCTACCTTTGATTGGATGCCATGATATTTTTGATGAATTTTAATAATCATCAGAGCTTCTTACATGCTGTAAGCAAGTTTACATCAATTTTCTTCTTGTTTGTCGAATGAGGTAAGTTATGATTCTGTAGGTGCTTCTACTCGTCCTAGTGGAAAAACATTCTTTTCTGCTGAACTGATTATATATCATATATGCATAGGTTGAGGGAAGGATTATTAAGTCTCAGATCTGGGACACCGCTGGACAGGAAAGATATAGAGCCATTACCAGTGCATACTATAGGGGTGCTCTTGGTGCTCTTCTGGTATATGATGTGACGAAACCTACTTCTTTTGAAAATATCAGCCGGTGGTTAAAGGAACTGAGGGATCATGCAGACTCCAACATTGTGATTATGCTCATTGGAAACAAGACTGATCTGAAGCATCTCCGGGCAGTTGCTACAGAGGATGCTCAAGGCTACGCTGAAAGAGAAGGACTTTCTTTCATCGAAACATCTGCATTGGAGGCAACGAATGTTGAGAAGGCTTTCCAGATGAATCTTTCAGAAATTTATCGGATAATCAGTAAGAAGTCACTCTCTTCAGAAGACCCAGCACCTGCTAACATTAAAGAAGGGACGACTCTTGTTGTTGGAGCAGAGGAGATAAACACAAAGAAAGCATGCTGCTCTGCATCTTAATGATCATCGGTTGCTGTTTTGATTCCTTATTTTCGATCGATTGCTTTTGTTTTTATCTATTTGTTATCATTATACTATTAATTTTGAACTTATATGTTTTATATTTTCTATCAATTGTCTTGATCCTTGTGTTATAATTATTGTACTCTTTCTTCCCCCAATTTATGACATATTTTTTTCTTTTTATCAATTTAAAAAAGAATCACACATTTATATATTTGATATAATTTAATTTTAAATTTTATATTTTTACGCTTAATAAGATAATTTATAACCACATAAACATCTTTAATTTATTTTAAACCACAAGATTTTTTTATTTTATTTCTTAAATTTCGTGTCCTATCACATAGTAGAACCTCTATAAATTAATACTCGATAAATTAATAGTCTCTCTAAAATATTAATTTTTCTTGGTCCTGATTTGGGTTTAAGATCTAAATTAATAATTTTGATAAATTAATAAGATAATAACTTTCGGAAGACCTTTATACAAATTTATGGTCCCTTCAATATTATAAATTAATCATTCTATAAAATTACAAATATAACTAGGACAACTTAGTAAAATATGATTCTATTATTGTTTGCTTCTTAAAATTTAAATCTAGGTGTATTTCATCTTTAACTTTTTTTACTGCATCCAAAATCTCTGGTGTTGCGTTCTCATACTGCAACAAAAAATTGCGAAGAGTTGTTGTCGCAATGAGTGCTTCCTTCAGCGTAATTGGTTGCCAAGGCATTGTATCATCTTCAGTTTCATCATCAATACGATTTTCAACAACAATAACTACAATTTCTTCTAAATTTTGGATCTATGAAGAATAATGTATGTTTGTTGAATCGGAAAAAAATTCTTTAAATTAATAAATTATCCACTTGACAATTCATGTGACAAAATTAGTAGTAAATAAGAATTAATTTTGGGAAATTGTATTCTGAGAATAATTTTTCCAGAGAGTACTATTTTGGCAATTCGCTCCAAAATTAATAGTAAAATAAGAATTAATTTTGAAAGAATAATATTCTGAAAATAATTTTTTCAGAGAGTACTATTTTGACAATTCGCTCGTTATCCTTCCGATGCAATTATGCTATTCTCGAATAATGGGAACCAACCCATCGAGTCATCGACACTCTTGGGACAATTAATTAAGAATGACATTTTAAATTTGAGTGGGATAAACTCAAGTTATTTTATTGAGTAGGATGATAAATTTTGAATGAGTAATTAATGAGATTATTAATGCATTTTATGTTCAACAGCAATCTGGTTCACCACCATTCTTCATTCATTTGTTTCTTCTTCCTCATCATCATTCATTTCTTCTTCATCTTCTATTTCTTCTTCTTTTTCGTTCTTCTTCTTCCATTTTTTCTTCTACTTCTGTTTCTTCTTTTCTTTTATTTTAAAAAATTGCTAAAAAATTTACCTGATTTACACAATTTAAGAATTGAATTTCGTTCGTGTATCACCGGACATTACTTTATAGATAATTTTTGCTAATTTAAAAATAAAACAATGCTATTTTGTGTCAATTATTCATCTAAGTATAATTGTTGATTTTCAAACAATTTACAGTAGCAATTACAGTTGTTGCAACAAACAGAGCTTCTGAATTTATCACAACAACTAATAAAGAAATAGCAACAAATGTTGTAGTTGCTGCAACACTTGCAACAATTTATGCAATTATTGCACCTTCTATACTAATTATTGCAGCTTCTATACTAATTATTGCAACAACTGCTAAATATGTTGTATAAATAAATTGCAACAGGCTAATTGTTGTAACAACTACACTAGTTGTTGGACATCTTCTACGGTCCTTGAATAAAACAGAGCCAAAAAATTGAAACTGCCTCTAATAACTTATTGAGTTGTTGCAATAACTATATTACTTGTTGCAACAGTTATTTCAATTGTTGCAACAACTCAATACGTTGTTGCAACAATTACATCATTGTTATAATTTTGTATATACCGTCAATTAATTTTTCTTAAAATAAAATATCTTCAGACACCTCGGACACTATTAATGGGGGCTCAATAACAATAGGGGTTGATTGTCATATATAATTACATATTGTGAGAGAAATCATAGTGTACCTTCTGAAGAATCTAGGAAAGTTAAAGATTTTAGCGAGAGAAATACCTCATCCACATGTTGAGTCAGGCAAATTAGGAAGAAGGTGGAAAAAAAGGAGGCGTGAAGTGAAGGAATCATTTTCAACAAACAAAAAAAGAAATGTTATGTATGCAAAATGGTTGACCACAAAAGAACTACATGTTCAGATCGAAATGCTACATAGTTGTTAATCTTGGTCTTACTTGTAATAATAAATATTGTTATTGATGCTTGCGAACTTGGATTGTATGACACGTTAATGTTGTTCTTTCTTGTATTGATAAATTTGTTATTGGTGTTTGTGAACTTGATTTATATGATATGTTGATCTTGATCAAATCTCAAATGTACATTTTGTTTGCAATTCTGTTGTTAATAAATTATTGAAGAGTTTCCAACAAGTAATAAATATGTTGCAACAACTTTGTTACTTGTTGGGGATTTTCCAACAAGTGAAAAGACTTGTTTCAATAACTATGATATATGTAGTGATATTTTCAACAAGCGCCACGACTTGTTGCAATAACTAATAACTCATGTCATATCAAAAATCTGTGGAACATTCTCTAACAAGTAACAAATCTATTGCAACAATTAAGTTACTTGTTGGGGTTTTTTCAACTCGTGACTCGACTTGTTGCAGCAACTAGGTTAGTTGTTTGATTTTTTCCAACAAGTAAAAAAACTTGTTGCAATAACTAAGTTACTTGTTGTGCTTTTTTCCAACAAGTGATATGACTTATTCAACAATATATTACTTGTTGCAACAAATGTTGTAGTTGTTATGAAAAATCGGGCAATGTTATGTATAGTCGACCTAAATTGAGTGATTTGATGTTAACTACTTGATTCAATCATATTTAATAATTTATAAAGTGATTCAATAATAATTAGTGATCGGTATATACATGTAATGACTTTCTTAATCAATTAGAAAGTAATTTGATCAAGATAAATGATCAACTAAGTATAGTCATTCTAAATTAAGTGATCATTAGAGTGATTTGATGTGAACTACTTGATTCAATCATATCTAATGATCAACAAAGTGATTCAATGATATTTAGTGATCAGTAAATGTATGTAATGATATTCTTAATCAATTAGATAGTAATTTGATCACGATATATGATCAACTAAATATTGTCGACCTAAATTGAGTGATCATTAAAGTGATTTGATGTAAAATACTTGATTCAATCATATTTAATGATAAACATAATGATGCATTGATATTTTGTTCATAAATATATACATGTAATGACATCCTTAATCAAATAGATAGTAATTTGATCACGATAGATGATCAACTAAGTATAGTATAAATCGAGTGATCACTAGAATGATTTGATGGGAACTACTTAATTCAACCATACTTAATAATAAAAAGTAATTTGAGGATATTTAGTGATCAATATATACATGTAATGATATTCTTAATCAATTAGATAGTAATTTATACATAGATGATCAACTAAGTGTAGTCTACCTAAATCATGTGATCATTAGAGTGATTTGATGTGAATTACTTGATTCAACCATATTTAGTGATAGTCTTAAATAACTATTATAAATTTTAAAAAGAGCGTGAAAACGTTTAACAATTAAGAGACTTGTTGCAACAAATATGAGACTTGTTGGAAATAATTCCAATAATTCATTAAGAAGTTGCAACAACTCATTAACTTGTTTGAAATTATTCCAACAATTCCTTAAGTGTTGCAATGATTGTGTGACTTGTTTGAAACTATTTCAATAATTTCTTGGTTGTTGCAACAGATGATGATGGTTTTGCAACATCAACTGTTTGAGTTTTGTCAATAAGTGAAGAATTTGTTGCAACAACTTCCTCAGTTGTTGCAATATCCTCAACAACAATTTCATTTTTTTGGTTGCAACAAATGAGAAAGTTGTTACAATGAATTCCTCAACAACTGTTTGATTTTTTCCAACAGATGAAGAATATGTCGCAATAACTTCCTCATTTGTTACAACAACTTCAACAATTATTTATGTTTTGCCAACAAGTGAGGAATTAACTGCAATCACTCTGTGACTTATTTGAAACTACTGAACATAATTTAAATAACTGAAATACATATTGAACATATAATATATTGATACTGAACACACGATATATAAATATAGAATAAATATTACATAATTTATTCATCAATTCAGTGGGTGAAGAGTCTCCTTCGAACGAGATCCTTTACCACGCCTAACTAAATGAAAGAAATGAAGAGAAAAAATGTCCGCCTACACATTAATCCACCAAGAACATAACATACAAGTTGAAAGTAATTATTCTCAATCCACCTAAGGGCTCTAAAAACACAAATTAAACATAATTATCTTACAACCTAAATAACATAATTTAAAGACAGTTTATCAACCTATGTGATATTATCATCTCCATCATCAACATCTTCATTTTCTTTATATTCATTTTCATTTTCATCTTCAAATACTTTTTTGGCATATCATTATCATCATCATCTCCATTTTGGGTAAATTTCTGTTTAGACCGTGTATCTTCAACTCGTTCTTGGTCATCTTCAGACTTTTTTTCTCAGCCATCTTTAGATCTTTCTTTTCTTTACTTGAGAGGCTTCTTTGGCCTCTGAGCCCTCCCCCCGGTGTGAAAGATCATTTTTCATGTTGACTATGAGTTGGATATTAATTTGTTGTTTTAGAGATAACTCTTACATGTTCAGCAAGCTCATCTAATAACGGGTACATCTTAACACTTTTACTATCTCTACTTGATTTAGGTAGTTGAATTTTGATATTTTCTTTTGGTTCAAGGCATTTTATCTGCACATAGGAGACAAATATAAATCATCAATTAATTTGTGCATCATTCAAAGTAAATAAGAAAATAATTATAATAGTTGATCAAACAAATACAACAAGTATTGAAGTTGTTGGAAAAATCAAACAGTTGCAACAATTTCCTCAATAATTATTTTGATTTTTCCCAATAACGGAAGAATCTATTACAACAACTTTCTTAGATGTTTCAACAACCTCAACAATTGTTTTGATTTGTTTTCACAATAACTTTCTCAGCGGTTGAAAAAAATCAAAACAAATGCAAATCCTTTTTTTCTAAACCATACAAGGACAACAAGTACAACAACATCATCAAAAATATTTATTCACTATTATTGTATGCTATTTACAAACACACAACCACAACATGACCAAACAAATACACCAAATAAAGGTTTCTTAAGCAAACAACCTCAACAACGGTTTTCTTTTGTCAAACAAGTGATTAAATTGTTGTAACTGCTTCCTCAACTCTTTGGAAAAAATCAAAAGAAGTGCAAGTCCCTTTTTCATTAACCATAGAAAGAGAACAGAGAACAACAACAAAAATGTTATTTCACAATCACAACAAGTTAAACAAATACACTAAATTAGAGTTTCTTAAGAATGGAACAACAAAATAAGCTACTTTGAAGATAAACTCATATTATTTTTCTTTAACCAAAATCATCATTGCTAATTTCAGATTTCAAACCCTAATTGTGAAAGAGAAAAAAATTACCCGAGGATAAAACAACAAAGTAATTTAGCAGCGGAACAACGAAGTCAATAAAAGAAGAAGAAGAGAAACGCCGGAGAAGCAGGAGAAGTTCGCCGGAGTAGAAGAGAAGATGAAGATCAATTATTTTTATGATTTTGAAAGAATGGATTAAAAGATTATTTTAAAAAGGTTTAACAAATTTTAAAAATTACATTTTAATCCTATTTTCACTTAATCAAAATTTAAATGGGTTTTGACTCATCCAAGTCAAACTTGTCTCTTGTTAGTGACCTATGGGTTGAAACTTTCAGTATCCAGTTTCGGAGATAGTGCTTAGCATTCAGTTTCCCGAAGCCACTTATTCCTATATTCAATTTGTTTGTCTTAGGTGTGTTTGCTACGGTGTAAAATGTTTATTTATTTTCTCTTGCATTAAATATCTTGGTAAATATTTTTTCAAAAATAGGAAAAAATGTTTTTCTTAATACTTTTCGAATCGATAAAAGTGCACTAACACCAACCCAGCCTCTTGCACTATCTAACCCACACCCCACCACCCACTGCCACCTACACCCCCACCTACCTTCCCCCTCCCCCGTAGCTTACCCCACTTTCCACCCTTGCCTACCACATCACTAGAAGTTGCACTCCAAGTTCAAAAACCTCTAAGCGTTTTGCTTTGAATATATGCAAATGTTCTTAGTGCATGTTTGAATTGACTTTTGGGTATCCAAAATCACTTCTGGGTACCTATTTTAGTGAAAATAAAAAAATTGACATGTTTGGATTGCGAGAATCAATTTTGTCATTTATTTCAATTTGAGTTTTATCTTTTCCTTTATTATCTTCTTTAATTTTCATCAACAACTCTATCCACTTTCATTACTCTCTTTAAATATCTAAAAAAAATTACTAAAAAAAATTCAAATATACAACTTTCATTACCCTCATACTAAAAAAAAAATATACAACTTTCATTACCCTCTTTAAATATCTAGAAATAATTACTAAAAAAATCAAATATACTACTCATGTTCTGTTTTAATTAAAAAAAACAAATATACTACTAAAATTGACATTTGTTCATGTGTAATTGTAGATTGAGACTTTAAACTCCTCAAACATCCTAACGTTGTCCGATTATACGAGGATTATCCTTCTCTTTTTCCTATTGTCTTCTTTCAAATACTCAGAATATTATTACTATAATATATTATATTTTGAACAAATAAGAAATAAATATACCCAAGTTGAAGTATCGAATTTTTTAATTATTTTTGAAGAATTGCATGAAGTGCCGCGACACCTCCTCCCAAGGGCCGCGACTCTTGTGGCGTGAAAAATCACTGGAACTTAGATTTATATTTAGCGTGTTTATTACATGATGATGGTTATAAAATGTAGGAAAATCCTCTATATGGAAGATTTAGAGAGAAGAGAATTTCATTTGCTCATGAACTAACCACACTTTTCAAGAATGTGGTGGCTAACGGAGAGTACGCTTGGACACCTTCAAGTGGCATATTGCCCAATGGGGATTGTGGTATGATGTTGCTGAAGGTCTATATGATATTGGCTTGGATATGGAAGAGGGATCGGGTGATTGTAAATACTATCTGCACTTTAAATTAGTATTGTAATAATATTCTACTAATATTTAAGTACTATATTGCACTTAAATTTCTATTTTCTATTTGTAATTTTTATTTACATACTTCCATTTTTTAGTAATTTTTATTTATATATATTGACTAAATGTCCATTTTGGTAATTCTACATTCAAAAACAATTTTGATCAAAACTATCTAAATATAAATAAATTATAACAATCATTTTTACATTGTTGCATTCAAACATAAATTAATTCTACCATATCAATTTTTCTCACCGCTAATCCACACACCTTAATATTACATTTTTCAACTTGCATACCAACCACACAAAAATGAGTAGGAATTTTTTTTTTAATTTTTGAGAAAATATTTTTTTGGAAAATACTTTCCGTCATTACCAAACACACCCTTACTTTTCTTTTGTCTGTTTCAAAAAATGGTTCTTTTCTAATCTTAGAACTTTTTAATTTAACATCCCCCATTGCTGATTGAGACCACAAGATTTTTCGGTATTTTGGAACATATTACTTAGATTCGGGGATAGAGTTTTTAGCCGATTTGCATATTAACTCAAGGGTGTAATTGACATATTCATACATAGAATATGCTCCTGCTTCGATCGAAAAGATTCGTTCATTAAGTAAGTCGCAACACATTCATTTGTTGATGGGTGAGAGGCAAAATGGTTTTTAGCTTAAGACCACAAGATTACAAAATATTCTTTACTTTTTAAATTTTTTTGCTTCGTCAAACTAAGACAAATAAATTAAAATAGAGAAAATAACTTTATTTATGGGAAAATGGTCAAATTTTCCCTTCTTCCGTTATAATATCGGTTAAAAAATAACCATTCAAATATATCCCTCCCAATTTCAGGTGACATGAAGACTATATAGCATGTCATGTCACCCATTTTATCCTATCTCTTTTACCTCTTCTTCCACCGCTAGCACTTTCTCTCCTCAATCACCATAATACCACTTCGACCACTGCCATTTTCACCATCACCACCTCCACCTGCTTAAAAACTTTTACCATAATAGTTGTTCGACTTCTTTTTAAGTGAAAAGAACCTTTTTCTCAAGATTAGTAAGTTCAAAATTCTTTGCGCACCATCATTGTTATAGTTCCTCCCATGTGGCTAGTGCTGTTATCGGTCCGGACCGGTCCGGGTATCCACTTACCGGAACCGGTCCGATAAGCTTACCGGTCCGGATCGATTCCGGACCGATAAGGTTTCGATCCTGGAACGAGATCCGGTCCCGGATCGAAACCTTATCGGTCCGGTTCTCGGTCCGGACCGGTAAGAATTTTCCGGATCGGATTAATTTTTTTTTTTAAATTGAATTTTCAATACTGAAATTGACATTCTCGGATACATTACCACGAAATTTTTACGTTGAAATTTATTGTATAGCGCGAGATATTTAGATTTGAAAATGGACAATTGGTAACAATTTGGGGTAAAAGTGAAATTGATTGGCAAGACGGAAGTTTTTTGAGAAATTGGCTACTCCAAAATGCTTTAGCTGTTTGTCCGGCCCTATCTCAAAAAAATACGCGAAATCAAAAAAACATTAGGTCAAACGGACATCCGAGCGCAAAGTTATGACCATTTAAAGTTTCGTTAATTTACAATTAATTAGAGCTGACGAGGAGACCGACCGGTGGGCCGGAGGGTGGGGTGGGGTTGGGGTGTTATCGCATTTTTTGTACTGATCCCGACCGTTAAGGTTTGGTCGAGTATCGATTCGAATTCTTGGTCCGATTCGGATAATTCTGGAAGTATCCGACCGCACAAATTTACATGTGACTTTTCTTAATAAAGTAATGACACCGACTCGATTCCAAATAAAAAAAGGAAAATACATAAAATGAAGAGCCAATAATGTTATTCACGCGCCTTCACATCAATGCCTCGTTAAAATTCTATTATTTTTCTTTTTTTTATTCAAAGGGTTTTATTAAAATCCTTTAAATAATCACCTTTTTCCAAACACCGAAAAAACACTCACCTTGAATCGTCCGGAGATACCAACCATCACCGCACCTCCAAAATTCAAATTTATTTTCTGTTAAATCTCACCTCCTAAACAATAACTTTATATCATACCACATTCCTTGAAGTTTTTTGTATCTTTTCCGGTGAGTTTGAACAGAGAATTCATGTTTTTTCCAGCGATATCTTCGATTTTTCAGTTAAAGTCATCATTTTCTCCGATATTCTGTTCAATTATTGGTCTGATAATTTTCTAGATTTCGGAAACGAGTCACCAGAAATGGTGTCGGCGAGGGAAAAATAAAGAAGAGCATTAAAAAGAAAAAATGGGAGAAGTTAAGGAATTATCGGAGCTACTGTCTGCGTCTGGGATTAGAAGAGTAAACTAAGAAAGAGAAAGAAGAAAAACGTAAAATTTATAATGAAAAGGAAATATAAGAAAATTGTATACCATCCAATTAGAATATGACACATGTATTTGTCACCTTGAAATTGAGAGGCGTATAGTTAAACTTGCGAGTTTTGTGATTTATAAGTTTGTTGATAAGTTCATTACCGTTTACTTGATTCGTTGTATGGCTGTCCAACGGGGCGGGGCTATCCGATATCGAGATCGAATATCGGTATTTGGTATCGATTTTGGTACGGGGTATGAAATTTTCTCCGACCCCGACCCAACGCTGCCCCGCCCAGATCTCATCCTGACATCAACCCTTGCCCGTTGCACAACGACTATTTCACAATTTGACAGTTGTGCAACAGCCAAATTTTACCCTCACCCAACCCTCCTACTTCCTTAATATTTATTTTTAATCCCTAAGTTATTATATTTACACTTTAACCTAGTTTTTTCAACTATAAATACCTCATTTCTCTTCCTCTTTCTCACAAAACTCCATACAATCTCTCTAATAATATCTCAATCTATCTCTCATTCTCTCTACATTGTCTACTAAATATTCAATTTTATTTAATCATTTGAGAGTAAAGTTGACAACTAGCTTGAGGATCATCCATCGAAGAAAGTTTTAATTTTCAATTTCTCGATTGCACGTCGACGTTACGTCGGCGTTTGGTACATTCGTTCCTTCATTAAATTATTGTTGTTTCTTTACTTTAATTAGTGCACTTAATTTCATTATTTTTAATTATTTATTTGCATAATTATAATGTAATGATTTAAACGTATGATTACGCGTAAGGGTAAGAGTATTGCTTCTTCTAGTACGGGTAATAAGGGTAATGGTATTTCTTCTAGTCATCCTATTCCTCCTAGACAGAATGATTTTATTGATACTGAACATTTTTCTGAAGTATCATTAGATTTAGACGAGGAGCTATTTTATGGAACTAAACAAGATTTTAATTTAGAAGATAATCTAGATGACACACCCACTAATCTATATGATACGCCCACTAGTGCATCTCAAATTGAACCGCCTCCTATTCCTCCTAGTATGAGACGAGGCCCACCACAACAAAAATTAACATAAAATGTATGGGCTTTTTTTATAGGGACGCATAAAATCAAGTAGCTAGATGTCAAATTCGTAAAAATATTTATAAATTTAAAGTAGGAAAATGTCAGAGCGGGACGGGAGGTTTAACTACGCATTTGAATAGATATCACAAAGCTAGGTGGGAGGAATACATGGCTAAAAAGGCGGGTGCGCCAATACCCTCTCAGTCGGGACAAAGTTCATATACTGTCCCGAACCAGGTACAGGGTCAAATTGACCCTATGACGGGGACAATTGTAGGCCCTAAATACGATAAAAATAAAGATATGGATTCATTATCAAAATTAGTTGCAGTGGAGGATTTGCCTTTCATTTCCTTGCTCTCCTGGTTTTATTCATTATATAAGAGAAATGTACAATTCTGCTTATAACGGCTTTCCTAGATCAACTGTTAGGAGAGATGTTTTTAAATTTGCACACGAATATCAACAATATTCACGTTATTCATTATATCATTTTCCTGACAAAGTATCTATTACGTCTGATATAGACCGTAGTACTAACAGTCATGATTATTCAACTGTAACATGTCATTGGATAGACTATAAATGGTCTATGCAAAAACATATTTTAGCATATAGATATATTGATAGTAGACACACGATATTTTTATTTCAGATAATATTTTTTCAGTTTGCGATTATTATGACATAACTGATAAAATCATGACTATTACATTAGATAACGCTTCTTCTAATATTTCTGCTATTAGATTATTAAAAAATGTTTTAACTCGTTCATTTCCAGATAATTTTCATATAAAATGTGCATGTCATATTTATAACTTAGTTGTAAAGGATGATCTATCACTTTTTGAAGACATTCTTGAAAAAAATACAATTTTCTATAAACTATATTTTTAAAAGTAATAGAATACAACGAATAAAAGAATATAAAAAACTTGTCACGATTGCCAACTATCTTACAGAAAAATTCCCAAAGAAGTATGCACTAAGTGAAATTCTTTATACGAGCAACTACGTGTTGCTTATGAGTATAGAAGACCTATAACTTTATTTTTTAACGTCCGTAATCGAAATCCTACTGATATGATTGTAGATTCCGATTGAGATTCAATTTTAGAACTTATTACATTTTAGAGAATTTTTTTCTAGCTACTAAATTTTTTTTCGGTATTTATTATCCTACTATTTCATCAATGTTATTTTATATAGCTCTAATATTTTTATTACTTAGTGAATATATGGAAAAACCAGTTTATAAGGCATCTATTAAAAAAATGAAAAAATATTTTATTCCTATTCCCCCATTTTTTATTATTAGTGATGTATTAAATCCGTCTATTAAAATAGACAGTTGTAAAACACTTATTGAAACTATTTAGGATTGCATAGATAAACTTCCACCTCCATCTCCCAAAAATTCAAATGACTCACCACCTATTGAAAAAACTAGAGAAGAAGTGTTGTCTAGCATACGAGATGAATGTAAAAAAGTATATACGCATTACCAACAAGAAAGTTCTAGTAACCAACCGGTTTCCATGTCATCTTCTTCTTCTTCTTCTTCTTCTTCTTCTTCTTCAATACAACCTCAAAAACGACATGTTGTTTCTGCGGTTAGTATTGAAAGTCTCAGACATAGAATGCTTAGTGGTAACATTTCTAACCAAGTTATTGAGTTTGATGTTTTGTTTTGCAGGGTGTATTATCGTACGAAGCAATGTCAATGAAGAGGGACGTGAAAACTTACTAAAATACTGGAGGGAGAATGAGAAGACATTTCCAACACTATCTAAGATGACCGAGATGTATTAAACATTCAAGCGTCATCAACAGCGTCTGAAAACGCTTTGTTCGGCCGACAAATATCAAATAGGAGAGCACTGTCACGACCCGAAACTGGGCCCGTGACTGGTGCCTTACCCCGGGCACCCTAGTGACACAACATCAGAGTAATCAGCGGAACATAAAACGATACAAGACATATTATGAAATATGAAACAATAATATGAGAAGAACTTGCCTTTCGGCATATGTATAAATGACAACTTTTAACATGAACAGTTTAATCCTTTTTACAAACCCCGCCACAACAAGATTACTGCACCTCTAAGAATGATCGACAACCACGTGGCGGACAGGCCCCGCCAAACCCCCGAATGTAAACACTTACTACGCAGGACTATACCACCGATAAGCCTCCGAGAAACGGAGCTTCCCAAACGCCAAATCCGTGACTCGAGAGCTAGGATCAACGATGGTGTACCTCAACTGCGGATGAACGCAGCCCGGGCGAGGTCGATAACAGTACCGAGTATGTGAAATGAAAATAAATCAGAATGAAATCATAGTAGTCTATACAAGCAGAGACATGTATGATAACCAAGCTACGCTTTACAATAACTAAGCGAATATATCAAGTCGTGGACTCACGCCTCAAGTCATCACAAAAGAACATAACATGGTCTCACGCCCACAACATCAATCGTGCTCGTGGGACACATTCCTCACCGCCAGCTTTATGATATAAAAGCACCAAGGAACACACATGAACACCGTGTCCCACTGCGTGCCATAATAACACCGCACGGGTAAGTACGAAAGGCATAGCCGATTACTAACACCTACGCATCAACAAGGTCATGAATCAGATCATAAGATCTGTCTGCATCCGTCACATGATCAAAGCCGCCACTTGCCCGCAGATCTAATGCGCGTCTAGTCCCGAACTTCCCGCACTCGCGATAGGCCAATCTCTTCGCCCGCATGAGGCATTCCCGCATCGAGGTAGCTACTCCCGCATCGCCCCGACTTCCGAGTCCGCACGCCACGCGACCGCATGCCCATAAAGGACGACACTAACCTTGAACTCGTAGCTCGCATAGGCCCCGGACTGCGTGAGGTATTCTCGAATCATAGTCCATCGACCACTGAGTCTACCCCGACGGAGGGCGCTTAACCGGAATCATCTCAAGAGATGAATGCCACAATACTATCATAACGACCGATAGTTAATAAGCACAATCAAGGAAACCCTTTACACAAACATCACAAGATACTAACACACGTAGCATCCTAACACGTTTACTTATCAAAGCAACAAGAAAGTATTATAAGGCTATCACAAACCAATACAATCAAGTTGTTCACACAAGGTACTTCCTACTATATGATTAACAAGATCGGGTTTTTATCCCCAAAGTACTTCATACATTAACTCTTTAAAAGATCGTTACTTTCACAAAAGTCACACAATACGTAGTATATGAAAATAGAGTGATTATTTTCTTAAGTAAATCAATTACTCCTCTTTGTAAAATCAAGTAGCAACATTCTTTCCAATGTTCAAGTTTGCCTAATTTCCAATGTTCAAGTTTCTCATTTTAGAAAGGTTTCGTAGTTCATAGTCTTATTCATTTAAGAATATAATTCTCCTTTAAACAACTGAGAAACCTAAGCCTTATATGTGAGTAGGATATTCTTGTTTATTACAATCTTATTACAATGACCATGATCTAGGAAATATCATTTTGTCTCATCTTAGCTTCATGCAGATGGAGGTTTCTCTGGTTTTAATAATACTTAATTATTCAAAACATTTCCTTTTATTAACGCTGCAGATGGTTTGTCGATACACATTACGATTTCAAATCAAGAAACATTCTTAAGCCGTTATACCTAACTTCCCATAAAGCTAGTATAACTCTTAAGTTTTCAAAAACCAAGTATTACTTCTTCTTTCAAAATGATTCAAAAATCTTTAGAAATACGTCAAGTTCTTTATTAACACATAACAAGCCAGTTATAGTTCAAATCAGTACCTTTTAAAAACCACATGTATTTTCTTACCCACATAAAGCTGTTATAATCAACTTCCCATAAAGTCGTTATAACACTTTATGTTTTAAACCAATCACATACATTTAGCACATGTACGTCTACCGTACTACATAGTTCACACATATCATGCTAGAAGAGATAGGAAGAGGTTCACATACCTCGCGACGATTATCGACTAATAGCAAAACGCTCCAAGTACCTCAAACCGCCGGCTACTCCCTAAGCCAAGTAGATCGCGCCACGCATAGTACTTCCACCTATAAGGCCACAAGGCGCTTATTAACATAAGGTCTCTTCGTAGAACATTCTACAGAAAATTCGGCAGCACCTCCCCCCCCCGCAACAGCGTAAATCTCCTCCTCTATCGAGGCCGGCTACCAAGCCAACCAGGGGGGGGGGTTATACATTTAACCCTAACGGGTACAATTCTACTCCACGGTACTACTACACAAGTCTCATCTGAATACACTATGTAATTACGATTCAAGATTTTCTTTAAATTCGAGCTTAAGTCGCAAGACATTGCTGTAAGTATTATTCGAGCTTAAGCCGAGGCATCACGATAACTACGCTCGATTCTATATAGTATACTTCAACTATATATTCTAACAATATGCAAATTCCAATTACAATAGAGGACAAGATATTTACCTCGATAAGCCCATAATTATCCGAGTTAAAGTCGATCACGGCAATCGTTTAGCTCCAACTCCGTGCGCTCCAACCCGCTCCAAACTACCCTTAGAAGTTCTAACCAACTTCTACATACAACTCCAACTAACCATGGAGATTTTCCTGGGTTTCGGTTTGGTATTGACAGTAAGTATAATAGTATTTACGGCTTTTCAGATAGGTATAACCTTAGAATACAACAAGGTATATGGCTAAGGTAATTTGGGCATTATAACAATACTTTTGAGGTATTTCTATCAAGAGGGGTATTATACGAAACAACTAGGCTAGTGGGGTACCCCACTACCACACCACAAAGGGGAGGAGGCTCTCGCCACAAGGGCCTATCTAGGAGTGGGCTCTTGGACGAGAGTCAAACAAGAGGGGAGGAGGATTTCTAACAATTAGAACATTTTATTATGAATAACTCTACCAAAGGGTGGTATTTATAGGCCTAGCAAAGGCCAACCAATGGCCAAGATCTTGCCAAGTGCAAGGCAAGTGTAGGCCAAGATCTTGCCAAGTGCACCTTATCCATCTACCACAAAATATCCTACCAACCCTTGACCAACAATGGCCAATTCGTCCACCTCTTTACCGCCCAACGTGCTCCACTGGGAGGGTGACAAGTGTCGCACTCTCGTTGGCCAAAAATTTTTCTTCTCTCGGAAAAATCCGAAAAAATTAAAAATGACATAGCGGAAATTCCCTACGAAAGTCGTGGAAAACGTTTCACTAAAAACGACTCTAACCGTGTTATGCACAAATAAAATTCGCCAAGCACTTTAAGGCACAAACTTTTCTACGCACGTCCCCGCTGCATACTGGAAATACGGTATAACATTCTCCTCTCTTAGAAACATTCGTCCGAATGTTCCTTCTAAGTCTCAAACAAACGCGCCAAGATAGTCTTCACTACTATACTTACGAGAACAATCCTGCCACACCTGGCCACAGAAACACCCGCGCACACACTTCTATCTAAGTCCACGAGGAAAACACCTCTAATCATCACCACAAAGCACTTCTCACCGGGGTCTAAAATATACTTCCTTCGCACCTTCTCTTACAAAAAGAAATGATCACATCAATGCTCGCCATACATGCTCGATTCTCTCTTTACTCGTCGTAGATACCACTTTGTCACTTTGCCTGAGGCATTAACCTTCTCAGCGACCAACAAATGGTACCACTTTTGTCACTTTGTCGCGAGCCTTGCTCGACGACCCAACAAATGGTACCGCCGCACGCGATCCCCGAGGATGTCGATACTCGAACTCTTTCCACATTTACATCGCTCAGCTTTCCAAAACTCGGGGCTACTATCTCTAACGTGGTCATCATTAAATGGGATCACTCTGGATGGATCTCCGATACTTTTCCCGATCATAACAATACGAAAGACCGGACGTACAACCTCCTAAGTCGGACGAAAAGCTAACATATAGGCAACCCGCCTATTCTTCACATGAACTCAAGGGCCCAAAGTAACTTCGCTAAGTTCCTCTCAGTATTCCAAACTCGTCACACCCAACTCGGGTGGTACCTTGAAGACCGACCGTCACCGAACTCTAAGCGTCGCCGATTATCCGCACAATTCCTCCGAGCCGCCGTAACTTTTCTAGACAAGCTTCGCGACTATCCACATTACCGGAACAAGCCTGAACCAACTAACTGAACCTTGCCAACATCGAACCAATCGACCAGCAATTTACACTTCCGCCCCTACAAGGCTTTAAAAAGGCGACATCTGAACACTGAAATGGTAGCTTAAACACTACCTCCACAGGAGACAACAATCCCTACAACCATCCTCGAAATCCAAACACCGCCCGAGGGCGACGCGATTCTCGAGACTCACCGAGTTCTTAACACATGCTTGGCAAAACTTCGAAACAAAGCGATCGTTCCTGGCTCCACTGCGTCATAAGGTGAAGGTAGGCACCTCGCAGCCTTTACAACTTTTACGATATATCATCTCGCATAACCTCTCGCGAGTAAACGGTCTTTGCTGAAGACAACACGGCCGACCTCCTCGCCCAACCATCGGGTCGAACGATTCATGAAATCGTCGTTGGTTAACTAAACTCGCCTAACACCCTCGTGACTTATCACAAGGCGACCACCACAAACCGACCCCACCACCAAACATGCCGCGGGTTGACCCGCAACGTGGCCTCAACCCGACCAGAACGCGAAACGCTAGCTCCCTGAAGGAAAACTCTCACTAATCACGTTACAAAAACCTAGCGGTCTTCTTAGCTCAACTATCCTCTTTCATGCCACACTACTCAGGGACTTATCCCGTAACATAGCTCACGTGCACTATGCACTCCTATAAGGGTAAAACATAACACTACACCTTTACCCGAGATGGCCTTACCTCTAAGGTCTTTACGTAAATCATTCTAAGGCTCACACCTTCGAATCCCCCAAAATCTTACTCGGTTAACTAACCAAGATTTCTAATCACAACTAACACACTGCTATCAGAACATAGCACTTAAGGTATACTCACCTTATCACATAAACAAAACTCTAGAGGGTTAAAGATATATCTATATCTATCGCTTACTCCCTTAGTCGTTCTAATCAAACTCGCCTGTAGGCGCATAGCTGGAGGTGACAAACTACCCACCGATCTGAAGGCTAAGTCCTCCCGCAAGACACTCTTTTCGACAATGCACTGACGGTCCATAGGTACAACACGTACCAACTAAAAGACGACATTCCTCGACGACGCCGCCACATCGTGAACACCGAGAAAATGAATCCGGATGGCCGAACCTACGTGTAGGCGCGGAACCTAAGCTCGAGCTCGACCAACTCCCGCATACCGAACGTCCACGAAATTCGTGGAGGACCTCGCAGACCGGTGGATGTGCATAATCTAATCTGCGTGAGGCGACTCGCTAAAACTTACTAAAGGACCTTGCCGCTCGCCCTCTTACGGTGTCCTTCGTTAACTCGCCGATCTCTACACGTCTCGGCCGCTGCGCATAAGCCCGCATACGTGCCATGCTCAAGCCTAATCGAAGAATTACTCTTGCACAACCTCTTTAGATAGTCCTCAAGACTCGCGGTACATCGGTATACTCTCTGTAGCCAAATCTATAGCTAGTAATGTGGTCGCTTTGCAATCTAAATTCTCTGCTGGCCGCGAATCAAGGTTCATATATCATGGCCGCAGCAGGATCGCCACGCCGTGCAAACTTCTGGGGCTAGTGACGTCGCAGAAATCCCGAATGAAGCACTACCCTAGGTAAAGATTGGGCTGTGCCTCGCAACCCTTCCGAACTCTACTCGCAGCCTCTGGCCGCCTTGCCTCCCGGGCGGGTTGCCTACGCGAGGCATAGCGGTAAGGGAAAGAAATACGTTAGAGGTCCAACTTACAACACGACTCTAAGGCACGATCTCGAGTGAGAAGAATAGAAACCAATCCTAAAATATCCTATAGCCTCGATTATTGCGTGCGACAACACACCGATAATCAAGACTTCATCGATACGCGTAGACACTTTCCGAGGATTAATCGCTCGATACCACTTTTGTCACGACCAAATCGCCCGTGGATCGGTGCCTTACCGGGCACCCTAGTGACACAACATCGAGTAATCACGAACATAAACGATACAAGACATATTATGAAATATGAAACAATAATATGAGAAGAACTTGCCTTTCTAAGATATGTATAAATGACAACTTTTAACATGAGCAGTTTAACTTTTTACAAACCCCGCCCACAACAAGATTCTGCACCTCTAAGAATGATACGACAACCATGGCGGGACAGGGCCCCGCCAAACCCCTGAATGTAAACACTTACTACGACAGGGGACTATACCACTGATAAGCCTCCGGAGAAACGGAGCTTCCCAAACGCTAAAATCGGACTCGAGAGCTAGGATCAACGATCGTGTACCTCAACTCGCAGATGAACGCAGCTTCAAGGAGGTCGATAACAAATTTAGTATGTGAAACTGAAAATAAATACTGTAAATGAAATCATAGTAGTCTATACAAAGCAGGAGACATGTATGATAACCAAGCTACAGTTTTACAATAACTAAGCGAATATATCAAGTCGTGGACTCACGCCTCAAGTCATCACAAAAGAACATAACAGATGGTCTCACGCCCACAACATCAATCGTGCGTGGGACACATTCTCATCGCCAGCGATTTATGATATAAAAGCACCAAGGAACACACATGAACACCGTGTCCCACTGTGCCATAATAACACCGTGACGGTAAGTACGAAGGCATAGCCGACTACTAACACCTACGCATCAACAAGTCGCGAATCAGATTATAAGATCTGTCTGCATCGTCACATGATCAAAGCCGCCACTTGCCCGCAGATCTAATGCGCGTCTAGTCTGGAACTTCCCGCACTCCGCGATAGCCAATCTCTTCGCCCGCATGAGGCATTCCCGCATCGAGGTAGCTACTCCGGCATCGCCCCGACTTCCGAGTCCGCACGGCCCACGCGACCGCATGCCCATAAAGGACGCACACTAACACGAACTCGTAGCTCGCATAGGCCGGGACTGCATGAGGTATTCTCGAATCATAGTCCATCGACCACCGAGTCTACCCCGACGGAGGGCGCTAACCCGGAATCATCTCAAGAGATGAATGCCACAATACTATCATAACGACCGATAGTTAATAAGCACAATCAAGGGAAACCCTTTACACAAACATCACAAGATACTAACACACGTAGATCCTAACACGTTTACTTATCAAAGCAACAAGAAAGTATTATAAGGCTATCACAAACCAATACAATCAAGTTGTTCACACAAGGTACTTCCTACTATATGATTAACAAGATCGGGTTTTTATCCCCAAAGTACTTCATACATTAACTCTTTAAAAGATACGTTACTTTCACAAAAGTCACACAATACGTAGTATATGAAAATAGAGTGATTATTTTCTTAAGTAAATCAATTACTCCTCTTTGTAAAATCAAGTAGCAACATTCTTTTCCAATGTTCAAGTTTGCCTAATTTCCAATGTTCAAGTTTCTCATTTTAGAAAGGTTTTGTAGTTCATAGTCTTATTCATTTAAGAATATAATTCTCCTTTAAACAACTGAGAAACCTAAGCATTATTTGTGAGTAGGATATTCTTGTTTATTACAATCTTATTACAGCAGCAATGATCTAGGAAATATCATTTTGTCTAATCTTAGCTTCTATGCAGATGGAGGTTTCTACTGGTTTTAATTATACTTAATTATTCAATACATTTCATTTTATTAACGCTGCGATGGTTTGTCGATACACATTCGATTTCGAAATCAAGAAACATTCTTAAGCCGTTATACCTAACTTCCCATAAAGCTAGTATAACTCTTAAGTTTTCAAAACCAAGTATTACTTCTTCTTTCAAAATGATTCAAAATCTTTAGAAATACGTCAAGTTCTTTATTAACACATAACAAGCCGCTTATAGTTCAAATCGGTACTTTTAAAAACCACATGTATTTTCTTACCCACATAAAGTCGTTATAATCAACTTCCCATAAAGTCGTTATAACACTTTATGTTTTAAACCAATCACATACATTTAGCATATGACGTCACCGCACTACATAGTTCACACATATCATGCTAGAAGAGATAGGAAGAGGTTCACATACCTCGCGACGATTATCGACTAATAGCAAAACGCTCAAGTACCTCAAACCGCGGCTACTCCCTAAGCCAAGTAGATCGCGCCACGCATAGTACTTCCACCTATAAGGCCACAAGGCGCTTTATTAACATAAGGTCTCTTCAGAGAACATTCTACGTAAAATTCGAAGACTCTCCGCAACAACGGCGTAAATCTCCTCTCTATCGAGGCCTGGCTACCAAGCCAACGGGGTTATACATTTAACCCTAACGGGTACAATTCTACTCCACGGTACTACTACACAAGTCTCGTAATACAGCCCTATGTAATTACAACAAGATTCTCTTCTTTAAATTCAGCTTAAGTCGCAAGACATTCTGTAAGTATTATTCGGGCTTAAGCCGAGGCATCACGATAACTACGCTCGATTATATATAGTATACTTCAACTATATATTCTAACAATATGCAAATTCCAATTACAATAGAGGACAAGATATTTACCTCGATAAGCCCATAATTATCCGAGTTAAAGTCGATCACGGCAATCGTTTAGCTCCAACTCCGCGCTCCAACCCGCTCCAAACTACCCTTAGAAGTTCTAACCAACTTCTACATACAACTCCAACTAACCATGGAGATTTTCCTAGGGTTTCGGTTTGGTGACGGTAAGTATAATAGTATTTACGGGCTTTTCAGATAGTATAACCTTAGAATACAACAAGGTATATGGCTAAGGTAATTTGGGCATTATAACAATACTTTGAGGGTATTTCTATCAAGAGTGGGGTATTATACGAAAACAACTAGGCTGTGGGTACCACTACCACACCACAAAGGGGAGGAGGCTCTCCGCCACAAGTGGCCTATCTAGGAGTGGCTCTTGGACGAGAGTCAAACAAGAGGAGGGAGGATTTCTAAGACTTAGAACATTTTAGGATGAATAAGTCTTCCAAAGGGCGGGTATTTATAGGCTAGCAAAGGCCAACCAATGGCCAAGATCTTGCCAAGTGCAAGGCAGTAGGCCAAGATCTTGCCAAGTGCACCTTATCCATCTACCACAAAATATCCTACCAACCCCCGACCAACAATGGCCAATTCGTCCACCTCTTTTACCGCCCAACGTGCTCCAATGGGAGGTGACAAGTGTCGCCTCTCGTTGGCCAAAAATGTTTCGTCTCTCGGAAAAATCCGCAAAAATTAAAAATGACATAGCGGAAATTCCCTACGAAAGTGGAAAACGTTTCACGAAAAACGACTCTAACCGGGTGTTATGCACAAATAAAATTCGGCCAAGCACTTTAAGGCACAAACTTTTCTACGTACGTCCCCGCGTACATACTCTGGAAATACGGGGTATAACAAGCACATACATTCATTGACGGGGGACTCATTGGAGATTACAGTTCTATTCAAATACTGGATTCGTCCGGAGCGTAGGAGGTGCGGCCAACCGGAGATCAATGAAGAAGAAGACTACAACTACAACAAAATCTTATCCGACGGAGGTGAAAGCGACGTCGACCAATTTGACCAACAAATACCAATTCCAACCGAAGAACCATAAGAAATTATAAAGAAACTAGAAACGTGTTTCTTAAAATGTAATTCTTTTAATTGTAATTTTACTATGTTATTTATTTGCAACTTTCAATATCACGAAGTTGTAATTTTGAAATTGTATTACAAAAAAAAAAATCATACTTCTGTTAAATAATATAAGAGACACAAAAATAACATTGAGATGTTTTTATTAAACTATCTTGTTGTGTGTGTGTGTGTTATTTTTTTAATTTAAGAGAAAAAAATGACCCACCCCAAGCCCACCCCGACACCTCGGGATCGGGACGGGACGACGACAGACCCCGCCAGCCCCGCCCCGTTGGCCACCCTAGTTCGTTGTAATAGAATTATCGTCAATAATAAGTAAACTGACTTGTAAGAGTTGGTTCACACATTTGGTAGTCGTACAGTTGTCCGCGCGAGTAACATTAGTAGTATTACTTTCTTAGTTGCATAACTTGTAAACAATTGTATGTATCGTATGTTGTACCCTCAGAAGGGTAAACTTTAGTTTGATAAGTTAACATACATAAATCTTAGTTGCGTTGAGCGATACAACATGCTGGCCCTTGCGGCTTATTTGTCAGCCTTTGAGCTTATTTTCTACCCTTCAGGCTCACTTGCTAGCCATCAAGGCTTATTTGACGGCTTCCGAGGCCTATTTATTGGCATTCCAAGACCTATTTAGTGCTCTAAGTAGAGCGTATTTCGAGATAGAATTTTAGACATATCGATTGTTACACCCCGTATTTTCTTGATAGAATACATTGTAGTAAGTCAATATGAACTTGGCAGTATTAAGGTCTTTTATAAGGTTAGCTATGCTTTAGAGCAATGTATACATAGTTACGGAAGGATTAGAGTTTAAACGAATCAAAGAAGATGATTTTCAATGAAGTTCGCGAAGGAAGTGGATTGTAATAGCTCGTACTTCACGGCTATTGTTTGAAGCTCTCGCCGTATGTAAGTAGACTTGAGCCATGTGGAATTTGGGTCATATTTAATTGTGCATATCACGAGCTCAGTGTATAAAAGAATGAAGTCCATAAATGATTTAAGACCTAAAAGTGTATCGATGATGATTATAAATAATATTTTTTTGTGTGTTCCAATATGAGGTGACAAACTAGTGTTATACCACGTGATCATCCTATTGAATATATGAAGGGTGTTAAAAATTATTATTTAAATAAATTAAGATAATTTTTTTAATTATATATGTAATTGATTAAAAGTTGAAATAAACTATGTAAGAATTTTTCATGTCCACGTGGGAGCATGGCCAGTAGCATTTGATAAGTAGTAATTTATATGATTTGTTGGGTTGACACGTGAAGGATAGGATAATGGATCAGATCCAACAACTAATTCAATATCAAATTGTAACTATTTGATTCCAAAAAAGTTAGGTGAGAATCCACCAAGCATTAAATAAGCTAAAGACAAAAACATCTCGAAGTAGAATTGATTGTGATGGAAATCCTACAGCAATGTTTAAATCGGTAAGAGGCACATGTATTTTTTTCTCACCTCAATTGGAGATAGTCATACAAGGAAGATGCAACAATGCTGCTGCACCCTTAGCAGCAACTAATTCCATTTATTTAGCATCAATTTAGGCAACAATCTTGTACGTCATTTCAAGTTTCTTGTTTCTTGAAAGCTCGGGGTAGAGCGGGCTAGTTCAAACTTATTTAAGACAAGAGTTTTTCAAGAGGACAATCCATCGTAATTTCTCTGGGGGGTCATAAATCAAGATATATAAGACTTATCTTCTTTCTTCAATTTATTAGAACTTGTAAGGGATAAAAAGAAATAAGTGATCAAAATGCATTGAAATTTTTGTAATAGCGTCGCAGCGTCCCCAAGAACAGGGTCGCGGCGCCGGAACAGTGACAACTCCCGTCGACAGCGCCACGACGCTGGGAAGCAGCGCCAAGGCGCCAGAATTTCAGAGAGATCTGACAAGGATTCAGGGCCACGGCGCCAGGGTCAGCGCCCGGCGCCGAGGGCTTAGAGTCGCGACGCTGGGGCCAAACGGTAAGATTTTTCAAATCAAAAGTTGTAACTTTTCAGAACAATTACAACTCTTGGAATGAATGATTATATCTGTTCAGATATTGCTGCTATATAAAGTTGATCACTTGATTGAAGAAAAAAGAACACAACATTCAACACAATACAATCAATCATTTAACACAATTAATGATTTAAGATTGTGCTTCATCTTCTTCTTCCTAAATATTTTATGAAGAACACATAAAGTAAATTCGTCAGGGGTGAAGTTCTTGTGCTAGAACTTTCACCAAGATAGTTGTATCCTCAAGATATACGTCCGAAGAACTACATCACAAGTGGGGACAAATTTCTGTCTTAGAACACTGCGACAACATGCCTCTATCGAAACAAGTTAGTATTGTTTTATAATTTGCTGAATATTTCGTTGTTGATTTGAATTACAATAGAGTTATTATTCTATTATTGTGCTTATTCATTGATGATACTAGATTGACTATAACAATCTAAGATTAAAATTCAGAAAATTCATTTTTCTGTTTGTTTGCAAAATGTTCAAATGACTCATTTTCCTGATTTACAAAGATGGATCAATCTAGATCGTCAATGGTGAAAAACCATGTTGAGAAACCTGAGAAATTCAAAGGTTCTGATTTCAAATGCTGGCAACAAAATGTGTTGTTCTATTTGACAACTCTTCATGTGGCAAACGTAGTGACTGCTGAGGCTCCTACGACATTGTCAGAAGGAGAAGGGGAGAATGCTCCTACAGAGAAAGCGAAGGCTGAAAATCTCAAGGTTATTCAGACTTGGAAGAGTGAAGAGTTTCTTTGCAGAAGCTATATTCTCAATGCCTTGGATGATTCTCTCTATGATATCTACTCCGCGTTCAGAATAGCACGGGAGTTGTGACAATCATTGGAGAACAAGTACAACACTAAGGTTGCTTGTTCCAAGAAGTTCGTCATCGGCAAGTTTCTGAACTTCAAGATAAGCGATGACAAGCCTGTTGTCAAGCAAGTGGAGGAACTCCAAGTCATTGTTCATGAGTTAGAGGTTGAAGGTATGTGCCTTAACCCGAATTTCCTTGTTGGTGCTATTATTGAGAAATTACCTCCTTCTTGGAAGGATTTTAAAGTTTATCTGAAGCATCTAACCGAGGAAATGAATTTTGAGCAATTGATTCTTAAAATTCGAGTTGAAGAGGATAACCGAAAGAATGAAAAGGCTGATGCTGTTTCCATGGAGCCTAATGCTAATATGGTTTAAGGAAATCCATCCAAAGCCAAGTTTCAGAAAGGCAAGGGCAAGTTTGTTGGTGCCAAACAATCTTTTACAATCGGGAAGAATGCACTCGCCCCACAAAGGACCAATGAGTTCAAAAAATCACATGTTGGTGTATGTTGGGTGTGCGGAAAACCTGGACATAGAGCAAAAGACTGTCGCCTTCGCAAGAGTCAATGTGGTGGTGTTGGAGGTTCGAGTAATATTAACTAATTCAATCGGGCTGAAACTAAAAATCAATCCATTGGTGTTCTTGCTGCTCAAGCAAATCTGGTTACTAACTCAACCGATTGGTGGATGGATACGGGTGCTACAATGCATGTATGTTCGGAAAAGAACATGTTTTCATCTTACCAGACCATTAAGGATGGAGAACCACTGTTCGTGGGTAATACCACTGCTGTTAAAGTTGAAGAAAAATGTCACACCCCGAACCCCGGGCCCGTGACTGGTGCCCTACCTGGGCACCCTTCTACCTTAACAACACAAGTAAACTGCGGAATTTAAATAACACCTCATTTTTTTTTTAAAACCAACATACGTGCAACGGCAAAGCCGACAAGGCTGCCATAATATATATATAAACAAAAGACACTACACTGTACATGAGTCCAATGCCACATATGAATACAGACCTCTAAGAGTTTTACTGAAATATGACGGGACAGGGCCCCGCCGTACCTATAACTGTACAAAAGCCTGTACTAAAAGAACTTATACCAAAAAGATAAACTCCCGAACAGAAGGAGCTATCCAAAAACTCTGAGCAGGATCCTACACCTGTCGATCACCAAACAGCGTACCTAAACTCGCAGATTTAACGCACTTCAAGGAGGTCGAAGACGGAATGTACCAAGTATGTGAAATGCTTGTAAGTGAAACCATAACAGTCTATATAAAACAGGAGACATGTATGATAACCAAACTACAGTTCACAATATATAAGCAGTCACGTCAAGTCAGGGACTCATGCCCTCCAAGTCATCACTCAAAATATAACCATGGGTCTCACGCCCACAACATCAATCGTTCCCGTGGAATTCCTTACTCACTACGGCGATGCATGATAGAACAACACGCGAGTACACATGACACGTGTCCCACTGTGTCATAAAACCGTGACGAGCAAGTACGAAGGCTAACTACCGATACGAGCCATACTAACAATACTATACAACCAAACCACGGAGTCGTCACGGCAAGCACGAAGCCGACTACCAGATACTGGCCGTGTCACGTGGCGACCGGCAAGCACGAGGGCTAACTACGGATACCAAGCGTCAGATCACGACTCCGCCACGTCGACACGGCAAGCACGAAGCCGACTACAGATACCAACGCCGTGTCACGTAATGGCCGGGCAAGTACGAGGCTAACTACCGATACCAAGCGTATCACGAGACTTCGCCACTAAACCGAGCAGGCAAGCGCGAGGCTAACTACTGTACCAAGGCCGAATCAGCCACGAGGCGGCAAGCACGAAAGCCGACCACGGATACCAAGGCCGAATCGAAGAAACCTCGTGGAGAGCTAGTCCGTGGAATAACACTATCACCGCGAGGCATCTGCGGAATTCTCCACACCGCCAGACGCCCAAGTAATATCATAACAAATCCGCCGGCCCTCCATTGAGACGCGGCGGTATAGAAATACAATACTAGCACGACAAGGCTATCACACGCAAACATAGACAAGTCACACACAACTCAAGGTACTTTCTTTTATGTCAAAGTCGGTTTAACCCCAAAGTACTACATACATTAATCCTTTCAAAAAGATCTCTTTTTACGTAAAACAACTCGATACTATTATCCGTAGTACCAAACACGTTCATGTTTAAATCAAGTACTTTCTACTTTTTAAACCAAGTGGCTTACACTTTTTAAAACGATGCCAAGTATACTTTTAAAACCCAAGTAACTAACTCTTTTAAGATCAAGGTACTCCTACCTTTTAAAACCAAGCCACTTATATTTTTCTCATCAAGAAAAGTTCGATATTTGAAACTAAGTTACTTATACTTTTAAACTCAAGTTACTCCTCTTTTCCCAAAATCAAGTTACCATTTTAAATCCAATAATAAAACCATTCTTTTATTTTCATAAAGTCGTTATAACTAACTTCCCATAAAGCTATTATAACACTTTATGTTTTAAACAAATTTAAGACAAGACCATGCCTTTCTTTTAAACCAAAACACTTCAAATTCTTAAGTCTCTTTTCTTTTAGAAATCAAGTTCCTCCCACTTTTAAACCTCAAGTAACTCACACCTTTTAAAACAAGTTACTTCTCTTTAAATCATGTCATTTCTCCTCTTTTTAAAACAATTAAGTAAATCACTCCTTTGACTTTCCTAAAGTCATTATAATGACCTTTAGGTTTTGGAACTAAGGCACTAGCCAAAAGATTTGGAAATCACTTCCTTTTCAAGACTCTACGTACTTTACGTAAAATACTTCCACTCTTTAAGAATCCAAACTTCACTAAGGCAATAGATTATACAACTTACAATTTAAACATCAAAGTATAATCAAGGAAGTACATAGAACAAATTCTATATTAGGCAATCCAAGTACAACCAAGGAATGGATCATTTAGAGTAGAACGCATTTTCTTTATCTTTAGGAATCATGCTAGAAGAGGAGATAGTTCACATACCTTTTCGGCTAAATCCACAAGCTAAGCCGAATACGCCGTACGTAGAAGTGTCAACCTATAATGGTCACAACAAGACTATCAACTTCTAGTCTCTAACGTAGAATAATACTAAGTATACTGGCCTCTAATTCTACGGAAAATCTAAAGACTTCCTTTGTTTCTACTCACTTTGCCACCTTTTCAAGGTCGAATACAATAACCAACACGCCACATTTAAGGCTCCAAACAACAACCAAACAAAGGGGATTACACGCCTTACAATACGTGTAAAATTCCGCCCCACAATTCATACCAAGTAGTTTAAAACTCCAAGCCATTCTCGGCCAACTACATACTAACAATTCAAAGTCTTTTCCAACCCTTTTCAAATTCCAAGTTCTAAGGCCTAACATGTTATATAGTTATAAACCACTTCAACAACTACAATTTCCTTCCTACACAACATGCGACGACTTAAACGAATAACCAACTTGAATTATAGTCTTAAGGCTAACATGCTAGTTTTCGGATTTAGGGTTCCAATAGCCAATATACTAATCCAACTACATAATATACATCTCATGCTTGCTAATAACCATAGCTACAACAATAAGTAAACTTAATTGCTAAAACGACAAAATTTATACCTTTCCAAGCCCTTAAAATTTCCAAGAATCAAAGTCGCGCCTTAGCAATTCTTAGCTCCTTTCCTGAAGTTCTAATCCGCTCCAAGCACTCCTTAGAGGCCTATGAAGAACCCATCTTCAAGTTCCAACTTCAAAGTTGAAGAACTCCCATAGTTTCCGCCTTGCGACTAACGTGAAAATGCGTTTTTTCCGAAATCTTTCTATTGAGATATCCTTACAATACCCTAAGGGACATTGGGTTAAAGTCTTGTGAACAAAGGATCAAAACTACAAAATTTTGTGTGGGCAAAGGTCACAAACCCGTGAGCTTCTAAAGGGACAAGAAAATGTTGTGAAATTTTTCTAAGTGTTAGAAGAGCAAGTCTTGCACTAGTAGCATGCTTATATAACACATTGGATGGCTAAGACTTAAACAAATGGGTGACTAAGATGAAAATCACATGGATCAAGCCCAAGTGGCAAGTTGACTTGGTCAATAATATCAAGCTTAGCAAGACTTATCTTCCACCTTGGTAAATGATCATTTTACCCCTCCTATAATTCGACCAAGACCATGTGGGGGTGCCACGTGTCGCCCTCTCATTCGTCCATAAAATTCCGTAACCCTCGCGGGCCCCACAAAATGTAAAATTCCTCGGGTGGGCCCCACGTGACCAAATTTGTAAAAATAAATTTCCATAATGCTAATAGGTTCCATACTCTTCAAATAATACATTTTGAGAATCCAATTCTCAACAACGAACATTTTTCCTTTCCGACGTTCGGAACATTTCCCGTCGGAAAAACAATTCTTCCTTTCGTATCAATTTCCAAGTCTTGTTTCCTTTCGTACATTCTCTTTTACATGTCCTGGACTTACGGGGTGTAACATTCTTCCCCCCTTAGAAACATTCGTCCCCGAATGTTCTTAGTCATTTACCAAGCTACACAAACTTCGGCACAATCTCTTTACTATGCCTATCAATCAATACATGCACAAGACCAACGATGCCACACATGGACACCACAACATACGTGAACATAATAATGGACCTTCCGTCCGTGGTCCCTTCTCACAAAACTCGAAGGTTACAGTCTTCCCCAAACACGGGATCCTTAGAGGTTCCTTTCTTTCCTTACTTGTCATTCTTTCTCGTACTTTCAAACTCATCTAGTACACGTACAAAATCTCAAATTTTGTTTCTCTTCTCCAATCCTTGGAGTTACTATCCAAACTTGGCCATATAGTTACTTACATTCCCGTTAAGGCTCTTCTCGGTCCTTACGACCTAGTTCCGGTGGAACGCATCCACGAACTCGTACAACGATCAACTAGACTTGGGCCTAGCACTCTCGTGACCCTATCACAAAGCGGGACCATTTCTAACTGACATCACCCCATTCCACACTACCGGCTGACCCGAAATGAGTCCATAACCCGACTCATCGTCACACTTAACTTCTCATTCTTAGTCTGGAATAAATCTCTCTCTTATCTCAAGGTACTTCTCACCCTATCCTCCCATTCACTAGAGGTTCGTCACATAAGCCAAGGTATTTCTACTGTACATTCTTCCCTATCGGTCTTACACTGTTATGGGGCAATTACTACTTGTGAGCTCTACACAACTATAGTCTCAGTTCACTTACCATTCTTGTCAACATTCTTAACTTCTCACTTTACTAATCAAGGTATCCCTACCTCTGGGGTACTATCACTTTACAACTCTAGCAATAAAGGGAAAACATATACGCTAGGGTAAAATCTGAATCTATCAACGCACGTATGATTCAAAGGAATCAAAATATACCAGAAACCCGTGCGATGTCGCCTCGATCCTCGCCAAGAGTCGCATCATCTATGCGGTTCAAGGACCGCCAGAACTATAAACTCCACCACGACTTACCACTACCGGCTAACATCTCAACACCCGCTCGGGACGACATCTGTGAGGAAAGGGAACCAACCATCACCTCATAGCCGAGCCACTCACCGGTGCTCTTCTAAAAGGACATACTCGTGATATGGCCCTGACGGCCACAATAATAACAAACACTGCGCAAGACGGTATTTCCCAAATGACGCTTACTACAATGGAAACACTGAGGAATAAGTGGCCTCGTCGAGAAAATCCTCGCCTTTGAGAACCTCGACCCTGGAGCTCTGGACCGCTCCTAAATACCTTGTGGGATCAAATCTCCCACCTGTGAGCTTCGGGGGTATGTACTGGGTAGGCTGGGACGAATATCTCACTCGCTGCTGAGGCAACTCGTCCAAAAACTCACCGGGATAACCAACCGGTCTAGCCCTCTTACGCAGATCTCCGCGTTGGCCCTCTACCCTCTGTACACTGCTCAGCATCGGGCCGAATAACCTCCTGCCGAGGAAATCAGAAGAATCGCTATCTTGGTCAATAACATAATGGCTTCCTTCATGACCCTAAAGTCTTCCCCTAACTGAGAAACTGTAGGCTCTGGTGCTGTGGTCTCAAAACCTGGCGCAGAAGAACTCGCCGACTGTGGTACATCATCTGGTATACCCTGGGCACAAGCCCTATAAACTCTTCGAGTCGACTAGTAGCTCTCGCTACTCCTTTGCCCTTCAGGCATTGTTGCTCTCCTTGGAGGCATAACTGTAACACAAAATTACGTCAGAGAGGAATTATCTTATTAACACAGCTCTATGGCACGATCTTAGAGTGAGAAGAATAGAAACCAACTCCTAAATGTCCTATAGCCTCCTGTGTTACACCCCGGAATTTCAGGATATGTTTATAAGAACGTACGTAAGAACTCAAAGGTTAAGGTTTGAGACGAGTAAAATTTATCGGAATTTTGGGATTTGTCGGAAAACGAAATATTGCGAATGGGAGAGGCGACACGTGTCACCCCCCCTTAATGGTCTTGGACGAAAATGTGATGGAGAAAATGGTCATTTGACCATAATTTAAAAGACCAAGTCTTGCAAGACATATAGCTTGACAACATTGACCAAGTCAATGACCCCACTTAGCTTGTTATTTAATTAAATGAATCCAAACCACCCATTTGTTCTAATCTTGACCCTCCATATTTTTATATAAGCTCCTTAGTAGCAAGACAAGGCAAAACACTTAGAAAATTTTCAAGAATATTGAGGAAGCTTGAGGAGCTCTCGCCAAGGGCTAGGGTTTGAAGGAAAAAATTTCAAATGTTGTCAATAATTCCCTACTTTAAACCAAGGTACCTAAGGGTATTGTAAGTGTTTCTCAATAGAAAGATCCCGGAAATGTGGTGTTTTCGTATTAGTCGCAAGGCGAAAACCTATGAGGTTCTTCAACTTTGAAGTTGGAACTTGAAGATTAATTGTTCATGAGCTTCAGGGTTGCTTGGAGTGGATTGGAACGTCGAAAGGAGGAGCTAAAGTTGCTAAGGATCGACTTGTAGTCTTGGATCATATTTGGGCTAAAATGAGGTATAATCTTCGTCTTACCTTTGTAGTTGAAGATTCAATGTTATTATAAGTTAGAAATGATCATGTGATATGTGTTATGAAGTTTGATAAGTGTTATGGAATTTTAAGAGCTCAAAACCGAAATGGCATGTTTAGCCCTTTGAAATTGAAATACAATTTTAGTCGTTATGTAGAATCGTCGCATGTTGACCTACTTGAGGATTGTAGTAGTTGTAATCAAATGCGAATTGATATCATGTTATGCTACCAATTTGGATTGAAATGGAAATTTGATAAGAATTGGTATGGTTGAACTCGGTGGCGAATTTGGACTTTTAGTTTGTTATTCATTTGTATTGGACTACTTTCTAAATTGTGAGCCAATTGGGGCTGTTTAGTTATTCATTTGTATTGGACTACCTTCTATATTGTTGTGAGCCAATTGGGGCTGTTTGGTTATTGTATTCGACCTTGAAAAAGGTGGCAAAGTGAGTAGAAACAAAGGAGGTGCTGTCCGATTTTCCGTAGAATTTAGTGACTTAGCACCTAGGATATTCTACGTTTGAAATAAGAGGTTAATGGACGTATGGTGACCATTATAGGTTGAAGTACTAAGTATAGCGTATCCTACTTGAAGAATGGAATAGCTCAAGGTTGAAGTACTTTGGAGCATTTTGCTACTTGTCGACAAACGTCGCGGTATGTGAACCTCTTCTTTCTTTGGCATGATCCTACGTATGAAATATCCATGTGATAACATTTTAAGATTCCTTCTACTCTTAGAAGTTAAGAAGTATCCACATTGTTGACTCTAAATTAAGTATGTTAAATTGTCCTAAGTCCTTACCAAGCCTTATGGGAGATATTGGTAAGAATGGTTAGGAAATTATGAGATTTGATTTCAAGCTATGTATCTTGATTTATTTAAAGTAAGTATGTAAGTTGATTTTTATGTTTGAAAATGACTTGAATTTATATGTGAAAAGGGATTGGTTTTAAAAGTGTAGATGACATGATTTTACAAGTATAAGTAAATGGACTTTAAAGAATGTATGTTATGAAGTTTTAAGACTATGAACTTTGATTTTTTAAAGGATTATGAAACTTTATTTTTCAAGTTATGGGACTTGATTTCTAAAGTATAAGCGACATGATTTGAAAGAGTGTATGCTACGAGGTGTTAAGGCTATAAGCCTTGATTTTATAAGTGGAAATGTCTTAATTTTACAAAGTATGGCTTAATTTATTTCAAAAGTTAAGAAGATGGCTTCCAAAAGAGTATGTGACTTGAGCTTTAAAAAGAAAGGAGTTCTATGATTCTTTTTAAGTATGTATGTACGTAGTATTTTTGGATCTAGTTTTCCTAATGTTGTAAGAATAAAAGTGTCTTAAGTTCTCTAAAATGAAAGGTTGTTATAATAGCTTTATGGGAAGTTGTTATGACGACTTAAGAAGAAGTGAAAAGATGGTTTGGAAATGTTATGTAAGGAAAATCACACCGAGCCTACAAATAGGCCGGATTACGTTATGAAATACACCGAGCCTACAAATAGGCCAGATTACGTTATGAGATACACCGAGCCTACACATAGGCCGGATTACGCCATATTACCCCGAGCCTTCACATAGGCCGGGTTACGTCATCTTACACCGAGCCCCACAGGCGGGCCGGATTATGCTACATGATTCCACAGTACACCGAGCCCCACAGGCGGGCCGGATTATGTCACATGATTCATCAGTACACTGTGTCCCGCAAATGGGCCGGATTATGTTATGTAAGATATGTAAGTTATGTGAAAAAGACTGGATTAAACTCTTAAGTATGTATGTAAGAATATGTTGTTAAATTTTATTGAAAGAAGGAAAGGAACAGTTAATATATGATTGATTTCAGGAGTTAAAAGGACATTCTTTTATACGATACGATTTGGTTATTGCATTTTATTTGTTCCATACTCGCACTGTTAGATCGACCCTTCGGAGGCTGCGTTAAATGCCCGCAGTGTTAGGTACAGTTGGTGATCCTTGCTCTTAGGATCTCTGCTCGCTTTTTGGAAAGAAGCTCCTTTCACCGGAGGCTTATCTTTGGTACACGGTTTCGATGTGGTAGACTTATGTACATTCAGGGTATGGCGGGGCCCCGTCCCGCCGCAGCTTGTAATTCTTAAGGTGCAGTAGTTACATATTGTGGGTCGATTTGTAAAAGGAAAGGGATGTGGATCGCTGTTGTTATGTATATGTATATGTGTCGGGAAGGTAGCCTTATCGGCTAACTCGTGGTTTAATTTCTCGTTATTTTATTTTATAAGTTTCATGTATGTTCATTGCTATTCTCTCGATGTATAATCAACAGGGTGCCGGGTAGGCACCGGGCCGAGCCCGGTCGGGTCGTGACATCTCGTTTATGGGTGTGGCGCGCAACACACCGATAATCAAGACTCTACTAGACACGGCCTCAGTAGACATTCCGGATCGATCGCTCGATACCACTGTCACACCCAACCCCGCCCGTGGATCGGTGCCCTACCCGGCACCTTCTACCTTAACAACACAAGTAAATCGCGAATTTAAATAACACCTCATTTTTTTAAAACCAACATACGTGCAACGGCAAAGCAAAGGCGGTGCCATAATATATATATAAACAAAAGACACTACACTGCATACGCAGTCCAATGCCACATATGAATCTGCACTTAAGAGTTTTATGAAATATGACGACAAGGCCCCGCCGTACCCATAACTGTACAAAAGCATGTACTAAAAGAACTTATACCAAAAAGATAAACTCCCGAACAAAAAGAGCTATCCACAAACTCTGAGCAGGGTCCTACACCTGCCGATCACCAAACAGCGTACCTAAACTCGCGACATTTAACGCGGCCCAAGGAGGTCAAGACGAAGAATGTACCAAGTATGTGAAACGATGAAATCGTAAGTGAAACCATAACGATCTATATAAAACAGAGACATGTATGATAGCCAAACTACGATTCACAATATATAAGCCACGTCAAGTCGTGGACTCATGCCTCCAAGTCATCACTCAAAATATAACCATGGGTCTCACGCCCACAACATCAATCGTGCGTGGAATTCCTTCCTCACTACCAAGATCATGATAGAACAACACCAAGGAGTACACATGACACGAGTCCCACTGTGTCATAAAACCGTCACGAGCAAGTACG
Source organism: Przewalskia tangutica (assembly GCA_029844215.1). Lineage (NCBI taxonomy): Eukaryota > Viridiplantae > Streptophyta > Magnoliopsida > Solanales > Solanaceae > Przewalskia > Przewalskia tangutica. Next base: position 99,565,346 of record CM056729.1, read on the forward strand.
AAGGCTAACTACCGGATACGAGCCATACTAACAATACTATACAACCAAACCACGGAGTCGACACGGCAAGTACGGCCGACTACCGATACCGCGCGTGTCACGTAGTCGACCGGCAAGTACGAGGGCTAACTACGGATACCAAGCGTCAGATCACGAGACTCCGCCACGGCCGTCACGGGCAAGCACGAAGCCGACTACCAGATACCAAGGCCGTGTCACGAGTCGACCGGCAAGCACGAGGGCTAACTACCGATACCAAGGTCAGATCACGAGACTTCGCCACTAAACCGAATCCGGCAAGCGCGAGGGCTAACTACCAGTACCAAGGCCGAATCACCACGAGACGGCAAGTACGAAAGCCACCACCGATACCAAGGCCGAATCAAGAAGAAACCTCGGAGAGCTAGTCCATGGAATAACACTATCAGCGAGCGCACTGCGGAATTCTCCGTCACCGCCAGACGCCCAAGTAATATCATAACAAATCAGCCCTCCATTGAGAGACGCGCAGATAGAAATACAATACTAGCACGACAAGGCTATCACACGCAAACATAGGCAAGTCACACACAACTCAAGGTACTTTATTTTTTATGTCAAAGTCCGGGTTTTAACCCCAAAGTACTACATACATTAATCCTTTCAAAAAGATCTCTTTTTACGTAAAACAACTCGATACTATTATCCGTAGTACCAAACACGTTCATGTTTAAATCAAGTACTTTCTACTTTTTAAACCAAGTGGCTTACACTTTTTAAAACGATGCCAAGTATACTTTTAAAACCCAAGTAACTAACTCTTTTAAGATCAAGGTACTCCTACCTTTTAAAACCAAGCCACTTATATTTTTCTCATCAAGAAAAGTTCGATATTTGAAACTAAGTTACTTATACTTTTAAACTCAAGTTACTCCTCTTTTCCCAAAATCAAGTTACCATTTTAAATCCAATAATAAAACCATTCTTTTGTTTTCATAAAGTCGTTATAACTAACTTCCCATAAAGCTATTATAACACTTTATGTTTTAAACAAATTTAAGACAAGACCATGCCTTTCTTTTAAACCAAAACACTTCAAATTCTTAAGTCTCTTTTTTAGAAATCAAATTCCTCCCACTTTTAAACCTCAAGTAACTCACACCTTTAAAACAAGTTACTTCTCTTAAATCATGTCATTTCTCCTCTCTTAAAACAATTAAGTAAATCACTCCTTTGACTTTCCTAAAGTCATTATAATGACCTTTAGGTTTTGGAACTAAGGCACTAGCCAAAAGATTTGGAAATCACTTCCTTTTCAAGACTCTACGTACTTTACGTAAAATACTTCCACTCTTTAAGAATCCAAACTTCACTAAGGCAATAGATTATACAACTTACAATTTAAACATCAAAGTATAATCAAGGAAGTACATAGAACAAATTCTATATTAGGCAATCCAAGTACAACCAAGGAATGGATCATTTAAGGAGTAGAACGTACTTTCTTTATCTTTAGGAATCATGCTAGAAGAGGAGATAGTTCACATACCTTTTCGGCTAAATCCACAAGCTAAGCCGAATACGCCGTACGTAGAAGTGTCAACCTATAATGGTCACAACAAGACTATCAACTTCTAGTCTCTAACGTAGAATAATACTAAGTATACGGTCTCTAATTCTACGAAAAATCGGGCAGCACTTCCTTTGTTTCTACTCACTTTGCCACCTTTTTCAAGGCCGAATACAATAACCAACACGCCACATTTAAGGCTCCAAACAACAACCAAACAAAGGGGATTACACGCCTTACAATACGTGTAAAATTCCGCCCCACAATTCATACCAAGTAGTTTAAAACTCCAAGCCATTCTCGGCCAACTACATACTAACAATTCAAAGTCTTTTCCAACCCTTTTCAAATTCCAAGTTCTAAGGCCTAACATGTTATATAGTTATAAACCACTTCAACAACTACAATTTCCTTCCTACACAACATGCGACGACTTAAACGAATAACCAACTTGAATTATAGTCTTAAGGCTAACATGCTAGTTTTCGGATTTAGGGTTCCAATAGCCAATATACTAATCCAAATACATAATATACATCTCATGCTTGCTAATAACCATAGCTACAACAATAAGTAAACTTAATTGCTAAAACGACAAAATTTATACCTTTCCAAGCCCTTAAAATTTCCAAGAATCAAAGTCGCGCCTTAGCAATTCTTAGCTCCTTTCCTGAAGTTCTAATCCGCTCCAAGCACTCCTTAGAGGCCTATGAAGAACCCATCTTCAAGTTCCAACTTCAAAGTTGAAGAACTCCCATAGTTTCCGCCTTGCGACTAACGTGAAAATGCGTTTTTTCCGAAATCTTTCTATTGAGATATCCTTACAATACCCTAAGGGACATTGGGTTAAAGTCTTGTGAACAAAGGATCAAAACTACAAAATTTTGTGTGGGCAAAGGTCACAAACTCGTGAGCTTCTAAAGGGACAAGAAAATGTTGTGAAATTTTTCTAAGTGTTAGAAGAGCAAGTCTTGCACTAGTAGCATGCTTATATAACACATTGGATGGCTAAGACTTAAACAAATGGGTGGCTAAGATGAAAATCACATGGATCAAGCCCAAGTGGCAAGTTGACTTGGTCAATAATATCAAGCTTAGCAAGACTTATCTTCCACCTTGGTAAATGACCATTTTACCCCTCCTCTAATTCGACCAAGACCATGTGGGGGTGCCACGTGTCGCCCTCTAATTCGTCCATAAAATTTCGTAACCCTCGTGGGCCCCACAAAATGTAAAATTCCTCGGGTGGGCCCCACGTGACCAAATTTGTAAAAATAAATTTCCATAATGCTAATAGGTTCCATACTCTTCAAATAATACATTTTGAGAATCCAATTCTCAACAACGAACATTTTTCCTTTCCGACGTTCGGAACATTTCCCGTCGGAAAAACAATTCTTCCTTTCGTATCAATTTCCAAGTCTTGTTTCCTTTCGTACATTCTCTTTTACATGTCCTGGACTTACGGGGTGTAACAAAAAAAGGGAAGGTGATTTTGAAACTCACTTTCAGAAATGATCTTGTGCTCACTAATGTGTTGCACGTGCTTGAAATTTGTAAAAATCTGATTTCTGGTCCTGTTCTTAGTAACAAGGGTTTTAAAATTGTATTTGAGTCAGACAAATTTGTACTCACCAAAGGTGGGATGTATATAGGAAAGGGTTACCTCAGTGAGAGACTCTTCAAACTATCTGTTGTACCTACTCAGGCAAATGCATTATTAATGAAAATGCAGGCACTAGCACTGCTTGTATGTATATGGTTGATTCCCCTTCTTTATGACATTCAAGATTAGGCCATATTAATTATCGCTCTTTATAAAGAATGGTAAAGTTAGGCATTATTGCCAAAATACTCTATGAACAAAATGACTAAGTGTGGAGTTTGCATAGAATCAAAATATGCAATTCATCCTCATAAATCTGTTGTGAAATTAAATGAAGTGATTGGTTTAATTCATAGTGATTTGTGTGATTATCAAGCAACCCCATATCGTAGATGAAAGAATTATTACATATCATTCATAGATGATTGCAGTAAATTTTGTTATGTATACTTAATACTACCAAAGATGAGGCTTTAAACATGTTTAAAACATATAAAACGGTAGTGGAAAACCAACTTGACAAGAGAATTAAAATTCTAAGGTCCGATAGAGGTGGTAAATACCAATCAAATGAGTTCACTTAATTTTGTTCTACTCATGGTATAGTTCATCAAACCACTGCACCATATACTTCAAAACAAAATGAAGTTGCCGAACGAAAGAATAAAACATTGAAGAATATGATAAATTCAATATTGGTTAGTTCGGGCGCACCTCTTAATTTATGAGGAGAGGCGTTACTTACTGCAAATATGATACTAATAAAATTCCTCATAAGAAAAATGATCAATCTCCTTATGAATTATGGAAAGGAAGATTGCCTACTTTCAAAAGGATGAAAGTGTGGGGTTGCCTAGCGAAAGTTCAAGTTTCCTTACCAAAGAGAACTAAACTTGGACCAAAAACAGTGGATTGCATATATATTGGCCTTGCCAATAATAGTGCAACATATAAGTTTTTGGTGTATCATTTCGATGTTAAAGGTATTCACAAAAAACACACTCATGGAGTCTGCAGAAGCAGATGACATCTTTCCTTACAAAGACAAAGATAAAAATGTTCTTAATCATAAGAAGAGGACACTACCTCAAGATGAGTCAAACCAAAACACACAAAATGATGATCTTACTTCATCTGTTCAAGAAGAAAATTTTGAACCAAGGAGAAGTAAACGAGGGAAAATTGCCAAGGATTTTGGACCGGACTTTATGACCTTTTCCATTGAAGAAGAACCTCAAACATATAGGGCTGTTATGGAATCATCCGAAGCACCTTATTGGAAGGAGGCTATCCAAAATGAGATAGAATCCATTGTGCAAAATAATACATGGATATTGGTTGATCTCCCTCCGGGACAAAAACCAATAGGCCATAAATGAATTTTCAAATGAAAACTAAGGTCTGATGGTACTATAGAAAAATACAAAGCTCGTATAGTAGCCAAAGGGTTTCGTCAAAAAGAAGGTGTAGATTTCTTCTATACTTACTCACCGGTAACGAGAATTACGTCGATAAGGACGTTAATTGCTATAGCGGCGATTCACAGTTTAGAAATACACCAAATGGATGTGAAAATCGCGTTCTTAAATGGTGAATTAGATGAAGAAATTTACATGGAACAACCCGAAGGGTTTGTTGTGAAAGGTCAAGAAAAGAAGGTTTGTAAATTGATTAAGTCTTTGTACGGACTTAAACAAGCTCCAAAACAATGGCATGAAAAGTTTGATAATACGTTATTATCAAATGATTTTCAAATAAATGAATGTACAAATGTGTCTACATTAAACAATGTAAAGATGCATGTGTCATTATATGCTTATATGTTGATGATATGTTAATTATGGGAACACGTAAGGATGTAATTAACCAAACTAAGAAGATGTTGCATGACGCTTTTGATATGAAAGATATGAATGCGGATGTCATTCTTGGTATTAGAATTCAACACCAGGTTTTGAGGCCCCAGCACCAGAGCCTCCAGTTTCTCAGTTAGGGGAAGACTATAGGGTCATAAGGGAAGCAGTTATGTTATTGACCAAGATAGCGGTGATACAGTTTCATCAGCAGGAGGTTATTCAGCCAGTACAGACAGGTGTACAGAGGGTAGAGGGCCAACGCGGAAATCAGCGTAAGAGGGCTAGACCGGTTGGTTATCCTGGTGAGTTTTTGGACGAGCAGCCTCAGCAGCGAGTGAGATATTTGTCCCAGCCTACCCAGGACATACCCCCGCAGCTCACAGGTGGGAGATTGGACCCCACAAGGTATTTAGGAGTCGGTTCGAGCTCCAGGATTCGAGGTTTTCAGAGAAGCAGAGGATTTTCTCAGTCGAGGCCACTTATTCCTCAGTGTTTCCGATGTAGTAAGCGTCATTTGGGGAAATTCCGTTTTGGCATAGGTGTTTGTTATTATTGTGACCGTCCGGGCCATAAGCAGTGGGAATGTCCTTTTAGAAAGAGCACTGGTGAGGTGGCTCAGCCTAGGAGGTCGGTGGTTGGTTCCTTTTCTTCTACAATGCGCCCTGTGGGGTATTGGGATATCACCACCGGTAGTGGTCAAGAGTGAAGTTTATAGTTCTGGTGGTCCTTCTAACCGCATAGATGACGTGGCTACTGGGCAGGATCAAGAGGCAACATCGCATGGGGTTACAGGTATATTTTGATTCTTTTGAATCATACAAGCATTGATAGATTCAGATTCCGCCCTAGCGTATATATTTCCCTTTGTTGGTAGTAGTTGTAAATTGATAGCACCACCAGAGGTAGAGATACTTTGATTAGTAAGGTGAAGAGTGAAGAATGTTGACAAGAATGATAAAGTGAACTGAGACTATAGTTGTATAGGGTTCACAAGTTGTAATTTCCCCATAATAGTGTAAGACCGATAGTGGAGGATGTACAGTAGAAATACTTCGGCCTAGGTGGCGAACCACTAGTGAATGGGAGGATAGGGTGAGAAGTACCTTGAGATAGGAGAGAGATTCCTTTCAGACTAAGAATGAGAGTTAATGTTATACCCCGTAGTTCCAGGGTATATATGTGAGGATGTACGTACGAGAATACGACATAAATTTTGGAAAGAAAGGAAGATGTGATTTTTCGACGGAAAAGTTCCCGGTTTTTGTGAAGAAAAAGGTTCGTTAATGGGAATTGGATTCCCAGATTTGGTATTTGGACTTCTTGGATTATATTAGAATTTTGAGATTTTATTTTCGGAAATGGTCACGTGGGGCCCACGGGAGAAATTTACGATGTTGTGGGCCCGCTGTGTTGTTGAGATTTCCGATATTTTGGATATTTTCGAAGACGAAATATTTTGGACGAATCGGGGCGACACGTGTCACCCTCGTGTGGCCGTGGCCGAATGGTGGACAGTGGCTAGGCCACTTGTCACTTGGCCGAAATGGCCCAACACTTGGATGCCTAAATCGTTGGCCATGTGGTGTGGTGGGACCCACACACACATGGCCCAATCTTGACCACACACCTTGCTTGATCTTAGCCCTTGAATCCTCTATATAAACCCCTTAAGTCAAGACTAAAATTCATTCCACACTTGAAATAATTTCCAAGGCAATACTCCCTCCCTTTAGTATTTTCGTCCACCCCCCTCTTTGTGTAGGAAATACTCTAAGTATTGTAGTATAATCCCAAATACCTTGGCCTAGTATCCCTAGTAGTATTCCAAAGTTGTTTTAATACTAGGAGCCCGGAAATGCTACTTTATTCCAATAGTCAAAACGAAACCCTAGAAAATCTTCCTAGCTTGGTTGAAGTATTTAGAGAAGTTGTTTGGAAACTTCTAAGGGTCGCTTGGAGCGGGTTGGAGCGTAAGGAATTGGAGCTAAACGTTGCTCAGGATCGACATATAATATTGGATAATTTTGGGCTTATCGAGGTAAATAATCTTGTCCCCCTATTGTAATTGGAAATTACATGTTGTAGTAATATATAGTTGAGTATACTATATATAGAATGAGTATTGAAAAGAATTGAACTATATTTACATAGAATGTATTCTGATGGATCGTTGTATTATTATGGAGTAGAATTGAACACGTCAGGTTAGGCGTGTAATCCTCGAGAGTTGTTGGCACAGCAGCGGCCTCAGAGGAGGTTATTTGTGTGTTAGCGTGGGGAGGTGCTGCGAATTTTCTCAGAGAAAAGGAATCTTGCAGTTAGAATATTCTACGAGGAGATCTAGGAGTTGATAGGCGTTTTGTGGCCTTTATAAGTTGCAGTACTACGAGTAGCGTATTCTACTTGAAGAGTGGAAACGGCTAGCAGGTTACTGATCTTGTGAGCGCTTTGCTAATTGTCGATAATCGTCGCGGTATGTGAACCTCTTCCTATCTTTTCTAGCATGATTGTTGTGAACTATGTAGTACGGTGACGCGTACGTGCTAAGTGATTTGGTTGGTTTAAAACATAGGGTGTTATAATAGCTTTATGGGAAGTTAGTTATAACAACTTTATGTAGGTAAAAGAATGGTTTATTGATTGTAGAAAGTTAAGAGACTTGATCTTAAAAGATAAGAGACTTGACTTATAAACGACTTGATTTTGAAAGTTAAGAGACTTGATCTTGAAAGATAAGAGACTTGACTTATAACGACTTGTTTAAAAAGAAGTAACTTGATTTTAAGTATAGGTTACTTGTTTTGAAAAGAGTAAGTTATTTGGGTTTTAAAAGAATACTCGTTGTTATTTTTAAAAGAAAAGAGACTTGTGGAATTAAAGAGTTTTTGGTTTAGAACATAAAGTGTTATAACAACTTTATGGGAAGTTAGTTATAACGACTTTATGAAAACAAAGGAATGGTTTTTATCATTGGTTTTAAAATGGTAACTTGACTTTAAAAGGAGAAGTGTTTTGGTCTAAAAAGAAGGCATGTTATTGTCTTAATTTGGTTTAAAAAGGAAAGTCTGGAAGTTGTTTTGGTTTAATTAAAATGTTAGTCACTTTATTTTTATACTACGGGTATCGGGTGACTTTTGTAAAAGAAAGGGATCTTCTAAAAAGAATTTAACGTACGTAGTACTTGGGGATTTAAAAACCTGGACTTGTCATAAAATGAAAGTACCTTGAGTTGTGTAAGCGTGCCTATGGTTGTTTGTGATAGCCTTGTAATGTTTCTTGTTGATTTGATAAGTAAACATGTTAGGATCTACGTGTGTTAGTATCTTGTGATGTTTGTGTAAAGGGTTTACCCTTGTTGTGCTTATGTTGTTTAACGATAATTTGTTATGTTAGTATTATACATCACTCACCTCTTGACATGATTAGGGGTTAAGGCGCCTCCGATGCGGTAGACTCAAAGCGGTCCATGTGACCTATGATTCGAGAATACCTCATGCGGTGCAGTGTGACCTATCGCGAGCTACGAGAGTTCCGTGTTAGTGCGGCCTTTATGGTCATGCGGTCATGTGGCGTACGCGATCGCGAGTCGGGGCGTTGCCGGGGAGTAGCTACCCTCGATGCGGGGAATACCTCATGCGGGCCATTGGAGTGGCCTATGCGGAGCTGCGGGAAGTTCCAGGACTAGACGCGCACATTAGATAATGCGGGCGAGTGGCCAGCTTCGATCATGTGGCGGTCTAGACAGATCTCATGATACAGTTTATGACCTTGTTGGTACTGTGGGTTTTAGTAGTCGGCTATGCCTTCGTACTTACCCCGTACGGTTTTATTATGACACAGGTGGGACCTGGTGTTCATGTGTATTCCTTTGTGCTTTTATATCATAGATCCGGCGATGAGGAAGGTATTCCACGCATGATTGATGTTGTGGGCGTGAGACCCGTTGTTATACTTGAGTAATGACTTTGAGGCGTGAGTCACGACTTGACATATTTGTTTATATATTATGGATCGTAGTTTAGTTATCATACATGTCTCCCGCTTTATATAGACTATTATGATTTCATTTACTGATTTTTCGCCACATACTTGGTACTGTTATCGACCTCCTTCTCGGCTGCGTTCATGCCGCAGTAGGTACATCGGTTGTGGATCCGCTCTTAGGATCAATGTTGACTTTTTGGGAAGCTCCGTTTCTGAGGCTTATCTTTGGTATAGTCCCTGTCGGTGTAGTTACTTGTACATTCGTGGTATGGCGGCCCCGTCCGTCATAGTTATGGTTACATTCTTAGAGGTCTGTAGTACTGTTATGGGCAGGGTTTGTAAAAGGATTTAACTGTTCAAGTTGATATATATATGTATGTATTCAGGAAGGTGACCGTGTTGGTTAGCCTGTTTTATACTTTAACTCTTGTTTCATGTTTAAGTTTTTATTTCCGCTGATTTTCTCGATGTTGTATCACCAGGGTGCCCGGTAAGGCACCCACGGCCCGGACCGGTCGTGACAAAAGTGGTATCGAGCGATTAGTCCTCGAAAGTGTCTATGCACCGTATCTAGTAGAGTCTTGATTATCGGCGTGTTGTGCACCATACCTATAATCGTGAGGCCGCAGGATATTTAGGATTGGTTTCCATTCTTCTCACTCGAGATCGTGCCTTAGAGCCGTGTTATAAGTTGGACTCTCCGACGTATTCGTTTGTACGATTATGCCTGCGAAAGGCAACCAGTGGCCCGTGGCGGCAAGGCAAGAGAGGAGCCGCGAGCGAACCCGAGGAGTACGAGGCGCGAGCCCTGGTCATTACCTGAGATAGTACTTCAAACGACGAGTTTTATGACGCCGCTAGCCCTAGCAGAGTTTAGAACGGCAGCAGTTTCTACGGAGGCCACGATACCTGAGCCTCCAGATCCACGGCCAGGAGCCAAGGATATGAGTTCAAGGAGATAGCCCAGTTACTAGCTAGGCTGGTGGCTGGGAATGAGGACGGACGGGAGCCGGTGGTTCCGGCAGTACCAGTGGTTCACCCTAGATTCGATAGTCTGAGATTTCGGGATTTCTTGAGTTGCAGTTCGCCAGAGTTCTATGGATAAAGAGCTGAGGATGATCCTCAGGGTGTCGTGCTAGTTGGGAGATTATTATACCTATGGCCGTCAGGGCCATGTGATGGGAGGATGTCCTAGTAGGAGGGATATAGGTAGGAGGACTCAGCCTACCGGGTTAGTTGCGGATTCAGTGGTTCGGAGAGGAAGGGGTGTTAGCCAGGAGAGGCCACCCCCACCTCGGTATGGCCGTTATGATAGGCGTCATGGTGGGGAGTGTCGCATCGTCGACCGGCTGCTTACGCCAGCGAGGCCATTTGGTGAGAGTTCGTCCGAGGCAGGTAGCACAGATGTAGAGACTCGACGCCGGGATCGATGGTCGGTTCATCGCCTTATATAGCTAGCCGCAGGCGGTGATTATGGTTAGAGCGACAAAGGGAAAGTGAGGCAGTAGTTGCAGAGATATCTTTAGCCCTTAAGAGACTTGTTTATATTGTTATGGTGGGTACATGTTAGGTGCTATGTACGGATAGAATTGTGTTAAGTGTGAATTAGAAAACATGGGCAGTTGAGAAAGAGTAAGTCTGGAGACGAGACGATTATGAGCCTTAGAATTTATAACAGTTAGGACCTTGGATGCAAGGCCGTCTTGGGTAAAAGATTTTGTTTACGATTTGATCTTTGTCAGAGTACATTGTATATGTGGAGTATAATTGTGTGATAAGTCCCTGAGTGGTGTGATTTATAAGAGGGTAGTTGAGCTAAGAAGACCATTAGGTTTTCGTGACTTGATTAGTGAGATTGTTCCGGATCGGGGAACGAGAGAGTTGGAGCGATAATGGGTCGGGTTGAGGCAAGGTTGCGTGTCAACCCGCAGCCCGGTTTGGCGTGGGGTCAGTTCGTGGTGGTCCCGCTTTGTGATAGGGTCACGAGGGTGATAGGCCCAAGTATAGGTAACCATCGTACGAGTTCGTGGATGTGTTCGACTAGAATCGGATCGTGAAGGCCAGGAATGTCCTTAGAGGAAATTGAAACTAGTAAGATGACCAAGTTTGGAGGTGGTAACTCGTGGTTGTGAAATTGCGATGATGAAGTGTGGTAGGTGTGCTAGAAAGAGTTCGGTGTGCGAGAAAGGGACGACGAAAGAAGAAAGCGAACAATGTGTTATGAGAGCGGTGATCATTTCTTTTGTGAAGTGAAGATGCGAAGGGAGTATCCTTTAGACCATGGGTGTGAGCCTTTTTTTTGTGATGTTAGAGGTGATTCCTCGTTGGCTTGGATTTGTATGTTATACTATGGCCATTGATGGCGCGATTGGTTTCGTAAGTATAGTAGTGAAGACTATACCGGCACACGTTTGTTTGGAGACTTAGAAGGAACATTCGGGACGAATGTTTCTAAGGGGGGAAGAATGTTATACCCCGTAGTTCCAGGGTATATATGTGAGGATGTACGTACGAGAATACGACAGAAATTTTGGAAAGAAAGGAAGATGTGATTTTTCGACGGAAAAGTTCCCGGTTTTTGTGAAGAAAAAGGTTCGTTAATGGGAATTGGATTCCCAGATTTGGTATTTGGACTTCTTGGATTATATTAGAATTTTGAGATTTTATTTTCGGAAATGGTCACGTGGGGCCCACGGGAGAAATTTACGGTTTTGTGGGGCCCGCTTTGTTTTTGAGATTTTCGGTATTTTGGATATTTTCGGAAGACGAAATATTTTGGACGAATCGGGGGGCGACACGTGTCACCCCCTTGTGTGGCCATGTGGGCCGAAATTGGTGGACAAGTGGCTAGGCCACTTGTCCCTTGGCCGAAATGGCCCAACACTTGGATGCCTAAATCGTTGGCCATGTGGTGTGGTGGGACCCACACACACATGGCCCAATCTTGACCACACACCTTGCTTGATCTTAGCCCTTGAATCCTCTATATAAACCCCTTAAGTTGAAGACTAAAATTCATTCCACACTTGAAATAATTTCCAAGGCAATACTCCCTCCCTTTAGTATTTTCGTCCACCCCCCCTCTTTGTGTAGGAAATACTCTAAGTATTGTAGTATAATCCCAAATACCTTGGCCTAGTATCCCTAGTAGTATTCCAAAGTTGTTTTAATACTAGGAGCCCGGAAATGCTACTTTATTCCAATAGTCGCAAAACGAAACCCTAGAAAATCTTCCTAGCTTGGTTGAAGTATTTAGAGAAGTTGTTTGGAAACTTCTAAGGGTCGCTTGGAGCGGGTTGGAGCGTAAGGAATTGGAGCTAAACGTTGCTCAGGATCGACATATAATCTTGGATAATTTTGGGCTTATCGAGGTAAATAATCTTGTCCCCCTATTGTAATTGGAAATTACATGTTGTAGTAATATATAGTTGAGTATACTATATATAGAATGAGTATTGAAAAGAATTGAACTATATTTACATAGGGCTGTATTTACAGTAGACTGTTGTATTATTGTGGAGTAGAATTGAACACGTCCGGTTAGACGTGTAATCCCCTGAGAGTTGTTGGCCTGGTAGCAGGCCTTGTAGGGGGAGGTTATTTGTGTGTTAGCAGGGGGGGAGGTGCTGCCGAATTTTCTGTAGAATAAGGAATCTTGCAGTTAGAATATTCTACGAGGAGATCTAGGAGTTGATAGGCGTTTTGTGGCCTTTATAAGTTGCAGTACTACGAGTAGCGTATTCTACTTGAAGAGTGGAAACGGCTAGCAGGGTTACAGTACTGTGGAGCGCTTTGCTAATTGTCGATAATCGTCGCGAGGTATGTGAACCTCTTCCTATCTTTTCTAGCATGATTGTTGTGAACTATGTAGTACGGTAGACGTACATGTGCTAAGTGATTTGGTTGGTTTAAAACATAGGGTGTTATAATAGCTTTATGGGAAGTTAGTTATAACAACTTTATGTAGGTAAAAGAATGGTTTATTGATTGTAGAAAGTTAAGAGACTTGATCTTAAAAGATAAGAGACTTGACTTATAAACGACTTGATTTTGAAAGTTAAGAGACTTGAGCTTGAAAGATAAGAGACTTGACTTATAACGACTTGTTTTCGGAAAAAGAGAAGTAACTTGATTTTAAGTATAGGTTACTTGTTTTGAAAAGAGTAAGTTATTTGGGTTTTAAAAGAATACTCGTTGTTATTTTTAAAAGAAAAGAGACTTGTGGAATTAAAGAGTTTTTGGTTTAGAACATAAAGTGTTATAACAGCTTTATGGGAAGTTAGTTATAACGACTTTATGAAAACAAAGGGATGATTTTATCATTGGTTTTAAAATGGTAACTTGACTTTAAAAGGAGAAGTGTTTTGGTCTAAAAAGAAGGCATGGTATTGTCTTAATTTGGTTTAAAAGGAAAGTCCGAAGTTGTTTTGGTTTAATTAAAATGTTAGTCACTTTATTTTTATACTACGGTATCGGGTGACTTTTGTAAAAGAAAGGATCTTCTAAAAGAATTTAACGTACGTAGTACTTGGGGATTTAAAAACCTGGACTTGTCATAAAATGAAAGTACCTTGAGTTGTGTGTAGCGTGCCTATGGTTGTTTGTGATAGCCTTGTAATGTTTCTTGTTGATTTGATAAGTAAACCTGTTAGGATGCTACGTGTGTTAGTATCTTGTGATGTTTGTGTAAAAGGGGTTTACCCTTGTTGTGCTTATGTTGTTTAACGATAAGCTGTTATGTTAGTATTATACATCACTCACCTCTTGACATGATTAGGGGTTAAGCCGCCTCCGACGCGGGGTAGATCAGCGGTCTGTGTGACCTATGATTCGAGAATACCTCATGCGGTGCATGTGACCTATCACGAGCTACGAGAGTTCCGTGTTAGTGCGCGCCTTTATGGTCAGCGTGGTCTATGTGGCCACGCGGTGCGAGTCCGGGCGTTGCCGGGAGTAGCTACCCTCGCGGGAATACCTCATGCGGGCCATTGGAGTGGCCTATGCGGAGTGCGGGAAGTTCGAGACTAGACGCGCACATTAGATATCTGCGCGAGAGGCCGATTTCGATCATGGTGGTCTAGACAGATCTCATGATACGATTTATGACCTTGTTAGTGCTGTAGGTTTTAGTAGTCGGCTATGCCTTCGCACTTACCGTGCACGGTTTTATTAGGACAGGTGGGACACGTGTTCATGTGTATTCCTCGTGCTTTTATATCATAGATCAGCGGTGGCGAAGGTATTCCACGGGCATGATTGATGTTGTGGGCGTGAGACCCATTGTTATACTTGAGTAATGACTTTGAGGGCGTGAGTCCCTGACTTGACATGACTGTTTATATATTATGGACTGTAGTTTAGTTATCATACATGTCTCCTGCTTTATATAGACTATTATGATTTCATTTACAGTATTTCTGATTTCCACATACTGTACTGTTGTCATCGACCTCTTCGAGGCTGCGTTCATGCCGCAGGTAGAGGTACATCGGTTGTGGATCCGCGCTCTTAGGATCAATGTTCAGCTTTTTGGGAAGCTCCGTTTCTTCGGAGGCTTATCTTTGGTATAGTCCCCTGTCAGTGTAGTTACTTGTACATTCAGGGGTATGGCGGGGTCCTGTCCCGTTATAGTTATGGTTACATTCTTAGAGGTCTGTAGTACTGTTGTTGTTATACCCCATAGTTCCAGGGTACGTATGCGAGGACGTACGTACGAGAATACGACAGAAAGATTGGAAAGGAAGAAAGAGGCGATTTTTCCACGGAAAAGTTTCCGGTTTTTGTGAAGGAAAAAGGTTCGTTAATGGGAATTGGGTGTCACGACCCATTCCGGGGCCCGTGACTGGTGCCTTACCGGGGCACCCAAGTAGTCATACATCAGAGTAATCAGCGGAAACATAAAGCAAGACATGAAACAGTTTATAAAACAAGACACAGATTTTGTGAGAAAAACATCGCCTTTCGGCATATATATATAATCATGTTTTAGCAGTTACATCCGAAATCGCATAACATGACTACGCACTTAAGGAAATATACAACTATGGCGGGAGGGCCCCGCCATACCGATGCATAAAAACTAACTACAACGGAGATCATACCAAAGTAGAGCCTCGGAAGAGATGGAGCTCTGACACCAACGCGTAGATCCTAAGGATGCGGATCTAGCACTGCTTGCCCTTACCTGCGGCATGAACGCAGCCCAAGGAGGTCGACAACAGTACTAAGTATGCGAAAGCGTAAAAGTACTTAAATGAAAACATATCATTTTAAAACCGGTTTACAAATATGTGAAACAACGAGAAACCGCACGTAGTGCCACATCACAAACAAGAGCAACAATAGGTAAGCGTAATAGGTCTTGTCTAGGCTGCGAATGATCGAAACAGGCCACTCGCCCATATCATCATTCGCAAGCCTAATCCTCGACTCGGAGTCCGCATGGCCACTCACGGGCCCGCATGAGGTATAACCCCGCATCGAGGGTAGCTACTCCGTAAATCGCCCCGACTCGTCCGCATAGCCACATAGACCGCGTGAGGCATAACCCCGCATACTAACACGAACTCTCGTAGCTCCGCATAGGCCCCCTGGACCCGCATGAGGTATTCTCGAATCATGGTCCCAGACCGCCTGAGTCTACCCCGCATCGGAGGGCAGCTTTGTTATACCCCGTAGTTCTGACCCTACGTACGAGAGCGTACGAAAGTATGTAAGACTTAAAATTTTTAAGGATAGGTTGACAAATTGTTCCGGACGGGTTTTAGTCAACTTTGAGGCGGGTTATGACCCGGAATATTGAGAGTTCCTAAGTGTTTCAAAGGCCCAGGCGTAGTTCGTTAGTCTAGATTCCAACGCAACCAACCGATTCGTCGATGGGGCGTCGGAGTAGAAAGTTAAGAGCAAGAAAAGGAAGCTTGTAGCTAGGCATTGGCATTGTTGTGGTGGTGTTCTTGGCAAGGAAGCTAGCAATAGTTGGAATAAGTTTTGGCTAAAACTTTAAGGTAACATTTCTTCCTTTAGAATTAGTTCTAAGTGTTGCATGTTTAGAAGAAAGAACTTGTGGTAGTAAATAATGCTTCTAGAATCTTTGCATGTTAGAAATGTGGTTTGGGTATGAAAGAAATGGCTAAGAAGTGATTATGAGCATGTTGTAGCCTAAAAACTACCTTAGAAGTGATAAGTGAATTGTTGTAACTAGTGGGGCAGAATTTTACACACCCAAGTATGGATGTGTAATCCCCTTTAAAATGTTGGATTGTTGAGCCTTAATTGTGGTGTTTGGATGATAAATTCGGCCTTGAGAAAAGGTGGCAAAGTGAGTAGAAACAAGGCAAAACATGCCCAATTTTCCATAGAATTTAGTGACTTAGAACTTGGATTGTTCTACTTTGAGATTAGAGGTTAACAAGCGTATCATGATTATTTTAGGTTGAATATTACTTGCGGTAGTTTGGACTTGGCAAGAGGATTGACCAAAGAGGTATGTGAAGCTTTCC
Organism: Przewalskia tangutica; assembly: GCA_029844215.1. Taxonomy (NCBI): domain Eukaryota; kingdom Viridiplantae; phylum Streptophyta; class Magnoliopsida; order Solanales; family Solanaceae; genus Przewalskia; species Przewalskia tangutica. The sequence continues at coordinate 99,581,840 of CM056729.1, forward strand.
TATCTCTTGAGCATGAATAGATGAAACTATGTAGTGCAGTGACGTACAAGATTTGGTGTTCTTACTTGTTTGAGTATAAAATGACTTGTCCGTTTTAAAAATGTAAAAGTCCCTTGGTTAAGGGAAAAGTATGATTTTACTAAAGTATAAGGTTAATAAGACAACTTTATGGGAAGTTGGTTTATTAACTTGATACCAGGTTACTGAGAAGAGATTTACTCTAAGTAAGATAAGTAAGGGCAAATGACTTGAGTTATGAAAGGCAAATTGGTTTAAAGGCACCAATTGCCAAAAGGTTTTATGTATAAGAAGAGTCACTTTTGAAAGAGTTGAAGTATGTAGTACTTGGGTTAAATTCCCGGTGTTCTTTTATTAAAGATATGGTTAAGTGCCTTAAGTAAACTAAAATGAGAGAGTATGTGAACAAGACTAAAAAGAAGTTATAAATTTTTCTTAACTTATTATTATTATGATATGATGACTATTTGAGCTAGGGTAAGAGTATAAATGAGGGCAAGCCCCAAGACGTTATACCACCTTCTCGGGGTAAGAGTATGAATGAGGCAAGCCCCAAGACGTCATACCACCTTCTTGTAAGAGTATAAATGAGGGACAAGTCCCAAGACGTTATACCATCTGCTTCAGTGTAAGAGTATAAATGAGGGCAAGCCCCAAGACGTTATACCATCTGCTTCAGGGTAAGAGTATAAATGAGGAAAACCCCAAGACGTTATACCACATGTTCAGTGGATTTGCTACCCACGATGCGAGAATACCTCACGCGAGTCCTTGTGAGGCTTATGCGGGTGAAATAGTCCCAGGAGTAGGAGTGCTTATTGATACTACGGGCGCGGTATCCGGTTGTGATCATGAGACCCCTATTTTATGCAGTATTTTATATATATATACTTGTCACTCTCATTGTTAGTAAGGCACAGTAAAAGGTATTTTGACTATCTTCCATGACTACAGTTTACTTTTAAACTATGTTATTATCATTACAGTATTTTCCAGCTTTACATACTTGGTACATATTGTGTACTGACCCCCTTCCTCGGGGGCTGCGTTCATGCCGCAGGTAAGGGTAAGAAGATTGTGGATCCTCGTTCCTAGGATCATTGTTCCGGTGTCAGAAGCTCCATCCCTCCGGAAGCTTATTTTGTTGGTACGGTCTTTCCCTGATGTTATAGACATTGTGTATATTCAGGGGTATGGCGGGGCCCTGTCCCGCCACAGTTGTTATCTTTAGAGGTCTGTGGCCACCTATATATTTTGGGCTATAAGAACCAGTTGTATTACAAATACTTTGTTTAAGTATGTTTATGGAAGGCACTTTATCTACCGCCGATTATGACTTACCCTTTTTATGAAGTTATGTGTTGTGTTATGTTCCGCTGCTATTCTCTGACATATACCTGACAGGGTACCCCAGTAGGGTACTAGTCGCGGCCCCGGGGTCGGGTCGTGACAAAAGTGGTATCAGAGCAGTTAGTCCTCGGAAAGTGTCCACGATCGCGTGTCTAGTAGTCTTGATTATCGGTGTCGTGCACCACATCTATAATCGTGAGGTCGCAGGATATTTAGGATTGGTTTCCATTCTTTCACTCTAAGATCGTGCAATAGCCGAGTTATAGGTTGAATCTCCCGATGTTTTCCTTTATGTATCGATTATGCCTCCACGCAAGGCAACCGCGCCCGTGGCGGCAAGGCGGTGAGGTGCCTTGCTAGTGGACGCGGAGAATCACGAGGCACAGCCCAATCCTTACGAGATGATGTTTAGGGCGGCGAGTTCCACGTCGTCGCCCGGCTCACCGAGTTCGAGGCGGACGCGCCATCGAGATCGCAGACGAGCCTCCACACGCCGTGGCTCGAGTACGAAGATTACGGGGAACAGATTCTGGCATCGACCAAAGATAGTGGCGGCGCCCGACAGAGCAGCGCTAACCCTAGAGCCGATTCTTGATTCGGGATTTCTTGGGTTGTCACCCACCCGAGTTCTATGGTTCGAGATTTGATGAGGATCCGCAGGAATTTGTCCGACAGTTACAGCGGACCATGCAGGTTCTTAGGGCATCAGAGACTGAGTCTGTTATACTAGCTTCTTACCGGTTACGCGATATTGCGTTGAACTGGTTTGAGTCGTGGGTATTGTCGAGGGGCGAGGATGCTCTTCCAGCTGATTGGGAGGAGTTCACAGAGGCGTTCCTAGACCATTTCTTGCCCCCGGAGGTGAGGAGAGCCCGTGTAGATAGGTTCTTGACCTTGAGACAGGACGGGAGGACTATCGTGAGCATGACCGAGTTTGACTCCTTGGCCGATATGCGCACACCATTGTAGGCGATATGGCGCATGTGGTTCATAGATACGTGATGGGGCTAGACCGTCACATGACTACTGCATGCTTGGGGGTGGCTCTTCAGCCAGGGATGGATATTTCCAGGATGCAGGCGTACGCACAGGGGATTGAGGACAGAGAGAGGCAAGATCAGCTAGATATGGGTCAGCCCAAGAGGCCGTGACAGCAGGTCTCGGGGCGGTTCGAGGCGGCCTCGCGGCAGAATAGGTCCACATTCCACCGGCCAGAGTGCCCTTCTCGATTTTCGGCAGAGATCCGTCGCCAGGTTATTCGGGGCGTCGCTCCAGACTTGAGTTTTCGGGAGGCGAGACCAACACCAATCGAGACCACCTCATCTTGAGTGCGCTCGATGTGGTAGGTCTCATCCAGCGAGTGTCGTAGGGTTCGGAGCTTGTTACTCTTGTGGCAGGCCATCGAAGAAGGATTGTCCGCCAGGCGGCGGAGCCCCACGGTTCACCGACGGATCGATTCTCGGATCTTCATCTTCGATGGTTAGACGCCCGAGGCGAGGTACTTATGGGTCCACAGGCCGCGGAAGTGGTCGTGGTAGTGGTTCCAGTTCTAGCGGTCCTCAGAACCGCATATATGCTATGTCCAATGACAGACCGAGGCGTCGCGGATGTCGTCACTGTACATTATTGGTTTCTTCTTTGTGATGTATATGCTTTGATAGATCCAGTTCTACCTTGTCCTACATATCTCCTCATATTGCCCGAGAATAGGATAGAGCCCGAGTCCATAAGACCTTTCGAGGTGGCTACGCCGATGGCGATCGATGGTAGCCGGCGAGTGTATAAGGCTTGCCGTGACTATAGATAGTCGCCGACTTCAGCCGACTTGATAGAGTTGGATATGACGGACTTTGATGTGATTATGGGTATGGATTGGCTAGCATCTTGCTATGCCAACGCGTGGTAGGAGAGATTAGTTCGGTTCGGTTTCGTGCCGTTATCGAGTGGAAGGAATACAGCCGCCGAGGGTAAGTTTATTTCTTACCTCAATGCAATGAAGATGGTGCTGAATGGGTATATCTACCATAAGGTTCGTGTATTCGACATCGAGGCGTATCACCGACCTTGATCGATTCGGTCGTTAGAGAGTTTCGGATGTATTCCCGGATGAGCTTAGGTATCCTCCCGAAAGGGAGATTGAGTTTGCATTGATTTGGCGCGGATACTCGACCGATATCTATTCCGCCATATAGGATGGCACTGCAGAGTTGAAGGAATCAAGGACCAGCTGAAAGACTTATTGGAGAAAGGCTTTATTAGGCCAAGTGTTTCTCCCTGGGGAGCACCAGTGTTATTTGTAAAAAAGAAGGATGGGACGCTGCGTATGTGTATTGATTACAGGCAGCTGAACAAGGTAACTATCAAGAATAGATATCCTCCCGGGATTGGCGATTTGTTTGACCGCAGGTGGTGCAAAGTGTTTTTCCAAGATAGACCTGCGGTCTGGTTACCATCAGGTGCGAGTTAGAGAAGCGGATATCCCGAAGACTGCATTCAGGACCCGGTATGGGCACTATGAGTTCAGGGTGATGTCTTTCGGTTTGACCAACGCCCCAACAATATTCATGGATTTGATGAATAGGGTGTTCAGGCCATTCTTGGATATGTTCGTTATAGTTTTCATTGATGATATCTTGGTGTATTCGCGCACGCAGCGGAGCATACGATCATTTGAGGACGGTATTGCGAGTCCTCCGAGACCGGCAGTTGTATGACAAGTTCTCGAAATGCGAGTTCTGGTTAGCTTCAGTGGCTTTCTTAGGGCATGTTATCAGGGCCGATGGTATTCGGGTTGATACAGCTAAGATTGAAGCGATCAGACTTGGCCTGCACTCCACTACGCGACGAGCGCAGCTTTTTGGGCTGGCAGTTATTATCGGAGGTTTGTAGAAGTTTGCTTCTATTTCAAAGACTTTGACTAAGCCGACTCGGAAGCGCTACGTTAGATGGACGGATACTTGTGAGGAAAGTTTCCAGCTAAAGGAGAAGTTGACGACCGCCCGATTCTTACTCTTCCGCAGGCTTAGATGGTTATGTGGTTTATTGTGACGCGTCAGTGTCGGACTTGGTGCGTCTTGACGCGACGGCAAGGTTATAGCTTATGCATCTCGACTTAGGAAGCATGAGAAGAACTATCCCACACATGACTGGAGTTAGCGGCATGATTCATGCCTCAAGATGCGAGGCATTATTTATATGGAGTTCATGTGACATTTACACGCACCACAAGAGTCTCGGACATCTTCACGCAGGAGCCGAACTTGCGGCGAGGCGGTGGTTGGAACTACTTAAGGATTACGATGTTGATATTCTATACCACCGGGAAGGCCAACGTGGTGGCGTATGCCTTAGTCGCGGATCGATGGGTAGTCCATGCGATGTTCACCAGAGAAGAGGATATGGTCCGAGAGTTACATCGATTAGCGAGCCTGGGGTTCGTTTGGTTGATTCGATAGTGAGGAATTCGGGTTGAGAGGTTGCCAAGTCTTCTATCATCGGCGAGGTAGAGGCGGCGATGAGGATCCGATTTTGGTACGTGCAGAGACGCAGCTCTCCGTAAGAAGAGTCTATTTGAGGTAGCTGATGGGGTGCTAAGATTCGAGGCGGTTGTGTTCCCGATGTGACAGACTTCGCCAGATTTTGGGGAGGCACGGTGCTCGTTATTCTATTCATCCGGTCGACTAAGATGTACCATGACCTCGGATCGTGTATTGGTGGGATGGCCTCAAAGAGGGCGTTGCGGAGTTCGTGGCACGCGTGCGAATTGTCGCCAGTTAAGATTGAGCACGAAGCGGTGGTACATTGCGAGCCATTGATATTCCAACTTGGAAGTGGGAGGTGATAAATATGGATTTTATTACGGACTACCCACCACTCGGAGGAAGCATGATTCCATTTGGGTGATTGTCGACAGTTGACGAAATCACCCACTTTCTTCCTGGCCGAACGACGCGTTCACGTGAGGACTATGCCGATTATATATTAGAGAGGTTGTGAGGCCGCACGGTCGGTGTCGATTATATCGAATAGAGGAGCCCGGTTCGGCTAACTTCGAGGTCTTTTCGAGAAGGGTTAGGGACACGGTGAGTCTCGACGGGCTTTCATCCTCAGACAGACGGACAGGCCGAGCGCACTATCCAGACACTTGAGGATATGCTGCGGGCTTGTGTTATTGACTTCAGGGGTAGCTGGGAGGATCACTTGCCTCTCGTGGAGTTTGCATATAATAATAGCTACCATTCCAGCATTCAGATGGCGCCTTATGAGGCCTTATACGGGGAAGTGCAGTCACCGATAGGCTGGTTCGAGTGGGAGAAGTTGATTAGTCGGGCGGACTTAGTCCAGACGATGGATAAGGTGAAGCTTATCCAGAGCGCCATTGTTAGCTCAGAGTCGGCAGAAGTCGTATGCAGATCATCGGCGTCGACACTTGGAATTCGAGATAGATGATTGGGTTTTCCTAAAGGTATCGCCCATGAAGGGCGTGATGAGATTTGGAAAGAAAGGGAAGCTTAGCCCAAGGTACATTGGGCCGTATCAGATTGTCCGTAGGGTAGGCAAGGTTGCCTATGAGTTAGATCTTCCGTCCGATTTGGAGGCGGTGCATCGAGTTTTTAATGTGTCTATGTTGCGGATATGTGTTGGAGATCCATCTTGAGTGCACCCGATTCATGATGTCCAGGTGACAGAGGAGTTTTCGTATGAGAGAGTCCCATAGCGATACTCGATCGGCAGTTAGGCGAGCCGACGAAAGACGCTTCCGTCAAGGTCCCATGGCGAACGAAACAGGAGGAAATGACGTGGGAAGCAGAGGATGACATGATGAAGAAGTATCCTCACTTATTCCTATACCTCCAGGTAACCTACTTTCCTGCTTGTTAGTTTTGATTTAGAATTTACGCTTCTGTATGTTGTGGCTCGTGGAGCTTCTTTTCTTTACGAATGAATAGTTAAGAGGGTCTATGTCGATGTTGTGATTTGAGTAAGCCTAGAAGGAACATTCGGGACGAATGTTTCTAAGGGGGGGAGAATGTTATACCGTAGTTCGACCTACGCACGCAGAGCGCATTTAAAGTATGTAAGACTTAAAATTTTTAAGATAGGTTGACAAATTGTTAGGACGGTTTTAGTCAACTTTGAGGCGGGTTATGACCCGGAATATTGAGAGTTCCTAAGTGTTTCAAAGGCCTAGGGCGTAGTTCGTTGAGTCTAGATTCCAACGCAACCAACCGTTCGTCGATAGGACGTCGGAGTAGAAAGTTAAGAGCAAGAAAAGGAAGCTTGTAGCTAGCTTGTTGGCATTGTTGTGGTGGTGTTCTTGGCAAGGAAGCTAGCAATAGTTGGAATAAGTTTTGGCTAAAACTTTAAGGTAACATTTCTTCCTTTAGAATTAGTTCTAAGTGTTGCATGTTTAGAAGAAAGAACTTGTGGTAGTAAATAATGCTTCTAGAATCTTTGCATGTTAGAAATGTGGTTTGGGTATGAAAGAAATGGCTAAGAAGTGATTATGAGCATGTTGTAGCCTAAAAACTACCTTAGAAGTGATAAGTGAATTGTTGTAACTAGTGGGGCAGAATTTTACACACCCAAGTATGGATGTGTAATCCCCTTTAAAATGTTGGATTGTTGAGCCTTAATTGTGGTGTTTGGATGATAAATTCGGCCTTGAGAAAAGGTGGCAAAGTGAGTAGAAACAAGGGAAATGCTGCCCAATTTTCCATAGAATTTAGTGACTTAGAACTTGGATTGTTCTACTTTGAGATTAGAGGTTAACAAGAGTATCATGATTATTTTAGGTTGAATATTACTTGCGGTAGTTTGGACTTGGCAAGAGGATTGACCAAAGAGGTATGTGAAGCTTTCCTATCTCTTGAGCATGAATAGATGAAACTATGTAGTACGGTAGACGTACAAGATTTGGTGTTCTTACTTGTTTGAGTATAAAATGACTTGTCCGTTTTAAAAATGTAAAAGTCCCTTGGTTAAGGGAAAAGTATGATTTTACTAAAGTATAAGGTTAATAAGACAACTTTATGGGAAGTTGGTTTATTAACTTGATAAAAGGTTAATGAGAAGAGATTTACTCTAAGTAAGATAAGTAAGGGCAAATGACTTGAGTTATGAAAGGCAAATTGGTTTAAAGGCACCAATTGCCAAAAGGTTTTATGTATAAGAAGAGTCACTTTTGAAAGAGTTGAAGTATGTAGTACTTGGGTTAAATTCCCGGTGTTCTTTTATTAAAGATATGGTTAAGTGCCTTAAGTAAACTAAAATGAGAGAGTATGTGAACAAGACTAAAAAGAAGTTATAAATTTTTCTTAACTTATTATTATTATGATATGATGACTATTTGAGCTAGGGTAAGAGTATAAATGAGGCAAGCCCCAAGACGTTATACCACCTTCTCCGTGGTAAGAGTATGAATGAGGCAAGCCCCAAGACGCCATACCACCTTCTTCATGTAAGAGTATAAATGAGGACAAGTCCCAAGACGTTATACCATCCGCTTCATGTAAGAGTATAAATGAGGCAAGCCCCAAGACGTTATACCATCCGCCTGTGGTAAGAGTATAAATGAGGGGAAAGCCCCCAAGACGTTATCCCACCTGTTCCGTGGAGTTGCTACCCACGATGCGAGGACTACCTCATGCGAGGCCTTGTGCGGCTGATGCGGGTGAAATAGTCCCGTGAGTAGGAGTGCTTATTGATACTACGGCGCAGATCGGTTGTGATCATGAGACCCCTATTTTATGCAAGATTTTATATATATATACTTGTCACTCATTGTTAGTAAGGCACAAGAAAAGGTATTTTGACTATCTTCCATGACTACGATTTACTTTTAAACTATGTTATTATCATTACTGATTTTCCACTTTTTACATATTTGGTACATATTGTGTACTGACCCCCTTCCCCGGGGGCTGCGTTCATGCCGCAGGTAAGGGTAAGAAGATTGTGGATCCTCGTTCCTAGGATCATTGTTCCGGTGTCAGAAGCTCCATCCCTCCGGAAGCTTATTTTGTTGGTACGGTCTTTCCCTGATGTTATAGACATTGTGTATATTCAGGGGTATGGCGGGGCCCTGTCCCGCCACAGTTGTTATCTTTAGAGGTCTGTGGCCACCTATATATTTTGGGCTATAAGAACCAAATAGACAAATACTTTGTTTAAGTATGTTTATGGAAGGCACTTTATCTACCGCGATTATGACTTACCCTTTTTATGAAGTTATGTGTTGTGTTATGTTCCGCTGCTATTCTCTGACATATACCTGACAGGGTACCCCAGTAGGGTACTAGTCGCGGCCCCGGGGTCGGGTCGTGACAAGCTTAACCCCCGGTATCATCTCAAGAGGTGAGTGATAGTATACTAACATAACAACTTATCTTTTAAGTAACATAAGCACAACAAGGATACTCACCTATACAAACGTTACAAGATACTAACACACATAGCATCATATCATGTCTACTTATCAAACCATCTTATTATTCTTTTCACAATATAAGTCTGTTATAAACACATAGGCAAACTTGTTTCTTTTATCAATCTTAAGTGGTTATACTTACTTCCCATAAAGCTAGTATAACTCAAGCTTCGCTTTTTAAAACCAATTAGTTCTCTTACATTAATATGATTCATGAGTCTTTTGAAATGTTTCGCTTCTTACTATTCAAAGCTTAAGCCGTGAGGCATTCCGTAAGTATTATTCGAGCTTAAGCCGAGGCATTGCCGTAAGTATTATTCAGCTTAAGTCAAAGACATTGCCATAGTTATTATCCGCTTAACACACGTACGCGTCACCGTACTATATATATTGTAAAATATCATGCTTTAGGAAGAATCACATACCTTCTCAAATAAAACCACCGCCAAGTTGAATATGTCGCGGCAGAGAGTCACTATAATAGTCACAGATATCTATCAAAGACTACTCCGAGGGTCATTCTAAACAGAGGGTTCACAATTCTATGGAAAGTCACAAAGACAACCCTACCCATGAGCTATATGAGTTCATCAGGAAAACAATCTATGCGAGTCTGATTCAATTATTCTTCTTTAAACCCTTCTACTGTGATAGCGCTCAATTCTATTCTGTGATATTCTTCTAAGTATTTATACTATTCTTATTCTACAACAGAAGTATTCTCTAATTCAAAAGAGGTTAGGATTAGTTACCTCGGTAAGCCCAATAATATCCTAGAAAAGTCGCTACTGAGCAAGGTTTTGCTCCTAAGTTGTATGCTCCAGAAACCTTAGAAGTTCTTCACAACTTCTACTAAGTACTAAGGTATTTGGGCTAGGTATTTTGGGCATTATAACAATACAAGAAGGCAACTTTTCTACCAAGGGAGGGGGTAGGTTTCTAGGCTAGGGGTGGGGTAGCCTCGCCAAGCTTCTCGAGGGGGTGTGTTGGACGAATTGCTTACAAAGGGAGAGGAAGGATTTTTAGACTTGAAAGCTTTTGTGGATGAAGAACTCTTCATCTCAAGAGGGGTATTTATAGGTCAAGACATGGCCAACCAATGGCCAAGATTTAGCCAAGTGCTAGGCAAGTGTAAGGTCAAGATTAGGGCAAGTGTACCTAGCCAACTTGCACACAAAATATCTAACCAACTTTATGACAAGGATGGTAATCCATTTGGCCCTATTGCCGTGACAAGTCCACCAATGAGAGGGTGGCAAGTGTCGCCCTCTCGTTGGTCCAAAGTGTTACGTCTCTCGGAAAAATCCGCAAAAATTAGAAATGACATAGCCGGAATTTATCCTACGAAAGCGGTGGAAACGTTTCGGAAAAATCGTTTCGCTTTGAGAGTTGTGCCTAAAAAATCGTCCAAGGCCTAACTTTAAGACCAAACTTTTTGTACGAATTCCTTTACGTACATACTCTGGAAATACGGGGTATAACATTGGGTTCCCAGATTTGGTATTCGGACTTCCTGGAATATTAGAGAATTATGGAATTTTATTTTCGGAAATGGTCACGTGGGGCCCACGGGAGAAATTTACGGTTTTGTGGGGCCCACTTTGTTTTCGAGATTTTGGCCATTGTGGATATTTTCGGAAGATGTTTTATTTTGGGCCAATAGGAGGGTGACACGTGTCACCCCCGCCTAGGTGGCTTGGCCGAATGGCATTTGTGCACAACACCCGGTTAGAGTCGTTTTTCGACGAAACGTTTTACATAACTTGCGAGGGGAAAATTCCGGCTATGTCTTTTCTTATTTTTGCGGATTTTTCCGAGAGACGAAACGTTTTGGACCAACGAGAGGGCAACACTTGGCACCCTCTCGTTGGTGGACTTGAAGGGGCGGATAGGGCCGATTGAGTGGGCAAGTGTTGGTAGATATTTGTGTAGATATTTGTGAGGGTTTTAAGGAGTAGGGTCTAGGGGGCACTTGGGCATATCTTGGCCCTCCACTTGCCCCCCACTTGGCTAGATCTTGGCCATTGGTTGGCCTTCACTTGACCTATAAATACCCCCCCTTGTGATGAACTTCTTCATCCACTCTTCACTTGTTCTAAGTCTTGGAAACCCCTCTCCTCCCTCTTGTTGACTCTCGTCCAAGAGCCCCTCTCCCCCTTGTGAAGGCCTTTGGCGAAACCTCCCTCATGAGCATTAGCCGAGAACACCCCCCTCTCTTTGAGTGTTGTTCTCGTGTAACACACCCCCCACCCTTGGTTGAGAAATACTCTCCAAGTATTGTTATAATGCCCAAATTACCTTAGCCGTATACCTTGTAGTATTCCAAAGTTACCTCTATACGTAGAGTCCGGAAATACTACCGTATGTCCTTTTTGTCTCAAACCGAAACCCTAAGGAAAATCTCCATAGTTGGTTGGAGTATTAAGAAGAGGTCGCGTAGACTTCTAAGGGTTGTTTGGAGCGGGTTGGAGCACCCGGAGTGGGAGCTAAGCGTTGCTAAGGATCGACATTTATACTTGGATAATTATGGGCTTATCGAGGTAATTATCTTGTCCCCCTATTGTAATTGGATATTACATGTTGTTAGAATATATAGTTGAAATATACTATATATAGTACTGAACTTAGTGTTGTGGCAATGTCCTCGACTTAAGCTCAAGAATCGAATCGAACTGTAATTACATAGGTATCAGACATGAGATTTGTGTAGTTTGACGGGTAGGGAAGGGCTGCCCAATTTCCCGTAGGATCTTGCATCTAGATTTATTCTACCGAGTAGTCTAGACGTTGATAGACTTGTGTAACCTGTATAGGTTGAATGTTCTGCGAGTAGCATGTGCTACTTGAGAAGGTGGACCAGGCTAGCCGGGTTATAGCCGTGGAGCGATTTGCTAATAGTCGATAATCGTCGCGAGGTATGTGAACCTCCTCCTATCTCTTCTAGCATGATATGTGTGTAACTATGTAGTACGGTAGACGTACGAGTATTAATTGAACGTAGTTGTACGGCAATGTCTTTTGACTTAAGCCCGAACAATAATAATAATCTTGAAGTAGTTCAAGAGAATTAAGAACTGTTTTTAAAAGAAGAGGAATACTTGGTTTTAAAATCTTAAGAGTTATACTAGCTTTATGGGAAGTTAGGTATAATGGCTTAAGAGAGATAAAACGAATGATTTATTTACTTTAGAAGTTAAGAGACTTGATCTTGTAAGATAAGAGACTTAACTTAAATGAATTATATGAATTTTGTGTGAAACCTCATTCGTGAGTAATGAGTACTTGATTTTTAAAAGGGATAATGTTTTACTGATTTCGGAAATCAGAAATGTGTATCGACAAACCACTGCAGCGTTAATAAAGGAAAATGTATTGAATAATTAAGTATTATTAAAACCAGTAGAAACTTCCATCTGCATAGAAGCTAAGATGAGACAAAATGATATTTCCTAGATCATGGCTGCTGTAATAAGATTGTTATAAAAAAGAATATTCTACTCACATATAAGGCTTATGTTTCTCCGATTGTTAAAAAAAGAATTATATTCTTAAATGAATAAGATTATGAACTACGGAACCTTTCTAAAATAAGAAACGTGAACATTTGAAATTAGGCAAACTTGGACGTTTGGAAAATAATGTTGTTACTTGATTTTACAAAGGTAAGAGTTTTGGTTTTCTTAAAAGGATACCACTCTATTTTATACTACGGGTATTGTGTGACTTATGTGAAAGAAGCAGATCTTTTAAAGATTTAATGTGTGAAGTACTTTGGGGATAGATACCCGAACTTGTTAGTAGAAAGTACCTTGTGTGAATAACTTGATTGTATTGGTTTGTGATAGCCTTGTAATACTTTCTTGTTGATTTGATAAGTAAACATGTTAGGATGCTACGTGTGTTAGTATCTTGTGATGTTAGTGTAAAGGGTTTTCCTCGATCGCGCTTTAAGTTGTTTGACTATCAACCGTTATGTTGGTATTGTACCACTCACCTTGACTTGTGTCCGGAGGTTAAGGCGCCTCCGTCGCGGGGTAGACTCGGTGATGCAGGACCATGATTCGAGAATACCTCATGCGGGTCCGGGGATCCATGCGGAACTACGGGAGTTCCGGTTAGTTTACGGCCGCGTGGTCACGCGGTCTTTGTGGCCATGCGGTGCGAGTCGGGGCGATCGGGAGTAGCTACCCTCGATGCGGGGTTATACCTCATGCGGGCCTATGAGGTTGGCCTATGCGAGTGCGGAGAGTTCGAGGCTAGACACGCACATTTGATCTGCGCGCGAGTGACCGGCTTTTATCATGTGGCCAGTGCAGATATCATGACACATTTATGACCTTGTTGAGTGCGTAGGTGTTAGTAGTCGGCTATGCCTCGCATTTACCTGATCTGTTTTATTAGGACACAGTGGGACACGGTGTTCATGTGTATTCCTTGGTGTTTGTGTATCATAACCGCTAGCGGTGAGGAAGGTATTCCACGGGCACGATTGATGTTGTGGGCGTGAGACCCATTGGTAAATTTGAGTGATGACTTGAGGGCGTGAGTCCCTGACTTGACATGACTGCTTATTTATGGTAAACTGTAGTTTGGTTATCATACATGTCTCCTGCTTTGTATAGACTACTATGATTTCATTCTGATTTATTTTGATTTCACATACTTGGTACTGTTATCGACCTCGCCCGAGGCTGCGTTCATGCCGCAGTAAAGGTACACGATCATTGATCCTCGCTCTTAGGGTCCTGATTCGCGTGGAAAGCTCCGTTTCTCGGAGGCTTATCGATGGTATAGTCCCTGTTGTTGTAGGTGTTTACATTCGGGGTATGGCGGGGCCTGTCCGCCATTGTTGTCGTATCATTTCTTAAGTGCATGTAATCTTGTTGTGGCGGGGTTTGTAAAAGGATTAAACTGCTCATGTTGGAAAAAGTTGTTATTTATATATATGCCGAAAGGCAAGTTTTTCTCAGTTATTGTTTCATATTTCATAATATGTCTTGTATTGTTTTATGTTCCGTGATTACTCGATGTTGTATCACCAGGGTGCCGGGGTAAGGCACGATCACGCCCGAATCGGGTCGTGTGATTAATGCAGCGTGGTTTGTAAAAGGATTTAAGCTCAAGTTGATATATATATGTATGTATTCGGGAAGGTGACCGTGTTAGTTGCTTTGTTTTATACTTTAACTCTTGTTTCATGTTTAAGTTTTTATTTCCGCTGATTTTCTCTGATGTTGTATCACTAGGGTGCCCGGGGTAAGGCACCAGTCACGGGCCCGGGACCGGGTCGTGACAGTTAAGTGGGACGATGAGTCGGGTTGTGGACCCATTTCGGGTCAACCGATAGCATGGATTGAGGTAGTGCCAGTTGGAAATGGTCCCGCTATGTGATAGGGTCACAAGGACGCAAGACCCAAGTCTAGTTAATCGTTGTACGAGTTCGTGGACGCGTTCTACTAGAACCAGGTCGTAAGGGCCGAGAAGAGCCTTAACGGAAATTCAAGCAGCATAATGGCCAAGTTTGGATAGTAACTCCAAGGATTGGAGAACAGAAACAATATTTGAATTTTGTACGTATGCTAAAATAAGTTTGGAAGTATGAGAAGGTATGACAAGTAAAAAAGGAAGGAACAAGGGTTAAAAGAACTGTAGTGGTTATAGTTATAAGTAATGAATGTGCGTAGAAAGAATCCATTTTAGGCCATGAGTGGAGGTTAATTGTGATGATACACACGCCTTGGGTTCAGTGATACTGTCCATAGGTGGTCGTGATTGAGATGCTACTAGTATTAGAGTTTACACCGGTTGGTAAACTAAGCTAGGCAGATTATAGGATCATGCCCCAACTAGTGATTTGACTATGTGAGACAGAGAAGGGACCGCAGAAGAAAGGTCCATTGATATTTATACATATGATATATGGTGGCCATGTGTGGCATCGTTGGTCTTGTGGAGTATTTATTGATAGGCATAATAAGGAGACTATGCCGGAGTTTGTATAGCTTGAAAACCGACTAAGAACATTCGGGGACGAATGTTTCTAAGGGGGGAAGAATGTTTCACCCCGAAATTCCAGGACATGAATAAGAGAATAGACGCGAGAACACAAGACTTGAAAATTGGTACGAAAGAAAGAATTGTTTTTCCGAAGGAAAATCTTCCGAACTTCGGAAAGGAAAAATGTTCGTTGATGAGAATTAGATTCTCAAAATACATTATTTGAGGAGTATGGAATTTATTAACATTGTGGAAATTTATTTACGGATTTGGTCACGTAGGGCCCACCCGAGAAATTTTACGTTTTGTGGGGCCACGAGGGTTACAAAATTTTATGGAAGAATGGGAGGGCGACACGTGTCACCCCCACATGGGCTTGATCGAATTGGCCAAGGGTAAAATGGTCAAATGACCAAGGAAGATGATCAAGTCTTGACAAAGCCAAAGCTTGAGATAATTGACTAAGTCAATGAGCCCACTTGGCTAGATATTTAATCCTCTTCATCCAAACCCCACAAGTGTTATTTAATCCTCTTCATCCATTGTGTTATATATACTACACTAGTAGCAAGACTTATCTCAACACTTAGAAAATTTCAAGACTTCATTCTTGTTCATTAAGAAGCTCTCGGGTTTGAGCATCATCCCACACAAAAAAAATTCGTTTGTGATTCATAATTCATAATACTTTAACCCAAGGTTCCTAGGGGTATTATAAGGATATCTCAATAGAAAGATCCCGGAAAAATGATGTTTTCACGTTAGTCGTAAGATGAAAACCTAAGTTGTTTTCATAAGTTTTGATTGGAAATGGAAGGGAAGTTGTGTGTGAACTTCTAAGGGCTTCAAATAGCGGATTGGAGCGTGAAGGAAAGGAACTAAGATTGCTAAGGAGCGACTTTAAATCTTGGAGTTATGTAAGGGTTATCAAGATAACAATCTTGTCGTTTTAATGATTGAAGATTACTTATTGTTGTAGTTATGGATATTAGCAAGCATGAGATATGTATAATGAAGATTGATATGTGTTATGGATATTGGAACCACTAATCCGAAACTAGCATGTTTACCTTTGAGATTGAATTTCAATTTGGTTATTAGTTTAGTCGTCGCATGTTATATAAAGAAGGAATTATAGTTGTTAAAGTTGTTTACGACTATATAACATGTTAGGCTTAACAACTTGGATTGAAAAAGAATTGGGAAGGACTTAGGATTGGTTATTGTTGTGGCCGAATGCCCTTAATAATAATGGATTGTTTTATATGAATTGTGGGGCAGAATTTTACACGTATTGTAAGGCGTGTAATCCCCTTTGATTGGTTGATGTGTTGAGCCTTAAATGTGGAATATTGGTTATTGATTTCGGGCCTTGAAAAAGGTGGAAAAGTACGTAGAAACAAAGGAAGTGCTGCCCGATTTTCCGTAGAATAAGGGACCTTATACTTAGTATCATTCTACGTTAGAAACTAGAAGTTGATAGTCGTGTTGTGGCCATTATTGGTTGACAATTCTACGTGCGGCGTATTCGACTTAGCTTGTGGATTAAGTCGAAAAGGTATGTGAACCATCTCTTCTTCTTCTAGCATGATTCCTTATGGTAAAGAAAGTAAATCCTACTCCTTGATTGTACTTGGATGTCCTAATATAGAAGTTGTTCTATATACTTCCTTGATTGTACTTTGAATGTTTAAATTGGAAGTTGCTATAATCCATTCCCTTGATAAAAATTGGATTTTCAAAAGTGAAAGTGTTTTACTTGAAGTACTTAGAGTCTTAAAAAGGAAGTGGTTTCCTAATCTCTTGGATAATGCCTTAGTTCCAAAACCTAAAGGTTGTTATAATAGCTTTATGGAAAGTTAGTTATAACGGCTTTAGGGGAGTCAAAGGAGTGATTTACTAAATTGATTTAAAAGAGGAGAAATGACATGATTTAAAGAGAAGTAACTTTTTTTAAAGGTGTGAGTTACTTGGGATTTAAAAGTATTAAGCTACTTGATTTCTAAAGTTAAGAGACTTGATTTCTAAAGTTAAGAAACTTGATTTGAAAGTATATGATACTTGGTTTTAAAAGTATAAGTCTCTTGGTTATAAAAAGAATGAATTTGTCTAATACATAAAGAATTATAACGACTTTATGGGAAGTTAGTTATAACGACTTTATGAAAGGTTAAGAGAGTGGTCTATTTGATTGATAGGCATGAGTTGCCTAGGTTGTGAAATTAAAAGTTACTTGGTTTCAAAGCCTTGAAATCAATTTCTAAAGGTGTAATAACTTAATTTGAAAAAATAGACATGCCTTGATACTACGGGTGTTAGTATCTTGGGGTTTTATATAAAAAGGAGTCTTTTGAAAAGAATGGACGTACGTAGTACTTTGGCTTATTTAAATGAAAATTATTCTATGTGTGCCTTGATAGTACTTTGGCTTGCTTAAATGAGAATTATTCTATGTGTGCCTTGATAGTACTTTGGCTTGCTTAAATGAGAATTATTCTATTTGTGCCTTGATAGTACTTTGGCTTGTTTAAATGAGAATTATTCTATTTGTGTCTTGATAGTACTTTGGCTTGTTTAAATGAGAATTACTCTTGGTTTGTGTAAAAAGGAAAGGCATGGTATTGTCTTGGTTTGTGTAAAAAGGAAAGGCATGGTATTGTCTTGGCTTGTGTAAAAAGGAAAGGCATGGTATTGTCTTGGTTTGTGTAAAAAGGAAAGGGGTATTGTCTTGGTTTGCTAAAATGATGGATTATTCATTTTATAAATAAAGGTCAAGAATGGTTTGCTTGCATATGGGTTGCTCATATAGACATTTGTGCAAGTGTCATATTTCCACATCTCCGCGTCCCTCCATAAAGGGTCGACAACTTGGTTAAAGAGATATCATGGAGTAGCTCCCCATGGTGTGAGTGGTACACACTCACGGCGGGTCGGATAGACTCGGGTGGGTTAAATTCTTGGGATATATAAGCCATGGATTAGCTATCCATGATGCGATTATTGTGTACCGATGACTCATTGCGGGTCCACGTGACCTATGCGGGTGAAATAGTCCCTTGTGGGTGAAATAGTCCTATGATAGGTTGCATTATAATACAGAGGGTGGTTGACCCTGGCACTGACACGACCTTCATGTTTTGAAACGGTAGTGATTTCATTAATGAAAGGGTGCAGTGTGTTTATGACTTAAAGTGGAACAGTTGGTCTCATTGTTAAAAGTATAACTAAAAAGGTAAAAAAGATTGCATTACTCTCATGTTTGCAAGGTTCAGTGTGCTATTGTTTTGAGTTATCATACTTGCTTCCTGTTATATGTGGACTGTGTGATCTCCTGTACAGTACTTATTGTTTCATATACTTGGTACATTCTTCAGACCGCTTTCTCGGGCTGCGTTATCTGCGCGAGTTTAGGTGCATGTGATTCGGTGATCTGCAAGTGTAGGACCGCTTTCGAGTTTTGGATAGCTCGTCTGCTTGAGAGCTTATCATTTTGGTATAGATCCTTGATGCAGGCTTTATGCGATTATAGGTACTGGCGGGGCCTTGTCCGTCATAGTTGATAAAACTCTTGAAGTGCGTATTCATATGTAGGATTGGACTGCATTATGCGATGTAGCGCTTTTTTATTATGTATATTATATGGCAGCCTTGTCGGCTTTGCCTTTGCATTTCGTCGTTTTTTAAAAAAAATGAGGTGTTATTCAGTTCCGCGATTTACTTGTGTCATTTAGGTAGAAGGGTGCCCAGATAGGGCACCATTCACGGGCCCGGGGTTCGGGTCGTGACACAAAGGCAACAGACAGATGTGCATTTGCAGCACTGGGAGTATCTATAGGCTTTGTTATAGACATGCCAAACCTTGAAAAAAATCTTCTGAATGTTGCCCTTCTGTGACAAGAAGAGCTTCCCTCTGCTTAGATCCCTATAGATCTCCATTCCCATATTTTTTTGGGCTGCACCCAAATCCTTCATATCAAACCCAGCACTGAGAAGATCCTTCAACTTCTGGTTATCAGACTTGTTGTCACGACCCGACCCCGGGCCCGCGACTGGTGCCCTACCTGGGCACCCTTACAGGTGTTCATCAGAAAAAAATAGCGGAACATACATGAAACTCATAACGTACAATAACAGTAAATAAACAACAGGCTAGCCGATAAGGCTACCTCCCTGGACATCTATTCATATACATAATCAAAAGCGGTTACATCCTTTTTTTTTTTTACAAACCGACCCACAAGATATGACTACAGACCTCTAAGAATTTTTGACATAACCACTGTGACAGGACAGGGCCCTGCCATACCCCTGAATATACATAATCTACAACAACAGGGATCCGTACCAAAAGATAAGCCTCCGGAGTGAATGAAGCTTCTTCCTAAAAACTGAACAGAGATCCTAAGAACGAGGATCACCAACCTGGGTACCTAATACCTGCGGGCATGAACGCAGCCCCCCGAATGAGGTCAGTACAACATGTACCGAGTATGGAACGGAAATAAGGTACATTAACCAAATCATAATTTTATAAAAGAATGACAGGGGCAAGTATAAAATTTAAATACCAGATCCTACCGTGTCATTTTAACTCATGAGATCAATCGTACATTAATCATTCTTTTCCTTCTTTCAATAAGAATTAACATCATATTCTTACACACATACTTAAGAATTTGGTCAAGTTTTTCCACATAACTTACATATCTTACATAACATAATCCGACCCTTTATGGAGGGACTTCTTATTTGGGAGCTTACTTTGATTATCCATACGTGATAACGTAACCCGGCCCATTTGCAGGACACGGTGTGCTGATGAATCATGTGACATAACTCGACCCACCTGTGGGGCTCGGTGTACTGTGAAATCTGTAGCATAACCCGGCCTGCCTGTGGGGCTCGGTGTACTGTGGAATCATGTAGCATAACTCGGCCCGCCTGTGGGGCTCGGTGTACTGTGGAATCATGTAGCATAACCCGGCCCGCCTGTGGGGCTCGGTGTACTGTGGAATCATGTAGCATAACCCGGCCCGCCTGTGGGGCTTGGTGTAAGATGGCGTAACCCAGCCTATGTGTAGGCTCGGTGTATCTCATAACATAACCCGACCTATTTGTAGGCTCGGTGTGCCTCATAACATAACCCGACCTATTTGTAGGCTCGGTGTGTCTCATAACATAACCCGACCTATTTGTAGGCTCGGTGTAATTCTCCTTTCATAACATTTTAAACCATCTTTTCACTTCCTCTTAAGTCGTCATAACAACTTCCCATAAAGCTATTATAACAACCTTTCATTTTAGAGAACTTAAGGCACTTTTATTTCTTATTACATTAGGGAAAACTAAACCCAAGAGTACTACGTACATACATACTTAAAAAAAGAATCATAAACTCCTTCTCTTTTAAATCAATAAAATTTCTTCATTTTAAAACTCAAGTTACATACTCTTTTGAAATCAAACCTCTTAACTTTTGAAATAAATCATGGAAACCATACTTTTTAAATCAAGTCACTACCTGGTAATTTACTCAGGTTAGCCGGAAAAGGGTCAAAATCTGGGCCAGGCATTGCAATTGATGAAACGAGGCGCGATGGCATACTCGGGTCAAAATCGGGTCTGGGCGCGGGTCAGAAGTTCATGACGGGTCGGGCAGGTGTCCATGGGTCCAAGACTATTCACGTCTTGCATGAATCAAAGTCAGTTGATAGCATTGATGGTACTCCTATCCCCAAGGAGATTGACGCGGGTGCCAAGAGAACAAACTTTAATGCCCCGGGAAACGATGTGACTCCTCCCATTCCGGGTCGGGGCATGGGTCAGAAGGATAAGGCGGGTCAGGCGGAAAACAATGAAACTAGGAATATGCACATTATGCAAGGATCAAGGTCAGATGAGGGACACGAAGAGATTTCTATCCCCAAGGAGCCTAACATTATTATTGAGGGTGCCGAGGCGTCACACTTTAATGCTGCGGGTACCAACGATTCACTTACAAGGACGGGTCATTATGTCACGACCCGACCCCGGGACCGCGACTGGTGCCCTACCTGGGCACCCTTACAGGTAAACATCAGAGAAAATCAGCGGAACACACATGAAACTCATAAATAAAACATCGGAAGTAAAACAACAGGTTAGCCGATTGGGCTACCTTCCTGAACATATATAAATACAACCGAAGCAGTTGCCTCATTTCTTTTACAAACTGACCCACAATATGTGACTACAGACCTCTAAGAGTTTTAACATAACCACTGTGGCAGGACAGGGCCCCGCCATACCCCTGAATATACATGAATCTACTACCTCAGGGAAAATCATACCAAGAGCTAGCCTCCGGAGCAAATGGAGCTTTCTCTCAAAAACTGAACCGAGATCCTAAGAGCAAGGATCACCAACCTGGGTACCTAAAACCTGCGGGCATTTAACGGCCCGAAGAAGTCGATAACAACAGTGCGAATATGGAGCGAAATAACGCATAAGAAATGCAGATCATAATCAGTATAAAGGAATGACAAGGTCAAGTATAAAAAATACATACCAGATCCTGCCGTGTCATTACCACTTATGAACTTAATTTCACATCAATATCTTTTCCCATTTTCAATAAAGGTTATAGCCACATTCTTACGCACATGATTAGGAAAAATCATTAAGTTCATTTCTATATAACCTACTTATCTTTCATAAGTATAATCCGCCCTTAAAGGAGGGCACATTTACTACCCGATAACTGACGCGATCAAGTCACACTAATATCAAGCGTGTCCGTGGAATCCCCATCACCGCCGACTACAAGTGTAAATATAATCACGTGTCGCCCGTGGCATCCCACCTCACCGCTTCGGCGTACACATACACAACACATATATATATATCTCCGCGTGGAAGCCAGCATCACCGTCGATCCCAGATATAATAATACACCAATAGGCATACATGAACACCAAGTCCCACCGGTGGTATAGCGTCTTGGGTCTACCCTCACTTATACTCTTACCCCGAGAAGTTGGTAAAGCGGGTGGTATAGCATCTTGGGGTCTACCCTCACTTATACTCTTACCCGAGAAGGTGGTATAACGTCTTGGGCTTGCCCTCATTTATACTCTTACCCTATCTCAACCGACCATTATACAAAACAAGCGGGTATAATGTCTTGGGGTTTACCTCACTTATACTCTTACCCTGGAGAAGGTGGTATAACGTCTTAGGGCTTGCCCCTCATTTATACTCTTACCCTATCTCAACCGACCATTATACCAAACAGAAGCACTACCATGTCTTCTATAAGAATCCGGGAATTTAACCCAGGTACTAAAATTAACGGAAGCATACCCGTGGAATCCCACATCACTGTCGGTATGTCCAAGTACTTACAACAAGACAGCCGACCCTCCAACCGAGAGTCGCGGCAACATAATAAAACATAATACTTGCACTCAAAGGCTATCACCAGCACAC
The DNA here is from genome assembly GCA_029844215.1 of Przewalskia tangutica. NCBI lineage: Eukaryota > Viridiplantae > Streptophyta > Magnoliopsida > Solanales > Solanaceae > Przewalskia > Przewalskia tangutica. The sequence continues at coordinate 99,604,101 of CM056729.1, forward strand.
ATAGGCTAATTCTCAATTAATCAAGCCAAAGTACTAATCAAGGCACAAATAGAATAGTTCTCATTTAACAAGCCAAAGTACTTATCAAGGCACAAATAGAATAGTTCTCATTTAACAAGCCAAAGTACTTATCAAGGCATACTTAGACTAATTTTCAATTAATCAAGCCAAAGTACTAATCCAGGCACAAATAGAATAATTCTCATTTAACAAGCCAAAGTACTTATCAAGGCATACTTAGACTAATTCTCAATTAATCAAGCCAAAGTACTAATCCAGGCACAAATAGAATAGTTCTCATTTAACAAGCCAAGGTACTTATCAAGGCATACTTAGACTAATTCTCAATTAATCAAGCCAAAGTACTAATCCAGGCACAAATAGAATAATTCTCATTTAACAAGCCAAAGTACTAATCAAGGCACAAATAGAATAATTCTCATTTAACAAGCCAAGGTACTTATCAAGGCATACTTAGACTAATTCTCAATTAATCAAGCCAAAGTACTACGTACGTACATTCTTTTCAAAAGACTCATTTCCAAATAAAACTTCCCCGATACTAACAACCGTAGTATCAAGTCCTATCCACCTTTCAAGACAAGTCACAATACCTTTTTAGAAATGCAATTACCGGCTTCTAAATCAAGTGACTTCTTTATTAAAAACCTTAAGCAGTTGGTACCTTTAAAACAATTTGCCCTTCCTTAACACAAGTTATTCCTTTTATTACTTTACTAGAGAAAACCATTCTCTTAACCTTCCATAAAGCCGTTATAACCAACTCCCCATGAAGCCGTTATAACCCCTTATGGTTTAGACCAATACGTTCCTTTTATAATCAAGAGACTTCTACTTTTTGAAACCAAGTATTATATACTTTCAAATCGATTCTCTTAACTTTCAAAAATACAATTAGTCTCTTAACCTTTTGAAAATCAAGTGACTCCTTTTATTACAAAGCCTTAGGCAATTGATGCCTTAAAAATCAAGTTGCCTTTTCACTAAAATCAAGTCATTTATCTTTCCATAAAGCAAATATAACCAACTCCCCATAAAGTCGTTATATTCACTTTATACCTTAGCCAAATACAATTTCCTATCCAAGGGACTTATACGTTTAAAACGGAACAAGTATCACATACTTTAAAACTCTTCAAGTCCCTTAACTTTAAATAAAACTTAAGACATCCTTTATACTTTCAAAGAAGCGAGTTAATCTCCTAACTCACCCGACTTGGCTACTCACAAAACAAGTAAAAGGATATCAGGTGTTGACGTCTCTGCGTACTACATACGTGCAACTAGTCATGCTCAAAGATAGGAAAAGTTCTACATAGAGTAGATCACACAACTACCTCTTAACTTCTAAGAGTAACAGGAAACATGAAATGATACCACAGGTATATTCCATACATAGAATCATGCCAAAGGAAGGAAGAGGTTCACATACCTCGCGACGATTGTCGACAAGTAGCAAAATGCTCCAAAGTACTTCAACCTTGAGCTATTCCATTCTTCAAGTAGGATACACTATACTTAGTACTTCAACCTATAATGGTCACCATACGTCCATTAACCTCTTATTTCAAACGTAGAATATTCTAAGTGCTAAGTCACTAAATTCTACGGAAAATCGGACAGCACCTCCTTTGTTTCTACTAACTTTGCCACCTTTTTCAAGGCCGAATACAATAACCAACACGCCACATTTAAGGCACAACCAAAGCAATTAATCAATAGGGGATTACACGCCTACTAGACGTGTAAAATTCCGCCCCACAAACGATAACAAGCTAACACAACTACTAGTCCAATTTTCGGCCATAATGAATACAACAATACCAATTCTTATCAAATTTCCATTTCAATCCAAATTGGTAGCATAACATGATATCAAGTCGCAAACGATTATAACTACTATAATCTTCAAGTCAACAACATGCGACGATTCTAATAACGACTAAATTGCAATCCAACTTAACATGGCTTACATTACATTTCGGATTTCCAAGGCTACAATCAATCCATACTCCTTATAAACTTCAACACATATACTTCATGCTAGCAACATGTAAAGATAACAACAATTTAATAAATCTTGTAACACGCTAAAGGGACAAGATTATACCTTAACGAATCTTAATCCAATATCCATATCCGAAGTCGCTCCTAGCAACTTAGAGACTCTCCAAGACACTTCAATCCTCTTGTTGAGACCCTTAGAACCATACCAACAACTTTCCTTCAAACTTCCAATCCAAAACCTAGAAAGCCACTAGGTTTTCACTTTGCGACAAATACGAAAACTCTCTTTTTCCGGGATTTTTCTATTGAGATACACTTACATAACACTCATGAACCTTGGTTTAAAATGTGGAGCTTAAAGGACAAGAAACGAAATTTTTTGCTCTTCACAATGCCTTGAACCCGAGAGCTCTCTTGCTCTTCCTTCAAATTTTTGTGAAAAATAAGGCTAAGTGTTAAGCTTGTCTTGCACTACTAGTATTATAAAGTGTAATGGAGGGTCATGATATAAACAAATGGGTGGTTCGGATGAGCTCTTAATTAAATATCAAGCTAATGTGGACCCATTGACTTAGTCAATATTGTCAAGCTACTACTTGCAAGACTTGTCTTGCTAACCAAGGTCCAATGACCCTCTTGCCCTTGCAAGATTTCGTCCAAGGCATCATCTAAGGGGGGTGACACGTGTCGCCCTTCCATTCGTCACAATAATACGTTTCCCGAAAATTTCACAATTCCGATAAATTTTTACAAGTCTCAAAATCTTAACACTTGCGAGTTCTTACGTACGTTCTTAAAGCATGTCCTGCAAATACGGGGTGTAACACATTATGAGGGTCAGATTGCCAAGACGGGTCAGGTGGATGCCCATGGGTCATTGACTATTCCCGTTATACAAGGATCTAAGTCAGTTGTGAGAAACAATGCAAATTATATTTCCAAGGAGCCTAGGAACTACATGACCATTAATAACGCGGGAGCCGAGGGGTCAGACTTAAATGTCGCGGGATCCAAAGAGACCTCTCGTGTATTAAGACAACATCTCCAGAATTCTTTAAGTGTCACTAATGAAGCCTTCCCTACTTTAGCTAGTTTGCTTAGTGGAGTCAATCTCAAGAATCACAACAAACCTTTCGTCTTTAATACTTCCTTGGGCACGGGTAAAGTCTTGAACATACCACCTCTCTCATCTAATACCTCTTCACTACTCTCTGAAATACACAACACCTCACCCCTACTATCTTCCCTTCCTTCTATTCCTCCTGAAACCCAACACAAATTCCCTACCCTCCCAAATGGCACGCGAATCCTCTCACCTATCGCGGGCCCAAGTTCAATTCCTTCTACCCATCCCCCTCTGTCTATACCTCCAGAAATACCTCCCAATGATTTACACACTAATGCATCTTCTAAACAACATCAAGGTCCAACCGCGGCTACAACTCATAATAATCTTCCCCCAAACCATGGCAAAGGTACCATCCCTCCCAAGACTTATCTGAGTCTTCGGGAACTAGGATTGAGGCAAAAGGTATGAAGTTACAATTTATTGAACAACAAGGGGCGGAAGTAGATATAGAAGCTGAGGATGAAGTTCCATTCATAGAAACATGGGGCTATTGCCTAATAGGTTGCTTCACGGGTCCTTTCCCGGGAAGAGAAGCATTGAATACCATTGTGAAAGGATGGGGAGTTAAATGCCGTATTATACCATATGGCAAAGGCTGGACGGTGTTCAAATTCATGACGGAGGAGGAGCGCACTAATGTACTTCACGGAGGCCCTTATATGGTCTACGGGAAAACTATGATGCTCAAGGCTATTAATAAAGGAGTTCTAATAACGGATGATTTATTCATGGACATTCCTATTTGGGTCACTTTTCCGGACATTCCCCTTTCTATTCGAGGTAACGGGCCTTAGTAAGATTGCTTCACGTGTAGGAAAACCTCTTTACACGGACCAATATACTAAGGAAAGGTCAAAAATGAACTATGCAAGAGTTCTAGTGGAAGTGGATGTCAGCAAGGAGCCAATAATGGATTTTGTCGTCAAACTCCCCGATAACAGAAGGTATACTCAAAGGGTAAACTATGAGAATTACCCAGACTTTTGCTATCATTGTGCGGCTTTTGGACACAACCACTTGAAGTGTAGGAAGCTGAGGGATGATGTCAACACTGAAGAAGCTCCAAAAAAATGCAATACTGAGGTACCCCCTAACAATAAGGAAGATTCTACTTGTTTGGAGGCCAACAGAGGTACGGGAGGAACCAACCCTCCCCCCCTCATCTACCAACTTCTCAACATCCCGCAGATGCTGATAACTTGATGGACATAGAAGAAAGTGAGCACACAACACCTCCTGGTCCCGGAAGTTTGGGAGAAGCATCGCATGCCGCGGGTCCTCCGGTTTTGGGTCATTCTGGCCCTTCAAGTTTGCGGGAATCTCGAGCAAGGTCCTCACTGCCTAATTCTCACCATGGCAGTACGCAACATTATAGGATGAGTTATGAGTCAAAACAGACTGATTCTGAGGTGCCTTTGAACCCGCCACCTTCATTGGATGGAGAAACATACAAGGGTGCTACGGAGAAGGCTCGACTTATGTCACGTAACGTTAACTTTGAACGCGGGGAACATAGCTTGGCCGAACCACATGTTATGGCTTCCAGCAACAAAGAATATGGATGGAAGGAAGTATTGTCAAAGAAGAATTTGCCGAAAGGCAGTGGAAAGGCGAAGGCAGCAAAGCGCGGAGGTGCTAACAAAACCTCCTTTGTTTCCTAATGAAAATACTTTGTTGGAATGTCCGTGGTCTTTGCGGACAAAGGGATAGGGCAGCCACGCAAGCTCTAGTGTGTAGTCTCACAAAACAGCATGATGCGGCAATGATTTGTCTATTGGAAACTAAACTATCTCGGGCAAGGACATAGTCTTTCTCTACTCTAAGATTCAAAGCTTGGAACTTTTGCTCAAATTTGGAATTCATTAATGGCGGAAAAATGCTATTACTATGGGATCCCTCCAGGGTCTGTTGTGAAGTGCTTGGAATTGATTCTCAGCATATCCATGTCCAGGCAAGTTGCAAAATAACACAAGTGTCCTTCCTTGCCACATTTGTGTATCCAGTTTATAGCATCTCGGATAGAAGGAAGCTTTGGCATCACCTTACTCACTTGGCCATTGGCATCACTAAGCCTTGGATGATTATGGGAGATTTCAACACTTATTGCTACCCACATGATAAGGCAGGGGGTCCTCCTCTCACGCCTTATGCACTTAGGGATCTTGGAGATTTCAGGAATTCTCATGGACTAGAAGACACTCCTTCTTCCGGTTCCTTCTACACTTGGACAAATGGTGCGATTTTGTTATACCCCGTATTTCAGAGTATGTACGTGAGGGCGTACGTATTATAATTTGAGCCTTAAAGTTAGGCAAGTTTCGAATTTGTGCATAACTACCTAAAGGAGTCGTTTTTCGACGAAACGTTTCCACAGCTTTCGTAGGGAAAATTCCGGCTATGTCATTAATATTTTTTGCGGATTTTTCCGAGAGACGAAACATTTTGGACCAACGGGAGGGTGACATGTGTCACCCTCACATTGGAAGAAGGTGGACGGCCAAAGGGAAGGGTGAGCACGTTTTTTGTGCAAAAATGTGGTCAAGGGTTAGGTAGGATATTTTGTGTAGTTGATGAGCAAGTGGGACCCACAAACACATGGCTTCATCTTGACCTTACACTTGCCTTACACTTGGATAGATCTTGGCCATTGGTTGGCCATTTCTTGACCTATAAATACCCCTCTAAGTTGATGAACTTATTCATCCAAAAATTGTCTAAGTCTTGAAAACCTTTCCCCCTCCCTCTTGCTTGCTCTCGTCCTATAGCCCCTCTCCCCCCTTTGAGAAGGCCTTGGCCGAAACCCCCTCCCCCCCCTTTGTGGTGCCCTAAGCCGAGGGGTACCCCCCCTAGCCTAGTGGTTTTCGTATAATACCCCTTTTTGTGGTATAGAAATACTCTCCTAGTATTGTTATAATGCCCAAAATACTTTAGCCAAATACCTTGTAGTACTTTCCAAAGTACCCTTTTTACAAAAGCCCAGAAAATACTATTATACTTCCCTCAGTCACAAAAACGAAACCCTAAGTAAATCTTCACCCGTAGTTGAAGTTATAAGTAGAAGTTGGTTAGAACTTCTAAGGGTTGGTTGGAACGGATTGGAGCGCCCGGAGTAGGAGCTAAACGTTGTTCAGGATCGACATATAACTTGGATAATTTTGGGCTTAACGAGGTAAACACTCTTGACCTTCTGTTGTAATTGGAAATTACATGTTGTAAGAGTATGTAGTTAAGTATACTATATATAGAACTGAACATAGTTGTGCGGCAATGTCTTTTGACTTAAGCCTGAATAATACTTACGGCAATGTCTTGCGACTTAAGCCTGAATTTAAAGAAGAGAACTGAACTGTAATTACATAGGACTGTATTACAGTAGACTTGTGTAGCATTACTGTGTTGTAGAATTGTACACGTCCGGTTAGACGTGTTAACCCCCCCCCCTGGTTGGTTTGGTAGCCGGCCTCGATAGAGGAGGAGATTTACGCTGTTGTGTGCGGAGAGTCTTTGCGAATTTTACGTAGAATACTCTACATTGAGATCTAGATGTTAATAGGCGCCTTGTGGCCTCTATAGGTTGAAGTACTACGTATGGCGTGATCTACTTGGCTTAGGAGTAGCCGACGGTTTGAGGTACTTGAGCGTTTGCTATTAGTCGATAATCGTCGCGAGGTATGTGAACCTCTTCCTATCTCTTCTAGCATGATATGTGTGAACTATGTAGTACGGTGAGACGACACGTGCTAAATGTATTTGATTGGTTTGAAACATAAAGTGTTATAACGGCTTTATGGGAAGTTGGTTATAATGACTTTATGTAGGTAAGAGAATGCTTTGTGGTTTCAAAGTGGTAACCGATTTGACTTATAACGGGTTTGAGGTGTAGTAATAAAGAACTTGAAGTGTTTCAAAAAGACCTTTTTGAAAGAAAAGTAATACTTGGTTTTTGAAAACTTAAGAGTTATACTAGCTTTATGGGAAGTTAGGTATAACGGCTTAAGAATGTTTTATCGATTTGAAATCGTAAATGTGTATCGACAAACCACTGCAGCGTTAATAAAGGAAAATGTATTGAATAATTAAGTATTATTAAAACCAGTAGAAACTTCCATCTGCATAGAAGCTAAGATGAGACAAAATGATATTTCCTAGATCATGGCTGCTGTAATAAGATGGTTATAAACAAGAATATCCTACTCACATATAAGGCTTATGTTCTTAGATGGTTTAAAAGAGAATTACATTCTTAAATGAATAAGACTAGGAACTACGAAACCTTTCTAAAATAAGAAACGTGAACATTTGAAATTAGGCAAACTTGGACGTTTGGAAAATAATGTTGTTACTTGATTTTACAAAGGTAAGTGTTTTGGTTTACTTAAAAGGACAGTCACTCTATTTTATACTACGGGTATTGTGTGACTTATGTGAAAGAAACAGATCTTTTAAAGATTTAACGTACGTAGTACTTTAGGGTTAAAATCCGGACTTTGACATAAAATGAAAGTACCTTGAGTCGTGTGTAACTTGCTTACGCTTGTTGTTATGAAACTTGACCATGTTACGTGTGATAGCCTTGTTGTGCAAGTACTGTGTTCTACTCGACTACCGGTTCATCCGGGAATGTATTTCACTTGATTACCGGTTCATCCGGGAATGTATTTCACGTGATTACCGGTTCATCCGGGAATGTATTTCACTTGATTACCGGGTCATCCGGTAATGTATTTCACTTGATTACCGGGTCATCCGGGAATGTATTTCACTTGATTACCGGTTCATCCGGGAATGTATTTCACTCGACTCGGCTCATCCGAATGTATATCACTTGACTCTGGCTCATCCGGAATGTATTTCACCGACTACCGGTTAATCCGGAATGTATTCCACACGTTTCTATATCGGGTCCATAAGATGGGCGAGACCGTTATACGTATCACATGATTTGTACCTAGATGGCGGTGAGGAAGAAGTTCCACGCATGAGGATGACTTTGAGGCGCGAGTCCCCGACTTGACATGATCGCTTCTATGTTGCGAATCGTAGTTTGGTTATCATACATGTCTCCCTTTATATAGACTATTATGATTTCATTCTGATATTACTGATTTCACATACTTGGTACCTGTTGTACTGACCTCCTTCGGGGGGCTGCGTTCATGCCGCATGTAAAGGTACATCGACTGTCGATCCCCGCTTATAGGATCACATTCAGCGTGTTGGGAAGCTCCGTTCCTTCGGAGACTTATCTTTGGTATGTTACCCCAGTGCAGAGTTCTTGTACATTCGGGGTATGGCGGGCTGTCCCGCCATAGTTGTTGTCACTTCTTAGGTCCATGAAATGCTGTGGGCGTAGTCCGTAAAAGGATAACCGTCGGGTATTTATGTATATATCAAAGGCAAATCGCTTTGGTTGCCTTGCTTATTTATCATGTCTCTTAATTCATGTTCATGTTTTTATTTCCGCTGATTTTCTCGATGTTGTATCACTAGTGGTGCCCGGTAAGGCACGATCACGGCCCGGTTCGTCGTGACAAAAGTGGTATCGAGCGCTTAGTCCTCGGAAAGTGTCTACGACCGTGTCTAGTAGAGTCTTGATTATCGGTGTGTTGTGCACCACATCTATAATCGTGAGGTCGCAGGACATTTAGGATTGGTTTCATTCTTCTCATTCCGAGATCGTGCCTTAGCCGTGTGATAAATCGGACCCTCCGACGTATTCCTTTCCTTTACGATTATGCCTCGCGTAAGGCAACCCAGCCCAGACGGGCAAGCGATCGAGTCTGTTAGTGAGATCTGAGAGTACGAGGCGCAGCCCGCCAAGACTGAGACAAGATTCGACGGCGGGTTTCGCGACGACGCCAAAGACCGAGTTTAGAGCCGCAGCGTGGCTGCCGAGACTACAAGACTGAGCCTCCATCCCACACCGAGCCGATGAGATGGTACAAGGAGATGGCGCCATCGCCGTGGTCGTGGCGATATGAGGATAGCCGATCAGTGATTCCTGCCCAAGAGCACCCGTAGTTCACCCCGGCGAGCGGTTTGAGGCTACGTGACTTTCTCGAGTTGTAGCCGCCAATGTTCTATGGATCGAGCGAGGCGACCCTGAGTTTATCCGAGCGCTCTACGGATCATGAGTGATCGAGCCTCGAGGCGAGTCGGTGGTATTGGTTCGCATCACCGCGTGATCTGCGATTGGGTTTGATTCGTGAGGCTGTCCCGGGAGAGCATGCACTTCCAGCCGTATGGGACGAGTTCTCAAGGGCATTTCTTGCACATTTCTTGCCTCCGCAGATGAGGAGGGCACGGGCCGACAGATTTTTGACGTTGAGGCAGGACGGGCGGACGGTTAGAGAGTACAATGTGGAGTTCGACTCATTAGCTCAGTATGTTCCCGCTGTAGTAGCGGATATGGAGGACAGAGTACACCGCCACGCCACCGGGTGGACGATTACTTGGCGAGGCTTGTACGGGTGTAGCTCTTGCCGGGCATGGACATTGCCGCACGCAAGCTCATGCACTAGGTTGTGAGGCACGGAGAGGTCGACGGAATGACCGAGATCGGCGAAGAGGCGAGCAGCAGGTCCTTTGGTAACTTTCGAGGCGGACCGCCTCGGCGATCTAGTTATGTACCTCCACCAAGATGCAGTGGTCCCCGCGCCTTGTGTCGCTCGGGTATTCGGAGCTGGTCGAGCTCGTGGCTTCGTTCACGTGTTTACGTGAGTGCTAGCCGCAGATTCATGTCCCGCCGGTGTGCGCGATGTGGCAAACATCATCCCGAAATGTCATCTTTTTCGGTGCTTGTTTCACTGCGCGCCGTCGAGGGCCATGTGGACGAGATCGTGCTTATAGGAGAGGTACCGGCAGCGCGGCCTGCGGATCGATGGCGTGTTCATCGCCTTCTGATTATGCGCCGCAGGCGGACTTATGATTAGAGTGAGCGGTAGCCGTGTATATCCTTAACCATCTAGAGGCTTGTATGTTTTGATGTTATGTTAATGTGTTAAGTGTTATGTTGGATAGCTTTGTGCTAAAATGTGATTTAGGAACCCGTTGGGGAAAAAGGGTAAGCCTGGGGGTGAGAAAATGATGAACCTTAGAATATTACAGTTGAGACCTTAGATGTAAGGCCGTCTTGAGTACAAGATTTTGCGAGTGATCCTTGTCAGAGTGCATTTTATGCCTAGAATATGTTGTGTGATAAGTCTCTGGTTGGGTAAATGAAAGTGGTATCTTTCTGCGTGATTTAGCAAGGTTGTTCGGATCGAAACGAGAGTCGGCGTGGCGCAGGTCGGGGTTGAGGACGTGTTGCGTGTCAACCCGTGGCCTGAATGAGTGGGTCGGCTCGGGTGGTCCCGCCAGCGGTAGGTCACGAGGTGCTAGTCCCAAGTTTAGATGACCATCGTATGAGTTCGTGGATATGTTCGACTGAAGCGGATCGTGAAGGCCTAAGTGGCATTAATGAAGAATGAGGCTAGAAAGATAACCAAGATGGAGTTGGTGACTACAAGGTTTCGAGAATCGGCGATGGCTGAAGTGGTACGATATCGGAAGAGTTCAAGAGTTCGAGAAGAGTGCGACGAGTAAGGGTAGAGGCGAGCATGTATTGCGAGCATAGATATGATCATTTCTTGTAAAGGGAGAAGGTGCGAAGGATGTATATTTTAGACCTCGTGAATCGCATGCGATCCGGTACCATTTGTTGGGTCACGAGTGACACTAGAACCTCGCGGCAAAGTGACAAAAGTTTGTGATGTTAGAGGTGTTTCCTCGTGGACTTGGATATAAGTATTTGCGTGCAGGTGTTGTTTCGTGGCCAGTTGTGGCGTTGGCAACTTATTAGAAGAACTTTATCGTTATCCGTCTTGAGAAGGAACATTCGGGACGAATGTTTCTAAGGAGGGGAGAATGTTATACCCCGTATTTCAGAGTATGTACGTGAGGGCGTACGTATTATAATTTGAGCCTTAAAGTTAGGCAAGTTTCGAATTTGTGCATAACTACCTAAAGGAGTCGTTTTTCTAAACGCGTTTCCACAACTTTCGTAGGAAAATTCCGGCTATGTCATTAATATTTTTGCGGATTTTTCGAGAGACGAAACATTTTGGACCAACGGGAGGTGACATGTGTCACCTCATTGGAAAAGAAGGTGGACGGCCAAAGGAAGGGTGAGCACGTTTTTGTGCAAAAATGTGGTCAAGGGTTAGTAGGATATTTTGTGTAGTGGCTGAGCCAGTGGGACCCACAAACACATGGCTTCATCTTGACCTTACACTTGCCTTACACTTGGATAGATCTTGGCCATTGGTTGGCCATTTCTTGACCTATAAATACCCCTCTAAGTTGATGAACTTATTCATCCAAAAATTGTCTAAGTCTTGAAAACCTTTCCCCCTCCCTCGTGCGGGCTCTCGTCCCATAGCCCTCTCCCCTTTGAGAAGGCCTTGGCCGAAACCCCCTCCCCCCATTGTGGTGCCCTAGTAGGGTACCCCTAGCCTAGTGGTTTTCGTATAATACCCTTTGTGGTATAGAAATACTCTCCTAGTATTGTTATAATGCCCAAAATACTTTAGCCAAATACCTTGTAGTACTTTCCAAAGTACCCTTTTTACAAAAGCCCGTAAAATACTATTATACTTCCTCACCACAAAAACGAACCCTAAGTAAATCTTCACCCGTAGTTGAAGTTATAAGTAGAAGTTGGTTAGAACTTCTAAGGGTTGGTTGAACGGTTGAGCGCCGGAGTAGGAGCTAAACGTTGTTCGTGATCGACATATAACTTGGATAATTTTGGGCTTATCGAGGTAAACACTCTTGACCTTACATTTGTAATTGGAAATTACATGTTGTAGAGTATGTAGTTAAGTATACTATATATAGAACTGAACATAGTTGTGCGGCAATGTCTTTTGACTTAAGCTCGAATAATACTTACAGAATGTCTTGCGACTTAAGCCCAATTTAAAGAAGAGAATCGACGTAATTACATAGATGTATTACATGAGACTTGTGTAGCATTCTTGTGTTGTAGAATTGTACACGCCCGGTTAGACGTGTTAACCCCCGGTTGGTTTGGTAGTCGGCCTCGATAGAGAGGAGATTTCTGTTGTTGCGGGGAGAGTCTTTGAATTTTACGTAGAATACTCTACATTGAGATCGAGATGTTAATAGGCGCCTTGTGGCCTCTATAGGTTGAAGTACTACGTATGGCGTGATCTACTTGGCTTAAGGAGTAGCCACGGTTTGAGGTACTTGAGCGTTTTGCTATTAGTCGATAATCGTCGCGAGGTATGTGAACCTCTTCCTATCTCTTCTAGCATGATATGTGTGAACTATGTAGTACGGTAGACGATACGTGCTAAATGTATTTGATTGGTTTGAAACATAAAGTGTTATAACGGCTTTATGGGAAGTTGGTTATAATGACTTTATGTAGGTAAGAGAATGCTTTGTGGTTTCAAAGTAACTGATTTGACTTATAACGGGTTTGAGGTGTAGTAATAAAGAACTTGAAGTGTTTCAAAAAGACCTTTTTGAAAGAAAAGTAATACTTGGTTTTTGAAAACTTAAGAGTTATACTAGCTTTATGGGAAGTTAGGTATAACGGCTTAAGAATGTTTTCTTGATTTGGAAATCGAAATGTGTATCGACAAACCATCGAGCGTTAATAAAGGAAAATGTATTGAATAATTAAGTATTATTAAAACCAGAGAAACTTCCATCCGCATGGCTAAGATGAGACAAAATGATATTTCCTAGATCATGGCTGCTGTAATAAGATGGTTATAAACAAGAATATCCTACTCACATATAAGGCTTATGTTCTTAGATGGTTTAAAAGAGAATTACATTCTTAAATGAATAAGACTAGGAACTACGAAACCTTTCTAAAATAAGAAACGTGAACATTTGAAATTAGGCAAACTTGGACGTTTGTAAAATAATGTTGTTACTTGATTTTACAAAGGTAAGTGTTTTGGTTTACTTAAAAGGACAATCACTCTATTTTATACTACGGGTATTGTGTGACTTATGTGAAAGAAACAGATCTTTTAAAGATTTAACGTACGTAGTACTTTAGGGTTAAAATCCGGACTTTGACATAAAATGAAAGTACCTTGAGTCGTGTGTAACTTGCTTACGCTTGTTGTTATGAAACTTGACTATGTTACGTGTGATAGCCTTGTTGTGCAAGTACTGTGTTCTACTCGACTACCGGTTCATCCGGGAATATATTTCACTTGATTACCGGTTCATCCGGGAATGTATTTCACGTGATTACCGGTTCATCCGGGAATGTATTTCACTTGATTACCGGGTCATCCGGGAATGTATTTCACTTGATTACCGGGTCATCCGGGAATGTATTTCACTTGATTACCGGTTCATCCGGGAATGTATTTCACTCGACTACCGGTTCATCCGAATGTATATCACTTGACCAGGCTCATCCGGAATGTATTTCACCGACTCTGGGTTCATCCGGAATGTATTCCACACGCTTCTATATCGGGTCCATAAGATGGGCCGAGACCGTTATACGTATCACATGATTTGTACCTAGATCGCCGGTGAGGAAGAAGTTCCACGGGCATGAGGATGACTTTGAGGCGCGAGTCCTCGACTTGACACGATCGCTTCTATGTTGTGAATCGTAGTTTGGTTATCATACATGTCTCCCGCTTTATATAGACTATTATGATTTCATTTACGATTTTCTGCTTTCACATACTTGGTACTGTTATCGACCTCCTTCGGGGCTGCGTTCACGCCGCAGTAAAGGTACATCGACCGCCGATCCCCGCCATAGGATCACATTCGCGTGTTGGAAGCTCCGTTCCTTGAGGCTTATCTTTGGTATGTTACCCGAGTCAGTAGAGGTTCTTGTACATTCGTGGTATGGCGGGCCCTCCCGTCATAGTTGTTGTCACTTCTTAGAGTCCAGTAATCTTGTTGTGGGCGTAGTCCGAAAAAGGATAACCGTCGGGTATTTATGTATATATACCAAGGCAATTGCTTGCCTGTTTATTTATCATGTCTCTTAATTCATGTTCATGTTTTTATTTCCGCTGATTTTCTCTGATGTTGTATCACTAGGGTGCCCGGGGTAAGGCACCAGTCACGGGCCCGGGTTCGGGTCGTGACAGATTTGGTCCAAGCTTGATAGAGTGTTGATGAATCAAAATTGGAGTGATTTGACCCTAGAATGCACGACCAATTTCTTGCCTATGGAACCTGTCTCTGACCACTGTCCTGTGATAGCTACGATTATTGCATCCTATAATGTTGGGAAACGTCCTTTCAAGTTCATGAATATGTGGCTCTCTCACCCAGCCTTCGAGGACATAATGACTTCATGTTGGAGACAAGACATATTGGGAACTGCTCAATTCGTTCTAGCCTCAAAATTGAAAGCCTTGAAGCAACCATTAAGGGCATTGAACATAAGTGACTTTGGGGGTATTGAACAAAGAGCAAAAGGGGCAAACATGGAGTTTAAGGAGGCTATCAATGCACACATGGAAAATCCCTTTGATGAGGAGCTAAAAGCCAAGGTTAAGTCCTCAAGAGCTAGAGCAAACACCTTACTGGAAGCAGAAAGACACTTCATAAGGCAGAAGTCAAGGCAGAAACACTTGATTGAAAGTGATAGATGCTCCAAATACTTTCATAGCTTGATCAAGAGGAGTAATGTCAGGAACTCAATCAACTTTCTTGTTAAAGCCAATGGTACTATCACTACATCACCAAGAGAAGTTAGGAAGTTGCTTGTTGAGTTTTACAAGGACCTTTTAGGTACATCCCGATCCACTACCAACTTCGATCCTGAAGTGTTCAACTTTGGCCCGAAGCTAAGTGAAGAGGAGAGATTACAACTTTTGCATTTCATCACCCCAAAGGAGATTTGGGAAGCTCTTTCTGATATAGGCAATGACAAGGCACCTGGACCGGATGGTTATTACCGCTTTCTTCAAGAATAGATGGAGAGACGCGGGCCATGACGTTGTAAGAAGTGTCCAAGAGTTCTTCTCTCGGAGTTCTTTGAAGCAGGTGAATCATACCATCATTACCCTACTACCGAAGACTGATCATGATCCTAAGGTAAATGATTTTAGGCCCATTGGATTGACTAATGTGGTCTATAAGATCATCACAAAGATTCTAGCTAACAGAATGACATTGATTCTTCCTACTCTCATTGACAAATCTCAAGGGGCTTTTGTGAAAGGAAGAAACATGATGGACAATGTCTATGTGGCACAGGAGCTTGTGAGAGGTTTTAATAGAACCAGAGTCTCACCAAGATGTATGCTTATGGTGGACCTTCGGAAAGCATTTGATACTGATCTCTGAGTTTCCTTGAATTGGTACTAAGAAGTCTCAAATATCCAGACAGATTTATATGTTGGATTATGGAATGTGTTAGCTCAACCTCCTTCTCCCTTTCTATCAACGGTGAGCTACATGGATACTTCAAGGGTAAGCGCGGCCTAATACAAGGTGATCCTATGTCCCCTTCTCTCTTTATCTTGTGCATGGAATACCTCTCAAGGTTGCTTAAAATGAAGGCTGAGGCAAGAGCTTTCTCATATTATCCAAAGTGCAAGAGATTGGGCATTACTCATCTTGCATTTGCGGATGACCTCATGCTTTTTGCCAAAGGAGATATATCTTCAGTTGGGATTCTTATGAATTGTCTGGAAGAGTTGGAGGCTGTCTCAGGGCTAACTCTTAACCCGTCTAAATCCTCTGTCTACTTAGCGGGAGTGCATATTACAGTTCGTGACTTGATCTTGTCCAGAGTGGGATTCGCCATTGGTAGCTTTCCGGTACGATACTTGGGGATCCCTTTGTCCCCAATTTCAGTCTCGGTGGACCAATTTGCTCCATTCACTAGCGCAATTTCGAATTACATTCAGAAATGGGGGCATCACACTCTTTCTTATGCGGGTAAGCTGGAACTAATCAGGTCGGTTGTCCAAGGGGTTGAGAGCTTTTGGTTCCGGGCACTTCCTATCCCGACCACTATTATCAACAAGGTACGGTCTGCATGTATTCAGTTCTTATGGGGAGGGAAACCACCAAGAGTCGTTTGGGATGTCATTTGCTTGCCTCAATCTGAAGGAGGCTTGGGTCTAATGAACATCAAGGAATGGAACCATGCATTGCTATCCAGAACTATTTGGCAAACTCACACGGATGCAGATTCTCTATGGGTCCAATGGATCAATAGCCACTATTTGAGGGGTATAGCATTTTGGGACTATGAGGTACGTCCTAGGGACTCCCCCTTATTCAAAAGGATTTGTGGGATCCGCGACAAATTTGTTTCTATCTTTGGTAGCCATGGTGATGCGATTGATGGCTTGGCAAAGTGTTGTACCAACAGAAAATATGATTCCAGCCTCGTGTATGATATCTTGCGCACTCCGCAAGTTAAAAAGCCTTGGATGTCACAAATTTGGAAAGGCTTCATTCCACCCAAGTTCTCTTTCACTGTGTGGCTAAATTGCAGAAAGCGGTTAGCTACAAAGGATACTCTTTCATATCTCAACTTGGAGGATAAGTCTTGCGGGTTCTGCAAGCAAACTAATGAAACAAGGGAGCACCTCTTCTTTACTTGCCCCTACACAAACTTGATTTGGAGGAGCATAAGAGATTGGTTGGACATTAGAAGAGAAATGACAACTGTTGAAAGCTCCCTCAAGTGGATTAAGAAAGATCACCGCGGGACAAGCATCCGAGCCAAAGCTATTTTGCTTACTTTTTGCATAGTGGTCTATGAGATTTGGAGGGCAAGAAACACTTTGCTCTTTGAAGGCACAATCTTTCCGGCAGAAGAGGTCATTGCAAGAATCAAAACAACATCTTATAGAGTTCTCTATGATTTTATCCCCTCTTGTAATGGCACCTTTGAGTGACCACCCCTCTCCCCCCCCATTTCTTGTTTACATTACGTTGAGGCTTAAGATCCCTCAATGACTGATTGTAGCCATTTTTCTTTTCGTTATTAGTAATAATATTTGCATTTACCTAAAAAAAAAAGAATCAAGTCCCATAACTTGAAAAATAAAGTCTCATAACCTTTTAAGAAATCAAGGTTCATAGTCTTAAAACTTCATAACATAAACTCTTTTAAATTAAGTAACATATACTTTTATGAGCTGTGAATAGGTTATACTCGTTTATAACGATCTTATTAAAGCAACCATGATCTAGAAAATGTAATACAATTTTGTCTTATCTTAGTTTCTATGCAGATGGAGAATTCTACTTATTTTAATATAATTGATTGTCGATACATTTTTATTAACGCTTCAATGGCTTGTTCGATACCTATTCTCATTAGTGCAGTAAATTAGCAAGGTCACCTCGACACCACATACTTCCTAACGACTCTTACCAACATCCCCCATAAGACTTGGTAAGAACTTAGGATAACTTAGACATACCTTTTACATAGAGTAAATCAACATACGTACCTCTTAACTTCTAAGAGTAGAAGGAATCATGAAATAACACCACATGTATATTTCATACGTAGAATCATGCCAAAAGAAGGAAGAGGTTCACATACCTCGCGACGACTATCGACAAGTAACAAAATGCTCCAAAGTACTTCAACCTTGATAGCTATTCCACCCTTCAAGTAGAATACGCTATACGTAGTACTTCAACCTATAAGGACCATAATACGTCTATCAATTCGTAGCCTTTCTAAGGTAGAATATTACTAAGTGTAAAGTATCTTATTCTACGGAAAATTGGGCAACACTTCCTTTGTTTCTACGTACTTTTCCACCTTTTTCAAGGCCCGAAATCAATAACCAACATGCCACATTTAAGGCGCAACAAACCAGTAATTCAAAGGGGATTACACGCCTTTACAGGACGTGTAAAATTCTGCCCCACAATTAATATAAAACTGTCCAATATTCCAAAACCATTTTCGGCAATCACAAGGTAACACCACATCTATTCTTCCAATTCCTTTTCAATGCAAGTTGTTATTCTAACATGTTATATAGTCGCAAACAATTATAACAACTATAATCTCTTTCTTATATAACATGCGACGACTATAACTAACAACTAAATTGATTACAATATCAAAGGCTAAGCATGCTAGGTCTCGCATTCAAGGCTTCCAAATTCCATAAAAATTATAAACCTTCATTCCATAATTCTCATGATCACTTACAACTATCATAACATGTAATCGTTAATAACATTTAACAAGACCAAGATTATTACCTCAAAAAGCCCAAATCTAATCCAAGACTTCAAGTCGATCCTTAGCAACTTTAGCTCCTCTTTTCGACGTTCCAATCCACTCCAAGCAACCCTTAGAAGCTTATAAAGAACTCCTCTTCAAGTTCTAACTCAAGCTATGAAAAACCCCTTAGGTTTTCATGTTGCGACTAACGTAATAATGTAGTTTTTTCCGGGATTTTTGTGTTGAGATATCCTTAGAATACCTTTGGGGACCTTGGGTTTAAGTATTGTGATTTATGAAGCAAGATTGCAAAAACATTTCTCTTCTTGAGAGCTCAAAACCGAGAGCTTCACTTTAGCAACAAGTCTTGATTTTTTTTCTAAGTATTGGACTAGTCTTGCACTAGTAGAGGATATATACTACAATCAAGGGTGTAGATTAAACCAAATGTGTGGCTAGGATCTTAGTCAATTATGGTCAATATTATCAAGCTTCCACTTGGTCATTGACCAAGTCAATTTCGCCCAACAAAGGGCCATGTGGAGGGTGACACGTGTCGCTCTCCGATTGGTCTAAAATATTTCATTTCCCGAAATTTCCATAGTTCATCAAAATATCGAAAACCTCGTGGGCCCCACAAAACGTAAAATTTCCCGGGTGGGCCCCACGTAACCAAATCCGTAAATAAATTCCATCAGTCTCAAATAACAATTCTGAGAACCCAATTCTTACTAACAAATATTTTTCCTTCCCGAGGTTCGGAAGATTTTCCTTAGAAATAACAACTCTTTCTTTCGTTCAAATTTTTAAATCCTGATTCCTTACGTACATTCTCTCAAACATGCCATGGACTTACGGGGTGTAACATTCTCCCCCCCTTAGAAACATTCGTCCTCGAATGTTCTTTCGAGGTTCAATCTAACAGATATCGCATAGTCCCCCCTTAACTACACCCAACATAATCACATGTGCCACACATGACCCTAATACATCGCATATGCATACCTATCAATCACCAGCCAAACGAGGAATCAAATCCAAAGGGTGCATCGTCACTATTTACTCCCATTCTATTCCGGGCAATGGGTTGACCCGTAATCAGCCCACAACCCGATCCATTGTCGCACTTAATTCTCATTCTTGGTCCGAAATAAATCTTACTATCCGAGAAGGCCTTGTACGTCTAAGGTCTCTGCGGTTATCAATATTCTAAGGTCTTCAAATATTCCATGTCCCCCAAACTTACGTTACCACATAACCAGGTTGTCTTAACTACCATAACTCAATAATATCCGTACATAACACTTAAACACATAACAATCTTATCAATGCGTACAAGTCTTTAAAGGGTCAAAGATATACCTGTAACCCCAGACGACACTGCCTCCTGATCTTGTCTAGCAGCCACGATATCTCTGCGGTTCGAAGGACCGCCCGAATCATAAGCTCCACCACGACCCCTATCGCGGTTGACTGAAATATGAATCCCCCGTCCTAGAGTGCGCATAACCATAGAGGAAGGGGAAACAACTACCATCCTCACAGGTCGTGCCACACCACCAGTGTCCCTTCCAAGCGGACATTCTCTCAACAAATGGCCCAGACGGCCGCAAGCATAACAGGCACCTGTAACGGAACGACACTGCCCAAGATGACTCCTCCCACAATGACAACACCGAGGCAGCGGTGGCCTCGACTGCCTATGACCCCCGTATCTCTGAAATCCCGGATCCCTGGAGCTCTGACCTGTTCCTGAATATCTCGTGGGGTCAAGTCTCATACCCGCGAACGGTGGGGGTATGCCCTGGGTAGGCTGGGACGAATATCTCACCTGTCGCTGAGGAGGCTCTCCCAGAAACTCATCGGGATGTCCAACTGGCCTAGCCCTCTTACGCTGACCCCCGTAGTGGCCCTCTACCCTTTCTACATATGCCTGTAATGGTCGAGTAGCCTCCTGCCGTTGTCGTATCAGACGCTAGCTTGGCAAGAATACAACCGCTTCCCTTAGGAGGCTATAGTCTTTCCTTAACTGAGGAGCTGGAGGCTCAGGTACTGGTGCCTCACGGACCGGTGCGAAAGAACTCGCTGACGACGGTACCATGTCCGGTATAGACTGGGCATTGGACTCATCAACCCTGTGCGCCCCTCTAGCAGCTCCTACTGCCGATTTGCCCTTCTGGGCCCTGGTCACCTTCCGTGGAGGCATAGCTGATACATATATATAAGAATACGTCAGAGACGGATCAACCTAATAACACATCTCTACTGCACGATCTCAAAGTGAGAAGAATGGAAACCAATCCTAAATGTCATGTAGCCTCCTGGTTATAGATGTGGTGCACAACACACCGATAACCAAGACTCTACTAGACACGGTCTGTAGACACTTTCCGAGGACTAACTGCTCTGATACCACTTTTGTCACGACCCGACCCCGGGCCTGCGACTGGTGCCCTACCTGGGCACCCTTACAGGTGTTCATCAGAGAAAATCAGCGGAACATACATGAAACTCATAACGTACAATAACAGGAAATAAACAACAGGCTAGCCGATAAGGCTACCTCCCTGGACATCTATGCATATACATAATCAAAAGCGGTTACATCCTTTTTCTTTTACAAACCGACCCATAAGATATGACTACAGACCTCTAAGAATTTTTGACATAACCACTGTGATGGGTCAGGGCCCCGCCATACCCCTGAATATACATAATCTACAACAACAGAGATCCGTACCAAAAGATAAGCTTCCGGAGTGAATGGGGCTTCTTCCCAAAAACTGAACAGAGATCCTAAGAACGAGGATCACCAACCTGGGTACCTAATACCGGCGGGCATAAACGCAGCTCCGGGTCGCATAACAAAATTTAGTATGAAACGGAAATAAGGTACAGTAACCAAATCATAATTTTATAAAAGAATGACAGGGGCAAGTATAAAAATTAAATACCAGATCCTACTGTGCCATTTTAACTCATGAGATCAATCGTACATTAATCATTCTTTTCCTTCATTCAATAAGAATTAACATCATATTCTTACACACATACTTAAGAATTTGATCAAGTTTTTCCACATAAATTACATATCTTACATAACATAATCCGACCCTTTATGGAGATACTTCTTATTTAGGAGCTTACTTTGATTATCCATACGTGATAACGTAACACAGCTCATTTGCGGGACACGGTGTGCTGATGAATCATATGACATAACCCGAACCACCTGTGGGGCTCGGTGTACTGTGGAATCTATAGCATAACCCGGCCCGCCTGTGGGGCTCGGTGTACTTTTTACACCCGTAATTCCATGACATGTGTATAAGAACGTACGTAAGAAAACAAGACTTTGAGACTGTAGAATTTATTGGAATTATGGAAATTTCGGGAAACAAAATATTATGGACCGATAGGAGGGTGACACGTGTCACCCCCCTTATAGGCTTGGTCGAATTGACCAAGGTCAAATGTGCAAGTCTTGAAGACAAGCTTGACAAAATTGACTAAGTCAACTTGCCAACATGACAAAGATTTCTAGTCTGGATAAATCCAAGCCACACAAATGTTTTAATCTAGACCCTTCATTGTATTATATATACATATACAAGTAGCAAGACTTATCACAACACTTAGAAAAATTTCCACAACATTCTTGTTCTTGAGGTGAGCTCTCGGCTTTGGCACTAATCCCACACAAAAAAATTTCGTTTGTGGTTCAATAATCCCAATACTTTAAACCAAGGTTCCTAGAGGTATTGTAAGGTTATCTCAATAGAAAGATCACATAAAAACTACGTTTTCACGTTAGTCGCAAGATGAAAACCTAAGTTGTTTTCATAGTTTTGGTTGGAAATTGAAGGGAAGTTGTTTATGAACTTCTAAGGACTTCAAATAGCGGATTGGAGCGTAAAGGAAAGGATCCAAGTTGCTAAGGAGCGACTTCGAATCTTGGAGTTATATTTGGGCTTATCAAGGTAAATCTTCGTCATACTTTTATAATTAAAGTCTACATGTTGTAGTAGGTTGATAAATGATCATGTGAATTATATTATGAAGATTGATATGTATTATGGAATATTGGAAGCCTAAATCCGAGAATGAGCTTGTTAGCCATTGAAATTGAAATACAATTTAGCTATTAGTTTTAGTCGTCGCATGTTATATAAAGAAGGGATTATAGTTGTTAAAATTGGTTGCGACTATATAACATGTTAGAACAACAATATGGATTAAAAAGGAATTAGAAAGGATTATATGTGGTTGTACATTGTAGTCGAAATGACCATTTAATATTGGACTGTTTTATAAATTGTGGGGCAAAATTTTACACGGCTTGTAAGGCGTGTAATCCCCTTTGGATAGCTGAATTGTTGAGCCTTAAAATGTGGCATGGTTGGTTGTTAAATTTGGGCCTTGAAAAAGGTGGAAAAGTACGTAGAAACAAAGGAAGTGCTGCCCGATTTTCCGTAGAATAGGAAGTTTTATACTTAGA
This sequence comes from Przewalskia tangutica, assembly GCA_029844215.1. NCBI lineage: Eukaryota > Viridiplantae > Streptophyta > Magnoliopsida > Solanales > Solanaceae > Przewalskia > Przewalskia tangutica. The sequence continues at coordinate 99,626,970 of CM056729.1, forward strand.
ATTATTCTACGTTAGAAGCTAGAAGTTGATAGACGTATTATGGTCATTATAGGTTGACATACTACGTGCGGCATATTGGACTTAGCAAGTGGATTGAACCGAAGAGGTATGTGGAACTTTTCTTATCTCTTGAGCATGAGTAGTTATAAATGTATAGTACGGTAGACGTACGAAATTTAAATGAATTCAGTTTCATTTGATATCCTTGACTTGTTTTAAGAATGTCCAAGTTGGTTGAGTTAGAGAATTAATTCACTTGTTTTAAAGATTAAAGATGTCTTAGTTTCTAAAGCATAAAGTTAGTATAACGGCTTTATGGGAAGTTGGTTATAACAACTTTATGGAGAGTTAAAGGAATGGTTTTCTCTAGTAAAGTAAACAAAGATAAATGACTTGAAATAAAGAAGGGCAATTTGATTTAAAGGCATCAATTGCTTAAAGTTTTAAAGTAAGGGTCACTTGATTTAGAAGCCTAAAAATGTATTTCTAAAAGTGTAGTGACTTGTTTGAAATGTAGACAAGCCTTGATACTACGGGTGTTAGTATCTTGGGGATTTTATACGAGAAAGAGTCATTCTTGAAAGGATAAAGGTACATAGTACTTTGGGTTAAATTCCCAGATTTTTCATGACATGTTAGTGCCTTAAGTTAAATAAAATGAGAGTGCATGCTAATTAAAGTCTAATGAGAAGTTAAGGGATTTCTTAACTTGCTTGTGATATTTACGATATTCGGTTATGCTTATGTTATGATATTTATAGTAGCCTTACGTGCTAGTGTTATGTAAATTTTGCGGGGTAAACCCCCGGGATACTACCTATTCCGTGGATTTGCTACCCACGATGCGAGTGCGACGTTTGTACTCATTGCGGGTCCACCGGGCCCATGCGGGTGAAATAGTCCTATGCGGGTGAAATAGTCTCATGCGGAGCAAATTGCTCCATTGCGGGTCCACAGGACCTATGCGGTTGAAATAGTCCCAGGAGTAGGATTGCTTAATGATACTACAGGCGGGTGGCCCTAATTTGATCATGAGCTTCCTATTTTTATGCAGTAAAGTATACTCTTGTTTACTCTCATTATTAGTAAGGCACAGTGATTTTGGTTATCATACATGTCTCCAGCTTTATTTTAGACTATATGATTTCATTTCAGATTTTCGCTTTACATACTTGGTACATCTGTTGCATCGACCCTTCGGCTGCGTTCACGCCGGTAGGGAGTAGCGAGTTGGATCCTCACTATTAGGATCACTGATCAGTTGTCAGAAAGTTCAATTTCTCCGGAGGCTTGTCTTTTGGTACGGTTTCCCTGATGTTGTAGATTTATGTACATTCAGGGGTATGGCGGGGCCCTGTTACGTCATAGTTGTTATGTAAAAATTCTTAGAGGTCTGTAGTAATATCTTATGGATTGGATTGTAAAGAAAAAAAAGGGATGTAACTGCTTTTTGGCTTATGTATATTTTTCGGAAGGTGGCCTTATCGGCTAGCCTGTTGTTCATTTCTGTTGTTACACGTTATGTGGTTGTATGTTCCGCTGATTTTCTCTGATGTATACCTGTAAGGGTGCCCAGGTAGGGCACCAGTCGCGGGCCCGGGGTCGGGTCGTAACAGTACTGTGGAATCATGTAGCATAACCCGGCCCGCCTGTGGGGCTCGGTGTAAGATGACGTAATATAGCCTATGTGTAGGCTCGGTGCATATGGCGTAACCCGGCCTATGTGTAGGCTCGGTGTATCGCATAACATAACCCGACCTATTTGTAGGCTCGGTGTGTCTCATAACATAACCTGGCCTATTTGTAGGCTCGGTGTCTCTCATAACATAACCCGGCCTATTTGTAGGCTCGGTGTAATTCTCATTTCATAACATTTTAAACCATATTTTCACTTCCTCTTAAGTCGTCATAACAACTTCCCATAAAGCTATTATAACAACCTTTCATTTTAGAGAACTTAAGGCACTTTTATTTCTTATTACATTAGGGAAAACTAAACCCAAGAGTACTACGTACATACATACTTAAAAAAAGAATCATAAACTCCTTCTCTTTTAAATCAATAAAATTTCTTCTTTTTAAAACTCAAGTTACATACTCTTTTGAAATCAAGCCTCTTAACTTTTGAAATAAATCATGGAAACCATACTATTTAAATCAAGTCATTCCTTTCTTTAAGAATCAAGTCCCATAACTTGAAAAATAAAGTCTCATAACCTTTTAAGAAATCAAGGTTCATAGTCTTAAAACTTCATAACATAAATTCTTTTAAATTAAGTAACATATACTTTTATGAGCTATGAATAGGTTATACTCGTTTATAACGATCTTATTAAAGCAGCCATGATCTAGAAAATGTAATATAATTTTGTCTTATCTTAGTTTCTATGCAAATGGAGAATTCTACTTATTTTGAATATAATTGATTGTCGATACATTTTTATTAACGCTGCAATGGCTTGTTCGATACCTATTCTCATTAGTGCAGTAAATTAGCAAGGTCACCTCGACTCCACATACTTCCTAACGACTCTTACCAACATCCCCCATAAGACTTGGTAAGAACTTAGGATAACTTAGACATACCTTTTACATAGAGTAAATCAACATACGTACCTCTTAACTTCTAAGAGTAGAAGGAATCATGAAATAACACCACATGTATATTTCATACGTAGAATCATGACAAAAGAAGGAAGAGGTTCACATACCTCGCGACGACTATCGACAAGTAGCAAAATTCTCCAAAGTACTTCAACCTTGATAGTTATTCCACCCTTCAAGTAGAATACGCTATACGTAGTACTTCAACCTATAAGGACCATAATACGTCTATCAATTCCTAGCCTTTCTAAGGTAGAATATTACTAAGTGTAAAGTCTCACGACCCGACCTCGGGCCCGCGACTGGTGCCCTACCTGGGCACCCTTACAGGTATACATAAGAGATAATCAGAGGAACATACATAAACTCAACAAGAAATAAATAACAAGTTAGCCGATGAGGCTACCTCCCTGGATATATATATATATATATACGTAAATCCAAAAGCAGTTACCTCTTTTTTGTTTGTTTTTACAAACCGACCCACAAGATATGACTACAGACCTCTAAGAGTTTTGACATAACAACTGTGACGGGACAGGGCCCCGCCATACCCCTGAATGTACATAAATCTACAACCTCAGGGAACTGTACCAAAAGACCAAGTCTCCGGAGAAAAAGAGCTTTTCAAGAACTGAACAGTGATCCTAAGAGTGAGGATCAACAAGCTATGTACCTCAACCTGCGGCACGAATGCATCTCCCCGAAGGAGGTCAGTACAAAATATGTAAAACTGAAAGTACTGTAATTTAAATCATAAAGTCTAGATATACAAAAAAGCTGGAGACAAGTATGAAAATCAAATTAACAGTACCACCGTGCCTTGCCGAAACGAAAGTAATGAAAGTCAGTTTTTTTTCCTTTTAAAGACTATTTCAACACATAAATAATAGTCACACCATAGCTAGGGACACAAGCCCTCAAATCATCACACAGTCCAGTAAGGGTCTCAAGCCCGCAAAACATCAAAGCGTTCTCGTGGAATCCTCCATCATTGTCGACAGCCGTAAGTGTAAAATATATCCATGTAACACGCCCGTGGAATCCTACCTCACTGCCGGCGTGCACATATGAAATATATATATATATATCTCATGCCCGTGGAATCCCTCATCTCGGGTACATGACTTCATGGAGAGCTAATCCATGGGGTAATAATAATATATGACATGCCCGTGGAATCCCTCATCTCGGGTACATGTCTTCATGAGGAGCTAGTCCATGGAGTAATAGTATATAACATGGTCGCATGCCCCGGAATCCTTCATCGTATAAGCATGTCCATGGAGTAATAATAGTATACAACATGCCCGTGGAATCCCTCATCTCGGGTACATGTCTTCATGGGGAGCTACTACATGAAGTAATAATAGCATCCGGGAATTTAACCCGCATCATGGTTGCATGCCCCAGAATCCCTCATCGTATAAGCATGTCCATGGATCAATCACAATGGAAGCATACCCGTGGAATCCTCCATCACTGTCGGTACGTCCAAGTAAATTCACAACAAGACAGTCTGCCCTCCAACTGAGAGTCACGGCAGCGTAAAAATATAATACTTGTACTCAAAGGCTATCACAAGCAAGCATAGGCAAGTTCATAAAATCATTAGACTTCCATTATCATACAAAAATGAATTTCATTTTATAAACTCAAGGCACTTTCGTGTCACATAAAAATCCGGGAATTTAACCCAAAGTACTACGTACCTTTATCCTTTTTTAAAAATGACTCTTTCTCGTATAAAATCCCCCAAGATACTAACACCCGTAGTATCAAGGCTTGTCTACATTTCAAACAAGTCACTGCACTTTTAGAAATACATTTTTAGGGTTCTAAATCAAGTGACCCTTACTTTAAAACTTTAAGCAATTGATGCCTTTAAATCAAATTGCCCTTCTTTATTTCAAGTCATTTATCCTTGTTTACATTACTAGAGAAAACCATTCCTTTAACTTTCTATAAAGTTGTTATAACCAACCTCCCATAAAGCCGTTATACTAACTTTATGCTTTAAAAACTAAGACATCTTTAACCTTTCATAAAGCCGTTATAACTAACTTCCCATAAAGCCGTTATAACTCTTTATGTTTTAGACAAATTCATTCTTTCTTTATAACCAAGAGACTTATACTTTTAAAACCAAGTATCATATAACTTTCAGAATACTTCAAGTCTCTTAACTTTAGAAATCAAGTTTCTTAACTTTAGAAATAAAGTTTCTTAACTTTAGAATAGTTCAAGTAATCAATACTTTCCAAGTCAAGAAATCTTTCCATTTAACATCTAGTCACATATACTTTTCAAAAACAAGGCAAGGATACCAAATGAAACCGAATTCATTTTTAACCATGTACGGCCACCATACTATTCATTTATAAAACTCATGCTCAAGAAGATAGGAAAAGTTCCATATACCTCTCCGGCTCAATCCACTTGCCAAGTTGAATACGCCGCGCGTAGAATGTCAACCTATAATGACCACAATACGCCTATCAACTTCTAGCTTTCAACGTAGAATATTTCTAAGTATAAGGACTCTTATTCTACGGAAAATCGGGCAACACTTCCTTTGTTTCTACGTACTTTTCCACCTTTTCAAGGCCCAAAAATCAATAATCAAATGCCACATTTAAGGCTCAACAATTCAGAAATTCCAAGGGTATTACACACCTAGCCGGACGTGTAGAATTCTGCCCCACAATCAATATAAAACTGTCCATTAATCCAAAGCCATTCTCGGCTACAAGCAATGCCACAACGATATCAATTTCCTTTCAATCCAAGTTGTTATTCTAATTTGTTATATACCCTATAACAATTATAACAACTATAAATCCTTTATTTCTTAACATGCGACGATTGTAACTATCGACCAAATTGATTTCAACATAAATGGCTAACTTGCCCATTTTCGGTTTTTAACATGTCGACATGATCCAAATCTTTTCAAACTTCAATCTATATATCACATGCTCATTTATCAACTACTATAACATGTAATCTTTAATCACATTAAGAAGACGAAGATTTTACCTCAATGAGCCCAATATATAATCCAAGCGTAAAAGTCGATCCTTAGCAACTTTTTGCTCCTCTTCTTACGTTCCAATCCGCTCCAAGCACTCCTTAGAAGCTCATGAAGAACTCCTCTTCAAGTTCCAACTTCAAAGTTGAAGAACACCTTAGGTTTTCATCTTGCGACTAACGTAAAAACGTAGTTTTTCCGGGATCTTTGTATTGAGATATCCTTATAATACCCCTAGGAACCTTGGTTTTAAGTATTGTGAATTATGAAGCAAGATTGCAAAAATTTTGTGTGGAGAAGGTGCTAATGCCGAGAGTTCCTTAAGAGCAAGAACAAATGTGAATTTTTTTCTAAGTGTTGAGAGCTTGTCTTGCTACTAGTAGTAGTATGTATATATAACACCACCAAGGGCTTGGATGAAACCAAATGGATGGCTAAGATTGGTCAATTATATCAAGCTTCAACTTGTCCTTTGACTTGGTCCATTTTATCAAGCTAAATGGCTATTCTTTAATGATTAATTTCGTCCAAGGATGACCATGTGGAGGGTGACACGTGTCGCCATCCCATTGGTCCATAACATTCCTTTTCCCGAAATTTCCATAATTGGTCAAAATATCGGAAACCTCGTGGGCCCCACAAAAACGTAAAAATTTCTCGGATGGGCCCCACGTATCCAACTCTGTAAATAAACTTCCATAATACCTATAAATTCTAAGCGTCTCAAATAACAATTTTTAGAACCCAATTCTCATTAACGAACATTTTCCTTCCCGAGGTTCGGAAAACTTTTCCTTAAGAATAACAAATCTTTCCTTCGTTCAAATTTATAAGTCTTGTGCTCTCAAGTCTATTCTCGTATACATGTCATGGAATTTCGGGGTGTAACATTCTTCCCCCCTTAGAAACATTCGTCCCCGAATGTTCTTTCGGAGTCCAATCTGCCAAGGCCCAATCGTTAATATCGAACTCTAAGTACCGACGTCAATTTTCTGCATAAAGCTTCTGTCGACTCTGGGCTTGCTAATAATCTTTCTTGGATAAGCTTCGCCTTATCCACAGCCCGCTTAATCAAGTCTGGGCCAACTAACTGAACCTCGCCTACGTCGAACCAACCAACCGACGATCTATACTTTCTTTCATAAGGTGCCATCCGAATACTGGAATGGTAGCTGTTATAATACGTAAACTCAACAAGAGGCAAATATTCCTCCCAGCTACCCCTGAAATCAATAACACAGGCCCGCAACCTATCCTCAAGGGTCTGGATAACATGTCCTGCCTGTCCGTCGGCTTATCTCCTAATAATTGGAAGCCTTTCTCACACTTCCGAAATATTTGGGTATAACCAAAATCTCAATTATGGTTCCTGCTTCCCATCCTGGGTGTTGTCACACCCAACTTGGTTACTAAAATTAGATTCGCTTTCGTCGCTTGTCTCATGGCCAAGACTTCCTGCCAATCGCAATTTAGGGGGAGATTTCCTTGATCTCGTCAAGTAGTGATCCCATTATTCTCCCCAGCTCATAGAGCTTATATTCCGGTGTTCAACCTCAATTCATGGTATTACGTAATCCAATGGCTTGCCAAGATTTCTTATCTTGTCATGATTATGTCTCTCCTCGCTCGAGTGTCTGCTCGTCTTACCTTTTCCATTTCAAGTTGTCCTGGGGTCTCTTATCTCCCCATATACAATACAGTCCGGCCTGTCATTACAGGCTTTCCACCTTTCATCGAGGTGTCCTTACCGCCCATCATCTACTAATGATGTCTTCTGATCTTCGTCGGCATCACTTATACTTATCTTATTATTGCTTTGCGCATCCTCTATAGATTATTCGGAAAGTCGTGGCCCTGACCTCCACACTAAACCAACTCCAAGTACCACCAAGGGCACTTAACATAAAATCCTTCAATAATCGTACGTTCTTATCTCCGTCTCTTAACGTTCAAATTCAAATAAAAAATAAATAAATAAAACAAGTCACATAGACTCCACAATTTATCATGACAAAGAAGGAAGTAATAACATGCATATTACTAACCCTTCCATTCCTTCCCCATCGATAACCGGCTTACCGGCAAACTGGAATCGAACCAACCTCTCTCTACAGTCAGCCTTGGCATACACGAAGCCAACTAGTCCATACTCATAATGACCTTAAAGTCTGTCGTATTCAGATCTACTAGGTCTGCTAGGGTCTGACGACTGTATCATCACCGGGAAAATCTTATATACCCACTCAGCTACCAGCCAAACACCCACTGGTGTAGCTACCTCGAAAGGTCCTTATGGATTCAGGCTCTATTCTTCTACACTTGGTTGCTCTCTTTCTTACTGGTCATACTCTTTCCGTACTTCCAAACTTATTCTAGCATACGTACATAACCTCCATACTGATTCTGGCCTCCAACCTGGAGTTACTAAATCGAACAATATAAGGCCATTTCCGGCTCTCACGACCCCGGTTCTGGTGGAACACGTCCATGAACCCGTAAAACAATTAACTAGACTTGGGCCTTGCACCTTCGTGACCCTGTCACGTAGCGGGACCACTACCAACTGATCCCACTCCATTTCAGGCTATGGGGCGACCCGTAATAGGTCCTCAACCCGACCCACTGTCGCACTTAACTCTTACCCTTAGTCTGAATTAAATCTTATTGCCCGAGAAGGCCTTATATACCTAAGGTCTCGGCGCTTAACAATATTCTTAGTCTCGCAATTTCCACGCTCCAAGCCTACCTTATCAGTCTCCCCGTAAAGGGGTACAATAACTTCTCATAAACTCTCAATCGTGTTGTCTTAATCATAACAACCATAATTACTCCATACGGATCTCATTCGTAAAATTCTCTTAAGCATACCACGTAGCTTAATCTATTAACGTAGTCTTCCACTAAGTCCCTTAATCATGACTTCTTAAGGGTTCAGTACCCTTTCAGACGGCTCATCATCTCCTCATTATTTCAAATTAGCACGTAAACCTTGATGAGAATTCATTAAGTTGTTTCATACCTTCTCGGTATCTAGTTAGTCCTTACCAACTCTTGGTAATCTAAAATCATTCTAGGCAACACGCGTCTGACCCTCACACACAAATCCGTATAGCTGTATGTCATAATACCAACCTGGATACGCAATCCACATAGTTCTTCCTGGATCACTGCTGCCTTTCTCATAGCTGCAATCAACATAACTCGTTAGGGAGAGACGACCCTAACAACACAACTCTATCGCACGATCTCAGAGTGAGAAGAATGAAAACCAATCCTAAATGTCCTGTAGCCTCCTGATTATAGATGTGGTGCACAACACACCGATAATCAAGATTCTACTAAACACGGTCTGTAGACACTTTCCGAGGACTAACTGCTCTGATACCACTTTTGTCACGACCCGAACCCGGGTCCACGACTGGTGCCCTATTTGGGCACCCTTACAGGTATACATCAGAGATAATCAGCGGAACATGCATAAACTCAATAAGAAATAAATAACAGGTTAGCCGATGAGGCTACCTCCCTGGATATATATATATATACGTAAATCCAAAAGCAGTTACCTCTTTTTTTTTTTTTTACAAACCGACCCACAGGGTATGACTACAGACCTCTAAGAGTTTTGACATAACAACTATGACGGAACAGGGCCCCGCCATACCCCTGAATGTACATAAATCTACAACCTCAGGGATCTGTACCAAAAGACCAAGCCTCCGGAGAAATGAAGCTTTCCAAGAACTGAACAGTGATCCTAAGAGTGAGGATCAGCAAGCTATGTACCTCAACCTGCGGCATGAACGCAGCCCCCCGAAGGAGGTCAGTACAAAATATGTACCAAGTATGTAAAACTGAAAGTACTGTAATTTAAATCATAAAGTCTAGATATACAAAAAAGCTGGAGACAAGTATGAAAATCAAATTAACAGTACCACCGTGCCTTGCCGAAACGAAAGTAATGAAAGTCAGTTTTTTTTCCTTTTAAAGACTATTTCAACACATAAACAATAGTCACACCATAGCTAGGGACACAAGCCCTCAAATCATCACACAGTCCAGTAAGGGTCTCAAGCTCTCAAAACATCAAAGCGTGCCCGTGGAATCCTCCATCACTGCCGACAGCCGTAAGTGTAAAATATATCTATGTAACACGCCCGTGGAATCCTACCTCACTGCCGACGTGCACATATGCAATATATATATATATATATCTCATGCCCGTGGAATCCCTCATCTCGGGTACATGACTTCATGAAGAGCTAATCCATGGGGTAATAATAATATATAACATGCCCGTGGAATCCCTCATCTCGGGTACATGTCTTCATGGGGAGCTAGTCCATGGAGTAATAATATATAACATAGTCGCATGCCCCGAAATCCTTCATCGTATAAGCATGTCCATGGAGTAATAATAGTATACAACATGCCCGTGGAATCCCTCATCTCGGGTACATGTATTCATGGGGAGCTAGTCCATGAAGTAATAATAGCATCCGGGAATTTAACCCGCATCATGGTTGCATGCCCCGTAATCCATCATCGTATAAGCATGTCCATGGATCAATCACAATGGAAGCATACCCGTGGAATCCTCCATCATTGTCGGTACGTCCAAGTAAATTCACAACAAGACAGCCGGCCCTCCAACTGAGAGTCACGTCAGCGTAAAAATATAATACTTGCACTCAAAGGCTATGACAAGCAAGCATAGACAAGTTCATAAAATCTTTAGACTTCCATTATCATACAAAAATGAATTTCATTTTATAAACTCAAGGCACTTTCGTGTCACATAAAAATCCGGGAATTTAACCCAAAGTACTACGTACCTTTATCATTTTTTAAAAATGACTCTTTCTCGTATAAAATCCCCCAAGATACTAACACCCGTAGTATCAAGGCTTTTCTACATTTCAAACAAGTCACTACACTTTTAGAAATACATTTTTAGGCTTATAAATCAAGTGACCCTTACTTTAAAACTTTAAGCAATTGATGCCTTTAAATCGAATTGCCCTTCTTTATTTCAAGTCATTTATCCTTGTTTACATTACTAGAGAAAACCATTCCTTTAACTTTCCATAAAGTTGTTATAACCAACTTCCCATAAAGCCGTTATACTAACTTTATGCTTTAGAAACTAAGACATCTTTAACCTTTCATAAAGTCGTTATAACTAACTTCCCATAAAGCCGTTATAACTCTTTATGTTTTAGACAAATTCATTCTTTCTTTATAACCAAGAGTCTTATACTTTTAAAACCAAGTATCATATAACTTTCAGAATACTTCAAGTCTCTTAACTTTAGAAATCAAGTTTCTTAACTTTAGAAATCAAGTTTCTTAACTTTAGAATAGTTCAAGTAATCAATACTTTCCAAGTCAAGAAATCTTTCCATTTAACATCTAGTCACATATACTTTTCGAAAACAAGGCAAGGATACCAAATGAAACCGAATTCATTTTTAACCATGTACGTCCACCGTACTATACATTTATAAAACTCATGCTCAAGAAGATAGGGAAATTTCCACATACCTCTCCGGCTCAATCCACTTGCCAAGTTGAATACGCCGCGTGTAGAATGTCAACCTATAATGACCACAATACGCCTATCAACTTCTAGCTTTCAATGTAGAATATTTCTAAGTATAAGGACTCTTATTCTATGGAAAATCGGGCAGCACTTCCTTTGTTTCTACGTACTTTTCCACCTTTTCAAGGCCCAAAAATCAATAAACAAATGCCACATTTAAGGCTCAACAATTTAGAAATTCTAAGGGGATACACGCCTAGCCGGACGTGTAAAATTCTGCCCCACAATCAATATAAAACTGTCCATTAATCCAAAGCCATTCTCGGCTACAAGCAATGCCACAACGATATCAATTTCCTTTCAATACAAGTTGTTATTCTAATATGTTATATACCCTATAACAATTATAACAACTATAAATACTTTCTTTCTTAACATGCGATGATTGTAACTATCGACCAAATTGATTTCAACATAAATGGCTAACTTGCCCATTTTCGGTTTTTAACATGTCGACATGATCCAAATCTTTTCAAACTTCAATCTATATATCACATGATCATTTATCAACTACTATAACATGTAATCTTTAATAACATTAAGAATACGAAAACTTTACCTCAATGAGCCCAATATATAATCCAAGCGTAAAAGTCGATCCTTAGCAACTTTTAGCTCCTCTTATTATGTTCCAATCCGCTCCAAGCACTCCTTAGAAGCCCATGAAGAATGTTACATCCCGTAAGTCCAGGACATGTATAAGATAATATACGTAAGGAATCAAGACTTGGAAATTAGTACGAAAGGAAGAATTGTTTTTCCGGCGGAAAATCTTCCGAACGTCGGAAAGGAAAAATGTTCGTTGTTGAGAATTGGATTCTCAAAGTGCATTATTTGAAGAGTATGGAACTCTTAACCTTATGGAAATTTATTTTTTACGGATTTGGTCACGTGGGGCCCACCCGAGGAATTTTACGTTTTGCGGGGCCCACGAGGGTTACAGAATTTTATGGACGAATGAGAGGGCGACACGTGGCACCCCCACATGTGGTCTTGGACGAAAATTAGTAAGGGGTAAAATGGTCATTGACCATCTTGGAAGATAAGTCTTCAAGCTTGAGATTGTTGACCAAGGTCAACTTGTCCACTTGGCTATTTAATTAATTGTTCTTCATCTTAGCCCACAAGTGTGTTAATCTAAGCCCTCCAATATGTTTTATATACTAAGCTAGTGCAAGACAAGCTCTTCTAACACTTAGAAAAAAATCACACACCTTGTTCTTCACATAGTTGCTCTCGGGTTTGGCTAAGCTCTCACTAGAAAATTTTGTAATTTTGTTCCATTGATCACAAGACTTTAACCCAATGTCCCTAAGGGTATTTTAAGGATATCTCTATAGAAAGATTTCGGAAAAACGGCATTTTCGTATTAGTCGCAAGGCGGAAACTTAAGGAGTTCTTCAACTTTGAAGTTGGAACTTGAAGATGGGTTCTTCATAGGCTTCTAAAGAGTGCTTGGAGCGGATTGGAACATAAGGAAAGGAGCTAAGAATTGCTAAGGCACGACTTTGAATCTTGGAAATTTTTAAGGGCTTGTAAAGGTATAATTCTTGTCATTTTAGCAATTAAGGTTTACTTATCATTGTAGTTACGGATATTAGCAAGCATGAGATGTTTAGTATGAAGTTTGATAATTATATTGGCTATTGGGACCCTAATCCGAAAACTAGCATGTTAGCCTTAAGACTACAATTCAAGTTGATTATTCGTTTAAGTCGTCGCATGTTGTGTAAGAAGTAAATTGTAGTTGTTGAAGTTGTTTATGACTATATAACATGTTAGACCTTAGAACTTGGAATTGGAAAAGGATTGGAAAAGACTTTGAGTTGTTGGTTATGAAAGTTGGTCGAGAATGGCTAGTGAGCATTAAACTACTTCGTATGAATTGTGGGGCGGAATTTTACACGTATTGTAAGGCGTGTAATCCCCTTTGGTTGGTTGTTGTTTTGAGCCTTAAATGTGGCGTGTTGGTTATTGTATTCGGCCTTGAAAAATGTGGCAAAGTAAGTAGTAACAAAGGAAGTGCTGCCCGATTTTCCGTAGAATTAGAGACCGTATACTTAGTATTATTCTACGTTAGAGACTAGAAATTGATAGTCATGTTGTGACCATTATAGGTTGACACTTCTACGTACGGCGTATTCGGCTTAGCGTGTGGATTTAGCCGAAAAGGTATGTGAACTATCTCTTCTTCTAGCATGATTCCTTAAGATAAAGAAAGTATGTCCTACTCCTTAAATGATCCATTCCTTGGTTATATTTGGATTGCCTAAAATAGAATTTGTTCTATGTACTTCCTTGATGGTACTTTGATGTTTAATTTGTAAGTTGTGTAATCCATTTTCTTAGTGAAGTTTGGATTCTTAAAAGTGAAAGTATTTTACTTAAAGTACATAAAGTCTTGAAAAGGAAGTGGTTTCCAAACCTTTTGGCTAGTGCCTTCGTTCCAAAAACCTAAAGGTCATTATAATGACTTTAGGGGAGTTAAAGGAGTGATTTACTTAATTGGTTTAAAAGAGGAGAAATGACATGATTTAAGAGAAGTAACTTGTTTTAAAGGAGTGATTTACTTGAGGTTTAAAAGTAGAAGAAACTTGTTTTCTAAATATTAAGAGACTTGAAGTATTTTGAAAGTTAAGAACTTGGTTTGTAAGTATGTGATACTTGGTTTTAATTAGTATAAGTCTCTTGGTTATAGAAGGAATGAATATGTCTAAAACCATAAAAGGTTATAACGGCTTTATGGGAAGTTGGTTATAACGGCTTTATGGAAGGTTAAGAAAGTTGTCTATTTTGATTAATGGGCATAAGTTGCCTAGATTGTGAAAATTTGAAGTTACTTGATTTCAAGCTTTGAAATGAGTTTTCTAAAAGTGTAGTAACTTACTTTGAAAAAATAGACACACCTTGATACTACGGGTGTTAGTATCTTAGGGTTTTACATAGAAAGGAGTGTTTTGAAAAGAATGTACGTACGTAGTACTTTGGCTTGGTTAATTGAGAATTATTCTATGTGTGCCTTGATAAGTACTTTGGCTTGATTAATTGAGAATTATTCTATGTGTGCCTTGATAAGTACTTTGGCTTGATTAATTGAGAATTATTCTATGTGTGCCTTGATAAGTACTTTTGCTTGATTAATTGAGAATTATTCTATGTGTGTCTTGATAAGTACTTTGGCTTGATTAATTGAGAATTGCCTATATGTGCTGGTGATAGCCTTTGAGTGCAAGTATTGTGTTTTATTACGTTGCCGTGACTCTCGGTTGGAGGGCCGGCTGTCTTGTTGTAAGTTACTTGGACGTACCGACAGTGATGTGGGATTCCACGGGTATGCTTCCGTTTTAGCGGTCCTTTGAACCGCCTATTTTCAGGTATATCCTTAACCCTCTAGAGACTTGTATGTATTGATGTTATGATGATGTGTTTTAGTGTTATGTTCGGATGGCTTTGTGCTAAAATGTGATTTAGAAGCCTGGTTAGTGAAAAGGGTAAGCCTGGGGGTGAGAAAATGATTAACCTTAGAATATTACAGTTGAGACCTTAGATGTAAGGCCGTCTTGAGTACAAGACTTTGCGGGTGATCTTTGTCAGAATGTATATGTATACGTGGAGTAATGGTGGGAAATTCCTTGGGTAGTGTAAAATGGAAGTGGTAGCTTTCATGACCTGTATAGGTAAGATTGTTCCGGATCGGGAAACAAGAGCTTGATGCGTTAAGTAGGTCGGGTTGGGGCCATGTTGCGGGCCAACCCGGCCTGCTGTTTCGAGGTGGGGTCAGCTCTGGGTGGTCCCGCCAGGTGGTAGGGTCACGAGGGTGCTAGGCCCAAGTTTAGATGACCATCGTATGAGTTCGTGGATGTGTTCGACCAGAAGCGGATCGTGAAGGCCGGGAATGGCCTTAAGGAAGATTGAGGCTAGTAAGATGACCAAGTTTGGAAGTGGTGACTCCAAAGTTTTGGAAACTGAAGCGATGACTGAAGTGTGGTACGTATACTAGAAGAGTTCAAGTGTTCGAGAAGGGCACGACGAGTAAGGAAGGAAGAGAACGTGTGTTATTTCATGGCCAGGTGTGGCGTCAGCAACTTGTTAAAAGAACTTTATCGTTATCCGTCTTGAGAAAGAACATTCGGGACGAATGTTTCTAAGGAGGGGAGAATGTTATACCCCGTATTTCCTGAGTATGTACGTGAGGGCGTACGTATAAAAATTTAAGCCTTAAGGTTTGGCAAGGATCGAAATTTGGGCTCAATTACCAAAAAGAATCGTTTTTTGACGAAACGTTTTACTAAACTTGCGAAGGGAAAATTCCGGCTATGTCATTTATTATTTTTGCGGATTTTTCCGAGAGACGAAACATTTTGGACCAACGGGAGGGTGACATGTGTCACCCTCACATTGGAAGCAATTGGGGCGGCAATTGGACGATTGGGGTCAAGGGAGTTGGTAGGATATTTTGTGATATTTTTGGTGGTTGATGGATAAGGTGTACTTGGTTAAATCCTAGCCCTACACTTGCCTTACACTTGGATTGATCTTGGCCATTGGTTGGCCATTTCTTGACCTATAAATACCCCCCTTGTTGAAGAGTTATTTCATCCACACTTGAGCTTTTTCCTAGTCTCAAATACTCCCTCCCCCTTGTGGTAGTTCGTCCGCCACACCCTCCCCTCCCTTTGTGAGCCCTTGGCCGAGAGCCTCCCCCCCCCCTTGAGTGAGGCTTGTCCGAGAGGGCACCCCCCCCTTGCCTAGTTGTTTCGTATAATACCCCCCTTTGTGGTATAGAAATACTCTCCAAGTATTGTTATAATGCCCTAAATACTCTAGCCCAAATACCTTGTAGTACTTTCCAAAGTTACCTCTATACGTAGAGCCCGGAAATACTATTATACTTTCCCTCAGCCACTAAACGAAACCCTAAGGAAAACCTTCATAGTCGGATGAAGTGTTAAGTAGAAGTTGCGTAGAACTTCTAAGGGTTGTTTGGAGCGGGTTGAGCAAGACGGAAGAGCTTAACGGAGCGACATTAAACATTAAACTTGGATAATTTTGGGCTCATCGAGGTAAATACTACTGTCCTTCTATTGTAATTGAGAATTACATACTGTAGTTGTATAGAAATGAATATAAGATTCATAGTAGAGAATTAAACTGTAATAGGAGGATATTACAGAAAAGACTTGAACTGAAATCACTTCAGAAGAATATTAAAGTAGAAGATTAAACTGTACTTACATAGATTTGTATTCTGATGAACTTATAGCCTTATTGGTTGAATGTTCTGCGAGTAGCATGAACTACTTGGAAGGTGGACAAGGCTAAGGGTTATAGCCGTGGGCGTTTTGCTTATAGTCGATAATCGTCGCGAGGTATGTGATTCTTCCTATACTCTTGAGCATGATATTTTAAAAGAATATATATATAGTACGGTGAGCGACGTGTGTTATGAACGTAGTTGTACGGCAATGTCTTTTGACTTAAGCCTGAATAATAAGAATCTTGAAGTATTTCAAAAGAATTAAGAAACCTTTTTGAAAGAAGAGTAATACTTGGTTTTGAAAACATAAGAGTTATACCAGCTTTATGGGAAGTTAGGTATAACGTCTTAAGAGAGATAAAAAGAATGGTTTACTGACTTTTTAGAAGTTAAGAGACTTGATCTTAAAAGATAAGAGACTTGACTTGAATGAATTAATATGAATTTTGTGTGAAACCTCATTCGTGAGTAATGAGTACTTGGTTTTTAAAAGGAGAAATATTTTACTGATTTCGGAAATCAGAATGAGTATCGACAAACCACTGCAGCGTTAATAAAGGAAAATGTATTGAATAATGAAGTATTATTAAAACCAGTAGAAACCTCCATCTGCATAGAAGCTAAGATGAGACAAAATGATATTACATTTTCTAGATCATGGCTGCTTTAATAAGATGGTTATAAACAAGAATAAACTGCTCACACATATGGCATATGTTACTCAATTGTTTTAAAAGAGATTAAGACATTGAACTATGAAACTTTTCTAAAATAAAGAGACTTGAGTAATTGAAATTAGGCAAACTGGAACTTTAGGGAAAAGAATGTTGTTGAAAAGGAAAGTGTTTTGGTTTACCTAAAAATGTGAGTCACTCTATTTTAATACTACGAGTATCGGGTGACTTTTATAAAAGGAATGGATCTCTTTAAAAGGAATTTAACGTACGTAGTACTTTAGGGTTAAAACCCGGACTTGATATAAAATGAAAGTACCTTGAGTTGTGTATAACTTGCCTATGCTTGTTGTTGTGTAACTTGCCTATGCTTGTTGTTGTGTAACTTGCCTATGCTTGTTGTGATAGCCTTTGTTGTGCAAGAATTGTGTTTCTATACTACCGCGTCTCTCGATGGAGGGCCGGTTGACTTGTTGAGAACTTACTTGGATGTACTGGCAGTGACGGAAGATTCCACGGGTATGCTTCCATTATTATTGTTACATGGGCATGTCTACACCGATGATGGATTCTGTGGACATGTGACCATTATGGTTATTTATGGCGAAGTATCGTGACTTACGGTTGTGATCGGCGTAGCTGTTTACTTGCCCCGTCGCCCACGTGGCGCAGTGGATCTGGTATAGGTTATTGCACTTGCCACGCGTGTCGCCTTCGCGGCGAAGTATCGTGACTTACGGTTGTGATGCAGTGCGTAGCGATTCACTTGCCCCGCCATACGTGGCGCAGGAGGAGGCGGTGGAGGCTGGTGCACTTGCTGCGTGTCGCCTTCGCGAGTCGGTGTTTGGATGGAGCCGTGACTTACGGTTGTGATCAGTGCGTGGCGATTCACTTGCCCCGTCGGCCACGTGGCGCAGGAGGAGGCTGGTGGAGGCATTTGCACGCCGCGTGTCACCATGAAATGATTGTACAGTATTATTAGTACGGTCGGATCTGGTAGTTATACTTGCCCCTTACGGTTTTTATGACACAGGTGGGACCTGGTGTTCATGTATACTCCTTGGTGTTGTTATATCATAGGCTAAGCGGTGAGGAAGGAATTCCACGGGCACGAGTGATGATTTGGAGGGCGTGAGTCCCTGACTTGATATAACTGTTATATGTGTACTGTAGTTTGGTTATCATACATGTCTCCTGCTTTATATAGACTATTATGATTTCATTTCTGATATTCTGCTTTCACATACTTGGTATCTGTTATCGACCTCCTTCGGGGCTGCGTTCATGCCGCAGTGAGGTACATCTTGCCGATCCATTTTAGGATCACATTTCAGCGTGTTGGGAAGCTCCGTTCCTTGAGGCTTATCTTTGGTATGTTACCACGAGTCCAGTAGGTTCTTGTACATTCGTGGTATGGCGGGCCTGTCCGCCATAGTTGTTGTAAAAATCTTAAAGGTGCATGCTTTGTTGTGGGCGGGGTTGTAAGGATTATGGCTTGTTCAAATGTCGATATATTTATATATCTTTGAAAAGGCAACCGTTTTGGTTGGCCTATTTTCTTTTATCTTGATCCATATCTAAATTGTATGTTTAAGTTTTTATTTCCGCTGGTTTTTCTCTGATGTTGTATCACTAGGGTGCCCGGGGTAAGGCACCAGTCACGGGCCCGGGTTCGGGTCGTGACAAAATTCCCGGATTTTTATAAAAGACATGGTAGTGATTATGTGTTGTTTGACGGCCGGTTGAGATAGGGTAAGAGTATAAGTGAGGGGTAAACCCCAAGACGCTATACCACCTTCTCCAGGGTAAGAGTATAAGTGAGGGGTAAACCCCCAAGAAATTATACCCCCTGATTTACCACCTTCTCCAGGGTAAGAGTATAAATGAGGGGTAAACCCCCAAGACATTATACCCCCTGCTTTACCACCTTCTCCAGGGTAAGAGTATAAATGAGGGGTAAACCCCCAAGACATTATACCCCCTACTTTACCACCTTCTCCAGGGTAAGAGTATAAATGAGGGGTAAACCCCAAGACATTATACCCCGCTACCACCTTCTCGGGGTAAGAGTATAAATGAGGGTAAACCCAAGACGTTATACCACCGCCGTTTTCCTACTTGGCTGCATGCTTTTAGGACACAGGTGGAACTTGGTGTTCATGTATGCCTATTGGTGTTATATTATATCATGGACTGCCGGCAGTGAGGAAGGATTCCACGGGCATGATTGATATTATGGGCGTGAGACCCATGGTTATATTTTAGAAATGACTTGAGGGCATGCGTCCCTGACTTGTTATGACTGCTTATGTGTTGTGTACTGTAGGTTGGCTATCATACATGTCTCCTGTTTTGTTTAGACTGTTATGATTTCATTACAATATTTTTCAGCTTCACATACTTGGTACATTCTTCGTACTGACCTCCTTCGGGGGGCTGCGTTCATGCCGCAGGTTTAGGTACGCTGTTTGGTGATCGGCAGGTGTAGGACCCTGCTCAGAGTTTTTGAATAGCTCCTTCTGTTCGGGAGTTTATCTTTTTGGTATAAGTTCTTTAAGTACAGGATTTTGTACAGTTATGGGTACGGCGGGGCCTTGTCCCGTCATAGTTCAGTATAACTCTTAGAGGTCTGTATTCATATGTGGGATTGGACTCTTGTACGGTGTAGTGTCTTTTGTTATGTATATTATATAGCAGCCTTGTCGGCTTTGCCCTTGCACGTACGATTGGTTTTAAAAAAAAAGGGGTGTTATTTAATTTCCGCAGTTTACTTAGTTGTTAAGGTAGAAGGGTGCCCAGGTAGGGCACCAGCCACGGGCTCGGGGTTCGGGGCGTGACAGAGTGGTATCAGAGCAGTCAGTCCTCGGAATGTCTACAGACCGTGTCTAGTAGAGTCTTGATTATCGGTGTGTTGCGCGCCACACCCATAAACAGGAGGCTACAGGACATTTAGGAGTTGGTTTCTATCCTTCTCACTCTAAGATCGTTCCATAGAGCTGTGTTAGTAAGATAATTCCTCTCTGACGTAATTTTGTGTTACAGTTATGCCTCCAAGGAGGGCCACAGCCGCCCAGAAGGGTAAAGGAGTAGCAGGAGCTACTAGTCAGACTCAGAGAGTTGATAGGGCTCGTGCCTGTGGTATCTGGATATTGTCTGCGATCGGCGAGTTCTTCTGCGCACAGTTTTGAGACCCAGCACGAGCCTCCAGTTTCGCTTAGGAGAAGATTTTAGGTCATGAGGAAGCGGTTATGTTATTGACCAAGATAGCGGTGCTCTGATTTCATCGCGAGAAGTTATTCGGCGATGCAGGCGGTGTCAGAGGTATAGGGCAACGGAGATCAGCGTAAGAGGGCTAGACCGGTTGGTTATCCCGGTGAGTTTTTGGACGAGCAGCCTCAGCAGCGAGTGAGATATTCGTCCCAGCCTACCCAGTACATACCCCCGCAGTTCACAGGTGGGATATTGGACCCCACAAGGTATTTAGGAGCCGGTCCAAGCTCCAGGGGTCGAGGTTCTCAGAGGAGCAGAGGACTTTCTCGGTCGAGGCCACCTATTCCTCAGTGTATCAGATGTGGTAAGCGTCATTCGGGGAAATGCCGTTATGGCACAGGTGTTTGTTTTTGTTGTGGCCGTCCGGGCCATATTCGGAGGGTATGTCCTTTTAGAAAGAGCACCGGTGAGGTGGCTCAGCCTATGAGGCCGATGGTTGATTCCCTTTCCACAACGGTACGTCCCAGGCGGGGTGTTCAGATGTCAGCCAGCCGTGGTAGAGGTCAGGGTGGTGTTTATAGTTCTGGCGGTCCTTCGAACCGCATAGCTGACGTGACTACTAGGCAGGATCAGGAGGCAACATCTCATGGGGTTACAGGTATATTTTGATTCTTTTGAATCATACGTGCATTGATAGATTCAGATTTCGCCCTAGCATATATGTTTTCCCTTTGTTGCTAGCAGTTGTAAGTGATAGTACCCCCAGAGGTAGGAATACTTTGATTAGTAAAGTGAAAAGTAAGAATGTTGACAAGAATGGTAAGTGAACTGAGACTATAGTTGTGTAGAGTTCACAAGTTGTAATTACCCCGTAACAGTGTAAGACCGATAGGGAAGAATGTACAGTAGAAATACTTTGGCTTATGTGATGAACCTCTAGTGAATAGGGGGATAGGGTGAGAAGTACCTTGAGATAAGAGAAAGATTTATTTCAGACTAAGAATGAGAAGTTAAGTGTGACGATGAGTCGGGTTATGGACTCATTTCGGGTCAACCGGTAGTATGGAATGGGGTGATGTCAGTTAGAAATGGTCCCGTTATGTGGTAGGGTCCCGAGGGTGCAAGGCCCAAGTCTAGTTGATCGTTGTACGAGTTTGTGGACGCGTTCCACCGGAATCAGGTCGTAAGGACCGAGAAGAGCCTTAACGGGAAAGTAAGTAACAATATGGCCAAGTTTGGATAGTAACTCCAAGGATTGGAGAACAGAAACAATATTTGAGATTTTGTACGTGTACTAGATAAGTTTGAAAGTACGAGAAGGTATGACAAGTAAGGAAAGAAAGGAACCTCTAAGGATCCCGTGTTTTAGAAGACTGTAACCTTCGAGTTTTGTGAGGAGGGGTCGCGGACGGAAGGTCCATTGATATGTTTACGTATGTTGTGGTGGCCATGTGTGGCATCGTTGGTCTTGTGCAGTTTTGATTGATAGGCATAGTATAGAGATTGTGCCGGAGTTTGTATAGCTTGACAACCGACTAAGAACATTCGGGGACGAATGTTTCTAAGGGGGGAAGAATGTTACATCCCGTAAGTCCAGGACATGTGTAAGAGAATGTACGTAAGGAATCAAGACTTGGAAATTAGTACGAAAGGAAGAATTGTTTTTCCGGCGGAAAATCTTCCGAACGTCGGAAAGGAAAAATGTTCGTTGTTGAGAATTGGATTCTCATAGTGCATTATTTGAAGAGTATGGAACTCTTAACCTTATGGAAATTTATTTTTTACGAATTTGGTCACGTGGGGCCCACCCGAGGAATTTTACGTTTTGCGGGGCCCACGAGGGTTACGGAATTTTATGGATGAATGAGAGGGCAACACGTGGCACCCCCCCACATGTGGTCTTGGACGAAAATTAGTAAGGGGTAAAATGGTCATTGACCATCTTGGAAGATAAGTCTTCAAGCTTGAGATTGTTGACCAAGGTCAACTTGTCCACTTGGCTATTTAATTAATTGTTCTTCATCCTAGCCCACAAGTGTGTTAATCTAAGCCCTCCAATATGTTTTATATACTAAGCTAGTGCAAGACAAGCTCTTCTAACACTTAGAAAAGCCCTCCAATATGTTTTATATACTAAGCTAGTGCAAGACAAACTCTTCTAACACTTAGAAATAAATCACACACCTTGTTCTTCACATAGTTGCTCTCGGGTTTGGCTAAGCTCTCACTAGAAAATTTTGTAATTTTGTTCCATTGATCACAAGACTTTAACCCAATGTCCCTAAGGGTATTGTAAGGATATCTCTATAGAAAGATTTCGGAAAAACGGCGTTTTCGTATTAGTCGCAAGGCGGAAACTTAAGGAATTCTTCAACTTTGAAGTTGGAACTTGAAGATGGGTTCTTCATAGGCTTCTAAGGAGTGCTTGGAGCGGATTGGAACATAAGTAAAGGAGCTAAGAATTGCTAAGGCGCGACTTTGAATCTTGGAAATTTTTAAGGGCTTGTAAAGGTATAATTCTTGTCGTTTTAGCAATTAAGGTTTACTTATCATTGTAGTTACGGATATTAGCAAGCATGAGATGTTTAGTATGAAGTTTGATAATTATATTGGCTATTGGGACCCTAATCCGAAAACTAGCATGTTAGCCTTAAGACTACAATTCAAGTTGATTATTCGTTTAAGTCGTCGCATGTTGTGTAAGAAGGAAATTGTAGTTGTTGAAGTTGTTTATGACTATATAACATGTTAGACCTTAGAACTTGGAATTGGAAAAGGATTGGAAAAGACTTTGAATTATTGGTTATGAAAGTTGGCTGAGAATGGCTAGTGAGCATTAAACTACTTCGTATGAATTGTGGGGCGGAATTTTACACGTATTGTAAGGCGTGTAATCCCCTTTGGTTGGTTGTTGTTTTGAGCCTTAAATGTGGCGTGTTGGTTATTGTATTCGGCCTTGTAAAAGGTGGCAAAGTAAGTAGAAACAAAGGAAGTGCTGCCCGATTTTCTGTAGAATTAGAGACCGTATACTTAGTATTATTCTACGTTAGAGACTAGAAATTGATAGTCATGTTGTGACCATTATAGGTTGACACTTCTACGTACGGCGTATTCGGCTTAGCGTGTGGATTGAGCCGAAAAGGTATGTGAACTATCTCTTCTTCTAGCATGATTCCTTAAGATAAAGAAAGTATGTCCTACTCCTTAAATGATCCATTCCTTGGTTATATTTGGATTGCCTAAAATAGAATTTGTTCTATGTACTTCCTTGATGGTACTTTGATGTTTAATTTGTAAGTTGTGTAATCCATTTTCTTAGTGAAGTTTGGATTCTTAAAAGTGAAAGTATTTTACTTAAAGTACATAGAGTCTTGAAAAGGAAGTGGTTTCCAAACCTTTTGGCTAGTGCCTTAGTTCCAAAAACCTAAAGGTCATTATAATGACTTTAGGGGAGTTAAATGAGTGATTTACTTAATTGGTTTAAAAGAGGAGAAATGACATTATTTAAGAGAAATAACTTGTTTTAAATGAGTGATTTACTTGAGGTTTAAAAGTAGAAGAAACTTGTTTTCTAAATATTAAGAGACTTGAAGTATTTTGAAAGTTAAGAACTTGGTTTGTAAGTATGTGATACTTGGTTTTAATTAGTATAAGTCTCTTGGTTATAAAAGGAATGAATATGTCTAAAACCATAAAAGGTTATAACGGCTTTATGGGAAGTTGGTTATAACGACTTTATGGAAGGTTAAGAAAGTTGTCTATTTTGATTAATGGGCATAAGTTGCCTAGATTGTGAAAATTTGAAGTTACTTGATTTCAAGCTTTGAAATGAGTTTTCTAAAAGTGTAGTAACTTACTTTGAAAAAATAGACACACCTTGATACTACGGGTGTTAGTATCTTGGGGTTTTACATAGAAAGGAGTATTTTGAAAAGAATGTACGTACGTAGTACTTTGGCTTGGTTAATTGAGAATTATTCTATGTGTGCCTTGATAAGTACTTTGACTTGATTAATTGAGAATTATTCTATGTGTGCCTTGATAAGTACTTTGGCTTGATTAATTGAGAATTATTCTATGTGTGCCTTGATAAGTACTTTGGCTTGATTAATTGAGAATTATTCTATGTGTGTATTGATAAGTACTTTGGCTTGATTAATTGAGAATTGCCTATATGTGCTGGTGATAGCCTTTGAGTGCAAGTATTGTGTTTTATTACGTTGCCGCGACTCTCGGTTGGAGGGCCGGCTGTCTTGTTGTAAGTTACTTGGACGTACCGACAGTGATGTGGGATTCCACGGGTATGCTTCCGTTATTTGTAGTACTTGGGTTAAATTCCCGGATTTTTATAAAAGAC
Organism: Przewalskia tangutica; assembly: GCA_029844215.1. Classification (NCBI taxonomy): domain Eukaryota; kingdom Viridiplantae; phylum Streptophyta; class Magnoliopsida; order Solanales; family Solanaceae; genus Przewalskia; species Przewalskia tangutica. The sequence goes on from CM056729.1 coordinate 99,651,705, forward strand.
ATGGTAGTGCTTATGTGTTGTTTGATGGCCGGTTGAGATAGGGTAAGAGTATAAGTGAGGGGTAAACCCCCAAGACGTTATACCACCTTCTCCAGGGTAAGAGTATAAGTGAGGGGTAAACCCCCAAGACATTATACCCCCTGCTTTACCACCTTCTCCAGGGTAAGAGTATAAATGAGGGGTAAACCCCCAAGACATTATACCCCCTGCTTTACCACCTTCTCCAGGGTAAGAGTATAAATGAGGGGTAAACCCCCAAGACATTATACCCCCTGCTTTACCACCTTCTCCAGGGTAAGAGTATAAATGAGGGGTAAACCCCCAAGATATTATACCCCCTGCTTTACCACCTTCTCCAGGGTAAGAGTATAAATGAGGGGTAAACCCCAAGACGTTATACCACCTGCTCGTTTTCCTACTGCCCGCATGCTTTTAGGACACAGGTGGGACTTGGTGTTCATGTATGCCTATTGGTGTTATATTATATCATGGACTGCCAGCAGTGAGGAAGGATTCCACGGGCATGATTGATATTATGGGCGTGAGACCCATGGTTATATTTTAGAAATGACTTGAGGTACGTCCTCGACTTATTATGATCGCATGTGTCAGGTAATCGTAAGTTGGCTATCATACATGTCTCTGCTTTGTTTAGATCGTTATGATTTCATTACGATTTTTCACTTCACATACTTGGTACATTCTTCGATCGACATCCTTCGGCCGCGTCATGCCGCAGTTTAGGTACGCTGCTTTGGTGATCGGCAGTAGGACCGCCGTAGTTTTTGGATAGCTCCTTCTGTTCGGGAGTTTATCTTTTTGGTATAAGTTCTTTCAGTACAGGGTTTTGAACAGTTATTGGTACGGCGGGGCCTTGTCCCGTCATAGTTCAGTATAACTCTTAGAGGTCTGTATTCATATGTGGGATTGGACTCATGTATGGTGTAGTGTCTTTTGTTATGTATATTATATGGCAGCCTTGTCGGCTTTGCCCTTGCACGTACGATTGGTTTTAAAAAAAAAAGGGGTGTTATTTAATTTCCGCAGTTTACTTAGTTGTTACGGTAGAAGGGTGCCCAGGTAGGGCACCAGTCACGGGCCCGGGGTTCGGGGCGTGACAAAGAACTCCTCTTCAAGTTCCAACTTCGAAGTTGAAGAACACCTTAGGTTTTCATCTTGCGACTAACGTAAAAACGTAGTTTTTCCGGGATCTTTGTATTGAGATATCCTTATAATACCCCTAGGAACCTTGGGTTTAAGTATTGTGAATTATGAAGCAAGATTGCAAAAATTTTGTGTGGAGAAGGTGCTAATGCCGAGAGCTCCTTAAGAGCAAGAACAAATGTGAAATTTTTTCTAAGTGTTGAGAGCTTGTCTTGCTACTAGTAGTAGTATGTATATATAACACCACCAAGGGCTTGGATGAAACCAAATGGATGGCTAAGATTGGTCAATTATATCAAGCTTCAACTTGCCCTTTGACTTGGTCCATTTTATCAAGATAAATGGCTATTCTTTAATGATTAATTTCGTCCAAGGATGACCATGTGGAGGGTGACACGTGTTGCCCCCCCATTGGTCCTTAACATTCTGTTTCCTGAAATTCCATAATTGATCAAAATATCAGAAACCTCGTGGGCCCTACAAAAACGTAAAAATTTCTCGGGTGGGCCCCACATATCCAACTCTGTAAATAAACTTCCATAATCCCGATAAATTCTAAGCGTCTCAAATAACAATTTTTAGAACCCAATTCTCATTAACGAACATTTTCCTTCCCGAGGTTCGGAAAACTTTTCCTTAAGAATAACAAATCTTTCCTTCGTTCAAATTTATAAGTCTTGTGCTCTCACGTCTATTCTCGTATACATGTCCTGGAATTTCGGGGTGTAACATAAAGTCTCTTATTCTACGGAAAATTGGGCAGCACTTCCTTTGTTTCTACGTACTTTTCCACCTTTTTCATGCCCCGAAATCAATAACCAACATGCCACATTTAAGGCGCAACAAACCAGAAATTCAAAGGGGATTACATGCCTTAGCAGGACGTGTAAAATTCTGCCCCACAATTAATGTAAAACTGTCCAATATTCCAAAGCCATTTTCGGCAATCACAAGGATAACACCACATCTATTCTTCCAATTCCTTTTCAATCCAAGTTGTTATTCTAACATGTTATATAGTCGCAAACAATTATAACAACTATAATCTCTTTCTTATATAACATGCGACGACTATAACTAACAACTAAATTGATTACAATATCAAAGGCTAAGCATGCTAGGTCTCGCATTCAAGGCTTCCAAATTCCATAACAATTATAAACCTTCATTCCATGATTCTCATGATCACTTACAACTATCATAACATGTAATCGTTAATAACATTTAACAAGACCAAGATTATTACCTCAAAAAGCCCAAATCTAATCCAAGACTTCAAGTCGATCCTTAGCAATTTTAGCTCCTCTTTTCGACGTTCCAATCCACTCCAAGCAACCCTTAGAAGCTTATAAAGAACTCCTCTTCAAGTTCTAACTCAAGCTATGAAAAACCCCTTAGGTTTTCATGTTGCGACTAACGTAATAACGTAGTTTTTTCGGGATTTTTGTGTTGAGATATCCTTAGAATACCTTTGGGGACCTTGGGTTTAAGTATTGTGATTTATGAAGTAAGATTGCAAAAACATTTCTCTTCTTGAGAGCTCAAAACCGAGAGCTTCACTTTAGCAACAAGTCTTGAATTTTTTTTCTAAGTATTGGACTAGTCTTGCACTAGTAGAGGATATATACTACAATCAAGGGTGTAGATTAAACCAAATGTGTGGCTAGGATCTTAGTCAATTATGGTCAATATTATCAAACTTCCACTTGGTCATTGACCAAGTCAATTTCGCCCAACAAAGGGCCATGTGGAGGTGACACGTGTTGCCCTCCGATAGGTCTAAAATATTCCATTTCCCGAAATTTCCATAATTCGTCAAAATAACGAAAACCTCGTGGGCCCCACAAAACGTAAAATTTCCCGGGTGGGCCCCACGTAACCAAATCCGTAAATAAATTCCATCAGTCTCAAATAACAATTCTGAGAACCCAATTCTTACTAACAAACATTTTTCCTTCCCGAGGTTCGGAAGATTTTCCTTAGAAATAACAACTCTTTCTTTCGTTCAAATTTTTAAATCCTGATTCCTTACGTACATTCTCTCAAACATGCCCTGGACTTACGGGGTGTAACACTTGTCCTTCGCAGCTATCAACATATCATCTACATACAAGACCAAGTAAACCAAAGAACTGTTTGCTGACCTATTGTAGTAAACACAACAATCATATGGACTTCTGTTGTAGCCAATCTCTATCATATAGATGTCAAACATTTTGTACCACTGCCTCGGAGACTGCTTTAGCCCATACAAGAACTTCTTCAAAGCTAGTCCTCCTTACAAGGAACTTAAAACCCATCTGGCTGAGTTATGTATATTTGTTTCTCCAACTCTCCATGTAGGAAAGCTGTCTTCACATCTAGTTATTCAAGTTCCAAATTCTGATGTGCAACTATTACTAGTAGCACCCTGATGGAAGTGTGTCTGACCACTGGCGAGAAAATCTCATTGTAGTCTACCTCCTCTCTCTGAGTGAACCCCCTAGCTACCACTCGAGCTTTATAGTTGATACCCTCAACAGGTGTTCCTCCTTCCTTCTTCTTGTAGATCCACTTGCAAGTGACAACTTTTCTGTCTCGCGATCGCTTGGCTAATTCCCAAGTCTGATTCTCATGGAGTGACTCCATCTCCTCTCTCATAGCAGCAAGCCTGTTATACCCCGTATTTCCAGAGTATGTACGTGAGGGCGTACATATATAATTTGAGCCTTAAAGTAGGCATAGGTTCGAAATTTGTGCACAATTGCCAAAAAGAATCGTTTTTCGACGAAACGTTTTACTAAACTTGCGAAGGGAAAATTCCGGCTATGTCATTTATAATTTTTGCGGATTTTTCCGAGAGACGAAACATTTTGGACCAACGGGAGGGCATACGTGTCACCCTCACATTGGATGGGGTCAGGCAAGAGGGACGAAATGAGAGCACTTTAGTTGGTAGGATATTTTGTGCAAGTTGTTGTGGTAGATGGATAAGGTGCACATGGCTTAATCCTAGCCCTACACTTGCCTTACACTTGGATGAATCTTGGCCATTGGTTGGCCATTTCTTGACCTATAAATACCCCCTTGTCAAGAGTTATTTCATCAACTCGAGCAATCTTTCTAAGTCTCAAATACTCCTCCCTTGTGGTAGTCGTCCGCCATACCCTCCCCCCCTTTGTTGAGGCCTTTTGGCCGAGAGAAATACCTCCCCTTTGTGGTAGCCTAGCCAAACACCCTCACCCTCTCGAGGCCCTCACGAGAATACCCCTAGCCTAGTTGTTTTCGTATAATACCCCCCTTTGTGGTATAGAAATACTCTCCAAGTATTGTTATAATGCCCAAATACCTTGGCCCAAATACCTTGTAGTATTCCCAAGGTTACACTTATACAAAAGCCCAGAAAATACTATTATACTTCCTTTAGCCACTAAACGAAACCCTAAGGAAATCTTCATTGATAGTTGAAGTATTTGAGTAGAAGTTGGTTAGAACTTCTAAGGGTTGTTTGGAGCGGATTGGAGCACTCGGAGTAGGAGCTTAACATTGCTCAGGAGCGACATTATACTTGGATAATTTTTGGGCTCATCGAGGTAAATACTACTGTCCTTCTATTGTAATTGGAAATTACATACTGTAGTAGTATAGAAATGAATATAAGATTCATAGAAGAGATTTGAACTGTAATAGAAGGATATTGCAGAATAGACTTGAACTGAAATCACTTCAGAAGAATATAAGTAGAAGTTCAACTGTACTTACATAGGACTGTATTTACAGTAGACTGATAACCTTTATTGGTTGAATGTTTTGCAAGTAGCATGTGCTACTTAGAAGGTGGGCAAGGCTAGCCGGGTTATAGCCGTGGAGCGTTTTGCTTTTAGTCGATAAATCATCGCGAGGTATGTGATTCTTCCTATACTCTTGAGCATGATATTTTAAAGGAAGATATATATAGTACGGCAATGTCTTTTGACTTAAGCCTGAATAATATATAGTACGGTAGACGTACGTGTGCTAATTGAACGTAGTTATGCGCAATGTCTTTTGACTTAAGCCTGAATAATATATAGTACAGACGTCGTGCTAATTGAACGTAGTTGTACGACAATGTCCTTTGACTTAAGCCTGAATAATATATAGTACGGTAGACGTACGTGTGCTAATTGAACGTAGTTGTACGGCAATGTCCTTTGACTTAAGCCTGAATAATAAGAAACTTGAAGTATGTCACAAGAGTTAAGAAACCATTTTTGAAAGAAGAGTAACACTTGGTTTTAAAGGTTTTAAAAAGAGTTATACTAGCTTTATGGGGAGTTAGGTATAACGTCTTAAGAGAGGTAAAGAAAATGGTTTACTGATTTTAGAAGTTAAGAGACTTGATCTTATAAGATAAGAGACTTAACTTAAATGAATTAATATGAGTTTTGTGTGAAACCTCATTCGTGAGTAATGAGTACGTGGTTTTTAAAAGGAATAATGTTTTACTGATTTCGGAAATCAGAATGTGTATCAACAAACCACTGCAGCGTTAATAAAGGAAAATGTATTGAATAATGAAGTATTATTAAAACCAGTAGAAACCTCCATCTGCATAGAAGCTAAGATGAGACAAAATGATATTACATTTCCTAGATCATGGCTGCTTAATAAGATTTATGAACAAGAATAACCTACACTCATATAAGGCATATGTTTCTCAGATTGTATAAAAAGGAATTATATTCTTAAATGATTAAGACTATGAACTATGAAACTTTTCTAAAATAAAGAGACTGGAGTAATTGAAATTAGGCAAACTGGAACTCTAGGGAAAAGGAAGGCATTGTTTGTCTTAAAATGGTTTAAAAACATAAAGTGTTATAACAACTTTATGGGAAGTTAGTTATAACGACTTTATGAAAAACAAAAGAAGGGTTTTATCATTGGTTTTAATGTGATAACCTGGCTTTAAAAAGAGAAGTGTTTTGGTTTGCTTAAAAATGTGAGTCACTCTATTTTATACTACGGATATCGGGTGACTTTTATAAAAGGAATAGACCTCTTTAAAAGGAATTTAACGTACGTAGTACTTTAGGGTTAAAACCCGGACTTTGGCATAAAATGAAAGTACTTTGAGTTGTGTATAACTTGCCTATGCATGTTGTTGTGAAACTTGCCTATGCTTGTTGTTGTGAAACTTGCCTATGCTTGTTATGGTGAAACTTGCCTATGCTTGTAGTTGTGAAACTTGCCTATGCTTGTTGTTGTGAAACTTGCCTATGCTTGTTGTGATAGCCTTTGTTGTGCAAGAATTGTGTTTCTATACTACCGCGTCTCTCGATGGAGGGTCGGTTGACTTGTTGAGAACTTACTTGGACGCGTCAGGCGACGGAGAAATTCCACGCACGCTCGCCGTCGATAGTGTTACTTTGCTAATCACTTTGGACATCGACACGACGCGTAGCGCATCGCATGCTTCCATTTTGATTGCCGCCTTGTTGTTTCCCTTTGGACATACTGACACGATGCGTAGCGCACGGGTATGCTTCCATTTTGATTGCCGCCTTGTTGTTTCCCTTTGGACATACTGACACGATGCGTAGCGCACGGGTATGCTTCCATTTGGAATGTTGTCTTGTTGTTTCCCTTTGGACATACTGACACGATGCGTAGCGCACGGGTATGCTTCCATTTGGAATGCTGTCTTATTGTTTCCCTTTGGACATACTGACACGATGCGTAGCGCACGGGTATGCTTCCATTTGGAATCTTTGTCTTATTGTTTCCTTGGACATACCGACACGATCGTAGCGCACGTATGCTTCCATTTAGAATCTGTCTTATTGTTTCCCTTTGGACATACCGACACGATGCGTAGCGCAGGTATGCTCCCATTTGGATTGATGTCTTGTTATCATATCATAGATCGCCGGTGGTGAGGAAGGTATTCCACGCATGAGTGATGACTCGGAGGAGTGAGTCACGACTTACATGATCGCTATTTATCGTGAACTGTAGTTTGGTTATCATACATGTCTCCTGCTTTATATAGACTATTATGATTTCATTTACTGATTTACCGCTTCACATACTTGGTACTGTTATCGACCTCCTTCGGGGCCGCTCACGCCGCAGTAGAAGTACATCTACCGCCGATCCCCGCGTTAGGATCTCATTTTCAGCGTCTTGGGAAGCTCCGTTCCTTGGAGGCTTATCTTTGCATGTTACCCTCAGTGCAGAGGTCCTTGTACATTCAGGGGTATGGCGGCCCCGTCCCGTCATAGTTGTTGTATAAATCTTAGAGGTCCAGAGTAATTGTAAGTGTGGTTGTAAGGATTGTAAATCGCTCAAATGTCTTTATATATATATGTTGAAAGGCAACCGCTTTTGGTTGGCCTATTTTATTTCATCATGATCCATGTCTATTTTGCATGTTTAAGTTTTTATTTCATTGGTTTTCTCCGATGTTGTATCACTAGGGTGCCCGGTAGGCACGACCACGCCCGGTTCGGTCGTGACAAAAGTGGTATCGAGCAGCTTAGTCCTCGAAAGTGTCTACGCACCGTGTCTAGTAGAGTCTTGATTATCGGTGTCAGGCACCACATCTATAATCGTGAGGCTATAGGACATTTAGGATTGGTTTCCATTCTTCTCATTCGAGATCGTGCCTGAGTCGTGTGATAAGTTGGGCCCTCTAACGTATTCCTTCGCTTTTACCGCTTATGCCTCGCGTAAGGCAACCTGCACTCAGACGGGCAAGGCGCCGAGGGAGTCGCTAGTGGGATACTGAGGAGTACGAGGGCGCAGCCTTGGCCAAGACTGAGATTGTGCTTGACGACGAGTCTTGCGACACCGCCAAAGACAAGCAGAAGTTTAGAGCCGCAGCGTGGTCGCCGAGACTACTGACTGAGCCTCCATCCCACACCGGAGCATGAGATGGGGTACAAGGAGATGGCCCGCCATCGCCGTGGTCGTGGCGATATGAAGATAGGCCGACGCAGTTAGCCAGCCCCAAGAACACCCGTAGTTCACCCCGAGCGCATGATTTGAGACTACGGGATTTTCTGAGGTGTAACCCGCCAGAGTTTTATGGGTCGAGGCCTGAGGATGATCCGCAGGAGTTCATCCGGCAGTTACAGCGGATCATGAGAGTGATCAAGGCATCGGAGACCGAGTCAGTGGTCCTAGGTTCAGACACCGCGTGATACCGCATGATCGGGTTTGATTCGCGAGCCGCCCCGGGAGAGAATGCACTTCCAGCTATTTGGGACGAGTTCTCAAAGGCATTTCTTGCACACTTCTTGCCTCCACAGATGAGGAGGGCTCGGGCCGACAGATTTTTGGTGTTGCGGCAGAACGGGCGTACGGTTCGGGAGTACAATGTGGAGTTCGACTCATTGGCCCGGTACGTCCCCGCATTAGTAGCTAGTATGGAGGATCGAGTGCACCGATATGTTACAGGGCTCGATGATTACCTAGCAGAGAGTTGTTCGGGTGTAGCTCTTCAGCCGGGCATGGACATTGCCCGCATGCAGGCTTATGCACTTGGAGGTGAGGAGCGGAGAAATCGACGGAATGACCAAGGTCAGCAGAAGAGGGCCAGAACAGCAGGGTCCTTTGGTGACTTTCGAGGCGGACCGCCTCAGCAGCAGACTAGTTATGCGCCTCCGCCAGTACAGAGTGGTCCTCCACAATCTTCAGAGCATCCAGAGTTTTCAGGAGCAGGTCAGGGCTCCAAGGGTTCAGATTTTCGGGAGAGCAGGGGTGTTAGCCAGCTGAAGCCACCCCTACCTCGTTGTGGCCGCTGTGGTAGACTCCATAGTGGGGAGTGTCGTGCTAGTTCGGGAGTTTGTTTTACATGCGGCCAGCAGGGCCATTTTGGGAGAAACTGTCCGACCAGGGGTAGCGCTGGTAGGATAGCACAGACTACGGGTTCAGTTGCGGGTTCTTCACCTTCCATAGCTAGGCAGGATGTTCATACACCGGCAGGCCACGGTAGAGGTCGCGGTGGAAGTTCCCAGTTTTAGCGGTCCTCTGAACCGCCTACTTTCAGGTATATCCTTAACCCTCTAGAGACTTGTATGTATCGATGTTATGATGATGTGTTAAGTGTTATGTTCGGATAGCTTTGTGCTAAAATGTGATTTAGAACCTGGTTAGTGAAAAAGGGTAAATCCCTGGGTAGTGTGAAATGGAAGTGGTAGCTTTCATGACCTGTATAGGTAAGATTGTTCCGGATCGGGGAACAAGAGCGTGATGCGTTAAGTGGGTCGGGTTGGGGCCATGTTGAGGGCCAACCCGCGGCCTGTTTCGAGATAGGGTCAGCTCTGGGTGGTCCCGCCAGGTGGTAGGGTCACGAGGGTGATAGGCCCAAGTTTAGATGACCATCGTATGAGTTCGTGGATGTGTTCGACCAGAAGCGGATCGTGAAGGCCGGGAGTGGCCTTAAGGGAGGTTGAGGCTAGTAGATGACCAAGTTTGGAGGTGGTGACTCCAAAGTGTTGGAACTGAAGCGATGACTGAAGTGTGGTACGTATACTAGAAGAGTTCAAGTGTTCGAGAAGGGCACGACGAGTAAGGAAGGAAGAGAACGTGTGTTATTTCGTGGCCAGATGTGGCGCTGGCAACTTGTTAGAAGAACTTCTTCGTTGTCCGTCTTGAGAAGGAACATTCGGGACGAATGTTTCTAAGGAGGGGAGAATGTTATACCCCGTATTTCCAGAATATGTACGTGAGGGCGTACGTATATAATTTGAGCCTTAAAGTAGGCATAGGTTCGAAATTTGTGCACAATTGCCAAAAAGAATCGTTTTTCGACGAAACGTTTTACTAAAATTGCGAAGGGAAAATTCCGGCTATGTCATTTATAATTTTTGCGGATTTTTCCGAGAGACGAAACATTTTGGACCAACGGGAGGGCGACATGTGTCACCCTCACATTGGATGAGGTCAGCGCAAGAGGGACGAAATGAGAGCACTTTAGTTGGTAGGATATTTTGTGCAAGTTGTTGTGGTAGATGGATAAGGTGCACATGGCTTAATCCTAGCCCTACACTTGCCTTACACTTGGATGAATCTTGGCCATTGGTTGGCCATTTCTTGACCTATAAATACCCCCCTTGTTGAAGAGTTATTTCATCAACTTGAGCAATCTTTCTAAGTCTCAAATACTCCCTCCCCCTTGTGGTAGTCGTCCGCCATACCCTCCCCCCCTTTGTTGAGGCCTTTTGGCCGAGAGAAATACCTCCCCCTTTGTGGTAGCCTAGCCGAAACACCCCTCACCCTCTTGGAGGCCCTCGGCCGAGAATACCCCCCCCCCCTAGCCTAGTTGTTTTCGTATAATACCCCCCTTTGTGGTATAGAAATACTCTCCAAGTATTGTTATAATGCCCAAATACCTTGGCCCAAATACCTTGTAGTATTCCCAAGGTTACACTTATACAAAAGCCCAGAAAATACTATTATACTTCCTTTAGCCACTAAACGAAACCCTAAGAAAATCTTCATTGATAGTTGAAGTATTTGAGTAGAAGTTGGTTAGAACTTCTAAGGGTTGTTTGGAGCGGATTGGAGCACTCGGAGTAGGAGCTTAACATTGCTCAGGAGCGACATTATACTTGGATAATTTTGGGCTCATCGAGGTAAATACTATCATTCTTCTATTGTAATTGGAAATTACATACTGTAGTAGTATAGAAATGAATATAAGATTCATAGAAGAGATTTGAACTGTAATAGAAGGATATTGCAGAATAGACTTGAACTGAAATCACTTCAGAAGAATATAAGTAGAAGTTCAATCAGATTTACATAGATTGTATTTACTGAGATCGATAACCTTTATTGGTTGAATGTTTTGCAAGTAGCATGTTCTACTTAGAAGGTGGGCAAGGCTAGCCGGGTTATAGCCGTGGAGCGTTTTGCTTTTAGTCGATAAATCGTCGCGAGGTATGTGATTCTTCCTATACTCTTGAGCATGATATTTTAAAGGAAGATATATATAGTACGACAATGTCTTTTGACTTAAGCCTGAATAATATATAGTACGGTAGACGTACGTGTGCTAATTGAACGTAGTTGTACGGCAATGTCTTTTGACTTAAGCCTGAATAATATATAGTACGGTAGACGTACGTGTGCTAATTGAACGTAGTTGTACGGCAATGTCCTTTGACTTAAGCCTGAATAATATATAGTATGGTAGACGTACGTGTGCTAATTGAACGTAGTTGTACGGCAATGTCCTTTGACTTAAGCCTGAATAATAAGAAACTTGAAGTATGTCACAAGAGTTAAGAAACCATTTTTGAAAGAAGAGTAACACTTGGTTTTAAAGGTTTTAAAAAGAGTTATACTAGCTTTATGGGGAGTTAGGTATAACGTCTTAAGAGAGGTAAAGAAAATGGTTTACTGATTTTAGAAGTTAAGAGACTTGATCTTATAAGATAAGAGACTTAACTTAAATGAATTAATATGAGTTTTGTGTGAAACCTCATTCGTGAGTAATGAGTACGTGGTTTTTAAAAGGAATAATGTTTTACTGATTTCGGAAATCAGAATGTGTATCAACAAACCACTGCAGCGTTAATAAAGGAAAATGTATTGAATAATGAAGTATTATTAAAACCAGTAGAAACCTCCATCTGCATAGAAGCTAAGATGAGACAAAATGATATTACATTTCCTAGATCATGGCTGCTTAATAAGATTTATGAACAAGAATAACCTACACTCATATAAGGCATATGTTTCTCAGATTAAATAAAAAGGAATTATATTCTTAAATGATTAAGACTATGAACTATGAAACTTTTCTAAAATAAAGAGACTGGAGTAATTGAAATTAGGCAAACTGGAACTCTAGGGAAAAGGAAGGCATTGTTTGTCTTAAAATGGTTTAAAAACATAAAGTGTTATAACAGCTTTATGGGAAGTTAGTTATAACGACTTTATGAAAAACAAAAGAAGGGTTTTATCATTGGTTTTAATGTGATAACCTGGCTTTAAAAAGAGAAGTGTTTTGGTTTGCTTAAAAATGTGAGTCACTCTATTTTATACTACGGGTATCGGGTGACTTTTATAAAAGGAATAGACCTCTTTAAAAGGAATTTAACATACGTAGTACTTTAGGGTTAAAACCCGGACTTTGGCATAAAATGAAAGTACTTTGAGTTGTGTATAACTTGCCTATGCATGTTGTTGTGAAACTTGCCTATGCTTGTTGTTGTGAAACTTTCCTATGCTTGTTATGGTGAAACTTGCCTATGCTTGTAGTTGTGAAACTTGCCTATGCATGTTGTTGTGAAACTTGCCTATGCTTGTTGTTGTGAAACTTGCCTATGCTTGTTGTGATAGCCTTTGTTGTGCAAGAATTGTGTTTCTATACTACCGCGTCTCTCGATGGAGGGTCGGTTGACTTGTTGAGAACTTACTTGGACGTGCCGGCAGTGACGGAGAAATTCCACGGGTACGTTCCTGTCGATAGTGTTACTTTTGCTAATCACTTTGGACATACTGACACGATGCGTAGCGCACGGGTATGCTTCCATTTTGATTGCCGCCTTGTTGTTTCCCTTTGGACATACTGACACGATGCGTAGCGCACGGGTATGCTTCCATTTTGATTGCCGCCTTGTTGTTTCCCTTTGGACATACTGACACGATGCGTAGCGCACGGGTATGCTTCCATTTGGAATGCTGTCTTATTGTTTCCCTTTGGACATACTGACACGATGCGTAGCGCACGGGTATGCTTCCATTTGGAATGCTGTCTTATTGTTTCCCTTTGGACATACTGACACGATGCGTAGCGCACGGGTATGCTCCCATTTGGATTGCTGTCTTGTTGTTATCATATCATAGACTGCCGGCAGTGAGGAAGGTATTCCACGGGCATGAGTGATGACTCTGAGGGCGTGAGTCCCTGACTTACATGACTGCTTATTTATCGTGAACTGTAGTTTGGTTATCATACATGTCTCCTGCTTTATATAGACTATTATGATTTCATTTACAGTATTTACCGTTTCACATACTTGGTACCTGTTGTACTGACCTCCTTCGGGGGGCTGCGTTCATGCCGCAGGTAGAAGTACATCGGCTGTCGATCCCCGCGTTTAGGATCTCATTTCAGCGTCTTGGGAAGCTCCGTTCCTTCGGAGGCTTATCTTTGGTATGTTACCCTGAGTCTGTAGGTCCTTGTACATTCAGGGGTATGGCGGGGCCCTGTCCCGTCATAGTTGTTGTATAAATCTTAGAGGTCTGTAGCACTGTTGTGGGCAGGGTTGTAAGGATTGTAACTGTTCAAATGTCTTTATATATATATGTTGAAAGGCAACCGTTTTGGTTGGCCTATTTTATTTCATCATGATCCATGTCTATTTTGCATGTTTAAGTTTTTATTTCCGCTGGTTTTCTCTGATGTTGTATCACTAGGGTGCCCGGGGTAAGGCACCAGTCACGGGCCCGGGTTCGGGTCGTGACAAAGCCAATGGAAAGATTCAGTACATGTAATTGCTTCTTTGTAAGTGGATGGCTCATGTGAGTCAGGATCCACTTCTTCAGCAACCTGCAATGCATAAGTTACCATGTCTTCAAAACCATGCCTTCTGGGAGGTATTCCATAATTTGCTCTCTTTGATCGATCAAGAGTCAAATTGTGCTGATTTGCTGCTGGTAATGAAGATCCTGATGATTCTGCTTCTGATTGTGGTTGTTGGACTTCATATGATGGTTCACCCTCATCTGGAGTGACTTGCTGCTCCACCTATTTCCCAACATTGCCACCAGCAATAGATTTCACAGTAGGGTTAAACATAGAATTTTCATCAAAAACTACATTCCTGCTCAGTATAACCCTCTTCTCAGACGGGGACCATATTCTGTAACCTTTAACACCATCCCCATAACCCACAAACACTCCCCTTTTAGCTTGTGGTTCTAATTTACCCTCATTCACATAATAATAAACATTGCAACCAAAAGCTCTCAATCCAGAGTAATCAGCAAATTACCAGATGTTATACCCCGTATTTCCAGAGTATGTATGTGAGGACGTACGTACAATTTTGTAAGCCCGAATTATTGTTAAGGACGAAATTGTGCACATCCACGAAAAAGATTTGTTTTTCCGACGGAAAATTTTCCGAACCTTGTAAAGGAATTTTACGTTTTTAGGAATTTATTTATTTTGGATTTTTCCGAGAGATGAAATATTTTGGACCAACGAGAGGGCGACATGTGTCACCCTCAAGTGGACGGTTGGTGGACGAATTGGAAGGCTCATTTTACACGTTTTTTTCATTATAAAGGCCTTAAACATTTGGTCAATGTTTTGCTAGATATTTTTGTAGTAGATGGATAAGTGGGACCCACACAACACTTGTCCAAATCTTCACCCTCCACTTGCTTTGATCTTGGCCATTGATTGGCCTATAAATACCCCTTAAGTTCAAGACTTATTCTTCATCCCTTAAACATTTTTCCAAGTCTCAAAACTCCCTCCCCCTTTGCAAGGCTCTCGTCCAACACTCTCCCCCCCCCTCCTTGTGTTCTCGCCGAGACACCCCCCCCCTTGGTAGAAAAATATTCTCCAAGTATTGTTGTTATTCCAAAATACCTTAGCCCAAATACCTTGTAGTATTCCCAAGTTACCTCTATACAAAAAGCCCGGAAATGCTACTTTATATCCCTTAGTCACAAAACGAAGCCCTAGGAAATCTTCATAGTTGGTTGAAGTATTAAGTAGAAGTTGTTTAGAACTTCTAAGGGTTTCTTGGAGCGAATTGGAGCATACAGAATAGGAGCTAAACCTTGCTCAGGATCGACTTTAATCTTGGATAATTTTGGGCTTATCGAAGTAAATATCTCTGTCCTTCTATTGTAATTGGAAATTACATATAGTAGTTTAGAATTGAGTATAAGTTATAGAAGGATGGTATAATAGATGAGAATTGAACTGTACTTACATTGGACTGTATTTACAGTAGACTTGTGTAGCTTTACGGGTAGGGAAGTGCTGCCCAAATTTCCATAGAAATAAGAACCTTCTGCTTAGAATATTCTACAGAGTAGTCTAGACGTTGATAGACGTATTTGACTATTATAGGTTGATACTCTGCGCGCGACATATTCGACTTGGCAGGTGGATTTCGCCGAGGAGGTATGTGATTCTTCCTATCCTCTTGAGCATGATATTTTAAAAGAATATATATAGTACGGTAGACGTACGTGTGTTAACTGAACGTGGTTTTACTTCGATGTCTTTTGACTTGAGTTTTAAATAATAAGAATCTTGAAGTATTTCAAAAGAATTAAGAATCGTTTGTGAAAGAAGAGTAATACTTGGTTTTAAAAGCTTAAGAGTTATACTAGCTTTATGGGAAGTTAGGTATAACGACTTAAGATAGATAAAAGGAACGGTTTACTTAATTGTTTATGAAAGCCTTGTATTGATTTCGGAAATGAGAATAAGTATCGAACAAACCACTGCAGCGCTAATAAAGGAAAATGTATTGACTAATTAAGTATTATTAAAACCAGTAGAAACCTCCATCTGCATAGAAGCTAAGATAAGACAAAATTGTATTATATTTCCTAGATCATGGCTACTTTAATAAGATCATTAATAAACAAGTTTTGATTTTCTTAAAATTTCAAAGTAAGGACTTGATTTATAAAAGACAAAGACTTGAAAATTTGAAGTGTTTTCGTTTAAAAAGGAAGGCATGCTTTTGTCTTAAGTTGGTTCAAAAGAAGGTAGGAAATTGTTTTGGTTTACTTAAAAAGATAGTCACTCTATTTTTATACTACGGGTATCGTGTGACTCTTGTGAAAGAAACGGATCTTTTTAAAGAGTTAATGTATGAAGTACTTTGGGGATAAAAACCCGAACTTGTTGACATAAAATAGAAAGTACCTTGTGTGAATAACTTGACTATGTTGGTTTGTGATAGCCTTGTAATACTTTCTTATTGGTTTGATAAGTAAACATGTTATGATGCTACGTGTGTTAGTGTCTTATGATGTTTGTGTAAAGGGGTTTCCCTTGTTGTGCTTATGTTGTTTAACGATAAGCCGTTATGTTAGTATTGTACCACTCACCTCTTGACATGTTATACCGGGGTTGCTGCCCCCGACGAGGATGCCTCACGCGGGTCCAGGGACCTATGCGCGAGCTACGAGAGTTCCGTGTTAGTGCGCGGGAATACCTCACGCGTCTATGTGGCCACGCGAACCACGAGTCCGGGCGATGCCGATGAGTAGCTACCCTCGATGCGGGAATACCTCACGCGGGCGAAGGTGGCCTATCGCGAGTCGCGGTGAGTTCCAGGATTTGACGCGCACATTGATCTCGAGAGCGAGTGGCCGCCTTCGATCATGTGGGCGCGTCAGAAAGACCTCGTGATCTGATTTTATAGCATTGTTGGTACTGTAGGTTTTAGTAGTCGGCTATGCCTTCGTGCTTACCCCGCACGCTTTATTATGACACAGTGGGACACGTGTTCATGTATTCCTTGGTGCTTTTATATCATGGATCGCCGGTGAGGAAGGAATTCCACGCATGATTAATATTGGGCATGAGACCCATGGTTATATTTGAGTGATGACTTTGGGCGTGAGTCCTCGACTTGACATGATCACATATTGTGTATCGTAAATTGGTTATCATATATGTCTTCGCTTTATATAGACTATTATGATTTCATTTACGATTTTCGCCACATACTTGGTACTGTTAGATCGACCTCTTCGGGCCGCGTTCATGCCGCAGTAGAGGTACACGATTGTTGATCCTCGCTCATAGGGTCACAGTTCAAAGATTTTGGGAAGCCCGTGTCTCCTGAGGCTTATCTTTGGTATAGTCCCCGTCGTTGTAGGTACTTACATTTAGTGGTATGGCGGGCCTGTCCCCGCCATTGTTGTTATAACATTCCTAGAGGTGCAGAAATCTTTGTAGGCGTGGTTTGTAAAAGGGATGTAACTGTTCAAGTTTATGTATATATATGCCGAAAGGCAACTTTTCTCAGAAAAACTGTTTCTCACTTCATATTGTTTCATGTCTTGTTTTATTTTCCGCTGGTTACTCTGATGTATGTCTACTTGGGTGCCCGGGTAAGGCACCAGTCACCGGCCCGGGTTCGGGTCGTGACAAAAGTGGTATCAGAGCAGTTAATCCTCGGAAAGTGTCTACAGACCGTATCTAGTAGAGTCTTGATTATCGGTGTGTTGTGCACTACACCAATAATCAGGAGGCTATAGGATATTTAGGATTGGTTTCCATTCTTCTCACTCTGAGATCGTGCCTTAGAGTTGTGTTATAAGTTGGACCCCTCTAACGTATTTCTTTCCCTTACCAGTTATGCCTCCACGCAAGGCAACCCGCCCGAGGGCAAGGCGGCAGGAGCTGCGAGTAGGGCACAGAGGGTTCGAGGGCACAGGCCCAATCATCACCTGAGGTGGTGCTTCATTCGGGGAGTTCTGCGACGTCGCCAACCCCATCAAAGTCTAGCACAGCGGCAGCAGTTCCTACTGCGGCCATGATATTTGAACCTTCGCCCACGACCCGAGCGTAAAGTATGGATTGCAAAGAGACGACCCTGTTACTAGCTAGGGATTTAGCAACCAGAGAGTATATTATGTACCGATTTATCACAGGTCTGGATGACTATCTAAGAGAGGGTTGTGCAAGAGTAGCTCTTCAGTCAGGCTTGAGCATGGCCTGCGTACGGGCTTATGGGCAGCAGGCCGAGAAACGTAGGGATCGACGGGTTAACCAAGATCGCAGGAAGGCGATCGCCAGGTCCTTTGGTAACTTTCGCTTAATCGCCTCAAGCAGATCGATACGCACCTCCGCTTGCCGAGTGGTCCTCCACTGTGGTTCGGGACGCTCGGTATGCGAGTTGGTCGAGCTCGTGGCTTACGGATCACACATAATGAGGTTCTAGCCACCGTTCATTTTTCCTCGGTGTTCACACAGGCGCGCCATCCCGGCGAATGTCGCTTTTTTGTTGGTGCTTGTTTTACTGCGCCGTCGGGCCACGTGACGAAAGAATGTTCAAGTAGGAGGATGCAAGTAGAGGACTCACCTACTGCATCGATTGCGGATTCAGTGGTTCGGAGAGGAAGGGGTGTTAGCCAGAGGTCACCCCCACCTCGGTGTGGCCGTTGTGGTAGGTGTCATTGTGGGAATGTCGATTCTTCGACAAATTGTTATGCTCATGCCAACAGGCCATTTTATGAGAAATTGTCCGACTGCAGGTGGCGCGGATGTAGAGACTCACCTTCAGATCGGGCTAGTTCATCACCTTCCTAGCTATGCGCCAACAGTAAGGTGATTGATTAGAACGACAAAGGGAGTGAAGCAAGAGATACAGTATATCCTAACCCTCTAGAGATTAGTATGTGTGATAAGATGAGTGGGTCTTAAGTGTTATGTTCAGATAGCATTGTGTTAATTGTGATTAGAAATCATGGTTAGTTAAAAGGGTAAGATTGGGGACAGGGAATTGTGAGCTTTAGGATATTATACGTGAGACCTTATAAAGAGGCCATCTTGAGTAAAAGATTTATTTTTATGTTTGACCCTTATCGGAGTGCATAGTATACGTGAGATATATTTGTGTGATAAGTCCCTGAGTAGTGTGAAATGAAAGAGGGTAGTTGAGCTAAGAAAACCACTAGGTTTTCGTGACTCACGCGGTAGATTGTTCCGATCAGGAAACAAGAGCTAGCGCGATAAATGGGTCGGGTTGAGGCGGGTTGCGGGTCAACCCAGCTTCGGTTTGAAGTAAGGAAAATTTGTGTGGTCCCGCTATGTGTTAGGGTCACGAGGGTGTTAGGCCCAAGTTTAGTTGACCATCGCATTTAATTCGTGGATACGCTCGACCAAAGGTCCGCCGATGAGGTCACCATCTTGTCTTTCGCATGTGACCGCTTTGCTCGGCGGAGGGTTATGCGAGATGTTATATATCAGGAAGGTTGTAAGACTGCACGGGGTTCCTACTTTTACTTTATGACAGACAGTGGAGCCCAGGTTACGGCTATTTCTTTTTCTGGAAGTTTTACCAGGCGGGGTTAGGAACTCAGGTGAGTCTCGATGTGCATTCACCTCGGGCGGTGTTTTGATTTCAGGGGTAGCAGCGAGGATTATGTGCCTCTTGTTGAGTGAGTATCATTATAGCTACCATTTCAGTATTCGGATGTCGCCTTATGAAGCCTTGTAGGGGAGGTAGTGTAGGTTGCTGGTCGATTGGTTCGATGTTGGCAAGGTTCAGATAGTTGGTTCATACTTGATTCAGCAGGATGTGGATAGGGTGAAGCTTATCCAGGAGAGGTTATTGACAGCTCAGAGTCAACATGAGTCGTGCGGATAATCTGCGTCGATACTTGGAGTTCAGGTTGACGGTCGGTCTTCTTGAAGGTACCACCCCGGAAGGGTGTGACGAGATTTGGAAAGCAGGGGAAACTTAGCCCGAGTTACTTTGGGCCTTTTCAGATCATGTGAAGAATAGGCCAGGTTGCCTATAAGTTAGCATTGCCATCCGACTTAGGAAGCAGTACGACCGGTCTTTCATGTTGCTATGTTCGGAAAAATATCGGAGATCCATCCAGAGTGTTCCCGGTTAATGATGACCAAGTTGGAGATAGTGACCCCGAGATTTTGGAAACTGAAGCAATAACAGAAATGTGGTAAGTTTATTAGGAAGAGTTCGAGTGTACGAGGAGGGTACGACGAGTAAGGGAAGAAGTGAACATGTGTTAAGAGAATAGAAGTGATCATTTCTTATGGGAAGTAAATGTGCGAATGGAGTATCTTTTAGACTTTGGGTGAGAGCTTTTGTGATGTTAGAGGTGATTCCTCGTGGACTTGGATGTAAGTATTTTTTTTGCGCGTGTTGTATTGTGGCCCTGTGTGGCATTTGCAAACTGGTTAAGCTATGAGGAACTTTATCGTTATCTGTCTTGAGAAGGAACATTCGGGACGAATGTTTCTAAGGAGGGGAGAATGTTATACCCCGTATTTCCAGAGTATGTATGTGAGGACGTACGTACAATTTTGTAAGCCCGAATTATTGTTAAGGACGAAATTGTGCACATCGACGAAAAAGATTTGTTTTTCCGACGGAAAATTTTCCGAACCTTGTAAAGGAATTTTACGTTTTCAGGAATTTATTTATTTTGGATTTTTCCGAGAGATGAAATATTTTGGACCAACGAGAGGGCGACATGTGTCACCCTCAAGTGGACGGTTGGTGGACGAATTGGAAGGCTCATTTTACACATTTTTTTCATTATAAAGGCCTTAAACATTTGGTCAATGTTTTGCTAGATATTTTTGTAGTAGATGGATAAGTGGGACCCACACAACACTTGTCCAAATCTTCACCCTCCACTTGCTTTGATCTTGGCCATTGATTGGCCTATAAATACCCCTTAAGTTCAAGACTTATTCTTCATCCCTTAAACATTTTTCCAAGTCTCAAAACTCCCCCCCCTTTGCAAGGCTCTCGTCCAACACTCTCCCCCCCTCCTTGTGTTCTCGCCGAGACACCCCCCCCCCTTGGTAGAAAAATATTCTCCAAGTATTGTTGTTATTCCAAAATACCTTAGCCCAAATACCTTGTAGTATTCCCAAGTTACCTCTATACAAAAAGCCCGGAAATGCTACTTTATATCCCTTAGTCACAAAACGAAGCCCTAGGAAATCTTCATAGTTGGTTGAAGTATTAAGTAGAAGTTGTTTAGAACTTCTAAGGGTTTCTTGGAGCGAATTGGAGCATACAGAATAGGAGCTAAACCTTGCTCAGGATCGACTTTAATCTTGGATAATTTTGGGCTTATCGAGGTAAATATCTTTGTCCTTCTATTGTAATTGGAAATTACATATAGTAGTTTAGAATTGAGTATAAGTTATAGAAGGATGGTATAATAGAAGAGAATTGAACTGTACTTACATTGGGCTGTATTTACAGTAGACTTGTGTAGCTTTACGGGTAGGGAAGTGCTGCCCAAATTTCCATAGAAATAAGAACCTTCTGCTTAGAATATTCTACAGAGTAGTCTAGACGTTGATAGATGTATTTGACTATTATAGGTTGATACTCTGCGCGCGACATATTCGACTTGGCAGGTGGATTTCGCCGAGGAGGTATGTGATTCTTCCTATCCTCTTGAGCATGATATTTTAAAGGAATATATATAGTACGGTAGACGTACGTGTGTTAACTGAACGTGGTTTTACTTCGATGTCTTTTGACTTGAGTTTTAAATAATAAGAATCTTGAAGTATTTCAAAAGAATTAAGAATCGTTTGTGAAAGAAGAGTAATACTTGGTTTTAAAAGCTTAAGAGTTATACTAGCTTTATGGGAAGTTAGGTATAACGACTTAAGAGATAAAAGGAACGGTTTACTTAATTGTTTATGAAAGCCTTGTATTGATTTCGGAAATGAGAATAAGTATCGAACAAACCACTGCAGCGCTAATAAAGGAAAATGTATTGACTAATTAAGTATTATTAAAACCAAGAGAAACCTCCATTTGCATAAGCTAAGATAAGACAAAATTGTATTACATTTCCTAGATCATGGCTGCTTTAATAAGATCATTAATAAACAAGTTTTGATTTTCTTAAAATTTCAAAGTAAGGACTTGATTTATAAAAGACAAAGACTTGAAAATTTGAAGTGTTTTCGTTTAAAAGGGAAGGCATGCTTTTGTCTTAACTTGGTTCAAAACGAAGGTAGGGAAATTGTTTTGGTTTACTTAAAAGATAGTCACTCTATTTTTATACTACGGTATCGTGTGACTCTTGTGAAAGAAACGAATCTTTTAAAGAGTTTATGTAGGAAGGACTTTGGGGATAAAAATCCGAACTTGTTGACATAAAATAGAAAGTACCTTGTGTGAATAACTTGACTATGTTGGTTTGTGATAGCCTTGTAATACTTTATTGTTTGTTTTATAAGTAAACATGTTATGATTCTAAGTGTGTTAGTGTATTATGATGTTTGTGTAAAGGGTTTTCCCTTTTTGTGCTTATGTTGTTTAAAGATAAGCCGTTATGTTAGTATTGTACCACTAACCTCTTGACATGTTATACCGGGGTTAAGCTGCCCCGCGCGAGGATGCCTCACGCGGGTCCAGGGACCTATGCGGAGCTACGAGTTCCGTGTTAGTGTGCGGGAATACCTCATGCGGTCTATGTGGCCACGCGGACTACGAGAGTCCGGGCGATGCCGATGAGTAGCTACCCGACGCGGGAATACCTCACGCGGGCCTAGGTGGCCTACGCGAGTGCGGTGAGTTCGAGGATTAGACGCGCACATTGATACTGAGGGCGAGTGGCGGCCGATCATGGGCGCGTCTAGAAAGACCTCGTGATACGCTTTTATAGCATTGTTGGTACGTGGGTTTTAGTAGTCGGCTATGCCTTCATACTTACCGCATGCTTTTATTATGACACGTGGGACCCGTGTTCATGTATTCCTTGGTGCTTTTATATCATGGATCGCGGCATGAGGAAGGAAATCCACGCGCATGATTGATATTGTGGGCATGAGACCCATGGTTATATTAGAGTGATGACTTTAAGGCGTGAGTCACGACTTAATACATCGCTACATATTGTGTATCGTAAATTGGTTATCATATATGTCTTCTATTTTATATAGACTATTATGATTTCATTTACAGTATTTTCAGTTTCACATACTTGGTACCTGTTGTACTGACCTCCTTCGGGGGGCTGCGTTCATGCCGCAGGTAGAGGTACACCAGTTGTTGATCCTCGCTCATAGGGTCACAGTTCAGCATTTTGGGAAGCTCCGTGTCTCCGGAGGCTTATCTTTGGTATAGTCCCCTGTCGTTGTAGGTACTTACATTCAGGGGTATGGCGGGGCCCTGTCCCGCCATTGTTGTTATAACATTCCTAGAGGTCTGTAGTACTGTTGTGGGCAGGGTTTGTAAAAGGGATGTAACTGTTCAAGTTTATGTATATATATGCCGAAAGGCAACTTTTCTCAGAAAAACTGTTTCTCACTTCATATTGTTTCATGTCTTGTTTTATTTTCCGCTGGTTACTCTGATGTATGTCTACTTGGGTGCCCGGGTAAGGCACCAGTCACGGGCCCGGGTTCGGGTCGTGACACCAGACCACATCTCAAAAGGAGTTTTGAGATGTATACCTGTGTGAGGTCCACGATTTATCAGATAGCAAGCTGTACTAATCGCCTCTGCCCAGAATGTCCTAGTTAGTACAGCATTAGAGAGCATGCATCTAGCTCTCTCTAGAAGTGTCTGATTCATGCGTTCTGCTACACCGTTTAGCTATGGTGTCTCCTTGACTGTCCAATCCCTTCTTTTCTGCAAAACTCATTGAACTCAGAACAACAAAATTCCAGACCATTATCAGTTCGCAATCTTTTTATCTTCTTCCATGTTTGATTTTCCATTAATGCCTTCCACTGCTTGAAGTTCTTGAAAGCTTCACTTTTATGCTTCATAAAGAACACCCAAGTCATCCTTGAGAAATTATCAATAATTGTCATAAAATATCTGTGATCTCCTAGAGACTCCATCCGGGAAGGACCCCAACAATCAGAATGGATGTAATCAAGTGTGCCTTTTGTTCTGTGTATTGCTTTTTGAAACTTGCTGTGATGTAATTTTCCGAATACACAGTGTTCACAAAACTTAAGGTCCTCGACCTTGTGACCACAAAGAAGATCTCCTTTTGATAGAATTTGCATCTCTCTCTTGCTCATATGACCAAGCCTCATATGCCATAACTTGGCCAAGTTTTCTTTATCAACCTCTGAGGATGCAACATCAACAGAACCTGATAACGTAGAACCTTGAAGGAAATACAAGATACCACATTTTATGCCCTTCAGAACCATATTCGAATCCTTGCAGACATATAGAACTCCACTTCCACCTCGAAATATGAACCCCTTGCTATCTAACATGCTCAATGATATCAGATTCTTTGTCATGGATGGAACATGCCTGACGTCATTCAATGTGCAAAGTTTACCATCATGTGTCCGAATTTTAATAGAACCTATCCCAATCGTTTTGCAAACAGAACTGTCAGCCATAGAAACACTGCCACTATCCACTTGATCATATGTTATAAACCACTCCCTGCGCGGACATATATGGTAAGATGCTGCTGATTCGAGGATCCACACATCATTGTGATGCGTGTAATCATTAGCAACTAGAGCAATATCATATTCAGAGTTGGTGTCACGCCCCGAACCCCGGGCCCATGACTGATGCCCTACTTGGGCACCGTTCTACCTAACTGACATAAGTAAACTTCGGAACTAAATAACACCTCGTTTTTTTTAAAACCAACGAACATGCAAGGGCAAAGCCGACAAGGCTGCCATATAATATACATAATAAAAGGTACTACACTGTACATGAGTCCAATCCCACATATGAATACAGACCTCTAAGAGTTTTACTGAACTATGACGGGACAAGGCCCCGCCGTACCCATAACTGTACAAAAGCCTGTACTGAAGGATCTATACCAAAATGATAAACTCTTGAACAGATGGAGCTATCCAAAAACTCGGAGCAGGGTCCTACACCTGCAGATCACCAAACTGCGTACCTAAACCTGCGGCATGAACGCAGCCCCCCGAAGGAGGTCAGTACGAAGAATGTATAAAGTATGTGAAACAGAAAAATACTGTAATGAAATCATAACAGTCTATACAAAACAAGAGACCTGTATGATAGCCAAACTACAGTACATAATACATAAGCAGTCAGGTCAAATCAGGGACGCATGCCCTCAAAGTCATTACTCAAATATAACCATGAGTCTCACACCCATAACATCAATCATGCCCGTGAAATCCTTCCTCACTGCCGGCAGTCCATGATATAATATAACATCAATAAGCACACTGAACCTTGCAATCATGAGAGTAATGCAATCATTTTTTTTACCTTTTTAAGTTATGCCTTTAACAATGAGATTAACTGTTCCACTTTAAGTCATAAACACACTGCACCCTTTCATTAATGAAATCACTACCGTTTCAAAACATGAAGGTCGTGCGCTGTGAGTCAACCACCCTCTGTGTTATAATACAACCTATCATAGGACTATTTCACCCGCAAGGGACTATTTCACCCGCATAGGTCATGTGGACCCGCAATGAGTCATCGGTACACGATACTCGCATCACGAATAGCTAATCCATGGTTTATATATCCCGGGAATTTAACCCGCCCGAGTCAAAACCGACCCGCCGTGAGTGTGTACCACTCACCACCATGGGGAGCTACCCCATGATATCTTTTGAACCAAGTTGCCGGCCCTTTATGGATGGACGCGAAGATGTGAAAATACGACACTTGCACGAATTTCTATATGAGCAACCCATATGCAAGCAAACCATTCTTGACCTTTATTTATAAAATGAATAACCATCATTTTAGAAAACCAAGACAACACCATGCCTTTTCCTTTTTACATAAACCAAGACAATACCATGCCTTTACATAAACCAAGACAATTACCATGTCTTTCCTTTTTACATAAACCAAGACAAATCCTTATTTAAGCAAGCCAAAGTACTATCAAGGCACAAATAGAATAATTCTCATTTAAACAAGCCAAAGTACTATCAAGGCACAAATAGAATAATTCTCATTTAAACAAGCCAAAGTACTATCAAGGCACAAATAGAATAATTCTCATTTAAACAAGCCAAAGTACTATCAAGGCACAAATAGAATAATTCTCATTTAAACAAGCCAAAGTACTATCAAGGCACAAATAGAATAATTCTCATTTAAACAAGCCAAAGTACTACGTACGTCCATTCTTTTCAAAAGACTCCTGTTTATATAAAACCCCAAGATACTAACACCCGTAGTATCAAGACATGTCTATTTTTCAAAATAAGTTACTACACCTTTAGAAATTCATTTCAAGGCTTTGAAACCAAGTAACTTCAAATTTCACAACCTAGGCAACTCATGCCTATCAATCAAAATAGACCACTCTTTTAAACTTTCATAAAGCCGTTATAACTAACTTCCCATAAAGCCGTTATAATTCTTTATGTATTAGACAAATTCATTCTTTTTATAACCAAGAGACTTATACTTTTAAAACCAAGTATCATATACTTTCAAATCAAGTTTCTTAACTTTAGAAATCAAGTCTCTTAACTTTAGAAATCAAGTAGCTTAATACTTTTAAATCCCAAGTAACTCACACCTTTAAAGAAAGTTACTTCTCTTTAAATCATGTCATTTCTCCTCTTTTAAATCAATTTAGTAAATCACTCCTTTGACTCCCCTAAAGCCGTTATAACTAACTTTCCATAAAGCTATTATAACAACCTTTAGGTTTTGGAACTAAGGCATTATCTAAGAGATTAGGAAACCACTTCCTTTTTAAGACTCTAAGTACTTCAAGTAAAACACTTTCACTTTTGAAAATCCAATTTTTATCAAGGGAATGGATTATAGCAACTTCCAATTTAAACATTCAAAGTACAATCAAGGAAGTATATAGAACAACTTCTATATTAGGACATCCAAGTACAATCAAGGAGTAGGATTTACTTTCTTTACCATAAGGAATCATGCTAGAAGAAGAAGAGATGGTTCACATACCTTTTCGACTTAATCCACAAGCTAAGTCGAATACGCCGCACGTAGAATTGTCAACCAATAATGGCCACAACACGACTATCAACTTCTAGTTTCTAACGTAGAATGATACTAAGTATAAGGTCCCTTATTCTACGGAAAATCGGGCAGCACTTCCTTTGTTTCTACGTACTTTTCCACCTTTTTCAAGGCCCGAAATCAATAACCAATATGCCACATTTAAGGCTCAACACATCAACCAATCAAAGGGGATTACACGCCTTACAATACGTGTAAAATTCTTCCCCACAATTCATATAAAACAATCCATTATTATTAAGGGCATTCGGCCACAACAATAACCAATCCTAAGTCCTTCCCAATTCTTTTTCAATACAAGTTGTTAAGCCTAACATGTTATATAGTCGTAAACAACTTTAACAACTATAATTCCTTCTTTATATAACATGCGACGACTAAACTAATAACCAAATTGAAATTCAATCTCAAAGGTAAACATGCTAGTTTCGGATTAGTGGTTCCAATATCCATAACACTTATCAATCTTCATTATACATATCTCATGCTTGCTAATATCCATAACTACAACAATAAGTAATCTTCAATCATTAAAACGACAAGATTGTTATCTTGATAAGCCCTTACATAAATCCAAGGTTTAAAGTCGCTCCTTAGCAATCTTAGTTCCTTTCCTTCACGCTCCAATCCGCTATTTGAAGCCCTTAGAAGTTCACACACAACTTCCCTTCCATTTCCAATCAAAACTTATGAAAACAACTTAGGTTTTCATCTTGCGACTAACGTGAAAACATCATTTTTTCCGGGATCTTTCTATTGAGATATCCTTATAATACCCCTAGGAACCTTGGGTTAAAGTATTGTGAATTATGAATCATAAACGGTTTTTTTTTGTGTGGGATAATGCTCAAACCCGAGAGCTTCTTAATGAAAAAGAATGAAGTCTTGAAATTTTCTAAGTGTTGAGATAAGTCTTGCTACTAGTGTAGTATATATAACACAATGGAGGGTCAAGATTATAACACTTGTGGGGTTTGGATGAAGAGGATTAAATATCTAGCCAAGTGGGCTCATTGACTTAGTTAATTATCTCAAGCTTTGGCTTTGTCAAGACTTGATCATCTTCCTTGGTCATTTGACCATTTTACCCTTGGCCAATTCGATCAAGCCCATGTGGGGGTGACACGTGTCGCCCTCCCATTCTTTCATAAAATTTTGTAACCCTCGTGGGCCCCACAAAACGTAAAATTTCTCGGGTGGGCCCTACGTGACCAAATCCGTAAATAAATTTCCACAATGTTAATAAATTCCATACTCCTCAAATAATGTATTTTGAGAATCTAATTCTCATCAACGAACATTTTTCCTTTCCGAAGTTCGGAAGATTTTCCTTCGGAAAAACAATTCTTTCTTTCGTACCAATTTTCAAGTCTTGTGTTCTCGCGTCTATTCTCTTATTCATGTCCTGGAATTTCGGGGTGAAACATTCTTCCCCCCTTAGAAACATTCGTCCCCGAATGTTCTTAGTCGGTTTTCAAGCTATACAAACTCCGGCATAGTCTCCTTACTATGCCTATCAATCAATACTCCACAAGACCAACGATGCCACACATGGCCACCATATATCATATGTATACATATCAATGGACCTTTCTTCTGCGGTCCCTTCTCTGTCTCACATAGTCAAATCACTAGTTGGGGCATGATCCTATAATCTGCCTAGCTTAGTTTACCAACCGGTGTAAACTCTAATACTAGTAGCATCTCAATCACGAGCACCTATGGACAGTATCACTGAACCCAAGGCGTGTGTATCATCACAATTAACCTCCACTCATGGCCTAAAATGGATTCTTTCTACGCACCTTCATTACTTATAACTATAACCACTATAGTTCTTTTAACCCTTGTTCCTTCCTTTTTTACTTGTCATACCTTCTCATACTTCCAAACTTATTTTAGCATACGTACAAAATTCAAATATTGTTTCTGTTCTCCAATCCTTGGAGTTACTATCCAAACTTGGCCATTATGCTGCTTGAATTTCCGTTAAGGCTCTTCTCGGCCCTTACAACCTGGTTCTAGTAGAACGCGTCCACGAACTCGTACAACGATTAACTAGACTTGGGTCTTGCGTCCTCGTGACCCTATCACATAGCGGGACCATTTCCAACTGGCACTACCTCAATCCATGCTATCGGTTGACCCGAAATGGGTCCACAACCCGACTCATCGTCCCACTTAACTCTCATTCTTAGTCTGAAAGGAATCTCTCTCCTATCTCAAGGTACTTCTCACCCTATCGTCCCACTTAACTCTCATTCACTAGAAATTCTTAGCTCCTTTCCTTCATGCTCCAATCCGCTATTTGAAGCCCTTAGAAGTTCACAAACAACTTCTCTTCCATTTCCAATCAAAACTTATGAAAACGACTTAGGTTTTCGCCTTGCGACTAACGTGAAAACGTCGTTTTTCTGAGATCTTTTTATTGAGATATCCTTACAACACCCTTAGGGATCTTGGGTTAAAGTCTTGTGAATAATGAACCACAATTGCAAATTTTTTGTGTGGGATTATAGCCAAATCCGAGAGCACTCTTTAGCTAGCACAAGGTTCTCTAATTTTTCTAAGTGTTGAAGACTAAGTCTTGCTACTAGTGTGTATATATAACACAATGGAGGGTCAAGATTACAACATATGTGTGGCTAGGATGAAGAATAATTAATATCTAGTCAAGTGGCAAGTTGACTAAGTCAATTATCTCAAGCTTTGAAAGACTTGATCATCTACATTGGTCAATGACCATTAAACCCTTGGTCCTATTTCGAGCAAGCCATGTGGGGGGGGGGGGGTGACACGTGTCGCACTCCCATTCGTCCATAAAATTTCATAACCCTCATGGGCCCCACAAAACGTAAAATTTATCGGGTGGGCCCTACGTGACCAAATCCGTAAAATAAAATTTCCACAATGTTAATAAATTTCATACTCCTTAAATAATGCATTTTGAGAATCCCAACGAACATTTTTCCTTTCCGACGTTCGGAAGATTTTCCTTCGGGAAAACAATTCTTTCTTTCGTACCAATTTCAAGTCTTGTGTTCTCGCATCTATTCTCTTATACATGTCCTGGAATTACGGGGTGTAACTGTTGGTATCTGCTACAGCGGCAGAACCTGTCGGATTATTCTGCTGCCTCTTCTTCTTGGGACAATCAGATTTCCATTGTCCCTTCTCCTTACAGTAATTACAGACATCATTTGGTTTTGGACATTTAGAAAATGGTTTCTTGAACTTCTTCTCCCCCGGATTTCTATGTCCATGACTTCCACTGGATACTAACCCTGCAGCCTGATTATCTGCACCTGTACTAGCCTGTTACACCCCGTAATTTCCAATTCATGTATTTGAGAACGTACGAAAGGAAATAAGATTTGAATTTGGAAAGATAAGTTGACAGAATGTTTTTGGACAGATATTTAGTCAACTTTGGAGCGGTATATGTCCAGGTATATTAGGAGTTTTTAGGTGTTTCAAATACCTAATATGAAGTTCGTTGAGTCTAGTTTCCAACGCAACAAACCGCTCGTCGATATGACATCAGAGAAAGGGTGCGACAATCGAGCGCCATACGTATTTGGCCGTGGCCCGTAAGCCTGAAACCTTCGAAGTCGCCACACCCGGCTGCAGGGCCGCGGCGCCGAGGCGGGATTTTTGCAGAAATTGTGCAAAAATTAGAAGATATTTGTGTAGAGGACCTATGGGAGGGCGATAAGTGTCCCTCCCAACTTGTAGAACAAGCAAGACTCTTTATTATGACCAAGTATTGCAAGACTTGGCCATTTATCAAGACTTCATCCTAAAAGATTGCTCTTCTCTTCTCTCTCAAAATTTATAAAACCCTAAGCCTAAATGAAATTATTGAAAAGGCGACAAGAAGGCAATATATTGGCAAGCTTGTAGAGGGTTCGTATGGGTGATTTTAACGTGAAGAAGAATTGCGGAAAGAGGGCTAAAGTGGGCGAGATTGTTGGACTGTTTTGGGCGAAATACCAAGGTAAATTCATTCTTCTTCTTGAAGTAAATTATGTCACGTGTTGTAGAAGTTGGAGAAGGGTATTGTGATAGGGAAAATGGATATAAGAATTGAATTTTGTCATGTCATAAATGAAAGAATAAAAGGGCAGTTTTTGAGCCTCTAGTTCATTAGATATTTTTGGTCGTCGTCTTCACTTTTTATGTGGGGTTTATTGAAGGGATTTTAGTCGTTCAAATTGTCAATGTGAATTATGTATTAACTTTGGAATAACGACTTGGGTTATAAGGAATGGAAAAGGACTATATGTTGTATCAATGTTGTATTGCCGAAAATGGCCTTGGCTATGGGACAGTTTTATATTAATTATGGGGAAGAATTTTACACGTCCTGTAAGGCGTGTAATCCCCTTTGATTGATTGATGTGTTGAGCCTTAAATGTGGCATATTGGTTATTGATTTCGGGCCTTTAAAAAGGTGGAAAAGTATGTAGAAACAAAGGAAGTACTGCCCAATTTTCCGTAGAACAAGTGACTTTACACTTAGAATATTCTACGTTTGAAGCTAGAAGTTAATAGACGTATTATGGTCATTATAGGTTGACATACTACGTACGGCATATTGGACTTAGCAAGTGGATTAAACCGACGAGGTATGTAGAACTTTCTCTATCTTTTGAGCATGAGTTTTACAAATATATAGTACGGTGGACGTACGAGTTTTAAAGGAATTCAGTTTCATTGATATCATTGCCTTAATCTAAGAATGTCTAAGTTTGGTTGAGTTATAGAATTAACTCACTTGCCTTTAAAAGATGAATCTGCCTTAATTATCTAAACCATAAAGAGTTATAACGGCTTTATGGAAGTTAGTTATAACGACTTTATGGAAAGTTAAGAGATTGGTCTACTTAATTTATAGGCATGTGTTTCCTAGGTCGTGAAAGTAGAAGTGCTTGATGTTCTTAAAAGCTTGGGTTTGAATTTCTAAAGGTATAGTACTTGGGGTTAAATTCCCGGATTTGACATGACATGCTAGTGCCTTGAGTCTTATAAAATGATTGGTGATTTATCTTAAATCTAATGAGAGTCCTAAATGATTTTAGGTTGCATATGTTGCTCTCGATAGATATTCGGGCAATTATTATATTCCCATATCACCGCGTCCCTCACTTGATAGCCAGCAATCATGATGTATGTTACGGGTTAAATTCCCTTGATATTATTTTATTTCGTGGATTTGCTCTCCATGATGCGGGTATTTACATATACTCATTGCGGGTCCACGTGACCTATGCGGGTTAAATTCCTATGCGGGTTAAATTCCCATGACAATTCCGTGGGCTAGCTCTCCACGATGCGGGTATTTACATATACTCATTGCGGGTCCACGTGACCTATGCGGGTTCGATTCCCATGCGGGTTAAATACCCATGAATAGGATTGCAAATGGTATTACGGGCGGGTAGCCCTGTAATGATCATAACCTTCCTACTTTTAAACGGTAAAAGATACTCTCATTTGTCTCATTGTTAGTAAGGCACAGTATACTGTTAATTTGATTATCATACATGTCTCCAGCTTCATTTTAGACTTATGATGTAAATTTCAGTATTTCCAGTTTTACATACTTGGTACATATTTTGTACTGACACCCTTTCCTCAGGGGCTGCGTTCATGCCGCAGGTAGGGGTAAGCAGGTTGTGGATCCTCACTCTTAGGATCATTGATCAGTTGTTAGAAGCTCCATTTATCCGGAGGCTTGTCTTTTGGTATGGTTTCCCTGATGTTGTAGATTTATGTACATTCAGGGGTATGGCGGGGCCTTGTCCTGTCACAGTTGTTATGTAAATTCTTAGAAGTCTGTAGTCATATCTTGTGGATTGGGTTGTAAAAAGAAGGAGGTAACTGCTTTTGGGCTTATGTATATATTTTTCGGAAGATGACCTTATCGGCTAGCCTGTGATATTTCATGACTTGTACTTTTTGAGTTGTATGTATGTTCCGCTACTATTTTTTGATGTATACCTGTAAGGGTGCCTGTAGGGCACCCGGCATGTCGGTCTGTCGTGACATAGCTGCCTTATGGCGCAACTCCCTAGTGTCACGACCTGACCCCGGGCCGCGACTGGTGCCCTACCTAGGCACCCCGTTCAGGTATACATCAGAGAATAGCAGCGGAACATACACGACAGAAATATATGTGTAAACAATAAACATCACAGGCTAGCCGATAAGGCCGCCTTCCATAATATAAACATAATCAAAAGTACAATCGCATAACTTCGGTTCTTATAGCCCAACCACATATGTGAATACGCACTTAGAATAACAATCGTATGGACAGGTTCCGCCATACCCCGAATGTACATAAATCTACAACATCGTGGAAAGATCAGACTAAAAGAGACAAGCCTCCGAGAAATGGAGCTTCGACGTCCGATAAGTGATCCTAAGAACGAGGATCCACCACTCGCTACCCTTTCTCGCGCAGATGAACGCACCTGTGGAAGGGGTCGATACACAATATGTACTAAGTATGTAAAACTGGAAAGTACTGTAATTACAACATAAGTTTAAAAACAAAGCCGGAGACATGTCTGATAACAAAATTACAGTACACAGTGCCTTACTAACAATGAGAGTAAATCAAGAGAGTACGTACAACATCACAATAGGAGACTCCCGATCATATCATGGGTAGCGAACCCATAGAAACAGGTGGTATAACGTCTTAGGGGTTTCTACCCCTCATTTATACTCTTACCCAAGGCGTGGTATAACGTCTTGGGGTTTACCCTCATTTATACTCTTACCCAAGAAGGTAATAAAGCAGTGGTATAATGTCTTGGGGCTTACCCTCACTTATACTCTTATCTTGGAGAAGGTGGTATAGGCCTTGGGGTCCGCCTCACTTATACTCTTACCCTATCTCAAACCGGCCGTCATACAATAAATAAGCAAGTTAGAAATCCCCCTAACTTCTTATTAGTCTTATTCATCTACACTCTCATTTTAGTTCACTTAAGGCACTAATATGTTATAATAAATCCGGGAGTTTAACCCAAAGTACTACGTACTTCTAACCTTTTGAAAATGACTCATTTTCATATAAAACTTCCAAGATACTATAAACCGTAGTATCAAGTCAAAATTACTTTTCAAGACAAGTCACAATACCTTTAGAAATAAAGTTAGGTTTCTAAATCAAGTGACTCCTTTTATTATAAAACCTTAGGCAATTGATGCCTTAAAAATCAAATTGCCTTTTCATTAAAATTAAGTCATTTATCTTTCCATAAAGCAAATATAACCAACTCCCCATAAAGTCGTTACATTCGCTTTATACCTTAGCCATAAACAATTTCCTATCCAAGGGACTTATACGTTTAAAACGGAACAAGTATCACATACTTTAAAACTCTTCAAGTCCCTTAACTTTAATAAAACATTAGACATCCTTAATACTTTCAAAGAAGTGAGTTAATCTCCTAACTCACCCAACTTGGCTATTCATAAAACTAGTAAAGGATATCAAGGTCTTGTACGTCTACCGTACTATATACGTACAACTAGTCATGCTCAAAAGATAGGAAAAGTTCTACATACCACGGTCAAACCACTTGCCAAGTACAAAGTCCCGCCCGTAGTATGTCAACCTATAATATTCACAATACGTCTATTAAAGCCTTACTTCAAACGTAGAATATTATAAGTGTCAAGTCGCTAAATTCTACGGAAAATCGGACAACACCTCCTTTGTTTCTACTCACTTTGCCACCTTTTTCAAGGCCGAATACAATAACCAAACACGCCACATTTAAGGCACAATCAAAGCAATTAATCAATAGGGGATTACACGCCTACTAGACGTGTAAAATTCCGCCCCACAAACGATAACAAACTAATACAACTACTAGTCCAATTTCGGCCATAATGAATACAACAATACCAATTCTTATCCAATTTCCATTTCAATCCAAATTGGTAGCATAACATGATATCAAGTCGCATTTGATTATAACTACCATAATCTTCAAGTAAGTAACATGCGACAATTTCTAATAAACGACCAATTAGTAATCCAATCTTCAAGTGGCTTGTATAACATTTCGGATTTAAGCTACAAGCAATCCATAATAATTATAAACTTCAACATATCAACTTCATGCTAGCAACATGTAAAGCTAACCACAACAATA
Organism: Przewalskia tangutica; assembly: GCA_029844215.1. NCBI lineage: Eukaryota > Viridiplantae > Streptophyta > Magnoliopsida > Solanales > Solanaceae > Przewalskia > Przewalskia tangutica. The sequence continues at coordinate 99,686,734 of CM056729.1, forward strand.
TAAATATATAATCTTGTACACTTTTAAAAGACAAGATTATACCTTAACGAATCTTAATCCAATTCCAAATCCGAAGTCGCTCCTTAGCAACTTAGAGCCTCTTCAAGACGCTTCAATCCGCTAGTTGAGACCCTTAGAATAACACCAACAATTTTCCTTCAAATCTCCAAACAAAACCTAGAAAGACAACTAGGTTTTCGTTTTGCGACTAACCCGTAAACTATCTTTTTCCAAGATTTTTCTATTGAGATATGTTTACAATACACTTAAGAACCTTGGTTTAAAGTGGGAGCTAAAAGAACAAGGAACAAAGATTTTTCTTTTTCTATGGACATGAACCCGAGAGCATGTGCTTGTGTTCTTCAAGTTTTGTGAAAATTTGGCTAAGTGTTAAGTTCACTCTTGCTACTAGTAGTATTATATAGCACATTGGAGGGTCAAGATATGAACAATTGGGTGGCTTGGATAAGCTCTTAGTAAATATCAAGACTTTGTGGGTCCTTTGACCAAGTCAATTCTCTCAAGCTTCAAGTTGCAAGACTTGTCTTGCTAACAAGGGTCCAATGACCCTCTTGCCCTTGCACAAATCGTCCAAGGCATCACTAAGGAGGGGCGACACGTGTCGCCCTACCATTCGTCATAACAATTCGTTTTCCGACAATTTCATAATTCCGATAAGTTTTTACAAGTCTCAAATCTTAACACTTGTGAGTTCTTACGTACGTTCTTAAAACATGACCTGAAAAAAAAAATACGGGGTGTAACATTCTTCCTCCCTTAGAAACATTCGTCCCCGAATGTTCTTTTGGAGTCAAACTTAAAATTAGCGACATAGTTTCTTTTCACAACCCCGACATACCAATAATGCCACACATGGCCACATAATAGCATTTACATAAAACAAATGCTTCAATTAAAACGTGACAAGTAAGGGAATATGAATTACCTGAAGGTATAGGAAATAAGTGAGGATACATCCTCAACATGTCCTCCTCCTCTTCCCAAGTCATCTCCTCTCGGTTATCATTCCTCCACAAGACTTTGACGGAAGCCACATCCTTGGTCCGCAGTCGCCTGACCTGGAGATCGAGTATCGCTATGGGACTCTCCTCATACGATAACCCCTCTGTCACCTGGACCTCACTAGTAGGGAAAACACTCGCTGGATCTCCGATACACTTTCGCAACATAGAAACATGGAAGACCGGATGTACCGCCTCTAACTCTGATGGCAGATCCAACTCATAGGCAACCTGGCCCACTCTACGGACGATATGGTAAGGCCCAATGTACCTTGGGCTGAGTTTCCCCTTCTTACCGAATCTCATCACACCCTTCATGGGTGACACCTTCAAGAAGACCCAATCGTCTACCTGAAACTCCAAATGCCGACGTCGATTATCCGCATATGACTTCGCCGACTGGTCGCTATCGCCTCTCCCGGATAAGTTTCACCTTATCCACACCGGCCGTACCAAGTCCGCCAACTAATCGCACTCGCCCACGCCGAACCAGCCAATCGGCGATCTACATTTCCGCCATATAAAGCCTCGTATGGCGCCATCTCAGATATCCGGAATGGTAGTCGCTTGTTATAAGCAAACTCCACGAGAGGCAAATGATCCTCCCACTACCCTCGAAATCAATCACGCAGCTCGCAGATATCCTCGCGTTCGGATAGTACGCCCGCTCGCCCGCCACCGAGGATGAAATGATGTACTGAGACTCACCTGTGTCCCTAAACCCTTCTGGAAAGACCTCCAGAAGTTAGCCGTAAATTGGGCTCCCCTATCAGATATAATCGACATAGGGACACCGTGCAGCCTCAAAATCTCTCTGATGTATAATCCGCATAGTCTCACCAAAACGTCGCCCCGATCGAAGGAAATGGGCTGATTTCACACCACAACAAGAACCCAAATGGAGTCGTACTTCCTCTGAGTACGAGGTAACCCTATAACAAAGTCCATGTTGATCACCTCCCACTTCCAAGTCGGAATCTCAATAGCCTGCAATAATCCACTGGGCCTCTGGTACTCGACCTTGATCTGCTGGAAATTGGGACACTGTGCAACAAAACCTGCCACGTCCCTCTTCAGGCCATCCCACCAATACAAACATCTGAGGTTGTGGTACATCTTGGTCGACCCCGGATGAATAGAATAACGAGCACTGTGTGCCTCCCTGACCGACGAAGTCCTCGACACATCGGGAACACACAACCGGCCCTCAAATCTCAAAGACTTATCAGCGCTACTCGAATAGACTCTTCTCCTCCCAAGAGCCGCATTTCGATACCGCACTAACACCGGGTCCTCAAACTGCCGCTTCTTCACCTCATCAACGATGGAAGACTCGGCAATCTCACGAACCCGCACTTCACTATCGTCGGTATCGATCAATCGAACCCCAAGGCTCGCTAATCGGTGGATCTCGACGGACCATGTCCTCGCCTCTCCGGCCGCACTCCGATGTGCTCCCCATCGATCTACGACTCAAGGCATCAAGAACTACGTTGGCCTTTCCCGATGGTATAGAATATCAACATCATAGTCTTTCAAAGAACTCTAACCACCATCTCTCGCCGCAAGTTCAGCCTCCTCTCGCTCAAGATATATCGAGGCTCTTGTGGTCCGTATAAATATCCACATGAACCCCATACAAATAATGTCTCCAAATCTTCAAGGCATGAATAATCGCGCCAACTCTAAGTCATGGGTAGGGTAATTCCTCTCATGCTTCCAGAATCGCCGAAGCATAGGCTATAACCTTGCCGCGTCCGCATCAAAACACACCCCAGCCCGATACCCGAGGCATCACAATAGATCACGCACTGCCTAACCCCTAAGGAAGAGTAAGAACTGGAGCTGTAGTCAAACTTTCCTTCAGCAACTGGAAACCCTTCTCGCAAGCCTCTGTCCACTGGAACTTGGCTGCCTTCTGAGTCAGCCTAGTCAACGGTGTCAAATCAAGCAACCGCTCCACAAACCTACGATAATAACCCGCCACCCTAAGAAATCGCAGATTTCACGAGTAGTAGGTCTCGCCAAGACTTGAATGCCTCAATCTTTGTCGATCCACCAACACCATCACCCCAATAATATGCCCTGTGAATGCCACCGAGGCCAACCAAAACTCACACTTGGAGAACTTGGCGAATCGCTGCCCGAGGACCAAGTACCGCCTCAAGTGATCGCGATGCTCGCTCGTCCGCGAATTAACCAGGATGTCATCAATGAATATAATCACAAATGTATCCAAAAATGACTTGAACACCCGGTTCATCAAATCCATAAATACCTCTGGAGCATTGGTCAAATCGAAAGACATAACCCTGAACTCATAGTGCCCATACCGGTCCCGAATGCGCTGGATACCGCCTCTCGAACTCGTACTGATGATAACTGCATCAGCTTCTATCTTTGAGAAACACCCCGCACCCTGCAACTGATCAAACAAATCATCAATCCTGGGGAGGGGGTACCTATTCTTAATGGTTACCTTATTCAGCTGCCTGTAATCAACACACATACGCAGCGTCCCATCCTTCTTCTTCACAAACAACCGGCGCCCTGCGGAGATACACTAGGCCTGATAAAGCCTTTCTCCAGCAAATCTTTCAGCTGGTCCTTCAGCTCCCTCAACTCAGTAGGTGCCATTCTGTTTGGCGGAATGGAAATAGGTCGAGTGTCTGGCAATGTGTCAATACAAAACTCAATCTCCCTCTCAGGAGGGATACCCGGAAGATCATCTGGGAACACATCTGGAAACTCCCTAACCACTGGTATCGATCAAGAATCGCACTCACCAGTATCAAATACCAACCGGATGATAGATGTACTCTTTCGCACCATCTTCCTAGCCTTGAGGTAAGAAATAAACCTACCTCGACGTGTTGCCCTTCCACTCAATAATCGGATCGCAAGGAAATCGAACCGAACCAACTCGCTCCATACCAACGTTGGCATAACAAGAAGCCAACCACCCATACCCATAATGACATCAAAATCGCCATCTCCACTCTATCAAGTTCGCAAGGGTCCGACGATCAGAATATAAACCGGACAACCTCTCAGACACCCGCCGCCTAACACCGAATCTCTCATTGGCGTAGCTACCTCAAAAGGCTCTATCGACTCGCTCTATCCCGATTCTACCCGCACAAGAGGGGACACATAGGACAAGGTAGAACCCGGATCTATCAAAGCATAAACGCTACAAAGATGAAATCAATAATGTACCAGAACGACGCCGTGGAAGCCTCCCGATCCCGGGCGGCCGGGTTAGAGAATATATGCGTTCTCGTGGACCGCTAGAATCGAACCACCACCACGACCTCTACCGCGTCCGCCACCGTGAGTACTCGCCTCCCGGTGCATAACTACGTAAGGAGAAGAAGACCCAAAGAATAGATCCCGCTTCGGCCGCACTGCACCACCCACGCCGCCTAGACGGACGGGCCTCCTCAAATGACCCCGCTGGCCACAAGTGTAACAAGCTCCGAAGCCCTCGCGACACTCGCTCGTGAAACCTACCGATCGAGCACACCGAGGTGTGGTGGTCCCGACGTGACGGTTCGCGCCCCTCGAATCTCAAGTCCCGAGCCCCGACCGCTTCCCGAATGACTGGCCGATCATCCTCCTGCCAGAAAACCGTGAAGGAGCACTCTGTGTTGGCTGGAAAGTGGACCTAGTCTGCTGCTGAGGCTGTCCGCCTCGAAAAATGCCCTGAGACTCGATGTCTCCGGCCTCTTGGCCGGCTCGAGTCAATCTGGTCCTCCTCTCTCTATCCTCTATCCTCGCGATAGGCTCGCATCTCCGCAATGTCCATACCGGGCTGAAGAGCCACCCCAAGCATGCAGTAATCATATGACGATCTAGCCCCATCACATAACGATGAACTCTATCCGCCATGTCAGCTACAATGGTGTGCGATGTTCCGCCAATGAGTCAAACTCGTGCTATACTCCCGATAGTCCTCCTGCTCGCCTCAAGGTCAAGAATCTATCTACCCGGCTCTCCTCATCTCGGGAGGCAAAAAGTGATCCATGAAGGCCTCAGAACTCCTCCCAAACACTGGAAGAGCATTCTCCTCTCGAAAGCAACCACGACTCAAACCATTTCAACGCAATATCGCAGAATCGTAAGAAGCTAGCGTAATGCACTGCCTCAAGCCCTAAGAACTCGCATGGTCCGTAGCCGCCGAATGAACTCCTCGCGATCCTCCTCGCACTCGAACCATAAAACTCGTGGTGGATGACAACCCGTAAAATCCCTAATCCGCAAATCGTCTCAGGTGGGCCGCCGCTCTGTCGCCGCCGCCACTAAATCGTCCAATAACCGGACCGCCTCAGAGTTTCTATACTCGCACCGCCGCGGAATCGAGGATTCGCACGAACCTTCGAGCTACCGCCGCCTCGCCTTTCTATCCGCTGGCGTGGCTGAACTCGCCGACCCACCTACTACCTCGTGCATAGTCCGTGCTCGAGTCCTTGTAACCTCTCGAGTACCGCTAGCGCCTCCGCCGCTTTGCCCTTCAGGCCTCGGCCGCTTCCGCGGAGGCATATCTGCTTTCATAAGACTAGGTCGAGAGGATTCAACCTAATAAGACGTTTCACCGCACGATTTCAGAGAGAAGAATGGAAACCAATCCTAAATGTCTGCAGCCTCTCGATTATAGATGTGGTGCACAACACACCGATAATCAAGACTCTACTAGACACGGTCTGTAGACACTTTCCGAGGACTAACTGCTCTGATACCACTTTTGTCACGACCCGACCCCGGGCCGCGACTGGTGCCCTACCTGGGCACCCCGTTCAGGTATACATCAGAGAATAGCAGCGGAACATACACGACATAAATATATGTGTAAACAATAAACATCACAGGCTAGCCGATAAGGCCGTCTTCTATAATATAAACATAATCAAAAGTACAACTGTACAACTCAGTTCTTATAGCCCAACCACATATGTGAATACGCACTTAGGAATAACAACTGTGGGACAGGCTTCGCCATACCCCTGAATGTACATAAATCTACAACATCAGGGAAAGACTGTACCAAAAGAGACAAGCATCCGGAGAAATTGAGCTTCTGACGTCTGATAAGTGATCCTAAGAACGAGGATCCACCACCGCCATCTTTCTGCAAGATGAACGCACTCTGTGGAAGGGGGTCAGTACACAATATGTACTAAGTATGTAAAACTGGAAAGTACTGTAATTACAACATAAGTTTAAAAACAAAGCCGGAGACATGTCTGATAACAAATGTTATACCCCGTATTTCTAGAGTATGTACGTGAGGACGTGCGTACAAAAGTTTTTAGCCTTAAGTAGGCATTAGGGACGAAATTTTGTTCACAACCCACGAAAAGTATTGTTTTCCGACGAAACGTTTTCCAAAATTTGCGAAGGGAAAATTACGGTTGCAACATTTATTATTTTTGCGGATTTTTATGAGAGATGAAATATTTTGGACCAACGGGAGGGTGACATGTGTCACCCTCAAAGTGGACGGCAAAGGGCTTGTGTTGGCACGTTTTTTGTGCTAAGACTTTGGTCAAGGAGTTGGTAGGATATTTGTGATATTTTGTGTGGTAGATGGATAAGGTACACTTGCCCAAATCCTCACCCTCCACTTGCCCACCACTTGTCTTAATCTTGGCCATTGATTTCCCTATAAATACCCCCCTTGAGTTGAAGACTTCTTCATCCCTAAAACATTTTCTAAGTCTTGAAAATCCCTCCCCTCTTCTTGTTGCTCTCGTCCAAGAGCACCCCTCCCCCTTTGTGAGCCTTGGCCGAAACATCCCCCCCCCTACCTTGAGTTGTTCTCGTAAAATACCCCCCCCCCCTTGGTAGAAAAGTATTCTCCAAGTATTGTTACTATTCCAAAATACTTTGGCCCAAATACCTTGTAGTATTCCAAGGTTACCCCTATACTAAAAACCCAGAAATACTATTATACTTCCCTTCAGTCACAAAAACGAAACCCTAAGAAAAATCTTCATAGCGGGTTGAAGTATTAAGAAGAAGTTGCGTAGAACTTCTAAGGGTTGTTTGGAGCGGGTTGGAGCATTCAGAATAGGAGTTAAACGTTGCTCAGGATCGACATTAAAACTTGGATAATTTTGGGCTTATCGAGGTAAATACTATTGTCCTTCTATTGTAATTGGAAATTACCGACTGTAGTAGTATAGAAATGAATATAAGATACATAGAAGGATATTACAGAAGGGAATTAAACTGTACTTACATAGGACTGTATTTGCAGTAGACTTGTGTAGTTTAACGGGTAGGGAAGTGCTGCCCGATTTTCCGTAGAATAGAGAACCCTCTGCTTAGAATATTCTACAGAGTAGTCTAGACGTTGATAGACGTATATGGCCTTTATAGGTTGAAAGTTCTGCGAGTAGAATGTTCTACTTGAAAGGTGGACAAGGCTAGCCGGGTTATAGCCGTGGAGCATTTTGCTAATTGTCGATAATCGTCGCGAGGTATGTGATTCTTCCTATCCTCTTGAGCATGATATTTTAAAAGAATATATATAGTACGGTAGACGTACGTGTGTTAACTGAACGTGGTTTTACTCCGATGTCTTTGACTTGAGTTTTAAATAATAAGAATCTTGAAGTATTTCAAAAGAATTAAGAATCGTTTTTGAAAGAAGAGTAATACTTGGTTTTGAAAGCTTAAGAATTATACTAGCTTTATGGGAAGTTAGGTATAACGACTTAAGAGACTTGATCTTAAAAGATAAGCGACTTGACTTAATTGAATTGATATGAATTTTGTTAAAAAGTGTGAAACCTCATTCGTGAGTAATGAGTACTTGGTTTTTAAAAGGAATAATGTTTTACTGATTTCGGAAATGAGAATAAGTATCGAACGAACCACTGCAGCGTTAATAAAGGAAAATGTATTGACAAATAAGTAATTATATTAAAACCAGTAGAAACCTCCATCTGCATAGAAGCTAAGATAAGACAAAATTGTATTACATTTCCTAGATCATGGCTGCTTTAATAAGGATTGTTATAAACAAGAATAACCTACTCACACATAAGGCATATGTTACTCAAATTATTTTAAAAGAGAATTATGTTATTAAGTGATTAAGACTATGAACTACGAAACCTTTCGAAAATGAGAAACTTGAGTAGTTGAAATTAGGCAAACTTGAACTTTTGGAAAATAATGTTGTTACTTGACTTTAAGAAGGAAAGTGTTTTGGTTTAAAAAGAAGGGCATAATATTGCCTTAGATGATTTTAAAAAGGAAAACATGGTATTATCTTAATATGTCTTAAAAGAGCGTTTAAATGTTATGGCCAATTCTATACCGCGTTCATGGGATGAATCGGGAATGTATTTCACACGACACCGCGTTCATGGGATGAACCGGGAATGTATTTCACACGACACCGCGTTCATGGGATGAACCGGGGATATATTCCATACGATTCCTATCGAGTCCCATGAGATGAGCGAGACATGTACGATTCCTATCGAGTCCCATGAGATGGGCCGAGACATGTACGATTCCTATCGAGTCCCATGAGATGGGCCGAGACATGTACGATTCCTATCGAGTCCCATGAGATGGGCCGAGACATGTACGATTCCTATCGAGTCCCATGAGATGGGCCGAGACATGTACGATTCCTATCGAGTCCCATGAGATGGGTCGAGACATGTACGATTCCTATCGAGTCCCATGAGATGGGCCGAGACATGTACGATTCCTATCGAGTCCCATGTGATGGGCCGAGACATGTACGATTCCTATCGAGTCCCATGAGATGGGCCGAGACATGTACGATTCCTATCGAGTCCCATGAGATGGGCCGAGACATGTACGATTCCTATCGAGTCCCATGAGATGGGCCGAGACATGTATTCCATACGATTCCTATCGAGTCCCATGAGATGGGCCGAGACATGTATTCCACACGATTCCACCTCGAGTCTCATGGGATGGGCCGAGACATGTTATACGTATCATACGATTTATACCTAGACTGCCGGCAGTGAGGAAGGAGTTCCACGGGCATGAGGGATGACTTTGAGGGCGTGAGTCCCTGTTTTGACATGACTGTTTTAATGTTGTGAACTGTAGTTTTGTTATCATACATGTCTCCTGTTTTATTTTAGATCATTATGATTTCATTTACGATTTTTCGCCACATACTTGGTACTTGCCAGATCGACCTCCTTCGGGACCGCTCATGCCGCAGTGAGGTACACCGGTTGTTGATCCTCGCCATAGGATCACGCCAGCGTATTAGGAAGCTCCGCTTTCTTGAGGCTTATCTTTTGTATGTTTCGAGTCAGAGGTTCTTGTACATTCGTGGTATGGCGGCCCCGTCCGTCATAGGTGTTGTTACATTCTTAGAGGTCCAGAGTAATCTTGTTGTGGCGTGTTTGTAAATGGGGATGTAATCGCTCAAGTTTTATTATATATACAGCCGAAAGGCGATATTTTCATGGATAAACCGTTTCATTCTATAATTGTAAAATGTCTTGTTTTTATATTCCACGATTACTCGATGTATGACTACTGGGTGCGGGTAGGCACTACCACGCCCGGATCGGTCGTGACAAAAGTGGTATCGAGCGCTTAATCCTCGGAAAGTGTCTGCATCGCGTTCAGTAAGTCTTGATTATCGATGTGTTGTGCACCACATCTATAATCGTGAGGCTGCAGGACATGAGGATTGGTTTCATTCTTCTCATTCCGAGATCGTGCCTTAGAGCCGTGTTATAAGTCGGACCCTCCGACGATTTCGTTTTTACCGTTATGCCTCCGCAGAGCAACCCGGGCCCAGGTGGGCAAGGCAGCCGGGGGAGCTGCTAGTAGGATACAGAGGAGTACAGGGGCGCAGGCCCAGTCATTACCTGAGATAGTGCTTGACGGCAAGTTTTGATGCCGCCACAAATTTCAAAGTTTAGGGTCGCAGAGCGGCCGAGACCACAAGACTGAGCCTCCACCCACACCGGAGCAGAGGAGTTGGGGTACAAAGAGATGGCCCAGTTACTGGCCAGGATCGTGGCCAGACATGAGGATAGGCTGGACGCAACAGTTCTAGTAGTACCCATGGTTCACCCGAGATCGGATAGTTTGAGGTTACGGGACTTTCTGAGTTATAGCCCGCCAGAGTTCTACGGTCGAGGCACGAGGATGATCCGCAGGAGTTCACGACAGCGATTCTGCGATCATGAGTGATCAAGGCTTCGAGACCGAGTCGGTGGTCTTAGGTTCGCATCGGCCGCGTGATACCGCAGCCGATCGTTTGATTCGTGAGCTGTCCCGGGAGAGTATGCACTTCCACCGTATGACGCCAATTCTCAGGGGCATTTCTTGCACATTTCTTGCCTCCACAGATGAGAAGGGCTCGGGCCGATAGATTTTTGACGTTGAGGCAGACCGGGCGTACGGTTCGAGAGTACAATGTGGAGTTTGACTCATTAGCTCGGTACGTCCCCGCATTGGTAGCCGACATGGAGGACAGAGTGCACCGCCACGCCACCGGCTTGATGACTACTTGGCGAGGCTTGTTCGTGTGTAGCTCTTCAGCCGGGCATGGACATTGCCCGCATACAGGCTTATGCACTTGGATATGAGGAGCGGAGAGGTCGACGGAATGACCGAGATCAGCAGAAGAGGGCCAGGACAGCAGGGTCCTTTGGTAACTTTTGAGGCGAACCGCCTCAGCAGCAGGTTAGTTATGTACCTCCGCCAAGATGCAGTGGTCCTCCGCGCCTTCGTGGACGTCGGGTATTCGTGAGCTGGTCGAGCTCCAGGCTTTTGGTTCACGGTATACGGGTTCCAAACACGGGTTCATGCTTTCCTCGTGCACGATGCGCAAACGCCATCCCGGAGTGTCGTCTTCATCGAGTGCATGTTTCACTGCGCCGTCGAGGCCATGTGACGAGGGACTATCCTAGAAGGAGGGATACAGGTAGAAAGACGCAGCCTACCGGGTCAGTGGCAGGTTCATCGCCTTCTATAGCTATGCGCGGCAGTGAGGTGATTATGATTAGAGCGACGAAGGGAAAATGAAGCAGATGATACAGGTATATTCTTACCCCTCTAGAGACTAGTATGCGTTGATGATTTGATGAAATGCTAAGTATTATGTTCAGATAGCATTATGCTAAAATTGTGTTTAGAAAACATGGTTAGTTAGAAGGGTAAGTTTGGGGACAGGGAAAGTGTGAGCCTTAGAGTTTTATACGTAGAAACCTTAGATGCGAGGCCATCTTGAGTAAAGATTTATGTTTGTGTTGACCTTTATCAGAGTGCATAGTATACGTGGGATATTTTTTTTTTTTGTGATAAGTCCCTGGGTGGTATGAAATGAAAGAGGGTAGTTGAGCTAAGAATGTTATACCCCGTATTTCCAGAGTATGTACGTGAGGACGTACGTACGAAAGTTTAAGCCTTAAGATAGGCAAGGGTCGAAATTTTGTTCACAACCCCCGAAAAGAATCGTTTTCCGACGAAACCTTTTCCAAACTTTGCGAAGGGAAAATTACGGCTGCGACATTTATTATTTTTGCGGATTTTTCCGAGAGATGAAATATTTTGGACAAACGAGAGGGTGACAAGTATCACCCTCAAGTGGGCGGAAATGTTGGACGATTCATGGCACATTTTTGGCCTTTTTTTTTTGTCAAGGATTAGGTAGGATATTTTTGTAGATATTTTGTGTAGTAGATGAGCAAGTGGGACCCACAGACACTTGTCCAAATCTTGACCCTCCACTTGCCCACCACTTGTCTTGATCTTGGCCATTGATTGTCCTATAAATACCCCCCCCCCCCTTAGTTGAAGGATTTCTTCATCCCTCAAATGACTTTTAAGTCTTAAAAATCCTCCCTCCTCAGTGAAGCTCTCTCGCCCAAAGAGCTCCCCTCCCCTTTGACCCCTTTGAGAGGCCCTTGGCCGAGACACACACCCCCTACCTAGAAGTCTATCGTGAAATAGCCCCCCCCCCCTTGGTAGAAAAGTATTCTCCAAGTATTGTTACTATTCCAAAATACCTTGGCCCAAATACCTTGTAGTATTCCAAGGTTACCCCTATACTAAAAGCCCAGAAATACTACTATACTTCCCTTCAGTCACAAAACGAAACCCTAAGGAAAATCTTCATAGCCGGTTGAAGTATTAAGAAGAAGTTGCGTAGAACATCTAAGGGTTGTTTGGAGCGGGTTGGAGCACCCAGAGTAGGAGCTAAACGTTGCCCAGGATCGACATTTAAACTTGGATAATTTTGGGCTTATCGAGGTAAATACTCTTGTCCTTATATTGTAATTGGAAATTACATACTGTAGTAGTATAGAAATGTATATAAGATACATAGAAAGATATTACAGAAGAGAATTGAACTGTAATAGAAGGATATTACAGAAGAGAGTTAAACTGAAATCACATCAGAAGAACATTAAAGAAGAAGATTGAACTGTACTTACATAGGACTGTATTTACAGTAGACTTGTGTGGCTTAACGGGTAGGGAAGTGCTGCCCGATTTTCCGTAAAATAGAGAACCTACTGCTTAGAATATTCTACAGAGTAGTCTAGACGTTGATAGACTTATATAATCGTTATAGGTTGAAGTACTGCGAGTAGCGTGTTCTACTTGAAAGGTGGACAAGGCTAGCCGGGTTATAGCGGTGGAGCGTTTTGCTAATAGTCGATAATCGTCGCGAGGTATGTGATTCTTCCTATCCTCTTGAGCATGATATTTTAAAAGAATATATATAGTACGGTAGACGTACGTGTGTTAACTGAACGTGGTTTTTACTGCGATGTCTTTTGACTTGAGTCTAAATAATAAAAATCTTGAAGTATTTCAAAAGAATTAAGAACCATTTTTGAAAGAAGAGTAATACTTGGTTTGAAAAGCTTAAGAGTTATACTAGCTTTATGGGAAGTTAGGTATAACGACTTAAGAGAGATAAAAAGAATGGTTTATTGATTTTAGAAGTTAAGAGACTTGATCTTAAAAGATAAGAGACTTGACTTAATCAATTAATATGAATTTTGTTAAAAAGTGTGAAACCTCATTCGTGAGTAATGAGTACTTGGTTTTTTTCAAAGGAATAATGTTTTACTGATTTCGGAAATCAGAATAAGTATCGAAAGAACCAATGCAGAGTTAATAAAGGGATATGTATTGACTAATTAAGTATTATTAAAACCAAGAGAAACCTCCATCCGCATAGAAGCTAACAACAGACAACATGATATTACATTTCCTACACCATGGCTGCTTTAATAACAGTGTTATGAACAAGAATAACCTACTCACACATAAGGTATATGTTTCTCAGATTGTTTTAAAAGAGAATTATATTATTAAATGATTAAGACTATGAAGTACGAAACCTTTCGAAAATGAGAAACTTGAGCATTTGAAATTAGGCAAACTTGAACGTTTGGAAAATAATGTTGTTACTTGATTTTACAAAGGGAAGTGTTTTGGTTTACTTAAAAAGATAGTCACTCTATTTTTATACTACGGGTATTGTGTGACTTTTGTGAAAGAAACAGATCTTTTAAAGAATTAATGTATGAAGTACTTTGGGGATAAAAACCCGAACTTGTTGACATAAAGTAGGAAGTGCCTTGTGTGAATAACTTGATTGTGTTGGTTTGTGATAGCCTTGTAATACTTTCTTGTTGATTTGATAAGTAAACATGTTAGGATGCTACGTGTGTTAGTATCTTGTGATGTTTGTGTAAAGGGGTTTCCCTTGTTGTGCTTATGTTGTTTAACGATAAGCTGTTATATTAGTATTATATCACTCACCTCTTGACATGATACCGGGGGTTAAGCTGCCTCGACGCTGGGGTAGACTCGGTGATGCAGGACCATGATTCGAGAATACCTCATGCGGGTCGAGGGGACCTATGCGAGCTACGAGTTCCGGTTAGTGCGGCCTTTGTGGTCACGCGGTCATGTGGCTACGCGGATCGCGAGTCCGTGACGACGCCGGGAGTAGCTACCCTCGACGCGGGAATACCTCATGCGGGCTATGTGAGTGGCCTATGCGAGTCGCGGAAGTTCGGATTAGACGCGCACATTTGATATCGCGGGCGAGTGGCGGCCGATCATGTGGCGCTTCAGACAGCACTCGTGATACGATTTATGACTTTGTTGGTGCGTGGGTTTTAGTAGTCGGCTATGCCTTCGCATTTACCGTCACGACTTTATTATGACACAGTGGGACACGTGTTCATGTGTATTCCTTGGTGCTTTTATATCATAGACTGCCGGCAGTGAGGAAGGTATTCCACGAGCATGATTGATATTGTGGGCGTGAGACCCATAGTTATATTTGAGTGATGACTTTGATGGCGTGAGTCCCTGACTTGACATGACTGCTTATTTATTGTGAATTGTAGTTTGGTTATCATACATGTCTCCTGCTTTATATAGACTACTATGATTTCATTTACAGTATTTTCAGTTTCACATACTTGGTACCTGTTGTACTGACCTCCTTCGGGGGGCTGCGTTCATGCCGCAGGTAGAGGTACACCAGTCGTCGATCCTCGCTCTTAGGATCACAGTTCAGCGTTTTGGGAAGCTCCGTTTCTCCGGAGGCTTATCAGTGGTGTAGTCCCCTGTCGTTGTAGGTACTTACATTCAGGGGTATGGCGGGGCCCTATCCCGCCATTGTTGTTATATCATTCTTAGAGGTCTGTAGTACTGTTGTGGGCAGAGTTTTTAAAAGGGATGTAACTATTCGGTTTCATGTTTTTATATAAGCCGAAAGGTAAATTTTTCTCAGATAAACTGTTTCTCATTCATATTATTTTATGTCTTGTTTTATATTCCGCTGATTACTCTGATGTTGTATCACTAGGGTGCCCGGGGTAAGGCACCAGTCACGGGCCCGGGTTCGGGTCGTGACAAAGAAGACCACTAGGTTTTCGTGACTTGATTTGTGAGATTGTTCCGGATCGGGGGAACAAGTGTTTAGCGCGATAGCGGGTCGGGTTGAGGACCAATCGCGGGTCAACCCGCGACCTGGAGTGTGGTGGGGTCAGTTCGAGGTGGTCCCGCCAGGTGGCAGGGTCACGAGGGTGCTAGGCCCAGGTTTAGGTAACCATCGTATGAGTTCGTGGATATGTTCGACCAGAATCGGATCGTGAAGGCCGGGGATGGCCTTAAAGGAGGTTGAGGCTAGTAAGATGACCAAGTTTGGAGGTAGTGACTCCAGAGACTTTGGAAACTGAAGCGATGACTGAAGTATGGTACGTATACTAGAAAGAGTTCAAGTGTTCGGGAAGAGTACGACGAGTGATGAAAGAAGAGAACGTGTGTTAGCAGAATAAAAGAAATCATTTTGTTGTGAAGTGAAGATGCGAAAGGAGTATCCTTTAGACCAGGGTGGAAGCTTTTGTGATGTAGGAATGATTTCTCGTGGACTTGGGTTAAGTAATTGCGCGTGTGTTTTTGTGGCCAGGCGTGGCATTGACAACTTGTTTAAGTTAAGAAGAACTTTATCGTCATCCGTCTTGAGAAGGAACATTCGGGACGAACGTTTCTAAGGAGGGGAGAATGTTATACCCCGTATTTCCAGAGTATGTACGTGAGGACGTGCGTACAAAAGTTTTTAGCCTTAAGTAGGCATTAGGGACGAAATTTTGTTCACAACCCACGAAAAGAATTATTTTCCGACGAAACGTTTTCCAAACTTTGCGAAGGGAAAATTACGGTTGCAACATTTATTATTTTTGCGGATTTTTCCGAGAGATGAAATATTTTGGACCAACGGGAGGGTGACATGTGTCACCCTCAAAGTGGACGGCAAAGGGCTTGTATTGGCACATTTTTTGTGCTAAGACTTTGGTCAAGGAGTTGGTAGGATATTTGTGATATTTTGTGTGGTAGATGGATAAGGTACACTTGCCCAAATCCTCACCCTCCACTTGCCCACCACTTGTCTTAATCTTGGCCATTGATTTCCCTATAAATACCCCCCTTGAGTTGAAGACTTCTTCATCCCTAAAACATTTTCTATGTCTTGAAAATCCCTCCCCTCTTCTTGTTGCTCTCATCCAAGAGCACCCCTCCCCCTTTGTGAGCCTTGGCCGAAACATCCCCCCCTACCTTGAGTTGTTCTCGTAAAATACCCCCCCCCCCCTGGTAGAAAAGTATTCTCCAAGTATTGTTACTATTCCAAAATACCTTGGCTCAAATACCTTGTAGTATTCCAAGGTTATCCCTATACTAAAAGCCCAGAAATACTATTATACTTCCCTTCAGTCACAAAAACGAAACCCTAAGGAAAATCTTCATAGCGGGTTGAAGTATTAAGAAGAAGTTGCGTAGAACTTCTAAGGGTTGTTTGGAGCGGGTTGGAGCATTCAGAATAGGAGCTAAACGTTGCTCAGGATCGACATTAAAACTTGGATAATTTTGGGCTTATCGAGGTAAATACTATTGTCCTTCTATTGTAATTGGAAATTACCTACTGTAGTAGTATAGAAATGAATATAAGATACATAGAAGGATATTACAGAAGGGAATTAAACTGTACTTACATAGGACTGTATTTGCAGTAGACTTGTGTAGTTTAACGGGTAGGGAAGTGCTGCCCGATTTTCCGTAGAATAGAGAACCCTCTGCTTAGAATATTCTACATAGTAGTCTAGACGTTGATAGACGTATATGACCTTTATAGGTTGAAAGTTCTGCGAGTAGCATGTTCTACTTGAAAGGTGGACAAGGCTAGCCGGGTTATAGCCGTGGAGCGTTTTGCTAATTGTCGATAATCGTCGCGAGGTATGTGATTCTTCCTATCCTCTTGAGCATGATATTTTAAAAGAATATATATAGTACGGTAGACGTACGTGTGTTAACTGAACGTGGTTTTACTCCGATGTCTTTGACTTGAGTTTTAAATAATAAGAATCTTGAAGTATTTCAAAAGAATTAAGAATCGTTTTTGAAAGAAGAGTAATACTTGGTTTTGAAAGCTTAAGAATTATACTAGCTTTATGAGAAGTTAGGTATAACGACTTAAGAGACTTGATCTTAAAAGATAAGCGACTTGACTTAATTTAATTGATATGAATTTTGTTAAAAAGTGTGAAACCTCATTCGTGAGTAATGAGTACTTGGTTTTTAAAAGGAATAATGTTTTACTGATTTCGGAAATGAGAATAAGTATCGAACGAACCACTGCAGCGTTAATAAAGGAAAATGTATTGACAAATAAGTAATTATATTAAAACCAGAGAAACCTCCATCCAGATAAGCTAAGATAAGACAAAATTGTATTACATTTCCTAGATCATGGCTGCTTTAATAAGGATTGTTATAAACAAGAATAACCTACTCACACATAAGACATATGTTACTCAAATTGTTTTAAAAGAGAATTATGTTATTAAGTGATTAAGACTATGAACTACGAAACCTTTCGAAAATGAGAAACTTGAGTATTTGAAATTAGGCAAACTTGAACTTTTGGAAAAGAATGTTGTTACTTGACTTTAAGAAGGAAAGTGTTTTGGTTTAAAAAGAAGGGCATAATATTGCCTTAGTTGATTTTAAAAAGGAAAACATGGTATTATCTTAATCTGTCTTAAAAGAGCGTTTAAATGTTATGGCCAATTCTATACCGCGTTCATGGGATGAACCGGGAATGTATTTCACACGACACCGCGTTCATGGGATGAACCGGGAATGTATTTCACACGACACCGCGTTCATGGGATGAACCGGGAATGTATTCCATACGATTCCTATCGAGTCCCATGAGATGGGCCGAGACATGTACGATTCCTATCGAGTCCCATGAGATGGGCCGAGACATGTACGATTCCTATCGAGTCCCATGAGATGGGCCGAGACATGTACGATTCCTATCGAGTCCCATGAGATGGGCCGAGACATGTACGATTCCTATCGAGTCCCATGAGATGGGCCGAGACATGTACGATTCCTATCGAGTCCCATGAGATGGGCCGAGAGATGTACGATTCCTATCGAGTCCCATGAGATGGGCCGAGACATGTACGATTCCTATCGAGTCCCATGAGATGGGCCGAGATATGTACGATTCCTATCGAGTCCCATGAGATGGGCCGAGACATGTACGATTCCTATTGAGTCCCATGAGATGGGCCGAGACATGTACGATTCCTATTGAGTCCCATGAGATGGGCCGAGACAGGTACGATTCCTATCGAGTCCCATGAGATGGGCCGAGACATGTATTCCATACGATTCCTATCGAGTCCCATGAGATGGGCCGAGACATGTATTCCACACGATTCCACCTCGAGTCCCATAGGATGGGCCGAGACATGTTATACGTATCACACGATTTATACCTAGACTGCCGGCAGTGAGGAAGAAGTTCCACGGGCATGAGGGATGACTTTGAGGGCGTGAGTCCCTGTTTTGACATGACTGTTTTTAATCGAAACCTCGCCACAAGCATCATCCATCTGAAACTTAGCCGCCTACGAGTCGGCTAGTCAATGGTGCAGAGATAGAAGCAAACTTCTCCACGAACCGCCGATAGTAACCTGCAAGGCCCAGAAAGCTGCGCACCTCTGTCGGAGTAGTAGGTCTAGGCCAACTCCTAACTGCCTCGATCTTGGTCGTATCCACCCGAATACCATCGGCCCCGACAATATGCCCAAGAAAAGCCACCGAAGCCAACCAAAACTCACATTTGGAAAACTTGGCGTATAATCGCTGGTCTGGAGAACTCTCGGACGATCCTCAAATGCTCGCATGCTCCTCGCTCGGCGGAATAAACCAAGATGTCATCGATGAACACTATCACAAACGTGTCCAAAATGGCTTGAACACTCGGTTCATCAAATCCATAAAAACGCCGAGCATTGGTCAAACCGAACGACATAACCACGAACTCATAGTGCGTCACGTCCGAATGCGATCCTAGGGACATCCGCCTCTAACACGCACTGATGATAGCCCGATCGCAGATCAATTTTGAGAAACATCTCGCACTCGCAACGGTCGAACAAATCATCAATCACGGAAGGGGGTATTCGTTTAATGGTCACCTTGTTCACCGTCAGAATCAACACACATGCGCAGCGTCCCATCCTTCTTCTTTATGAATAATACCGGCGCCCCCCAGGGAGAAACACTAGGCCTGATGAAGCCCTTCTCCAGTAAATCTCTCAGCTGGTCCTTCAACTCTCTCAACTCGGCAGGTGCCATTCTGTATGGAGGAATGGAAATAGGCCGAGTGTCTGGCAGCACATCGATACAAAACTCTATCTCCTCTCGGGAGGATACCGGAGGTCATGCGAAACACATCCGGGAACTCTCGACTCGAATCGATCAAAATCTGGTACCGCACCTCGAGATCAAACACCGAATGAGATGGTAGATATACCCTTCGCACCATCTTCCTAGCCTTGAGGTAAGAAATAAACCTACCGCCGGCGACACGGTGTTCCTCCCACTCAATAACCGGCTCCTCAAAACCGAACCGTACCACTCTCTCCTCGCGGCCTACACCGGGCGTAGCAAGCTAACCAGTCCCATGCCCATGATCACATCGAAATCGGTCATGTCCAACTCTATCAAGTCGGCAGAGGTCTAATGATCGCATAAGGTCATCCGGACAAGCCCTATATACCCGCCGAGCTACCACCGAATCACCCATCGGCGTAGCTACCTCGAAAGGGTCTATGGACTCGTGCTCATCCTATCCTACTAGCAACAAGGGGAGATATATGGGACAGAGTAGAACCGGATCTATCAAGGCATACACGCCACAACATGAACCGATAAAGTACTGCGACATCAGTGAGGCCTCCCGTCCCGCCTACCGACAAGGCATAAATGCGATTCGAGGACCGCTAGAATCGGGACCCGCGCCACGACCTGCCGCGACGCTGGCCGCCCATGAGTACCTTGCCCTCCGGGCGAGTAAATGTAGGAGATGAAAAGACCCGAAAGACCGTAGGTGACTCCTACCTGCGCCGCTTGGCCGGACAGGCTCTCTTGAAGTGACCGCTGGCCGCCGCAATCAGAACAAACTCCCGAGCGCACCACAATTCCGTAATGGGATCTACCGTCGGCCACACCGAGGGCGGTGGTCCCGTCGGCAAGACTCTCTGCTACTCGACGCGTGGCATCTGGGGCCCCAGTGCGCCTCGAATATCCCGCCCCGAGGATGGTGTAGGAGTGCTCGAGCCGGCCGTGGTGCAAATCTAGATTGCCGCCGAGGCCGCCCACCGATAGCTACCAAAAGACCTGCCGCCCTGGTCTTCTCGCTGCCGTCACAACCCGTCGGCCTCTACGCTCCTCGCATCCAAGTGCATGAGCTCGCGTGCGGTAATGTCCATGCTGGTGAAGAGCCACACCCGCACAAGACTTCGGCCATATAATCATCTAGCCGGTGGCGTAGCGATGCACCGCTCCTCCATATCGCTACTAACGCAGGACATATCGAGCCAACGAATCGAACTCAACGTTGTACTCCCTAACCGCGGCGCCCTCTGTCTCAAAGAATAAAAATCTGTTTACCCGTGCCTCTCATCCGCGAGGCAAGAAGTGAGTGAGAAAAGCCTCCGAGAACTCATCCCAAGTAGCTGGGGACGCGTTCTCTCCTCCGGACAACTCCCACGAGTCAAACCAGTCGACTGTGGTATCACGCAGCCGATGCGAACCGAAGATCACGGACTCAGTCTCTGAAGCCTTGATCACCCGCATGATCCTCTGTAACTGACGGATGAACTCCTGCGGATCATCCTCAGGCCTCGACCCGTAGAACTCTGGCGGCTACCGTAAAATCTCGTAGCCTCAAACTATTCGATCTCGGGTGAACCACGTGCCCAGGCTGAACTGAATCGCGATTCTTATGCTCATGCTCGCCACGATCACGCGAATCGGGCCATCTCTCGCATTCATCTCATCTGCTCCAGGTTGTGGGACTGGAGGTGCAGGTACTGTGGTCTTCGCTGGCCGGGCGGCGTCGTGGAACTTCGCCGTCGGCATAGATCGGGCGTGAGCCCTCGTGACTCGGTGTCCTATTAGCGTCTCTCGGCCGCTTGCCCTTCACGGGCCCGGTTGCCTTACGTGGAGGCATAACTGTTAAAGAAAGGAAATACGTTAGAGGGGTCCAACTTATAACACAGCTCTAAGGCACGATCTCAGAGTGAGAAGAATGGAAACCAATCCTAAATATCCTATAGCCTCCTGATTATAGGTGTGGTGCACAACACAACGATAATCAAGACTCTACTAGATACGGTCTGTAGACACTTTCCGAGGATTAACTGCTCTGATACCACTTTTGTCACGACCCGTTCCGGGGCCCGTGACTGGTGCCTTACCCGGGCACCCAAGTAGTCATACATCAGAGAAATCAGCGGAATATAAAAACACAAGACATGAAACAATTGTAAATGAGACACAGTTTATCTGAAAAAGGGTCGCCTTTCGGCATATATATATATCACCAAAATCTGGCAGTTACATCCCAACTTTACAATAGGACTACAGACCTCTAAGAAGATAAACAACTATGGCGGGACAGGGCCCCGCCATACCCTGAATGTACAAACTATCTACAACAACAGGGAGATCATACCCAAAAGTCGAGCCTCCGGAGAAGATGGAGCTCCTGACACCAAAGCAAAAGATCCTAAGGATGCGGATCTAGCACCTGCTTTCCCTTACCTGCGGTATGAACGCAGCCCCCCGAAGGAGGTCAGTACAACAGGTACCAAGTATGTGAAACTGTAAAGTACTTAAATGAAATCATATCATTTTAAAACCAATTTTACAAATATGTACGAAACAACCAATATAACGCATGCGAGTGCCACATCACAAACAAGAGCAATAATAGGTAAACTGTAACAGGTCTTTTCTAGGCTGCGAATGATCGAAGCAAGGCCAATCGCCCATAGTATCATTATGCATGCCTAATCCTGGACTCCCGCAGTCCGCATAGGCCACTCACATAGGCCCGCATGAGGTATTCCCCGCATCGAGGGTAGCTACTCCTCGGCATCGCCCCGACTCGTAGTCCGCATGGCCACATAGACCGCATGACCACAAAGGCCTCACACTAACCTGGAACTCTCGTAGCTCCGCATAGGTCCCCTGGACCCGCATGAGGTGTTCTCGAATCATGGTCCTGCATCACTGAGTCTACCCCGTCGGAGGGCTTAACCCCTGTATCATGTCAAGAGGTGAGTGATATAATACTAACATAACAGTTATCGTTAAACAACATAAGCACAACAAGAATACCCTCTTATACAAGCGTTACAAGACACTAACACACATAGCATCATAATATGTCTACTCATCAAACCATCTTATTATACTTTCCGAAATCAATACAAGTCTTTCATAAACACATAAGCAAACTTCCTTTTCTCTTTCTTAAGTCGTTATACCTAACTTCCCATAAAGCTAGTATAACTCTTAAGCTTTTGTTTTAAAAACAAATATTCTTCTTCTTTCAAAATGATTCATAATTCTTTTGAAATACTTCGCTTCTTATTATTTAGACTCAAGTCAAAAGACGTCAAGTAAAACCATGTTCAGTTAACACACGTACGTCTACCGTACTATATATATATACTTTAAAAATATCATGCTTAAGAGTATAGGAAGAATCACATACCTTCTCGGCGAAATCCACCTGCCAAGTCGAATATGTCGCGCGCAGAGTATCAACCTATAATAGTCAACACGCCTATCAACGTCTAGACTACTCTGTAGGATAATCTAAGCAGAAGGTTCTCTATTCTACGGAAAATTGGGCAGCACTTCCCTACCCGTCAAGCTACACAAGTCTACTGTAAATACAGTCCTATGTAAGTACAGTTCAATCTTCTTTATTATTCTTCTGATGTGATTTCAGTTCAATACTCTTCTGTAATATCCTTCAGTGTAATTACAGTTCAATTCTCTTCTATGTGTTTTATACTTATTTCTATACTTCTACAGTATGTATTCTTCAGTTACAATAGAAGGATAAGATTATTTACCTCGATAAGCCCAATATTATCCAAGATATAAGTCGATCCTGAGCGAGGTTTAGCTCCTAATCTGTACGCTCCAATCCGCTCCAAGAAACCCTTAGAAGTTTCGACACAACTTCTACTTTCTACTTCAACCAACTATGAAGTTACTCTTAGGGTTTCGTTTAGTGACTATAGGAATATAAGGTAGTATTTCCGGACTCTACGTATAGAGGTAACTTTGGAAATACTATAAGGGATTGGCTAAGGTATTTTGGGGATAGTAACAATACTTTGAAGAGTATTTCTACCAAGAGGGGGAGGGCTTTAGCCGAGACTTCTAGGACAGGGGGGGAGAGGGGTGTTTCGGCTAGGCTCTCTAGAGGAGGGGGAAAAGTGAGGCTTGGACGAGAAGCTCACAAGGGAGAGGGGAGTGTTTGAGACTTGGAAGATAATTTTGTGGATGAAGAATTCATCAACTAAGGGGGGGTATTTATAGGGCTTTCAAGGGTCAAGATGAAGCCAAGTGGGGGGCAAATGGAGGGTGGGGATTCACCCATGTGCCCTTATCCATCTACTACACACAAATATCCTACCTAACCTTGACTAATGCAAGGCCACAAAATCGTCCAACCTTGCCCATGTTGCCGTCCACTTGAGGGTGACAAGTGTCACCCTCTCGTTGGTCCAAAATATTTCATCTCTCGGAAAAATCCGCAAAAATAATAAATGACATAGCCATAATTTTCCCTTCGCAAGTTTTGTAAAACGTTTCGTCGGAAAACGATTCTTTTAGTGGGTTGTGCACAAATTTGGTCCTATGCCTAACTTTAAGGCTCAAACTTTTGTACGTACGCCCTTACGTACATACTCTGGAAATACGGGGTATAACATTCTCCCCTCCTTAGAAACATTCGTCCCGAATGTTCCTTCCCAAGACAGATAATGATAAAGTTCCTCATAACTTAAACAGTTTGCAAATGCCTCACATGGCCACAATACAACACTTAAGCAAATATGTCAATGAAAATTTACATGTAGGAAAGTGAGTTACCTGGAGGTGTGGGGAATAGGTAAGGATACTTCTGCCTCATGTCCTCCTCAGCTTCCCACGTCATCTCCTCCCTGAGCTCGTTCCGCCACAAGACTTTGACGGAAGCCACGTCCTTGGTCCGCAGACGCCTAACCTGACGATCGATTATCGCTATGGGAATCTCCTCATACGATAACCCCTCGGTCACCTGGACATCGTCAATCGGGTGCACTCTAGATGGATCCCCGATACATCTCCTCAGCATAGAAACATGAAACACCGGATGCATTGCCTCCAGATCGGACGACAGATCCAACTCGTAGGCAACCTTGCCTACCCTGCGGACAATCGAAGCGGCCCAATGTACCTCGGCCGAAGTTTTTCTTCCGAATCTCATCACACCCTTCATGGGTGACACCTTCAGAAAACCCAATCATCAATCTCGAACTCCGGATGCCGACGGCGATGATCCGCATATGACTGGCCGACTCGAGTCGTTAGTAACCGCTCTGGATAAGCTTCACCTTATCCATCGTCACTGCACCAAATCAGTCCCACTAATCGCACTCGCCCACATCAAACCAGCCTATCGGCGATCTGCACTTCCTCCCATACAAGGCCTCATAAGGCGCCATCTGAATACTGGAGTGGTAGCTATTATTATACGCAAACTAAACTAGAGGCAAATGATCCTCCCAGCTACCCCTGAAGTCGATAACACAGGCTCGTAGCATATCCTCAAGAGTCTGGATAGTGCGCCTCGCTGTCTGTGCATGCGAGGATGGAATGCGATTTCGAGCTCACTGCCCCTAATCCTTCACGAAAGACCTCGGAAGTTAGCCGTAAACCGGGCTCCTCGGTCGATATGATAGAAATAGGGACTCCATGCGATCGACGATCTCTGATGTAAAGTCCGCATAATCCTCAGCCGAAAAAGTCATCCTGACGGGAAGAAAGTGGGCTGATTTCGTCAGCCTGTCGACGATAACCCAAATAGAATCATGTTTCCTCGGAGTGCGAGGTAACCCTGTGATAAAGTCCATGTTGATTACCTTCCACTTCCAGGTCGGGATCTCTATCTCCTGCAACAAACCACCAGGCCTCTGGTGCTCTACCTTCACCTGCTGACAACACGGGAACTGAGCCACAAACTCTGCAACGTCCCTCTTCAGCCATCCCACCAATACACAGATCTGAGGTCGTGGTACATCTTGGTCGACCCCGGATGGATAGAGTAACGCGTACCGTGTGCTTCCTAGAACTCCGCCAAGTCCTGCAATATCTGGAACACACAACCTGCCCTCGAACCTTAGCACCCCATCAGGTGCTACCTCAAAAGGACCCTTTCCCTCACGAAGGGCTGTATCACGGTACCGTGTCAAAACCGGATCCTCAAACTGTTGCCTCTTCACCTCCTCGACGATGGAAGACTCGGCAACCTCTCGAACTCGGACCCCACTGCTATCAGAATCAATCAATCGGACCCCGAGGCTCGCTAGCTGATGCAAATCGCGAACCATGCCCCTCCTCTCTGGCTGCACATCTGATAGGCTCCCCATCGACCTACGACTAAGAGCATCTGCCACAACATTGGCCTTCCCCGGGTGGTACAGGATATCGACATCGTAATCCTTGAGTAACTCTAACCACCGTCTCTGTCGTAAGTTCAGCTCCCTCTGGCTGAAGATATACTGGAGGCTCTTGTGGTCTGTATAAATATCCACATGAACCCCATACAAATAGTGCCTCCAGATCTTCAAGGCGTGAATCACCGCTGCCAACTCCAAATCATGGGTGGGGTAGTTCCTCTCATGCTTCTTAAGCTGTCGGGATGCGTACGCTATAACCTTGCCCTGCCGTGATCAACACACATCCCACCGATGCACGACGATCACAATACACCACGTAGCCGTGCGGACCTCCGGAAGAGTAAGAATGGGCGGTCGTCGCCTCCTTCAAGAATCGGAAACCCCGCCACAAGCATCACCATCAAAACTTAGCCGCTACGAGTCAGCCTAGTCAATGGTGCAGAGATAGAAGCAAACTTCTCCACGAACCGCCGATAGTAACCTGCAAGGCCCAGAAAGCTGCGCACCTCTGTCGGAGTAGTAGGTCTAGGCCAACTCCTAACTGCCTCGATCTTGGCCGTATCCACCCGAATACCATCGGCCCCGACAATATGCCCAAGAAACGCCACCGAAGCCAACCAAAACTCACATTTGGAAAACTTGGCGTATAACTGCTGGTCCTGGAGAACTCTCAAGACCGCCTCAAATGCTCCGCATGCTCCTGCTCTGAGCGGGAATAAACCAAGATGTCATCGATGAACACTATCACAAACGTGTCCAAAAATGGCTTGAACACTCGGTTCATCAAATCCATAAAAACTGTCGGAGCATTGGTCAAACCGAACGACATAACCCTTAACTCATAGTGCCCGTACCGGGTCCGGAATGCAGTCCTAGGGACAACCGCCTCTCTAACACGCACCTGATGATAGCCCGATCGCAGATCAATTTTGGAGAAACATCTCGCACCCTGCAACTGGTCGAACAAATCATCAATCCTGGGAAGGGGGTATCTGTTCTTAATGGTCACCTTGTTCAGCTGCCTGTAATCAACACACATGCGCATCGTCCCGTCCTTCTTCTTTACGAACAATACCGGCGCCCCCCAGGGAGAAACACTAGGCCTGATGAAGCCATTCTCTAGCAAATCTCTCAGCTGGTCCTTCAACTCTCTCAACTCGGCAGGTGCCATTCTGTATGGCGGAATGGAAATAGGCCGAGTGTCTGGCAGCACATCGATACAAAACTCTATCTCCTCTCGGGAGGATACAGAGGTCATCCGAAACACATCCGGGAACTCTCGACTCTTCGAATCGATGAAAATCTGGTACCGCAGCCTCAGTATCAAACACCCGAATGAGATGGTAGATATACCCCTTCTGCACCATCTTCCTAGCCTTGAAGTAAGAAATAAACCTACCCCTCGGCGACACAGTGTTCCCCTCCCACTCAATAACCGGCTCCCCAGGAAACTGGAACCGTACCACTCTCTCCCTGCAGTCTACACTGGCGTAGCAAGAAGCTAACCAATCCATGCCCATGATCACATCGAAATCAGTCATGTCCAACTCTATCAAGTCGGCTAGGGTCTGACGACTGTATAAGGTCACTGGACAAGCCCTATATACCCGCCGAGCTACCACCGAATCACCCACTGGCGTAGCTACCTCGAAAGGGTCTATGGACTCAGGATCTATCCCTATCCTACTAGCAACAAGGGGATATATATAGGACAGAGTAGAACCCGGATCTATCAAGGCCTACACGTCACAACATGAAACTGATAAAGTACCTGTGACGACATCAGGTGAGGCCTCCGTCCCGCTACCGACAAGGCATAAATGCGATTCGAGGACCGCTAGAATCGGGACCCGCGCCACGACCTCTACCGCGACCCATCGCCCACGAGTACCTTGCCTCGGGCGAGTAATCGTAGGAGATGAAGAAGACCGCGAAAGACCAGAGGGTGACCTACCCTACCGCGCCGCTTGGTCGGACAGGCTCTCGCGAAGTGACCCGGCTGGCCGCAACTGTAACAAACTCCCGGAGCAGTACCACAATTCCCGTAATGGGATCTACCGACGCCACACCGGCGAGGCGGTCCCGATCGACAACACCTCTGCTACTCGACGCTCAAGTCACGGGGCCGTTCCGCCTCGAATATCCTGGCTGTCCCGAGGACGGTGTAGGAGTGCTCTGAGCTGGCTGTGGTGCAAATCTAGACTGCTGCTGAGGCCGTCCACCCCGATAGCTACCAAAAGACCTCGCCCCGCCTCTTCGCTGTCACAACCCGTCGGCCTCTACGCTCCTCGCATCCAAGTGCATGAGCCTGCATGCGGGTAATGTCCATGCCTGGTGAAGAGCCACACCCGCACAAGACTCGGCCGTATAATCATCTAGCCGGTGGCGTGGCGATGCACCGTCCTCCATATTCGCTACTAACACAGTGGACATATCGAGCCAACGAATCGAACTCAACGTTGTACTCCCTAACCGCGGCCCTCTCTGCCTCAAAGAACAAAAATCTGCGGCCTGCGTCTCCTCATCCGCGGAGGCAAGAAGTGAGTGAGAAAAGCCTCGAGAACTCGTCCCAGTAGCTGGGACGCGCGTTTCCTCGGGACAACTCCCACGAGTCAAACCAATCGATCGCGGTATCACGCGGCCGATGCGAACCAAGATCACGGACTCGATCTCAAGCCTTGATCACTGCATGATCCTCAGAATCGACGGAAGAACTCCTGCGGATCATCCTCGTGCCTCGACCGTAGAACTCGGCGGCTACTCGTAAAAATCTCGTAGCCGCAAACTATCTGATCTCGGGTGAACCACGAGCCGCTGAATCGAATCACTGATTCGGCCTATCTCATGCTCGCCACGATCACGGCGAATCGGGCCATCTCCGCACTTATCTCATCCGCTCCGGTGTGGGACCGGAGGTGCAAGTCTTGTGGTCTCGCTGGGGCGGCGGCGTAGTGGAACTCGCGCCGTCTGCATAGATCGGGCACGAGCCCTCGTGACTCTCGGTGTCCTACTAGCGGCTCCGCCGCTTGCCCTTCAGGCCGGGTTGCCTTACGTGGAGGCATAACTGTTAAAGAAAGGAAATACGTTAGAGGGGTCCAACTTATAACACAGCTCTAAGGCACGATCTCAGAGTGAGAAGAATGGAAACCAATCCTAAATATCCTATAGCCTTCTGATTATAGGTGTGTTGCACAACACACCGATAATCAAGACTCTACTAGATACGGTCTGTAGACACTTTCCGAGGATTAACTGCTCTGATACCACTTTTGTCACGATCGGGCCCGGATCGTGCCTTACCCGGGCACCCAAGTAGTCATACATCAGAGAAATCAGCGGAATATAAAAACACAAGACATGAAACAATTGTAAATGAGACACAGTTTATCTGAAAAAGGGTCGCCTTTCGGCATATATATATATAACCAAAATCTGGCAGTTACATCCCAACTGTACAATAGGACTACAGACCTCTAAGAAGATAAACAACTATGGCGGGACAGGGCCCCGCCATACCCTGAATGTACAAACTATCTTCAACAACAGGGAGATCATACCCAAAAGTCGAGCCTCCGGAGAAGATGGAGCTCCTGACACCAAAGCAAAAGATCCTAAGGATGCGGATCTAGCACCTGCTTTCCCTTACCTGCGGCATGAACGCAGCCCCCCGAAGGAGGTCAGTACAACAGGTACCAAGTATGTGAAACTGTAAAGTACTTAAATGAAATCATATCATTTTAAAACCAATTTTATAAATATGTACGAAACAACCAATATAACCGCACAGAGTGCCACATCACAAACAAGAGCAATAATAGGTAAACTGTAACAGGTCTTTTCTAGGCTGCGAATGATCGGAGCAAGGCCAATCGCCCATAGTATCATTATGCATGCCTAATCCTGGACTCCCGCAGTCCGCATAGGCCACTCACATAGGCCCGCATGAGGTATTCCCCGCATCGAGGGTAGCTACTCCTCGGCATCGTCCTGGACTCGTAGTCCGCATGGCCACATAGACCGCATGACCACAAAGGCCGCACACTAACCTGGAACTCTCGTAGCTCCGCATAGGTCCCCTGGACCCGCATGAGGTGTTCTCGAATCATGGTCCCAGACCGCCTGAGTCTACCCCGCATCGGAGGGCAGCTTAACCCCCGGTATCATGTCAAGAGGTGAGTGATATAATACTAACATAACAGCTTATCGTTAAACAACATAAGCACAACAAGAATACCCTCTTATACAAACGTTACAAGACACTAACACACATAGCATCATAATATGTCTACTCATCAAACCATCTTATTATACTTTCCAGAAATCAATACAAGTCTTTCATAAACACATAAGCAAACTGTTCCTTTTCTCTTTCTTAAGTCGTTATACCTAACTTCCCATAAAGCTAGTATAACTCTTAAGCTTTTTGTTTTAAAAACAAATATTCTTCTTCTTTAAAAAATTATTCATAATTCTTTTGAAATACTTCAAGCTTCTTATTATTTAGACTCAAGTCAAAAGACGTCAAGTAAAACCATGTTCAGTTAACACACGTACGTCTACCGTACTATATATATATACTTTAAAAATATCATGCTTAAGAGTATAGGAAGAATCACATACCTTCTCGGCGAAATCCACCTGCCAAGTCGAATATGTCGCGCGCAGAGTATCAACCTATAATAGTCAAATACGTCTATCAACGTCTAGACTACTCTGTAGGATAATCTAAGCAGAGGGTTCTCTATTCTACGGAAAATTGGGTAGCACTTCCCTACCCGTCAAGCTACACAAGTCTACTGTAAATACAGTCCTATGTAAGTACATTTCAATCTTCTTTATTAGTCTTCTGATGTGATTTCAGTTCAATACTCTTCTGTAATATCCTTCAGTGTAATTACAGTTCAATTCTCTTCTATGTGTTTTATACTTATTTCAATACTTCTACAGTATGTATTCTCCAGTTACAATAGAAGGATAAGATTATTTACCTCGATAAGCCCAATATTATCCAAGATATAAGTCGATCCTGAGCGAGGTTTAGCTCCTAATCTGTACGCTCCAATCCGCTCCAAGAAACCCTTAGAAGTTTCGACAAAACTTCTACTTTCTACTTCAACCAACTATGAAGTTACTCTTAGGGTTTCGTTTAGTGACCATAGGAATATAAGGTAGTATTTCCGGAATCTACGTATAGAGGTAACTTTGGAAATACTATAAGGGATTGGCTAAGGTATTTTGGGGATAGTAACAATACTTTGGAGAGTATTTCTACCAAGAGGGGGAGGGCTTTAGCCGAGACTTCTAGGAAAGGGGGAGGGTGTTTCGGCTAGGCTCTGCAGAGGAGGGGAAAAGTGAGGCTTGGGCGAGAAGCTCACAAGGGAGAGGGGAGTGTTTGAGACTTGGAAGATAATTTTGTGGATGAAGAATTCATCAACTAAGGGGGGGTATTTATAGGGCTTTCAAGGGCCAAGATGAAGCCAAGTGGGGGGCAAGTGGAGGGTGGGGATTCACCCATGTGCCCTTATCCATCTACTACACACAAATATCCTACCTAACCTTGACTAATGCAAGGCCACAAAATCGTCCAACCTTGCCCATGTTGTTGCGTCCACTGAGGTGACAAGTGTCACCCTCTCGTTGGTCCAAAATATTTCATCTCTCGGAAAAATCCGCAAAAATAATAAATGACATAGCCGTAATTTTCCCTTCGCAAGTTTTGTAAAACGTTTCGTCGGAAAACGATTCTTTTAGTGGGTTGTGCACAAATTTCGTCCTATGCCTAACTTTAAGGCTCAAACTTTTGTACGTACGCCCTTACGTACATACTCTGGAAATACGGGGTATAACACGAGACATGTACGATTCCTATCGAGTCCCATGAGATGGGCCGAGACATGTATTCCATACGATTCCTATCGAGTCCCATGAGATGGGCCGAGACATGTATTCCACACGATTCCACCTCGAGTCCCATGGGATGGGCCGAGACATATTATACGTATCACACGATTTATACCTAGACTGCCGGCAGTGAGGAAGGAGTTCCACGGGCATGAGGGATGACTTTGAGGGCGTGAGTCCCTGTTTTGACATATTTGTTTTATGTTGTGAATCGTAGTTTTGTTATCATACATGTCTCTGCTTTATTTTAGATCGTTATGATTTCATTTCTGATATTTTGAGCCACATACTTGGTACTGTTGTCGACCTCCTTGGGCTGCGTTCATGCCGCGGTAGAGGTACATCGGTTGTTGATCCTCGCTCATAGGATCACAGTTCAGCGTATTGGGAAGCTCCGTTTCTCCGGAGGCTTATCTTTTGGTATGTTTCCCTGAGTTGTAGGTTCTTGTACATTCAGGGGTATGGCGGGGCCCTGTCCCGTCATAGGTGTTGTTACATTCCTAGAGGTCTGTAGTACTGTTGTAGGCAGGTTTGTAAATGGGGATGTAACTGTTCAAGTTTTATTATATATACAGGACGAAAGGCGATATTTTCATGGATAAACTGTTCTCATTCTATAATTGTTTCATGTCTTGTTTTTATATTCCGCTGATTACTCTGATGTATGACTACTTGGGTGCCCGGGTAAGGCACCAGTCACGGGCCCGAGATCGGGTCGTGACAACAAAATTACAGTACACAGTGCCTTACTAACAATGAGAGTAAATCAAGAGAATACGTACAACATCACAATAGGAGACTCCCGGTCATATCATGGGTAGCGAACCCATAGAAACAGGTGGTAAAACGTCTTGGGGGTTTCTACCCCTCATTTATACTCTTACCACGGCGGTGTGGTATAACGTCTTGGGGTTTACCCTCATTTATACTCTTACCTGAAGAAGGTAATAAAGCAGTGGTATAATGTCTGGGGCTTACATCACGACCCGATCCGGCCCGTGATGGTGCCTTACCCGGCACCCTGGTGATACAACATCGAGAAAATCGGAAATAAAAATTTAAACATGAAACAAGAGTTAAAGTATAAAGCAGGCAACCAACACGGTCACCTTCACGAATACATACATATATATATCAACTTGAAGTTAAATCCTTTTACAAACCCCGCCACAACAAGATTCTGCACTTACGAATGATATGACAACAACGACGGACGGGGCCGCCATACCACGAATGTAGCACCTACAACAGGATTATACGAAAGATAAGCCTCCGAGAAACGAAGCTTCCCAAACGCTGAATCGTGACCCTAAGGCGAGGATCAACATCGGTGTACCTCTACTGCGGATGAACGCAGCCCGGGCGAGGTCGCATAACAGTACCAAGTATGTGAAATCAAAAATATCGTAAATGAAATCATAGTAGTCTATATAAAGCGGAGACATGTATGATAACCAAACTACGATTCACAATAAATAAGCGATCATGTCAAGTCGTGGACTCACGCCTCAAAGTCATCACTTAAATACAAATATGGGTCTCACGCCCACAACATCAATCATGCGCGTGGAATACCTTCCTCACTGCCGGCAGTCTATGATATAAAAGCACCAAGGAACACACATGAACACGTGTCCTACGTGTCATAATAAAACCGCACGGTAAGTGCGAAGGCATAGCCGACTACTAAAAACCCACGCACCAACAAGGTCATAAATCGTGAAAACCGCCTGCCGTCACATGATCAAAGCCGCCACTCGCGCAATATCTAATGCGCGTCTAGTCCCGAACTTCCCGCAGCTCCGCATAGGCCACTCCAATGGCCCGCATGAGGTATTCCCGCATCGAGGGTAGCTACTCCCGCAACGCCCCGACTCGCGATCCGCACGGCCACGTAAACCGCATGACCATAAAGGCCGCACACTAACACGAACTCTCGTAGCTCCGCATAGGTCCCCTGGACCCGCATGAGGTATTCTCGAATCATAGGTCACACAGACCCGCCTGAGTCTACCCCGCATCGGAGGGCAGCTTAACCCCCGGGATCATGTCAAGGTGAGTGGTACAATACCAACATAACGGCTGATCGTTTAAACAACATAAGCGCGATCGAGGGAAACCCCTTTACACAAACATCACAAGATACTAACACACGTAGCATCCTAGCATGTTTACTTATCAAATCAACAAGAAAGTATTACAAGGCTATCTCAAACCAACACAATCAAGTTATTCACACGAGGTACTTTCTACTATATGTTAACAAGTTCAGGTTTTAATCCCCAAAGTACTACGTACGTTACATTCTTTTTAGAAGATCCATTTCTTTTACAAAAGTCACCCGATACCCGTAGTATCAAAATAAAGTGACTAACATTTTAATTAAACCAAAACAACTTCCAGACTTTCCTTTTTAAACCAAATTAAGACAATACCATGCCTTCTTTTCAGACCAAAACACTTCTCCTTTTAAAGTCAAGTTACCATTTTAAAACCAATGATAAAACCATTCCTTTGTTTTCATAAAGTTGTTCTAACTAACTTCCCTAAAGTGTTATAACACTTTATGTTCTAAACCAAAACTCTTTAATTCCACAAGTCTCTTTTCTTTTAAAAATAACGAGTATTCTTTTAAAACCCAAATAACTTACTCTTTTCAAAACAAGTAACCTATACTTAAAATCAAGTTACTTCTTTTTTTCCGAAAACAAGTCGTTATAAGTCAAGTCTCTTATCTTTCAAGATCAAGTCTCTTAACTTTCAAAATCAAGTCGTTTATAAGTCAAGTCTCTTATCTTTTAAGATCAAGTCTCTTAACTTTCTACAATCAATAAACCATTCTTTTACCTACATAAAGTCGGTATAACTAACTTACCATAAAGTCGTTATAACACTTTATGTTTTAAACCAACCAAAACACTTAGCACACGTGACGTCTACCGTACTACATAGTTCACAACAATCATGCTAGAAAAGATAGGAAGAGGTTCACATACCTCGCGACGATTATCGACATTTAGCAAAACGCCCACAATATCAGAACTCGCTAGCCTTTTCCACTATTCAAGTAGAATACGCTACTCGAAGTACTGCAACCTATAAAGGCCACAAAACGCCTATCAACTCCTAGATCTCTTCGTAGAATATTCTAAACACATGGTTCCATATTCTACGTAAAATTCGGCAAAGACCTCCCCGCAATCACACAAATCTCCTCCCCTATCAAGGCCCGCTACTGTGCCAACAACTCGTGGGATTTACACGCCTAACCTGACGTGTTCAAATCGCTTCACAATAATACAACACCATCAGTAAATACATTTCTATGTAAATACAGTTCAATTCTTTTCAATACTCATTCTATATATAGTATACTCAACTATATATTACTACAACATGTAATTTCCAATTCTGATAGGACAAGATTATTTACCTCGATAAGCCCAAAATTATCCAAGATTATATGTCGATCCTGAGCAACGTTTAGCTCCAATTCCATACGCTACAACCCGCTCCAAGCGACCCTTAGAAGTTTCCAAACAACTTCTCTAAATACTTCAACCAAGCTTATGAAGATTTTTCTAGGGTTTCACTTTGCGACTTTTGGAAAAAGTAGTATTTCCGGGCTCCTAGTATTAAAACAACTTTGGAAAACTACTAGGGATACTAGGCCAATGTATTTGGGATTATACAATAATACTCCAAGTATTTTCTACACTAGTGGGGGAGGGGGGGACGAAAACTACTCAAGGGAGGGATATATTTTTTGCCTTGGAAAGTCTTTAAGTGGATGAATATTATGTCTTCAAGCTAAGGGGTATTTATAGAAGAGTCAAGGGCTAAGATCAATATAAGTGTATGGTCAAGATTAGGCCATGTGTGTGTGGGTCCCACCACACCACATGGCCAAACGAAAACTATGCCAAGTGTTAGGGCCATTTCGGCGTAGGCCACTTGTCCACCAATTTCGGCCCACATGGCCACACAAGGGGTGACACATGTCGCCCCCCGATTCGTCCAAAATATTTCATCTTCCGAAAATATCCAAAATACCGAAAATCTCAAAAACAAAGCGGGCCCCACAAAACCGTAAATTTCTCCCGTGGGCCCCACGTGACCATTTCCGAAAATAAAATCTCAAAATTCTAATATAATCCAAGAAGTCCAAATACCAAATCTGGGAATCCAATTCCCATTAACGAACCTTTTTCTTCACAAAAACCGGGAACTTTTCCGTCGAAAAATCACATCTTCCTTGATTTTCAAAATTTTTGTCGTATTCTCGTACGTACATCCTCACATATATACCCTGGAACTACGGGGTATAACATTCTTCCCCCCTTAGAAACATTCGTCCCGAATGTTCCTTCTAAGTCTCCAAACACACATGCGCCGGTATAGTCTTCACTACTATACTTACGAAACCAAACATGCCATCAATGGCCATAGTATAACATACAAATCCAAGCCAACGAGGAATCACCTCTTACATCACAAAAAGCTCACACCCATGGTCTAAAGGATACTCCCTTCGCATCTTCACTTCACAAAAGAAATGATCACTTCCGTTCTCATAACACATTGTTCGCTTCTCTTCTTACTCGTCGTCCCTTTCTCGTACACCCGAACTCTTTCTAGCACACCTACCACACTTCAGTCATTGCTTCAATTTCCACAACCCTGGAGTTACCACCTCCAAACTTGGTCATCTTACTAGTTTCAATTTCCTCTAAGGCCATTCCTGGCCTTCACGATCCGATTCTAGTCGAACACATCCACGAACTCGTACGATGGTTACCTATACTTGGGCCTAGCACCCTCGTGACCCTATCACAAAGCGGGACCACCACGAACTGACCCCACCCCAAACCGGGCTGCGGGTTGACACGCAACCTTGCCTCAACCCGACCCATTATCGCGCCAACTCTCTCGTTCCCCGATCCGGAACAATCTCACTAATCAAGTCACGAAAACCTAATGGTCTTCTTAGCTCAACTACCCTCTTATAAATCACACCACTCAGGGACTTATCACACAATTATACTCCACGTATACAATGTACTCTGACAAAGATCAAATCGTAAACAAAATCTTTTACCCAAGACGGCCTTGCATCCAAGGTCCTAACTGTTATAAATTCTAAGGCTCATAATCGTCTCGTCTCCAGACTTACTCTTTCTCAACTGCCCATGTTTTCTAATTCACACTTAACACAATGCTATCCGCACATAGCACCTAACACGTACCCACCATAACAACATAAACAAGTCTCTGGGCTAAAGATATCTCTCGCACCATCGCCTCACTTCTCCTTTGTCGCTCTAACCAATAATCCTGCCCTGCAGGGCGCCTAGCTATATAAGGCGATGAACCAGCCACCGATCCCGAAGGCTGAGTCTCTACATCTGTGCTACCTCTGGTCGGACAAACTCTCACCAATGGCCCTGTTGGCCGCAAGCATACAAGCTGTCGAAGCAGTACGACACTCCCCATAATGGAGTCTATTACAATGGTCACAACGAGGCAGGGGTGACCTCATCTGACTAGCACCCCTTCTCCGAACAATGAACCCAAGAATCGACCTTAGGCCGAGTCATCCTCTTGTATCCCTCCTACTTGGACATCCTCCCATCACATGGCCCTGACGGCCATAGGTATAATAATCTCCCAAACTAGCACGACACCCTGAGGATCATCCTCAGCTCTCAATCCATAGAACTCGCGAATCGCAACTCAAGAAATCCGAAATCTCGGACTATCGAATCTAGGGTGAACCATCGTATCGCCGGAACCACCGGCCCGTCCGTCCTCATTCCCACCACCACTAGCTAGTAATCGGGCCATCTCTTGAACTCATATCTTCGGCTCACGGCCGTGGTAATCGAGGCTCGTATCGTGGCCTCGAGAAAGCGTTGTCGCTCTAAACTCTCTTGGGGCTAGCGGCCATAAAACTCATCGTCTCAAGTACTATCTCGTAACGACCGGGCCTAAGCCCTCGTACCTCTCAGTATCCTACTCGCAGCCTCCTCTCGCCGCTTTGCCCATCTGGCCACGGTTGCGCGCGAAGGCATAGCGGTGAAAAGAATACGTCGGAGGAGTCCAACTTACAACACGCTCTAAGGCACGATCTCGAGTGAGAAGAATAGAAACCAATCCTAAATATCTCGCAAATTTCATGATTATAGGTGTGCACAAAACACCGATAATCAAGACTTACTAGATACGATCTCAGAGACACTTTCCGAGGATTAAGCGCTCGATACCACTTTTATCACGACCAACCGGCCCGTGATCGTGTCTTACCGGGCACCCTAGTGATACAACATCGTAAAAATCAGCGAAATAAAAACTTAAACATGAAACAAGAGTTAAAGTATAAAACAAAGCAACCAACACGGCCACCTTCGAATACATACATATATATATCAACTTGAGCAGTTAAATCCTTTTACAAACCCCGCCACAATAGTACTACTGCACTTACGAATGATATGACAACAACGACGGACAGGCCCGCCATACCACGAATATAAGTACCTACAACAACAGGATTATACGAAAGATAAGCCTCCGAGAAACGGAGTTTCCAAACGCCGAATCGTGACCCTAAGAGCGAGGATCAACATCGTGTACCTCTACCGCGGCATGAACGCAGCCCAAGGAGGTCAAGACAACAGTATCAAGTATGTGAAATCAAAAAATCGTAAATGAAATCATAGTAGTCTATATAAAGCGGAGACATGTATGATAACCAAACTACGATCACAATAAATAAGCGATATGTCAAGTCGTGACTCACGCCCTCAAAGTCATCACTTAAATACAAATATGGGTCTCACGCCCACAACATCAATCATGCCCGTGGAATACCTTCCTCACTGCCGGCAGTCTATGATATAAAAGCACCAAGGAACACACATAAACACCAGGTCCCACCTGTGTCATAATAAAACCGTACGGCGTAAGAACGAAGGCATAGACTACTACTAAAAACCCACGCATCAACAAGGTCATAAATCAGATCGTTAAAACTGACTAGACCGTCACATGATCAAAGCTGGCCACTCGCCCGCAGTATCTAATGTGCGCGTCTAGTCCTGGAACTTCCCGCAGCTCCGCATAAGCCACTCCAATGGCCCGCATGAGGTATTCACCGCATCGAGGGTAGCTACTCCGGCAACGCCCCGACTCGCACCGCAAGGCCACATAGACCGCATGACCATAAAGGCCGCACACTAACACGAACTCTCGTAGCTCGCATAGGTCCCTAGACCCGCATGAGGTATTCTCGAATCATAGGTCACATGCACTACCGAAGTCTACCCCGCACGGAGGGCGACTTAACCCCGGATCATGTCAAGGTGAGTGGTACAATACCAACATAACTACTGATCGTTTAAACAACATAAGCGAGATCGAGGGAAAACCCTTTACACAAACATCACAAGATACTAACACACGTAGCATCCTAGCATGTTTACTTATCAAATCAACAAGAAAGTATTACAAGGCTATCTCAAACCAACACAATCAAGTTATTCACACGAGGTACTTTCTACTATATGTTAACAAGTTCGGTTTTAATCCCCAAAGTACTACGTGACGTTACATTCTTTTAGAAGATCCATTTCTTTTACAAAAGTCACCCGATACACCGTAGTATCAAAATAAAGTGACTAACATTTTAATTAAACCAAAACAACTTCGGACTTTCCTTTTAAACCAAATTAAGACAATACCATGCCTTCTTTTTAGACCAAAACACTTCTCCTTTTAAAGTCAAGTTACCATTTTAAAACCAATGATAAAAACCATTCCTTTGTTTTCATAAAGTCGTTATAACTAACTTCCCCTAAAGCTGTTATAACACTTTATGTTCTAAACCAAAAACTCTTTAATTCCACAAGTCTCTTTTCTTTTAAAAATAACAACGAGTATTCTTTTAAAACCCAAATAACTTACTCTTTTCAAAACAAGTAACCTATACTTAAAATCAAGTTACTTCTCTTTTTCCGAAAACAAGTCGTTATAAGTCAAGTCTCTTATCTTTCAAGATCAAGTCTCTTAACTTTCAAAATCAAGTCGTTTATAAGTCAAGTCTCTTATCTTTTAAGATCAAGTCTCTTAACTTTCTACAATCAATAAACCATTCTTTTACCTACATAAAGTCGTTATAACTAACTTCCCATAAAGCTGTTATAACACTTTATGTTTTAAACCAACCAAAACACTTAGCACATGTACGTCTACCGTACTACATAGTTCACAACAATCATGCTAGAAAAGATAGGAAGAGGTTCACATACCTCGCGACGATTATCGACATTTAGCAAAACGCTCCACAATACTGTAACTCTGCTAGCCTTTTCCACTCTTCAAGTAGAGTACGCTACTCGAAGTACTGCAACCTATAAAGGCCACAAAACGCCTATCAACTCCTAGATCTCTTCGTAGAATATTCTAAACACATGGTTCCATATTCTACAGAAAATTCGGCAGCACCTCCCCCCCCCCGCAATCACACAAATCTCCTTCCCTATCAAGGCCCGCTACCAGGCCAACAACTCTCAGGGGATTTACACGTCTAACCGGACGTGTTCAAATCTGCTTCACAATAATACAACGATCATCAGAATACAATTTCTATGTAAATACAGTTCAATTCTTTTCAATACTCATTCTATATATAGTATACTCAACTATATATTACTACAACATGTAATTTCCAATTACAATAGGGGTACAAGATTATTTACCTCGATAAGCCCAAAATTATCAAAGATTATATGTCGATCCTGAGCAACATTTAGCTCCAATTCCTTACGCTCCAATCCGCTCCAAGCGACCCTTAGAAGTTTCCAAACAAGTTCTCTAAATACTTCAACCAAGCTTATGAAGATTTTTCTAGGGTTTCACTTTGCGACTTTTGGAAAAAGTAGTATTTCCGGGCTCCTAGTATTAAAACAACTTTGGAAAACTACTAGGGATACTAGGCCAATGTATTTGGGATTATACAATAATAATCCAAGTATTTTCTACACTAGTGGGGGAGGGGGGGACGAAAACTACTCAAGGGAGGGATATATTTTTTTGCCTTGGAAAGTCTTTAAGTGGATGAATATTATGTCTTCAAGCTAAGGGGTATTTATAGAAGAGTCAAGGGCTAAGATCAATATAAGTGTATGGTCAAGATTGGGCCATGTGTGTGTGGGTCCCACCACACCACATGGCCAAACGAAAACTATGCCAAGTGTTAGGGCCATTTCGGCGAGGACAATGCCTAGCCACTTGTCCACCAATTTCGGCGTGGCCACACAAGGGTGACACGTGTCGCCCCGATTAAATCCAAAATATTTCATCTTCCGAAAATATCCAAAATACCGAAAATCTCAAAAACAAAGCGGGCCCCACAAAACCGTAAATTTCTCCCGTGGGCCCCACGTGACCATTTCCGAAAATAAAATCTCAAAATTCTAATATAATCCAAGAAGTCCAAATACCAAATCTGGGAATCCAATTCCCATTAACGAACCTTTTTCTTCACAAAAACCGGGAACTTTTCCGTCGAAAAATCACATCTTCCTTTCTTTCCAAAATTTCTGTCGTATTCTCGTACGTACATCCTCACATATATACCCTGGAACTACGGAGTATAACATTACCCCTCACTTATACTCTTATCCTGGAGAAGGTGGTATAGCGTCTTGGGGGTCTGCCCCTCACTTATACTCTTACCCTATCTCAAACCGGCCGTCATACAATAAATAAGCAAGTTAGAAATCCCCCTAACTTATTATTAGTCTTATTCATCTACACTCTCATTTTAGTTCACTTAAGGCACTAATATGTTATAATAAATCCGGGAGTTTAACCCAAAGTACTACGTACTTCTAACCTTTTGAAAATGACTCATTTTCATATAAAACTTCCAAGATACTATAAACCGTAGTATCAAGTCAAAATTACTTTTCAAGACAAGTCACAATACCTTTAGAAATAAAGTTAGGTTTCTAAATCAAGTGACTCCTATTATAAAACCTTAGGCAATTGATTCCTTAAAAATCAAATTGCCTTTTCATTAAAATTAATTCATTTATCTTTCCATAAAGCAAATATAACCAACTCCCCATAAAGTCGTTACATTCGCTTTATACCTTAGCCATAAACAATTTCCTATCCAAGGGACTTATACGTTTAAAACGGAACAAGTATCACATACTTTAAAACTCTTCAAGTCCCTTAACTTTAATAAAACATTAGACATCCTTAATACTTTCAAAGAAGTGAGTTAATCTCCTAACTCACCCAACTTGGCTATTCATAAAACTAGTAAAGGATATCAAGGTCTTCAGACGCTCACCGTACTATATACGCATACAACTAGTCATGCTCAAAAGATAGGAAAAGTTCTACATACCTCGCCGGGTCAAACCACTTGCCAAGTACAAAGTCCCGCCCGTAGTATGTCAACCTATAATATTCACAATACGTCTATTAAAGCCTTACTTCAAACGTAGAATATTATAAGTGTCAAGTCGCTAAATTCTACGGAAAATCGGACAGCATCTCCTTTGTTTCTACTCACTTTGCCACCTTTTTCAAGGCCGAATACAATAACCAAACACGCCACATTTAAGGCACAATCAAAGCAATTAATCAATAGGGGATTACACGCCTACTAGACGTGTAAAATTCTGCCCCACAAACGATAACAAACTAATACAACTACTAGTCCAATTTCGGCCATAATGAATACAACAATACCAATTCTTATCCAATTTCCATTTCAATCCAAATTGGTAGCATAACATGATATCAAGTCGCATTTGATTATAACTACCATAATCTTCAAGTAAGTAACATGCGACGATTTCTAATAAACGACCAATTAGTAATCCAATCTTCAAGTGGCTTGTATAACATTTCGGATTTAAGCTATAAGCAATCCATAATACTTATAAACTTCAACATATCAACTTCATGCTAGCAACATGTAAAGCTAACCACAACAATATAAATATATAATCTTGTTATACCTTAACGAATCTTAATCCAATTCCAAATCCGAAGTCGCTCCTTAGCAACTTAGAGCCTCTTCAAGACGCTTCAATCCGCTAGTTGAGACCCTTAGAATAACACCAACAATTTTCCTTCAAATCTCCAAACAAAACCTAGAAAGACAACTAGGTTTCGTTTTGCGACTAACCCGTAAACTATCTTTTTCCAAGATTTTTCTATTGAGATATGTTTACAATACACTTAAGAACCTTGGTTTAAAGTGGGGAGCTAAAAGAACAAGGAACAAAGATTTTTCTTTTTCTATGGACATGAACCCGAGAGCATGTGCTTGTGTTCTTCAAGTTTTGTGAAAATTTGGCTAAGTGTTAAGTTCACTCTTGCTACTAGTAGTATTATATAGCACATTGGAGGGTCAAGATATGAACAATTGGGTGGCTTGGATAAGCTCTTAGTAAATATCAAGACTTTGTGGGTCCTTTGACCAAGTCAATTCTCTCAAGCTTCAAGTTGCAAGACTTGTCTTGCTAACAAGGGTCCAATGACCCTCTTGCCCTTGCACAAATCGTCCAAGGCATCACTAAGGGGGGTGACACGTGTCGCCCTCCCATTCGTCATAACAATTCATTTTCCGACAATTTCATAATTCCGATAAGTTTTTACAAGTCTCAAATCTTAACACTTGTGAGTTCTTACGTACGTTCTTAAAACATGACCTGGAAAAAAAAATACGGGGTGTAACACCTAGTATGGAGAGATGATCTCACCTCTTCTAAATACACA
Source organism: Przewalskia tangutica (assembly GCA_029844215.1). Lineage (NCBI taxonomy): Eukaryota > Viridiplantae > Streptophyta > Magnoliopsida > Solanales > Solanaceae > Przewalskia > Przewalskia tangutica. The sequence goes on from CM056729.1 coordinate 99,730,055, forward strand.
GTATCTTTTACAACAATGAACGACTGTACTAGGTAAAGATACTAACAGAATCTTCAACTTTCACATCAATATTACACAACTCTAACAAGATTGTGTTTAGTTGATCTAAGTGATCTCGAAGAGGCATACCTTACTGCATTCTCAGACTGAACAGACGTTGCTTCAGAAGTAACTTGTTGGTTAAGGACTTCGTCATATAAAAAATCTCGAGCTTGACCCATAGACCCTGCGCGGTTTCCTCCTCCGCGACCTTAGTGATAATTTCATCAGCAAGACTCAACATAATTGTTGAATGAGCCTTCTCTTTCAGAACGACCATCTCAATGTTAATGGGTTCTGCCGACTTCCTAGCAAGCGACACCCAAAGTCCTTATTGTTTTAACAAGGCTTGCATCTTGATCTGCCACAGACTAAAACTGTTTTTCCTAGTAAATTTGTCGATTTCCACATTCATTCCAGACATATTTCAAACAAACAAATCCGGCTCTGATGCCAATTTGTTATAGCAGAAGCAATTAAACAGAAGAAAGAATAATAATGAATGTAAAGGACACAAACTATTTAACGCGGTTCACTAACAATGTGTTAGCTACGTCCACGGTCAGAAAAGAGAAAAACTTTATTGATCTTGAGGAATACAATTTTTGGGATTTCTCTGGATTGTATTTCAGATTGCTTATTAGGTTATGACCTATGAGATTTATATAGAGTACCCCTTACACAGACTAAGGAAAAGTTTTTCAAACAGAAAAGAAAAAGATTTTCCAAACAGAAAAGGAAAAAAGATTCCTAAACATGGTATAAACTTAATATGCCCGTATTCAAGGCATATTTCAACAACCCAAACTACTTTTACTGAACATGTTACCAAGGGTTATGTAGAGTGATAAGATGCAAGAATCAGTTTAGACATATATTGTTGTCACCCTACTTACATTCATCGAGAGTGCCCAACTATAGAAAACTCCAGCAATACCTTCCAAGAAAGCTTGGATATACAAGTGTAAGATGATATTAATCTCTCTTGGGGAGTCTTCTCATTAATATCAAATATATAGAAGTGTACAATGTTCATCTCAATTACAATAGGAATCCTAGTCCCATATACAAGAGGAATCCTAGTCTTACCATAATTATATTTACACAAATATTCTAATTATGGACGGGGACTTATGTTATACCTACACGTTTACACACCCCCTCAGTCAGAGCGGGAGGATGCTGGACACTGAGACTGGATCTGAAGTCAAGAAATAACTGTCTGGGAAGTCCTTTGGTAAATATCTGCATACAGATAGGATGATGGAACATGTAACACTCTGACATGGCATAGCGCAACTTTCTCAAGAACAAAGTGTAGGTCTATCTCAATATGCTTGGTTCGCTGATGTTGAACCTGATTATGAGAAAGATAGATGGTAGGATGTTATCACAGTACACAATAGATGCCTGACGCAAAGGACACTGAAGTTCTAACAGTAAATTTCTGAGCCAACAAATCTCAGAAATCAGATTATCCTTTAAAACTTCACAAAAGCCGGAGGTGGAGCGTCGCGTGTCCGGACACCCTGCCCAATCTGCATCTGTATAAGAGAGCAACTTGTTTGGTGCAGAGGGGTATAGGTGCAAACCATAATCAAGTGTGTCCTTAATGTATCGGATGATACGCTTAAGAGCAGTGAAATGAGACTCCGTGGGGGCATACATGAATAGGCATACCTGCTGAACAACATAAGAAATTTCTGGCCTTGTAAATGTGAGATACTGAAGTGCACCTGCAAAGCTCCTATACAAAGTAGGATCGGAGACTGGAGCACCATCCATAGCACAGAGCTTAGATTTTGAATCAACTGGAGTAGGTGAAACTTTGCAATTCGCCATCTTAGCCCTGTACACGATCTTCTCTGCATACTTACGCTGACACAAAAACATGTGGTTGACAGACCTGGTCACTGATATCCCCAAAAAGTAACTCAGCTTTCCCAGATCAGTCATTGCAAATTCGGACTTAAGCAAGGTAATAATCCCATTTTTCAACCCGTCGGAGGAAGCAGTAAGAACAATATCATCCATGTAAAGTAATAAGTAAGCAGTGCTACTACCTCGATGAAAAATAAAAAGTGATGTATCACTCTTGCTGATTACAAACCCAATCTGCAATATATACCTGGCAAAAAGCGATCATATCACGCCCGGGGGGCCTGTTTCAGGCCATATAGTGACTTACGAAGACGACACACATAGTGAGGAACTGCTGGATGGGTGAACCCAGACGGCTGATGTATGTAGATTGTCTCTCTCAGATCCCCATGTAAAATGCATTCTTCACATCAAGCTGATGGATCGGCCAGTGTTTGCCCATGACAATGCTCAAAACTATGAGAATAGTTGTCGGTTTGACAATCGGGCTGAAGGTCTCACCACAATCAACGCCCTCCTACTGATTTGTTCCATTAGCCATAAGTCGTGCCTTATACCTCTCAAGATCTCCACTGTATCTGAATTTGTGATGAAATAGCCACATGCAACAAATCACATTCACCCTCTCAGGTCTAGGTACTAGATCCCATGTGTGTTGTTTAGTTAAAGTAGTGAATTCCTCATACATAGTCGCATTCCAATTAGGGTCTTATTTGGCCAATTTAGGATTATTGGGAATTGGAGAAATGGTTTGGGCAGACAAGTTAAATTGGACTTTGGGTTTGAAGATTTCATGCTTGGCACGAGTTTTCATTTGGTGAGTAGAGACATTTAGTGGATGTGGGGTCTGAGTGGCGGGAGCAGAAGGCATTGTAGGGTAAGAAGATGGAGGCAAAAAGTCCTTCGAAGGCATCGCGACGCTAATATTGAGGGGCCGCGACTCTAAATGTGTTTCGATAACTGGGTGCTCACTGGAAGAGAGGCGCCGCGGTGCATCGCCGAGGGGCCGCGATGCTAATTCCCTAGAAGAATTTGGTTGCTCACTGGAAGGGAGGCGCCGCGACGCTTGCTCGATGAGCCACGGAGCTGACGTCTAGGATGATTTGGTGAGCTGATTAAGGATAATGAGAGAGATGGCAGGGTCGTCAGGAAAGGAGTAGTCCGATTTTTGGAATTTCTGAAGATTCGAAAACGGGAATGTAGTCTCGTCGAATCTGACATGACGAGAGATGTGGATTTGATGAGTTGATAAGTCATAGCATAGATAACCCCTATGGTTTTCTAGGAAGCCAATGTATACACAAGGAGTGGATCGGGGACCTAGCTTGTGAGGGGGAAATAGAGGCAATGTTAGGATATCATGGACAGCCGAATATCCGTAGATGATCATAAGAGGGGACTCTATGATAGAAGATTTCGGTAGGGGTCATATTGTGAAGAGTGCTAGTTGGGAGAATATTGAGAACGTATTCTGACATTTTAGCAGCATAAGAAGGACGGAGGTAGGGAGACATGAATCAATAGAGTGCGAATCATATTGTTAATGGTGCAGATGATTCTTTCAGCTTTACCATTTTCATGGAGGCAAGGTGAGAAGCAAAAGACCATGCCATTATTAGTACAAAAATGGTGAAACATAGAGTTGTTGAATTCACGACCATTATTGCACTGAAATGATTTTATACCTTTTGTAAACTGTGTTTGAATGAATGTTCGAAACTCAAGAAATTTGGCAAACACTTCCGATTTAAACTTGAGAGGATACAACCAAACAAAGTGAGAAAAATCATCTAGTAAGATAAGATAGTATTTATTTCCGAAAGAACTAGCAATATGGGATGTCCATACATCAACATGTATAATATCAAAAGGTGCAAAAGTAACACTAGTAGGTGATTGAAATGGTAGACGAGTATGTTTGCCTAAAGAACAAGAAACACAGTTTTGGGCAAGCTTCCCATTACAAGTAATGAAATTATTGCCTCTAAAAAAATTAAAAACTGAAGCTCCTGGATGACCAAGCCTATTATGCCATGTTGAAGAAGAAATGACCGCTAGAGAGACGGGAGAGCTTGATCTGGAAGTAGAGGTGGGAGTGAATGGATATAGATCCCCCATGCTATTGCATCTCATAAGAGGTGTCCCCGTATGCATATCCTTCACAGTGAAATCAAAAGGGTCAAAATCAACAGAGACAGAATTATTACGAGTAAATTTGCGGATAGAGATTAGATTCTTAACTATATGTGGGGAATATAGGTTATTCTGAAGGGGGAATGGATGATGAGGTGGTGTGTAGGATGTACCATAGCCCTTTACTAGAATGCGGTGGCCACTACCAACTGAAACAAATTGAGAATGCTTTAAACTGAATAGTTTGGGAATATTACCTGCAGACGGAGTGAGGTGAGATGTCGCTCTGGAGTCTATGTATCAATTGTTGTCAGGATGTTGTAGATTGAGGCTGCTGAAAGCCTAACCCAACTCAGAGGGGGCCAGGCCGGAAGATGGTTGCTGGAACTGTCCTTGCATGAAGTGGACTTGTTACAGGTACTGGGCTTGCCTAGTGGTTGGAGCTGGGCCCAACAACCTGTGTTGAGAATACGGGTTGAAGGGTTGTTGGTACTAGAAAGGGGCCGGCGCCGCGGCTCTGTACTGAGGCACCGCGGCGTTGTATGGTTAGTGTTGGGGCGTCGCAGTGCTGGACTTGTTCTGCGGGCCCTGTTGTTGCTGCTGTTGATTCTGCTGTCCGCGTCCCTTGCTACGACCACTGCCTCCTCTGCCTCGTCCCTTGCCACAACGTACCTGCTACGGTTGAGAGTTTTCTGGCGGTGTTGGATCTTGATGGCGCATTTCGACAACTAACGCCTTCTGATTGTGCTCATCCTGCTTAGCACGTCGAGTCTCTTCGAGAAACAGCTGCGAGCGGGCTTTGTTAAAACTGGGTAGTGGATCTGCCTGTTGAATCATGGTGGTTAACATATCATAGTCTCCTTTGGGAAGGCCTGCAATCAATTGCAACACCATTTTAGTGTCCGAGACAGGCGTGTTGACGTTGGAGAGTTGATCCTCCAGTAGTTTCAACTGTCTGCAGTACTCAGTCATGTTGGAGAAATTTTCAAGGCGTGTATTGTTAAACTATTCCTCCAAATACACCGCACGAGTGTTCTTGTTATCTTGAAAGATTTCCTCCAAGCGGTTCCATAAATCAAGGGCTGTGGGGCCAGATTTTATGATTGTAAGAAGAAGATCCTGAGAGAGACATGCCGGCGTCTAGACGACACCAAGTAGACGCATCAACCTCCGGAGGGCGCAGAATAGTGTCATCAATATGATCAAGCACGTTATAGAGACATGCATGATTGCGAAACAGTTCAACCCAAGGAGATTACTGACTGTTTTCTTGGTCAAGAAGAATGAGAATATAGTTCTTGATATTGGTAACAATTAGGGCGGGATGAAAAGAGGATGATGACTAGGTGGTGGGATTTGTGGAGGTGGAAGCGTCAGAAAGTGTGGAAGAATCAGGGATAGCCATTTAGAGAAGAGAGGAATGAAGAAGAAAACCTAGAAATTTGGGAGGAGCCGCGGCAGAGAAGGGGTGGAGGCCGGCGGCTTGGACGAAAATTTTCTAGGGTTTTTGTTTACTTGGCTCTTGATACCATGTAAGATGATATTAATCTCCCTTGGAGAGTGTTCTCATTAATATCAAATATATATAGGTGTACAATGTTCATCCCAATTACAATAGGAATTCTAGTCCCATATACAAGAGGAATCCTAGTCTTACCATAATTATATTTACACAAATATTCTAATTATGGGTGGAGACTTATATTACACCTACACGTTTACAACAAGTACTTATAATACAACTTTACAAATGGATGGTGAAATGAAACATACAAATTAGAACATCAGCAAGGGTCTCAGACTTCGAAAAGGGATACGAGGGATCAATTACCGCCTATTGAGTTAACGCACAAGGATAACTATCATACTATCTATATATACACGAAGATCATGGTAGACCTCCTTATAAAAGAATGGTGAAGAAGGAAATATGGATTGATAATTAGAAAGACGAAATTAGACTCAAAATTTTGAGTTAATAATGAGTTCTTCTTGAAAATCTAGTGCATGAAGAGCATAATTGTATAATGAGATAAACTGATCAATACATATATAAAGCAATGCCTAAACTACTCAAGGGACGTAGGATCCATTCATCCAATTACAACGTTTTTATGTTGAATGAATACAAGAGATGATATACAACTAAGAAAGTGTTGATCGTATGAGAAGCTTTCCGTAGCTATAAACAACTCAATAATGTCCATAATGCAATTTTATGGTGTACTGATAATGTGAAAGAGATTATACAGGAAGAAAAAGAAAAAATGAAATATATATATATATCCTCTCCCATTCCGGTTTGAAGATAGTACTCAAAAGGAAACTTGGCCTAAATCAGAAGGATAAGGTGAGTTCGTGCGTAAGTTTATGTAATATTGATGATCATTAATTTGTAACGTGTGGCAAGAATTGGGGATTTTCTACTTGGTTGATAGAGTTGTATAGTCATAACTATAGGGGAGACTATGTGAAGACTTTCCAAGGACTTCAAGGATTAGTCGTTACCCCTTAGGTCTCTACATTCGAGGACATATGTTCTTTATGGGGGGGGGGGGAGGGAGGATGCTACATCTCAAAATTTTCACGTCGTTCGTCTTGATGTAAATTAATGTGATCCCGGAGAAGTCATGAAACCCATATAAGTCTAAGGAAGGTATTAAACAAGTGTTAAGCATGTACCACAAGGTTTCGAGCTTAAAAGAATCAAAAATATTTTAACTCTTACTTTCAAGGTAAAACTAGGAGTGATTAATATGTTAAGTAGGTTGTTTTTAAGGTATTTGAATCATATAATATTCTTATGTCAATTGTTGAAGTCAAGAATGTTATAAAACAAAAGTCGGCAAAAGTTACTGCAAGTTACGTTCATATTTTTGCTGAACTTTGGGTCTAATTTGACTGAGCTTTTCTCCCAAAGTACTTGGATTTATGTGGTAGTACACCTACAAAATTGAATAGCTACGAGTCTAGTTTCCAACACATTAAACTGTTTGTCGATGCAACATCAGAGTAGAGAGATATTCACATTTATGTGTGACTGCGCAAGCAACCCCTTTTGGGACCCACAATGGCGATGGCCGACCATAGAAGCTTTGCAATACGGTTTGGGCTAATATTTGATAATTGGTTGACCATATTTCACCCCCAAAATATCTCAAGGTTCCCTAATAATTCCATAAGAGTTTCAAGGTGAATCCAAGTGATTACATCTAATTTTGGGGATCAAAAGCTATCTCTAGTGAAGAACAACACTTCTATGTTGTTGTGGTGGCTTTGAGAGTTCTTGTAAACTAAAACAGGCTTCGATTGAAGTTGATGGTTTCTTTATAATGTAAGTATATTGTTACACCTCGTAATTTCAAGACGATAATTAGAGAACGTAATTAAGAAAATAAGATTCGAATATTGGATGCAAAGTATATTTACACATGCTAATACATAAATTAGTATACAAAGGATATGATCCCGGAATAATTTTTGAATACTACGAGTGTGACGATGAGAATTGATTATGTTGGTTGAACATTTCAAATTTTTAGATTTTATAAGATTGACTAAGTGTGGGAGATTGATTATTTAATAAATGGGAATTAGTGGATAATTATGGGAACTAGCACCCCCCTTTCACGTTTTTTTAGCATAATTTTCAGATTTTGCATGCTTACATTTACCTAGGTTCCACTCATTTCCCTCCCCCTTATTTTCGAGAACCTCCCCCCCTTCAAACACTCCACCTTCTCTCCTCCAAATAGATTTTCCTCCAACTCCATAGCCAAAGAAAAGACCAAGCTAACTCCCCCTTTCAAGATTAAATTCTTCTACAAGTTCCAAGCCATAGAAACTCCACAAAACAGTGGTGAAATCAGCACTGCTGGCCGAGAAACAAGCTCCAGAAACATTAGCATTCGAAATGAATTATTTGGAAGGAAAACATGTAAGAATGATGGATTAAACTTGTAGAATACATGAATGTCAATATAAGTTGAAGAAATGGTGAAAAATGGTGCAAAAGGAAATGGGGTAGTGATCGAAATATAGGGACTGTTTTGGGCACAAATTAAGGTAAGATTTCTTCTTATTATTTGAGTTATTGGAGTTAAATGATGTTGTCACGCCCCGAACCCCGGACCCGCGACCGGTGCCCTACCTGAGCACCCTTCTACACATACAACATGAGTAACACGCGGAAGATAAATAATACTTTTTTTTTTCTTAAAACCAAGACAAAGCCGTAAGGCTGCCATAATATAAATCACCCAAAACAAAAGGGTCTACACTGTACTACTATAACACAGTACCACTTTCACATATGAAAGCCATGTCAAAATCAGGGACATCTGCCCTCAGCATATAATATCACAGAAGCATGCTCGTGGAATACAACATCACTGTCAGCATGTAACAAGCATAATATATAACCAGTTATGTCAAAGTTAGGGACACATGCCCTCAAAGTCATTATTCAATTCTAACCATGGGTCTATTACACCCGCATATGTCACGTGGACCCGCATGAGGCAATTTTCTCGCATGGGACTGTTTCACCCGCATAGGTCACGTGGACCCGCATGAGGTATTCCTCGCATAGGACTATTTCACCCGCATAGGTCACGTGGACCCGCATGAGGTATTCCTCGCATAGGACTATTTCACCCGCATGAGACTATTTCACCCGCATGGAACCTGTGGGCCCGCAATGAGTATATCCGCCATACTCGCATCATGGGTAGCAAATCCATGGAAATGTATAATGTCTTGGGGATTTTCCCCGCAATTATACTCAGAAGGTGTATAACGTCTTGGGGACATTTATACTCAAGAGGTGTATAACGTCTTGGGGGTTTACCCCACATTTATACTCATAACACTAGCACCAATGGCTATCATGAACAACATATACAAGTTAAGATAATCCTTAATTCTCATCATCATAAAATAAATAAATCATCATTTTAGCAAACCAAGACAATACCATGTCTTTCCTTTTTAACAAACCAAGACAATTTCCCTGCCTTCCTTTTTAACAATTTAAGACACTTACCATTTAAGCAAGCCAAAGTACTATCAAGGCATTAACACACCTTGCATCACTAAGGATTAAAGTCCATTTCGACAATGTACGTGAGCCATACATTCATTTTATAAACTAAATTTCCATTTTAGGAAAACCCAAGTACTACATGTATCGTTAGGAAGTAGGATCCAATACATGTATCATTTTGAAACCATCATTTAGGAGATCGAGACACTTATCATTCCAAGTATCTTTCTAAGATATGATTTTGGCAAATCAAGGTACTACACCTCACGTGCTACTTTAAAACATCTTTGAACATCAAAGTGCCACATATCATGTATTATATTGAGGACTTAATCATGGACATTCTCACACGATTTCCTTAAAACATTTTAAATCATCCCTTGACTTTCCACAAACTTGTTATAACAACTTCCCATAAAGCCGTTATAACCACCTTCATTTTAGAAAACTAAAGTACTACCACGTCTTTCCTTTTAATACAACTAAGGCATTATCATGTCATGTAAGGGAATTGAACCCAAAGTACTTTGTACATCTATTCTTTATAAAAGAATCGTTTCATGAAATATTAGGGCGTTGGACCCAAAAGTACTTTCACTATTAAAACCAAGTTACTTACTCTTTTAAACTTAAGTAACTTATACTTTTAAAACCAAGTAACTTATGCCTTTAAATCAAGTCACTTACTCTTTCCAATCAAATAATTTATTCTCTTTAAATCAATCAATTAACTTATACCTTTAACTCAAGTTACTTCCCCTTTCAAAATCAAGTAACCTATACATTTTAATCAAGTTACTTGTACTCTTTAACTCAAGTAACATATACTTTTCAAATCAAGTTACTTCTTCTTTCAAAATCAAGTAACATATACTTACAAAATTAATACTTTTATGAGCTGTGAATAGGTTATACTCGTTTATAACGATCTTGTTAAATCAGCCATGATCTAGAAAATGTAATACAATCTTGTCTTATCTTAGTTTCTATGCAGATGGAGAATTCTACTCATTTCAATATAATTGATTGTCGATACATTTTCAATAACGCTGCAATGGCTTGTTCGATACCTATTCTCATTAGTGTAGTAAATTAGCAAGGTTACTCGACTCCAATACTTTCTAACGACTCTTACCAACATCCCCCATAAGACTTGGTAAGAACTTAGGAATATTCTCGACAAGCCTTTAGCATAAAATCAATAACATGACTACTTCCTATGATAAGGAAAGTATACTCAAGAACAAGTCATGTATACTCCAAACAACAAGGCAAGTACACCTCAAATATCCAGTCATGTATACTCCTAACAACAATACAAGTATACTTCAAATATCAAGGCAAGTATACTCCTAACAACAGGGCAAGTATACCTCAAATATCCAGTCATGTATACTCCTAACAACAAGGCAAATATACTTCAAATATCAAGGAAATTATACTCCTAACAACAGGGCAAGTATACTTCAAGCAACAAGTCATGTATACTCCTAATAACAAGTCAAGTATACCATAAAAATACTCATGTCTATAGAAAGAAGGAGTTCACATACCTCGTGACGACTAACCAATACGACAAGTAGCAAAATGCTCCAAAGTACTTCAACTTCATCGGCTATTCCTTAAGCCAAGTAGACTCAGCTACACGTAGTACTTCAACCTAAAATGGCCATAGTACTTCTATCAATATCATACTTACTATTGTAAGACTTATACCAAATAATTGTCCTCTAATTCTACGGAAAATCGGGCAGCACTTCCTTTGTTTCTACGTACTTTTGCACCTTTTCTAAGGCCCGTATTCATCAACCAACAAGCCATATTTAAGGAGCAACCAACAGTTAACCAAAGGGGATTACACGCCTAACAGGACGTGTAAAATTCTGCCCCACAATTAATATAAAAACTGTCCATTTCCTTAAGGCAATTCTCGGCTCAAATGTGTAACAACATAAAGTTCATTCCAATTCCTTTTCAATCCAAATTGTTATTCTAACATGTTATATAGCCGCAATCGATTATAACAACTATAATCCCTTCTTTCTATAACATGCGACGATCGTAACTAACAATTAAATTGAATTACAATCTTAATAGCTAACATGAACTTTTTTTTTCTGGATTTTAGGCTTTCAATATTCCATACACTTATCAATCTTCATAATATATATCTCATGATCATCTATCACTTTCATAACATGGAATCTTTAATTACAATAGTAAGACGAAGATTATTACCTCAATAAGCCCAAATCTAATCCAAGATTCAAAGTCTATCCTTAGCAACTTTAGCTCCTCTTCTTGACGTTCCAATCCACTCTAAGCAACCCTTGGAAGCTCATGAAGAACTCTTCTTCAAGTTCTAACTCAATCTATAAAAAAACTCTTAGGTTTTCATGTTGCGACTAACGTAAAAATGTAGTTTTTCCGGGATTTTTGTATTGAGATATCCTTAGAATACCTTAAGGGATCTTATGTTTGAACATTTGGATTTATGAAGCAAGATTGAAGATTTTTTTTTGAGCTATGGCCGAGAGCCTCCGTAAGGGCACACAAGATTGCCTATTTTTTTTCTAAGTGTTGAAATGATCTAGTCTTGCACTAGTAGTAGTAATATATAAGGAGACCAAGGGCTAGGATTAATCCAAATGGAAGGCTAGGATGAGGTCAATTATCTCAAGCTCCCACTTGACTTCCTTGACTTGGTCAATTTCTTTTCATCCAACTAGCCCATGTGGAGGGTGACACGTGTCGCCCTCCCATTGGTCTAAAATATTTCATTTCCCGAAATTTCCATAATTCGTCAAAATATCGAAAACCTCGTGGGCCCCACAAAACGTAAAATTTCCCGGGTGGGCCCCACGTAACCAAATCCGTAAATAAATTTCCACAATCTCAAATAAAAATTCTGGGAACCCAATTCTTACTAACAAACATTTTTCCTTCCCGAGGTTCGGAAGATTTTTCCTTAGAAATAGCAACTCTTTCTTTCGTTCAAATTTATAAATCCCGATTCCTTACGTACATTATCTTAAACATGTCATGAAATTACGGGGTGTAACATATGTTGTTGCTAATAGATAAACTCATGTTAAAGAGAAATTGGAAATAAGAGATTGCATGTGATTGTTGTTGAGGTTGTTGAGCCGATTGAAAAGGTTATTACCGATTTTGGGACTGTTTTGTATACATTGGATTTAATTGTTGTTGATTGTTATTATTGTCACTAATTGCATGTTGAAATTGAAAAGAAATCTTGATATTTAAAGTTGTAATTGGTTATATGAAAGTGTTGAAACATGAATTGGATTTTTAAGGAATTAAGAGAAGAGTTATGGTATTATGGTTGTTGGCCGAGAACTTCATGAAATTGTTGGACATTGTTGTGTTGAAGTATGTACTGTTTTTGTTAAGTTATAATGTTGGAAATATAAGTTATGAACATGTATATATGTTGTGGTAATTACTAATACATGTCTTAAAGGAATTAAAACGTAGAAATGTGTTGCAAATTATAAGACTTGCACTCTTGTTGTTGCTTGAATTGATGGACTGTTTTTAAGGTTGTTTTAATGTGGTTTAAGGGGCTGAATTAACAAGAGAAATAGGTGTATTAATCACCTTGTTTGTTGCAGTTGTTGTCTTTCATGAACGTAAAGAAAAGGAATGTATTATGATGACGTATATGGAGTATTTGGGATTGTTTTGGTAATATTGGTATTGTTGGCTGTGTTTGTAAGTTGTGGATGTGCATATAAATAGGGGAGGTGCTGCCCAAATTTCTATAGAAAAGAGAGTCATCATTTGGTATATAACTTACACTAATAAGCGAGTTGACGGACATGTTACTATTATTATATGTTGAAGTGCTAGACGAGACGTACTTTAATTATTAAGTTGGTATAGACGACAAGAGGTATGTGAAACTATTCTTTCTTCTTTTTGGCATAATTTACATAAATGAGTGTACATCGGACGTACATAGTTCTAATGAATCCTAATTTCTAATGATACATGATATGATAGTGCCTTGATTTTCCAAATGATGATTTAAAATGATACATGATATGACAGTGTCGTTTATGTATTCCATTGACAATCAAATGATGATTTAAATTGCATATGGTTGCTCATGATAATCTATTCGTGCTTGATGTGATTATATCATTTCACCGCATCCTGGGCCGGGATGTTTCGTGCACAGTTCCTTACATGTTCACCACGTCCTTCACTAGAGGGCCGGTGTCAAGCACCGAACCCCGGGCCCGCGACTGGTGCCCTACCTGGGCACCCTTCTATTCATACAACACAATAAACCGCGAAAGATAAATAACACTCATTTTTTTTCTTAAAACAAAGGCAAAGCCAATAAGACTGCCATAATTTTAATCACCCAAAAGGGTCTACACTATTCAATAATGTAAATACAACTCTAGCCAGTCCAGCCCACATATGAATACAGACCTCTAAGATTTTGGACAAATATTATGACGGGACAAGGCCCCGCCGTACCCCTGAATATACCTAGCAATAATGACAAGCTCCGGAACATTGGAGCCATCTCAAAATGCTGAACCAGGATCCTAAGCTCGCGGATCCACAACTGTGTATCTAAACCTGCGGACATGAAAGCAGCCCCCCGAAGGGGGTCAGTACAACAAGTACTAAGTATGAAACAGAAATAAAGTACAACAATTAAGTCCATAACTATACAAGGAATGACAGGGGCAAGTATGAAAATCAAATACCAGATCCTACCGTGTCATATAAAAATCAGAGCCAACTGTACCTTGTATCATTGTACTACTGTAACACCGCACCACTTTCAAATATGAAAGCCATGTCAAAATCCGGGATACTTACCCTCAGCATATAATATCACAGAAGCATGCTCGTGGAATACTGTCACGACCCAATCCCGAGCCCGTGACTGGTGCCTTACCCGGGCACCCAAGTAGATATACATCAGAGTAACCAGCGGAATATAAAAACAAAGACATGAACAATAAAGAGTAAGAACAGTCTAACCAAGAAAATGTCGCCTTTCGGCATGTATATATATTAATCAAAACTTGAACAGTTACATCCTTTACGAACCCTGCCCACAACAAGATTACTGCACTTAAGAATGTAACCATGACTATGACAGGGCCCCGCCATACCCCTGAATGTACAAGTACCTACAATGACAGGGGACTATACCAAAGACAAAGCCTCCGGAGAAATGGAGCTTTCCAAGAACTGAACAGTGATCCTAAGAGTGCGGATCATCAAGCTACGTACCTCAACTCGCGGCAGATGAACGCGGCCCGAAGGGTCGCATAACAAAAGTGCAGTATGTGAAACTGAAAATACTGTAAGTGAAATCATAATAATCTATATAAAACAGGAGACATATATGATAATCAATATACGATAAGCAATAGGTAAGCAGTCATGTCAAGTCAGGGACTCACGCCCTCAAGGTCATCACTCAAATATAACCATAACATTTTAAAAACCAATTCACAATTATGTACGAAATAACCAAGTTAACCGCACCTAGTGCCACATCATAAACAAGAGCAATAATAGGTATAATGTACCAGGTCTTTTCTAGGCCGCGAATGATCGAAGCAAGGCCAATCGCCCATAGTATCATTATGCGTGCCTAATCCTGGACTCTCGCAGTCCGCATAGGCCACCTCTGGCCCGCATGAGGTATTCCTCGCATCGAGGGTAGCTAATCCTCGGCATCGTCCTGGACTCTCGTAGTCCGCATGGCCACATAGACCGCATGAGGTATTCCTCGCACACTATCCTGGAACTCCCGTAGCTCCGCATAGGTCCCCGGGACCCGCATGAGGCATCCCTCGCATCGGGGGGCAGCTTAACCCCCGGTATAACATGTCAAGAGGTGAGTGGTATAACATCATCACAACGGCTTAACGTTAAACGACGTAAGCCCAACAAGAATAACCTCCTTACACAAACATCACAAGAATCGAACACAACGACTTATCGTTAAACAACATAAGCATAACAAGAGTAACCTCTTTACACAAACATCACAAGATACTAACACAACGACTTATCGTTAAACAACATAAGCATAACAAGAGTAATCTCTTTACACAAACATCACAAGATACTAACACACGTAGTATCACAACATGTTCACTTTATCAAGCCAACAAGAAAGTATTACAAGGCTATCACAAAACATAGGCAAATTACTCACACAAGGTACTTTCATTTCATGTTAATAAGTCCGGGTTTTAACCCCAAGGTATTACATGCTTTAATCTCTTTAAAAAGATCCATTTCTTTCATAAACAATCACACGAAACCCGTAGCATCAAAGTAGAGTAACCATCTTGTTAAGTAAACCCAAATAATTTCCATGCTTCTTTTTAAACCATCTTAAGACAAAAACATGTCTTCCCTTTAAACCAACATACTTCAAATTCTCAAGTCTCTGTTCTTTTAGAAAATAAGTTCCTTACTTTGGAATTTAAGAAAAATCAATACTTGTTATTAATGACTTTAGTAAGGCAACCGTGATCTAGGAAATGTAATACAATTTTGTCTTATCTTAGCTTCTATGCAGATGGAGGGTTTCTACTTATTTTAATATAATTAATTATTTGTCAATATATTTTCCTTTATTAACGCTGCAGTGGGATGTTCGATATTTATTCTCATTTCCGCAATCGATATAACATTATCATTCGAAACCAAGTACTCATTACTCACGAATGAGGTTTCACAACTTTCCACACAATTTCAAGTTCTTCACATATTAAATCAAGTCACATATGAGTCAAGTCTCTTATCTTCTTTTAAGTCGTTATACCTTTCAAGTATTTGATAAACAAATATTAAAACCGTTTTCCTTATCTTTCTTAAGTCGTTATTCCTAACTTCCCATAAAGCTAGTATAACACTTAAGCTTTTTGTTTAAAACCAAGTCTTACTTTTATTCAAAAAATGATTTGTAACTCTTTTTGAAATATTCAAGATTCCTATTATTTAGACTCAAGTCAAAAGATATCAAAGTAAAGCCAAATTCATTTTAACACACGTACGTCTACCGTACTATATATGTTTCGCAAATATCATGCTAGAAGAGATAGGAAGAGGTTCACATACCTCGCGACGATTATCGACTATTAGCAAAACGCTCCAAGTACTATAACCTTGCTAGCCTTTTCCACCCTTCAAGTAGAATACGCTACTCGTAGTACTTCCACCTATAATGGCCACGAAACGTCCATTAACCTCTAGATTTCTTCGTAGGATATTTCTAAGGACAAGTTCCATATCCTACGGAAAATTCGGCAGCACCTCCCCCGTTTCTACTCATTTTCCCACCTTTTCCAAGGCCCGATAACCGTGATCTACCTACTATAATTAAGGTGCAATAATACTGAAATCTAAAGAAGGGGATAACACGCCCAAACGGAACGCGATTAACAATCTCTCCTTCATAACAATAATAACTAAAGAAGGGGATAACACGCCCAAACGGTAACGCGGTTTACTATCTCCCTTTATAATAACAATAAGTAAAAGAAGGGGATTACACGCCCAAATGGTAACGCGGTTTACTATCTCGCCTTCATAATAACAATAAGTAAAGAAGGGTATTACACGCCCAAACGGTAACGTGGTTTACTATCTCGCCTTCATAATAACAATAAGTAAAGAAGGGGATTACACGCCCAAACGGTAACGCGGTTTACTATCTCGCCTTCATAATAACAATAAGTAAAGAAGTCCAAAGTAAAAAGTCCAAAGTAGATACGGTCCTTAAGTTGGGGTCCTTGGCCAACTTTTACACTAATACTTATCCAATTACTTCATTAATCCCTCAACTTATATTCCAATCTTTATATAAGTTATAGTTCATAATATACTTCCAATATATGTATAATAACCATATATACATAATAAATCAAATTCACAAAGAGGTTAAGGTTCATTACCTAAAGATAGCCCAAAAATGTGACTGTCCAGATTTTTAGCTACTGCTTCGTCAGAAGAACTTGCAACGTCGATAACTCTCTACTCCAGTATCCTATCGACGAGTGGTTTGTTGCATTGGAAACTAGAATCGACGAACTTCATTTTAGGCTTTTGAAACACCCAAAAACTCCTTATATGCTAGGAGATATTCCCTTCCAAACTTGACTAAAAAATCTGCCCAAAACAGTTTCGAAAATCTGCCTACTCTCGGCCAAGGGAAGGTTTTTGAGGCTAGGGGTGTGAAATCTTGTCTAACTCTTGGTTAAAAATCTTCCTAACACATTAAGGAAGAACACTTATAAGTTTAAGAATTTTTGGACAATATTTGGTTAGGGGGGGGGGGGGGGGTTGGACGAGACACTTAGAAGGAGGGAGAGAAGAGATGTTTTCAAGTCTTGAATATGTTAAGTGTGGCTGATTTTCATCCACTAAGGGGGTTTATATAGCACAACCAAGGGTTGAGATTAACACATGTGTAAGGTAGAGATCATATGTGAAGGTTCCTTCCCACACTTGTCTTACTAAAGCCATGCAAGTCTTGACCATGCAAGACTTGCCCACTAATGCACAAAAACGTCCAAGACATGCCAACTAGGCAAGAATTGTTGGCCACTTGTCCACTCCATTTCGTCCACTTGGCCCAATCTAGGGGTGACACTTGTCGCCCCCCTATTGGTCCAAAATATTTTATCTCTCGGAACAATTCCATAATCGTAAAAAATATTGAAAGCGCAAAATTTCCTTCACAAAGTTCGGAATACTTTCCGTCGGAAAACAATTCTATCAATCTTACCCTAATTAGGGCGTATACATTGTACGTACGTCCTTACATACATACTCCGGAACTACGGGGTATAACATTCTCCCCCCCTTAGAAACATTCGTCCCGAATGTTCCTTCAAGATCCAAAACATACCTGCGCCGGTAGTCTTCCCTCTATACTAACGAAATCAATTATGCCACTCATGGCCACAATACAACGTACGCGCAAAAACTCATATCCGAGCCGACGAAGAATCATCTCTAAAGCGTATACAACACTATTAGCTCCACCCATGGTCCAAAGGATACTTTCTTCACATCCTTACTTATAAAAAGAATACTTCCATCTGCTTAACACATCTTCGCCTCTTTTCTTACTTATCGTACTCTCCTCGCACACTCGAACTGTTCCTAATATACGCATCACATTTCTGTCATTACTTCAGTTTTTTAAAATCTCGGGGTTACTATCCTCAACTTGGTCGTCATTAATTGGGAACACTCTGGATGAATTTCCGATATTCTTCCGAATCGTAGCAACATGAAAGACCGGACATACTGCCTCCTAAGTCGGACGACAGTGCTAGCTTAAAGGCAACCTGGCCTATTCTACAAACGATCTGAAAAGGCCCAAAGTACCTCGGGCTAAGTTTCCCTTGCTTTCCGAATCTCGTCACACCCTTCCGGGGTGGTACCTTCAAGAAGACCCACCGTCAACCTGAACTCCAAGTGTCGACGCCAATTATCTGCAAGACTTTTGTTGACTCTGAGCTGCTAATAACCTTCTCGGGATAAGCTTCGCCTTATCCTCATTCTGCTGAAACAAGTATGGACCCATCATCTGAATCTTGCCAACATCGAACCAACCGACCGACAACCTATACTTCCGCCCATACAAGGCTTCGTAAGGCGCCATTCGAACACTGAAATGGTAGCTATTATAATACCTACTCAACACGAGGCAAATAATCCTCACCA
This sequence comes from Przewalskia tangutica, assembly GCA_029844215.1. NCBI lineage: Eukaryota > Viridiplantae > Streptophyta > Magnoliopsida > Solanales > Solanaceae > Przewalskia > Przewalskia tangutica. The sequence continues at coordinate 99,748,899 of CM056729.1, forward strand.
CTCCCTTGAAATCAAAACACCGGCCCGTAACCTATCCTCAAATATCTGGGTACAACGCGCTGTTTGTCCGTCGGCCCGAGGGTTAATGCAATACTGAGACTCACCTGAGTTCCTATCCCCGCCTGGTAAAAACCTCCAGAAAAAGAAAATAGCCGTAAACTGGGCTCCACTGCCTGTCATAAAATAAAGGTAGGAACCCCGTGCAGCCTTACAACCTTCCTAATATAATACATCTCGCATAACCTCCACGAGTAAATACCCGATCGAAAGACAAGATGGTGACCATTGCCCGACCATCGGGTCGAACGCATCCACGAACTCGTATGATGGTTACCTAAACCTTGGCCTAACACCCTTGTGATCCTATTACCTAGCAGGACTACCTCAAACTGATCCCACCTTAATCCGGGCTGCGGGTTGACCCGCAATCTGGCCTCAACCCGACCCATTTTCGCGCCAAACTCTCTCGTTCCCTGATCCAGAACAATCTTACTAATTCACGTCATGAAAGCTACCACTTTTATCTCAAACTACCCATGGATTTATCACATGAATACACCCCACGTATACAATGTATCTCGACAAGGATCAAAACGAAAAATCTTTTACTTAAGTCGGCCTTACATCTAAAGTCTCAACTGTTATAATTTCTAAGGTTCGCAATTTACTTGTCCTCAAACTTACCTTTTTAACCACCCGTGTTTTCCAATCACAATTAACACCATGTTCTCCGAACATAACACTTAAAATATAATCTTCCTATTACGCATACTAGTCTCTAGAGGGTTAAGGATATACCTGTAACTACTGCTTCACTTCCCTTTGTCGTTCTTAATCAAAATCCTGCTCTGCTGGGCGCATAGTTATAGAAGGTGATGAACCAGCCACTGATCCCGAAGGCTGAGTCGTAACATCCGCGCCACCTCTGGTTGGACAATTTCTCGCAAAATGGCCCTGCTGTCCGCAAGCATAACAAACTATCGAAGTAGCACGACACTCCCCACAATGACACATACCACATCGGCCACACCGAGGTGGGGGTGGCCTCCTCTGGCTAACACTACTTCCTCTCCGAACCACTGAATCCGCAACTGGCTGAGTCATCCCACCGGTTTCCCTCCTACTAGGACATTATCTCCTCACATGGCCCTGACGGCCGCAGGTAAAACAGGCATTAGTAAACAGACGACAATTCCCGGAATGACGCCTACCACGTAGGGAACACTGGGAACAAATCAACCGGCTAGAACCTATGTAAATCGTGAACGGAAACCACGAGCTCGACCAACTCTCGCACACTCAACGTCCCGAAGCTCGTGGAGGACTACTCGAATCGGGCGGAGGGCATAACTAGTTCGCCGAGGCCGCTGCCTCGAAAGTCACCACAGGACCCTGTTGTCCGCCCTTCTCGCTGGTCTTGCTTAATTGCCGATCTTTACGTTCCTCAGTCTGCTGCGCATAAGCCTGTACGCGGGCAATGTCCATGCCTGACTGAAGAGTTACTCTTGTACACCCCTTTACTAGATAATCGTCTAGACCCGTGATATATCGACGCACTAAATACTCTCTGTTTGCTAAAATCCTAGCTAGTAACTGAGCCATCCCTTTGTAATCCATATTCCTCGCTCTGGCCGCGAAGGCTCATATATCATGGCCGCAGTAAGAACTGCTGCCGCTGTACTAAACTCCGCTGGGGCCGGCGACGTCGTGGAACTCGCCGTCTGGGGTATCACCTCGGGTAAAGGTTGGGCCTGTGCCCTCGTACTCCTCTGTGTTCTACTCGCAGCTCCCTCGGCTGCCTTGCCCTTCTGGGCCCGGGTTGCCTTACGTGGAGGCATAACTGGTAACGAAAGAGACTCGTCAGAGGGGTTCAACTTATAACATAGCTCTAAGGCACGATCTCAGAGTGAGAAGAATGGAAACCAATCCTAAATGTCCTGCAGCCTCCTGATTATAGATGTGGTGCACAACACACCGATAATCAAGACTCTACTAGACACGGTCTGTAGACACTTTCCGAGGATTAACTGCTCTGATACCACTTTTGTCACGACCCGATCCCGGGCCCGTGACTGGTGCCTTACCCGGGCACCCAAGTAGATATACATCAGAGTAACCAGCGGAATATAAAAACAAAGACATGAACAATAAAGAGTAAGAACAGTCTAACCAAGAAAATGTCGCCTTTCGGCATGTATATATATAAACCAAAACTTGAACAGTTACATCCTTTACGAACCACGCCACAAAGATTACTGCACTCTAAGAATGTAACCACAACTATGACGGGACAGGGCCCCGCCATACCCCTGAATGTACAAGTACCTACAATGACAGGGGACTATACCAAAGACAAAGCCTCCGGAGAAATGGAGCTTTCCAAGAACTGAACAGTGATCCTAAGAGTGCGGATCAGCAAGCTACGTACCTCAACCTGCGGCATGAACGCAGCCCGAAGGTCGATAACAAAAGTACCGAGTATGTGAAACTGAAAATACTGTAAGTGAAATCATAATAGTCTATATAAAACAGGAGACATATATGATAATCAATATACGATAAGCAATAGGTAAGCAGTCATGTCAAGTCAGGGACTCACGCCCTCAAGTTCATCACTCAAATATAACCATAACATTTTAAAAACCAATTCACAATTATGTACGAAATAACCAAGTTAACCGCACCTAGTGCCACATCATAAACAAGAGCAATAATAGGTATAATGTAACTGGTCTTTTCTAGGCCGCGAATGATCGAAGCAAGGCCAATCGCCCATAGTATCATTATGCGTGCCTAATCCTGGGCTCCCGCAGTCCGCATAGGCCACCTCTGGCCCGCATGGGGTATTCCTCGCATCGAGGGTAGCTAATCCTCGGCATCGCCCCGACTCGTAGTCCGCATGGCCACATAGACCGCATGAGGTATTCCTCGCACACTATCCTGGAACTCCCGTAGCTCCGCATAGGTCCCCGGGACCCGCATGAGGCATCCCTCGCATCGGGGGGCGGCTTAACTCCCGGTATAACATGTCAAGAGGTGAGTGGTATAACATCATCACAACGGCTTATCGTTAAACGACGTAAGCCCAACAAGAATAACCTCCTTACACAAACATCATAAGAATCGAACACAACGACTTATCGTTAAACAACATAAGCATAACAAGAGTAACCTCTTTACACAAACATCACAAGATACTAACACAACGACTTATCGTTAAACAACATAAGCATAACAAGAGTAATCTCTTTACACAAACATCACAAGATACTAACACACGTAGTATCACAACATGTTCACTTTATCAAGCCAACAAGAAAGTATTACAAGGCTATCACAAAATATAGGCAAATTACTCACACAAGGTACTTTCATTTCATGTTAATAAGTCCGGGTTTTAACCCCAAGGTATTACATGCTTTAATCTCTTTAAAAAGATCCATTTCTTTCATAAACAATCACACGAAACCCGTAGCATCAAAGTAGAGTAACCATCTTGTTAAGTAAACCCAAATAATTTCCATGCTTCTTTTTAAACCATCTTAAGACAAAAACATGTCTTCCCTTTAAACCAACATACTTCAAATTCTCAAGTCTCTGTTCTTTTAGAAAATAAGTTCCTTACTTTGGAATTTAAGAAAAATCAATACTTGTTATTAATGACTTTAGTAAGGCAACCGTGATCTAGGAAATGTAATACAATTTTGTCTTATCTTAGCTTCTATGCAGATGGAGGGTTTCTACTTATTTTAATATAATTAATTATTTGTCAATATATTTTCCTTTATTAACGCTGCAGTGGGATGTTCGATATTTATTCTCATTTCCGCAATCGATATAACATTATCATTCGAAACCAAGTACTCATTACTCACGAATGAGGTTTCACAACTTTCCACACAATTTCAAGTTCTTCACATATTAAATCAAGTCACATATGAGTCAAGTCTCTTATCTTCTTTTAAGTCGTTATACCTTTCAAGTATTTGATAAACAAATATTAAAACCGTTTTCCTTATCTTTCTTAAGTCGTTATTCCTAACTTCCCATAAAGCTAGTATAACACTTAAGCTTTTTGTTTAAAACCAAGTCTTACTTTTATTCAAAAAATGATTCGTAACTCTTTTTGAAATATTCAAGATTCTTATTATTTAGACTCAAGTCAAAAGATATCAAAGTAAAGCCAAATTCATTTTAACACACGTACGTCTACCGTACTATATATGTTTCGCAAATATCATGCTAGAAGAGATAGGAAGAGGTTCACATACCTCGCGACGATTATCGACTATTAGCAAAACGCTCCCAAGTACTATAACCTTGCTAGCCTTTTCCACCCTTCAAGTAGAATACGCTACTCGTAGTACTTCCACCTATAATGGCCACGAAACGTCCATTAACCTCTAGATTTCTTCGTAGGATATTTCTAAGGACAAGTTCCATATCCTACGGAAAATTCGGCAGCACCTCCCCCGTTTCTACTCAATTTCCCACCTTTTCCAAGGCCCGATAACCGTGATCTACCTACTATAATTAAGGTGCAATAATACTGAAATCTAAAGAAGGGGATAGCACGCCCAAACGGAACGCGATTAACAATCTCTCCTTCATAACAATAATAACTAAAGAAGGGGATAACACGCCCAAACGGTAACGCGGTTTACTATCTCCCTTTATAATAACAATAAGTAAAAGAAGGGGATTACACGCCCAAACGGTAACGCGGTTTACTATCTCGCCTTCATAATAACAATAAGTAAAGAAGGGGATTATACGCCCAAACGGTAACGCAGTTTACTATCTCGCCTTCATAATAACAATAAGTAAAGAAGGGGATTACACGCCCAAACGGTAACGCGGTTTACTATCTCGCCTTCATAATAACAATAAGTAAAGAAGTCCAAAGTAAAAAGTCCAAAGTAGATACGGTCCTTAAGTTGGGGTCCTTGGCCAACTTTTACACTAATACTTATCCAATTACTTCATTAATCCCTCAACTTATATTCCAATCTTTATATAAGTTATAGTTCATAATATACTTCCAATATATGTATAATAACCATATATACATAATAAATCAAATTCACAAAGAGGTTAAGGTTCATTACCTCAAGATAGCCCAAAAACGTAACTGTCCAGATTTTTAGCTACTGCTTCGTCAGATGAACTTGCAACGTCGATAACTCTCTACTCCAGTATCCTATCGACGAGTGGTTTGTTGCATTGGAAACTAGACTCGACGAACTTCATTTTAGGCTTTTGAAACACCCAAAAACTCCTTATATGCTAGGAGATATTCCCTTCCAAACTTGACTAAAAAATCTGCCCAAAACAGTTTCGAAAATCTGCCTACTCTCGGCCAAGGGAAGGTTTTTGAGGCTAGGGGTGTGAAATCTTGTCTAACTCTTGGTTAAAAATCTTCCTAACACATTAAGTAAGAACACTTATAAGTTTAAGAATTTTTGGACAACATTTGGTTAGGGGAGGGGGGGGGGGTTGGACGAGACACTTAGAAGGAGGGAGAGAAGAGATGTTTTCAAGTCTTGAATATGTTAAGTGTGGCTGATTTTCATCCACTAAGGGGGTTTATATAGCACAACCAAGGGTTGAGATTAACACATGTGTAAGGTAGAGATCATATGTGAAGGTTCCTTCCCACACTTGTCTTACTAAAGCCATGCAAGTCTTGACCATGCAAGACTTGCCCACTAATGCACAAAAACGTCCAAGACATGCCAACTAGGCAAGAATTGTTGGCCACTTGTCCACTCCATTTCGTCCACTTGGCCCAATCTAGGGGTGACACTTGTCGCCCCCCTATTGGTCCAAAATATTTTATCTCTCGGAACAATTCCATAATCGTAAAAAATATTGAAAGCGCAAAATTTCCTTCACAAGGTTCGGAATACTTTCCGTCGGAAAACAATTCTATCAATCTTACCCTAATTAGGGTGTATACATTGTACGTACGTCCTTACATACATACTCCGGAACTACGGGGTATAACAAATACAACATCACTATCAGCATGTAACAAGTATAACATACAACTACCCGCACACTGTGCCTTTTTAACAATGAGAGTAAACTTTACATGCTTTAAAATAGGAAGCTTATGATCAATCTAGGGCCACCCGCTCGTAGTATCATTATGCAAACCTACTCTTGGGACTGTTTCACCCGCAAGGGTCTTGTGGACCCGTATAGGACAATTTGCCCCGCATACGACTATTTCACCCGCACAGGACTATTTCACCCGCTTAGGCCCTACGGGCCCGCAATGAGCATATACGCCATGCTCGCATCATGGGTAGCAAATCCATGGAGATGTATAATGTCTTGGGGGTTCACCCCGCAATTATACTCAGAAGGTGTATAACGTCTTGGGGGTTTACCCTGCATTTATACTCAGGAGGTGTATAACGTCTTGGGGGTTTACCCCACATTTATACTCATAACACTAGCACCAATGGCTATCATGAACAACATATGCAAGTTAAGATAATCTTTGACTCTCAACATCATAAAATGAATAAACCATCATTTTAACAAACCAAGACAATTTCCATGCCTTCTTTTTCAACAAATCAAGACAATACCATGTCTTTCCTTTTTAACAAATCAGGACAATACCATTTAGGCAAGCCGAAGTACTATCAAGACACAAAATAGAATAACTATCATTTAATCAAGCCAAAGTACTATCAAGACACTAACACACCTTGCTTTACTAAGGATTAAAGTCCATTACGACAATGTACGTGAGCCGTACATTCACTTTATAAACTAAATTTCCATTTTAGGAAAGCCCAAGTACTACATGTATCGCTAGGAAGTAGGATCCAATACATGTATCATTTTGGAACCATCATTTAGAAAATCGAGACACTTATCGTACCAAATATCCTTCTAAGACATGGTTTTGGCAAATCAAGGCACTAGACCTCGCGTGTTACTTTAAAACATCTTGAACATCAAAGTGCCACATATCATGTATTATATTAAGGACTTAATCATGGACATTCTCGCACGATTTCCTTAAAACAATTTAAACCTTCCCTTGACTTTCCACTAAAACTTGTTATAACAAACTTCCCATAAAGCCGTTATAACCACTTCATTTTTAGACAACTAACGCACCATTACCTCTTTCCTTTTTATAAAAACCAAGGCATTATCATGATACGTAAGGGAATTGAACCCAAAGTACTTTGTACATCTATTCTTTATAAAAGAATCGTTTCATGAAATATTAGGGTGTTGGACCCAAAAGTACTTTCACCATTAAAACCAAGTTACTTACTTTTTTAAACTCAAGTAACTTATACTTTTAAAACCAAGTAACTTATGCCTTCAAATCAAGTCACTTACTCTCTTTAAATCAAGTAACATATACTTTTCAAAATGAGTTACTACACATTTTCGAAATTCAAGTCCCAAGTACTTTGAAAAATCAAGCTTCATATACTTACAAAATTAATACTTTTATGAGCCGCGAATAGGTTATTCTCGTTTATAACGATCTTGTTAAATCAGCCATGATCTAGAAAATGTAATACAATTTTGTCTTATCTTAGTTTATATGCAGATGGATAATTCTACTCGTTTCAATATAATTGATTGTCGATACATTTTCATTAATGCTACAATGGCTTGTTCGATACCTATTCTCATTAGTGTAGTAAATTAGCAAGGTCACTCGACTCCAATACTTCCTAACGACTCTTACCAACATCCCCCATAAGACTTGGTAAGAACTTAGGAATATTCTAGACATGCCTTTAGCATAAAATCAATAACATGAATACTTCCTATGACAAGGAAAGTATACTCAAGAACAAATCATGTATACTCCTAACAACAAGGCAAGTATACCTCAAATATCCAGTCATGTATACTCCTAACAACAAGACAAGTATACTTCAAACAACAAGTCATGTATACTCCTAACAACAAGGAAAGTATACCATAAAAATACTCATGTCTATAGAAAGAAGAAGTTCACATACCTCGTGACGACTAACCCATACGACAAGTAGCAAAATGCTCCGAAGTACTTCAACCTCATCGGCTATTCCTTAAGCCAAGTAGACTCTGCTACACGTAGTACTTCAACCTAAAATGGCCATAGTACTTCTATCAATATCATACTTACTATTGTAAGACTTATACCAAATAATTGCCCTCTAATTCTACGGAAAATCGGGCAGCACTTCCTTTGTTTCTACGTACTTTTCCACCTTTTCTAAGGCCCGTATTCATCAACCAACAAGCCACATTTAAGGCGCAACCAACAGTTAGCCAAAGGGGATTACACGCCTAACTGGACGTGTAAAATTCTGCCCCACAGTTATACAAAACAGTCCACAAATCAGCCCATAAAAACAGTCTGTAATCCAACAATAACGAGGGTAAAATGTGAGGCGTTTCAACACCTTTCCACACCCCTATTTCCTTAGGACTTTCATTAGCAACTACTACACTTAAACATGCATATTAGGGCTGATTTTTCCAGCATAACCACACCCCCAAAACAGTCCATAAAATGATACGACAACGTCTAACAGTTTTGGGCAGTTTTTCGGCTAAAACAACTACAATCCGATAACTCTTTCCTTAATCCATTTTATTCCAATTCGAGTTCCAACACTTCCATATATGACATACCAACTTATCAATAACCATATTACCTTATTTTAACATGCGACAAGTGTTGATAACAACAACCATATAGCAAACGAAACCAATGGCACAAAATTGTCTCAAATCGGCCAACAACATATCTACCTCATACACATCTTATTTTCAATTTCATCCTTAACATGAATTCATCTATACATTATAACAATAAGTAATATCCAATTACTTTAATTTTTGAAGAACTATTACCTCATTTTTGTGCCCAAAAACGTCCCGGGCAGAATGCTCAACAATGGCCCGTAGTTTTCGTTTCGCTCCACTTATTCAAGATCCAATCACATATATGTATCCCCTACAACCTTAGGAGAAACTTCCCTTCACATTCCATCACCAAAAAGTCGACGGAACCCCTAGGGTTTCACCCTCTATTCTCGACCTAGTGTAGCGTTTTTGCTCACTGTTTTGTCAGCTGAACTTGTGACGTCCATAACTCTTTACTCCGATGTCCGATCGACGAACGGTTTGTTGCGTTGGAAACTAGATTCGACGAACTTAATTTTAAGATTTTAAAAAACCTAAAAACTCCTCGTATATCAGGAGATATACCTCTCCAAAGTTGGCTGAAATCTGTCAACCTTGGCCGAGAGCATAAGAGAAGAGGGAAAGAGATGAGAGCTTTCTTGGATGAAAATGTATATGGCTAAGTCTTGCAAGCCTCTATGTGTATATAATGTATCTCAAGGGTTGGATGTTTGACAAGTGGAGGGCCTAAGTGTAGCAAGACAAGTGGAGTGGGACCCACCTCCACTTGTCTCCAAAATATCTTCCAAGACCAAGTCTTCCAAGACCAAGTCAAATAGTCAAGGGGTGCCACATGTCACCCTCTCATTGGTCAAAAAAATATTTCATCACCCAAAAATCCATAATTGGCCAAAATATCTCAAAATATTGTGGGCCCCACAAAACCGTAAAATTTCCTGGGTGGGCCCCACATGACCAAAATCCGAAAATAAAAATCCATAATTCCAATATATTCCAAAAGTCTCAAATACCAAATTTGAGAACCGAATTCCAATTAATAAATATTTTCCTTTACAAATTCCCGAGATTTTTCCTTAAGAAAAGTAATCCTTCTTTCCTTCCGAAATTCAAATCTCAATTTCCTTCGTACGTTCTCAGCTCATTGCCTTGGAAATACGGAGTGTAACAGCCGGGCAGTATGATATGCGGACATGCATCCGCATATATGATATATGTGGACAGACATCCACGGATATGACTATGTGTTCACTGCGTCCTTCACTAGAGGGTCGGGCAGTATATGCGGACAGGAATCCACGAATATGATTTCATTTTACCTAGTCCCACATTGGGCCGGGTATGATATATTATATGGCTTATACACGACTCTCATTTTATAAGGCACAGTTGACTCTCATTTCATAAGGCACAATTGTATTGATATTTGAATTATTATATTTGTCTCCTGACATCTTTTAGCCAGTTATGATCTTCTTTACAGTACTTCATGTTTTACATACTCAGTACATTATTTCGTACTGACCCCCTTCCCTCGGGGGGCTGCGTTCATGCCCGCAGGTACATGTACTCAGTTTGGTGATCCTCTAGTCTAGGATTCATGTTCAGCTGTTCCGAGAGCTCTATTGATTCGAAACTTAGTCATTTTTGTACAGAACCTTATTTTCGGACTTATTCATATTTAGGGGCACGACGGGGCCCTGTCCCGTCATATTTCATTATCGTATTTTTAGAGTTCTGTAGACAATTGTGGGTGGTAAATGTATTTTTGTATATGTGTACGGTTGTGCGCCATTTTGGATATCTCTTTGTACAGTGGCGGCCTCGTAGTTGTGACTCATCGGGAGCCAGATTTATTACCGATGTTTACATTATCCTTGGTATTCGTGTGATTATATGTGACAGATGGGTATAAGGGTACCCAGGTAGGGCACCGGGTCGCGGCCCGTCGGGTCGGGTCGTGACATATATCACTCTCCTTGTTATGCTTACGATTATATAGGTGTTGTTTGGATGATTTGGTTGAAAAAAGTATAACTAGCACATACAAACGATATTTGGAGTTGTTGAACTATGTGGGCTATTTTGAAAGGTATATATGGGCTTATATGGATGGAAATCATGAATACTAACTTGTTCATGATGTTGGTAGTATAACTATCCTTATTCACATGTCAAGCTTGTTGAATAAAGTGTTAACTAGAAGATGAAATGGATATAAAGCAGTTGGAAGTTGTTCATGGTGTTGCTATCATATGTTGGGATGTTTTGTGTGGTTTTAAAGATGAGTAGGAAGATAGAAATTCTCGGAACTTATATTTTTAACATTCTTGAAATATTGTTAAGTTAAGGAATAAATGATAATAGGGTTGAAGGGTTCTAAAGGGATTCAATCCGAGCTTGCCGCTCGACGTATTATTTGTCTCAATTTCAAAGCTAATTGTATAGCTATTGGTTGTTGTACTGTAGTTGTATTTATTGTTGCCTTTTGGAGCATATGGATTGTAAGATAAATAGGGTAGATTCTTCCTGTTTTGTTATAGAATAAGGTTACTATTTTTAATACAATACCATAGTTATATTTGTAGGAGTTTACGTCGGATTCGTACACGCAGCGGAATTTGAAAATTTATGTTTCAAACCCGACATAGGCGGTCAAACTGTAGTATGAATATGTAATGTAAAATAAAACACAAAGAAAATGTAATACTTCAAACGAAGACTTATATTTTGAAGCAATTCACAATCCAAGCTATTGAAACTTGATGCTTTGTGTAGTCCGGGGTGCACACTCAAATATCCATTGATTTGCAAGTTTCAAGTTCTTAGAACTTTGATGTAATTTTTTATCTTTAGAAATGCTAGGGATTTCTGCAGAGTTTTATAAGAGATTTACCCCTCTTAGATTTTGTCTATCAAAAGTAGGAAGGAAAGCCTCCTATTTATAATAGAAAATAGGAGCTTTAGGGTTTCCATGGGCGGACAACAGAACACGGGTGGTCGAAATCGGACCGCCAAAACATGCGTCGGCTGATCTTGGCGTGTGTTCGCACCGCATGATCATGTCCCATTTTCTGACCCCTTTCCCATTTCTAATGTCCCGGTTATCAACCGAACATATATATTATCTCTTTCTAATTACATCTTTCAATCAATAGAACATTTGACTTAGTATTTACCCTTCAGGCCTCTACATAATGACACTAACATTATTAGGGTCTTCACGGAACTCCTAGACTGCGCCGGAAGACGAACCTAAATATGTAAAGTTTAGCTACACGAAGCACGTGAACTGAACCTCTATGTGGGAAGATAAAATCCTTTCATTCTCGACACACTCAATCAAGCTTAGGATTTGTAAAGTGTCTATCGAAATGGCTTGAACATTATAACTCATCTATATTAGTTAACAACAGGACCATATCAAAGACATGTCCATTGCATTGGCCAATGACTTAGTCAACCTATTACCATATGATTACCTGAGTGTTCACTCGAATATATATTCAAAGAATGAATCCTAATCTTGGCTCACATACCACCTTTAATCTACTTCGTAATGCACCCAAAACAAGCCGCGTCTCAACCTATAAGGCATTTGAGTTTAAGACAGGATCAAAGTACATTACTCCGTAAACAAGGTGATATTGCCTCAAGTCTAAGGACTTCTATCTCCCACATGCCGATGACATTATAGACATATAACAAAGCGAAGACATCAAGGGTATACTGCCGACCGACTCGGCCGCGACTGGTGTCCTACCTGGGCACCCTTCTATTCATACAACATAATAAACTGCGGAAGATAAAGACATTTTTTTTTTAAAACTAAGGCCAAGCCGATAAGGCTGCCATAACATAAAAATTTACCCGAAAGGGTCTACACTGTTTAACAATGTAAAAACAACTCTAGCCAGTCCAGCCCACAGATGAATACAGACCTCTAAGATTTGGACAAATGCTATGACGGGACAAGGCCCCGCCGTACCCCTGAATATACATAACCATGACGACAAGCTCCGGAACATTGGAGCCATCTCAAAATGCTGAACCAGGATCCTAAGCTCGCGGATCCACAACTGTGTACCTAAACCTGCGGACATGAACGCAGCCCCCCGAAGGGGGTCAGTACAACATGTACCGAATATGGAACGGAAAATAAGGTACAGTAAACAAATCATAACTGTACAAAAGAATGACAGGGGCAAGTATAAAAAGGGTAAATACCAGATCCTACCGTGTCATTACCATCTCGTGAACTTAATCGTACCTTATTATCTTTTCCCATTTTTACATAAAAGTTATAATCACATTCTTACTTACATGCTTAGGAAAAACCGTCAAGTTCATTACTGTATAACTTACTTACCTTGCATAACATAATCCGACCCTTTATGGAGGGACGCCTATACTGCCCGGCCCAATCTGGGACGCGATAAAGTCACATAGTCTGCCCATAAAGGTATACTGCTGTCACGACCCGACCTCGGGCCAGCGACTGGTGCCTTACCCCGGGCACCCTAGTGATAATACATCAGAGAAAAACCAGCGGAAATAAAAACTCAAAGATATGAAACAATGAAATATAAGAAAATAGGCTAACCAAAACGGTCACCTTTCTGTATATATACATAAAACCCGAACAGTTATATCCTTTTACAAACCTTGCCCACAACGATTTACTCTGCACCTAAGAATGTAACCACAACTATGACGGACGGGGCCCCGCCATACCTCGAATGTACAAGTACCTACAGTGTGAGGACTATACCAAAGATAAGCCTCGAGAAACGGAGCTTCCCAACGCAATCGTGATCCATGGCGAGGATCAACGACGGCCAGGTGTACCTACCGCGGCATGACGCGATCCCGAAGGAGAGTCGATCAACAGTACCAAGTATGTGAAACGAAAATCAGAAATGAAATCATAATAGTCTATATAAAGCAGAGATACATGTATGATGACCAAACTACGATACACAACATATAAGCGATCAGTCTAGTCGTGGACTCACGCCTCAAGTCATCACTATGCCCGTGGAATTCGCCTCATCGCCATGGCTATGACATAAATCATACTACGTGACGCGCCGTGGCATCCTACCTCACTGTACAGACACATAAACAATACATATATATACCTCGCCGCGTGGAATCCTCCGTCACGGAAGCCGTAGGTGTAACATATAACCGTGACCCGCCGGTGGCATCCTACCTCACCTGCCGGCACATATACAACACATATATATATATATATAATACGCGCGCATGTCCCTAATCCTCATCTGTAACATGGCCATAACGTGCCCTCGGCATCCTCATCGCAGCGCAGTCTTCACGGAGCTAGCCCGTGGAATAATGATCGACATACCATGCCCGGAATCCTCATCGGTGTAGACAGGTCTTCGTGGAGCTAGCCCGTGGAATAATAGTAATCGTCACATGCCCCCGGAATCCCTCATCGTTGTAGACAAGCCCATGTGACAATAATAATATACCGAGTTTAACTCCATTGCGTGGTCGCACGCCTCTGAATCCTCATCGGTGTAGACATGTCCATGTGATAATAACAATGGAAGTATACCCGTGGAATCCTCCGTCACTGCCGGTACCTCCAATGAAACGTACGGGCATCTAACCCGTATCCTGGTCGCATGCCCCAGCATCTCTCATCGGTATAAGCACGGCCAAGATCAAACAAAATGGAAGCATACCCGTGGAATCCTCCGTCACTGTCGGTACGTCCAACAAATTCACAACAAGTCAGCCGGCCCTCCAACCGAGAGACGCGGTAACATAGTAATACCACCAAGGCTATCACAACTAGCATAGGCAAATTCAACATACTCTTAGACTTCCATTTTATGACAACAAATCCGGGTTTTAACCCCAAAGTACTACATACATTAATCCTTTCAAAAAGATCTCTTTTTACGTAAAAAAACTACTCTATACTATTATCCGTAGTACCAAACACGTTCATGTTTAAATCAAGTACTTTATACTTTTTAAACCAAGTGGCTTACATTTTTAAAACAACGTCAAATATACCTTTAAAACCCAGGTAGCCAACTCTTTTAAGATCAAGGTACTCCTACCTTTTAAAACCAAGCCACTTATATTTTTCTCATCAAGAAAAGTTCGATATTTGAAAATAAGTTACTTATACTTTTAAACTCAAGTTACTTCTCTTTTCCCAAAATCAAGTTACCATTTTAAATCCAATAATAAAACCATTCTTTTGTTTCCATAAAGTCGTTATAACTAACTTCCCATAAAGCTATTATAACACTTTATGTTTTAAACCAATTTAAGACAAAACCATGCCTTTCCTTTAAACCAAAACACTTCAAATTCTTCAGTCTCTTTCCTTTTAGAAATCAAGTTCCTTACTTTGAAATTTTAAGAAAATCAAAACTTGATTATAATAATTCTTATAGAGCAGCCATGATCTAGGAAATGTAATACAATTTTGTCTTATCTTAGCTTCTATGCAGATGGAGGTTTCTACTGGTTTTAATATAATTAATTATTAGTCAATACATTTTCCTTTATTAACGTTGCAGTGGTTTGTTCGATACTTATTCTCATTTCCGACATCAATATAACTTATTCCTTTTAAAACCCAATTACCCATTTCTCACAAATGCGGTTTCACATCAAGTCATTTATAAGTCAAGTCTCTTATCTTTAAAAAAACCACAAACCATTTCTTTACCTACATAAAGTTGTTATAACAAACTTCCCATAAAGCCGTTATAACACTTTATGTTTTAAACCAACCAAATTCGTTTAGCACATGTACGTCTACCGTACTACATAGTTCACAACAATCATGCTAAAAAAGATAGGAAGAGGTTCACATACCTCGCGACGATTATCGACAAAAAGCAAAAAGCTCCAAAATCAGAACTCGCTAGCCTTTTCCACCCTTCAAGTAGAATACGCTACTCGTAGAACTTCAACCTATAAAGGTCACAAAACGACTATCAACTTCTAGATCCCTTCGTAGAACATTTCTAAATACATGGTTCCATATTCTACGGAAAATTCAAAGACCTCCCCGTAACCACATAAATCTCCTCCTCTATCAAGGCCCGCTACGAGCCAACAACTCGAGGGTTACCGTCTAACGGACGTGTACAACACCGCCGCGATAATACTACAAGTCTCAGTAAATACGGTCAATGTAAATCTGATTCCATTCTATCAATCTTCTTTCCTCATATAATATACTCAAGTATAACTACTACAACATGTAATATCCAATTACAATAGGGGGACATAGATCATTACCTCGATAAGCCCAAAATTATCCAAGATTAAAAGTCGATCCTGAGCAACGTTTAGCTCCAATTCCTTACGCTCCAACCCGCTCCAAGCAACCCTTAGAAGTTTCTAAACAACTTCTCTTCAAGATCCAACTCCAAAAAGTGAAGAACACTTAGGCTCAAACTATGGCAAGTTTCGGCCAAGGCAAGGTTTCTAGGCTAGGGGTGTGAAATCTTTTCCAACTCTTGGTACACAATCTTCCTAATACCCTAAGGAAGAACACTTAAAAGTTTAAGAATTTTTGGACAACATTAGCTCCTAAAATCAGCCCATGGCCGAGAGCTACACTCAAGAGGGAGGGAGTATTTTTATCTTGGAAATTATCTCAAGTGTGGATGAAGAAGTCTTGCAATCAAGGGGTATTTATAGATAAATCAAGGGCCAAGATCAAGGCAAGTGTAAGGTGAGGATTGGGTACATGTGTGTGGGTAATTTGCCAACCAAATGTCCACCACAAAAATGGGACAAGTGGCTTGCCACTTGTCCCCCACAAAAAAACGTCCAAGTGTCCAATAGTTTCGGCCATAGGGCCACATGGGGGTGACACGTGTCGCCCCCTACTCGTCCAAAATATTTCATCTTCCGAAAATATCCGTAATGCCAAAAATCCAAAAATAAAGTGGGCCCCACAAAACCGTAAATTTTCCCCGTGGGCCCCACGTGACCAATTCCGGAAAATAAAATTCCATAATTCTCAAATATTCCAAAAAGTCCGAATACCAAATCTGGGAATCCAATTCCCTTTAACGAACATTTTTCCTTCACAAAATTCGGAAACTTTTCCGTCGAAAAAATCACATCTTTCTTCTTTTTAATTTAAAATGTCGTATTCTCGTACGTACGTCCCCACATACATACCCTGGAACTACGGGGTGTAACAACTGCCCGGCCCATTCCTGGGACGCGATAATGTCATATAGTCTGCCCATAAAGGTATACTGCCCGACCCATTTCTGGGACGCGATAATGTCATATAGTCTGCCCATAAAGGTATCTTTGCCGACCCATTTCGGACGCGATAATGTCATATAGTTCGCCCATAAAGGTATCTCGCCCGGCCCATTTCGGGGCGATAATGTCATATAGTTCGCCCATAAAGGTATCGCGGCCCATTTCGGACGCGATAATGTCATATAGTCGCCCATAAAGGTATCACGCCTGTCACGACCCGTTCGGGGCCGTGGCGTGCCTTACCCGCACCCAAGTAGTCATACATCGAGAAATCGGCGGAATATAAAACATACAGATATGAAACAAGAGATAAGATAATAAAACAAAGCCAACCAAAAGCGGTTGCCTTCTTGCATATATCTGAAATTTTGAACAGTTACATCCTTTACAACCCTGCCCACAACAGTACTACAGACCTCTAAGAATGTAACAACTATGACGAGACAGGGCCCCGCCATACCCCTGAATGTACAAGAACCTACAACTCAGGAAAACATACCAAAAGATAAGCCTTCGGAGAAACGGATCTTCCCAATCTGTTGCGTGATCTATGGCGAGGATCAACAACCGATGTACATCTACTGCGGCGTGAACGCAGCCCCGAAGGAGGTCAAGTACCAAGTATGTGGCGAAAAATCAGAACGAAATCATAACGATCTAAAACAAAGCAGAGACATGTATGATAACAAAACTACGATTCGCAATATAAAAGCGATCATGTCAAGTCGGGGACTCACGCCAAAGTCTTCCTCGTACGTGGAACTTCTTCCTCACCGTGATCTAGGTATAAGTCATGTGATACGTGTAACATGTCTCGGCCCATCTCATGGACCCGTGGTGAAATCGTATGGAATACATTCCCGGTCCATCTCATAGACTCGGAATCAAATCAGGTGGTATACATTCCCGGTTCATCCCATGAATGCGGTGTCGTGTGAAATACATTCCCGGTTCATCCCATGAACTCGGTGTCGCATGAAATACATTCCCGGTCCATCTCATGGACTCGGTATCGTGTGAAATACATTCCCGGTTCATCCCATGAACTCGGTGTCGCATGAAATACATTCCCGGTCCATCTCATGGACTCGGTATCATGTGAAATACATTCCCGGTTCATCCCATGAACGCGGTGTCGCATGAAATACATTCCCGGTCCATCTCATGGACTCGGTATCGTGTGAAATACATTCCCGGTTCATCCCATGAACGCGGTGTCGTATGGCCATAACATTTAAACGCTCTTTGAAGACAGATTAAGATAATACCATGTTTTCCTTTTAAAATCCACTAAGGCAATATTATGTCCTTCTTTTTAAACCAAAACACTTTCCTTCTTAAAGTCAAGTAACAACATTCTTTTCCAAAAGTTCAAGTTTGCCTAATTTCAAATATTCACGTCTCTTATTTTCGGAAGATTTCATAGTTCATAGCCTTAATCATGTAATAACATAACTCTCTTTTAAAACAATTGAGTACTGTATGCCTTATGTGTGAGTAGGTTATTCTTGTTTATAACAATCTTATTAAAGCAACCATGATCTAGGAAATGTAATAAAATTTTGTCTTATCTTAGCTTCTATACAGATGGAGGTTTCTACTGGTTTTAATATAATTACTTATTTGTCAATACATTTTCCTTTATTAACGCTGCAGTGGTTCGTTCGATATTTATTCTGATTTCCGAAATTAGTAAAACATTATTCCTTTTTTTAAAAATCAAGTACTCATTATTCACGAATGAGGTTTCACACTTTTTAACAAAATTCATATTAAGTCAAGTCTCTTATCTTTTAAGATCAAGTCTCTTAACTTCTAATATCAGTAAACCATTCTTTTTATCTCTCTTAAGTCGTTATACCTAACTTCCCATAAAGCTAGTATAACCCTTAAGCTTTTAAAACCAAGTATTACTCTTCTTTCAAAAACGATTCTTAATTCTTTTGAAATACTTCAAGATTCTTATTATTAGACTCAAGTCAAAAGACATCGCAGTAAAACCACGTTCAGTTAACATACGTACGTCTACCGTACTATATATATTCTTTTAAAATATCATGCTCAAGAGGATAGGAAGAATCACATACGTTGCGACGATTACCGACAATTAGCAAATAGCTCAAAAGTACTGTAATCCTGCTAGCCTTTTCCACCCTTCGAGTAGAATACGCTACTCTCAGTACTTCAACCTATATCGGTCATATAAGTCTATTAACGTCTAGACTACTCTGTAAAATAATTCTAGATACAGATTCCTTATTCTACGGAAAATTGGGTAGCACTTCCCTACCCGCCAAATTACACAGGTCTACTATAATACGATCTATGTAAATGCTGATTCGATCTTCTTCTTTAATATTCTTACGATGTGATTTGATTCAATTCTTTTACGTAATATCCTTCTATTACAGTTCAATTCTCTTCTGTAATATCCTTCTATGAATCTTATATTCATTTCTATACTACTACAGTATGTAATTTCCAATTACAATATAAGGACAAGAGTATTTACCTCGATAAGCCCAAAATTATCCAAGTTTAAATGTCCATCCTGAGCAACGTTTAGCTCCTACTCTGAGTGCTCCAACCCGCTCCAAACAACCCTTAGAAGTTCTACACAACTTCTTCTTAATACTTCAACCAACTGTGAAGATTTTCCTTAGGGTTTCGTTTTGTGACTGAAGGGAAGTATAATAGTATTTCTGGGCTTTTAGTATAGGGGTAACCTTGGAATACTACAAGTATTTGAGCCAAGGTATTTTGGAATAGTAACAATACTTGGAGAGTATTTTTCTACCAAGGGGGGGGGGGGTATTTTACGAGAACAACTAGGCAAGGGGGGGGTTGTTTCGGCCAAGGCCTTCTCAAGGGGGAGGGGGAGCTCTTTGGACGAGAGCTACACTAAGGGGGAGAGGGCTTTTCAAGACTTAGAAAATGTTTGTGGATGAAGAAGTCTTCAACAAAGGGGGGTATTTATAGGGAAACCAATGGCCAAGATCAAGACAAGTGGTGGGCAAGTGGAGGGTGAGGATTTGCCCAAGTGCCCCCTTGCCATCTACTCCTCAATTCACTCCAAACATTGACCCATGGTTTAGGCCACAAAACATGGCACAAAACGTGCACACCATCGGCCACAAGACCGCCCACTTGAGGGTGACAAGTGTCGCCCTCCCGTTGGTCCAAAATATTTCATCTCTCGGAAAAATCCGCAAAAATAATAAATGTCGCAATCGTAATTTTCCCCTCGCAAAGTTTGGAAAACGTTTCGTCGGAAAACAATTCTTTTCGCTAGTTGTGCACAAATTTCGTCCCTTTGCCTACTTAAGGCTTAAACTTTTATATGTACGCCCTCACGTACATACTCAGTAAATACGGGGTATAACATTCTCCCCTCCTTAGAAACATTCGTCTCGAATGTTCTTTCTAAGCCTCAAAACATATATGCGCCAGTATAGTCTTCACTACTATACTTACGAAAACAATCATGCCACACCTGGACACAGAATAACACGCGTAAATACTTAAATCCAAGTCCACAAGGAATCACCTCTAGCATCACAAAAGCTCCCACCCGAGGTCTAAAATATACTCCTTTCGTACCTTCTCTTTACAAAAGAAATGATCACATCTATGCTCTTAACACATGCTCGCTTCTTCCCTTACTCGTCGTACCCTTCTCGTACACTCGAACTCTTTCTCATAACTTACCACATTTCTGTTACTGCTTCAGTTTCCAAATCTCTGGGTTACTACCTCCAACTTGGTCATCATTACTGGGAAGAATCTGGATGGATCTCTGATACTTTTTCGAACCTAGCAACACGAAAGACCGGACGTACTGCCTCCTATGTCGGACGACAATGCTAACTATAGGCAACCTGGCCTATTCTTCACATGATCTGGAAAGGCCCAAAGTAACTCGGGCTAAGTTTCCTCTGTTTTCCAAAACTCGTCACACCCTTTCCGGGGTGGTACCTTCAAGAAGACCCACCGTCAACCTGAACTCCAAGCGTCGTCGCCGATTATCCGCACGACTTCTGTTGACTCTGAGCTGCCAATAACCTCTTCTGGATAAGCTTCACCCTACCCACATCCTGCTGAAACAAGTATGAACCAACCATCTGAACCTTGCCAACATCGAACCAATCGACCGGCAACTTACACTTCCGCCCCTACAAGGCTTCATAAGGCGATATCCGAATACTGAAATGGTAGTTATAAAACACCCCCCTCAACAGGAGGCAACAATCCTCACAATACCCGAAATCCAAACAACGCCCGAGGCGAATGCGTCATCGAGACTCACTTTGAGTTCTAACCTGCTCGTAAAACTTACCAGAAAAAGAAATAGCCATAACCTGGGCTTTACTGTCTGTCATAAGGTGAAAGTAGGCACCTCGTGCAGCCTTACAACCTTCCTGATATAACAACTCGCATAACCCTCTGCCGAGTACACGGTCCTGACTGAAAGATAAGATGGGCTGACCTCATCGGCCGACTACTGGTCGAACGCATCCACGAACTCGTACGATGGTTAACTAAACTTGGGCCTAACACCCTCATGACCCTGCCACCTGGCGGGACCACCTCGAACTGACCCCACCATTTTACAGGCCGCGGGTTGACCCGCGATTGGCCTCAACCCGACCCACTTCGCGCCAAGCTCTTGTTCCCCGATCCGGAACAATCTCACCATCGAGTCACGAAAACCTAGTGGTCTTCTTAGCTCAACTACCCTCTTTCATTTCATACCACTCCGGGACTTATCACACAAATATATCCCACGTATACTATGCACTCCGGTAAAGGTCAACATAAACATAAACCTTTTACTCAAGATGGCCTCGCATTTAAGGTCTCTACGTATAAAACTCTAAGGTTCATACCTTCCCTGTC
The DNA here is from genome assembly GCA_029844215.1 of Przewalskia tangutica. NCBI lineage: Eukaryota > Viridiplantae > Streptophyta > Magnoliopsida > Solanales > Solanaceae > Przewalskia > Przewalskia tangutica. The sequence goes on from CM056729.1 coordinate 99,770,757, forward strand.
CCCATACTTATCATTTCCATGTTTTCTACTCACAAATAACACAACGTTATCCGTACATAGCACACACTAACAAAATCATCATATCAAGCATACAAATCTCTAGAGGGTTAAGGATATACCTGTATCTACTGCTTCACTCTAATCATAGGCCTGCCCTGCCGGGCGCATAGCTGTAGAAGGCGATGAACCTGCCACTGACCCGGTAGGCTGCGTCATACTGCCTGTACCCCTCCTATACGCACAGTCTCTCGTCACATGGCCCTGACGGCCGCAGGTGAAACAAGCACCAGTAAAAAGACGACATTCCCCGGGATGATGCCTGCCACATCGTGCACACTGAGGGGGACATGAATCCTGCTGGCTAGAACCCGTGTATATCCGTAAACCAGAAGCCCTGGAGCTCTGACCAGCTCCCGAATACCCCGAACGTCCTGAAGACTGTGGAGGACCACTGCATCTTGGCGGAGGTACATAACTAACTGGCTGAGGCGTCCACCTCGAAAGTTACCAAAGGACCTGCTGTCACGGCCTCTTCGCCGATCTCGCCATTCCGTCGACCCTTCCGCTCCTCACATCCAAGTGCATAAGCCTGCATGCGGGCAATGTCCATGCCCGGCTGAAGAGCTACACCCGAACAAGCCTCTGCCAAGTAGTCATCAAGCCCGGTGACGTAGCGGTGCACTCTGTCCTCCATGTCGGCTACCAATGCGGGGCGTCGAGCTAATGAGTCAAACTCCACATTGTACTCCCGAAATGCACGCCTGCGCCTCAACGTCAAAAATCTGTCGGCCCGAGCCCTTCTCATCTGTGGAGGCAAGAAATGTGCAAGAAATTCCCCTGAGAACTCGTCCCATACGGCTGGAAGTGCATACTCTCCCCGGGACAGCTCCCACGAATCAAACCAGTCGACAGCAGTATCACGCAGCCGATGCGATCCTAAGACCACCGACTCGGTCTCCGAAGCCTTGATCACTCTCATGATCCGTCAGAATCGCTCGGATGAACTCTGCGGATCATCCTCGTGCCTCGGCCGATAGAACTCAAGTGCTACAACTCGTAAAGTCCGTAGCCTCAAACTATCCGATCTCGGGTGAACCATGGGTACCATCGAATCGGGCTGCCGTGCATCGGCCTATCCTCATGTCTTGCCACTATCCTGGCCAATAACTGGGCCATCTCTTTGTACCCAACTCCTATGCTCCAGGCTGTGGGACTGGAGGCTCAGGTACTGTGGTCTCAGCAGCCACTGCTACGGCTCTAAACTTTGCTGGGGTTGGCGGAGTCGCAAAACTCGCCGTCTGAAGCACGATCTCAGGTAATGACTGGGCCTGCGCCCCCGTACTCCTCTGTATCCCACTAGCAGCTCCCTCGGCTGCCTTGCCCATCTGGGCCCGGGTTGCCTTGCTCGGAGGCATAACTGGTAAAAACGAAATACGTCAGAGGGGTCCAACTTATAACACAGCTCTAAGGCACGATCTCAGAATGAGAAGAATGGAAACCAATCCTAAATGTCCTGCAGCCTCCTGATTATAGATGTGGTGCACAACACACCGATAATAAAGACTCTACTAGACACGGTCTGTAGACACTTTCCGAGGATTAACTGCTCTGATACCACTTTTGTCACGACCCGTTCCGGGGCCCGTGACTGGTGCCTTACCCGGGCACCCAAGTAGTCATACATCAGAGAAATCAGCGGAATATAAAACATACAGATATGAAACAAGAGATAAGATAATAAAACAAAGCAACCAAAGCGGTTGCCTTCGCATATATACATAAATTTTTGAGCGATATCCTTTACAACCCCGCCACAACAAGATTACTGCACTTCTAAGAATGTAACAACTATGACGGGACAGGGCCCCGCCATACCCCTGAATGTACAAGAACCTACAACTCAGGGAAACATACCAAAAGATAAGCCTCCGGAGAAACGGAGCTTCCCAATACGCTGAACTGTGATCCTATGAGCGAGGATCAACAACCGATGTACCTCTACCTGCGGCATGAACGCAGCCCCCCGAAGGAGGTCAGTACAACAGGTACCAAGTATGTGAAACTGAAAAATACTGTAAACGAAATCATAACAGTCTAAAACAAAACAGGAGACATGTATGATAACAAAACTACAGTTCACAATATAAAAGCAGTCATGTCAAGTCAGGGACTCACGCCCTCAAAGTCTTCCCTCATGCCCGTGGAACTTCTTCCTCACTGCCGGCAGTCTAGGTATAAGTCATGTGATACGTGTAACATGTCTCGGCCCATCTCATGGACCCGAGGTGAAATCGTATGGAATACATTCCCGGTCCATCTCATGGACTCGGTATCAAATCAGGTGGTATACATTCCCGGTTCATCCCATGAACGCGGTGTCGTGTGAAATACATTCCCGGTTCATCCCATGAACTCGGTGTCGCATGAAATACATTCCCGGTCCATCTCATGGACTCGGTATCGTGTGAAATACATTCCCGGTTCATCCCATGAACTCGGTGTCGCATGAAATACATTCCCGGTCCATATCATGGACTCGGTATCGTGTGAAATACATTCCCGATTCATCCCATGAACGCGGTGTCGCATGAAATACATTCCCGGTCCATCTCATGGACTCGGTATCGTGTGAAATACATTCCCGGCTCATCCCATGAACGCGGTGTCGTGTGGCCATAACATTTAAACTGTTATACCCCGTATTTCCAGAGTATGTACGTGAGGGCGTACGTATATAAATTTAAGCCTTAAGGATTGGCAAGGATCGAAATTTTGGCACAAGTGCCAAAAAGAATCGTTTTTCGATGAAACGTTTTACTAAACTTGCGAAGGGAAAATTCCGGCTATGTCATTTATAATTTTTGCGGATTTTTCCGAGAGACGAAACATTTTGGACCAACGGGAGGGTGACATGTGTCACCCTCACATTGGAAGAGAGTGTGGACGGTAATGGACGAAAGGGGGCAATGGGTTAGGTAGGATATTTTGTGGAAGTTGGTGTGGTAGATGGATAAGGTCCACATGGTTAAATCTTGACCCTACACTTGCATGGCACTTGGCTTGATCTTGGCCATTGGTTGGCCATTGCTTGACCTATAAATACCCCTCTAAGTTGAAGACTTTCTTCATCCTCACTTGAGCATTTCTCTAAGTCTCAAACTACTCCCTCCCTCTTGAGTTTCGTCCGCCACACCCCCCTCCCCCCCTTTGTGAGCCCTAGCCGAGAACACTACCCCCCCTAGCCTAGTTGTTTTCGAGAAATACCCCCCCCCCCCTCTTGGTAGAAATACTCTCCAAGTATTGTTATAATGCCCAAATACCTTAGCCCATATACCTTGTAGTACTTTCCAAAGTTACCTCTATACGTAGAGCCCGGAAATACTATTATACTATCTTTAGCCACGAAACGAAACCATAAGAAAAACGTTCCTAGTCGGGTGAAGGGTTAAGTAGAAGGCGTAGAACTTCTAAGGGTTGTTCGGAGCGGGTTGAGCAAGACGGAGTCAAGCTTAACGTTGCTCGGGAGCGACATTAAACTTGGATAATTTTGGGCTCATCGAGGTAAATACTACTGTCCTTCTATTGTAATTAGAAATTACATACTGTAGTTGTATAGAAATGAATATAAGATTCATAGAAGAGATTTGAACTGTAATAGAAGGATATTACAGAATAGACTTGAACTGAAATCACATCAGAAGAATTAAGTAGAAGATTAAATCATTTACATAGGATTTGTATTCTGAGATCGATAACCTTTATTGGTTGAATGTTCTGCGAGTAGCATGTGCTACTTGGAAGGTGGACAAGGCTAGCCGGGTTATAGCCATGGAGCGTTTTGCTTATAGTCGATAATCGTCGCGAGGTATGTGATTCTTCATATACTCTTGAGCATGAAGTATTTTAAAAGAATATATATATGGTACGGTAGACGTACGTGTGGCAATGTCTTTTGACTTAAGCCTGAATAATAAGAATCTTGAAGTATTTTAAAAGTATATATATATAGTACGGTAGACGTACGTGTGTTAACTGAACGTAGTTGTACGACAATGTCTTTTGACTTAAGCCTGAATATTAAGAAACTTGAAGTGTTTCAAAAGAGTTAAGAAACCTTTTTAAAAGAAGAGTAATACTTGGTTTTGAAAACATAAGAGTTATACTAACTTTATGGGAAGTTAGGTATAACGTCTTAAGAGAGATAAAAAGGAATGGTTTATTAATCTTTGAAGTTAAGAGACTTGACTTAAATGAATTAATATGAATTTTGTGAAACCTCATTCGTGAGTAATGAGTACTTGGTTTTTAAAAGAGAATAATGTTTTACTGATTTCGGAAATCAGAATGAGTATCGACAAACCACTGCAGCGTTAATAAAGGAAAATGTATTGAATAATAAAGTATTATTAAAACCAGTAGAAACCTCCATCTGCATAGAAGCTAAGATGAGACAAAATGATATTACATTTCCTAGATCATGGCTGCTTAATAAGATTGATTATGAACAAGAATAACCTACACTCATATAAGGCATATGTTTCTCAGATTGTTTAAAAGAGAATTATATTCTTAAATGATTAAGACTATGAACTATGAAACTTTTCTAAAATAAAGAGACCTGAGTAATTGAAATTAGGCAAACTGGAACTTTAGGGGAAAGAATGTTGTTGAAAAGGGAAGTGTTTTGGTTTACCTAAAAATGTGAGTCACTCTATTTTTATACTACGGGTATCGGGTGACCTTTATAAAAGGAATGGATCTCTTTAAAGGAATTTAACGACGTAGTACTTTAGGTTAAAACCCGGACTTTGATATAAAATGGAAGTACCTTGAGTTGTGTATAACTTGCCTATGCTTGTTGTTGTATAACTTGCCTATGCTTGTTGTTGTGTAACTCGCCTATGCTTGTTGTGATATCCTTTGTTGTGCAAGAATTGTGTTTCTATACTACCGCGTCTCTCGATGGAGGGCCGGTTGACTTGTTGAGAACTTACTTGGACGTACCGGCAGTGACGGGAAATTCCACGGGTATGCTTCCATTATTATTGTTACATGGGCATGTCTACACCGATGCAGAATTCCGGGGGCATGTGGCCATGCGGCAGGGTTGATTGCCCGATATATGGTTATTATTGTTACATGGGCGGTTCGCACCGATGCGATTCCGGGGCATGTGCTACGCGGCGGTTGACCACCCAGTATATTGTTGTTGATGTTACATGGACATGTCTGCACCGATGCAGAATTCCGGGGGCATGTGGCCATGCGACATTGTTATTATTGTTGCATCAGGGACATGTCTGCACCGATGCAAATTCCGGGGGCATGCGGCCATGATGCGAACATGATTGATGTTGTGGGCGTGAGACCCATAGTTATATATTGAGTAATGACTTTGAGGGCGTGAGTCCCTGACTTGACTGCTTTTATGTTGCGTACTGTATTTTGGTTATCATACATGTCTCCTGCTTTATATAGACTGTTATGATTTAATCGCAGATTTTCGTTCCATACTGCAATTGGTACTGTTATCGACCTCCTTCGGGGCTGCTCATGCCGCAGTAGAGTACACCGTAGTTGATCCTCGCTCATAGGATCACGCCAACAGATTAGGAAGCTCCGTTTCTCCGAGGCTTATTCTTCGTATGTGTTCCCCGAGTTGTAGGTTCTTGTACATTCAGGGTATGGCGGCCCTGTCCCATCATGGTTGTTGTAAATCTTAGAGGTGCAGAGTACTTGCAAGGCGTGGTTGTAAAAAAGATTAAACTGTTCGGGTTTTTATGTATTTATATACAGAAGGCAACTGTTTTGGTTGGCCTGTTTATATATAATATCTCTTGCTTCATGTCTTGTTTTTATGTTCCGCTGATTTTCTCTGATGTATGACTACTTGGGTGCCCGGGTAAGGCACCAGTCACGGGCCCGGGTTCGGATCGTGACATAAACGCTCTTTGAAGACAAATTAAGATAATACCATGTTTTCCTTTTAAAATCAACTAAGGCAATATTATGCCCTTCTTTTTAAACCAAAACACTTTCCTTCTTAAAGTCAAGTAACAACATTCTTTTCCAAAAGTTCAAGTTTGCCTAATTTCAAATATTCACGTCTCTTATTTTCGGAAGATTTCATAGTTCATAGCCTTAATCATGTAATAACATAACTCTCTTTTAAAACAATTGAGTATTGTATGCCTTATGTGTGAGTAGGTTATTCTTGTTTATAACAATCTTATTAAAGCAGCCATGATCTAGGAAATGTAATAAAATTTTGTCTTATCTTAGCTTCTATACAGATGGAGGTTTCTACTGGTTTTAATATAATTACTTATTTGTCAATACATTTTCCTTTATTAACGCTGCAGTGGTTCGTTCGATATTTATTCTGATTTCCGAAATCAGTAAAACATTATTCCTTTTTAAAAACCAAGTACTCATTACTCACGAATGAGGTTTCACACTTTTTAACAAAATTCATATTAAGTCAAGTCTCTTATCTTTTAAGATCAAGTCTCTTAACTTCTAATATCAGTAAACCATTCTTTTTATCTCTCTTAAGTCGTTATACCTAACTTCTCATAAAGCTAGTATAACCCTTAAGCTTTTAAAACCAAGTATTACTCTTCTTTCAAAAACGATTCTTAATTCTTTTGAAATACTTCAAGATTCTTATTATTAGACTCAAGTCAAAAGACATCGCAGTAAAACCACGTTCAGTTAACACACGTACGTCTACCGTACTATATATATTCTTTTAAAATATCATGCTCAAGAGGATAGGAAGAATCACATACCTTGCGACGACACGACAATTAGCAAATAGCTCAAAAGTACTGTAATCCTGCTAGCCTTTTCCACCCTTCGAGTAGAATACGCTACTCTCAGTACTTCAACCTATATCGGTCATATAAGTCTATTAACATCTAGACTACTCTGTAAAATAATTCTAGATACAGATTCCTTATTCTACGGAAAATTGGGCAGCACTTCCCTACCCGCCAAATTACACAAGTCTCATCAGAATACACCCCATGTAAATCTGATTCTTTCTTCTTTAATATTCTTGATGTGATTTAGTTCAATTCTTTCTGTAATATCCTTCTATTACAGTTCAATTCTCTTCAGTAATATCCTTCATGAATCTTATATTCATTTCTATACTACTCTGAAGTATGTAATTTCCAATTACAATATAAGGACAAGAGTATTTACCTCGATAAGCCCAAAATTATCCAAGTTTAAATGTCGATCCCGAGCAACGTTTAGCTCCTACTCGAGCGCCCAACCCGCTCCAAACAACCCTTAGAAGTTCTACGCAACTTCTTCTTAATACTTCAACCAATCGTGAAGATTTTCCTTAGGGTTTCGTTTGTGATGAAGGGAAGTATAATAGTATTTCGGGCTTTTAGTATAGGGGTAACCTTGGAATACTACAAGTATTTGGGCCAAGGTATTTTGGAATAGTAACAATACTTGAGAGTATTTTTCTACCAAGGGGGAGCTCTTTGGACGAGAGCTACACTAAGGGGGAGAGGGCTTTTCAAGACTTAGAAAATGTTTGTGGATGAAGAAGTCTTCAACAAAGGGGGGGTATTTATAGGGAAACCAATGGCCAAGATCAAGACAAGTGGTGGGCAAGTGGAGGGTGAGGATTTGCCCAAGTGCCCCCTAGCCATCTACTCCTCAATTCACTCCAAACATTGACCCATGGTTTAGGCCACAAAACATGGCACAAAACGTGCACACCATCGGCCACAAGACCGCCCACTTGAGGGTGACAAGTGTCGCCCTCCCGTTGGTCCAAAATATTTCATCTCTCGGAAAAATCCGCAAAAATAATAAATGGCGCAATCGTAATTTTCCCCTCGCAAAGTTTGGAAAACGTTTCGTCGGAAAACAATTCTTTTCGCTAGTTGTGCACAAATTTCGTCCCTTTGCCTACTTAAGGCTTAAACTTTTATACGTACGCCCTCACGTACATACTCAGGAAATACGGGGTATAACATGCCCGACCCATTTCTGGGACGCGATAAGGTCACATAAAATCCGGGAATTTAACCCAACATACTACGTACCTCTACTCCTTTTAAAAATGACTCTTTTTCAAATAAAACATCCAAGATACTAACAACCGTAGTATCAAGTCATATCTAATTTTCAAGACAAGTCACAATACCTTTTAGAAATACATTTACCGGCTTCTAAATCAAGTGACTTCTTTCTTAAAAACCTTAAGCAATTGGTACCTTTAAAACAATTTTCCCTTCTTTATTTCAAGTCATTCTTTGCTTACATTACTGAAGAAAACCATTCTTTTAATCTTCCATAAAGTTGTTATAACCAACTTCCCATAAAGCCGTTATAACTCTTTATGTCTTAGACAAATTCATTCCTTTTATAACCAAGAGACTTATACTTTCAAATCGAATTACATAGCTTTCAAAATACTTCAAGTCTCTTAACTTTTAAGAAAACAAGTTTCTTAACTTAGAATTTAAAATCTCTTATCTTTAGAATATCAAGAAATCCATGCTTTCCAAATCAAGTATTCTATACATTTAAATCAAGTCATTTCTTCCTTTAGAAATCAAGTCCCATAACTTGAAAAATAAAGTTTCTTAACCTTTCAAGAATTCAAGGTTCATAGTCTTAAAAACTTCATACGTAAACTCTTTTAAATTAAGTAACATATACTTTGGTGCGTTGTGAATGAATTATACTTATTTATAACGATCTTATTCAAGTAGCCACGATCTAGAAAATGTAATACAATTTTGTCTTATCTTAGCTTCTATGCAGATGGAGAATTCTACTTGTTTTAATATAATTAATTGTCATTACATTTTCCTTTATTAACGCTGCAATGGCTTGTTCGCTACTTATTCTCATTCGTGCCGTAAATTAGCCAAGTCAACTTGGCTCCAAATACCTCCTAACGACTCTTACCAACATCCCCCATAAGACTTGGTAAGAACTTAGGATAACTTAGACATAACCTTTACGTAGAGTAAATCAACATACATACCTCTTAACTTCTAAGAGTAGAAGGAATCATGAAATAGTACTACATGTATATTCAATACATAGAATCATGTCAAAAGAAGGAAGAGGTTCACATACCTCGCGACGATTATCGACAAATAGCAAAATGCTCCAAAGTACTTCAACCTTGATAGCTATTCCATCCTTCAAGTAGAATACGCTATACTTAGTACTTCAACCTATAATGACCATAATACGTCCATTAACCTCTAGCTTCGAACGTAGAATATTCTAAGTGCAAAGTCACTAAATTCTACGGAAAATCGGACAACACTTCCTTTGTTTCTACATACTTTGCCACCTTTTTCAAGGCCGAATTCAATAACCAAACACGCCACATTTAAGGCTCAACAATGTAATTAACAATAGGGGATTACACGCCTACAAGACGTGTAAAATTCCGCCCCACAATTGATATCAAACTAGTCCACAATACAAATGCCAATTTCGGCCAAAAGGTGCAACAACTTATCAACTTTTCCAATTCCTTTTCAATCCAAGTTCTTAGGTCAAACATGTTATATAGTCATAAACAACTTAACAATTATAATTCCTTCTTTATATAACATGTGACGATTAAACTAATAATCCAATTGAATTGAAATCTCAAGGCTAAACATACTAGTTTTCGGATTAGGGTTCCAATATCCATAACACTTATCAACTTCATAATATATATATCTCATACTTGCTAATATCCATAGCTACAACAATAAGTATTCTCAATTACTAACACGACAAGAATCTTAACTTTACAAGCCCTTATAATTTCCAAGATTCAAAGTCGCTCCTTAGCAATTCTTAGCTCCTTTCCTTTACGCTCCAATCCGCTATTTGAAGCCTCTAGAAGTTCACAACCAACTTCTCTTCAATTTCCAATCAAAACCTATGAAAATGCCTTAGGTTTTCGCCTTGCGACTAACGTGAAAACGCCGTTTTTTCGAAATCTTTCTATTGAGATATCCTTAAAATACCCTTAGGGACCTTGGGTTTAAGTCTTGTGAATAATGGATCAAAACTACAAAATTTTGTGTGGGACTTTGTCACAAACCCGAGAGCCTCACTTGTGGGTAAGAAATGTTGTGAAATTTTCTAAGTGTTGAAGACTAGTCTTGCACTAGTGTAGTGTATATATAACACAATGGAAGGCTTAGATTAACACAAATGTGTGGCTTGGATGAAGATCATTAATGTAAAGCCAAGTGGACAAGTTGACAAGTCAACAATCTCAAGCTTTGAAGACTTGTTCATCTACCATGGTCAATGACCATTCTAACCTTGTATATATTTCGTCCAAGGCCATATGAGGGGGTGCCATGTGTCTCCCTCTCATTCGTACATAAAATTCTGTAACCCTCGTGGGACCCGCAAAACGTAAAATTCCTCAGGTGGGCCCCACGTGACCAAATCCGTAAAAATAAATTTCCATAATGTTAATAAGTTCCATACTCTTCAAATAAAGCATTTTGAGAATCCAATTCTCAACAACGAACATTTTTCCTTTCCGACGTTCGGAAGATTTTCCGTCGGAAAAACAATTCTTCCTTTCGTACCCTTTTCAAGTCTTGTGTTCCTTACGTACATTCTCTTAACCATGTCCTTGAATTACGGGGTGTAACAATACCAATACTTGAACAAGTATCCATGTGTCCATCATGAGTTGTCATAACTCGTAGCAAGTGAGACATACTACACCCCCTAAGGATATGATGCAAACCACATGTCGACGTATCGTATATCATCGATATCCCAATCTCGATGATCATTAGTCGAGGTGATTTAAGAGTTAAGTTATAACATTAATTCTCACATCATTAATAAACACGTAAATCTAAGGATACATTTATAGAATATTATGAACAATCAACTAATAATTCAACAAATGCAAATTCCATAATATTAATCATCATTAATATAAATATTAATGTGTATAAAGTACATTTTGTCCTAATACAGATTGTCTCTAGGACATACATATACTTTCAATCTCCCACTTGGCCTAGAGCCAATCACCAACATATCTAATACCCATGTTCTCAAAATGACTATTATGCTTCACCAAGATTAATGGTTTAGTAAACGGGTCTGCTAGATTATTGTCTGTGGGAACATAATCTATCCTAATATCTTCAGCGTCCACCATCTCTCGGAGAATGTGATACTTCCTCGGTACATGCTTGTTTTTGTTAGTTGATCTTGGTTCATTTGCTTGTGCAATAGCACCAGTATTGTCACAATAAATAGTTATTGGACAACTAGCACTCGAAACAACCCCTAGTTCCTTTAAGAACTCAAAAATCGCGACAGCTTCCGAACCAGCAATGTACTCCGCTTCAGTAGTTGAGCATGCAGTAGTAGCCTGTTTGAAACTCTTCCAGCTCACTGCTCCTCCGTTGAAAACAAAAGTGTAACCATACTGAGATTTGAAATCATCAACATCTGTCTGGAAACTAGCATCAGTATACCTAGTGGCAACCAACTCATTTTCTCTACCATAGACTAGAAAGTAATCTTTAGTACGTCTGAGGTACTTGAGAATACTCTTGACTGCTTTTCATTGTTCCTCACCAGGATTCAGCTAGAACTTGCAAGTCATACTAAGTGCAAAGGTCACATCTGGCCTAGTACAGGTCATGACATACATGCTCGATCCTATAGCTGAAGCATATGGGATCCTCTTCATGCGCTCAAGTTCTATAGCATTAGAAGGGAAACCCTTCTTTGATAACTTGATGCCTTGACGCATCGGAAGATCGCCTTTCTTGAAATTCTCTATTGAAAAACGTCTAAGCACTTTGTCTGTGTAGATTGACTGTGACAGCCCCAAAAATCTATTAGGTCTATCTCTATAGATCCTAATCCCAGAATGTTGCAAGCTTCACCTAATTCTTTCATCATGAAGGTCTTAGACAACCAATCCTTGACTGACTGCATGAGAGCCTTATTGTCTCCCATTATCAATATGTCATCAACATATATAATAATGAAGACAATGCCCTCATCCTTACATTTGATATAAACACAAAGATCCTCTTTGCTTCTGCCAAAATAAAAAGATTTGATAGCGTTGTCAAAACAAATGTTCCAACTCAAAGAGGCTTGCTTAAGCCCATAAATGGACTTCTGTAGCCTGCACACAACATTTGGTCTGGACTAACATGAAAAACCCTCGGGTTGTTTCATATATACTTCCTCAATTAGATTATCATTGAGGAATGCAGTTTTGACGTCCATCTGCCAAATGTCATAATCATAGTGTGCAGCTATTGCAAGCAAAATCCGAATAGACTTTATCTTAGCCACCGGTGAAAAGGTTTCATCATAATCCACACCAGGACGCTGAGTAAAACCTTTAGCCACTAGTCTAGCTTTATAAGTCTGAATCTTGCCAGATACATCAATCTTCTTCTTGAAGACCCATTTGTATCCTATGGGTTTAACCCCATTTGGAAAATCAACCAAGTTCCACACCTGATTGATATACATAGATTCCTGTCACGACCCGACCTCGGGCCCGCAACTGGTGCCTTACCCGGGCACCCTATTAGGTATACATCAGAGAAAACCAGCGGAATAAACTCATAGACATGGAACAATGTAGAATAGAAAATAGGCCAACCGATAAGGTCACCTTTCAACATATATATAAATAAAAAAAACCGAACAGTTATATCCTTTACAAACCCAACTCACAACAGGACTACAGACCTCTAAGAGTTTGGACATAACAACTATGACGGGACAGGGCCCCGCCATACCCTTGAATGTACATGTACCTACAATGACAGAGAACCATACCAAAAGATAAGCCTCCAGAGAAATGGAGCTTCCCAGAACGCAGAACTGTGATCCTATGAGCGAGGATCAACAACCGGTGTACATTGCGGCATGTAACGCAGCCCCCCGAAGGAGGTCAGTACAACAGGTACCAAGTATGTGAAACTGAAAGTACTGTAATGAAATCACAATAGTCTAATAATAAAAACCAGAGACATGTATGATAAATCAATTAACAGTACACTGTGCCACAGTATATACGAGAGAAAATAGGTGTAACCTGGCCGGTTCTGAATAGGTAGACAATGATTAAACTAGGGCCATTTTCCCATAGTATCATTGTGCAAATCCTAATCCTGGACTCCCGCAATCCGCATAGGTCGCGTGGACCCGCATGAGGTACTCCTCGCATTGGGGGAAGCAAACCCGCGGTAATTGTTATACCCCGTAGTTCCGGAGTAGGTATGTAAGGACGTACGTACGAATGTATAAACCCTAATTAGGGTAAGAATGAAAAAATTGTTTTCCGACGGAAAATATTCCGAACCTTGTGAAGGAAATTTTACGTTTTCAATATTTTTTTCCTATTATGAAATTTTTTCGAGAGATAAAATATTTTGGACCAATAGGAGGGCGACATGTGTCACCCCAAGTGGGCATGGGTGGACGTTTTTTTCAAGACTAGTGGGCAAGACAAGTGGTCAAAGTCTTGCATGGCATTTGTGGGACAAGTGGACAAAGGGACCCACACAAACACATGTCCTCAATCTATACCATACACATGTTTCAATCCTAGCCCTTGGTTGTCCTATATAAACACCTCTAGTTGATGAAATCTTCCACACTTAGAACATTTCAAGACTTGAAAATATTTTCTCTCCCTTTCCTAGTTGCTCTCGTCCAAGCCCCATTTTTTTGAGCAATTATTGTCCAATAATTCTTAAACTTCTAAGTGTTCTTCCTTAATGTATTAGGAAGATTATTAACCAAGAGTTAGACAAGATTTCACACCCCTAGCCTCAAAAACCACCCCTTGGCCGAGAGTTAGCAAAGAAAGAAGCCTAAGTGTTCTTCACTTTTTTTGAGTTAAATCTTGAATAGAAGTTGGTTAGGAACTTCTAAGGGTGACTTGTGGTGGTTTGGAACACAAATATTTGGAGCTAAAACTTTCTTAGGAACGACTTTAAGTTCTTGGATATTTTTGGGCTATTTTGAGGTAATGAACCTTAACCTCTTTGTGAAGTTGATTATTATGTATATTGGATATTATACATATATTGGAAGAATATTATGGAGTATGAGATATAAGGAAAGATTTGGATCTTGTTAACTTGTTAAAAGGAGAATTGGCATATTAGCCATTAAAATGGTAAAAATGTATCCATTACTTGCTAAGAAGTTAACAACAAAGAAGCTGTCACGACCCGACCACGGGCCCGCGACTGGTGCCTTACCCCGGGCACCCTATTGATACAACATCAGAGAAAAACCAGCGGAAATAAAACATACAGATATGAAACAAGATAAAAGAAAACAAAGCAACTAAAACGGTTGCCTTTTTGCATATATATATACAAAATTTGAACGCGATTCATCCTTTACAACCCCGCCCACAACAAGATTACTGCACTCTAAGAGTGTAACAACAATTATGACGGACAGGCTCGCCATACCACGAATGTACAAGAACCTACAACTCGTGGAAACATACCAAAAGATAAGCCTCGGAGAAACGGAGCTTCCTAATACGTCAACTGTGATCCCATGAGCGAGGATCAACAACCGATGTACCTCTACTGCGGATGAACGCGGCCCAAGGAGGTCGATAACAGTATCAAGTATGTGAAACTGAAAATATCAGAAATAAAATCATAGTAGTCTATATAAACAGAGACATATATGATAACCGAACTACGCATACATAATATGGCAAATACGCCAAGTCGTGGACTCACGCCTCAAAGTCATCACTCAAATATAACTATGGGTCTCATGCCCGCAACATCAATCATGCCCGTGGAACACCTTCCTCACCGCCGCCTCACGATAACCACACCAAGAAGTACACATGAACACCGTGTCCCACTGTGTCATAAAACCGTGACGGCAAGTACGGGCTAACTACGGATACCAAAGCCGCATCATCAATCGACGGCAAGTACGAAGCCAACTACCGGATACCAAAGCCGTACCAACAAATCTATATAACCATACCACGGTCGACCTGTGGCAAGTACGAAAGCCAACTACGGATACCACCGCGCCACGTGGTGGCGGCAAGTACGAAGACTAACTACCGATACTGGCGGAATCACGAGACTTCGCCACAAACTGAACGGGCAAGCACGGCGCTAACTACGGATACTGCCGAATCACCACGACCTCGGGCAAGCACGAGCCAACTACCGATACCGCGAATCAAGAAACCTCGTGGAGAGCTAGTCCATGGAATAATAATCACGCGCACTGTGGAATGCTCACACCGCTGCAGACGTCCAAGTAAGATCATAACAATCAGCCGGCCCTCCATCGAGAGACGCGGTGGTATAGAAATACAATACTAGCACGACAAGTCTATCACACGCAAACATAGGCAAGTTACACACAACTCAAGGTACTTTCATTTTATGCCAAAGTCCAGGTTTTAACCCCAAAGTACTACGTACGTTAAATTCTTTTTAAAAGATCCATTTCTTTTACAAAGGTCACCCGATGCCCGTATTATCAAAATAGAGTGACTGACATTTTAAGTAAACCAAAACAACTTCCATACTTTCCTTTTTAAACCAAATTAAGACAATACCATGCCCTTTTTAAACCAAAACACTTTCCCTTTTAAAATCAAGTAACAACATTCTTTTCCAAAAGTTCAAGTTGCCTAATTTCAAATACTCAAGTCTCTTATTTTCGAAAGATTTCATAGCTCATAGTCTTAATCACTTAACAACGTAATCTCTTTTAAAACAATTTGAGTAACATAAGTCTATGTGTGAGTAGGTTATACTTGTTTATGACAATCTTATTAAAGCAGTCATGATCTAGGAAATGTAATACAATTTTGTCTTATCTTAGCTTCTATGCAGATGGAGGTTTCTACTGGTTTTGATAATAATTAATTTGTCAATACATTTTCCTTTATTAACGCTGCAGTGGTTTGTTCGATACTTATTCTCATTTTCGAAATTAATATAACTTATTCCTTTTTAAAACCCAATTACCCATTTCTCATAAATGCGGTTTCACAACTTTTAACCCAAACCAAGTCCGTAGCATTTCACATCAAGTCATTAATAAGTCAAGTCTCTTATCTTTTAAAAACCACAAACTATTTCTTTACCTACATAAAGTTGTTATAACAAACTTCCCATAAAGCCGTTATAACACTTTATGTTTTAAACCAACCTACTTCGTTTAGCACACGTACGTCTACCGTACTACATAGTTCACATAATCATGCTAGAAAAGATAGGAAGAGGTTCACATACCTCGTGACGGTTATCGACAAATAGCAAAAAGCTCCAAAGTACTGTAATCCTGCTAGCCTTTTCCACCCTTCAAGTAAAATACGCTACTCGCAGTACTTCAACCTATAATGGCCATAAAACGTCTATCAACTTCTGGATCTCTTCGTAGAACAATTCTAGGTAAACAGTTCCTTATTCTACGGAAAATTCGGCAAAGACCTCCCTCGCAACCACATAAATCTCCTCCTCTACTGGGCCCGCTACAAAGCCAAAGAACTCCTGGGATTACACGTCTAACCGGACGTGTTCAATTCTACCCCACAGATATACTACACAAGTCTACTGTAAATACAGTCCAATGTAAATACAGTTCAATCCTTTCCAATATTCATTCTACATATAGTATACTCAACTATACATTACTACAACATGTAATATCCAATTCTGATAGGGGGATAAAGATCATTACCTCGATAAGCCCAAAATTATCCAAGATTATATGTCGATCCTGAGCAACGTTTAGCTCCAATTCCTTACGCTCCAACCCGCTCCAAGCAACCCTTAGAAGTTTCTAAACAACTTCTCTTAACACTTCAACTCCAAAAAGTGAAGAACACTTGGGCTTTGATTGTGGCAACTCTCGGCCAAGGGGTACTTTTAGTGGCTAGGGTGTGAAATCTTTTCTAACTTTTGGTTACTAATCTTCCTAATACACTAAGGAAGAACACTTTAAACTTTAAGAATTTTTGGACAATTTTTGCTCAAGAAACAAGGCTAAAGCCGAGAACTACAAAGGAAAGGGAGGGAGTATTTTTGCCTTGGAATTTCTCAAGTGTGGATGAAGAATAGTCTTCAACTAAGGGGGTATTTATAGGAAATTCAAGGGCTAGGATTGAAGCAAGTGTGTGGTCTAGATTGAGCCATGTGTGTGTGGGTCCCACTTATCCAACTACTACACAAATATCTTGCAAGACTTTTGACCAAATGTTTTAAGCCTTTAACATGTAAAAAACGTGCCAAGCTTGTCCAAAATCTCGTCCAACCTTTCCACCTAGGGGTGACACATGTCTCCCTCCTATTGGTCCAAAATATTTCATCTTCCGAAAATATCCGTAATGCCAAAAATCCGAAAATAAAGTGGGCCCCACAAAATCAGAATTCTCCGTGGGCCCCACGTGACCAATTCCGGAAATAAAATTCCATAATTCTTAAATATTCCAAAAAGTCCGAATACCAAATCTGGGAATCCAATTCCCTTTAACGAACATTTTTCCTTCACAAAATCCGGAAACTTTTCCGTCGAAAAATCACATCTTTCTTCCTTTCCAATTTAAATGTCGTATTCTCGAACGTACGTCTTCACATACATACCCTGGAACTACGGGGTGTAACATTCTTCCCCCCTTAGAAACATTCGTCCCGAATGTTCCTTCTAAGTCTCCAAGCACACCTGTGCCGGTATAGTCTTCCCTATTATGCTTACGAAACCAATTGTGCCACCAATGGCCATAATATAACACACGCGAAAAACCCAAATCCAAGCCAACGAGGATTCACCTCTAAGATGAAAAACAACACTAACTCTCACTCCTGGTCCAAAGGATACTCTCTTCGCACCTTCACTTCACAAAAAAGATCACTTCCGACCTCTTAACACACATTCACTTCCTTTCTTACTCGTCGTACCCTTCTCGTACACCCGAATTCTTTCTAGTACACTTACCACACTCCCTTCATCACTTCAGTTTCCAAAACCTTGGAGTCACTACCTCCAACTTGGTCATCTTACTAGCCTCAAATTCCTTTAAGGCCATTCCCGGCCTTCACGATCCGATTCTGGTCGAACATATCCACGAACTCATACGATGGTTACCTAAACCTGGGCCTAGCACCCTCGTGAACCTACCACCTGGCGGGAACACCTCGAACTGACCCCACCTCATACCGGGCTACGGGTTAACCCGCGAATGGTCTCCAACCCGACCCATAATCGCGCCAAACTCTTGTTCCCCCGATCCGGAACAATCTTACTAATTCACATCATGAAAGCTACCACTTCCATCTCACACTACCCATGGAATTATCACACAAAACTCTACGTATACTATGCACTCCGACAAGGGTTAACCGTAAAATCCTTTACTCAAGACGGCCTTACATCTAAGGTCTCAACGTGTAATATTCTAAGGTTCACACCTTCCATGTCCCCATACTTATCCTTTCAACTAACTATGTTTTCTAACTCACAAATAACACAACGCTATCCGTACATAGCACACAATAATAAGATCATCATATCAAGCATACTAAACTCTAGAGGGTTAAGGTTATACCTGAAAGATTCAAAATAAGCGATTCAAAGGACCGCTAAAACTGGGATCTTCCATCGCGTCCTCTGTCGTGGGCTCACGCAGATATGAACATCCCGCTCGCTATTGAAGGTGAAGAACCCGCAATCGATCCCGTAGTCCGTGCTATCCCACTAGTGCCACCTCCGGTCGGACGGTTTCAGATAATGGCCCCGCTGCCGCATGTAAAGCAAACTCCCAAACTAGCACGACACTCCTTATGGATTTTACCGCAACGGCCACACCGAGGTAAGGGTGGCCTCATCCGCCAACACCACTACTCCCCGAAACTGAACCTCGAGCCCCGACCGCTCTGAATACTCCCGACGCCTCAAGATCGCGAGGACCACTCAATCGGATGAGGTATATATTCGATCACTGCGGAGGCCGCCTCAAAAGTTACTAAAGGACCTGCTTCGCCTCTTATGCTGATCTCGGTCCCACGTCGGTCTCTACGTTCCTCCATCCTCGTGCATAGGCACAGTATACGGCAATGTCCATGCCCGGTGAAGAGCTACTCTGTGCAACCTCCGCTAAATAATCGTCAAGTCTGTGACATATCGGTGCACTCCTATCCTCCATATACGCCACTAATGCGGGACATACCGAGCTAAAGAGTGAAACTCTACATCTGTACTCGAACCGACGCGATTACGCCTCAACGTCAAAAATCTGCCGGCGAGCCCTCCTCATCTGTGAGGCAAGAAATGTGCAAGAAATGCCTCGAGAACTCGTCCCCACACCGAGGCGCATGCTCCCCGGGACAACTCCCACGAATCAAACGATCAGTAGTATCACGCGGCCGACGCGAACCTAAGACCACCGACTCGGTCTCGAAGCCTTGATCACTCATGATCCGTCAGAATCGTCGGATGAACTCCTGCGGATCATCCTCGTGCCTCGACCGTAGAACTCGCGTCGCAACTCGAGAAAATCTCGTAGTCTCAAGCTATCCGATCTAGGATGAACCACGGTGCTCGAATCGCAGGCCCTGCGTCGGCTATCTCATGTCCGCCACGATCTGGCTAGTAATCGCCATCTCTCAGTAACCCATCTCTCTCGCCTGTGCCGGGGTGGAGGCGCAGATATCGTGGCCTCGTGAGCTCACTGCTGCCGCTTCTAAACTCGCTGGGCTGGCGGCATCGTAGAATCCGCCGTCGTAGCACCACCTGTAAAGATCGGGCCTCGTCACGGTAACCTCCGTGCTCTACTCGCAGCCTCCTCGCACGCCGCCTTCAGGCTCTGGTTGCCTTGCGTAGAGGCATAACTGGTACAAAAGAATACGTCAGAGGGAGTCCAACTTACGACACAACTCTAAGGCACGATCTCAGAGTGAGAAGAATAGAAACCAATCCTAAATGTCCTGCAGCCTCCTGATTATAGATGTGGTGCACAACACACCGATAATCAAGACTCTACTAGACACGGTCTGTAGACACTTTCCGAGGACTAACTGCTCTGATACCACTTTTGTCAAGACCCGACCACAGGCCCGCGACTGGTGTCTTACCCCCGGGCACCCTAGTGATACAACATCAGAGAAAAACCAGTGGAAATAAAACATACAGATATGAAACAAGATAAAAGAAAACAGGCTAACCAAAACGGTTGCCTTTTTGCATATATATACAAAAATTTGAACAGTTACATCCTTTACAACCCTGCCCACAACAGTACTACAGACCTCTAAGAGTGTAACAACAACTATGACGGGACAGGGCCCCGCCATACCCCTGAATGTACAAGAACCTACAACTCAGGGAAACATACCAAAAGATAAGCCTCGGAGAAGCGGAGCTTCCTAATCTGTTGAATCGTGATCCATGGCGAGGATCAACAACCGATGTACCTCTACTGCGGCATGAGCGCAGCCAAGGAGGTCGATCTAACAGTACCAAGTATGTGAAATCAAAATATCGTAAATAAAATCATAGTAGTCTATATAAAGCAGAGACATATATGATAACCGAACTACGAGCACATAATATGTAGCGATACGTCAAGTCGTGGACTCACGCCTCAAAGTCATCACTCAAATATAACTATGGGTCTCATGCCCGCAACATCAATCATGCGTGGAACACCTTCCTCACCGCCGCCGTCTACGATAACCACACCAAGGAGTACACATGAACACCGTGTCCCACTGTCATAAAACCGTGACGGCAAGTACGAGCTAACTACCGATACCAAAGCCGCATCATCAATCGGCCGGCAAGTACGAAGCCAACTACCGGATACCAAAGCCGTACCAACAAATCTATATAACCATACCACGGTCGACCCGTGGCAAGACGAAAGCCAACTACCGATACCACTGCGCACGTGGTGGCGGGCAAGTACGAAGACTAACTACGGATACTGCCGGAATCACGAGACTTCACACAAAACTGAACGGGCAAGTACGAAGGCTAACTACGGATACTGCCGAATCAGCCACGACCTCGAGGCAAGTACGAGAGCCAACTACGGATACCAAGCCGAATCAAGAAACCTCATGGAGAGCTAGTCCATGGAATAATAATCACGAAGTGCACGTGGAATGCTCCACCGCCGATGACGCCCAAGTAAGATCATAACAAATCAGCCGGCCCTCCATCGAGAGACGCGGTGGTATAGAAATACAATACTAGCACGACAAGGCTATCACACGCAAACATAGGCAAGTTACACACAACTCAAGGTACTTTCATTTTATGCCAAAGTCCAGGTTTTAACCCCAAAGTACTACGTACGTTAAATTCTTTTTAAAAGATCCATTTCTTTTACAAAGGTCACCCGATGCCCGTATTATCAAAATAGAGTGACTGACATTTTAAGTAAACCAAAACAACTTCCATACTTTCCTTTTTAAACCAAATTAAGACAATAGTATGCCCTTTTTAAACCAAAACACTTTCCCTTTTAAAATCAAGTAACAACATTCTTTTCCAAAAGTTCAAGTTGCCTAATTTCAAATACTCAAGTCTCTTATTTTCGAAAGATTTCATAGCTCATAGTCTTAATCACTTAACAACGTAATCTCTTTTAAAACAATTTGAGTAACATAAGTCTATGTGTGAGTAGGTTATACTTGTTTATGACAATCTTATTAAAGCATCCATGATCTAGGAAATGTAATACAATTTTGTCTTATCTTAGCTTCTATGCAGATGGAGGTTTCTACTGGTTTTGATAATAATTAATTTGTCAATACATTTTCCTTTATTAACGCTGCAGTGGTTTGTTCGATACTTATTCTCATTTCCGAAATCAATATAACTTATTCCTTTTTAAAACCCAATTACCCATTTCTCATAAATGCGGTTTCACAACTTTTAACCCAAACCAAGTCCGTAGCATTTCACATCAAGTCATTAATAAGTCAAGTCTCTTATCTTTTAAAAACCACAAACTATTTCTTTACCTACATAAAGTTGTTATAACAAACTTCCCATAAAGCCGTTATAACACTTTATGTTTTAAACCAACCTACTGCTTAGCACACGTCGTCACCGTACTACATAGTTCACAAAATCATGCTAGAAAAGATAGGAAGAGGTTCACATACCTCGCGATTTGCTATCGACAAATAGCAAAAAGCTCCAGCATCGTAATCCCGCTAGCCTTTTCCACCCTTCAAGTAGAATACGCTACTCGAGTACTTCAACCTATAATGGCCATAAACGCCTATCAACTTACGGATCTCTTCAGAGAACAATTCTAGGTAAATTCCTTATTCTACGGAAAATTAGGCAGCACCTCCCCGCAACCACATAAATCTCTCTCTCTACTCGGCCCGCTACTGTGCCAAAGAACTCCTGTGGATTACACGTCTAACCGGACGTGTTCAATTCTACCCCACAGATATACTACACAAGTCTACTGTAAATACAGTCCAATGTAAATACAGTTCAATCCTTTCCAATATTCATTCTACATATAGTATACTCAACTATACATTACTACAACATGTAATATCCAATTACAATAGGGGGATAAAGATCATTACCTCGATAAGCCCAAAATTATCCAAGATTATATGTCGATCCTGAGCAACGTTTAGCTCCAATTCCTTACGCTCCAACCCGCTCCAAGCAACCCTTAGAAGTTTCTAAACAACTTCTCTTAACACTTCAACTCCAAAAAGTGAAGAACACTTGGGCTTTGATTGTGGCAACTCTCGGCCAAGGGGTACTTTTAGTGGCTAGGGTGTGAAATCTTTTCTAACTTTTGGTTACTAATCTTCCTAATACACTAAGGAAGAACACTTAAAACTTTAAGAGTTTTTGGACAATTTTTGCTCAAGAAACAAGGCTAAAGCCGAGAACTACAAAGGAAAGGGAGGGAGTATTTTTGCCTTGGAATTTCTCAAGTGTGGATGAAGAATAGTCTTCAACTAAGGGGGTATTTATAGGAAATTCAAGGGCTAGGATTGAAGCAAGTGTCTGGTCTAGATTGAGCCATGTGTGTGTGGGTCCCACTTATCCAACTACTACACAAATATCTTGCAAGACTTTTGACCAAATGTTTTAAGCCTTTAACATGTAAAAAACGTGCCAAGCTTGTCCAAAATCTCGTCCAACCTTGCCACCTAGGGGTGACACATGTCGCCCTCCTATTGGTCCAAAATATTTCATCTTCCGAAAATATCCGTAATGCCAAAAATCCGAAAATAAAGTGGGCCCCACAAAACCGTAAATTCTCCCGTGGGCCCCACGTGACCAATTCCGGAAATAAAATTCCATAATTCTTAAATATTCCAAAAAGTCCGAATACCAAATCTGGGAATCCAATTCCCTTTAACGAACATTTTTCCTTCACAAAATCCGGAAACTTTTCCGTCGAAAAAAATCACATCTTTCTTCCTTTCCAATTTAAATGTCGTATTCTCGAACGTACGTCTTCACATACATACCCTGGAACTACGGGGTGTAACAGAAGCTATAACTTATATTAAGATTGGAATATAAGTTGGAAGACTAATGAAGTAATTAGATAAGTAAAATTATAAAAGTTGGCCAAGGACCCCAACTTAAGGACTGTATTTACTTTGGACTGTATTTACTTTGGACTGTATTTACATTATTGTTAAGGGAAAGATTGTTAATCGCGTTCCGTTTGGGCGTGTGATCCCCTTCTTTAATTATTGTTGTTTTTAAGGGGAAGATTGTTAATCGTGTTCCGTTTGGGCGTGTGATCCCCTTCTTTAATTATTGTTGTTGTTAAAGGGAAGATTGTTAATCGCGTTCCGTTTGGGTCTTTAAAATTCAGAATTATTGCACCTTAATTATAGTATGTTAATTACGGTTATTCGGGCCTTGAAAAAGATGGAAAAGTGAGTAGAAACGGGGGAAATGCTGCCCAATTTTCCGTAGAATAAGAGATCTTACTTAGAAGAATTCTACATAGAACTAGAAGTTGATAGGCGTTTTTTGACTATTATAGGTTGACACTCTGCGCGCGACATATCCAACTTGGCAAGTGAATTTAGCCGAGGAGGTATGTGATTCTTTCAATCCTCTTGAGCATGATATTTGTGAAATATATATAGTACGGTAGACGTACGTGTGTTAACTAAATTTGGTTTCACTTTGATGTCTTTTGACTTGAGTTTTAATTAATAAGAATCTTGACATATTTCAAAAGGAGTTACGAATCATTTTTGGAAGAAAAGAAATACTTGGTTTTAAAAAGCTTAAGTGTTATACTAGCTTTATGGAAAGTTAGTTATAAACGACTTAAGGAAGATAAGAAAAACGGTTTAATTATTTGTTTATCTAAGGCTTGAAATGATGTTTAAAGGTATGGTAGGTTGGTTTGATAAGTAGACATGTTATGATGCTACGTGTGTTAGTATCTTGTGACGTTTGTGTAAGGAGGTTTTTCTTGTTGTGCTTATGTTGTTTAAACGATAAGCCCGTTGTGTTAGTATTATATCACTTACCCTCCTGACTTGTTACGAGCCGGGGGTTAGCCGCCCCCGATGCGAGGAATACCTCATGCGGGTCCATGGGGCCTATGCGGAGCTGCGGGAGTTCCAGGATGATCACTCCGGGTGTGTTACGCCGATGCGAGGAATACCTCATGCGTCCATGCGCTACGCGATCGCGGAGTCGGGGCGACGCCGGAGGTTAGCTACCCCGATGCGAATACCTCACGCGCCTAGGTGGCTATGCGATCGCGGGTGTTCCAGGATTAGGCTCGCATAATGATACTATGGGCGATTGGCCTTGCTTCGATCATTAGCGGCCTAGAAAAGACCAGTTACGTTATATCTATTTTGCTCTTGTTTATGATGTGGCACTATGTGCGGTTAGATTAAGTTGTTTCGTACATATTTGTGAATTGGTTTTACAATGTTATAATTTTATATATATATATCAGTACTTTACAGTTTCACATACTTGGTACCTGTTGTACTGACCTCCTTCGGGGGGCTGCGTCCATGCCGCAGGTAGAGGTACTCCGGTTGTTGATCCCCGCTCCTAGGATCACTATTCGCTGGGAAAGCCGTATTCCCGAGGCTTGTCTTTTGGGTATGATTTCCTGTCATTGTAGGTTTATGTACATTCAGGTATGGCGGGCCCCGTCCGTCATATTTGATTTCATTCTTAGAGGTCTGTAGTCCTGTTGTAAACTTGGGATGTAACTGTTCACTTTTGGTATTTATATACATGCCGAAAGGCAACTTTTCTTTGGATAGACTGTTCTTATTTTACACTGTTTCATGTTTGCAAAGTTTATATTCCGCTGGTTACTCTGATGTATGTCTACTTAGGTGCCCGGGTAAGACACCTGTCACGGTCCCGGGAACTGGTCGTGACAAAAGTGGTATCAGAGCAGTTAATCCTCGGAAAGTGTCTACAGACCGTATCTAGTAGAGTCCTGATTATCGGTGTGTTGTGCACCACACCAATAATCAGGAGGCTGCAGGATATTTAGGATTGGTTTCCATTCTTCTCACTCTGAGATCGTGCCTTAGAGCTGTGTTATAAGTTGGACCCCTCTGACGAATTTCTTTTGTTTACCAGTTATGCCTCCACGCAAGCGCAACCGGACCCGAAGGTAAGGCAGAGGAGGCGCTAGTAGGACACGTAGGGTCACGAGGCCTGTGCCCAGCCTTTACCCAAGGTGATACCCCAGACGGCGAGTTCCACGACGCCGCCGGCCCCAGCAGGGTTTAGAGCCGCAGCAGTGGCTACTGAGACCACGGCACCTGAGCCTCCAGTCCCACAGCCTGGAGCAGAGGAGATGGGTTACAAGGAGATGGCCCAGTTATTAGCCAGGGTCGTGGCAAGACACGAGGATAGGCTAGATGCAGCAGTTCCAGTTCCAGTAGTACCCGTGGTTCACCCGAGGTCGGATAGTTTGAGACTTCGGGACTTTCTAAGTTGCAGCCCGCCAGAGTTCTATGGGTCGAGGCCTGAGGATGATCCACAGGAGTTCATCCGACAATTACAGCGGATCATGAGAGTGATCAAGGCTTCGGAGACCGAGTCGGTGGTCTTAGGTTCACATCGGCTGCATGATACTGCAGTCGACTGGTTTGATTCATGGGAGCTATCTCGGGGGGAGCATGCGCCTCCAGCTGTTTGGGACGAGTTCTCAGAGGCATTCCTTGGCCATTTCTTGCCGCCCCGGATGAGGAGGGGTCGGGCCGATAGATTTTTTATGCTGAGACAGAGAGGGCGTACGGTTCGGGAGTACAACGTGGAGTTTGACTCGTTGGCTCGGTATGTCCCCGCGTTAGTGGCAGATATGGAGGACAGAGTGCACCGCTACGTCACAGGGCTTGATGACTACTTGGCAGAGTCTTGCTCGGGTGTAGCTCTTCAGCCGGGCATGGACATTGCCCGCATGCAGGCTCATGCCCAGGTGTGAGCGTAGAGGCCGACGGGTTGACAGATATCAGCAGAAGAAGGCCAGGACGACAGGGTCTTTTGGTAGCTCTCGGGGCGGACGACCTCAGCAGCAGACTAGATTTGCACCGCAGCCAGCTCAGAGCACTCCTACACCGTCTTCAGGGCAGCCAGGGTATTCGGGGGCAGGTCAGGGCCCCAGGACTTCGGACTTCCAGGGTAGCAGAGGTGCTAACCGATCGAGACCACCTTCCTCTCAGTGTGTTCGATGTGGTAGATCCCATTACGGGAGTTGTGGTACTCGCTGGAGCTTGTTACACTGCGGCCAGCAGGTCACTTTGCGAGATCGTCCACCAAGGGCGCGCAGATGGTAGGTTCACCTACAGGTCTTTAGCCTGCCTCATCTCCTGATTACTCGCCGAGGCGTGGTGCTCATGGGCCAGCAGGTCGCGGCAGAGGTCGTGGCAAGGGTCCTAGTTCCAGCGGTCCTCAGAACCGCATTTATGCCATGTCCAGCCGCCAGGACCAGGAGGCGTCACCGGATGTCATCACAGGTACTTTATCAGTTTCTTGTTGTGACATATATGCCTTGATAGATCCAGGTTCTACCTTGTCCTATATATCTCCCCATATTGCTAGTAGGATAGGGATAGAGCCTGAGTCCATAGACCCTTTTGAGGTAGCTACGCCAGTGGGGGATTCGGTGGTAGCTGAGCGGGTATATAGGGCTTGCCCAGTGACTATATGCAGTCGTCAGACCCTAGCCGACTTGATAGAGTTAGATATGACCGATTTTGATGTGATCATGGGTATGGATTGGTTAGCTTCTTGCTACGCCAATGTAGACTGTAGGAAGCGGTTGGTACGGTTCCAGTTTCCTGGGGAGCCGGTTATCGAGTGGGAGGGGAACACTGTGTCACCGATGGGTAAGTTTATTTCTTACCTCAAGGCCAAGAAGATGGTTCAGAAGGGGTATATCTACCATCTCATTCGGGTATTTGATATCGAGGTGTGATACGGACCTTCGCCACCGCCACGCCGAACCGGGCGTGGATCGTGCCCTACCTGGGCACCCTTCTACCTTAACAACTAAGTAAACTGCGGAAATGAAATAACACCTCTTTTTTTTTTCTTTTTTTTAAAACCAACGTACGTGCAAGGCAAAGACGACAAGGCTGCCATATAATATACATAATAAAAGACACTACACTGTACACGAGTCCAATCCCACATATGAATACAGACCTCTAGGAGTTAAACTGAACTATGACGGGACAAGGCCCCGCCGTACCCAAAACTGTACAAAGCCTGTACTGAAGGACATATACCAAAAAGATAAACTCCTGGACAGAGGGAGCTATCCAAAAACCCTGAGCAGGATCCTACACCTGCCGATCACCAAACAGCGTACCTAAACCTGCGGCATGAACGCAACCCCCCGAAGGAGGTCAGTACGAAGAATGTACCAAATATGTGAACAGTAAGTACTGTAATAAAATCATAGCAGTCTAAATAACACAGGAGACATGTATGATATCCAACCTATAGTACATAACACATAAGCAGTCATATCTAGTCAGGGACGCAGGCCCTCAAAGTCATTACTCAATATAACCATGGGTCTCACGCCCATAATATCAATCATGCCCGTGGAATCCTTCCTCACTGCCGGCAGTCCATGATGTAATAACATCAATAAGGATACATGAACATCAAGTCCCACCTGTGTCCTCAATACCTCGTGGTCCCATGCCCCGGAATCCCACCTCGTAAAAGCATGACCGTAGGGTAACACAAACAAATCCGGGGACATATATGATAATCAAAATACAACACATTGTGCCTTACTAACAATGAGAGTAAGCGAGTATCCTTACAATATAAACTAGGAAGCTCATGATCAGCGGACCATCCGCCCGCAGATCATTTAGCAATCCTATTCACGGGACTATTTCACCCGCATAGGTCGCGTGGACCCGCGAGGTATTCCTCGATAGGTCGGACCGCCGCGTGGGACTATTTCACCCGCATAAGCCCTTTCGGACCCGCATGAGGTATTCCTCGCATAGGACTATTTCACCCGCATAAGCCCTTACGACTCGCATGAGGTATTCTCGTGATAGGTGGACCCGCCCGCATGGGACTATTTCACCCGCATAAGCCCTACGGACTCGCATGAGGTATTCCTCGCATCGTGGGTAGCAAATCCACGGAATTATGCAAATGCCACAAACCCGGGGAATGACCCCGAAACGACTGATATAACAATAGCACACAACCGGCTATTTCCAGCACACATAGGCAAATCCTTAATTACAAGCCAAAGTCCTTACCAAGGCACACTTAGAATAATTCTCTTTAACAAGCC
This sequence comes from Przewalskia tangutica, assembly GCA_029844215.1. Taxonomy (NCBI): domain Eukaryota; kingdom Viridiplantae; phylum Streptophyta; class Magnoliopsida; order Solanales; family Solanaceae; genus Przewalskia; species Przewalskia tangutica. The sequence continues at coordinate 99,799,594 of CM056729.1, forward strand.
AAAGTACTTATCAAGGCACACTTAGACAAATTCTCAATTTATCAAGCCAAAGTACTAATCAAGGCATACATAGAATAATTCTCTTTTAACAAGTCAAAGTACTTATCAAGGCACACTTTAGACAAATTCTCAATTTATCAAGCCAAAGTACTAATCAAGGCATACATAGAATAATTCTCTTTAAACAAGTCAAAGTACTTATCAAGGCACACTTTAGACAAATTCTCAATTTATCAAGCCAAAGTACTAATCAAGGCATACATAGAATAATTCTCTTTAAACAAGTCAAAGTACTTATCAAGGCACACTTTAGACAAATTCTCAATTTATCAAGCCAAAGTACTACATACGTACATTCTTTTATAAAAGACTCCTTTCTATGTAAAGCCCCAAGATACTAACACGTAGTATCAAGGCGTGTCTATTTTTCAAAGTAAGTTACTACACTTTTAGAAAACTCATTTCAAAGCTTGAAATCAAGTAACTCCAAATTTTCACAATCTAGGCAACTTATGCCGATTAATCAAAATAGACAACTTTCTAACCTTCCATAAAGCCGTTATAACCAACTTCCCATAAAGCCGTTATAACCCTTTATGGTTTTAGACGTATCCATTCCTTCAATAACCAAGAGACTTATACTATTAAAACCAAGTATCACATACTTACAAATCAAGTTCTTAACTTTCAAAATACTTCAAGTCTCTAAATAGTTAGAAAACAAGTTTTCTTCTACTTTTTAAACCTCAAGTAACTTCACCCTTAGCACAAGTTACTTCTCTTAAATCATGTCATTTCTCCTCTTTTAAATCAAATAAGTAAATCACTCCTTTGACTCCCCTAAAGTCATTATAATGACCTTTAGGTTTTAGAACTAAGGCACTAGCCAAAAGATCCGAAACCACTTCCTTTTAAGACTACATGTACTTTAAGTAAAAATACCTTCACTTTTAAGAATCCAAACTTCATCAAGAAAATGGATTCTACAACTTACAATCTAAACATCAAAGTACAATCAAGGAAGTACATAGAACAAATTCTATTTTAGGCAATCCAAATACAACCAAGGAATGGATCATTTAAGAGTAGAACCTACTTTCTTTATCTTAAGGAATCATGCTAGAAGAGAGATAGTTCACATACCTTTTCGGCTAAATCCACAAGCTAAGCCGAATACACCGCACGAGAAGTGTCAACCTATAATGGTCACAACAAGGCTATCAACTTCTAGTCTCTATGTAGAATAATACTAAGTATTTAGTCTCTAATTCTACGGAAAATCGCAAAGACTTCCTTTGTTTCTACTCACTTTGCCACCTTTTCAAGGCGAATACAATAACCAAGCCACATTTAAGGCTCCAATCAACAACCAAACAAAAGGGGATTACACGCCTTACAATACGTAAAATTCCGCCCACAATTCATAATGGCGTAGTTCAATACTTACTAGTCATTCTCGGCCAACAATGACTCAACACAAGTCCTTTCCAATTCTTTTTACAATTCCAAGTTCTAAGGTCTAACATGTTATATAGTCTAAACAACTTCAACAACTACAATTTCCTTTTTTATACAACATGCGACGACTTAAACGAATAATCAACTTGAATTGTAGTGTTAAGGCTAACATGCTAGTTTTCGGATTAGGGTTCCAATTGCCAATAAACATATCAAACTTCATACTATATAACACATGCTTGCTAAAATCCATAGCTACAACAATAAGTAAGTCTTAACTTACTAAAACGACAAAATTTATACCTTTCCAAGCCCTTAAAATTTCCAAGATTCAAAGTCGCGCCTTAGCAATTCTTAGCTCCTTTCCTTAGGTTCCAATCCGCTCCAAGCACTCCTTAGAGGCTTATGAAGAACCCATCTTCAAGTTCCAACTTCAAAGTTGAAGAACTCCCTTAGTTTCCGCCTTGCGACTAACGTAAAAATACGTTTTTTCCGAAATCTTTCTATTGAGATAACCTTACAATACCCTTGGGGACATTGGGTTAAAGTCTTGTGAACAATGGATCAAAACTACAAAAAATTTGTGTGGATAATGCACTAAAGCCGAGAGCCTCTTCATGCTAGCTTAAGGTTCTCAAATTTTTTCTAAGTGTTGGAGACTTAGTCTTGCACTAGGTTAGTATATATAACACAATGGATGGCTTAGACTTAAACAAATGGGTGGCTAAGATGAAAATCACATGGATCAAGCCTAGGTGGACAAGTTGACTTGTCAACAATATCAAGCTTGCAAGACTTATCTTCCAAGATGGTCAATGACCATTATACCCTTGCATAAATTTCGACCAAGCCATGTGGGGGTGCCACGTGTCTCCCTCTCATTCGTCCATAAAATTCCGTAACCCTCGTGGGCCCCACAAAACGTAAAATTCCTCGGGTGGGCCCCACGTGACCAAATCCGTAAAAAATAAATTTCCATAATATTAATAAGTTCCATATTCTTCAAATAATGCATTTTGAGAATCCAATTCTCAATAACGAACATTTTTCCTTTCCGACGTCCGGAAGATTTTCCGTCGGAAGAACAATTCTTCCTTTCGTACTAATGTCCAAGTCTTGTTTCCTTACGTACATTCTCTTATACATGTCCTGTACTTACGGGGTGTAACAGTCCCAGTAGTCAGAGAGTTCCCAGATGTGTTCCCAGACGACCTCCCGGGTATCCATCCTGAGAGGGAGATAGAGTTTTGCATTGATATTTTGCCTGATACTCGACCTATATCCATTCCGCCATACAGAATGGCACCGGCCGAGTTGAGAGAGTTGAAGGACCAGCTGAGAGATTTGCTGGAGAAGGGCTTCATCAGGCCTAGTGTTTCTCCCTGGGGAGCGCCGGTATTGTTCGTGAAGAAGAAGGATGGGACGCTGCGTATGTGTGTTGATTACAGGCAGCTGAACAAGGTGACTATTAAGAATAGATACCCCCTCCTTAGGATTGATGATTTGTTCGACCAGTTTCAGGGTGCGAGATGTTTTTCCAAGATTGACCTGCGATTGGGCTATCATCAGGTGCGAGTTAGGGAGACGGATGTCCCTAGGACTGCATTCCGGACCCGGTACGGGCACTATTAGTTCAGGGTCATGTCTTTCGGCTTGACCAATGCTCCGGCAGTATTTATGGATTTGATGAACCGAGTATTCAAGCCATTTTTGGATACGTTTGTGATAGTATTCATTGATGACATCTTGGTTTATTCTCGCTCGGAACAGGAGCATGCGAAGCATTTGAGGACGGTGCTGAGAGTTCTCCAGGACCAGCGGTTGTATGCCAAGTTTTCGAAGTGTGAGTTTTGGTTAGCTTCGGTGGCGTTCTTAGGGCACATTGTCGGGGCCGATGGTATTCGGGTGGATACAACAAAGATCGAGGCAGTCAAGACTTGGCCTAGACCTACTACACCGATAGAGGTGCGCAGCTTTCTGGGCCTTGCACGGTATTATCGGAGGTTCGTGGAGAAGTTTGCTTCTATTTCAGCACTGTTACACCCCGTAAAAATTCAAAAAGATAAGATAAGAACTTACCAAGGAATATAAGATTTGAAAGTGGAAAGATAAGTGGACAAACATGTGTTGGACGGATTTTGAGTCTACCTTGGAGTGTTGTACCCCAATTGTTAAGAATTTCGAGGCGTTTAAAAAGCCTAGTGTGTAGTCCGTTAAATCTAGTTCCCAACGCAACAAACCGTTCGTCGATAGGACATCGGAGTCAAAAGTTATGGAAGTTTCAAGTTTGCGCGCAATGTGCAAAGCGATGGTTTCGCCAGGTACAGCCGTGGCGCCGAATGCAGCGCGCGGTTGTCTTGGGGTTCGCAGAGGTTGCAGCGCGCGCCGAATGCGGCGCGCGCGAACGCGGGTAATTATTCTCACGAAGTGCGCGCCGGCGGTGGGCGCGCGCAAGGCGGATTTTTCTGCGATAAAGTAAAAATCGGGGATATTTTGTTAAAAGCCTATGAGGGTGACAAGTGTCCTCCCATCCTTTGACCAGAAAGGGGCCTATTTTAGGGCCAAGTCTTGGAAGACTTGGCCATTTCATCTCAAAACCCTCCCAAGGAAATCCTTTCCTTTCTCTAGTTTTTCAAGAAAACCTAGCCTTAGGAAATTGTTGGAGCGGCGGCAAGAAGGCAAAGTGTGGGTGAACTTGTGGAAGCGCGGGGGGACGAATTTGACGGTAAAGAAGTGGAAGAAAAGGGCTTTTGTGGGCTATTCCAAAAGGTAAAAGTTTCCCCTTCTCTTGGATATGGGTTAATACTTGTTATAGTAGTTTAGAAATGAGCCTGATGCTGTTATATTTAAGTTGTATAGATTTGGATCTTGTTGTCTTGTTGAAAACTGAAATGGGCATGTTAACCTTAAGATGATAACTTCAATTTGGTTACTAATTTGGTCGTCACATGTTGTAAAGGGGGATTGTAGTTGTTGAAGATGTCTAGGGCTAGATATCATGTTAGACCTAAGAACTTGGATTGGAAAAGAGTTGAAAGGGGTTAGGATTGGTTATTGTTGGCCAAGAATGGCATGGAAATTATTGGGTTATTGTGGGGCGGAATTTTACACGTATTGTTAGGCGTGTAATCCCCTTGTATTTGCTGAATTAATTGAGCCTTAAATGTGGCGTTGGTTATTGAATTTCGGCCTTGAAAAAGGTGGCATAGTAAGTAGAAACAAAGGAAGTTCCGTCCAAATTTCCGTAGAATGTAGGGACCTTGCACTTAGTTATTCTACGTTCGAAGCTAGAGTTTGATAGACGTTTTATGACCCTTATAGGATTGAAGTACTACGAGTAGCATATTCTACTTAAGGGAGATAGTACTGTGGAGCATTTTGCTAACCGTCGATAATCGTCGCGAGGTATGTGATTCTTTCTATCCTCTTCAGCATGATTATTTGTGAAATATATAGTGCAGTAGATGCACGTGTGTTAAAGGAATTTGATTTACCTTGTTGTGCCTTGACTTGATATGAAGCGTAAAGGTCTTGATTGTTTGAAAAAGTAGGAAAATCTTATTCGTTAGTAATGGGTACTCGGTGGTTAAAGAATAAGCCCTCTTGGTCTCATAAGGGCTTATAGTTGTAATTGGTTGGGTTAAAACATAAAGTGTTATAACGGTCTTATGGGAAGTTTGTTATAACCACTTTATGTAGGTAAAAGAATGGTTTGTTGATTTCAAAAGATAAGAGACTTGACTTATAATTGACCTAAATGGTGTTGAAAAGTGTGAAACCTCATTCGTGAGAAATGAGTACTTGGTTTTTTTTTTTAAAAAGAATAATGTTACATAAATTTCGAAAATGGGAATAAGAATCGAACAAGCCAACGCAGCGTTAATAAAGGAAAAAGTAATGACAATTAGTTATATTAAAACCAGTAGAAACCTCCATCTGCATAGAAGCTAAGATAAGACAAAATTGTATTACATTTCCTAGATCATGGCTGCTCTAATAAGAATTATTGTAATCAAGTTTTGATCTTCTTAAAAATTCCAAAGTAAGGAACTCGATTTCTAAAAGAAAAGAGACTTAAGAATTTGAAGTGTTTTGGTCTAAAGGAAAGGCATGGTTTTGTCTTGACTTATTTTAAAACATAAAGTGTTATAATAGCTTTATGGGAAGTTAGTTATAACGACTTTATGGAAAATAAAAGAATGGATTCATTATTGGATTTAAAATGGTAACTTGATTTTAGGAAAAGAGAAGTAACTTGTTTTCAAATATTGAACTCTTTGTGATGGAAAAACATAAGTGGCTTGGTTATAAAAGGTAGGAGTACCTTGATCCTAAAGGGGTTAGATACTTGGGTTTTAAATGGTATGCTTGACGTTGTGTTGAGAAGTGTTTAAAGTACCTTGAGTTGTGTGTAACTTGCCTATGCTTGGTTGAGATAGCCTTGTTGTGCAAGGGTTTGATTTGTGCTATCGAGTCTCTCGATGGAGGGCCGGCTATTGGTTATTTGTTTGGACATACTGACACGTTGGGTAGCCCACGGATATGCTTCCACAGTGAGTATTCTCTTGTTATTTGTTTGGACATACTGACACGTTGGGTAGCCCACGAGTATGCTTCCACAGTGAGTATCCTCTTGTTATTTGTTTGGACATACTGACACGTTGGGTAGCCCACGGGTATGCTTCCACAGTGAGTATTATCTTGTTAGTTGTTTGGACATACCGACACGTTGGGTGGCCCACGGGTATGCTTCCACAGAGATTGTTATCTTGTTATCTCCTTTGGGCATACCGACACGTTGGATGGTCCATGGGTATGGGCCCACTAGGACGATTCCAGGGCCATGCTTATACCGAGGTGAGATGCCGGGGCATGCGGCCATTGTGCGGGTTAAATTCCCGGGTTGTATTTGAGTGATGATTTCACGGGTATGAGTCCCTAACTTGACATGATCGCTTATATGTTGTATCTTGTAGTTTGGTTATCATATATGTCTTACGCTTTATATAGACTATTATGATTTCATTTACGATTTTTCGTTTCACATACTTGGTACTGTTATCGACCTCCTTCGGGGCTGCGTTCATGCCGCAGTTGAGGTACATAGCTTGCGATCCGCACTCTTAGGATCGCTGTCGGTTCTGAAAGCTCCATATCTCGGGAAGCTTGTCTTGGGTACGGTTCCTCAAGTTGTAGACTTTTGTATATTCAGGGCATGGCGGGGCCCCGTCCGTCATTATGGTTTTAAAATTCTTAGAGTGCAGAGCACTATTGTGGCGAGTTTGTAAGGGATGTAATCTGCTCAAGTTTCCATTTATGTACAAAAGGTAACCGTCAGTTAGCCTGCTTTTCTTATTTCACTGCTTTCTTTCATGAGTTTTTATTTCATTTGGTTTTTCTCGATGTTGTATCACTAGGGTGCCTGTAAGGCACGATCACGCCCGAGGTCGGGTCGTGACAAAAGTGGTATCGAGCGATTAATCCTCGGAAAGTGTCTACGCCGTATCTAGTAGTCCCGATTATCGGTGTGTTGTGCACCACATCTATAATCGTGAGGCTATAGGATATTTAGGATTGGTTTCCATTCTTCTCACTCGAGATCGTGCCTTAGAGCCGTGTTATAAGTTGGACTCCTCCAGCGTATTCTTTGTACACCGTGATGCCTCCACGCAAGGCAACGAGCCCGCGGCGCAGCAGGAGGAGGCTGCGAGTAGAGCAAAGAACGCCTCACCGAGACCACGACACTGAGCCTCCACCCCACACCGCGCAGGAGATGGGTTACAAGGAGATGGCGATTATTGGCGGGATCGTGGTAGGCACGAGGATAGGCCGGATGCAGCAGCTCCGCACGCAGAGCACCCATAGTTCACCCGAGGTCAGATAGTTTGAGACTACGGGATTTTCTGAGTTGCATCCCACCTGAGTTCTACGGGTCGAGGCCTGAGGATGATCCGCAGGAGTTCATCAAGCGATTCTGACGGATCGTGAGAGTGATCAAGGCCGGAGACCGAGTCGGTGGTCTTGGTTCTTATCACCGCGTGATCTGCGGCCGATCGTTTGATTCGTGGAGCTGTCCCGGGGAGCATGCACCTCCACTGGTTGGGCGAGTTCTCGAGGCTTTCCTTGGCCATTTCTTGCCTCCGGATGAGAGGGCACGCCGGCAGATTTTTGATCTTTGAGACAAAGAGGCGCGATTCGGGAGTACAATGTAGAGTTTGACTTATTGGCTCGGTATGTCCCCACTCTGGTGGCCGATATGGAGGATAGAGTGCACCGTTATGTCACAAGACTCGATGACTACTTAGCAGAGAGTTGCACGGGAGTAGCTCTTCAGCCGGGCATGGATATTGCCCGCATGCAGGCTTATGCACTTGGGTGTGAGGAGTTTAGAGGTCGACGGATTAACCAAGATCAGCAGGAGAGGGCCAGGACAGCAGGGTCCTCTGGTGACCTTCGAGGCAGGCAGCCTCAGCAGCAGACTAGTTATGCGCCTCCGCCAGTACGGAGTGCTCCGCCACAGTCCTCAGGACGTTCGGGAGATTTCGAGCGTCGGGCTCGAGTTTGAGTTTTTGGGAGCGGGCGTTAGTCGATGGACCACCCTACCTCGCCGTTGTGGTAGGCTCCATGATGGGGAGTGTCGTGCTGGAATGGGAGTTTGTTTTGCATGCGGCCAGCAGGGCCATTTTGTGAGAAATTGTCCAACCAGAGGTAGCGCGGATGTAGAGACTCAGCCTTCGGGATCAGTGGCTGATTCATCTCCTCCTTTTGTTCGCCGTGCAGGGAAGGAACATAAGTAGAACGACAAAAAGGGAAAGTGAAGCAATAGTTACAGGTATATTCTTAACCCTCTAGAGACTAGTAGGCTTTGATGTCATGGTGATGTGTTAAGTGTTATGTTCGGATAGCTTTGTGTTAAAAATGTGATTTAGAAGCTTGGCTAGTGAAAAAGGGAAAATCTGGGGATGAGAAATTTTGAACCTTAGAATTTATAACAATCGAGACCTTAGAGGTAAGGCCGGCTAGAGTAAAAGATTTTACAGTGATCTTTGTCGGAGTACATAGTATACGGGGAGTATATTCGGGTGATAAGTCCATGAGTGGCATAACTGATTCTTTTGTAAGTGCAGTGGTGAAGACTATACCGGCGTCTGCGTTTTGGAGACTTAGAAGGAACATTCGGGACGAATGTTTCTAAGGGGGGGAGAATGTTACACCCCGTAAAAATTCAAGAAGATAAGATAAGAACTTACCAAGGAATATAAGATTTGAAAGTGGAAAGATAAGTGGACAAACATGTGTTGGACGGATTTTGAGTCTACCTTGGAGTGTTGTACCCCAATTGTTAAGAATTTCGAGGTGTTTAAAAAGCCTAGTGTGTAGTCCGTTAAATCTAGTTCCCAACGCAACAAACCGTTCGTCGATAGGACATCGGAGTCAAAAGTTATGGAAGTTTCAAGTTTGCGCGCGATGCAAAGCGATGGTTTCGGTTCAGGTGCAGCGGCGCCACGGACGCGTGGCGCGACGGTTGTCTTGGGGTTCGCAGAGTTTGCAGTGCCGCGCCGAATCGCAGCGCGCGCCGAATGCGGTAATTATTCTCTGAAGTGGGCCTTGGCGCAGCGGTGGCCGCTGGCGCCAAGCGCGGATTTTTCTGCGATAAAGGGCGAAAATCAGGGGATATTTTGTTAAAAGCCTATGGGAGGGTGACAAGTGTCCCTCCCATCCTTTTGACCAGAAAGGGCCTATTTTAGGGCCAAGTCTTGGAAGACTTGGCCATTTCATCTCAAAACCCTCCCAAGGAAATCCTTTCCCTTTCTCTCTAGTTTTTCTTGAAGAAAACCTAGCCTTAGGAAATTGTTGGAGCGGCGGCAAGAAGGCAAAGTGTGAGTGAACTTGTGGAAGCGCGGGGGGACGAATTTGACGGTAAAGAAGTGGAAGAAAAGGGCTTTTGTGGGCTATTCCAAAAGGTAAAAGTTTCCCCTTCTCTTGGATATGGGTTAATACTTGTTATAGTAGTTTAGAAATGAGCCTGATGCTGTTATATTTAAGTTGTATAGATTTGGATCTTGTTGTCTTGTTGAAAACTGAAATGGGCATGTTAACCTTAAGATGATAACTTCAATTTGGTTACTAATTTGGTCGTCACATGTTGTAAAGGGGGATTGTAGTTGTTGAAGATGTCTAGGGCTAGATATCATGTTAGACCTAAGAACTTGGATTGGAAAAGAGTTGAAAGGGGTTAGGATTGGTTATTGTTGGCCAAGAATGGCATGGAAATTATTGGGTTATTGTGGGGCGGAATTTTACACGTATTGCTAGGCGTGTAATCCCCTTGTATTTGATGAATTAATTGAGCCTTAAATGTGGCGTTGGTTATTGAATTTCGGCCTTGAAAAAGGTGGCATAGTAAGTAGAAACAAAGGAAGTTCCGTCCAAATTTCCGTAGAATGTAGGGACCTTGCACTTAGTTATTCTACGTTCGAAGCTAGAGTTTGATAGACGTTTTATGACCCTTATAGGATTGAAGTACTACGAGTAGCATATTCTACTTAAGGAGATAGTCGTGGAGCATTTTGCTAACCGTCGATAATCGTCGCGAGGTATGTGATTCTTTCTATCCTCTTCAGCATGATTATTTGTGAAATATATAGTGCAGTAGATGCACGTGTGTTAAAGGAATTTGATTTACCTTGTTGTGCCTTGACTTGATATGAAGCGTAAAGGTCTTGATTGTTTGAAAAAGTAGGAAAATCTTATTCGTTAGTAATGGGTACTCGGTGGTTAAAGAATAAGCCCTCTTGGTCTCATAAGGGCTTATAGTTGTAATTGGTTGGGTTAAAACATAAAGTGTTATAACGGCTTTATGGGAAGTTTGTTATAACCACTTTATGTAGGTAAAATAATGGTTTGTTGATTTCAAAAGATAAGAGACTTGACTTATAATTGACCTAAATGGTGTTGAAAAGTGTGAAACCTCATTCGTGAGAAATGAGTACTTGGTTTTTTTTTAAAAAAAAGAATAATGTTACATAAATTTCGGAAATGGGAATAAGAATCGAACAAGCCAATGCAGCGTTAATAAAGGAAAAAGTAATGACAATTAGTTATATTAAAACCAGTAGAAACCTCCATCTGCATAGAAGCTAAGATAAGACAAAATTGTATTACATTTCCTAGATCATGGCTGCTCTAATAAGAATTATTGTAATCAAGTTTTGATCTTCTTAGAAATTCCAAAGTAAGGAACTCGATTTCTAAAAGAAAAGAGACTTAAGAATTTGAAGTGTTTTGGTCTAAAGGAAAGGCATGGTTTTGTCTTGACTTATTTTAAAACATAAAGTGTTATAATAGCTTTATGGGAAGTTAGTTATAACGACTTTATGGAAAATAAAAGAATGGATTCATTATTGGATTTAAAATGGTAACTTGATTTTGGGAAAAGAGAAGTAACTTGTTTTCAAATATTGAACTCTTTGTGATGGAAAAACATAAGTGGCTTGGTTATAAAATGTAGGAGTACCTTGATCCTAAAGGGGTTAGATACTTGGGTTTTAAATGGTATACTTGACGTTGTGTTGAGAAGTGTTTAAAGTACCTTGAGTTGTGTGTAACTTGCCTATGCTTGGTTGAGATAGCCTTGTTGTGCAAGGGTTTGATTTGTGCTATCGAGTCTCTCGATGGAGGGCCGGCTATTGGTTATTTGTTTGGACATACTGACACGTTGGGTAGCCCACAGGTATGCTTCCACAGTGAGTATTCTCTTGTTATTTGTTTGGACATACTGACACGTTGGGTAACCCACGGGTATGCTTCCACAGTGAGTATCCTCTTGTTATTTGTTTGGACATACTGACACGTTGGGTAGCCCACGGGTATGCTTCCACAGTGAGTATTATCTTGTTAGTTGTTTGGACATACCGACACGTGTGGTGGCCCATGGGTATGCTTCCACAGGGATTGTTATCTTGTTATCTCCTTTGGGCATACCGACACGTTGGATGGTCCACGGGTATGGGCCCACTAGGACGGTTCCAGGGCCATGCTTATATCGAGGTGAGATGCCGGCACGCGCCATTGTGCGGGTTAAATTCGGGTTGTATTTGAGTGATGATTTCACGCACTGAGTCCCTAACTTGACATGGCGCTTATATGTTGTGTCTTGTAGTTTGGTTATCATACATGTCTCCCGCTTTATATAGACTATTATGATTTCATTTACTGATTTTTCGATTTCACATACTTGGTACTGTTGTCTTGACCTCTTCGGGCCGCGTTCATGCCGCAGTTGAGGTACATAGCTTGCGATCCGCACTCTTAGGATCGATGTTCGGTTCTCGAAAGCTCCATATCTCGGAAGCTTGTCACGTGGTACGGTTCCTCGAAGTTGTAGACTTTTGTATATTGAGGGCATGGCGGGCCCTGTCCGTCATTATGGTTTTAAAATTCTTAAAGGTGCAGAGTAGCATTGTGGCGAGTTTGTAAGGATGTAATCGCTCAAGTTTCCATTTATGTACAAAAAGGTAGATTTGGGTTAGCTTGTTTCCTTATTTCACTGGTTTTCTTTCATGAGTTTTTATTTCCGCTGTTTTTCTCTGATGTTGTATCACTAGGGTGCCCGGGGTAAGGCACGATCACGCCCGAGTCGGTCGTGACAAGCACTTTGACTAAGGCGACTCGAAGACGGTAAGTTTCGATGGACGGATGCTTGTGAGAGGGCTTCCGATTCGAAGGAGAGATTGACGCATCGCTTGATTCTTACTCTTCCGGAGGTCCAGACGGCTATGTGGTTTATTGTGATGCGTCGGGCATCGGGCTTGGATGTGTGTTGATGCAGCAGGGCAAGGTTATAGCTTACGCATCTCGACAGCTCAAGAAGCATGAGAAGAACTATCGCACACATGACTTAGAGTTGGCAGCAGTGATTCACGCCTTGAAGATCTGGAGACATTATTTATATGGAGTTCATGTGGATATTTACACAGACCACAAGAGCCTCCAGTATATCTTCAGCCAGAGGGAGCTGAACTTACGACAGAGACGGTGGTTAGAGCTACTCAAGGATTATGATGTCGATATCCTATACCACCCAGGGAAGGCCAATGTAGTGGCAGATGCCCTTAGTCGTAGGTCGATGGGTAGTCTATCAGATGTGCAGCCAGAGAGGAGGGGCATGGTCCGCGAGTTACATCAGCTAGCGAGTCTTGGAGTCCGATTGATTGATTCTGATAGTAGTGGGGTTCGGGTTCGAGAGGTTGCCGAGTCTTCCATCGTCGAGGAGGTAAAGAGGCGACAATATGAGGATCCGATTATGACACGCTATCGAGATACGACTCTTCGTGAGGGGAAGGGTCCTTTTGAGGTAGCACCTAATGGGGTGCTAAGGTTTGAGGGCAGGTTGTGTGTTCCAGATATTGCAGGACTTCGACAGCAGGTTCTAGGGGAAGCACACAACGCGCGTTACTCTATCCATCCGGGGTCGACAAAGATGTACCACGACCTCAGATCTGTGTATTGGTGGGATGGCCTAAAGAGGGACGTTGCAGAGTTTGTTGCTCAGTGCCCGAGTTGTCAGCAGGTAAAAGTGGAGCACCAGAGGCCTGGTGGGTTGTTGCAGACGATAGAAATTCCGACATGGAAGTGGGAGGTGATCAATATGGACTTTATTACAGGGTTACCTCGCACTCAGAGGAAGCATGATTCTATCTGGGTTATCGTCGACAGGCTGACGAAATCAACCCACTTTCTTCCCGTCAGGACGACTTTTTCAGCCGAGGATTACGCTAGACTTTACATCCGAGAGATCGTGAGACTGCATGGGGTCCCTATATCTATCATACCGGACAGAGGAGCCCAGTTTACGGCTAACTTCTGGAGGTCTTTCCAGAAGTGATTAGGGACGCAGGTGAGCCTCAGTACTGCATTCCATCCTCAGACCGAAGGACAGGCAGAGCGTACCATCCAGACACTTGAGGATATGTTGCGAGCCTGTGTTATTGATTTTAGGGGTAGCTGGGAGGATCATTTTCCGCTAGTAGAGTTTGCGTATAACAACAGCTACCACTCCAGTATCCAGATGGCGCCTTATGAGGCCTTATATGGGAGGAAGTGCAGGTCACCGATAGGCTGGTTTGATGTGGGTGAGGTGCAGTTAGTCGGGCCGGACTTGGTTCAGCAGGCGGTGGATAAGGTGAAGCTTATCCAGAGGCGATTCGACGGCTTCGAGTCGGCAAGTCGTATGCAGATCATCGGCGTCGACATTTGGAGTTCGAGGTTGCTGATTGGGTTTTCCTGAAGGTGTCACCCATGAAGGGTGTGATGAGGTTTGGGAAGAAGGGGAAGCTCAGCCCAAGGTACATTGGGCCTTATCAGATTGTCCGTAGGGTAGGCAAGGTTGCCTATGAGTTGGATCTGCCGTCCGATCTGGAGGCAGTACATCCGGTTTTTCATGTTTCTATACATCGGAGATCCATATAGAGTGCACCCGATTGATGATGTCCAGGTGACAGAGGGGTTATCGTATGAGGAGATTCCCATAGCGATACTCGATCGTCAGGTTAGGCGACTGCGGACGAAGGATGTGGCTTCCGTCAAGGTCTTATGGCGGAACGAGCACAGAGATGAGATGACGTGAGAAGCAGAGAAGGACATGAGGCAGAAGTATCCTCACTTATTCCCCACACCTCCAGGTAACTCACTTTCCTACTGGTTAATTTTAGTTGTCATATGTACTTAAGTGTTCTATTGTGGCCATATGTGGCATTTTGCAAATTGTTCAAGTTATGAGGGACTATGCCGTTATCTGAGTTAATTGAATCTAGGAGGAACATTCGGGACGAATGTTTCTAAGGGGGAGGTAATGTTATACCCCGTAGTTCCGGAGTAGGTATGTAAGGACGTACGTACGAATGTATAAACCCTAATTAGGGTAAGAATGAAAGAATTGTTTTCCGACGGAAAATATTCCGAACCTTGTGAAGGAAATTTTATGTTTTCAATATTTTTTTCCTATTATGAAATTTTTCCGAGAGATAAAATATTTTGGACCAATAGGAGGGAGACATGTGTCACCCCAAGTGGGCATGGGTGGACATTTTTTTCAAGACTAGTGGGCAAGACAAGTGGTCAAAATCTTGCATGGCATTTGTGGGACAAGTGGACAAAGGGACCCACACAAACACATGTCCTCAATCTATACCTGTCACGACCCGTTCCGGGGCCCGTGACTGGTGCCTTACCGGGGCACCCAAGTAGCCATACATCAGAGTAACCAGCGGAAATATAAAACAAGACAGGAAACATAGTAAAACAGAAACAGTTTATCTGATGAAAAGCTTGCCTTTCGGCATAATATAAATAACTCAAGTTTTGCAGTTACATCCCAACTGCATAATAGTACTACTGCACTCTAAGGAAGTAAACAACTATGGCGGACAGGGCCCGCCATACCCTCGATCGTACAAAACTATCTACAATACAGGAGATCATACCCAAAAGTAGAGCCTCGGAGAAGATGGAGCTCACGACACCAACGCAAAGAATCCTAAGGATGTGGATCTAGCACTGCTTGCCCTTACCGCGGATTGAACGGCCCGGCGAGGTCAAGACAACAGTACCAAGTATGTGAAATTATAAAGTACTTAAATGAAATCAAAGTATTTAAATCCTTTTCACAAATACAATCAGTTCAATTGCACATAGTGCCACATCACAAACAACAACGAATAGGAAATCAGAATGCAGTCTATTCTAGGCGCGAATGATCGGCAAGGCGAATCGCCCATAGTATCATTCTGCGTGCCTAGTCTCGACTTCCGCGGCCGCATAGTCCCACACGCACCGCATGAGATATTTCTCGCATCGGGGCAGCTAACCCCAGATCCGCCTAGGCTCCCGCAGCCCGCATAGCCTCAAAAGACCGCGTAGTCTCAGCAGACCGCATAGGAATCCGCGATCAGGCAAACGCCGGAATGATCAATCTCGAGCATACCGCTGCTCGCATAGTCTCACAGACCGCATAGGCCGTATAGACCGCATCGCGGGCAAGCCGCGTATAACGATCAAGGGGTAGGTGATACAACAACAAGACAATGGACTTACCGGTTAGCAACGTAAGCACAAAGAAGAATGACCCCTTACACAGATTACAAGACACTAACACGGTAGCATCATAACATGTCTACTTATCAAACAATCTTACTACACTTAATGTAAATCAATACAAGGCTTTTATAAACAAACAAGTAAACAGTTCCTTTTTATCTTTCTTAAGTTGTTATACCTAACTTCCCATAAAGCTAGTATAACTCTTAAGCTTTTGTTTTAAAAACCAAATATTTATCTTCTGTTAAAAATGATTCAGTATTCTTTTGAAATGTTTTCAGTTCTTTATTATTCAGGCTTAAGCCGTGAGGCATTGCCGTAAGTATTATTCAGGCTTAAGTCAAAGACATTGCCATAGTTATTATTCAGTTCACACATGTACGTCTACCGTACTATATATTGTAAAATATCATGCTTAGGAAGAATCACATACCTTCTCGGCGAAACCCTCCTGCCAAGTTGAATATGTCGCGCGCAGAGAGTCAGCCTATAATAGTCACAGACATCTATCAAAGACTACTCTGAAGGTCATTCTAAACAGAGGGTTCATAATTCTACGGATTGTCGGGCAGCACAACCCTACCCGGTGAGCTATATAAGTCTCATCAGAAACAGTCCTATGTGAGTACAGTTCAATTATTCTTCTTTTAAACCCTTCTACTGTGATGACAGTTCAATTCTATTCTGCAATATTCTTCTAAGTATTCAATACTTATTCTTATACTTCTACAGTATGCATTCTCTAATACAAAAGAGGGTTAGGATTATTTACCTCGGTAAGCCCAAAAATATCCTAGATAAAGTCGCGCCTGAGCAAGGTTTAGCTCCTAAGTTGTACGCTCCGGTAGCTCCAAGAAACCTTAGAAGTTCTTCACAACTTCTACTAAGTACTAAGGGATATGGGCTAGGGTATTTTGGGCATTATAACGACACAAGAAGGTAACTTTTCTACCAAGGGAGGGGGGTAGATTTCGGCTAGGCTAGGGGGGTGGGGTAGCCTCGGCCAAGCTTCTCAAGGGGAGGGGGGTGTTGGACGAATTGCTTACAAAGGGAGAGGGAAGGATTTTTAGACTTGGAAAGCTTTTGTGGATGAAGAACTCTTCATCTCTAAGGGGGTATTTATAGCTCAAGCCTTGGCCAACCAATGGCCAAGATGAAGACAAGTGCAAGGCAAGTGTAGGGTGAGGATTAACTATACACAAATATCCTACCAACTCCTTGACTTGTGCACAAGGCACAAAAAACGTGCCATGGCTTCTTCAATTCGTCCAAATGGACGATTCAAGTCCACCAATGGGAGGGTGCCAAGTGTCGCCCTCCCGTTGGTCCAAAATGTTTCGTCTCTCGGAAAAATCCGCAAAAATTAGTAATGGCATAGCCGGAATTTTCCCTACGAAAGCTGTGGAAACGTTTCGTCGGAAAACGATTCTTTTAGTGAGTTGTGTACAAAAAAAACGTCCAAGGCTAACTTTAAGGCCAAACTTTTTGTACGTATTCCCTTACGTACATACTCTGGAAATACGGGGTATAACATTCTCCCCTCCTTAGAAACATTCGTCCCGAATGTTCCTTTTCAAGACAGTTATCGAAGAAGCTTAAACAGTTTGTAAGTGCCACACATGGCCACAAAATAACACTTAGGCATAAATGATAATGGAAATTTACAAGTAGGAAAGTGAATTACCTGGAGGTGTGGGGAATAGGTGAGGATACTTCTGCCTCATGTCCTCCTCGGCTTCCCACGTCATCTCCTCCCTGAGCTCGTTCCGCCACAAGACTTTGACGGAAGCCACGTCCTTCGTCCGCAGACGCCTAACCTGACGATCGACTATCGCTATGGGAATCTCCTCATACGATAACCCTGGCACACTGACATCGTCAATCGGGTGTACCCTAGATGGATCCCAGATACATCTCCTCAGCATAGATACGTGAAAAACCGGATGCACTGCCTCCAGATCGGACGGCAGATCCAACTCGTAGGCAACCTTGACTACCTGCGACAATCAAACGCCCGATGTTCCTTGGGCTGAGTTTCCCCTTCTTCCCGAATCTCATCACACCCTTCATGGGTGACACCTTTAGGAAAACCCAATCATGAACCTCGAACTCAGGATGCCGACGACGATGATCTGCATCGACTTGCCGACTCGAGCCAAAGCCGCCTCGGATAAGCTTTACCTTATCCATCGCTCGCTGCACCAATCTGGTCCCACTAGCCGCACCTCGCCCACATCGAACCAACCTATAGGCGATCCGCACTTCCTCCCATACAAGGCCTCATAAGGCGCCATCCGAATACCGGAGTGGTAGCTATTATTATACGCGAACTCAACTAGAGGCTAATGATCCTCCCACTACCATCGATGTCAATAACACAGGCTCGCGAAGATATCCTCGAAGTGCGGATAGTGCGCCTCTGCTGTCCGTCTGCGTGGATGAAATGCGATCGTGCTCACTGCGTCCCTAAACCCTCTGGAAGGACCTCCAGTTAGGCAGAACCGGGCTCTCGTCTGCGATATGATCAGTAGGGACTCATGCGTCTAACTCTCGGATATAAAGCTCGCATAATCCTCAGAAAAGTCGCCCCGACGGAAGAAAGTGGGCTGATTTAAATCGACTGTCGGACGATAACCCATATAGAATCATGTCTCCTCCGAGTGCGAGGCAATCTGTGATGAAGTCCATGTTGATTACCTCCCACTTCCGGTCGGGATCTCTATCGTCAGAATAAAACCACCGGGCCTGCGGTGCTCTACCTTCACTGCCGACAACACGCACCGAGCTACGAACTCGCAACGTCCCTCTTCAAACCATCCCACCAATACACGATCTAAGGTCGTGGTACATCTTGGTTGACCACGGATGGATAGAGTAACGCCGCGCTGTGTGCTTCCCAAGAACTGCTGCCAAGTCCTGAAACATCCGAACACACAACTCCCTCAAACCTTAGCACCCCATCGTGCTACCTCAAAAGGACCCTTGCCTCACGAAGAGTCGTATCACGATATCGAGTCAAAGCTGGATCCTCGAATCGTTGTCTCTTCACCTCTCGACGATGGAAGACTCGGCAACCTCACGAACTCTAACCCCATCGCTATCGGAATCAATCAAGCGGACGCCAAGGCTCGCTAATCGATGCAAATCACGAACCATGTCCTCCTCTCTAGCCGCACATCCGATAGGCTCCCCATCGACCTACGACTAAGAGCATACGCCACAACATTGGCCTTCCCGTGGTACAGGATATCAACATCGTAATCCTTAAGCAACTCTAACCACCGTCTCGCCGTAAGTTCGGCTCCTCCGTCCGAAGATATCTTGGAGGCTCTTGTGGTGCGTAAAAATATCCACGTGAACCCCATACAAATAGTGCCTCCAGATCTTCAAAGCGTGAATCACACCGCCAACTCCAAATCATGGGGGTAGTTCCTCTCGTGTTTCTTCACCGCCGGATGCATATGCTATAACTCGCCATGCCGCATCAACACACATCCCAACCCGATGCCCGACGATCACAATACACGACATAACCATCCGGACCTCCGGAAGAGTAAGAACGGGCGGTCGTCATCTCTTTTCAAGAATCGAAACCCCGCCACAAGCATCACCATCAAACTTGGCCGCCGAGTCGGCCTAGTCAATGGTGCAGATAAAGCAAACTTCTCCACGAACCGATAATAACTGCAAGGCCCAAAATGCGAACCTCGCCGGAGTAGTAGGTTCAGGCCAAGTCCCGATCGCTTCGATCTTGGCCGTATCCACTCGAATGCCATCACCCGACAATATGCCCAAGAAACGCCATCAAGTCAACCAAAACTCACATTTGGAAAACTTGGCGTCTAATCGCAGTCTGGAGAAGCACAAGACAGCCTCAAATGCTCGCATGCTCGCGCTCTGGCGAGAATAAACCAAGATATCATCAATGAACACTATCACAAGCGTGTCCAAAATGGTTTGAACACTCGGTTCATCAAATCCATGAATACCACGAGCATTGGTCAACCCAAAAGACATGACTCAACTCATAATGCCCGTATCGTCGGAATGCGATCTGGGACATCCACCTCTCTCGACTACTGATGATAGCCCGACCGTAGATCAATCTTGGAGAAACACCTCGCGCTCGCAACCGGTCGAACAAATCATCAATCACGGAAGCGGGGTATTCGTTTAATGGTCACCTTGTTCAGCTGCCTGTAGTCAACACACATGCGCAGCGTCCCGTCCTTCTTCTTCACGAACAATACCGGCGCCCCCCAGGGAGAAACACTAGGTCTGATAAAACCCTTCTCCAGCAAATCCCTAAGCTGGTCCTTCAACTCTCTCAACTCGGCAGGTGCCATTCTGTATGGCGGAATGGAAATAGGCCGAGTGTCTGGCAATACATCTATACAAAACTCGATCTCCCTCTCAGGAGGGATACCCGGGAGGTCGTCTGGAAACACGTCTGGGAACTCTCTGACTACTGGGACTGACTGAAAATCTGGCACTGCAGCCTCAGTATCAAACACCCGAACGAGATGGTAGATATACCCCTTCTGCACCATCTTCCTAGCCTTGAGGTAGGAAATAAACCTGCCCCTCGGCGATACCGTGCTCCCCTCCCACTCAACAACCGGCTCCTCAGGAAACTGGAACCGTACTACTCTCTCTCTGCAGTCTACATTGGCATAGCAAGAAGCTAGCCAATCCATCCCCATAATCACATCGAAGTCAATCATCTCCAACTCTATCAAGTCGGCTAGGGTCCGACGATCAGAATGGTCACCGACAAGCTCTATATACCGGTAGAGCTACCACCGAATCACCATCGGCGTAGCTACCTCGAAAGGGTCTATGGACTCGCTCTATCCCTATCCTACTAGCAACAAGGGGAGATATATGGACAGTGGAACCGGATCTATCAAAGCATACACATCAAACCCGAACCGATAAGGTACTGTGGCGACATCGGTGAGGCCTCACGATCTGTCGGTGGACAAAGCATATATGCGTTTCGAGGACCGCTAGAATCGACTGCGCCACGACCTGCCGCGACCCTGCGGTCCATGTGTACCTTGCCTCCGGCGAGTAATCGCTCGGGGATGAAGAAGCGCAATGCACTGTAGATCGGGCCCTACTACCGCCGCCGCCCGGTCGGACAAACTCGCGAGTGACCTCGCGGCCACAAGTATAGCAAGCTCGAGTACGCCTCGAATGGTATCTACCACAACGGGCACACCGGCGGACCTCGAGCGGTTAGCACTTCGCTACCCGGAAATCAAGTCCCGGGCCACGACCGCTTCGATCGCCCGGGCCAGGCCCGATGTAGGCGCTCTGCGGCCGTTGTCGTGCAAATCGGACTTGGCGATGCCGCCACCACGAACCACCAAAAGAACCGCCGTCTTGGCCTTACCTTCTCGCTGATATCGCTCTACCCGGCGTCTCTACGCCTCGTGATCCTAGTGCATGAGCTGCGTGCGGTAATGTCCATACGGTGAAGAGAGACACCCGCATGACTCGCCATATAATCATCTAGCCGTGGCGTAGCGGTGTACCCTATCCTCCATATTCGCTACCAATGCCGGGACATATCGAGCCAAAGAATCAAACTCGACATTATACTCCTCACCGTAAGGCCCTCCTGTCTCAAAGAACAAGAATCTATCACTCGTGCCCTCCTCATCTGCGGAGGCAAGAAGTGTGTGAGAAAAGCCTCAAAACTCATCCCATACTGCTGAGGTGCATGCTCTCCCGAAAGCTCCATGATCAAACCAATCGATCATTGCGGTATCACGCGGCCGACGCGAACCGAATGTCACACTTCCTCTCAAGCCACGATCACCGCGTAATCCTCTGCGGTGACGGATGAACTCCTGCGGATCATCCTCGGTCTCGACCAGTAAAACTACGAGGGCTACAACTAAGGAAATCCCATAGTCTCAAACTATACGCCGGGTGTACTACGGGTGCGATGGAGCCGAGCTGAATCGCCGCATCCAGCCTCTCTCGATCGGGCCACAACTTTAGCCAAAAGGCGGGCCATCTCTCAGTCTCCTAACCTCCGCCCAGCCGTGGGGCGAGGTGTGGGTGCTGTGGTCTCGCTGGGCCGCGGCGTCATAGAACTCGCCGTCTCTGGTATAGGCCGGGCACGAGCCTCGTAACTCTGGGTGTCTGCTAGCGCTCCGCCGCTTGCCCTTCTGGGCCCGGGTTGCCTTACGTGGAGGCATAACTGTTACAGGAAAGGAACACGTTAGAGGGGTCCAACCTATAACACAACTCTAAAGCACGATCTCAGAATGAAGAATGGAAACCAATCCTAAATATCCTATAGCCTCCTGATTATTGGTGTGGTGCACAACACACCGATAATCAAGACTCTACTAGATACGGTCTGTAGACACTTTCCGAGGATTAACTGCTCTGATACCACTTTTGTCACGACCCGTTCCGGGGCCCGTGACTGGTGCCTTACCGGGGCACCCAAGTAGCCATACATCAGAGTAACCAGCGGAAATATAAAACAAGACAGGAAACATAGTAAAACAGAAACAGTTTATCTGATGAAAAGCTTGCCTTTCGGCATAATATAAATAACTCAAGTTTTGCAGTTACATCCCAACTGTACAATAGTACTACAGACCTCTAAGGAAGTAAACAACTATGGCGGGACAGGGCCCCGCCATACCCTGACTGTACAAAACTATCTACAATACAGGGAGATCATACCCAAAAGTAGAGCCTCCGGAGAAGATGGAGCTCCTGACACCAACGCAAAGAATCCTAAGGATGTGGATCTAGCACCTGCTTGCCCTTACCTGCGGCATGAACGCAGCCCCCCGAAGGAGGTCAGTACAACAGGTACCAAGTATGTGAAATTATAAAGTACTTAAATGAAATCAAAGTATTTAAAACCTTTTCACAAATACAATCAGTTCAATTGCACATAGTGCCACATCACAAACAACAACAAAGAATAGGAAAAGCAGAATAGTCTATTCTAGGCGCGAATGATCGAAGCAAGGCCAATCGCCCATAGTATCATGCGTGCCTAGTCTGGACTTCCGCACCCGCATAGTCCCACACGCACCGCGTGAGATATTTCGCATCGGGCAGCCAACCCCGACATCCGCCTAGGCTCCCGCAGCCGCATAGCCTCAAAAGACCGCGTAGTCTCAGCGGACCGCATAGGAATCCCCGCATCGCAAACGCCCGAATGATCAATCACGAGCATACCGCTGCTCGCATAGTCTCACAGACCGCATAGCCGTATAGACCCGCATCAAGCGGGCAAGCCGCCAGTATAACGATCGGGGTAGGTGATACAACAACAAGACAATGGACTTACCGGTTAGCAACGTAAGCACAACAAGAATGACTTTACACAAAGATTACAAGACACTAACACGGTAGCATCATAACATGTCTACTTATCAAACAATCTTACTACACTTAATGAAATCAATACAAGGCTTTTATAAACAAACAATTAAACAGCCTTTTTATCTTTCTTAAGTTGTTATACCTAACTTCCCATAAAGCTAGTATAACTCTTAAGCTTTTGTTTTAAAAACCAAATATTTATCTTCTGTTAAAAAATGATTCAGTATTCTTTTGAAATGTTTTCAGTTCTTTATTATTCAGGCTTAAGCCGTGAGGCATTGCCGTAAGTATTATTCAGGCTTAAGTCAAAGACATTGCCATAGTTATTACTCAGTTCACCCATGTACGTCTACCGTACTATATATTGTAAAATATCATGCTTAGGAAGAATCACATACCTTCCTATGAAACCCTCCTGCCAAGTTGAATATGTCGCGCGCAGAGAGTCAGCCTATAATAGTCACAGACATCTATCAAAGACTACTCTGAAGGTCATTCTAAACAGAGGGTTCATAATTCTACGGATTGTCGGGCAGCACAACCCTACCCGGTGAGCTATATAAGTCTACTAAAACAGTCCTATGTGAGTACAGTTCAATTATTCTTCTTTTAAACCCTTCTACTGTGATGACAGTTCAATTCTATTCTGTAATATTCTTCTAAGTATTCAATACTTATTCTTATACTTCTACAGTATGCATTCTCTAATACAAAAGAGGGTTAGGATTATTTACCTCGGTAAGCCCAAAAATATCCTAGATAAAGTCGCGCCTGAGCAAGGTTTAGCTCTAAGTTGTACGCTCAGAGCTCAAGAAACCTTAGAAGTTCTTCACAACTTCTACTAAGTACTAAGGGATATGGGCTAGGGTATTTTGGGCATTATAACGACACTGAAGGTAACTTTTCTACCAAGGGAGGGTAGATTTGGCTAGGCTAGGGGGTGGGGTAGCCTCGGCCAAGCTTCTCGAGGAGGGGTGTTGGACGAATTGCTTACAAAGGGAGAGGAAGGATTTTTAGACTTGGAAAGCTTTTGTGGATGAAGAACTCTTCATCTCTAAGGGGTATTTATAGCTCGAGCCTTGCCAACCAATGGCGAAGATGAAGACAAGTGCAAGGCAAGTGTAGGGTGAGGATTAACTATACACAAATATCCTACCAACTCCTTGACTTGTGCACAAGGCACAAAAACGTGCCATGGCTTTCAATTCGTCCAAATGGGCGATTCAAGTCCACTGATGGGAGGGTGCCAAGTGTCGCCCTCGTTGGTCCAAAATGTTTCGTCTCCGGAAAAATCCGCAAAAATTAGTAATGGCATAGCGGAATTTTCCTACGAAAGTTTGTGGAAACGTTTCGTCGGAAAACGATTCTTTTAGTGAGTTGTGTACAAAAAAAACGTCCAAGGCTAACTTTAAGGCCAAACTTTTTGTACGTATTCCCTTACGTACATACTCTGGAAATACGGGGTATAACAATACCATACACATGTTTCAATCCTAGCCCTTGGTTGTCCTATATAAATGTTACACCCCGTAATTCAAGGACATGTTTAAGAGAATGCAAGTAAAGAACACAAGACTTGAAAAGGGTACGAAAGGAAGAATTGTTTTTCCGACGGAAAATCTTCCGAACGTCGGAAAGGAAAAATGTTCGTTGAGGAGAATTGGATTCTCAAAATTCATTAATTGAGGATTATGGAATGTATTATCATTATGGAAATTTATTTTTAGTATTTGGTCACGTGGGGCCCACCCGAGGAATTTTACGTTTTGTGGGGCCCACGAGGGTTGCGGAATTTTATGGACGAATGGGAGGGCGACACGTGGCACCTCCCCCCACATGGCTTGGACGAAATATTTAAGGGTAAAATGGTCATTGACCATTGAAGATGAACAAAGTCTTGCTAGTTTGAGATTGTTGACTTGTCAACTTGTCCACTTGGCTTATTAATTAATGTTCTCCATCCAAACCACACATGTGTTATAATATTAACCCTCCAATGTTTTATATAGTCATCCTAGTAGCAAGATAAGCTTCCCACACTTAGAAAAAAATTGCAAGAACTTGAGTCCTTGAAGGAATGCTCTCGGGTTTGAGAGAAAAGGGGAGGAGAAAATTTTAGTTTGTGATCCTTTATTCACAAGACTTTAACCCAAGGTCCCTAAGGGTATTGTAAGGTTATCTCAATAGAAATATCCCGGAAAAACCGCATTTTTACGTTAGTCGCAAGGCGAAAACCCAAGGTGTTCTTCAACTTTGAAGTTGGAAATAGAAGAGGAGTTTTTCACAAGCTTCTAAGGGTTGCAAATAGCGGATTGGAACGTCAAGAAAAGGAGTTGGAGTTGCTACGGATCGACTTAGGGTTTTGGATCATTTTGAGCTTAAGGAGGTAATAATCTCCGTCTTGCTATTAAAATTCAAGATTTCAAGTTGTAGTAGTTAGAAATGATCATGTGGATTATATTATGAAGAATGATATGTGTTATGGAATATTTGGATGGAATCCGAAAGTTGCATGATTTAGCCTTTAAGATTGTAATTCAATTTAGTTACTAGATTAGTCGTCGCATGTTATCTAAAGAGTTGATTAAGGTGGTTATAATTGCTAAGTTGTTTATGACTATATAACATGTTAGAACTAAGAAGTTGGATTGAAAAAGAATTGGAAAGGACTTTGTGTTATTGAATAAGTTAGCCGAGAATGGCCTTGATTAAGGACTTAGTTGGTATTAATTGTGGGGCAGAATTTTACACGTATTGTAAGGCGTGTAATCCCCTTTGATTGGTTGTTGTATTGAGCCTAAAATGTGGCGTGTTTGGTTATTGAATTCGGCCTTGAAAAAGGTAGCAAAATATGTAGAAACAAAGGAAGTGCTGTCCGATTTTCCGTAGAATTTAGTGACTTTGCACTTAGAATATTCTACGTTTGAAGCTAGAGGTTTAATGGACGTATTATGGTCGTTATAGGTTGAAGTACTAAGAATAGCGTATTCTACTTGAAGGATGGAATAGCTATCAAGGTTGAAGTACTTTGGAGCATTTTGCTATTTGTCGATAATCGTCGCGAGGTATGTGAACCTCTTCTTTCTTTTGACATGATTCTATGTATGGAATATACATGTAGTACTATTTCATGATTCCTTCTACTCTTAGAAGTTAAGAGGTATGTATGTTGATTTACTCTACGTAAAGGTTATGTCTAAGTTATCCTAAGTTCTTACCAAGTCTTATGGGGGATGTTGGTAAGAGTCGTTAGGAGTTATTTGGAGCCAAGTTGACTTGGCTAAGTTACGACACAAATGAGAATAAGTATCGAACAAGCCACTGAAGCGTTAATAAAGGAAAATGTATCGACAATCAATTAAGTTAAAATGAGTAGAATTCTCCATCTGCATAAAAGCTAAGATAAGACAAAATTTTATTACATTTTCTAGATCATGGCTACTTGATTAAGATCGTATAAATAAGTATAACTTATTCACAACGCACCAAAATATATGTTACTTAATTTATAAGAATTTACGTATGAAGTTTTAAGACTATGGACCTCAAATTTTTAAAAGGTTAAGGGACTTTATTTTTCAAGTTATGGGACTTGATTCTTAAAGGGAGAAATGAATTGAGTTGAAAGTATAGAATACTTGATTTGGAAAGTATTGATTTCTTGCCATTCTAAAGTTAAGAAACTTACTTTCTTAAAAGTTAAGAGACTTGAGGTATTTTGAAAGCTATGTGATTTAATTTGAAAGTATAAGTCTCTTGGTTATAAAAGGAATGAATTTGTCTAGGACAAAAAGAGTTATAACGGCTTTATGGGAAGTTGGTTATAACAACTTTATGGAAGATTAAAAGAATGATTTTCTTCAGTAATGTAAGCAAAGAAATGACTTGAAATAAAGAAGGGCAAATTGTTTTAAAGGTACCAATTGCTTAAGGTTGTAAAGAAAGAAGTCACTTTATTTAGAAGCCTATAAATGTATTTCTAAAAGGTATTGTGACTTGTCTTGAAAAGTAGATATGACTTGATACTACGATTATTAGTATCTTGGAAGTTTTATTTGAAATAGAATCATTTTAAAGGAGTAGAGGCACGTAGTACGTTGGGTTAAATTCCTGGATTTTATAATGACATGTTAGTGTCTTAAGTAAACAAAAATGAGAGTGTATATGAACAAGCTAATAAGAAGTTAGGGGATTTCTTAACTTGCTTATGTAATGTATGATAAGTCGGTGGTTCTTATGTTATGTATGGTAAGTCGGTGGTGCTTATATTATGTATGATAAGTCGGTAGTGCTTATGTTATGTATGATAAGCCGGTAGGGCTTATGTTATGTATGATGGCCGGTTGAGTTAGGGTAAGAGTATAAATGAGGGGTAAACCCCCAAGACGTTATACCACCTTCTCCAGGGTAAGAGTATAAATGAGGGGTAAACCCCAAGGCGTTATACTACTGCCTGAGGGTAAGAGTATAAATGAGGTAAACCCCAAGGCGTTATATCACTGTTAGTGGATTTGTTACCCATGATTCGAGGAATACCTCATGCGAGTCCTTATGGGCTTATGCGGGTGAAATAGTCCCATGCGGTAGTCTGACTGTTATACCCCGTATTTTGAGTATATGCGTGGGGCGTCGTAGAAAATTTGAACTTGAGAATAGGCTTGGCGAATTATTTTGTTCACAACACGGTTAGAGTCGTTTTTAAATGAAGCGTTTCCACGACTTTCGTAGGAAAATTCCGGCTATGTCATTTTTAATTTTTGCGGATTTTTCAGAGAGGCGAAACATTTTGGACCAACAAGAGGCGACACTTGTCACCCTCTCATTGGAAGAATGGCGGTAATGGCTTGGACGATTGGGTTGGCTTTTGTCAAGTAGTAGGTAGGATATTTTGGTGGTAGATGGATAAGGTGTACTTGGGTGAATCTTGGTCCTACACTTGCATAGCACTTGGCTAAATCTTGGCCATTGGTTGGTCTTGGCTTGTACTATAAATACCCCTCCCCTTTGAAGACTTCTTCATCCTAAAAATGTTCTAAGTCTTGAAAGCCCTCTTCCCCCCCTTTTTGAGTTGTTGTTCGTCCAAAGCCACCCCTCCCCCTTGTGGCCGAGAGTACCCCCCCTCTTTAGGGGTGCTAGCCGAGAGTCTAACCCCCCCCCCTAGCCTAGTTGTGCTAGTCGAAATACTACCCCCACCTTGGTAGAAATACTCTCAAAAGTATTGTTACTATACCCAAAATACCTTAGCCCTAATACCTTGTAGTATTCCAAGTTTATACTTATACGAAAAGCCCAGAAATACTATTATACTTCCCTTCAGTCACAAAACCGAAACCCTAAGGAAAATCTCCATAGTTAGTTGGAGTAGTATGTAGAAGTTGGTTAGAACTTCTAAGGGTGGTTTAGAGCGGATTGGAGCGCACGGAGTTGGAGCTAAACGTTGCCCAGGATCGACTTTATACTTGGATAATTATGGGCTTATCGAGGTAATTATCTTGTCCCCCTATTGTAATTGGAAATTACATGTTGTTAGAATATATAGTTGAGTATACTATATATAGAATCAACGTAGTGCATCGGCAATGTCTTTTGACTTAAGCTGAAGAATAAAGAACTAAGCGTAATTACATAGGTGTATTTGATGAGACTTGTGTTGTATTCTTGTAGAGTAGAATTGTACACGTCAGGTTAGGCGTAGAACCCCACTGGTTGGCTTGGTAGCCGGCCGCGATAGAGGAGGGGATTTACGCCGTGGGGAGGTCGCCAAATTTTACGTAGAATGTTCTACGATAAGATCTAGATGTTAATAAGCGCCTTGTGGCCTTATAGGTTGAAGTACTACGTGTGGCGCGATCTACTTGGCTTAAGGAGTAGCCGACGACTTGAGGTACTTGGAGCATTTTGCTATTAGTCGATACTCGTCGCGAGGTATGTGAACCTCTTCCTATCTCTTCTAGCATGATATGTGTCTAACTATGTAGTACGGTAGACGTACATGTGTTAAATGTATTTGATTGGTCTAAAACATAAAGTGTTATAACGGCTTTATGGGAAGTTGGTTATAACAGCTTTATGTATGTAAGAAAATACTTGTGGTTTTTAAAAGGTAACTGATTTGAACTATAACTGGTTGGTTATGTGATAATGAAGAACTTGAAGTATTTCAAAAGATTTTTGAATCATTTTGAAAGAAGAGTAATACTTGGTTTTTGAAAACTTAAGAGTTATACTAGCTTTATGGGAAGTTAGGTATAACGACTTAAGAATGTTTCTTGATTTGAAATCGAATGTGTATCGACAAACCATGCGGCGTTAATAAAAGGAAATGTTACGTGATTAAAACCAGTAGAAACTTCCATCTGCATAGAAGCTAAGATGAGACAAAATGATATTTCCTAGATCATGGCTGCTGTAATAAGATTGTTATAAACAAGAATATCCTACTCACATATAAGGCTTATGTTCCTCAGATGGTTTAAAAGAGAATTATATTCTTAAATGAATAAGGCTATGAACTACGAAACCTTTCTAAAATAGGAAACGTGAACATTTGAAATTAGGCAAACTTGGACGTTTGGAAAATAATGTTGTTACTTGATTTTACAAAGAGAAGTGTTTTGCTTTACTTCCAAAGATAATCACTCTATTTTCATATACTACGGGTATTGTGTGACTTTTGTGAAAGTAACGTATTTTTTTTTTAAAGAGTTAATGTATGAAGTACTTTGGGGATAGAAACCCGATCTTGTTAATCATATAGTAGAAAGTGCCTTGTGTGTATAACTTGATTGTGTTGGGTTGTGATAGCCTTGTGATACTTTCTTGTTTATTTGATAAGTAAACATGCTAGGATGCTACGTGTGTTAGTATCTTGTGATGTTTGTGTAAAGGGGTTTCCCCTCGATTGCGCTTAAATAGTTTCACTATCAGCCGTTATGTTGGTATTGTACCACTCACTTCGACTATTCGGAGGTTAGGCGCCTCCACGCGGGTAGACTCAGGCGGGTCTAGTGACCTATGATTCGAGAATACCTCATGCGGGTCCCAGGGGCCTATGCGGAGCTACGAGAGTTCCAGGTTAGTTTGCGTCCTTTATGGGCATGCGGTCTATGTGGCCATGCGTACTGCGAAGTCCAGGCGGATGCCGGGGAGTAGCTACCATCGATGCGGGGAATACCTCATGCGGGCCATTGGGGTGGCCTATGCGAGTGCGGGAAGTTCGGGGCTGACGCGACATTAGATCTGCGAGCGAGTGGCGGCTTTGATCATGTGACTGTCTATACAGATTTCATGATACAGTTTATGACCTTGTTGGTACGGTGGGTTTTAGTAGTCGGCTATGCCTTCATACTTACCCCGTACGATTTTATTATGACACAGGTGGGACCTGGTGTTCATGTGTATCTCTTGGTGCTTTTATATATCATGATCGCCGTGATGGGAAGGTATTCCACGCATGATTGATGTTGTGGCGTGAGACCCATATTTATGTATTTGAGTGATGACTTCGGCGTGAGTCACGGCTTGATATGGCCGCTTATTTATCAGGAATGTAGTTTGGTTATCATACATGTCTCGCTTTATATAGACTACTATGATTTCATTTACGTGATTCGCGCATACTAAATTCTGTTATCTTGACCTCCTTCGGGGGGCTGCGTTCATGCCGCAGGTAAAGGTACACCAGTCGTTGATCCTCGCTCTTAGGGTCACAGTTCAGCGCTTGGGAAAGCTCCGTTTCTCCGGAGGCTTGTCTTGGTATAGTCCCCTGTGGTTGTAGGTGCTTACATTCAGGGGTATGACGGGGCCCTGTCCCGTCGTTGTTGTCATATCATTCGTAGAGGTCTGTAGTACTGTTGTGGGCAGGGTTTATAAAAGGATTAAACTGTTCATTTGTAAGAGTTGTTATTTATATATATGCCGAAAGGCAAGTTTTTCTCAGATTACTGTTTCGTATCTTATTGGTTTCATGTATGAGTTTTATGTTCATTGATTACTCGATGATGTATGGCTACTTGGGTGCGGGGTAAGGCACGATCCGCCCGAGGTTCGGTCGTGACACGACCTATGAGGAATACCTGCGCGGGTCCACAGGACCTATGCGGGTGAAATAGTCCCGAGGAGTAGGATTGCTTATCGATCTGCGCAGCGAGAGACCTGCTTTGATCATGAGCCTCCTATTTTTATGCGATATACCTTTATGGGCGGACTTATGTGATTTTATCGCGTCCCAGATTGGGCCGGGCAGTATACCTTTATGGGCAGACTTATGTGACTCTATCGCGTCCCAGATTGGGCCGACAGTATAGGCGTTCCTCCATAAAGGGACGGATTAGGTTATGCAAGATACGTAAGTTATATGTCTATGAACTTGATGAGTTTTCTTAAGTATGTACGTAAGAATTTGACTGTACTCTTATGGAAAAATGGGAAAAGATAATAAGGTACGATTAAGTTCACGAGATGGAAATGACATGGTAGGATGCAGTATTTACCCTTTCTTTATACTTGCCTCGCCATTCTTTTGTACGATTATGATTTATTCATGTACCTTATTTTCCGTTCCATATTCTGCACTGTTAGATCGATTTCGGGCTGTTTTCATGTCCGCAGGTTTAGGTACACAGTTGTGGATCCGCGAGCTTAGTATCCTGGTTCAGCATTTTGAGATGGCTCCAATGTTCCGGAACTTGTCGTCATGGTTATGTATATTCAGGGGTACGGCGGGGCCTTGTCCCGTCATAGCATTTGTCCAAATCTTAGAGTGCGTATTCATCCGTGGTGGATCGGCTGAGTCGCTTTTTACATTGTTAAACAGTGTAAACCCTTTCGGGTAATTTTTATGTTATGGCAGCCTTATCGGCTTGGCCTTAGTTTAAAAAAAAAAGGGTGTTATTTATCTTCCGCAATTTATTATGTTGTATGAATAGAAGGGTGCCCAGGTAGGACACCAGTCGCGACTTGGTCGGTCGTGACAAAAGTGGTATCGAGCGATTAGTCCTCGGAAAGTGTCTACGCAGACCGTGTCTAGTAGAGTCTTGATTATCGGTGTGTTGTGCACCACATCTATAATCGGAGGTTGCAGGACATTTAGGATTGGTTTCCATTCTTCTCACTCGAGATCGTGCGATAGAAATGTTGTTAGTGGTCGTCTCTCTAACGAGTTATGTTAATTGCGACTACGAGAAAGCGTGATGACCGGGAAGGACTATGTGGATTGCGTATCGAGTTGGTAATGATTATAGTATAGTTGGTAGTGTGACCTACATCTATACGGAGTTATGTATGAGGGTCAGACGCGTGTTGCCTAGAATGATTTTATATTACCAGGAGTTGGTAAAGACTAACTAGATACCGGGAAGGTATGGAACAATTAATGAATTCTCGCCAAGATCTTGTGTTTTATTTTGAGATAATTGGGAAAGGATGAGTTGTCTGACAGGGCAGTGAACCCTTAAGAAGTCATGTTAAGAAACTTAATGGAATACCATGTTAATATATTAAGCTACGTGGTAGGCTTAAGAGAATGGTACGGATGAGGTCCGTATAGAGTAAGTAATGGTTGTTGTGATCGAGACAACATGGTTATGGTATTATGAGAAATTTTTGTACCCGTTTACGGGGGGACTGATAAGGTAGGCTTGGAGCATGGAAATTGCGATCCTAAGAATATTGATGACCGCTGAGACCTTAGATGTACAAGGTCTTCTCGGGTAGAAAGATTTATTATAGACCAAGAATAAGAGTTAAGTGCGACGGTGGGACGGGGTGAGGACCTATTGCGGGTCTCCCCATAGCCTGAAATGGAGTGGGATCAGTTGGTAGTAGTTCCGCTACGTGACAGGGTCACGAGAGTGCAAGGCCCAAGTCTAGTTAATTGTTTTACGGGTTCGTGGACGCGTTCCACCGGAACCAGGTTGTGAGAGCCGGAAATGGCCTTATGTTGTTTAAAAGAGTGACTCCAAAAGATTGGGGGCCATAATCGGTATGGGGGTTATGTATGTATGCTAGTATGAGTTGGAAGTACGGAAAGGGTACGACCAGTAAGAAAGATAGCAACCAAGTGTAAAGGAATAGAGCCTGAATCCATAAGAACCTTTCGAGGTAACTACACCCGTGAGTGTTTGGGGTGGTAGCTGAGCGGGTATATGAGAATTGCCCGGTGATTATACAGTCGTCAGACCCTAGTAGACCTAGTAGAGGCGATTACGACAGACTTTGAGGTCATTATGAGTATGGACTAGTTGGCTTTGTGAGTGCCAAGGTTGACATCTTAGTATAAGTATTGTTATGTGGTCATGGGTGGCATATGTAGTATGAAGGGTGCAGTAAAAGGAGACTATGTCGCTATCTAATTAGATTGGACTCCGAAAGAACATTCGGGGACGAATGTTTCTAAGGGGGGAAGAATGTTACACCCCGTAATTCAAGGACATGTTTAAGAGAATGCAAGTAAGGAACACAAGACTTGAAAAGGGTACGAAAGGAAGAATTGTTTTTCCGACGGAAAATCTTCCGAATGTCGGAAAGGAAAAATGTTCGTTGAAGAGAATTGGATTCTCAAAATGCATTAATTGAGGATTATGGAATGTATTATCATTATGGAAATTTATTTTTAGTATTTGGTCACGTGGGGCCCACCCGAGGAATTTTACGTTTTGTGGGGCCCACAAGGGTTGCGGAATTTTATGGACGAATGGGAGGGCGACACATGGCACCTCCCCCACATGGCTTGGACGAAATATTTAAGGGTAAAATGGTCATTGACCATTGAAGATGAACAAAGTCTTGCTAGTTTGAGATTGTTGACTTGTCAACTTGTCCACTTGGCTTATTAATTAATGTTCTCCATCCAAACCACACATGTGTTATAATCTTAACCCTCCAATGTTTTATATAGTCATCCTAGTAGCAAGATAAGCTTCCCACACTTAGAAAAAAATTGCAAGAACTTGAGTCCTTGAAGGAATGCACTCGGGTTTGAGAGAAAAGGGGAGGAGAAAATTTTAGTTTGTGATCCTTTATTCACAAGACTTTAACCCAAGGTCCCTAAGGGTATTGTAAGGTTATCTCAATAGAAAGATCCCGGAAAAACCGCATTTTTACGTTAGTCGCAAGGCGAAAACCCAAGGTGTTCTTCAACTTTGAAGTTGGAAATAGAAGAGGAGTTTTTCACAAGCTTCTAAGGGTTGCAAATAGCGGATTGGAACGTCAAGAAAAGGAGTTGGAGTTGCTAAGGATCGACTTAGGGTTTTGGGTCATTTTGAGCTTAAGGAGGTAATAATCTCCGTCTTGCTATTAAAATTCAAGATTTCATGTTGTAGTAGTTAGAAATGATCATGTGGATTATATTATGAAGAATGATATGTGTTATGGAATATTTGGATGGAATCCGAAAGTTGCATGATTTAGCCTTTAAGATTGTAATTCAATTTAGTTACTAGATTAGTCGTCGCATGTTATCTAAAGAGTTGATTAAGGTGGTTATAATTGCTAAGTTGTTTATGACTATATAACATGTTAGACCTAAGAAGTTGGATTGAAAAAGAATTGGAAAGGACTTTGTGTTATTGAATAAGTTAGCCGAGAATGGCCTTGATTAAGGACTTAGTTGGTATTAATTGTGGGGCGGAATTTTACACGTATTGTAAGACGTGTAATCCCCTTTGATTGGTTGTTGTATTGAGCCTAAAATGTGGCGTTTTTGGTTATTGAATTCAGCCTTGAAAAAGGTGGCAAAGTATGTAGAAACAAAGGAAGTGCTGTCCGATTTTTCGTAGAATTTAGTGACTTTGCACTTAGAATATTCTACGTTTGAAGCTAGAGGTTTAATGGACGTATTATGGTCGTTATAGGTTGAAGTACTAAGAATAGCGTATTCTACTTGAAGGATGGATTAGCTATCAAGGTTGAAGTACTTCAGAGCATTTTGCTATTTGTCGATAATCGTCGCGAGGTATGTGAACCTCTTCTTTCTTTTGACATGATTCTATGTATGGAATATACATGTAGTACTATTTCATGATTCCTTCTACTCTTAGAAGTTAAGAGGTATGTATGTTGATTTACTCTACGTAAAGGTTATGTCTAAGTTATCCTAAGTTCTTACCAAGTCTTATGGGGGATGTTGGTAAGAGTCGTTAGGAGGTATTTGGAGCCAAGTTGACTTGGCTAAGTTACGACACAAATGAGAATAAGAATCGAACAAGCCACTGAAGCGTTAATAAAGGAAAATGTATCGACAATCAATTAAGTTAAAATGAGTAGAATTCTCCATCTGCATAAAAGCTAAGATAAGACAAAATTTTATTACATTTTCTAGATCATGGCTACTTGATTAAGATCGTATAAATAAGTATAACTTATTCACAATGCACCAAAGTATATGTTACTTAATTTATAAGAATTTACGTATGAAGTTTTAAGACTATGGACCTCAAATTTTTAAAAGGTTAAGGGACTTTATTTTTCAAGTTATGGGACTTGATTCTTAAAGGGAGAAATGAATTGAGTTGAAAGTATAGAATACTTGATTTGGAAAGTATTGATTTCTTGCCATTCTAAAGTTAAGAAACTTACTTTCTTAAAAGTTAAGAGACTTGAGGTATTTTGAAAGCTATGTGATTTAATTTGAAAGTATAAGTCTCTTGGTTATAAAAGGAATGAATTTGTCTAGGACAAAAAGAGTTATAACGGCTTTATGGGAAGTTGGTTATAACAACTTTATGGAAGATTAAAAGAATGATTTTCTTCAGTAATGTAAGCAAAGAAATGACTTGAAATAAAGAAGGGCAAATTGTTTTAAAGGTACCAATTGCTTAAGGTTGTAAAGAAAGAAGTCACTTTATTTAGAAGCCTATAAATGTATTTCTAAAAGGTATTGTGACTTGTCTTGAAAAGTAGATATGACTTGATACTACGGTTATTAGTATCTTGGAAGTTTTATTTGAAATAGAATCATTTTAAAGGAGTAGAGGCACGTAATACGTTGGGTTAAATTCCTGGATTTTATAATGACTTGTTAGCGTCTTAAGTAAACAAAAATGAGAGTGTATATGAACAAGCTAATAAGAAGTTAGGGGATTTCTTAACTTGCTTATGTAATGTATGATAAGCCGGTGGTGCTTATGTTATGTATGGTAAGCCGGTGGTGCTTATGTTATGTATGATAAGTCGGTAGTGCTTATGTTATGTATGATAAGTCGGTAGGGCTTATGTTATGTATGATGGCCGGTTGAGTTAGGGTAAGAGTATAAATGAGGGGTAAACCCCCAAGACGTTATACCACCTTCTCCAGGGTAAGAGTATAAATGAGGGGTAAACCCCCAAGACGTTATACCACCTGCTTCAGGGTAAGAGTATAAATGAGGGGTAAACCCCCAAGACGTTATACCACCTGTTCCGTGGATTTGCTACCCATGATGCGAGAAATACCTCATGCGAGTCCTTATGGGCTTATGCGGGTGAAATAGTCTCATGCGGGCGGGTACAGCCTATGCGAGGAATACCTCATGCGGGTCCACAGGACCTATTCGGGTGAAATAGTCCCAGGAGTAGGATTGCTTATCGATACTGCGGGCGAGACACCCTTCTTTGATCATGAGCCTCCTATTTTTATGCAGTATACCTTTATGGGCAGACTTATGTGATTTTATCGCGTCCCAGATTGGGTCGGGCAGTATACCTTTATGGGCAGACTTATGTGACTCTATCGCATCCCAGATTGGGCCGACAGTATAGGCGTTCCTCCATAAAGGGACGTATTAGGTTATGCAAGATACGTAAGTTATATGTCTATGAACTTGATGAGTTTTCTTAAGTATGTACGTAAGAATTTGACTGTACTCTTATGGAAAAATGGGAAAAGATAATAAGGTACGATTAAGTTCACGAGATGGAAATGACACGGTAGGATCTGGTATTTACCCTTTATTTATACTTGCCCCTGTCATTCTTTTGTACAGTTATGATTTGTTACTGTACTTTATTTTCCGTTCCATATTAAATTTGTTATGCGACCCCGGAGTCTGTGTTCATGTCCGCAGTTTAGGTATTACGATTGTGGATCCGCGAGCTTAGGATCCTGGTTCAGCATTTTGAGATGGCTCCAATATTCCGGAGCTTGTCGTCATGGTTATGTATATTCAGGGGTACGGCGGGGCCTTGTCCCGTCATAACATTTGTCCAAATCTTAGAGGTCTATATTCATCTGTGGGCTGGACTGGCTAGAGTCATTTTTACATTGTTAAACAGTGTAGACCCTTTCGGGTAATTTTTTTATGTTATGGCAGCCTTATCGGCTTGGCCTTAGTTTTAAAAAAAAAGAAAAAAAAAAGAGTGTTATTTATCTTCCGCAGTTTATTATGTTGTATGAATAGAAGGGTGCCCAGGTAGGGCACTAGTCGCGGCCCGGGGTCGGGTCGTGACAATAAACACCTCTAGTTGATGAAATCTTCCACACTTAGAACATTTCAAGACTTGAAAATATTTTCTCTCCCTTTCCTAGTTGCTCTCGTCCAAGCCCCATTTTTTTGAGCAATTGTTGTCCAATAATTCTTAAACTTCTAAGTGTTCTTCCTTAATGTATTAGGAAGATTATTAACCAAGATTTAGACAAGATTTCACACCCCTAGCCTCAAAAACCACCCCTTGGCCGAGAGTTAGCAAAGAAAGAAGCCTAAGTGTTCTTCACTTTTTTTGAGTTAAATCTTGAATAGAAGTTGGTTAGGAACTTCTAAGGGTGACTTGTGGTGGTTTGGAACACAAAGATTTGGAGCTAAAACTTGCTTAGGAACGACTTTAAGTTCTTGGATATTTTTGGGCTATTTTGAGGTAATGAACCTTAACCTCTTTGTGAAGTTGATTATTATGTATATTGGATATTATACATATATTGGAAGTATATTATGGAGTATGAGATATAAGGAAAGATTTGGATCTTGTTAACTTGTTAAAAGGAGAATTGGCATATTAGCCATTAAAATGGTAAAAATGTATCCATTACTTGCTAAGAAGTTAACAACAAAGAAGCTATAACTTATATTAAGATTGGAATATAAGTTGGAAGACTAATGAAGTAATTGGATAAGTAAAATTGCAAAAGTTGGCCAAGGACCCCAACTTAAGGACTGTATTTACTTTGGACTGTATTTACTTTGGACTGTATTTACATTGTTGTTAAGGGGAAGATTGTTAATCGCGTTCCGTTTGGGCGTGTGATCCCCTTCTTTAATTATTGTTGTTGTTAAGGGGAAGATTGTTAATCGCGTTCCGTTTGGGCGTGTGATCCCCTTCTTTAATTATTGTTGTTGTTAAGGGGAAGATTGTTAATCGCGTTCCGTTTGGGCGTGTGATCCCCTTCTTTAAAATTCGGAATTATTGCACCTTAATTATAGTATGTTAATTACGGTTATTCGGACCTTGAAAAAGATGGAAAAATGAGTAGAAACGGGGGAAATGCTGCCCAATTTTCCGTAGAATAAGAGATCTTACTTAGAAGAATTCTACATAGAACTAGAAGTTGATAGACGTGTTTTGACTATTATAGGTTGACACTCTGCGCGCGACATATCCGACTTGGCAAGTGAATTTAGCCGAGGAGGTATGTGATTCTTTCTATCCTCTTGAGCATGATATTTGTGAAATATATATAGTACGGTAGACGTACGTGTGTTAACTAAATTTGGTTTCACTTTGATGTCTTTTGACTTGAGTTTTAATTAATAAGAATCTTGACATATTTCAAAAGGAGTTACGAATCATTTTTGGAAGAAAAGAAATACTTGGTTTTAAAAAGCTTAAGTGTTATACTAGCTTTATGGAAAGTTAGTTATAAACGACTTAAGGAAGATAAGAAAAACGGTTTAATTATTTGTTTATCTAAGGCTTGAAATGATGTTTAAAGGTATGGTAGGTTGGTTTGATAAGTAGACATGTTATGATGCTACGTGTGTTAGTATCTTGTGACGTTTGTGTAAGGAGGTTTTTCTTGTTGTGCTTATGTTTTTAAGCGATAAGCCCGTTGTTAGTATTATATCACTTACCCTCACGACTTGTTATGGCCGGGGTTAGCCGCCCCAATGCGAGAATACCTCACGCGGTCCATGGGGCCTATGCGGGCTGCGGAGTTCGGGATGATCACTCGGTGTGTTACGCCGATGCGAGAATACCTCATGCGTCCATGTGGCCATGCGGATGCGGAGTCGGGGCGATGCCGAGGGTTAGCTACCCCGATGCGAGAATACCTCATGCGCCTAGGTGCCTATGCGATCGCGGTGTTCCAGGATTAGGCTCGCATAATGATACTATGGGCGATTGGCCTTGCTTCGATCATTAGCGGCCTAGAAAAGACCAGTTACGTTATATCTATTTTGCTCTTGTTTATGATGTGGCACTATGTGCGGTTAGATTAGGTTGTTTCGTACGTATTTGTGAATTGGTTTTACAATGTTATAATTTTATATATATATATCAGTACTTTACAGTTTCACATACTTGGTACCTGTTGTACTGACCTCCTTCGGGGGGCTGCGTCCATGCCGCAGGTAGAGGTACTCCGGTTATTGAACCCCGCTCCTAGGATCACTATTCTGCTTTTGGGAAAGCCTCGTTCCTCCGGAGGCTTGTCTTTTGGGTATGATTTCCCTGTCATTGTAGGTTTATGTACATTCAGGGTATGACGGGGCCCTGTCCCGTCATATTTGATTTCATTCTTAGAGGTCTGTAGTCCTGTTGTAAAGTTGGGATGTAACTGTTCACTTTTGGTATTTATATACATGCTGAAAGGCAACTTTTCTTTGGATAGACTGTTCTTATTTTACACTGTTTCATGTTTGCAAAGTTTATATTCCGCTGGTTACTCTGATGTATGTCTACTTAGGTGCCCGGGTAAGGCACCAGTCACGGGTCCCGGGAACGGGTCGTGACAGTAATACATAGGACCCTGTCCCGCATGTGCCCCTTGGACTCGCATGAGGGTATTCCTCGCATAGGACCCCATCCCGCATGAGCCCCTTGGACTCGCATGAGGTATTCCTCGCATCGGGGGGAGCGAACCCGCGGAATATGAGCAACGTAACATGGCCAGGGGTTTAAGTTGTTACACCC
Organism: Przewalskia tangutica; assembly: GCA_029844215.1. Classification (NCBI taxonomy): domain Eukaryota; kingdom Viridiplantae; phylum Streptophyta; class Magnoliopsida; order Solanales; family Solanaceae; genus Przewalskia; species Przewalskia tangutica. Next base: position 99,839,617 of record CM056729.1, read on the forward strand.
CGTAAGTCCAAGACATGTATAAGAGAATGTACGAAAGGAAACAAGACTTGGAAAAGGATACGAAAGGAAGAATTGTTTTTACGACGGAAAATGTTCCGAACGTCGGAAAGGAAAAATGTTCGTTGTTGGGAATTGGATTCTCAAAATGTATTATTTAAAGAGTATGGAACTTATAAATAATGTGGAATTTATTTTTACGGATTTGGTCACGTGGGGCCCACCCGAGGAATTTTACATTTTTGTGGGGCCCACGAGGGTTACGGAATTTTATGGACGAATGAGAGGGCGACACGTGGCACTCCCACATGTGGTGTTGGAAGAAAATTGCAAGGGTGTTATGGTCATTTGACCTATGTAGAAGATTAGTCTTGCTAGAGCTTGACAAAGTTGACCAAGTCAAGAGCCATTTGGCTTGATCTCTTCCCTCCAATTTTAACAAGTGTTTTTATCCAAGCCCTCCATTGTGTTATAAGTATACTACTAGTAGCAAGACTTGAGTAGTAGCAAGACTTGAGCATTCTATACTTAGAAAAATTTTCAAGAAACTTTGAGCTTAGCCAATATTGCTCTCGGCTTAGTGCACCTCCCACACAAAAAAATTTGTGATTTTGATCCATTAGCCACAAGACTTTAACCCAATGTCCCTAGGGGTATTGTAAGGATATCTCAATAGAAAGATTTCGGAAAAAACGTATTTTTACGTTAGTTGCAAGGCGGAAACTAAGGGAGTTCTTCAACTTTGAAGTTGGAACTTGAAGATGGGTTCTTCATAGGCCTCTAAGGAGTGCTTGGAGCGGATTGGAACCTAAGGAAAGGAGCTAAGAATTGCTAAGGCGCGACTTTGGAATCTTGGAAATTTTAAGGGCTTTAAAGGTATATTCTTGTCGTTGTAGCAATTAAGGTTTACTTATCATTGTAGCTATGGATATTAGCAAGCATGAGTTATATATTGTAGTTGGATTAGTGTATTGGCTATTGGAACCCTAATCCGAAAAACTAGCATGTTAGCCTTAAGACTACAATTCAAGTTGATTATTCGTTTAAGTCGTCGCATGTTGTGTTTGAAGGAAATTGTAGTTGTTGAAGTTGTTTATATCTAAATAACATGTTGACCTAAGAACTTGAAATTGGAAAAGGATTGAAAAAGACTTAGTGTTATTGGTTATATGTTGGTCAAGAATGGCTAGTGTAGTAGTATTATACTATTTTGGTATGAATTGTGGGGCGGAATTTTACACGTAGTGTAAGGCGTGTAATCCCCTTTGTTTGGATGTTGTTTGGAGCCTTAAATGTGGCTTGTTGGTTATTGTATTCGGCCTTGAAAAAGGTGGCAAAGTGAGTAGAAACAAAGGAAGTGCTGCCCGATTTTCCGTAGAATTAGAGACCAAATACTTAGTATTATTCTACGTTAGAGACTAGAAGATTGATAGTCTTGTTGTGACCATTATAGGTTGAAACTTCTACGTACGACGTATTCGGCTTAGCTTGTGGATATTAGCCGAAAAGGTATGTGAACTATCTCCTCTTCTAGCATGATTCCTTAGAATAAAGAAAGTAAGTTCTACTCCTTGAATGATCCATTCCTTGCTTGTATTTGGATTGCCTAAAATAGAATTTGTTCTATGTACTTCCTTGAGTGTACTTTGATGTTAAAATTGTAAGTAGTATAATCCATTTCCTTAGGGAAGTTTGGATTCTTATAAGTGAAGGTATTTTCTTAAAGTACATAGAGACTTGAAAAGGAAGTGGTTTCCAAATCTTTTGGCTAGTGCCTTAGTTCTAAAACCTAAAGGTCATTATAATGACTTTAGGGGAGTCAAAAGAGTGATTTACTTATTTGATTTAAAAGAGGAGAAATGACATGTTTTAAGAGAAGTAACTTGTGTTAAGGGTGAAGTTACTTGAGGTTTAAAAAGTAGAAGAAAACTTGTTTTCTAACTATTAAGAGACTTGAAGTATTTTGAAAGTTAAGAACTTGATTTGTAAGTATGTGATACTTGGTTTTAATAGTATAAAGTCTCTTAGTTATTGAAGGAATGGATACGTCTAAAACCATAAAGGGTTATAACGGCTTTATGGGAAGTTGGTTATAACGGCTTTATGGAAGGTTTAGAAAGTTGTCTATTTTGATTAAATCGGCATAAGTTGCCTAGATTGTGAAAATTTGGAGTTACTTGATTTCAAGCTTTGAAATGAGTTTTCTAAAAGTGTAGTAACTTACTTTGAAAAATAGACACGCCTTGATACTACGGGTGTTAGTATCTTGGGCTTTACATAGAAAAGAGTCTTTTATAAAGGAATGTACGTACGTAGTACTTTGGCTTGTTAAAAGAGAATTATTCTATGTATAACTTGATTAGTACTTTGGCTTGATAAATTGAGGATTTGTCTAAGTGTGCCTTGATAAGTACTTTGGCTTGTTAAAAGAGAATTATTCTATGTATAACTTGATTAGTACTTTGGCTTGATAAATTGAGGATTTGTCTAAGTGTGCCTTGATAAGTACTTTGGCTTGTTAAAAGAGAATTATTCTAAGTGTGCCTTGATAAGTACTTTGGCTTGTTAAAAGAGAATTATTCTATGTATAACTTGATTAGTACTTTGGCTTGATAAATTGAGGATTTGTCTAAGTGTGCCTTGATAAGTACTTTGGCTTGTTAAAAGAGAATTATTCTATGTATGCCTTGATTAGTACTTTGGCTTGATAATTTGAGAATTTGTCTAAGTATGCCGTGATAAGTACTTGGGCTTGTTAATTGAGAATTGCCTATATGTGCTGGAAATAGCCGGTTGTGTGCTATTGGTATATCAGTCGTTTCGGGGTCATTCCCCGGGTTTGTGGCATTTGCATAATTCCGTGGATTTGCTACCCACGATGCGAGGAATACCTCATGCGAGTCTGTAGTGCTTATGCGGGTGAAATAGTCCCATGCGGGCGGGTCCAGCCTATGCGAGGAATACCTCATGCGAGTCCGTAAGGGCTTATGCGGGTGAAATAGTCCTATGCAAGGAATACCTCATGCGGGTCCGAAAGGGCTTATGCGGGTGAAATAGTCCCATGCGGGCGGGTCCAGCCTATGCGAGGAATACCTCACGCGGGTCCACGTGACCTATGCGGGTGAAATAGTCCCAGGGAAAGGATTGCTAAATGATACTGCGGGCGGGTGGTCCTGCTTTGATCGTGAGCTTCCTATTTTATATTGTAAGGATACTACTGTTTACTCTCATTGTTAGTAAGGCACAGTGTGTTGTAATTTGATTATCATATATGTCCCCGGATTTGTTTGTGTTACCGTATGGTCATGCTTTTACGATGTGGGATTCCGGGGCATGAGACCACGTGGTATTTAGGACACAGGTGGGACTTGGTGTTCATGTATCCTTGTTGGTGTTATTACATCATGGACTGCCGGCAGTGAGGAAGGATTCCACGGGCATGATCGATATTATGGGCGTGAGACCCACAGTTATATTTGAGTAGTGACTTTGAGGGCCTGCGTCCCTGACTTGATATGACTGCTTATGTGTTATGTACTGTAGGTTGGCTATCATACATGTCTCCTGTTTTGTTAGACTGTTATGGTTTTATTACAGATTTCATCGTTCACATACTTGGTACATTCTTCGCATCGACCTCCTTCGGCTGCGTTCATGCTGCAGGTTTAGGTACGCAGTTTGGTGATCGGCAGGTGTAGGACCCTGCTCAGAGTTTTTGGATAGCTCCCTTTGTTCAGGAGTTTATCATTTTGGTATAGTTCCTTCAGTACAGGCTTTTGTACATTTATGGGTACGGCGGGGCCTTGTCCCGTCATAGTTGATTTAACTCCTGAAGTGCGTATTCATATGTGGATTGGACTCGTACAGGTGTAGTGTCTTTTGTTCATGTAGATTATATGGCAGCATAGTCGGCTTGCCTTGTACGTACGTTGGTTTTAAAAGAAAAAAAAATATGAGCTGGTATTACTTTCCGCAATGTACTGCGTTGTCAAGGTAGAAGGTGCCTGTAGGGCACGATCCACGCCCGGTTCGGTGTGACAGAGTGGTATCGAGCGATCGTCCTCGGAATGTCTGAGGCGTGTCTAGTAGAGTCTTTATTATCGGTGTGTTGCGCGCCACACCCATAAACAGGAGGCTACAGGACATTTAGGAGTTGGTTTCTATTCTTCTCACTCTAAGATCGTGCCATAGAGCTGTGTTAGTAAGATAATTCCTCTCTGACGTATTGTTGTGTTACAGTTATGCCTTCAAGGAGGGCAACAGCCGCCCAGAAGGGCAAAGGAGTAGCAGGAGCTACTAGTCAGACTCAGAGAGTTGATAGGGCTTATGCCCAGGGTATACCGGATGTTGTTCGCGATAGCGAGTCCTTCTGCGCCAGGTTTGAGGCCCCAGCACCAGAGCCTCCAGTTTCTCGGTTAGGAGAAGACTATAGAGTCATGAGGAAAGCCGTTGTGTTATTGACCAAGATAGCGGTGCTAGCAGTTGTAAGTGATAGTACCCCAGAGGTAGGGATACTTTGATTAGTAAAGTGAGAAGTAAGAATTATGACAAGAATGATAAGTGAACTGAGACTATAGTTGTATAGAGTTCACAAGTTGTAATTTCCCCGTAACAGTGTAAGACCGATAGGGAAGGATGTATAGTAGAAATACATTGGCTTATGTGGCAAACCTCTTGTGAATGGGAGGGTAGGGTGAGAAGTACCTTGAGATAAGAGTGAGATTTATTTCAGACTAAGAATGAGGAGTTAAGTGTGACGATGAGTCGGGTTATGGACTCATTTCGGGTTAGCCGGTAGTATGGAATGGGGTGACGACAGTTAGAAATGGTCTCGTTATGTGATAGGGTCCCGAGGGTGCTAGGCCCAAGTCTAGTTAATTGTGGTACGAGTTTGTGGATGCGTTCCACCGGAACTAGGTCGTAAGGACCGAGAAGAGACTTATCAGGAATGTAAGTAACAATATGGCCAAGTTTGGTTAGTAACTCCAAGGATTGGAGAACAGAAACAAAATTTGAGATTTTGTACGTGTACTAGATGAGTTTGAAAGTACGAGGAAGTATGACAAGTAAGAAAAGAAAGGAACCTCTAAGGATCCCGTGGTTCTAGGAGACTGTAACCTTCGAGTTTATGAGAAGGGGTAGCGGACGGAAGGTCCATTGATATGTTTACGTTTGTTGTGGTGGTCATGTGTGGCATCGTTGGGCTTATGCATTTGATTGATAGGCATAGTATAGAGATTGTGCCGGAGTTTGTATAGCGTGACAACCGATTAAGAACATTCGGGGACGAATGTTTCTAAGGGGGAAGAATGTTACACCCCGTAAGTCCAAGACATGTATAAGAGAATGTACGAAAGGAAACAAGACTTGGAAAAGGATACGAAAGGAAGAATTGTTTTTACGACGGAAAATGTTCCGAACGTCGGAAAGGAAAAATGTTCGTTGTTGGGAATTGGATTCTCAAAATGTATTATTTAAAGAGTATGGAACTTATAAATAATATGGAATTTTATTTTTACGGATTTGGTCACGTGGGGCCCACCCGAGGAATTTTACATTTTTGTGGGGCCCACGAGGGTTACGGAATTTTATGGACGAATGAGAGGGCGACACATGACACTCCCACATGTGGTGTTGGACGAAAATTGCAAGGGTGTTATGGTCATTTGACCTATGTAGAAGATTAGTCTTGCTAGAGCTTGACAAAGTTGACCAAGTCAAGAGCCATTTGGCTTGATCTCTTCCCTCCAATTTTAACAAGTGTTTTTATCCAAGCCCTCCATTGTGTTATAAGTATACTACTAGTAGCAAGACTTGAGCATTCTATACTTAGAAAAATTTTCAAGAAACTTTGAGCTTAGCCAATATTGCTCTCGGCTTAGTGCACCTCCCACACAAAAAAAATTTGTGATTTTGATACATTAGCCACAAGACTTTAACCCAATGTCCCTAGGGGTATTGTAAGGATATCTCAATAGAAAGATTTCGGAAAAAACGTATTTTTACGTTAGTCGCAAGGCGGAAACTAAGGGAGTTCTTCAACTTTGAAGTTGGAACTTGAAGATGGGTTCTTCATAGGCCTCTAAGGAGTGCTTGGAGCGGATTGGAACCTAAGGAAAGGAGCTAAGAATTGCTAAGGCGCGACTTTGGAATCTTGGAAATTTTAAGGGCTTTAAAGGTATATTCTTGTCGTTGTAGCAATTAAGGTTTACTTATCATTGTAGCTATGGATATTAGCAAGCATGAGTTATATATTATGTAGTTGGATTAGTGTATTGGCTATTGGAACCCTAATCCGAAAAACTAGCATGTTAGCCTTAAGACTACAATTCAAGTTGATTATTCGTTTAAGTCGTCGCATGTTGTGTTTGAAGGAAATTGTAGTTGTTGAAGTTGTTTATATCTAAATAACATGTTGACCTAAGAACTTGAAATTGGAAAAGGATTGAAAAAGACTTAGTGTTATTGGTTATATGTTGGCCGAGAATGGCTAGTGTAGTATTATACTATTTTGGTATGAATTGTGGGGCGGAATTTTACACGTAGTGTAAGGCGTGTAATCCCCTTTGTTTGGATGTTGTTTGGAGCCTTAAATGTGGCTTGTTGGTTATTGTATTCGGCCTTGAAAAAGGTTGCAAAGTGAGTAGAAACAAAGGAAGTGCTGCCCGATTTTCCGTAGAATTAGAGACCAAATACTTAGTATTATTCTACGTTAGAGACTAGAAGATTGATAGTCTTGTTGTGACCATTATAGGTTGAAACTTCTACGTACGACGTATTCGGCTTAGCTTGTGGATATTAGCCGAAAAGGTATGTGAACTATCTCCTCTTCTAGCATGATTCCTTAGAATAAAGAAAGTAAGTTCTACTCCTTGAATGATCCATTCCTTGCTTGTATTTGGATTGCCTAAAATAGAATTTGTTCTATGTACTTCCTTGAGTGTACTTTGATGTTTAAATTGTAAGTAGTATAATCCATTTCCTTAGGGAAGTTTGGATTCTTATAAGTGAAGGTATTTTCTTAAAGTACATAGAGACTTGAAAAGGAAGTGGTTTCCAAATCTTTTGGCTAGTGCCTTAGTTCTAAAACCTAAAGGTCATTATAATGACTTTAGGGGAGTCAAAGGAGTGATTTACTTATTTGATTTAAAAGAGGAGAAATGACATGTTTTAAGAGAAGTAACTTGTGTTAAGGGTGAAGTTACTTGAGGTTTAAAAAGTAGAAGAAAACTTGTTTTCTAACTATTAAGAGACTTGAAGTATTTTGAAAGTTAAGAACTTGATTTGTAAGTATGTGATACTTGGTTTTAATAGTATAAAGTCTATTGGTTATTGAAGGAATGGATACGTCTAAAACCATAAAGGGTTATAACGACTTTATGGGAAGTTGGTTATAACGGCTTTATGGAAGGTTTAGAAAGTTGTCTATTTTGATTAAATCGGCATAAGTTGCCTAGATTGTGAAAATTTGGAGTTACTTGATTTCAACTTTGAAATGAGTTTTCTAAAAGTGTAGTAACTTACTTTGAAAAATAGACACGCCTTGATACTACGGGTGTTAGTATCTTGGGCTTTACATAGAAAGGAGTCTTTTATAAAGGAATGTACGTACGTAGTACTTTGGCTTGTTAAAAGAGAATTATTCTATGTATAACTTGATTAGTACTTTGGCTTGATAAATTGAGGATTTGTCTAAGTGTGTCTTGATAAGTACTTTGGCTTGTTAAAAGAGAATTATTCTATGTATAACTTGATTAGTACTTTGGCTTGATAAATTGAGGATTTGTCTAAGTGTGCCTTGATAAGTACTTTGGCTTGTTAAAAGAGAATTATTCTAAGTGTGCCTTGATAAGTACTTTGGCTTGTTAAAAGAGAATTATTCTATGTATAACTTGATTAGTACTTTGGCTTGATAAATTGAGGATTTGTCTAAGTGTGCCTTGATAAGTACTTTGGCTTGTTAAAAGAGAATTATTCTATGTATGCCTTGATTAGTACTTTGGCTTGATAATTTGAGAATTTGTCTAAGTATGCCGTGATAAGTACTTGGGCTTGTTAATTGAGAATTGCCTATATGTGCTGGAAATAGCCGGTTGTGTGCTATTGGTATATCAGTCGTTTCGGGGTCATTCCCCGGGTTTGTGGCATTTGCATAATTCCGTGGATTTGCTACCCACGATGCGAGGAATACCTCACGCGAGTGCGTAGGGCTTATGCGGGTGAAATAGTCCCACGCGGCGGGTCCGACCTATGCGAGGAATACCTGCGCGAGTCCGTAAGGGCTTATGCGGGTGAAATAGTCCTATGCGAGGAATACCTCATGCGGGTCCGAAAGGGCTTATGCGGGTGAAATAGTCCCACGTGCGGGTCCGACCTATCGAGGAATACCTCACGCGGTCCACGTGACCTATGCGGTGAAATAGTCCCGGGGAAAGGATTGCTAAATGATCTGCGGCGGGTGGTCTGCTTTGATCGTGAGCTTCCTATTTTATATTGTAAGGATACTCTGTTTACTCTCATTGTTAGTAAGGCACGGTGTGTTGTAATTTGATTATCATATATGTCCCGGATTTGTTTGTGTTACCGTATGGTCATGCTTTTACGATGTGGGATTAGGGGCATGAGACCACGTGGTATTTAGGACACAGTGGGACTTGGTGTTCATGTATCCTTGTTGGTGTTATTACATCATGGATCGCCGGTGAGGAAGGATTCCACGCATGATCGATATTATGGGCGTGAGACCCAGCGATTATAGTTGAGTAGTGACTTTGAGGGACTGCGTCCCTGACTTGATATGACTGCTTATCTGTTATGTACTGTAGGTTGGCTCTCATACATGTCTCCTGTTTTGTTAGACTGTTATGGTTTTATTACGATACTTCATCGTTCACATACTTGGTACATTCTTCGCATCGACCTCCTTCGGCCGCGTTACGCCGCAGTTTAGGTACGTGATTTGGTGATCGGCAGTGTAGGACCACCTTCGAGTTTTGGATAGCTCCTTTGTTCGTGAGTTTATCATTTTGGTATAGTTCCTTGATGTGCTTTTGTACATTTATGGGTGCGGGCGGCCTTGTCCGTCATAGTTGATTTAACTCCTGAGAGTCGTATTCATATGTGGGATTGGACTCGTGTACAGTGTAGTGTCTTTTGTTCATGTATATTATATGGCAGCCTAGTCGGCTTGCCTTGTACGTACGTTGGTTTTAAAAGAAAAAAAAATGAGCTGTTATTAATTTCCGCAATGTACTTAGTTGTTAAGGTAGAAGGGTGCCCAGGTAGGGCACCAGTCACGGGCCCGGGGTTCGGGGTGTGACATAAGTGATATAATACAAATGCAACCGGCCATCGTAAACAACATAAGCACATTAAGGAAACCCCCTTAACATAAAAGTTTCAAGACGCTAATACCTGTAGCATCAAGACACGTTTACTTATCAAACCAAGTTACTACACCTTCAGAAAATCATTACAAGGCCTTTAAAATCAAGTAAGTAAACCGTTATTTTTATCCTCCTCAAGTCGTTATAACTAACTTCCCATAAAGCTGTTATAACACTTATAGTTTAAGCAATTCAAAACAATCACACTCTTTTGAGAAACCAAGAGAACTTATTCTTTTAAAACCAAGTATCAATTTCTTTTCGAATAATGATTCACAACTTTTTAGAAAAATTCAAGGCTCTTAAGATTTAGAAGTCAAGTCAAGGACATCAAAATGAGACCAAATTCATTTAACACACGTACGTCTACCGTACTATATATTTCATAATAATCATGCTCAAGAGGATAGGAAGAGTTCACATTGTTGCACCCCGTAATTCCATGACATGTTTATAAGAACGTACGTAAGAACTAAAAAATGTAAAGATTGGAGACTAGTAAAAATTTATCGGAATTATGGAAATGTCGGGAAACGTAATATTGCGACGAATGGGAGGGTGAAACGTGTCACCCCCTTGGTTGGTATTTGTCGAATTAGACCATGGGTTTAATGGTCATTTTACCAATGTAAAGATGACCAAGTCTTACAAGCTAAGATCTTAAGTTTATTGACTTAGTCAAAGAGCCCACTTGACTTGATATTTTAATGAAATGCATCCAAGCCACCCATTTGTTCTAATCTTGACCCTCCATATGGTCATATAAGCATACTACTAGCAAGACAAGTTCCCATACTTAGAAATTTTTTCAAGAAATCTTGTTCTTGTTTACATAGCTCTCGGGTTTGCTAGGGTTCCAACAAGAAAAAATTTCGTTTGTTGTTTAATAATCTCCATACTTTAAACCAAGGTTCCTAAGGGTATTGCAAGGGTATCTCAATAGAAAGATCCCAGAAAAGTGTCGTTTTTGCATTAGCCGCAAGGTGAAAACCTAAGTCGCTTTCATAGGTTTGGATTGAAAATTGAACGAAAGTTGTTTGTGAACTTCTAAGGGCTTCAAGTGGCGGATTGGAGTGTCAAGGAGAGGCGCTAAGTTGCTAGGAAGCGACTTCGGATCTTGAAGTTGGATTAAGGCTCGTCAAGGTAACAATCTTGTTCTCTTAAGTGTTATAAGATTACATATTGTTGTAGCTTTACATTTTAACAAGCATGAAATATATGTATTGGAGATTCATAAGTGTTATGGATATTGGAAGCCTAAAATCCGAAATGACTTTGTTAGCCATTTGAAATTGAAATACAATTTGGTCGATAATTAGAATCATCGCATGTTATCTAATTGAAGATTGTAGTTGTTATAATCGATTGCGACTATATAACATGTTAGACTAAACAAATTGGATTGAAAAAGAATTGGAAAAGACTTTGTATTGGTGTACCCCAATTGCCGAGAATGACATTGTCTTTTGGACTAGTTTGATATCAATTGTGGGGCAGAATTTTACACGTCTTGTTAGGCGTGTAATCCCATATTGTTAACTATCTTGTTGAGCCTTAAATGTGGCATGTTTGGTTATTGAATTCGGGCCTTGAAAAAGGTGGAAAAGTACGTAGAAACAAAGGAAGTGTTGTCCGATTTTCCGTAGAATTTGGTGACTTTACACTTAGAATATTCTACGTTTGAAGCTAGATGTTAATAGACGTATTATGGTCATTATAGGTTGACATACTATGTACGGCATATTGTGTTACACCCCGTATTTCGAGGACATGTTTATAAGAACGTACGTAAGAACTAAAAAATGTTAAGATTTGAGACTAGTAAAAAATTATCGGAATTATGGAAATGTCGGGAAACGAAATATTGCGACGAATGGGAGGGTGACACGTGTCACCCCCCTTGGTTAGTCTTGGTCGAAATTGACCATGGTTAGAAAGGTCATTTGACCAAAGTAAAGATGACCAAGTCTTGCAAAGCTAGAGCTTGAGTTTATTGACTAAGTCAAAGAGCCACTTGGCTTGATATTTAAATCCCATTCATCCAAGACACACATTTGTTCTAATCTAGACCCTCCATGATGTTATATAACCACACTAGTAGCAAGACAGGCTTCCCACACTTAGAAAAAATTTCAAGAAAGACTTGTGCAAGCCTTGTAGCTCTCGGGTTTGTCACTAAGAAAGAAGAAAAAAATTTCGTTTGTGGTTCAATAATCCCAATACTTTAAACCAAGGTTCCTAGAGGTATTGTAAGGATATGTCAATAGAAAGATCCCGGAAAAACGACATTTTTACGTTAGTCGCAAGGCGAAAACCTAAGGTGTTCTTCAACTTTGAAGTTGGAAATAGAAGAGGAGTTTCTCACAAGCTTCTAAGGGTTGCAAATAGCGGATTGGAACGTCAAGAAAAGGAGTTGAAGTTGCAAAGGATCGACTTTAGGTTTTGGATTGTTTTGGGCTCAAAGAGGTATTAGTCTCCGTCTTGCTATTGTAATTCAAGATTTTATGTTGTAGTAGTTAGAATTGATCATGTGAAATATATTATGAAGTTTGATAAGTGTTATGGATATTGGAACCCCTAATCCGAAAGTTGCATGATTAGCCTAAAGATTGTAATTCAATTTGGTTATTAGTTTTAGTCGTCGCATGTTATATAAAGAAGGGATTATAGTTGTTTGAGTTGTTTGCGACTATATAACATGTTAGGACGACATTATGGATTGAAAGGTATTGGAAAGGATTATGTGGTTGTACTTTGTAGCCCAGAATGATAAGTTAATATTGGATTGTTTTGTATTATTGTGGGGCAGAATTTTACATGTCCTGTTAAGGCGTGTAATCCCCTTTGAATTGTTGGATTGTTGCACCTTAAATGTTGCATGTTTGGTTGTTAAATTCGGGCCTTGAAAAAGGTGGAAAAGTACGTAGAAACAAAGGGAGTGCTATCCGATTTTCCGTAGAATTTGGTGACTTTACACTTAAAATATTCTACGTGTGAAGCTAGAGGTTAATAGACGTATTATGGCTATTATAGGTTGAAGTACTACGTATAGCGTATTCTACTTAAAGGATGGAATAACTATCAAGGTTGAAGTACTTTGGAGCATTTTGCTACTTGTCGATAATCGTCGCGAGGTATGTGAACCTCTTCCTTCTTTTGGCATGTTCTATGTGTGAACTATACATGTGGTATTATTTCATGATTCCTTATACTTTTAGAAGTTAAGAGGGACGTATGTTGATTTACTCTATGAAAAAGGTAGGTCTAAGTTATCCTAAGTTCTTACCAAGTCTTATGGGGGATGTTGCTAAGAGTCGTTAGGAAGTATTTGGAGTCGAGTTGACTTTGCTAATTTACTGCACGAATGAGAATAAGTATCGAACAAGCCATTGTAGCGTTAATAAAAGAAAATGTATTGACAATCAATTATATTAAAATGAGTAGAATTCTCCATCTGCATAGAAACTAAGATAAGACAAAATTGTATTACATTTTTGTCACGACCCGACCTCGGGCCCGCGACTGGTGCCTTACCCCGGGCGCCCTAGTGATACAACATCAGAGAAAATCAGCGGAAATAAAAACTTAAACAGGAAACAAGATACAAGATAAGGCAACAGGTTAACCAAAACGGTCACCTTCATGTATATACAATATAACCGAAACGATTCTAATCCTTTACAAACCACGCCACAACGATTACTGCACCTCTAAGAATGTAACAACAACTATGACGGACGGGGCCCCGCCATACCCACGAATGTACAAGTACCTACGATGTGAGGGGACTATACCAGCAGATAAGCCTCCGGAGAAACGGAGCTTCCCAACGCTGACCTGCGATCCTATGAGCGAGGATCAACAACTGGTGTACATCTACCTGCGGCATGAACGCACCGGCGAGGTCGATAACAGTACCAAGTATGTGAAACTGAAAATACTGTAATGAAATCACATTTCATCATTTTATAAAACCATTTCGCAATAAGTAAACAGTTATGTCAAGTAAGGGGACGCATATCCTCAAAATAATCACTCACATAACTATGGGTCTCACGCCCATAATATCAATCATGCCCGTGGAACCCATTCCTCACTGCCGGCAGTACATGATGTAAAACAACACCCATATGTGAACCTGAACACTAGATCCTGCCTGCATCATCAAACCGATCGGGCCAAGTAGAGTAGCCAACTACCAGATCCGAAGGCTAGTCATAAAACTTCACGGGCAAGGTACGGAAGCCAACTACCAGATCCAAACCAGCCACGCAACTGGCCGAGGCAAGTATCTAAAGCTAGCGTACAATAGCCTACCGTCTCACGAGATATGACCGTGGCAAGTATCTTAAGCTATCTACCAGAGCCTGCCGATACACGAGAAATGACCACGACAAGTATCTAAAGTGCTCAGTAACCACATGTACAAATCAATCCAGTGATTGTTCGTCATCGCGCAAGCTTCGTGGATTAGCGGTCCATGGACTAATAACATAACCCGGGATTTAACCTCACAATGACCGCATGCCGGCATCTTACCTCGGTATAAGCATGGCCATGAAACCATCCCATCGGACCAGCATACAGTGGGCCACCCATCGTGGTCGGTATGTCCAAAGGAAATAACAAGATAATACTCAAAGTGGACGATACTTGGGCCACCCATCGTCGATATGTCCAAAAGAAATAACGGATAATACTCAAAGTGGACGCATACTCGTGGACCATCCAACGCGTCAGTATGTCCAACAATCAATCAAATAGCCGGCCCTCCACCGAGAGACACGGTAGCACAAAATCAAACACTTGCACCACAACAAAGCTATCACCACAAGCATAGGCAAGTTTTAAGGTACTTTTATTTTATGTCAACAATTCGGGTTTCAACCCCAAAATACTACATACTTTCATTCTTTCAAAAAGACCTATTTTTACGTAAAAGTCATACGACATCACACTGTAGTATCAAACACATTTTCTTTTCAAACCAAATTGCTACACCTTTCAGAAAATCTTTACAAGACTTTTTAAAATCAAGTACTCTATACTTTTTAAACCAAGTGCTTTATAGTTTTAAGACAACATCAAGTATACTTTTAAAAAACCCCGTAAATTACTCTTTTCAAAACAAGTAACCCATACTTAAATCAAGTTACTTCTCCTTTTCCAAAATCAAGCCGTTTATAAGTAAAGTCTCTTATCTTTCAAAATCAAGTCTCTTATTTTAACTTCATAAAGTCGTTATAACTAACTTCCCATAAAGCTATTATAACACTTTATGTTTTAAATAAACCAAATTCATTTCACACACGTACGTCTACCGTACTATATAGTTTACAACAAATCATGCTCAAGAGTATAGGAAGAATCACATACCTCTTCGGCTTAATCCACAAGCCAAGTCGAGTATGCCGCGCGTAGAAGATCCACCTATAATAACCACAATACATCTATCAACTTCTAGTTCTCTTTGTAGAATAATTCTAAGTACAAGGATCCTTATCCTACGGAAAATTCGGCAAAGACCTCCCCGAAACCACATAAATCTCCTCCTCTAACAAGGCCCGCTACCAAGCCAACAACTACAAGGGGGTTACACGTCTAACCGGACGTGTACAACACTGCCCCACAATAATACTACAAGTCTACTGTAATTACAGTCCAATGTAAATACAGTTTAATTTTTTTCAATATTTATTCAATATATAGTATACTCAACTATACATTACAACAACATGTAATATCCAATTACAATAGGGGGATAAAGATTATTACCTCGATAAGCCCAAAATTATCCAAGTTTATAAGTCGATCCTGAGCAACGTTTAGCTCCAATTCCTTACGCTCCAACCCGCTCCAAGCGATCCTTAGAAGTTTCTAAACAACTTCTCTTAACACTTCAACTCCAAAAAGTGAAGAACACTTAGGCTTAAACTATGGCAAGTTTCGGCCAAGGTAAGGTTTCTAGGCTAGGGGTGTGAAATATTTCCAACTCTTGGTACACAATCTTCCTAACACTCTAAGGAAGAACACTTAAAACTTTAAGAATTTTTGGACAACTTTTGGTTAAGGGAGATGGGTGTTGGACGAGAACTACAACAAAGGGAGGGAGTATTTTTGCCTTGGAATTTCTCAAGTGTGGATGAAGAAGTCTTGCATTAAGGGGGTATTTATAGGCCAATCAATGGCCAAGATCAAAGCAAGTGTGTGGTCTAGATTTGGCCATGTGTGTGTGGGTCCCACTTATCTATCTACTACACAAAATATCTTGCAAGACTTTGACCAAATGTTTATGGCCTTTTTCATGAAAAAAACGTGCCAAACCTTGTCCACAATTTCGTCCAACCTTGCCACCTAGGGGTGACACATGTCGCCCTCCTATTGGTCCAAAATATTTAATCTCTCAGAAAAAAAAAATCCGTAATGCCAAAAATCTGAAAATAAAGTGGGCCTCACAAAACCGTAAATTCTCCCGTGGGCCCCACGTGACCAATTCCGGAAATTGAAATTCCCTAATTCTCAAAATAATCCCAGAAGTATGAATACCGAATCTGGGAATCCAATTCCCATAATCGAACCTTTTTCCTTCACAAACTCCGGAAACTTTTCCGTCGAAAAATCTCATCTTTCTTCCTTTCCAATTTTAATGTCGTATTCTCGTACGTACGTCCTCACATACATACTCTGGAACTACGGGGTGTAACATTCTTCCCCCCTTAGAAACATTCGTCCCGAATGTTCCTTCTAAGTCTCAAAACATACACGCGCCGGTATTGTCTTCACTACTATACTTACAAAACCAATTATGCCACACCTGGCCATAATATATGTCACGACCCGACCTCGGGCCCGCGACTGGTGCCTTACCCCGGGCACCCTAGTGATACAACATCAGAGAAAATCAGCGGAAATAAAAACTTAAACATGAAACAAGATAAAATAAGGAACAAAGCAAGCAAAGCGGTTACCTTCTGCATATATATATACTGAATGCTTATATCCTTTACAAACCCCGCCACAACGATTACTGCACTCTAAGAATGTAACCACAACTACGACGGATGGGGCCCCGCCATACCCTCGAATGTAAGCACGCATAAACGACGGGGACTATACCAAAGATAAGCCTCCGAGAAACGGGGCTTCCCAAACGAACTGTGATCCTATGGCGAGGATCAACGGCCGTACCTCTACCGCGGCATGAACGCAGCCCCGGCGAGGTCGATAACAGGTACCAAGTATGTGAAACTGAAAATACTGTAAATGAAATCATAACAGTCTATATAAAACAGGAGACATGTATGATAACCAAACTACAGTCCACAATATATAAGCAGTCATGTCAAGTCAGGGACTCACGCCCTCAAAGTCGTCACTCAAATATAACTATGGGTCTCACGCCCACAACATCAATCATGCCCGTGGAATACCTTCCTCACTGCCGGCAGTCTATGATATAATAACACCAAGAAGTACACATGAACACCAGGTCCCACCTGTGTCATAAAAACCGTACGGGGCAAGTACGAAGGCATAGCTACCAGATCCAACCTGCATCATCAACTGACCGGGGCAAGTACGAAAGCCAGCTACCAGAACCTACCGTACCAACAATACTAAACAACCATATCACGAAGCTGACACGTGGCAAGTGCGATAGCCTCTACCAGATCCTCCCTGCGCCACGTAGCTGACGGGGGCAAGTAACCAGGCTAACCACCAGATCACAACCGTAAGTCACGAAGCTTCGTCCAAACACTGACTCGCGAAGGTGACCGCGGCAAGTGCGATAGCCTCTACCAGATCCTCCCGCGCCACGTAGGCGACGGGGCAAGTAACGAGCTAACCACGGATCACAACCGTAAGTCACGATACTTCGCCGCGAAGCTGACACGTGGCAAGTGCGATAACCTCTACCAGATCCACCTGCGTCACATAGCTGACGGGGGCAAGTAACCAGGCTAACCACCAGATCACAACCGTAAGTCACGAGACTTCGCCACAAACCGAGCGGGCAAGTACGAAGGCTAACTACCAGAACCAAAGCCGAATCAGCCACGACCGGGGAAAGTACGAGAGCCAACTACTAGATACCAAAGTCGAATCAGTAAAACCTCATGGAGAGCTAGTCCATGGAACAACAATCCTAATGGAACCATACCCGTGGGCCACCCAACGTGTCAGTAGGTCCAAGGATATAACAAGATAACCGTCCCTCCATCGAGAGACTCGGAGTACGTAATCGAACACTTGCACAACAAAGGCTAGCACAACAAGCATAGGCAAGTTCAACGTACTCATAGACTTTTATTTTATTACAACAAATTCGGATTTTAACCCCAAGGTACTACGTATTTTAACACTTTAAAAGATCCATTTCTTTCACAAAAAGTCACACGATACTCGTAGTATCAAAATAGAGTAACTATCTTTTTTTAAGTAAACCAAAACAATTTACATACCTTCTTTTGAAATAAACCAATTTAAGACAAAAACCCTGCCTTCCTTTTTAAACTATTTTAAGACAAAAACATGCCTTTCTTTCAAACCAAAACACTTTAGTTCCTCAAATCTCCTTTCTTTTAGAAATCAAGTTCCTTACTTTGGAATTTAAGAAAATTCAATACTTGTTATTAATGATCTTATTAAAGTAGCCATGATCTAGGAAATGTAATACAATTTTGTCTTATCTTAGCTTCTATGCAGATGGAGGTTTCTACTGGTTTTAATATAATTAATTATTATTCAATATATTTTCCTTTATTAACGCTGCAGTGGTTTGTTCGATACTTTTTCTCATTTTCGAAATCAATATAACTATTTCCTTTTAAAACCCAATTACCCATTCTCATAAAAACGGTTTCACAACTTTTTAACACGAACCAAGTCCTTACTAATTCACATCAAGTCATTTATAAGTCAAGTCTCTTATCTTTTTAAAAACCACAAACCATTTCTTTACCTACATAAAGTTGTTATAACAAACTTCCCATAAAGCCGTTATAACACTTTATGTTTTAAACCAACCAAATTCGTTTAGCACACGTACGTCTACCGTACTACATAGTTCACACAATCATGCTAGAAAAGATAGGAAGAGGTTCACATACCTCGCGACGATTATCGACAAAAAGCAAAAAGCTCCAAAGTACTGTAACCCTGCTAGCCTTTTCCACTCTTCAAGTAGAATACGCTACTCGTAGTATCTCAACCTATAAAGGCCACAAAACGTCTATCAATTTCTCGATCTCTTTGTAGCACAATTCCAAGTACAAGGTTCCTATTCTACGGAAATTGGAAGATTTCTCCCCGCAACCACATAAATCTCCTCCTCTAACAAGGCCTGCTACCAAGCCAACAACTCCAAGGGGGGGGGGGGGGTTACACGTCTAACCGGACGTGTACAATTCTACTCCACAATAATACTACAAGTCTACTGTAAATACAGTCCAATGTAAATACAGTTCAATTCTTTTTAATCATCCTTCCAATATATCTTATACTCAATTCTAAACTACTACAATATGTAATATCCAATTACAATAGAGGGACATAGATCATTACCTCGATAAGCCCAAAATTATCCAAGATTAAAAGTCGATCCTGAGCAACGTTTAGCTCCAATTCCTTACGCTCCAACCCGCTCCAAGCAACCCTTAGAAGTTTCTAAACAACTTCTCTTAACACTTCATCTAAGCTATGAAGATTTTTCTAGGGCTTCATTTTGCGACTATTAGCATAAAGTAGTATTTCCGGGCTCTTAGTATTGAAATAACTTTGGAATAATACTAGGAATACTAGGCTAAGGTATTTGGGATAATACAACAATACTTGAAGTATTTACTACACAAAGTGGGGGGGGTGGGGAAACGAGAGCAAGCTAAAAGGAGGGAGTATTTGCCTTGGAAAATCTTTATGTGGATGAAGTCTTCACTACAAAGGGGGGGGGGTATTTATAGAGAAATCAAGGGCCAAGATTTAAGCAAGTGTAAGGTGAGGATTGGGGACATGTTGTGTGGGTAATTGCCAACCAAGTGTCCACCACAAAAAATGGGACAAGTGGCTTGCCACTTGTCCCCACAAAAACGCCCGTTGTCCACAACTTTCGGCCATGGGGCCACATGGGGGTGACACGTGTCGCCCCCTACTCGTCCAAAATATTTCATTTTCCGAAAATATCCGTAATGCCAAAAATCCGAAAATAAAGTGGGCCCCACAAAACCGTAAATTCTCCCATGGGCCCCACGTGACCAATTTCGGAAATAAAATTCCATAATTCTAAAATATTCCAAAAAGTCCGAATACCAAATCTGGGAATCCAATTTCCATTAACGAACCTTTTTCCTTAACAAAATCCGGAAACTTTTCTGTCGAAAAATCACATCTTTCTTCCTTTCCAATTTAAATGTCGTATTCTTGTACGTACGTCCTCACATACATACTCTGGAACTACGGGGTGTAACATTCTTCCCCCCTTAGAAACATTCGTCCCGAATGTTCCTTCTAAGTCTCTAAAGACACGCAGATAGTCTTCACTACTATACTTACAAAACCAATTATGTCACACCTGGCCATAATACCACATACGCGCAAAAACTCACATCCAAGCCAACGAGGAATCACCTCTAACATCACAAAAGCTTCCGCCCATGGTCTAAAGGATACTCCCTTCGCATCTTCACTTCACAAAAAAATGATCTCGTTTATTCTGTTAACACACGTTCACTTCCTTCCTTACTCGTTGTACCCTTCTCGTACATCCGAACTCTTTCTAGTACACGTACCATACTCCAGTCATCGCTTCAGTTTCCAAAACCTTGGAGTCACTACCTCCAAACTTGATCATTTTACTAGCCTCAAATTCCTTTAAGGCCATTCCCGGCCTTCACGCTCCGATTCTAGTCGAACACATCCGCGAACTCGTACGATGGTTACCTAAACCTGGGCCTTGCACCCTTGTGACCCCATCACCTAGCGGGACCACCTCGAATTTACCTTACTTCATTCCGGGCTGCGGGTTGACCCGCAATCTAGCCTCAACCCGACCCATTTTCGCGCAAAACTCTCTCGTTCCCCGATCCGGTACAATCTTACTAATTCTCGCACAAGCTACCACTTCTATCTCTAACTACCGATGGAATTATTACACAAAAATCCACGTATACTATGCACTCCGATAATGATTATCCGTAAAGTCTTTTTCTCACAACTACTTACATCTAAGGTCTCAACTGTCATAAATTCTAAGGTTCACAATTGTCTCATCCCCAGACTTACCCTTTTCAACTACCCATGTTTTCTAATTCACACTTAACACAATGCTATCCGTACATAGCACTCCACATGTATCTACCGTAACAACATAAACAAGTCTCTTAAGGGCTAAAGATATCTCTGTAACTACTGCCTCACTTTCCCTTTGTCGCTCCAATCATAACCCTGCCCTGCAGGGCGCCTAGCTATATAAGGCGATGAACCAGCCACCGATCTCGAAGGCTGAGTCTCTACATCTGTGCTACCTCTGGTCGAACAATCTCTCCCCAAATGGCCCTGTTGGCCGCAAGCATACAAGTTCGCCGGCAAAGACGACACTCCCATAATGGAGTCTATTGCAACGCCACAACGAGGTGGTGACCTCATCCGACTAACACCCCTTCCCCAACAATCGAACCCAGAATCGACCCGGCAGTGAGTCATCCTCTCAGATCCTCCTACTTGGACATCCTCCCATCACACGGCCCCCGACGGCCGCAGTATAACAATCTCCCAAACTAGCACGACACTCGGCGATCATCCTCGCCTCTCTATCTATAGAACTCGCGAATCGCAACTCAAGAAATCCCAAGTCTCGGACTATCGGATCTAGGGTGAATCATCGTATCGCCGAACCACCGGCCTCGTCCTCATTTCCACCACCACTTAGCTAGTAATCGGGCCATCTCTCGAACTCATATCCTCGGCTCGGCCGTGGAACTGAGGCTCGTATCGTGGCCTCGTGAGATACCGATGCCGCTCTTAACTCTGCTGGGCTAAGCGGCCATAAAACTCGCTGCGTCGATGTACTATCTCGTGGTGACCGTGCTCAGGCTCCTCAGAACCCTCTGTGTTCTACTCGCAGCTCCCTCTGCTGCCTTGCCCATCTGAGCACTGTTGCCTTGCATAGAGGCATAACGGGTACATAAGAATACGCCAGAGGGAGTCCAACTTATAACACAGCTCTAAGGCACGATCTCAGAGTGAGAAGAATGGAAACCAATCCTAAATATCCTGCAGCCTCCTGATTATAGGTGTGGTGCACAACACGCCGATAATCAAGACTCTACTAGATACGGTCTGTAGACACTTTCCGAGGATAACCTGGCTCTGATACCACTTTTATCATGACCCGACCTCGGGCCCGCGACTGGTGCCTTACACCGGGCACCCTAGTGATACAACATAAGAGAAAATCAGCGGAAATAAAAACTTAAACATGAAACAAGATAAAATAAGAAACAGGCTAACCAAAACGGTTACCTTTCTGCATATATATATACCTGAACAGTTATATCCTTTACAAACCCTGCCCACAACAGTACTACAGACCTCTAAGAATGTAACCACAACTACGACGGGACAGGGCCCCGCCATACCCCTGAATGTAAGTACCTACAACGACAGGGGACTATCCAAAGATAAGCCTCCGGAGAAACGGAGCTTCCCAAACGCTGAAATGTGATCCTATGAGCGAGGATCAACGACCGGTGTACTTACTGCGCAGATGAACGCACCCGAGGAGGTCGATAACAGTACCAAGTATGTGAAAATTAAAATACTGTAAATGAAATAATAACAGTTTATATAATACATGAGTCATGTATGATAACCAAACTACAGTCCACAATATATAAGCGATATGTCAAGTCGTGGACTCACGCCTCAAAGTCGTCACTAAATATAACTATGGGTCTCACGCCCACAACATCAATCATGCCCGTGGAATACCTTCTGAACTGTCGGCAGTCTATGATATAATAACACCAAGGAGTACACATGAACACCAGGTCCCACCTGTGTCATAAAAACCGTACGGGGCAAGTACGAAGGCATAGCTACCAGATCCAACCTGCATCATCAACTGACCGGGGCAAGTACGAAAGCCAGCTACCAGAACCTACCGTACCAACAATACTAAACAACCATATCACGGCCGACACGCGGGCAAGTGCGATAGCCTCTACCAGATCCGCCCTGCGCCACGTAGCTGACGGGGGCAAGTAACCAGGCTAACCACCAGATCACAACCGTAAGTCACGAAGCTTCGTCCAAATACTAACTCGCGAAGCTGACACGTGGCAAGCGATAGCCTCTACGGATCCTCACTGCGCCACGTAGGCCGACGGGGCAAGTAACGAGCTAACCACGGATCACAACCAGAATCACGATACTTCGCTGGCGACACGTGGCAAGTGCGATAACCTCTACCAGATCCACCGCATCACGTAGTCGACGGGGCAAGTAACGAGCTAACCACCGGATCACAACCGTAAGTCACGAGACTTCGCCACAAAAGCGAACGGCAAGTACGGGCTAACTACCGAACCAAAGTCGAATCACCACGGCGGGCAAGTACGAGAGCCAACTACCGATACCAAAGCCGACCAAGAAACCTCGCGAGAGCTAGTCCATGGAACAACAATCCTAATGGAACCATACCCTGGGCCACCCAACGTGTCGATGGGTCCAAGGATATAACAAGATAACCGCCTCCATCGAGAGACTCCTAGAGTACGTAATCAAAACACTTGCACAACAAAGGCTAGCACAACAAGCATAGGCAAGTTCAACGTACTCATAGACTTTTATTTTATTACAACAAATTCGGATTTTAACCCCAAGGTACTACGTATTTTAACACTTTAAAAGATCCACTTCTTTCACAAAAAGTCACACGATACTCGTAGTATCAAAATAGAGTAACTATCTTTTTTTAAGTAAACCAAAACAATTTCCATATCTTCTTTTGAAATAAACCAATTTAAGACAAAAACCCTGCCTTCCTTTTTAAACTATTTTAAGACAAAAACATGCCTTTCTTTCAAACCAAAACACTTTAGTTCCTCAAATCTCCTTTCTTTTAGAAATCAAGTTCCTTACTTTGGAATTTAAGAAAATTCAATACTTGTTATTAATGATCTTATTAAAGTAGCCATGATCTAGGAAATGTAATACAATTTTGTCTTATCTTAGCTTCTATGCAGATGGAGGTTTCTACTGGTTTTAATATAATTAATTATTAGTCAATACATTTTCCTTTATTAACGCTGCAGTGGTTTGTTCGATACTTTTTCTCATTTTCGAAATAAATATAACTATTTCCTTTTAAAACCCAATTACCCATTCTCATAAAAACGGTTTCACAACTTTTTAACACGAACCAAGTCCTTACTAATTCACATCAAGTCATTTATAAGTCAAGTCTCTTATCTTTTTAAAAACCACAAACCATTTCTTTACCTACATAAAGTTGTTATAACAAACTTCCCATAAAGCCGTTATAACACTTTATGTTTTAAACCAACCAAATTTGTTTAGCACACGTACGTCTACCGTACTACATAGTTCACACAATCATGCTAGAAAAGATAGGAAGAGGTTCACATACCTCGCGACGATTATCGACAAAAAGCAAAAAGCTCCAAAGTACTGTAACCCTGCTAGCCTTTTCCACTCTTCAAGTAGAATACACTACTCGTAGTATCTCAACCTATAAAGGCCACAAAACGTCTATCAATTTCTCGATCTCTTTGTAGCACAATTTCAAGTACAAGGTTCCTATTCTACGGAATTTCGGCAGCACCTCCCCCCCCCCCCGCAACCACATAAATCTCCTCCTCTAACAAGGCCTGCAACCAAGCCAACAACTCCAAGGGGGGGGGGGGTTACACATCTAACCGGACGTGTACAATTCTACTCCACAATAATACTACAAGTCTACTGTAAATACAGTCCAATGTAAATACAGTTCGATTCTTTTTATTCATCCTTCCAATATATCTTATACTCAATTCTAAACTACTACAATATGTAATATCCAATTACAATAGAGGGACATAGATCATTACCTCGATAAGCCCAAAATTATCCAAGATTAAAAGTCGATCCTGAGCAACGTTTAGCTCCAATTCCTTACGCTCCAACCCGCTCCAAGCAACCCTTAGAAGTTTCTAAACAACTTCTCTTAACACTTCATCTAAGCTATGAAGATTTTTCTAGGGCTTCATTTTGCGACTATTGGAATAAAGTAGTATTTCCGGGCTCTTAGTATTGAAATAACTTTGGAATAATACTAGGAATACTACGCTAAGGTATTTGGGATAATATAACAATACTTGAAGTATTTACTACACAAAGTGGAGGGGGGAAACGAGAGCAAGCTAAAGGAGGAGTATTTGCCTTGGAAAATCTTTATGTGGATGAAGTCTTCACTACAAAGGGGGGGGGGTATTTATAGAGAAATCAAGGGCCAATATTTAAGCAAATGTAAGGTGAGGATTGGGGACATGTTGTGTGGGTAATTGACAACCAAGTGTCCACCACAAAAAATGGGACAAGTGGCTGTCCCCACAAAAAAACGTCCAAGTGTCCACAACTTTCGGCCATGGGGCCACATGGGGGTGACACGTGTCGCCCCCCTACTCGTCCAAAATATTTCATTTTCCGAAAATATCCGTAATGCCAAAAATCCGAAAATAAAGTGGGCCCCACAAAACCGTAAATTCTCCCGTGGGCCCCACTTGACCAATTTCGGAAATAAAATTCCATAATTCTCAAATATTCCAAAAAGTCCGAATACCAAATCTGGGAATCCAATTTCCATTAACGAACCTTTTTCCTTCACAAAATACGGAAACTTTTCCGTCGAAAAATCACATATTTCTTCCTTTCCAATTTAAATGTCGTATTCTTGTACGTACGTCCTCACATACATACTCTGGAACTACGGGGTGTAACAATATAACACATGCGCAAAACTCTAACCCCAGCCAACGAGGAATCACCTCTAACGTCACAAAAGCTCCCACTCATGGTCTAAAGGATACTCCCTTCGCATCTCTACTTCATAAAAGGAACACTTCCCTCTTCTTAGGACATCTTCGCCTCTTTTCTTACTCGTCGTACTTTCTCGCACTTCGAACTCTTTCTAGTACACGCCCACACTTCGCCATCGCTCAATTTCCACAATCTTGGAGTTACTACCTCCAACTTGGTCATCATTCACTGGGAACACTCTGGATGGATCTCCGATACTCTTCCGAAACATAGCAATATGGAAGACTGGACGTACTGCCTCCTAAGTCGGACGACAGTGCTACCTTATAGGCAACCTGGCCTATTCTACAACAATCTGAAAATGCCCAAAGTACCTCGGGGTAAGTTTTCCCTGCTTTCCAAATCTCGTCACACCCTTCCGGGGTGGTACCTTCAAGAAGAACCACCGTCAACCTGAACTCCAAGTGTCGACGCCGATTATCCGCACGACTTCTGTTGACTCCGAGTCGCTAATAACCTCTTCTGGATAGCTTCACCTTATCCACATCCTGCTGAATCAAGTATGGACCAACTATCTGAATCTTGCCAACATCGAACCAATCGACCGGCAACCT
Organism: Przewalskia tangutica; assembly: GCA_029844215.1. Taxonomy (NCBI): domain Eukaryota; kingdom Viridiplantae; phylum Streptophyta; class Magnoliopsida; order Solanales; family Solanaceae; genus Przewalskia; species Przewalskia tangutica. The sequence goes on from CM056729.1 coordinate 99,865,646, forward strand.
ACACTTCCGCCTATACAAGGCTCCATAAGGCGCCATCCGAATACTGAAATGGTAGCTATTATAATACTCGCTCAACCAGAGGCAAATAATCCTCACAGCTACCCCTGAAATCAAAACACCGGCCCGTAACCTATCCTCAAACTCCTTCAAGGCCATTCCTGGCCTTCACGATCTGGTTCTGGTCGAACACATCCACGAACTCATATGATGGTTACCTAAACTTGGGCCTACCACCCTCGTGACCCTACCACCTGGCGGGAACACCTCGAACTGACCCCACCTCACTCCGGGCTGCGGGTTGACCCGCAATATGGCCTCAACCCGACCCACCGTCGCGCCAAACTCTTGTTCCCCGATCCGGAACAATCTCACTAATCAAGTCACGAAAACCTAGTGGTCTTCTTAGCTCAACTACCCTCTTATAATTCACACCACTCAGGGACTTATCACACAATTATACCCCACGTATACTATGCACTCTGATAAAGGTCAATCGTAAACAAAATCTTTTACTCAAGGCGGCCTCGCATCTAAGGTTTCCACGTCTAATATTCTAAGGTTCACACCTTCCATGTCCCCATACTTACCCTTTTCAACTACCCAAGTTTTCTAATCACAATTAACGCAATGCTATCAGAACATAACACTTAGCACATCATCATATCATCAATGCATACTAGTCTCTAGAGGGTGAAGGATATACCTGAAATCACATAGGCGGTTCCAAGGACCGCTAGAACTGGGAACTTCCACCACGACCCGCCTCGCTCGCCGGGTGTATGAACACCGCCTAGCTATCGGCGAAGAACCCGCAATCGATCCCGAAAGCCGAGTCTCTACATCCGCTACCTCCGGTCGGACAATTTCGCAAATGGCCTGCTGCCGCATGTAAAACAAGCCCTCGAATACCGTGACACTTCGCATGGGTTTACTACACCGCCACACCGAGGTCGAGGTGGCTTCATCCGCCAAGACCCCAACTCCTCAAAACTCAACCCGAGCCCCGACCGCTCCTAAATACCCCGAAGCCACAAGATCGTAGAGGACCACTTTGTACTGGCGGAGGCGTATAACTAGTCATTCTTGGCCGGCGCGACGCCCGAAGTCACCAAAGGACCTCGCTGCCCGCCTTCTTCGCTGGTATTGTTAATCCGTCGCTCTCCGCTCACACCCGAGTGCATACGCCTGTATGCGGGCAATGTCCATGCCCGACTGAAGAGCTACACCCGAGCACGACTCTGCCAAGTAGTCATCAAGCCTCGTGACGATCGATGCACTCGTCCTCCATATTCGCTACCAATGCGGGACATACCGAGCCAACGAGTCGAACTCCACGTTGTACTCGAACCGCACGCCTCTCTGTCTCAAAGATCGTAAATCGTCGCCGCGTGCTTTCTCATCCGCGAGGCAAGCAATGGCCGAGAAATGCCTCCGAGAACTCATCCCAAATACCGGAGGCGCATGCTCACCCCGACAGCTCCCATGAATCAAACCACGATCGCAGATCACGCACCGATGCGAACCTAGGACCACCGACTCGGTCTCGAATCTTGATCACTCACGATCCATCAGAATCGCTTCGGATGAACTCGCGGATCATCCTCGTGCCTCGACCGTAGAACTCGGCGGCTACAACTCGTAAAATCCCGTAGCCTCAAACTATCCGATCTCGGGTGAACCACGGTGCATCGAATCGCGATCCACTTATCCTCATGTCCGCCACGATCTCGCTAGTAATCGGGCCATCTCTCAGAACCCATCTCTCTCGCTTCCAGCCGTGGACTGAGGCTCAGTCATCGTGGTCTCGTGAGTCACTGCTGCGGCTCTAAACTCTGTTGGGGCTGGCGGCGTCGCAAAACTCGCCGTCTGAAGCACTATCTCAGGTAATGACCGGGCCTGCGCCCTTGTACTCCTCTGTGTCCTACTAGCAACTCCCTCGGCTGCCTTGCCCTTCTGGGCCCGGATTGCCTTGCGTGGAGGCATAACTGGTAAAAACGAAATACGTCAGAGGGGTCCAATTTATAACACAACTCTAAGGCACGATCTCAGAATGAGAAGAATGGAAACCAATCCTAAATATCCTGCAGCCTCCTGATTATTGGTGTGGTGCACAACACACCGATAATCAAGACTCTACTAGATACGGTCTGTAGATACTTTCCGAGGACTAACTTCTTTGATACCACTTTTGTCATGACCCGACCTCGGGACCGCGACTGGTGCCTTATGTCACGACCCGACCCCGGGCCCGTGACTGGTGCCTTACCCAGGGCACCCTAGTGATACAACATCAGAGAAAATCAGCGGAAATAAAAACTTACACATGAAACAAGATATACAATAATGAAATAAGAAAACAGGCTAACCAAACGGTTACCTTTCTGAATATATATATAAAAACTTGAACACAATAGCGATATCCCTTTACAAACTCTCGCCACAGCGATTTCATGCACTCTAAGAATATTATAACAACAACGACGGGACAGGGCCCCGCCATACCCCTGAATGTAAGTACCTACAACGACAAGGGACTATACCAAAGATAAGCCTCCGGAGAAACGGAGCTTCCCAAAACGCTGAACTATGATCCTATGAGCGAGGATCGACGATCGTGTACTTACCTACTGCATTTAACGCACCGAAGTTGGTCGATAACAGTACCAAGTATGTGAAATCAGAAAGCATCAAATCAAATCATAACATTTTAAAACCAATTACAAATACGCATTTAACAACCAATTTAATCGCATATAGTGCCACAACATAAACAAGAGCAAAATAGATATAACGTAATCGTCTTTTCTAGGCCGCTAATGATCGGGCAAGGCCAATCGCCCATAGTATCATTATGCGAGCCTAATCTCGAACTCCCGCACCGCATAGTCACATGCACTCCGCATGAGGTATTCCTAGCATCGGGGTAGCTAACCCGCGCATCCTCCCGACTCCGCACCGCATAGTCACACGTAACGCATGAGGTATTCTCGCATCATAGTCACACGCATCGCATGAGGTAATCCTCGTGACGTAACACACCGAGTGATCATCCTGGAACTCCCGCAGCTCCGCATAGTCATACACACCGCATGAGGTAGTCCTCGCATCGAGGGTGGCAAGTCATCGGCATCATAACATGTTAGGTGGTTATGTGATATAATAGCAAGAAGACAACCGCTTATCGTTTAACAACGTAAGCACAACAAGAATAACCCCCTTACACAAACATCACAAGACACTAACACACGTAGCATCATAACATGTTTACTTATCACACCATCTTACTACACTTTCCAGAAATCAATACAAGACTTTCATAAACAAATAAGTAAACCGTTCCTTTTATCTTTCTTAAGTCGTTATACCTAACTTCCCATAAAGCTAGTATAACACTTAAGCTTTTAAAACTAAGTATTTCTTTTCTTTCAAAAATGATTCATAACTCTTTTGAAATACTTCAAGATTCTTATTATTTAAAACTCAAGTCAAAAGACATCAAAACAACTTCCATACCTTCTTTTTAAACCAATCTCAAGACAAAAGCGTGCCTTCCTTTTAAACAAAGACACTTTTTCCTTTTTTAAAGTCAAGTAGAAATATACTTTTTAAACCAAGGGTCTTATTCTTTTAAAAACAAGTAACCTATACCTTTAAATCAAGTTACTTCTCCTTTCCCAAAATCAAGTTGTTTATAAGTCAAGTTATCATTTTAAATCCAATGATAAAACCATTCTTATTTTCGAAATCAAGATAACTTTATTCTTTAACAGACCACACACCCATTACTCATGAGTGAGGTTTTACAACTTTTTAACATAATTCAAGTCCTTAATATTTCATAACAAGTCACTTAACTTTGGAATCAAGTCAAGGACACAAAAGGAAAATCAACTTCCTTTAAACACACGCTGCCTACCGCACTAAATATATTTCACAAATATCATGCTAGAAAGGATAGGAAGAGGTTCACATACCTCGCGACGATTATCGACAATTAGCAAAACGCTCCAAAGTACTCTAACCTTGCTCGCCTTTTCCACCCTTCAAGTAGAATACGCTACTCGTAGAACTTCAACCTATAAGGGTCATAAAACGTCTATCAACCCCTCGATCTCTTTGTAGAATAATTCTAGATACAAGATTCCTTATTCTACGGAAAATTCGCAAAGACTCTCCCCGCAAACCACATGAATCTCCTCCTCCAACGAGACCGCTACCAAACCAACAATCCTGTGGGTTACACGCCTAACCTGACGTGTACAATTCTACTCCACAATAATACTACAAGTCATCAGAATACAAATTCTATGTAAATACAGTTCAATTCTTATCCATATTCATTCTACATATAGTATACTCAACTATACATTACTACAACATGTATACCCAATTACAATAGGGGGATAAAGATCATTACCTCGATAAGCCCAAAATTATCCAAGATAAATGTCGATCCTGAGCAAGGTTTAGCTCCTATTCTGTACGCTCCAAGAAACCCTTAGAAGTTTCTAAACAACTTCTACTTAATACTTCAACCAACTATAAAGATTTTCCTAGGGTTTCGTTTGTGACCAAAGGGAATATAGTAGTATTTCCGGGCTCTTAGTATAGAGGTAACTTGGGAATACTACAAGGGATTTGGGCTAAGGTATTTGGAATAGTAACAATACTAGAAGACAACTTTTCTACCAAAGGGGGTGTTTTGACGAGAACTAACAAGAGTGGAGGAAGCTTTGGACGAGAGATTTTCTCAAATGGGGAGGGAGTTTTGAGACTTGGAAAAATGTTTAATGGATGAAGAAGTCTTGCACTAGAGGGGTATTTATAGAACAATGAAGCGGCCAAGATTCAAGCAAGTGGAGGTGTAGATTTGGTAGCTTGTTCAGTGAAGTCTTCCACCAAGTGTCCACCATAACATTGGGACATATGTCCACCACAACATTGGGACATATGTCCACCACAACAATGAGCCAAGTGGCCATCCACTTGTTCAAGAAAACCGTCCAAGGCAAGCCCCCACTTGCCCACAAAAATCGTCCAACCTACTCCCACTAACCCAAAGAAAATATCTTCCAAGACTTGACTATTTGACTTGGCCACTTGCCTACTATTTCGTCCAACATGCCACCTAAGGGTGCCACATGTCGCCCTCCTATTGGTCCAAAATATTTCATCTCTCGGAAAAATCCGTAATGCCAAAAAAAATCCGAAAATTAAGTGGGCCCCACAAAACCGTAAATCCTCCCGTGGGCCCCGCGTGACCAATTCCGGAAATAAAATTCCAATACTTCTAAAATGATCCCAAAAGTCCGAATTCGAACTGGAAATCCAATTCTACTAACGAACCTTTTTCCTTCACAAAACGGAAACTTTTCCGTCGGAAATCACATCTTTCTTCCTTTCAAATTTTAATGTCGTATTCTCGCACGCACGCCCTCGTATACATACCGAACTACGGGTGTAACATTCTTCCCTTAGAAACATTCGTCCCGAATGTTCTTTCTAAGTCTTCCAAACATGCTCGCAGGTATAGTCTTCCCTACTATACTTACGAAACCAATTATGCCACACATGGCCATAATACAACATACTCGCAAAAACGCACATCCAAGCCAACGAAGAATCATCTCTAAAGCGTATAACAATACCATTAGCTTCACCCATGGTCCAAAGGATACTTTCTTCATATCTTTACTTATAAAAAGGACATTTTCATATTCTTAACACATCTACGCCTCTTTTCTTACTCGCCGTACCCTTCTCGTACACTCAAACTCTTCCTACTATACGTACCACATTTATGTCATTGCTTCATCTTCCAAAATCTCGGGGTTACTATCTCCAACTTGGTCATCATTAACTGGGAACACTCTGGATGGATCTTCGATACTCTTCCGAAACATAGCAACATGGAATTAGGACGCATCGCCTACTAAGTCGGACGACAGTGCTAACTTATAGGCAACCTGGCCTATTTTACAAACGATCTGAAAATGGCCAAAGTACCTCGGGCTAAGTTTCCCCTGCTTTCCAAATCTCGTCACACCCTTCCGGGGTGGTACCTTCAAGAAGACCCACCGTCAATCTGAACTCCAAGTGTCGACGCTGATTATCCACACGACTTCTGTTGACTCTGAGCTGCTAACAACTTCTTCTGGATAAGCTTCACCTTGTCCACATCCTGCTGAAACAAGTGGGGACCAACTATCTGAACCTTGCCAACATCGAACCAATCGTTCGGCAACCTACACTTCCGCCCATACAAGGCTTCATAAGGCACCATCCAAATACTGAAATGGTATCTATATAATACTCACTCAACAAGAGGCAAATAATCCTCACAGCTACCCCTGAAATCAAAACACCGGCCCGTAACTCGCCCCCAAAAAGTCTGGATAAAACGCGTTGTTCGTCCGTCGGCCCGAGGGTGAATGCAATGCTGAGACTCACCTGAGTTCCTAATCCCGCCTGGTAAAACCTCCCGAAAAAGAAATAGCCATAAACTGGGCTCCACTGCCTGCCATAAAATAAAAGTAGGAACCCCGTGCAGCCTTATAACCTTCCTGATAACATCTCGCATAACCCTCCGCCGAGTAAATAAATTCTAATCGAAGACAAGATGGGCTGACCTCATCGGCCCGGCTACTGGTCGAACGCATCCACAAACTCGTACGATGGTCAACTAAACTTGGGCCTAACACCCTCGTGACCCTATCACATAGCGGGACCACCACAAATTTTCCTTACTTCAAACCGGCCGCGGTTGACCCGCACCGCCTCAACCCGACCCATTTATCGCGCCAAGCTCTTGTTCCCCGATCCGGAACAATCTTACCAGTTCACGTCATGAAAGCTACCACTTCCATCTCACACTACCCATGGAATTATCACACAAAGACACCACGTATACCGAGTACTTCGACAAAGACCAACCGTAAAATCATCCACTCGTGACGCTTGCATCCAAGGTCCCAATCGTTATAAATTCGGCTCCCATTTTCTCGCCCCTGACTTACCCTTTTCAACTACCCATGTTTTCTAATCACAACTTACACCAGCTAACCAACATAACACTCACACGTATCTACCATAACGACTAAACAAGTCTCTAAGGTGAAGATATCTCTCAGAATACCGCTCACTTTCCCTTTGTCGCTCTAATCAAATCTCGCTCGGGCGATAACTATAAGGTGATGAACCACCCATCGATCCCGGCGTCGAGTCGTAACATCCGCGCCACCTCTGGTCGGACAATTTCTCGCAAAATGGCCCTACTGGCCGCAAGCATAACAAGCTATCGAAGTAGTACGACACTCCCCATAAGAACACCTACCACAATGGCCATACCGAGGTGGGGGCGGCCTCCTCTGGCTAACACACCTTCCTCTCCGACCCACTGAATCCGCACCTGACTTTGTAGGCTAAGTCATCCCACCTGTATCCCTCCTACTACGACATTCTCTCCTCACATGGCCCTGACGGCCGCTGGTAAAACAAGCATTAGTAAAAAGATGACATTTCCCGGGATGACGCCTGTTACATCGTGAACACTGAGGGAAAACTGAATCTGGCTGGCTAGAACCTATGCAAATCTGTGAACCAGAAACCCTGGAGTTCTGACCAACTCCTAAATACCAACGCCCCGAAGTGCGCGAGGACCACTCGGGCGGGCGGAGGCGCATAACCACTGGCCGAGAAGATCTCGCCTCGAAAGTTACCAAAGGACCGCTGCTTCCGCCTCTTCTCGCTGATCTTGGTTAATCCGCCGATACCTACGTTTCCTCACGCAAGCAGCAGCGTATGCGGCAACGCCTATGCCCTATCAAGAGCTACTCTGCATAACTCTCTACTAGATAATCGTCAAGTTCTGTGACATATCGGTGCACTCTATCCTCCAAGTCTGCCACTAAAACGGGGACATAACGATCCAATGAGTCAAACTCGATACTGAATTCCCGAATCGTCCGCCCGTTTTGCCTCAACATAAAATCTAATCGCTCGAGCTTCCTCATCCGCGAGGGCAAGAAGCGTAGGAAAATGCCTCTAAGGTCTCGATCACATTCATGATCCACAGAATCGTCGAATAAACTCCCCGAGATCTTCTCGCTTCAATCCATAGAACTCGTGGATCGAACTCAAGACGCCCCAAGTCTCAAAACTATCGGATCTAGGGTGAACCATCGTACCGCCGGAACCACCGGGCCTCCGTCCGTCTCATTTCTAGCCACCGACTAGCTAGTAATCGCCATCTCCTTGTAACTCATATCATCTGCTCGCCGTGGGACTAGAGGCTCAGGTATCGTGGTCTCAGTAGCTACTGCTACTGCTCTAAACTCTCCTGGGGCTAGCGGCGTCGCAGAACTCCCCGAATGAAGTGTTGTCTCCGATAATGACTGGGCTCGTGCCCTGGTAACCCTCTCGTTTCTACTCGCCTCCTCTCGCCGCTTGCCCTTCGGGCTCGGTTGCTCGCGTAGGCATAACGTGAAAAGAATACGTCAGAGGGAGTCCATCTTATAACACAGCTCTAAGGCACGATCTCAGAGTGAGAAGAATGGAAACCAATCCTAAATATCCTGCAGCCTCTTGATTATAGGTGTGGTGCACAACACATCGATAATCAATACTCTACTAGATACGGTCTGTAGATAATTTCCGAGGATTAACTGCTCTGATACCACTGTTGTCACGACCACCTCGGCCTGGATCGTGCCTTACCCCGGGCACCCTAGTGATACAACATCAGAGAAAATCAGCGGAAATAAAAACTTACACATGAAACAAGATATACAATAATGAAATAAGAAAACAGGCTAACCAAACGGTTACCTTTCTGAATATATATATAAAAACTTGAACTCGAAGTTACATCCTTTTACAAACTCGCCACAACAAGATTACTGCACTTAAGAATATTATAACAACAACGACGATGGCCCCGCCATACCTCGAATGTAAATACCTACAACGATGTGGACTATACCAAAGATAAGCCTCCAAGAAATGGAGCTTCCCAAAACGCCTGTGATCCTATGAGCGAGGATCGACGATCGTGTACTTCTACCGTGGCATGAACGCACTTCGAAGGAGGTCGATAACAGTACCAAGTATGTGAAATCAGAAGCATCAAATCAAATCATAACATTTTAAAACCAATTACAAATATGTACGAACAACCAATTTAATCGCATATAGTGCCACAAAGATAAACAAGAGCAAAATAAATATAACGAATCGGGTCTTTTCTAGGCCGCTAATGATCAAGCAAGGCCAATCGCCCATAGAATCATTATGCGAGCCTAATCTCAAACTCCCGCGATCCGCATAGGTCACATGCACCGCATGAGGTATTCTCGATCGGGGTAGCTAACCCGCGGCATCCTCTCGACTCCGCACCGCATAGTCACACTGCATCGCATGAGGTATTCTCGCATCATAGTCACACGCATCGCATGAGGTAATCCGTGACGGGTAACACACCCGAGTGATCATCCCGAACTCCCGCAGCTCCGCATAGTCACACGCATCGCATGAGGTATTCCTCGCATCGAGGTGGCAAGTCCTCTAATCATAACAAGTCGCGGGTATGTGATATAATAGAAGATAACCGCTTATCGTTTAACAACGTAAGCACAACAAGAATAACCCCCTTACACAAACATCACAAGACACTAACACACGTAGCATCATAACATGTTTACTTATCACACCATCTTACTACACTTTCCAGAAATCAATACAAGACTTTCATAAACAGATAAGTAAACCGTTCCTTTTATCTTTCTTAAGTCGTTATACCTAACTTCCCATAAAGCTAATATAACACTTAAGCTTTTAAAACCAAGTATTTCTTTTCTTTCAAAAATGATTCATAACTCTTTTGAAATACTTCAAGATTCTTATTATTTAAAACTCAAGTCAAAAGACATCAAAACAACTTCCATACCTTCTTTTTAAACCAATCTCAAGACAAAAGTGTGCCTTCCTTTTAAACAAAGACACTTTTTCCTTTTTTAAAGTCAAGTAGCAATATACTTTTTAAACCAAGGGTCTTACTCTTTTAAAAACGAGTAACCTATACCTTTAAATCAAGTTACTTCTCCTTTCCCAAAATCAAGTTGTTTATAAGTCAAGTTATCATTTTAAATCCAATGATAAAACCATTCTTATTTTCGAAATCAAGATAACTTTATTCTTTAACAGACCACACACCCATTACTCATGAGTGAGGTTTTACAACATTTTAACATAATTCAAGTCCTTAATATTTCATAAAAAGTCACTTAACTTTGGAATCAAGTCAAGGACACAAAAGGAAAATCAACTTCCTTTAAACACACGTGCGTCTACCGCACTAAATATATTTCACAAATATCATGCTAGAAAGTATAGGAAGAGGTTCACATACCTCGCGACGATTATCGACAATTAGCAAAACGCTCCAAAGTACTCTAACCTTGCTCGCCTTTTCCACCCTTCAAGTAGAATACGCTACTCGTAGAACTTCAACCTATAAGGGTCATAAAACGTCTATCAACCTCTCGATCTCTTTGTAGAATAATTCTAGATACAAGATTCCTTATTCTACGGAAAATTCGGCAGCACCTCCCCCCCCCCCCCCCGCAACCACGTGAATATCCTCCTCCAACGAGGCCTGCTACCAAACCAACAATCCCAGGGGGGGTTACACGTCTAACCGGACGTGTACAATTCTACTCCACAATAATACTACAAGTCTACTGTAAATACAGTCCTATGTAAATACAGTTCAATTCTTATCCATATTCATTCTACATATAGTATACTCAACTATACATTACTACAACATGTAATACCCAATTACAATAGGGGGATAAAGATCATTACCTCGATAAGCCCAAAATTATCCAAGATTAAATGTCGATCCTGAGCAAGGTTTAGCTCCTATTCTGTAGCTCCAAGAAACCCTTAGAAGTTTCTAAACAACTTCTACTTAATACTTCAACCAACTATGAAGATTTTCCTAGGGTTTCGTTTGTGACCAAAGGGAATATAGTAGTATTTTCGGGCTCTTAGTATAGAGGTAACTTGGGAATACTACAAGGGATTTGGGCTAAGGTATTTGGAATAGTAACAATACTAGAAGACAACTTTTCTACCAAAAGGGGGGGGGGTGTTTCGGACGAGAACTAACAAGAGGGGGGGGGGGGAGGGGAAGCTTTGGACGAGAGCTTTTATCAAAGGGGGAGGGAGTTTTGAGACTTGGAAAAAATGTTTAATGGATGAAGAAGTCTTGCACTAGAGGGGGGGTATTTATAGAACAATGAAGGGCCAAGATTCAAGCAAGTGGAGGGTGTAGATTTGGTAGCTTGTTCAAGTGAAGTCTTCCACCAAGTGTCCAATTATAACATTGGGACATATGTCCACCACAATATTGGGACATATGTCCACCACAACAATGAGCCAAGTGGCCATCCACTTGCTCAAGAAAACCGTCCAAGGCAAGCCCCCACTTGCCCATAAAAATCGTCCAACCTACTCCCACTAACCCAAAGAAAATATCTTCCAAGACTTGACTATTTGACTTGGCCACTTGCCTACTATTTCGTCCAACATGCCACCTAAGGGTGCCACATGTCGCCTTCCTATTGGTCCAAAATATTTCATCTCTCGGAAAAATCTGTAATGCCAAAAAAATCCGAAAATAAAGTGGGCCCCACAAAACCGTAAATCCTCCCGTGGGCCCCGCGTGACCAATTTCGGAAATAAAATTCCAATACTTCTAAAGTGATCCCAAAAGTCCGAATACCGAATCTGGAAATCCAATTCCCACTAACGAACCTTTTTCCTTCACAAAAACCGGAAACTTTTCCGTCGGAAAATCACATCTTTCTTCCTTTCAAATTTTAATGTCGTATTCTCGTACGTACGTCCTCGTATACATACTCTGGAACTACGGGGTGTAACACCTTACCCCGGGCACCCTAGTGATACAACATTAGAGAAAATCAGCGGAAATAAAAACTTAAACAGGAAACAAGATACAAGATAAGGCAACAGGTTAACCAAAACGGTCACCTTCATGTATATACAATATAATCGAATAGTTACAATCCTTTACAAACCCTGCCCACAACAGTACTACAGACCTCTAAGAATGTAACAACAACTATGACGGGACAGGGCCCCGCCATACCCCTGAATGTACAAGTACCTACAGTGACAGGGGACTATACCAACAGATAAGCCTCCGGAGAAACGGAGCTTCCCAAATACTGAACTGCGATCCTATGAATGAGGATCAACAACTGGTGTACCTCTACCTGCGGCATGAACGCAACCCCCCGAAGGAGGTCAGTACAACAGGTACCAAGTATGTGAAACTGAAAATACTGTAATGAAATCACATTTCATCATTTTATAAAATCATTTCGCAATAAGTAAAAAGTTATGTTAAGTAAGGGGACGCATATCCCCAAAATAATCACTCACACATAACTATGGGTCTCACGCCCATAATATCAATCATGCCCGTGGAACCCATTCCTCACTGCCGGCAGTACATGATGTAAAACAACACCCATATGTGAACCTGAACACTAGATCCTGCCTGCATCATCAAACCGATCGGGCCAAGTAGAGTAGCCAACTACGGATCCGGCTAGTCATAAAACTTCACGCAAGGTACGGAAGCCAACTACGGATCCAAACCAGCCACGCAATCGCCGAGGCAAGTATCTAAAGCTAGCGTCTAATAGCCTACCGTCTCACGAGATATGGCCGTGGCAAGTATCATAAGCTATCTACCGAGCCCGCCGATACACGAAATGACCAGACAAGTATCTAAAGTGTGCAGTAACCACATGTACAAATCAAGCCCGTGATTGTTCGTCATCGCGCAAGCTTCATGGATTAGCGGTCCATGGACTAATAACATAACCCGGATTTAACCCTCACAATGACCGCATGCCCAAAGATCTTACCTCGGTATAAGCATGGCCATGAAACCATCCCATCGACGCATACCCGTGGGCCACCCATCGTGTCAGTATGTCCAAAGGAAATAACAAGATAATACTCAAAGTGGACGCATACTCGTGGGCCACCAATCGTGTCAGTATGTCCAAAAGAAATAACCAGATAATACTCAAAGTGGACGCATACCCGTTGACCATCCAACGCGTCAGTATGTCCAACAATCAATCAAATAGCTTCTCCACCGAGACACGGTAGCACAAAATCAAACACTTGCACCATAACAAAGCTATCACCACAAGCATAGGCAAGTTTTAAGGTACTTTTATTTTATGTCAACAATCCGGGTTTCAACCCCAAAATACTACATACTTTCATTCTTTCAAAAAGACCTCTTTTTACGTAAAAGTCATACGATACTGTCACTCGTAGTATCAAACACATTTTCTTTTCAAACCAAATTGCTACACCTTTCAGAAAATCTTTACAAGACTTTTTAAAATCAAGTACTCTATACTTTTTAAACCAAGTGCTTTATAGTTTTAAGACAACATCAAGTATACTTTTAAAAAACCCCGTAAATTACTCTTTTCAAAACAAGTAACCCATACTTAAATCAAGTTACTTCTCCTTTTCCAAAATCAAGCCGTTTATAAGTAAAGTCTCTTATCTTTCAAAATCAAGTCTCTTATTTTAACTTCATAAAGTCGTTATAACTAACTTCCCATAAAGCTATTATAACACTTTATGTTTTAAATAAACCAAATTCATTTCACACACGTACGTCTACCGTACTATATAGTTTACAACAAATCATGCTCAAGAGTATAGGAAGAATCACATACCTCTTCGGCTTAATCCACAAGCCAAGTCGAGTATGCCGCGCGTAGAAGATCCACCTATAATAACCACAATACATCTATCAACTTCTAGTTCTCTTTGTAGAATAATTCTAAGTACAAGGATCCTTATCCTACGGAAAATTTGGCAGCACCTCCCCCCCCGAAACCACATAAATCTCCTCCTCTAACAAGGCCCGCTACCAAGCCAACAACTACAAGGAGGTTACACGTCTAACCGGACGTGTACAACACTGCCCCACAATAATACTACAAGTCTACTGTAATTACAGTCCAATGTAAATACAGTTTAATTCTTTTCAATATTCATTCAATATATAGTATACTCAACTATACATTACAACAACATGTAATATCCAATTACAATAGGGGGATAAAGATTATTACCTCGATAAGCCCAAAATTATCCAAGTTTATAAGTCGATCCTGAGCAACGTTTAGCTCCAATTCCTTACGCTCCAACCCGCTCCAAGCGATCCTTAGAAGTTTCTAAACAACTTCTCTTAACACTTCAACTCCAAAAAGTGAATAACACTTAGGCTTAAACTATGGCAAGTTTCGGCCAAGGTAAGGTTTCTAGGCTAGGGGTGTGAAATATTTCCAACTCTTGGTACACAATCTTCCTAACACTCTAAGGAAGAACACTTAAAACTTCAAGAATTTTTGGACAACTTTTGGTTAAGGGAGAGGGGTGTTGGACGAGAACTACAACAAAGGGATGGAGTATTTTTGCATTGGAATTTCTCAAGTGTGGATGAAGAAGTCTTGCATTAAGGGGGTATTTATAGGCCAATCAATGGCCAAGATCAAAGCAAGTGTGTGGTCTAGATTTGGCCATGTATGTGTGGGTCCCACTTATCTATCTACTACACAAAATATCTTGCAAGACTTTGACCAAATGTTTATGGCCTTTTTCATGAAAAAAACGTGCCAAACCTTGTCCACAATTTCGTCCAACCTTGCCACCTAGGGGTGACATATGTCGCCCTCCTATTGGTCCAAAATATTTCATCTCTCGGAAAAAAAAAATCCGTAATGCCAAAAATCCGAAAATAAAGTGGGCCTCACAAAACCGTAAATTCTCCCGTGGGCCACACGTGACCAATTCCGGAAATTGAAATTCCCTAATTCTCAAAATAATCCCAGAAGTCTGAATACCGAATCCGGGAATCCAATTCCCGTAATCGAACCTTTTTCCTTCACAAACTCCGGAAACTTTTCCGTCGAAAAATCACATCTTTCTTCCTTTCCAATTTTAATGTCGTATTCTCGTACGTACGTCCTCACATACATACTCTGGAACTACGGGGTGTAACAATTTTCTAGATCACGGCTGCTTTAATAAGATCGTTATAAACGAGTATAACCTATTCACAACTCATAAAAGTATATGTTACTTAAATTAAAAGAGTTTATGTTATGAAATTTTAAGACTATGAACCTTGATTTCTAAAAAGGTTATGAGACTTTATTTTTCAAGTTATGAGACTTGATTCTTAAAGGAAGGAGTGACTTGATTTAAAAAGTTTGGGTGCCATGAATTATTTCAAAGGTTAAGCGGCTTGATTTCAAAAGCGAATGTAACTTGAGTTTTTAAAAGAAGAAGTTTATGGATTTAAAAAGAGAAGGAGTTTTATGATTCTTTTTAAGTATGTATGTACATAGTACTTTTGGGTTTAATTTTCCCTAATGTAAAAAGAAATAAAAGTGTCTTAAGTTCTCTAAAGTGAAAGGTTGTTATAATAGCTTTATGGGAAGCTGTTATAACGACTTAAGAAGAAAGGAAATGATGATTTAAAATATTATGTAAAGATGACTTTATCGCGTCCCAGGAATGGGCCGGGCAGTATACCTTTATGGGCAGACTATAAGACTTTATCGCGTCCCAGGAATGGGCCGGACAGTATACCTTTATGGGAAGACTATATAACTTTATCGCGTCCCAGGAATGGGCCGGGTAGTATACCTTTATGGGAAGACTATATGACTTAATCGCATCCCAGGAATGGGTCGGGCAGTATACTTTATGGGCAGACTATATGACTTTATCGCGTCTCAGGAATGGGCCGGGCAGTATATCTTTATGGGCAGACTATATGACTTTATCACGTCCCAGGAATTTTCCGGGCAGTATACCTTTATGGGCAGACTATATGACTTTATCGTGTCCCAAGAATGGGTCGGGCAATATACCTTTATGGGCAGACTATATGACTTTATCGCGTCACAGGAATGGGCCGGGCAGTATACCTTTATGGGCAGACTATATGACTTTATCGCTTCCCAGGAATGGGCCGGGCAGTATAACTTTATGGGCAGACTATATGACTTTATCGCGTCCTAGGAATGGCCCGGGCAGTATACCTTTATGGGCAGACTATATGACTTTATCGCGTCCCAGGAATGGGCCTGGCAGTATACCTTTATGGGCAGACTTACATGACTTTATCGCGTCCCAGAATGGGCCGGGCAGTATACCTTCGTGGGAAGATTTTTATGAATTCGCCGTGTCCCGCAAATGGGCCAGGTTACATTATCACGTATGGATAATCAAATTGAACTCCAAAATGAGGCGTCCCTCCATAAATGGCCGGATTATGTTATGCAAGATATGTAAGTTATATGTTTATGAACTCGATGATTTTTCCTAAGTGTGTACGTAAGAATTTGACTATAAATCTGATTGAAAAATGGGAAAAGATAATAAAGTGCGTTTAAGTTCACGAGATTGTAATTACACGGTAGGATCTGGTATTTATTTTTATATACTTGCCCCTGTCATTATTTTGTACAGTTATGATTTGTTTACTGTACCTTATTTTCTGTTCCATACTCGGTACCTATTATACTGACCCCCTTCGGGAGGCTGCGTCCATGCCCGCAGGTATTAGGTTCACAGGTTGGTGATCCTTAATCTTAGGATCTCGGTTCAGTTTTGGAAAAAAGTTCCATTTACTCCGGAGGCTTATCTTTTGGTACGGTTTCCCTGAGATTGTAGATTTATGTATATTCAGGGGTATGGTGGGGCCCTGTCCCGTCACAGTTGTTATGTTAAAACTCTTAGAGGTCTGTAGTCATATCTTGTGGGTCGGTTTGTAAAGAAGAAGGATGTAACTGCGTTTGGTTATGTATGTATATGCGTCCAGGGAGGTAGCCTTATCGGCTAACCTGTTTTTTTTATTTCTTGTTGATTTATTCTATAAGTTTCATGTATGTTCCGCTGATTAACTCTGATGTATACCTGTAAGGATGCCCAGGTAGGGCACCAGTCGCGGGCCCGGGGTCGGGTCGTGACAAAAGTGGTATCAGAGCAGTTAGTCCTCGGAAAGTGTCTACAGACCGTGTCTAGTAGAATCTTGGTTATCGGTGTGTTGTGCACCACATCTATAACCAGGAGGCTGCAGGACATTTAGGATTGGTTTCCATTCTTCTCACTTTGACATCGTGCAGTAGAGCTGTGTTATTAGGTTGATCCGTCTCTGACATATTCTTATGTATATGAATCAGCTATGCCACTCGGAGCGAAGGCCCAGAAGGGCAAGGCAGCAGCAGGAGCTGCTAGTGGTACACAGAGGGTTACCAGTACTCAGGCCCAGACTATGCCTGAGGTTGTGGCTCAGGCGGCGAGTTCAGTTACGCCGACAGTATTAGAGGAGCCGAGAACAGCCGCAGCCCCAGAGGTTCCGATACCCGAGCCTCCAGTTCCGCAGCCAGGGGCAGAGTTTAGAGATTATGGAGAGCAGATCAGGTTATTGACTAGCATAGTGGTAGGGCAGCGCCGACAGGAGCAGGTAGCTAACCCTAGAGCCGACAGTTTAAGGATTCGGGATTTTCTGGGTTGTAGTCCACCCGAGTTCTATGGTTCGAGATCTGAGGATGATCCTCAGGAGTTCATTCGGCAGATACAGCGGACTATGCAGTACCAGGGCCTCAAGACCGAGTCGGTGCTAGCTTACCTGGTTACGCGATATTGCGTTGAACTGGTTTGAGTCTTGGGAACTGTCGAGGGGTGTGGGTGCTCTTCCAGCAGTTTGGGATGAGTTCACAGAGGCCTTTCTTGATCACTTTTTGCCTCATGAGATGAGGAGAGCCCGTGTTGATAGGTTCTTGTCATTGAGGCAGAATGGGATGACCATCAGAGAGTACAACCTGGAGTTTGACTCGTTGGCTAGGTATGCGCATACTATTGTGGCTGACATGACTGATAGAGTTCATTGCTATGTTATGGGGCTAGACCGTTATATGATCACTGTTTGCCTAGGAGTGGCCCTTCAGCCAGGTATGGATATTGCCAGGATGCAGGCATATGCACAGGGGATTGAGGATAGAGAGAGAGAGGACCAGCCAGACCGAGGCCAGCCCAAAAGGGCGGGACAGCGAGGTTTGTGGAAATTTCGAGGCGACAGCAAAGCTAGGTCTACATTTCAGCCAGCACCGAGTGCTCCTCCACAGTTTTCCGGTGGGGGTTTTACAACCCCGGGAATGCAGGGGCCGGTCAGATCTCTAGAGCTTCAGGGTCTAAGGAAGATGGGAGTTCCAGTCAGTCGATGCCACTTTTGCCTCAATGCACCCAGTGTAGTAGGTTCCATTCTGGGGTGTGTCGCGCCAGTACGGGTGCTTGTTTTTCTTGTGGTCGTCTAGGCCATATGTTAAGAGAGTGTCCTTATAGAGGTGGCCCTGGTGGGACAGCACAGTCTACTGGATAAATTGCGGGTTCTTCGCCTTCAATAGCTAGGCATGATGTTCATACACCGGCAGGCCGTGGCAGAGGTCGCGGTGGAAGTTCTCAGTTTTAGCGGTCCTTTGAACCGCCTATATGATTTCAGGTATATCTTTGACCCTTTAGAGACATGTGTGCATGATAAGGTTGTTGTATGTTTAAGTTTCATGAACGGATAATATTGAGATTATGTATGTGTGCTAGAGTAAGTTGGAAGTACGAAAAGATAATCCTTTTAGGCCGTGAATGAGAGTAAATAGTGATGGTGCACACTTTGGATTTGTTTTCTCGTTTGGCTTATGATGGATGGATATGCATGTGCGATGTATTAGGGCCATATGTGGCATAATTAGGTTTCATTAAGTGTAGTTTTATGAGACTATGCCGAGAAATGTTAGGTTGAGCTCCGAAAGAACATTCGGGGACGAATGTTTCTAAGGGGGGAAGAATGTTACACCCCGTATTTCCAGGACATATTTATAAGAACGTACGTAAGAACTCAAAAATGTTAAGATTTGAGACTAGTAAAAATTTATCGGAATTATGGAAATTTCGGGAAACGAAATATTGCGACGAATGGGAGGGTGACACGTGTCACCCCCTTGGTTGGTCTTGGTCGAAATTGACCATGGTTAGAAAGGTCATTTGATCAAAGTAAAGATGACCAAGTCTTGCAAAGCTAGAGCTTGAGTTTATTGACTAAGTCAAAGAGCCACTTGGCTTGATATTTAAATCTCATTCATCCAAGCCAGACATTTGTTCTAATCTAGACTCTCCATGATGTTATATAACCACACTAGTAGCAAGACAAGCTTCCCACACTTAGAAAAAATTTCAAGAAAGACTTGTGCAAGCCTTGTAGCTCTCGGGTTTGGCACTAAGAAAGAAGAAAAAAAATTTCGTTTGTGGTTCAATAATCCCAATACTTTAAACCAAGGTTCCTAGAGATATTGTAAGGATATCTCAATAGAAAGATCCCGGAAAAACGACGTTTTTACGTTAGTCGCAAGGCGAAAACCTAAGGTGTTCTTCAACTTTGAAGTTGGAAATAGAAGAGGAGTTTCTCACAAGCTTCTAAGGGTTGCAAATAGCGGATTGGAAAGTCAAGAAAAGGAGTTGAAGTTGCTAAGGATCGACTTTAGGTTTTGGATTGTTTTGGGCTCAAAGAGGTATTAATCTCCGTCTTGCTATTGTAATTCAAGATTTTATGTTGTAGTAGTTAGAATTGATCATGTGAAATATATTATGAAGTTTGATAAGTGTTATGGATATCGGAACCCCTAATCCGAAAGTTGCATGATTAGCCTAAAGATTGTAATTCAATTTGGTTATTAGTTTTAGTCGTCGCATGTTATATAAAGAAGAGATTATAGTTGTTTAAGTTGTTTGCGACTATATAACATGTTAGGACGGCATTATGGATTGAAAGGTATTGGAAAGGATTATGTGGTTGTACTTTGTAGCCGAGAATGATAAGTTAATATTGGATTGTTTTGTATTATTGTGGGGCAGAATTTTACACGTCCTGTTAAGGCATGTAATCCCCTTTGAATTGTTGGTTGTTGCGCCTTAAATGTGGCATGTTTGGTTTTTAAATTCGGGCCTTGAAAAAGGTGGAAAAGTACGTAGAAACAAAGGAAGTGCTGTCCGATTTTCCGTAGAATTTGGTGACTTTACACTTAGAATATTCTACGTGTGAAGCTAGAGGTTAATAGACGTATTATGGCTATTATAGGTTGAAGTACTACGTATAGCGTATTCTACTTAAAGGATGGAATAACTATCAAGGTTGAAGTACTTTGGAGCATTTTGCTACTTGTCGATAATCGTCGCGAGGTATGTGAACCTCTTCCTTCTTTTGGCATGTTCTATGTGTGAAATATACATGTGGTATTATTTCATGATTCCTTATACTCTTAGAAGTTAAGAGGGACGTATGTTGATTTACTCTATGAAAAAGGTAGGTCTAAGTTATCCTAAGTTCTTACCAAGTCTTATGGGGAATGTTGGTAAGAGTCGTTACGAAGTATTTGGAGTCGAGTTGACTTTGCTAATTTACTGCACGAATGAGAATAAGTATCGAACAAGTCATTGCAGCGTTAATAAAAGAAAATGTATCGACAATCAATTATATTAAAATGAGTAGAATTCTCCATCTGCATAGAAACTAAGATAAGACAAAATTGTATTACATTTTCTAGATCATGGCTGCTTTAATAAGATCGTTATAAACGAGTATAACCTATTCACAACTCATAAAAGTATATGTTACTTAAATTAAAAGAGTTTATGTTATGAAATTTTAAGACTATGAACCTTGATTTCTAAAAAGGTTATGAGACTTTATATTTCAAGTTATGGGACTTGATTCTTAAAGGAAGGAGTGACTTGATTTAAAAAGTTTGGTTGCCATGAATTATTACAAAGGTTAAGCGGCTTGATTTCAAAAGCGAATGTAACTTGAGTTTTTTAAAGAAGAAGTTTATTGATTTAAAAAGAGAAGGAGTTTTATGATTCTTTTTAAGTATGTATGTACATAGTACTTTTGGGTTTAATTTTCCCTAATGTAAAAAGAAATAAAAGTGGCTTAAGTTCTCTAAAGTGAAAGGTTGTTATAATAGCTTTATGGGAAGTTGTTATAACGACTTAAGAAGAAAAGAAAAGATGATTTAAAATGTTATGTAAAGATGACTTTATCGCGTCCCAGGAATGGGCCGGGAAGTATACCTTTATAGGCAGACTATATGACTTTATCGCATCCCAGGAATGGGCCGGGCAGTATACCTTTATGGGCAGACTATATGACTTTATCGCGTCCCAGGAATGGGTCGGGCAGTATACCTTTATGGGCAGACTATATGACTTTATCGCATCCCAGGAATGGGCCGGGCAGTATACCTTTATGGGCAGACTATATGACTTTATCGCATCCTAGGAATGGGCCGGGCAGTATACCTTTATGGGCAAACTATATGACTTTATCGCGTCCCAGGAATGGGCCGGCCAGTATACCTTTATGGGCAGACTATATGACTTTATCACGTCCCAGGAATGGGCCGGGCAGTATACCTTTATGGGCAGACTATATGACTTTATCGCGTCCTAGGAATGGGTCGGGCAGTATACCTTTATGGGAAGACTATATGACTTTATCGCGTCCTAGGAATGGGCCGGGCAGTATACCTTTATGGGCAGACTATATGACTTTATTGCGTCCCAGGAATTTTCCGGGCAGTATACCTTTATGGGCAGACTATATGACTTTATCGCGTCCCAGGAATGGGCCGGGAAATATACCTTTATGGCCAGACTATATGACTTTATCGCGTCCCAGCAATGGGCACGATAGATACCTTTATGGGCGACTATATGACTTTATCGCGTCGAGAATGGGCCGGCAAGATACCTTTATGGGCGACTATATGACTTTATCGCCTCGCAGAATGGGCCGGCAAGATACCTTTATGGGCAGACTATATGACTTTATCGCGTCCCAGGAATGGGCCGGGCAGTATACCTTTATGGGCAGACTATATGACTTTATCGCCTCAGAGGAATGGGCCGGGCAGTATACCTTTATGGGCAGACTATATGACTTTATCGCGTCCTAGAAATGGGCCGGGCAGTATACCTTTATGGGCAGACTATATGACTTTATCGCGTCCCAGGAATGGGCCGGGCAGTATACCTTTATGGGCAGACTATATAACTTTATCGCGTCCCAGAATGGGCCGGGCAGTATACCTTCTTGGGAAGATTTTTATGAATTCGCCGTGTCCCGCAAATGGGTCGGGTTACATTATTACGTATGGATAATCAAATTGAACTCCAAAATGAGGCGTCCCTCCATAAAGGGCCGGATTATGTTATGCAAGATACGTAAGTTATATGTTTATGAACTCGATGATTTTTCCTAAGTATGTACGTAAGAATTTGACTATAGCTCTTATTGAAAAATGGGAAAAGATAATAAAGTGCGATTAAGTTCACGAGATTGTAGTGACACGGTAGGATCTGGTATTTATTTTTATATACTTTCCCCTGTCATTCTTTTGTACAGTTATGATTTGTTTACTGTACCTTAATTCTGTTCCATACTCGGTACCTGTTGTACTGACCCCCTTCGGGGGGCCGCGTTCATGCCCGCAGGTATTAGGTACACAGGTTAGTGATCCTTTCTCTTAGGATCTCGGTTCAGTTTTGGGAAAAAGCTCCATTTACTCCGGAGGCTTATCTTTTGTACGGTTTCTCTGAGGTTGTAGATTCATGTATATTCAGGGGTATGGCGGGTCCCTGTCCCGTCACAGTTGTTATGTTAAAACTCTTAGAGGTTTGTAGTCATATCTTGTCGGTCGGTTTGTAAAGAAGAAGGATGTAACTGCGTTTGGTTATGTATGTATATGCGTCCAGGGAGGTAGCCTTATCGGCTAACCTGTTTTTATTTTATTTCTTGTTGATTTATTCTATAAGTTTCATGTATGTTCCGCTGATTATCTCTGATGTATACCTGTAAGTGTGCCCAGGTAGGGCACCAGTCGCGGGCCCGGGGTCGGGTCGTGACATATTGGACTTAGCAAGTGGATTGGACCGAAGAGGTATGTGGAACTTTCTTATCTCTTGAGCATGAGTAGTTGTAAATGTATAGTACGGTAGACATATGAGATTTAAATGAATTTAGTTTCATTTGATACCCTTGACTTGTTTTAAGAATGTCCAAGTTGGTTGAGTTAGAGAATTAACACACTTGTTTTAAAGGTTAAGGATATTCTTGATTTCTAAAGTTAAGAGACTTGAAGTATTTGAAAGTCTATGATACTCGGTTTCGAAAATATAAATCTCTTGGTTATAAAAAGAATGTAAGTGTCTAAAGCATAAAGTTAGTATAACGACTTTATGGGAAGTTGGTTATAATAACTTTATGGAAAGTTAAAAGAATGATTTACTCTAGTGATGTAAAAAAAAGATAAAGGACTTGAAATGAAGAAAGACAAATTGATTTAAAGGCATCAATTGCGTAAAGTTTTAAAGTAAAAAGTCACTTGGTTTAGAAGCCTATAAATGTATTTCTAAAAGGTATTGTGACTTGTCTTGAAAGGTAGATATGACTTGATACTACGGTTATTAGTATCTTGGAGTCTTATATGAAAAAGAGTCATTTTAAAAAAGAATAGAAGTACATAGTACTTTGGGTTAAATTCCCGGATTTTATAATGACATGTTAGTGCCTTAAGTAAACTAAAATGAGAGTGAATATAAATAAGGCTAATAAGAAGTTAGGGGATTTCTTAACTTGCTTATGTTATGTATGATAAGCCGGTGGTGCTTATGTTATGTATGACAAGCCGGTAGTGCTTATGTTATGTATGATAGCCGGTTGTGCTAGGTTATGTTATTTTTATGGGTAAACCCTCGAGTTACTACTTATTCCATGGATTTGCTACCCATGACGCGAGTGCGGCGTTTGTACTCATGGCCCACCGGGCCCATGCGGGTGAAATAGTCCTATGCGGGTGAAATAGTCCCATGCGAGGCGGATGACCTCATTGCGGGTCCACAGGACCTATGCGGGTGAAATAGTCCCAGGAGTAGGACTGCTTAATGATACTACGGGCGAGTTGTCACGACCCGACCCCGGACTCATCGTGCCCTACAGGCACCCTTTCAGATACATCGAGAATAGCAATGAACATACACAACTTATAAAATGCTTTAACATAAGATAACAACAGGCTAGCCGATAAGGCCACCTTCCGTAAACTATACATAATAAAACAGTACATTTTTCTTTTTTCTTTACAACCCAATCCACAATGTGACTCTGGACTTAAGAATAACAAGCGTGACGGACGGGCCCCGCCATACCACGAATATACAACAACCAACCATACCAGGGATAGGCCTCCGGAGTAATGGAGATTCCCAACAGCTGAACAGTGATCCTAAGAGTGAGGATCAGCAACCTGTATACTCTACCTGCGGCATGAACGCAACCCCCCGAAGGAGGTCAGTACAACATGTACCAAATATGTGAAACTGAAAGTACTGTAATGAAATCATAAGTCTATAATAATACTGGAGACAGGTATGATAACTCAATTAGCAGTACACTGTGCCTTACTAACAATGAGAGTAATTAAGAGTATACTTACAACATAAAAATAGGAAGCTCACGATCAAAGCAGGACCACCCGCCCGCAGTATCATTAAGCAATCCTACTCCTGGGACTATTTCACCCGCATAGGTCGTGTGGACCCGCATGAGGTATTCCTCGCATAGGTTGTACCCGCCCGCATGGGACTATTTCACCCGCATAAGCCCATAAGGACTCGCATGAGGTATTCCTCGCATCATGGGTAGCAAATCCACGGAACAGGTGGTATAACGTCTTGGGGGTTTACCCCTCATTTATACTCTTACCCTGAAGCAGGTGGTATAACGTCTTGGGGGTTTACCCCTCATTTATACTCTTACCCTGGAGAAGGTGGTATACCGTCTTGGGGGTTTACTCCTCATTTATACTCTTACCCTAACTCAACCGGCCATCATACATAACATAAGCCCTACCGGCTTATCATACATAACATAAGCACTACCGGCTTATCATACAATAAATAAGCAAGTTAAGAAATTCCCCTAACTTCTTATTAGTCTTATTCATATACACTCTCATTTTAGTTTACTTAAGGCACTAACATGTCATTATAAATATCCGGGAATTTAACCCAAAGTACTACGTACTCCTATTCTTTTAAAATGACTCTTTTTCATATAAAACATCCAAGATACTAATAATCATAGTATCAAGTCATAACTACTTTTCAAGACAAGTCACAATACCTTTTAGAAATACAAATATAGGCTTCTAAATCAAGTGACTTCTTTCTTTTAAAACTTTAAGCAATTGATGCCTTTAAATCAAGTGATAATCTGGCTTTGATACGATCTCGGCATCTTAAACTGTTATTCCGCTCCTATTGGTATCAGAGCCATGTTGTTAGAAATGAGTGAGTAGTCTCATTCTACCGTCCTTAGGGCGGTGTTGTTCTTAGGTTGCTAGGAGTCCTGTTACTCTGTTCAGATTCCTGTAGTTACCAGAATAGTGACCTGTTCGTCGAAGTCTCTTTGTTCGGTTCTGTAGTTACCAGAGTCGTTACCCTGTTCCGTCAGAAGTCTACTATTCCGGTTAGATTTAATCACTTAGTTGTTATACTGTTCCGTTTGTCCTCACTGAGTACTACTGCGAGTAGGCAAGTTCCTGGACCAGAATTTTAGCCCGAAAGGCTGGAGGAGCCTGGGTCGTACCCTGGTGGAAGCCGCCGAGAAACGTAGGAGAAAGTGTCAGACAAACAGAACACGTTAACTATTTAAGTAATTAAAAAGAATAAGAAATAGTATGGACAACTAGGATAGGAGAACTATTTAGGAAACTAGAAAGAACAAGAACTAGTGTTGACAACTAGGATAGGAAGACTATTTAAGTAGTCAGAGGAAGAGGTAAGAGTAGGGTTGAAACCTAGTAACAGATAGAACATCAGCCCTAGAAAAGGATGGTAGCCTCCACGCTTAAGCAACAACCCTTTGGTTAAACAAAGTATTTATAATGAAGATGCGTCCAGAGTTTGATTACATAAGAGAATATAATTCTCAGATAATTGAAATAGTAATAGAGAGTAACACTTGCAATAAGCATTTAAAAGGAAGTCTTAGAGAATTGGACTATTATTCGACTGCTAGACCAGCTCCAGGTCTGGACTATTACTGTCAAAAGATAATCTGGCAAATAATCATTGGTAAAACTAATGAACTTTATGAAGAGGTTAGCAGATTAAGAAGAAGGATTAGCTACCTAGCAGGTAGACAGTCTATATCTGAATACTTAGTAAGACTCCACACAGTCTCTTACTAAAATGAACGATATCAACAGTGAAAACTTAGCAACTTCAAAGATTGCTAAAGTTGAAAAAGATCTGCAGAACTGGAATATTCCAAAAGAATATTTCAGATCTGTTTATGAAACAAGAAAGTTTGATTTTATAAAAAATTATAATATCAAAACTTGTGAATCCACAGTAGCCATTAATAACTCAAAAAAGATTATTAAATTGCTATCAACTGAAGATATAAACAGATATAAAAAGGAATTTAATTTCCTACACATAGGTTTGGTACAAATTGTTGTTAAGCCTTTGTATCGATTGGGTCTTGATACCCCCATCTGTCTCTTACTAAGAGATGTCAGGCTGTTAAACTTTCATGATTCCTTACTAGGAGTTTTACAAAGTAATTTGGCCAGGGGACCAGTTTATTTTAACTGTTACCCGAACTTTCAGTAGATATTAATGATCAAAACGTTATGGACACCCTAACGTTAAACATTAAAACCAAGAATATGAATAGTAAAATAAACACAAAAAATTGCTATAATATACAGAGTCTATTACAGGCTAATGAAAACAACCTTAGCCCCAAAAGCTAAACTAGTTAGCAGTAAAGGTGCTACCATGCTTATGGAAGCAAATCAGGAACATAGCAATATCTTTGTTCCTAGAATGTTAAAATGGAATGAAATTTTAGCAAAAGATGAATGGCACTTCGATGCTATTACTCAACCAAAGATAGAACCAGAGAGTTCTGACATTGAACAAATAATTCAGCATTTAGATGGTTCAATAGATTTAAATTTTTTAAAATCTCAAGGAAGATACTCTTTTACAGCATCTTCTTCCAAACCCCGGGAGGATGATGTCACGACCCGAACCCGGGCCCGTGACTGGTGCCTTACCCGGGCACCCAAGTAGTCATACATCAGAGTAATCAGTGGAATATAAAATAAGACATGAAACAATTATAAAATGAGAACAGTTTATCCATGAAAATATCGCCTTTCGGCATGTATATATAATAAAACTTTGAACAGTTACATCCCCATTTACAAACACACTTGCAGATTACTCTGCACCTCTAGAATGTAACAATACCTATGACGGGACGGGCCCGCCATACACAGATGTACAAGAACCTACAACTCAGGAAACATACAAAAGATAAGCCTCGGAGAAACGGAGCTTCCTAATCTGTTGAGCGTGATCTATGGCGAGGATCAACAACCGGTGTACCTCTACTGCGGCATGAACGGCCCCGAGGAGGTCGATAACAGTACCAAGTATGTGAAACGAAAAATCAGTAAATGAAATCATAACGATGCAAATAAAACAGGAGACATGTATGATAACAAAACTACAGTTCGCAACATAAAAACAGTCATGTCAAGTCAGGGACTCACGCCCTCAAAGTCATCCCTCATGCCCGTGGAACTCATTCCTCACTGCCGGCAGTCTAGGTATAAATCATGTGATACATATAACATGTCTCGGCCCATCCCATGGGACTCGAGGTGGAATCGTGTGGAATACATGTCTCGGCCCATCTCATGGGACTCGATAGGAATCGTATGGAATACATGTCTCGGCCCATCTCGTGGGACTCGATAGGAATCATATGGAATACATGTCTCGGCCCATCTCGTGGGACTCGATAGGAATCGCATATGTCTCGGCCCATCTTATGGGACTCGATAGGTATCGCACATATCTCGGCCCATCTCATGGGACTCGATAGGTATCGCACATGTCTCGGCCCATCTCATGGGACTCGATAGGTATCGCACATGTCTCGGCCCATCTCATGGGACTCGATAGGAATCGTACATGTCTCGGCCCATCTCATGGGACTCGATAGGTATCGCACATGTCTAGGCCCATCTCATGGGACTCGATAGGAATCGTACATGTCTCGGCCCATCTCATGGGACTCGAGGTGGAATCGTATGGAATACATTCCCGGTTCATCCCATGAACGCGGTGTCGTGTGAAATACATTCCCGGTTCATCCCATGAACGCGGTATAGAATTGACCATAACATTTAAACGCTCTTTTAAGACAGATTAAGATAATACCATGTTTTCCTTTTTAAAATCAACTAAGGCAATATTATGCCCTTCTTTTTAAACCAAAACACTTTCCTTCTTAAAGTCAAGTAACAACATTCTTTTCCAAAAGTTCAAGTTTGCCTAATTTCAAATACTCAAGTTTCTCATTTTCGAAAGGTTTCGTAGTTCATAGTCTTAATCACTTAATAACATAATTCTCTTTTAAAACAATTTGAGTAACATATGCCTTATGTGTGAGTAGGTTATTCTTGTTTATAACAATCCTTATTAAAGCAGCCATGATCTAGGAAATGTAATACAATTTTGTCTTATCTTAGCTTCTATGCAGATGGAGGTTTCTACTGGTCAATACATTTTCCTTTATTAACGATGCAGTGGTTCGTTCGATACTTATTCTCATTTCCGAAATCAGTAAAACATTATTCTTTAAAAACCAAGTACTCATTACTCATGAATGAGGTTTCACACTTTTTAACAACATTCATATTAATTCAATTAAGTCAAGTCGCTTATCTTTTAAGATCAAGTCTCTTAACTTCTAAAGTCAATAAACCATTTTTTTTATCTCTCTTAAGTTGTTATACCTAACTTCCCATAAAGCTAGTATAACTCTTTCAAAAAGTATTACTCTTCTTTCAAAAGCGATTCTTAATTCTTTTGAAATACTTCAAGACTCTTATTATTTAAAACTCAAGTCAAAAGACATCGAAGTAAAACCACGTTCAGTTAACACACGTACGTCTACCGTACTATATATATATTCTTTTAAAATATCATGCTCAAGAGGATAGGAAGAATCACATACCTCGCGACGATTATCGACTATTAGCAAATAGTTCCAAAGTACTGTAATCCGGCTAGCCCTTTCCACCCTTCGAGTAGAATACACTACTTGCAGTACTTCAACCTATAACGGTCATACAAGTCTATCAACGTCTAGACTACTCTGTAGAATAATTCTAGATACAGATTCCTTATTCTACGGAAAATTGGGCAGCACCTCCCTACCCATCAAACTACACAATTCTCAGTAAATACGATCTATGTAAAATCTGATTTCTTCTTTAATATTCTTCCGATGTGATTTCGATTAAATTTTTTTACGTAATATCCTTCTATTACTGATTCAATTCTCTTACGTAATATCCTTACATGTATGTTATACTCATTCTATACTACTACGTATGTAATTCCCAATTACAATAGAAGACAAGAGTATTTACCTCGATAAGCCCAAAATTATTCAAGTTTTAATGTCGATCTGAGCAACGTTTAGCTCCTATTCGAACGCTCAACCCGCTCCAAACAACCCTTAGAAGTTCTACGCAACTTCTTCTTAATACTTCAACCCGCTATGAATATTTTCCTTAGGGTTTCGTTTTTGGATTGAAGGGAAGTATAATAGTATTTCTGGGCTTTTAGTATAGGTGTAACCTTGGAATACTACAAGGTATTTGGGCCAAGGTATTTTGGAATAGTAACAATACTTGGAGAATACTTTTCTACCAAGGGGGGGTATTTTACGAAAACAACTAGGAAAGGGGGGGGGGTTCGGCCAAGGCCTCACAAAGGGGGAGGGGGAGCTCTTGGACGAGAGCTCTGCTAAGAGGGGAGGGATTTTTAGACTTGGAAAAATGATTTGTGGATGAAGAAATCCTTCAACTAAGGGGGGTATTTATAGGACATTCAATGGCCAAGATTGAGACAAGTGGTGGGCAAGTGTAGGGTGAGGATTTGGACAAGTGTTGTGTGGGTCCCACTTACTCATCTACCACACAAATATCCTACCAAACATTGACCAAATGTTTTAGGCACAAAAAATGAAAAAACGTGCCACAACTCCCCATGAATGCCGTCCAAGTTGAGGGACAAGTGTCGCCCTCTCGTTGGTCCAAAATATTTCATCTCTCGGAAAAATCCGCAAAAATTATTAATGTTGCAACCGTAATTTTCCCTTCGCAAAGTTTGGAAAACGTTTCGTCGGAAAACAATTCTTTTCGTGGGTTGTGAACAAAATTTTCGTCCCTTTGCCTACTTAAGGCTTAAACTTTTATACGTACGCCCTCACGTACATACTATGGAAATACGGGGTATAACATTCTCCCCTCCTTAGAAACATTCGTCCCGAATGTTCCTTCTCAATACGGATAACGATAAAGTTCCTCTAACAAGTTGCCAACGCCACACCTGGCCACAAAATAACATACGCGAAAATACTTAACCCAAGTCCACGAGAAATCATTCCTACATCACAAAAGCTCCCACCCTGGTCTAAAGGATACTCCCTTCGCATCTGCACTTCACAACAAAATGATCTCTTTATTCTGCTAACACACGTTCACTTCTTTCCTCACTCATCGTACTCTTCTCGAACACTTGAACTCTTTCTAGTATACGTACCATACTTCAGTCATCGCTTCAGTTTCCAAAATCTCTGGAGTCACAACCTCCAAACTTGGTCATCTTACTAGCCTCAATCTCCTTTAAGGCCATCCCCGGCCTTCACGATCCGATTCTGGTCGAACATATCCACGAACTCATACGATGGTTACCTAAACCTGGGCCTAGCACCCTCGTGACCCTACCACCTGGCGGGACCACCTCGAACTAACCCCACCACATTTCAGGCCGCGGGTTGACCCGCGATTGGTCCTCAACCCGACCCGCTATCGCGCTAAACACTTGTTCCCCCGATCCGGAACAATCTCACAAATCAAGTCACGAAAACCTAGTGGTCTTCTTAGCTCAACTACCCTCTTTCATTTCATACCACTCAGGGGCTTATCACACAATTATATCCCACGTATACTATGCACTTTGATAAAGGTCAACACAAACATAAATCTTTTACTCAAGATGGCCTCGCATCTAAGGTCTCTACGTATAAAACTCTAAGGCTCACAATTTCCCTGTCCCCAATCTTACCCTTTTTACTAACCATGATTTCTAATCACAAGTTAACATAATGCTATCTGAACATAATACTTAGCACTTCATCATAACATCAACTCATACTAGTCTCTTAGAGGGGTAAGAATATACCATGCCATCCGCCCACTCTAATCATAGGCACGCCTGCAGGCGCATAGTATGAAGGCGATGATCCTGCTCTCGACCGTGAGCTGCGTCATTCTACTGTATCCCTCCTTTTAGGGCGATCCCTCGTCCACATGGCCACAGCGGCGCAGTGAAACAAGCACCCGATGAAGACGACACTCCCGGGATGACGTTTGCGCATCGTGCACCGAGGAAAGCATGAACCCGACCGGCCGAACCATGTATACCGTGAACGAAGCCCCGAGCTCGACCAGCTCGAATACCACGAACGCCCCGAAGGCGCGGAGGACCACTGCATCTTGGCGGAGGTACATAACTAACTTTCTTCTGGCGAGGCGGTTCGCCTCGAAAGTTACCAAAGGACCTGCTGTCCCGGCCTCTTCTCGCGATCTCGGCCATTCCGTCGACCTCTCGCTCCTCATCCAAGTGCATAAGCTCAGTATGCGGGCAATGTCCATGCCGGTGAAGAGCTACACTGAACAAGCCTCGCCAAGTAGTCATCAAGCCGGTGACGTAGCGGTGCACTCGTCCTCCATGTCGGCTACCAATGCGGGGCGTCTGAGCTAATGAGTCAAACTCCACATTGTACTCCCGAACCGTACGCCCGGTCTGCCTCAACGTCAAAAATATATCGGCCCGAGCCCTTCTCATCTGTGGAGGCAAGAAATGTGCAAGAAATGCCCCTGAGAATTCGTCCCATACGGCTGGAAGTGCATACTCTCCCCGGGACAGCTCGCGAATCAAACGATCATTGCAGTATCACGCGGCCGATGCGAACCTAAGACCACCGACTCGGTCTCGAAGCCTTGATCACTCTCATGATCCAGAATCGCCGAATGAACTCCTGCGGATCATCCTCGTGCCTCGACGTAGAACTCGCGGGCTACAACTCGTAAAGTCCCGTAGCGCCAAACTATCCGATCTCGGGTGAACCGTAGGGTACTTTGGGCTGCTGCGTCGGCCTTTATCCTCATGTCGGCCACGATCTGGCGATGGCGGGCCATCTCTTTGTACCCCAACTCCTCTGCTCTGGTGTGGGGTGGAGGCTCAGTGCGTGGTCTCAGTGACCACGCTGCGCCCTAAACTCTCTTTGAAATTTGGCGGCGTCGCAAAACTCGCCGTCTGAAGCACTATCTCAGGTAATGACTGGGCCTGCGCCCCCGTACTCCTCTGTATCCTACTAGCAGCTCCCCCGGCTGCCTTGCCCATCTGGGCCCGGGTTGCCTTGCGCGGAGGCATAACTGGTAAAAACGAAATACGTCAGAGGGGTCCAACTTATAACACAGCTCTAAGGCACGATCTCAGAATGAGAAGAATGGAAACCAATCCTAAATGTCCTGCAGCCTCCTGATTATAGATGTGGTGCACAACACACCGATAATCAAGACTCTACTAGACACGATGCATGCGTAGACACTTTCAGGATTAATCGCTCGATACCACTTTTGTCACGACCGAACCGGGCGTGATCGTGCCTACGGGCACCCAAGTAGTCATACATCAGAGTAATCAGCGGAATATAAAATAAGACATGAAACAATTATAAAATGAGAACAGTTTATCCATGAAAATATCGCCTTTCGGCATGTATATAATAAAACTTTGAACAGTTACATCCCCATTTACAAACCTGCCCACAACAGTACTACAGACCTCTAAGAATGTAACAATACCTATGACGGGACAGGGCCCCGCCATACCCCTGAATGTACAAGAACCTACAACTCGGAAACATACCAAAAGATAAGCCTCGAGAAACGGAGCTTCCTAATCTGTTGAATGTGATCCATGGCGAGGATCAACAACGGTGTACCTCACTGCGGCATGAACGGCCCCGAAGGAGGTCGATAACAATTACAGTATGTGAAACTGAAAAATACTGTAAATGAAATCATAACAGTCTAAAATAAAACAGGAGACATGTATGATAACAAAACTACAGTTTGCAACATAAAAACAGTCATGTCAAGTCAGGGACTCACGCCCTCAAAGTCATCCCTCATGCCCGTGGAACTCCTTCCTCACTGCCGGCAGTCTAGGTATAAATCGTGTGATACGTATAACATGTCTCGGCCCATCCCATGGGACTCGAGGTGGAATCGTGTGGAATACTGTTACGACCCGTTCCGGGGCCTGTGACTGGTGCCTTACCCGGGCACCCAAGTAGTCATACATCAGAGAAAATCAGCGGAATATAAAACAAGACATGAATCAAATGAAAATTTAGACACAGTTTATATGAGAAAAAGTCGTCTTTCGGCATAATATATATAAACCAAAATCTGGCAGTTTACATCCTTACTGTACAACAGGACTACAGACCTCTAAGGAAGTAAACAACTATGGCGGGACAGGGCCCCGCCATACCCTGACAGTACAAAACTATCTACAACAGGGAGATCATACCCAAAAGTAGAGCCTCCGGAGAAGATGGAGCTCCTGACACCAACGCAAAAGATCCTAAGGATGCGGATCTAGCACCTGCTTGCCCTTACCTGCGGCATGAACGCGGCCCAAGAGAGTCAAGATAACAGTACTAAGTATGTGAAGCGTAAAATACTTAAATGAAATCATATCATTTTAAAACGGTTTACAAATATGCACGAAAACAACGAATAGCGCACATAGTGCCACATCATAAACAAGAGCAACAATAGGTAATCGTAATAGGTCTTTTCTAAATGCGAATGATCGAAGCGGGCGATCGCGTAGTATCACTATGCAAGCCTAATCACGGACTCCCGTAGTCCGCATAGGCCACTCACATAGGCCCGCGTAGGGTATAACCCGCGTCGAGGTAGCTACTCCTCGGCGTAAATCGCCTGGACTCGTAGTCGCGTAGCCACATAGACCGCGTGAGGTATAACCCGCACACTAACACCGGAACTCGTAGCTCGCATAGGTCCTCTGGACCCGCATGAGGTATTCTCGAATCATGGTCCTGCATCACCGAGTCTACCCCGCGACGGAGGCGCCTTAACCCCGTGAACATGTCAAGAGGTGAGTGATATAATACTAACATAACAGCTTATCGTTAAACAACATAAGCACAACAAGAATGCCCTCTTATACAAACGTTACAAGACACTACCACACATAGCATCATACCATGTCTACTTATCAAACCATTTTATTCTTTCCATTAATATAAGTGTGTTATAAACACATAAGTAAACTGTTCCTTTTATCAGTCTTAAGTTGTTATACCTAACTTCCCATAAAGCTAGTATAACTCTTAAGCTTTTTGTTTAAAAACCAATTAGTTCTCTTCTGTTAACATGATTCAGTATTCTTTTGGAATGCATCAAGATTCTTATTATTCAGGCTTAAGTCAAAAGACATTGTCGTAGCTTTTATTCAGGCTTAAGTCAAAAGACATTGCCGTAGTTATTATTCAGTCAACACATGTACGTCTACCGTACTATATATATATTTTAAAATATCATGCTTTAGGAAGAATCACATACCTTCTCGGCGAAATCCACCTGCCAAGTCGAGTATGTCGCGTGCAGAGAATCGACTATAACGATCAAATCGCCTATCAACGTCTGAGCATGCATGTGATTCTAAGCAGAGGGTTCTCTATTCTACGGAAATTTGGGCAGCACTTCCCTACCCGGTAAGTTGTACAGTCTACTGTAAAAACAGTCCTATGTGAGTACAGTTCAATTATTCATCTTTTATACCCTTCTACTGTGATAACAGTTCAATTCTATAATATTCTTCTAAGTATTTATACTTATTCTTATTCTTCTACAGTATGTATTCTCTAATTACAAAAGAAGGATAAGTTTATTTACCTCGATAAGCCCAAAAATTATCCAAGTTAAACGTCGCTCCTGAGCAAGGTTTAGCTCCTAATTTGTACGCTCCGATAGCTCCAAGAACCCTTAGAAGTTCTTCACAACTTCTACTAAGTACTAAAGGATTTGGGCTAGGGTATTTTGGGCATTATAACAATACTAGAAGGCAACTTTTCTACCAAGGGAGGGGGGGTAGGTTTCGGCTAGGCGCGGGGGCGGGGTTGCCTCGGCCAAGCTTCAAAGGGGAGGGAGTGTTTGGAAAGCTACAAGGGAGAGGAAGGATTTTTGCCTTGGAAAGTTTGTTTGTGGATGAAGAACTCTTCATCACAGAGAGTATTTATAGGTCAAGGGATGGCGACCAATGGCCAAGATTATGCCAAGTGCAAGGCAAGTGTAGGGTGAGGATTAGGGCAAGTGTCCTTAGCCAACTTGCACACAAAATATCCTACCAACTCCAAGACAAAAATGGCCATCCAATTCGGCCTAATGCGCCTCAGCGTCCACGATGAGAGGGTGACAAGTGTCGCCCTCTCGTTGGTCCAAAGTGTTTCGTCTCTCGGAAAAATCCGCAAAAATTAGAAATGACATAGCCGGAATTTATCCTACGCGAGTTGTGTAAAACGTTTCGTCGGAAAACGATCCTTTTAATGAGTTGTGCCCAAAAAACGTCCCATTGCCTACTTTAAGGCTAAACTTTCGTACGTACGCCCTTACGTACATACTCTGGAAATACGGGGTATAACATTCTCCCCTCCTTAGAAACATTCGTCCCGAATGTTCCTTCCCAAGACAGTTAACGATAAGATTCTTCGTAACTTAAACAGTTGCAAATGCCACACACGGCCACAGAACAACACTTAGGCATAAACGATAACGAAAATTTATAAGTAGGAAAGTGAATTACCTGGAGGTGTGGGGAATATGTGAGGATACTTCTGCCTCATGTCCTCCTCAGCTTCCCACGTCATCTCCTCCCTGAGCTCGTTCCGCCACAGAACTTTGACGGAAGCCACGTCCTTGGTCCGCAGACGCCTAACCTGACGATCGATTATCGCTATGGGAATCTCCTCATACGATAACCCCTCGGTCACCTGGACATCGTCAATCGGATGCACCCTAGATGGATCCCCGATACATCTCCTCAGCATAGAAATATGAAACACCGGATGCCGCGCCTCCGGATCGGACGGCAGATCCAACTCGTAGGCAACCTTGCCTACCTGCGGACAATCGATAGGGCCCAATGTACCTTGGGTGAGTTTCCCTTTCTTCCGAATCTCATCACACCGCTTCATGGGTGACACCTTCAGAAAACCCAATCATCAACCTCGAACTCGGATCCGACGGCGATGATCTGCGTATGACTTGCGACTCACGAGTGTCGCCGACCTCTCCCGGATAAGCTTCACTTATCCATCGCTGCTGCACCACGTCTGGTCCCACTAACTGTACCTCGCCCACATCGAACCAGCCTATCGGCGATCTGCACTTCCTCCCATACAAGGCCTCATAAGGCGCCATCTGAATACTGGAGTGGTAGCTATTATTATACGCGAACTCAACTAGAGGCAAATGATCCACAACTACCACGAAGTCGATAACGGGCTCGCAGCATATCCTCAAGAGTGCGGATAGTGCGCTCGGCTGTCCGGTGCTGCGTGGATGGAATGCGATTACTCGAGCTCACTGCGTCCCAAACCCTACGGAAGGACCTCGAAGTTAGCGTGGCGGGCTCTGCATGCGATATGATCGAAATAGGGACTCCATGCGATCGGCGATCTCTCGGATGTAAAGTCGGCATAATCCTCGGTGAAAAAGTCGCCCCGACGGGAAGAAAGTGGGCTGATTTTGTCGACCGTCGACGATAACCCATATAGAATCATGTCTCCTCCGAGTGCGAGGCAATCCCGTGATGAAGTCCATGTTGATCACCTCCCACTTCCGGTCGGGATCTCTATCGTCGCAACAAACCACCAGCCTGCGGTGCTCTACCTTCACTGCGACAACACGGGCCGAGCTACGAACTCGCAGCGTCCTCTTCAAGCCATCCCACCAATACACAGATCTAAGGTCGTGGTACATCTTGGTCGACCACGGATGGATAGAGTAACGCTTGTGTGTGCTTCCCAAGAACTGCTGCCAAGTCACGAAACATCCGGAACACACAACCGCCCTCAAACCTTAGCACCCGTGGTGCTACCTCAAGGACCGCTTCCCACGAAGAGGCGGTATCACGATAACGTGTCAAAGCTGGATCCTCGGCTGTTGCCTCTTCACCTCGCCGGCGATGGAAGACTCGGCAACCTCACGGACTCTAACCCCACCGCTATCGGAATCAATCAAGCGGACACCAAGGCTCGCTAAGCGATGCAAATCACGAACCATGCCCTCCTCTCTAGTACATCCGATAGGCTCCCATCGACCTACGACTAAGGCATACGCCTAACATTGGCCTTGGGTGGTACAGGATATCAACATCGTAATCCTTAAGCAACTCTAACCACCGTCTGCGTCGTAAGTTCGGCTCCTGCGGTGAAGATATCTTTGGAGGCTCTTGTGGTGCGTATAAATATCCACGTGAACCCATTACAAATAGTGCCTCAGGATCTTGGCGTGAATCACCGCGACTCCAAATCATGGGTGGGGTAGTTCTCTCGTGTTTCTTAAGTCGGGATCGTGCGCTATAACTCTACCTGTTGCATCAACACATCCCGGCCGATGCACGGCGTCACAATACACGACATAACCATCCGGACCTGCGGAAGAGTAAGAACGAGGCGGTCGTCGGTCTCTTTCAAAGAATGGAAACCACGCTCCTGACATCGATCCATCAAACTTAGCCGCCTTACGAGTCGGCCTAGTCAATGGTGCGAGAGATAGAAGCAAACTTCTCTGAACCGCCGATAATAACTGCGAGGCCCGTAAAGTCGCGAACCTCAGCCGGAGTAGTAGGTCTAGGCCAAGTCCTGACTGCCTCGATCTTGGTCGTATCCACTCGAATGCCATCAGCCCGACAATATGCCCAGAAAAGCCCGAAGCTAACCAAAACTCACATTCGGAAAACTTGGCGTATAAGCTGGTCGGTCGAGAATCGGCAAGATCGCTCAAATGATCCGCATGCTCGCCTCGAGTGAGAATAAACCAAGATATCATCAATGAACACTATCACAAGCGTGTCCAAAAATGGTTTGAACACTCGGTTCATCAAATCCATGAATACGCGGAGCATTGGTCAACCCAAAAGACATGACCTGAACTCATAATGCGTCACGAGTCGGAATGCGATCCTATGGACATCCACCTCTCGACTCGAACTCGATGATAGCCCGATCGCAGATCAATCTTGGAGAAACATCTCGCGCCCGCAATTGGTCGAGCAAATCATCAATCACAGGAAGGGGTATCTATTCTTAATGGTCACCTTGTTCACTGTAATCAACACACATGCGCGGCGTCCGTCCTTCTTCTTCACGAACAATACGGCGCTCCCGGGAGAAACACTTGGCTTTGATGAAGCCGCTTCTCGGCCAAATCTCGCGGTGGTCCTTCACTCTCTCAACTCGGCGGTGCCATTACGTATGGCGGAATGGAAATAGGCGAGTGTCGCAACATCGATACAAAACTCTATCTCCTCTCGGGAGGATACGGGAGGTCGTGCGGAAACACGTGCGGGAACTCGACTCTTTGGGCGGTGAAAATCGCGCTGCGGCCTCGATATCAAACACCGAACGAGATGGTAGATATACCCTTCGCACCATCTTCCTAGCCTTGAGGTAAGAAATAAACTTACCGCCGGCGTCTGATGTTCCTCCCATTCAACAACCGGCTCCTCGGAAGCTGGAACCGTACTACTCTCTCGGCGGTCTACATTGGCGTAGCGAAGCTAGCCAATCCATACCCATGATCACATCGAAATCGGTCATGTCCAACTCTATCAAGTCGGCTGAGTGCGACGCAAATAGTCACTTGGACAAGCCCTAAATACCGCCGAGCTACCACCGAATCACCCAGCTGGCGTAGCTACCTCGAAAGGGTCTATGGACTCGGGCTCTATCCCTATCCTACTAGCAATAAGGGGAGATATATAGGGGCGAGTAGAACCGGATCTATCAAGGCATACATCAAAACCGGCCCGATAAGGTACAGTGGCGACATCAGCGACGCCTCACGATCTGCCGGTGGACAAGGCATAGATGCGATTCGAGGACCGCTAGGCCAGGACCCGTGCCACGACCTCTGCGCGACCTGCTGGCCCATGAGTACCTTGCCCTCGGTGCGAGTAGCGCTTCGAGGATGAAGAAGCCGTGCATACCACGAAGGTGAGCTCTACCACGGCGCTTCCGGTCGGACGATCCCGCAAAGTGACCTGCTGGCCACAATCGTAACAAGCTCCGTGCGGTACCACACTTCCGTAATGGGATCTCGCATCGGCCACACTGGAGGTGGTCCCGTCGGCGATACCTCCGCTCTGGATGTGCGAAGCCACAGGGCCTGAGTGCGCCCTCGAATACTCTGGTGTCTTGAGGGCGGTGCAGAGTGCTCGAGGTGGGCGTGGTGCAAATCTAGGCTGCTGGCGAGGCCGCCCACCACGATAGCCACGAAGACCCTCGTCACGGCGCCTGCTGCTTGTCTATCCACTCGTCGGCTCTGCGCTCGCCGCATCAAGGCGTGAGCTGCGTCGGGTAATATCCATGCACGGTGAAGAGCCACGCGCACAAGACTCGGCCATATAATCATCTAGCCGTGGCGTAACGATGCACTGTCCTCCATATCGCTACCAATGCGAGGGACATATCGAGCCAACGAATCGAACTTCGGCGTTGTACTCCTAACGGTCGTCCTCTGCGCCTCGGCAAGAATCTATCGGCCCGTGCCCTCCTCATCTGTGGAGGCAAGAAATGAGTGAGAAAGGCCTCTGAAAACTCGTCCCATACTGCAGGAGGCGCATGCTCTCCCCGGGAAAGCTCCCACGAATCAAACCAATCGACTGCGGTATCACGCGCGGCCGATGCGAACCGAAGGTCACAGACTCGGTCTCGAGGCCTTGATCACCGCGTGATCCTGCATGGCGGCGGATGAACTCCTGCAGATCATCCTCCGACCTCGACCCGTAAAACTCTGGCGGGCTACAACTCAGGAAATCTCGTAGCCTCAAACTATCTGCCCTCGGGTGCACCACGGTGCGGCCCGTGAGCTGAAGCTGCGCGTCGGCTGTCCTCGTATGCAGCCACGATCTGGCGATGGCGGGCCATCTCTCGTAACCCATCTCAATGCTCCGGTGTGGGGCGGAGGTGTAAATCTTGTGGTCTCATCGACCCGCTGCTGCGGCCTAAACCTCGCAGGGTCGGCGGCGTCGTAGAACTCGTCGTGTCGGGTATGGCGGGCACGAGCCTCGTGACTCTAGGTGTCATGCTAGCAGCTCCCTCGGCTGCCTTGCCCTTCTGGGCCCGGGTTGCCTTACGTGGAGGCATAAGCATTCTGAGAAAGGAATACGTTAGAGTCGGGCCTATAACACGACTCTAAAGCACGATCTGAGTGAGAAGAATTGAAACCAATCCTAAATATCCTATAGCCTCACGATTATTGGTGTGGTGCACACACCGATAATCAAGACTCTACTAGATACGATGCAGTAGACACTTTCCGAGATTAATCGCTCACGATACCACTTTTGTCACGACCGTTCGGGGCGTGTGAGTGCCTTACCCGCACCCAAGTAGTCATACATCGAGAAAATCAGCGGAATATAAAACAAGACATGAATCAAATGAAAATTTAGACACGGTTTATATGAGAAAAAGTCGCTTTCGGCATAATATATATAAACCAAAATCGCGGTTTACATCCTTGCATGTGCGGGACTACAGACCTACAGGAAGTAAACAACTATGGCGGGACAGGCCCGCCATACCACAACGATACAAAACTATCTACAACAGGAGATCATACCCAAAGTAGAGCCTCGGAGAAGATGGAGCTCACGACACGCAAAAGATCCTAAGGATGCGGATCTAGCACTGCTTGCTCACCTGCGGCATGAGCGCGGCCGAGAAGTCGAGACAACAGTACTAAGTATGTGAAGCGTAAAATACTTAAATGAAATCATATCATTTTAAAACCGGTTTACAAATATGCGAAACAACGATGTAGCGCATAGTGCCACATCATAAACAATAACAACAATAGGTAACTGTAATAGGTCTTTTCTAGGCTGCGAATGATCGGCGGGGCGATCGCGTAGTATCACTATCTGAAGCCTAATCACGGACTCCGTAGTCGCATAGGCCACTCACATAGGCGCGTAGGGTATAACCCGCATCGAGGGTAGCTACTCCTCGGCATCGCCCCGGACTCGTAGTCGCGTGGCCACGTAGACGCGTGAGGTATAACCCCGCACTAACACGGAACTCTCGTAGCTCGCATAAGTCCCTGGACCCGCATGAGGTATTCTCGAATCATGGTCCTGCATCGCTGAGTCTACCCCGCATCGGAGGCGGCTTAACCCCGTAACATGTCAAGAGGTGAGTGATATAATACTAACATGCGACTTATCGTTAAACAACATAAGCACAACAAGAATACCCTCTTATACAAACGTTACAAGACACTACCACACATAGCATCATATCATGTCTACTTATCCAACCATTTTATTCTTTCCATTAATATAAGTTTGTTATAAACACATAAGTAAACAGTTCCTTTTATCAGTCTTAAGTTGTTATACCTAACTTCCCATAAAGCTAGTATAACTCTTAAGCTTTTTGTTTAAAAACCAATTAGTTCTCTTCTGTTAACATGATTCAGTATTCTTTTGGAATGCATCAAGATTCTTATTATTCAGGCTTAAGTCAAAAGACATTGCCGTAGCTTTTATTCAGGCTTAAGTCAAAAGACATTGCCGTAGTTATTATTCAGTCAACACATGTACGTCTACCGTACTATATATATATTTTAAAATATCATGCTTTAGGAAGAATCACATACCGGCGAAATCCACCGCCAAGTCGAGTATGTCGGCGTGAAGAATCGACTATAATATCAAATCGTCTATCAGCGTCTTATCATGCATGTGATTCTAAGCGAGAGGGTTCTCTATTCTACGGAAATTTGGGCAGCACTTCCCTGCGGTAAGTTATGCGATCTCTTGTAAAGCGATCCATGTGATGCAGTTCAAT
Source organism: Przewalskia tangutica (assembly GCA_029844215.1). Lineage (NCBI taxonomy): Eukaryota > Viridiplantae > Streptophyta > Magnoliopsida > Solanales > Solanaceae > Przewalskia > Przewalskia tangutica. Next base: position 99,908,166 of record CM056729.1, read on the forward strand.
TATTCATCTTTTATACCCTTCTACTGTGATAACAGTTCAATTCTATAATATTCTTCTAAGTATTTATACTTATTCTTATTCTTCTAAAGTATGTATTCTCTAATTACAAAAGAAGGATAAGTTTATTTACCTCGATAAGCCCAAAAATTATCCAAGTTAAACGTCGCTCCTGAGCAAGGTTTAGCTCCTAATTTGTACGCTCCGATAGCTCCAAGAACCCTTAGAAGTTCTTCACAACTTCTACTAAGTACTAAAGGATTTGGGCTAGGGTATTTTGGGCCTTATAACAATACTAGAAGGCAACTTTTCTACCAAGGGAGGGGGGGTAGGTTTCGGCTAGGCTAGGGGGAGGGGTTGCCTCGGCCAAGCTTCAAAAGGGGAGGGGGGGGGAGTGTTTGGACGAAAAGCTACAAGGGAGAGTGTCACGACCCGAACCTGGGCCCGTGACTGGTGCCTTACCCCGGGCACCCTAGTGTTACAACATCAGAGTAATCAGCGGAACATAAAACACAATATGAAATAATGCAAAGGAAACACATGTTTCTGAAGAAAAGTTGCCTTTCGGCATATATATATAAATAACAACTCTTTCAAAAAGAACAGTTTAACCCTTTTTACAAACCCTGCCCACAACAGTACTACAGACCTCTACGAATGATATGACAACAACGACGGGACAGGGCCCCGTCATACCACGAATGTGGCACCTACAACGAGGACTATACGAGACAAGCCTCGAGAAAGCGGAGCTTTCCCAACGAATCGTGACCCTAAGAGCGAGGATCAACGGCGGTGTACCTTTACTGCGGCATGAACGCGGCCGGAAGAGTCGATCAACGGTACCAAGTATGTGGCCCGAAAATAAATCGTAAATGAAATCATAGTAGTCTATATAAAGCGGGAGACATATATGATAACCAAACTACGATTCACGATAAATAAGCGATCATGTCAAGTCGTGGGACTCACGCCTCAAAGTCATCACTTAGATATAACAATGGGTCTCACGCCCACAACATCAATCATGCCGTGGAATACCTTCCTCACTGCCGTGATCATGATATAAAAGCACCAAGGAATACATGAACACGGGTCCACCTGTGTCATCATAAAACCGCACGGGGTAAGTGCGAAGGCATAGCCGACTACTAAAACCACGGTACAACAAGGTCATAAAGCGTATCATGATTCTGCAGGCCGTCACATGATCAAAGCCGGCCACTTTCGCCCGCGATGTATCTAATTTGCGCGTCTAGCCACGGAACTTGTCGTAGCTCGCACGGGCCACTCGATGGCCCGCATGAGGTATTCCGCATCGGGTAGCTACTCGGCGGCGTCACGGACTCGCCGTCCGCGTGGCCACATAGACCGCATGACCACAAAGGCCGCACACTAACCTCGAACTCCGCGATTCCGCATAGGCCACAGACCGCGTAAGGTATTCTCGAATCATAGGTCACACAGACACTGAGTCTACCGCGTCGGAGCGGCTTAACCCGGAATCATGGTGATACAATACTAACATAACAACTTATCGTTTAAACAACATAAGCACAATCAAGGGAAACCCCTTTACACAAACATCACAAGATACCAACCCACGTAGCATCCTAGCATGTTTACTTAACAAATTAACAAGAAAGTATTACAAGGCTATCACAAACCAACATAATCAAGTTATACACACAAGGCACTTTCTACTATATGATTAACAAGATCGGGTTTTTATCCCCAAAGTACTTCATACATTAACTCTTTTAAAAGATCGTTACTTTCACAAAAGTCACCTGATACGTAGTATATATAAAAAAAGAGTGATTATCTTTTGAAGTAAATCAAAACACTTCTCTTTGTAAAATCAAGTAACAACATTCTTTTCCAAACGTTTCAAGTTTGCCTAATTTCAATTTCTCAAGTTTCTCATTTTCGAAAAGGTTTCGTAGTTCATAGTTTTAATCCCTTAAAACAATTTGAGAAACATATACCTTATGTGTGAGTAGGTTATTCTTGTTCATAACAATCTTATTAAGCAGCCATGATTTAGGAAATGTAGTATCATTTTGTCTCATCTTAGCTTCTATGCAGATGGAAGTTTCTACTGGTTTTAATACTTAATTATTCAATACATTTTCCTTTATTAACGCTGCAGTGGTTTGTCGATACACATTTCTGATTTCCGAAATCAGTAAAACATTATCCCTTTTAAAAACCAAGTACTCATTACTTACGAATGAGGTTTCACACAAAATTCATATAATTCATTTAAGTTAAGTCTCTTATCTTACAAGATCAAGTCTCTTAACTTCTAAAATAAATAAATCATTCGTTTTATCTCTCTTAAGCCATTATACCTAACTTCCCATAAAGCTAGTATAACTCTTAAGATTTTAAAACCAAGTATTACTCTTCTTTTAAAAACAGTTCTTAATTCTCTTGAACTACTTCAAGATTATTATTATTCGGGCTTAAGTCAAAAGACATTGCCGTACAACTACGTTCAATTAACACACGTACGTCTACCGTACTACATAGTTATACACATATCATGCTAGAAGAGATAGGAAGAGGTTCACATACCTCGCGACGATTATCGACTATTAGCAAATCGCTCCACGGCTATAACCCGGCTAGCCTGGTCCACCTTCTCAAGTAGCACATGCTACTCGTAGAACATTCAACCTATACAGGTTATACAAGTCTATCAAGGTCTAGACTACTCGGTAGAATAAATCTAGATACAAGATCCTACGGGAAATTGGGCAGCCCTTCCCTGCAGTCAAACTTACACAAGTCTCATGTCTGATCCTACGTAATTCTGATTGATTCTCTTCTTTAAATTGGGCTTAAGTCCAAAGACATTGCCACAAAGCTATGTTCAGTTCTATATATAGTATACCTCAACTATATATTCCTACAACATGTAATCTCCATTCTGATAGGGGACAAGATAATTACCTCGATAAGCCCATAATTATCCAAGTAGAGATGTCGATCTGGACAACGTTTAGCTCGACTCCGTGCGCTCCAACCGCTCCAAACCACCGCCAGAAGTTCTAACCAACTTCTACATAAAACTCCAACTAACTATGGAGATTTTCCCTAGGGTTTCGGTTGTGTGACTGACGGAAAGTATGATAGTATTTTCCGGCTTTTCGTATAGGTATAACCTTAGAATACAACAAGGTATACGACTAAGGTAATTTGGGTATAGTAATACTTTTGAGAGTATTTCTACCAAGAGGAGGGTATTTATACGAGACAACACCACAAGGGGGTGTATACCCTCGCCAACCCCACTAGGGGTACTCTCGACGAGGGGAAGAACTCTCGGCCACATGGGCCTCTCGAAGGGGAGGGAGGCTGGGGCGAGAACCACACTACAAGGGAGGGAGGATTTTAACACTTAGGAAATTTTAGGAATGGATGAAGTAGTCTTCCAAGGGGGTATTTATAGGTCTAGCAAAGGCGACCAATGGCCAAGATCATGCCAAGTGCAAGGCAAGTGTAGGGCCATGATCATGCCAAGTGCACCTTATCCATCTACCACAAAAATATCCTACCTACTACTTGACAAAACCCAACCATTTCGTCCAAGCCATTACCGCCCACTCCTACCAACTAGAGGGTGACAAGTGTCGGCCTCTTGTTGGTCCAAAAGGTTTCGCCTCTCGGAAAAATCCGCAAAAATTAGAAATGACATAGCCGGAATTTTCCCTTCGCAAGTTATGTAACACGTTTCGTCGAAAAACGACTCTAACCGGGTGTTGTGCACAAAGTAAAATCGGCCAAGCCTACTTTAAAGCCCAAACTTTTCTACGTACGTCCTACGTACATACTGCGGAAATACGGGTATAACATTCTCCCTCCTAGAAACATTCGTCCCGAATGTTCCTTCTAGGTCTCAAAACAAACGTGCGCCAGTATAGTCTTCACTACTATACTTACGAGAACAAACCTACCACACCTGGCCACAGAAACACCTGCGCAAATACTTATATCCAAGCCCACGAGGAAACACCTCTACATCACCACAAACACCTCTCTCCGGGGTCTAAAATATGCTTCGCCGCCTTCTCTTTACAAAAGAAATGATCACATCTATGCTCGCCACACATGCTCGCTTCTCCCCTTACGTGTCGTACCCTTCTTGTACACTCGAACTCTTTATCATAACCTACCACATCTCTGGTACTGCTCCAGTTTCCAAAACTCGGGGTTACTATCTCTAACGTGGTCATCATTAACTGGGAACACTCTGGATGGATCTCCGATACTTTCCCGAACATAACAATACGAAAGACCGGACGTACTGCCTCCTAAGTCGGACGGCAATTGCTAACATATAGGCAACCTGGCCTATTCTTCACATGAACTCAAAAAGGCCCAAAGTAACTCGGGCTAAGTTTCCTCTGTTTTCCAAAACTCGCCACACCCTATCCCCAGTCTGCTGGAACAAGCCTGAACCGACTATCTGAACCTTGCCAACATCGAACCAATCGACCAAGCACTTACACTTCCGCCCTACAAGGCTTCATAAGGCGATATCCGAACACTAAAATGGTAGCTTAAACACTCCCTCCACAGGGGACAACAATCCCCACAACTACCCCTGAAATCCAAACATCGGCGGGGCGAATGCGGTCGAGTCTCACCTGAGCTCCTAACCCTGCCTGGTAAAACTTTTTAGAAAACGAAAATAGCGACAACCTGGGCTCCACTGTCTGCCATAAGGTGAAGGTAGGCACCTCGTGCAGCCTTACAACCTTCCTGATACGATCATCTCGCATAACCCTCTGCCGAGTAAACGGTCCTGACTGAAAGACACGACGGGCTGACCCCATCGGCCCGACTACTGGTTGAACGCATCCACGAACTCGTACGATGGTTAACTAAACTTGGGCCTAACACCCTCATGACCCTATCACAAGGCGGGACCACCACAAACTGACCCCACCATAAAACAGGTCGCGGGTTGACCCGCGGCATGGCCTCAACCCGACCCACTCTCGCGTAAAACACTTGCTCCCCGAACCGGAACAATTTCACTAATTACGTTATGAAAACCTAGCGGTCTTCTTAGCTCAACTACCCTCTTTCATTCCACACTACTCAGGGACTTATCCCACAACCATAGCTCACGTGCACTATGCACTCCTATAAGGGTCAAACATAAACATACGTCTATTACTCGAGATGGCCTTACCTCTAAGGTCCCTACGTGTAAAACTCTAAGGCTCACACCTTCTCTATCCCCCAAATCTTACTTGGTTAACTAACCAAGATTTCTAATCACAATTCACACAACTTATAAGATATACTCATCTTATCACACATACTAATCTCTAGAGGGTTAAAGACATGCCTGAATTTACTGCTTCACTCCCCTTAGTCGTTCTAATCAAACCTGCCCCGTAGGGCGCATAGCTAGGGAAGGTAACGAACTACCCTCCGATCCTGAAGGCTGAGTCCTCCTACTGGCATCCTTCCTACTAGGACGTCCTTTCCACACATGGCCCGCCGGCGCGCAGTAAAACAAATACCAACTAAAAGACGACATTCCCGGAATGGCGTGCGTCATCTTGTGAACAGGAAGCCCCGGAGCTCGACCAACTCCCGCCTACCGAACGTCCCGAACCCGTGGAGGACCTCTGCCATTGACCGTGGATGTGCATAATCTAATCCATTTGGTGAGGCGATTCGCCTCGAAAGTTACCAAAGGACCTTGCCGCTCGGCCTCTTCGCGTCGCCGTTAACCCGTCGATCTCTACGTCTCTCGACTGCTGCGCATAAGCGCATACAAGGCTATGCTCAAGCCTAATCGAAGAACTACTCTTGCACCCTACCGTTGATATTCATCAAGACTCGCGGTACATCGGTATACTCTCGGTAGCCAAATCCATAGCTAATGTAACAGGTCGCCTTTGCAATCTAAATTCTCTGTTCGATCGTGGGCGAAGGTTCAAATATCATGGCGCGATGGAACCGCCGCGCCGTGCTAAACTCTGCTTTGAGTGGTGGCGTCGCGAGAACTCCCGAATGGCACCTAACTCGGGTGATGGTTGGGCTGTGCCCTCGTAACCCTCGAACTCTACTCGCAGCTCCGCCGGTGCCTTGCCTCTGGGCGGGTTTGCCCTACGCGGAGGCATAACGGTAAGGGAAAGAAATACGTTAAAGGGTCCAACTTACAACACAGCTCTAAGGCACGATCTCAGAGTGAGAAGAATAGAAACCAATCCTAAATATCCTATAGCCTCCTGATTATTGGTGTGGTGCACAACACACCGATAATCAAGACTCTACTAGATACGGTCTGTAGACACTTTCCGAGGATTAACTGCTATGATACCACTTATGTCACGACCGAACACGGGCGTGGTCGTGCCTTACCCCGGGCACCCTAGTGTTACAACATCAGAGTAATCAGCGGAACATAAAACACAATATGAAATAATGCAAAGGAAACACATGTTTCTGAAGAAAAGTTGCCTTTCGGCATATATATATAAATAACAACTCTTTCAAAAAGAACAGTTTAACCCTTTTTACAAACCACGCCTACTACTGAGACCTCTACGAATGATATGACAACAACGACGGGGCGGGGCCGTCATACCCACGAATGTAAGCACCTTACAACAGAGGACTATACGAAGACAAGCCTCGGAAGCGGAGCTTTCCCAACGCAATTGTGACCCTAAGAGCGAGGATCAACGGCGGTGTACCTTTACTGCGGCATGTAACGCAGCCCCGAAGGAGGTCGATCTAACAGTACCAAGTATGTGGCGAAAATAAATCGTAAATGAAATCATAGTAGTCTATATAAAGCGGGAGACATATATGATAACCAAACTACGATTCCTGATAAATAGCGGTCATGTCAAGTCGGGGACTCACGCCTCAAAGTCATCACTCGGATATAACAATGGGTCTCACGCCCACAACATCAATCATGCGTGGAATACCTTCCTCGCTGGCGATCATGATATAAAAGCACCAAGGAATACACATGAACACGGGTCCACTGTGTCATCATAAAACCGTCGGGGGTAAGTGCGAAGGCATAGCCGAGCTACTAAAACCACGGTACAACAAGGTCATAAAGCGTATCATGATCTGTCTGGCCGTCACATGATCAAAGCCGCCACTCGCGCGATATCTAATGTGCGCGTCTAGCCCCGAACTTCTCGTAGCTCGCGTGGGCCACTCGATGGCCCGCGTGAGGTATTCCCGCATCGAGGGTAGCTACTCCGGCGGCGTCTGGACTCGCCGTCCGCGTGGCCACATAGACCGCATGACCACAAAGGCCGCACTAACCTCGAACTCCGCGATTCTGCATAGGCCACAGACCGCGCGTAAGGTATTCTCGAATCATAGGTCACACAGACCGCTGAAGTCTACCCGCGTCGGAGGCGGCTTAACCGGAATCATGAGTGATACAATACTAACATAACAGCTTATCGTTTAAACAACATAAGCACAATCAAGGGAAACCCCTTTACACAAACATCACAAGATACCAACCCACGTAGCATCCTAGCATGTTTACTTAACAAATTAACAAGAAAGTATTACAAGGCTATCACAAACCAACATAATCAAGTTATACACACAAGGCACTTTCTACTATATGATTAACAAGATCGGGTTTTATCCCCAAGTACTTCATACATTAACTCTTTTAAAAGATACGTTACTTTCACAAAAGTCACACAATACCCGTAGTATATATAAAAAAAGAGTGATTATCTTTTGAAGTAAATCAAAACACTTCTCTTTGTAAAATCAAGTAACAACATTCTTTTCCAAACGTTTCAAGTTTGCCTAATTTCAATTTCTCAAGTTTCTCATTTTCGAAAAGGTTTCGTAGTTCATAGTTTTAATCCTTAAAACAATTTGAGAAACATATACCTTATGTGAGTAGGTTATTCTTGTTCATAACAATCTTATTAAGCAGCCATGATCTAGGAAATGTAGTATCATTTTGTCTCATCTTAGCTTCTATGCAGATGGAAGTTTCTACTGGTTTTAATACTTAATTATTCAATACATTTTCCTTTATTAACGCTGCAGTGGTTTGTCGATACACATTTCTGATTTCCGAAATCAGTAAAACATTATCCCTTTTAAAAACCAAGTACTCATTACTTACGAATGAGGTTTCACACAAAATTCATATAATTCATTTAAGTTAAGTCTCTTATCTTACAAGATCAAGTCTCTTAACGTCTAAAATAAATAAATCATTCGTTTTATCTCTCTTAAGCCATTATACCTAACTTCCCATAAAGCTAGTATAACTCTTAAGATTTTAAAACCAAGTATTACTCTTCTTTTAAAAACAGTTCTTAATTCTCTTGAACTACTTCAAGATTATTATTATTCGGGCTTAAGTCAAAAGACATTGCCGTACAACTACGTTCAATTAACACACGTACGTCTACCGTACTACATAGTTATACACATATCATGCTAGAAGAGATAGGAAGAGGTTCACATACCTCGCGACGATTATCGACTATTAGCAAATCGCTCCACGGCTATAACCCGGCTAGCATGGTCCACCTTCTCAAGTAGCACATGCTACTCGCAGAACATTCAACCTATACAGGTTATACAAGTCTATCAAAGTCTAGACTACTCGGTAGAATAAATCTAGATACAAGATCCTACGGGAAATTGGTCACCACTTCCGTCAAACTTACACAAGTCTCATCTGATCCTACGTAATTCTGATTCGATTCTCTTCTTTAAATCGGGCTTAAGTCCAAAGACATTGCCACAAAGCTATGTTCATTCTATATATAGTATACCTCAACTATATATTCCTACAACATGTAATCTTGATTCTGATAGGGGACAAGATAATTACCTCGATAAGCCCATAATTATCCAAGTAGAGATGTCGATCCTGGGCAACGTTTAGCTCCAACTCCGTGCGCTCCAACCCGCTCCAAACCACCCTTAGAAGTTCTAACCAACTTCTACATAAAACTCCAACTAACTATGGAGATTTTCCCTAGGGTTTCGGTTGTGTGACTGACGGAAAGTATGATAGTATTTTCCGGCTTTTCGTATAGGTATAACCTTAGAATACAACAAGGTATACGACTAAGGTAATTTGGGTATAGTAACAATACTTTTGAGAGTATTTCTACCAAGAGGAGGGTATTTATACGAGACAACACCACAAGGGGGGGTGTATACCCCTCGGCCAACCCCACTAGGGGGGGGGTACTCTCGGCCAAGAGGGGGAAGAACTCTCGGCCACATAGGCCTCTCAAAGGGGGAGGGGGAGGCTAGGACGAGAACCACACTACAAGGGAGGGAGGATTTTAACACTTAGGAAATTTTAGGAATGGATGAAGAAGTCTTCCAAGGGGGGGAGGGTATTTATAGGTCTAGCAAAGGCCAACCAATGGCCAAGATCATGCCAAGTGCAAGGCAAGTGTAGGGCCATGATCATGCCAAGTGCACCTTATCCATCTACCACAAAAATATCCTACCTACTACTTGACAAAACCCAACCATTTCGTCCAAGCCATTACCGCCCACTCCTACCAACTAGAGGGTGACAAGTGTCGCCCTCTTGTTGGTCCAAAAGGTTTCGTCTCTCGGAAAAATTAGAAATGACATAGCCGGAATTTTCCCTTCGCAAGTTATGTAACACGTTTCGTCGAAAAACGACTCTAACCTGGTGTTGTGCACAAAGTAAAATCGGCCAAGCCTACTTTAAAGCCCAAACTTTTCTACGTACGTCCCTACGTACATAATCTGGAAATACGGGGTATAACAGAGAGGGAAGGATTTTTGCCTTGGAAAGTTTGTTTGTGGATGAAGAACTCTTCATCACAAGAGGGGTATTTATAGGTCAAGGGATGGCCAACCAATGGCCAAGATTATGCCAAGTGCAAGGCAAGTGTAGGGTGAGGATTAGGGCAAGTGTCCTTAGCCAACTTGCACACAAAATATCCTACCAACTCCAAGACAAAAATGGCCATCCAATTCGGCCTAATGCGCTTCACGTCCACGATGAGAGGGTGACAAGTGTCGCCCTCTCGTTGGTCCAAAGTGTTTCGTCTCTCGGAAAAATCCGCAAAAATTAGAAATGACATAGCCGGAATTTATCCTACGCGAGTTGTGTAAAACGTTTCGTCGGAAAACGATCCTTTTAATGAGTTGTGCCCAAAAAACGTCCCATTGCCTACTTTAAGGCTAAACTTTCGTACGTACGCCCTTACGTACATACTCTGGAAATACGGGGTATAACAAATACATGTCTCGGCCCATCTCATGGGACTCGATAGGAATCGTATGGAATACATGTCTCGGCCCATCTCGTGGGACTCGATAGGAATTATATGGAATACATGTCTCGGCCCATCTCGTGGGACTCGATAGGAATCGCACATGTCTCGGCCCATCTCATGGGACTCGATAGGTATCGCACATGTCTCGGACCATCTCATGTGACTCGATAGGTATCGTACATGTCTCGGCCCATCTCATGGGACTCGATAGGTATCGCACATGTCTCGGCCCATCTCATGGGACTCGATAGGAATCGTACATGTCTCGGCCCATCTCATGGGACTCGATAGGTATCGCACATGTCTTGGCCCATCTCATGGGACTCGATAGGAATCGTACATGTCTCGGCCCATCTCATGGGACTCGAGGTGGAATCGTATGGAATACATTCCCGGTTCATCCCATGAACGCGGTGTCGTGTGAAATACATTCTCGGTTCATCCCATGAACGCGGTATAGAATTGACCTGTTATACCCCGTATTTCCAGAGTATGTACGTGAGGGCGTACGTACGAAAGTTTAGCCTTAAAGTTTAGGCATGGGACATTTTTTTTTTGGCATAACTCACTAAAAGAATCGTTTTCCGACGAAACGTTTTACACAACTCGCGTAGGGTAAATTCCGGCTATGTCATTTCTAATTTTTGCGGATTTTTCCGAGAGACGAAACATTTTGGACCAACAAGAGGGTGACACTTGTCGCCCTCTAATTGGTGAACGTTGGGCGGTAAAGGGTGGACGATTGGGAGCTTGTTTTGTCAAGGAGTTGGTAGGATATTTTGTGTAGTAGATAGATGAGGACACTTGCCTAAATCCTCACCCTACACTTGCCTTACACTTGGCATCATCTTGGCCATTGGTTGGCCATTTCTTGACCTATAAATACCCCCCTTAAGATGAAGAGTTCTTCATCCACAAATCTTTCTCCAAGTCTTGAAAATCCTCTCCTCTCCCTTGAGCATTTTCGTCCAACACCCCCTTCCCCCCTCTAGCCTAAGTGGCTTGGCCGAGAGCCTCCCACAAAGAAAGCCTGGCGAAACCTACCCCTCCCTTGGTAGAAAAGTTGTCTTCCAAGTGTAGTTACTATACCAAAATACCCTAGCCCAAATCCCGTATAGTATTTAGTAGAAGTTGTTGGAAACTTCTAAGGGTTCTTGGAGCTATCGGAGCGTTGGACTAGGAGCTAAACCTCGCTCGGGATCGACATTTATCTAGGATATTATTGGGCTTACGAGGTAAATAATCTTATCCTTCTTTATAATTAGAGAATACATCTTGTAGAAGTATAGGAATAAGTATAAATACTTAGAAGGATATTCTGAGAATAGAATTGAGCAGTTATCACGGTAGAAGGGTATAAAGAAGAATAATTGGTGTACTCACATAGAATTTGTTTCTGATGTTGTATAGCTGCAGGGTAGGAAGTGCTGCCCAAATTTCCATAGAATAGAGAACCTCTGCTTGAATCATTTCTGAGTAGTCTAGACATTGATAGACGTATTTGACTATTATAGGCTGATTCTCTGCGCGCGACATATTCGACTTGGCAGGTGGAGTTCGCCAAGAAGGTATGTGATTCTTCCTATACTCTTAAGCATGATATTTTAAGATATATATATAGTACGGTAGACGTACATGTGTTAACTGAATAATAATTACGGTAATGTCTTTTGACTTAAGCCTGAATAATAATTACGGCAATGTCTTTTGACTTAAGCTGAATAATAAGAATATTGATGCATTTCAAGAATCTTGAATCATTTTTAAGAGAGAAATATTTGGTTTTAAACAAAAGCTTAAAGAGTTATACTAGCTTTATGGGAAGTTAGGTATAACAACTTAAGAAAGATAAAAGGCTGTTTACTTGTTTGTTTATAAAAGCCTTGTATTGATTTACGTTAAGTGTAATAGATTGGTTGATAAGTAGACATATTATGATGCTACTGTGTTAGTGTCTTGTAATGTTGTGAAAGGGGTCATTCTTGCGTGCTTACGTTGCTAAGCGGTAAGTCCGTTATCTTGTTATTATATCACCTACCCTCTTGACTTGTTATCAGGGCTTGCCACCCTTGATGCGGGTCTATCACGGCTATGCGATCTATGTGACTATGCGGAGGCTGCGGGAGTTCCAGATTGATCATTCGGGTGTTTTAGCCGTCACGGGGATGCCTATGCGATGCAATGTGACTATGCGGTCTATTGAGACTATGCGGACTGCGGAGTCGAGGAGAATGCAAGGGGTTAGCTACCCCGATGCAAGAATACCTCATGCGGTGCGTGTGTGACTATGCGGTGCGAGTCGAGATTAGGCACGCATAATGATACTATGGTACAGCGCTTGCGCCCGATCATTCGCGGCCTAGAAAAGACACATTCTGATTTACCTATTATTGTTCTTGTTTGTGATATGGCACTATGTGCAATTGAAGCGATTTGCAAATGGTTTTAAATACTTGATTTCATTTAAGTACTTTCTGATTTCACATACTTGGTACTGTTATCTTGACCTCCTTCGGCTGCGTTCATGCCGCAGTAAGGCCAGCAGTGCTAGATCCACATCCTTAGGATCTTTGCTTTGGTGTCGGAGCTCCATCTTCTCGGAGGCTCTACTTTTGGGTATGATCTCCTGTATTGTAGATAGTTTTGTAAATTCGAGGTATGGCGGGGCCTGTCCGCCATAGTTGTTACTTCCTTAGAGAGTGCGTAGTCTATTATGCAGTTGGGATGTAGCGCAAAACTTGGGTTATATATATATGCCGAAAGGCAAGCTTTTCATCGGATAAGCGTGTCTCATTTTACAATTGTTTCATGTCTTGTTTTATATTCCACGATTTCTACGATATATGACTACTTGGGTGCGGGTAAGGCACGATCCACGAACCGGGCAGGTCGTGACAAAAGTGGTATCGAAGCGATTAATCCTCGGAAAGTGTCTGACCGTATCTAGTAAGTCTTGATTATCGGTGTGTTGTGCACCACACCAATAATCAGGAGGCTATAGGATATTTAGGATTGGTTTCCACTCTTCTCATTCTGAGATCGTGCCTTAGAGCTGTGTTATAAGTTGGACCCTTCTATCGTATCCCTTTTTCTGTAACAGTTATGCCTCCACGTAAGGCAACCCGAGCCCAGAAGGGCAAGGCGTAGAGGCGCCGATCGGACACCGAGAATTACGAGGCTCGTGCCCGATTCTTACAGGCGATACCTCGGGCGGCGAGTTCCATGACGCCGCGGCCCGGCAGAGACCACAGTACACATACCTTCCGTCCCGCGGCTGGGGCGGAGAGTTAGGTACAGGAGATGGCCGGCTATTGGCTAGTATCGTGGCGGACATGAGGATAAATTTGAATCTGGCGATTCGATTCGGCCCGGTCGTGCCGTGGTTCACCCGAGGCGTATAGTTTGAGGCTACGAGATTTCTGAGTTGTAGCCGCGAGTTTTACTGGTCGGCGGAGGATGATCCGCAGGAGTTCATCCGTCATTCTGAGGATTATGAGAGTGATCGGGCGTCGGAGACCGAGTCCGTGATCTTGGTTCGCGTCGGCTGCGTGATACCGCGATCGATTGGTTTGATCGTGGGAGCTTTCAGGAGAGCATGCACCTCGAAGTATGGGATGAGTTTTGGAGGCTTTTCTCACGCACTTCTTGCCTCCGCAGATGAGGAGGGCACGCGGTAAACGATTTTTGTTCTTTGAGCGAGAGGCGCCTGATTAGGGAGTACAATGTCGAGTTCGATTCTTTGGCTCGATATGTCCACTGCGCTAATGCGAATATGGAGGACCGTGTACACCGCTACGTCACCGGGCTAGATGATTATATGGCCGAGTCTTGTGCGGGTGTGTCTCTTCAGCCAGGCATGGACATTACCCGTATGCAGACTCATGCACTTGGATGCGAGGAGCGCAGAGATCGACGAGTCGACAGATATCAGCATCCGAAGAAGGCCAAGACGGCCGGTTCTTTTGGTGGTTCTCAGGGTGGACGGCATCAGCAGACGTCTAGATTTGCACCACAATGGCTCGAGCACTCTACATCATTTCGATGACCCGAGCATTGGGGCAGGTCAGGGCCCCAGGACTTCGGACTTCCAGGGTAGCAAGGGTGCTAACCGGTCGAGGTCTGCTCAGTGTGTCCGTTGTGGTAGACTCCATTCTGGGAGCTGTAGTACTACTCCGGGAGCTTGCTATACTTGTGGCCAACAGGGTCATTATGCGCGAGTTTGTCCGACCGGGGGCGGCGCTGGTGGTAGGGCTCGGCTACGAGTGCATTGCCGCCATCATCTCCTACAATTACTCGCCGGAGGCGAGGGTACTCGTGGGCCAGCGGTCGCGGCGAGTCGTGGCGCGGGTCCCGATTCTAGCGGTCCTCGAGCGCATATATGCCTTGTCGGCCGGCGGGATCGGAGGCGTCGCGATGTAAATCGCGGTACTTTATCGGTTTACGGTTATGATGTACGCCTTGATAGATCCGGGTTCTACTCATCTATATATCCCCTTATTGCTAGTAGGATAGGGATAGAGCACGAGTCCATAGACCGCTTTCGAGGTAGCTACGCGATGGGTGATTCGGTGGTAGCTCGGCGGGTATATAGGGCTTGTCGGTGACCATATCTGATCGTCGGACCACTAGCCGACTTGATAGAGTTGGACATGACGATTCGGCGTGATCATGGGTATGGATTGGCTAGCTTCTTGCTACGCCAATGTAGACTATAGGGAGAGAGTGGTACGGTTCGGTTTCTGAGAGCCGGTTGTTGAGTGGGAGGAACAACGTATCGCCGGTAGGTTTATTTCCTACCTCGAGGCTAGGAAGATAGTGCGAGAAGGGTACATATACCATCTCGTTGGTGTTTGATCTGAGGCTGCAGTGCGATTTTCGATCGATTCGAGTCGAGAGTTCCCGAGCGTGTTTCGAGACGACCTCGGGTATCCCTCACGAGAGAGAGATAGAGTTTTGTATTGATGTCTTTGCGGACACTCGGCTTATTTCCATTCCGCCATACGAATGGCACTGCGAGTTGAGAGAGTTGAAGGACCATGCGAGATTTCTTGGAGAAGGGCTTCATCGAGCCTAGTGTTTCTCCACAGGGAGCGCGGTGTTGTTCGTGAAGAAGAAGGGCGGGGCCTTTGCGCATGTGTGTTGATCTGAGCGGTGAACAAGGTGACCATTAAACGAATACCCTTCCGGGATTGATGATTTGTTCGACGATTGCGAGCGCGAGATGTTTCTCAAGATTGATCTGCGATCGGGCTATCATCAGTGCAGTCGAGAGGCGGATGTCCCTAGGATGCATTCGGACGATGCGGGCATTATGAGTTCAGGTCATGTCTTTTGGGTTGACGATGCTCGGCGGTATTCATGGATTTGATGAACCGAGTGTTCAAACCATTTTGGACACGTTTGTGATAGTGTTCATTGATGATATCTTGGTTTATTCTCGCTCAGGCGAGGAGCATGCGAGCATTTGAGGCTGTCTTGTGAGTTCTCGGGACCAGCGATTATCGCCAAGTTTTCTAAATGTGAGTTTTGGTTAGCCGGTGGCTTTTCTTGGGCATATTGCCGGTGATGGCATTAGTGGATCGGCCAAGATCGGCGATCGAGGACTTAGCCTGAACCTCTTACTCGGCGAGAGGTTCGCGATTTCGGGCCTTGCGAGTTATTATCGGTTCGTAGAAGTTTGCTTCTATCTACGCACATTGACTAGGTGACTCGAGCGGCTAAGTTTGATGGTGATGCTTGTGGCGGGGTTTCGATTCTTGAAGGAATTCGCGGCCGCCCGTTCTTACTCTTCGGAGGTCGGATGGTTATGTCGTGTATTGTGATCGTCGGGCATCGGGCTGGGATGTGTGTTGATGCGGGGTAGAGTTATAGCGTCACGCATCGGCGGCTTAAGAAACACGAGAGGAACTACCCCTGCCATGATTTGGAGTTGGCAGCGGTGATTCCCGCTTTGAAGATCTGGAGGCACTATTTGTATGGGGTTCACGTGGATATTTATACAGACCACAAGAGCCTCCAGTATATCTTCGGCAGAGGAGTGAACTTACGGCGAGGCGGTGGTTAGAGTTGCTTAAGGATTACGATGTTGATATCTGTACCACGGGAAGGCCATATTGTGGTAGATGCTCTTAGTCGTAGGTCGATGGGAGCCTATCGGATGTGCGGCGAGAGAGGAGGGACATGGTTCGTGATTTGCATCAGTTAGCGAGCCTTGGTGTCCGTTTGATTGATTCTGATAGCAGTGGGGTTCGAGTTCGTGAGGTTGCCGAGTCTTCCATCGTCGAGGAGGTGAAGAGGCAACAGTTTGAGGATCCGGTTTTGATTCGGTATCATGATACGGCTCTTCGTGAGGGGAAGGGTCCTTTTGAGGTAGCACTTGACGGGGTGCTAAGGTTTGAGGGCAGGTTGTGTGTTCCAGATGTTTGAGACTTGGCGAGTTCTAGGGAAGCACACGGTAGCGCGTTACTCTATCCGTCGGTCGACCAAGATGTACCACGACCTTAGATACGTGTATTGGTGGGATGGCTTGAAGAGGGCGTTGCGAGTTCGTAGCTCGGTGCGTGTTGTTGTCGGTGAAGGTAGAGCACGGAGGCACGGTGGTTTGTTGCGACGATAGAGATCCCGACACGGAAGTGGGAGGTGATCAACATGGACTTTATCACAGGATTACCTCGCCTCGGAGGAGACATGATTCTATATGGGTTATCGTCGACGGTGGCGAAATCAGCCCACTTTCTTCCGTCGGGGCGACTTTTTCGGTGAGGATTATGCGGACTTTACATCAGAAGATCGTCGGTGCATGAGTCCTATTTCGATCATATCGACGAGAGAGCCCGGTTCTGGCTAACCGGAGGTCTTTCGAGAAGGGTTTAGGGGCGAGTGAGCAAGTCTTGCATTCCATCCACAGAGCAGACGGACAGCGAGCGCACTATCCGACTCTTGAGGATATCTGCGAGCTGTGTTATTGACCGAGGGTAGTGGAGGATCATTTGCCTCTAGTTGAGTTTGCGTATAATAATAGCTACCACTCGGTATTCGATGGCGCCTTATGAGGCCTTGTATGGGAGGAAGTGCGGTCGCGATAGGCTGGTTTGATATTGGCGAGGTACGATTAGTAGGACGATTTGGTGCAGCGAAGCGATGGATAAGGTGAAGCTTATCAAGGCGGCTATTGACAGCAGAGTCGGCGAAGTCATATGCAGATCATCGTCGTCGGCATCCGGAGTTCGCGATTGATGATTCGTTTTTCTGAAGGTGTCACCCATGAAGGGTGTGATGAGATCGGGAAGAAGGAAACTCGGCCAGGTACATTGGGCCCTATCAGTTGTCGCGGGGTAGGCAAGGTTGCCTATTAGTTGATCTGCCGTCCGATCGGAAGCGGTGCATCCGTGTTTCATGTTTCTATCTTTGAGGAGATGTATCGGGGATCCATCTAGGGTACACCGATTGGCGATGTCGGTGGCCAGGGGTTATCGTATGAGAGATTCCATAGCGATAATCGATCGTCGAGTTAAGCGTCTGCGGACTAAGGTCGTGGCTTCCGTCAAAGTCTTGTGGCGGAACGAGCTCAGGGAGGAGATGACGTGGGAAGCTGAGGAGGACATGAGGCAGAAGTATCCTCACCTATTCCCCACACCTCCAGGTAATTCACTTTCCTACTTGTAAATTTTAAATTGTCATATATGCCTAAGTGTTGTTTTGTGGCATTTGCAAACTGTTTAAGTTATGAAGAACCTTATCGTTAACTGTCTTGGGAAGGAACATTCGGGACGAATGTTTCTAAGGAGGGGAGAATGTTATACCCCGTATTTCCAGAGTATGTACGTGAGGGCGTACGTACGAAAGTTTAGCCTTAAAGTTTAGGCATGGGACGTTTTATTTTGGGCACAACTCACTAAAAGAATCGTTTTCCGACGAAACGTTTTACACAACTCGCGTAGGGTAAATTCCGGCTATGTCATTTCTAATTTTTGCGGATTTTTCCGAGAGACGAAACATTTTGGACCAACAAGAGGGCGACACTTGTCACCCTCTAATTGGTGAACGTTGGGCGGTAAAGGGTGGACGATTGGGAGCTTGTTTTGTCAAGGAGTTGGTAGGATATTTTGTGTAGTAGATAGATGAGGACACTTGCCTAAATCCTCACCCTACACTTGCCTTGCACTTGGCATCATCTTGGCCATTGGTTGGCCATTTCTTGACCTATAAATACCCCCCTTAAGATGAAGAGTTCTTCATCCACAAATCTTTCTCCAAGTCTTGAAAATCCTCTCCGCTCCCTTGAGCATTTTCGTCCAACACCCCTTCCCTCTAGCCTAAGTGGCTTGGCGAGAGCCTCCCTCTAAAGAAAGCCCTGGCGAAACCTACCCCCTCCTTGGTAGAAAAGTTGTCTTCCAGTGTAGTTACTATACCAAAATACCCTAGCCCAAATCCCGTATAGTATTTAGTAGAAGTTGTTGGAAACTTCTAAGGGTTCTTGGAGCTATCAGAGCGTTCAGACTAGGAGCTAAACCTCGCTCAGGATCGACTTTTATCTAGGATATTATTGGGCTTACCGAGGTAAATAATCTTATCCTTCTTTTATAATTAGAGAATACATACTGTAGAAGTATAGGAATAAGTATAAATACTTAGAAGGATATTACAGAATAGAATTGAATTGTTATCACAGTAGAAGGGTATAAAAGAAGAATAATTGAACTGTACTCACATAGGACTATTTTTACAGTAGACTGTATAGCTGCAGGGTAGGGAAGTCTGCCCAAATTTCCATAGAATAGAGAACCTCCGCTTAGAATCACATTTCTGAGTAGTCTAGACGTTGATAGACGTATTTGACTATTATAGGCTGATTCTCTGCGCGCGACATATTCGACTTGGCAGGTGGAGTTCGCCAAGAAGGTATGTGATTCTTCCTATACTCTTAAGCATGATATTTTAAGATATATATATAGTACGGTAGACGTACATGTGTTAACTGAATAATAATTACGGCAATGTCTTTTTGACTTAAGCCTAAATAATAATTACGGCAATGTCTTTTGACTTAAGCCTGAATAATAAGAATATTGATGCATTTCAAGAATACTGAATCATTTTTAACAGAAGAGAAATATTTGGTTTTTAAACAAAAAGCTTAAAGAGTTATACTAGCTTTATGGGAAGTTAGGTATAACAACTTAATAAAGATAAAAGGAACTGTTTACTTGTTTGTTTATAAAAGCCTTGTATTGATTTCTTAAGTGTAAGATTGGTTGATAAGTAGACATATTATGATGCTACCTGTGTTAGTGTCTTGTAATGTTGTGAAAGGGGGTCATTCTTGCTGTGCTTACGTTGCTAAACGGTAAGTCCGTTGTACTGTTATTATATCACCTACCCCCGACTTGTTATCCGAGGGCTTGCCACCTTGATGCGGGTCTATACGGCTATGCGATCTATGTGACTATGCGGGCTGCGGGAGTTCGTGATTGATCATTCGGGTGTTTTAGCGACGCGGGGATGCCTATGCGATGCGTGTGACTATGCGGTCTATTGAGACTATGCGGTGCGAGTCGAGGAGGTGCAGGGTTAGCTACCCCGTCGAGGAATACCTCATGCGCGTGTGTGACTATGCGGACTGCGGGAGTCGAGATTAGCGCATAATGATACTATGGGCGCTTGCCTTGCCCGATCATTCGCGGCCTAGAAAAGACACATTCTGATTTACCTATTATTGTTCTTGTTTGTGATATGGCACTATGTGCAATTGAACGATTTGCAAATGGTTTTAAATACTTGATTTCATTTAAGTACTTTCTGATTTCGCATACTTGGTACTGTTATCTTGACCTCCTTGGGGCTGCGTTCATCCGCGAGTAAGGCAGCAGTGCTAGATCCACATCCTTAGGATCTTTGCTTTGGTGTCGGGAGCTCCATCTTCTCCGGAGGCTCTACTTTTGGGTATGATCTCCCTGTATTGTAGATAGTTTTGTACATTCAGGGTATGGCGGGGCCCTGTCCCGCCATAGTTGTTTACTTCCAGAAGTGCAGTAGTCTATTATGCGGTTGGGATGTAGCGCAAAACTTGGGTTATATATATATGCCGAAAGGCAAGCTTTTCATCAGATAAACTGTGTCTCATTTTACAACTGTTTCATGTATTGTTTTATATTCCGCTGATTTCTCTGATATATGACTACTTGGGTGCCCGGGTAAGGCACCAGTCACGGGCCCCGGAACGGATCGTGACATGACCATAACATTTAAACGCTCTTTTAAGACAGATTAAGATAATACCATGTTTTCCTTTTTAAAATCAACTAAGGCAATATTATGCCCTTCTTTTTAAACCAAAACACTTTCCTTCTTAAAGTCAAGTAACAACATTCTTTTCCAAAAGTTCAAGTTTGCCTAATTTCAAATACTCAAGTTTCTCATTTTCGAAAGGTTTCGTAGTTCATAGTCTTAATCACTTAATAACATAATTCTCTTTTAAAACAATTTGAGTAACATATGCCTTATGTATGAGTAGGTTATTCTTGTTTATAACAATCCTTATTAAAGCAGCCATGATCTAGGAAATGTAATACAATTTTGTCTTATCTTAGCTTCTATACAGATGGAGGTTTCTACTGGTTTTAATATAATTACTTACTTGTCAATACATTTTCCTTTATTAACGCTGCAGTGGTTCGTTCGATACTTATTCTCATTTCCGAAATCAGTAAAACATTATTCTTTAAAACCAAGTACTCATTACTCATGAATGAGGTTTCACACTTTTAACAACATTCATATTAATTCAATTAAGTCAAGTCGCTTATCTTTTAAGATCAAGTCTCTTAACTTCTAAAGTCAATAAACCATTTTTTATCTCTCTTAAGTTGTTATACCTAACTTCCCATAAAGCTAGTATAACTCTTTCAAAAGTATTACTCTTCTTTCAAAAGCGATTCTTAATTCTTTTGAAATACTTCAACTCTTATTATTTAAAACTCAAGTCAAAAGACATCAGTAAAACCACGTTCGGTTAACACGTCGTCTACCGTACTATATATATATTCTTTTAAAATATCATGCTCAAGAGGATAGGAAGAATCACATACCTCGCGACGATTATCGACTATTAGCAAATAGCTCCAAAATCATGAATCCGGCTAGCCCTTTACACCGCTTCGAGTAGAATACGCTACTTGCGATCTTCAACCTATAACGGTCATACAAGTCTATCAACGTCTAGACTACTCGTAGAATAATTCTAGATCTGATTCCTTATTCTACGGAAAATTGGGCAGCACCTCCCTGCAGTCAAACTACAATTCTCTGTAAATGATCCCATGTAAAATCTGATTCGGTCTACTTCTTTAATATTCTTACGATGTGATTTGATTAAATTCTTTTACGTAATATCCTTCTATTACGATTCAATTCTCTTATGTAATATCCTTCTATGTATCTTATACTCATTCTATACTACTACGATTATGTAATTCCCAATTCTGATAGAAGGACAAGAGTATTTACCTCGATAAGCCCAAAATTATCCAAGTTTTAATGTCGATCCTGAGCAACGTTTAGCTCCTATTCTGAACGCTCCAACCCGCTCCAAACAACCCTTAGAAGTTCTACGCAACTTCTTCTTAATACTTCAACCCGCTATGAAGATTTTCCTTAGGGTTTCGTTTTTTTTGACTGAAGGGAAGTATAATAGTATTTCTGTGCTTTTAGTATAGGTGTAACCTTGGAATACTACAAGGTATTTGGGCCAAGGTATTTTGGAATAGTAACAATACTTGGAGAATACTTTTCTACCAAGGGGGTTTCGGCCAAGGCCTGCAAAGGGGAGAGCTCTTGGACGAGAGCTTTGCTAAGAGGGGAGGGATTTTTAGACTTGGAAAAATGATTTGTGGATGAAGAAATCCTTCAACTAAGGGGGGTATTTATAGGACATTCAATGGCCAAGATTGAGACAAGTGGTGGGCAAGTGTAGGGTGAGGATTTGGACAAGTGTTGTGTGGGTCCCACTTACTCATCTACAACACAAATATCCTACCAAACATTGACCAAATGTTTTAGGCACAAAAAATGAAAAAAACGTGCCACCAACTCCCCATGAATGCCGTCCAAGTTGAGGGACAAGTGTCGCCCTCTCGTTGGTCCAAAATATTTCATCTCTCGAAAAAATCCGCAAAAATTATTAATGTTGCAACCGTAATTTTCCCTTCGCAAAGTTTGGAAAACGTTTCGTCGGAAAACAATTCTTTTCGTGGGTTGTGAACAAAATTTTCGTCCCTTTGCCTACTTAAGGCTTAAACTTTTATACGTACGCCCTCACGTACATACTCTGAAAATACGGGGTATAACAGATGAAGAGTATTCTGATAATTCTGGCGAAACTATACCCGAACGAAAAGTTCAGGGAGTAGACTATTCGTCAACAGTACCCAAAGTCTATTATCGACCAATCGATAGAACGACTAGCAGCCCCACCAGAAGTGAAATGCATGGTGGAGATAGCTTGGGCATGATTAAAGAAGACATCGGTTTTAAAATCGATTGGAAAACCATTGACAAATTATGGAGAGATCCATAGAACGCCATTAAAAGAAAATGGTATGTAAGCACCTTTTCACTCAGTGAAAGGAAGGTGTTTAAAGAAACATGGATAAATGACATGAACAGAATTAATGCAAATATAGAATTCTTTAGGTGGTTTGAAATCACTGATAAACTCCATAATAACAGGCAATGTCTAAGTACCATTGTAAAGAAATGGTTCACGGGCGAAAGAACTGTTGAGTCTGTAACACCTCCCTTAGAACAGATAAAGATTCCCGTAAATGGAGAAGTCTTGACTGCCACTCCTTTTAAGAGGGACATAAAAGATCCAAATGATATCACACATGTTGATGATATTAATAAAATACTCCAACAGAACAACTACACCAACCAGTTGTTACATGTTATCTCTAACCAGATTTCTGAAGCAAGTAATGCTTCTACCTTTAGGAATACACCAGTCCGGTCGGAAGAGAAAACCTTATCCGAGCCCCTTTTTAAAATTCCCGATTTTAGTGAAAAGCCATCCAAAATTCGGGAAAGAAATCGAAGATGATCTGCTAGACAGAATCAGTAATAAATTCAAAGAGATGAAAGTCTCTGAAGGATCTACCTCAAAGAGAACTGACAGCTCAGTCAAAGTACTAAGCGAAGGTTCTAGCTCAAAAGATAAATCAGAAGTTAATAAGATATTAAAATTAACTAAAACAGATGGAAATAATTTTTATAAACAATCCACGTTCCCAGATATGTTATTTGAAGAACGAACCCCACCCCCGGCCACTTATTCGGGAGATGAAATTCATGAATGGAACATTGACGGCATGTCCGAAAGACAAGTTGTTAAAGTGCTCCATGAAATGGGAGTCTGTTTAACCAGTTATAAAATAAAAACACATACCGACGATGCCCAATTGGCGTCAATTATAATTTCAGGATTCACCGGGATGTTAAAAAATTGGTGGGAAAACTACCTAATTGATAGTGTAAAAGTTGGCATAATGAATGCTACTACCACAGTCCAAATAAGAAACATCGATAACAGTTATACTAATGAAGTTCAAGGTGACGCCTCGGCAACCTTATTATACTGTATCGGTAAACACTTTGTTGGAGATCCAAAACTTTTCCCGGACAGAAGTTTAGAGATCCTTAATAATCTAACGTGTCCAAAATTACACGATTTTAAATGGTATAAAGATATATTTCTAAACAAAGTCATGCTGAGAACTGACTGTAATCATGACTATTGGAAAGAAAGATTTATCAGTGGATTGCCTAAACTCTTTGCCGAGAAGGTAAGAACAAATATTAGAAGATGCCACAACGGCGATACTCCCTATGGCATCATGACATATGGAGATTTAATTAGCTATGTTAATTTAACAGGCCTAGAACTGTGTAATTCAATAAAACTTAATAATCAGATACAGAAATACTCCACCAAAGGAGAGTTAGGAAGTTTCTGCGAAGACTTCGGTTACGTTAAGATTTCTGCTCCATCAAAGAGCATCAAAAGAATGAAAAAGAATCATAACGTTTCTCGGCCAAAAGCTTATAAAAAGAATTATACTCCTAAAAAGAGTTACAATAAAGGAAGTAACAGCAAAAGTACAAAGATAAAAGGAAATTGCTGGAATTGCGGAAAAAGCGTACATGGCCAATAGCATGAACAACGGATAAGAGAAAAGATAAAATTAATTTACTGGGAATTGATCCCAAAATAAAAGATAAACTTTTTACAATTTTGAACGAAGAACAGTCCAGTGATAGCTCTGGAGAAACTTCAGATGATTATTACAGTGACGAAGGATCGCTAGATCTGGGTTACAGTTCAGATAGTTCCACTTCCAGCATCGACTGCGAATGTACTGGGAAAATCTGCACATGTACGAAACAAACGATTGGCGTTATCTCAAGTAGCAGCCAAGAGTTTTTCTTTGACATGGTCGATCACATTGATGACGACAGTATTAAAAAGAAATATCTAACAGAACTTAAAAAACTAGTCATTAATCAGAAGAAAGAAAAAGGAATAATAGAGCCTTTTGACATGAAAAGAGTTTTTAATAAATTTAAAGACTCTAAATCAGGTACTTCTTTACCAGACTTAATAAATGAAGTCTCAGATTTAAAGGAAGAAATCCTTCGAATAAATAAGAGACTCAGTTCATTAGAAACTGAGGCATTGACCAAAAACAAAGATTTGGATCTCACAAAAGATCCCCAGACATCGTCTATTTTTAAACATATAATTACGGACAATCAAGAAGATGAAACAGAGAATAACTCTGATTCAGGTTTAACATTAATATCCAGGGCCAAAGCATTGAGCTACCATGTCCCCATTAAGATAATAATAAAAGATTTTGCTATCGAAAGAATGGCACTTTTAGACTCAGGGGCAGACCAGAACTGCATTCGCGAAGGAATAATCCCTATTAAGTACTTAAACAAAAGTACACATAAACTATATTCTGCCACAGGAGAGAATATAAGGATTGGTTATAAGCTCTCAAGAGCACAGGTATGTAATAATAATATTTGCTTCACCAATAGCTTTATTATTACTAAAAACATAACCGAGGAAATCATTTTAGGAATTCCATTCCTAGCACATATACAACCGTATACTGCAAAACCAGACGGTATTTACACTACCGCTATGGGAGAAGATCTCATATTTCCTTACATAAATCCTTTGACTGCTGATCAAAGTGATCATATTAAACAGAAAATGGTCTTTAGAGCACAGCCACTAAATCAGTCAAGCTAACAAACCATTTGGATTTAGCACGAAAGGTCGGAAGGACCTGTGCCGTATCATTGGTGAAATTAGCCAGAAAATAGGTTGCATAAGCCAGTTGAAACAATCAGGGTCGGTCTCAGAATTGTTTTAAATCTATAAAGTGCTATGTATCACAAGATTGAAATCAATCGAACATAGAATTGTTCACCTATAAAAATGCTATGTACCAGCTTTGTGAAATAAATCCCTTTTTCAAAAACAATGATTTTGGGAAAAACATTTTAAACATCCTTTTTCAAAACAATGATTTTGAAAACCATTTTTACAGAAACCAGATTCCAAGGGGAATAATGATTGAAGTGAGACATTCAGTTTTGTTACCACTTAGTGGATATTTTAATTCACTTTTAAAAGATTTTCTGAAATAAATCAGTAAGTTATTCACAAAAGTTAGCTCCGAGCTTCCAGCATAGGTAAGTTTTCAAGAAAAGCCAGCAGATCCCAAAGATCTCAAGTTTACCAGGATACATTCGGTTAAATGATCTATCCAGGAAATAAATCAGAAATCCATAAACCAGAGGAAAATTCGAGCAACAACATAGCCGAATCAAGCATAAGCCAAAGGTGTGAAAGCAGTAGGCACCCCTTCAGAAAAGTAGACAAAGACACTTGCCTCTTCGGAAAAGCAAGAGACACAGAAAGCGACATAAAGCAGAAAGCGACATTTGCCCTTTCGGAAAAGCAAAGGACAAAAGACTATAAAGCAGATAGTGACGTTTGCCCCTTCAGGAAAGCAAGAGGCGAAAGCAACATAAAGAAGACAAGGACGTTTGAACGCCCTTTCAAAAAAGCAAAAGGCAAGGAATCTTAGCCTTTTAATTAGAACCGTCCACCTGTTAGGACACGTGTTTTAATTTTAGTTGTCCACTGTTAGGACAATAATTCATCCGAGGCCTATTTAAGGCTCTCACTTTGTAATTGCGAAGACATTCAGAAATTACCTCTCTCTCTCTTTCCTTGCCTGATCTTGTATCCCTCTCTCTTACTATGCTTTGAATAAAATTTGTAAGTTTTTAAACTTATGTTTTAAATTATATTCTTATGTTTTAATTTGATTTCGGCATCTTAAACTGTTATTCCGCTCCTTATGAAAGATAAAATTAACTTACTGGGAATTGATCCCAAAGTAAAAGATAAATTGTTTACAATTTTAAATGAAGAACAATCCAGTGATAACTCTGAAGAAACTTCAGATGATTATTACAGTGACGAAGGATCTTTCGCCCGTGAACCATTTCTTTACAATGGTACTTAGACATTGCCTGTTATTATGGAGTTTATCAGTGATTTCAAACCACCTAAAGAATTCTATATTTGCATTAATTCTGTTCATGTCATTTATCCATGTTTCTTTAAACACCTTCCTTTCACTGAGTGAAAAGGTGCTTACATACCATTTTCTTTTAATGGCGTTCTCTGGATCTCTCCATAATTTGTCAATGGTTTTCCAATCGATTTTAAAACCGATGTCTTCTCTTATCATGCCCAAGCTATCTCGCGTGCATTTCATCACGGTGGGTTGCGATCATTCTATCGATTGGTCGATAGTAGACTTTGGGTACTGTTGACGAATAGTCTACTCCCTGAACTTTTCGTTCGGGTATAGTTTCGCCAGAATTGTCAGAGTACTCTTCATCCTCCCGGGGTTTAGAAGAAGATGCTGTAAAAGAGTATCTTCCTTGGGATTTTAAAAACTTTAAATCTATTGAACCATCCAAATGCTGGATTATTTGTTCAATATCAGAACTCTCTGGTTCTATCTTTGGTTGGGTAATAGCATCGAAGTGCCATTCATCTTTTGCTAAAATGTCATTCCATTTTAACATTCTAGGAACAAAGATATTGCTATGTTCCTGATTTGCTTCCATAAGCATGGTAGCACCTTTACTGCTAACTAGTTTAGCTTTTGGGGCTAAGGTTGTTTTCATTAGCCTGTAATAGACTTTGTATATTATAGCAATTTCTCTCGTGTTTATTTTACTATTCATATTCTTGGTTTTAATGTTTAACGTTAGGGTGTCCATAACGTTTTGATCATTAATATCTATTGAAAAGTTCGGGTAACAGTTAAAATAAACTGGTCCCCTGGCCAAATTACTTTGTAAAACTCCTAGTAAGGAATCATCAAAGTTTAACAACCTGGCATCTCTTAGTAAGAGACAGATGGGGGTATCAAGACCCAATCGATACAAAGGTGTCACGACCCGACCACGGGCCCGCGACTGGTGCCTTACCCCGGGCACCCTAGTGATACAACATCAGAGAAAAACCAGCGAAAATAAAACATACAGATATGAAACAAGATAAAAGAAAACAGGCTAACCAAAACGGTTGCCTTTTTGCATATATATATATAGAAATTTGAACAGTTACATCCTTTACAACCCTGCCCACAACAGTACTACAAACCTCTAAGAGTGTACTAACAACTATGACGGGGACGGGCCGCCATCATACCACGAATGTACAAGAACCTACAACTCAGGGAAACATACCAAAAGATAAGCCTCCGGAGAAACGGAGCTTCCCAATACGATGAACTGTGATCCTATGAGCGAGGATCAACAACCGATGTACCTCTACCTGCGGTATGAACGCAGCCCCGAAGAGGTCGATCAGCAGTACCAAGTATGTGGCGAAAATCGTAAATGAAATCATAGTAGTCTAAATAAAACAGGAGACATATGTGATAACCAAACTACAGTACATAATATGTAAGCAGTCACGTCAAGTCAGGGACTCACGCCCTCGAAGTCATCACTCAAATATAACTATAGGTCTCATGCCCGCAACATCAATCATGCCCGTGGAACACCTTCCTCACTGCCGGCGATCACGATAACCACACAAGGAGTACATGAACACGTGTCCCACGTGTCATAAAACCGTGCGGGGCAAGTCGAAGGCTAACTACCAGATACCAAAGCGCGTCATCAAGCGGCCGGGCAAGTAAAGCCAACTACCGGATACCAAAGCCGTACCAACAAATCTATATAACCATACCACGAAGCGGACCCGGGGAAATCTGAAGCCAACTACGGATACCACTGCGCCACGTGGTGGCGGGCAAAATCTGAGACTAACTACGGATACCAAGCCGTAATCACGAGACTTCGTCACAAAACTGAGCGGGGCAAGTGCGAAGGCTAACTACCGATACTGGCCGAATCAACCACGACCTCGGGTCAAGTACGAGAGCCAACTACCAGATACCAAGACGAATCAGTAAAACCTCATGGAGAGCTAGTCCATGGAATAATAATCACAGAAGCGTACCCGTGGAATGCTCTGCATCGCTGGTGCGTCAGTAAGATCATAACAAATCAGTCGGCCCTCGAGAGAGCGGTGGTATAGAAATACAATACTAGCGACAAGACTATCACGCAAACATAGGAAAGTTACACACAACTCGAGGTACTTTCATTTTATGCCCAAGTCCGTGTTTTAACCCCAAAGTACTACGTCGTTAAATTCTTTTTAAAAGATCCATTTCTTTTACAAAGGTCACCCGATGCCGTATTATCAAAATAGAGTGACTAACATTTTAAGTAAACCAAAACAACTTCCATACTTTCCTTTTAAACCAAATTAAGACAATACTATGCCTTCTTTTTAGACAAAACACTTCTCCTTTTAAAGTCAAGTCTCTTATCTTTTAAAACCACAAACCATTTCTTTACCTACATAAAGTTGTTATAGCAAACTTCCCATAAAGCCGTTATAACACTTTATGTTTTAAACCAACCAAATTCATTTAGCACGTATGCGTCTACCGTCTTACATAGTTCACAACAATCATGCTAGAAAAGATAGGAAGAGGTTCACATACCTCGCGATGGTTATCGACAATTAGCAAAACGCTCCAAGTACTATAACGCGCTAGCCTTTTCCACCCTTCAAGTAGAATACGCTACTCGTAGTACTTCAACCTATAACGACCATAAAACGTTTATTAACTTCTAGCTCTCTTCGTAGAACAATTCTAAGTACCAGGTTCCTTATTCTACGGAAATTTCGGCAGCACCTCCCCCCCTGCAACCACATAAATCTCCTCATCTAACGAGGCCTGCTACCAAACCAACAATCCCAGGGGGGGTTACACGTCTAACCGGACGTGTACAATTCTACTCCACAATAATACTACAAGTCTACTGTAAATACAGTCCTATGTAAATACAGTTCAATTCTTTATAATCATCCTTCCAATATATCTTATACTCAATTCTAAACTACTACAACATGTAATCTCCAATTACAATAGGGGGACAAAGATAATTACCTCGATAAGCCCAAAATTATCCAAGATATAAGTCGATCCTGAGCAACGTTTAGCTCCAATTCCTTACGCTCCAACCCGCTCCAAGCAACCCTTAGAAGTTTCTAAACAACTTCTCTTAACACTTCATCTAAGCTATGAAGATTTTTCTAGGGCTTCATTTTGCGACTATGGAATAAAGTAGTATTTCCGGGCTCTTATGTTGGGATTTCTTTGGAATACCACAAGGGATTTAGGCTAAAGTATTTGGAATAACAACAATACTTGAAGAATTCTACTCAAGGTGGGGGGGGGTGTTTGGACGAGAACTCACTAAGGGAGGGAGGGGAATTTTTTTGCCTTGGAAACTTTCTAATGTGGATGAAATAAAGTCTTGCAACCCTGGGGTATTTATAGGGAAATCAATGGCCAAGATCTAGGCAAGTGGATGGTGAGGATGGGGTACATGTGTGTGGGTAGTTGGCCAACCACTTGGCTACCACAAAAATGGGACAAGTGGCCACCACAAAAATGGGCCACTTGTCCACCAAAAAAACGTCCCACTTGTCCTTCTCCAATTCGGCCAACATGGCCACACGGGGGTGACACGTGTCGCCCCCCTACCCGTCCAAAATATTTCATCTTCCGAAAATATCCGTAATGCCAAAAATCCGAAAATAAAGTGGGCCTCACAAAACCGTAAATTTTCCCGTGGGCCGTACATGACCAATTTCGGAAATAAAATTTCATAATTCTCAAATATTCCAAAAAGTCCAAATACCAAATCTGGGAATCCAATTCCCTTTAACGAACATTTTTCCTTCACAAAATCCGGAAACTTTTCCGTCGAAAAATCACATCTTTCTTCCTTTCCAATTTTACTGTCGTATTCTCGTACGTACGTCCTCATATACATACTCTGGAACTACGGGGTATAACATTCTCCCCCCCTTAGAAACATTCGTCCCGAATGTTCCTTCTAAGTCTCCAAACATACCTGCCGGTATAGTCTTCCCTACTATACTTACAAAACCAATTATGCCACACATGGCCATAATATAACATACGCGCAAAACTCAATCCAAGCCAACGAAGAATCACCTCTAACGTGTATAACAATACCATTAGCTCCACCCATGGTCCAAAGGATACTTTCTTCACACAAGAAATGATCACTTCTATTCTCATAACACATGCTCGCTTCTTCCCTTACTCGTCGTACCCTTCTCGTACACTCGAACTCTTCCTAATATACTTACCACATTTCTGTCATTGCTTCAGTTTCCAAAATCTCGGGGTTACTATCTCTAACTTGGTCATCATTAACTGGGAACACTCTGGAGGGATCTCCGATACTCTTCCAAAACATAGCAACATGGAATACCAGACGTACTGCCTCCTAAGTCGGACGACAATGCTAACTTATAGGCAACCTGGCCTATTCTACAACGATCTGAAAATGCCCAAAGTACCTCGGCTAAATTTCCCCTTCTTTCCAAATTTCGTCACACCCTTCCGGGGTGGTACCTTCAAGAAGACCCACCGTCAACCTGAACTTCAAGTGTCGCCGAGGTGCAACGACTTCGCTGACTCGAGCCGCTAAAAACCTCTTCTGGATAAGCTTCACCTTACCCACATCTTGCTGAATCAAGTAGGTACCAACTATCTGAACCTTGCCAACATCGAACCAATCGACCGGCAACCTACACTTCCGCCCATACAAGGCTTCATTAGGCACCATCCGAATACTAAAATGGTAGCTATACAATACTCACTCAACAAGAGGCAATTAATCCCCCCAGCTACCCCTGAAATCAAAACACCGGCCCGTAACCTGTCCTCAAATGTCTGGATAAAATGCGTCGTTCGTCCGTCGGCCCGAGGGTGAATGCAATACTGAGACTCTCCTGAGTTCCTAACCCCGCCTGGTAAAACCTCGAAAAGAAATAGCCATAACCGGGCTCCATTGCTGCCATAAGATAAAGGTAGGAACTCATGCGACGCCTACAACCTTCCTGATATACAACATCTCGCATAACCCTCCGCCGAGTAAACAGTCCTGACTAAAAGACAAGATGGGCTGACCCCATCGGCCCCGCTACTGGTCGAACGCATCCACGAACTCGTACGATGGTTACCTAACTTGGGCTTAGCACCCTCGTGACCCTACCACCTAGCGGGACCACCTCAGCCCGACCCCACATTCGGTGCGGGTTGACTCGCGATATGGCCTCAACCCGACCCACTTCGTACTAAACTCTCGTTCCCCGATCCGGAACAATCTTACCAGTTCACGTCATGAAAGCTACCACTTCCATCTCACACTACCATGGAATTATCTCACAATATATATCACGCAAAACTCCACATATACTATGCACTCCGACAAGGGTTAACCGTAAAATCCTTTACTCAAGACGGCCTTACATCTAAGGTCTCAACGTGTAATATTCTAAGGTTCACACCTTCCATGTCCCCATACTTATCCTTTCAACTAACCATGTTTTCTAACTCACAAATAACACAACGCTATCCGTACATAGCACACAATAATAAGATCATCATATCAAGCATACTAAACTCTAGAGGGTTAAGGTTATACCTGAATGATTCAAAATAAGTGATTCAAAGGACCGCTAAAACTGGGATCTTCCACCGCGACCTCTGCCGTGGCCTGCCGGTATATGAACATCCTGCCTCGCTATTGAAGGTAAAGAACCCGCAACAGATCCCGTAGTCTGTGCTATCCCACTAGTGCCACCTCCGGTCGGACAGTTTCTCGCATAATGGCCCTGCTGGCCGCATGTAAAGCAAACTCCCAAACTAGAACGACACTTCTTATGGATTTTACCGCAACGCCACACCGAGGTAAGGGTGGCCTCATCCGCCAACACCACTACTCCCAAAACTGAACCTCGAGCTCGACCGCCTCGAATACTCCCGACGCCTCAAGATCGCGGAGACCACTCAACCGGATTAGGTATATATTCGATCACTGCGGAGGCCGCGTCGAAAGTTACTAAAGGACCCTGCTGTCTTGGCCCTCTTCTGCTGATCTTGGTTAATCCGTCGATCTCCACGTTCCTCGATACGCTGTAAGCTCAGACGCGGCAATGTCCATGTTCGATCAAGAGCTACTCTTGTACAACTCTCTCGCTAGACAATCGTCATGTCTCCGTGACATATCGGCACTCTATCCTCCATGTCCGCCACTAACGCGGGACATAACGAGCCAATAAGTCAAACTCTATATCAGATTCCCGAACCGTCCGCCTGCTCAGCCTCAACCTCATAAATCTATCTCGCTCGAAGCTCTCCTCATCTGC
Organism: Przewalskia tangutica; assembly: GCA_029844215.1. Lineage (NCBI taxonomy): Eukaryota > Viridiplantae > Streptophyta > Magnoliopsida > Solanales > Solanaceae > Przewalskia > Przewalskia tangutica. The sequence goes on from CM056729.1 coordinate 99,941,403, forward strand.
GAGGCAAGGTGTGTAAGAAATACCTCGAGGTCTTGATCACTTTCATGATCCGCTGCAATTGTCGAATAAACTCACGATGATCTTCCTCGCCCTCAATCCATAGGACTCGTGGATCAGAACTCAAGAAGTCCCAAGTCTCAAAACTATCGGATCTAGGGTAACCATCGGTATCGCGGAACCACCGGCTCCCGTCCGTCCTCATTCCCAACCACCAGACTAGCTAGTAACTGGGCCATCTCCTTATAACTCATATCCTTTGTTCCTGGCAGTGGAACTGAAGACTCAGGTATCGTGGTCTCTATAGCTACTGCTGCTGCTCTAAACTCTCCTGGGGCTAGCGGCGTCGCCGAACTCCCCGAATGAAGCGTCTCGATAATGACGGGCGTGCCTCGTAACCTCTCGTGCTCTACTCGCAGCTCCCTCTGCTGCCTTACCCTTCTGGGCTCTGGTTGCCTTGCGTAGAGACATAACTAGCACAAATGAATACGCCAGAGGGAAACCAACTTATAACACAGCTCTAAGGCACGATCTCAGAGTGAGAAGAATGGAAACCAATCCTAAATATCCTGCAGCCTCCTGATTATAGGTGTGGTGCACAACACACCGATAATCAAGACTCTACTAGATACGGTCTCAGACACCTTCCGAGGATTAATCGCTCGATACCACTTTTGTCACGACCCACCACGGCCCGCGATCGTGCCTTACCGGGCACCCTGGTGATACAACATCGAGAAAACCAATGGAAATAAAACATACAGATATGAAACAAGATAAAAGAAAGCAAAGCTAACCAAAGCAGCTTGCCTTTTGCATATATATATACGTAAATTTGAGCGATTACATCCTTTACAACCCCGCCACAACAAGATTACAAACCTCTAAGAGTGTAATAACAACTATGACGGACAGGGCTCCCGCCATACCCCGAATGTACAAGAACCTACAACTCGTGGAAACATACCAAAAGATAAGCCTCGGAGAAACGGAGCTTCCTAATACGCTGAATCGTGATCCTATGAGCGAGGATCAACAACCGATGTACTTACTCATGCAGATGAACACACTTCAAGGAGGTCAAGACAACAGTACCAAGTATGTGAAATCAAAATATCGTAAATGAAATCATAGTAGTCTAAATAAAGCAGAGACATATGTGATAACCAAACTACAAGACATAATATGTAGCGATACGCCAAGTCGTGGACTCACGCCCTCGAAGTCATCACTCAAATATAACTATGGGTCTCATGCCCGCAACATCAATCATGCCCGTAGAACACCTTCCTCACTGCCGGCAGTCTACGATAACCACACCAAGGAGTACACATGAACACCAGGTCCCAGCTGTGTCATAAAACCGTACGGGGCAAGTACGAAGGCTAACTACCAGATACCAAAGCCGCATCATCAACTGACCGGGGCAAGTACGAAAGCCAACTACCAGATACCAAAGCCGTACCAACAAATCTATATAACCATACCACGAAGCTGACTGTTATACCCCGTAGTTCCAGGGTATGTATGTGGGGACGTACGTACGAGAATACGACATAAATTTTGGAAAAAAAGAAAGGTGTGATTTTTCGACGAAAAAGTTTCCGGGTTTTGTGAAGGAAAAAGGTTCGTTAGTGGCAATTGGATTCCCAGATTTGGTATTTGGACTTCTTGGATTATATTAGAATTATGGGATTTTATTTTCGGAAATGGTCACATGGGGCCCACGGGAGAAATTTACGGTTTTGTGGGGCCCACTTTGTTTTTGAGATTTTCGGTATTTTGGATATTTTCGGAAGACGAAATATTTTGGACGAGTAAGGGGGCGACACGTGTCACCCCCTTGAGTGGCCATGTGGGCCGAAATTGGTGAGACAAGTGGCTAGCCACTTGTCCCCTTGGCCGAAATGACCCTAACAGTTGGCACCAAATTTCGTTGGCCATGTGGTGTGGTGGGACCCACACACACATGGCCCAATCTTGACCATACACTTACCTTGATCATGGCCCTTGATTCTTCTATAAATACCCCCTTAGCTTGAATACTAATTTCATCCCTCACTTGAATACTTTCCAAAGCAAATACTCCCTCCCCTTTGTAGTGTTTTCGTCCCTCCCCCTCTTGTGTAGAAAATATCTTGTGTATTGTTGTATAATACCAAATACCTTGGCCTAGTATCCCTAGTAGTATTCCAAAGTTGTTTTAATACTAGGAGCCCGGAAATGCTACTTTATTCCAATAGTCGCAAAATGAAACCCTAGAAAATCTTCATAAGCTTGGTTGAAGTGTTAAGAGAAGTTGTTTAGAAACTTCTAAATGTTTCTTGGAGTGGGTTGGAGCGTAAGGATTTGGAGCAAAACGTTGCTCAGGATAGACATATAATCTTGGATAATTTTGGGCTTATCGAGGTAATGATCTATGTCCCCCTATTGTAATTGGATATTACATATTGTAGTAATTATACTTGAGTATATTATATTGAGGATAGAAGATTGATAGAATTAAACTGTATTTACATTGGACTGTATTTACAGTAGACTTGTAGTATTATTGTGGGGCGGTGTTGTACACGTCCGGTTAGACGTGTAATCCCCTGGGAGTTGTTAGCCTGGTAGCGGGCCAGAGTAGAGGAGGAAATTTATGTGGTTACGGGAGGTGTCACGAATTTTCTGTAGAATAAAGGAATCTGGTATTTAGAATATTCTACGAAGAGATCTAGAAGTTGATAGACGTTTTTATGGCCAGTATAGGTGGAAGTACTACAAGTAGCGTATTCTACTTGAAGGGTGGAAAAGGCTAGCAAGGTTGTAGTACTTGGAGCATTTTGCTAATTGTCGATAATCGTCGCGAGGTATGTGAACCTCTTCCTATCTTTTCTAGCATGATTGTTGTGAACTATGTAGTACGGTAGACGCATACGTTCTAAGTGAATTTGGTTGGTTTACTGATTTTAAAAGATAAAGGACTTGACTTATATTTGACTTGATATGATATATGAAGAACTCGAATTGTGTAGAAAGTTGTGAAACCTCATTCGCGAGAAATGAGTATTTGGTCTTTAAAAGCAACTTGATTTCTAAAAGAAAAGAGACTTGAGGAATCAAGAGTTTTGGTTTAAAAGAGAGACATGGTTTTGTCTTAAATTGGTTTAAAACATAAAGTGTTATAACCTTTATGGGAAGTTAGTTATAACGACTTTATGAAAGCAAAATAATGGTTTTATCATTGGTTTTAAAATGGTAACTTGATTTAAGTATAGGTTACTTGTTTTGAAAAGAGTAAGTATTTGAGTTTTAAAGAGTATACTTGATGTTGTTTTAAAAGAAAGGCACTTGGTTTAAAAGTATAGAGTACTTGATTTTAAAAGTCTTGTAAAGGTTTTTACGAAAGTAAAGTAATTTGGTTTGAAAAGGAAATGTGTTTTGATACTACGAGTATTAGTATCTTTACGTAAAAGAGGTCTTTTGAAAGAATGAAAGTAGGTAATATTTTTGGGATTTGAAACCCGTATTGTTGACATAAAAATGAAAGTACCTTGAGTTGTGTGTAACTTGCCTATGTTTGCGTGATAGCCTTGTCGTGCTAGTATTGTATTTCTATACCATCGCTGCCTCTCGATGGAGGCGGTTGATTTGTTATGATCTTACATGGACGCATGCAAGAAGGACGAGGATTCTCACACGACGACTCGCCCGCGATCGTACCTTACCCCGGGCACCCTAGTGATACAACATCAGAGAAAATCAGCGGAAATAAAAACTCATAAAAGATAAACAGTGAAATAAGAAAACAAGCTAACCAAAACGGTTACCTTTCTGTATATATAAATAAAAACTTGAACAGTTACATCCTTTACAAACCCTGCCCACAACAGTACTACAGACCTCTAAGAATTTTTATAACAACTATGACGGGACAGGGCCCCGCCATACCCCTGAATGTACAAGTACCTACAATCTCAGGGAATCATACCAAAAGATAAGCCTCCGGAGAAACAGAGCTTCCCAAAACGCTGAACTGTGATCCTATGAGCGAGGATCAACCACTGGTGTACCTCTACCTGCGGCATGAACGCAGCCCCCCGAAGGAGGTCAGTACAACAGGTACCAAGTATGTGAAACTGAAAATACAGTAAATGAAATCATAATAGTCTATATAAAACAGGAGACATATATGATAACCAAACTACGATACACAATATGTAAGCAGTCATGTCAAGTCAGGGACTCACGCCCGTAAAGTCATCACTCAAATATAACCCGGGAATTTAACCCGCACAACGGCCGCATGCCCCGGCATCTTACCTCGGTATAAGCATGGCCATGGAACCATCCTAATGGAAGCATACCCGTGGGCCACCCATCGTGTCAGTATGTCCAAAGGAAATAACAAGATAACAATCATAATGGAACCATACTCGTGGGCCACCCATCGTGTCAGTATGTCCAAAGCAAATAACAAGATAACACTCCTAATGGAAGCATACCCGTGGGCCACCCATCGTGTCAGTATGTCCAAAAGGAAATAACAAGATAACAATCATAATGGAAGCATACTCGTGGGCCACCCAGCGTGTCAGTATGTCCAAAGAAAATAACAAGATAACACTTAATGGAAGCATACCTGGCCACCCAACGCGGTCAAGAAGTCCAAAAGGAAATAACAAGATAACAATCATAATGGAAGCATACTCGTGGGCCACCCATCGTGTCAGTATGTCCAAAGCAAATAACAAGATAACACTCCTAATGGAAGCATACCCGTGGGCCACCCATCGTGTCAGTATGTCCAAAAGGAAATAACAAGATAACAATCATAATGGAAGCATACTCGTGGGCCACCCATCGTGTCAGTATTTCCAAAGCAAATAACAAGATAACACTCCTAATGGAAGCATACCCGTGGGCCACCCATCGTGTCAGTATGTCCAAAAGGAACGATATAGTGGAAGCATACCCGTGGGCCACCCATCGTGTCAGTATGTCCATCAATCAACCAGATAGCCCTCCAACGAGACGCGGTAGCGTAAATACAACACTTGCACAACAAAGGCTATCACCACAAGCATAGGCAAGTTCAACATACTCATAGACTTTCATTTTATTACAACAAATCCGATTTTAACCCCAAGGTACTACGATTTCAACTCTTTAAAAGATCCATTTCTTTCACAAAAAGTCACACGATACCGTAGTATCAAAATAGAGTAACTATCTTTTAAGTAAACCAAAACAATTTCCATATCTTCTTTCGAATAAACCAACTTAATACAAAACCATGACTTCCTTTTAAACCATTTTAAGACAAAACCATGTCTTTCTTTAAAACCAAAACACTTTAATTTCCTCAAGTCTCTTTTCTTTTAGAAAACAAGTTCCTTACTTTGGAATTTAAGAAAAATCAATACTTGTTATTAATGATCTTATTAAAGCAACCATGATCTAGGAAATGTAATACAATTTTGTCTTATCTTAGCTTCTATGCAGATGGAGGTTTCTATTGGTTTTAATATAATTAATTATTTGTCAATACATTTTCCTTTATTAACGCTGCAGTGGTTTGTTCGATACTTATTCTCATTTCCGAAATCAATATAACTTATTCCTTTTTAAAACCCAATTACCCATTTCTCATAAATGCGGTTTCACAACTTTTTAACACAAACCAAGTCCTTAATATTTCACATCAAGTCATTTATAAGTCAAGTCTCTTATCTTTTAAAAACCACAGACCATTTCTTTACCTACATAAAGTTGTTATAACAAACTTCCCATAAAGCCATTATAACACTTTATGTTTTAAACCAACCAAATTCGTTTAGCACACGTACGTCTACCGTACTACATAGTTCACAACAATCATGCTAGAAAATATAGGAAGAGGTTCACATACCTCGCGACGATTATCGACAATTAGCAAAATGCTCCAAAGTACTATAACCCTGCTAGCCTTTTCCACCCTTCAAGTAGAATACGCTACTCGTAGTACTTCAACCTATAAAGGCCACAAAACGTCTATCAACCTCTAGATCTCTTTGTAGAAAAATTCAAAGCACAAGGTCATTATTCTACGGAAAATTCGGCAGCACCTCCTCCCCCGTAACCACATAAATCTCCTCCTCTATCAAGGCCCGCTACCAAGCCAACAACTCCAAAGGGGTTACACGTCTAACCGGACGTGTACAACATCGCCCACAATAATACTACAAGCTCATCAGTAAATACACCCAATGTAAATACAGTTCAATTATTATCAATATTCATTCTATATATAGTATACTCAACTATACATTACTACAACATGTAATTTCCAATTACAATAGGGGGATAAAGATCATTACCTCGATAAGCCCAAAATTATCCAAGTTTTATAAGTCGATCCTGAGCAACGTTTAGCTCCAATTCCTTACGCTCTAACCCGCTCCAAGCAACCCTTAGAAGTTTCTAAACAACTTCTCTTAACACTTCATCTAAGCTTATGAAGATTTTTCTAGGGTTTTATTTGCGACTAAGGAATAAAGTAGTATTTTCGGGCTCTTAGTATAAAGATAACTTTGGAATACTACAAGGGATTTTTGGCTAAGGTATATGGGATTATAACAATACTTGAAGAAATTCTTTCACAAGAGGGGGGGTGTTGGACGAGAACCACAAAGGGAGGGAGGGGGAATTTTGCCTTGGAAAAATATTTCAAGTGAGGGATGAATAAAGTCTTGCAACAAGGGGGGTATTTATAGAGAAATCAATGGCTAGGATCAAAGCAAGTGTATGGTGAGGATTTGGTCCATGTGGGAGTGGAGTCTTCCAACCAAGTGTCCACCACAACAATGAGACATGTGTCCACCACAAAAATGGGACAAGTGGCTTGCCACTTGTCCACCGAAAACGTCCAAACACTCATTCACCAACCATTCGCCAACATGGCCACACGGGTGACACGTGTCGCCCCAACTCGTCCAAAATATCTCATCTTCCAAAATATCCATAATGCCAAAATCCAAAATAAAGTGGGCCCTACAAAACCAGAATTCTCCGTGGGCCCCACGTGACCAATTTCGGAAATAAAATTCCATAATTCTCAAATATTCTAAAAGTCCGAATACCAAATCTGGGAATCCAATTCCCATTAATGCACCTTTTTCTTCACAAAATCAGAAACTTTTCCGCGAAAAATCACATCTTTCTTCCTTTCCAATTTTAATGTCGTATTCTCGCACGCACGCCCTCATATACATACCACGAACTACGGGTGTAACATTCTTCCTTAGAAACATTCGTCGAATGTTCCTTCTAAGTCTCAAAACATACACGCTACCGTATAGTCTTAACTACTATACTTACAAAACCACTTATGCCACACCTGACCATAATATAACACATGCGCAAAACTCCAATCCAAGCCAACGAGGAATCACCTCTAACATCACAAAAGCTTTCACCTATAGTCTAAAGGATACTCCCTTCGCATCTTCACTTCACAACAAAATGATCTCTTTTATTCTGTTAACACACGTTCACTCCTTTCCTTACTCGTCATAACCTTCTCGTACACCCAAACTCTCTCTAGTACACGTACCATACCCACCATCGCCTGGTTTCCAAAACCTTGGAGTCACTACCTCCAAACTTGGTCATTTTACTAGCCTCAAATTCCTTTAAGGCCCTTCCCGGCCTTCACGATCCAATTCTGGTCGAACGCATCCACGAACTCGTACAACGGTTACCTAAACTTGGGCCTTGTACCCTCTTGATCCTACCACCTGGCGAGACCACCTCGAACTGACCCCACCTCATTCCGGGCTGCGGGTTGACCCGCGATCTGGCCTCAACCCGACCCGCTATCGCGCCAAACTCTCTCGTTCCCCGATCCGGAACAATCTTACTAATTCACGTCATGAAAGCTACCACTTTATCTCAAACTACCCATGGAATTATCACACAAAACTCCACGTATACTATGCACTCCGACAAAGATCAACCGTAAAATCATCCACTTAAGACGGCCTTGCATCCAAGGTCCCAACTGTTATAAATTCTAAGGCTCACCATTTTCTCGTCCCCAGACTTACCCTTTTCAACTACCCATGTTTTCTAATCCACACCTAACACAATGTTATCCACACATAGAACTCCACATGTATCTACCATAACGACCTAAACAAGTCTCTTAAGGCCTGAAGATATCTCTGTAACTACTGCCTCACTTTCCCTTTGTCGCTCTAATCAAATCCCGCTCATTGGGCGATAACTACGTAAGGTGATGAACCACCATCGATCCCGGCGTGAGTCGTAACATCCGCGCCACCTTTGGTCGGACAATTTCTCGCAAAATGGCCCTGCTGGCCGCAAGCATAACAAGCTATCGAAGTAGTACGACACTCCCCATAAGAACACCTACCACAACGGCCATACCGAGGGGTGGCCTCTCCGCTAACACCCTTCCTCTCCGAACCATCACCGCGAATCGACTGTAGGCTAAGTCATCCCACTGTATCCTCCTACTAGGATATTCTCTCTCACATGGCCCTCGACGGCCGTTGGTAAAACAAGCATTAGTAAAAGACGACATTTCGGGTTGACGTCTACCACAGTGAACACCGAGGGAAATCAATCTGGCCGCTAGAACCTATGTAAATCTGTGAACTAAAACCCCGGAGTTCGACCAACTCCTAAATACCGAACATCACAAGTGCGGAGGACCACTCAGATCGGGCGGAGGCGCATAACCACCTCACATCGAGAAGGTCCGCCGAAAGTTACCAAAGGACCTGCTTTCGCCCTCTTCTCGCGATCTTGGTTAATCCGTCGATCTCTACGTTTCTCTCACGCGCATAAGCTCAGACGCTGGTAATGTCCATGCTCGATCAAGAGCTACTCTTGTACAACCTTTACTAGATAATCGTCAAGTCTCGTGACATATCGGTGCACTCTATCCTCCATATGCGCCACTAAAGCGGGACATAACGAGCCAATGAGTCAAACTCGACATCAGATTTCGAACCGCCCGCCTGCTTCGCCTCAACATCATAAATCTATCCGCCGAGCCTCCTCACCGCGAGGGCAAGAAGTGTGTAAGAATGCCTCGAGAACTCGTCCCAACCACCGGAGGCGCATGCTCCTCGGGACAGTTCCCATGAATCAAACCCGATCGCAGATCACGCGGCCGATGTGAACCTAATACCACCGACTGCTCTGCGAGGCCTCGATCACTCTCATGATCCGCTACAACTGTCGTATAAACTCCTGAGGATCATCCTCAGTCCTCGACCCATAGAACTCTGGTGGACTTCAACTCCAAAAAGTCCTGAAGTTTCAAACCGTCGGCTCTGGGGTGTATTACCGGTACCACCGGCCCCCCGTCTATCCTCATGCCTCGCTACAAGCCGAACTAGTAACTGGGCCATCTCCTTGTAACCATATCCTCTGTTCCTGGCCGTGGGACTAGAGGCTCAGGTATCGTGGTCTCTGTAGCTACCGCCGCTTCTAAACTCTTCGGGCTAGCGCGCCGCAGTAACTCCTCGAATGAAGCATCACCTCGTGATGATGGGCTCAGGCCTCACACTCCTCTCGTGTTCCACTAGCAGCCTCCTCTGCCGCCTCGGGCCCCGGTTGCCTTGGCAGCAGGCATAACTAGCACAAACGCACGCCGAGGAGTCCATCTTATAACACGCCTCTAAGGCACGATCTCGAGTGAGAAGAATGGAAACCAATCCTAAATATCCTGCAGCCTCACGATTATAGGTGTGGTGCACAACACGCCGATAATTAAGACTCTACTAGATACGGTTCAGACACTTTCCGAGGATTAATCGCTCGATACCACTTTTGTCACGACCGACCTGGCCCTAGATCGTGCCTTACCGGGCACCCTAGTGATACAACATCGAGAAAATCAGAAATAAAAACTCATAAAAGATAAACAGTGAAATAAGAAAACAAAGCAATCCAAAACGGTTACCTTTCTCAGATATATAAATAAAAACTTGAGCTACATCCTTTAGAAACCCTTCCCACAACAGATTCTGCACCTCTAAGAATTTTTATAACAACTATGACGGACAGGCTTCCGCCATACCCCTGAATGTACAAGTACCTACAATCTCAGGGAATCATACCAAAAGATAAGCCTCCGGAGAAACGGAGCTTCCCAAAACGCTGAACTGTGATCCTATGAGCGAGGATAAACCACTGGTGTACCTCTACCTGCGGCATGCACGCAGCCCCCCGAAGGAGGTCAGTACAACAGGTACCAAGTATGTGAAACTGAAAATACAGTAAATGAAATCATAATAGTCTATATATAACAGGAGACATATATGATAACCAAACTACGATACACAATATGTAAGTTGTCATGTCAAGTCAGGGACTCACGCCCGTAAAGTCGTCACTCAAATATAACGCGGGAATTTAACCCGCACAACGGCCACATGTCTCGGCATCTTACCTCGGTATAAGCATGGCCATGGAACCATCCTAATGGAAGCATACCCGTGGGCCACCCATCATGTCAGTATGTCCAAAGAAAATAACAAGATAACAATCATAATGGAAGCATACTCGTGGGCCACCCATCGTGTCAGTATGTCCAAAGCAAATAACAAGATAACACACCTAATGGAAGCATACCCATGGGCCACCCACCGTGTCAGTATGTCCAAAAGGAAATAACAAGATAACAATCATAATGGAAGCATACTCGTAGGCCACCCATCGTGTCAGTATGTCCAAAGCAAATAACAAGATAACACTCCTAATGGAAGCATACCCGTGGGCCACCCATCGTGTCAGTATGTCCAAAAGGAAATAACAAGATAACAATCAAAATGGAAGCATACTCGGGCGCCATCGTGTCGTATGTCCAAAGCAAATAACAAGATAACACTCTAATGGAAGCATACCCGTGGGCCACCCATCGTGTCAGTATGTCCAAAAGGATCGATATAGTGGAAGCATACCCGTGGCCACCCATCGTGTTAGTATGTCCATCAATCAACCAGATAGCCGGCCCTCCAACGAGAGACGCGGTAGCACAGAAATACAACACTTGCACAACAAAGGCTATCACCACAAACATAGGCAAGTTCAACATACTCATAGACTTTCATTTTATTACAACAAATCCGGATTTTAACCCCAAGGTACTACATATTTTAACTCTTTAAAAGATCCATTTCTTTCACAAAAAGTCACACGATACCCGTAGTATCAAAATAGAGTAACTATCTTTTTAAGTAAACCAAAACAATTTCCATATCTTCTTTTCGAATAAACCAACTTAAGACAAAACCATGACTTCCTTTTAAACCATTTTAAGACAAAACCATGTCTTTCTTTAAAACCAAAACACTTTAATTTCCTCAAGTCTCTTTTCTTTTAGAAAACAAGTTCCTTACTTTGGAATTTAAGAAAAATCAATACTTGTTATTAATGATCTTATTAAAGCAACCATGATCTAGGAAATGTAATACAATTTTGTCTTATCTTAGCTTCTATGCAGATGGAGGTTTCTATTGGTTTTAATATAATTAATTATTTGTCAATACATTTTCCTTTATTAACGCTGCAGTGGTTTGTTCGATACTTATTATCATTTCCGAAATCAATATAACTTATTCCTTTTTAAAACCCAATTACCCATTTCTCATAAATGCGGTTTCACAACTTTTTAACACAAACCAAGTCCTTAATATTTCACATCAAGTCATTTATAAGTCAAGTCTCTTATCTTTTAAAAACCACAGACAATTTCTTTACCTACATAAAGTTGTTATAACAAACTTCCCATAAAGCCGTTATAACACTTTATGTTTTAAACCAACCAAATTCGTTTAACACACGTACATCTACCGTACTACATAGTTCACAACAATCATGCTAGAAAATATAGGAAGTGGTTCACATACCTCGCGACGATTATCGACAATTAGCAAAATGCTCCAAAGTACTATAACCCTGCTAGCCTTTTCCACCCTTCAAGTAGAATACGCTACTCGTAGTACTTCAACCTATAAAGGCCACAAAACGTCTATCGACCTCTAGATCTCTTCGTAGAACAATTCAAAGCACAAGGTCATTATTCTACGGAAAATTCGGCAGCACCTCCTCCCCCGTAACCACATAAATCTCCTCCTCTATCAAGGCCCGCTACCAAGCCAACAACTCCAAGGGGGTTACACGTCTAACCGGACGTGTACAACACTACCCCACAATAATACTACAAGTCATCAGAATACAGTCCAATGTAAATACAGTTCAATTATTATCAATATTCATTCTATATATAGTATACTCAACTATACATTACTACAACATGTAATTTCCAATTACAATAGGGGGATAAAGATCATTACCTCGATAAGCCCAAAATTATCGAAGTTTTATAAGTCGATCCTGAGCAACGTTTAGCTCCAATTCCTTACGCTCCAACCCGCTCCAAGCAACCCTTAGAAGTTTCTAAACAACTTCTCTTAACACTTCATCTAAGCTTATGAAGATTTTTCTAGGTTTTATTTGCATGACTAAGGAATAAAGTAGTATTTTCTGCTCTTAGTATAAAGATAACTTTGGAATACTACAAGGGATTTTTGGCTAAGGTATATGGGATTATAACAATACTTGAAGAAATTCTTTCACAAGAGGGGTGTTGGACGAGAACCACAAAGGGAGGGAGGGGGAATTTTTGCCTTGGAAAAATATTTCAAGTGAGGGATGAATAAAGTCTTGCAACAAGGGGGGTATTTATAGAGAAATCAATGGCTAGGATCAAAGCAAATGTATGGTGAGGATTTGGTCCATGTGGGAGTGGAGTCTTCCAACCAAGTGTCCACCACAACAATGAGACATGTGTCCACCATAAAAATGGGACAAGTGGCAAGCCACTTGTCCACCAAAACGTCCAAACACTTGTCCACCAACCATTCGGCCAACATGGCCACATGGGGGTGACACGTGTCGCCCCCTACTCGTCCAAAATATATCATCTTCCAAAAATATCCGTAATGCCAAAAATCCGAAAATAAAGTGGGCCCTACAAAACCGTAAATTCTCCCGTGGGCCCCACGTGACCAATTTCGGAAATAAAATTCCATAATTCTCAAATATTCTAAAAAGTCCGAATACCAAATCTGGGAATCCAATTCCCATTAACGAACCTTTTTCTTCACAAAATCCGGAAACTTTTCCGTCGAAAAATCACATCTTTCTTCCTTTCCAATTTTAATGTCGTATTCTTGTACGTACGTCCTCATATACATACCCTGGAACTACGGGGTGTAACAAATTCCACGGGTGCGCTCCTGTTGATAGCGTTATTCCATGGACTAGCTCTCCATGAGGTTTTACTGATTCGGCCTTGGTATCTGGTGGTTGGCTTTTGTACTTGCCCCGTCTCGTGGCTGATTCGACCTTGGTACCTGGTAGTTAGCCTTCGCACTTGCCCCGTTCAGTTTAGTGGCGAAGTCTCGTGACACCGCCTTGGTACACAGTAGTTAGCTCAGATTGCCTCGGCTACCACGTGACACGACTCGTACACGGTAGTCGGCCAGACTTGCCCCGTGTCAGCTTCGTGATTTGGTTGCATAGTGTTGTTAGTACGGCCTTGGTATCTAGTAGTTGGCTTTCGTACTTGCCCCTGTCAGTCGATGATGCGGCTTTGGTATCTGGTAGTTAGCCTTCGTACTTGCCCCGTACGGTTGTTATGACACAGGTGGGACCTGGTGTTCATGTGTATTCCTTGGTGTTGCTATATCATAGATTGCCGGCAGTGAGGAAGGTATTCCACGGGCATGATTGATGTTGTGGGCGTGAGACCCATAGTTATATTTGAGTAATGACTTTGAGGGCGTGAGTCCCTGACTTGACGTGACTGCTTACATATTATGTACTGTAGTTTGGTTATCATATATGTCTCCTGTTTTATATAGACTACTATGATTTCATTTACAGTATTTTCAGTTTCACATACTTGGTACCTGTTGTACTGACCTCCTTCGGGGGGCTGCGTTCATGCCGCAGGTAGGGGTACATCGGTTGTAGATCCTCGCTCATAGGATCACAGTTCAGCGTTTTGGGAAGTTCCGTTTCTCCGGAGGCTCATCTTTGGTATAGTCCCCTGTCAGTGTAGTTACTTGTACATTCAGGGGTATGGCGGGGCCCTGTCCCGTCATAATTATGGTTACATTCCTAGAGGTATGTAGTACTGTTGTGGGCAGGGTTTGTAAAAGGATTTAACTGTTCAGGTTGATATATATATATGTATATATTCAGGAAGGTGACCGTTTTGGTTAGCCTGTTTCATACTTTATGTCTTGTCTCATGTTTTAGTTTTTATTTCCGCTGATTTTCTCTGATGTTGTATCACTAGGGTGCCCGGGGTAAGGCACCAGTCACGGGCCCGGGATCGGGTCGTGACAAAAGTGGTATCGTGAGCGATTAGTCCTCGGAAAGTGTCTGCATCGTGTTCAGTAGAGTCTTGATTATCGGTATGTTGTGCACCACATCTCTAATCAGGAGGCTGCAGGATATTTAGGATTGGTTTCCATTCTTCTCACTCTGAGATCGTGCCTTAGAGCTGTGGTATAAGTTGGACTCCCTCTGGCGTATTCTTATGTACCCGTTATGCCTCTACGCAAGGCAACCAGGGCCCAGATGGGCAAGGCAGCAGAGGGAGCTGCGAGTAGAGCACAGAGGGTTACGTGGGCACAGGCCCGGTCATTACCTGAGATAGTACTTCAGACGACGAGTTTTATGACGCCGCTAGCCCCAGCAGAGTTTAGAGCGACAGCGATTTCTCGAGGCCACGATACTGGTCTCCGCCCACGACCAGGAGCCGAGGATATGAGTTAGAAGGAGATGGCCCAGTTACTAGCTAGGGTCGTGGCGAGATATGAGGACGGACGGGAGCCGGTGGTTCCAGCAGTACCAGTGATTCACCCTAGATCCGATAGTCTGAGACTTCGGGATTTCTTGAGTTGCAGTTCGCCAGAGTTCTATGGATAGAGAGCTGAGGATGGTCCTCAGGGTGTCGTGCTAGTTTGGGAGATTGTTATACTTGCGTCCGCTGCCGTACATGATGGGAGGATGTCCAAGTAGGAGGGATACAAGAGGGATGGCTCAGCCTACCGGGTCAGTTGCGGGTTCAGTTGTTTGGGAGAAGAGGGGTGTTAGTCAGATGAGGTCACCCCACCTCGGTATGGCCGTTGTGGTAGGTGTTCTTATGAGGAGTGTCTTACTACTTCGACAGCTTGTTATGATTGCGGCCAGCAGGACCATTTTGCGAGAAATTGTCCGACCAGAGGTGGCGCGGATGTTACGACTCAGCCTTCGGGATCAGTGGCTGGTTCATCACCTTCTGTAGTTATGCGTCCAGCAGAGCAGGATTTGATTAGAGCGACAAAGGGAAAGTGAGGCAGTAGTTACAGAGATATCTTCAGCCTTAAGAGACTTGTTTAGGTCGTTATGGTAGATACATGTGGAGTGCTATGTTCGGTTAGCATTGTGTAAGTTGTGATTAGAAAACATGGGTAGTTGAAAAGGGTAAGTCTGGGGACGAGAAAATGGGGAGCCTTAGAATTTATAACAGTTGGGACCTTGGATGCAAGGCCGTCTTGAGTGGATGATTTTACGGTTGGTCTTTGTCGAAGTACTTGGTATGCGTGAAATATGTTGTGGGATAATTCCATGGGTAGTGTGAGATGGAAGTGGTAGCTTTCATGACGTGAATTAGTAATATTGTTCTGGATCGGGGAACGAGAGAGTTTGGCGCGACTATGGGTCGGGTTGAGGCCATATTGTCGGTCAACCCGCGGCCCGGAATGAGGTGGGGTCAGTTCGAGGTGGTCCCGCCAGGTGGTAGGATTACGAGGGTGCGAGGCCCAAGATTAGGTAACCATCGTATGAGTTCGCGGATGTGTTCGACCGGAATCGGATCGTGAAGGCCGGGAATGGCCTTGAAGAAATTCGAGGCTAGTAAGATGACCAAGTTTGGAGGTAGTGACTCCAAAGATTTTGGAACCAAGTGACGATCGAGGTATGGTACATGTACTAGAAAGAGTTCGAGTGTTCGGTGCGGTACGACGAGAAAGGAAAGAAGTGAACATGTGCTGAGAGATGGAAGTGATCATTTCTTTGTGAGGTGAAGATGCGAAGGGAGTATCCTTTGGACAAGGAACGAGAGTTAGTATTGTTTTACATCATAGAGGTGATTACTCGTGGACTTGGATTTAAGTATTTGCGCGTATGTTATTTTTGTGGCCAGGTGTGGCATGATTGGTTTCGTAAGTATAGTAGTGAAGACTATACCGGCGCAGGTATGTTTTGGAGACTTAGAAGGAACATTCGGGACGAATGTTTCTAAGGGGGGAAGAATGTTATACCCCGTAGTTCCAGGGTATGTATGTGGGGACGTACGTACGAGAATACGACAGAAATTTTGGAAAAAAAGAAAGGTGTGATTTTTTGACGGAAAAGTTTCCGAGTTTTGTGAAGGAAAAAGGTTCGTTAGTGGGAATTGGATTCCCAGATTTGGTATTTGGACTTCTTGGATTATATTAGAATTATGGGATTTTATTTTCGGAAATGGTCACGTGGGGCCCACGGGAGAAATTTACGGTTTTGTGGGGCCCACTTTGTTTTTGAGATTTTCGGTATTTTGGATATTTTCGGAAGACGAAATATTTTGGACGAGTAAGGGGGCGACACGTGTCACCCTCTTGAGTGGCCATGTGGGCCGAAATTGGTGAGACAAGTGGCTAGCCACTTGTCCCCTTGGCCGAAATGGCCCTACCACTTGGCACCAAATTTCGTTGGCCATGTGGTGTGGTGGGACCCACACACACATGGCCCAATCTTGACCATACACTTACCTTGATCATGGCCCTTGATTCTTCTATAAATACCCCCTTAGCTTGAAGACTAATTTCATCCCTCACTTGAATACTTTCCAAAGCAAATACTCCCTCCCCTTTGTAGTGTTTTCCTCCCTCCCCCTCTTGTGTAGAAAATACCTTGTGTATTGTTGTATAATCCCAAATACCTTGGCCTAGTATCCCTAGTAGTATTCCAAAGTTGTTTTAATACTAGGAGCCCGGAAATGCTACTTTATTCCAATAGTCGCAAAATGAAACCCTAGAAAATCTTCATAAGCTTGGTTGAAGTGTTAAGAGAAGTTGTTTAGAAACTTCTAAAGGTTGCTTGGAGCAGGTTGGAGCATAAGGATTTGGAGCAAAACGTTGCTCAGGATCGACATATAATCTTGGATAATTTTGGGCTTATCGAGGTAATGATCTATGTCCCCCTATTGTAATTGGATATTACATATTGTAGTAATTATACTTGAGTATATTATATTGAGGATAGAAGATTGATAGAATTAAACTGTATTTACATTGGACTGTATTTACAGTAGACTTGTAGTATTATTGTGGGGCGGTGTTGTACACGTCCGGTTAGACGTGTAATCCCCTGGGAGTTGTTGGCCTGGTAGCGGGCCAGAGTAGAGGAGGAGATTTATGTGGTTACGGGGGGGGAGGTGCTGCCGAATTTTCTGTAGAATAAAGGAATCTGGTATTTAGAATATTCTACGAAGAGATCTAGAAGTTGATAGACGTTTTATGGCCAGTATAGGTGGAAGTACTACGAGTAGCGTATTCTACTTGAAGGGTGGAAAAGGCTAGCAAGGTTGTAGTACTTGGAGCATTTTGCTAATTGTCGATAATCGTCGCGAGGTATGTGAAACTCTTCCTATCTTTTCTAGCATGATTGTTGTGAACTATGTAGTACGGTAGACGTACATGTTCTAAGTGAATTTGGTTGGTTTACTGATTTTAAAAGATAAAGGACTTGACTTATATTTGACTTGATATGATATATGAAGAACTCGAATTGTGTAGAAAGTTGTGAAACCTCATTCGCGAGAAATGAGTATTTGGTCTTTAAAAGGAACTTGATTTCTAAAAGAAAAGAGACTTGAGGAATCGAAGAGTTTTTGGTTTAAAAGAGAGACATGGTTTTGTCTTAAATTGGTTTAAAACATAAAGTGTTATAACAGCTTTATGGGAAGTTAGTTATAACGACTTTATGAAAGCAAAAGAATGGTTTTATCATTGGTTTTAAAATGGTAACTTGATTTAAGTATAGGTTACTTGTTTTGAAAAGAGTAAGTATTTGAGTTTTAAAGAGTATACTTGATGTTGTTTTAAAAGAAAGGCACTTGGTTTAAAAAGTATAGAGTACTTGATTTTAAAAGTCTTGTAAAGGTTTTTACGAAAGTAAAGTAATTTGGTTTGAAAAGGAAATGTGTTTTTGATACTACGAGTATTAGTATCTTTTACGTAAAAAGAGGTCTTTTTGAAAGAATGAAAGTAGGTAATATTTTTGGGATTTGAAACCCGTATTGTTGACATAAAAATGAAAGTACCTTGAGTTGTGTGTAACTTGCCTATGTTTGCGTGTGATAGCCTTGTCGTGCTAGTATTGTATTTCTATACCACCGCGTCTCTCGATGGAGGGCCGGTTGATTTGTTATGATCTTACTTGGACGTACCGGCAGTGACGGAGGATTCCACGGGTGCGCTCCTGTTGATAGCGTTATTCCATGGACTAGCTCTCCATGAGGTTTTACTGATTCAGCCTTGGTATCTGGTGGTTGGCTTTCGTACTTGCCCCGTCTCGTGGTTGATTCGCCTCGTACTGGTAGTTAGTCTTCGCACTTGCCCCGTTCAGTTTAGTGGCGAAGTCTCGTGACACGGCCTTGGTACCTGGTAGTTAGCCTTCGTACTTTCCCCGATCAGCTACGTGACACGGCCTTGGTACCTGGTAGTCGGCTTTCGTACTTGCCCCGTGTCAGCTTCGTGGTTTGGTTGCATAGTGTTGTTAGTACGGCCTTGGTATCTAGTAGTTGGCTTTCGTACTTGCCCCTGGCCATCGATGACGCGTCTTTGGTATCCGGTAGTTAGCTCAGACTTGCCCCAGACGGTTGTTATGACACGTGGGACCCGTGTTCATGTATTCCTTGGTGTTGCTATATCATGATCACAGTGATGAGGAAGGTATTCCACGCATGATTGATGTTGTGGGCGTGAGACCAATAGTTATATTTGAGGCGCATACGGAAGCCGAAGACACGAGGCGTAAGTATCCTCACCTATTCCCACACCTCCGTAATTCACTTTCCTACTTGTAAATCTTCATTATCGTTTATGCCTAAGTGTTGTTACGTGGCCGTGTGTGGCATTTGCAATCGCTTAAGTTATGAAGAATCTTATCGTTAATCGTTTGGGAAGGAACATTCGACGAATGTTTCTAAGGGGAGAATGTTATACCGTATTTTCGAGTATGTACGCGTGGCGCAGACGTAAAGTTTGGCCTTAAAAGTTTAAGCTCGACGCTTTTTTATTTGTGCACAACTCACTAAAAGAATCGCTTTCCACGAAACGCTTCCACGGCTTTCGTAGGGAAAATTCCGCTATGTCATTTAGTATTTTTATGGATTTTTCCGAGAGACGAACATTTTGGACCAACGGGAGGGCGACACTTGGCACCCTCCAATCGGTGGACTTGAAATCGCCCATTGGACGAATTGACATAGAGTTGCACGCTTTTTGTGCCTTTGCACAAGTCAAGGAGTTGGTAGGATATTTTGTGTGCAAGTTGGCTAGGTACACTTGCCCTAATCTCGCCTTACACTTGCCTAGCACTTACTAAATCTCGCCCTTGGTTGGCCATCCCTTGACCTATAAATACCCTCTTGTGATGAAGAGTTCTTCATCCACAAAAGCTTTCCAAGTCTAAAAATCCTCTCCTCTCCCTTAAAGCCATTTCGTGAAACACCTTCCCTCGAGTAAAGTTTGGCCGAGGCCCCCAGCCTAGCCGAAATCTACCCCCCCTCCCTTGGTAGAAAAGTTGCCTTCTAGTATTGTTATAATGCCCAAAATACCCTAGCCCAAATCCCTTAGTACTTAGTAGAAGTTGTGAAGAACTTCTAAGGTTTCCTTGGAGCTATCAGAGCGTACAACTTAGGAGCTAAACCTTGCTCAGGCGCGACTTTTATCTAGGATATTATTGGGCTTACCGAGGTAAATAATCCTAACCCTCTTTTGTATTAGAGAATACATACTGTAGTAGTATAAGGATAAGTATTAAATACTTAGAAGAATATTACAGAATAGAATTGAATCAATTATCACAAAGAGAAGGGTTTAAAAGAAGAATAATCAAACTGTACTTACTTAGGACTATTTTCACAGTAGACTTGAGTAGCTCACCGGGTAGGGAAGTGCTGCCCAATTTTCCGTAGGATAGAGAACCCTCTTCTTAGAATCGTTTTGAGTAGTGCAACGTTGATAGACGTGTCTGACTATTATAGGTTGATTCTCTGCGTGCGACATATTCAACTTGGCAGGTGGTTTTCGCTGAGAAGGTATGTGATTCTTCCTAAAGCATGATATTTTAAAATATATATATAGTACGGTGACGCATACGTGTTAATCGAATAATAACTACGGCAATGTCTTTTGACTTAAGCTGAATAATTCTTACGGCAATGTCTCGCGACTTAAGCCTGAATAATAAGGATCTGAAAGCATTTCAAAAGAACACTGAATCATTTTTAACACAGAAGAGAACTAATTGGTTTTTAAAAACAGAAGCTTAAGAGTTATACTAGCTTTATGGGAAGTTAGGTATAACCACTTAAGAATAATAAAAGGAACAGTTTACCTATGTGTTTATAACAGACTTATATTGATTTGTGAAAAGAATAATAAGATGGTTTGATAAGTAGACATGATATGATGCTATGTGTGTTAGTATCTTGTAACGTTTGTGTAAGAGGGTATTCTTGTTGTGCTTATGTTGTTTAACGATAAGCTGTTATGTTAGTGTAATATCACTCACCTCTTGACATGTTACCGGGGTTAAGCCGCCTCCGACGCGGGTAGACTCAGCGATGCGGGACCATGATTCGAGAATGCCTCATGCGGTCCAGGGACCTATGCGGAGCTACGGAGTTCCGTGTTAGTGCGGGTTATACCTCACGCGGCCATGTGGCCACGCGGACTACGAGTCGGGGCGACGCCGAGGAGTAGCTACCGACGCGCGGGTTATATACCCTATGCGGGCCTATGTGAGTGGCCTATGCGGACTACGGAGTCCGTGGATTAGGCTTGCATGGTGATACTACGCAATTGGCCCCGCCGATCATTCGCAGCCTAGAAAAGACACATACTTACCTATTGTTGCTCTTGTTTATGATGTGGCACTATGCGCGGTTACCTTGGTTGTTTCATACATTTATGTAAACTAATTTTAAAATGATATGTTTTCATTTAAGTACTTTCTGATTTCACATACTTAGTACGTTGTCAGATCGACTCCTTCGGGGCTGCTCATGCCGCAGGTGGCAAGGTGTGCTAGATCCACATCCTTAGATCTCTACGTTGGTGTCGGAGCTCCATCTTTTCCGAGGCTCTACTTTTGGGTATGATCTCCTGTTGTAGATAGTTTTGTATGCGATGGTATGGCAGGCCCCGCCCGCCATAGTTGTATATTTCTTAGAGGTCTCAGAGTCATGTTGTACAAGATCGGATGTAATCGCTAAACCATGTTTATATATATATGCCGAAGGCGACGCTTTCTCACGAATCGTGTCTTATTTTATAAATCGTTTCATGTCTTGTTTTATATTCCGCGATTACTCGATGTATGACTACTGGGTGCCCTTGAGGCACGACCACGCCCCGAATGGGTCGTGACAAAAGTGGTATCGAGCGATTAATCCTCGGAAAGTGTCTACAGACCGTATCTAGTAGAGTTTGATTATCGGTGTGTTGCGCACCACACCAATAATCGTGAGGCTATAAGATATTTAGGATTGGTTTCCATTCTTCTCACCGAGATCGTGCTTTAGAGATGTGTTAAAGTTGGACCCTCTAACGTATTCCTTTTCAGAATGCTTATGCCTCCACGTAAGGCAACCCGCCTGAATGGCAAGGCACCGGAGGAGCCGCCACGACACCGAGAGTTACGAGGGCTCGTGCCCGATCTATACCTCGACGGCGAGTTCTATGACGCCGCCGCCCCAAAGAGACCACAGTACCCACACCTCCCGCCCCACACCGGGCGGAGGAGTTAGGTACAAGGAGATGGCCCACTATTGGCGAGATCGTGGCGATACGAGGACAGCCGACGCAGCAGTTCAGCCCCACCCGGGTCGTACCGTGGTTCACCCGAGGCGCAGAGTTTGAGGCTACGAGACTTCGAGTTGTAGCCCGCGAGTTTTACTGGTCGAGGCCGAGGATGATCCGCAGGAGTTCATCCGTCGCCACTGAGGATTTTGAGAGTGATCGTATGCCGAGACCGAGTCCGTGATCTTTGTTCACATAGGTCGCGTGATACCGCGATCGATTGGTTTGATTCGTGAGTTATCCCGGGAGAGCACGCGTCCCCGCCTACTGGGATGAGTTCTCGAGGCTTTCTCACTCACTTTGCCTCCACATGGCGAGGAGGCGCGGGCCGATAGATTTTTACCGCCGAGGCAGAGGACGACCTTGTCGTGAGTACAATGTCGAGTTTGATTCATTGGCTCGATATGTCCCAGCGTTGGTAGCAGATATGGAGGATAGGGTGCACCGCTACGTCACCGGACTAGATGATTATATGGCCGAGTCATGCGGGTGTTTCTCTTCACTGCATATGACATTACCCGCACGCAGCTCATGCTCTTGGATGCGGCGAGCGCAGAGGCCGACGGTCGACAGACAAAGAAGCAGGCGCCGTGACGGAGGGTCTTACGTGGCTATCGTGGTGGGCGGCCTCAGCAGTAGTCTAGATTTGCACCACAGCCACCAGAGCACTCTGCGCACCGCCCTCAAGACACCCGAGTATTCGAGGGCGCACTGGGCCCTGTGGCTTCGAGACGCCCAGAGCAAAGAGGCGATCGCCGACGGACCACCCCTCGGTGGCCGATGCGGTAGATCCCACTTCGGGAATTGTGGTGCTGCTACGGGAGCTTGTTTCAGTTGTGGCCAGCAGGGTCACTATGCGAGGAACTGTCCGACCAAGGGCAGTGCTGATGGTAGGGGTCAGCCTACAGGTTCTTTCGCCGGGTCTTCTTCATCCCCGACAGCTACTCGCCCCGGAGGGCAAGGTACTCATGGACCAGCAGGTCGCGACAGGTCGTGGCGTGGGTCGATTCTAGCGGTCCTCGAACCGCATTTATGCTTTGTCCACCGACAGATCGTGAGGCCTCACCGATGTCGCCACGGTACCTTATCGGTTCGGGTTTGATGTGTATGCTTTGATAGATCCGGTTCTACTCGCTCCCATCTATCTCCCCTTGTTGCTAGTAGGATAGGGATAGAGCCTGAGTCCATAGACCCTTTCGAGGTAGCTACGCCAGTGGGTGATTCGGTGGTAGCTCGGCGGGTATATAGAGCTTGTCCTGTGACCATTTACAGTCGTCAGACCCTAGCCGACTTGATAGAGTTGGAGATGATTGACTTCGACATGATCATGGGGATGGATTGGCTAGCGTCTTGCTACGCCAATGTAGAATGCAGAGAGAGAGTAGTACGGTTCCAGCCTCCCGAGCCGGTTGTTGAGTGGGAGGAGCACCAGATCGCCGAGGGGTAGGTTTATTTCCTACCTCACGGCTAGGAAGACGGTGCGCGGGTATATCTACCATCTCGTTCGGGTGTTTGATCTCGAGGCTGCAGTGCAGATTTTCATCGATTCGAGAGTCGAGAGTTCCCGCACGTGTTTCAGACGACCTCCGGGTATCCTCCCGAGAGGAGATTGAGTTTTGTATAGACATATTGCGTAAACTTCGCCTATTTCCATTCCGCCATACGTAATGGCACTGCCGAGTTGAGAGTGAAGGACCACCGAGAGATTTCTTTGGAGAAGGGTTTTATCGCACTAGTGTTTCTCCCCGGGGCGCCAGTATTGTTCGTGAAGAAGAAGGACGCCGCGCACGTGTGTTGACTCTGTGCGGTGAACAAGGTGACCATTAAGAACGAGATACCCTTCCTGTGATTGATGATTTGTTCGACCGATTGCGGGCGCGAGATGTTTCTCAAGATTGATCTGCGATCGGGCTATCATCGTTCGAGTCGAGAGGTGGATGTCCCAGGATCGCATTCGGACGTGCGGGCATTATGAGTTCGTGGTCATGTCTTTGAGTTGACCAATGCTCCGGCGGTATTCATGGATTTGATGAACCGAGTGTTCAAACCATTTTTGGACACGTTTGTGATAGTGTTCATTGATGATATCTTGGTTTATTCTCGCCAGAGCGAGCATGCGAGCATTTGATCGTGGCCGAGTGATTCTCAGGACCAAACATTGACGCCAAATTTTCCAAATGTGAGTTTTGGTTAACTTCGTGGCTTTTCTTGGGCATATTGTGGGCCGATGGTATTCGGTAGATACGCCAAGATCGGCGATCCGAGTTGGCCTAGACCTACTACTCCGGCGCAGGTTCGCAGCTCGGGCCTCGCGAGTTATTATCTCGGTTCAGAGAAGTTTGCTTCTATCTACGCACCATTGACTAGCCGACTCGTGGCGCAGCCAAGTTTGATGGCGATGCTTGTGAGCGGGGTTTCGATTCTTTGAAAGAGAGATCGACGACCGCCTCGCTTCTTACTCTTCCGCAGGTCCAGACGGTTATGTTGTGTATTGCGACGCGTCGGGCATCGGGTTGGGATGTGTGTTGATGCAGATGGCAAGGTTATAGCGCACGCGATCCCGACGGCTTAAGAAACACGAGAGGAACTACCCCACCCATGATTTGAGTCGGCGGTGATTCACGCCAAGATCTGGAGGCACTATTTGTATGGGATTCACGTGGATATTTATACGCACCACAAGATCCTCCAAGATATCTTCACGCAGGGAGCCGAACTTACGGCAGAGGCGGTGGTTAGAGTTGCTTAAGGATTACGATGTTGATATCTGTACCACCCGGGAAGGCCAATGTCAGGCGTATGCTCTTAGTCGTAGGTCGATGGGAACCTATCGGATGTGCGGCTAGAGAGAGGGACATGGTTCGTGATTTGCATCGATTAGCGAGCCTTGGTGTCCGCTTGATTGATTTTGATAGCGATGGGGTTCGAGTTCGTGAGGTTGCCGAGTCTTCCATCGCCGGCGAGGTGAAGAGGCAACGATTCGAGGATCCGATTTTGACACGTTATCGTGATCTGACTCTTCGTGAGGCAAGGGTCCTTTGAGGTAGCACCGATGGGGTGCTAAGGTTTGAGGGCGTTGTGTGTTCCAGATGTTTCAGACTTGGCGAGTTCTGGGAAGCACACGCGCGTTACTCTATCCATCCGTGGTCGACCAAGATGTACCACGACCTTAGATCCGTATTGGTGGGATGGCTTGAAGAGGACGTTGCGAGTTCGTAGCTCGGTGCCCGTGTTGTCGCAGTAAGGTAGAGCACCGAGGCCCGGTGGTTTGTTACGCACGATAGAGATCCCGACCGGAAGTGGGAGGTGATCAACATGGACTTCATCACGGGATTACCTCGCACTCGAGGAGACATGATTCTATATGGGTTATCGTCGACGGTCGACGAAATCAGCCCACTTTCTTCCCGTCGGACGACTTTTTCTGAGGATTATGCGGACTTTACATCCGAGAGATCGTCGATCGCATGGAGTCCCTATTTCGATCATATCGCATGCAGGAGCCCGGTTTACGGCTAACTTCGGAGGTCTTTCGAGGGTTTAGGGACGCAGTGAGCTCGAGTATCGCATTCCATCCACGCAGCACGGACAGCCGAGCGCACTATCCGCACTTCGAGGATATCCGCGAGCTGTGTTATCGACTTCGTGGGTAGCCGAGGATCATTTGCCTCTAGTTGAGTTTGCATACAATAATAGCTACCACTCCAGATTCGGATGGCGCCTTATGAGGCCTTGTATGGGAGGAAGTGCAGATCGCCTATAGCTGGTTCGATGTGGGCGAGTGCGATTGGGACCAGATTTGGTGCAACGATGGATAAGTGAAGCTTATCCAGAGAGGTTCTTGACAACTCGAGTCGACAAAAGTCATATGCAGATCATCGTCGGCATCTTGAGTTCGAGGTTCATGATTGGGTTTTCCTAAAGGTGTCACCCATGGCGGTGTGATGAGATTCGGGAAGAAGGAAACTCACCCAAGGTATATTGGGCCGTTTCAGATTGTCCGCAGGTAGGCAAGGTTGCCTATGAGTTGATCTGCCGTCCGATCCGGAGGCGGCATCCGGTGTTTCACGTATCTATCTTTGAGAGATGTATCGGATCCATCTAGGTGCACCCGATTGACGATGTCCGTGTGACCGAGGGGTTATCGTATGAGGAGGTTCCCAGCGATAATCGATCGTCGGGTTAGGCGTCTGCGGAAGGACGTGGCTTCCGTCAAAGTCTTGTGGCGAACGAGCTCGGGAGGAGATGACATGGGAAGCCGAGAAGACATGAGAGGCGTAAGTATCCTCACCTATTCCCCACACCTCCAGGTAATTCACTTTCCTACTTGTAAATCTTCATTATCGTTTCTGCCTAAGTGTTGTTCTAGCGTGTGTGGCATTTGCAATCGTTTAAGTTATGAAGAATCTTATCGTTAACTGTCTTGGGAAGGAACATTCGGGACGAATGTTTCTAAGGGGGGGAGAATGTTATACCCCGTATTTCCGGAGTATGTACGTAAGGGCGTACGTACGAAAGTTTGGCCTTAAAAGTTTAAGCCTTGGACGTTTTTTTATTTGTGCACAACTCACTAAAAGAATCGTTTTCCGACGAAACGTTTCCACAACTTTCGTAGGGAAAATTCCGG
Source organism: Przewalskia tangutica (assembly GCA_029844215.1). Lineage (NCBI taxonomy): Eukaryota > Viridiplantae > Streptophyta > Magnoliopsida > Solanales > Solanaceae > Przewalskia > Przewalskia tangutica. Next base: position 99,968,211 of record CM056729.1, read on the forward strand.
CTATGTCATTTAGTATTTTTGCGGATTTTTTCGAGAGACGAAATATTTTGGACCAACGGGAGGGCGACACTTGGCACCCTCCAATTGGTGGACTTGAAATCGTCCATTGGACGAATTGGACATAGAGTTGCACGTTTTTTGTGCCTTTGCACAAGTCAAGGAGTTGGTAGGATATTTTGTGTGCAAGTTGGCTAGGTACACTTGCCCTAATCTTGGACTTACACTTGCCTAGCACTTGGCTAAATCTTGGCCCTTGGTTGGCCATCCCTTGACCTATAAATACCCCTCTTGTGATGAAGAGTTCTTCATCCACAAAAGCTTTCCAAGTCTAAAAATCCTCTCCTCTCCCTTAAAGCCATTTCGTCCAAACACCTTCCCCCCCCTTGAGTAAAGTTTGGACGAGGGCCACCCCCCTAGCCTAGCCGAAATCTACCCCCCCTCCCGTGGTAGAAAAGTTGCCTTCTAGTATTGTTATAATGCCCAAAATACCCTAGCCCAAATCCCTTAGTACTTAGTAGAAGTTGTGAAGAACTTCTAAGGTTTCCTTGGAGCTATCGGAGCGTACAACTTAGGAGCTAAACCTTGCTCAGGCGCGACTTTTATCTAGGATATTATTGGGCTTACCGAGGTAAATAATCCTAACCCTCTTTTGTATTAGAGAATACATACTGTAGTAGTATAAGGATAAGTATTAAATACTTAGAAGAATATTACAGAATAGAATTGAACTGTTATCACAGTAGAAGGGTTTAAAAGAAGAATAATCAAATTGTACTTACTTAGGACTGTTTTCACAGTAGACTTGAGTAGCTCACCGGGTAGGGAAGTGCTGCCCAATTTTCCGTAGGATAGAGAACCCTCTGCTTAGAACTGTTTTCAGAGTAGTCTGAACGTTGATAGACGTGTCTGACTATTATAGGTTGATTCTCTGCGTGCGACATATTCAACTTGGCAGGTGATTTTCGCTGAGAAGGTATGTGATTCTTCCTAAAGCATGATATTTTAAAATATATATATAGTACGGTAGACGATACGTGTTAATCGAATAATAACTACGGCAATGTCTTTTGACTTAAGCTGAATAATTCTACGCAATGTCTGTGACTTAAGCCTGAATAATAAGGATCTGAAAGCATTTCAAAAGAACACTGAATCATTTTTTTTTAACAGAAGAGAACTAATTGGTTTTTAAAACAGAAGCTTAAGAGTTATACTAGCTTTATGGGAAGTGAGGTATAACCACTTAAGAATAATAAAAGGAACAGTTTACCTATGTGTTTATAACAGACTTATATTGATTTGTGAAAAGAATAATAAGATGGTTTGATAAGTAGACATGATATGATGCTATGTGTGTTAGTATCTTGTAACGTTTGTGTAAGAGAGTATTCTTGTTGTGCTTATGTTGTTTAACGATAAGCTGTTATGTTAGTGTAATATCACTCACCTCTTGACATGTTACCGGGGGTTAAGCTGCCCTCCGATGCGGGGTAGACTCGGTGATGCGGGACCATGATTCGAGAATGCCTCATGCGGGTCCAGGGACCTATGCGGAGCTACGGAGTTCGAGTTAGTGTGCGGGTTATACCTCACGCGGTCTATGTGGCCATGCGGACTACGAGTCGGGGCGATGCCGAGGAGCTACCTCGATGCGGGGTTATATACCCTATGCGGGCCTATGTGTGTGGGCTATGCGGTCTACGGGAGTCCAGGTTTAGGCTTGCATGGTGATACTACGGGCAATTGGCCCTGCTTCGATCATTCGCGGCCTAGAAAAGACACATTCTGATTTACCTATTGTTGCTCTTGTTTATGATGTGGCACTATGCGGTTACCTCGTTGTTTCATACATATATGTAAACTAATTTTAAAATGATATGTTTTCATTTAAGTACTTTACAGTTTCACATACTTAGTACCTGTTGTACTGACCTCCTTCGGGGGGCTGCGTTCATGCCGCAGGTAAGGGCAAGCAGGTGCTAGATCCACATCCTTAGGATCTCTACGTTGGTGTCGGGAGCTCCATCTTTCCGAGGCTCTACTTTTGGTATGATCTCCTGTTGTAGATAGTTTTATCTGATCCAGGTATGGCGGGCCCCGTCCCGCCATAGTTTTATATTTCTTTAGAGGTCTTTATTCTTGTTGTACAAGATCGATGTAATCGCTAAACCATGTTTATATATATATGCCGAAAGCGACGTTTTCACATAAAGCGTGTCTTATTTTATAAATGTTTCATGTCTTGTTTTATATTCGATTACTCGATGTATGACTACTTGGGTGCCGGTAAGGCACCGCCACGCCCCGAATGGGTCGTGACAGATCACGTCAGCGTTTTGGGAAGCTCCGTTTCTCCGGAGGCTCATCTTTGGTATAGTCCCCTGTCAGTGTAGTTACTTGTACATTCAGGGGTATGGCGGGGCCCTGTCCCGTCATAGTTATGGTTACATTCTTAGAGGTCTGTAGTACTGTCGTGGGCAGGATTTTGTAAAAGGATTTAACTGTTCAGGTTGATATATATATCTATATATATATATATATATATATGTATATATTCGGGAAGGTGACCGTTTTGGTTAGCCTGTTTCATACTTTATGTTTTGTCTCATGTTTTAGTTTTTATTTCGCTGATTTTCTCGATGTTGTATCACTAGGGTGCCCGGTAAGGCACGATCCACGGTTCGGATCGGGTCGTGACAACGACCCAGGCAAGTACGAAGCCAACTACGGATACCACTGCGCCACGCGTGTGGCCGGCAAGTACGAAGACTAACTACCAGATACCAAGCCGGAATCACGAGACTTCGTCACAAAACTGAACGGGGCAAGTACGAAGGCTAACTACTAGATACCAAGCCGAATCAGCCACGACCTCGGGGCAAGTACGAGAGCCAACTACCAGATACCAAGCCGAATCAGTAAAACCTCATGGAGAGCTAGTCCATGGAATAATAATCACAGAAGCGTACCCGTGGAATGCTCCGTCACTGTCGGTACGTCCAAGTAAGATCATAACAAATCAGCCGGCCCTCCATCGAGAGATGCGGTGGTATAGAAATACAATACTAGCACGACAAGACTATCACACGCAAACATAGGCAAGTTACACACAACTCAAGGTACTTTCATTTTATGCCCAAGTCCAGGTTTTAACCCCAAAGTACTACGTACGTTAAATTCTTTTTTAAAAGATCCATTTCTTTTACAAAGGTCACCCGATGCCCGTATTATCAAAATAGAGTGACTAACATTTTAAGTAAACCAAAACAACTTCCATACTTTCCTTTTTAAACCAAATTAAGACAATACTATGCCTTCTTTTTAGACCAAAACACTTCTCCTTTTAAAGTCAAGTCTCTTATCTTTTAAAAACCACAAACCATTTCTTTACCTACATAAAGTTGTTATAGCAAACTTCCCATAAATCCGTTATAACACTTTATGTTTTAAACCAACCAAATTCATTTAGCACATGTACGTCTACCGTACTACATAGTTCACAACAATCATGCTAGAAAAGATAGGAAGAGGTTCACATACCTCGCGACGGTTATCGACAATTAGCAAAACGCTCCAAGTACTATAACCTTGCTAGCCTTTTCCACCCTTCAAGTAGAATACGCTACTCGTAGTACTTCAACCTATAACGACCATAAAACGTTTATTAACTTCTAGCTCTCTTCGTAGAACAATTCTAAGTACCAGGTTCCTTATTCTACGGAAATTTCGGCAGCACCTCCCCCCCTGCAACCACATAAATCTCCTCATCTAACGAGGCCTGCTACCAAACCAACAATCCCAGGGGGGGGGGTTACACGTCTAACCGGACGTGTACAATTCTACTCCACAATAATACTACAAGTCTCCATCAGAATACAAATTCTATGTAAATACAGTTCAATTCTTTATAATCATCCTTCCAATATATCTTATACTCAATTCTAAACTACTACAACATGTAATCTCCAATTACAATAGGGGGACAAAGATAATTACCTCGATAAGCCCAAAATTATCCAAGATATAAGTCGATCCTGAGCAACGTTTAGCTCCAATTCCTTACGCTTCAACCCGCTCCAAGCAACCCTTAGAAGTTTCTAAACAACTTCTCTTAACACTTCATCTAAGCTATGAAGATTTTTTTAGGGCTTCATTTTGCGACTATGGAATAAAGTAGTATTTCCGGGCTCTTATATTGGGATTTCTTTGGAATACCACAAGGGATTTAGGCTAAATTATTTGGAATAACAACAATACTTGAAGAATTCTACTCAAGGTGGGGGGGGGGGGTTTTTGGACGAGAACTCACTAAGGGAGGGAGGGGAATTTTTTTGCCTTGGAAACTTTCTAATGTGGATGAAATAAAGTCTTGCACACAAGGGGTATTTATAGGGAAATCAATAGCCAAGATCTAGGCAAGTGGATGGTGAGGATGGGGTACATGTGTGTGGGTAGTTGGCCAACCACTTGGCAACCACAAAAATGGGACAAGTGGCCGCCACAAAAATGGGCCACTTGTCCACCAAAAAAACGTCCCACTTGTCCTTCTCCAATTCGGCCAACATGGACACACGGGGGTGACACGTGTCGCCCCCCTACCCGTCCAAAATATTTCATCTTCCGAAAATATTCGTAATGCCAAAAATCCGAAAATAAAGTGGGCCCCACAAAACCGTAAATTTTCCCGTGGGCCCCACGTGACCAATTTCGGAAATAAAATTTCATAATTCTCAAATATTCCAAAAAGTCCAAATACCAAATCTGGGAATCCAATTCCCTTTAACGAACATTTTTCCTTCACAAAATCCGGAAACTTTTCCGTCGAAAAATCAGATCTTTCTTCCTTTCCAATTTATCGTCGTTATTCTCGCACGCACGTCCTCATATACATACTGGAACTACGGGTATAACATTCTCCCTTAGAAACATTCGTCGAATGTTCCTTCTAAGTCTCCAAACATACCTGCCGGTATAGTCTTCCCTACTATACTTACAAAACCAATTATGCCACACATGGCCATAATATAACATACGCGCAAAACTCAATCCAAGCCAACGAAGAATCACCTCTAACGTGTATAACAATACCATTAGCTCCACCCATGGTCCAAAGGATACTTTCTTCACACAAGAAATGATCACTTCTATTCTCATAACACATGCTCGCTTCTTCCTTACTGTCGTGCACTTCTTCTCGTACACTCGAACTCTTCCTAATATACTTACCACATTTCTGTCATTGCTTCAGTTTCCAAAATCTCGGGGTTACTATCTCTAACTTGGTCATCATTAACTGGGAACACTCTGGAGGGATCTCTGATACTCTTCCAAAACATAGCAACATGGAATACCAGACGTACTGCCTCCTAAGTCGGACGGCAGTGCTAACTTATAGGCAACCTGGCCTATTCTACAATGATCTGAAAATGCCCAAAGTACCTCGGGCTAAATTTCCCCTTCTTTCCAAATTTCGTCACATCTTTCCGGGGTGGTACCTTCAAGAAGACCCACCGTCAACCTGAACTCCAAGTGTCGACGCCGATTACCCGCACTACTCCTGTTGACTCTGAGCTGCTAAAAAATACCTCTTCTGGATAAGCTTCACCTTACCCACATCCTGCTGAATCAAGTAGGGACCAACTATCTGAACCTTGCCAACATCGAACCAATCGACCGGCAACCTACACTTCCGCCCATACAAGGCTTCATAAGGCACCATCCGAATACTAAAATGGTAGCTATACAATACTCACTCAACAAGAGGCAATTAATCCCCCCAGCTACCCCTGAAATCAAAACACCGGCCCGTAACCTGTCCTCAAATGTCTGGATAAAATGCGTCGTTCGTCCGTCGGCCCGAGGGTGAATGCAATACTGAGACTCTCCTGAGTTCCTAACCCCGCCTGGTAAAACCTCCCGAAAAAAGAAATAGCCATAAACTGGGCTCCACTGCCTGCCATAAGATAAAGGTAGGAACTCCGTGCAGCCTTACAACCTTCCTGATATACAACATCTCGTATAACCCTCCGCCGAGTAAACAGTCCTAACTAAAAGACAAGATGGGCTGAACCCATCGGCCCGGCTACTGGTCGAACGCATCCATGAACTCGTACGATGGTTACCTAACTTGGGCTTAGCACCCTCGTGACCCTACCACCTAACGGGACCACCTCAAACTGACCCCACCACATTCCGGGCTGCGGGTTGACTCGCGATATGGCCTCAACCCGTCCCACTTCGTACTAAACTCTCGTTCCCCGATCCGGAACAATCTTACCAGTTCACGTCATGAAAGCTACCACTTCCATCTCACACTACCATGGAATTATCTCACAATATATATCACGCAAAACTCCACGTATACTCTGCACTCCGACAAGGGTTAACCGTAAAATCCTTTACTCAAGACGGCCTTACATCTAAGGTCTCAACGTGTAATATTCTAAGGTTCACACCTTCTATGTCCCCATACTTATCCTTTCAACTAACCATGTTTTCTAACTCACAAATAACACAACGCTATCCGTACATAGCACACAATAATAAGATCATCATATCGAGCATACTAAACTCTAGAGGGTTAAGGTTATACCTGAAAGATTCAAAATAAGTGATTCAAAGGACCGCTAAAACTGGGATCTTCCACCGCGACCTCTGCCGTGGCCTGCCGGTATATGAACATCCTGCCTCACTATTGAAGGTGAAGAACCCGCAACTGATCCGGTAGTCTGTGCTATCCCACTAGTGCCACCTCCGGTCGGACAGTTTCTCGCATAATGGCCCTGCTGGCCGCATGTAAAGCAAACTCCCAAACTAGCACGACACTCCCCCTTATGGATTTTACCGCAACGGCCACACTGAGGTAAGGGTGGCCTCATCCGCCAACACCACTACTCCTCCAAAACTCGAACCCTCGAGCCACGACACGCTCCCGAATACTCCCGACGCCCCAAGATCGCGGAGGACCACTGAATCGGATGAGGTATATATTCGATCACGCGGAGGCCGTCGCTCGAAAGTTACTAAAGGACCTCGCTCTTGGCCTCTTCGCGATCTTGGTTAATCCGTCGATCTCCACGTTCTCGCCGTCGCTGCGTAAGCTCAGACGCGGGCAATGTCCATGTCTGACTGAAGAGCTACTCTTGTACAACTCTCTGTTAGACAATCGCCATGTCCTGTGACATATCGGTGCACTCTATCCTCCATGTCTGCCACTAACGCGGGGACATAACGAGCCAATAAGTCAAACTCTGTATTGTATTCCCGAACCGTCCGCCCGTTCTGCCTCAACCTCATAAATCTATCTGCCCGAGCTCTCCTCATCTGCGAGGGCAAGAAGTGTGTAAGAAATACCTCTGAGGTCTTGATCACTTTCATGATCCGCTGCAACTGTCGAATAAACTCCTGATGATCTTCCTCAGTCCTCAATCCATAGGACTCGGGTGGACTACAACTCAAGAAGTCCCGAAGTCTCAAAACTATCGGATCTAGGGTAAACTACTGGTACTGCCGGAACCACCGGCTCCCGTCTGTCCTCATTCCCAGCCACCAGACTAGCTAGTAACTGGGCCAAGATCTAGGCAAGTGGATGGTGAAGATGGGGTACATGTGTGTGGGTAGTTGGCCAACCACTTGGCTACCACAAAAATGGGACAAGTGGCCACCACAAAAATGGGCCACTTGTCCACCAAAAAAACGTCCCACTTGTCCTTCTTCTCCATTCGCCAACATGGCCACACGGGGGTGACACGTGTCGCCCCCCTACCCGTCCAAAATATTTCATCTTCCAAAAATATCCGTAATGCCAAAATCCGAAAATAAAGTGGGCCACAAAATCAGAATTTTCCGTGGGCCCCACGTGACCAATTTCGGAAATAAAATTTCATAATTCTCAAATATTCCAAAAAGTCCAAATACCAAATCTGGGAATCCAATTCCCTTTAACGAACATTTTTCCTTCACAAAATCCGGAAACTTTTCCGTCGAAAAATCACATCTTTCTTCCTTTCCAATTTTACTGTCGTATTCTCGTACGTACGTCCTCATATACATACTCTGGAACAACGGGGTGTAACAAAAGTCTTAACAACAATTTGTACCAAACCTATGTGTAGGAAATTAAATTCCTTTTTATATCTGTTTATATCTTCAGTTGATAGCAATTTAATAATTTATTTTGAGTTATTAATGGCTACTGTGGATTCACAAGTTTTGATATTATAATTTTTTATAAAATCAAACTTTCCTGTTTCATAAACAGATCTGAAAGATTCTTTTGGAATATTCCAGTTCTGCAGATCTTTTTCAACTTTAGCAATCTTTGAAGTTGCTAAGTTTTCACTGTTGATTTCGTTCATTTTAGTAAGAGACTGTGTGGAGTCTTACTAAATATTCAGATATAGACTGTCTACCTGCTAGGTAGCTAATCCTTCTTCTTAATATGTTAACCTCTTCATAAAGTTCATTAGTTTTACCAATGATTATTTGCCAGATTATCTTTTGACAATAAGAATCTAAACCTGGTACCGGTCTAGCAGCTGAATAATAGTTTAACTCTCTAAGACTTTCCTTTAACAATTTATTGCAATCATTACTTGCTATTACTATTTCAAGTATCTGAGAATTATATTCTCTTATGTAATCAAACTCTGGACGATAAAATAGTCAGGTTGTTTTTTGTGCTAATTTGAGTTCTGCTATAGAGGATATCGGCTCAAAGAAATTTGGGAGGTATATCTCTATAACAGAGAATATTTTTCTCACCTGCTGTTATAAATCAATTTATGGGATTAAATGCTGATGAGAACGTTAGAGAAGCTGCACTCGCATGACAATAGAGATGAAGTAATTGAGTACCTCATCAAGATATAATGTAAGTGGATCTCTAGATGTCCGGCACCAATTATGATCTTGATTGATATACCCTGAAAAAAGGAATGAGATAGTGCAGGTGTTGACAGGAATGCCACCAACATTCTTGGCAACACTGGTTAAGATAGTTTCCAGTGTCTACTGAATGGCTTGTGAATTAAATTGCAAGAATCAACCAACAAATCTCTGAGGTTGATACTGTGAGGAATGCTCTGATTCAAGCCAGAAACCAGTTCATGTTGATGCTTTCTTCACAAAAAGGGGGAGAAAATGATGATGTAGCAAATACTGAAGCTAGAGGAACTGCTGAACTTGAAATCGAAGAAGCAGAGGAAGTACTGATGATGTTGCAGAGGAGCGGAATAACAGTTTAAGATGCCGAAATCAAATTAAAACATAAGAATATAATTTAAAACATAAGTTTAAAAACTTACAAATTTTATTCAAAGCATAGTAAGAGAGAGGGATACAAGATCAGGCAAGGAAAGAGAGAGAGAGGTAATTTCCGAATGCCTTAACAATTACAAAGTGAGAGCCTTAAATAGGCCTCGAATGAATTATTCGTCCTAACACGTGGACGGTTCTGTTTAAAACAAATGGACGACTAAGATTACATGACCTTTACTTTTTTGAAAGGGCAAATGTCTTCTTTGTCTTCTTTTGTCTTCTTCTGCTTTATGTCGCTTTCTTGTCTCTTGCTTTTCTGAAGAGGCAAATGTCGCTGTCTGCTTTATCCTTTGTTTCTTCGAAGGGGCAAGTGTCCTCTGCTTTTCCGAAGAGGCAAATGTCCTAATCTGCTTTATGAAAGGGCGCCTCTTTCTTTTCCGAAGAGGAAACTGTCCTTGCTGGCTATCCCATTTAGAGGGACCACTGATTTTATCCACGGAGATAAGCGTCGGCGTATGCCTGGGCTATTCCTCGTGGGACCATCATGTCTCCGTTGTCTGTTTCACTATGATTGGATGCCACTTCTTCATCGTCTTCCAATCTTGCTAGAGCTTTCGTCTGGTTTCTGTTTTAGAACTTGAGGTTTCGCCTGATGAAGATGGACTTCTTCTCTCTGGTTTTACCTTAGTTTCTTCCCTGGGTTTTGGACTCCATCCTTTAACTTTGATGGTCTTGCTTAAATAACAAATCCTGTTTATTTCTTGGATATCAAATGACCAATTAATGATGTAGGAAATCCTTTTATTAAAAAAGAATTTACACAACTTAATATGCTCTGGTAGAGTAGAGATTTGTTGTTCCTCGTGGAAACCTGCATATTTATTTTGGAAGCTCGGGGCTACCACCTGTGAAGTTCCTCCAAAGATGTTCCACCATTCGTAGAACCATCTGGGGATAACCTTATCTTTGATTTCCTATGCATATTTTACGAACCAAGTATGGGTGTTTGGCCTAACATACAGAAAGTTGAACCATGCATCCTTATAATTGTGCCAATTATAGGTTTGCGGTATGTGAGTCCTGGATAACGGTATTTGTGTTTATAGATGATCTACATACCAATTAAACGGGCTTAAAATCCTTTTAATAGTAAATTTGGAATATTCAATCCCATCTGTTTTATCAAAATACTTGTGCTCGACTTCTATGGAGTCGGTGTCTACTAGAATGAACTCATAATACTTCCTGGTTTTCAGGGAGTTCTGAGTATCAACATACTGATGATCTGTGTAACAGGGTTTTAGCAAGTCCTGCACCCTGAAATTTTCATACTGCTTATCCAATGCCATTATCGGCAAAACTTGTATAGGAATAAATTCTCATTTCTGGACTGGGGCTGGTAGTTCCTTCTTAGAGGGCCCTGCTGGTTTAACTGCTTCTGAATATGATTCTGGGGGAACCATTTTATAACTATCCCTGCTCTGGGCAGCTGCTGGAGTGGCCTTAAATGGCTGAGTCTGAACCTTCTCTTTTTTAGAGGGAACTGGGGTAACTGGTATAATAGGAAGATTTCCTAATACCGTAAATTTATTTTGTCCACTGGGTTTATGGAGGACTGGTCCTGCAGATTTTTCTGCAAAAGGTTGTTTCATTTTTTCTTCTGGTTTATTTTGGAAAGGTGGTCTCATCGGGCGTAAGCCCTGAAAGCCTGGCCTCATTATTGCCCTGCAAAAATTCTCTAGTCAGGAAGTCTGGTAGAGAGTTTTCTTCACCTTTTATAAAATCAATTTTAAAATCGAAACTGGATAACAAGGCTTGCCATCTGGCAAAAATTTGTTTTGAAACTATGTTTTTTACATCCTTCTGTAAAATATCTTTGGCTGCTTTGCAGTCGACTCTTAATAAAAATTCTTTGTTAATTAAATCATCTTGAAACTTTGTTATACAAAGTACTATGGATAAAATTTCTTTTTTAACCGTGCTATAATTTTTCTGTGCCTGGTTCCAATTTCCAGACGTAAATCTTACTAGTTGTTCAACTGATTTACACGATATCCTTTGTTTAAGAATACCACCATAACCTATGTCTGACGCGTCGGTTTCGACTATCATAAAGGCTTCTGGATTAGGGATGCCTAGACACGGGAGTTTCTGGACAATTTCTTTTATCTGTATGACAGCTCTAGTCTGTTCATCTGACCAAGGGACTGGCTTTTTCTTAAGCCTTTTATACAGAGGTTCACACATCTGTCTAATTTTCGGGATAAAATCTGCTACATAATTAAGACTTCCTAAGAATCTTTGCTGCTGGGTTTTATCAGGAATTTCATTCGGAAACTTAGTAGAGAATTTTATGGCTCTACAAATTGGTTTATAGGTTCCTTGATAGAGATCATGTCCTAAGAACCTGATAGCTGTTTGAAAAAGCTTTATCTTTTTGACACTTACTGCTAAACCATTTTTCTTTGTGGTTTGGACAAAAATGTTTAGATGCTTATGATGCTGATCTATGTTATTCGAGAATACTAAAACATCATCTATATAGACAATCATAAACTGACTATAAGGGTTGAATATGTTATTCATGATGTTCTGGAATTCTGAAGGGGTATTCTTGAGCCCGAAAGGCATTACGTTCCATTCATATTGTCCAAAAGGGACATTGAAGGCTGTTTTATATTTATCATTTTCATTGACCTGGATTTTCCAGAATCCAGACTTCATGTCGAACTTACTGTAAACATTGGCATTATAAGTTCTTTTAAGTAAATCCCTTTTATTAGGAATTGGATACCTAATCCATTTTAACGCTTGGTTAAGCGGTTTATAATTTATTAAGAGTCTCGGGGCTCCTCTTTCTTTTTCAGCATTCTTGTTGACATAGAAGGCTGAGCAGATCCATTGTGATTTAGAAGGCCTAATGATTCCTTTGTTGAGGAGATCATTGACTTCGTCTTTGCAATGTTCCATGAGTTCATGGCTCATTTGAATGGGTCTGGCCTTAGTGGGTATATTTTTCTCACTAAAGTCATCCGTGTAGGGTAGATTAACTGTATGCTTCTTTCTTTCCCAAAATGCGTTTGGGAGTTCAGAGCAAATTTCATTCTCCATAGAATTTTGTAAATTCTTTACTTTGTTAATAACCTCCGGGGTTTTTAAGGCTGATTCTATCCTTTTTATCTTAACATCGTCTTTTAGGTAACTAACCTGATTGGTTAGAAGTTGTATTCTAAAGACTATTTTCTGTTTGACATGATCACTGTGATCAGTAGACAACAGATTTAGATATGGGAATATAAGATCTTTTCCTATTGATGTAGTGTAAATACCATCTAGTTTTGCGGTATAAGGTTTTATCTGAGTTAGGAAGGGTATTCCTAAAATTACATCTTCAGTTATGTTCCGTGTAATAACGAAATCATTAGTGAAGCAAATGTCATTATTACAAACATGAGCTTTTGAAAGCTTCCAGTTTATTTTAATGCTATCTCTTGTAGCAGAGTATAATTTATGGGTACTTTTGCTTAAGTACTTAGTAGGAATTATTCCTTCGCAAATACAATTTTGATCTGCTCCAGAGTCTAATAATGCAATCTTTTGTAAGATAAAATCTTTTACTATTATCTTAATAGGGACATGGTAGCTTAATGCTTTGGCCCTGGATATTACTTTTAATCCTGGTTCATCTTCTGCTTCTTTAGAAGTGGGTAGTGTTAATTGATTTTTAACTGTAATTAAATTCCTTAATGAACCATTAACCAAAGTTTCAGCCTCTAAAGGACTGAGATTCTTTTTCATATTAAGAATTTCTCTTTTTAGATTTATAATTTCCTTTAATAAATCCTGAACAGAAGTATCTGACTTAATTTCTTCAATAGAAACTATTTGGCTGTTATTCGAGATAACGCCGATCTTTTGTTTTGTACATGCGTAGATTTTCCCAGTACTCTCGCAGTCTGAGCTGGAGGTGGAACTACCTGAACTGTATTTCAATGAACTTTCGTCACTGTAATAGCCATCTGAAGAGGCTTCAGAGTTATCACTAGACTGTTCTTTATTTAAGCTTGTAATAGTTAAAGAATCTTTATTATTCTTTCTTCTGGGTTTTCTGACCCTCTTCTTGTTTCTTTTCTGATTATTTTCAGAGAATTGTAATTCTGGTTTGGTTAATCCATTTTTCCTGGAATTCTCGTTAAGCTTTTTAAGTTTATTATTGACTTTGTTTATAAATTCATTATTAATCTTTTTCTCCGGGTTTTTGCGGCGTTTTGCCAGACAACCTGCGATATTAAAAAAGAGTTCGGAAAGTGTTTTCTTTCCTGTCTTATTATTTTCCTCTAAGGGAACTGAGGCATTATTAGCTTCAGTGATTTTCCTGGGAACAACATGTAACAACTGTTTGTAGTTGTTCTGTTGGAGAGTTCTGTTAATGTTTTCAACAGGCGGGATTCCTTTTGGATCCTTTATGTCTCTTTTAAAAGGAGTGGTAGTTAAGATCTCACCCTCTACGGGGACCTTTGTCTGTTTTAATGGAGGTGTTACTGTTCCAACAGTATTTTCTCCTGCGAACCATTTCTTAACAATGGTGCTCAGTGACTGTCTGTTATTATGGAGTTTATCAGTGATTTCAAACCACCTAAAGAATTCTATATTAGCATTAATTCTATTCATATCATTTATCCAGGTCTCTTTAAACACCTTCCTTTCACTGAGTGAAAAGGTGCTTACATACCATTTTCTTTTAATGGCGTTCTCTGGATCTCTCCATAATTTATCAAGATTTTTCCAATCGATTTTAAAACCGATGTCTTCATTAATAGTACCAAGTCTACTGTGCTTTTGTGTAAGCATATTAGTACTCCTACCACCAACTGAATTAGCTTCTGGAGCTAACATAGCATCTATTCTTTTGATTATTTTATCTTCTGGAGATAAAATTGTTTTCATTAATACTGGACTGTATGGAGTTCACCCAAACGTCTAGTAATTTTTATCGCAGTTGCTAAACTATCAACTCTTATTCTTAACCCTACGTTTTCTTCATAGAGTTATGTCATTTTATTAATGATTACTTGTCTAATTATGATTTGATGATAATCCTTCAAACCTTCAGCAGGTTTAGCGGTTTTATAGTACTCTAGTTCTTTAACATTTGACCTTATCCTCTTATTGCAATTATTACTTGTTATCACAAACTTAAGTATTTGTGAATTATACTTTCTTATATAATCAAATTCTGGACGCATCTTCATTTATAGATTTTCTGGTTTAACCAAGGGTTGTTGTCAAGCGTGGCGACTACCATCCTTTTCCTAGGGCTGTTGTTCTTATCTGTTACTAGGTTTCAACCCTACTCTTTCTATTCCTCCGACTACTCAAATAGTCCTCCTATCCTAGTTGTCAACACTAGTTCTTGTTCTTTCTAGTTTCCTAAATAGTTCTCCTATCCTAGTTGTCCACACTATTTCCTATTCTTTTTAATTACTTAAACAGTTAACATGTTCTGTTTATCTGACACTTTCTCCTATGCTTCTGGGCTTCCACTGCAGTGCGACCAGTCCTTCCAACCTTTCAGGCTAAAATTCTGGTCCAGGAACTTGCCTACTCGCAGTAGTACTCAGTGAGAACAAACGGAACAGTATAACAACTAAGTGATTAAATCTAACCGGAATAGTAGACTTGGCGGAGGTAACGACTGCGTAACTACAGAACCGAACGAGACTTCGGCGAACAGGTCACTATTCTGGTAACTACAGGAATCTGAACAGAGTAACAGGACTCCTAGCAACCTAAGAACAACACCGCCCTAAGGACGGTAGAATGAGACTACTCACTCAGACATATTCTTCTCACTTTGACATCGTGCAGTAGAGCTGTGTTATTAGGTTGATCCGTCTCTGACATATTCTTATGTATATGAATCAGCTATGCCTCCACGGAAGGCGACCAGGGCCCAGAAGGGCAAGGCAGCAGCAGGATCTGCTAGTGGTACACAGAGGGTTACCAGTACTCAAGCCCAGACTATGCCTGAGGTTGTGGCTCAGGCGGAGAGTTCAGTTACGCCGACAGTATTAGAGGAGCCGAGAACAGCCGCAGCCCCAGAGGTTCCGATACCCGAGCCTCCAGTTCCGTAGCCAGGGGCAGAGTTTAGAGATTATGGAGAGCAGATCAGGTTATTGACTAGCATAGTGGTAGGGCAGCGCCGACAGGAGCAGGTAGCTAACCCTAGAGTCGACATTTTAAGGATTCAGGATTTTCTGGGTTGTAGTCCACCCGAGTTCTATGGTTCGAGATCTGAGGATGATCCTCAGGATTTCATTCGGCAGATACAGCGGACTATGCAGGTACTTAGGGCCTCGAAGACCGAGTCAGTGGTGCTAGCTTCTTACCGGTTACGCGATATTGCGTTGAACTGGTTTGAGTCTTGGGAACTGTCGAGGGGTGTGGGTGCTCTTCCAGCAGTTTGGGATGAGTTCACAGAGGCCTTTCTTGATCACTTTTTGCCTCCTGAGATGAGGAGAGCCCGTGTTGATAGGTTCTTGTCATTGAGGCAGAATGGGAGGACCATCAGAGAGTACAACCTGGAGTTTGACTCGTTGGCCAGGTATGCGCATACTATTGTGGCTGACATGACTGATAGAGTTCATCGCTATGTTATGGGGCTAGACCGTTATATGATCACTGCTTGCCTAGGAGTGGCCCTTCAGCCAGGTATGGATATTGCCAGGATGCAGGCATATGCACAGGGGATTGAGGACAGAGAGAGAGGACCAGCCAGACCGAGGCCAGCCCAAAAGGGCCAGGACGGCAGGGTTTCAGGGAAATTTTCGAGGCGGACAGCCTCAGCAGCAGGCTAGGTCTACATTTCAGCCAGCACCGAGTGCTCCTCCACAGTTTTCCGGTGGGGGTTTTACAACCCCGGGAATGCAGGGGCCGGCCAGATCTCTAGAGCTTCAGGGTCTAAGGAAGATGGGGGTTCCAGTCAGTCGATGCCACTTTTGCCTCAATGCACCCAGTGTAGTAGGTTCCATTTTGGGGTGTGTCGCACAGTACGGGTGCTTGTTTTTCTTGTGGTCGTCTAGGCCATATGTTAAGATAGTGTCCTTATAGAGGTGGCCCTGGTGGGACAGCACAGTCTACTGGATAAATTGTGGGTTCTTCGCCTTCAATAGCTAGGCAGGATGTTCATACACCGGCAGGTCGTGGCAGAGGTCGTGGTGGAAGTTCTCAGTTTTAGCGGTCCTTTGAACCGCCTATATGATTTCAGGTATATCTTTGACCCTTTAGAGACATGTGTGCATGATAAGGTTGTTGTATGTTTAAGTTTCATGAACGGATAATATTGAGATTATGCATGTGTGCTAGAGTAAGTTGGAAATACGAAAAGATAATCCTTTTAGGCCGTGAATGAGAGTAAATAGTGATGGTGCACACTTTGGATTTGTTTTCTCGTTTGGCTTATGATGGATGGATATGCATGTGCGATGTATTAGGGCCATATGTGGCATAATTAGGTTTCATTAAGTGTAGTTTTATGAGACTATGCCGAGAAATGTTAGGTTGAGCTCCGAAAGAACATTCGGGGACGAATGTTTCTAAGGGGGGAAGAATGTTACACCCCATATTTCCAGGACATGTTTATAAGAACGTACGTAAGAACTCAAAAATGTTAAGATTTGAGACTAGTAAAAATTTATCAGAATTATGGAAATTTCGGGAAACGAAATATTGCGACGAATGGGAGGGTGACACGTGTCACCCCCTTGGTTGGTCTTGGTCGAAATTGACCATGGTTAGAAAGGTCATTTGACCAAAGTAAAGATGAACAAGTCTTGCAAAGCTAGAGCTTGAGTTTATTGACTAAGTCAAAGAGCCACTTGGCTTGATATTTAAATCTCATTCATCCAAGCCAGACATTTGTTCTAATCTAGACCCTCCATGATGTTATATAACCACACTAGTAGCAAGACAAGCTTCCCACACTTAGAAAAAATTTCAAGAAAGACTTGTGCAAGCCTTGTAGCTCTCGGGTTTGGCACTAAGAAAGAAGAAAAAAAATTTCGTTTGTGGTTCAATAATCCCAATACTTTAAACCAAGGTTCCTAGAGATATTGTAAGAATATCTCAATAGAAAGATCCCGGAAAAACGATGTTTTGACGTTAGTCGCAAGGCGAAAACCTAAGGTGTTCTTCAACTTTGAAGTTGGAAATAGAAGAGGAGTTTCTCACAAGCTTCTAAGGGTTGCAAATAGCGGATTGGAAAGTCAAGAAAAGGAGTTGAAGTTGCTAAGGATCGACTTTAGGTTTTGGATTGTTTTGGGCTCAAAGAGGTATTAATCTCCGTCTTGCTATTGTAATTCAAGATTTTATGTTGTAGTAGTTAGAATTGATCATGTGAAATATATTATGAAGTTTGATAAGTGTTATGGATATCGGAACCCCTAATCCGAAAGTTGCATGATTAACCTAAAGATTGTAATTCAATTTGGTTATTAGTTTTAGTCGTCGCATGTTATATAAAGAAGAGATTATAGTTTTTTGCGACTATATAACATGTTAGGATGGCATTATGGATTGAAAGGTATTGGAAAGGATTATGTGGTTGTACTTTGTAGCCGAGAATGATAAGTTAATATTGGATTGTTTTGTATTATTGTGGGGCAGAATTTTACACGTCCTGTTAAGGCATGTAATCCCCTTTGAATTGTTGGTTGTTGCGCCTTAAATGTGGCATGCTTGGTTGTTAAATTCGGGCCTTGAAAAAGGTGGAAAAGTACATAGAAACAAAGGAAGTGCTGTCCGATTTTCCGTAGAATTTGGTGACTTTACACTTAGAATATTCTACGTGTGAAGCTAGAGGTTAATAGACGTATTATGGCTATTATAGGTTGAAGTACTACGTATAGCGTATTCTACTTAAAGGATGGAATAACTATCAAGGTTGAAGTACTTTGGAGCATTTTGCTACTTGTCGATAATCGTTGCGAGGTATGTGAACCTCTTCTTTTGGCATGTTCTATGTGTGAAATATACATGTGGTATTATTTCATGATTCCTTATACTCTTAGAAGTTAAGAGGGACGTATGTTGATTTACTCTATGAAAAAGGTAGGTCTAAGTTATCCTAAGTTCTTACCAAGTCTTATGGGGGATGTTGGTAAGAGTCGTTAGGAAGTATTTGGAGTCGAGTTGACTTTGCTAATTTACTGCACGAATGAGAATAAGTATCGAACAAGTCATTGCAGCGTTAATAAAAGAAAATGTATCGACAATCAATTATATTAAAATGAGTAGAATTCTCCATCTGCATAGAAACTAAGATAAGACAAATTGTATTACATTTTCTAGATCATGGCTGCTTTAATAAGATCGTTATAAACGAGTATAACCTATTCACAACTCATAAAAGTATATGTTACTTAAATTAAAAGAGTTTATGTTATGAAATTTTAAGACTATGAACCTTGATTTCTAAAAAGGTTATGAGACTTTATATTTCAAGTTATGGGACTTGATTCTTAAAGGAAGGAGTGACTTGATTTAAAAAGTTTGGTTGCCATGAATTATTTCAAAGGTTAAGCGGCTTGATTTCAAAAGCGAATGTAACTTGAGTTTTTTAAAGAAGAAGTTTATTGATTTAAAAAGAGAAGGAGTTTTATGATTCTTTTTAAGTATGTATGTACATAGTAATTTTGGGCTTAATTTTCCCTAATGTAAAAAGAAATAAAAGTGGCTTAAGTTCTCTAAAGTGAAAGGTTGTTATAATAGCTTTATGGGAAGTTGTTATAACGACTTAAGAAGAAAAGAGAAGATGATTTAAAATGTTATGTAAAGATGACTTTATCGCGTCCCAGGAATGGGCCGGGATGTATACCTTTATAGGCAGACTATATGACTTTATCGCATCCCAGGAATGGGCCGGGCAGTATACCTTTATAGGCAGACTATATGACTTTATCGCGTCCCAGGAATGGGTCGGGCACTATACCTTTATGGGCAGACTATATGACTTTATCGCGTCCCAGGAATGGGCCGGGCAGTATACCTTTATGGGCAGACTATATGACTTTATCGCGTCCTAGGAATGGGTCGGGCAGTATACCTTTATGGGCAGACTATATGACTTTATCGCGTCCCAGGAATGGGCCGGCCAGTATACCTTTATGGGAAAACTATATGACTTTATCACGTCCCAGGAATGGGCCGGCAAGATACCTTATGGGCGACTATATATGACTTTATCGCGCCCTAGGAATGGGTGGGCGATACCTTTATGGTCAGACTATATGACTTTATCGCATCCTAGGAATGGGCCGGGAAATATACCTTTATGGCCAGACTATATGACTTTATCGCGTTCGAGAATTTTCCGGCAAGATACCTTTACGGGCGACTATATGACTTTATTGCGCCCCGAGAATGGGCCGAAATATACCTTTACGGGCGACTATATGACTTTATCGCGTCCCGTGAATGGGCTCGGCAAGATACCTTTATGGGCGACTATATGACTTTATCGCGTCCCAGGAATGGGCCGGGCAGTATACCTTTATGGGCAGACTATATGACTTTATCGCCTCATAGGAATGGGCCGGGCAGTATACCTTTATGGGCAGACTATATGACTTTATCGCGTCCCAGGAATGGGCCGGGCAGTATACCTTTATGGGCAGACTATATGACTTTATCGCGTCCCAGGAATGGGACGGGCAGTATACCTTTATGGGCAGACTATATGACTTTATCGCGTCCCAGGAATGGGTCGGGCACTATACCTTTATGGGCAGACTATATGACTTTATCGCGTCCCAGGAATGGGCCGGGCAGTATACCTTTATGGGCAGACTATATGACTTTATCGCGTCCTACGAATGGGCCGGGCAGTTTACCTTTATGGGCAGACTATATGACTTTATCGCGTCCCAGGAATGGGCCGGCCAGTATACCTTTATGGGCAGACTATATGACTTTATCACGTCCCAGGAATGGGCCGGGCAGTATACCTTTATGGGCAGACTATATGACTTTATCGCGTCCTAGGAATGGGCTGGGCAGTATACCTTTATGGGAAGACTATATGACTTTATCGCGTCCTAGGAATGGGCCGGGCAGTATACCTTTATGGGCATACTATATGACTTTATCGCGTCCCAGGAATTTTCCGGGCAGTATACCTTTATGGGCAGACTATATGACTTTATCGCGTCCCAGGAATGGGCCGGGAAATATACCTTTATGGGCAGACTATATGACTTTATCGCGTCCCAGGAATGGGCCTGGCAGTATACCTTTATGGGCAGACTATATGACTTTATCGCGTCCCAGGAATGGGCCGGGCAGTATACCTTTATGGGCAGACTATATGACTTTATCGCCTCATAGGAATGGGCCGGGCAGTATACCTTTATGGGCAGACTATATGACTTTATCGCGTCCCAGGAATGGGCCGGGCATTATACCTTTATGGGCAGACTATATGACTTTATCGCGTCCTAGAAATGGGCCGGGCAGTATACCTTTATGGGCAGACTATATGTTACACCCCGTAAATTCAAGAGGTTAAGTTAAGAACGTATGAAAGGAAATAAGATTAGAAAGATGAAGATAAGTTGACCAACATGTGTTGGACGGATTTTTAGTCTACCTGGAGTGTTGTACCCCCGTTGTTAAGATTTTGTAAAGTGTTTCGGGAAGCCTAGTGTGTAGTACGTTAAATCTAGTTCCCAACGCAACAAACCGCTCGTCCGATAGGACATCGAGTCAAAAGTTATGAAAGTTTCAAGTTTGGTGCGCTTGATCGAGCAAAGATGGTTTCGATTCGAATGCAGCGCACGGCACCGGACGCAGCGCGCGGTTATGTACCGGGAGTTCGCGGGAGTTGCAGCGCCGCGCGAATCAGGGTCGCGCCGAATGTTGGAAATTCTCGAGGTTGAGCGCCATGGCGCCGCGTGGCGCGCCAAGACGGATTTTTCTGCGGAAATTGCTAAAAACAGAGGTTATTTTCGAAAAGGGCCCTATTTTAAGACCAAGTCTTTCATTTCACCTTAGAACTCCAAAAATCTCTCTCTCTCTCTCTCTTTTCTCTTAGGGTTTTGAAGGAAAACCTAGCCTAGAGGGTATTGATTGGAGCGACGTCAAGAAGGCAGAGTGTGGATAGACTTGTGGGAAGCTTGGGTAGACAAGTTTGGCAGGAAAGAAGTGGAAGAAAAGGGCTTTTGTGGGCTTTTCCAAAGGTAAAGCGTTTCTTCTCTCTTGGATTGAAGTTTTCTAGTTATAGTAGTTAAGAACTGAGCCTGAGGCTGTTAGTAGTTAAGAGATGAGCCTGAGGCTGTTTTATTTAAGTTGAATTGATTGAGCCTTAAATGTGGCGTTGGTTATCATTTTCGGCCTTGAAAAAGGTGGCAAAGTAAGTTGAAACAAAGGAGGTGCTGTCAGAATTCCCGTAGAGTTTAGTGACTTAACACTTAGAATGTTCTACGTCAAGCTAGAGGTTAATAGATGTTTTATGACCCTTTATAGGATCAAGTACTAAGTATAGCGTATTCTACTTGGAAGATGGAATAACTATCAAGGTTGAAGTACTTGGAGCATTTTGCTACTTGTCGACAATCGTCGCAAGGTATGTGAACCTCTTCCTTCCTTTGGCATGATTCTATGTATGGAATATACCTGTGGTATCATTTCATGTTTCCTGTTACTCTTAGAAGTTAAGAGGTAGTTATGTGATCTACTCTATGTAGAACTTTTCCTATCTTGTGAACTTGACTATTTGCACGACGTGTAGTACGGCAGAGCGCACAACACCTGATATCCTTTACTAGTTTTATGAATAGCCAAGACGGGTGAGTTAGAGATTAACTCACTTCTTTGAAAGTTTAAAGGATGTCTAATGTTTTATTAAAGTTAAGGGACTTGAAGAGTTTTAAAGTATGTGATACTTGATTCGTTTTAAACGTAAAAGTCCCTTGGATAGGAAATTGTATTATGGCTAAGGTATAAAGTGAATATAACGACTTTATGGGAGTTGGTTATATTTGCTTTATGGAAGGATAATGACTTGATTGTAGAACAAAAGGCAACTTGATTTTAAGGCATCAATTGCCTAAGGATTTATAATATAAAGAGCGAGTTGACTTGGCTAAGTCACGCACAAATGAGAATAAGTATCGAACAAGCCATCGCAGCGTTAATAAAGGAAAATGTAATGACAATCGGTTATGTTAAAACAAGTAGAAATCCTCCATCCGCATAGAAGCTAAGATAAGACAAAATTGTATTACATTTTCTAGATCATGGCTACTTGAATAAGATCGTTATAAATAAGTATAACTTATTCACGACGCACCAAAGATTTGTTACAAATTTTAAAAGAGTTTACGTATGAAGCTTTTAAGACTTGAAACTTGTTTTCTTAAAAGTTAAGAGACTTGAAGTATTTCGAAAGTTAAGAGAAGTGATTTGAAAGTAGAAGTCTCTTGTTATAAAAGAACGATTGGTCTAAACCATAAAGGGTTATAACGGCTTTATGGGAAGTTGGTTATAACGGTTTTATGGAAGGTTAAGAGAATGGTTTTCTAGTAAAGCAATCAAAGGAATAACTTGTATTAAGGAAGGGCAATTGTTTTAAAGGTACCAATTGCTTACGGTTTTTAATAAAGAAGTCACTTGATTTAGAAGCCGGTAATTGTATTTCTAAAAAGGTATTGTGACTTGTCTTGAAAGGAGGATAGGACTTGATACTGCGGTGGTTAGTATCGGGGAAGTTTTATTGGAAAGGAGTCTTTTGAAAAGAATGTACGTACGTAGTACTTTGGCTTGATTAATTGAGAATTAGTCTAAGTGTGCCTTGATAAGTACTTTGGCTTGGTTAATTGAGAATTAGCCTATATGTGTGCTGGTGATAGCCTTTGAGTGCAAGTATTATGTTTTATTGCGTTGCGCGACTCTCGGCCGAGGTACCGTCTTGTTGTAAGTTACTTGGACGCATCGGCGGTGATGTGGAATTCCACCGGGTATGCTCCCATTGCCTTGTTATGAGTCTACCGACGCACTGGCCGGTGATGTGGGATTCCACGGGTATGATTCCATGGCCTTGGTGTGAGTTTACCGGGACATACCGTCAGTGAAGTAGGGATTCCACGGGTATGCACCGTAGACATGCTTGCGATGAGGGATTCCGAGGCATGTAGTTTCAGGGTAAGAGTATATCTGAGGGATAGCTTCCCAAGATCGTTATACCAATTGCTTTTGTGGATTTGCTACCCACGATGTGAGTGACGCCTCATGAAGTCATGTACCCGAGATGAGGGATTCCACGGGCATGAGATATATATATATATATATGTATTGTGTATGTGTACGTTTACAGTGAGGTAGGGATTCCACGGGTATGCACCGTAGACATGCTTACGATGAGGGATTCCGAGGCATGTAGTTTCAGGGTAAGAGTATATCTGAGGGATAGCTTCCCAAGATCGTTATACCACCTGTTTTTGTGGATTTGCTACCCACGATGTGAGGGACGCCTCATGAAGTCATGTACCCGAGATGAGGGATTCCACGGGCATGAGATATATATATATATGTATGTATTGTGTATGTGTACGCTGACAGTGAGGTAGGATGCCACGGGCGCGTCACATGGTTATAGTTTACATGTACGGCTATCGGTAGTGATGGGGGATTCCACGGGCAGGAGATATATATATATATATATGTATTGTGTATGTGTACGCTGACAGTGAGGTAGGATGCCACGGGCGCGTCACATGGTTATATTTTACACTTATAGCTGTCGACGGTGATGGGGGATTCCACGGGCATGCTTTGATATTAGTGTGATTGGATCGCGTCCCAGTTTGGGCCGGGTAGTATATGTGTCCCTCCGTAATGGGTCGGACTATGTTATGAAGGATAAGTAAGTTAAATAGAGATGAACTTAATGACTTCTCCTAAGTAAGTACGTAATATATGGCTATAACTTTTATTGAAATGGGAAAAGATAATAAGGTACGATTAAGTTCATAAGTGGTAATGACACGGCCGGATCTGGTAAGTATTTTTATACTTGTCCCTGTCTTTCTCTTGTACAGTTGTGATCTGCTTATCAGACGTTATTTCGCTCCATATTCGGTACCTCTTGATCGACTTCTTCGGGCTGCGTTCATGCCCGCAGGTTTAGGTACACAGTTGTGGATCCGCGAGCTTAAGATCCCGGTTCAGCAAGTTGAGATGGCTCCAGTGTTCCGGAGTTGTCACGTTTATGTATATTCAGGGGTACGGCGGGGCCTTGTCCCGCCACAGTTGTTATTCCTAGAGGTCTGTAGTCACATATGTGGTTGGGCTATAAGAACTGAGTTGTAAAGTTGTACTTTTGACTTTGTTTATATATTGGAAGGCGGCCTTATCGGCTAGCCTGTGGTGTTATGTTGTTACACCTATGTTTATGTTGTGTATGTTCCGCTGCTATTCTCTGATGTATACCAAAAGGGGTGCCCAGGTAGGGCACCAGTCGCGGGCCCGGGTTCGGGTCGTGACAAAAGTGGTATCAGAGCAGTTAGTCCTCGGAAAGTGTCTACAGACCGTGTCTAAGTAGAGTCTTGATTATCGGTGTGTTGTGCACCACATCTATAATCAGGAGGCTGCAGGACATTTAGGATTGGTTTCCATTCTTCTCACTCTGAGATCGTGCGATAGAGCTGTGTTGTTAGGGTCGTCCCTCCCTAACGAGTTATGTTGATTGCAGCTACGAGAAAGGCAGCAGTGACCCAAGAAGGACTATGAGGATTGCGTATCCAGGTTGGTAATGATTGTAGTATAGTTGGTATTGTGATATACATCTATACGGAGTTATGTATGAGGGTCAGACGCGTGTTGCCTAGGATGATTTTAGATTACCAAGAGTTGGTAAAGACTAACTAGATACCGGGAAGGTATGGGAGTAATGTATGTATGCTAGTATGAGTTGGAAGTACGGAAAGAGTACGACCAGTAAGACAGAGAGCAACCAAGTGTAAAGGAATAGAGCCTAAATCCTTGAGAACCTTTCGAGGTGACTACACCCGTGAGTGATGGGTGGTAGCTGAGCGGATATATAATAACTGTCCGGTGGCACTAGATGATCAAGATTATGAAGGAGAGATGAGCTCTCTCCCCCACGTAAAAGGATGGTTTTGCGTATTATGGGGTTGTGTGTACCCAGGTTATATAGCGATGGATGTGAGACTGGTAAGACCTTCAGTGTCGTTGTGCTAAAGGTTACAGTTTTAGATAATCGTGGAAAAAGAAATGGTATGAAGGGGTTGTAAAAGGAACTGTGTCGCAACTTACTAGATGGACTCCAAAAGAACATTCGGGGACGAATGTTTCTAAGGGGGGAAGAATGTTACACCCCGTAAATTCAAGAGGTTAAGTTAAGAACGTATGAAAGGAAATAAGATTAGAAAGATGAAGATAAGTTGACCAACATGTGTTGGACGGATTTTTAGTCTACCTGGAGTGTTGTACCCCCGTTGTTAAGATTTTGTAAAGTGTTTCGGGAAGCCTAGTGTGTAGTACGTTAAATCTAGTTCCCAACGCAACAAACCGTTCGTCGATAGGACATCGGAGTCAAAAGTTATGAAAGTTTCAAGTTTGGTGCGCAATGTGCAAAGCAGATGGTTTCGCCAGGTGCGGCCGCGCTGGCGCGGTTGTACTGGGAGTTCGCGGGAGTTGCAGCGCCGCGCCGACGGGCCGCGCGCGGAATGTTGGAAATTCTCGAGGTTGAGCGCACATGGCCGTGGCGCGCGCAAGCGCGGATTTTTTCATGGAAATTGCTAAAAACAGAGGTTATTTTCGAAAAGGGCCCTATTTTAAGACCAAGTCTTTCATTTCACCTTAGAACTCCAAAAATCTCTCTCTCTCTCTCTTTTCTCTTAGGGTTTTGAAGGAAAACCTAGCCTAGAGGGTATTGATTGGAGCGACGTCAAGAAGGCAGAGTGTGGATAGACTTGTGGGAAGCTTGGGTAGACAAGTTTGGCAGGAAAGAAGTGGAAGAAAAGGGCTTTTGTGGGCTTTTCCAAAAGGTAAAGCGTTTCCCCTTCTCTTGGATTGAAGTTTTCTAGTTATAGTAGTTAAGAACTGAGCCTGAGGCTGTTAGTAGTTAAGAGATGAGCCTGAGGCTGTTTTATTTAAGTTGAATTGATTGAGCCTTAAATGTGGCGTTGGTTATCGTTTTCGGCCTTGAAAAAGGTGGCAAAGTAAGTTGAAACAAAGGAGGTCTTTGTCGAATTCCGTAGAGTTTAGTGACTTAACACTTAGAATGTTCTACGTTCAAGCTAGAGGTTAATAGATGTTTTATGACCCTTTATAGGATTGAAGTACTAAGTATAGCGTATTCTACTTGGAAGATGGAATAGCTATCAAGGTTGAAGTACTTGGAGCATTTTGCTACTTGTCGACAATCGCCGCAAGGTATGTGAACCTCTTCCTTCCTTTGGCATGATTCTATGTATGGAATATACCTGTGGTATCATTTCATGTTTCCTGTTACTCTTAGAAGTTAAGAGGTAGTTATGTGATCTACTCTATGTAGAACTTTTCCTATCTTGTGAACTTGACTAGTTGCACGTATGTAGTACGGTAGACGTACAACACCTTGATATCCTTTACTAGTTTTATGAATAGCCAAGACGGGTGAGTTAGGAGATTAACTCACTTCTTTGAAAGTTTAAAGGATGTCTAATGTTTTATTAAAGTTAAGGGACTTGAAGAGTTTTAAAGTATGTGATACTTGATTCGCTTTTAAACGTATAAGTCCTTGGATAGGAAATTGTATTATGGCTAAGGTATAAAGTGAATATAACGACTTTATGGGGAGTTGGTTATATTTGCTTTATGGAAGGATAATGACTTGATTGTAGAACAAAAGGCAACTTGATTTTAAGGCATCAATTGCCTAAGGATTTATAATATAAAGAGCCAAGTTGACTTGGCTAAGTCACGACACAAATGAGAATAAGTATCGAACAAGCCACTGCAGCGTTAATAAAGGAAAATGTAATGACAATCAGTTATGTTAAAACAAGTAGAAATCCTCCATCTGCATAGAAGATAAGATAAGACAAAATTGTATTACATTTTCTAGATCATGGCTACTTGAATAAGATCGTTATAAATAAGTATAACTTATTCACGACGCACCAAAGATTTGTTACAAATTTTAAAAGAGTTTACGTATGAAGCTTTTAAGACTTGAAACTTGTTTTCTTAAAAGTTAAGAGACTTGAAGTATTTCGAAAGTTAAGAGAAGTGATTTGAAAGTAGAAGTCTCTTGTTATAAAAGGAACGTATTGGTCTAAACCATAAAGGGTTATAACGGCTTTATGGGAAGTTGTTATAACGGTTTTATGGAAGGTTAAGAGAATGGTTTTCTCTAGTAAAGCAATCAAAGGAATAACTTGTATTAAGGAAGGGCAATTGTTTTAAAGGTACCAATTGCTTACGGTTTTTAATAAAGAAGTCACTTGATTTAGAAGTTCGGTAATTGTATTTCTAAAAGGTATTGTGACTTGTCTTGAAAGGAGGATAGGACTTGACATCTGCGGTGGTTAGTATCGGGAAGTTTTATTGAAATGAGTCTTTTGAAAAGAATGTACGACGTAGTACTTTGGCTTGATTAATTGAGAATTAGTCTAAGTGTGCCTTGATAAGTACTTTGGCTCGTTAATTGAGAATTAGCCTATATGTGTCGGTGATAGCCTTTGAGTGCAAGTATTATGTTTTATTGCGTTGCGCGACTCTCGAGGGTCGATCGCCTTGTTGTAAGTTACTTGGACGTACCGACAGTGATGTGGAATTCCACGGGTATGCTCCCATTGCCTTGTTATGAGTCTACCTGGACGTACCGTCAGTGATGTGGGATTCCACGGGTATGCTTCCATGGCCTTGGTATGAGTTTACCGGGACATACCGTCAGTGAGGTAGGGATTCCACGGGTATGCACCGTAGACATGCTTACGATGAGGGATTCCGAGGCATGTAGTTTCAGGGTAAGAGTATATCTGAGGGATAGCTTCCCAAGATCGTTATACCACCTGTTTTTGTGGATTTGCTACCCACGATGTGAGGGACGCCTCATGAAGTCATGTACCCGAGATGAGGGATTCCACGGGCATGAGATATATATATATATGTATGTATTGTGTATGTGTACGTTTACAGTGAGGTAGGGATTCCACGGGTATGCACCGTAGACATGCTTACGATGAGGGATTCCGAGGCATGTAGTTTCAGGGTAAGAGTATATCTGAGGGATAGCTTCCCAAGATCGTTATACCACCTGTTTTTGTGGATTTGCTACCCACGATGTGAGGGACGCCTCATGAAGTCATGTACCCGAGATGAGGGATTCCACGGGCATGAGATATATATATATATATGTATGTATTGTGTATGTGTACGTTTACAGTGAGGTAGGATGCCACGGGCGCGTCACATGGTTATAGTTTACATGTACGGCTATCGGTAGTGATGGGGGATTCCACGGGCAGGAGATATATATATATATATATGTATTGTGTATGTGTACGCTGACAGTGAGGTAGGATGCCACGGGCGCGTCACATGGTTATATTTTACACTTATAGCTGTCGACGGTGATGGGGGATTCCACGGGCATGCTTTGATATTAGTGTGATTGGATCGCGTCCCAGTTTGGGCCGGGTAGTATATGTGTCCCTCCGTAATGGGTCGGACTATGTTATGAAGGATAAGTAAGTTAAATAGAGATGAACTTAATGACTTCTCCTAAGTAAGTACGTAATATATGGCTATAACTTTTATTGAAATGGGAAAAGATAATAAGGTACGATTAAGTTCATAAGTGGTAATGACACGGCCGGATCTGGTAAGTATTTTTATACTTGTCCTCGCTTTTCTCTTATACTGTGATCTGCTTATCAGACGTTATTTCGCTCCATATTCGGTACCTCTTGACCGACTTCTTCGTGCGTTCATGCCCGCAGTTTAGGTACGATTGTGGATCCGCGAGCTTAAGATCCTGCTCAAAGAAGTTGAGATAGCTCCAGTGTTCCGGAGTTGTCACGTTTATGTATATTCAGGGGTACGGCGGGGCCTTGTCCCGCCACAGTTGTTGTTCCTAGAGGTCTGTAGTCACATATGTGGTTGGGCTATAAGAACTGAGTCGTAAAGTTGTACTTTTGACTTTGTTTATATATTGGAAGACGGCCTTATCGGCTAGCCTGTGTTGTTATGTTGTTACACCTATGTTTATGTTGTGTATGTTCCGCTGCTATTCTCTGATGTATACTGCGGGGTGCCTGTAGGGCACCGATGCCCGAGTTCGGTCGTGACACTATATGACTTTATCGCGTCCCAGGAATGGGCCGGGCAGTATACCTTTATGGGCAGACTATATGACTTTATCGCGTCCCAGAATGGGCCGGGCAGTATACCTTCGTGGGAAGATTTTTATGAATTCGCCGTGTCCCGCAAATGGGTCGGGTTACATTATTACGTATGGATAATCAAATTGAACTCCAAATGAGGCGTCCCTTCATAAAGGGCCGGATTATGTTATGCAAGATACGTAAGTTATATGTTTATGAACTCGATGATTTTTCCTAAGTATGTACGTAAGAATTTGACTATAACTCTTATTGAAAAATGGGAAAAGATAATAAAGTGCGATTAATTTCACGAGATTGTAGTGACACGGTAGGATCTGGTATTTATTTTTATATACTTTCCCCTGTCATTCTTTTGTACAGTTATGATTTGTTTACTGTACCTTAATTTTGTTCCATACTCGGTACAGGTTAGTGATCTTTGCTCTTAGGATCTCGGTTCAGTTTTGGGAAAAAGCTCCATTTACTCCGGAGGCTTATCTTTTGTACGGTTTCTCTGAGGTTGTAGATTCATGTATATTCAGGGATATGGCGGGCCCTGTCCCATCACAGTTGTTATGTTAAAACTCTTAGAGGTTTGTAGTCATATCTTGTCGGTCGGTTTGTAAAGAAGAAGGATGTAACTGCGTTTGGTTATGTATGTATATGCGTCCAGGGAGGTAGCCTTATCGGCTAACCTGTTTTTATTTTATTTCTTGTTGATTTATTGTTACACCCCGGAAATTTCAGGATATGTTTCTAAGAACGTGCATAAGAACTCAAATGTTAAGATTTGAGACGAGTAAAAATTTATCGGAATTTTGGAATTTGTCGGAAAATGAAATATTGCGACGAACGGGAGGGCAACACGTGTCACCCCCCCTTAATACTCTTGGACGAAATTGACATGGGGGAAATGGTCATTTGACCATAATTTAAAAGATCAAGTCTTGCAAAGGCAAGAGCTTGACATTGTTGACCAAGTCAATGCCACTTGGCTTGATCCTTGTGAAGTGCATCCTAACCACCCATTTGTTCTAATCTTGACCCTCCATCTTGTTATATATGTATACTAGTGCAAGACAAGGCAAAACACTTAGACAAATTTTACAAAAATTTTGAAGAACTCAATAGAGGCTCTCGGCTTAGGCTTAGGGTTTGAAGGAAAAAAATTTGTTTGTTGTCCAATAATCTCCCCACTTTAAACCAAGGTACCTAAGGGTATTATAACTGTATCTCAATAGAAAGATCCCGGAAAAATGGTGTTTTCGTATTAGTCGCAAGGCGAAAACCTAAAGGGTTATTCAACTTTGAAGTTGAAACTTGAAGATGAGTTTTTCATAAGCTTCTAAGGGTGGCTTGGGGTGGATTGGAATGTCGAAAGGATGAGCTAAAGGTGCTAGAGATCGACTTGTACTCTTGGATCATATTTGGGCTAATTGAGGTATAATCTTCGTTTTACTTTTGTAATTGAAGATTTCATGTTATGATAAGTTATAAGTGGTCATGTGATATGTGTTTTGAAGTTTGATAAGTGTTATGGAATTGGAAGCTCAAAATCCGAAAATGACATATTTAGCCATTTGAAATTGAAATCCAATTTGATCGATAAATTGAATTGTCGCATGTTACCTACTTGGAAAATGTAGTAGCTATAATTAATGGCGGCTTGATATCATATTATGCTACCAATTTGGATTGAATTGGAAATTGAATAAGAATTGGTATTGTTATATACATTGGCGAAATTGGACTAGTAGTTGTATTAGTTTGTTATCGTTTGTGGGCGGAATTTTACACGCCTAGTAGGCGTGTAATCCTATTGATTAATTGCTTGATTGTGCCTTAAATGTGGCGTGTTTGGTTATTGTATTCGGCCTTGAAAAAGGTGGCAAAGTGAGTAGAAACAAAGGAAGTGCTGTCCGATTTTCCGTAGAATTTAGTGACTTGCACTTGGAATATTCAACGTTTGAAACTAGAAGTTAATAGACGTACTATGGTCATTATAGGTTGACATACTACGTACGGCGATTGGACTTAGCAAGTGGATTAAACCGAAGAGGTATGTGGAACTTTCTTATCTCTTGAGCATGATCAAGTGTAAATGTATAGTACGGAAGACGTACAAGATTTTGACAATCTAGTTTATTTGATATCCTTGGCTTATTTTAAGAATGCCCAAGTTGTTTGAGTTAGGGAATTAACTCACTTGTTTAAATATTAAGGATATCTTGGTTTTCAAGAGTTAAGAGACTTTAAGTATGTTGAAAGTATCTTGATACTTGTTGTTATGGAAAGTTTAAAGAGTGGTTTACTCTAAGTAATTTAAGCATGTTAAGGGACTTAAAGAGTTTTAAAGTATTGTGATACTTGTTTCGTTTTAAACGTATAAGTCCCTTGGATAGGAAATTGTACTTGACTAAGGTATACAGTGAATATAACGACTTTATGGGGAGTTGGTTATATTGGCTTTATGGAAAGATAAATGGCTTGATTTAATGGAAGGAAATTCGATTTTAAGGCATCAATTGCCTAAAGTTTTATAAGAAAAGGAGTCACTTGATTTAGAAACCTAACTTTATTTCTAAGAGTATTGTGACTTGTCTTGAAAAGAAATTGTAACTTGATACTACGGTTATTAGTGTCTTGGAAGGTTTATAATGAAATGAGTCATTTTAAAAAAGAATAGAAGTACGTAGTACTTTGGGTTAAATTCTGATTTTTATAAAAGACATGATAGTGCCTTAGGTAAACTAAAATGAGAGTGTATATATGTATAACAAGAATAATAAGAAGTTAGGGGATTTCTTAACTTGCTTATGTATTGTATGATAAGCCGGTAGTGCTTATGTTATGTGTGATAGCCGGATTTGTGCTAGTAATATATTATTCGATGCGGGGTCATTCCCCGGGTTTGTGGCATTGCATATTTCCGTGGATTTGCTACCCACGATGCGAGGAATACCTCATGCGAGTCCGTAGGGCTTATGCGGGTGAAATAGTCCCATGCGGGCGGTCCAGCCTATGCGAGGAATACCTCACGAGTCCGTAAGGGCTTACGCGGTGAAATAGTCCCATGCGAGGAATACCTCACGCGGGTCCACCGGATCTACGCGGTGAAATAGTCCCGAATAGGATTGCTTAATGACACCGCGGGCGGGTGGTCCCGCTGATCGTGAGCTTTCCTACTTTATATTGTAAGTATACCCTATTTACTCTCATTGTTAGTAAGGCACCTGATTATCGTTAATTGAGTTATCATACATGTCTCCGCTTTATTTTAGACTTATGATTTCATTCTGAACTGATTTCGGGCCACATATTTGGTACATATCAGATCGACCTCCTTCGGGCCGCTCACGCCGCAGTAAAGTGCAGTTCGATCCTCGCTCTTAGGATCACTTGTCACTGAGAAGCTCCTTTATTCAGGAGGCTTATCCTCGGTATTGTCGGTTATTGTACATTCACGGGTATGGCGGGCCCGTCTCCGTCGAGTTGTTATTCTTAGAGTCGGAGTCACATTGTGGATTGGGTTGTAAAGAAAAAATGTCTCGTTCTATTTCCGGATTGAGTATATTTTTACGGAAGGTGGCCTTATCGGCTAGCCTGTTGTTAATTTATGTTTAAGTATTTTTTTTAGTTGTGTATGTTCCGCTGCTATTCTCTGATGTTTACCAAAAGGGGTGCCCAGGTAGGGCACCAGTCGCGGGCCCGGGGTCGGGTCGTGACAAAAGTGGTATCAGAGCAGTTAGTCCTCGGAAAGTGTCTACAGACCGTGTCTAGTAGAGTCTTGATTATCGGTGTGTTGTGCACCACATCTATAATCAGGAGGCTGCAGGACATTTAGGATTGGTTTCCATTCTTCTCACTCTAAGATCGTGCGATAGAGCTGTATGGTTAGGGTCGTCTCTCCCTAACAAGTTATGATTGTTTGCAGCTACGAGAAAGGCAGCAGTGACCCAGGAAGGATTATGTGGATTGCGTATCCAGGTTGGTAATGTTTGTAGTATAGTTGGTATTGTGACATACAACTATACGGATTTATGTTTGGGGGTCACATGTGTGTTGCCTAGGATGATTTTAGATTACCAGGATTGGGTAAGGACTAAATAAATACCGGGAAGGTATGAGCAGTTAAGGAACTCTCATCAAGGTTTTACGTGCTAGTTTGAGATAATTAGGTGATGATGAGTTGTGTGAGAATGTAATGGACCCTTAAGAAGTTAATTAAGAGACTAAATGGAAGACTATGTTATAGATTGAGCTACGTAGTAGAATTTCGAGAATGGTACGGGTGAGAGTCGTATGGTTGTTGTGGTCAAGACAACACGACTATGATTTTACGAGAAGTTTTGTAAATCTGCCACGGGCTGATAAGTTAGGCTTGGAGCATGGAGCATGGAAATCGCGAGCGAGAATGTGATAACCGCCGAGACCTTAGGTATATAAGGCCTTCTGCAGTAAAGTTAAGTCAGACCAAGGGTAAGAGTTAAGTGCGACACCGAGTCGAGTTGAGGACCTATTAAGGGTCGCCCCATAGCTTGAAATGAAATGGGATCAGTTAGTAGTAGTCCCGCTACGTGACAGGGTCACGAGGGTGTAAGGCCCAAGTCTAGTTAATCGTTTTACGGGTTCGTGGACGCATTCCACCGGAACCAGGTTGCGAGAGCCGGACTGTCCTTATGTTGTTTAATTTTGTAACTCCAAAGAGTGGAGGCCAGAGTTAGTATGGAATTTATGTATGTAAGCTGGAATAAGTTTGGAAGTACAAAAAGAGTGCGACCATTGAAAAAGAGAGCAACCAAGTGTAAAGAAATAAAGCCTGAATCCATGAGAACCTTTCGAGGTGACTACACCCGTGAGTGTTGGGTGGTAGCTGAAAGGTGTAGATAATAATTGCGTGAACGATAAAGTCGTTGACCCACAGAGCTGTTATGACAGTGAGGTCATTATGAGTTCGGGCTAGTTGGCCTCTTGTTATGCCAACGTTGACTGCAGAGAGAGATTGACTCGATTCCAGTTTTCTGGTAAGCTGATTTTCCAGTGAAAAGGGAGAGAAGTGGTAGTAACCAGTGAATTATCCTTCCTTCTTTGGCATCGTTGTTTTCTTTTTAAGTCTGTGTGACTTGTTCACTTGGGGTAAATTGACGCAGGAAGTATGTGATAAATGAATTTGAAGGAATTTATGTTAAGTGCCCTTGGAAGTACTTGGAGTTGGTGTAGGGTGGCGGTCAGGGCCACGACCTTCCGGATAATTTCAGGAAAATGTGCAAGGCAAGAAAGAAATAAGTACGAGTGCTGCCGGCGGAAAGCTGAGGGCATCTTTGGTAGGTTGGAAATTCTACACGAACTTAAAGGCGGTGCGTGATGATTAGATAATTATTGGACCGCAAGAGGACCATGTGATTAGGGTTGTGACTCCAAGGAAAGTTTAAGTAAGGGAGATAAGTTCTCTTCCCCACGTAAAAGGACAGTTTTGCGTATTATGGGGTTACGTGTACCCATGTTGTTAGACGAAGGATATAAGATCGCAAGGTCTTGATGATCGCCATGCCATAGGTTCTGATTGTGGATAACCGTGGAAAAAGTGTTGGGTTGGAGTAATAAAGAACGACGTACGAATTGGTCGAGGAAGTATTGTAAAGATATAAATGTAAGTTGCACGAGTCATGATTACCCCAGACGAGTGTAAAGTCCATTAGTAGATAATGGGCAGTAAGAACGCTTCGAGGAAATGTGGTAACACCTGTACTGACAAGAAAGATAGTAAGAAGTTACGGAGGGATAGGGGATCCCAGGACAACGTGAAATAACTTACAGGAGAGACGAGTAGACACTCGAACGATAGGAAATCTTGACAAGTCATTGGAGTATGCAATTCCGTGAATTGAGGTTGAATACCTGACTATAAGCTCTGCGAGCTGGGAGAAAATAATCGGGTTACTACTTGACAATCAAGGAAATCTCCCCCCCTAAATTGTGTTTGACTGTAAGTCTTACCCATGAGGCAAGCAAAGGAATTAAGTCTAAGTTAATGACCAAGTTTGGTTGCAACAGAGAAAAGGAAACAAGAACCATATTTGAAATTAATGACACCCGAATATTTCGCAAGAATGAGAAAGGTTTCCAGTTATGGGAAGATAAGTTGATTCGACTATAGTTATAACCCCTCCTGTGAGACTAGAGGGTTAAATTATTATGATAACACGTTGGGTATTGGGCTAGGTTGTGTGCTGACGCAACCCGATAAGGATAGAACCTATGTTTTCCCGGTAGTTAGGGAAGCAGGAAAGGAAATTGCGCCACTCACGATTTAGAGCTGGCGGCAGTTAACTCATGCCTTGAAGATTTGGGGGCATGACGTATATACAGACTTCATATGGATACTTGTGCAGACCACAAAAGCCTCCGGTATATCTGCAGACTGAGGCAGTAGAATTTGCGACACCGATGGTGGTTAGAGTTACTCAAGGATTGTGTTATTGATATCCTATACCATCCGGGGAAAGCCAAGACAGTTACAGATACTCTTTGTGGTGGACCTAAGGGTAGTCTGCCAGATAGACAGGATGTAGTCTGTAAGATTCTTCAGTTACCAAGCCTAAGGGTTCGATTATTTGTTTCCAAGGTTAATGAAGTTCTGATCCGAGAGGTTGCCGAGTCTTCCATCGTTGAGGAAGTAAAGAGGCGACAGTATGAGGATCGATTATGATACGGTATCGAGATACGACTCTCAGGAGAGAAGAGCTCGCTTTGAGTAGCACGGATGGGTCCGTGAGATGAGGATAGATTGCATGTACCCGGTGCTGCAGGACTAGTCAGCAAGTTTTAGGGGAGGCATACAGTGCTTATTGCTCGCACTGTTCGAGGTCGACTGAGTTGTGTCGTGACCTCAGATGTATGTATGGGTAAGATGACCGGAAAAAGGGACATAGCGGAGTTTACTGCTTAATGTCCGAATTAGTAGCAGGTCATGGTTGTGTACCAGAAGCCCAGTGGGCTATTGCAGGCGATTGAAATCCCAACCTAGATATGAGAGGTGATTAATATGGATCTTGTTACAGGGTGGCATCGTACTCGGAGGAAGTGCGACTCCCTGGGGGGTCATGGTAATTAGGCTGGCGAAACCAGTCGTGTTCTTTCTGATTAGGACCACTTACTCGGCTGAGGTTTATGCTAGCATGTATAGCAGGGGGGATTGTGAGACTGCACGGGGTCCCTACGTTTATGATGTCCGACAGATGAGCTCGATTACAGATAACTTCTGGAGGTTTTTCAGAAGGGTTTTAGGGACACAGGTGAGTCTCAGTGGTGCATTACACCCTCAGACCGATGGTCAGGAAGAGCATACTATCCAGGCACTTGAGGATAGGTTGCGGGCCTGTGTTTTTGATTTCAGGAATAGCCGGGAAGGTTAATTGCATCTTGTCTTGTTACGTACGATAACAGATACCCTTCCAGTTTTTAGATGGCCCTGTAGGAGGCCTTGTATGTAAGAAGTGTAGATCGCCGGTTGGATGGTTCGACATAGGCGAGGTTCAGTTATTTGGTCCAGACTTGATTCAGCGGGCTGTGGATAAGGCGAAGCTTATCCGGGAAAGATTATTAGTAAGCTTAGAGTCAGCAGAAGCTTTATGCAGATAATCGACATTGACACATGGGGTTCAGCTTGACATTTTAGTATGAGTATTGTTATGAGGCCTCGTGTGGTATTATTGGTATGTAGGGGTTGTAAAAGAAGACTATGTCGCTATCTTTAAGTTGACTCCCGAAAGAACATTCGGGGACGAATGTTTCTAAGGGGGGAAGAATGTTACACCCCGGAAATTTCAGGATATGTTTCTAAGAACGTACATAAGAACTCAAATGTTAAGATTTGAGACGAGTAAAAATTTATCGGAATTTTGGAATTTGTCGGAAAATGAAATATTGCGACGAACGGGAGGGCGACACGTGTCACCCCCCCTTAATACTCTTGGACGAAATTGACATGGGGGAAATGGTCATTTGACCATAATTTAAAAGATCAAGTCTTGCAAAGGCAAGAGCTTGACATTGTTGACCAAGTCAATGCCACTTGGCTTGATCCTTGTGAAGTGCATCCTAACCACCCATTTGTTCTAATCTTGACCCTCCATCTTGTTATATATGTATACTAGTGCAAGACAAGGCAAAACACTTAGACAAATTTTACAAAAATTTTGAAGAACTCAATAGAGGCTCTCGGCTTAGGCTTAGGGTTTGAAGGAAAAAAATTTGTTTGTTGTCCAATAATCTCCCCACTTTAAACCAAGGTACCTAAGGGTATTATAAGTGTATCTCAATAGAAAGATCCCGGAAAAATGGTGTTTTCGTATTAGTCGCAAGGCGAAAACCTAAAGGGTTATTCAACTTTGAAGTTGAAACTTGAAGATGAGTTTTTCATAAGCTTCTAAGGGTGGCTTGGGGTGGATTGGAATGTCGAAAGGAGGAGCTAAAGGTGCTAGAGATCGACTTGTACTCTTGGATCATATTTGGGCTAATTGAGGTATAATCTTCGTTTTACTTTTGTAATTGAAGATTTCATGTTATGATAAGTTATAAGTGGTCATGTGATATGTGTTTTGAAGTTTGATAAGTGTTATGGAATTGGAAGCTCAAAATCCGAAAATGACATATTTAGCCATTTGAAATTGAAATCCAATTTGATCGATAAATTGAATTGTCGCATGTTACCTACTTGGAAAATGTAGTAGCTATAATTAATGGCGGCTTGATATCATATTATGCTACCAATTTGGATTGAATTGGAAATTGAATAAGAATTGGTATTGTTATATACATTGTGGCCGAAATTGGACTAGTAGTTGTATTAGTTTGTTATCGTTTGTGGGGCGGAATTTTACACGTCTAGTAGGCGTGTAATCCCCTATTGATTAATTGCTTGGATTGTGCCTTAAATGTGGCGTGTTTGGTTATTGTATTCTGTTATACCCCGTATTTCCAGAGTACGGAAAATTTGAACTTTTACATAGGCTTGGCCGAATTAACTTTGTTCACAACACCCGTTTAGAGTCGTTTTTTGACGAAACGTTTTCACAGCTTTCGTAGGGTAAAATACGGCTATGTCATTTTTAATTTTTGCGTATTTTTCCGAGAGACGAAACATTTTGGACCAATAAGAGGGCGACACTTGTCACCCTCTCATTGGAGCGTTGTGGGCGGTTGGCTTGGACGAATTGGCCATTGTTTGGTCAAGGAGTTGGTAGGATATTTTTGGGTAGATGGATAAGGTTGCACATGGCTTGATCTTGGCCCTACACTTGCATAGCACTTGGCTAGATCTTGGCCATTGGTTGGCCTTGGCTTGTACTATAAATACCCCCCCCCCTTTGGAAGACTTATTCATCCATTCCACAAAGTTTCTAAGTCTTGAAAGCCTTCCCCTCTCCCTTGTAGTGGTTCGTCCCTCCCCTCGCCCTTTGAGAAAGGCCTTTGGCCGAGAGCACCCTTCCCCCCCCCCCCTTTGGCCGAGAGTTTCCCCCCCTAGTGGGGTAGGCCGAGGGGTATACACCCCCCCCTAGCCTAGTAGTTTTCGTATAAATACCCTCCTCTTGGTAGAAATACTCTCAAAAGTATTGTTATAATGCCCAAATTACCTTAGCCGTATACCTTGTAGTATTCTAAGGTTATACCTATACAAAAGCCCAGTTATACTATTATACTTCCCGTCAGTCACCAAACTGAAACCCTAAGGAAATCTCCATGGTTAGTTGGAGTAGTATGTAGAAGTTGGTTAGAACTTCTAAGGGTGGTTTAGAGCGGGTTGGAGCGCGCGGAGTTGGAGCTAAACGTTGCCCAGGATCGACTTTATACTTGGATAATTATGGGCTTATCGAGGTAAATATCTTGTCCCTCTATTGTAATTGGAAATTACATGATTGCTAGACTATATAGTTGAAGTATACTATATATAGAACTGAACGTTGTTATCGGCAATGTCTTTGGACTTAAGCCTGAATAATTAGAAACCTTTTCGAAAGAAGAGTACTGAACTGTAATTACATAGGACTGTATTACAGTAGACTTGTGTAGCTTTACTGTGAAGTAGAATTGTACACGTCCGGTTAGATGTATAAACCCCCCCCCTGGTTGGCTTGATGGCGGCACCGATAGAGAGGAGATTTACTGTTGCGGGGGAGGGAGGCTACGAATTTTCTGTAGAATATTCTGCGAAGAGATCTAAATGTTAATAAGCGCCTTGTGGCCTTATAGGTTGAAGTACTACGTATGGCGCGATCTACTTGGCTTAAAGAGTAGCCGACGGTTTGAGGTACTTGGAGCGTTTTGCTATTAGTCGATAATCGTCGCGAGGTATGTGAACCTCTTCCTACCTTTTCTAGCATGATATGTGTATAACTATGTAGTACGGTAGACGTACATGTGTTAAACGTATTTGATTGGTTTGAAACATAAAGTGTTATAACGGCTTTATGGGAAGTTGGTTATAACAGCTTTCTGTAAGTAAGAAAATGCTTTATGGTTTTAAAAGGTAACTGATTTAAACTATAACTGGCTTGTTATGTGTTAATAAAGAACTTGAAGTAATACTTGGTTTTTGAAAAACTTAAGAGTTATACTAGCTTTATGGGAAGTTAGGTATAACGGCTTAAGAATGTTTTACTGATTTCGGAAATCAGAATGTGTATCGACAAACCATCGGCGTTAATAAAAGGAAATGTTTTGTGATTAAGTATTATTAAAACCAGTAGAAACTTCCATCTGCATAGAAGCTAAGATGAGACAAAATGATATTTCCTAGGTCATGGCTGCTGTAATAAGATTGTTATAAACAAGAATATCCTACTCACATATAAGGCTTATGTTTCTCAGATGGTTTAAAAGAGAATTATATTCTTAAATAAATAAGGCTAGGAACTATGAAACCTTCCTAAAATAAGAAACGTGAACATTTGAAATTAGGCAAACTTGGACGTTTGAAAAAGAATGTTGTTACTTGGTTTTACTAAGAGAAGTGTTTTGATTTACTTCAAAAGATAATCACTCTATTGTTATATACTACGGGTATTGTGTGATTTTTGTGAAAGTAACATATCTTTAAAGAGTTATTGTATAAAGTACCTTGGGGATAAAAACCCGATCTCGTTAATCATATAGCAGAAAGTACCTTATGTGTGGATAACTTGATTTTATTGGTTTGTGATAGCCTTGTAATACCTTCGTGTTGATTTGATAAGTAATCATATTAGGATGCTACGTGTGATAGTATTCTGTGATGGTTGTGTAAAGGGGTTTTCCTTGATTGTGCTTATGTTGTTTAAACGATAAATCGTTATGTTGGTATTATACCACTCACCGTGTTTCGGGGTTAAGCTGCCCTCCGACGGGGTAGACTCAGCGTGATGCAGGACCATGATTCGAGAATACCTCACGCGGGTCCCGGGGCCTATGCGAGCTACGAGTTCCGTGTTAGTGTGCGGCCTTTATGGTCATGCGATGCATGTGGCCATGCGGATCGCGAGTCGGGGCGATGCCGGAGTAGCTACCGACGCGGGGTTATACCTCATGCGCCTATGAGATTGGCCTATGCGAGCTGCGGAGTTCTGTGGCTAGACGCGCACATTTGATATTGCGGGCGGCGACCAGCTTTGATCATGTGACGATGCAGACGGATATCATGATACGATTTATGACCTTGTTAAAATCGTGGTGTTAGTAGTCGGCTATGCCTTCGTGACTTACCTGCATCGTTTTATTTGGACACAGTGGGACTCGCTATTCATATGTATTCCTTGGTGCTTTTCTATCATCGATGGCAGCGGGCGAGGAAGGTATTCCACGCATGATTGATGTTGTGGGCGTGAGACCCATTGTTATATCGAGTGATGACTTTGAGGCGTGAGTCCCCGACTAGACATGATCGCTTATTTATCGCGAATCGTAGTTTGGTTATCATACATGTCTCCCGCTTATAGACTACTATGATTTCATTTACAGATCTTCATGTTTCACATACTTGGTACTGTCAGATCGACCTCCTTCGGGGCCGCTCATGCCGCAGTAAAGGTACACCGC
This sequence comes from Przewalskia tangutica, assembly GCA_029844215.1. NCBI lineage: Eukaryota > Viridiplantae > Streptophyta > Magnoliopsida > Solanales > Solanaceae > Przewalskia > Przewalskia tangutica. The sequence goes on from CM056729.1 coordinate 100,009,928, forward strand.
CGTTGATCCTCGCTCTTAGGGTCACAATGCAGCTTGGGAAAGCTCCGCTTTCCGAGGCTTATCTTAGTATAGTCCCTGTCGTTGTAGGTATTTACATTCGTGGTATGGCGGGCCCCGTCCCGCCATTGTTGTCATATCATTTCTTAGAGGTGCAGGTAATCACAAGGTGTGGTTTGTAAAAAGGATTAAACTGTTCATTACTAAGAGTTGTTATATATATATATGCCGAAAGGCAAGTTTTCTCGACATCGCTTTGTACTTCATTGGTTTCATGTATGTGTTTTATGTTCCGCTGATTACTCTGATGTTGTATCACTAGGGTGCCCGGGGTAAGGCACCAGTCACGGGCCCGGGTTCGGGTCGTGACAAAAGTGGTATCAGAGCAGTTAATCCTCGGAAAGTGTCTACAGACCGTATCCAATAGAGTCTTGATTATCGGTGTGTTGTGCACCACACCAATAATCAGGAGGCTATAGGATATTTAGGATTGGTTTCTATTCTTCTCACTCTGAGATCGTGCCTTAGAGCTGTGTTGTAAGTTGGACCCTCTCACGTATTTCTTTCCTTACCGTTATGCCTCCGCGTGAGGCAACCCGGGCCCGGAGCGAGGCGCGGCCGAGGAGTCGCGAGTAGAGTTCAGAGGGTTACGAGGCACAGTGCCCAATCATCACCGAGTTAAGTGCTTCATTCGGGAGTTCGCAACGCCACTAAGTCCCGCAGAGTTTAGCACGGCGGCGATTCCTACTACGGCATGATGTGAACCTTCGCCCACGCATCGAAACAGAGAATATAGGTTGCAAAAAGGCGACCCTGTTACTAGATATGGATTTGGCTACCAGAGAGTGTACCGATGTACCGCGAGTCTTGATGACTATCTAAGAGAGGGTTGTGCGAAAGTAATTCTTCAGTTAGGCTTGAGCATGGCCTGTGTACGGGCTTATGCGCAGCAGGCCGAGAAACGTAGAGATCGACGGGTTAACGAAGGACAGCAGAAGAGGGCCAGAGCAGCAAGGTCCTTTGGTAACTTTCGAGGCGGATCGCCTCACCAGCAGACTTGTTATGCACATCCACCAGTGCAGAAAGGTCCTCCGCGAGTTTCGGGGCGCTCGGTATGCAGGAGTTGGTCAGAGCTCCAGAGCTTCCGATTCACAGCTACACGTAGGTTCCAGCCAGCCGGATTCAGTTTTTCCCCCAGTGTTCACAGTGTGACAGACGTCATCCCGGGGAATGTCATCTTTTAGTTAGTACTTGTTTTACCTACGACCGTCAGGGTCTGATGTCGAAAGAGTGTCCTTGTAGGAGGACTTAGCCTTCAGGATCGATGGGTAGTCGTCACCTTCCTTAGCTATGCGCCCTACGGGGCAGGTTTGTTTAGAACGACTAAGGGGAGTGAAGCAGTAGATACAGGCATATCTTTAACCCTCTAGAGCTTTGTATATGTGATAAGGTGAGTATACCTTAAGTGTTATGTTGGATAACATGAGTGTAAATTGTGATTAGAAATCTTGGTTAGTTAACCAAGTAAGATTTGGGGGGATAGAAAAAGTGTGAGCATTAGAGTTTAATACGTAGAGACCTTAGAGGTAAGGCCATCTCGAGTAAAGACGTATGTTTATGTTTGACCCTTATAGGAGTGCATAATGCACGTGAACCTTGTTTGTGGGATAAGTCCTCGAGTTGTGTGGAATGAAAGAGGTAGTTGAGCTAAAGGCCGCTAGGTTTTCGTAATGTGATTAGTGAGAGTTTTCCGGATCGGGGAGCTAGTGTCTTGCGCGTTGCCGGGTCGGGTGGAGGCCACGTTGCAGGTCAACCCGCGGCCTGTATGGTGGTGGGATCAGTTTGTGGTGGTCCCGCCTTGTGGTAGGGTCTTGAGGGTGTTAGGCCCAAGTCTAGTTAACCAGCGTACGAGTTCGTGGATGCGTTCGACCAGTAGTCGGGCCGATGGGGTCAGCCCGTCGTGTCTTTCAGTCAAGACCGTTTACTCGGCAGAGGGTTATGCGAGATGTTACATCAGAAAGGTTGTAAGGCTGCACGAGGTGCCTACCTTCACCTTATGACGGTGAAGCCCGTGCCGCGCTATTTTCACTTTCTGGAAGTTATACCAGGCAGGGTTAGGAACTCAGGTGAGTCTCAGAATCACATTCGCCCTCGGGCCAGTGTTTGTGTTATACCCCGTAGTTGCAGGGTATGTATGTGAGGACGTACGTACGAGAGTACGGCAGAAAATGTTGAAAAGAAAGAAAGATGTGAGTTTTCGACGGAAAAGTTTCCGGTTATTTGTGAAGAAAAAGGTTCGTTAATGGGAATTGGATTCCCAGATTTGGTATTTGGACTTCTTAGATTATATTAGAATTTTGAGATTTTATTTTCGGAAATGGTCACGTGGGGCCCACGGGAGAAATTTACGGTTTTGTGGGGCCCGCTTTGTTTTGAGATGTCAGGTATTTTGGATATTTTCGGAAGACGAAATATTCTGGGCGAATCGGGGGGCGACACGTGTCACCCCCATGTGGCACCCTTGGCCGATTTTACAATTGTACACGTCCGGTTAGACGTGTAAACCCCCCCCTGGTTGGCTTGGTAGCCGGCCTCGATAGATGAGGAGATTTACGTCATGCGGGAGGTGTCACGAATTTTCTCAGAGAAATGGAACCTTGTGTTTTGAGGTTAATAGAAGTTGTGGCCTTTTTAGGTGAAAGTACTAAGAGTAGCGTATTCTACTCGGAGTGGAAAGGGCTAGTGCGTTGTAGTACTTGGAGCATTTTGCTTATTGTCGATAAATCGTCGCGAGGTATGTGAACCTCTTCCTATCTTTTCTAGCATGATTGTTGTGAACTATGTAGTACGGTAGACGTACATGTGCTAAGTGATTTGGTTGGTTTAAAACATAGGGTGTTATAATAGCTTTATGGGAAGTTAGTTATAACGACCTTATGTAAGTGAAAATGGTTTACTGATGTTAGAAGTTAAGAGACTTGATCTTATAAGATAAGAGACTTAACTTATTTGTTTTAATGTGGATGTTTGTGTGAAACCTCATTCGTGAGTAATGAGTACTTGGTTTTAAAGGGATAATGTTTCCGATTTCGAATCGAATGTGTATCGACAGCACCACCGCAAATTAATAAAGGAAAATGTATTGAATAATGATGTGTTGTATTAAAACCGAGAAACCTCCATCCGCATAGAAGCTAAGATGAGACAAAATGATATTACATTTTCTAGATCACGGTCTTTGTAATAAGATCGTTATAAACAAGAATAAACTACTCACGATATGACATATGTTACTCAATTGTTCTAAAAGGAATCAAGTGATTAAGTTTGGGGAACTATGAAACCATTTGAAAATGAGAAGCTTGAGTAATTGAAACTAGGCAAACTGGAACTTAGGAAAAGAATGTTGTTACTTGATTTTGAAAAGGAAGGTGGGTTGGTCATTCTAATACTACGGGTATCGGGTGACTTTTATAAAAGTAATGGATCTCTTTTAAAAGAACTTAACGTATGTAGTACTTTGGGGTTAAAAACCCGGACTTTGGCATAAAATGAAAGTACTTTGAGTTGTGTGAAACTTGCCTATGCTTGTTGTTGTGAAACTTGCCTATGCTTGTTGTTGTGAAACTTGCCTATGCTTGTGATGATAGCCTTTATTGTACAAGCGTTGTGTTTCTGTGTTACCGCGTCTCTCGATAGAGGGTCGGTTGACTGGTTGAGAACTTACTTGGACGTGCCGGCAGTGACGGAGAAATTCCACGGGTACGTTCCTGTTGATAGTATTATTGTTGTTAATCGCTTTGGACATACTGACACGATGCGTAGCGCACGTGTATGCTTCCATTTTGGTTAAGGTCTTGTGGTTAATCGCTTTGGATATACTGACACGATGCGTAGCGCACGGGTATGTTTCCATTTTGATTATCGCCTTGTGATTTCCTTCGACATACCGACACGACGCGTAGCGCACGCATGCGCGCCCATTTGGAATGCCGTCTATTGTTTCTTTGGACATACCGACACGATGCGAGCGCACGTATGCTTCCATTTTGGTTAAGGTCTTGTGGTTAATCGCTTTGGATATATCGACACGACGCGTAGCGCACGTATGTTTCCATTTTGATTATCGCCTTGTGATTTCCTTTGGACATACCGACACGACGCGTAGCGCACGCGGGTATCGTCCATTTGGAATGCTGTCTATTGTTTCTTTGGACATACCGACACGATGCGTAGCGCACGGTATGCTTCCATTTTGGTTAAGGTCTTGTGGTTAATCGCTTTGGATATATCGACACGCGCGTAGCGCACGGTATGTTTCCATTTTGATTATCGCCTTGTGATTTCCTTTGACATACCGACACGATGCGTAGCGCACGGGTATCGTCCATTTGGAATGTCCTATTGTTTCCTTTGGACATATCGACACGATGCGTAGCGCATCGTGCGCGCCCATTTGGAAAGTTGTCTTATTGTTTCTTTGGACATACCGACACGATGCGTAGCGCACGTATGCTTCCATTTGGATTCTTTGTCTTGTTGTTATCATATCATCGATCACGGCATGGCGGGAAGGTATTCCACGCATGATTGATGTTGTGGCGTGAGACCACGACTTGATATAATCATATGTGGTGTCTGTAGTTTGGCTATCATACATGTCTCCCGCTTTGTATAGATCGTTATGATTTCATTTACAAGATTATGCATACTTTCACATACTGTACTGTTATCGACTCCTTCGCCGAGTGGCGTATAAAGAGGCCAGAGCCTCTACCACGGGAACAGACCCGAACCGTGGCTCTCCGTATGGCACGTCCTGAGAAGGTCCAAACCTCAGGGATCGCAAGCAGCCCGGTACCATTTGTTGGGTCGTCGGAGCAAGGCTCGCGACAAAGTGACAAAAGTGGTATCGGAGCAGTTAATCCTCGGAAAGTGTCTACAGACCGTATCTAGTAGAGTCTTGATTATCGGTGTGTTGTGCACCACATCTATAATCGTGAGGCTATAAGACATTTAGGATTGATTTCATTTCTTCTCATTACGAGATCGTGCCTTAGAGTCATGTTGTGAGTTGGACCCTCCGACGATCTCGCTTTACCGCTTATGCCCGCGCAAGGCAACCAGAGCCCGAAGGCAAGGCAGCCGAGGGAGCCGCTGAGATACGAGGAGTTCGAGGGCGCAGCCGGCCAAGACTGAGATGCTGCTTCCGACGGCGAGTTTTGCGCCGCCAAAGACCAAAGAAGAGTTTAAAGCCGCAGCAGCGGTCTGCTGAGACTACAATACTCGAGCCTCCACCCCACACCGAGCAGGGAGATGGGTCACGAGAGATGGCCCGATTATTGGCGTGGTCGTGGCCGATATGAGATAGCCGGATGCAGCAGCCTGGCCCAGTAGCACGATGGTTCACCCCGAGCAGATAGTTTGAGGCTACGACTTTACGAGTTGTAGCCCGCCGAGTTTTACGTCGAGGCTCGAGGATGATCCGCAGGAGTTCATCCGGCAGATTCTGACGGATCACGCGGTGATCAAGGCTTGAGACCGAGTCTGTGACCTTGTTCGCATCGGCCGCGTGATACCGCGATCGATTGGTTTGATTCATGGAGCTTTCGGGAGAGCATGCACTCCAGCGGATGGGATGAGTTTTGAGGGCTTTCTCACGCACTTCGCCTCCACGGATGAGAGGGCACGGCCGCAGATTTTTGTTCTCGAGGCAGAGGCGACCGTCGTGGAGTACAATTTCGAGTTCGATTCTTTGGCGCGATATGTGCCTGCGCTCGTTGCAGATATGGAGGATAGGTGCATCGCTACGCCACCGGCTAGATGATTATATGGTCGAGTCTTGCGCGGTGTTTCTTCACCGCATGGACATTGCCCGCACGCAGCTCATGCACCAGGATGCGAGGCACGGAGGGTCGAAGGAATGACTGGATCGCGAGAAGAGGCCGTGACAGCAGGTCCTTTGGTGACTTTCGAGGCGGACCGCCTCAGCAGCAGGCTAGTTATATACCCCCACCAGTACAGAGTGGTCCTCCACCGTCTTCAGATGCAGGTCAGGGCTCCAAGGGTTCAGATTTTCGGGAGAGCAGGGGTGTTAACCAGCTGAAGCCACCCCTACCTCGTTGTGACCGTTGTGGTAGACTCCATTTTGGAGAGTGTCGTGCTAGATTGGGAGTTTGTTTTGCATGCGGCCAGCAGGGCCATTTTGCGAGGAACTGTCCGACCAAGGGAAGCGCGGATGTTACGACTCAGCCTTCAGGATTTGTGGCTGGTTCATCACCTTCTACAGCTATGCGCCCTGCAGGGCAGGCCTATGATTAGAGTGGAGCGGTAGCTTCAGGTATATCCTTAACCCTCTAGAGTTTTGGTATGCTTGTTATGATGATCTCATTATTGTGTGCTATGTACGGATAGCATTGTGATATGTGTGAGTTAGAATACATGGTTAGTTGGAAGGTTACGTATGGGGGCATGGTAAGTGTGAACCTTAGACTATTTCACGACTGAGACCTTAGAGGTAAGGTCGTCTTGAGTATAAGATTCGTTTTATGTTTGACCTTTATAAGGGTGAGTAGTATACGTGGGATTTATCTGTGTGATGAGTCCGTGGGTAGTGTGAGATGGAAGTGGTAGCTTTCATGATGTGAATTAGTAAGATTGTTCCGGATCGGGGAACAAGAGTTTGGCGCGGTTGTGGGTCGGGTTGAGGACGTGATACGGGTCAACCCGTAGCCCGGATTAAGGTGGGGTCAGTTCTGGGTGGTCCCGCCAGGTGGTAGGGTCACGGGGATGCTAGGCCCAAGTTTGTATGATCATCGTATGAGTTCGTGGACGCGTTCGACCAGAAGCGGTTCGTAAAGGCCGGGAATGGCCTTAAGGAAGTTTGAGGTTAGTAAGATGACCAAGTTTGGAGGTAGTGACTCCAGAGATTTTCGGGAACGGAAGTAATGACTGAAGTATGATACGTACTGGGAGAGTTCGAGTGTTCGAGAAGGGTACAACGAGTAAGGGAGGAAGATAACGTGTGTTATCTCGTGGCTGCCGTGGCGTTGGCAACTTGTTAGAGGAACTTCATCGATATCCGTCTTGAGAAGGAACATTCGGGACGAATGTTTCTAAGGAGGGGAGAATGTTATACCCCGTAGTTGCAGGGTATGTATGTGAGGACGTACGTACGAGAGTACGGCAGAAAATGTTGAAAAGAAAGAAAGATGTGAGTTTTCGACGGAAAAGTTTCCGGTTATTTGTGAAGAAAAAGGTTCGTTAATGGGAATTGGATTCCCAGATTTGGTATTTGGACTTCTTAGATTATATTAGAATTTTGAGATTTTATTTTCGGAAATGGTCACGTGGGGCCCACGGGAGAAATTTACGGTTTTGTGGGGCCCGCTTTGTTTTTGAGATTTCCGGTATTTTGGATATTTTCGGAAGACGAAATATTCTGGGCGAATCGGGGGGCGACACGTGTCACCCCCATGTGGCACCCTTGGCCGATTTTACAATTGTACACGTCCGGTTAGACGTGTAAACCCCCCCCTGGTTGGCTTGGTAGCCGGCCTCGATAGATGAGGAGATTTACGCTGTTGGGGAGGTGTCGCGAATTTTCTGTAGAGAAATGGAACCTTGTGTTTTGAGGTTAATAGAAGTTGTGGCCTTTTTAGGTGAAAGTACTAAGAGTAGCGTATTCTACTCGAGGAGTGGAAAGGGCTAGCAAGGTTGTAGTACTTGGAGCATTTTGCTTATTGTCGATAAATCGTCGCGAGGTATGTGAACCTCTTCCTATCTTTTCTAGCATGATTGTTGTGAACTATGTAGTACGGACGCATACGTGCTAAGTGATTTGGTTGGTTTAAAACATAGGGTGTTATAATAGCTTTATGGGAAGTTAGTTATAACGACCTTATGTAAGTGAAAATGGTTTATCGATGTTAGAAGTTAAGAGACTTGATCTTATAAGATAAGAGACTTAACTTATTTGTTTTAATGTGGATGTTTGTGTGAAACCTCATTCGTGAGTAATGAGTACTTGGTTTTAAAGGGATAATGTTTACTGATTTCGGGAATCAGAATGTGTATCGACTGCACCAATCGCGGCGTTAATAAAGGAAAATGTATTGAATAATGATGTGTTGTATTAAAACCAAGAGAAACCTCCATCCGCATAGAAGCTAAGATGAGACAAAATGATATTACATTTTCTAGATCACGGTCTTTGTAATAAGATCGTTATAAACAAGAATAAACTACTCAAATATATGACATATGTTACTCAATTGTTCTAAAAAGGAATCAAGTGATTAAGTTTGGGAACTATGAAACCATTTGAAAATGAGAAGCTTGAGTAATTGAAACTAGGCAAACTGGAACTTAGGAAAAGAATGTTGTTACTTGATTTTGAAAAGGAAGGTGGGTTGGTCATTCTAATACTACGTATCGGGTGACTTTTATAAAAGTAATGGATCTCTTTAAAAGAACTTAAAGTATGTAGTACTTTGGTGTTAAAATCCCTTAATTTGGCATAAAATGAAAGTACTTTGAGTTGTGTGAAACTTGCCTATGCTTGTTGTTGTGAAACTTGCCTATGCTTGTTGTTGTGAAACTTGCCTATGCTTGTGATGATAACCTTTATTGTACAAGCGTTGTGTTTCTGTGTTACCGCGTCTCTCGATAGAGTCGGTTGGATCGTTGAGAACTTACTTGGACGCGCTTCAGCCGACGAGAAATTCCACCGCACGTTCTCGTTGATAGTATTATTGTTGTTAATCGCTTTGGACATACCGACACGATGCGTAGCGCACGTATGCTTCCATTTTGGTTAAGGTCTTGTGGTTAATCGCTTTGGATATATCGACACGACGCGTAGCGCATCGTATGTTTCCATTTTGATTATCGCCTTGTGATTTCCTTTGGACATACCGACACGATGCGTAGCGCACGCATCGTCCATTTGGAATGCTGTCCTATTGTTTCCCTTTGGACATACTGACACGATGCGTAGCGCACGGGTATGCTTCCATTTTGGTTAAGGTCTTGTGGTTAATCGCTTTGGATATACTGACACGATGCGTAGCGCACGGGTATGTTTCCAGTTTGAGTATGGGCTTGTGATTTCCTTTGGACATACCGACACGATGCGTAGCGCACGCATGCGTCCATTTGGAATGCTGTCCTATTGTTTCCTTTGACATACCGACACGATGCGTAGCGCACGTATGCTTCCATTTTGGTTAAGGTCTGTGGTTAATCGCTTTGGATATATCGACACGATGCGTAGCGCACGTATGTTTCCATTTTGATTATCGCTTGTGATTTCCTTTGGACATACCGACACGATGCGTAGCGCACGCATGCGCGTCCATTTGGAATGCTGTCTATTGTTTCCCTTCGACATATCGACACGACGCGTAGCGCACGTATCGTCCATTTGGAAAGTTGTCTTATTGTTTCCCTTTGGACATACCGACACGCGTAGCGCACGGGTATGCTTCCATTTGGATTCTTTGTTGTTATCATATCATCGATCACGCGATGGCGGAAGGTATTCCACGCATGATTGATGTTGTGGGCGTGAGACCGACTTGATATAATCGTTATGTGGCGTGTCGTAGTTTGGCTATCATACATGTCTCCCGCTTTGTATAGATCGTTATGATTTCATTTACTGAGATTATACGCCACATACTGGTACTGCCAGATCGACCTCCTTCGGCCGCGTTACGCCGCAGTAGAGGTACATCGGCCGTGGATCCTCGCCATAGGATCACCGCTCAACAGATTGGGAAGCTCCGTTTCTCGAGGCTTATCTTTTGTATGTGTTCCCGAGTTGTAGGTTCTTGTACATTCAGGTACGGGCCCCGTCCGTCATAGTCGTTGTAAATCTTAGAGTCTGTAGTAATCGCAGGTGGTTGTAAAAGGATTAAACTGCTCGTGTTTTATGTTTTTACCGGCAAATCGCTTTGGTTGGCCTGCTTATTTATTATATCTCTTGTTTAATGACTCATGTTTTATGTTCCGCTGATTTTCTCGATGTATGTATCGCTAGGGTGCCCGGTAAGGCACGATACCACGCCCGATTTTCGGTGTGTGATTTGATTTCGGGTAGTTGCAAGGTTTGTTGTCTCTTGAAGGGGTGTTGTTAGCTACCATTTCGGTGTTCGGATGTCTCCTTAAGCCTTGTAGGGCGGAAGTGTAAGTCACGGCCGATTGGTTCGATGTTGGCAAGGTTCATATAGTTGGTTCAGTTTGTTCCAACAGATCGTGGATAGGGCTAAGCTTATCTAGAAGAGGTTTTGGCACGGAGGAATCGTATGGATTATCGGCGACGACGCTTAGAGTTCGTGCCGACGGTCGGTCTTCAAGGTACCACCGGATAGGTGACGAGTTTTGGAAAACAGAGGGAACTTAGCCCGAGTTACTTTGGGCCTTACAGATCTTGTGCAGAGTAGGCCAGGTTGCCTATATGTTAGCTTTTGCCGTCCGACTTAGGAGGCAGTACGTCCGGTCTTTCGTGTTGCTATATGCAGAAAAGTATCGGAGATCCATTCAGAGTGTTCCCAGTTAATGATGACCCAATTGGAGATAGTAACCCCGAGATTTGGAAGCGGCGATCGTAAATGTGGTAAGAGTTCGAGTGTACGATACCTCGTGGATCGACGCCCGGTACCATTTGTTAGGTCGCCGGAGTGACACTAGAACCTCGCGGCAAAGTGACAAAAGTGGTATCACGACGAGTAAAGGGAGAAGCGAGCATGTATTGCGAGCAGAGATGTGACCATTTCTTTTGTTGGGAAAAAAATGTGGAGGAAGTATATTTTAGACCCCGGAGAGAGGTGTTTGTGATGATGTTAGAGGTGATTCCTCGTGGACTTGGATGTAAGTACTTTGCGATTGTTTCGTGGGCCATTTGTGGCGTGATTGTTCTCGTAAGCATAGTAGTGAAGACTATCTTGGCGACGCTTGTTTTGAGACTTAGAAGGAACATTCGGGACGAATGTTTCAGGAGGAGAATGTTATACCGTATTTCGAGTATGCACGTAAGGACGACGTAGAAAATTTAAACTTTTACATAGGCTTGTCAATTAACTTTGTGCACAACACCCGTTTAGAGTCGTGTTTAGCCCAAAAGTTTTAACAGCTTTAGTAGGGTAAAAAACGGCTATGTCATTTTTAATTTTTGCGGATTTTTCCGAGAGACGAAACATTTTGGACCAACAAGAGGGCGACACTTGTCACCCTCTCATTGGAGCGTTGTGGGCGGTTGGCTTGGACGAATTGGCCATTGTTTGGTCAAGGAGTTGGTAGGATATTTTGGGTAGATGGATAAGGTTGCACATGGCTTGATCTTGGCCCTACACTTGCATAGCACTTGGCTAGATCTTGGCCATTGGTTGGCCTTGGCTTGTACTATAAATACCCCCCCTTTGGAAGACTTATTCATCCATTCCACAAAGTTTCTAAGTCTTGAAAGCCTTCCCCTCTCCCTTGTAGTGGTTCGTCCCTCCCCTCTCCCTTTGAGAAAGGCCTTTGGCCGAGAGCACCCTTCCCCCCCCCCCTTTGGCCGAGAGTTTCCCCCCCCTAGTGGGGTAGGCCGAGGGGTATACACCCCCCCTAGCCTAGTAGTTTTCGTATAAATACCCTCCTCTTCGTAGAACTACTCTCAAAAGTTTTGTTATACTGCCCAAATTACCTTAGCCGCATACCTTGGAGTCTTCTACGGTTATACCTATACAAAAGCCAGTTATACTATTATACTTCCGTCACCACCAAACCGAAACCCTAAGGAAATCTCCATGGTTAGTTGGAGTAGTATGTAGAAGTTGGTTAGAACTTCTAGGGTGGTTTAGAGGTCGAGCGCCGCGGAGTTGGAGCTAAACGTTGCCCAGATCGACTTTATACTTGGATAATTATGGGCTTATCGAGGTAAATATCTTGTCCTCTATTGTAATTGGAAATTACATGATTGCTAGACTATATAGTTGAAGTATACTATATATAGAATGAACGTTGTTATCGCAATGTCTTTGGACTTAAGCCCAATAATTAGAAACCTTTTCGAAAGAAGAATCGAATCAGAATTACATAGATCAGACATGAGACTTGTGTAGCTTTCATCGTGAAGTAGAATTGTACACGTCCGGTTAGATGTATAAACCCCCACTGGTTGGCTTGATGGCCGCCGATAGAGAGGAGATTTACGCTGTCATGGGAGTGGGGAGGCGCCGAATTTTCGTAGAATATTCTCGAAGAGATCTAAATGTTAATAAGCGCTGTGGCCTTATAGGTTGAAGTACTACGTATGGCGCGATCTACTGGCTTAAAGAGTAGCCGAAGCGGTTTGAGGTACTTGAGCGCTTTGCTATTAGTCGATAATCGCCGCGAGGTATGTGAACCTCTTCCTACCTTTTCTAGCATGATATGTGTATAACTATGTAGTACGGAGACGCATACGTGTTAAACGTATTTGATTGGTTTGAAACATAAAGTGTTATAACGGCTTTATGGGAAGTTGGTTATAACAGCTTTCTGTAAGTAAGAAAATGCTTTATGGTTTTAAAAGGTAACTGATTTAAACTATAACTGGCTTGTTATGTGTTAATAAAGAACTTGAAGTAATACTTGGTTTTTGAAAAACTTAAGAGTTATACTAGCTTTATGGGAAGTTAGGTATAACGCTTAAGAATGTTTTCTTGATTTGAAATCGAATGTATCGACAAACCACCGCAGTTAATAAAAGGAAATGTTTTGACAGATTAAGTATTATTAAAACCGAGAAACTTCCATCCGCATGAAGCTAAGATGAGACAAAATGATATTTCCTGTGTCATGGTCTTTGTAATAAGATTGTTATAAACAAGAATATCCTACTCACATATAAGGCTTATGTTTCTCAGATGGTTTAAAAGAGAATTATATTCTTAAATAAATAAGGCTAGGAACTATGAAACCTTCCTAAAATAAGAAACGTGAACATTTGAAATTAGGCAAACTTGGACGTTTGAAAAAGAATGTTGTTACTTGGTTTTACTAAGAGAAGTGTTTTGATTTACTTCAAAAGATAATCACTCTATTGTTATATACTACGGGTATTGTGTGATTTTTGTGAAAGTAACATATCTTTAAAGAGTTATTGTATAAAGTACCTTGGGGATAAAAACCCGATCTCGTTAATCATATAGCAGAAAGTACCTTATGTGTGGATAACTTGATTTTATTGGTTTGTGATAGCCTTGTAATACCTTCGTGTTGATTTGATAAGTAATCATATTAGGATGCTACGTGTGATAGTATTCTGTGATGGTTGTGTAAAGGGGTTTTCCCTTGATTGTGCTTATGTTGTTTAAACGATAAACTGTTATGTTGGTATTATACCACTCACCGTGTTTCCGGGTTAAGCCGCCTCCGACGCGGGTAGACTTCAGACGATGCAGGGACCATGATTCGAGAATACCTACGCGGGTCCCGGGGCCTGCGCGAGCTACGAGAGTTCCGTGTTAGTGTGCGGCCTTTATGGTCACGCGTGCATGTGGCCATGCGGATCGCGAGTCGGGGCGACGCCGGAGTAGCTACCGATGCGGGTTATACCTCACGCGCCTATGAGATTGGCCTATGCGCGAGTGCGGGAGTTCTGGCTAGACGCGCACATTTGATATTGCGGGCGGCGACAGCCTTTGATCATGCGACGGTGCAGACGGATATCATGATACGCTTTATGACCTTGTTAAATCGTAGGTGTTAGTAGTCGGCTATGCCTTCGCATTTACTGCATCGTTTTATTTGGACACAGTGGGACCCTTTGCTCATATGTATTCCTTGGTGCTTTTCTATCATCGATCGCGGAATGGAAGGTATTCCACGCATGATTGATGTTGTGGGCGTGAGACCCATTGTTATATCGAGTGATGACTTTGAGGCGTGAGTCCCGACTAGACATGATCGCTATTTATTGTGAATCGTAGTTTGGTTATCATACATGTCTCCCGCTTATAGACTACTATGATTTCATTTACGATCTTCATGTTTCACATACTTGGTACTGTTAGATCGACTCTTCGGGCCGCTCACGCCGCAGTAAAGGTACACCGCCGTTGATCCTCGCTCTTAGGGTCACGATTCGCTTTGGGAAAGCTCCGTTTCTCCGAGGCTTATTCGTATAGTCCCTGTCGTTGTAGGTATTTACATTCGTGGTATGGCGGCCCCGTCCCGCCATTGTTGTCATATCATTTCTTAGGTCCGTAGTAATCGCTGTGTGGCGGGTTTGTAAAAAGGATTAAACTGTTCTATTGTAAGAGTTGTTATATATATATATGCCGAAAGGCAAGTTTTCCTCAGATTACTGTTTTGTACTTCATTTGTTTCATGTATGTGTTTTATGTTCCGCTGATTACTCTGATGTTGTATCACTAGGGTGCCCGGGGTAAGGCACCAGTCACGGGCCCAGGTTCGGGTCGTGACATATTCGGCCTTGAAAAAGGTGGCAAAGTGAGTAGAAACAAAGGAAGTGCTGTCCGATTTTCCGTAGAATTTAGTGACTTGCACTTGGAATATTCAACGTTTGAAACTAGAAGTTAATAGACGTACTATGGTCATTATAGGTTGACATACTACGTACGGCGATTGGACTTAGCAAGTGGATTAAACCGAAGAGGTATGTGGAACTTTCTTATCTCTTGAGCATGATCAAGTGTAAATGTATAGTACGGTAGACGTACAAGATTTTGACAATCTAGTTTATTTGATATCCTTGGCTTATTTTAAGAATGCCCAAGTTGTTTGAGTTAGGGAATTAACTCACTTGTTTAAATATTAAGGATATCTTGGTTTTCAAGAGTTAAGAGACTTTAAGTATGTTGAAAGTATCTTGATACTTGTTGTTATGGAAAGTTTAAAGAGTGGTTTACTCTAAGTAATTTAAGCATGTTAAAGGACTTAAAGAGTTTTAAAGTATTGTGATACTTGTTTCGTTTTAAACGTATAAGTCCCTTGGATAGGAAATTGTACTTGACTAAGGTATACAGTGAATATAATGACTTTATGGGGAGTTGGTTATATTGGCTTTATGGAAAGATAAATGGCTTGATTTAATGGAAGGCAATTCGATTTTAAGGCATCAATTGCCTAAAGTTTTATAAGAAAAGGAGTCACTTGATTTAGAAACCTAACTTTATTTCTAAGAGTATTGTGACTTGTCTTGAAAAGAAATTGTAACTTGATACTACGGTTATTAGTGTCTTGGAAGGTTTATAATGAAATGAGTCATTTTAAAAAAAGAATAAGACGTAGTACTTTGGGTTAAATTCCTGATTTTTATAAAAGACATGATAGTGCCTTAGGTAAACTAAAATGAGTGTATATATGTATAACAAGAATAATAAGAAGTTAGGGATTTCTTAACTTGCTTATGTATTGTATGATAAGCGGTAGTGCTTATGTTATGTGTGATAGCCGGATTTGTGCTAGTAATATATTATTCGACGCGGGTCATTCCGGGTTTTTTGGCATTGCATATTTCGTGGATTTGCTACCCACGACGCGAGGAATACCTCACGCGAGTCCGTAGGGCTTATGCGGTGAAATAGTCCCACGCGGCGTCCACCTATGCGAGAATACCTCACGCGAGTCCGTAAGGGCTTATGCGGGTGAAATAGTCCCATGCGAGGAATACCTTACGGGTCCACTGGATCTACGCGTGAAATAGTCCCGGAATAGGATTGCTTAATGACATCGCGCGGGTGGTCCCGCTTTGATCGTGAGCTTTCCTACTTTATATTGTAAGTATACCCCTATTTACTCTCATTGTTAGTAAGGCACTGCAATCGTTAATTGAGTTATCATACATGTCTCCGCTTTATTTTAGACTTATGATTTCATTACTGATTTTCTGGCCACATATTTGGTACATGTTGCATCGACCTCCTGGGCCGTTCACGCCGCGAGTAAAAGTTGCTTCGATCCTCGCTCTTAGGATCACTGCTCACCGTTGAGAAGCTCCTTTATTCCGAGGCTTATCCTCGGTATTGTCGGTTATTGTACATTCATGGGTATGGCGGGCCCCGTCCGCCGAGTTGTTATTCTTAGAGGTCGGTAGTCACATTGTGGATTGGGTTGTAAAGAAAAACATGTACTGTTCTATTTCTGGATTGAGTATATTTTTACGGAAGGTGGCCTTATCGGCTAGCCTGTTGTTAATTTATGTTTAAGTATTTTTTTTAGTTGTGTATGTTCCGCTGCTATTCTCTGATGTTTACCAAAAGGGTGCCCAGGTAGGGCACCAGTCGCGGGCCCGGGGTCGGGTCGTGACATTTATTCTATAAGTTTCATGTATGTTCCGCTGATTATCTCTGATGTATACCTGTAAGTGTGCCCAGGTAGGGCACCAGTCGCGGGCCCGGGGTCGGGTCGTGACATATTGGACTTAGCAAGTGGATTGGACCGAAGAGGTATGTGGAACTTTCTTATCTCTTGAGCATGAGTAGTTGTAAATGTATAGTACGGTAGACGTATGAGATTTAAATGAATTTAGTTTCATTTGATACCCTTGACTTGTTTTAAGAATGTCCAAGTTGGTTGAGTTAGAGAATTAACTCACTTGTTTTAAAGGTTAAGGATATTCTTGATTTCTAAAGTTAAGAGACTTGAAGTATTTGAAAGTCTATGATACTCGGTTTTCGAAAGTATAAATCTCTTGGTTATAAAAAGAATGTAAGTGTCTAAAGCATAAAGTTAGTATAACGACTTTATGGGAAGTTGGTTATAATAACTTTATGGAAAGTTAAAAGAATGGTTTACTCTAGTGATGTAAAAAAAAGATAAAGGACTTGAAATGAAGAAAGACAAATTGATTTAAAGGCATCAATTGCGTAAAGTTTTAAAGTAAAAAGTCAATTGGTTTAGAAGCCTATAAATGTATTTCTAAAAGGTATTGTGACTTGTCTTGAAAGGTAGATATGACTTGATACTACGGTTATTAGTATCTTGGAGTCTTATATGAAAAAGAGTCATTTTAAAAAAGAATAGAAGTACATAGTACTTTGGGTTAAATTCCCGGATTTTATAATGACATGTTAGTTCCTTAAGTAAACTAAAATGAGAGTGAATATAAATAAGGCTAATAAGAAGTTAGGGGATTTCTTAACTTGCTTATGTTATGTATGATAAGCCGGTGGTGCTTATGTTATGTATGACAAGCCGATAGTGCTTATGTTATGTATGATAGCCGGTTGTGCTAGGTTATGTTATTTTTGCGGGGTAAACCCCTGAGTTACTACTTATTCCATGGATTTGCTACCCATGATGCGAGTGCGGCGTTTGTACTCATTGCGGGCCCACCGGGCCCATGCGGGTGAAATAGTCCTATGCGGGTGAAATAGTCCCATGCGAGGCGGATGACCTCATTGCGGGTCCACAGGACCTATGCGGGTGAAATAGTCCCAGGAGTAGGACTGCTTAATGATACTACGGGCGAGTTATCACGACCCGACCCCGGACCCGCGACTGGTGCCCTACCTGGGCACCCCTTTCGGTATACATCAGAGAATAGCAGCGGAATATACACAACTTATAAAATGCTTTAACATAAGATAACAACAGGCTAGCCGATAAGGCCACCTTCCGTAAACTATACATAATAAAACAGTACATTTTTCTTTTTTCTTTACAACCCAATCCACAATGTGACTACTGCACTTAAGAATAACAATTGTGACGATGTGGCCCCGCCATACCCCTGAATATACAACAACCAACCATACCAGGGATAGGCCTCCGGAGTAATGGAGATTCCCAACAGCTGAACAGTGATCCTAAGAGTGAGGATCAAGAACTCAGATACTCTACACGGCATTTAACGCACTCAAGCGAGGTCAAGATAACATGCACCAAATATGTGAAACCGAAAATCAGAATGAAATCATAAGTCTATAATAATATCGAGACAGTATGATAACTCAATTAGCAGTACATTGTGTCTTACTAACAAACACAGAAATTAAGAGTATACTTACAACATAAAATAGGAAGCTCACGATCAGCAGACCACCCGCCCGCAGATCATTAAGCAATCCTACTCTCGGGACTATTTCACCCGCGATAGTCGTGTGGACCCGCATGAGTTATTCCTCGCTTAGGTTGTACACGCGCGGATGGGACTATTTCACCCGCATAAGCCCTTAAGGACTCGGATGAGGTATTCCTCGCATCACGGGTAGCAAATCCACTAACATGTGGTATAACTTCGGGGTTTACCCTCATTTATACTCTTACCCAAGCGGTGGTATAACGTCTCGGGGTTTACACCTCATTTATACTCTTACCCTGGAGAAGGTGGTATAACGTCTTGGAGGTTTACCCCTCATTTATACTCTTACCCTAACTCAACCGGCCATCATACATAACATAAGCCCTACCGGCTTATCATACATAACATAAGCACTACCGGCTTATCATACAATAAATAAGCAAGTTAAGAAATTCCCCTAACTTCTTATTAGTCTTATTCATATACACTCTCGTTTTAGTTTACTTAAGGCACTAATATGTCATTATAAATATCCGGGAATTTAACCCAAAGTACTACGTACTCCTATTCTTTTAAAATGACTCTTTTTCATATAAAACATCCAAGATACTAATAACCATAGTATCAAGTCATAACTACTTTTCAAGACAAGTCACAATACCTTTTAGAAATACAAATATAGGCTTCTAAATCAAGTGACTTCTTTCTTTTAAAACTTTAAGCAATTGATGCCTTTAAATCAATTTGCCTTTCATTATTTCAAGTCATTTATCATACTTAAATTACTTAGAGTAAATCACTCTTTTTAACCTTCCATAAAGCTATTATAACCAACTTCCCATAAAGCCGTTATACTAGCTTTATACTTTAGAAACTTACATTCTTCTTTATAACCGAGAGACTTAAACTTTCCAAACAACAAGTGTCAAAATACTTTCAAAAATACTTTAAGTCTCTTATCATTTAGAAAGTAAGATATCCTTAATATTTTAAACAAGTGAGTTAATTCCCTAACTCAACTAACTTGGACATTCTTATAATAAACCAAGGATATCAAAGTAACTAAATTCACAAAATCTCGTGACGCTCACCGTACATTTACAACTTATTCATGCTCAAGAGATAAGAAAGTTCTACATACCTCTTCGGTTTAATCCACTTGCTAAGTCCAATACGCCGTACGTAGTATGTCAACCTATAATGACCATAATACGTCTATTAACTTCTTACTTCGAACGTAGAATATTCTAAGTGCAAAGTCACTAAATTCTACGGAAAATCGGACAGAACTTCCTTTGTTTCTACATACTTTGCCACCTTTTTCAAGGCCGAATTCAATAACCTAACACGCCACATTTAAGGCCCAACAAAGTAGTTAACAATAGGGGATTACACGCTTAATCAAGACGTGTAAAATTCCGCCCCACAATTGACATTAAACTAGTCCAAAATACAATGTCCATTCGGCAATTAGGGACAACAATACAAATTCTTTTCCAATTTCTATTCAATCCAAATCGTTTAGTATAACATGTTATAAAGCCGCAATTGATTATAACAACTAAAATCCTCAAGTAGGTAAACATGCGACAATTCTAATTATCTACCAAATTTTATTTCAATTTCAAATGGCTTAACATGTCATTTTCGGATTTGAGCTTCCAAATTTCCATAACACTTATCAATCTTCATAACACATATCACATGATCATTTCTAACTTATAATAACATGGAATCTTCAATTACAAAAGTAAGACGAAGATTATACCTCATTTAGCCCAAATATGATCCAAGATTACAAGTCGATCCTTAGCAACTTTAGCTCCTCCTTTCGACATTCCAATCCACTCCAAGCAACCTTTAGAAGCCTATGAAGAACTCCACTTGAAGTTCCATCTTCAAAGTTGAATAACTCTTTAGGTTTTTGCCTTGCGACTAATACGAAAACGCCATTTTTCCGGGATCTTTCTATTGAGATACACTTACAATACCCTTAGGTACCTTGGTTTAAAGTGGGGAGATTATTGGACAACAATTGAAAATTTTCTCTTCAAACCCTAGCTAAAACCGTGAGCCTCACATTGTTTTTCTCTCAATTCTTGAAATTTTTTCTAACTATGGAGACTAGTCTTGCACTAGTAGTAGTATATATGAATAAAACAAGGGCTAGGATTCATCCAAATGGAAGGTCAAGATGTGGTCAATTATCTCAAGCTATTGACTTCTTGACTTAGTCAAACTTATCAAGCCAAAGTCTTTGCAAGACTTGATCATCTCATTAGTGGTAAAATGACCATTATATCCATGCCCAATTCGTCCAAGGCCAATAAGGGGGTGACATGTGTCGCCCTCCCATTCGTCGCAATATTTCATTTTCCGACAATTCCATAATTCCGATAAATTTTTACTCGTCTCAAATCTTAACATTTTTTAGTTCTTACGTACGTTCTTATAAACATATCCTGGAATTTTCGGGGTGTAACATTCTTCCCCCCCCTTAGAAACATTCGTCCCCGAATGTTCTTTTGGGAGTCAAACTTAAAAATAGCGACATAATCTTCTTTTACAACCCCTACATACCAATAATACCACACGAGGCCACATAACAATACTCATACTAAAATGTCGTTTGAACCCCACGTGTCAACGCTTGTTATCTGCATAAAGCTTCACGACTCTAAGCTTACTAATAATCTTTCCTGATAAGCTTCGCTTTATCCACGGCACGAATCAAGTCCGACCAAATAATCGAACTCGCCTATGTCGAACCATCCAACCGGCGATCTACACTTTCTACATACAAGGCCTCATACAGGCCATCCGAATATCGAAGCGGTATCGTTATCGTCAGAATCTCAACAAGAGGCAAATAATCCTTTCACTAACTCAAATCAATAACATCGCCCACCACCTATCCTCGCGCTCGGATAGTACGCTCCGCCCGCCTGGTCGGTCCGAGGGTGTAATGCAAAATCGAGACTCACATGTTCCTAATCCCTTCAAGAACCTCCAAGTTATTCAGAATCGAGCTCATCTGTCTGACATCATAACGTAGGAACCCCGTGCAGTCTCACAATCTCCCTGCTATATAAGCTAGCATAAACCTCATCTGAGCAAGTGGACCTAACCGGAAAAACACGGTTTGTTTCGCCAGCCTTTTTACCACGACCCCCGGGGAGTCGCACTTCCTCTGAGTACGATGCCACCCTGTAACAAGATCCATACTAATTACCTCCCATATCTAAGTCGGGATCTAACTCGCCTGCAATAGCCCACTGGGCTTCTGGTGTTCAACCTTGACCTGCTACTAATTCGGACATTAAGCAACAACTCTGCTACGTCCCACTTCGGGCCATCTTACCAATACCAACATCTGAGGTCACGACACAACTTAGCCGACCCCGAACAGTTGGAGCCATAAGCACTGCGTGCCTCCCCTAAGACCTGCTGACTAGTTCTGCAGTACCGGGTACAAGCAATCTATCCTCATCTCACAGCACCCCATCCGGTGCTACTCAAACAGGCTCTTCTCTTCTCGGAGAGCCGTATCTCGATACCGTTTTATAACTAGATCCTCATATTGTCGCCTCTTTACCTCCTCAACGACAAAAGACTCGGCAACCTCTCGGATCTAAACTTCATTAACCTTGGAAACAAATTACACGAACCCCCCGGCTCGGTAGTTGATGAATCTCACGGACCACGTCCTATCTATCTGGCTGCCCATCTGACATACTACCCTTAGATCCACGACTAAGAGTATCTTTAACTGTTGGCTTTCCCTGGGTGGTATATGATATCGATATCACAATCTTTGAATAACTCTAACCACCGTCGCTGTCGCAAATTCTACTACCTCTGTCTGAAGGTATACCGGAGGCTTTTGTGGTCTGCACAAATATCCACAAGAAATCTATATATACGTCATGCCTCCAAATCTTCAAGGCATGATTTAACTGCCGCCGGCTCTAAATCGTGAGTGGCGTAATTTCCTTTCCTGCTTCCCTAACTACCGGGAAAACATAGGCTCTATCCTTATCAAGGCACAAGACACAACCTAGCCCAACACCCAACGTGTTATCATAATAACCTAACCCTCTAGTCTTTCAGGAGGAGTTAGAACTATAGTCGAGTCAACTTATCTTCCAATAATTGGAAACCTTTCTCATTCTTGCGAAATATTCGGGTGTCCTTAATCTCAATTTTGGTTCCTGTTTCCCTTTCGCTGCTGCAACCAAACTTGGTCACTAACTTAGATTTGATTCTTTTGCTTGCCTCATGGCTAAGACTTCCAGTCAAATACAATTTAGGGGGGGAGGTTTCCTTGATCTCGTCAAGTAGTAACCCGATGCTACCACCTTTCTTCGAGGTGTTCTTACTGCCCATTATTTACTAATGGTCTTACACTAGTCTGGGGTAATCATATCTCGAGCAACTTACATAACCATAGTCGTATTCTCTTTTATCATTCTGGTCATAACCTTACCTTATGCTTATTATTAGCAAAAGTATTTCTATCTTGATTCGTAATCGTGCAGTTTCATATATGCGTACTACCTGCATTTTTCTCCTTACGACACTTCCTCGACCATTTCGTACGTCGTTCTTAATTACCCCAACACAATACTTTT
This sequence comes from Przewalskia tangutica, assembly GCA_029844215.1. NCBI lineage: Eukaryota > Viridiplantae > Streptophyta > Magnoliopsida > Solanales > Solanaceae > Przewalskia > Przewalskia tangutica. The sequence continues at coordinate 100,032,569 of CM056729.1, forward strand.
CCCACGGTTATCTAAAAGTGTAACCTATGGTATGACGATACCGAAGACCTTACCCATCTTCTATCCTTCGTCTAACAACATGGGTACACGTAACCCCATAATACGTAAAACTGTCCTTATGTGAGGGAGAGAACTTATCTCCATTAAATAAACTTTCCTTGGAGTCACAACCCTAATCACAGGGTCCTCTTGTGGTCCAGTAAATATCTAATCATCACGCACCGCCTTAAAGTCGTGTAGATTTTCAAAACCTACCAAAGATGTCTCCTGTTTTCCGTAGGCAGCACTCGTACTTATCTTATTCTTGCCTTGTACATTTTCCTGAAATTATCCGGAAGGTCGTGGCCCTGACCGCTACACCAAACCAACTCCAAGTACCTCCAAGTGCACTTAACATAAATTCCTTCAAATTCAATTATTAATTACTTTCTGCGTCAATTTACCTCAAATGAACAAGTCACACAGACTTATTAAAAACAATGATGCCAAAGAAGGAAGGGTAATTCACTGGTTACTACCACTTCTCTTCCTTTACACCGATAATCACCACGGAAATCGGTACCAATCAATCTCTCTGTAGTCCACGTTGCATAACAAGAGTCCAACTAGCCCGCACTCATAGTGACCTCAATGTCGAATGTACCGCTAGGTTCAAGTAGTGGTCCAACGACCGTATCGTTCACGAAACTATTATCTACCCACTCGGCTACCACCCAACACTCACGTGTAGTTACCTCGAAAGGTCCTCATGGATTCGTGCTCCATTTCTTTACACTTGGTTTCTTCTTACTGGTCGTACTCTTCCCGTACTTCCAAACTTATTCCAGCGTACGTACATAGCCTTCATACTGATTCGGGCCTCCTATCTTTGGAGTTACTATTCTAAACAACATAAGGCCATTTCCGGCTCTCTCAACCTGGTTCCGGTGGAACGCGTCCACGAACCCGTAAAATGATTAACTAAACTTGGGCCTTGCACCCTCGTGACCGCCACGTGGCGGGCTACTACCAACTGATCCCATTCCATTTCAAGCTATGGGGCGACCCTTAATAGGTCATCAACCCGACTCGGCGTCGTATTTAACTCTTACCCTTGGTCTGACTTAACTTTTTTTTTTTACTACCCGAGAAGGCCTTATATACCTAAGGTCTCGGTGGTTATCACATTCTTAGGCTCGCAATTTCCATGCTCCATGCCTACCTTATCGCCCTCAGAACGGGTACAAAAACTTATCGTAATACCATAATCGTGTTGTCTTGACCACAACAACCATACTTACTCCATACGGATCTCACCCGTATCATTCTCGAAATCCTACTACGTAGCTCAATCTATTAACATAGTCTTCCATTAATTCCCTTAATAAAAACTTTTTAAGGGTCCATTTCATTCTCAGACAGCTCATCATTTCCTAATTATCTCAAATTAGTACGTAAAACCTTGATGAGAATTCATTAAATTGTTTCATACCTTCCCGGTATTTATTTAGTCCTTACCAAATCCTGGTAACCTAAAACCATTCTAGGCAACACGCGTCTGACCCTCATACATAAATACGTATAGCTGTATGTCACAATACCAACTATACTACAAACATTACCTACCTGGATACGCAATCCACATCATCTTTCCTGGGTCACTGCTGCCTTTCTCGTAGCTGCAAACAACATAACCTGTTAGGGAGAGACGACCCTAACCACACAGCTCTATCGCACCGATAATCAAGACTCTACTAGACACGGTCTGTAGACACTTTCCGAGGACTAACAGCTCTGATACCACTTTTGTCACGACCCGACCCCGGGCCCGCGACTGGTGCCCTAGCTGGGCACCCCTTTCGGTATACATCAGAGAATAGTAGCGAAACATACATAACTTATAAAATGCTTTAACATAAGATAACAACAGGCTAGCCGATAAGGCCACCTTCCGTAAACTATACATAATAAAACAGTACATTTTTCTTTTTTCTTTACAACCCAATCCACAATGTGACTACAGACCTCTAAGAATAACAATTGTGACGGGACAGGGCCCCGCCATACCAGGGATAGGCCTCCGGAGTAATGGAGATTCCCAACAGCTGAACAGTGATCCTAAGAGTGAGGATCAAGAATCAGATACTCTACTGCAGATGAACGCAACCCCCGGCGAGGTCAAGATAACATGTACCAAATATGTGAAACCGAAGCATCAGAATGAAATCATAAGTCTATAATAATACCGAGACATGTGTATGATAACTCAATTAGCGATAATCGTGCCTTACTAACAATGAGAGTAATTAAGAGTATACTTACAACATAAAAATAGAAGCTCACGATCAAAGCAGACCACCCGCTCGCAGATCATTAAGCAATCCTACTCGGGACTATTTCACCCGCATAGTCGTGTGGACCCGCATGAGGTATTCCTCGCATAGGTCAGACTACCGCACGGGACTATTTCACCCGCATAAGCCCATAAGGACTCGCATGAGGTATTCCTCGCATCATGGGTAGCAAATCCACTAATGTGGTATAACGCCTGGGGTTTACCCTCATTTATACTCTTACCCCAAGAAGGTGGTATAACGTCTTGGGGGTTTACCCCTCATTTATACTCTTACCCTGGAGAAGGTGGTATAACGTCTTGGGGGTTTACCCCTCATTTATACTCTTACCCTAACTCAACCGGCCATCATACATAACATAAGCCCTACCGGCTTATCATACATAACATAAGCACTACCGTCTTATCATACAATAAATAAGCAAGTTAAGAAATTCCCCTAACTTCTTATTAGTATTATTCATATACACTCTCATTTTAGTTTACTTAAGGCACTAACATGTCATTATAAATATCCGGGAATTTAACCCAAAGTACTACGTACTCCTATTCTTTTAAAATGACTCTTTTTCATATAAAACATCCAAGATACTAATAACCATAGTATCAAGTCATAACTACTTTTCAAGACAAGTCACAATACCTTTTAGAAATACAAATATAGGCTTCTAAATCAAGTGACTTCTTTCTTTTAAAACTTTAAGCAATTGATGCCTTTAAATCAATTTGTCTTTCATTATTTCAAGTCATTTATCATACTTAAATTACTTAGAGTAAATCACTCTTTTTAACCTTCCATAAAGCTATTATAACCAACTTCCCATAAAGCCGTTATACTAGCTTTATACTTTAGAAACTTACATTCTTCTTTATAACCGAGAGACTTAAACTTTCCAAACAACAAGTGTCAAAATACTTTCAAAAATACTTTAAGTCTCTTATCATTTAGAAAGTAAGATATCCTTAATATTTTAAACAAGTGAGTTAATTCCCTAACTCAACTAACTTGGACATTCTTATAATAAACCAAGGATATCAAAGTAACTAAATTCGTCAAAATCTCGTACGTCTACCGTAATATACATTTACAACTTATTCATGCTCAAGAGATAAGAAAGTTCCACATACCTCTTCGGTTTAATCCACTTGCTAAGTCCAATACGCTGTACGTAGTATGTCAACCTATAATGACCATAATACGTCTATTAACTTCTTACTTCGAACGTAGAATATTCTAAGTGCAAAGTCACTAAATTCTACGGAAAATCGGACAGCACTTCCTTTGTTTCTACATACTTTGCCACCTTTTTCAAGGCCGAATTCAATAACCAAACACGCCACATTTAAGGCTCAACAAAGTAGTTAACAATAGGGGATTACACGCTTAATCAAGACGTAAAATTCGCCCACAATTGACATTAAACTAGTCCAAAATACAATGTCCATTCGGCAATTAGGGACAACAATACCAATTCTTTTCCAATTTCTATTCAATCCAAATCGTTTAGTATAACCTGTTATAAAGCCGCAATTGATTATAACAACTAAAATCCTCAAGTAGGTAAACATGCGACAATTCTAATTATCGACCAAATTGTATTTCAATTTCAAATGGCTTAACATGTCATTTTCGGATTTTAGCTTCCAAATTTCCATAACACTTATCAATCTTCATAACACATATCACATGATCATTTCTAACTTATAATAACATGGAATCTTCAATTACAAAAGTAAGACGAAGATTATACCTCATTTAGCCCAAATATCATCCAAGATTACAAGTCGATCCTTAGAAACTTTAGCTCTTCCTTTCGACATTCCAATCCACTCCAAGCAACCTTTAGAAGCCTATGAAGAACTCCACTTCAAGTTCCATCTTCAAAGTTGAATAACTCCTTAGGTTTTCGCCTTTCGACTAATACGAAAACGCCATTTTTCCGGGATCTTTCTATTGAGATACACTTACAATACCCTTAGGTACCTTGGTTTAAAGTGGGGAGATTATTGGACAACAATTGAAAATTTTCTCTTCAAACCCTAGCTAAAACCGTGAGCCTCACATTGTTTTTCTCTCAATTCTTGAATTTTTTTCTAACTATGGAGACTAGTATTGAAATAGTAGTAGTATATATGAATAAAACAAGGGCTAGGATTCATCCAAATGGAAGGTCAAGATGTGGTCAATTATCTCAAGCTATTGACTTCTTGACTTAGTCAAACTTATCAAGCCAAAGTCTTTGCAAGACTTGATCATCTCATTAGTGGTAAAATGACCATTATATCCATGCCCAATTCGTCCAAGGCCAATAAGGGGGGTGACACGTGTCGCCCTCCCATTCGTCGCAATATTTCGTTTTCCGACAATTCCATAATTCCGATAAATTTTTACTCGTCTCAAATCTTAACATTTTTTAGTTCTTACGTACGTTCTTATAAACATATCCTGGAATTTCCGGGGTGTAACACGAGTGGCCCTACTTTTATCATGAGCCTCCTATTTTTATGCAGTAAGGTATACTCTTGTTTACTCTCATTGTTAGTGAGGCACAGTGTACTGTTATTGAGTTATCATACATGTCTCCAGCTTTATTTTTAGACATTATGATTTCATTTCAGTACTTTCAGTTTTACATACTTAGTACATCTGTTGTACTGACCCCCTTTCCTCGGGGGCTGCGTTCATGCCGCAGGTAGGGGTAAGAAGGTGGTGGATCCTCATTCTTAGGATCACTGATCAAGTGTCAGAAACTCCATTTCTCCGGAGGCTTGTCTTTTGGTACGGTTTCCCTGATGTTGTAGATTTATGTACATTCAGGGGTATGGCGGGGCCCTGTCCCGTCACTGTTGTTATTCTTAGAGGTCTGTAGTCATATCTTGTGGATTGGGTTGTAAGAACAAAGATGTACCTGTTTTTATTTTGGTTTATGTATATTTCCCGGAAGGTGGCCTTATCGCCAGCACGTTGATATTTCTTCGCTTAAGTATTTTATGAGTTTTGTATGTTCCGTTGCTATTCTCTGATGTATACCTATAAGGGGTTCCCAGGTAGGGCACCAGTCGCGGGCCCGGGGTCGGGTCGTGACCACAGTGGTATCAGAGCAGTTAGTCCTCAGAAAGTGTCTACAGATCGTGTCTAGTAGAGTCTTGATTATCGGTGTGTTATGCACCACATCTATAATCAGGAGGCTGCAGGACATTTAGGATTGGTTTCCATTCTTCTTTCTCTAAGATCGTGCAGTAGAGCTGTCTTATTATGTTGAATCCTCTCTGGCCTATTCTTATGTATCGCTTATGCCCACCGGCTACCAGGCCTGGCGGCAAGGCAATAGCAGGAGCTGCTAGCGGTACGCAGAGGGTTACTAGGACTTAGGCCCAGACTATGCCTGAGGTTGTGGGCGGGTCGGCGAGTTCAGCCACGCCGGCAGTATTAGAGGAGCCGAGAGCAGCCGTAGCTCCAGAGGTTTCGATACCTGAGCCTGTAGTTCCGCAGCTAGGGGCAGAGTATAGAGATTATGGAGAGCAGATCAGGTTATTGACTAGCATAGCGAGGTGGCAACACGACAGAACAGTAGCTAACCCAGAGCCGATACGAGGATTCGGGATTTTCTAGGTTGTAATCCACCCGAGTTCTATGGTTCGAGATCTGAGGAGGATCCTCAGGAGTTTATTCGGCAGATACAGCGGACTATGCAGGTGCTTAGGGCCTCAGAGACAGAGTCAGTTGTGTTAGCCTCTTACCGGTTACGCGTTATTGCGTTGAACTGGTTTGAGTCATGTGAGCTGTCTAGAGGTGTGGATGTTCTTCCAGCTGTTTGGGATGAGTTCACAGAGGCATTCCTTGATCACTTTTTGTCTCCTGAGATGAGGAGAGCCCGCGTGGATAGATTCTTGACATTGAGATAGAATGAGAGGACTATCAGAGAGTACAACCTGGAGTTTGACTCATTGGCCAGATATGCGCTCACCATTGTGGCCGACATGGCGGACAAAGTTCATCGCTATGTGATGGGGCTAGATCATCATATGATTAATGCATGCCTGGGAGTGGCCCTTCAGCCAGGTATGGATATTGCCAGGATACAGACTTATGCACAGGGGATAGAGGACAGAGAGAGAGGATCAGCCAGAAAGCCACCCAAGAGGCTGTGACAGCAGGGTTTCAGGGTAATTTTCGAGGCGGACAACCTCAGCAGTAGGCCAGGTCCACATTTCAGCCGGCATAGAGTGCTCCTTCTCGGTTTTCTGGTAGGAGGTTTGATCGGTAGGGTTATTGTCACGACCCGACCCCGGGGCCGCGACTGGTTCCCTACCTTGGCACCCCGTTCAGGTATACATCAGAGAATAGCAGCGGAACATACACAACACATAAACATGTTTAGACAGTAAAGATCACAGGCTAGCCGATAAGGCCGCCTTCCATAAAATATACATAATCAAGAGTAAAACAGTACAACTTTGTTCCTACAGCCCAAACCACAAAATGTGACTACAGACCTCTAGGAATAACAAATGTGGTGGGACAGGGCCCCGCCATACCCCTGAATGTACATAATATCTACAACATCAGGGAAAACCGTACCAAAAGACAAGCCTCCGGAGAAATGGAGCTTCTGACACTTGATCAGTGATCCTAAGAATGAGGATCCACCACCTGCTACTCCCTACCGCGATGAACGCAGCCCCGAGGAAGGGGTCGAGACACAATATGTACTAAGTATGTAAAACTGGAAAATACTGTAATTACATCATAAGTTTAAAACAAAGCCGGAGATATGTGTGATAATCAAATTACAGTACATTGTGCCTTACTAACAATGAGAGTAAATAAGAGTATACTTACTGCATAAAAATAGGAGGCTCTCGATCAAAGCAGGACAACCCGCCACAGATCATTAACGACCCTACTCACGGGACTATTTCACCCGCAAGGGTCGTGTGGAACCGCATGAGGTATTCCTCGCATCATGGGTAGCAAATCCATGGAGTGGTATAATATCTTGGGGGTTTACCCCTCAATCATACTCAGAAGGTGGTATAACGTCTTGGGGGTTTACCCCGCATTTATACTCTTACCCTGGAGAAGGTGGTATAACATCTTGGGGGTTTACCCCGCATTTATACTCTTACCCTGGAGAAGGTGGTATAACGTCTTGGGTGTCTACCCCGCATTTATACTCTTACCCTAGCTCAACCGACTATCATACATAACATAAGCACTACTGGCCTATCATACAATATATAAGCAAGTTAAGAAATCCCCTAACTTCTTATTAGTCTTGTTCATATACACTCTCATTTTAGTTTACTTAAGGCACTAACATGCCTTTATAAAAATCCGGGAATTTAACCCAAAGTACTATATACTTCTACTTTTTTTTTTTAAAATGACTCTTTTTCATATAAACTTCCAAGATACTAATAACCGTAGTATCAAGTCACAATTTCTTTTCAAGACAAGTCACAATACCTTTAGAAATATAATTAGGTTCCTAAATCAAGTGACTTCTTTTCTTTTAAAACCTTAGACAATTGATGCCTTAAAATCAATTTGTCTTTCATTAATTCATGTCATTTATCCGTACTTATTTTACTTAGAGTAAATCTCTCTTTCAACTTTCCATAAAGCTAATATAACCAACTTCCCATAAAGTCGTTACATTAACTTTATACATTAGTAAATTACATTTTTCTATATCCAAGGGACTTATACTTTTAAAACGAAACAAGTATCATATACTTAAAACACTACAAGTCCCTTAACTTTGAAAACTTAAGACATCCTTAATACTCTAAGGAAGTTAGTTAATCCTCTAACTCACCCAACTTGGCCATTCTTAAAACAAGTAAAGGATATCAAGGTCTTGTACGTCTACCGTACTATATAAGTGCAACTATTCATGCTCAAGAGATAGGAAAGTTCTACATACCTCTTCGGGTCAATCCACTTGCTAAGTACAATATCCCGCCCGTAGTATGTCAACCTATAATGTCCACAATACGTCTATTAACGTCTTACTTCAAACGTAGAATATTGTAAGTGCAAAGTCACTAAATTCTACGGAAAATCGGACAACACTTCCTTTGTTTCTACATACTTTGCCACCTTTTTCAAGGCCGAATTCAATAACCAAACACGCCACATTTAAGGCCCAACAATGTAATTAACAAGAGGGGATTACACGCCTACTAGACGTGTAAAATTCCGCCCCACAATTGATATCAAACTAGTACAAACTACAAGTGTAAATTCGACAACTTGAGATACAACAACACCAATTCTTATCCAATTCCTTTTCAATCCAAATTGTTTAGTATAACATGATATCAAGTCGCAATCGATTATTACCACTACAATCTTCAAGTAAGTAACATGCGACGATTCTAATTAACGACCAAATTGTAATCCAACTTCAAATGGCTTATATGGCATTTCAGATTTTAGGCTACAACAATCCATAACACTTATAAATATTCAACACATATACTTCATGCTAGTAAAATGTAAGGCTAACAACAATATATTATCTTGTAACACTTTAAAAGAACAAAATTGTTACCTCAACGAGCCTTAGTCCAACTTCAAATCCGAAGTCGCTCCCTAGCAACTTAGAGCCTCTTCTTGACACTTCAATCCGCCACTTGAGACCCTTAGAATATCACAAACAACTTTCCTTTAATCTTCCAATCAAAACCTAGAAAAGCAACTAGGTTTTCACCTTGCGACTAATACGAAAACGCTATTTTTCCGGGATCTTTCTATTGAGATACCCTTAAAATACCCTCATGAACCTTGGTTTAAAGTGTGGATCTTATTGGACAACAAACAAAAATTTCCTCTTTGAAACCCCCCTCAAACCCGAGAGCACCTATTGTTGTTCATCCAATTTTTCTTGAAATTTAGCTAAGTGTGGAGCTTGTCTCACTACTAGTACTACTATATAGTAAATACTGAGGTCAAGATGTGTACAAATGTGTGTCTTGGATGAGTTTCTTTTAAATATCAAGTCATGTGGCCCCATTGACTAAGTCAATATTATCAAGCTCTACTACTTGCAAGACTTGTCATCTTAGTAATGGTCAAATGACCCTTATACCCATGTTGATTTTCGTCCAAGCTCACTTAAGGGGGGTGACACGTGTCGCCCTCCCATTCGTCACAATATTTCGTTTTCCGATAATTTCATAATTCCGATAAATTTTTACAAGTCTCTAATCTTAACATTTCTGAGATCTTACGTACGTTCTTAAAACATGTCCTGTAATTACGGGGTGTAACATTCTTCCCCCCTTAGAAACATTCGTCCCCGAATGATCTTTCGGAGTCAAACTTATAATTAGCGACATAGTTTCCTTTTACAACCCCGACATACCAATAATTCCACACATGGCCACACAAAAGCACTTAAGCAAAAATACTTCAATTAAAACTTGACAAGTAAGGGTAAATGAATTACCTGAAGGTGTAGGGAATAAGTGAGGATACTTCCTCAACATTTCCTCCTCCGCTTCCCAAGTCATCTCCTCCCAGTTATCATTCCTCCACAAGACTTTGACGGAAGCCACATCCTTGGTCCGCAGTCGCCTTATCTGGCGATCGAGTATCGCTATGGGACTCTCCTCATACGATAACCCCTCTGTCACCTGGACCTCACTAGCGGGGAAAACTCTCGTTGGATCTCCGATACACTTCCGCAACATAGAAACATGGAAGACCGGATGTACCGCCTCTAACTCTGATGGCAGATCCAACTCATAGGCAACCTTGCCTACTCGACGAATAATCTGGTAAGGCCCAATGTACCTTGGGCTAAGTTTCCCCTTCTTTCCGAATCTCATCACACCCTTCATGGGTGACACCTTCAAGAAGACCCAATCGTCTACCTGAAACTCCAAATGCCGACGCCGATTATCCGCATATGACTTATGCGCCGACTCGAGCCGCTATCAGCCTCCCGGATAAGCTTCACCTTATCCACGGCCCGAATCAAGTCCGCCAACTAAATGCACTCGCCACGCCGAACCAACCAATCGGCGACCTACACTTCGCCGCCATACAAAGCCTCGTATGGCGCCATCTCAGATACCGAATGGTAGCCGTTGTTATAAGCAACTCCACAAGAGGCAAATGATCCTCCCGCCTACCCTCGAAATCAATCACGCAGCTCGCAGATATCCTCAAGTGTCCGGATAAGACGCTCGCCGCTCGTCGCCGAGGATGAAACGTCATCGAGACTCACCTGTGTCCCTAATTCCTTCTGGAAAGACCTCCAGAACTTAGCCGTAAACTGGGCTCCTCTATCTGATATAATCGACACAGGGACTCCGTGCAGTCTCACAATCTCTCTGATGTACAATCTGGCATAGTCCTCACCAAAACGCCGCCCGACCGGAAGGAAGTGAGATTTCACACCACAACAATAACCCAAATGGAGTCGTACTTCCTCTGTGTATGAGGTAACCCTGTAACAAAGTCCATGTTGATCACCTCCCACTTCCATGTCGGAATCTCAATAGCCTGCAATAGCCCACTAGGCCTCTGGTGCTCGACCTTGACCTGCTGGCAATTAGGACATTGTGCAATAAAACCTGCCACGTCCCTCTTTAGGCCATCCCACCAATACATACATCTGAGGTCATGGTACATCTTGGTCGACCTCGGATGAATAGAATAACGAGCACTGTGTGCCTCCCTGCACTGCCGACGGTCCTCGCCACATCGGGAACCCACAACCGCCTCAAATCTTAGCACCCCATCAGCGCTACCTCGAATAGACTCTTCTCCTCCCGAAGAGTGCATCTCGATACCGCATCAACATCGTGTCCTCATATCGCCGCTTCTTCACCTCATCAACTATGGAAGACTCGGCAACCTCACGAACCCGTACCCCACTATCATCGGTATCGATCAATCGAACCCCAAGGCTCGCTAGCTGATGGATCTGACGAACCATGTCCTATCTCTCTGGCTGTACCTCTGACAGACTCCTATACCACCCAGGGAAAGCCAAGACAGTTAAAGATACTCTTAGTCGCGGATCTAAGGGTAGTATGCCAGATGGGCAGCCATATAGACTGGATGTGGTCCATGAGATTCTTCAGTTACCGAGCCTAGGGGTTCGATTATTTGTTCCAAGGTTAATGGAGCTTTAAATCCGAGAGGTTGCCGAGTCTTCCTTCGTCGAAGAGGTAAAGAGGCGTGATGAGGTCCATTATGATATGATATCGAGATACCGCTCTCCAAGAGAAGAGCCTGTTTGTGTAGCACCAGATGGGGTGCTGTGTTATGAGAAAAGTTTGTGTGTGCCCGATGCCGCAGGACTTGTCGGCAAGTTTTAGGGGGAGGCACGCGGTGCTTCTTGCTTTATTTTGTCCGGGGTCGACCAAGATGTATCATGGCCTCAGATGTATGTATTGGTAAGATGGCCTGAAGAGGGACGTAGCAGGGTTTGTTGCTTAGTGTCCGAATTAGTAGCAGGTCATGGTTGAACACCAGAAGCCCAGTGGGCTATTACTGTTATGCCCCGTAGTTCCAGGGTATGTATGCGAGGACGTACGTACGAGAATACGACAGAAAGATTGGAAAGGAAGAAAGAGACGATTTTTCCACGGAAAAGTTTCCGGTTTTTGTGAAGGAAAAAGGTTCGTTAATGGGAATTGGATTCCCAGATTTGGTATTCGGACTTCCTGGAATATTAGAGAATTATGGAATTTTATTTTCTGAATGGTCACGTGGGCCCACGGAGAAATTTATGGTTTTGTGGGGCCCACTTTGTTTTGAGATTTTGGCCATTTGGATATTTTCGAAGATGTTTTATTTTGGGCACAGAGGGTGACACGTGTCACCCCGCCTAGTGGCTCGGGCCGAATGGCATTTGTGCACAACACCCTGTTAGAGTCGTTTTGACTAAACGCTTTACATAACTCAGGGGAAAATTCGGCTATGTCTTTTCTTATTTTTATGGATTTTTCCGAGAGACTAACATTTTGGACCAACGAGAGGGCGAACTTGCACCCTCTCATCAGCGGGCAGCGGGCGACTGGACGATTTGGGGTGTCAGTGGTAGATATTTTGGTAGATATTTGCAGGGTTTTAAGGAGTAGGACTAGGGGCACTGGGCATATCTTGCCCTACACTTGTGTAGCACTTGGCTAGATCTTGGACATTGGTTGGCCTTGGCTTGTAGTATAAATACCCTCCCTTTGATGAACTTCTTCATCCACAATGCCTAAGTCTTGAAAGCTCTCCTTCTCCTCCTCAGGTTGAGTTCGGCCAAGGGCCTCCTCAGGCCGAGAGCACCCCCTCTAGGGGTGCTAGCCGAGTGTACCCCCAGCCTAAGCTTTCAGATAATACCCCTTTGTGGTGTAGAAATACTCTCAAAAGTATTGTTATAATGCCCAAATTACCTTAGCCAGATACCTTGTTGTATTCTAAGGTTATACCTATACGAAAAGCCCGTAAATACTATTATACTTTCCACAATACAAAACCAAACCCTAAGGAAAATCTCCATAGTTAGTTGGAGTGTTATGTAGAAGTTGGTTAGAACTTCTGGGTGGTTTGGAGCGGTCGAGCGCCGGAGTCGAGCTAAACCTTGCTCAGGAGCGACATTAAACTCGGATAATTATGGGCTTATCGAGGTAATTATCTTGTCCCCCTATTGTAATTGGATATTACATGTTGTAGGAATATATAATTGAAGTATACTATATATAGAACTGAGCGTAGTTATCGGCAATGTCTTTTGACTTAAGCCTGAATAATACTTACGGCAATGTCTTGCGACTTAAGCCTGAATTTAAAGAAGAATACCGAATCAGAATTACATAGGTATTACAAAGAGACTTGTAGTAGCAGTGGAGTAGAATTGTACTGCAGTAGGTTAGACGATAACCCCCTAGTTGGCTTGCAGCCGCCTCGATAGAGGAGATTTACGCCATGTGTGGGGGAGGTCTGCGAATTTTCGGTAGAATGTTCTACGATGAGATCTAAATGTTAATAAGCGCCTTGTGGCCTTATAGGTTGAAGTACTACGTGTGGCGCGATCTACTGGGCCGAGTAGCCGACGGTTGGAAGTACTTGAGCGCTTTTGCTATTAGTCGATACTCGTCGCGAGGTATGTGAACCTCTTCCTATCTCTTCTAGCATGATATGTGTGAACTATGTAGTACGGTAGATGTACATGCTAAACGTATTTGATTGGTTTAACACATAAAGTGTTATAACGGCTTTATGGGAAGTTGGTTATAATGACTTTATGTTGGTAAGAAAATACTTGTGGTCTTTAAAAGGTAACCGATTTGAACTATAACCGGCTTGTTATGTGTTAATAAAGGACTTGAAGTATTTCAAAAGATTTTGAATCATTTTGAACGAAGTAATACTTGGTTTTGAAAAACTTAAGAGTTATACTAGCTTTATGGGAAGTTAGGTATAACGGCTTAAGAATGTTTTATCGATTTGGAAATCGAATGTGTATCGACCAACCATCGCAGCGTTAATAAAAGGAAATGTTTTGACTAATTAAGTATTATTAAAACCAAGAGAAACTTCCATCCGCATGAAGCTAAGATGAGACAAAATGATATTTCCTAGATCACTACATTGTAATAAGATTGTTATAAACAAGAATATCCTACTCACATATAAGACTTATGTTTCTCCGATTGTTTAAAAGAGAATTATATTCTTAAATGAATAAGACTATGAACTTAAACCTTTCTAAAATAAGAAACGTGAACATCGAAATTAGGCAAACTTGGACGCTTGGAAAATAATGTTGTTACTTGATTTTACAAAGGTAAGTGTTTTGGTTTATTTAAAAAGATACCACTCTATTTTATACTACGTATTGTGTGACTTATGTGAAAGCAACGGATCTTTTAAAAGATTTAATGTATGAAGTACTTTAGGGGTAGATACCCGAACTTGTTAGCGTAAAGTACCTTGTGTGTATAACTTGATTTTGTTGGTTTGTGATAGCCTTGTAATACTTTCTTGTTGATTGATAAGTAAACATGCTAGGATGCTACGTGTGTTAGTATCTTGTGATGTTGCGTAAAGGGGTTTTCCTTTGTTGTGCTTATGTTGCTTAACGATAAGTCATTGTGTTAGTATTTTACATCACTCATCTCGAGATGATTCCGGTTGTCGCCTCCGACGCGGGTAGACTCAAAGTGGTCGATGGACCTATGATTCGAGAATACCTCACGCAGTCCTGCGGCCTACGCGAGCTACGAGTTCCGTGTTAGTGTCCCCTTTACGGGCACGCGTCCATGTGGCCACGCGATCGCGAAGTCCGTGACGACGCCGGAGTAGCTACCCTCGACGCGGAATACCTCACGCGGGCCGATGAGATTGGCCTACGCGAGTCGCGGAAAGTTCGTGGCTAGACGCGCACATTAGATCGCGGGCAAGTGGCCGCCTTTGATCATGTGACGGCCAGACAGATCTTATGATACGATTCATGACCTTGATCGCATCGTAGGTGTTAGTAGTCGGCTATGCCTTCGCATTTACCCCAGACGCGTTTCATTATGGCACGTGGGACCGTGTTCATGTGTTCCTTGGTGCTTTTATATCATAAACCGCCATGGCGGGAAGGTATTCCACGCATGATTGATATTGTGGGCGTGAGACCCATTGTTATATTTTAGTGATGACTTGAGGCGCGAGTCCCCGACTTGATATGATCGCTTGTTTATCAGGAATCGTAGTTTTGTTATCATACATGTCTCTGCTTTATATAGATCGCTATGATTTCATTTACTGATTTTCGCCACATACTGCACTGCAGATCGACCTCCTCGGGCCGCTCATGCCGCAGTAAAGGTACACCGCCGTTGATCCTCGCTCTTGGTCACAGTCGCTGGGAAAGCTCCGCTTTCTCCGAGGCTTGTTCGTATAGTCCCCTGTTGTAGGTGCTACATTCGTGGTATGACGGCCCCGTCCCGTCGTTGTTGTCATATCATTCGTAGAGGTCCGTAGTATCGTTGCAAGGTGGTTCGTAAAAAGGATTAAACTGCTCATGTTGAAAAAGTTGTTATTTACATATATGTCGAAAGGCAAGTTTTTCTCGATTATTGTTTCATATTTCATAATATGTCTTGTATCGCTTTATGTTCACTGATTACACGATGTTGTATCACTAGGGTGCCCGGTAGGCACTACCACGCCCGAATCGTCGTGACAAAAGTGGTATCGTGAGCGCTTAATCCTCGGAAAGTGTCTACGCATCGTATCCAAGAGAGTCTTGATTATCGCGGTTGTGCACCACACCAATAATCGTGAGGCTATAGGATATTTAGGATTGGTTTCTATTCTTCTCACTCGAGATCGTGCCTTAGAGTTGTGTTGTAAGTTGACCCTCCGACGAAATTCATTCCCTTATCGTTATGCCTCGCGTAGGCAACCCGCCCAGAGGCAAGGCACCGGCGGAGCCGCGAGTTGAGTTCAGAGGGTTGCAGGCACAGCCCAATCATTACCTAGGGTAGTGCTTCATTCGGGATTTCGCGACGCCACTAGCCCCGGCAGAGTTTAGCACGGCGACGGCAGTTCCATCTGGCCCATGATATTTGAACCTTCGCCCACGACGAACAAGTGAATATAGATTGCAAAGAGGCGACCACATTAGCTATGGATTTGGCTACCAGAGATTATACCGATGTACTCACGAGTCTTGATGACTACCTAAGAGAGGTTGTGCAAGAGTAATTCTTCATTGGTTGAGCATGGCCCGTACGGGCTTATGTACAGCAGCCGAAAACGTAGAGATCGACGGGTTAACCAAGGACGGTAAGAGGGCCAGCAGCAAGTGTCCTTCAGAACTTTCGTGAGTATACCTTAAGTGCTATGTTCGATAAGAAGTGTTAGTTGTGATTAGAAATCATGGTGGGTTAACCGAGTAAGATTTTGGGGATAGAGAAGGTGTGAGCCTTAGAGTGTTATACGTAGAGACCTTAGAGGTAAAGCCATCTCGAGTAAAAGACGATATTATGTTTGACCTTTATAGGAGTGCATAGTGCACGCGAGCTATGTTCGTGGATAAGTCCCCGAGTAGTGTGGAAGGAAAGAGGGTAGTTGAGCTAAGAAGACCGCTAGGTTTTCGTAACGTGTTTAGTGAGATTGTTCCTTCGGGAGATAGTATTTTGCGCTTGTCGGTCGGGTTGAGGCCACGCTGGGTCAACCCGCGCATGTTCAAAGTGCGGGTCTGGTCGCGGTCCCGCCGTGGTAGGTCGCGAGGGTGTTAGGCTCAAGTTTAGTTAACTAGCGTGCGAGTTCGTGGACGCGCTCGACCGCTGGTCGGTCGACGGGGCAGCCCATCGTGTTCTTCGGCCGACCGCTCACTCAGCAGTTGTTGATTTATCGTAAAGGTTGTAAGGCTGCACGGTGCCTACCTTCACCTTACGGCGCATGATGGAGCCCGTGTTACTACTGTTTTTGTTTCCGAAGTTTTACCAGCAGGTTAAGGACTCAGCAGTCTCAGACCGCATTCGCTTCGCCCGCGTGTGGATTTCGCGGTAGTTGTGTGGATTGTTGTCTCCCGTGGAGGAAGTGTTTAAGCTACCATTTCGGTGTTCTGATATCGCCTTACGAAGCCTTGAAGGGCGGAAGTGTAAGTTGCCTGGCCGATTGTTCGATGTTGCGTTCGCATATGTTCAGCTTGTTCCAGCAGACCGTGGTTGTGGTGTGACGAGTTTTGGAAATGTATGAACTTAGCCCGAGTTACTTGGGCCTTTGAGTTCATGTGAAGAATAGGCCATTGCTTATATGTTAGCAATTGCCGTCCGACTTAGGAGGCAAGACGTCCGTTTTTCAGATTGTTATGTTCGGGCCGAGCGATAAAGAGGCCAGAGCTCTACCACGAATGCACGAACCGTGGCTCTCCGTATGGCACATCCCCGAAGGGCCGTAGGTACGCCTCGAGGATCGCAGCGTACCCGATACCATTTGTTGGTCGTCGAGCGCGCTCGCGACAAAGTGACGAAAGTGGTATCGCGACTGTTAAGTATATTTTTAACCCCGGAAGAGGTATTTGTGGTGATGTTAGAGGTGTTTCTCGTGAGACTTGGATATAAGTATGTTGCGCAGTATTTCGTGGGCCGGTATGGCAGATTGTTTCGTAAGTATAGTAGTGAAGACTATACCGCGCACGCTTGTTTTGAGACTTAGAAGGAACATTCGGACGAATGTTTCGGGGAAGAATGTTATGCCCGTAGTTCCGTGGTATGTATGCGAGGACGCACGCATTTGAGAATACGGCGTAAAGATCGGAAAGGAAGAAAGAGGCGATTTTTCCACGGAAAAGTTTCCGTTTTGTGAAGGAAAAGGTTCGTTAACGGGAATTGATTCCCGTGATTTGGTATTCTGACTTCCCGGAATATTAGAGAATTATGGAATTTTATTTTCTGAATGGTCACTGGGCCCACTGAGAAATTTATGGTTTTTTGGGGCCCACTTTGTTTTCTAGATTTTGGCCATTTTGGATATTTTCTAAGATGTTTTATTTTGGGCAATAGAGGGTGACACGTGTCACCCCGCCAGTGGCTCGCCGAATGGCATTTGTGCACAACACCCTGCTAGAGTCGTTGACTAAACGCTTTACATAACTTCATGAGGAAAATTCCGCTATGTCTTTTCTTATTTTTGCGGATTTTTCCGAGAGACGGAACATTTTGGACCAACGAGAGGCGGCACTTGGCACCCTATCATGGTGGGCAAGCGTGGCGACTGGACGATTTGGGTGTCAAGTGGTAGATATTTTTGGTAGATATTTGTGAGGGTTTTACGAGTAGGGACTAGGGGCACTTGGGCATATCTCGCCCTACACTTGTAGCACTTGGCTAGATCTTGGCCATTGGTTGGCCTTGGCTTGTAGTATAAATACCCTCCCTTTGATGAACTTCTTCATCCACAAATTTGCCTAAGTCTTGAAAGCTCTCCTTCTCCCTCCTCGTGTTGAGTTCGGCCAAGGCCTCCCTTGTGTCGAGAGCACCCCCTCTGGGGTGCTAGCCGACAGTGTACCCCCTAGCCTAGTTGCTTGATAATACCCCCTCAGGTGTAGAAATACTCTCAAAAGTATTGTTATAATGCCCAAATTACCTTAGCCGTATACCTTGTTGTATTCTAAGGTTATACCTATACGAAAAGCCGGAAAATACTATTATACTTTCCGTCAGTCACAAAACCGAAACCCTAAGGAAATCTCCATAGTTAGTTGGAGTGTTATGTAGAAGTTGGTTAGAACTTCTAAGGGTGGTTTGGAGCGGGTTGAGCGCCGGAGTTGAGCTAAACCTTGCTCGTGAGCGACATTAAACTCGGATAATTATGGGCTTATCGAGGTAATTATCTTGTCCCCTATTGTAATTGGATATTACATGTCAGTAGAATATATAGTTGAAGTATACTATATATAGAATCGGCGTAGTTATCGCAATGTCTTTTGACTTAAGCCCGATAATACTTACACAGAATGTCTTGCGACTAAAGCCCAATTTAAAGAAGAATCGAATCAGAATTACATAGGTCAGACATGAGACTTGTGTAGAGTACCGTGGAGTAGAATTGTACCAGGTTGGGACGATAACCCTCCCCGTGGCTTGGCAGCCGCCTCGATAGAGGAGATTTACGCCGCATGTGTGGGGAGGTGCCGAATTTTCTGAGAATGTTCTACGATGAGATCTAAATGTTAATAAGCGCTGTGGCCTTATAGGTCAAGACTACGTGTGGCGCGATCTACTTGGCAAGAGTAGCCGACGGTTGGAAGTACTTGAGCGCTTTTGCTATTAGTCGATACTGCCGCGAGGTATGTGAACCTCTTCCTATCTCTTCTAGCATGATATGTGGAACTATGTAGACGTAGACGCATACGTGCTAAACGATTTGATTGGTTTAACACATAAAGTGTTATAACGCTTTATGGGAAGTTGGTTATAACGACTTTATGTTGGTAAGAAAATACTTGCGGTCTTTAAAAGGTAAATCGATTTGAACTATAAATCGGCTTGTTATGTGTTAATAAAGGATTGAAGTATTTCAAAAGATTTTTGAATCATTTTGAAAGAAGTAATACTTGGTTTTTGAAAAACTTAAGAGTTATACTAGCTTTACGGGAAGTTAGGTATAACGCTTAAGAATGTTTTATCGATTTCGGAAATCGAACGTATCGACTCAACCACCGCAGCGTTAATAAAAGGAAATGTTTTGACTAATTAAGTATTATTAAAACCAAGAGAAACTTCCATCCGCATGTAGAAGCATTGAGACAAAATGATATTTCCTAGATCACTACGTCAGAATAAGATTGTTATAAACAAGAATATCCTACTCACATATAAGACTTATGTTTCCGATTGTTTAAAAGAGAATTATATTCTTAAATGAATAAGACTATGAACTACGAAACCTTTCTAAAATAAGAAACGTGAACATCCAAATTAGGCAAACTCGACGCTTGGAAAATAATGTTGTTACTTGATTTTACAAAGGTAAGTGTTTTGGTTTATTTAAAAGACAATACTCTATTTTATACTACGTATCAGGTGACTTATGTGAAAGCAACGGATCTTTTAAAAGATTTAATGTATGAAGTACTTTAGGGGTAGATACCGAACTTGTTAGCGTAAAGTACCATGTGTATAACTTGATTGTGTTGGTTTGTGATAGCCTTGTAATACTTTCTTGTTGATTGATAAGTAAACATGCTAGGATGCTACGTGTTAGTATCTTGTGATGTTGCGAAAGGGGTTTTCCTTTGTTGTGCTTATGTTGCTTAACGATAAGTCATTGTGTTAGTATTTTACATCACCATCTCTCGAGATGATTCCGGTTGTCGCCTCCGACGCGGTAGACTCAAAGCGTCGATGGACCTATGATTCGAGAATACCTCACGCAGTCCTGTGGGCCTATGCGCGAGCTACGAGAGTTCCAGTTAGTGTGTGTCCTTACGGGCACGCGTCCACGTGGCTACGCGGATCGCGTTCGTGACGACGCCGGGAGTAGCACCGACGCGGGAATACCTCACGCGGCCGATGAGATTGGCCGGCGCGAGTCGCGAAAGTTCCGTGGCTAGACGCGCACATTAGATATCGCGCAAGTGGCCGCTTTGATCATGTGACGGCCTGCAGACATCTTATGATACGCTTCACGACCTTGATCGCATCAGGTGTTAGTAGTCGGCCATGCCTTCGCATTTACCTCAGACGCTTTCATTATGGCACGTGGGACTCGTGTTCATGTGTTCCTTGGTGCTTTTATATCATAAATCCGCAGTGATGGAAGGTATTCCACTCGCATGATTGATATTGTGGCGTGAGACCCATTGTTATATTTTAGTGATGACTGAGGGCGTGAGTCCTCGACTTGATATGATCGCTTGTTTATCAGGAATCGTAGTTTTGTTATCATACATGTCTCTGCTTTATATAGATCGCTATGATTTCATTTACGTGATTTTCGCCACATACTTGCACTGTTATCGACCTTTCGGGGCCGCTCATGCCGCAGTAGCGTACACACCGCCGTTGATCCTCGCCTAGGGTCACAGTCGGCGCTGGGAAAGCTCCGCTTCTCCGAGGCTTGTTCGTATAGTCCCCGTTGTTGTAGGTGCTACATTCAGGGGTATGACGGCCCCGTCCCGCTGTTGTTGTCATATCATTCGTAGAGGTCCGTAGTAATCACAGTGGCAGAGTTCAGAAAAGGATTAAACTGTTCATGTTGAAAAAGTTGTTATTTACATATATGCCGAAAGGCAAGTTTTTCTCAGATTATTGTTTCATATTTCATAATATGTCTTGTATCGTTTTATGTTCCGCTGATTACTCTGATGTTGTATCACTAGGGTGCCCGGGGTAAGGCACCAGTCACGGGCCCGGAATCGGGTCGTGACAATTACAGGTGATTTAGACCCCGACTTAGACATGAGAGGTAATTAAAATGGATCTTGTTATAGGGTGGCATCGTACTCAGAGGAAGTGCGACTCCCTGGGGGTCATGGTAAATAGGCTGACGAAACCAGCCGTGTTCTTCCGGTTAGGACCACTTACTCGGCAGAGGTTCGTGCTAGCTTTTATAAGGGGGTATTGTGAGATCAGACGGGTTCCTACGCTTATGATGTCGCATGGATGAGCTCGACATGATAACTTCCGAGGTTTTTTCAGAAGGGTTTTAGGGACACAGGTGAGTCTCAGTGTTGCATTACACCCTCAGACCGACGGACATGTAGAGCGTACTATCCAGGCACTCGAGGATAGGTTGCGGGCCTGTGTTCTTGATTTCAGAAATAGCCGGGAGGGTTAGTTGCCTCTTGTTGAGTTACGTACGATAAAAGATACCCTTCCAGTATTCAGATGGCCCTGTATGAGGTCTTGCATGTAAGAAAGTGTAGATCGCCGGTTGGATGGTTCGACATAGGCGAGGTTCAGTTATTTGGTCCAGACTTGATTCAGCGGGCTGTGGATAAGGCGAAGCTTATCCGGGAAAGATTATTAGTAAGCTTAGAGTCAACAGAAGCTTTATGCAGATAACCGACGTCGACACTTGGAGTTCAGGTTGACGTTGTAGCATAAGTATTGTTATGTGGCCAGGTGTGGCAAGTGTGATTATGTTGGGTGTAGTCAAGGGACTATGCCAATATCCGTTTAGATTGGACTCCGAAAGAACATTCGGGGACGAATGTTTCTAAGGGGGGAAGAATGTTACACCCCGTAATTCCAAGAGAATGAGATGAGAACGTACGAAAGGAAATAAGATTCGAAGTTGGAAAAAGAAGAAAATTTGGCAGAATATTTTTGGACAGTTTTTCAGTCAACTTGGAAGCAGTATATCTCCTAGTATAATTAGGGTTTTTAGGTGTTTCAAAAGCCTAATATGAATTTCATTGAGTCTAGTTTCCAACGCAACAAACCTCTCGTCAATACAACATCGGAGTAGAAAGTTATGGACGTTACAAGATCGGCTGACAGAACAGACAGGGTCAGGCGCCGGGGCGCCGGAAAGCTTGAAATTGTCTGAAATTGCAGAGCCGCGGCGCCGGCTGCAGGGCCGCGGCGCCGGGGCGGGATTTTTTGCGGAAATAGGGTAAAAATAAAAGATATTTGTTGTAAAGGACCCCTGGGTGGGTGACAAGTGTCCCCCCAACTTGTGGAGCAAGATAAAGGCTATATAAGACATGTCTTGCTAGATTTAAATCATTTGCAAGACTTCACCCAAATCTTCTCTTCTCTTCTCTTCTCTTCTCTTCTCTCTCAAATGGTTAAAACCCTAGGCCTAAATGAGATTTTTGGAAAGGCAACAAGAAGGAAATATGTTGGCAAGCTTGTAGGGGATTAGTAGAGATGATTTTTGCGGGAAGAAGAATTTCAATAAGAGGAGCTAAAGTTGCTAAGGATCGACTTGTAATCTTGGAGCATTTTTGGGCTAAATGAGGTATAATCTTCGTCTTACTTTTGTAATTGAAGATTCCATGTTATTATAAGTTAGAAATGATCATGTGATAGGTGTTATGAAGATTGATAAGTGTTATGGAAATTTGGAAGCTCAAATCCGAAAATGACATGTTAAGCCATTTGAAATTGAAATACAAATTGGTCGATAATTAGAATCATCGCATGTTTACCCACTTGAGGATTGTAGTAGTTATAATCAATTGTGGCTAGATAACATGTTATATTAAACCACTTGGATTGAAGAGGGATTGGAAACGAATTTGTATTGTTGTCCCTAATTTGCCGAATGGACATTGTATTTTGGACTTGTGTGATATCAATTGTGGGGCGGAATTTTATACGTCTTGTAGGCGTGTAATCCCCTATTGTTAACTACTTTGTTGAGCCTTCAATGTGGCATGTTTGGTTATTGAATTCGGCCTTGAAAAAGGTGGCAAAGTGAGTAGAAACAAAGGAGGTGCTGTCCGATTTTCCGTAGAATTTAGAGACTTTACACTTATAATATTCTACGTTTGAAGTAAGATGTTAATAGACGTAATATGGTCATTATAGGTTGACATACTACGTACGGCGAATTGGACTTAGCAGGTGGATTAAACCGAAGAGGTATGTGGATCTTTCTTATCTCTTGAGCATGAATAGGTTGTAAATGTATAGTACGGTAGACGTACACGATTTTGACAATCTAGGTCCATTTGATATCCTTGGCTTATTTTAAGAATGTCCAAGTTGATTGAGTTAGGGAATTAACTCACTTGTTAAATATTATGGATATCTTGGCTTTCAAAAGTTAAGAGACTTTAAGTATGTTGAAAGTATTATTGATACTTGTTTTGTTGGAAAGTTTAAGTCTCTTGGTTATAAAGAAGTATGTAAGTTGCTAATGTATAAAGCTAGTATAACGGCTTTATGGGAAGTTGGTTATAATAGCTTTATGGAAAGTTAAAAAGAGTGGGTTACTCTAAGTAATTTAAGTATGACAAATGACTTGATTTAATGAAAGGCAATTTGATTTTAAGGCATCAATTGCCTAAGGTTTTATAAGAAAAGGAGTCACTTGATTTAGAAACCTAACTTTATTTCTAAAGGTATTGTGACTTGTCTTGAAACGTAATTTCGATTTGATACTATGGTTAATAGTATCTTGGAAGTTTTATATGAAGGAGAGTCATTTTTAAAAGAGTGGAAGTATGTAGTACTGGGTTAAATTCTGATCTTTATAAAAGACATGTTAGTGCCTTAAGTAAACTAAAATGAGAGTGTATGTGAACAAGAATAATAAGAAGTTGTGGGATTCTTAACTTGCTTATATATGGTATGATAGCCGCTTTGTGCTAGTGGTATATTATTCATTACGGGTCATTCCCGCTTGTGGCATTTGCATATTCCGTGGATTTGCTACCCACGACGCGAGGAATACCTCATGCGAGTCCGCAAGGGCTTACGCGGGTGAAATAGTCCCACGCGCGATACACCATGCGAGGAATACCTCACGCGAGTCCTTATGGGCTTACGCGGTGAAATAGTCCCACGCGGATACTGACCTATGCGAGGAATACCACGCGGTCCGCACGCCTACGCGGTGAAATAGTCCCAGCAGAGGATTGCTTAATGACATCGCGGACGGATGGTTCTCGCTTTGATCGTGAGCTTCCTATTTTTTTGTACGTATACTCCTAGTTACTCTCATTGTTAGTAAGGCAATCAGATAATCGTTAATTGAGTTATCATACCGTCCGCTTTATTATAGACTTATGATTTCATTACGA
The DNA here is from genome assembly GCA_029844215.1 of Przewalskia tangutica. Lineage (NCBI taxonomy): Eukaryota > Viridiplantae > Streptophyta > Magnoliopsida > Solanales > Solanaceae > Przewalskia > Przewalskia tangutica. The sequence goes on from CM056729.1 coordinate 100,057,115, forward strand.
TTTTCGCTTCACATATTTGATACATGTTATCGACCTCCTTCGGGCCGCGTCACGCCGCAGTAGTAGTAGTGCCGATCCTCGCCTAGGATCACTGCTCACCGCTGAGAAGCTCCTTTATTTCGAGGCTTATCCTCGGTATTGTCTGTTGTACATTCGTGGTATGGCGGGCACCGCCCCGCCAGAGTTGTTATTCTTAGAGGTCCGTAGTCACATTGTGGTTTGGGTTGTAAAAAAATGTATCGCTTTATTTGTATAATTTACGGAAGGTGGCCTTATCGGCTAATTTGTTATATTATGTTTCAGATTTTATCGATTGTATGTTACCGCTATTCTCGATGATATCGAAAGCGTGCCTGTGTAGGGCACCGCCACTGCTCGGTTCGGCCGTGACAAAAGTGGTATCGAGCAGCTTAGTCCTCGGAAAGTGTATGCACCGTGTCTAGTAGTCTTGATTATCGTTGTGTCGCGCACCACATCTATAATCGTGAGGTCGCAGGACATTTAGGATTGGTTTCATTCTTCTCACTCTAAGATCGTGCGATAGAGTTGTGTGGTTAAGGTCGTCTCCCTAACAAGTTATGTTGTTTGCGCCACGAGAAAGGCAAAGAGTGACCAGAAAGATTATGTGGATTGCGATCCGTTGGTAATGTTTGTAGTATAGTTGGTATTGGGACATACAACTATACAGATTTATGTATGGGGGTCACACATGTGTTGCCTAGGATGATTTTAGATTACCAGGATTTGGTAAGGACTAAATAAATACCGGGAAGGTATGAACAGTTAAGGAACTCTCATCAAGGTTTTACGTGCTAATTTGAGATAATTAGGTGATGATGAGTTGTGTGAGAATGAAATGGACCCTTAAGAGGTTAATTAAGGGACTTAATGGAATACCACGTTAATAGATGGAGCTACGTAGTGGGATTTCGAGAATGGTACGTGTTATACCCCGTAGTGCTAGAGTATGTATGTGAGGACGTACGTACGAAAATACGACAGAAAAATTGGAAAGGAAGAAAGATGTGATTTTTTTTCAACGGAAAAGTTTCCGGATTTTGTGAAGGAAAAAGGTTCGTTAATGGGAATAGGATTCCCAGATTTGGTATTCGGACTTTTTGGAATATTTGAGAATTATGGAATTTTATTTCCGGAATTGGTCACGTGGGGCCCACGGGAGGAAATTTACTTTTAATGGCCCACTTTATTTTAGGATTTTTGGCTTTTCGGATATTTTTTTTCAGAAAACGGAATAGTTTGGACGAGTAGGGGGGCGACACGTGTCACCCCCCCTTTGAGGCCATGTGGGCCGATTGATTGCGTGGATTTGCTTTGAGTGGGACAAGTGGCTCGCCACTTGTCCCATTGTTACGGACAAATGGTTGGCCAACTACCCACACACTTGTACCCCATCCTCACCACACACTTGCCTAGATCTTGGCCATTGATTTTCCTATAAATACCCCATTGATTTCAAGACTTCTTCATCCACTTAAATGTTTCTAAGTCACAAAATCCCCTCTTACGTGGCTCTCGTCCAAATTCCCCTCTTATGTGGCTCTCGTCCGAAATCCCCCCCCTTGGTAGAAAATTCTTCAAGTGTTGGTATAGTCCCAAATACCTTAGCCTAGTATTCCTAGTAGTTTTCCAAAGTTATTTCTAATATTAAGAGCCCGAAAATACTACTTTGTTCCTTTAGTCGCCAAACGAAGCCATAGAAAAATATTCATAGCTTAGATGAAGTGTTAAGAGAAGTTGTTTAGAAACTTCTAAGGGTTTCTTGGAGCGGGTTGGAGCGTAAGAAAGTGGAGCTAAACGTTGCTCAGGATCGACTTATAAACTTGAATAATTTTGGGCTTATCGAGGTAATGATTTTTATCCCCCTATTGTAATTGGAAATTACATGTTGTAGTAGTTAATAATCGAGTATAAGATATATTGGAAGAATCAGTATAAAGAATTGAACTGTATTTACATAGGACTGTATTTACAGTAGACTTGTAGTATTATTGTGGAGTAGAATTGTATACGTCCGGTTAGACGTGTAACCCCCCCTGGGATTGTTGGTTTGGTAGCAGGCCTCGTTAGAGGAGGAGATTTATGTGGTTTCGGGGGAGAGGTGCTGCCGAATTTTCCGTAGAATAAGGAATCTTGTATCTAGAATTATTCTACGAAGAGATCTAGAGGTTGATAGACGTTTTGTGGCCTTTTTAGGTTGAAGTGCTACGAGTAGCGTATTCTACTTGAAGGGTGGAAAAGGCGAGCAAGGTTAGAGTACTTTGGAGCGTTTTGCTTATTGTCGATAATCGTCGCGAGGTATGTGAACCTCTTCCTATCTTTTCTAGCATGATATGTTGTGAACATGTAGTACAGTCACGACCCGTTCTGGGGCCCGTGACTGGTGCCTTACCCGGGCACCCAAGTAGTCATACATCAGAGTAATCAGCGGAATATAAAAACAAGACATGAAACAAACAGCTTGTAAATGAGACACGCTTTATGTGAGAAAATGTCGCTTTCGCATATATATATAAACATCAAGTTTTGCGCTACATCCCAACTTTACAATAGACTACACTTGCAGGAATGTAACAACTATGGCGACAGGCCCCGCCATACCCTCGATCAGACAAAACTAACTACAACAGGGAGATCATACCCAAATGTAGAGCCTCCGGAGAAGATGGAGCTCCTGACACCAACGCAAAAGATCCTAAGGATGCGGATCTAGCACTCGCTGCCCTTACCGCGGCATGAACGCACTTCAAGGAGGTCGATAACAGGTACCAAGTATGTGAAACTGTAAAGTACTTAAATGAAATCAAGTATTTAAAACCATTTGCAAATACAATCAGTTCAATTGCACATAGTTCCATATCACAAACAAGAACAATAATAGGTAAACTGTAACAGGTCTTTTCTAGGCCACGAATGATCGAAGCAAGGCCAATCGCCCATAGTATCATGCGTGCTAATCTCGACTTCCGCGATCCGCATAGTCACACACGCACCGCATGAGGTATTCCTCGTGACGGTAGCTAACCCCTGCATTCTCCTCGACTCCGCACCGCATAGTCTCAATAGACCACATAGTCACATTGCATCGCATAGGGCATCCCCGTGACGCTAAAACACCCAAATGATCAATCCGGAACTCCCGCAGCTCCGCATAGTCACACAGACCGCATAGCCGTATAGACCGCATCGCGGTGGCAAGCCTTCGATAACAAGTCAAGGGGTAGGTGATATAATAACAAGATAATCGACTTACCGCTTAGCAACGTAAGCACAACAAGAATGACCCCTTTCACCACATCACAAGACACTAACACACGTAGCATCATAATATGTCTACTTTTCAAACAATCTTATTACACCTACATAAATCAATACAAGGTTTTTATAAACAAATAAGTAAACAGTTCCTTTTATCTTTCTTAAGTTGTTATACCTAACTTCCCATAAAGCTAGTATAACTCTTAAGCTTTTTGTTTAAAAACCAAATATTTCTCTTCTGTTAAAAATGATTCAGTATTCTTTTGAAATGCTTCCAGATCTTTATTATTCAGGCTTAAGTCACAAGACATTGTCGTAAGTATTATTCAGGCTTAAGTCAAAAGACATTGCCGTAATTATTATTCAGTTAACACACGTACGTCTAACGTACTATATATATATTTAAAAATATCATGCTCAAGAGTATAGGAAGAATCACATACCTTCTCGGCGAAATCCACCTGCCAAGTCGAATATGTCGCTACAGAGAATCACTATAATAGTCAAATACGCCTATCAACGTCTAGACTATTCTCAGAAATGATTCTAAGCAGAGGGTTCTCTATTCTACGGAAAATTGGGCAGCACTTCCCTACCCGTCAAGCTACTCAAGTCTACTGTGAAAACAGTCTTATGTAAGTACAGTTCAATTATTCTTCTTTTACACCCTTCTACTGTGATAACAGTTCAATTCTATACTTAATATCCTTCTAAGTATTTTATACTTATTCCTATACTTCTACGGTATGTATTCTCTAATTACAAAAGAAGGATAAGATTATTTACCTCGATAAGCCCAAAATTATCCAAGTTAAAAGTCGATCCTGAGCGAGGTTTAGCTCCTAAATGCGCGCTCCTATAGCTCAAAGACCCTTAGAAGTTCTACACAACTTCTACTTAAATACTATAAGGGATTTGGGCTAGGTATTTAGGAATAGTAACTATACTTGGAAGACAACATTTCTACCAAGGGAGGGGGGGGGGTAGATTTCGGCTAGGACTACTAGGCTAGAGGGGGGGAGGGGTTTCGGCCAAAGCCTTTTCAAGAGGGAAGGGGGAGTGTTGGACGAACTCAACACAAAGGGAGGGAGGGATTTTAGACTTGGAAAGTGATTTGTGGATGAAGAACTCTTCATCTTAAGGGGGGTATTTATAGGTCAAGCAATGGCCAACCAATGGCCAAGATGAAGCCAAGTGCAAGGCAAGTGTAGGGTGAGGATTTAGGCAAGTGTCCTTATCCATCTACTACACAAAAATATCCTACCAACTCCTTGACAAAATAAGCCATCCATTTCATCCCATTACCCCCAACGTCCACCAATTAGAGGGTGACAGGTGTCGCCCTCTCGTTGGTCCAAAATGTTTCGTCTCTCGGAAAAATCCGCAAAAATTATAAATGACATAGCCGGAATTTTCCCTTCGCAAGTTTGGTAAAACGTTTCGTCAGAAAACGATTCTTTTAGTGAGTTGTGCACAAATATTTTCGTCCAACCTCACTTTAAGACTAAACTTTTGTACGTACGCTCTCACGTACATACTCTGAAAATACGGGGTATAACATTCTCCCCTCCTTAGAAACATTCGTCCCGAATGTTCCTTCCCAAGACAGTTAACGATAAGGTTCTTCATAACTAAAACAGTTTGCAAATGCCACAAACGGCCACAAAACAACACTTAGGCAAATACGATAATTAAAAACCAGCAAGTAGGAAAGTAAGTTACCTGGAGGTGTGGGGAATAAGTGAGGATACCTCTGCCTCATGTCCTCCTCTGCTTCCCACGTCATCTCCTCCCTGAGCTCGTTCCGCCACAAGACTTTGACGGAAGCCACGTCCTTGGTCCGCAGACGCCTAACCTGACGATCGCTATAGGAATCTCCTCATACGATAACCCCTCGGTCACCTGGACATCGTCAATCGGGTGTACCCTAGATGGATCCCCGATACATCTCCTCAGCATAGAAACATGAAACACCGGATGCACTGCCTCCAGATCGGACGGCAGATCCAACTCATAGGCAACCTTGCCTACCTCGCGACACTGACACGCCAATGTACTGGGCCGAGTTTCCTTTCTTCGAATCTCATCACACCCTTCATGGGTGACACCTTCAGAAAACCCAATCATCAACCTCGAACTCGGATGCCGACGACGATGATCTGCGATATGACTTGCCGACTACATACTGCCAAGAATCGCCTCGATAAGCTTCACCTTATCCATCGCTCGCTGCACCAACCGTCCTACTAATCGTACTCGCCAACATCAAACCAGCCTATCGGCGATCTGCACTTCCTCCCATACAAGGCCTCATAAGGCGTCATCTGAATAATGGAGTGGTAGCTATTATTATACGCAAACTCAACTAGAGGAAAATGATCCTCCCAGCTACCCCTAAAGTCAATAACACAGGCTCGCAGCATATCCTCAAGAGTCTGGATAGTGCGCTCTGCCTGTCCGTCTGTCTGCTCCGTGGATGGAATGCGCATCGTGCTCACTGCGTCCTAAACCCTTCCGGAAGGACCTCCGTAAGTTAGTCGAACGGGCTCTGTCTCGATATGATCAAAATAGGGACTTACGCATCGACGATCTCTGATGTAAAGTCCGCATAATCCTCACCAAAAAGTCGTCCCGACGGAAGAAAGTGGGCTGATTTCACACTGTCGACGATAATCCAAATAGAATCATGCTTCCTGAGTGCGAGGTAATCCCGTGATAAAGTCCATGTTGATCACCTCCCACTTCCGTGTCGGGATCTCTATCGTCGCAATAATCCACGGTGCCTCCGGTGCTCTATCTTCACCCGACAACACGGAACCGAGCTACAAACTCGCAACGCCCTCTTCAAGCCATCCCACCAATACACGATCTAAGGTCGTGGTACATCTTGGTCGACTTCGGATGGATAGAGTAACGCGCGCCGCAGGCTTCCCTTAACTCCGCCAAGTCCTCAAACATCCGGAACACACAACCCGCCTCAAACCTTAGCACCCCATCAGGTGCTACCTCAAAAGGACCCTTCCCCTCACGAAGAGCCATATCACGATAACGTGTCAAAACTGGATCCTCGAACTGTTGCCTCTTCACCTCCTCGATGGAAGACTGCAACCTCACGAACTCAACCCCACCGCTATCGAATCAATCAAACGGACACCAAGGCTCGCTAATCGATGCAAATCACGAACCATGCCCTCCTCTCGCCGCACATCCGATAGACTCCCATAGACCTACGACTAAGAGCATCCGCCACAACATCGCCTTCCCGTGGTACAGATATCGACGCCATAATCCTTAAGCAACTCTAACCACCGCCTCGCCGTAAGTTCACTCCTCTGGTTGAAGATATACCGAGGCTCTTGTGGTCTGTATAAATATCCACACGAACCCCATACAAATAGTGCCTCCAGATCTTCAAGGCGTGAATCACCGCCGCTAACTCCAAATCATGCGGGTAGTTCCTCCTACGCTTCTTAAGCCGCTGATGCGTGACGCTATAACCTTACCTCGCTGCATCAACACACATCCCACCCGATGCCCGACGATCACAATACACAACATAACCGTCTCGACCTCCGAAGAGTAAGAATGGGCGGTCGCCGGTCTATTTCAAGAATCGGAAACCCCGCCACAAGCATCGCCCATCAAACTTGGCCGCTTTCTCACCAACCTAGTCAACGGTGCAGTAGATAAGCAAACTTCTACGAACCGATAATAACTTGCAAGGCCCGTAAAATCGCGAACCTCTGGCCGGAGTAAGAGTTCAGGCCAAGTCCTCGATCGCTTCGATTCGCCAGATTCACTGAATGCCATCACCACAATATGCCCAAGAAAAGCCACCAAGTCAACCAAAACTCACATTTGGAAAACTTGGCGTATAACCGCTGGTCCCGAGAATCGTTGTCACGACCCGATCCTGCCCGTGATCGTGCCTTACCGGGCACCCTAGTGATACAACATCGTAGAAAACCAGTGAAATAAAACTTAAACATGAATACGAGACAAGATAATGAAACAAAGCAACCAAACGGTTACCTTCCAAAAAAATATATATAAGCAACTCTTTTAAAATGAACTTTAATCCTTTTTACAAAACCCCGCCCACACAAAGCATGCACTTAAGAGTTTATACAACAACTATGACGGACAGTGGCCCCGCCATACCCCGAATGTACAAGAACCTGCTGCACTGTGTGGTAACATACCAACAGATAAGCCTCCAAGGAACGGAGCTTCCCAAAACTGAGATGAGATCCTAAACGCGGATCGACAAATGATGACTTCTACCGCGTGATGAACGCAGCCCCGGGCGAGGTCAAGATAACAGTACCAAGTATGTGAAATCAGAAAATCAGAAATGAAATCATAATAGTCTATAAAAGTAGAGATGTATGATAACCAAACTACAAGATACACACATAATGCTTATATCAATTCGTGGTCTCACGCCCACAACATCAATCCCGCCCATGAGTACCTTCCTCACCGCCAGCCTCATGATATGATAACAACAAGACAAAGAATCCAAATGGAGCATACCCGCGCGCACGATCGTGTCGTGATGTCCAAAGGGAACAAATAAGACAACATTCCAAATGGAAGCATACCCGCGCGCACGATCGTGTCGCATGTCCAAGGGAAACAATAAGACAAAGATTCCAAATGGAAGCATACCCGCGCGCCACGATCGTGGTCGCGATGTCCAAAGGGAAACAATAAGACAAAGATTCCAAATGGAAGCATACCCGCGCGCTACGATCGTGTCAAGATGTCCAAAGGGAAACAATAAGACAACAAAGCCAGAATCAAAGTGGAAGATACCCGTGCGCTACGATCGTGTCAAGATGTCCAAAGCGATTAACAAAGTAACACTATCAACGTGAACGCACTGCGGAATTTATCCACACCGCCGGCCACGCCCAAGTAAGTTCTCAACAAGTCATCCGACCTCCATCGAGACGCCAGTAGTATAGAGACACAATTTTTGCACAACAAAGGCTATCACAAAGAAGCATAGGCAAGTTTCACAACAACAAGCATAGGCAAGTTTATACACAACTCAAGTACTTCCATTTTATGCCCAAGTTCGGTTTTAACCCTAAAGTACTACGTACGTTAAATTCCTTTTAAGAGATTTATTCCTTTTATAAAAGTCACCCGATACCCGTAGTATAAAAATAGAGTGACTTATATCTTTTAAGTAAACCAAAACAACTTCCATACTTTCCTTTTTAAAGTCAAGTTACCACATTAAAACCAATGATAAAACCTTTCTTTTGTTTTCATAAGGTCGTTATAACCAACTTCCCATGTAGTCGTTATAACACCTTATGCTTTAAACCATTTTAAGACAACACAATGCCTTTCTTTTCCCTAAGGTTCCAGCTTGCCTAATTTTTAATTACGCAAGTCTCTTTTGAAAAGTTTCATAGTTCAATGTCTTAATCTCTTTAAAACAATTGAGTAACATATGCCATAAAGTAGCAGTTATTCTTGTTCATAATCAATCTTATTAAGCAGCCATGATCTAGAAAATGTAATATCATTTTGTCTCATCTTAGCTTCTATGCAGATGGAGGTTTCTACCGGTTTTAATAATACTTAATTATACAATACATTTTCCTTTATTAACGCCGCAAAGTGGTTTGTCGATACACATTACGATTTCCAAATCAAGAAACATTATTCCTTCAAAACCAAGTACTCATTACTCACGAATGAGGTTTCACACAAACATCCATTTTAAGTCAAGTCTCTTATCCTTTAAGAATAAGTCTCTTAACTTCTAAACCATTAAACCATTCTTTTATCTTCTTAAGGCGTTACACCTAACTTCTCATAAAGTCGGTATAACTCTTATGTTTTCAAACCAAGTACACACTTGTTTCAAAAAGGTTTCTTAATCTTTTAGAATACTCCAAGGTTCTTTTACATCCAAATGTTATAAGTCAAATCCGCTTATCTTTTTAAAAATCACAAGGCTTCTTTCTTATCTACATAAAGTCGTTATAACCCACTTCCCATAAAGCCGTTATAACCCTTTATGTTTTAAACCAATCAAATACATTTAACACACGACGCCTACCGTACTACATAGTTATACACATATCATGTTAGAAAGATAGGAAGAGGTTCACATACCTCGCGACGAGTATCGACTAATAGCAAAACGCTCCAAGTACTCAAACCGTCTCACACTCTCACCAAGCAGATCACCCACACGTAGTACTACAACCTATAGAGGCCACAAAGCGCCTATTAATATCTTTAGATCTCAATGTAGAATATTCTACGTAAAATCGGCAAAGACTCTCCCGCAACAGCGTAAATCTCCTCTCTATCGAGGCCGCTACCAAGCCAACCAGTGGGGTTAACACGCCTAACCTGGACGCTGCATAATTCTACTCACAAGAATACTACACAAGCTTCATCAGTAATACACCCTATGTAATTACGCTCACCACTTCTTAAAATTCAGCTTAAGTCAAAAGACATTGCCGCACAATTATAATGCTCAGACTATATATAGTATACATCAACTATATATTCCTACAACATGTAATTTCCCATTACAATAGAAGGTCAAGAGTGTTTACCGCGATCAGCCCACAATTATCCGAGTTTATATGTCGTTCCTGAGCACGGTTTAGCTCCTACTCCGTGCGCGTCGCCCCGCTCCAACCACCCCTTAGAAGTTCTAACCAACTTCTACTTATAACTTCAACTACTGTGAAGATTTACTTAGGGTTTCGTTTTGAGACCGGGAAGTATAATGGTATTTTCTGGCTTGTAAGTGTAACTGGGAATACTACAAGGTATTTGGGCCAAGGTATTTGGACATAACAACAATACTAGAGAGTATTTCTATACCACAACAAGTGGGTATTTATACGAGACAACTAGGCTAGTGGTGTGTACTCCGCCAAGCCTCAACAAAGGAGGGGTAGGTTTCGCCGGGCCTTCAAGAGGGGAGGTGTGGTGGACGAGATCACAAGAGGGAGAGGGAGGGTTTGAGACTTAGAAAGATTGCTCAATTTTGGATGAAGAATGTCTTCAACTGTAGGGGTATTTATAGTCAAGTGAAAGCCAACCAACGGCCAAGATGAAGACAAGTGTGGTGCAAGTGTAGGGCTAGATTTCAACCATGTGGACCTTATCCATCTACCACACCAACTTGCACAAATATCCTACCCAACCCAAGGCACAAAACGTGCCTTTGCTTGCCTTTGCCGTCCACTTCACGGCCAATGCGAGGTGACACATGTCACCCTCCCGCTGGTCCAAAATGTTTCGTCTCTAAAAATCCGCAAAAATTATAAATGACATAGCCGGAATTTTCCTTCAAAGTCGTGGAAACGCTTTCGAAAAACGACTCCTTTTGGTAGCTATGCACAAATTCGAACCTATGCCTACTTTAAGGCTCAAATTGTATACGCACGCCTCACGATATACTCCGGAAAATACGGTATAACATTCTCCTCCTTAGAAACATTAGTCCCGAATGTTCCTTCTCAAACAGATAACGGTTCTTCTAACAAGTTGCCAACGCCACACCGCCACGAAATATCACACGCTCTCTTCCTTCCTTACTCGCCGTGCCCTTCTGACACTTGAACTCCTCTCGCATACGCATTCACACTTCGCCATTGCTTTCCCAAAACTTTGAGTCACCACCTCCAAACTTGGTCATCTTACTAGCTTCAATCTCCCTTAAGGCCATTCCCGCCTTCACGATCCGCCTCGTCGAACACATCCACGAACTCATACGATGGTTATCTAATCACGGGCCTAGCACCCTCGTGACCCTACCACCGGGACCACCTGAGCCGACCCCACTTTGAAACCGCCGCGTTGGCCCTCAACATGGCCCCAACCCGACCCGCCACGCATCAAGCTCTTGTTCGATCCTAACAATCTTACCTATACAGTCATGAAAGCTACCACTTCCATTACACACTACCTGTGACTTAACCACACAAAACGCTCTAGCATAAAAATGCACTCACAAGGATCACTTGCAAAACTGGTACTCAAGACGACCTTACATCTAAGGTCTCAACTGTAATATTCTAAGGTTCATCATTTTCACCTTCAAGCTTACCCTTCACAACCTGTTCTACATCACGCTTTAGCACAACGCTATCCGAACATAACACTAAACACATCATCACATCATCAATACATACAAAACTCTGTAGGTTAAGGATATACCAAAATAGGCGATTCAGAGGACCGCTAAAATCGGGAACTTCCACCGCGACCTCTACCGTGGCCCACGCTGTATGAACATCCCGCTCGACTATGGAAGGTGAAGAACCCGCAATCGATCCCGTAGTCTCAGGCTATCCTACCACACTCGCCGGACAATTTCTCCCAAATACCCGCTGGCCGCATGTAAAACAAACTCCTGACTAGCACGACATTCCCATCGTGAGTCTACCACACGGCCACAACGAGGTATGGGTGGCTTCACCGTTAACACCCCGCTTCTCCCGGTACCAACCTCGAGCCCCGACCGCCTCCCAAAACTCGACGCTCAAGATTGTAGAGGACCACTCAGATCAAGTGAGGCACATAACTAGTTCGCCGAGGCGGTTCGCTCGAAAATCACCAAAGGACCTCGCAGCTCGCCCTTTTCTCACGATTTCGTCATTCCGCCGATTTCTCCGCCTCACCTCCAAGTGCATAAGCTCGCACGCGGCAATGTCCATGCCCTACCAAGAGCTACACCAACAACTCTCGCTAGGTAATCATCGAGCCTCAGAACATATCGGTGCACTCGATCTTCCATACTAGCTACTAATGCGGGACGCACGCCAACGAGTCGAACTCACATTGTACTCCCGAACCAGACGCCTGCTCGCCGCAACCCCAAAAATCTGCTTACCGAGCCCTCTCATCCGTGAGGCAAGAAATGTGCAAGAAAGGCCTCGAGAACTCGTCCCATAAAGCCGGAAGTGCATGCTCTCCCGACAGCTCCCACGATCAAACCACGATCATGATCACGCAACCGATGCGAACCTAGACCACCGACTCGGTCTCCGATGCTCGATCACTCACGATCCGCAGAATCGCCGGATGAACTCTGCGGATCATCTCGTGCCTCGACCCATAAAACTCGCGTTACACTCGTAAAATCCGTAATCTCAAATCGTCGCCGGGTGAACTACGGTGCTACTGGATCGAATCTGCTGGCCCAAATTTTATCTCTCAAGTTCGCCACAACTCGCCATTAATCGCCATCTCTTGTAAATCTATCTCATCTCGCCTCACTGTAGGATCGAGGCTCAGTATCGTGGTCTCGTAGAGATCGCCACGCTTTACTCAGATCTTCCTTCGCCGCTTCTCGCCTCGGGCTGCTTTGCGCGAGGCATAATCGTAAAGGAAAGGAATACGTCAGAGGGGTTCAACTCATCACACATCTCTAAGGCACGATCTCAGAATAAGAAGAATGGAAACCAATCCTAAATGTCCTATAGCCTCCTGATTATAGATGTGGTGCACAACACACCGATAACCAAGACTCTACTAGACACGGTCTGTAGACACTTTCGAGGACTAATCGCTCGATACCACTTTGTCACGACCCGATCCTGCCCGTGATCGTGCCTTACCCCGCACCCTAGTGATACAACATCGTAGAAAACCAAATGGAAATAAAAACTTAAACATGAACATGAGACAAGATAATGAAACAGCCAACCAAACGGTTACCTTCCAAAAAATATATATAAGCAACTCTTTTTAAAACGAACGCTTTAATCCTTTTTACAAAACCCCGCCACACACAGGCTGCACTTAAGAGTTTATATAACAACTATGACGGACAGTGGCCCCGCCATACCCTCGAATGTACAAGAACTCTGCACTGTGGTAACATACCAACAGATAAGCCTCCGAAGGAACGGAGCTTCCCAAAACGCCGAGATGAGATCCTAAACGCGGATCGACAATGATGTACTTCTACCGCGGCATGAAACGCAGCTCGGGCGAGGTCAAGACAACAGTACCAAGTATGTGAAATCAGAAATACTGTAAATGAAATCATAATAGTCTATAAAAGCAGGAGATGTATGATAACCAAACTACAAGACACACACATAATGCTTATATCAATTCGTGGTCTCACGCCCACAACATCAATCCCGCGTGAGTACCTTCTCATCACGGCATGCATGATATGATAACAACAAGACAAAGAATCCAAATGGAGCATACCCGTGCGCTTACGATCGTGTCGTGATGTCCAAAGGGAACAAATAAGACAACATTCCAAATGGAAGATACCCGCGCTACGATCGTGTCGCACGCCCGCGGAAATAATAAGACAAAGATTCCAAATGGAAGATACCCGCAGCGCTACGATCGTGTCAAGATGTCCAAAGGGAAACAATAAGACAAAGATTCCAAATGGAAGCATACGCGCGCCATCAGTCACGACCCGACCCGGTCGCGATCGGTACCTACCGGTACCCTATCGTATATGTCGAGAATAGCAATGAACATACATAACACATAACTTATAAAAAGGTAACATCGCTAGCCACCGATAAGGCCGCCCATAAAAAAACATACTTAATCGTATACAACTTGTCCCATACCAAACCACAAACGTGACTACGCACTTAGAATAACAATCGTGGCGATGGGCCCCGCCATACCCCGAATGTACAAAGTCTATATCCTCGTGAATCATACCAAAAGACAAAGCCTCCTAGAGATGGAGCTTTCCAAGAAATGAACGGTGATCCTAAGAGTGCGGACCAAAGAAGCTACGATCTCGACTGCAGATTTAACGCACTTCGGGCGAGGTCAAGCATAACAGTACCAAGTATGTGAAATCAAAATACTGTGAATGAAATCATAATAGCATATATATAAAGCAGAGACACGTATGATAGCCAAACTACAGTACACAACATATACGCAGCCATGTCAAGTCAGGGACTCACGCCCTCTAAGTCATCACTCAAATATAACCATAGTTCTCATGCCCATAATATCAATCTTGCCCGTGTAATTCCTTCCTCACTGCGGCAGCATGATATAACAACACTAAGGAGTACACATGAATACTAGATCCCACTCAGATTATAAGAACCGTGCGAGGCAAGTACGAAGGCATAGCTACCAGATCCACCTCGCATCCTCAATCGACCGGCAAGTACGAAAGCTACTACCGATCCACCTGCATCAACAATACTATAACTGAGATCACGAAGCTGACCGGGGCAAGTGCGATAGCCTCTACCAGATCCACCCTGCGTCACATCGCTGACCGGGGCAAGTACGCAGGCTAACCACCAGATCCACCCTGCATCACACCACTTCGCCCTAACCCTGACCGGGGCAAGTACGAAAGCCAACTACCGATCCACTCGCATCACGCCTCCGACCGGCAAGTACGGTGGTTAACTACTAGATCCACCGCATCGCAGACCTCATGGAGAGCTAATCCATGGAATAATACTGTCAACAGGGAACGAACCCTCATCATTGCCGCATACCCGTGGAATCCTCCATCACTGACGGTACGCCCAACTAGACTCATAACTACATGCTTTTAATTCGAATTTCAATACCATGCCTTTACATAAACCAAGACAATTACCATGCCTTCTTTTCACATAAATCAAGAGAATTCTTATTTAAGCAAGCCAAAGTACTTATCAAGGCACACATAGAATAATTCTCAATTGAACAAGCCCAAAACACTATCAAGGCACAAACAGAATAATTCTCTTTTAACAAGCCAAAGTACTACGTACGTACATCCTTTCCAAGAGATTCCTTTTTATGCAAAATCCAAGATACTAACACCCGTAGTATCAAGGCGCGTCTATTTTTCAACGTAAGTTACTACACCTTTAGAAAACTCATTTCAAAGCTTGAAACCAAGTAACTTCAATTTTTCACAATCTAGACAACTTATGCTCATTAATCAAAATAGACAACTTTCATAACCTTCCATAAAGTTATTATAACCAACTTCCCATAAAGCCGTTATACTAACTTTATGCTTTAGAAATTTAAGACATCCTTATCCTTTCATAAGGCCGTTATAACTAACTTCCCATAAAGCCGTTATAACTCCTTATAAACCATTTCGTTCTTTTACTAACCAAGAGACTTATACTTCAAACAAATTCATACAATTTTCAAAATTCTTCAAGCCTCTTATCCTTTAGGAAACAAGTTTCTTACCTCAAAAATTTAAGTCTCTTATCTTTTAGAATAATTCAATATTCAATACTTTCACACCAAAAGTACTCTATACTTCATTATGTCAAGAAATCCTTGTTCACCTTATTTAGGATAAACCATTCCTTAAGAAATGCGGGTTAACTTCTTAACCCAACCAACTTAGACATTTCCTTAAAACAAGTCAAGTACAACAAAATGATTTACTTCATTCAAAACACGTACGTCTACCGTACTATATAGTTATAACTACTCATGCTCAAAAGATAAGAAAGTTTCCACATACCTCTTTGGTCAATCCACTTGCTAAGTCCAACTACCGCAAGTAATATTTCAACCTATAATAACCATGATATGTTCATTAACCTCTAATTCCAATGTAGAATAATCTAACTCAAAGCCACTAAAATTCTATAGAAAATCAAAAGATTTCCTTTGTTTCTACTCACTTTGCCACCTTTCTCAAGGCCGAATTTACCATCAAAACACCACATTGTAAGGCTCAATCAATCCAACAATTTAAAGGGGATTACACACCCAAAATTTTGTCCCATAAGTTTACAACAATTCACTTAACAATTCTAGGGTAGTTTTTAGGCTACAACATGCTCATAATCTCTTCTTAACCCATTCTTCATAACCAAACCACATTTCTAAAGATGAATGACTCTAAGAGCATTATTTACTACCACAAGTTCTTTCTTCTTAACATGCAACACTATAAACTAAATCTAAAGGAAGAATCATTACCTTAAAGTTTTAGCCAAAACTTATTCCAAGTATTGCTAGCTTCCTTGCCAAGAACACCACCACAACAATGCCAACAAGCTAGTTACAAGCTTCCTTTTCTTGTTCTTAACTTTCAGATTTTTCGGTTTTAGAGAGGGAGCAATTTGAGAGAGAGAGAGAGAATATGAAAGATAGACAATGATCAAGTCTTGGTCAATATATTGCATGCAATGTAAAATCAGATGGGGACACTTGTCACCCTCCCATGGTCTCTTTTAAAACAAAAATCGACTTTTCTAAGTTTTTCCGCCCAAAATCCCGCCTGCCACGCCATGGCCATGCTGAAACCTCCGCAGTTTCTTCGATCTTTCGCGCCGCGTCTGCTTATCCCGGCCACGGCCGCAACTTCAGCGAATTCTTCGTAACTTTAGGCGCCATGCCCTGCCGCTTCGCTCAAACACATTTCGTCCGATCACAAGACCGAACTTGTAACCTCATAACTTTCTACCCGACGCCCTATCGATTTAACGGTGGTTGCGCTGAATCTAGACTCAACGAACTACGCCTGTGCCTTTGAAACACTTAGGAACTTCAATGTACCGGTCATAACCCGCTCAAATTTGACTAAAACCCGTCCGAACAATCCAACCTATCCCTTGGAAATTTTAAGTCCTACATGCCAGACACTCCCATACGTAGGTCGAACTACTGGTATAACATTCTCCCTTAGAAACATTCGTCCCCGAATGTTCTTTCGAGCCAATCTAATATTCCTGCACTTCCTCGTACTTTACACTAATGGAACTTTACCATGCCACTTGTGACCCTAAGATATCGCACCCGCTTAATCATTCCTTATAAGTCAAACAGAAAACGAACCCAAGATATGAACCATTACCACTTACTCCCGTTCATGGCCTAACAGAAGTGCCCGTTCGTAATTACCAACTGATTCTATCACATGTACATAGTCTCAATATCCCTCGTTCATGATACTAAATCTTACAACAATCCCATCACTTACTCCGCCTAATCTCATCTCAGACTATCCTCTTAAGCATACCACGAGCTTTAATTTACAACCATAGTCTCCCATTAGGTCCCTTAATTAAACTTCTTAAGGTCTATTACCTTCTCGCACAACTCATCATCTCCTAACTATCTCAAATCAAGACGTAAAACCTTGATGAGTTTATTAAACCGCTTCATACCTTCCCAGATCTAATTAGCCCTTACCAATTCCTCGGTAATCTAAAATCATTCTAGGCGACCCATATATGACACTTATACATAAATCAGATAACAGACGTCACAATACCAACTATACTACAAATATTACAAACCTGGATACGCAATCCACATAATCTTTCCTGGTCATCACGCTTTCTCAGAACGAACACCATAACTCGTTAGGAGAGACGACCCTAACCACACACTTTATCAGACGATCTAGAGAGAAGAATGGAAACCAATCCTAAATATCCTGCAGCCTCCGATTATAGATGTGGTGCACAACACACCGATAATCAAGACTCTACTAGACACGGTCAGACACTTTCCGAGGACTAATCGCTCGATACCACTTTTGTCACGACCGACCCTCGGCCGCGATCGTACTTACCGGGGTACCCTATCAGGTATATGTCAGAGAATAGCAGCGGAACATACATAACACATAACTTATAAAAAAAGGTAACATCGCTAGCCAGCCGATAAGGCTGCCTTCCATAAAAAAAACATACTTAATCAGAAGTACAACTTGTCCTTACAGCCCAAACCACAAACGTGACTACGCACTTCAGAATAACAATCGTGACAGGCCCCGCCATACCCCCTGAATGTACAAAAGTCTATATCCTCAGGGAATCATACCAAAAAGACAAAGCCTCCGGAGAGATGGAGCTTTCCAAGAAATGAACAGTGATCCTAAGAGTGCGGACCAGAAGTTACGATCTCGACCACAGATTTAACGCACTTCGGCGAGGTCAAGATAACAGTACCAAGTATGTGAAATCAAAATATCAGAATGAAATCATAATAGCATATATATAAAGCAGAGACATGTATGATAGCCAAACTACAAGACACAACATATACGCAGCCATGTCAAGTCGTGGACTCACGCCTCTAAGTCATCACTCAAATATAACCATAGGTCTCATGCCCATAATATCAATCGTGCGTGGAATTCCTTCCTCATCACGCAGCTTCTATGATATAACAACACTAAGGAGTACACATGAATACTAGATCCCACCAGATCAAGAACTGCACGAGGCAAGTACGGCGCATAGCTACCGATCCACCTGCATCCTCAATCGACGGCAAGTACGAAAGCCACTACCGTGATCCACCCGCATCAACAATACTATAACCGATCACGGTCGACCGGCAAGTGCGATAGGCTCTACCAGATCCACCTCGCCACATCACCGATCGGGCAAGACGCAGCTAACCACCGATCCACCTCAGATCACACCACTTCGCCTAACCCCGACCGGCAAGTACGAAAGCCAACTACCGATCCACCGCATCACGCCTCGACCGGCAAGTACGAGGGCTAACTACTAGATCCACCCTGCATCAGTAGACCTCATGGAGAGCTAATCCATGGAATAATACTGTCAACAGGGAACGAACCCTCATCATGACCGCATACCCGTGGAATCCTCCATCACTGACGGTACGCCCAACTAGACTCATAACTACATGCTTTTAATTCGAATTTCAATACCATGCCTTTACATAAACCAAGACAATTACCATGCCTTCTTTTCACATAAATCAAGAGAATTCTTATTTAAGCAAGCCAAAGTACTTATCAAGGCACACATAGAATAATTCTCAATTGAACAAGCCCAAAACACTATCAAGGCACAAATGTAATAATTCTCTTTAACAAGCCAAAGTACTACGACGCACATCCTTTCCAAGAGATTCCTTTTATGCAAAATCCAAGATACTAACACCGTAGTATCAAGCGCGCGTCTATTTTTCAACGTAGTTACTACACCTTTAGAAAACTCATTTCAAAGCTTGAAACCAAGTAACTTCAATTTTTCACAATCTAGACAACTTATGCTCATTAATCAAAATAGACAACTTTCATAACCTTCCATAAAGTTATTATAACCAACTTCCCATAAAGCCGTTATACTAACTTTATGCTTTAGAAATTTAAGACATCCTTATCCTTTCATAAGGCCGTTATAACTAACTTCCCATAAAGCCGTTATAACTCCTTATAAACCATTTCGTTCTTTTACTAACCAAGAGACTTATACTTCAAACAAATTCATACAATTTTCAAAATTCTTCAAGCCTCTTATCCTTTAGGAAACAAGTTTCTTACCTCAAAAATTTAAGTCTCTTATCTTTTAGAATAATTCAATATTCAATACTTTCACACCAAAAGTACTCTATACTTCATTATGTCAAGAAATCCTTGTCTACCTTATTTAGGATAAACCATTCCTTAAGAACAAGCGGGTTAACTTCTTAACCCAACCAATTTAGACATTTCCTTAAAACAAGTCAAGTACAACAAAATGATTTACTTCATTCAAAACACGTACGTCTACCGTACTATATTGTTATAACTACTCATGCTCAAAAGATAAGAAAGTTTCCACATACCTCTTTGGTCAATCCACTTGCTAAGTCCAACTACCGCAAGTAATATTTCAACCTATAATAACCATGATATGTTCATTAACCTCTAATTCCAATGTAGAATAATCTAACTCAAAGCCACTAAAATTCTATAGAAAATTGGGCAGTATTTCCTTTGTTTCTACTCACTTTGCCACCTTTCTCAAGGCCGAATTTACCATCAAAACACCACATTGTAAGGCTCAATCAATCCAAACATTTAAAGGGGATTACACACCCAAAATTCTGTCCCATAAGTTTACAACAATTCACTTAACAATTCTAGGGTAGTTTTTAGGCTACAACATGCTCATAATCTCTTCTTAACCCATTCTTCATAACCAAACCACATTTCTAGCATGCAATGACTCTAAGAGCATTATTTACTACCACAAGTTCTTTCTTCTTAACATGCAACACTATAAACTAAATCTAAAGGAAGAATCATTACCTTAAAGTTTTAGCCAAAACTTATTCCAAGTATTGCTAGCTTCCTTGCCAAGAACACCACCACAACAATGCCAACAAGCTAGTTACAAGCTTCCTTTTCTTGTTCTTAACTTTCAGATTTTTCTTGGGTTTTTAGAGAGAAGGGGGAGCAATTTGAGAGAGAGAGAGAAGATGAAAGATAGACAATGACCAAGTCTTGGTCAATATATTGCATGCAACAGAAAATCAGATGGGGGGGACACTTGTCACCCTCCCATGGTCTCTTTTAAAACAAAAATCAGACTTTTCTATGTTTTTCCGCCCAAAATCCCGCTCGCCTGCCGCCCAGCTGGGGCACAATAAACCTCCGCAGTTTCGATCTTTCGCCGCGCCTCGCTATCCAGGCTGGCGCTGCAACTTCAGCGACTTCGAATCTTTAGGCACCGCGGCCTCGCATCCGGCGCCATGCCCGCTGCCGCTCAAACACATTGTCCGATCGCGCACCGAACTTGTAACCTCATAACTTTCTACTCCGACGCCCTATCGACGAACGGTTTGTTGCGGTGGCATATAGACTCAACGAACTTCGCCCCAGTCCTTTGAAACCCTTAGGAACTATCAATTTAACGGGTCATAACCCGCCTCAAATTTGACTAAAACCCGTCCGGAACAATCCGTCAACCTATCCCTTGGAAATTTTAAGTCCTACATGCTTTCGTACACTCCCATACGTAGGGTCAGAACTACGGGGTATAACAGCTACGCATCGTGTCAGTATGTCCAAAGGGAAACAATAAGACAACAAAGCGGTAATCAAAGTGGAAGCATACCCGTGCGCTACGCATCGTGTCAGTATGTCCAAAGAGATTAACAAAGTAACACTATCAACAGGAACGCACTGCGGAATTTATCCGCCATCGCCGGCCACGCCCAAGTAAGTTCTCAACAAGTCATCCGACCCTCCATCGAGACGCCAGAGTATAGACACAATTTTTGCACAACAAAGGCTATCACAGCAAGCATAGGCAAGTTTCACAACAACAAGCATAGGCAAGTTTATACACAACTCGAAGTACTTCCATTTTATGCCCAAGTTCGGTTTTTAACCTAAAGTACTACGTACGTTAAATTCCTTTTAAAGAGATTTATTCCTTTTATAAAAGTCACCCGATACCCGTAGTATAAAAATAGAGTGACTTATATCTTTTAAGTAAACCAAAACAACTTCCATACTTTCCTTTTTTAAAGTCAAGTTACCACGTTAAAACCAATGATAAAACCTTTCTTTTGTTTTCATAAGGTCGTTATAACCAACTTCCCATGAGTCGTTATAACACCTTATGCTTTAAACCATTTTAAGACAACACAATGCCTTTCTTTTCCTAAGGTTCCAGCTTTGCCTAATTTTTAATTACGCAAGTCTCTTTTTGAAAAGTTTCATAGTTCAATGTCTTAATCTTTTAAAACAATTGAGTAACATATGCCATAAAGTAGCAGTTATTCTTGTTCATTATCAATCTTATTAAGCGGCCATGATCTAGAAAATGTAATATCATTTTGTCTCATCTTAGCTTCTATGCAGATGGAGGTTTCTACCGGTTTTAATAATACTTAATTATACAATACATTTTCCTTTATTAACGCCGCAGTTGGTTTGTCGATACACATTCTCGATTTCAAATCAAGAAACATTATTCCTTCCAAAACCAAGTACTCATTACTCACGAATGAGGTTTCACACAAACATCCATTTTAAGTCAAGTCTCTTATCCTTTAAGAATAAGTCTCTTAACTTCTAAACCATTAAACCATTCTTTTATCTCTTAAGGCGTTACACCTAACTTCTCATAAAGTGGTATAACTCTTATGTTTTCAAACCAAGTACACACTTCTTTCAAAAAGGTTTCTTAATCTTTTAGAATACTCCAAGGTTCTTTTACATCCAAATGGTTATAAGTCAAATCGCTTATCTTTTAAAAATCACAAGGCTTCTTCTTATCTACATAAAGTCGTTATAACCCACTTCCCATAAAGCCGTTATAACCCTTTATGTTTTAAACCAATCAAATACATTTAACACACGACGCCTACCATACTACATAGTTATACACATATCATGCTAGAAAGATAGGAAGAGGTTCACATACCGCGACGAGTATCGACTAATAGCAAAACGCTCCAAGTACCTCAAACCGTGCGCTACACTCTCACCAAGCGCATCACTCCACACGTAGTACTACAACCTATAGAGGCCACAAAGCGCCTATTAATATCTTTAGATCTCAATGTAGAATATTCTACGTAAAAATCGGCAAGACTTCCCCGCAACAGCAGAAATCTCCTCTCTATCGAGGCCGCTACCAAGCCAACCGGGGGTTAACACGCCTAACCTGACGCTGCATAATTCTACTCACGAATACTACACAAGCTTCCATCAGAATACACCCTATGTAATTACTGATCAGCCACTTCTTAAAATTCAGGCTTAAGTCAAAAGATATTGCCGCACAATTATAATGTTCTGTACTATATATAGTATACATCAACTATATATTCCTACAACATGTAATTTCCAATTACAATAGAAGGTCAAGAGTGTTTACCTCGATAAGCCCAAAATTATCCGAGTTTATATGTCGATCCCGAGCAAGGTTTAGCTCCTACTCCGCGCTTCTAACCCGCTCCAACCAACCCTTAGAAGTTCTAACCAACTTCTACTTATAACTTCAACTACGGGTGAAGATTTACTTAGGGTTTCGTTTTTGAGACTGAGGGAAGTATAATGGTATTTTCTGGGCTTGTATAAGTGTAACTCGGGAATACTACAAGGTATTTGGGCCAAGGTATTTGGACATAACAACAATACTAGAGAGTATTTCTATACCACAACAAGTGGGTATTTATACGAGACAACTAGGCTAGGGGTGTGTACCCACCGCCAAGCCTCAACAAAGGGAGGGTAGGTTTCGCCAAGGGGCCTTCAAGAGGGGAGGTGTGGTGGACGAGATCACAAGAGGAGAGGGAGGGTTTGAGACTTAGAAAGATTGCTCAATTTTTGATGAAGAATGTCTTCAACTAGAGGGTATTTATAGGTCAAGTGAAAGCCAACCAATGGCCAAGATGAAGACAAGTGTGGTGCAAGTGTAGGCTAGATTTCAACCATGTGGACCTTATCCATCTACCACACCAACTTGCACAAATATCCTACCCAACCCAAGGCACAAAACGTGCCTTTGCTTGCCTTTGCCGCCCACTTCACGGCCAATGTGAGGTGACATGTCACCCTCCCGTTGGTCCAAAATGTTTCGCCTCTAAAAATCCGCAAAAATTATAAATGACATAGCCGAATTTTCCTTCAAAGTCGTGGAAACGCTTCGTCGAAAAACGACTCTTTTGGTAGCTATGCACAAATTCGAACCTATGCCTACTTTAAGGCTCAAATTGTATACGCACGCCTCACGTATATACTGCGGAAAATACGGTATAACAACCGCCAAGACAGCCTCAAATGCTCCGCATGCTCCCGCTTCCGAGCGAATAAACCAAGATATCATCAATGAACACTATCATAAACGTGTCCAAAATGGCTTGAACACTGGTTCATCAAATCCATGAATATCACGAGCATTGGTCAACCCAAAAGACATGACCGAACTCATAATGCCCGCATCGTCCGAATGCACCCTAGGGACATCCACCTCTCGACTCGCACTGATGATAGCCCGATCGCAGATCAATCTTGAGAAACATCTCGCGCTCGCAACTGGTCGAACAAATCATCAATCCTGGGAAGGGGGTATCTGTTCTTAATGGTCACCTTGTTCAGCTGCCTGTAATCAACACACATGCGCAACGTCCCGTCCTTCTTCTTCACGAACAATACCGGCGCTCCCCAAGGAGAAACACTAGGCCTGATGAAGCCCTTCTCCAAAGAAATCTCGCACTGGTCCTTCAACTCTCTCAACTCGGCAGTGCCATTCTCGTATGGCGGAATGGAATAAAGCCGAGTGTCCGCAACACATCTATACAAAACTCAATCTCTCTCGTGAGGGATACCGAGGTCGCCGAAACACATCCGGGAACTCTCGACTACTGGACCGATCAAAATCTGGTACCGCAGCCTCGATCAAACACCAATGAGATGGTAAATATACCCTTCGCACCATCTTCCTAGCCTGAGGTAAGAAATAAACCTACCCTCGGCGACACGTTGTTCCTCCCACTCAACAACCGGCCTCAGAAACCGGAACTGCATCACTTTCTCCTCGCAGCTTCTACATTGGCGTAGCAAGAAGCTAGCCAATCCATACCCATGATCACATCGAATCAGTCATATCCAACTCTATCAAGTCGCCAGGTCCGACGGCCGTATACGGTCATCGACAAGCCCTATATACCCGTCGAGCTACCACCGAATCTCCCATCGTGTAGCTACCTCGAAGCGGTCCATGGACTCGTGCTCTATCCTATCCTACTAGCAATAAGGGGATATATAGATGCAGTAGAACCGGATCTACTGGCGCGCATACATCATAACTAGGAACCGATAAAGTACTGCGGATTTACATCGCGACGCCCCGATCCCGCCTACCGACAAGGCATAAATGCGCTTCGAGGACCGCTAGAATCGACGCGCCACGACCTCCGCCGCGACTGGCCGCCCATGAGTACCTCGCCCGGCGAGTAATCAGAGAGATGATGAACCGCAATAACTCGTAGGCCGAGCCCTACCACCGGGCCGCTCGGCCTGACAGTTCTCGCAAATGACCCGCCGCCACAAGTATAGCAAGCTCGAGTAGTACTACACTCCCGAATGGAATCTACCACAACGACACACCGAAAGCACCTCGATCGGTTAGCACCTTGCTACCCGAAGTCCAAGTCCCGGGCCCCGACCGCCCCAATGCTCGCCGCATCGAAACGATGTAGAGTGCTCGAGCCGGCCGTGGTGCAAATCCAGACGTCACGAGGCCGCCCACCAGAACTACCAAAAGAATCGCCGCTCGCCTTCTTCTCGCCGATATCGCCGACCCGCCGCCTCTACGCCTCGCATCCAAGCGCATGAGCTCGCATACGGGTAATGTCCATGCTCGTCAAGAGCCACACCCGCACAAGACTCGCCATGTAATCATCTAGCCCGCGACGACGGCACTCGGTCCTCCATATTCGCATTAACGCAGGGACATATCGAGCCAATGAATCGAACTCGAAGTTGTACTCCCTAATCGCGCCTCTCTCGCCTCAAAGAATAAAAATCTGCGCCTGCGTTCTCCTCATCCGCGGAGGCAAGAAGTGCGAGAAAAGCCTCCAAAACTCGCCCCATACCGCGGAGGCGCATGCTCTCCCGAAAGCTCCCATGAATCGAACCAATCGATCGCGTATCACGCAGCCGACGCGAACCGGCGTCACAGACTCGGTCTCAAGCTTGATCACCCGTGATGATCCTTCTCAGAATCGACGGATGAACTCTCGCGGATCATCCTCGTGCCTCGACCAGAACTCGCGGCTACAACTCAGAAATCTCGTAGCCTCAAACTATTCGCCTCGGTGAACCATGGGTACGACCGGGCCGAATCGAATCGCCGTGATCCACTTATCCTCATGTCCGCCACAATCCTAGCCAATAGACGGGCCATCTCCTTGTACTTAACCTCCGCCCTGTGCC
Organism: Przewalskia tangutica; assembly: GCA_029844215.1. NCBI lineage: Eukaryota > Viridiplantae > Streptophyta > Magnoliopsida > Solanales > Solanaceae > Przewalskia > Przewalskia tangutica. The sequence continues at coordinate 100,083,063 of CM056729.1, forward strand.
GTGGGACGAGGCGCGGCATCGTGGTTCGCTGGGCCGGGCGGCTATGGAACTCGCTGTCTGCATAGATCGGGCTCGAGCCCTCGTGAATCCCTGTCCTACTAGCAGCCTCCTCGCTTTGCCCTTCGGGGCCGGGTTGCCTTTACGCGAGGCATAATCAGCATGTAAAAGGAATACGTTAGATGGGTCCAACTTATAACACAACTCTAAGGCACGATCTCAGAGTGAGAAGAATGGAAACCAATCCTAAATATCCTACAGCCTCCTGATTATTGATGTGGTGCACAACACACCGATAATCAAGACTCTACTAGATACGGCTCAGACACTTTCCGAGGATTAATCGCTCGATACCACTTTTGTCACGACACTGCCCGGTTCGTGGATCGTGCCTTACCCGCACCCAAGTAGTCATACATCGAGTAATCGAATATAAAAACAAGACATGAAACAATTGTAAAATGAGACACGCTTTATGTGAGAAAATGTCGCTTTCTAAGATATATATATAAACATCAAGTTTTGCGCTACATCCCAACTTTACAATAGACTACGCTGCACTTAGGAATGTAACAACTATGGCGACAGTGGCCCCGCCATACCCTGACTGTACAAAACTAACTACAACAGGGAGATCATACCCAAAAGTAGAGCCTCCGGAGAAGATGGAGCTCCTGACACCAACGCAAAAGATCCTAAGGATGCGGATCTAGCACCTGCTTGCCCTTACCTGCAGCATGAACGCACTCCAAGGGCGAGGTCAAGATAACAGTACCAAGTATGTGAAATCAGAAAGTACTTAAATGAAATCAAGTATTTAAAACCATTTGCAAATACAATCGCTTCAATTGCACATAGTGCCATATCACAAACAAGAACAATAATAGTAAATCAGAATGTGTCTTTTCTAGGCCACGAATGATCGGGCAAGGCCAATCGCCCATAGTATCATTATGCTGCCTAATCCTCGACTTCCGCATCCGCATAGTCACACACGCACCGCATGAGGTATTCTCGACGGTAGCTAACCGGTGCATTCTCCTCGACTCCCGCACCGCATAGTCTCAATAGACCACATAGTCACACGCACCGCATGGTATCCCGCGTCGGGCTAAAACACCCGAAATGATCAATCTCGAACTCCCGCAGCCTCCGCATGATAGTCACACATCGCATAAAGCCGTATAGACCGCATCGGGTGGCAAGCCCTGTATAACAAGTCAAGGGGTAGGTGATATAATAACAAGATAACCGACTTACCGCTTAGCAACGTAAGCACAACAAGAATGACCCCCTTTCACCACATCACAAGACACTAACACACGTAGCATCATAATATGTCTACTTTTCAAACAATCTTACTACACCTTACAGAAATCAATACAAGGTTTTTATAAACAAATAAGTAAACAGTTCCTTTTATCTTTCTTAAGTTGTTATACCTAACTTCCCATAAAGCTAGTATAACTCTTAAGCTTTTTGTTTAAAAACCAAATATTTCTCTTCTGTTAAAAATGATTCAGTATTCTTTTGAAATGCTTCCAGATCTTTATTATTCAGGCTTAAGTCACAAGACATTGCCATAAGTATTATTCAGGCTTAAGTCAAAAGACATTGCCGTAATTATTATTCAGTTAACACACGTACGTCTACCGTACTATATATATATTTAAAAATATCATGCTCAAGAGTATAGGAAGAATCACATACCTTCTCAAATAAATCCACCGCCAAGTCGAATATGTCGCGCAGAGAATCACTTATAATAGTCAAATACGCCTATCAACGCCTAGACTATTCTCAGAAATTCTAAGCAGAGGTTCTCTATTCTACGGAAAATTGGGCAAGACTTCCCTACCCGCAAGCTACTCAAGTCTCTCGTGAAAACAATCTTATGTAAGTACAGTTCAATTATTCTTCTTTACACCCTTCTACCGTGATAACAGCTCAATTCTATTCAGAATATCCTTCTAAGTATTTTATACTTATTCCTATACTTCTACAAAGATGCATTCTCTAATTACAAAAGAAGGATAAGATTATTTACCTCGATAAGCCCAAAATTATCCAAGTTAAAAGTCGATCCCGAGCGAGGTTTAGCTCCTAAACGCTGGCCTCCGATAGCTCCAAGACCCCTTAGAAGTTCTACACAACTTCTACTTAAATACTATAAGGATTTGGGCTGTGGTATTTAGGAATAGTAACTATACTTGGAAGACAACATTTCTACCAAGGGAGGGGGTAGATTTCTGCCAGACTACTGTGCTGTATGGGAGGGTTTCGCCAAAGCCTTTTGTCACGACTGCCCGGCTCGTGGATCGTGCCTTACCCGGCACCCAAGTAGTCATACATCGAGTAATCGGAATATAAAAACAAGACATGAAACAGCTTGTAAATGAGACACGCTTTATGTGAGAAAATGTCGCTTTCAAGATATATATATAAACATCAAGTTTTGCAGCTACATCCCAACTTTACAATAGACTACGCACTTAGGAATGTAACAACTATGGCGGACATCGCCCGCCATACCCCGAACGCATAAAACTATATACAACAACAGGAGATCATACCTAAAAGTCGAGCCTCCTAGAAGATGGAGCTCCCGACACCAAAGCAAAGAGACCCTAAGGATGTGGATCTAGCACTGCCGCTCTTACCGCAGATTTAACGCACTTCGGCGAGGTCAAGACAACAGTACCAAATATGTGAAATCAGAAAGTACATAAATGAAATCAAAGTATTTAAAACCATTTGCAAATACAATCAGTTCAATTGCACATAGTGCCATATCACAAACAAGAACAATAATAGGTAAATCAGAATGTGTCTTTTCTAGGCCGCGAATGATCGGGCAAGGCTAATCGCCCATAGTATCATTATGCGTGCCTAATCCTCGACTCCCGCAAATCAGATAGGTCACACGCACTGCGAGGTATTCTCAGACGGGGTAGCTAACCCTGCATTCTCCTCGACTCCCGCACCGCATAGTCTCAATAGACCGCGATAGTCACACATTGCATCGCATAGTGGCATCCCCAGACGGATAAAACACCGAATGATCAATCGAACTCCCGCAGCCCGCATAGTCACACAGACCGCATAGCCGTATAGACCGCATCGCGTGGCAAGCCCTCGGATAACAAGTCCGGGGTAGGTGATATAATAACGATAACGGACTTACCGCTTAGCAACGTAAGCACGCAAGAATGACCCCTTTCACAACATTACAAGACACTAACACACGTAGCATCATAATATGTCAACTTATCAAACAATCTTATTACACTTAAGTAAATCAATACAAGGCTTTTATAAACAAACAAGTAAACAGTTCCTTTTATCTTTCTTAAGTTGTTATACCTAACTTCCCATAAAGCTAGTATAACTCTTAAGCTTTTGTTTAAAAACCAAATATTTCTCTTCTGTTAAAAATGATTCAGTATTCTTTTGAAATGCATCAAGATTTTTATTATTCAGGCTTAAGTCAAAAGACATTGCCGTAGTTATTATTCAGGCTTAAGTCCGAAGACATTGCCGTAATTATTATTCAGTTAACACACGTACGTCTACCGTACTATATATATTTTAAAATATCATGCTCAAGAGTATAGGAAGAATCACATACCTTCTTGGCGAACTCCACCTGCCAAGTCGAATATGTCGCGCGCAGAGAATCAGCCTATAATAGTCAAATACGTCTATCAACGTCTAGACTACTCTGTAAACAATTCTAAGCAGAGGGTTCTCTATTCTACGGAAAATCGGGCAGCACTTCCCTACCCCGTGAGCTATATAAGTCTACTGTAAAAACAGTCCTATGTAAATACAGTTCAATTATTCTTCTTTTATACCCTTCTACGGTGATAACAGTTCAATTCTATTCTGCAATATTCTTCTATATCTTATACTCAAGTCTTAACTATTCTTATAAGTAATATCCAATTACAATAGAAGGACAAGAGTATTTACCTCGATAAGCCCAAAAAATTATCCAAGTTAAAAGTCGCTCCTGAGCAAGGTTTAGCTCCTAATTTGTACGCTCCGATAGCTCCAAGAACCCTTAGAAGTTTCCAACAACTTCTACTAAAATACTCTAAGGGAATTGGGCTAGGGTATTAGGAAGACAACTATCTACCAAAGGGGGGGATGTTTCGGCTAGGGCTAGAGGGTTGTTTCGGCTAGGCTCTTTTAGAGGGGGGGGGGGGGAGGAGTGTTGGACGAAAATGCTCTCAAGGGAGAGGAGAGGATTTTCAAGACTTGGAGAAAGATTTGTGGATGAAGAACTCTTCATCTTAAGGGGGGTATTTATAGGTCAAGCCATGGCCAACCAATGGCCAAGATGATGCCAAGTGCAAGGCAAGTGTAAGGTCAAGATTTGGGCAAGTGTCCTTATCCATCTACTACACAAATATCCTACCAACTCCTTGACTTTGTGCAAGGCACAAAAAACGTGCCAACTTGCCCCATTTTTGCCGTCCAATGAGGGTGACAAGTGTCACCCTCCCGTTGGTCCAAAATGTTTCGTCTCTCGGAAAAATCCGCAAAAATAATAAATGACATAGCCGTAATTTACCCTACGCAAGTTTAGTAAAATATTTCGTCGAAAAATGATTCTTTTAGTGAGTTGTACCCAAGTATTTTCGTCCAAAGCCTAACCTTTAAGGCTAAACTTTTGTACGTACGCCCTTACGTACATACTCTGGAAATACGGAGTATAACACTTTTCAAGAGGGAAGGGGGAGTGTTGGACGAACTCAACACAAAGGGAGGGAGGGATTTTAGACTTGGAAAGTGATTTGTGGATGAAGAACTCTTCATCTTAAGGGGGGTATTTATAGGTCAAGCAATGGCCAACCAATGGCCAAGATGAAGCCAAGTGCAAGGCAAGTGTAGGGTGAGGATTTAGGCAAGTGTCCTTATCCATCTACTACACAAAAATATCCTACCAACTCCTTGACAAAACAAGCCATCCATTTCGTCCCATTACCGTCCAACGTCCACCAATTAGAGGGTGACAAGTGTCGCCCTCTCGTTGGTCCAAAATGTTTCGTCTCTCGGAAAAATCCGCAAAAATTATAAATGACATAGCCGGAATTTTCCCTTCGCAAGTTTGGTAAAACGTTTCGTCGGAAAACGATTCTTTTAGTGAGTTGTGCACAAATATTTTCGTCCAACCTCACTTTAAGACTAAACTTTTGTACGTACGCCCTCACGTACATACTCTGGAAATACGGGGTATAACAAGTACGGTAGACGTACATGTGTTAAATGAATTTGGTTGGTTTAAAACATAAAGTGTTATAACGGCTTTATGAGAAGTTTGTTATAACAACTTTATGTGGGCAAAGAAATGGTTTGTGGTTTTTAAAAAGATAAAAGACTTGATGTGAAATAATAAGGACTTGGGTTGTGTTAATAAGTTGTGAAACCGCTTTAATGAGAAATGGGTAATTGGGTTATAAAAGGAATAATGTTATATTGATTTCGGAAATGAGAACAAGTATCGAACAAACCATCGCAAATGCTAATAAAGGAAAATGTATTGACTAATTAATTATTATTAAAACCAGTAGAAACCTCCATCTGCATAGAAGCTAAGATAAGACAAAATTGTATTACATTTTCTAGATCATGGCTTCTTTAATAAGATTGTTATAAACAAGAATAACCTACTCACACATAAGACATATGTTACTCAAATTGTTTTAAAAGAGAGTTATGTTATTAAGTGATTAAGACTATGAACTACGAAACCTCTCGAAAATAAGAGACTTGAGTATTTGAAATTAGGCAAACTTGAACTTTTGGAAAAGAAGGTTGTTACTTGTCTTTAAAAAGGGAAATTATTTTGGTTTACTTAAAATAATAGTTACTCTGTTTTGGATACTACGATTGTTGGTATCAGGTGACTTCTTGTGAAAGAATGGATATTTGTAAGAGAATTGTAGTATGGTAATTTGCTTGTGCTTGCTTGTGATAGCCTTGTTGTGTAAAAGTTGTATTCATATGCTACCGCTGCCTCACGGAGGGCCGGTATATTGTTATTGTTGTTACATGGACATGTCCGCACCGATGAAGAATTCCGGCATGCGGCTACGCGCGTTAATCACCCAGATATTGTTATTGTTGTTACATGGACATGTCGCACCGATGAAGAATTCCGGCATGCGGCTACGCGCGTTAATCACCCAGATATTGTTATTGTTGTTATACATGGACATGTCTGCACCGGCGAATAATTCCGGCATGCGTTACGCGGCGTTAATCACCCAGATATTGTTATTGTTGTTACATGGACATGTCTCGCACCGATGAATTTCGTACGTGGCTACGCGCAGGTTGAGTACCCGATATATTGTTATTGTTGTTACATGGACATGTCTGCACCGATGAAGAATTCCGGGGGCATATGGCCATGCGGCATGGTTGATTACCCGATATATTGTTATTGTTGTTACATTGACATGTCTGCACCTATGAAGAATTCCGGGGGCATGTGCTACGCGCAGGTTGATTACCCAGATATCGTTATCGCATCTCGACATGTCTACACCGATGGAGAATTCTGGGGGCATGTGGCCATGATGCGGGCATGATTGATATTGTGGGCGTGAGACCCTTGGTTATACTTGAGTGATGACTTTGAGGGCGTGAGTCCATACTTTGACATGACTGCTTTTATGTCGTGAACTGTAGTTTGGTTATCATACATGTCTCCTGCCTTATATAGACCATTATGATTTCATTTACAGTATTTTACAGTTTCACATACTGTACTGCCAGATCGACTTTCGGGCCGCGTCATGCGCCGCAGTAGAGGTACATCGGTTGTTGATCCTCGCCATAGGATCACGCCAACAGATTGGGAAGCTTCGTTTCTCCGGAGGCTTATCTTTTGGTATGTTTCCCTGAGTTGTAGGTTCTTGTACATTCAGGGGTATGGCGGGGCCCTGTCCCGTCATAGTTGTTGTTACACTCTTAGAGGTCTGTTGTCACGCCCCGAACCCCGAGCCCGTGACTGGTGCCCTACCTGGGCACCCTTCTACCTTAACAACTAAGTAAAACTGCGGAATTTAAATAACACCTTTTTTTTTTTAAAACCAACATATGTGCAACGGCAAAGCCGACAAGGCTGCCATAATATATATAAACAAAAGACACTACACTGTACATGAGTCCAATCCCACATATGAATACTGCACTTAAGAGTTATATCAACTATGACGGACAAGGCCCCGCTGCATCCATAATCGCATAAAAGCCTGCATGAAAGAACTTATACAAAAAGATAAACTCCCGAATCAAGGAGCTATCCAAAACTCGAAAGGCGGTCCTACACTGCCGATCACCAAATCAAGGTACCTAAACTCATGCAGATGAACGCAGCCCGGGCGAGGTCAAGACGAAGAATGTACCAAGTATGTGAAACGAGAAGTCAGAATGAAATCATAGCGCCTAAGAAAAACAGAGACATGTATGATAGCCAACCTACAAGATACAACACATAAGCAAATATAATAAGTCAGGGACGCATGCCCTCAAGTCATTTCTAAAATATAACCATGGGTCTCACGCCCATAATATCAATCATGCCCGTGGAATCCTTCCTCACTGCCGGCAGTCCATGATATAGTATAACACCAATAGGCATACATGAACACCAAGTCCCACCTGTGTCCTAAAACTGCACGCCCAAAGAGAAAACGAGCGGTGGTAAAGCGGGTATAATGTCTTGGGTTTACCCTCACTTATACTCTTACCCTGGAGAAGGTGGTAAAGCATCTTGGGGGTTTACCCCTCACTTATACTCTTACCCTATCTCAACCGACCATCAAACAAAACAAGCAGGGGGTATAATGTCTTGGGGGTTTACCCCTCACTTATACTCTTACCCTGGAGAAGGTGGTAAAGCATCTTGGGGGTTTACCCCTCACTTATACTCTTACCCTATCTCAACCGGCCGTCAAACAAAACATAGGCACTACCATGTCTTCTATAAAAATCCGGGAATTTAACCCAAGTACTACAAATAACGGAAGCATACCCGTGGAATCCCACATCACCGCTTCAGACGCCCAAGTAACTTACATAACAAGACAAATAGGCCTCCAACCGAGAGTCGCGACAACTTAATAAAACATAATCCTTGCACTCAAAGGCTATCGCCACAAGACATAGGCGCTTCAATTAATCAAGCCAAAGTACTTATCAAGGCACACATAGAATAAATTCTCATTTAACAAGCCAAAGTACTTATCAAGGCACAAATAGAATAATTCTCATTTAACAAGCCAAAGTACTTATCAAGGCACAAATAGAATAATTCTCATTTAACAAGCCAAAGTACTACGTACGTGCCTTCTTTTCAAAAGACTCCTTTTTTATGTAAAATCCCAAGATACTAACACCCGTAGTATCAAGGTGTGTCTATTTTTCAAAGTAAGTTACTACACTTTTAGAAAACTCATTTCAAAGCTTGAAATCAAGTAACTTCAAATTTTCACAATCTAGGCAACTTATGCCCAATAATCAAAATAGACAACTTTCTTATCCTTCCATAAAGCCGTTATAACCAACTCCCCATAAAGCCGTTATAACTCTTTATGGTTTTAGACAATTTCATTCTTTTTATAACCAAGAGACTTATACTATTAAAACCAAGTATCACATGCTTTATATATCAAGTTCTCAACTTTCAAAATACTACAAGTCTCTTATATTTAGAAAACAAGTTTCTTCTACTTTTAAACCTCAAGCAACTCACACCTTTAAAACAAGCTACTTCTCTTAAATCACGTCATTTCTCCTCTTTTAAAACAATTAAGCAAATCACTCCTTTGACTCCCCTAAAGTCATTATAATGACCCTTAGGTTTTGGAACTAAGGCACTAGCCAAAAGATTTGGAAACCACTTTCTTTTCCAGACTATGTACTTTAAGCAAAATACTTTCACTCTTAAGAATCCAAACTCCACTAAGGCAATGGATTATACAACTTACAATTTAAACATCAAAGTACAATCAAGGAAGTACATAGAACAAATTCTATACTAGGCAATCCAAGTACAACCAAGGAATGGATCATTTAAGGAGTAGGACATACTTTCTTTATCTTAAGAAATCATGCTAGAAGAGGAGATAGTTCACATACCTTTTCGGCTAAATCCACAAGCTGCTTCTAATACGCCGTACGTAGGAGTGTCAACCTATAATGGTCACAACAAGACTATCAACTTCTAGTCTCTAACGTAGAATAATACTAAGTACACGGTCTCTAATTCTACGGAAAATCGGGCAACACTTCCTTTGTTTCTACTCACTTTGCCACCTTTTTCAAGGCCGAATACAATAACCAACACGCCACATTTAAGGCTCAAAACAACAACCAAACAAAGGGGATTACACGCCTTACAATACGTGTAAAATTCCGCCCCACAATTCGTACCAAGTAGTTAATAATTCACTAGCCATTCTCGGCCAACAATAACACAACACAAGTCTTTTCCAACCCTTTTTCAAATTTCAAGTTCTAAGGTCTAACATGTTATATAGTTATAAACAACTTCAACAACTACAATTTCCTTCTTTATACAACATGCGACGACTTAAACGAATAATCAACTTGAATTGTAGTCTTAAGACTAACATGCTAGTTTTCGGATTAGGGTTCCAATAGCTAATATAATTATCAAACTTCATACTAAACATCTCATGCTTGCTAATATCCATAGCTACAACAATAAGTAAATCTTAAATGCTAAAACGACAAAATTTATACCTTTATAAGCCCTTAAAATTTCCAAGATTCAAAGTCGCGCCTTAGCAATTCTTAGCTCCTTTCCTTATGTTCCAATCCGCTATTTGAAGCCCTTAGAAGTTCACCACCAACTTCTCTTCCATTTCCAATCAAAACCTAGAAAAGCAACTAGGTTTTCACTCATGACTAACACGAAAACTCTCTCTTCCGGATTTTTCTATTGAGATATCCTTACAACACTCTTAGGAACCTTGGGTTAAAGTCTTGTGGCTAATGGATCAAAATCACAAAATTTTCAGTGAGCAAGACCAAACCCGAGAGCTTCTTCTCGCACTAAGTGTTCTAATTTTTCTAAGTGTAAATGAGCTAGTCTTGCACTAGTAGTGTTTATAAAACACAATGGAGGGCTTGGATTATCACAAATGTGAGGCTAGGATGAATTTCACTGATTAAGCCTATGTGGACAAGTTGACAAGTCAACAATGTCACGCTTGCAAGACTTATCTTCCAAGATGGTCAATGACCATTTTACCCTCCTCTAATTCGACCAAGACCATAAGTGGGTGCCACGTGTCGCCTCTTATTCGTCCCATAAAATTCAGAACCCTCATGGCCCCACAAAAATGTAAAATTCTTCGGGTGGGCCCCACGTGACCAAATTCGTAAAAATAAATTTCCATAATGTTAACAAGTTCCATATTCCTCAAATAATGCATTTTGAGAATCCAATTCTCAACAACGAACATTTTTCCTTACCGACGTTCGGAAGATTTTCCGTCGGAAAAACAATTCTTCCTTTCGTATCAATTTCCAAGTCTTGTTTCCTTCGCATATCTCTCTTTACATGTCCCGACTTACGGGTGTAACATCCGTAGTAATGGGTAGGGTTGTAAAGGATGTAACTGTTCAAATTTCTGTATATATGCAAAAGGGCAACCGTTTTGGTTAGCCTGTTTTCTTTTATCTTGTTTCATATTTGTATGTTTTTATTTCACGGTTTTTCTCTCGATATTGTATCACTAGGGTGCCCGGTAAGGCACTATCGCGCCCGTGGTCGGTCGTGACAAAAGTGGTATCGTGAGCGCTTAATCCTCGGAAAGTGTCTACGCACCGTATCTAGTAGTCCGATTATCGGTGCGCACCACACCTATAATCGTGAGGTCGCAGGATATTTAGGATTGGTTTCATTCTTCTCACTCTAAGATCGTGCCTAGAGCCGTTATAAGTTGGACTCTCCGACGTAATCTTTTCACCCGCTATGCCTCTACGCAGGCAACCAGAGCTCAGAGGCGCAAGGCCAGATGGAGTCGCGAGTAGAACACGAGGTTACTGTGGCACGCCCGGGCCATTATCTAAGATAGCGCTTCATTCGGGGATTTCTGCGACGCCGCTAGCCCCAGGAGAGTTTAGAGCAGTAGCAGTAGCTACTGAGACCACGATATCTGAGCCTCTAGTCCCACGGCCAGGAACAGAGGATAGGAGTTACAAGGAGATGTCCCAGTTACTAGCTAGTCTGGTGGCTGGGAATGAGGACAGACGAGATTCGGTGCTTCCGGCAGTACCAGTAGTTCACCCTAGATCCGATAGTTTTGAGATTTCGGGACTTCTTGAGTTGCAGTCCACCCGAGTCCTATGGATTGAGGACTAAGGAAGATCATCAGGAGTTTATTCGACAGTTGCAGCGGATCATGAAATTTATCAAGACCTCAGAGGCATTCTTACACACGTCTTGCCTCGCTGCACGGCGAGAGCTCGGCAGATAGATTTAGGAGGTTGAGGCGTAACGGGCGGACGGTCGGGAATACAAAGATAGAGTTTGACTTATCGCTCGTTATGTCCCCCGTTAACGGCGCATACGAGGATAGAGTGCACCGATATGTCACAGACATGACGATTATCTAACAGAGAGTTGTACAAGAGTAGCTCTTCACCGACATGGACATTGCTCGCATACAGCTTACGCGCAGTTGCATCGAGGAACGTAGAGATCGACGCATTAACCAATATCGCCAGGAGGCCGTAATGCAGGTTCTTTGGTAACTTTCGAGGCGACCTTCTCGCCAGCAGATCGTTATGCGCCTCCGCCAAGACAGAGTGGTCCTCCACGGACTTCGTGACGCTCGGGTATTTAGAGTTGGTCAGACTCTGTGGTTTCGGTTCACAGATTTACATAGGTTCTAGCCACCCATTCGCCTCTCGGTGTTCACTATGTGGTAGACGCCATCCCGAGGAAATGTCGCTTTTTACTAATGCTTGTTTTACCAATACCGCCGTACCATGTGAGGAGAGAATGTCCTAGTAGGAGGGATACAGTGGGATGACTTAGCCTACTGTGCCGGGCCATGATTCAGTGGTTCGAGAGGAAGGGTGTTAGCTGAGGAGGCCACCCCAACTCGGTATGGCCGTTGTGGTAAGTTTTCTTATGGGGAGTGTCGATCGCTTAGATAGCTTGTTAGGCTTGCGACAGGTGGCCTTTTGCGAGAAATTGTCCGAACAGAGTGGCGCAGATGTTACGACTCACCTTCGGGATCGATGGCTGGTTCATCACCGTCAGAGTTACGCGCCACAGAGCAGGATTTGATTAGAGCGGCAAAGTGGAAAGTGAGGCAAGAGTTACAGAGATATCTTCACTTAAGAGACTTGTTTAGGTCGTTATGGTAGATCGTGAGTGCTATGTTCGGTTAGCATTGTGTAAGTTGTGATTAGAAAACATAGGCAGTTGAAAAGGGTAAGTCCGGGGACGAAAAATGGGGAGCCTTAGAATTTATAACAGTTGAGATCTTAGATGTGAGGCCATCTTAAGTGAAAGATTTACGATTAATCTTTGTCAGAATGTGTAGTACGTGGAGTATTAGCGTGATAATTCCATGAGTAGTGTGAGATAGGAGTGGTAGCTTTCTTGATGTGAGTTAGTAAGTTTGTTCTGGATTGGGGAACAAGAGAGTTTGGCGAAATGGGTCGGCCGAGGTAAGGTCGCGGTCAACCCAGAGTCTTGCCGGGGTAGGGTCAATTTGAGGTGGTTCCGCTTTGTGATAGGGTCGCGAGGGTGCTAGGCCCAAGTTTAGGTAACCATCGTACGGGTTCGTGGATGCGTTCGACCAGAATCGGATCGTGAAGGCCGGGAATGGCCTTAGAGGAAATTGAAGCAGTAACTGAAGGGTGGAACGTGTACTAGAGGTGATTCCTCGTTAGTTTGGATTTGAGTTTTGCGCGTCATATATTCTCGCCATTGGTGGCATGATCGGTTTGTAAGTGTAATAGTGGAGACTATACCGCGCAAGTACGCTTTGGAGACTTAGAAGGAACATTCGACGAATGTTTCTAAGGGAAGATAGTTATACCGTAGTTCAGTATGTATGTGAGGACGACGCACTAAAAATACGGCGTAAAAATTGGAAAGGAAGAAAGATGTGATTTTTTCGACGGAAAAGTTTCCGATTTTGTGAAGGAAAAAGGTTCGTTAATGGGAATAGAATTCTGATTTGGTATTCGGACTTTTGGAATATTTGAGAATTATGGAATTTTATTTAGGAATTGGTCACGTGGGCCCACGGGAGAAATTTACTGTTTTGGGGCCCACTTTATTTTCGGATTTTTGGCATTACGGATATTTTTTCGAAGACGGAATAGTTTGACGAGCAGGAGACACGTGTCACCCCCTTCGAGGCCACGTGGGCATTGATTGCGTGTTGATCGGTTTTGAGCGACAAGTGGCTTGCCACTTGTCCCATTGTTATGGTGGACAAATGGTTGGCCAACTACCCACACACATGTACCCCATCCTCACCACACACTTGCCTAGATCTTGGCCATTGATTTTCCTATAAATACCCCATTGATTTCAAGACTTCTTCATCCACTTAAATGTTTCTAAGTCACAAAAATCCCTCTTATGTGGCTCTCGTCCGAAATTCCCTTGGTAGAAAATTCTTCAAGTGTTGGTATAGTCCCAAATACCTTAGCCTAGTATTCCTAGTAGTTTTCCAAAGTTATTTCTAATATTAAGAGCCCGGAAATACTACTTTGTTCCTTTAGTCGCCAAACGAAGCCATAGAAAAATCTTCATAGCTTAGATGAAGTGTTAAGAGAAGTTGTTTAGAAACTTCTAAGGGTTGCTTGGAGCGGGTTGGAGCGTAAGAAAGTGGAGCTAAACGTTGCTCAGGATCGACTTATAAACTTGGATAATTTTGGGCTTATCGAGGTAATGATTTTTATCCCCCTATTGTAATTGGAAATTACATGTTGTAGTAGTTAATAATCGAGTATAAGATATATTGGAAGAATCAGTATAAAGAATTGAACTGTATTTACATAGGACTGTATTTACAGTAGACTTGTAGTATTATTGTGGAGTAGAATTGTACACGTCCGGTTAGACGTGTAAACCCCCCCTGGGATTGTTGGTTTGGTAGCAGGCCTCGTTAGAGGAGGAGATTTATGTGGTTTCGGGGGGGAGGTGCTGCCGAATTTTCCGTAGAATAAGGAATCTTGTATCTAGAATTATTCTACGAAGAGATCTAGAGGTTGATAGACGTTTTGTGGCCTTTTTAGGTTGAAGTGCTACGAGTAGCGTATTCTACTTGAAGGGTGGAAAAGGCGAGCAAGGTTAGAGTACTTTGGAGCGTTTTGCTTATTGTCGATAATTGTCGCGAGGTATGTGAACCTCTTCCTATCTTTTCTAGCATGATATGTTGTGAACTATGTAGTACGGTAGACGTACATGTGTTAAATGAATTTGGTTGGTTTAAAACATAAAGTGTTATAACGGCTTTATGAGAAGTTTGTTATAACAACTTTATGTGGGCAAAGAAATGGTTTGTGGTTTTTAAAAAGATAAAAGACTTGATGTGAAATAATAAGGACTTGGGTTGTGTTAATAAGTTGTGAAACCGCTTTAATGAGAAATGGGTAATTGGGTTTTAAAAGGAATAATGTTATATTGATTTCGGAAATGAGAACAAGTATCGAACAAATCACTGCAGCGTTAATAAAGGAAAATGTATTGACTAATTAATTATTATTAAAACCAGTAGAAACCTCCATCTGCATAGAAGCTAAGATAAGACAAAATTGTATTACATTTTCTAGATCATGGCTGCTTTAATAAGATTGTTATAAACAAGAATAACCTACTCACACATAAGGCATATGTTACTCAAATTGTTTTAAAAGAGAATTATGTTATTAAGTGATTAAGACTATGAACTACGAAACCTCTCGAAAATAAGAGACTTGAGTATTTGAAATTAGGCAAACTTGAACTTTTGGAAAAGAAGGTTGTTACTTGTCTTTAAAAAGGGAAATTATTTTGGTTTACTTAAAATAATAGTTACTCGCTTGGATACTACGAGTGTTGGTATCAGGTGACTTCTTGTGAAAGAATGGATATTTGTAAGATAATTGTAGTATGGTAATTTACTTGTGCTTGCGTGTGATAGCCTTGTTGTGTAAAAGTTGTATTCCTATGCTACCGCCTCTCGATGAGGCGGTATATTGTTATTGCTGTATACGGACATGTCGCACCGATGAAGAATTCCGGCATGCGGCTACGCGTGGGGTTAATCACCCAGATATTGTTATTGTTGTTACATGGACATGTCGCACCGATGAAGAATTTCGGCACGCGGTACGCGCGGGTTAATCACCAGATATTGTTATTGTTGTTACATGGACATATCTCGCACCGATGAAGAATTCCGGCATGCGCTACGCGCGGTTAATCACCCAGATATTGTTATTGTTGTTACATGGACATGTCCGCACCGATGAAGAATTAGGCGTACGCGGCAGTGGTTGAAAATTCGATATATTGTTATTGTTGTTATACGGACATGCTCGCACCGATGAAGAATTAGAGGTACGTGGGCTACGCGGCAGGTTGATTACCCGATATATTGTTATTGTTGTTACATGGACATGTCTGCACCGATGAAGAATTCCGGTACGCCACGCGGCAGGTTGACACCGATATACTGTTATTGCATCCTGGACATGTCTACACCGATGGAGAATTCCGGGGCATGTGGCCATGATGCGGGCATGATTGATATTGTGGGTGTTACACGCCGTAGTTCCAGGGTATGTATACGAAGACGTTCGTACGAGAATACGACACAAAAATTGGAAAGGATGAAAGATGTGATTTTTCGACGGAAAAGTTTCCGGATTTTGTGAAGGAAAAAGGTTCGTTAATGGGAATTGGATTCCCAGATTTGGTATTCGGACTTTTTGGAATATTTGAGAATTATGGAATTTTATTTCCGGAATTGGTCACGTGGGGCCCACGGGGAAAATTTACGTGGGGCCCACTTTATTTTCGAGATTTCGGCATTACGGATATTTTCGGAAGATAAAATATTTTGGACGAGTAGGGGGGCGACACGTGTCACCCCCATGTGGCCATGTTGGCCGAATGGTTGGTGGACAAGTGTCGACGTTAGTGGATGCTGGCAAGCCACTTGTCCAATTTAAGGTGGACACATGTCTCATTGTTGTGGTGGACACTTGGTTGGAGGAGTCCACTCCCACATGGACCAAATCCTCACCATACACTTGCTTTGATCCTAGCCATTGATTTCTCTATAAATACCCCCCCTTGTTGCAAGACTTTATTCATCCCTCACTTGAAATATTTTTCCAAGGCAAAATTCCTCCCTCCCCTTAGGTGTTCTCGCCCAACCCCACTTTGTGTAGAAATACTTCAAGTATTGTTGTATAAATCCCAAATACATTAGCCTAAATTCCTAGTAGTATTCCAAAGTTATTTCAATACTAAGTCTTAAATACTACTTTATTCCAATAGTCGCAAAACGAAGCTCCTAGAAAATCTTCATAGCTTAGATGAAGTGTTAAGAGAAGTTGTTTAGAAACTTCTAAGGGTTGCTTGGAGCGGGTTGGAGCGTAAGGAATCGAGCTAAACGTTGCTCAGATCGACTTATAATCTTGGATAATTTTGGGCTCATCGAGGTAATTATCTTTGTCCCTATCAGTAATTGGATATTACATGTTGTAGTAATGTATAGTTGAGTATACTATATGTAGAATGAATATGGATAAGAATTGAATCAGATTTACATTGGATCAGATTTACAGACTTGTAGTATTATTTGGCAGTTGTTGTACACGCCCGTTAGACGCAGAACCCCTAGAGTTGTTGGCTCGTAGCGCCTTGATCAAGAGGAGATTTATGTGGTTACGTGGGGAGGTGTTGCCGCATTTTCCGTAGAATAAGGAATCTTGTATTTAGAATATTCTACGAAGAGATCTAGAAGTTGATAGACATTTTATGGCCATTATAGGTGGAAGTACTACGAGTAGCGATTCTACTTGGGCGGTGGAAAAGGCTAGCAGAGTGATAGTACTTTGGAGCGCTTTTGCTAATTGTCGATAATCGTCGCGAGGTATGTGAACCTCTTCTTATCTTTTCTAGCATGATTGTGTGAACTATGTAGTACGCAGACGACGTGTGCTAAACGAATTTGATTATTTTAAAACATAAAGTGTTATAACGACTTTATGGGAAGTTTGTTATGACAACTTTATGTAGGTAAAGAAATGGTCTGTGGTTTTTAAAAGATAAGAGACTTGACTTATAAATGACTTGATGTGAAATATTAAGGACTTGGTTTGTGTTAAAAAGTTGTGAAACCGCATTTATGATAAATGGGTAATTGAGGTTTAAAAGGACTAAGTTCTATTGATTTCTAAATGAGAATAAGTATCGAACAAACCATCGCAGCGTTAATAAAGGAAAATGTATTGACAAATAATTAATTATATTAAAACCAGAGAAACCTCCATCTGCATAGAAGCTAAGATAAGACAAAATTGTATTACATTTCCTAGATCATGACTGCTTTAATAAGATCATTAATAACAAGTATTGATTTTTCTTAAATTCCAAAGTAAGGAACTTCTTTTCTAAAAGAAATGAGACTTGAGGAATTTGAAGTGTATTGGTTTAAAACATAAAGTGTTATAATAGCTTTATGGGAAGTTAGTTATAACGACTTTATGAAAACAAAATGATGGTTTTATTATTGGATTTAAAATGGTAACTGGACTTTAAAGGGAGAAATGATTTGGTTTAAAAAGAAAGTATGAAAATTATTTTGGTTTACTTACAAAGACAAGCATTTCATTTTTGATACTACGGGTATCATGTGACTTTTTGTGAAAGAAATGGATCTTTTATAGAGTTAAAATACGTAGTACCTTGGGGTTAAAACCCGGATTTGTGTTCATAAAAAGAATGTCTAAAAGTATGTTGAACTTGCCTATGCTTGTGGTGATAGCTTTTGTTGTGCAAGTGTTGTGTTTCTGTGCTACCGCGTCTCTCGTTGGAGGGCCGACTATCTGGTTATTGATGGACATACTGACACGATGGGTGGCCCACGGGTATGCTTCCATTATATCGATCCTTTTGGACATACTGACACGATGGGTGGCCCACGTACGCCTTCCATTAGGAGTGTTATTCATTATTTGCTTTGGACATACCGACACGATGGGTGGCCCACGAGTATGCTTCCACTATGATTGTTATCTTGTTATTTCCTTTTGACATACCGACACGGGTGGCCCACGGTATGCTTCCATTAGGAGTGTTATTCGTTATTTGCTTTGGACATACCGACACGACGGGTGGCCCACGAGTACGCTTCCATTATGATTGTTATCTTGTTATTTCCTTCGACATACCGACACGATGGGTGGCCCACGGTATGCTTCCATTAGGACGGTTCCATGGCCATGCTTATACCGAGGTAAGACGCCGGCACGCGGCCGTCTTGAGTTAAATTCCCGTTATATTTGAGTGATGACTTTACGCGCGTGAGTCCTCGATTTGACATGATCGCTAATATATATCAGGAATCGTAGTTTGGTTATCATACATGTCTCTTATTTTATATAGACTATTATGATTTCATTTACTGATTTTCGCCACATACTGTACTGTCAGATCGACTCCTTCGGGGGGTTGCGTTCATGCCGCAGGTAGAGGTACACCGGTTGTTGATCCTCGCACATAGGATCACAGTTCAGCGTTTTGGGAAGCTCCGTTTCTTCGAAAGCTTATCTTTTGGTATGATTCCCTGAGTTTGTAGGTTCTTATACATTCAGGGGTATGACGGGGACCTGTCCCGTCATAGTTGTTATAAAATTCGTAGAGGTCAGAGTAATCACAAGTGTGTGGTTTGTAAGGGATTTAACTGCTCAATTTTGATTTATATATACTGAAGGTAACCGCTTTGGTTAGCCTATTGCTTATTTTATGTCTTGTTCATGTTTAAGTTTTTATTTCACGATTTTCTCCGATGTTGTATCACTATGGTGCCCGGTAAGGCACTACCGCGCCCGAGGTCGGTCGTGACAAAAGTGGTATCGAGCGCTTAATCCTGAAAGCGCCTACGCACTGCGTTCAGTAGAGTCTTGATTATCGGTGTGTTGTGCACCACATCTATAATCGTGAGGCTACGTGTTATTTAGGATTGGTTTCCATTCTTCTCACTCGAGATCGTGCCTTAGCCGCGGTGATAAGTTGGACTCCCTCTGACGTATTCTCTTGTACCAGTGATGCCTCCGCGCAAGGCAACCAGGGCCCAGAAGGGCAAGGCAGCAGAGGGAGCTGCGAGTAGAGCACAGAGGTTTACGAGGGCACAGGCCCAGTCTTTACCTGAGGTGGTGCTACAGACGGCGGATTCTACGATGCCGCCAGCCCCAGCAGAGTTTAGAGCAGCAGCAGTAGCTACTGAGGCCACGATATCTGAGCCTCCAGTCCCACGGCCAGGAACAGAGGATATGGGTTACAAGGAGATGGCCCAGTTACTAGTTAGGTTTATGGCGAGACTTGAGGACAGACGGGAGCCGGTGGTACCGGTAGTGCACCCCAGAGCCGATAGTTGGAGACTTCGGGACTTCTTAAGTTGCAGTCCACCAGTGTTCTATGGATCGAGGCCTGAGGATGATCCGCAGGAGTTCATCCGACAGTTACAGCGGATCATGAGAGTGATCAAGGCTTCGGAGACCGAGTCGGTGGTCTTAGGTTCGCATCGGCTGCGTGATCCGCAATGATCGGTTTGATTCGTGGGAGCTGTCCCGGGGGGAGCATGCGCCTCCAGCTGTTTGGGACGAGTTCTCGGAGGCATTTCTCAGCCATTTCTTGCCTCCGCAGATGAGGAGAGCACGGGCCGACAGATTTCTGATGCTGAGACAGAGAGGGCGTACGGTTAGGGAGTACAACGTGGAGTTCGACTCGTTGGCTCGATATGTCCCTGCGTTAGTGGCAAATATGGAGGACAGAGTGCACCGCTACGTCACGGGGCTCGATGACTACTTGGCAGAAGCTTGCTCGGGTGTAGCTCTTCAGCCGGGCATGGACATTGCCCGTATACAGGCTTATGCACAGGGGATGGAGGAACGTAGAGACCGACGTAGGGACCATGATCAGCATAAGAGGGCCAAGACAGCAGGGTCCTTTGGTAACTTTCGAGGCAGGCAGCCTCCGCAGCAGACTGAATATATACCTCATCCAGTTCAGAGTGGTCCTCCACAGTCTTCAGGACGTCGGGAGTATTCGTGAGCAGTCGTGGCTCGAGGTTCAGATTTTCGGGAGCGGTGGTGTTAGCGGAAGCCACCCCTACCTCGTTGTGACCGTTGTGGTAGGCTCCATTGTGGGGAGTGTCGTGCTAGTTTGGGAGTTTGTTTTACATGCGGCCAGCAGGGCCATTTTGCGAGAAACTGTCCGACCAGAGGTGGCACTAGTGGGATAGCACAGACTACGGGATCGATGGGTTCTTCACCTTCCATAGCTAGCAGGATGTTCATACACCGCGTGCCACCAGAGGTCGCGGTGGAAGTTCCCAGTTTTAGCGGTCCTTTGAACCGCCTATTTGATTTTTAGGTATATCCTTAACCCTCTAGAGACTAGTTTGTTTTGATGTTATGATGATGTGTTTAGTATTATGTTTGGTTGGATTATGGTAAAATATGAGTTAGAAGCCTGGTTAGAAAAAGGGTAAGTCTGGGGATGAGACAATTGTGAACCTTAGAATTTTTTACAGTTGAGACCTTAGATGTAAGGTCGTCTTGAGTAAAAGACTTTACGGTTAATCTTTGTCAGAGTGCATAGTATACGTGGAGTTTTATGTGATAATTCCATGGGTAGTTTGAGATAGAAGTGGTAGCTTTCATGACGTGAATTAGTAAGATTGTTCCGGATCGGGGAACGAGAGAGTTTGGCGCGATAGCGGGTCGGGTTGAGGCCAGATCGCGGGTCAACCCGCGGCCCGGAATGAGGTGGGGTCAGTTCGAGGAGGTCCCGCCAGGTGGTAGGGTCACGAGGTTGCAAGGCCCAAGTTTAGGTAACCGTTGTACGAGTTCGTGGATGCGTTCGACCAGAATCGGATCGTGAAGGCTGGGAAGGGCCTTAAAGGAATTTGAGGCTAGTAAAATGACCAAGTTTGGAGGTAGTGACTCCAAGGTTTTGGAAACTGAAGCAATGACTGGAGTATAGTACGTGTACTAGAGAGAGTTCGGGTGTACGAGAAGGGTATGACGAGTAAGGAAAGGAGTGAACGTGTGTTAACATAATAAAATAGATCATTTTGTTGTGAAGTGAAGATGCGAAGGGAGTATCCTTTAGACCATAGGTGGAAGCTTCTCTGATGTTAGAGGTGATTCCTCGTTGGCTTGGATTGGAGTTTTGCGCATGTGTTATATTATGGCCAGGTGTGGCATAAGTGGTTTTGTAAGTATAGTAGTGAAGACTATACCAGCACATGTATGTTTTGAGACTTAGAAGGAACATTCGGGACAAATGTTTCTAAGGGGGGAAGAATGTTACACCCCATAGTTCCAAGGTATGTATACGAAGATGTTCGTACGAGAATACGACACAAAAATTGGAAAGGAAGAAAGATGTGATTTTTCGACGGAAAAATTTCCGGATTTTGTGAAGGAAAAAGGTTCGTTAATGGGAATTGGATTCCCAGATTTGGTATTCGGACTTTTTGGAATATTTGAGAATTATGGAATTTTATTTCCTGAATTGGTCACGTGGGGCCCACGGGGAAAATTTACGGGTTGTGGGGCCCACTTTATTTTTGAGATTTCGGCATTACGGATATTTTCGGAAGATGAAATATTTTGGACGAGTAGGGGGGCGACACGTGTCACCCCCATGTGGCCATGTTGGCCGAATGGTTGGTGGACAAGTGTTGGACGTTTTGGTGGATGTTGGCAAACCACTTGTCCAATTTTTGTGGTGGACACATGTCTCATTGTTGTGGTGGACACTTGGTTGGAGGAGTCCACTCCCACATGGACCAAATCCTCACCATACACTTGCTTTGATCCTAGCCATTGATTTCTCTATAAATACCCCCCCTTGTTGCAAGACTTTATTCATCCCTCACTTGAAATATTTTTCCAAGGCAAAAATTCCCCCTCCCTCCCCTTAGGTGTTCTCTTCCAACCCCTCCCCCCCTCCACTTTGTGTAGAAATACTTCAAGTATTGTTGTATAAATCCCAAATACCTTAGCCTAAATTCCTAGTAGTATTCCAAAGTTATTTCAATACTAAGAAGCCCGGAAATACTACTTTATTCCAATAGTCGCAAAATGAAGCCCTAGAAAAATCTTCATAGCTTAGATGAAGTGTTAAGAGAAGTTGTTTAGAAACTTGTAAGGGTTGCTTGGAGCGGGTTGGAGCGTAAGGAATTGGAGCTAAACGTTGCTCAGGATCGACTTATAATCTTGGATAATTTTGGGCTTATCGAGGTAATTATCTTTGTCCCCCTATTGTAATTGGATATTACATGTTGTAGTAATGTATAGTTGAGTATACTATAGGTAGAATGAATATGGATAAGAATTGAATCAGATTTACATTGACCGTATTTCTGAGACTTGTAGTATTATTGCTGGGCGGTGTTGTACACGCCGGTTAGACGGTAACCCCTGGAGTTGTTGGCCTGGTAGCGGGCCTTGATAGAGGAGGAGATTTATGTGGTTACGGGGGGGAGGTGCTTCCGAATTTTCTGTACAAAAAGGAATCTTGTATTTAGAATATTATACGAAGATATCTAGAAGTTGATAGACGTTTTATGGCCAGTATAGGCGGAAGTACTACGAGTAGCGTATTCTACTTGGGGTGGAAAAGGCTAGCAGAGTGATAGTACTTTGGAGCGTTTTGCTAATTGTCGATAATCGTCGCGAGGTATGTGAACCTCTTCCTATCTTTTCTAGCATGATTGTGTGAACTATGTAGTACGGTAGACGTACGTGTGCTAAACGAATTTGATTGGTTTAAAACATAAAGTGTTATAACGACTTTATGGGAAGTTTGTTATAACAACTTTATGTAGGTAAATAAATGGTATGTGGTTTTTAAAAGATAAGAGACTTGACTTATAAATGACTTGATGTGAAATATTAAGGACTTGGTTTGTGTTAAAAAGTTGTGAAACCGCATTTATGATAAATGGGTAATTGAGTTTTAAAAGGAATAAGTTATATTGATTTCGGAAATGAGAATAAGTATCGAACAAACCACTGCAGCGTTAATAAAGGAAAATGTATTGACAAATAATTAATTATATTAAAACCAGTAGAAACCTCCATCTGTATAGAAGCTAAGATAAGACAAAATTGTATTACATTTCCTAGATCATGGCTGCTTTAATAAGATCATTAATAACAAGTATTGATTTTTCTTAAATTCCAAAGTAAGGAACTTGTTTTCTAAAAGAATTGAGACTTGAGGAATTTGAAGTGTATTGGTTTAAAACATAAAGTGTTATAATAGCTTTATGGGAAGTTAGTTATAACGACTGTATAAAAACAAAAGGATGGTTTTATTATTGGATTTAAAATGGTAACTGGACTTTAAAGGGAGAAATGATTTGGTTTAAAAAGAAAGTATGAAAATTATTTTGGTTTACTTACAAAGACAGTTACTCTATTTTTGATACTACGGGTATCGTGTGACTTTTTGTGAAAGAAATGGATCTTTTAAAGAGTTAAAATACGTAGTACCTTAGGGTTAAAACCCGGATTTGTGTTCATAAAAAGAATGTCTAAAAGTATGTTGAACTTGCATATGCTTGTGGTGATAGCTTTTGTTGTGCAAGTGTTGTGTTTCTGTGCTACCGCGTCTCTCGTTGGAGGGCCGGCTAACTGGTTGATTGATGGACATACTGACACGATGGGTGGCCCACGGGTATGCTTCCACTATATCGATCCTTTTGGACATACTGACACGATGGGTGGCCCACGGGTATGCTTCCATTAGGAGTGTTATTCTGTTATTTTCTTTGGACATACTGACACGATGGGTGGCCCACGAGTATGCTTCCACTATGATTGTTATCTTGTTATTTCCTTTTGGACATACTGACACGATGGGTGGCCCACGGGTATGCTTTCATTAGGAGTTATTCATTATTTGCTTTGGACATACCGACCCGATGGGTGGCCCACGCGTATGCTTCCATTATGATTGTTAACTTGTTATTGCCTTTGGACATACTGACACGATGGGTGGCCCATGGGTATGCTTCCATTAGGATGGTTCCATGGCCATGCTTATACCGAGGTAAGACGCCGGTACGCGTTGTTATGCGTTAAATTCGGGTTATATTTGAGAGATGACTTTACGCGTGAGTCACGACTTGACATGATCGCTAATATATATTGTGAATCGTAGTTTGGTTATCATACATGTCTCTGCTTTATATAGACTATTATGATTTCATTTACGTGATTTTCGATTTCACATACTTGGTACTGTTATCGACCTCCTTCGGCCGCTCATGCCGCAGTAGAGGTACACCGTTGTTGATCCTCACTCATAGGATCACGTCATTGCGTTGGGAAGCTCCGCTTCTCCTAAGCTTATCTTTTGGTATGATTCTCGAGTTCGTAGGTTCTTGTACATTGTGGTATGGCGGGCCCCGTCCCGTCATAGTTGTTATAAAATTGCAGGTCTAGAGTACTGCAAGTGTGGTTTGTAAGGGATTTAACTGCTCAATTTTGATTTATATATACAGGAAGGTAACCGTTTTGGTTAGCCTATTGCTTATTTTATGTCTTGTTCATGTTTAAGTTTTTATTTCCGCTGATTTTCTCTGATGTTGTATCACTAGGGTGCCCGGGGTAAGACACCAGTCGCGGGCCCGAGGTCGGGTCGTGACAGTGGGCGTGAGACCCTTGGTTATACTTGAGTGATGACTTTGAGGGCGTGAGTCCCTGCTTTGACATGACTGCTTTTATGTCGTGAACTGTAGTTTGGTTATCATACATGTCTCCTGCCTTATATAGACCATTATGATTTCATTTACTGATTTTACGCTTCACATACTTGGTACTGCCAGATTGACCTCTTCGGGGCCGCGTTCATGCCGCAGTAGGTACATCGGTTGTTGATCTCGCCATAGGATCACGATTCAGATTGGGAAGCTCCGTTTCTCCGGAGGCTTATCTTTTGTTATGTTTCCCTGAGTTGTAGGTTCTTGTACATTCAGGGGTATGGCGGGGCCCTGTCCCGTCATAGTTGTTGTTACACTCTTAGAGGTCTTTAGTACTGTTGTGGGCAGGGTTGTAAAGGATGTAACTGTCACGACCCAATCCCGGGCCCGTGACTGGTGCCTTACCCCGGGCACCCTAGTGATACAACATCAGTGAAAATCAGCGGAAATAAAAACTTAAACATGAAACAAGAGATATGATAATAAAATAGGCCAACCAAAAGGGTTGCCTTTCTGCATATATATACGAAATTGAATGTTACATCCTTTACCACCCCGCCACAACAAGATTACAAACCTCTAAGAATGTAATTACAACTATGACGACAGGCCTCGCCATACCCCGAATGTACAAGAACCTACAACTCAGTGGAAACATACTAAAAGATAAGCCTCGGAGAAACGGAGCTTCCTAATACGCTGAATCCGTGATCCTAGAGCGAGGATCAACAACCGATGTACTTCTACCGCAGATTTAACGCACTTCGGGCGAGGTCGATAACAGTACCAAGTATGTGAAATCAAAATATCAGAATGAAATCATAACATCTAAATAAAACAGAGACATGTATGATAACCAAAGCAAGCTCACAACATAAAAGTAGTCATGTCAAGTCGTGACTCACGCCAAAGTCATCACTCAAATATAACCCGAATTTAACTCCGCACAACGGCCGCACGCCCAAGATCTTACCTCAAGATAAGCACGGTCGTGGAACCATCCTAATGGAAGCATACCCGTGGACACCCATCGTGTCAAGATGTCCAAAGGAAATAACAAGATATCAATCAAAATGGAAGCATACTCGGCCACCCATCGTGACAAGATGTCCAAAGCAAATAACAAGATAACACTCCTAATAGAAGATACCCGGCCACCCATCGTGTCGATGTCCAAAGCAAATAACAAGATAACACTTAATGGAAGCATACCCGTGGCCACCCATCGTGTCGATGTCCAAAGCAAATAACAAGATAACACTTAATGGAAGCATACCCGTGGCCACCCATCGTGTCGATGTCCAAAAGGATCGATATAGTAAGCATACCCGTGGCCACCCATCGTGTCAAGATGTCCATCAATCAACCAGATAGCCGAATTCTCCAACGAGACGCCAGAGTACGTAAATACAACATTTGCACAACAAAGGCTATCACAACAAGCATAGGCAAGTTTGACGTACTCATAGACTTCCATTTTATTACAACAAATCCGGATTTTTACCCCCAAGGTACTACGTATGTTAAATTCTTTTTAAAGGATCCATTTCTTTTACAAAGGTCACCCGATGCCCGTATTATCAAAATAGAGTGACTAATATTTTAAGTAAACCAAAACAACTCCCACACTCTCTTTTTAAACCAAATTAAGACAATACCATGCCTTCTTTTTAAACCAAAAACTCTTCGATTTCTTAAGTCTCTTTTTCTTTTAGAAATTCAGTTCCTTACTTTGGAAATTTAAGAAAATTAATGCTTGTTTATAATGATTCTTATTACAGCAGCCATGATCTAGGAAATGTAATACAATTTTATCTTATCTTAGCTTCTATGCAGATGGAGGTTTCTACTGGTTTTAATAGTAATTAATTAGTCAATACATTTTCCTTTATTAACGCTGCAGTGGTTTGTTCGATACTTATTCTCATTTCCGAAATCAATATAATATTGTTCCTTTTAAAATCCAATTACTCATTTCTCATAAAAGTGGTTTCACCACTGTTTAACACAAACCAAGTCCTTAATATTTCACATCAAGTCATTTATAAGTCAAGTCTCTTATCTTTTAAAAACCACAAACAATTTCTTTACCTACATAAAGTTGTTATAGCAAACTTTCCATAAAGCCGTTATAACACTTTATGTTTTAAACCAACAAAATTTGTTTAGCACACGTACGTATACCGTACTACATAGTTCACACAATCATGCTAGAAAAGATAGGAAGAGGTTCACATACCTCGCGACGATTATCGACAATAAGCAAATTGCTCCAAGTACTACAACCTTGCTAGTCTTTTCCACCCTTCAAGTAGAATACGCTACTCGTAGTACTTCCACCTATAAGGCCACAAAACGGCTATTAACTTCTAGATCCCTTCGTAGAATATTCTTAAATACACGGTTCCATATTCTACAGAAAATTTGGCAAGACTCCTCACACGACTGCCCGGGTTCGTGGATCGTGCCTTACCCGGGCACCCAAGTAGTCATACATCAGAGTAATCAGCGGAATATAAAAACAAGACATGAAACAGTTGTAAAATGAGACACAGTTTATCTGAAGAAAAGCTTGTCTTTCGGCATATATATATAACCCAAGTTTTGCAGTTACATCCCAACTGTACAATAGGACTACAGACCTCTAGGAATGTAAACAACTATGGTGGGACAGGGCCCCGCCATACCCTCACTGTACAAAACTAATTACAACAGGGAGATCATACCCAAAAGTAGAGCCTCCGGAGAAGATGGAGCTCCTGACACCAACGCAAAAGATCCTAAGGATGCGGATCTAGCACTGCCGCTTTACCGCGGCATTTAACGCACCTCAAGGAGGTCAAGACAACAGTACTAAGTATGTGAAATCAGAAAGTACTTAAATGAAATCAAAGTATTTAAAACCATTTGCAAATACAACCAGCCAATTGCACATAGTGTCATATCACAAACAAGAACAATAATAGATACAATGTAACGTCTTTCCTAGGCCGCGAATGATCGGCAAGGCCAATCGCCCATAGTATCATCAGGCGCTAGTCTCGACTTCCCGCACCGCATAGGTCACACTCGCACCCGCATGAGGTATTCCTCGACGGGGTAGCCAACCCCTGCATTCTCCTCGACTCCCGCACCGCATAGTCTCAATAGACCGCATAGTCACACGCATCGCATAGGCATCCATCGACGGGCTAAAACACCCGAATGATCAATCTCGAACTCCCGCAGCCCGCATAGTCTCACAGACCGCATAGGCCGTATAGACCCGCATCAAGCGTGGCAAGCCCTGTGATAACAAGTCAAGGGTAGGTGATATAATAACAAGACAAAAGACTTACCGCTTAGCAACGTAAGCACAGCAAAGAATGCACTTTTCACAACATTACAAGACACTAACACGTAGCATCATAATATGTCTACTTATCAACAATCTTACTACACCTACGTAATACAAGGTTTTTATAAGCAATTAAGTATACAGCTTCTTTTATCTTTCTTAAGTTGTTATACCTAACTTCCCATAAAGCTAGTATAACTCTTAAGCTTTTGTTTAAAACCAACTGCTTTCTCTCGTTAAAAATGATTCAAGATTCTTTTGAAATGCTTCAAGATCTTTATTATTCAGCTTAAGTCAAAAGACATTGCCGTAGTTATTATTCGTGCTTAAGTCCAAGACATTGCCGTAATTATTATTCGTGCTTAAGTCCAAGACATTGCCGTAATTATTATTCGCTTAACACACGACGCCTACCGCACTATATATATTTAAAATATCATGCTCAAGAGTATAGGAAGAATCACATACCTTCGCGAACTCCACCGCCAAGTCGAATATGTCGCTACGCAGAGAATCACTTTATAATAGTCAACACGCCTATCAACGTCTAGACTATTCTCGTAAACGCTTCTAAGCAGAGGGTTCTCATTCTACGGAAATTTGGGCAGCACTTCCCTACCCTTAAGCTATACACATCAGAAAAACAAATTCTATGTGAGTACAGTTCAATTATTCTTCTTTATACCCTTCTAAGGTGATAATACCAATTCTATTCTCAGAATATCCTTCTAAGTATTTATACTTATTCCTATACTTCTACAAGATGTATTCTTTAATCACAAAAGAAGGATAAGTTTATTTACCTCGGTAAGCCCAATAATATCCTAGATAAAAGTCGATCCCGAGCGAGGTTTAGCTCCTAATTTAAGGCCCGATAGCTCCAAGAACCCTTAGAAGTTCTTCACAACTTCTACAAAGTACGAAGTGATTTGGGCTCGGTTATTTAGGAATAGTAAATACACTTGGAAGTCAAAATTTCAACCAACGGAGGGGGTAGGTTCTCGCCAAGCCACTTAGGCTAGAGGGAAGGGGTGTTGGACGAAAATGCTCAAGGGAGAGGAGAGGATTTTCAAGACTTGGAGAAAGATTTGTGGATGAAGAACTCTTCATCTTAAGGGGGGTATTTATAGGTCAAGCCATGGCCAACCAATGGCCAAGATGATGCCGAGTGCAAGGCAAGTGTAAGGTCAAGATTTGGGCAAGTGTCCTTATCCATCTACTACACAAATATCCTACCAACTCCTTGACTTTGTGCAAGGCACAAAAAACGTGCCAACTTGCCCCATTTTTGCCGTCCAATGAGGGTGACAAGTGTCACCCTCCCGTTGGTCCAAAATGTTTCGTCTCTCGGAAAAATCCGCAAAAATAATAAATGACATAGCCGGAATTTACCCTACGCGAGTTTAGTAAAACGTTTCGTCGGAAAACGATTCTTTTAGTGAGTTGTGCCCAAAAAAACGTCCCATGCCTAAACTTTAAGGCTAAACTTTTGTACGTACGCCCTCACGTATATACTCTGGAAATACGGGGTATAACATTCTCCCCTCCTTAGAAACATTCGTCCCGAATGTTCCTTCCCAAGACAGTTAACGAAAAAGCTTAAACAGTTTGCAAGTGCCACACATGGCCACAAAACAACACTTAGGCATAAACGATAATGAATATTTACAAGTAGGAAAGTAAGTTACCTGGAGGTGTGGGGAATAGGTGAGGATACTTCTGCCTCATGTCCTCCTCAGGTTCCCACGTCATCTCCTCCCTGAGCTCGTTCCGCCACAAGACTTTGACGGAAGCCACGTCCTTGGTCCGCAGACGCCTAACCTGATGATCGATTATTGCTATGGGAATCTCCTCATACGATAACCCCTCGGTCACCTAGACATCGTTAATCGGGTGTACCCTAGATGGATCCCCGATACATCTCCTCAGCATAGAAACATGAAACACCGGATGCACTGCCTCCAGATCGGACGGCAGATCCAACTCGTAGGCAACCTTGCCTACCCTGCGACAACTGATAGGCCCAATGTACCTTGGCCGAGTTTCTTCCTCCCGAATCTCATCACACCCTTCATGGGTGACACCTTCAGAAAACCCACCTTCAATCGCGAACTCAGATGCCGACGACGATGATCTGCATATGACTTCGCCGACTTCACCGCCAATAGCCGCCTTTGATAAGCTTCACCTTATCCATCGCTTCGCCGCGCTAAGTTCGTCCTACTAATCGTACTCGCCACATCGAACCAGCCTATCGGCGACCGCACTTCCTCCCATACAAGGCCTCATAAGGCGCCATCCGAATCTTTGGAGTGGTAGCTATTATTATATGCAAACTCAACTAGAGGCAAATGATCCTCCCACTACCCTCAAGTCGATAACATAAGCTCGCAAAGATATCCTCGCAGTCCGGATAGTGCGCCACCGCCCTCTGCGTCCGTGGATGGAATGCAGACTCGTGCTCACTGCGCCCTAAACCCTTCCGAAAGACCTCCGGTTAGACGTAAACCGGGCTCCGTCGATATGATCGAAATAGGGACTCCACGCATCGACGATCTCTGATGTAAAGTCCGCATAATCCTCACCAAAAGTCGCCCCGACGGGAAGAAAGTGGGCTGATTTCACACCGCCGACGATAACCCATATAGAATCATGTCTCTCCGAGTGCGAGGTAATCCCGTGATAAAGTCCATGTTGATCACCTCCCACTTCCGTGTCGATCTCTATCGTCGCAAAGAAACCACCGTGCCTCTAGTGCTCTACCTTCACCGGCCGACAACACGCACCGAGCTACGAACTCGCAACGCCCTCTTCAAGCCATCCCACCAATACACGTGATCTAAGGTCGTGGTACATCTTGGTCGACTTCGATGGATAGAGTAACGCGTGCCGTGTGCTTCCCTAGAACTCGCCAAGTCCTCAAACATCCGGAACACACAACCCGCCCTCAAACCTTAGCACCCCATCGTGCTACCTCAAAAGGACCTTCCTCACGTAAGAGCCGTATCACGATACCAATCAAAACCGATCCTCAAATTGTTGCCTCTTCACCTCGCCGACGATGGAAGACTCGCAACCTCACGAACTCTAACCCCATCGCTATCGTAATCAATCAAACGGACACCAAGGCTCGCTAATCGATGCAAATCACGAACCATGCCCCTCCTCTCGCCGCACATCCGATAGGCTCCCCATCGACCTACGACTAAGAGCATACGCCACAACATCGCCTTCCCGTGGTACAGGATATCGACGCCATAATCCTTAAGCAACTCTAACCACCGTCTCGCCGTAAGTTCGGCTCCTCTGGTCAAGATATACCGGAGGCTCTTATGGCTCGTATAAATATCCATGTGAACCCCATACAAATAGTGCCTCCAGATCTTCAAAGCGTGAATCACCACGCTAACTCCAAATCATGCGGGTAGTTCCTCTCGTGTTTCTTAAGTCGCCGACGCGTGAGGCTATAACTCTACCGCCGCATCAACACACATCCCACCCGATGCCCGACGCATCACAATACACGACATAACCATCCGACCTCCGAAGAGTAAGAACGGGGCGGCCATCAACTGCCCTTCAAGAATCGGAAACCCCGCCACACGCATCGCCCATCAAACTTGGCCGTTTTCCGAGTCACCTAGTCAATGGTGCGAGATAGAAGCAAACTTCTACGAACCGATAATATCCTCGCAAGGCCCGTAAAATCCGCGAACCTCTATCGGAGTAGTAGTTCAGGCCAAGTCCTGCGCCGATCTTGGCGCCGATCCACTGAATGCCATCGGCCACAATATGCCCAAGAAAAGCCACCGGTTAACCAAAACTCACATTTGGAAAACTTGGCGTATAATCGCTGGTCCCGAGAATCACAAGACAGCCTCAAATGCTCCGCATGCTCCTCGCTCTGAGCGAGAATAAACCAAGATATCATCAATGAACACTATCACAAACGTGTCCAAAATGGCTTGAACACTGTTCATCAAATCCATGAATACCGCCGAGCATCGTCAACCCAAAAGACATGACCAACTCATAATGCCCGCACGTCCGAATGCATCCTAGGGACATCCGCCTCGACTGCACTGATGATAGCCCGATCGCAGATCAATCTTGAGAAACATCTCGCACTCGCAATCGGTCGAACAAATCATCAATCACGGAAGGGGTATTCGTTCTTAATGGTCACCTTGTTCACCGTCAGAATCAACACACATGCGCTGGGCCCCGCCCTTCTTCTTCACGAACAATACGGCGCTTCCGGTGGAGAAACACTTGGCCCGATGAAGCCTCTTCTCCAAAGAAATCTCTCACCGGTCCTTCAACTCTCTCAACTCGCAGTGCCATTCGTATGGCGGAATGGAAATAGCCGAGTGTCCGCAAAGACATCGATACAAAACTCTATCTCCTCTCGGGAGGATACCCGGAGGTCGCCTGAAACACATCCGGGAACTCTCGACCATCGAACCGATCGAAATCGCATCGCACTCGTGATCAAACACCCGAACGAGATGGTAGATGTACCCCTTTTGTACCATCTTCCTAGCCTTGAGGTAGGAAATAAACCTACCCTTCGGCGATACAGTGTTCCCCTCCCACTCAACAACCGGCCTCGTGAAACCGAACCGCATCACTTTCTCCTCGCAGCCTAC
This sequence comes from Przewalskia tangutica, assembly GCA_029844215.1. Classification (NCBI taxonomy): domain Eukaryota; kingdom Viridiplantae; phylum Streptophyta; class Magnoliopsida; order Solanales; family Solanaceae; genus Przewalskia; species Przewalskia tangutica. The sequence continues at coordinate 100,116,053 of CM056729.1, forward strand.
ATTGGCGTAGCAAGCTAGCCAATCCATGCCCATGATCACGCCGAAATCAGTCATGTCCAACTCTATCAAGTCGGCCAGTGGTCCGACGATCAGATACGGTCATCGACAAGCCCTATATACCCGCCGAGCTACCACCGAATCACCCATCGCGTAGCTACCTCGAAAGTGGTATATGGACTCGTGCTCTATCCTCATCCTACTAGCAATAAGTGGAGATATATAGACAGAGTAGAACCGGATCTATCGCGCGCATACATCATAACCGTAAACCGATAAAGTACCGTGATGACATCAGCGACGCCCCGATCCCGCCGGCCGACAGGCATATATGCGATTCGAGGACCGCTAGAATCGACCCGCGCACGACCTCGCCGCGACTGGCCCATGAGAACCCCGCCCGGCGAGTAATCGTAGGAGATGATGAAGCCGCAATGCACTCGTAGCCGAGCCCTACCACCGCCGCCCGGCCGACAAACCTCGCAAATGACCTGCGGCCACAAGTATAGCAAGCTCCCGAGTAGTACTACGGCCCCTGAATGGAATCTACCACAACGGACACACCGAGCGCACTTCGCCTGCTAGCACCTCGCTACCTTGAAATCTGAAGTCCCGGGCCCCGACCGCCCCGAATACTCGGATGCATCGACAATGATGCTGGAGTGCTCGAGCTGGTCGGGTGCAAATCTAGATCACGCCGAGGCCGCCCATCCCGAGAACCACCAAAAGAACCGCCGCTCGCCTTCTTCGATTCTCGATATCCGCCGACTCGCTTGCCTTCGCGCCTCGTGATCCAAGCGCATGAGCTCGCATACGTAATGTCCATGCTCGTCAAGAGACACACCCGCACAAGACTCGCCATATAATCATCTAGCCGGTGACGTAGCGGTGTACACGGTCCCTCCATATTCAAGCATTAGCGCAGTGGACATATCGAGCCAAAGAATCGAACTCGACATTGTACTCCCTAATCGGCGCCTCTCTCGCCAAAGAATAAAAATCTGGCCCGCGCCTCCTCATCGTGCGAGGCAAGAAGTGCGTGAGAAAAGCCTCCAAAACTCATCCCATACCGCTGAGGTGCATGCTATACTCGGAAAGCTCCACGAATCAAACCAATCGATCGTGGTATCACGCAACGATGCGAACCGGCGTCACGACTCGGTCTTCGAGGCCTTGATCACTGCATGATCCTTCAGAATCGACGGATGAACTCCCGCGGATCATCCTGCGCCTCGACCAGTAAAACTCGGGCGGCTACAACTCGTGAAGTCTCGTAGCCTCAAACTATTCGCCTCGGGTGAACCACGGTACGACCGGGCCGAGCTGGAATCGCCGTGATCCAAATTATCCTCATGTCCGCCGCAATCTTAGCCAATAGTCGGGCCATCTCCTTGTACCCTAACCTCCGCCCCAGCCGTGGGACGTGAGGTGTGGTCTTCGCTGGGGCCGGCGGCGTCGTGGAACTCGCCGTCTCGGGTATAGACTGGGCCCGAGCCCTCGTGACTCTCGGTGTCCTACTAGCAGCTCCCTCGGCTGCCTTGCCCTTCTGGGCCCGGGTTGCCTTACGTGGAGGCATAACTGTTACAGAAAAGGAATACGTTAGAGGGGTCCAACTTACAACACAGCTCTAAGGTACGATCTCAGAGTGAGAAGAATGTAAACCAATCCTAAATATCCTATAGCCTCCTGATTATTGGTGTGGTGCACAACACACCGATAATCAAGACTCTACTAGATACGATCAGACACTTTCCGAGGATTAATCGCTCGATACCACTTTTGTCACGACTTCGCTCGGCTCGTGGATCGTGCCTTACCCGCACCCAAGTAGTCATACATCGAGTAATCGAATATAAAAACAAGACATGAAACAGCTTGTAAATGAGACACGCTTTATCCAAGAAAAGCTTGTCTTTCGATATATATATAACCCAAGTTTTGCGATACATCCCAATCGCATAATAGACTACACTCTAGGAATGTAAACAACTATGGCGGGACAGGGCCCCGCCATACCCTGACTGTACAAAACTAATTACAACAGGGAGATCATACCCAAAAGTAGAGCCTCCGGAGAAGATGGAGCTCTTGACACCAACGCAAAAGATCCTAAGGATGCGGATCTAGCACTGCCGCTCTTACTCGCATTTAACGCAGCCTCAAGGCGAGGTCGCAACAGTACTAAGTATGTGAAACTGTAAAGTACTTAAATGAAATCAAAGTATTTAAAACCATTTGCAAATACAACCAGTTCAATTGCACATAGTGTCATATCACAAACAAGAACAATAATAGATACAATGTAACTGGTCTTTCCTAGGCCGCGAATGATCGAAGCAAGGCCAATCGCCCATAGTATCATTGTGCATGCCTTGTCCTGGACTTCCCGCAGTCCGCATAGGTCACACTCAGACCCGCATGAGGTATTCCTCGCATCGGGGGTAGCTAACCCCTGCATTCTCCCCGACTCCCGCAGTCCGCATAGTCTCAATAGACCGCATAGTCACATCGCATAGTGGCATCCCCGTCGGGCTAAAACACCGGAATGATCAATCACGAACTCCCGCAGCTCCGCATAGTCTCACAGACCGCATAGGCCGTATAGACCCGCATCAAGGGTGGCAAGCCCTCGGTATAACAAGTCAAGGGGGTAGGTGATATAATAACAGTACAACAGACTTACCGTTTAGCAACGTAAGCTCAGCAAGAATGACCCCCTTTCACAACATTACAAGACACTAACACAGGTAGCATCATAATATGTCTACTTATCAACAATCTTACTACACCTTACAGAATACAAGGTTTTTATAAGCAATTAAGTAAACAGTTCTTTTTATCTTTCTTAAGTTGTTATACCTAACTTCCCATAAAGCTAGTATAACTCTTAAGCTTTTGTTTAAAAACCAAATGTTTCTGTTCTGTTAAAAATGATTCAGTATTCTTTTTGAAATGCTTCAAGATCTTTATTATTCAGGCTTAAGTCAAAAGACATTGCCGTAGTTATTATTCAGGCTTAAGTCCGAAGACATTGCCGTAATTATTATTCAGGCTTAAGTCCGAAGACATTGCCGTAATTATTATTCAGTTAACACACGTACGTCTACCGTACTATATATATTTAAAATATCATGCTCAAGAGTATAGGAAGAATCACATACCTTCTTGGCGAACTCCACCTGCCAAGTCGAATATGTCGCGCAGAGAATCACCTTTATAATAGTCAAATACGCCTATCAACGTCTAGACTATTCTCAGAAACAGCTTCTAAGCAGAGGGTTCTCTATTCTACGAAAATTTGGGCAGCACTTCCTACCCTAAGCTATACAGCCATCAGAAAAACGATCTATGTGAGTACAGTTCAATTATTCTTCTTTTATACCCTTCTAAGGTGATAACAGTTCAATTCTATGCTGTAATATCCTTCTAAGTATTTATACTTATTCCTATACTTCTACAGTATGTATTCTTTAATCACAAAAGAAGGATAAGTTTATTTACCTCGGTAAGCCCAATAATATCCTAGATAAAAGTCGATCCTGAGCGAGGTTTAGCTCCTAATTTGTGCGCTCCGATAGCTCCAAGAACCCTTAGAAGTTCTTCACAACTTCTACTAAGTACTAAGGGATTTGGGCTAGGGTATTTAGGAATAGTAACTACACTTGGAAGACAACATTTCTACCAAGGGAGGGGGGGTAGGTTCTCGGCCAAGCCACTTAGGCTAGAGGGGGGAAGGGGGTGTTGGACGAAAATGCTCAAGGGAGAGGAGAGGATTTTCAAGACTTGGAGAAAGATTTGTGGATGAAGAACTCTTCATCTTAAGGGGGGTATTTATAGGTCAAGCCATGGCCAACCAATGGCCAAGATGATGCCAAGTGTAAGGCAAGTGTAAGGTCAAGATTTGGGCAAGTGTCCTTATCCATCTACTACACAAATATCCTACCAACTCCTTGACTTTGTGCAAGGCACAAAAAACGTGCCAACTTGCCCCATTTTTGCCGTCCAATGAGGGTGACAAGTGTCACCCTCCCGTTGGTCCAAAATGTTTCGTCTCTCGGAAAAATCCGCAAAAATAATAAATGACATAGCCGGAATTTACCCTACGCGAGTTTAGTAAAACGTTTCGTCGGAAAACGATTCTTTTAGTGAGTTGTGCCGAAAAAAACGTCCCATGCCTAAACTTTAAGGCTAAACTTTTGTACGTACGCCCTCACGTATATACTCTGGAAATACGGGGTATAACATCCCCCCCCGTAACCACACAAATCTCCTCCTCTACTCAGGCCCGCTACCAGGCCAACAACTCCCAGGGGATTACACGTCTAACCGGACGTGTTCAATTCTACTTCACAGATATACTACACAAGTCTATCAGAATACACCCAATGTAAATACAGTTCAATCCTTTTCAATATTCATTCTTCATATAGTATACTCAACTATACATTACTACAACATGTAATATCCAATTACAATAGGGGGATAAAGATCATTACCTCGATAAGCCCAAAATTATCCAAGATTAAATGTCGATACTGAGCAACGTTTAGATCCTATTCTGTACGCTCCAATCCGCTTCAAGAAACCCTTAGAAGTTCCTACACAACTTCTACTTAGTACTTCAACCAACTATGAAGATATAGTAGTATTTTCCGGGCTTTTAGTAAAGAGGTAACTTTGGAATACTACAAGGGATTTGGGCTAAGGTATTTTGGAATAATAACAATACTTGAAGAATATTTTTCAACCAAGGAGGGGGGGTACTTCAACGAGAACAACTTAGGAAGGGGGGGTGTGTTTCGGCCGAGGCTTCACAAAGGGGGAGGGGGAGTTTGGACGAGAGCTTTCAAGAGGGGGAGAGGGATTTTGAGACTTGGAAAATGTTTAAGGGATGAAGATTTAGTCTTGCACTTGAGGGGTATTTATAGGACACTCAAGGGCCAAGATTAAAACATGTGTAAGGTGTAGATTTGGTTGCTTGTGCAAGTGAAGTCTTCCACCAAGTGTCCACCACAACTTTGGGACATATGTCCACCACAACATTGGGACATATGTCCCCCACAACAATGAGCCAAGTGGCTAACCACTTGCTCCTCCAAACCCCTCCAAAACCGTCCATACCTAACCCCACTCACCAAAAGAAAATGTCTTCCAAGACTTGACTTGTTGACTTGGCCACTAGCCCATTCATTTCGTCCAACATGTGCCACCTAAGGGTGACACATGTCGCCCTCCTATTGGTCCAAAATATTTCATCTCTCGGAAAAATCCGAAATTCCAAAAAAAACCGAAAACAAAGTGGGCCCCACAAACCGTAAATTCCTCCCGTGGGCCCTACGTGATAAATTCCGGAAATATAATTCCATAATTCTCAATTATTCCAAAAAGTCCGAACATCAAATCTGGGAATCCAATTCCTATTAACGAACCTTTCCTCACAAAACCCGGAAACTTTTCCGTCGAAAAATCCTACCTTTCTTTCTTTCCAATATTACTGTCGTATTCTCGTACGTATGTCCTCACATACATACCCTGGAACTACAGGGTATAACATTCTTCCCCCTTAGAAACATTCGTCCCGAATGTTCCTTCTAAGTCTCCAAACATACCTGTGCCGGTATAGTCTTCCCTACTATACCTAGGAAACCAACTATGCCACACGTGGCCATAATATAACGTACGCGCAAAACTCAAATCCAAGCCAACGAGGAATCACCTCTAATATCACAACAAGCTTCCACCCATGGTCTGAAGAATACTTCCTTCGCATCTTCACTTCACAAAAGAAATGATCACTTCCGTACTCATAACACCTGTTCGCTTCCTTCCTTACTCGTCGTACCCTTCTCGTATATCCGAACTCTCTATAGTATACATACCATACTTCAGTCATTGCTTCAGTTCCCAAAACCTTGGAGTCACTGCCTCCAAACTTGGTCATCTCACTAGCTTCAATTTCCTTTAAGACCATTCCCGGTCTTTATGGTCCGATTCTGGTCGAACATACCCATGAACTCATACGATGGTTACCTAAACTTCGGCCTAGAACCCTCGTGACCCCATCACCTGGCGGGACCACCTCGAGCTGACACCACCTCATGCCGGGCTACGGGTTGACCCGCGAATGGTCCTCAACCCGACCCATAATCGCGCCAAACTCTTGTTTCCCCAACACGGAACAATCTTACTAATTCACGCCATGAAAGCTACCACTTCTATCTCACACTACCCGTGGACTTATCACACTAATACACCCTATGCATATAATGCACTCCGACAAGGATCATTTGCAGACTTCTTTACTCAAGACGGCCTTACATCTAAGGTCTCAACATGAAATATTCTAAGGTTCACCCTTTCCATGCCCTTATACTTATCCTTCCAACTAACCATGTTTTCTAAACCACAATATACCCAATGCTATCTGTACATAGTACTCAACATATAATCATCGTATCACGCATGCTAATCTCTAGAGGGTTAAGGATATACCTGAAAAAATAGGCGGTTCAAAGGACCGCTAAAACTGGGAACTTCCACCGCGACCTCTGTCGTGGCCTGCCGGTATATGAAAATCCTGCCTAGCTATTGAAGGTGAAGAACCCGCAAATGATCCCGTAGCCTGTGCTATCCCACCAGTGCTACCTCCGGTCGGACAGTTTCTCGCAAAATGGCCCTGCTGGCCGCATGTAAAACAAACTCCCAAACTAGCACGACACTCCCCACAATGGAGCCTACCACAACGGCCACAACGTGGTAGGGGTGGCTTCAGCTGGCTAACACCCCTGCTCACCCGAAAATTCAACCTCGAGCCACGACCGCCTCAATACTCTGGATGCCACAAGATCGCGGAGGACCGCTCTGTCTTGGAGGCGCATAATTAGTTCGCCGCCGAGGCGGTCCGCCTCGAAAGTCGCCAAAAGACCCCGTTGCTCGCCCTTCTGCTGATCCCGGTCATTCCGTCGACCTCTCCGCTCCTCACACCCAAGTGCATAAGCCTGCATGCGGGCAATGTCCATGCCCGGCTGAAGAGCTACACCCGAGCAAGCCTCTGCCAAGTAGTCATCGAGTCCCGTGACGTAGCGGTGCACTCTGTCCTCCATATTTGCCACTAACGCCGGGACATATCGGGCCAACGAGTCGAACTCCACGTTGTACTCCCGAACCGTACGCCCGTCCTGCCTCAACATCAAAAATCTGTCGGCCCGAGCCCTCCTCATCTGTGGAGGCAGGAAATGTGCAAGAAATGCCTCTGAGAACTCGTCCCATACAGCTGGAAGTGCATGCTCTCCCCGGGACAGCTCCCACGAATCAAACCAGTCGACTGCAGTATCACGCAGCCGATGCGAACCGAAGGTCACTGACTCGGTCTCCGAAGCCTTGATCACTCTCATGATCCCAGAATCGCTTGATGAACTCCTGCGGATCATCCTCGTGCCTCGACCAGAACTCGCGGCTACAACTCGAAAGTCCGTAGCCTCAAACTATCCGACCTCGTGGACCATGGGTACCATCGAATCGAATCGCCGTGATCCGGCCTATCTCACGTTCGCCACGATCACGCCGAATCGGGCCATCTCTTTGTACCCCAACGCCTCTCGCTCCAGCCGTGGACCGAGGCTCAGTCTTGTGGTCTCGTGAGCCTCGCGCGCTCTAAACTCTGCTGGGGCCGGCGGTGTCGCAAAACTCGCCGTCTGAAACACTATCTCAGGTAATGTCCGGGCCTGCGCCCTCGTACTCCTCTGTATCCTTGATGCGCGTTAAGATGCACACACTTTAAACGCAAGTGCACGTTATCGTGACAAGTAATATAGTCTTTGATAAGACCGAATATCGTCCACAAGGATTAGGGTCCAATTACCAACTATCTATTTTCTAGTATCTATTTGGTGAATTTATGATTGATTGGTTGTTTATAACTAAGAATTATAAAAGCTATGTTAACTATAAAGGGTTTACTTCAGTGATGATGAGAATAGGGCTTCCATGTATCCTTACTATCCGCTTATGCTACTTACTAATGCATTAACTCATGGTATTCTTCTTTAGGAGAAAGCAGGTTTACGAAATCGTTTTATACTCCCGTTAGGGTTATATAAACACTCAACCCCAGTATCGCACCTTACCTAACTTTCGGTGATAAGGATAACTTTATAGGAGGATTAAGAACAAAAACCTAGTTGACCGTCACGCACAATGCGCAAAATTAGGGTTGTTAAGCCTCTCATCAACGCTACATAAATAATTGAGGTATTTTCATCCCCAATCCAAGAATGTCTACCCAACTTACAGCATATTCACAATCCCCCCTTTTCAGAATCTGATTAGAAATCATATAGTGATAATTAGTTGTCAATTAATTACCAAGAATTCAACTCAATTATTGGATAGATCTCTCAATAAGAAAAATAACCATAAGCATGCATTAATTTATAACATAAGTTTCTAGTAATTCAACATGGAAAGCCCTATAAGAGAATTAGTTCCTAGCCATAAAGATGACAAGAACTAATTCAAAGTTCATCATGCAAAAACTGAAATAAAGTAAAGAAAAGAAAAGAAAGTACTAAATTAATGGTATCCAATCTCCAAGCCCAAAGTCTTGTGTTGTAAAGAAGGGAACCCTAAAAAGCGCCTAGGGTTCTCCTTTTATAGCCGCAAACCGCCTCCTCTTTTTCTTCGTGCCCGCCAGTAAATTCGTCCAAAACCTAATTTTTCCGCGTCGGCGCCGCTGTCGCATGCGCCGCGCCGAAGTTCTGCACTCGTCGGGTGTTTGGCGCCGCGCCCTCGCTATTCGCTGTGCGAGGCGCCGCGACAGCTGTATCTTCAGTAGCTCTCCGGATGTTTAGCGCCGCGCCCGCATCGCTGTCGAGCCGCTGGCGCCAGCCTTCGCTTCGAATAGTGGGCGCCGACCCTGCTGTTGCAGGAGCCGCGCGCTGGTCCGATTTACTGCTCGCCACTTTCTTCGCTGCTCTGGCATCTCCTCTTTTGCCCTCTTTTTGCTCCTTTTCCGCCATTTGGCCATTTTAACTACTTTGACTCAAAAGAAAGAAAAACTATCCTAATACGACACTTATATGTGCAAAACGGGACAAAAGACTAACTAAAACTGACTCAAAAGGTGTATATAAAATACACCGATCAAATACCCCCAAACTCAACCTTTGCTCTCCCTCGAACAAAGATAGAAAGAAATAAAATAAAAGACTCAAAGAAACGAAAAATAAAAGACTCCCTGTCATTAATCACTTTTGCTGCATAAATGTTAACTAGAAAAACATGGAGGTTAGCAGAATAATATGCAGGAACGTATAGCATGAAATTTTCAGCACACTAAACACATGAAGCTAAATATTTTGCAAACTCATATTCATCATGCTTAATGGAAGTCAATGTACAAAATCATGCATATAAATTCAAGAATTCCTATGGCATGCTTACTTGCTATTCTCCACTAATTCTGGATATGCATAAAAGAGATCTTCAGGACTTTAAGGGTTGTACTGTAGGCTTAGGTAGGGGTTGGTAAAGATAGGCATTTAGGCTCATTTTTCTGTACCATAAGCTCTTTGGCTTTTCAATTTTTCCCTTTTTCTTTTGATTCTTTCCTTCACTTCAATTCTATCATTCCCCTCTTTGTTTTGGGAGAGTGAAGTGTACTATACTAATAGGCACCCCCAAACTTAGGCTTTTGCCTCTTTCTTATTACTTTTCCATTGGGGTGCATCAACTTGTTCACTCTTTTTGTTTCTTCTTTTTAACACAATGTACTCCACTATTTCATATTTTCACTTATGGCACAATTTGTGGGAATATAGGGTGTCAAAGAAGAAGTTTCAAATTTAGGCTCAATGGGGCTGACTAGGGATATTTTTAAAGTACAGGATAGAAAAGAATGGTAAGAATTGGCTATCAAAGAAATGCATGAGTCATCTCCCTAACATGCATATCCTAACTATTTCGCCTCAAATAGCAAGCAATCATAACACATAAGCATTTATCATTTAGCATGCATAACTCAAGCAAGAAACTCCAAATAGACAGATTCTGTGAGTTTTTGGCATATCTAACCTAAGTGTTTAGATAGTTGCTTCAATTCCTTTACATTATTCCACCTTACTTCACTAGGTGTTTCTAGCAACTACAGCATACATGATCTTTGACAGACAATTATGACTCAAAAAAGAAAAAATTTTGGTGACTCAAAATAACATAAAACAAATAAAAAGACTTAAATAAAACATAACATGACACACAAATAAAACACCCCCAAACTTAAATCACACATTGTCCCCAATGTGTGCAAGACTCAAAGAAAATAAAAGAAATAAGATACTTACAAACTTCGGCTAAAATGGTGGTGGTGGCGGTGGATAATGCATCGACCATTGGTTGAACAAGGCACTCAGTTCGTCGATTTGTTGCCTCGTTTCTTGCTGTCCTTGTACTACTATTTGCAAGGTCTGCATCATCTCCCTCTGATGTTGGTACAATTGCTCCATTGTGGGTTCTGAAGGTTCTGCTCCTGTGGTTGGCCGGTCGGGTCTCGCCATATGAGCCCCTATTTCGTGCTCATCTTCATCCATGGCGCCTCTGCTGCTGGTGGTGGTTGTACTCTCCGTCTGGCTGCTGGGGGGCTAGGGTCTGGGAAAGAGTGCACTATCCCATAGGACACCGGCAGTTGGTTTCTTTCATGAGTATCCGTGGGTAGTTGTGGGACCGCACTCATGTGGCATAGACTGGTAATAAGCGAGCCGTGTCCCAATCCACCTGTTGTCACCAACCTGCTGATTTCTTCAATGCTCTGCACTATTTCTTTCCCCACATCAATTGTCAGCCCCCTCATAATTCCATAAATCAACTTAATCCTATCTTCTGGCACTCTGGTGAAGTGCGTGGATGGAATCATGCGGGCACTGACAAAATACAGCCAAGCCTTGGCTGCCTTGTTGAATTGGCACCTGCTCAGTGCTCTCGATCCATTTCTTCCAATCTCAAAAGCAGCTCCAGGGTAGCTGACGGTGTTTGCAACGGTATCCCAGTTGATGTTGTCGGTGCTCCTAGACCATGTTCTAAAATGGCTCCGATCACCAATTCCTCCTTCAACATCAACCGTCTCCACTTGTGCATTTACAGCTTCTGCTGTCACAGACACATAAACTCCCCTTACAAAGCACCCTCTTTCCACTCTCTCTGGAAAGTTCGCATAAAATTCACGCACCATTGTTGTGTTTACTGGTGCTATCTTCGCCGGATTGACAAATCTCTTCCACCCCCTTAGCTCAATCATAGCCCGGATGGGCTCATAAACGTCTTCCTCCCCATATGACCCCCTCTGGTAGTCCATTCCCCTTTCTGGTATTAGGGGTCTGGTATCAAGCTTTTTGTATCTTTGGTAGGCTTGGTAGCTCACAAACCTATTTTCATCGTATTGGTGGGTTGGGGTGGATGTGGAGCCTCTTCTCTTCCTGGTGGCCATTTTTAAAACAAAATCTGCAGCTTATACTTTAGTGGCACAACTTTCTCCTACACACTCAACACTAGCAGCGAATACAACACCTCCGAACTTCAACCTTTCTACGCAATACCCACAATCTCCGTTTCTACTCTTTTCTCCAAACTTCACAATCACTTTTCAACACCCCAAACTACTCCAACTACAGTACTCCTCCAAATTACTACCTCCTATGACTTCAGTAAAAGGTTTCAATAACAAAGATAGGGATTACCTTTTTATGAGAGTTTCACGTTGTTCTTGTTTCAATTGGTGGGTTGAGGTTTATGGAATGGAGCTTCGTTGTTTGAGATAGTTGGGGTTTTTTTTTTGGAATTTAAGAATTTAGGTTGTGGTTGTGTTGGATTTGTGGAGGATTTGTGGGCCAATTTCTGGAATTTCGTGGGTTTTTGGAGAGGGAAAGTTAGGTTTTTGATTTTGGAATTGGGGAAAATCTGATTTTTTTTTGGGCGTTTTAAGTTTCTGGATTCCGTTTCGCCGCGTTCGCTTTTAGCCGCGCGCCAATCTCGCTCGCCTTCGATTTTCACGCGGCCACATTCTGGCGCCGCGACGCTAAACTTGGCACATTTTTTCCTGGATTTACGCACCACGCCGCCTGGCGCCATGCTCTTAAATTCGCAAAATTTCGAATTTACCGCCGCGCCTCGCTTTTGGCGCGGCACCAATCATCTGCTGCTCGATTCTTTTGGAGCCGCCTTCATCAGCGCATGGCTTACCCGCTGCGAAATCCTTGCTTTTCTTGCTTTATTTCGCACTGCCAATCACAAAGACAAACACAAGACCCCAAGACCGTGATATCGTTCTTAGAAAAATAAAATAAACTAAAGATGTAAATTAAAATAACATAATTGAAAACGTTGGTTGCCTCCCAAGTAGCGTCTTTAACGTCTTTTAGCGACGCAAGTTCCTTAGCCTTAATAACTTTGGGGTGGATTAAGCCCCAACCTATCCATTTCCTCCACATTTGGCTTTTTCGTCTTTCTTCTTGGCATTATCGAGACGAGGGAGTTCAGGAAAACTTACCTCCTTTAATGGCATTTCAGCAAACCATGCCTGCTTTCTTGGGCTCGTCGCTCTTTGGTTGACTTGTATCGGTTCGCATGGTTTTATGGTGCTGATTGCAAAGCACCCACTCATTGTTGGTGGCTCAATGGCGTGTTTAAAAACTTTAAACACCATTTCTTGAACTCCACCCTTAGTGTTAATTCTCCTCTTTCAACATCAATCAAAGCTCTCCTCATTGCTGGAATGGCCTACCCAATATGATAGGGATTTCGCGTCTTCTTCCATGTCAATAATGAGGAAGTCTGCAGGAAAGAAGAATTTTCCTACTTTCACAATCACGTCCTCGATCTTGCCTCTTGGATGAACCACTGTCCTGTCGGCCAGCTGTAGGCTTACTGTGGTTGGTTTGGCCTCACCCAATTCTAACCTTTTAAAAGCGATAAGGGCATCGATTTATACTTGCAGTAAATCACACAAGGCTCATTGCAAGTCACCCCGCTGTGCAAGGTAGTGTAAAGCTTCCAGGATCCTTTAGCTTTGGTGGCAACTTTTTCTGTAAGATAGCACTACACTCTTCTGTTAGTGCTACTATTTCATATTCTGCCAGCTTTTTCTTCTTCCCCAAAATCTCCTTCATAAACTTGAAATAGGAGGGAATCTGCTCTAATGCTTCTATGAAAGGTATGTTGATATGCAGCTTCCTGAATGTCTCCAAAAATTTGGAGAATTGTTTATCAACCGCCTTTCTCTGTAGTCTCTGGGGAAAAGGGATCTTCTCTGTATACTCCTTCTCTGGAGTTTTCTCTACTACAGGGCTGGGCTCAATCACCTTTTCTTTTTCTAACTCTGTCTTCTTCTCAACCATCGCTGCGGTATTCTTTGCTCAAGCATTTGTCGCTTCTCGATTCTGCTTGCTTTGCTCCGCTTGGATTTACCTCTGTGTTACTTCGCAATGCCCGCGTGGTCGATGTTTGCTGCTTTGCTAGTGACCCACGAGTTTCCAAGTTCTGAATGAGGATCTAGCTTCGTCATGGCGGAGTGCAGGCATTGCAAGTCTTTATCCACAGTTGCTTTCGTCGGCTTTCTTTACGAACGGTGCATTGGCTGATCTTTGTGGGGCTTGAATAAAGATTGCTGATTAGTTCTGCTGGATTACGATCGGCCCTGTATTGGATTCTGCTGCCACGATATTGGTTACATTGCCCATTGTGCGATCTTTGCGCCACGGTATTGATTTTGCCCGCAGTCTCCTTTCCATGAGAAATTTGGGTGATTCCTCCATCCTGGATTATAAGTGTTAGAGTAGGGGTTGTTCTGTTGCCTTTGATAGTTACCTATGGCCCGACACTCACTTTGCTCCATTGGTATATTGTTGGGATCATTGAAGGACACCTATAAAATGTATGTGGCCCACCACATATCTCGCGACTTTTAGGCATCATCGCATTCACTGACACTGTATGTTGCTGCAACTGTTTCGCTAGAAGGGCCACTTGGGCATTCAAGGCAGCAATATCATCTATTTCGTGGACTCCCACTGTTCTTCTCCCATTTGTCGACCTCTCTTCCGTGACATGGTTGTTAGTGGCCATATCTTCTAATAACTCATGAGCGTCGTGGGCTGTTTTCCTCATGAATGCTCCACCCGCTGCTGCATCTATGATAGTTCTGGTTGTACTGCTCAGCCCGTTGTAGAAGATGTGGACCAAGTTCCACAACTCAATGCAATGGTGTGGGCACTTTCTCTGTAGATCCTTGAACCTTTCCCAAGCTTCATATAAGGACTCTCCATCTGCTTGGTAGAAGTTGTTCAACTCCCCTCTTAGTTTTGCTGCTTTACACGGGGGAAAGAACTTGGCTAAGAATTTCTGTGCCAGCTCGTGCCATGTGAAAATCGAATCGGCCGGCAGGGAATTCAACCATACTTTTGCTCTATCCCTGAGTGAGAAGGGAAAGAGCCTCAATCTGACGGCATCATCAGTAACGCCGTTATATCTGAACGTTGCACATAGCTCCAAGAAATTAGCTATGTGCATATGTGGATCCTCCGATGGCGATCCTCGAATTGCACTGTCTTTGTACCATGCTCGTAATTGCCGGTTTATCTCGAAGTTGTTGGCTCTGTGCGGGAGCCTAATGCATGTCTGCGCTCCATTTACTCTTGGCAGCACATAGTCTCCCAAACTTCGTTCTGGCTGGACTTGGACTCTCTCTTCCACGTCTATTGGCGCTTTCCTAGGCATTCCTGGATGGGGTTGATTCTCTCCTAACCCTTCTCCCATCCCGTTGTTGTTCTGAACGCCGTTCATCTCTAACAAGGTTGCAATCCGCTGATTCTTTTTGTTACGTTTGCGGAGTTTTCTCAATTTCTGGATTGAAGGGAACAAGAGTGTCTGCTCCTCTTCTCCTTCCCATAAACTGACTTCCTGAAATAGATCAAAAACAGACAACAAATCACGGCACCTCGAATTTTCAAAAGAAAAACGTAAAAATTAAAAATAAAAACCAAATTAGAAATTAAAAATAGACAAATTTGATATTGAACTATTGCCTAATCCCCGGCAACGGCGCCAAAAACTTGATGCGCGTTAAGATGCACACACTTTAAACGCAAGTGCACGTTATCGTGACAAGTAATATAGTCTTTGATAAGACCGAATATCGTCCACAAGGATTAGGGTCCAATTATCAACTATCTATTTTCTAGTATCTATTTGGTGAATTTATGATTGATTGGTTGTTTATAACTAAGAATTATAAAAGCTATGTTAACTATAAAGGGTTTACTTCAGTGATGATGAGAATAGGGCTTCCATGTATCCTTACTATCCGCTTATGCTACTTACTAATGCATTAACTCATGGTATTCTTCTTTAGGAGAAAGCAAGTTTCTGAAATCGTTTTATACTCCGTTAGGTTATATAAACACTCAACCCGATGTCGCACCTTACCTAACTTTCGGTGATAAGGATAACTTTATAGGAGGATTAAGAACAAAAACCTAGTTGACCGTCACGCACAATGCGCAAAATTAGGGTTGTTAAGCCTCTCATCAACGCTACATAAATAATTGAGGTATTTTCATCCCCAATCCAAGAATGTCTACCCAACTTACAACATATTCACAATCCCCTTTCGTAATCGATTAGAAATCATATAGTGATAATTAGTTGTCAATTAATTACCAAGAATTCAACTCAATTATTGGATAGATCTCTCAATAAGAAAAATAACCATAAGCATGCATTAATTTATAACATAAGTTTCTAGTAATTCAACATGGAAAGCCCTATAAGAGAATTAGTTCCTAGCCATAAAGATGACAAGAACTAATTCAAAGTTCATCATGCAAAAGCTGACATAAAGTAACGAAAAGGAAAAGAAAGTACTAAATTAATGGTATCCATCTCAAGCCAAAAGTCTTGTGTTGTGCGAAGGGAACCTCAGCGCCTAGGGTTATCCTTTTATAGGCAGAAACCGCCTCCTCTTTTCTTGAGCTCGCCCGTAAATTCGTCCAAAAACCTAATTTTTCCGCGTCGGCGTCGTGGCCCTGCAGACAGGCGCCGCGGCGCCGGAAGTTCTGGACTGCGGCGGGTGTTTTGGCGCCGACCCTGCTATCTGTGCTCGGAGGCGCCAGTGCTGTATCTTGTAGCTCACCGGATGTTTAGGCGCCGCGGCCTGCATCTGCCGTGCGTAGCGCCGTGCCGAAGTCTTCGCCTCTGAATAGTGGGCGCGCGGCCACTGCTTAGGCTGCGAGGCGCCGCGTGTCCGCTGCCGATTTCGCCCTCGTTCGCCACTTTCTGCTTTTCGGCTCGCATCTCCTCTTTTGCCCTCTTTTTGCTCCTTTTACGCCATTTGGCCATTTTAACCACTTTGACTCAAAGAAAGAAAAACTATCCTAATACGACACTTATATGTGCAAACGGGACAAAAGACTAACTAAACCGACTCAAAGGTGTATATAAAATACTCGATCAATCCTACTAGCGACTCCCATTGCCGCCTCTGGGCGGGTTGCCTTGCGCGGAGGAATAGCGGTAAAACGAAATACGTCGAGAGGTCCAACTTATAATACGGACTCTAAGGCACGATCTCGAGTGAGAAGAATAGAAACCAATCCTAAATGTCCTGCAGCCTCACGATTATAGATGTGGTGCAACACACCGATAATCAAGACTCTACTAGACACGGTGCGTAGACACTTTCAGAGACTAATCGCTTCGATACCACTTTTGTCACGACCCGATCCGGGCGTGGTGCCTACCCGGGCACCCTAGTGATACAACATCGAGAAAATCAGTGAAATAAAAACTTAAACATGAAACAAGAGATATGATAATAAAGCAAGCCAACCAAAGCGGTTGCCTTGCATATATATGGAAATTGAGCAGTTACATCCTTTACCACCGCCCACAGCGATCTACGGACCTGCAGAATGTAACCACAACTATGACGGACGGGCCCCGCCATACCACGAATGTACAAGAACCTACAACTCGGGAAACATACCAAAAGATAAGCCTCGGAGAAACAGAGCTTCCTAATACGAGCGTGATCTAGGAGAGGATCAACAACCGATGTACCTCTACTGCGGCATGAACGCAACCCGAAGGAGGTCAAGACAACAGTACCAAGTATGTGGCGAAAATCAGTAAATGAAATCACAGATCTAAATAAAGCAGGAGACATGTATGATAACGGGATCTGATTCACAACATAAGCGATCATGTCAAGTCGAGGACTCACGCCTCAAAGTCATCACTCAAATATAACGGGAATTTAACCCGCTGTGACGCGTGCCGGCATCTTACCTCAGTATAAGCATGGTCGTGGAACCATCCTAATGGAAGCATACCCGTGGGACACCCATCGTGTCAGTATGTCCAAAGGAAATAACAAGATATCAATCAAAATGGAAGCATACTCGTGGGCCACCCATCGTGACAGTATGTCCAAAGCAAATAACAAGATAACACTCAATGGAAGCGTACGTGGGCGCCCCATCGTGTCAGTATGTCCAAAGCAAATAACAAGATAACACTCCTAATGGAAGCATACCCGTGGGCCACCCATCGTGTCAGTATGTCCAAAACAAATAACAAGATAACACTTCTAATGGAAGCATACCCGTGGGCCACCCATCGTGTCAGTATGTCCAAAAGGATCGATATAGTGGAAGCATACCCGTGGGCCACCCATCGATGTCGGTATGTCCATCAATCAACGGATAGACGCCTCCAACGAGAGCGGTAGCGTAAATACAACACTTGCATAACAAAGGCTATCACAACAAGCATAGGCAAGTTCAACGTACTCGTAGACTTCCATTTTATTACAACAAATCCGGATTTTTACCCCCAAGGTACTACGTATGTTAAATTCTTTTTAAAGGATCCATTTCTTTTACAAAGGTCACCCGATGCCTGTATTATCAACATAGAGTGACTAATATTTTAAGTAAACCAAAACAACTCCCACACTCTCTTTTTAAACCAAATTAAGACAATACCATGCCTTCTTTTTAAACCAAAAACTCTTCAATTTCTTAAGTCTCTTTTTCTTTTAGAAATTCAGTTCCTTACTTTGGAAATTTAAGAAAATTAATGCTTTTTTATAATGATTCTTATTACAGCAGCCATGATCTAGGAAATGTAATACAATTTTGTCTTATCTTAGCTTCTATGCAGATAGAAGTTTCTACTGGTTTTAATAGTAATTAATTAGTCAATACATTTTCCTTTATTAACGTTGCAGTGGTTTGTTCGATACTTATTCTCATTTCCGAAATCAATATAATATTATTCCTTTTAAAACCCAATTACTCATTTCTCATAAAAGTGGTTTCACCACTGTTTAACACAAACCAAGTCCTTAATATTTCACATCAAGTCATTTATAAGTCAAGTCTCTTATCTTTTAAAAACCACAAACCATTTCTTTACCTACATAAAGTTGTTATAGCAAACTTCCCATAAAGCCGTTATAACACTTTATGTTTTAAACCAACCAAATTTGTTTAGCACACGTACGTCTATCGTACTACATAGTTCACACAATCATGCTAGAAAATATAGGAAGAGGTTCACATACCTCGCGACGATTATCGACAATAAGCAAATTGCTCCAAGTACTACAACCTTGCTAGTCTTTTCCACCCTTCAAGTAGAATACGCTACTCGTAGTACTTCCACCTATAAGGCCACAAAACGGCTATTAACTTCTAGATCCGCCGTAGAATATTCTTAAATACACGATTCCATATTCTGAGAAAATTGGCGCCTCCCCCATAACCACACAAATCTCCTCCTCTACTCAGGCCCGCTACCAGGCCAACAACTCCCAGGGGATTACACATCTAACCGGACGTGTTCAATTCTACTTCACATATATACTACACAAGTCTACTGTAAATACAGTCCAATGTAAATACAGTTCAATCCTTTTCAATATTCATTCTTCATATAGTATACTCAACTATACATTACTACAACATGTAATATCCAATTACAATAGGGGGATAAAGATCATTACCTCGATAAGCCCAAAATTATCCAAGATTAAATGTCGATCCTGAGCAACGTTTAGCTTCTATTCTGTACGCTCCAATCCGCTTCAAGAAACCCTTAGAAGTTCCTACACAACTTCTACTTAGTCTTGACCAACTATGAAGATTTTCCCTAGGGTTTCGTTTTGTGACTTAAGTGTAGTATAGTAGTATTTTTCGGGCTTTTAGTATAGAGGTAACTTTTGAATACTACAAGGGATTTGGGATAAGGTATTTTGGAATAATAACAATACTTGGAGACTATTTTTCAACCAAGGGGGTACTTCAACGAGAACAACTTAGGAAGGGGTGTGTTTAGTAGAGGCTTCACAAAGGAGAGGGAGTTTGGACGAGAGCTTTCAGAGGGGAGAGGGATTTTGAGACTTGGAAAATGTTTAAGGGATGAAGATTTAGTCTTGCACTTGAGGGGTATTTATAGGACACTCGAGGCGAATTAAAACATGTGTAAGGTGTAGATTTGGTTGCTTGTGCAGGTGAAGTCTTCCACCAAGTGTCCACCACAACTTTGGGACATATGTCCACCACAACATTGGGACATATGTCCCCCACAACAATGAGCCAAGTGGATAACCACTTGCTCCTCCAAACCCCTCCAAAACCGTCCATACCTAACCCCACTCACCAAAAGAAAATGTCTTCCAAGACTTGACTTGTTGACTTGGACACTAGCCCATTCATTTCGTCCAAAATGTGCCACCTAAGGGTGACACATGTCGCCCTCCTATTGGTCAAAAATATTTCATCTCTCGGAAAAATCCGAAATTCCAAAAAAAACCGAAAACAAAGTGGGCCCCACAAACCGTAAATTCCTCCCGTGGGCCCTACGTGATAAATTCCGGAAATATAATTCCATAATTCTCAATTATTCCAAAAAGTACGAACATCAAATCTGGGAATCCAATTCCTATTAACGAACCTTTCCTCATGAAAACCGGAAACTTTTAGTCGAAAAATCCTACCTTTCTTTCTTTCCAATATTCTGCGTATTCTCAAATGCGTATGTCCTCACATACATACCACAGTAACTACGGGGTATACGATGCTATTGATTACGTATATATGCAAAGAGCGGCCGTTTTGGTTAGCCTGTTTTCTTTTATCTTGTTTCATATCTGTATGTTTTTATTTCTGCTGGTTTTTCTCTGATATTGTATCACTAGGGTGCCCGGGGTAAGGCACCAGTCACGGGCCCGTGGTCGGGTCGTGAAAGTACGGGTGAGATCCGTATGGAGTAAGTATGGTTGTTGTGGACAAGACAACCCGATTATAGTATATGAGAAGTTAGTGTACCCGTTTATGGGGTGGGATCAGTTGATAGTAGTCCGTACGTGACAGTCACGGTACACGCCAGTCTAGTTAATCGTTTTACGGGTTCGTGGGCGTGTTCCACGGAACCAGGTTGTGAGCCGGAATGGGCCTTATATTGTTTAATTTAGTAACTCCAAAGTGGAGGCCAAAATTAGCATGGAATTTATGACGTATGCTAGTATAAGTTTGGAAATACGGAAGAAATGCGACCGATGAAAAAGAGCAACCAAGTGTAAAGAAATAAAGCACGAATCTATGAGGACCTTTCGAGGTGACTACACCGTGAGTGTTGGGTGGTAGGTGGCGGGTAGATAATTGCGGTAACGATACGATCGTTGGATCTAGAACCTAGCAAAGGTATATGCGGACATAGAGTTCATTATGATGCGGGCTAGTTGGCCTCTTGTTATGCCAACGTTATCGCGAGAGAGATTGGCTCGATTCGGTTTCGGTAAGTGATTATCCAGTGTAAAGGAAGAGAAGTGGTAGTAACCAGTGAATTATCCTTCCTTCTTTGGCATCATTGTTTTTCTTTTAAGTCTGTGTGACTTGTTCACTTGAGGAAGATTGACGCAGAAAGTAAGTAATAATTGAATTTGAAGGAATTTATGTTAAGTGCCCTTGGAGGTACTTGGAGTTGGTTTGGTGTGGCGGTCAGGGCCACGACCTTCCGGATAATTTCAGGAAAATGTACAAGGCAAGAATAAAATAAGTCACAGTCTTTGCTTGGAAAGGCGAGGGCATCTTTGGTGGGTTGGAAAATCTACACGAACTTAAAGGCGGTGCGTGATGATTAGATAATTACTGGACCGCAAGAGGACCTTGTGATTATGGTTGTGACTCGAGAAAGTTTAAGAAAGGGAGATAAGTTCTCTTCCCACGTAAAAGGGCGATTTCGTATTATGGGGTTATGTGTACCCATGTTGTTAGGCGGGATAGGAGGCGGTAAGGTCTTGATATCGTCATGCCATAGGATTCTGATTGTAGATAACAGGGAAAAGTGTTGTGTTGGGGTAATTAAGAGCACGTCTGAATTGGTCGAGGAAGTATCATAAAGATATAAATGCGGGTTATGCGCGTGTATGAAACTATGCGATTATGAACCAAGATAGAAATACTTTTGCGAATAATAAGCATAAGGTAAGGTTATGACCATAATGATAAAGGAGAATACGACTATGGTGATGTAAGTTACACGAGATATGATTACACCAGACTATTGTAATACCATTAGTAAATAATGGCGGTAAGAACACCTCGAGGAAGGTGGTAGCATCGGGTTACTACTTGGCGAGATCAAGGAAATCTCCCAAAATTGTGATTGACAGAAGTCTTAGCCATGGGGCAAGCAAAGGAATCAAATCTAAGTTTAGTGACCAAGTTTGGTTGCAACAGAGAAAGGGAAACAGGAACCATAAGTGAGATTAAGGATACCCGAATATTTCGCAGGAATGAGAAAGGCTTCCAGTACTAGAAGATAAGTTGACCACGACTACAGTTCTAACCCCTTCTGAGAGACCTAAGGGTTAGGTTGTTATTGTAACACTTTGGGTGTTGGGCTAGGTTGTATGCTGACGCAACACGATAAGGTTAGAGCCTATGTTTTCCCGGCGGTTAGGGAAGCAAGAAAGGAAATTACGCTACTCACGATTTAGAGTAGGCGGCAGTTAATCGTGCCTTGAAGATTTGGAGGCATGACGTATATATAAGACTTCATGTGGGTATGTGTACAAACCACAAGAGCCTCAGGTATATCTTCTGACAGAGGTAGTTGAATTTGCGACAGCGACGGTGGGTAGAGTTATTCAAGGATTGTGATATCGATATCCTATACCACCCAGGGAAAGCCAAGACAGTTAAAGATACTCTTAGTCGCGGATCTAAGGGTAGTATGCCAGATGGGCAGCGGATAAATGGGCGTGGTGGTGAGATTCTTCGATTCTGAGCATAGGGGTTCGATTATTTGTTCCAAGGTTAATGGAGCTTTAGATCCGAGAGGTTGCCGAGTCTTTCTTCGTCGAAGAGGTAAAGAGCGACGATATGAGATCGATTATGATATGATATCGAGATCTGACTCTCGAAGAGAAGAGCACATTTGTGTAGCACGGATGGGAGTCTTTGTGTTATGAAAAAGTTTGTGTGCCGTCTGCGGGACTTGTGGCAAGTTTTAGGGGAGGCACGCGGTGCTTCTTGCTTTATTTTGTTGAAGTCGACCAAGATGTATCATGGCCTCGGATGTATGTATTGGTAAGATGGCACGAAGAGGACGTATCGGGGTTTGTTGCTTAGTGTCTGAATTAGTAGCAGGTCATGGTTGAACACCAGAAGTCCAGTGGGCTATTACAGGTGATTTAGACCCCGACTTAGACATGGGAGGTAATTAAAATGGATCTTGTTACAGGGTGGCATCGTACTCAGAGGAAGTGCGACTCCAGGGGTCATGGTAAATAAATGGTGAAACCAGCCGTGTTCTTTCGGTTAGGACCACTTACTCGGCTGAGGTTCGTGCTAGCTTTTATAGCAGGGGGATTGTGAGACTGCACGGGGTTCCTACGTTTATGATGTCAGACAGATGAGCTCGATTACAGATAACTTCTGGAGGTTTTTCAGAAGGGTTTTAGGGACACAGGTGAGTCTCAGTGTTGCATTACACCTCGAGGCCAAGCGGACGACAGCGTACTATCCAGGCACTCGAGGATAGGTTGCGGGCCTGTGTTCTTGATTTCAGAAATAGCCGGGAGGGTTAGTTGCCTCTTGTTGAGTTACGTACGATAACAGATACCCTTCCAGTATTCAGATGGCCCTGTATAGGGCCTTGTATGTAAGAAAGTATAGATCGCCAGTTGGATGGTTCGACATAGGCGAGGTTCAGTTATTTGGTCCAGACTTGATTGTGAAGTGCGTGGATAAGCGAAGCTTATCGGGAAAGATTATTAGTAAGCGTAGAGTCAGCAGAAGCTTTATGCGATAACAAGCGTCGACACTTGGAGTTCAGGTTGACGTTGTAGCATAAGTATTGTTATGTGGCCAGGTGTGGCAAGTGTGATTATGTTGGGTGTAGTCAAGGGACTATGCCAATATCCGTTTAGATTGGACTCCGAAAGAACATTCGGGGACGAATGTTTCTAAGGGGGGAATAATGTTACACCCCGTAATTCCAAGAGAATGAGATGAGAACGTACGAACGGAAATAAGATTCGAAGTTGGAAAAAGAAGAAAAGTTGGCAGAATATTTTTGGACAGTTTTTCAGTCAACTTGGAAGCAGTATATATCCTAGTATAATTGGGGTTTTTAGGTGTTTCAAAAGCCTAATATGAAGTTCATTGAGTCTAGTTTCCAACGCAACAAACCGCTCGTCAATAGGACATCGGAGTAGAAAGTTATGGACGTTACAAGATCGGCTGACAGAACAGACAGGGTCAGGCGCCGCGGCGCCGGGGCGCCGGAAAGCCTGAAATTGTCTGAAATTGCAGAGCCGCGGCGCCGGCTGCAGGGCCGCGGCGGGATTTTTTGCGGAAATAGGGTAAAAATAGAAGATATTTGTTGTAAAGGACCCCTGGGTGGGTGACAAGTGTCCCCCCAACTTGTGGAGCAAGATAAAGGCTATATAAGACATGTCTTGCTAGATTTAAATCATTTGCAAGACTTCACCCAAATCTTCTCTTCTCTTCTCTTCTCTCTCAAATGGTTAAAACCCTAGGCCTAAATGAGATTTTTGGAAAGGCAACAAGAAGGAAATATGTTGGCAAGCTTGTAGGGGATTAGTAGAGATGATTTTAGCGGGAAGAAGAATTTCAAAAAGAGGAGCTAAAGTTGCTAAGGATCGACTTGTAATCTTGGAGCATTTTTGGGCTAAATGAGGTATAATCTTCGTCTTACTTTTGTAATTGAAGATTCCATGTTATTATAAGTTAGAAATGATCATGTGATAGGTGTTATGAAGATTGATAAGTGTTATGGAAATTTGGAAGCTCAAATCCGAAAATGACATGTTAAGCCATTTGAAATTGAAATACAAATTGGTCGATAATTAGAATCGTCGCATGTTTACCCACTTGAGGATTGTAGTAGTTATAATCAATTGTGGCTAGATAACATGTTATATTAAACCACTTGGATTGAAGAGGGATTGGAAACGAATTTGTATTGTTGTCCCTAATTTGCCGAATGGACATTGTATTTTGGACTTGTGTGATATCAATTGTGGGGCGGAATTTTACACGTCTTGTAGGCGTGTAATCCCCTATTGTTAACTACTTTGTTGAGCCTTAAATGTGGCGTGTTTGGTTATTGAATTCGGCCTTGAAAAAGGTGGCAAAGTGAGTAGAAACAAAGGAGGTGCTGTCCGATTTTCCGTAGAATTTAGAGACTTTACACTTATAATATTCTACGTTTGAAGTAAGATGTTAATAGACGTACTATGGTCATTATAGGTTGACATACTACGTACGGCGAATTGGACTTAGCAGGTGGATTAAACCGAAGAGGTATGTGGAACTTTCTTATCTCTTGAGCATGAATAGGTTGTAAATGTATAGTACGGTAGACGTACAAGATTCTGACAATCTAGGTCCATTTGATATCCTTGGCTTATTTTAAGAATGTCCAAGTTGATTGAGTTAGGGAATTAACTCACTTGTTAAATATTAAGGATATCTTGGCTTTCAAAAGTTAAGAGACTTTAAGTATGTTGAAAGTATTATTGATACTTGTTTTGTTGGAAAGTTTAAGTCTCTTGGTTATAAAGAAGTATGTAAGTTGCTAATGTATAAAACTAGTATAACGACTTTATGAGAAGTTGGTTATAATACCTTTATGGAAAGTTAAAAAGAGTGGGTTACTCTAAGTAATTTAGGTATGACAAATGACTTGATTTAATGAAAGGCAATTTGATTTTAAGGCATCAATTGCCTAAGGTTTTATAAGAAAATGAGTCACTTGATTTAGAAACCTAACTTTATTTCTAAAGGTATTGTGACTTGTCTTGAAACGTAATTTCGACTTGATACTATGGTTAATAGTATCTTGGAAGTTTTATATGAAGGAGAGTCATTTTTAAAAGAGTGGAAGTATGTAGTACTTTGGGTTAAATTCCCGGATCTTTATAAAAGACATGTTAGTGCCTTAAGTAAACTAAAATGAGAGTGTATGTGAACAAGAATAATAAGAAGTTAGGGGGGGATTCTTAACTTTCTTATATATGGTATGATAGCCGGTTTTGTGCTAGTGGTATATTATTCATTACGGGGTCATTCCCCGGGCTTGTGGCATTTGCATATTCCGTGGATTTGCTACCCACGATGCGAGGAATACCTCATGCGAGTCCGTAAGGGCTTATGCGGGTGAAATAGTCCCATGCGGGCGGATACAGCCTATGCGAGGAATACCTCATGCGAGTCCTTATGGGCTTATGCGGGTGAAATAGTCCCATGCGGGCGGATACAACCTATGCGAGGAATACCTCATGCGGGTCCGCACGGCCTATGCGGGTGAAATAGTCCTAGGAGTAGGATTGCTTAATGATACTGCGGACGGATGGTTCTGCTTTGATCGTGAGCTTCCTATTTTTTTTTTGTTGTACGTATACTCTGTTATACCCCGTATTTTTCCAGAGTATGTATGTGAGGACGTACGTACAATTGTACAAACCCTAATTAGGTTAAGAATGAACTTGTGAACGTTCAACAGAAAAGATTTCGAACCTTGTGAAGGAAATTCTACGTTTTTAATATTTTAACCGATTACAGATTTTTTCGAGAGACGAAATATTTTGGACCAATAGGAGGGCGACATGTGTCACCCTTAGTTGGCATGGGTTGGACGAAAATGGGGGGCCTAGTGGACAAGTCAAATGGTCAAGTCTTGCAAGATATTTTTGGGTTAGTGGGGGTAGGTAATTGGGACGGTTTTTGTGCCTAGTGGAAGGCCACATGGCTCATTGTTGTGGGGGCCATATGTCCCAATGTTGTGGTGGACATATGTCCCAACATTGTGGTGGACACTTGGTTGGAAGACTTCATTCTTCACATGGATCCAAATCTTCACCCTCCATTTGTTTTAATCATGGCCATTGAAGGCTCTATAAATACCCCCCTCTTGTGCAAGACTTCTTCATCCACTAAACATTTTCCAAGTCTCAAAATCCTTCCGTCTAGTAGTGTTCTTTTCCAAGTCCTCTCCTCCCCCCTTGCCTAGTGTTTCGTCCGAAACACCCCCCTTCCCTAGTGTTTCGTCAAACACCCCCTTCCCCTTCCTTGTAGTTTCGTCCCAACCCCCCCTTGGTAGAAAATATTCTCCAAGTATAGTTACTATTCCAAAATACCTTAGCCCAAATCCCTTATAGTATTAAGTAGAAGTTGTTTAGAAACTTCTAAGGGTTTCTTGGAGCTATCGGAGCGTGCAAATTAGGAGCTAAACGTTGTTCAGGATCGACATTAATCTTGGATAATTTTGGACTTATCGAGGTAAATATCTTGTCCTTCTATTGTAATTGGAGATTACATACTGTAGTAGTATAGAAATGAGTATAAGATAACTAGAAGGATGGTATAAAAGAAGAGAATTGAACTGTACTTACATAGGACTGTATTTACAGTAGACTTGAGTAGTTTGACGGGTAGGGAAGTGCTGCCCAATTTTCCGTAGAATTAAGAACCTTCTGCTTAGAATATTCTACAGAGTAGTCTAGACGTTGATAGACGTATTTGACTATTATAGGTTGATACTCTGCGCGCGACATATTCGACTTGGCAGGTGGATTTCGCCGAGGAGGTATGTAATTCTTCCTATCCTATTGAGCATGATATTTTAAAATATATATATAGTACGGTAGACGTACGTGTGTTAACTGAACATGGTTTTGCTTGACGTCTTTTGACTTGAGTCTAAATAATAAGAATCTTGAAGTATTTCAAAAGAATTATGAATCATTTTTGAAAGAAGAGTAATACTTGGTTTTTAAACAAAAAAGCTTAAGAGTTATACTAGATTTATGGGAAGTTAGGTATAACGACTTAAGAAAGATAAAAGGAACAGTTTACTTATGTGTTTATGAAAGACTTGTATTGATTTCTGGAAAGTATAGTAAGATGGTTTGATGAGTAGACCTATTATGATGTTACGTGTGTTAGTGTCTTGTAACGTTTGTATAAAGAGGTTATCTTATTGTGCTTATGTTGTTTAACGATAAGCCGTTATGTTAGTATTGTACCACTCACCTCTTGACATGTTATACCGGGGGTTAAGCTGCCCCCCGATGCGAGGGATGCCTCATGCGGGTCCAGGGGACCTATGCGGAGCTACGAGAGTTCCAGGTTAGTGTGCGGAATACCTACGCGGTCTATGTGGCCATGCGCTACGAGAGTCGGGGCGATGCCGATGAGTAGCTACCCTCGATGCGGGAATACCTCATGCGGGCCTAGGTGGCCTATGCGGTGCGGAGTCGAGATTAGGCATGCATAATGATACTATGGGCGATTGGCCTTGCTTCGATCATTCGCGGCCTAGAAAAGACACATACGTTTACCTATTATTGCTCTTGTTTGTGATGTGGCACTATGTGCAGTTAACTCGGTTGTTTTCATACATACTTGTGAATTGGTTTTATAAAATGTTAAGGTTTTATATATGTATATCTGTACTTTACAGCTTCACATACTTGGTACTTGTTGTACTGACCTCCTTCGGGGGGCTGCGTTCATGCCGCAGGTAAAGGGAAGCAGGTAGCGGATCCTCAGTTTTAGGATCTTTACTTTGGTGTCAGGAGCTCCATTTCTCCGGAGGCTCGACTTTTGGGTATGACCTCCCTGTGTTGTAGATATTTTTGTACATTCAGGGTATGGCGGGGCCCTGTCCCGCCATAGTTGTTTACTTCCTTAGAGGTCTGTAGTCATGTTGTAAAGTTGTTATGTAAC
The DNA here is from genome assembly GCA_029844215.1 of Przewalskia tangutica. NCBI lineage: Eukaryota > Viridiplantae > Streptophyta > Magnoliopsida > Solanales > Solanaceae > Przewalskia > Przewalskia tangutica. The sequence continues at coordinate 100,144,357 of CM056729.1, forward strand.
TGCCAGACTTGGTTTATATATATATGCCGAAAGACAACTTTTTCTCAAAAAAACTGTGTTACATTTTACATTGTTTCAGGTTTTGTTTTATTATTCCGCTGATTACTCTGATGTATGTCTACTTGGGTGCCCGGGTAAGGTACCAGTCACGGGCCCAGGATCGGGTCGTGACATACTCCTAGTTACTCTCATTGTTAGTAAGGCACTGTGTACTGTTAATTGAGTTATCATACCTGTCACCAGTTTTATTATAGACTTATGATTTCATTACAGTACTTTCAGTTTCACATATTTGGTACATGTTATCTCGACCTCCTTCGGGGCCGCGTTCACGCCGCAGTAGAGTCTGTTCTTGATCCTCACTCTTGGATCACTGTCACCGTTGAGGCTCCTTTATTTCGGAGGCTTATCCACAGTATTGTCGGTTGTTGTACATTCAGGTATGGCGGGGCCCCGTCCCTTGAGTTGTTATTCTTAGAGGTCTGTAGTCACATTGTGGTTTGGGTTGTAAAAAAATGTGTCTTATTTTATTTGTATAATTTACGGAAGGTGGCCTTATCGCCAGCTTTGTTGTTATATTATGTTTCAAAGATTTTATCGATTGTGTATGTTCATTGCTATTCTCTGATGTATACATGTTATACCGTATTCTCGAGGTATGTATGCGAGGACGTCACGCATTTATCTGACGTAAAAATTGGAAAGGAAGAAAGAGGTGATTTTCCACGGAAAAAGTTTAGGTTTTGTAAAGAAAATGTTCGTTGATGGGAATTGGGTTCCGATTTGGAATTTGGGCTTCTTAGATTATATTAGAATTATGGAATTTTATTTTGGGAATGGTCACGTGGGCCCACGGAGAAATTTACGATTTGGGCCCACTTTGTTTTGAGATTTTGGCCATTGTGGATATTTTTTTCGGAAGACGTTTTTTTGAGGGCCAATAGGAGGGTGACACGTGTCACCCCCGCCTAGGTGGCTTGGCCGAATGACATTTGTGCACAACACCCGGTTAGAGTCATTTTTTGACGAAACGTTTTACATAACTTGCGAAGGGAAAATTCCGGCTATGTCGTTTTGTATTTTTGCGGATTATTCCGAGCGGCGGAACATTTTGGACCAACGGGAGGGTGACATGTGTCACCCTCACATTGGAAGCAAGTGGGCGGTTTGGCCTTGGACGTTTAGGGTGTCAAGTGGGAAGATATTTTTGGTAGATATTTGTGAGGGTTTTAAGGAGTAGGGACTAGGGGGCACTTGGGCATATCTTGGCCTTACACTTGCCTTGCACATGGCTTGATCTTGGCCATTGGTTGGCCTTTTGTTTTGCTATAAATACCCCTCCCTTGTGAAGACTTATTCATTCACTCCTCACTTTGTCTAAGTCTTGAAATCCCTCCCCTCCCTCTAGTGGCTCTCGTCCTAAGCCTCTCCCCCTCCCTCCTCCTTGTGGCCTTTGGCCGGAGGTCCTCCCCTGTGGTGCTAGCCGTGGGTACCCCCTAGCCTAGTTGTTTCGTATAATACACCCCCTCTTGGTAGAAATACTCCGAGTATTGTTATAATGCCCAAAATACCTTAGCCTTTACCTTGTTGTATTCCAAAAGTTACCTCTATCGTAGAGCCGGAAATACTACCTTTTGTCCTTTTAGTCTCAAACCGAAACCCTAAGGAAATCTTCATAGTTGGTTGAAGTATTTGAGTAGAAGTTAGTTAGAACTTCTGGGGTTGTTTGGAGCGGATTGGAGCGCACGGAGTAGAGCTAAACCTTGCTCGGGATCGACATTATAACTTGGATAATTTTGGGCTTGTCGAGGTAAATATTCTTGTCCCTTATTGTAATTGGAGATTACATGTTGTAGGAATATATAGTTGAGGTATACTATATATAGAATGAACATTATTGTGCGGCAATGTCTTTTGACTTAAGCTGAAGAATAAAGAAAAGAATCGCATCAGTATTTACATAGGATCATTGCGAGACTTGTGTTGTACATCGAGTAGAATGGTACACGTCCAGGTTAGGCGTGTAAACCCCCACTGGTTGGCTTGGTAGCGGCCTCGATAGAGGAGATTTACGTCATTGCGGGGAGAGTCTTCGAATTTTCTCAGAGAAATGGGACCTTGTGTTTTGAAGTTAATAGACGTTTGTGACCTTTTTAGGTGAAAGTACTAAGAGTAGCGTATTCTACTTGAGGAGTGGAAAGGGCTAGCAAGGTTGTAGTACTTGGAGCATTTTGCTTATTGTCGATACTGCCGCGAGGTATGTGAACCTCTTCCTATCCTTCGAGCATGATGTTTTGTAAACTATGTAGTGCGGTGAGACGCATACGTGCTACATGAGTTGGGTGGTTTAAAACATAGGGTGTTATAATAGCTTTATGGGAAGTTAGTTATAACGACCTTATGTAGGTGAAAATGGTTTACTGATGTTAGAAGTTAAGAGACTTGATCTTATAAGATAAGAGACTTAACTTATTTGTTTTAATGTGGATGTTTGTGTGAAACCTCATTCGTGAGTAATGAGTACTTGGTTTTAAAAAGGGATAATGTTTCCGATTTGGAAATCAGAATGTGTATCGACAGACCACTGCAGCGTTAATAAAGAAAAATGTATTGAATAATGATGTATCGTATTAAAACCAGTAGAAACCTCCATCTGCATAGAAGCTAAGATGAGACAAAATGATATTACATTTTCTAGATCATGGCTGCTGTAATAAGATCGTTATAAACAAGAATAAACTACTCACATATATGACATATGTTACTCAATTGTTTTAAAAGGGATTAAGGCTATGAGTTATGAAACCTTTCAAAAATAAGTGACTTGAGCATTTGAAATTAGGCAAACTTGAACGTTTGGAAAATAATGTTGTTACTTGATTTTGAAAAGGAATGTGGGTTGGTCATTCTAATACTACGGGTATCGGGTGACTTTTATAAAAGTAATGGATCTCTTTTAAAAGAACTTAACGTATGTAGTACTTTGGGGTTAAAAACCCGGACTTTGGCAGAAAATGAAAGTACTTTGAGTTGTGTGAAACTTGCCTATGCTTGTTGTTGTGAAACTTGTCTATGCTTGTTGTTGTGAAACTTGCCTATGCTTGATGATAGCCTTTGTGCAAGTGTGGTATTTACGTATTACCGCGTCTCGATAGAGGCGGTTGACTTGTTGAGAACTTACTTGGGCGTCTTTGGCGACGAGAATTCCACGTATGTTTCCATTTTGATTCTTGTCTTGTTGTTGATGTCACATGGGCGTGTCTACACCGTCGCAAGATTCCGGGGCATGGCGTACGCGCAGGTTGATCACCCGATATTGTTATTAATGTCACATGGGCGGTTCACACCGAGGTAGAATTCCGGGCATGTGGCTGGGGCATTGGTATTATTGTTGCATCATGGACATGTCTACACCGGCGCAGACTCCGGCATGCGCCGTGACGCGAACATGATTGATGTTGTGGGCGTGAGACCCATAGTTATATTTGAGTGATGACTTGAGGCGTGAGTCCTCGATCGACATGATCGCTTTTATGTTGTGAATCGTAGTTTGGTTATCATACATGTCTCCCGCTTTATATAGACTAGTATGATTTCATTTCTGATTTTACGATTTCACATACTTGGTACTGTTGTCGACTCCTTCGGGGCCGCGTTCATGCCGCAGTAGAGGTACATCGATCGTGGATCCTCGCCATAGGATCAGCCAAAGATATTGGGAAGCTCCGTTTCTCGGAGGCTTATCTTTTGGTATGTGTTTCTCGAGTTGTAGGTTCTTGTACATTCGTGGGTATGGCGGCCCCGTCCGTCATAGTCGTTGTAAATCTTAAGGTGCAGTAGTCTTTTGTTGGCGTGGTTGTAAAGGATTAAACTGTTCGTGTTTTATGTATATCAAGGCAACCGTTTTGGTTGGCCTGCTTATTATTATATCTCTTGTTTCATGACTCATGTTTTATTTTCCGCCGGTTTTCTCGATGTTGTATCACTAGGGTGCCCGGTAAGGCACGATCCACGCCCGATTTCGGTGTGACATAGTGGTATCGAGCGATTAGTCCTCGGAAAGTGTCTACGACCGTGTCTAGTAGAGTCTTGATTATCGGTGTGTTGTGCACCACATCTATAATCGGAGGCTATAGGACATTTAGGATTGGTTTCCATTCTTCTCATTCCGAGATCGTGCCTTAGAGTCGTGTTGTAAGTTGGACCCTCCGACGTATCTCGTTTTACGATTATGCCTCCGCGCAAGGCAACGAGCCCGGCGGCAAGGCAAATGAGGGTGCCGCTAGTGAGATCTGAGGAGTACGAGGCGCAGCCCTGACAAGACTGAGGTTGTGTTTGACGGCGGGTTTTGGACGCCGCCACCCAAAGAGAGAGTTTAGAGCCGCAGCAGTGGTGCCGAGACCACAATACTCGAGCCTCCACCCCACACCGGGGCAGGAGATGGGTTACAAGGAGATGGCCCGATTCTTGGTCGTGGTCGTGGCCGAATATGAGGATAGGCCGGATGCAGCAGCCTGGGCCCAGTTCGATTCGAGCACCCGGTTCACCCCGAGCGATAGTTTGAGGCTACGGACTTTATGAGTTGTAGCCCGCGAGTTTTATGGGTCGAGGCACGAGGATGATCCGCAGGAGTTCATCCGGCGATTCTGGTCATGAGAGTGATCAAGGCTTGGAGACCGAGTCGGTGGTCTTAGGTGCGCATCGGTGCGTGATACCGCAATGATCGGTAGTTTGATTCGTGGGAGTTGTCCCGGAGAGCATGCGCTCAAAGAAGATGGGACGAGTTCTCGAGGCATTCTCACTCACTTCTTGCCTCCGCAGATGAGAAGGGCACGCCGGCAGATTTATGATCTTTGAGACAGAGAGGCGTCTGATTCGAGAGTACAACGTGGAGTTTGACTCGTTGGCTCGGTATGTCCCCGCTTAGTGGCAACCATGGAGGATAGAGTGCACCGCCACGCCACCGGATTAGATGATTACTTGACCGAGGCTTGTTCGGTGTAGCTCTTCACCGGCATGGACATTGCCCGCACGCAGCTCATGCACTAGGATGTGAGGTGCGGAGAGGTCGGCGAATGACTGGATCAGCAGAAGAGGCCGTGACATCGTGGTCTTTGGCGACTTTCGAGGCGGACCGCCTCGAAGAGACTAGTTTTGTACCCCGCCAAGATGAGTGGTCCTCCGTCTTGAGAGCGGTCGAGGCTCGAGGTTCGAGTTTCCGGAAGTAAGGGTGTTGGCGATCGGTCACCCTACCTCGTGTGGCGATGTGGTAGACCGCATTTCGGGAGTGTCGTGGTGCCAAGGAGCTTGTTATTTTGGCGCCAACAGGCCATTTTGCGAGGAATCCGACCAAGGGTAGCACGGATGCTACGACTCACCTTCAGGATCGCGGTCTGGTTCATCACCTTCACTACGGCGCCTGCAGGCGTGATCGTGATTAGGAAGCGGAAGAGACAGGTATATCCTTAACCCTCTAGAGTTTTGTATACTGATGTGTTTTAGTGTTATGTTCGGATAGCTTTGTGCTAAATGTGATTTAGACACCTGGTTATTATAGAAGGGTAAGTATGGGGGCATGGTAAGTGTGAACCCTAGACTGTCACGATTGAGACCTTAGAGGTAAGGTCGTCTTGAGTAAAAGATTCGTTTTATGTTTGGCCTTTATCAGAGTGCGTAGTATACGTGGGTTTTATTTGTGTGATAAGTCCATGGGTAGTGTGAGATGGAAGTGGTAGCTTTCATGATGTGATTTAGCAGGATTGTTCCGTGTCGGGGAACGAGGGCTTGACGCGATTGTGGGTCGGGTTGAGGACGTGATACGGGTCAACCCGTAGCCCGGATTAAGGTGGGGTCAGTTCTGGGTGGTCCCGCCAGGTGGTAGGGTCAGGAGGATGCTAGGCCCAAGTTTGTATGATCATCGTATGCGTTCGTGGACGCGTTCGACCAGAAGCGGTTCGTAAAGGCCGGAAATGGCCTTAAGGAAGTTTGAGGTTAGTAAGATGACCAAGTTTGGAGGTAGTGACTCCAGAGATTTTTGGGAACGGAAGTAATGACTGAAGTTTGGTACGTACTGGGAGATTTCAAGTGTTCGAGAAGGGCACGACGAGTAAGGAAGGAAGAGAACGTGTGTTATTTCGTGGCCAAGCTGTGGCGTTGACAACTTGTTAGAGGAACTTCATCGATATCCGTCTTGAGAAGGAACATTCGGGACGAATGTTTCTAAGGAGGGGAGAATGTTATACCCGTATTCTCAGGGTATGTATGCGAGGACGCACGCACGAGAGCACGGCGTAAAATTGGAAAGGAAGAAAGAGGTGATTTTTCCACTAAAAGTTTCCGCTTTTGTAAAGAAAAATGTTCGTTGATGGGAATTGGGTTCCCGATTTGGAATTTGGGCTTCTTAGATTATATTAGAATTATGGAATTTTATTTTCGGAAATGGTCACGTGGGGCCCACGGGAGAAATTTACGGTTTTGTGGGGCCCACTTTGTTTTCGAGATTTTGGCCATTGTGGATATTTTTTTCGGAAGACGTTTTTTGAGGGCCAATAGGAGGGTGACACGTGTCACCCCCGCCTAGGTGGCTTGGCCGAATGACATTTGTGCACAACACCCTGCTAGTTAAGTCGTTTTGACGAAACGCTTTTACATAACTGCGAAGGAAAATTCCGGCTATGTCGCTTTTGTATTTTTGCGGATTTTTCCGAGCGCGAACATTTTGGACCAACGGAGGGTGATACGTGTCACCCTCACATTAAACAAGTGGGCGGTTTGGCCTCGACGCGTTTAGGGTGTCAAGTGGGAAGATATTTTTGGTAGATATTTGTGAGGGTTTTAAGGAGTAGGGACTAGGGGGCACTTGGGCATATCTTGGCCTTACACTTGCCTTGCACATGGCTTGATCTTGGCCATTGGTTGGCCTTTGGTTTTGCTATAAATACCCCTCCCTTGTGAAGACTTATTCATTCACTCCTCACTTTGTCTAAGTCTTGAAATCCCTCCTCCTCTAGTGGCTCTCGCCCTAAGCCTCTCCTCCTCCTCCTCCTTGTGGCCTTTGGCCGAGAAGGTCCCTCTCCCCTTTGTGGTGCTAGCCGTGGGTACCCCAGCCTAGTTGTTTCGTATAATACACCCCCTCTGGTAGAAATACTCCGAGTATTGTTATAATGCCCAAAATACCTTAGCGTTTACCTTGTTGTATTCCAAAAGTTACCTCTATCGTAGAGCCCGAAATACTACCTTTTGTCCTTTTAGTCTCAAACCAAAACCCTAAGGAAATCTTCATAGTTGGTTGAAGTATTTAAGTAGAAGTTGCTTAGAACTTCTAAGGGTTGTTTGGAGCGGATTTGAGCGCACGGAGTAGGAGCTAAACCTTGCTCAGGATCGACATTCTAACTTGGATAATTTTGGGCTTGTCGAGGTAAATATTCTTGTCCCTTATTGTAATTGGAGATTACATGTTGTAGGAATATATAGTTGAGGTATACTATATATAGAATGAACATTATTGTGCGCAATGTCTTTTGACTTAAGCTCGAAGAATAAAGAAAAGAACTACAATTGTATTTACATGACCTGTATTGCAAGAGACTTGTGTTGTACATCGAGTAGAATGGTACACGTCCGGTTAGGCGTGTAAACCCCTGGTTGGCTTGGTAGCCGCCTCGATAGAGGGAGATTTACGTCATGTGGGGAGTCGCCAATTTTCTCAGAGAAATGAGACCTTGTGTTTTGAAGTTAATAGACGTTTGTGACCTTTTTAGGTGAAAGTACTAAGAGTAGCGTATTCTACTTGAGGAGTGGAAAGGGCTAGTGCGTTGTAGTACTTGGAGCATTTTGCTTATTGTCGATACTCGTCGCGAGGTATGTGAACCTCTTCCTATCCTTGAGCATGATGTTTTGTAAACTATGTAGTACGGTGACGCATACGTGCTAAATGAGTTGGTTGGTTTAAAACATAGGGTGTTATAATAGCTTTATGGGAAGTTAGTTATAACGACCTTATGTAGGTGAAAATGGTTTACTGATGTTAGAAGTTAAGAGACTTGATCTTATAAGATAAGAGACTTAACTTATTTGTTTTAATGTGGATGTTTGTGTGAAACCTCATTCGTGAGTAATGAGTACTTGGTTTTTAAAAGGGATAATGTTTTACTGATTTCGGAAATCAGAATGTGTATCGACAAACCACTGCAGCGTTAATAAAGAAAAATGTATTGAATAATGATGTATCGTATTAAAACCAGTAGAAACATCCATCTGCATAGAAGCTAAGATGAGACAAAATGATATTACATTTTCTAGATCATGGCTGCTGTAATAAGATCGTTATAAACAAGAATAAACTACTCACATATATGACATATGTTACTCAATTGTTTTAAAAGGGATTAAGGCTATGAGTTATGAAACCTTTCAAAAATAAGTGACTTGAGCATTTGAAATTAGGCAAACTTGAACGTTTGGAAAATAATGTTGTTACTTGATTTTGAAAAGGAATGTGGGTTGGTCATTCTAATACTACGGGTATCGGGTGACTTTTATAAAAGTAATGGATCTCTTTTAAAAGAACTTAACGTATGTAGTACTTTGGGGTTAAAAACCCGGACTTTGGCATAAAATGAAAGTACTTTGAGTTGTGTGAAACTTGCCTATGCTTGTTGTTGTGAAACTTGCCTATGCTTGTTGTTGTGAAACTTGCCTATGCTTGTGATGATAGCCTTTGTTGTGCAAGTGTGGTATTTCGGTTACCGCTCTCGATAGAGGCCGGTTGACTTATTGAGAACTTACTTGGACGTCGGCGATGTGGAGAATTCCACGTATGTTTCCATTTTGATTCATCGCTTGTTGTTGATGTCACATGGACGTGTCTACACCGTCACGATTCGGGGGCATGTGGCTACGCGGCAGGTTGATCACCCAAGATATTGTTATTAATGTCACATGGACGTGTCACACCGAGGTAGAATTCCGGGGCATGTGGCCATGGGGCATTGGTATTATTGTTGCATCATGGACATGTCTACACCGATGCAGAATCCGGGGCACGCGCCATAATGCGAACATGATTGATGTTGTGGGCGTGAGACCCATAGTTATATTTGAGTAATGACTGAGGCGTGAGTCCTCGATCGACATGATCGCTTTTATGTTGTGAATCAGAGTTTGGTTATCATACATGTCTCCCGCTTTATATAGACTAGTATGATTTCATTTCTGATTTTCTGCCACATACTTGGTACTGTTAGATCGACCTCCTTCGGGCCGCGTCATGCCGCAGTAGAGGTACATCGGCCGTGGATCCTCGCCAGGATCACAGCCAAAGATATTGGGAAGCTCCGCTTTCCGAGGCTTATCTTTTGTATGTTTCCGAGTTGTAGGTTCTTGTACATTCGAGGTATGGCGGGGCCCCGCCCGTCATAGTCGCCAGAAATCTTAGAGGTACGTAGTATCGCCAGGCGTGGGTTGTAAAGGATTAAACTGCTCGAGTTTTATGTATATACCAAGGCAACCGCTTTGGTTGGCTTCGCTTATTATTATATCTCTTGTTTCATGACTCATGTTTTATTTTCCGCCGTTTTCTCGATGTTGTATCACTAGGGTGCCCGGGTAAGGCACGATCCACGCCCGAATTTCGGGTGTGACAATACAGAAAAAGTGCCTGGTAGGCACGATCACGCCCGAGTTCGGTCATGGCGATTATCAGACAGTCGACGAAATCAGCCCACTTTCTTCCAGTCAGGACTACGTATTCGGTTGAGGATTATGCTAGATTGTATATCAGGGAGATTGTGAGACTGCACAGAGTTCCTATATCGATTATATCGCATGCAGGAGCCCGGTTTATGGCTAACTTCGAGGTCTTTCCAAAAGGGGTTAGGACACAGTGAGTCTCAAGATCGCTGCTTCATCCTCGCATCGACGGCAGCAGAGGCGTACTATCCGCATACACTCGAGGATATCCGCGGCATGTGTTATTGACTTCAGGGGTAGCTGGGAGGATCATTTGCCTCTTGTGGAGTTTGCTTATAACAACAACTACCATTCTAGCATCCAGATGGCGCCATATGAGGCTTTGTATGGGCGGAAGTATAGGTCGCCGATTGGTTGGTTCGACGTGGGCGAGGTTCAGTTAGTCGGCCCAGACTTGATTCAACAGTCTGTGGATAAAGTGAAGAGTCGGCAGAAGTCATATGCGGATAATCAGCGTCGACATTTGGAGTTTCAGGTAGACGATTGGGTCTTCTTGAAGGTATCACCCATGAAGGGTGTGACGAGGTTCGAAAATAAGGGGAAACTTAGCCCAAGGTACATTGGGCCCTACCAGATCAGCCGTAGAGTAGGCAAGGTTGCCTATGAGTTGGATCTGCCATCGGATTTAGAGGCGGTACATCCGGTCTTCCATGTTTCTATATTACGGAAGTGTATCGGAGATCCATCGAGAGTTTTCCCAGCTAGCGAGGTCCAGGTGACAGAGGGATTATCGTTTGAGGAGAGTACCATAGCGATACTCGATCGCCAGGTCAGGCGGCTGCGGACCAAGGATGTGGCTTCCATCAAAGTCTTATGGCAGAATGATAATATGGAGGAGATGACTTGGGAAGCGGAGGAGGAAATGTTGAGGAAGTATCCTCACTTATTCTCTACACCTTCAGGTAATTCATTTCCCTTACTTGACAAGTTTTAATTGAAGTATTTTTTTTTGCTTTAGCGCTATTATATGGCCACGTGTGGCATTATTGGTATGTGGGGGTTGTAAAAAGAGAATATGTCGCTATCTATAAGTTTGACTACAAAAGAACATTCGGGGACGAATGTTTCTAAGGGGGGAAAAATGTTACACCCTGTAATTCCAGGACATGTTTATAAGAACGTACGTAAGAACTCAAAAATGTTAAGATTGAAGACTACTAAAAATTTATCGGAATTATGAAAATGTTGGGAAACGTAATATTGCGAAGAATGGGAGGGCGACACGTGTCACCCCCCTTGGTTGGTCTTGGTCGAAGTAGACCATGGGTTTAATGGTCATTTGACCAATGTAAAGATGACCAAGTCTTGCAAGCTAAGAGCTTGAGTTAATTGACTTAGTCAAAGAGTCCACTTGTCTTGATCTTTTAATGAAATGCATCCAAGCCACCCATTTGTTATAATCTTGACCCTCCATATGGTTATATAAGCATACTACTAGCAAGACAAGTTCCCATACTTAGAAAAAATTTCAAGAAATCTTGTTCTTGTTTACATAGCTCTCGGGTTTGCTAGGGTTCCAACAAGAAAAATTTTCGTTTGTTGTTCAATAATCTCCATACTTTAAACCAAGGTTCCTAAGGGTATTGCAAGGGTATCTCAATAGAAAGATCCCGAAAAAATGTCGTTTTTGCATTAGTCGCAAGGTGAAAACCTAATTCGCTTTCATAGGTTTGGATTGAAAATTGAAGGAAAGTTGTTTGTGAACTTCTAAGGGCTTCAAGTGGCGGATTGGAGTGTCAAGGAGAGGCTCTAAGTTGCTAGGGAGCAACTTCGGATCTTGAAGTTGGATTAAGGCTCGTCAAGGTAACAATCTTGTTCTCTTAAGTGTTATAAGATTACATATTGTTGTAGCTTTACATTTTAACAAGCATGAGATATATGTATTGGAGATTCATAAGTGTTATGGATATTGGAAGCCTAAAATCCGAAATGACCTTGTTAGCCATTTGAAATTGAAATACAATTTGGTCGATAATTAGAATCGTCGCATGTTTTCTAATTGAAGATTGTAGTTGTTATAATCTATTGCGGCTATATAACATGTTAGACTAATCAAATTGGATTGAAAAAGAATTGGAAAAGACTTTGTATTGTTGTACCCCAATTGCCGAGAATGACATTGTCTTTTGGACTAGTTTGATATCAATTGTGGGGCAGAATTTTACACGTCTTGTTAGGAGTGTAATCCCCTATTGTTAACTACATTGTTGAGCCTTAAATGTGGCATGTTTGGTTATTGAATTTGGGCCTTGAAAAAGGTGGAAAAGTACGTAAAACAAAGGAAGTGTTGTTCGATTTTCCGTAGAATTTGGTGACTTTACACTTAGAATATTCTACGTTTGAAGCTAGAGGTTAATAGACGTATTATGGTCATTATAGGTTGACATACTACGTACGGCATATTCGACTTAGCAAGTGGATTGGACCGAAGAGGTATGTGGAACTTTCTTATCTCTTGAGCATGAGTAGTTGTAAATGTATAGTACGGTAGACGTACGAGATTTAAATGAATTTAGTTTCATTTGATACCCTTGACTTGTTTTAAGAATGTCCAAGTTGGTTGAGTTAGAGAATTAACTCACTTGTTTTAAAGGTTAAGGATATTCTTGATTTCTAAAGTTAAGAGACTTGAAGTATTTGAAAGTATATGATACTCGGTTTTCGAAAGTATAAGTCTCTTGGTTATAAAAAAAATGTAAGTGTCTAAAGCATAAAGTTAGTATAACGGCTTTATGGGAAGTTGATTATAATAACTTTATGGAAAGTTAAAATAATGGTTTACTCTAGTGATGTAAAAAAAAAAAAGATAAAGGACTTGAAATGAAGAAAGGAAAATTGATTTAAAGGCATCAATTGCGTAAAGTTTTAAAGTAAAAAGTCACTTGGTTTAGAAGCCTATAAATGTATTTTTAAAAGGTATTGTGACTTTCCTTGAAAGGTAGATATGACTTGATACTACGATTATTAGTATCTTGGAGTCTTATATGAAAAAGAGTCATTTTAAAAAAGAATAGAAGTACATAGTACTTTGGGTTAAATTCCAGGATTTTATAATGACATGTTAGTGCCTTAAGTAAACTAAAATGAGAGTGAATATAAATAAGGCTAATAAGAAGTTAGGGGATTTCTTAACTTGCTTATGTTATGTATGATAAGCCGGTGGTGCTTATGTTATGTATGATAAGGCGGTAGTGCTTATGTTATGTATGATAGTCGGTTGTTCTAGGTTATGTTATTCTTGCAGGGTAAACCCCCGGGTTACTACTTATTCCATGGATTTGCTACCCATGATGTGAGTGCGGCGTTTGTACTCATTGCGGGCCCATCGGGCCCATGCGGGTGAAATAGTCCTATGCGTGTGAAATAGTCCCATGCGAGGCGGATGACCTCATTGCAGGTCCACAGGACCTATGCGGGTGAAATAGTCCCAGGAGTAGAACTGCTTAATGATACTACGGGCGAGTGACCCTACTTTGATCATGAGCCTCCTATTTTTATGCAGTAAAGTATACTCTTGTTTACTCTCATTGTTAGTGAGGCACAGTGTACTGTTATTGAGTTATCATACATGTCTCCAGCTTTATTTTTAGACTTTATGATTTCATTTCAGTACTTTCAGTTTTACATACTTAGTACATCTCATTGATCGACTTTCTTCTCGGGCCTGCGTTACGCCGCAGTAGGGTAATCAGGTGGTGGATCCTCATTCTTAGGATCACTGATCAGGTGTCAGAAGCTCCATTTCTCCGGAGGCTTGTCTTTTGGTACAATTTCCTTGATGTTGTAGATTTATGTACATTCAGGGGTATGGCGGGGCCCTGTCCCATCACAGTTGTTATTCTTAGAGGTCTGTAGTCATATCTTGTGGATTGGGTTGTAAGAACAAAGATGTAATCGCTTATTTTGGGTTATGTATATTTCGGAAGGTGACTTTATCTAGCTTTGTTGATATTCTTGTTTAAGTATTTTATGAGTTTTGTATGTTCATTGCTATTCTCTCGATATATACCGTAAGGGTGCCCGTGGTAGTACCGCGTCTGCCCGGGTCGTGACACACATACCTCCTCGGCTTAATCCATTTGCCAAGTCGAATATGCCGCGCGTAGAGTATCAACCTATAATAACCATAACACGTCTATCAACTTCTAGTTTTCTTCGTAGAATATTTCTAAGCATAAGGTCTCTTATTCTACGTGAAATTGTGCAGCACTTCCCTTGTTTCTACGTACTTTTCCACCTTTTTCAAGGCCCGAAATCAATAACCAAATGCCACTTTTAAGGCGCAATAATTCAGCAAGTCAAAGGGGTTACACGCCTAACTGGACGTGTAAAATTCAGCCCCTTAATCTACCAATACTGTCCATTAAAACTAGTCCATAGTCCAATGTAAAAACAGTCCATAGTCCAATGTAAAAACAGTCCATTAGTCCACTAATACAATCCATTAGTCCAGTCCTTTAGTTGGTGTTCTTGGCCAACTTACTACAATCAAAACTGTCCAGTTTTTGGCTAGCATGCCAAATTTGTTTCATTACTTCTTTAATAATCCTCCAACTTATATTCCAATCTTTACATAAGTTATATTAACTTGTTATCAACAAGATTCCTTCATGTCAATAAGTAATAGGTAATGTTTTAACAACTTTAATGACTAGCATGCCAATACTCGATTTTAACAACTTTAATGGCTAGCATGCCAGTTTCGGTTTTTAACATCTTATTAAGGTCCAAATCTTTTCAATCTTCCTTGCACATATCATATACTCAATCATATACTACTAACATAAGTAATTTCCAACTTCACTAAAAGGACAAAGATTATTACCTCAATAAGCCCAAAATTTCCAAGATTAGAAGTCGATCCTTAGCCATCTTAGCTCCTATTCCTTACCTTCCAATCCACTCCAAGAAACCTTTAGAAGTTCCTAACCAACTTCTCTTAACACTTCATCCAAAAATATGAAGATCACCTTAGGGTTTTACTTTGCGACTATCAGATTAACGTAGTATTTCTGGGATTTTTGTGTTGGGATATCCTTAGAACACTACTAGGGACACTTGGTTAAGGTATTGGGATTAAACAACAACAATTGAAGAATTGTTCTTCACAAGGGGGGGGGGGGGGGGTGCCGAGAGCCTCAAAGGGGAGGGAGTAAATTTTCTTGAAATTTTCTAAGTGTTAAGTCTTCAACCTCTATGTATGTATATATAAGACAACCAAGGGCTAGGATTAAAAAAAATGTGTTGTTGAGATTGGGGACAAGTGTGTGTGGGTCCCACAAGCCACTTGTCCAACAAATATCTTGAGACACTTGGCTTGCCACTTGTCCTCATCTTCTCGCCCAACATGGGCCACATGGGGTGACACATGTCGCCCTCCTATTGGTCCAAAATATTTCATCTCCCCAAAATCTCAATAATTGGTCAAATACGAAAACCTTGTGGGCCCCACAAAATCGAAAAATTTCCCAGGTGGGCCCTACATGACCAAATCTGGAAATAAAATTCCACAATTCTTATAAATCCTATAAGTCTTAAATACCAAAATTGATAATCCAATTCCCAATAATAAACTTTTTTCCTTCACGAGGTTCGGAATATTTTCCGTAGGAAAAAGAAATCTTTCTTCCTTTTCAAACTTAAGGTCACATTCTCTTACGCACGTCCTCATATATATACCCTGAAACTACGGGGTGTAACATTCTCCCCCCCTTAGAAACATTCATCCCGAATGTTCCTTCTAAGTTCAATCAAATCAGATATCGGCATAGTCCCTCTTAACTATATGTCACGACCCGACTGCTGCGATCGCGCCTACAGGCACCTTCGGTATACATCAGAGATAATCAGCGGAACATACATGAAACTTATAAAATAAATCAACAGAAATAAAATCAACTGGTTAGCCGATAAGGCTACCTTCCTGGATATATAAATACATAACTGAAGCAGTTGCCTCCTTTCCTTTACAAACTGACCCACAATATGTGATTACAGACCTCTAAGAGTTTTAACATAACAACTATGGAGGGACAAGGCCCCGCCGTACCACTGAATATACCTAGCCATAATGACACGCTCCGGAATATTGGAGCCATCTCAAATGCTGAACCAGGATCCTAAGCTCGCGGATCCACAACTGTGTACCTAAACCTGCGGACATGAACGCGGCCAAGGGAAGTCCGCATACGTGTACCGAATAGTGAACGGAAATAAGGTACAGTAAACAGATCATAACTGTACAAAAGAATGACAGGGGAAAGTATAATGTTATACCCCGTATTTCCAGAGTATGTACGTAAGGGCGTACGTACAAAAGTTTGAGCCTTAAAGTTAGGCATAGGACGAAATTTATGCACAACCCACTAAAAGAATCGTTTTCCGACGAAACGTTTTACAAAACTTGCGTAGGGAAATTACGGCTATGTCATTTATAATTTTTGCGGATTTTTCCGAGAGACGAAATATTTTGGACCAACGGGAGGGTGACACTGTCACCCTCATATGGACGGCAACTTGGGCAAGTTGGACGATTTTTGTGGCCTTGCATTAGTCAAGGTTAGGTAGGATATTTTTGTGTAGTAGATGGATAAGGACACTTGGGTGAATCCCCACCCTCAACTTGCCCTCCACTTGCCATCATCTTGGCCATTGGTTGGCCTATAAATACCCCCCTAACTTGAAGGTTTCCTTCATCCACAAATCATTTCTCCAAGTCTTAAAAATCCTTCCCCCTCTCTTGTAGTGTTTCGTCCAACACTCCCCCTCCCCCTTGTGAAGGCCCTTGGCCGAAACATCTTCCCCCTCTAGCCTAGTAGCTCTAGCCGAAACCCTCCCCCCCCTTTGGTAGAAAGTTGTCTTCCAAGTATTGTTACTATTCCATATACCCTAGCCCAAATCACTTATAGTGTTAAGTAGAAGTTGTTTAGAAACTTCTAAGGGCTTCTTGGAGCTATCGGAGCGTGCAACTTAGGAGCTAAACCTTGTTCAGGATCGACATCTAACTTGGATAATTTTGGGCTTATCGAGGTAAATACTCTTGTCCTTCTATTGTAATTAGATATTACATATAAGAATAGTTAAGACTTGAGTATAAGATACTTAAAAGGATATTAAAGAATAGAATTGAACTGTAATTACACTGAAGGATATTACAGAAGAGAATTGAACTGAAATCACAGTAGAAGGGTATAACAGAAGAAGAATTAAAGCATTTACATGTGATTTGATTTACAGTAGACTTGGGTAGCTTGACGGGTAGGGAAGTGCTGCCCAATTTTCCGTAGAATAGAGAACCCTCTGCTTAGAACTTTATACAGTATAGTCTAGACGTTGATAGACGTATTTGACTGTTATAGGTCGATACTCTGCGCGCGACATATTCGACTTGGCAGGTGGTTTTCGCCGAGAAGGTATGTGATTCTTCCTATCCTCTTGAGCATGATATTTTAAAGTATATATATAGTACAGTAGACGTACGTGTGTTAACTGAACATGGTTTTACTTGACTTGAGTCTAAATAATAAAAACCTGGAAGTATTTCAAAAGAATTATAATCATTTTTGAAAGAAGAGTAATACTTGATTTTTAAACAGAAAGCTTAAGAGTTATACTAGCTTTATGGGAAGTTAGGTATAACGACTTAAGGAAGATAAAAGGAACGTGTTATACCCCGTAGTTCTGACCCTACGTATGAGAGCGTACGAAAGCATGTAAGACTTAAAATTTTTAAAGGATAGGTTGACGGATTATTCCGGACGGGTTTTAGTCAACTTTGAGGTGGGTTATGACCCGATACATTGAGAGTTCCTAAGTGTTTCAAAGGCCTAGGGCGTAGTTCGTGGAGTCTAGATTCCAACGCAACCAACCGTTCGTCGATAGGACGTCGGAGTAGAAAGTTATGAGAGTTCAGAAATGCGTTTGCAAAGCGGCGTGGTCGCGCGCCGGATGCAGGGCATGGCGCCTAAAGCATCGAGGGTCGCTGAAGTTGCAGCGCGCCAGATGAGGGCGGCGCCAAAGTTCGAGAGGTTATGAGGTTCAGCGAGGCATGGCCGCGCCGAGGCGGGAAATCATGGAAAACTTAGGACAATCTGATTTTCTCTTAAAAGGCCCTGGGTGGGGGAAAAATGTCCCCCCCCCCCCCCCCCATCCGATTTTTCTTGCATGCCTTATATTTGACCAAGTCTTGAAGACTTGGTCATCTTTCAAACCTCTCCCTCTCTCTAAGAATTTGCTCCTCCTTCTCTCTACACTTCCAAAGGAAATTCAAGCCTAAGAAAAATCTGAAAAGTTAAGAACAAGAAAGAAGCTTGTGGTTAGCTTGTTGGTGGTGTTCTTGGCAAGGAAGCTAGCAAAATATTGGTATAAGTTTGGCTAAAACTTTAAGGTAACATTTCCTCCTTTAGAATTAGTTTCTAGTGTTGTATGTTAAGAAGAAAGAACTTGTGGTAGTAGATAATGCTCTTAGAGTCATTGCATGTAAGAAATATGGTTTGAGTATAAAGAAGTTGGTTAAGAAGATATTATGAGCATGTTGTAGCCCAAAAACTACCTTAGAATTGTTAAAGTGAATTGTTGTACCTTATGGGGCAGAATTTTACACACCCAAGTTTAGGTGTGTAATCCCCTTTGAAATGTTGGGTTGTTGAGCCTTAAATGTGGCATTTGGATGTTAAATTCGGCCTTGAGAAAGGTGGCAAAGTATGTAGAAACAAAGGAAATGCCGCCCAATTTTCCATAGAATTTAGTGACCTTGAAATTGGATTATTCTACATTGAAATTAGAGGTTAATAAACGTATCATGGTTATTTTAGGTTGACCTATTGCTTGCGGTAGTTGGACTTAGCAAGTGGATTGATCAAAAGAGGTATGTGGAAACTTTCTTATCTCTTGAGCATGAGTAGTTATAACTATATAGTACGGTAGACGTACGTGTTTAAATGAAGTAAATCCTATTGTTATACTCGACTTGTTTTATGAAAATTTCTAAAGTTGGTTGGGTTAAGAAGTTAACCCAATTGTTCTTCAGGAGTAGTTTATCTTAAATAAGGTAGACAAGGATTTCTTGACATAAAGAAGTATGGAACACGTTGTGTGAAAATATTGAGTATTGAATTATTCTAAAGATAAGAGACTTAAACGTTTGAGGTAAGAAGTTTGTTTTCTAAGGATAAGAGGCTTGAAGTATTTTAAATTGTGTAAAGTTGTTTGAAGTATGAGTCTCATGGTTAGTAAAAGAATGAAATGATTTATAAGGAGTTATAGCGGCTTTATGGGAAGTTGGTTATAATGGCCTTATGAAAGGATAAGAATATCTTAATTTCAAAAGCATAAAGTTAGTATAACGGCTTTATGGGAAGTTGGTTATAATAACTTTATGGTAGGTTAAGAAAGTTGTTTATTTTGAGAAATGGGCATAAGTTGTCTAGATTGTGAAAAATTGAAATTACTTGGTTTACTAGCTTTATAAAAGGTTGATAAGAAGAGATCTACTCTAAGTAAGATAAGTAAGGACAAATGATTTGATTTACGAAAGGCAAATTAATTTTAAGGCATCAATTGCCCAAAGGTTATGTGAAAAAGAGTCACTTTTAAAAGAGTTGAAGTATGTGGTACTTGGGTTAAATTCCCGGTTTTCTTTCATTAAAGATATGATTAAGTACCTTATGTAAACTAAATGAGAGGGTATGTGAACAAGACTAATAAGAAGTTATAAGCTTTCTCACTTATTTATGATTACGAGATGATGACAGTTGGAGCTAGGGTAAGAGTATATCTGAGGGGCAAGCCACAAGATCGTTATACCACCTTCTTCAGGATAAGAGTATATTTGAGGGGTAAATCCCCAAGATCGTTAGAACGTCTGCTTCAGTGTAAGAGTATATCTGAGGGGAAAGTCCCCAAGATCGTTATACCATCTGCTTTAGGGACTAGCCCTCCGCGAGGTCCATCACGCAGGTGGATCCGTAGTTAGCCTTCGCACTTGCCCGGCCGAGATGTGATGCAGTGGATCCGTAGCTGGCTTTCGTACTTGCCGGTCGGTGTTAGGCGGTTGTGTGATGCAGGTGGATCTGTAGTTAGCTGCGATTTGTCCCGGCCGAGGTGACGCAGGTGGATCACGTAGAGGCTATCGTACTTGCCCTTGGCCACCGCGACGCAGTAATTAGTATTGTTGCACGGTGGATCCGTAGTTGGCTTTCGTACTTGCCCGCGATTGAGGACGCAGGTGGATCTGGTAGCTATGCCTTCGTACTTGCCTCGTACGGTTCTTATGATACAGGTGGGATCTAGTATTCATGTGTACTCCTTAGTGTTGATATATCTTATACTGCCGGCAGTGAGGAAGGAATTCCACGGGCATGATGGATATTATGGGCATGAGACCTACGGTTATATTTGAGTAATGACTTAGAGGGCGTGAGTCCCTGACTTGACATAGCTGCGTATATGTTGTATACTATAGATTGGCCATCATACATGTCTCCTGCTTTATATATGCTATTATGATTTCATTACGATTTTCGGGCCACATACTTGGTACTGTTATCGACTCCTTCGGGCCGTTCATGCCGCAGTCGAGATACGTAACTTGGCCGATCCGCACTCTAGATCATTTTTCGATTCTTGGAAGGCTCCATCTCTCGGAGGTTTTGTCTTTTGGTATGATTCTCGAGGTTATAGACTTTGTACATTCAGGGGTATGGCGGGCCCCGTCCCGCCACGCTTGTTATTCCTAAGTGCGTAGTCACGTTTGTGGTTGGTGTAAGGATAAGTTATCGCTTCACTTTCGATTAAGTTATTTTATGGAAGGCGGCCTTGTCGGCTGGCCAGTGATGTTTACCCTATTATAAGTTAGATGTTATGTATGTTCCGCTGCTATTCTCTGATGTATACCGACAGGTACCCTGAGGTACTACGCGCCCGGCCTGGGTCGTGACGTAACGGTTTTACTTATTTGTTTATGAAAATCTCGTATTGATTTACGCAGTGTAGTAAGATGGTTTGATAAGTAACATGTTAGGATGCTACGTGTTAGTGTCTTGTGATATTGTTATTCTTGTTGTGCTTACGTTGTTAAACGGTAAGTCCGTTGTACTGTTATTATATCACCTACCCCCTTGACTTGTTATACCGAGGGCTTGCCACCCTTGATGCGGTTCTATACGGCCTATGCAATGTGGTGACTATGCGAGTCGCGGGAGTTCCAGGATTGATCATTCCGAGTGTTTTAGCCCGATGCGGGGGATGCCCTATGCGGTCTGTGTGACTATGCGGTCTATGAGACTATGCGGACTGCGGGAGTCCAGGAGGGTACCGGGGGTTAGCTACCCCCGATGCGAGGAATACCTCATGCGGGTCTGTGTGCGACCTATGCGGACTGCGGGAAGTCCAGGACTAGGCACGCATAAAGATACTATGGGCGATCGCCTTGCTTCGATCATTCGCGCCTAGATAAGACCGGATTACATTATTCTATTTTGCTCTTGTTTATGTTGTGGCACTATGTGCGATTGAACTGGTTGTATTTGCAAATGGTTTTAAATACTTTGATTTTACTTGATTTTACGCTTCACATACTTGGTACTGCAGACCGACTTTTCGGGGCCGCGTCATGCCGCGGTAAGACAAGCGGTGATAGATCCGCATCCTTAGGATCTTTGCTTTGGTGTCGTGAGCTCCATCTTCTCCGAGGCTCGACTTTTGGTATGGTTCTCCCGATGTTGTAGATATATGTACATTCGTGGTATGGCGGCCCTGTCCCTCCATAGTTGTTTACAATCCTAGAGGTCTGTAGTCATGTTATAAAGTTGGGATGTAACTGTTCACTCTTTATATATATATGCCGAAAGGCGACTTTTCTCAGATAAATTGTGTCTCAATTTACATTTGTTTCATGTCTTGTTTTTATATTCCGATTACTGATGTATGTCTACTGGGTGCCGTAAGGCACAACACTGCCCCGAACGGTCGTGACAAAAGTGGTATCGTGAGCGCTTAATCCTGAAAGTGTCTACAGACCGTATCTAGTAGTTCGATTATCGTGTGTTGTGCACCACACCAATAATCGTGAGGCTATAGGATATTTAGGATTGGTTTCATTCTTCTCATTACGAGATCGTGCCTCATACCGTGTTATAAGTTGGACCTCTAACGTATTCCTTTCTACATGGATTATGCCTCCACGTAAGGCAACCCGCCCGGCGGCAAGGCACCCGGAGGAGCCGCTAGTAGGACACCGAGAATCACGAGGGCTCGTGCCCGATCTATACCGAGACGGCGAGTTCCATGACGCCGCCGCCCCGAGAGACCACGCACTCGCACTCCCGCCCCACACCGCGCAGGAGTTAGGATACAAGGAGATGGCCCGATTATTGGCCGTGATTGTGGCAGACATGAGATAGGCCGGATGCACTGCCCAGCCCAAAGAGCTCATAGAGGGCTCAGCCCGTCTATACCGAGACGGCGAGTTCCATGACGTCGCCGCCCCAAAGAGACCACGCATTCGCACCTCCCGCCCCACACCGGGCATAGGAGTTAGGATACGCGAGATGGCCCGATTATTGGCCGTGATTGTGGCCGACATGAGGATAGGCCGGACGCATTGCCTTCCCAAAGAAGGCCGTGGTTCACCCGAGCTCGCATGGGCTTTGAGGCTATGGGATTTTACGAGTTGTAGCCTCCGCAGTTCTACGGTCGAGGCACGAGGATGATCCGCAGGAGTTCATCCGCCGATACATAGATCACGCGGGTGATCAAGGCTTCGAGACCGAGTGATCTTGATTCGCGTCAGATCGGCCGCGTGATACCGCCGATTGGTTTGATTCGAGGAGCTTTCCCGAGGAGAGCACGCGCCTCAAAGAAGATGGGACGATTTCGCAGGCATTCCTCACTCACTTTGCCTCCGCAGATGAGGAGGCACGCCGACAAGTTTTTGTTGCACGAGACAGCAGGCGCACGCCAGGAGTACAACGTTGAGTTCGATTCGTTGGCTCGATATGTCCTCGCTGGTAGCAGATGGAGGACAGGTGCACCGCCACGCCACCGCTAGATGATTATATGGCCGAAGTCTTGCGGGTGTTGCTCTTCACCGTGGTATGGACATTACCCGCATGCAGCTCATGCACTGATGCGAGCGTAGAGACCGACGGGTCGGCAGATATCGCCAGCAGAAGGCCAAGACGGCGGATCTTTGGTAGTTTCGGTGGGACGGCCTCAACAGACGTCTAGATTTGCACAACAACTTCGAGCATCGCTACATCGCTTGCATGCCCAGAGTATTCGGGGCGTCGGGGCCCCGTGACTTCGGATTTCGGTAGCAAGGGTGCTAACCGATCGAGGTTCGCCAAGGTGTCCGATGTGGTAGATTCCATTCGGGAGGTTGGTACTACGGAGCTTGCTACACTTGTGGCCGCAGGTCATTACGCGAGAGTCTGACCAGGCGGCTACCGATGGTAGGGTCACCGCAGGTGCTGCCGGTCTTCATCCCTTCGCCACTCGCCCGAGGCGTGGTACTCATGGACCAGCAGGTCGCGACAGAGGTCGTGGAGCGGGTCCCAGTTCTAGCGGTCCTCAGAATCGCATTTATGCCTTGTCCAGCCGGCAGACCGTGAGGCGTCGCCGACGTCCGCAGTACCTTATCGGGCCGTTATGATGTGTATGCCTTGATAGATCCGGATTCTACTGCCCTATATATCTCCCTTATCGCTAGTAAGATAGGGATAGAGCTCGTATCCATAGACCCTTTGAGGTAGCTACGCCATGGCGATCGGTGGTAGCTCGGCGGGTATATAGGGCTTGCGATGACTTTATGCTCGTCCGGACCTCAGCCGACTTGATAGAGTTGGACATGACCGATTTCGATGTGATCACGGGCATACGGATTTGTTAGATTCTTGCTACGCCAATGTAGATCGCAGGAGAGAGCGATGCGGTTCCCTTTCGGGAGCCGTTATTGAGTGGGAGGAACATCAGACGCCGTAGGGTAGGTTTATTTCCTACCAAGGCTAGGAAGATGGTGCGGCGGGTACATCTACCATCTCGCTCGGTGTTTGATATCGAGGTCGCAGCGCGATTTTCAGTCGGCCCAGAGTCGAGTTCCCAGACGTGTTTCCAGACGACCTCCCGGGTATCCCTCCAGAGAGGGAGATAGAGTTTTGTATCGATGTACTGCCAGACACTCGACCTATTTCCATTCCGCCATACAGAATGGCACCTGCCGAGTTGAGAGAGTTGAAGGACCAGCTGCGAGATTTGCTGGAGAAGGGCTTCATGAGTCCTAGTGTTTCTCCTCGGGAGCGCGGTGTTCGCGTGAAGAATAAGGATGGACGCCGCGCACGCATGTGTGTTGATTACTGGCGGTGAACAAGGTGACTATTAAAAACAGATACCCCCTTCCCAGGATTGATGATTTGTTCGACCAGCTGTAGGGTGCGAGATGTTTCTCCAAGATTGATCTGCGATCGGGCTATCATCAGTGCACGTGTCGAGAGGCGGATGTCCACAGGATCGCATTCGGACCAGACGGGCATTATGAGTTCGTGGTCATGTCTTTCGTTGACCAATGCCCGACGGTATTCATGGATTTGATGAACCGAGTGTTTAAGCCATTTTAGACACGTTTGTGATAGTGTTCATTGATGATATCTTGGTTTATTCTTGCTCGAGGCGAGCACGCGAGCATTTGAGGACAGTGCTGAGAGTTCTCCAGGACCAGCAGTTATACGCCAAGTTTTCGAAATGTGAGTTCTGGTTGACTTCAGTGGCTTTTCTTGGGCATATAGTCGGGGCCGATGGTATTCAGGTGGATACGGCCAAGATCGAAGCCAGAGTTGTCCTGACCTACTACTCGGCAGAGGTTCGCGATTTACGGGCCTTGCGAGTTATTATCTACGGTTCAGAGAAGTTTGCTTCTATCTCGCACCATTGACTAGCCGACTCGGGCAACTAAGTTTCGCCGATGACGCGTGTGGCGAGCAGTGGTTTCCGCCATCGAAGGAGATCGACGACCGCCCCGCTTTACTCTTCCAGAGGGTCCAGACGGCTATGTCGTGTATTGTGATGCGTCAGGCATCGGGTTAAGATGTGTGTTGATGCAGCAGGGCAAGGTTATAGCGTACGCATCCCGGCAGCTTAAGAAGCATGAGAGGAACTACCCCACCCATGATTTGGAGTTGACAGCGGTGATTCACGCCTTGAAGATCTGGAGGCACTATTTGTATGGGGTTCATGTGGATATTTATACAGACCACAAGAGCCTCCAGTATATCTTCAGCCAGAGGGAGCTGAACTTACGACAGAGACGGTGGTTAGAGTTGCTTAAGGATTATGATGTCGATATCCTGTACCACCCGGGGAAGGCCAATGTTGTGGCAGATGCCCTTAGTCGTAGGTCGATGGGTAGCCTATCAGATGTGCAGCCGGAGATGAGGGGCATGGTTCGCGATTTGCATCAGTTAGCGAGCCTTGGTGTCCGTTTGATTGATTACGATAGCGATGGGGTTCGAGTTCGAGAGGTTGCCGAGTCTTCCATCGTCGAGGAGGTGAAGAGGCAACAGTTTGAGGATCCGGTTTTGACGCGGTACCGTGATACGGCTCTTCGTGAGGGGAAGGGTCCTTTTGAGGTAGCACCTGATGGGGTGCTAAGGTTCGAGGGCAGGTTGTGTGTTCCGGATATTGCAGGACTTCGGCAGCAGGTTCTAGGGGAAGCACACAGCGCACGTTACTCTATCCATCCGGGGTCGACCAAGATGTACCACGACCTCAGATCTGTGTATTGGTGGGATGGCTTGAAGAGGGACGTTGCAGAGTTTGTGGCTCGGTGCGTGTTGTCGCAGTGAAGGTAGAGCACCGCAGGCCCGGTGGTTTGCAGACGATAGAGATCCCGACCTGGAAGTGGGAGGTGATCAACATGGACTTTATCACAGGATTACCTCGCACTCAGAGGAAGCATGATTCTATCTGGGTTATCGTCGACAGGCTGACGAAATCAGCCCACTTTCTTCCCGTCAGGACGACTTTTTCGGCTGAGGATTATGCCAGACTTTACATCCGAGAGATCGTCAGACTGCATGGAGTCCCTATTTCTATCATATCTGACCGAGGAGCCCGGGCCAGCCTAACTTCCGAGGTCTTTCCGTGGGCCTAGGGACGCAGTGAGCTCGAGCATCGCATTCCATCCACGCATGCACGGACAGCCGAGCGCACTATCCGCACTCTTGAGGATATGCTGCGAGCCTGTGTTATTGACTTCAGGGGTAGCTGGGAGGATCATTTGCCTCTAGTTGAGTTTGCGTATAATAATAGCTACCACTCCAGTATTCAGATGACGCCTTATGAGGCCTTGTATGGGAGGAAGTGCAGATCGCCGATAGGTTGGTTTGATGTGGGCGAGGTGCAGTTAGTGGGACCAGATTTGGTGCAGCAGGCAGTGGATAAGGTGAAGCTTATCCAAGAGCGGCCATCGACACTCGAGTCGCGAAGTCATATGCAGATCATCGTCGTCGGCATCTAGAGTTTGAGGTTGATGATTGGGTTTTCCTGAAGGTGTCACCCATGAAGGGTGTAATGAGGTTCGGGAAGAAGGGGAAACTCAGCCCAAGGTACATTGGGCCCTATCAGATTGTCCGCAGGATAGGCAAGGTTTCCTACGAGTTGGATCTGTCGTCCGATCTAGAGGCAGTGCATCCGGTTTTTCACGTTTCTATGCTGAGGAGATGTATCGGGGATCCATCTAGGGTACACCCGATTGACGATGTCCAGGTGACCGAGGAGTTATCGTATGAGGAGATTCCCATAGCGATAATCGATCGTCAGGTTAGGCGTCTGCGGACCAAGGACGTGGCTTCACAAAGTCTTGTGGCGAACGAGCTCGGGAGGAGATGACATGGGAAGCCGAGGAGGACATGAGGCGTATCCTCACCTATTCACACCTCCGTGTAACTCACTTTCCAACTTGTAAATTTTCATTGTCATATATGCCTAAGTATTGTTTGTGGCCACGAGGCATTTGCAAACTGTTTAAGTTATGAGGAACTTTATCATTATCTGTCTTGGGAAGGAACATTCGGGACGAATGTTTCTAAGGAGGGGAGAATGTTATACCCCGTATTTCCAGAGCATGTACGTAAGGGTGTACGTACAAAAGTTTGAGCCTTAAAGTTAGGCATAGGACGAAATTTGTGCACAACCCACTAAAAGAATCGTTTTCCGACGAAACGCTTTACAAAACTGCGTAGGGAAAATTACGCTATGTCATTTATAATTTTTGCAGATTTTTCCGTGAGACGAAATATTTTGGGATCAACGGGAGGTGACACTTGTCACCCTCATATGGACGCAACTTGGGCAAGTTGGACGATTTTTGTGGCCTTGCATTAGTCAAGGTTAGGTAGGATATTTTGTGTAGTAGATGGATAAGGACACTTGGGTGAATCCTCACCTCCACTTGCCCTCCACTTGCCATCATCTTGGCCATTGTTGGCCTATAAATACCCCTAACTTGAAGGTTTCCTTCATCCACAAATCATTTCTCCAAGTCTTGAAAATCCTTCCCCCTGTCTTGTTGTGTTTCGTCCAACACTCTCCCTTGTGAAGGCCCTCGTCAAAACATCTTCCCCTCTAGCCTAGTAGCTCTAGCCTAACCCCCTTTGGTAGAAAGTTTTCTTCCAAGTATTGTTACTATTCCAAATACCCTAGCCCAAATCACTTATAGTGTTAAGTAGAAGTTGTTTAGAAACTTCTAATGGCTTCTTGGAGCTATCGGAGCGTGCAACTTAGGAGCTAAACCTTGTTCAGGATCGACATCTAACTTGGATAATTTTGGGCTTATCGAGGTAAATACTCTTGTCCTTCTATTGTAATTAGATATTACATATAAGAATAGTTAAGACTTGAGTATAAGATACTTAAAAGGATATTAAAGAATAGAATTGAACTGTAATTACAATCAAGGATATTAGAAGAGAATTGAATGAAATCACAAGTGGTATATGAAGAAGAATTAAATCAGACTTACATAGATCGCATTTACATGACTTGGGTAGCTTGACGGGGAAGTGCTGCCCATTTCCGTAGAATAGAGAACCCTCGCTAGAACTTTATACAAAGATAGTCTAGACGTTGATAGACGATTTCGATTATAGGTCGATACTCTGCAGTGACATATTCGACTTGGCGGTGGTTTTCGCCCAGGTATGTGATTCTTCCTATCCTCTTGAGCATGATATTTTAAAGTATATATATAGTACGGTGAGACGACGTGTGTTAACGAACATGGTTTTACTTGACTTGAGTCTAAATAATAAAACTTGGAAGTATTTCAAAGAATTATAATCATTTTGAAAGAAGAGTAATACTTGATTTTTAAACAGAAAGCTTAAGAGTTATACTAGCTTTATGGGAAGTTAGGTATAACGACTTAAGGAAGATAAAAGGAACGGTTTTACTTATTTGTTTATGAAAATCCTTTATTGATTTCTGCAAAGTGTAGTAAGATGGTTTGATAAGTAACATGTTAGGATGCTACGTGTGTTAGTGTCTTGTGATATTGTTATTCTTGTTGTGCTTACGTTGTTAAGCGGTAAGTCCGTTATCGTTATTATATCACCTACCTCGACTTGTTATCAGGGCTTGCCACCTTGATGCGAGTCTATACGCCTATGCAGTCACAGTGACTATGCGGAGTCGGGAGTTCAGATTGATCATTCCGTGTTTAGCCGACGCGGGATGCCACGCGGTGCGTGTGACTACGCGTCTATGAGACTATGCGATCGCGAGTCGAGGAGAATCGGGGTTAGCTACCGATGCGAGAATACCTCATGCGGTGCGTATGCGACTATGCGGATCGGAAGTTCAGATTAGGCACGCATAATGATACTATGGGCGATTGCCTTGCCGATCATTCGCGGCCTAGATAAGACCAGTTACATTATTCTATTTTGTTCTTGTTTATGTTGTGGCACTATGTGAAGTTGAACTGGTTGTATTTTTAAATGGTTTTAAATACTTTGATTTTACTTGATTTTGATTTCACATACTTGGTACTGTCGATTTCGGTGCGTTCATGCCACGGTAAGGCAGGTGCTAGATCCGCATCCTTAGATCTTTGCTTTGGTGTCAGAGCTCATCTTCCGAGGCTCGACTTTTGGTACGGTTCTCCCGATGTTGTAGATATATGTACATTCAGGTATGGCGGCCTCGTCGCCATAGTTGTTACAATCTAGAGGTCTGTAGTCATGTTGTAAAGTTGGGATGTAAATGTTCACTCTTTATATATACGCCGAAAGCGACTTTTCTCAGATAAATTGTGTCTCAATTTACATTTGTTTCATGTCTTGTTTTATATTCCGATTACTCGATGATGTCTACTGGGTGCCTTACCCGCACCCAAGTAGTCATATATCGAGAAATCAGCGAATATAAAACAAGACATGAAAATTGTAAAATGAGACACGCTTTATCTGATGAAAAGCTTGCCTTCGGCATATATATATAACCCAAGTTTTGCGCTACATCCCAACTGCATAACAGGACTGCACTTCTAAGGAAGTAACAACTATGGCGGACAAGGTTCCGCCATACCCCGAATGTACAAAACTATCTACAATACAGGGAGATCATACCCAAAAGTAGAGCCTCCGAGAAGATGAGCTCCGACACCAAAGCAAAGATCCTAAGGATGGATCTAGCACCGCTGCCCTTACTGCGTATGAACGCAGCTCAAGGAGGTCAAGATAACAGGTACCAAGTATGTGAAACTGTAAAGTACTTAAATGAAATCAAGTATTTAAAACCATTTGCAAATAAAATCAGTTCATTTGCACATAGTGTCATATCACAAACAAGAACAATAATAGTAAGTCAGAATGTGTCTTTTCTAGGCCGCGCATGATCGAAGCAAGGCTAATCGCCCATAGTATCATTATGCGTGCCTAATCCTAGACTCCCGCAGTCCACATAGGTCACACACAGACCCGCATGAGGTATTCCTCGACGGTAGCTAACCCGCATTCTCCTCGACTCCCGCACCGCATAGTCTCAATAGACGCATAGTTACACAGCATCGCATAGGCATCCCCGTGACGGATAAAACACCCGGAATGATCAATCCTGGAACTCCCGCAGCTCCGCATAGTCACATATACTGCATAGGCCGTATAGACCCGCATCAAGGGTGGCAAGCCCTCGGTATAACAAGTCAAGGGGGTAGGTGATACAATAACAGTACATCGGACTTACCGGTTAGCACGTAAGCACAGCAAGAATGACCCCCTTTCACAACATTACAAGACACTAACACATGTAGCATCATAATATGTCTACTTATCAAACAATCTTACTACAATTAACAGAAATCAATACAAGGCTTTTATAAACAAACAAGTAAAATAGTTCCTTTTATCTTTCTTAAGTTGTTATACCTAACTTCCCATAAAGCTAGTATAACTCTTAAGCTTTTTGTTTTAAAAACCAGATATTACTCTTCTGTTAAAAATGATTCAATATTCTTTTTGAAATACTTCAAGATTCTTATTATTCAGGCTTAAGTCAAAAGACATTGCCGTAAAGTACGTCCAGTTAACACATGTACGTCTACCGTACTATATATACTTTAAAATACATCATGCTTAAGAGTATAGGAAGAATCACATACCTTCTCGGCGAAATCCACCTGCCAAGTCGAGTATGTCGCGCGCAGAGAATCAGCCTATAATACCAACACGCTCATCAACGCTCAGATCAGATCGTATAAAGCTCTAAGGCAGGGTTCTATTCTATGGGAATTTGGGCAGACTTCCTACCCAGAAACTATACAACATCAGTAAATACAAATTCTATGTGAGTACAGCTCAATTATTCTTCTTTTATACCCTTCTACCGTGATAATGCTCAATTCTATTCTCAGAATATCCTTCTAAGTATTTATACTTATTCCTATACTTCTACAAGATGTATTCTCTAATTATAAAAGAAGGATAAGTTTATTTACCTCGATAAGCCCAAAATTATCCAAGTATAAACGTCGATCCTGAGCGAGGTTTAGCTCCTAATTTGAACGCTCCGATAGCTCCAAGAACCCTTAGAAGTTCTTCACAACTTCTACTAAGTACTAAGGGATTTGGGCTAGGTATTTTGGGCATTATAACAATACTAGAAGGCAACTTTTCTACCAAGGAGGGGTAGGTTTCGGCTAGGCTGTGGGTTGCCTTCCGCCAAGCTTCACCAAAGGGAAGAAGGCTTGGACGAAAAGGCTCACAAGTGAGAGAGGGAGGATTTTCAAGACTTTGAAAGTAATTTGTGGATGAAGAACTCTTCATCTTAAGGGGGTATTTATAGGTCAAGCCATGGCCAACCAATGGCCAAGATGATGCCAAGTGCAAGGCAAGTGTAGGGTGAGGATTTAGGCAAGTGTCCATTCTATCTACTACACAAAAATATCCTACCAACTCCTTGACAAAACAAGCCCTTCCAATCGGCCCTATTGCCGTCCCACATCCATCAATGAGAGGGTGACAAGTGTCGCCTCTCGCTCATTCAAAATGTTTCGCCTCTCGGAAAATCCGCAAAAATTAGAAATGACATAGCCGAATTTATCCTACGCGAGTCTTGTTAAACGCTTCGCGTAAAAACCATTCTTTTAGTGAGTTGTGCCCAAAAAAACATCCCATGCCTCGACTTTAAGGCTAAACTTTCGTACGTACGCCCTCACGTACATACTCTGGAAATACGGGGTATAACATTCTCCCCTCCTTAGAAACATTCGTCCCGAATGTTCCTTCCCAAGACAGTTAACGATAAGGTTCCTCAAAACTTAAACAGTTGCAAATGCCACACACGGCCACAAAACAACACTTAGGCATAAATGATAATTTAAAATTTACAAATAGGAAAGTGAATTACCCGAGGCGCTGGGAATAGGTGAGGATACTTCGCCTTATGTCCTCCTCGCCTTCCCACGCCATCTCCTCCTCGAGCTCGCTCCGCCACAAGACTTTGACGGCCACGCCCCGTCCGCAGACGCTTAACTCGACGATCGATTATCGCCATGGAAATCTCTCATACGATAACCCCTGGTCACCGGACATCGTCAATCGGTGTACCTAGATGGATCCCCGATACATCTCCTCAAAGATAGAAACATTAAACACCGGATGCACCGCTTCCAGACGGACGGCAGATTCAACTCGTAGGCAACCTTGCCTACCTCGCGACAACTGATAGGGCCCAATGTACCTTGGGATGAGTTTCTTTCCTCCCGAATCTCATCACACCTTCATGGGTGACACCTTCAGAAAACCCAATCATCAACTCGAACTCGTGATGCCGACGACGATGATCTGCATATGACTTCGCCGACTCAGCCGCCAAGAATCCGCCTCCCGGATAAGCTTCACCTTATCCATCGCTCGCTGCACCAAATCTGGTCCCACTAATCGCACTCGCCTACATCGAACCAGCCTATCGCGATCCGCACTTCCTCCCATACAAGGCCTCATAAGGCGCCATCTCGAATTCTGGAGTTGTAGCTATTATTATACGCAATCTCAACTAGAGGCATATGATCCTCCCAGCTACCCCTGAAGTCAATAACACAGGCTCGAAGCATATCCTCAAGAGTATGGATAGTGCTCTAAGCCTGTCCGTCTGCTCGTGGATGGAATGCGATTTCGTGCTCACCGGCCCCTAAACCCTTCGGAAGGACTCCGTAAGTTAGCCAGAACCGGGCTCCTCTGTCGATATGATCGAAATAGGGACTCCATGCACCGACGATCTCTGATGTAAAGTCCGCATAATCCTCACCGAAAAGTCGCCCTAACGGAAGAAAGTGGGCTGATTTCACACCGGCCGACGATAACCCAAATAGAATCATGCTTCCTGAGTGCGAGGTAATCCCGCGTGATAAAGTCCATGTTGATCACCTCCCATTTCCAAGTCGGGATCTCTATCGTCGCAACAAACCACCGTGCCTCCGTGCTCTATCTTCACCACGACAACACGCACCGAGCTACGAACTCGCAACGCCCCTCTTCAAGCCATCCCACCAATACACGATCTAAGGTCGTGGTACATCTTGGTCGACCCGGATGGATAGAGTAACGGCGCCGTGGTGCTTCCCTAGAACTCGCCGCCAAGTCCTCAAACATCCGAACACACAACTCGCCTCAAACCTTAGCACCCCATCGTGCTACCTCAAAAGGACCCTTCCTCACGTAAGAGCCGTATAACGATACCGAATCAAAACCGATCCTCAAATCGTGCCTCTTCACCTCCTCGACGATGGAAGACTCGGCAACCTCACGAACTCTAACCCCATCGCTATCGTAATCAATCAACGGACACCAAGGCTCGCTAATCGATGCAAATCACGAACCATGCCCTCCTCTCTCGCTACACATCCGATAGGCTCCCATCGACCTACGACTAAGAGCATCCGCCACAACATTGGCCTTCCCGGTGGTACAGATATCGACGCCATAATCCTTAAGCAACTCTAACCACCGCCTCTCGCCGTAAGTTCACTCCTCCGGTCAAGATATACCGAGGCTCTGTGGTCTGTATAAATATCCACGTGAACCCCATACAAATAGTGCTCCAGATCTTCAAAGCGTGAATCACCGCGCTAACTCCAAATCATGGGTGGGTAGTTCCTCTCGTGTTTCTTAAGTCGGGACGCGTGACGCTTATAACTCTACCCCGCCGATCAACACACATCCCACCCGATGCCCGACGCATCACAATACACGACATAACCATCCGACCTCCGGAAGAGTAAGAACGGGGCGGCCGCCACCGTCTCTTCAAAGAATCGAAACCCCGCCACACGCATCGTCCATCAAACTTGGCCGCTTCCGAGTCACCTAGTCAATGGTGCAGTAGATAGAAGCAAACTTCTCTACGAACCGATAATATCTCGCAAGGCCTAAAATCGCGAACCTCTGTCGGAGTAGTAGGTCTAGGCCAAGTCCTGACTGCCTCAATCTTGGCCATATCCACTCGAATGCCATCATCCCCGACAATATGCCCAAGAAAAGCCACCGAAGCTAACCAAAACTCACATTTGGAAAACTTGGTGTATAATCGCTGTCCCGAGAATCACAAGACAGCCTCTCAAATGCTCCGCATGCTCCCGCTTCCGAGCGAATAAACCAAGATATCATCAATGAACACTATCACAAACGTGTCCAAAATGGTTTGAACACTCGCTCATCAAATCCATGAATACCACGAGCATCGTCAACCCAAAAGACATGACCAACTCATAATGCCCGCACGTCCGAATGCACCCTGTGGACATCCACCTCTCGACTGCACTGATGATAGCCCGATCGCAGATCAATCTTGGAGAAACATCTCGCGCTCCGCAATCGGTCGAACAAATCATCAATCCTCGGGAAGCGGGGTATCTGTTTTAATGGTCACCTTGTTCACCTGTCAATCAACACACATGCGCAGCTGGCCCCGCCCTTCTTCTTCACGAACAATACCGCGGCCCCTGTGGAGAAACACTAGGCCCGATGAAGCCCTTCTCCAAAGAAATCTCTCACCGGTCCTTCAAATATCTCAACTCGCAGTGCCATTCTCAGATGGCGAATGGAAATAGGCCGAGTGTCCGCAACACATCTATACAAAACTCAATCTCCTCTCGTGAGGGATACCCGGAGGTCGTCCGAAATACGCCTGGGAACTCTGACCATCGAACCGATCAAAATCTGGTACCGCAACCTGATCAAACACCCGAACGAGATGGTAGATATACCCTTCTGCACCATCTTCCTAGCCTTGAGGTAAGAAATAAACTTACCCTCTGGCGATACAAATGTTCCTCCCACACAACAACCGCTCCTCAGAAATCGAACCGCATTACTTCTCCCTAGCCTACATTGGCATAGCAAGAAGCTAGCCAATCCATACCCATGATCCCATCGAAATCGGGCCATGTCCAACTCTATCAAGTCGGCCAGTGGTCCGACGATCGCAAACGGTCACCGACAAGCCCTATATACCCGCCGAGCTACCACCGAATCACCCATCGGCATAGCTACCTCGAAGTGGTCTATGGACTCGTGCTCATCCCTATCCTACTAGCAATAAGGGAGATATATGTGATGCAGTAGAACCCGGATCTATCAAGGCATACACATCAAATCCAGAAACTGATAAGGTACCTGTGACGACATCAGGTGAGGCCTCCTGATCCTGCCGGCTGGACAAGGCATAAATGCGGTTATGATAAGTTATAAGTGATCATGTGATTTGTGTTATGAAGTTTGATAAGTGACATGGATTGTAGAAGCCTAGAACCGAAAAGGACATGATTAGCCTTTTGAAATTGAAATACAATTTTGGTCGTTTATTAGAATCGTCGCATGTTTACCTACTTGAGGATTGTAGTAGTTGTAATCGATTGCGGCTTGATATCATGTTATACTAAACCACTTGGATTAAAAAGGAATTGGAAACGATTTGTATGGTTGCCTAATTGCCGAATTGACATTATAGTTTAGACTAGTTTGTTATCGTTGTAGTGAGCCAATTGGGGCTGTTTGGTTATTCATTTGTTTTGAACTACCTTATAAATTGTGGTGAGCCAATTGGGGCTGTTTGGTTATTGTATTCGGCCTTGAAAAAGGTGGCAAAGTTAGTAAAAACAAAGGAAGTGTTGTCCGATTTTCCGTAGAATTTAGTGACTTGCACTTGGAATATTCTACGTTTGAAACTAGAAGTTAATAGACGCATTTATGGTCATTATAGGTTGGCATACTACGACGCGATTGGACTTAGCAAGTGGATTAAACCGAAGAGGTATGTGGAACTTTCTTATCTCTTGAGCATGATTAAGTTGTAAATGTATAGTACGGTAGACGTACATAATTTTGACAATCTAGTCTATTTGATATCCTTGGCTTATTTTAAGAATGCCCAAGTTGTTTGAGTTAGGGAATTAACTCACTTGTTTAATTATTAAGGATATCTTGGTTTTCAAAAGTTAAGAGACTTTAAGTATGTTGAAAGTATTTTGATACTTGTTTTGTTGGAAAGTTTAAGTCTCTTGGTTAAAAAGAAATATGTAAGTTGCTAATGTATAAAGCTAGTATAACGACTTTATGGGAAGTTGGTTATAATAGCTTTATGGAAAGTTAATAAGAGAATGGTTTACTCTTAAGTAATTTAAGCATGTTATGGACTCAAGAGTTTTAAAGAATGTGACACTTGTTTCGTTTTAAACGTATAAGTCCCTTGGATAGGAAATTGTACTTGACTTAGGTATAAAGTGAATATAACGACTTTATGGGGAGTTGGTTATATTGGCTTTATGGAAAGATAAATGGCTTGATTTTTTTGAAAGGCAATTTGATTTAAAGGCATCAATTGCCTAAGGCTTTTACGAGAGAAGAAGTCACTTGATTTAGAAGCCTAATTTTATTTCTAAAAGTATTGTGACTTGTCTTGAAAAAGAAATTGTAACTTGATACTACGGTTATTAGTATCTTGGAAGTTTTATAATGAAATGAGTCATTTTGAAAGAATAGAAGTACGTAGTACTTTGGGTTAAATTCCCGGCTTTTTATAAAGAACATGTTAGTGCCTTAAGTAAACTAAAATGAGAGTGTATATGAAATGTAATAAGAAGTTGTGATCGCTTAACTTGCTTATATATCACGATAAGTTTGAGTGCTTATGTTATGTGTGATAGCCTGATTTGTGCTAGTAGTTCAAGAATAATCGCGGGTCATTCCCGTTTGTGGCATTGCATATTTCGTGGATTTGCTACCCACGATGCGTAATACTCACGCGAGTCCGTAGGGCTTACGCGGGTGAAATAGTCCCACGCGGGCGGTCCATTTACGCGAGGAATACCTCACGCGAGTCCGTAGCGGCTTATGCGGGTGAAATAGTCCCATGCGAGGAATACCTACGCGGGTCCACGCGATCTACGCGCGAAATAGTCCCGTGAATAGATCGCTTAATGATACCGCGACAGTGGTCCTGCTTTTGATCGTGAGCTTCCTACTTTATATTGTAAGTATACACCTATTTTACTCTCATTGTTAGTAAGGCACGCATCGTTAATCGAGTATCATACATGTCTCCGCTTTATTATTAGACTTATGATTTCATTACGATTTCGGGCCACATATTTGGTACATGTTGTAATCGACTTTCGGGCCGCGCTCACGCCGCAGTAGTACAAAGGTCACGATCCTCGCCTAGGATCACCGTCACCGCTGGCGAGCCCTCATTTCGGAGGCTTATCCTCGTATTGTCGCTTGTACATTCGTGGTACGGCGGCCTGCTCCGCCAGTGATTGTTATTCTTGAGGTCCGTAGTCACATTGTGGATCGGGTTGTAAAGAAAAAATGTACCGCTTTATTGGTATAAGTTACTGGCGTGGCCTTATCGGCCAGCCTCGTTGTTATTTTATGTTTAAGTATTTTATCACTGTGGTATGTTCCACCGCTATTCTCTCGATGTATGCTAGAGGGTGCCTGTAGGGCACCGCCGCGCCCGGTCGGTCGTGACAAAAGTGGTATCGTGAGCGCTTAGTCCTCTGAAAGTGTCTACGCACCGTGTCTAGTAGAGTCTTGATTATCGGTGTTGTGCACCACATCTATAATCGTGAGGTCGCAGGACATTTAGGATTGGTTTCATTCTTCTCACTCTAAGATCGCGCGACAGAGTCGTATGGTTAGGGTCGTCTTTCCCTAACAAGTTATGATTGTTTGCATACGAGAAAGGCAAAGAGTGACCCGTGAAGGATTATGTGGATTGCGATCCGTGTTGGTAATGTTTGTAGTATAGTTGGTATTGTGATATACAACTATACGGATTTATGTTCGGGGTCATACGTGTGTTGCCTAGGATGATTTTAGATTACCGTGATCGGGTAAGGACTAAATAAATACCGGAAGGTATAAGAAGCAAGGAACTCTCATCAAGGTTTTTACGTGCTAATTTGAGATAATTAGGTGATGATGAGATGTGTGAGAATGTAATGGACCCTTAAGAAGTTAATTAAGAGACTAAGTGGAAGACTATGTTAGCAACTTAAGCTATGTGGTATGCTTAAGGGAATTGTACGGGCGAGATCCGGACGAAGAAAGTATAGTTATTGTGGTCCAGACAACACGGCTATGATTTTACGAGAAGTTTTTGTACCCGGTTACGGGGGGCTGATAAGTTAGGCTTGGAGCATGGAAATCATGAGCCCGAGAATGTGATAACCGCCGAGACCTTAGGTATATAAGGCCTTCTGCAGTAAAGTTAAGTCGCACTCGCGGTAAGAGTTGCGCGACGCCGAGTCGGGTCAGATCTATTAAGGGTCGCCCATAGCTTGAAATGAAATGGGATTAGTTGGTAGTAGTCCCGCCACGCGACAGGTCACGGCGGTGTAAGGCCCAAGTCTAGTTAATCGCTTTATGGGTTCGTGGACGATTCCACCGAACCGTGTCATGAGAGCCGAATGGGCCTCAGATTGTTTAATTTAGTAACTCCAAAGATCGAGACCCGGATCAAGATAAAGGCTATGTACGACGCTAAAATAAGTTTGGGAGCACGGAAAAGTACGACCAAAGGAAAAGAGAGCAACCAAGTGTAAAGAAATAAAGCCCGAATCCATGAGAACCTTTCGGCGTGATCACACCCGCGAGTGACGGGTGGTAGCCGAGCGAGTAGATAATAATTACCAGAACGATACGCCGTTGACCTTAGCGCACCTAGCAGAGCTGTTATGACAGCACGCTGAGGTCATTATGAGACGACTAGTTGGCCTCTTGGATGCCAACGTGACTACAGAGAGATTGATTTCGGTACGCTTTTCCGATAAGTTTGCCATCGAGTGGAAAGGAAGAGAAGTGGTGGTAACCAAAGGAATTATTCTTCCTTCTTTGACATAATTGTTTCTAATAAGTCCGCGTGATTTGTTCATTCGAGGTGGATCGAGGCGTAAAGTAGTAATAATTGAATTTGAAGGAATTTATGTTAAATGCCCTCGAGGTACTTGAGTTAGTTTGGTGTGGCGGTCGTACACGACCTTCCGTATAATTTCAGGAAAATGTGCAAGGCATGAATAAATAAGTACGGTGTCGCCACGTGAAAGTCGAGGGCATCTTTGGTAGGTTTTGAAAATCTACACTACTTTAAGGCGGGCGTGATGATTAGATAATTATCGACCGCGAGAGGACCCCGTGATTGTTGTGACTCCAAGGAAAGTTTAAGAAAGGGAGATAAGTTTTCTCCCCACATAAAAGCGACGCTTTTACGATTATGGGTCGTGGTACCCATGTTGTTAGACGAAGGATATAAGATGTAAGGTCTTCAGATCGCCATGCCATAGGTTACGCTTGTAGATAACCGTGGAAAAGTGTCAGGTCAGTAATTAAGAACGACGCATTTAATTGGTCGGAAGTATCGTAAAGATATTAATGTAAGTTGCACGGTCATGATTACCCCAGACGAGTGTAAAGACCATTAGTTGATAATGGGCGTAAGAACATTTCAAGAAAATGGTAACACCTAGTTATAGGCTCTACAACCGAAAGGAAAACCGTTACTACTGACGAGATCAAGGAAACCTCCCCAAAAATGTGATTGACAGTAAGTCTTAGCCGTGAGGCAAGCAAAGGAATCAAATCTAAGTTTAGTGACCAAGTTTGGTTGCAACAGATAAAGGGAAACCGGAACTATAAGTTAGATTAAGGATACCCGAATATTTCGCAGAATGAGAAAGGCTTTCGCTATCGAAAGATAAGTCGACCACGACTAGCTTCTAACCTCCCGCGAGACTAGAGGTTAGGTTATTATGATAACACGTTGGGTGTCAATAGGTGTAGCCGACGCAACCCGATAAGGATAAAGCCTATGTTTTCCTGTGAGTTAGGAAGCAGAGAAGAAATTGCGCCACTCACGATTTAGAGTCGGCGCGCTAAATCATGCCCGAAGATTTGGGGCACGACGATATACGCACTTCATGTGGATAATTGTGCAGACCACAAAAGCCTCTGGTATGTCTGCAGACTGAGGCAATAGAATTTGCGACACCGATGGTGGTTAGAGTTACTCAAGGATTGTGATATTGGTATCCTATACCATCCGGGGAAAGCCAAGACATTTACAGATACTCTTTGCGCGACTCTGGGTAGTCCGCCGACGGGCAGCCGATAGATGTGATATGGTCCGTGAGATCTTTCGCCAATCGAGCCTGGGGTTCGATTATTTGTTTCCAAGGTCAATGAAGTCTAGATCCGAGAGGTTGCCGAGTCTTCCGTTGTTGGGGAGGTAAGGAGGCGACAGTATGAGGATTCAGTTATGATGCGGTATCGAGTTACTCTCGGCGAGAGAGAAGAGCTCGCTTGAGTAGCACCACGGGGTGCCGTGAGATGAGGATAGATTGCGTACCGGCCGCAGACTAGTCGCCAGGTTTTGGGAGGCACACAAGGCTTATTGCTCTAATTGTTTGGGGCCGACTAAGTCGTGTCGTGACCTCGTATGTATGTACGGTAAGATGATCTAAAAGAGACATAGCGGAGTTTATCGCTTAGTGTCCGAGTTAGTAGCAGTCATGGTTGTATACCGTAAGCCCGCTGGCTATTGCAAAGCATTGAAATCCCAACCTAGATATGAGGTAATTATTATGGATCTTGTTACGCGGTGGCATCGCATTTCGGAGGAAGTGCGACTCGGGGTCATGGTAATTAGGTCGGCGAAACCACCGTGTTCTTTCTGGATTGGGACCACTTACTCGATCGAGGTTTATACTAGCTTGTATAGCAGAGATTGTGAGATCGCACGAGGTTCCTACGCTTATGATTACAGATAGATGAGCTCCATGATAACTTCGGAGGTTTTTCAGAAGGATTAGGACACAGTGAGTCTCGTGTTGCATTACACCCTCAGATCGACGGCCGGCAGAGCGCACTATCCGTGCACTCGAGGATAGGTCATGGGCCTGTGTTTTTGATTTCAGGAATAGCCGGGAAGGTTAATTGCCTCTTGTCTTGTTACGTAACGATAACAGATACCCTTTCAGTTTTCAGGTGGCCCGGTACGAGGCCTTGTGTGTAAGAAAGTGGAGATCGCCGGTCGGATGGTTCGACATAGGCGAGGTTCAGTTATTTGGTCCAGACTTGATTCAGCGGGCTATGGATAAGGCGAGGCTTATCCGGGGAAGATTGTAGTAAGCTTAGAGTCCGCAGAAGCTTTATGCAGATGACCGATGTTGACACGTGGGGTTCAGTTGATATTTTGGTATGAATATTGTTATGCGGCCTAGTGTGGCATTATTGGCACGTAGGGGTTGTAAGGAGACTATGTCGCTATCTTAAGTTTGACTCCCGAGAGAACATTCGGGGACGAATGTTTCTAAGGGGGAAAGAATGTTACACCCCGGATTTCAGGATATGTTTATAAGAACGTACGTAAGAACTCAACAATGTTAAGATTTGAGACGAGTGAAAGTTTGTCGGAATTTTTGGAATTGGTCGGAAACGAAATATTGCGACGAACGGGAGGGCGACACGTGTCACCCCCCCCCCTTTATGGTCATGGACGAAATTGTCATGGTTAGAATGGTCTTTTGACCATAATTTAAATGACCAAGTCTTGCTAGTCTTGAAGCTTGACAAAGTTGACTAAGTCAAAGGCCACCTAGACTTGATCCATGTGAAACTTATCCAAGCCACACAATTGTGCAAATCTTAACCCTCCATCATGTTATATATTGTATGCTAGTGCAAGACAAGGCTAAACACTTAGAAATTTTTCAAGAAAATTAGAGGTAGTCTTGAGGGAGCTATCGTACAATGGCTAGGGTTTGAAGGAAAAAATTTCAATTGTTGTCCAATAATTCCCCCACTTTAAACCAAGGTACCTAAGGGTATTGTAAGTGTTTCTCAATAAAAAGATCCCGGAAATGTGGTGTTTTCGTATTAGTCGCAAGGCTTAAAACTCAGCGGTTATTCAACTTTGAAGTTGAAACTTGAAGATGAGTCTTTTATAAGCTTCTAAGGGTTGTTTGGAGTGGATTGGAACGTCGAAAGGAGGAGCTAAAGTTGCTAAGGATCGACTTGTGATCTTAGATCATAATTGGGCTAATTGAGGTATAATCTTCGTTTTACTTTTGAAATTGAAGATTTCATGTTATGATAAGTTATAAGTGATCATGTGATTTGTGTTATGAAGTTTGATAAGTGACATGGATTGTAGAAGCCTAGAACCGAAAATGGCATGATTAGCCTTTTGAAATTGAAATACAATTTTGGTCGTTTATTAGAATCGTCGCATGTTTACCTACTTGAGGATTGTAGTAGTTGTAATCGATTGCGGCTTGATATCATGTTATACTAAACCACTTGGATTAAAAAGAAATTGGAAACGATTTGTATTGTTGCCTAATTGCCGAATTGACATTATAGTTTAGACTAGTTTGTTATCGTTGTGGTGAGCCAATTGGGGATGTTTGGTTATTCATTTGTTTTGAACTACCTTATAAATTGTGGTGAGCCAATTGGGGCTGTTTGGTTATTGTATTCGGCCTTGAAAAAGGTGGCAAAGTTAGTAAAAACAAAGGAAGTGTTGTCCGATTTTCCGTAGAATTTAGTGACTTGCACTTGGAATATTCTACGTTTGAAACTAGAAGTTAATAGACGTACTATGGTCATTATAGGTTGGCATACTACGTACGGCGATTGGACTTAGCAAGTGGATTAAACCGAAGAGGTATGTGGAACTTTCTTATCTCTTGAGCATGATTAAGTTGTAAATGTATAGTACGGTAGACGTACATAATTTTGACAATCTAGTCTATTTGATATCCTTGGCTTATTTTAAGAATGCCCAAGTTGTTTGAGTTAGGAATTAACTCACTTTTTTAATTATTAAGGATATCTTGGTTTTCAAAAGTTAAGAGACTTTAAGTATGTTGAAAGTATTTTGATACTTGTTTTGTTGGAAAGTTTAAGTCTCTTGGTTAAAAAGAAGTATGTAAGTTGTTAATGTATAAAGCTAGTATAACGGCTTTATGGGAAGTCGTTATAATAGCTTTATGGAAAGTTAATAAGAGAATGGTTTACTCTTAAGTAATTTAAGCATGTTAAGGACTCAAGAGTTTTAAAGAATGTGACACTTGTTTCGCTTTTAAACGATAAGTCCTTGGATAGGAAATTGTACTTGACTTAGGTATAAAGTGAATATAACGACTTTATGGGAGTTGGTTATATTGGCTTTATGGAAAGATAAATGGCTTGATTTTTTTGAAAGGCAATTTGATTTAAAGGCATCAATTGCCTAAGGCTTTTACGAGAAGAAGTCACTTGATTTAGAAGCCTAATTTTATTTCTAAAAGTATTGTGACTTGTCTTGAAAAAGAAATTGTAACTTGATACTACGGTTATTAGTATCTTGGAAGTTTTATAATGAAACGAGTCATTTTGAAAGAATAGAAGCACGTAGTACTTTGGGTTAAATTCCGCTTTTTATAAAGAACATGTTAGTGCCTTAAGTAAACTAAAATGAGAGTGTATATGAAATGTAATAATAAGGTTGGGATTGCTTAACTTGCTTATATATCACGATACGTTAGTGCTTATGTTATGTGTGATAGCCGGATTTGTGCTAGTAGTTCAAGAATACCGCGGGTCATTCCGGGTTTGTGGCATTGCATATTTCCGTGGATTTGCTACCCACGACGCGAGGAATACCTCACGCGAGTCCGTAGGGCTTACGCGGTGAAATAGTCCCACGCGGCGGTCCAAATTATGCGAGGAATACCTCACGCGAGTCCGTAAGGGCTTATGCGGTGAAATAGTCCCACGCGAGGAATACCTCACGCGGTCCACGCGATCTACGCGCGAAATAGTCCCGTGAATAGGATCGCTTAACGATATCGCGACAGTGGTCCTGCTTTGATCGTGAGCTTCCTACTTTATATTGTAAGTATACACCTATTTTACTCTCATTGTTAGTAAGGCACGCATCGTTAATCGAGTATCATACATGTCTCCGCTTTATTATTAGACTTATGATTTCATTACGATTTTCGCCACATATTTGGTACATGTTGTACCGACCTCCTCGGGCCGCTCACGCCGCAGTAGAGTGCTGTTGCTGATCCTCGCCTTAGGATCACTGTCACCGCTGGCGAGCCCCTCATTTCGGAGGCTTATCCTCGGTATTGTCGGTTGTTGTACATTCGTGGTATGGCGGGGCCCTGCTCCGCCAGGATTGTTATTCTGTGAGGTCTGTAGTCACATTGTGGATTGGGTTGTAAAGAAAAAATGTCTTTTATTGGTATAAGTTACGGAAGGTGGCCTTATCGGCTAGCCTTGTTGTTATTTTATGTTTAAGTATTTTATCAACAGTGTATGTTCCGCCGCTATT
Source organism: Przewalskia tangutica (assembly GCA_029844215.1). Classification (NCBI taxonomy): domain Eukaryota; kingdom Viridiplantae; phylum Streptophyta; class Magnoliopsida; order Solanales; family Solanaceae; genus Przewalskia; species Przewalskia tangutica. The sequence goes on from CM056729.1 coordinate 100,188,478, forward strand.
CTCTCGATGTATGCAAGAGGGTGCCTGTAGTAGGCACGCCGCGGCCCGGTCGGTCGTGACATCCTCAGACCCTAACTCCTCCGCCTGTGCCGCGGGGATGCGAGGTACGGCATCGTGGTCTCGCCGGCCGGGCGGGCGCCACTAACTCGCCATCTCGTATAGACTGGCTCGAGCCCTCATGACTTTGTCATACTAGCAGCCTCCCGCTTTGCCTTCGGGCCCGGTTGCCTTTACGCGAGGCATAATCACATAAAAGGAATACGTTAGAGGGGTCCAACTTATAACACGCCTTCTAAGGCACGATCTCGAGTGAGAAGAATGGAAACCAATCCTAAATATCCTATAGCCTCACGATTATTGGTGGTGCACAACACACCGATAATCAAGACTTACTAGATACGGTCAGAGACACTTTCCGAGGATTAATCGCTCGATACCACTTTTGTCACGACTGCCCGGTTCGTGGATCGTGCCTTACCCGCACCCAAGTAGTCATATATCGAGAAATCGGAATATAAAACAAGACATGAAACAAATTGTAAATGAGACACGCTTTATCTCGATGAAAAGCTTGCCTTTCGCATATATATATAACCCAAGTTTTGCGCTACATCCCAACTGCATAATAGACTACTGCACTTCTAAGGAAGTAACAACTATGGCGGACAGGGCCCGCCATACCTCGAATGTACAAAACTATCTACAATACAGGAGATCATACCCAAAAGTAGAGCCTCCTAGAAGATGGAGCTCCCGACACCAAAGCAAAGATCCTAAGGATGTGGATCTAGCACTGCTGCCCTTACCGCAGATTTAACGCAGCCCCGGGCGAGGTCAAGACAACAGGTACCAAGTATGTGAAACTGTAAAGTACTTAAATGAAATCAAGTATTTAAAACCATTTGCAAATAAAATCAGTTCATTTGCACATAGTGTCATATCACAAACAAGAACAATAATAGGTAAGCTGTAACAGGTCTTTTCTAGGCCGCGCATGATCGAAGCAAGGCTAATCGCCCATAGTATCATTATGCGTGCCTAATCCTAGACTCCCGCAGTCCACATAGGTCACACACAGACCCGCATGAGGTATTCCTCGCATCGGGGGTAGCTAACCCTGCATTCTCCTCGACTCCGCACCGCATAGTCTCAATAGACCGCATAGTTACACTGCATCGCATAGGGCATCCCCGTGACGGATAAAACACCGGAATGATCAATCTCGAACTCCCGCACTCCGCATAGTCACATATACCGCATAGCCGTATAGACCGCATCGCGGTGGCAAGCCCTGTATAACAAGTCGGGGTAGGTGATACAATAACAAGACATCGGACTTACCTGCTAGCACGTAAGCCAGCAAGAATGACCCCTTTCACAACATTACAAGACACTAACACACGTAGCATCATAATATGTCTACTTATCAAACAATCTTACTACAATTAATGTAAATCAATACAAGGCTTTTATAAACAAACAAGTAAAATAGTTCCTTTTATCTTTCTTAAGTTGTTATACCTAACTTCCCATAAAGCTAGTATAACTCTTAAGCTTTTGTTTTAAAACCAGATATTACTCTCGTTAAAAATGATTCAATATTCTTTTGAAATACTTCAAGATTCTTATTATTCGTGCTTAAGTCAAAAGACATTGCCGTAAAGTACGCCCAGCTTAACACATGACGCTCATCGTACTATATATACTTTAAAATACATCATGCTTAAGAGTATAGGAAGAATCACATACCTTCTAGCGAAATCCACCGCCAAGTCGAGTATGTCGCACAGAGAATCACTTTATAATACCAACACGCCTATCAACGTCAGATCAGATCAGATAAAGCTCTAGCAGAGGGTTCTCTATTCTATGGGAATTTGGGCAGACTTCCCTACCCAGAAACTATACACCCATGTGAGTACAGCTCAATTATTCTTCTTTATACCCTTCATCGTGATAACAGTTCAATTTATTCGTAATATCCTTCTAAGTATTTATACTTATTCCTATACTTCTACAAAGATGTATTCTCTAATTACAAAAGAAGGATAAGTTTATTTACCTCGATAAGCCCAAAATTATCCAAGTATAAACGTCGATCCCGAGCGAGGTTTAGCTCCTAATTTGAACGCTCCGATAGCTCCAAGAACCCTTAAGTTCTTCACAACTTCTACTAAGTACTAAGGGATTTGGGCTAGGTATTTTGGGCATTATAACAATACTAGAAGGAAACTTTTCTACCAAGGGAGGGGGTAGGTTTCGGCTAGGCTAGTGGGTTGCCTCACCAAGCTTCACTCAGCTGGGGAAGAAGGCTTGGACGAAAAGGCTCACAAGGGAGAGGGGAGGATTTTCAAGACTTTGAAAGTAATTTGTGGATGAAGAACTCTTCATCTTAAGGGGGTATTTATAGGTCAAGCCATGGCCAACCAATGGCCAAGATGATGTCAAGTGCAAGGCAAGTGTAGGGTGAGGATTTAGGCAAGTGTCCATTCTATCTACTACACAAAAATATCCTACCAACTCCTTGACAAAACAAGCCCTTCCAATCGGCCCTATTGCCGTCCCACATCCATCAATGAGAGGGTGACAAGTGTCGCCCTCTCGTTGGTCCAAAATGTTTCGTCTCTCGGAAAAATCCGCAAAAATTAGAAATGACATAGCCGGAATTTATCCTACGCGAGTCTTGTTAAACGTTTCGTCGGAAAACCATTCTTTTAGTGAGTTGTGCCCAAAAAAACGTCCCATGCCTCGACTTTAAGGCTAAACTTTCGTACGTACGCCCTCACGTACATACTCTGGAAATACGGGGTATAACAGGGTCGTGACATAAAAAGTAAATACCAGATCCTACCATGTCATTACAACTCATGAACTTAATCGTACATCATTATCTTTTCCCATATTCAATAAGAGTTATAGTCAAATTCTTACGTACATACTTAGGAGAAATCATTAAGTTCATAACCATAACTTACTTATCTTTCATAACATAATCCGGCCCTTTCCGGAGGGACGCCTATACTGCCCGGCCCATTCTGGGACGCGATAAAGTCACATAAGTCTGCCCATAAAGGTATACTGCCCGGCCCAATCTGGGACGCGATAAAGTCATATAAGTCTGCCCATAAAGGTATACTGCCCGGCCCAATCTGGGACGCGATAAAGTCACATAAGTCTGCCCATAAAGGTATACTGCATAAAAATAGGACGCTTATGATCAACTTAGGGCCACCTGCCCATAGTATCATTTGGAAATCCTACTCCTGGGACTATTTCACCCGCATAGGTCCTGTAGACCCGCAATGAGGTCATCCGCCTCGCATGGGACTATTTCACCCGCATAGGTCCTGAGGACCCGCAATGGAGAGATGCGATCCGCATAGGACTATTTCACCCGCACAGGACTATTTTACCCGCTTAGGCCCGGTGGGCCCGCAATGAGTACAAACGCCGCACTCGCATCATGGGTAGCAAATCCATGGAATTAGTAGTAACCCGGGGCTTTACCCCGTGAGAATAACATAAACTAGCACAACCGGCTATCATACATAACATAAGCACTACCGGCTTATCATACATAATATAATCACTACCGGCTTATCATACATAACATAAGCACTACCGGCTTATCATACATAACATAAGCAAGTTAAGAAATCCCCTAACTTCTTATTAACCTTATTTACATACGCTCTCTTTTTAGATTACTTAAGGCACTAACATGTCATTATAAAATCCGGGAATTTAACCCAAAGTACTACGTACCTTTATTCTTTTAAAATGACTCTTTTCCATATAAAACTTCCAAGATACTAATAACCGTAGTATCAAGTCATATCTACTTTTCAAGACAAGTCACAATATTTTTTAGAAATACATTTATCGGCTTCTAAATCAAGTGACTTCCACTTTAAAAATATTTAAGCAATTGATGCCTTTAAATCAAATTGCCCTTCATTATTTCAAGTCATCTCTTTGTTTACAATACTAGAGAAAAACCATTCTTTTAACCTTCCATAAAGTTGTTATAATCAACTTCCCATAAAGTCGTTATAACTCTTTATGTCTTAGACAAATTCATTCCTTTTATAACCAAGAGACTTATATTTTCGAATCAAGTTACATAACTTTCAAAATACTTCAAGTCTCTTATCTTTAGAAATCAAGTTTCTTAACTTTAGAAATCAAGTCTCTTATCTTCAAGAAATCAAGTTACATATGCTTTTCCCGAATCAAGTAATCTATACTTTTAAATCAAGTCATTCCTTCCTTTAAAAATCAAGTCCCATAACTTGAAAAATAAAGTCTCTTAACCTTTTTAGAATTCAAGGTTCATAGTCTTAAAACTTCGTATGTAAACTCTTCTAATTCAGTAACATATACTTTTATGCGTTGTGAATAGCTTATACTTATTTATAACGATCTTATTAAAGCAGCCATGATCTAGAAAATGTAATACAATTTTGTCTTATCTTAGCTTCTATGCAGATGGAGGATTCTACTCATTTTAATTTAATTTTGATTGTCGATACATTTTCTTTTATTAACGCTGCAATGGCTTGTTCGATACTTATTCTCATTCGTGCAGTAACTTAGCAAAGTCAACTTGACTCCAAATCCTTCCTAAGACTCTTACCAATATCCCCCATAAGACTTGGTAAGAACTTAGGATAACTTAGACGTAACTTTTACATAGCGTAAATCAACATACATACCTCTTAACTTCTAAGAGTAGAAGGGATCATGAAATAATACCACATGTATATTTCATACATAGAATCATGCCAAAAGAAGGAAGAGGTTCACATACCTCGCGACGATTATGACAAGTAGCAAAATGCTCCAAAGTACTTCAACCTTGATAGCTATTCCATCCCTTGAGTAGAATACGCTATACGTAGTACTTTAATCCTATAATGGCCATAATACGTCTATTAACTTATAGCTTCAAACGTAGAATATTCTAAGTGTAAAGTCACCAAATTCTACGGAAAATCGGACAGCACTTCCTTTGTTTCTACATACTTTTCCACCTTTTTCAAGGCCCGAATTCAATAACCAAACGCCACATTTAAGGCTCAATCAATTCAGCTAACCAAAGGGGATTACACGCCTTAACAGGACGTGTAAACTTCTGCCCCACAATTAATACGAAACTGTCCAATAATTCCATGCCATTCTCGGCTACAACAACATTAATTCTCTTCAATTCATTTTCAATCCAAGTTGTTATTCTAACATGTTATAAAGCCGCAATCGATTCCAACAACTATACTCTTCAAGTAGATAACATGCGACGATTCTAATTATCGACCAAATTGTATTTCAATTTCAAATGGCTAACAATGTCATTTCGGATTTTTGGCTTCCAATATCCATAATACTTATCAATCTTTAATACATATACTTCATGCTAGTCAAAAATGTAAGGCTACAACAATATGAAATCTTATAACACTTAAGAGAACAATATCGTTACCTTGACGAGCCTTAATCCGACTTCAAGATCCGAAGTCGCTCCCTAGCAACTTAGAGCCTCTCCTTGACACTCCAATCCGCCACTTGAAGCCCTTAGAAGATCACCAACAACTTTCCTTTAACTTTCAATCCAAACCTAGGAAAGTGACTAGGTTTTCACCTTGCGACTAATACGAAAATGATATTTTTCCGGGATATTTCTATTGAGATACCCTTACAATACCCTTAGGAACCTTGGTTTAATGTATTGGGATTATTGAACCACATTTGCAAAAAAATTCTCTCTAAAAAATCCCTTGGCCGAGAGCACCTAAACTAGCACAATGGTTTCTTGAAATTTTTTCTAAGTATGGAACTTGTCTTGCACTAGTGTAGGATATATACTACAATGGAGGGTCTAGATTTAAACAAATGGGTGGCTTAGATACAATTCTTTAAAGGTCAAGCCAAGTGGCCCTTGGACTTAGTCAACAATATCAAGCTCTAGCCTTAGCAAGACTTGCTCATCTTTAATATGGTCAAATGACCCTTTAATCCATGGTCCAATCGACCATATCCAATCAAGGGGGGTGACACGTGTCGCCCTCCCATTCATCGCAATATTTCGTTTCCCGAAATTTCCATAATTCCGATAAATTTTTACTAGTCTCAAATCTTAACATTTTTGAGTTCTTACGTACGTTCTTATAAACATATCCTGGAATTACGGGGTGTAACATTCTTCCTCCTTTAGAAACATCCGTCCCCGAATGTTCCTTCGGAGTCCAATCTAATAGATAGCGATATAGTCTCCTTTTTTTTACTACACCCTTTATACAACATATGCCACCCACAGCCACTTAACAATACTCATACCAAAACGTCAACCTGAACTCCAAGTACCTTCGAGGGCACTTAACATAAAATCTCTCAATAAACCTACGTTCTTATCTCCGTTTCTTAACGTTCAAATTCAAATCAATCATTTTAATAAAATAAGTCACATAGACTCCACAATTTCATGTCAAAGAGTAAAGGAATAACTTACATATTACTGACACTTCCTTTCCTTTCCTATTGATAACCGGCTCACCGGGAAACTGGAATCGAACCAACCTCTCTCTACAGTCAACCTTGACACCCTCGAAGCCGACTAGTCCATACTCATAATGACCTCAAAGGCTGTCGTATTCATTTCTATTAGGTCTGCTAGGGTCTGACGACTGTATCATCACCGGACAAATCTCAAATACCCGCTCAGCTACCACCTCAAACACTCACGGGTGTAGTTACCTCGAAAGGTTCTTATGGATTCAGGCTCTATTTCTTTACACTTGGTTGCTATCTTTCTTACTGATCGTACTCTTTCCGTACTTACAATTCATACTAGCATACGTACATAACTTCCATACTGATTCTGACCTCCAATCTTTGGAGTTACTTAACGGAACAATATAAGGCTATTTCCGACCCTCACGACCTGGTTCCGATGGAACGCGTCCACGAACCCGTAAAACAATTAATTAGTCTTGGGCCTTGCACCCTCGTGACCCTTCCACGTAGCGGGACTACTACCAACTGATCCCATTCCATTTTAAACTATGAGGCGACCCGTAATAGGTCCTCAACCCGACTCAGCATCGCACTTAACTCTTATCCTTGGTCTGACTTAACCTTTTACTACCCAAGAAGGCCTTATATACCTAAGGTCTCGGCGGTTATCAACATTCTTAGGCTCGTAATTTCCATGTTCCAAGCCTACCTTATCAGTCCCCCCGTAACCGGGTACAATAACTTCTCGTACAATCATAACCATGTTGTCTTGATCACAACAACCCTTACTTACTCTATACGGATCTCATCCGTACGATCCTCTTACGCATACCACGTAGCTTAATCTATCCACATTGTCTTCCATCAAGCACTTTAACATGACTTCTTAAGGGTTCATTACCCTATCAGACAGCTCATCATTTCCTAATTATATCAAATTAGCACATAAATCTTGATGAGAATTCATTAAACTGCTTCATACCTTCCTGGTATCTAATTTGTCCTTACCAATCCTTGGTAATCTAAAATCATTCTAGGCAACCCATTTATGACCGTCATACATAAATCAGTAAAGTTGTACGTCATCATACCAACTATACAACAATTACAACCAACCTGGATACGCAGTCCACATAATCCTTCCTGGGTCACTGCTGCCTTTCTCGTAGCTGCAATCAACATAACTCGTTAGGGAGAGACGACCCTAACAACACAGCTCTATCGCACGATCTCAGAGTGAGAAGAATGGAAACCAATCCTAAATGTCCTGCAACCTCCTGATTATAGATGTGGTGCACAACACACCGATAATCAAGACTCTACTAGACACGGTCTGTAGACACTTTCCGAGGACTAACTGCTCTGATACCACTTTTGTCACGACCGACCAAGCTCGCGATCGTGCCCTACACAGGCACCCTTACAGTATACATCGAGATAATCACGAACATAAATGAAACTTATAAAATAAATCAACAGAAATAAAATCAACAGGTTAGCCGATAAGGCTACCTTCCTGGATATATAAATACATAACCGAAGCAGTTGCCTCCTTTCATTTACAAACTGACCCACAATATGTGTCTACAGACCTCTAAGAGTTTTAACATAATAAGCGTATGACAAGGCCCCGCTGCACTTCGAATATACCTAGCCATAATGACAAGCTCCATAATATCGAGCCATCTCAAATCTTGAACCAGATCCTAAGCTCATGGATCCACAATCGTACCTAAACTCGCGACATTTAACGCAGCTTCGGGGCCGCATAATGTACCTAATATGGAGCGGAAATAAGGTACAAGAAATGATCATAATCAGCAAAAGAATGACAGGGGCAAGTATAAAAAGTAAATACCAGATCCTACCATGCCATTACAACTCATGAACTTAATCGTACATCATTATCTTTTCCCATTTTTCAATAAGAGTTATAGTCAAATTATTACGTACATACTTAGGAGAAATCATTAAGTTCATAACCATAACTTACTTATCTTGCATAACATATCCGACCCTTTCCGGAGGGACGCCTATACTGCCCGGCCCATTTTGGGACGCGATAAAGTCACATAAGTCTGCCCATAAATGTATACTGCCCGGCCCAATCTGGGACGCGATAAAGTCACATAAGTCTGCCCATAAAGGTATACTGCTCGGCCCAATCTGGGACGCGATAAAGTCACATAAGTCTGCCCATAAAGATATACTTGTTATACCCCGTAGTTCCTGGGTATGTATGTGAGGACGTACGTACGAGAATACGACAGTAATTTTGGAAAGAAAGAAAGATGTGATTTTTTTTCGACGGAAAAGTTTCCGATTTTTGTGAAGGAAAAAGGTTCGTTAATGGGAATTGGATTCCCAGATTTGGTATTTGGACTTCTCGGATTATATTAGAATTTTGGGATTTTATTTTCAGAAATGGTCACGTGGGACCCACGGGAGAAATTTATTGGTTGTGGGGCCCACTTGGTTTTTGAGATTTTCAGATTTTGGATATTTTCTAAGACGAAATATTTTGATTTGTAAGGGGAGACACGTGTCACCCTCGAGTGGCCCGTGGGCGAAATTGGGACAACTAGCCATCATTCCCTCGCCGAAATGCCATGGCACTTGGCACCAATTTTCGTTGGCCATGTGGTGTGGTGGGACCCACACACACATGGACCAATCTTGACCATACACTTACATTGATCTTGGCCCTTGATTCTTCTATAAATACCCCTTAAGTTGAAGACTAATTCATCCCACACTTGAAAACTTTCCAAAGCAAATACTCCCTCCCTTTAGCCTTGTTTCGTCCCCCTCCCCCACTTGTGTAGAAAATACTTGGAGTATTATTGTATAATCCCAAATACATTGGCCTAGTATCCCTAGTAGTATTCCAAAGTTATTTCAATACTAGGAGCCCGGAAATACTACTTTATTCCAATAGTCGCAAAATGAAACCCTAGAAAAATCTTCATAGCTTGGTTGAAGTGTTAAGAGAAGTTGTTTAGAAACTTCTAAGGGTTTCTTGGAGCGGGTTGGAGCGTAAAGAGTTTGGAGCTAAACGTTGCTCAGGATCGACTTATAAACTTGGATAATTTTGGGCTTATCGAGGTAATGATCTATGTCCCCCTATTGTAATTGGATATTACATGTTGTAGTAGTTATACTTGAGTATATTATATTGGAAGGATGATTATAAAGGATTGAACTGTATTTACATTAGACTGCATTTACATGAGACTTGTAGTATTATTGTGAAGCAGAATTGAACACGTCCGGTTAGACGTGTAATCCCCTGGGAGTTGTTGGCCTGGTAGCAGGCCTTGGTAGGGGAGGAGATTTATGTGATAGCGGGGGGGAGGTGCTGCCGAATTTTCTGTAGAATAAGGAATCTTGTATTTAGAATATTCTACGAAGAGAACTAGAAGTTGATAGATGTATTGTGGTTATTATAGGTGGATCTTCTACGCGCGGCATACTTGACTTGGCTTGTGGTTTAAGCTAAAAAGGTATGTGATTCTTCCTATACTCTTGAGCATGATTGTTGTGAACTATATAGTAGACGACGCGTGTGTGAAATGAATTTTGTTTGCTTAAAACATAAAGTGTTATAATGGCTTTATGGGAAGTTAGTTATAACGACTTTATGAAGATAAAAGAAAGATTTGGTTTTGACAGTAAAACGACTTGATTTTGAAAGTTAAGAGACTTGATCTTGAAAGATAAGAGACTTGACTTATAACGACTTGTTTTCGGAAAAGGAGAAGTAACTTGCTTTAAGTATAGGTTACTTGTTTTGAAAAGAGTAAGTTAATTGGGTTTTAAAAGAGTATACTTGATGTTGTTTTAAAAGAAAAGCACTTGGTTTAAAAAGTATAGAGTACTTGATTTTAAAAGCCTTGTAAAGATTTTTACGAAGGTGAAGTAATTTGGTTTTAAAAGTAAAACGTGTTTTCTTTATATACTACGAGTATTAGTATCGTGTGGCTTTTACGTAACAAGAGGTATTTTTGAAAGAAGGAAAGTACGTTGAACTTGTCTATGCTTGTTGTGATAGCTTTTGTTGTGCAAGTGTTTGATTTTGTGCTACCGTGTCTCTCGGGGAGGGCCGGCTATCTGATTGATTGCTTGGACATACTGACACGTTGGATGGTCCACGAGTATGCGTCCACTTTGAGTATTATCTTGTTATTTCCTTTGGACATGCTGACGCGATGGATGATCCACGCGTGCGCCCGCAGGATGGTTTCATGACCATGCTTTCCGAGGTAAGATGTCCGGGGCATGCGTCATTGTGAGGGTTTTGTTATTTGTCCATGGACCGCTAATCCATGAAGCTTGCGCGGTGACGGCGATCACGGCTTGATTTGTACATGTGGTTACGCACACTTGAGATACTTGTCCCGGTCATTTCTCGTATCGGCGTGCTCGGTAGATAGCGAGATACTTGCCTCTGGCCATATCTCGTGAGGCGGTGAGGCTATGGTACGCTCATGTAGTACTTGCCTCGGCGATTGCGTGGCTAGCTTTTGGATCCGTAGTTGGCTTCCGCATTTAGCCCGTGAAGGGATATGACTAGCTTTAGAACCGGTAGTGGCGATTCTACTCGCCCGTCGGTTTGACGACGCAGTGGATCTAGTGTTCAGGTTCACATATGGGTGTTGTTTTACATCATGTACTGCCGGCAGTGAGGAATGAGTTCCACGGGCATGAGTGATATTATGGGCGTGAGACCCATAGTTATGTGTGAGTGATTATTCGGGATATCGCCCTTACTTGGCATAATCACATTTATCGCAAAATGGTTTTATAAAATGATGAAATGTGATTTCATTACAGTATTTTGAGTTTCACATACTTGGTACCTGTTGTACTGACCTCCTTCGGGGGGCTGCGTTCATGCCGCAGGTAGAGGTACACTAGTTGTTGATTGTCACGACCCGAACCCGGGCCCGTGACTGGTGCCTTACCCTGGGCACCCTAGTGATACAACATCAGAGTAATGAGCGGAATATAAAACACAACATGAAACAATGTAGAAGAGACACAGTTTATCTGAAGAAAAGTTGCCTTTCGGCATATATATAAAAACTTAAATCCGAACAGTTACATCCTTTTTACAAACTCTGCCCATACAAGATTACATGCACTCTAAGAATGATATAACAACAATGGCGGGACAGGGCCCCGCCATACCCCTGAATGTAAGTACCTACAACGACAGGGGACTATACCAAAGATAAGCCTCCGAAGAAACGGAGCTTCCCAAAATGCTGAACTGTGATCCTAAGAGCGGGGATCAACGACTGGTGTACCTCTACCTGCGGCATGAACGCAGCCCCCCAAAGGAGGTCAGTACAACAGGTACCAAGTATGTGAAACTGAAAAATACTGTAAATGAAATCATAGTAGTCTATATAAAGCAGGAGACATGTATGATAACCAAACTACAGTTCACAATAAATAAGCAGTCATGTCAAGTCGTGACTCACGCCTCAAAGTCATCACTCAAATATAACTATGGGTCTCACGCCACAACATCAATCATGCCGTGGAATACCTTCCTCACCGACAGTCTATGATATAAAAGCACCAAGGAATACACATGAACACCAGGTCCCACCTGTGTCATAATAAAACCGTACGGGGTAAGTACGAAGGCATAGCCGACTACTAAAACCCACAGTACCAACAAGGTCATAAACTGTATCATGAGATCTGTCTAGACCGCCACATGATCGAAGCTGGCCACTCGCCCGCAGTATCAAATGTGCGCGTCTAGTCCTGGAACTTCCCGCAGCTCCGCATAGGCCACTCACATAGGCCCGCATCGAGGGTAGCTACTCCCCGGCAACGTCCTGGACTCGCAGTCCGCATGGCCACATAGACCGCATGAGGTATAACCCCGCACACTAACCTGGAACTCTCGTAGCTCCGCATAGGCCACCTGGACCCGCATGAGGTATCTCGAATCATAGTCACACAGACTGCCTGAGGCTACCCCGCATCGGAGGGCAGCTTAACCCCCGGGATCAAGTCAAGGTGAGTGATATAATACTAACATAACAGCTTATCGTTAAACAACATAAGCACAATCAAGGGAAACCCCCTTACACAACATTACAAGACACTAACACACGTAGCATCCTAACATGTTTATTTATCGAACCAACAAGAAAGTATTACAAGGCTATCACAAACCAACATAGTCAAGTTATTCACACAAGGCACTTCCTACTTTATGTCAACAAGTTCGGGTTTTTATCCCCAAAGCACTTCATACATTAATTCTTTAAAAGATCCGTTTCTTTCACAAAAGTCACACAATACCCGTAGTATAAAAATAGAGTGACTATCTTTTTAAGTAAACCAAAACACTTCCCTTTGTAAAATCAAGTAATAACATTATTTTCCAAACATTCAAGTTTGCCTAATTTCAAATGCTCAAGTTTCTCATTTTCGAAAGGTTTCGTAGTTCATAGTCTTAATCACTTAATAAATATAATTCTCTTTTAAAACAATCTGAGAAACATATGTCTTATATGTGAGTAGGTTATTCTTGTTCATAATCAATCTTATTAAAGCAGCCATGATCTAGGAAATGTAATATCATTTTGTCTCATCTTAGCTTCTATGCAGATGGAGGTTTCTACTGGTTTCAATAATACTTAATTAGTCAAAACATTTCCCTTTATTAGCGCTGCTGTGGTTTGTTCGATACTTATTCTGATTTCCGAAATCAGTAAGACATTATTCCTTTTTAAAAAAAAAACAAGTACTCATTACTCACGAATGAAGTTTCACACTTTTTAACAAAATTCATATTAATTCAATTAAGTCAAGTCTCTTATCTTTTAAGATCAAGTCTCTTAACTTCTAAAATCAATAAACCATTCTTATTATCTCTCTTAAGTCGTTATACCTAACTTCCCATAAAGCTAGTATAACTCTTAAGCTTTTTAAACCAAGTATTACTCTTCTTTCAAAAACGGTTCTTAATTCTTTTGAAATACTTCAAGATTCTTATTATTTAGACTCAAGTCAAAAGACATCGGAGTAAAACCATGTTCAGTTAACACACGTACGTCTACCGTACTATATATATTCTTTTAAAATATCATGCTCAAGAGGATAGGAAGAATCACATACCTCGCGACGATTATCGACTATTAGCAAATAGCTCCAAAGTACTGTAATCCGGCTAGCCTTTTCCTCCCTTCAAGTAGAATACGCTACTCGCAGTACTTCAACCTATAAAGGTTGTACAAGTCTATCAATGTCTAGACTACTCGGTAGAATAAATCTAGATACAAGATTCTACGGAAAATTGGGCAGCACTTCCCTATCCGTCAAACTTCACAAGTCTACTGTAAATACAGTCCTATGTAAGTACAGTTCATTACCCTTCTTATTTACCTTCCTTGTATATAACTTATACTTAATTCTTATTCTTCAACAGTATGTAAACTCTTATTACAAAAGGGGGACAAGATATTTACCTCGATAAGCCCAAAATTTTCCAAGTTAAAATGTCGATCCTGAGCAACGGTTAGCTCCTACTCTGGGCGCTCCAACCCGCGCCAAACAACCCTTAGAAGTTCAACGCAACTTCTACTTAACACTTCAACCGACTATGAAGATTTTCCTTAGGGTTTCGTTTTGAGACAAAAAGGAACTAAGGTAGTATTTTCGGGCTCTACGTATAGAGGTAACTTAGGAATACTACAAGGTATAAGGCTAAGGTATTTTGGAATAGTAACAATACTTGGAGAGTATTTTCTACCAAGGGGGTATTTAACGAGAACAACTAGGCAAGGGGGTGTGTCTCGGCCAACACCACTAGGAGGGGATATCTCTCGCCGGGGCCTCTCAAAGGGGGGAGGGGGAGGCTTGGACGAGAACCTCTCCAAAGGGGGGAAGGGTTTTCAAGACTTAGAAATGTTTGAGGGATGAAGAAAGTCTTCAACAAATGGGGGTATTTATAGGGAATTCAATGGCCATGATCAAGACAAGTGGGGGGCAAGTGGAAGGTGAGGATTTGCCCAAGTGCCCCCTAGCCATCTACTCCAAACATTGACCCATGGTTTAGGCCACAAAACATGGCACAAAACGTGCACCACTTTCGGCCATGGTTCCGCCCACTTGAGGGTGACAAGTGTCGCCCTCTCGTTGGTCCAAAATATTTCATCTCTCGGAAAAATCCGCAAAAATTTTAAATGACATAGCCGTAATTTTTCCTACGCAAGTTTTGGAAAACGTTTCGTCGGAAAACAATTCGTTTTGGTAGTTGTGCACAAAATTTTCGATCCTTGCCTATCTTAAGGCTAAAACTTTCGTACGTACGTCCTTACGTACATACTCTGGAAATACGGGGTATAACATTGATCCTCGCTCATAGGATCGCAGTTCAGCGTTGGGAAGCTCCGTTTCTCCGGAGGCTTATCTTTTGGTATAGTCCCCTGTCATTGTAGGTACTTGTACATTCAGGGGTATGGCGGGGCCCTGTCCCGTCATAGTTGTTGTTACATTCTTAGAGGTCTGTAGTACTGTTGTGGGCAGGGTTGTAAAGGATTTTAACTGTTCAGTTATATGTATATACATGAAGGTGACCGTTTGGTTGGCCTATTTTCTTATGTTGTATCTTGTTTTCTGTTTAAACTTTATTTCCGCTGATTTTCTCTGATGTTGGTATCACTAGGGTGCCCGGGGTAAGGCACCAGTCGCGGGCCCGATATCGGGTCGTGATAAAAGTGGTATCAGAGCAGTTAATCCTCGGAAAGTGTCTACAGACCGTGTCTAGTAGAGTCTTGATTATCGGTGTGTTGTGCACCATATCTATAATCAGGAGGCTGCAGGACATTTAGGATTGGTTTCCATTCTTCTCATTCTGAGATCGTGCCTTAGAGCTGTGTTATAAGTTGGACCTCTCTGACGTATTTCGTTTTTACCAGCTATGCCTCCGCGCAAGGCAACCCGGGCCCAGAAGGGCAAGGCAGCTGAGGGAGCTGCTAGTAGGATACAGAGGAGTACGAGGGCGCAGGCCCGTTCATTACCTGAGATAGTGCTTCAGACGGCGAGTTTTGTGACGCCGCCAGCCCCAGCAGAGTTTAGAGCCGCAGCGGGCTACGAGACCCCAGACTGAGCCTCGATCCCCACACCGGAGCAGAGGAGCTGGGTACAAGAAGATGGCCCGCCATCGCCGGGATCGTGGCCAGACACGAGGATAGGCTGGATGCAGCAGTTCCAGTTCCAGTAGTACCCGTGGTTCACCCGAGGACAGATAGTTTGAGACTGCGAGACTTTCTGAGCTGCAGCCCGCCAGAGTTTTATGGGTCGAGGCCTGAGGATGATCCGCAGGAGTTCATCCGAAGCGATTCTGAGCGATCATGAGAGTGATCAAGGCGGAGACCGAGTCGGTGGTTTTAGGTTCGCATCGGCCGCGTGATCTCGCCGATCCGGTTTGATTCGCGAGCTATCCCGGGGAGCATGCGCCCACCGTGTGGGACGAGTTCTGAGGCATTTCTCGCCATTTCTTGCTTCCGCAGATGAGGGCACGCCGACAGATTGATCTTTGAGACAGAGTGGGCGTACGGTTCGGGAGTACAACGTGGAATTCGACTCGTTGGCTCGATATGTCCCCACGTTAGTGGCAGATATGGAGGACAGAGTGCACCGCTACGTCACGGGGCTCGATGACTACTTGGCAGAGGCTTGCTCGGGTGTAGCTCTTCAGCCGGGCATGGACATTGCCCGTATGCAGGCTTATGCACTTGGGTGTGAGGAACGGAGAGACCGATTGACGACCAATACCGCGAGAAGGCGCCGCGACAGGTCCTTGGTAACTTTCAGCGGACGCGCAGCAGCCAGACTAGTTATGCGCCTCCGCCCGACAGAGTGGTCCTCTACGCCTTCGTGAGCAGTCGTGGCTCCTGTGGTTGTGTTTCGGGAGCGGGAGTGTTGGCCGGATGAAGCCACCCCAACCTCGGTGTGGCCAGTGTGGTAAAACCCATGCGGGGGAGTGTCGCGGTATTCAGAGAGGTTGTTTTATATCGACACAGGCCATTTAGCGAAGAATTGTCCGACCAGAGGTAGCGCGGATGTTGAGACTCGGCCTTCGGGATCTGTTGCAGGTTCTTCGTCTTCGATAGCTAGCGGTGTTCATACACGGCAGCGCAGGTCGTGGTGAAAGTTCCTAGTTCTAGCGGTCCTTGGAACCGCCTATTTGATTTCAGGTATATCCTTAACACTCTAGAGACTAGTATGCTTTGATGATGTGATGATGTGCTAAGTATTATGTTCAGATAGCATTATGTTAAATTGTGATTTAGAGGCCTGGTTAGAAAGGGGGAAGTTGGGTACATAGAGATTGTGAGCCTTAGAATATTATACGTGGAGACCTTAGAGGCGAGGCCGTCTTGAGTGAAAGATTTTGTTTATGATTTGACCGTTGTTGGAGTGCATAGTATACATGGGGTATAATTGTGTGATAAGTCCCTGAGTGGTGTGAATTATAAAAGGATAGTTATGATAAGAAGACCACTAGGTTTGCGTAACTTGATTAGTGAGATTGTTCCGGATCGGAACAAGAGTCAGCGCGTAAATGGGTCGGGTTGAGGCAAGGTCGCGGGTTAACCCGCAGCCCGGTTTGGGGTAGGGTCAAATTGTGGTGGTCCCGCTTTGTGATAGGGTCACGAGGGTGCTAGGCCCAAGTTTAGGTAACCATCGTACGGGTTCGTGGATGCGTTCGACCAGAATCGGATCGTGAAGGCCGGGAATGGCCTTAGGGTAAATTGAAGCTAGTGGGAGCTGTTGTGAGATTAGAAATGATTTCCTCGTTGGCTTGGATTTGAGTTTTGCGCACATGTTATATTCTGGCCATTGGTGGCATGATCGGTTTTGTAAGTATAGTAGTAGAGACTATACCGGCACACGTTTGATTAGAGACTTAGAAGGAACATTCGGGAAGAATGTTTCTAACGGGGGAAGAATGTTATACCCCGTAGTTCCTGGGTATGTATGTGAGGACGTACGTACGAGAATACGACAGTAATTTTGGAAAGAAAGAAAGATGTGATTTTTTTTCGACGGAAAAGTTTCCAGTTTTTGTGAAGGAAAAAGCTTCGTTAATGGGAATTGGATTCCCAGATTTGGTATTTGGACTTCTCGGATTATATTAGAATTTTGGGATTTTATTTTCAGAAATGGTCATGTGGGACCCACGGGAGAAATTTACGGTTTTGTGGGGCCCACTTTGTTTTTGAGATTTTCGGTATTTTGGATATTTTCGGAAGACGAAATATTTTGGACGATTAAGGGGGCGACACGTGTCACCCTCGAGTGGCTACGTGGGCGAATGGTGGGACAGTGGCCACTTGTCCCTCGCCGAAATGGCCATGGCACTTGGCACCAATTTTCGTTGGCCATGTGGTGTGGTGGGACCCACACACACATGGCCCAATCTTGACCATACACTTACATTGATCTTGGCCCTTGATTCTTCTATAAATACCCCCTTAAGTTGAAGACTAATTCATCCCACACTTGAAAACTTTCCAAAGCAAATACTCCCTCCCTTTAGCCTTGTTTCGTCCCCCTCCCCCACTTGTGTAGAAAATACTTGGAGTATTATTGTATAATCCCAAATACATTGGCCTAGTATCCCTAGTAGTATTCCAAAGTTATTTCAATACTAGGAGCCCGGAAATACTACTTTAATCCAATAGTCGCAAAACGAAACCCTAGAAAAATCTTCATAGCTTGGTTGAAGTGTTAAGAGAAGTTGTTTAGAAACTTCTAAGGGTTGCTTGGAGCGGGTTGGAGCGTAAGGAGTTTGGAGCTAAACGCGTTGCTCAGATCGACTTATAAACTTGGATAATTTTGGGCTTATCGAGGTAATGATCTATGTCCCCTATTGTAATTGGATATTACATGTTGTAGTAGTTATACTTGAGTATATTATATTGGAAGGATGATTATAAAGGATTGAACTGTATTTACATCGACCGCATTTACGTGAGACTTGTGTAGTATTATTGTGAAGGTAATTGAACACGCCCGTTAGACGTGTAATCCTGGAGTTGTTGGCACAGTAGCGGGCCTTGGTAGGGGAGGAGATTTATGTGATTAGCGGTGGGAGGCGCCGAATTTTACGTAGAATAAGGAATCTTGTATATAGAATATTCTACGAAGAGAACTAGAAGTTGATAGATGTATTGTGGTTATTATAGGTGGATCTTCTACGCGCGGCATACTTGACTTGGCTTGTGGTTTAAGATAAAAAGGTATGTGATTCTTCCTATACTCTTGAGCATGATTGTTGTGAACTATATAGTACGGTAGACGTACGTGTGTGAAATGAATTTTGTTTGCTTAAAACATAAAGTGTTATAATGGCTTTATGGGAAGTTAGTTATAACGACTTTATGAAGATAAAAGAAAGATTTGGTTTTGACATTAAAACGACTTGATTTTGAAAGTTAAGAGACTTGATCTTGAAAGATAAGAGACTTGACTTATAACGACTTGTTTTCGGAAAAGGAGAAGTAACTTGCTTTAAGTATAGGTTACTTGTTTTGAAAAGAGTAAGTTAATTGGGTTTTAAAAGAGTATACTTGATGTTGTTTTAAAAGAAAAGCACTTGGTTTAAAAAGTATAGAGTAGTTGATTTTAAAAGCCTTGTAAAGATTTTTACGAAGGTGAAGTAATTTGGTTTTAAAAGTAAAACGTGTTTTCTTTATATACTACGAGTATTAGTATCGTGTGGCTTTTACGTAACAAGAGGTCTTTTTGAAAGAAGGAAAGTACGTTGAACTTGTCTATGCTTGTTGTGATTGTTATACCCCGTAGTTGCAGGGTATGTATGTGAGGACGTACGTACGAGAGTACGGCAGAAATTTTGAAAAGAAAGAAAGATGTGAGTTTTCGACGGAAAAGTTTGCGGTTATTTGTGAAGAAAAAGGTTCGTTAATGGGAATTGGATTCCCAGATTGGGTATTTGGACTTCATAGATTATATTAGAATTTTGAGATTTTATTTTGGAAATGGTCACGTGGGCCCACGGAGAAATTTACTGTTTTGTGGGCCCGCTTTGTTTTGAGATTCGGTATTTTGGATATTTTCGAAGACGAAATATTCGGCGAATCGGGCGACACGTGTCACCCCACGTGGCACCCTCGCCGAATTTACCTTTGTGCACAACACCCGATTAAGTCGTTTCGACGAAACGTTTCCACGCTTTCGAGAAAATTCCGCTATGTCATTTATAATTTTGCGGATTTTTCCGGTGACGAAACATTCGACCAACGAGGGTGACATGTGTCACCTCACATCGGAAGCAAATGGTTTGGCTTGACGATTTGGCGCCCGAGGCCTTGGTGGCCTCGCCGATTGCTCCTCTTTTGTGCCTTGCTTTGTGGCTTGTTTTGTGGAGTGTTTTGTGGAGTAGGGTTAGGTGCACTTGGCTTGATCTTGGCCTTACACTTGCCTTGCACTTGGCTAGATCTTGCCATCGTTGCCTTTGGTTTTGCTATAAATACCCCTTGTGAAGACTTCATTCATCCACAAATGTTTCCAAGTCTTGAAATCCCTCCTCCCTCTTGTGGCTCTCGCCCCAAGCCTCTCCCCTCCTCCTAGTGGCCTTTGGCCGAGGTCTCCTCCTCACTTGGTGTCTAGCCAGTGGGTACCCCTAGCCTAGTTGTTTTCAGATAATACCCCTTTGTGGTATAGAAATACTCCTAGTATTGTTATAATGCCCAAAATACCTTAGCCTTGTACCTTGTAGTATTCCAAAGATACCTCTTTACGTAGAGTCCTAAATACTACCTTTTGTCCTTTTAGTCTCAAACCGAAACCCTAAGGAAATCTTCATAGTTGGTTGAAGTATTTGTGTAAGTTGGTTAGAACTTCTAAGGGTTGTTTGGAGTGATTTGAGCGCATGAGTGAGCTAAACCTTGCTCAGATCGACATTATAACTTGGATAATTTTGGGCTTATCGAGGTAATTATCTTGTCCTCTATTGTAATTGGAAATTACATGTTTGTTAGAATATATAGTTGAAGTATACTATATATGGAACTATACTTAGTATTCGCAATGTCTTTTGACTTAAGCTCAAGAATAAAGTATCGAATCGAATCAGTATTTACATAGGATCAGACAAGAGACTTGTAGAATTGTACACGTCCGGTTAGGCGTGTAAACCCCCGTTGGCTTGGTAGCCACTGATAGAGGAGTTTTACGTCATGCGGGTGAGGTCTTGCCAATTTTCTATAGAAAGATAGAAACTTGTGTTTTGGGGTTAATAGGCGTTTGTGACCTTTATAGGGAAAGTACTAAGAGTAGCGTATTCTACCGAGGAGTGGAAAGGGCTAGTGCGTTGTAGTACTTGGAGCATTTTGCTTATTGTCGATAAATCGTCGCGAGGTATGTGAACCTCTTCCTATCTTTTCTAGCATGATTGTTGTGAACTATGTAGTACGCAGACGCATACGTGCTAAGTGATTTGGTTGGTTTAAAACATAGGGTGTTATAATAGCTTTATGGGAAGTTAGTTATAACGACCTTATGAAAGTGAAAATGGTTTACTGATGTTAGAAGTTAAGAGACTTGATCTTATAAGATAAGAGACTTAACTTATTTGTTTTAATGTGGATGTTTGTGTGAAACCTCATTCGTGAGTAATGAGTACTTGGTTTTTAAAGGGATAATGTTTTACTGATTTCGGGAATCAGAATGTATCGACGCACCATTGCAGTTAATAAAGGAAAATGTATTGAATAATGATGTTGTATTAAAACCAGTAAAACCTCCATCTGCATAGAAACTAAGATGAGACAAAATGATATTACATTTTCTAGATCATGGTTGCTGTAATAAGAATGTTGTAAACAAGAATAACCTACTCTCACGTGAGACATATATTACTCAATTGTTCTAAAAAGGAATCAAGTGATTAAGTTTGGGAACTATGAAACCATTTGAAAATGAGAAACTTGAGTAATTGAAACTAGGCAAACTGAACTTAGGAAAAGAATGCTGTTACTTGATTTTGAAAAGGAATGTGGGTTGGTCATTCTAATACTATGGGTATCGGGTGACTTTTATAGAAGTAATGGATCTCTTTAAAAGAACTTAACGTATGTAGTACTTTGGGGTTAAAACCCGACTTTTGTATAAATTTAAGTACTTTGAGTTGTTGTGAAAGTTGCCTATGATTGTTGTTGTTAAACTTGCATATGATTTTTGTTGTGAAACTTGCATATGATTGTGATGTTAGCCTTTGCATGTCGTGTGGTATTTCGTGTTACCGCGCCTCTCGATAGGCGGTTGACTTGTTGAGAACTTCATCGACGTACTTGGCGATGGAGAATTCCACGGTATGTTTCCATTTTGATTCTCGTCTTGTTGTTGATATCACATGGACATGTCTACACCGTCGCAGATTCCGGTACGCGCGCCACGCCACGTTGTTTACCCGATATATGGTTATTATCGCAACATGGGCGTTCTACACCGTCGCGATTCGGGACACGTGGCTACGCGCAGGTTGACCACCCAAGATATTGTTATTGAGGTTACATGGGCATGTCTACACCGGCGCAAGATTCGGTACGGCCACGCGCCTTGTTATTATTGTTGCATCATGGACATGCCTACACCGTCGCGATTCCGGCACGCGCCATGATGCGAACATGATGTATGTTGTGGGCGTGAGACCCATAGTTATATTTGAGTGGTGACCTTGAGGGCGTGAGTCCCTGACTTGACATGACTGTTTTTATGTTGTGAACTGTAAGTTTGGTTATCATACATGTCTCCGGCTTTTATAGACTAGTATGATTTCATTTGCAGTATTTTTACGCCACATACTTGGTACCGCCAGATCGACTCCTTCGGGTTGCGTTCACGCCGCAGTAGAGGTACATCGGTCGTGGATCCCCGCTCTTAGGATCTCATTTCGCCGTGTTGAAAGCTCCGTTCCTGAGGCTTATCTTTGCATGTTTCCGAGTCAGAGGTTCTTGTACATTCGTGGGTATGGCGGGCCTGTCCGTCATAGTTGTTGTAAATCTTAAGTGCAGAGTAATCGTTGTGGCGTGTGGTTTGTAAAAGGATAACTGTTCGGTTTTTATGTATATACCAAGGCAATCGCTTTGGTTGGCCTGTTTATTTATTATATCTCTTGTTTCATGACTCGTGTTTTATTTTCCGCCGGTTTTCTCGATGTTGTATCACTAGGGTGCCCGGTAAGGCACGATGAACGCCCGAGTTCGGGCGTTACAAAAGTGGTATCGAGCGATTAATCTCGGAAAGTGTCTGCATGCGTGTCTAGTAGTCTTGATTATCGGTGTCAGGCACCACATCTATAATCGTGAGGCTATAGGACATTTAGGATTGGTTTCCATTCTTCTCATTCCGAGATCGTGCCTTAGAGTCGTGTTGTAAGTTGGACCCTCCGACGTATCTCGCTTTTTACCGTTATGCCTCCGCAAGCAACGAGCCCAGTGAGGCAAGGCAGCCGAGGTGCCGCTAGTGAGATACAGAGGAGTACGAGGGCGCAGCCCGCATAAGACGAGGTCAGGCTTGACGGCGGGTTTTGGACGCCGCCACCCCAAAGAGAGGTTAGAGCCGCAAAGAATGGCCGCCGAGACCGCAGCACTGAGCCTCCACCCCACACCGGGGCGAGGAGATGGGTTACGCGAGATGGCCGCTGGCCGCCGTGGTCATGGCCGATATGGCGATAGGCCGACGCAGCAGCCTGGCCCAAAGAGCACCAGCCGTTCACCCCGAGCGTAGTTTGAGGCTACGGGACTTCCTGAGTTGTAGCCCGCCAGAGTTTTATGGGTCGAGGCCTGAGGATGATCCGCAGGAGTTCATCCGGCAGTTACAGCGGATCTTGAGAGTGATCAAGGATTCGAAGTCCGAGTCTGTGACCTTCGGTTCGCATCGGCCGCGCGTGATACCGCAATGATCGGTTTGATTCGCGAGCTTTCCGGGAGAGCATGCACTCCGTATGGGATGAGTTTTCGGGGCTTTTTCACGCACTTCGCCTCCGCAGATGGCGAGGGCACGCCGACAAATTTTTGTTCTCGAGGCAGAGAGGCGACCGTCGTGAGTACAATGTCGAGTTCGATTCTTTGGCTCGATATGTCCTCGCACTAGTTGCAGATATGGAAGATAGGTGCATCGCCACGCCACCGCTCGATGATTACCTAGCGAGAGTTGTTCGGTGTTTCTCTTCAGCCGGGCATGGAAATTTCCCGCATTCGTGCTCACGACCGGGCGCGGCGAGCGCAGAGCGACGGCGGACCGCCACAGGTTAGCGCCAAGACGGCCGGATATTTTGGCGACTTTCGAGGCGGACCGCCCCAGCAGCAGACTAGTTATGTACCTCCGCCAGTGCAGAGTGGTCCTCCGCAGCCCGGGACCTCGGGATATTCAGAGCGGTCGTGGCTCCTGTGTTTCGATGTTCGCGAGTAGGGTTGGCGGCGACGCAGTCACCCCTACCTCGGTGTGGTCGATGTGGTAGACCGCATTTCGGGAGTGTCGTAGTACCAAGGGAGCTTGTTACTCTTGCGCCAACAGGCCATATGACGAGAGATCGTCTCGACTGTGGGGTAGCGCTGGTAGGACAAAGACAGATTGTAGGCGATTGGGCCACTAGAGGTCGCGGTGGAAGTTCCCAGTTTTAGCGGTCCTTGAACCGCCTAGTTTCAGGTATATCCTTAACCCTCTAGAGTTTTGGTATGCTTGTTATGATGGTCTCATTATTATGTGCTATGTACGAATAGCGTTGTGTTAATTATGAGTTAGAAAACATGCTTAGTTGGGAGGATACGTATGGGGGCATGGTAAGTGTAACCTTAGACTATGTCACGATCGAGACCTTAGGGTAAGGTCGTCTTGAGTTAAAGATTTATTTTGACCCTTATCGAGTAGTAGTATACGTGGGATTTATTTGTGTGACAAGTCCGTGGGTAGTGTGAGATGGAAGTGGTAGCTTTCATGATGTGAATTAGTAAGATTGTTCGGATCGGGAACAAGAGTTTAGCGCGTTGGGGGTCGGGTTGAGGACCATTTGCGGGTCAACCAGAACCCGGTTTGGGGTGGGGTCAGTTCTGGGTGGTCCCGCCAGTGATAGGGTCACGAGGATGCTAGGCCCAAGTTTGTATGATCATCGTATGAGTTCGTGGACGCGTTCGACCGAGCGGTTCGTAAAGGCCGGAATGGCCTTAAGGAAGTTTGAGGTTAGTAAGATGACCAAGTTTGGAGGTAGTGGCTCCGCAGATTTTCGAACGGAAGTAATGACTGAAGTATGAGTACGTCTTGGGAGAGTTCAAGCGTTCGAGAAGCGGCACGACGTAAGGAAAGAAGAGGACGTATGTTATTTCGTGCCGTCGTGGCATCGCAACTTGTTAGAGGAACTTTATCGTTATTCGACTTGAGAAGGAACATTCGGACGAATGTTTCGGAGGGAGAATGTTATACCCGTAGTTGCGTGGTATGTATGTGAGGACGACGCACGAGAGTACAGCGTAAATTTTGAAAAGAAAGAAAGATGTGAGTTTTCGACGGAAAAGTTTGCGGTTATTTGTGAAGAAAAAGGTTCGTTAATGGAATTGGATTCCCAGTTGGGTATTTGGACTTCATAGATTATATTAGAATTTTGAGATTTTATTTTTGAAATGGTCACGTGGGCCCACGGAGAAATTTACGGTTTTGTAGCCCGCTTTGTTTTTGAGATTCCGGTATTTTGGATATTTTCTAAGACGAAATATTCTGGATGACCGGGGCGACACGTGTCACCCCTATGTGGCACCTTGGCCGAATTTACCTTTGTGCACAACACCCGACAGTCGTTTCGACGAAACGTTTCATTACTTTTCGTAGAGAAAATTCCGCTATGTCATTTATAATTTTTGCGGATTTTTCCGGTGACGAACATTCTCGACCAACGGAGGGTGACATGTGTCACCTCACATCGAAGCAAATGGTTTGGCTTCGACGATTTGGGCGCCCGCGGCCTCGGTGGCCTCGCCGATGGCTCTCTTTTGTGCCTTGCTTTGTGGCTTGTTTTGTGGAGTGTTTTGTGGAGTAGGGTTAGGTGCACTTGGCTTGATCTTGCCTTACACTTGCCTTGCACTTGGCAGATCTCGCCGTTGGTTGGCCTTTGGTTTTGCTATAAATACCCCTTTGTGAAGACTTCATTCATCCACAAATGTTTCCAAGTCTTGAAATCCCTCCTCCCTCTTGTGGCTCTCGCCCTAAGCCTCTCCTCCTCCTAGTGGCCTTTGGCCGAGAGGTCTCCCTCCCCTCAGGGTGTCTAGTAGTGGGTACCCACTAGCCTAGTTGTTTCGTATAATACCCTTGTTGTGGTATAGAAATACTCCCTAGTATTGTTATAATGCCCAAAATACCTTAGCCTTGTACCTTGTAGTATTCCAAAGATACCGCTTACGTAGAGTCCGGAAATACTACCTTTTGTCCTTTTTTAGTCTCAAACCGAAACCCTAAGGAAATCTTCATAGTTGGTTGAAGTATTTGTGTAGAAGTTGGTTAGAACTTCTAAGGGTTGTTTGGAGTGATTTGGAGCGCACGAGTGAGCTAAACCTTGCTCAGGATCGACATTATAACTTGGATAATTTTGGGCTTATCGAGGTAATTATCTTGTCCCTCTATTGTAATTGGAAATTACATGTTTGTTAGATTATATAGTTGAAGTATACTATATATGGAACTATACTTAGTATTCGCAATGTCTTTTGACTTAAGCTGAAGAATAAAGTCTCGAATCAATCTGTATTTACATAGATCATTGCGAAAGAGACTTGTGTAATTGTACACGTCAGGTTAGACGGTAAACCCCCTGGTTGGCATGGCCGTAGCCTCGATAGAGAGAGAGTTTTACGCTGTCATGTGGGAGGTCCGCCAATTTTCTATAGAAAGATAGAAACTTGTGTTTTGGGGTTAATAGACGTTTGTGACCTTTATAGGTGAAAGTACTAAGAGTAGCGTATTCTACTCGAGGAGTGGAAATGGCTAGCAAGGTTGTAGTACTTGGAGCATTTTGCTTATTGTCGATAAATCGTCGCGAGGTATGTGAACCTCTTCCTATCTTTTCTAGCATGATTGTTGTGAACTATGTAGTACGGTAGACGCATACGTGCTAAGTGATTTGGTTGGTTTAAAACATAGGGTGTTATAATAGCTTTATGGGAAGTTAGTTATAACGACCTTACGTAGTGAAAATGGTTTCTCGATGTTAGAAGTTAAGAGACTTGATCTTATAAGATAAGAGACTTAACTTATTTGTTTTAATGTGGATGTTTGTGTGAAACCTCATTCGTGAGTAATGAGTACTTGGTTTTTAAAGGATAATGTTTTACCGATTTCGGGAATCGAATGTGTATCGACAGCACCATCGGCGTTAATAAAGGAAAATGTATTGAATAATGATGTGTTGTATTAAACCAAGAGAAACCTCCATCCGCATAGAAACTAAGATGAGACAAAATGATATTACATTTTCTAGATCATGGTCACGTAATAAGAATGTTGTAAACAAGAATAACCTACTCTCACGTGAGACATATATTACTCAATTGTTCTAAAAGGAATCAAGTGATTAAGTTTGGGAACTATGAAACCATTTGAAAATGAAGCTTGAGTAATTGAAACTAGGCAAACCGAACTTAGGAAAAGAATGTCATACTTGATTTTGAAAAGGAATGTGGGTTGGTCATTCTAATACTACGTATCGTGACTTTTATAGAAGTAATGGATCTCTTTAAAAGAACTTAACGTATGTAGTACTTTGGGGTTAAAACCCGGACTTTGGTATAAATGGAAGTACTTTGAGTTGTTGTGAAACTTGCCTATGCTTGTTGTTGTGAAACTTGCCTATGCTTGTGATGATAGCCTTTGTTGTACAAGTGTGGTATTTCTGTGTTACCGCTCTCGATAGAGGCGGTTGACTTGTTGAGAACTTATCGACGCGTCCGCGTGATGGAGAATTCCACGTATGTTTCCATTTTGATTCTTGTCTTGTTGTTGATATCACATGGACATGTCTACACCGACGCAGATTCCGGGGTACGCGCCACGCGGCCGGGTTGTTTACCCGATATCTGGTTATTACTGCAAGTTGGACGTGTCTACACCGGCGCAGATTCCGGGACACGTGGGCTACGCGCGTGGTTGACCACCCAAGATATTGTTATTGAGGTTACGGGCATGTCTACACCGGCGCGATTCCGGTACGTGGCCACGCGGCTCATATTATTGTTGCATCATGGACATGTCTACACCGGCGCGATTCCGGGGCACGCGCCACGATGCGAACATGATGGATGTTGTGGGCGTGAGACCCATAGTTATATTTGAGTGGTGACCTTGAGGCGTGAGTCACGACTTGACATATCGCTTTTTATGTTGTGAATCGTAAGTTTGGTTATCATACATGTCTCCGCTTTTATAGACTAGTATGATTTCATTTCTGATTTTTACGATTTCACATACTTGGTACTGTTGCATCGACCTCCTTCGGCCGCGTTCACGCCGCAGTAGGTACATCGATCGTGGATCCCCGCTTAGGATCTCATTTCAGCGTGTTGAAAGCCCGTTCTTCGAGGCTTATCTTTGGTATGTTTCCACGAGTTGTAGGTTCTTGTACATTCGTGGTACGGTATGGCCCGCCCCGGCCATAGTTGTTGTAAATCTTAAGTGCAGAGTAATCGCTGTGTGGCGGGGTTTGTAAAAGGATAAGCTGTTCGGTTTTTATGTATATACCGGGCAATCGCTTGGTTGGCCTGTTTATTTATTATATCTCTTGTTTCATGACTCGTGTTTTATTTTCCGCTGGTTTTCTCTGATGTTGTATCACTAGGGTGCCCGGGGTAAGGCACCAGTAACGGGCCCAGGTTCGGGGCGTTACAGTGATAGCTTTTGTTGTGCAAGTGTTTGATTTTGTGCTACCGTGTCTCTCGGGGAGGGTCGGCTATCTGATTGATTGCTTGGACATACTGACACGTTGGATGGTCCACGAGTATGCGTCCACTTTGAGTATTATCTTGTTATTTCCTTTGGACATGCTGACGC
This sequence comes from Przewalskia tangutica, assembly GCA_029844215.1. Classification (NCBI taxonomy): domain Eukaryota; kingdom Viridiplantae; phylum Streptophyta; class Magnoliopsida; order Solanales; family Solanaceae; genus Przewalskia; species Przewalskia tangutica. The sequence continues at coordinate 100,217,074 of CM056729.1, forward strand.
GATGGATGATCCACGCACGCGCCCAAAGAGGATGGTTTCATGACCATGCTCTCCGAGGTAAGATGCCGGGGCATGCGGTCATTGTGAGGGTTTTGTTATTTGTCCATGGACCGCTAATCCATGAAGCTTGCCGCGGTGACGAGCGATCACGGGCTTGATTTGTACATGTGGTTACAGGAACACTTGAGATACTTGTCCTGGTCATTTCGTGGTATCGGCTGTGCTCGTAGATATCTTGAGATACTTGCCTCGGCCATATCTCGTGAGGCGGTAGGCTATGGTACGTTAACGTGGTACTTGCCTCGCCGCCATGCGGCTAGCTTTTGGATCCGTAGTTGGCTTCCGCATTTTGCCGTGAAGGGATATGACCGCTTTTGGAATCGGTAGTGGCGATTCTACTCGCCCGTCGGTTTGACGACGCAGCGAGATCTAGTGTTCAGGTTCACATATGGGTATTGTTTTACATCATGTACAACCGGCAGTGAGGAATGAGTTCCACGGGCATGAGTGATATTATGGGCGCGAGACCCATAGTTATGTGTGAGTGATTATTCTGGGGATAAGCGTCCCCTTACTTGGCATAACTGTTTACTTATCGCAAAATGGTTTTATAAAATGATGAAATGTGATTTCATTACGATTTTGAGTTTCACATACTTGGTACTGTTATCGACCTCTTCTCGAGCCGCTGCTCATGCCGCAGGTAGAGGTACACCAGTTGTTGATCCTCGCTCATAGGATCGCAGTTCAGCGTTGGGAAGCTCCGTTTCTCCGGAGGCTTATCTTTTGGTATAGTCCCCTGTCATTGTAGGTACTTGTACATTCAGGGGTATGGCAAGGCCCTGTCCCGTCATAGTTGTTGTTACATTCTTAGAGGTCTGTAATACTGTTGTGGGCAGGGTTGTAAAGGATTTTAACTGTTCAGTTATATGTATATACATGAAGGTGACCGTTTGGTTGGCCTGTTTTCTTATGTTGTCTCTTGTTTCCTGTTTAAACTTTATTTCCGCTGATTTTCTCTGATGTTGTTATCACTAGGGTGCCCGGGGTAAGGCACCAGTCGCGGGCTCGAGATCGGGTCTTGACAATACTGCCCGACCCAATCTGGGACGCGATAAAGTCACATAAGTCTGCCCATAAAGGTATACTGCATAAAAATAGGAAGCTTATGATCAACGTAGGGCCACCTGCCCATAGTATCATTTGGCAATCCTACTCCTGGGACTATTTCACCCGCATAGGTCCTGTGGACCCGCAATGAGGTCATCCGTCTCGCATGGGACTATTTCACCCGCATAGGTCCTGTGGACCCACAATGGAGCGATGCGCTCCGCATGGGACTATTTCACCCGCACATGACTATTTCACCCCTTAGGCCCGGTGGGCCCGCAATGAGTACAAACGCCGCACTCGCATCATGGGTAGCAAATCCATGGAATTAGTAGTAACCCGGGTCTTTACCACGTGAGAATAACATAAACTAGCACAACCGGCTATCATACATAACATAAGCACTACCGGCTTATCATACATAACATAATCACTATCGGCTTATCATACATAATATAAGCACTACCGGCTTATCATACATAACATAAGCAAGTTGAGAAATCCCCTAACTTCTTATTAACCTTATTTACATACGCTCTCTTTTTAGTTTACTTAAGGCACTAACATGTCATTATAAAATCCGGGAATTTAACCCAAAGTACTACGTACCTTTATTCTTTTAAAATGACTCTTTTCCATATAAAACTTCCAAGATACTAATAACCGTAGTATCAAGTCATATCTACTTTTCAAGACAAGTCACAATATTTTTTAGAAATACATTTATCGGCTTCTAAATCAAGTGACTTCCACTTTAAAAATATTTAAGCAATTGATGCCTTTAAATCAAATTGCCCTTCATTATTTCAAGTCATCTCTTTGTTTACAATACTAGAGAAAACCCATTCTTTTAACCTTCCATAAAGTTGTTATAACCAACTTCCCATAAAGCCGTTATAACTCTTTATGTCTTAGACAAATTCATTCCTTTTATAACCAAGAGACTTATATTTTCGAATCAAGTTACATAACTTTCAAAATACTTCAAGTCTCTTATCTTTAGAAATCAAGTTTCTTAACTTTAGAATTCAAGTCTCTTATCTTCAAGAAATCAAGTTACATATGCTTTTCCCGAATCAAGTATTCTATACTTTTAAATCAAATCATTCCTTCCTTTAAAAATCAAGTCCCATAACTTGAAAATTAAAGTCTCTTAACCTTTTTAGAATTCAAGGTTCATAGTCTTAAAACTTCGTACGTAAACTCTTTTAATTCAGTAACATATACTTTTATGCGTTGTGAATAGGTTATACTTATTTATAACGATCTTATTAAAGCAGCCATGATCTAGAAAATGTAATACAATTTTGTCTTATCTTAGCTTCTATGCAGATGGAGGATTCTACTCATTTTAATTTAATTTTGATTGTCGATACATTTTCTTTTATTAACGCTGCAATGTCTTGTTCGATACTTATTCTCATTCGTGCAATAACTTAGCAAAGTCAACTTGACTCCAAATCCTTCCTAACGACTCTTACCAACATCCCCCATAAGACTTGGTAAGAACTTAGGATAACTTAGACGTAACTTTTACATAGCGTAAATCAACATACATACCTCTTAACTTCTAAGAGTAGAAGGGATCATGAAATAATACCACATGTATATTTCATACATAGAATCATGCCAAAAGAAGGAAGAGGTTCACATACCTCGCGACGATTATCGACAAGTAGCAAAATGCTCCAAAGTACTTCAACCTTGATAGCTATTCCATCCCTTGAGTAGAATACGCTATACGTAGTACTTCAATCCTATAATGGCCATAATACGTCTATTAACTTCTAGCTTCAAACGTAGAATATTCTAAGTGTAAAGTCACCAAATTCTACGGAAAATCGGACAACACTTCCTTTGTTTCTACATACTTTTCCACCTTTTTCAAGGCCCGAATTCAATAACCAAACGCCACATTTAAGGCTCAATCAATTCAGCTAACCAAAGGGGATTACACGCCTTAACATGACGTGTAAAATTCTGCCCCACAATTAATACGAAACTGTCCAATAATTTCATGCCATTCTCGGCTACAACAACATTAATTCTCTTCAATTCATTTTCAATCCAAGTTGTTATTCTAACATGTTATAAAGCCGTAATCGATTCCAACAACTATAATCTTCAAGTAGATAACATGCGACGATTCTAATTATCGACCAAATTGTATTTCAATTTCAAATGGCTAACAATGTCATTTCAGATTTTTGGCTTCCAATATCCATAATACTTATCAATCTTTAATACATATACTTCATGCTAGTAAAAAATGTAAGGCTACAACAATATGAAATCTTATAACACTTAAGAGAACAATATCGTTACCTTGACGAGCCTTAATCCGACTTCAAAATCCGAAGTCGCTCCCTAGAAACTTAGAGCCTCTCCTTGACACTCCAATACGCCACTTGAAGCCCTTAGAAGATCACCAACAACTTTCCTTTAACTTCCAATCCAAACCTAGGAAAGTGACTAGGTTTTCACCTTGCGACTAATACGAAAATGATATTTTTCTGGGATCTTTCTATTGAGATACCCTTACAATACCCTTAGGAACCTTGGTTTAAAGTATTGGGATTATTGAACCACATTTGCAAAAAAATTCTCTCTAAAAATTCCTTTGGCCGAGAGCACCTAAACTAGCACAATGTTTTCTTGAAATTTTTTCTAAGTATGGAACTTGTCTTGCACTGGTGTAGGATATATACTACAATAGAGGGTCTAGATTTAAACAAATGGGTGGCTTAGATACAATTCATTAAAGGTCAAGCCAAGTGGCCCTTGGACTTAGTCAACAATATCAAGCTCTAGCCTTAGCAAGACTTGCTCATCTTTAATATGGTCAAATGACCCTTTAATCCATGGTCTAATCGACCATATCCAACCAAGGGGGGTGACACGTGTCGCCCTCCCATTCATCGCAATATTTCGTTCCTGACATTTCCATAATTCTGATAAATTTTTACTAGTCTCAAATCTTAACATTTTTGAGTTCTTACGTACGTTCTTATAAACATATCATGGAATTATGGGGTGTAACACTATACCCAATGTCACGACCCGACCTCGGATCCGTGACTGGTGCCTTACCCCGGGCACCCTTGTGATACAACATCAGAGAAAACCAGCGGAAATAAACTCACAAACAAGAACCATATAAGATAAAATAGGCTAACCCAGAAATGACTACCTTTCCGTAACATAAATAAAACAGAACTGAACATTTACATCCTTAATAACCCAATTTATAACCGGACTACAGGCCTCTAAGAGTTTGTAACAACCATGACGGGACAGGGCCCCGTCATACCCCTGAATGTACACAAAACCTACAACGTCAGGGAGAACCATACCAAAAATCAAGTCAAGCCTCCGGAGTAATGGAGCTTCTGACACCTGAGCAAAGATCCTAAGAATGAGGATCCACTACCTGCTTACCCTTACCTGCGGCATGAACGCAGCCCCCGAGGAAGGGGGTCAGTACACAATATGTACCAAGTATGTAAAACTGGAAAATACCGTAATAATATCATAAGTCAAGAATAAGCTGGAGTCATAGATAAAAATCAATTTCCTTGAACTGTGCCTTACTAACAATGAGAGTAACAAGTATAAATCTTACAACATAAAAATAGGAGGCTCATGATCAAAACAGGGTACCTCGCCCGTAGTATCATTAAGCAATCCTACTCCTGGGACTATTTCACCCGCATGGGTCATGTGGACCTGCATGAGGTCATCCTCCTCGTCATGGGACTATTTCACCCGCATGGGACTATTTCACCCGCATGAGTACCATCGCCGTACTCGCATGGGACTATTTCACCCGCATGGATCCTGTGGTCCGGATCCGCATGAGTGCAAGCGCCGCACTCGCATCATGGGTAGCAAATCCATGGCATAAATAATAACCCGGGGTTTACCCCTAATAATATATATATATATATAACATAGCTCATCCGGCTATCATGCATAACATAAGCACTACCGGCCTATCATACATAACATAAGCACTACCGGTCTATCATACATAACATAAGCACTACCGGCCTATCATATCATAACATAAGCGCTACCGGCTTATCATAACATAAGCAAGTTAAGAAATCCCCTAACTTCTTATTAACATTATTAATATATCCTCTCATTTTAGTATACCTAAGGCACTAACATGTCTTTTAGTATCCTCTCTTGTGCTAAATGAGTTTTTGGTTGGTTTAAAACATAAAGTGTTATAATAGCTTTATGGGAAGTTAGTTATAACGACTTTATGTAGGTAAAAGAATGGTTTATTGATTTTAGAAGTTAAGAGACTTGATCTTGAAAGATAAGAGACTTGACTTAATTGACTTGATATGAATTTTGTTAAAAAGTTGTAAAACCTCATTCGCGAGTAATGAGTACTTGGTTTTTAAAGAATAATGTTTCTTGATTTGAAATGAGAATAATCATCGAACAAATCACTGCAGCGTTAATAAAGGAAAATGTATTGACTAATTAATTATATTAAAACCAGTAGAAACCTCCATCTGCATAGAAGCTAAGATAAGACAAAATTGTATTACATTTTCTAGATCATGGCTGCTTTAATAAGATTGTTATAAACAAGAATAACCTACTCACACATAAGGCATACGTTACTTAATTGTTTTAAAAAGAGATTACGTTATTTGATTAAGACTATGAACTATGAAATCTTTCGAAACTAAAAGACTTGAGTAATTGAAATTAGACAACTTGAACATTTGGAAAAGAATGTTGTTACTTGATTTTAAAAAAGGAAAGTGTTTGTGATTTAAAAGAAAGGTATTATCTTAATCTGCCTTAAAAGAGAGTTTAAATGTTATGGCCAATTTGATACCGAGTCCATGGGATGGACCGGGAATGTATTTCACACGATACCGAGTCCATGGGATGGACCGGGAATGTATTTCACACGATACCGAGTCCATGGGATGGACCGGGAATGTATTTCACACGATACCGAGTCCATGGGATGGACCGGGAATGTATTTCACACGATACCAAGTCCAGGGGATGGACCGGGAATGTATTCCACACGATACCGAGTCCATGGGATGGACCGGGAATGTATTCCACACGATACCGAGTCCATGAGATGGGCCGGGAATGTATTCCATACGATCCGACACCGAGTCCATGAGATGGGCCGAGACATGTTATACGTATCACACGATTTATACCTAGACTGCCGGCAGTGAGGAAGGAGTTCCACGGGCATGAGGGATGACTTGAGGGCGTGAGTCCCTGACTTGACATGACTGCTTTTATGTTGTGAACTGTAGTTTGTTATCATACATGTCTCCTATTTTATTTTAGACTGTTATGATTTCGTTTACAGTATTTCCAGTTTCACATACTTGGTACCTATTATCGACCTCGCGGGCTGCGTTCATGCCGCAGGTAGAGGTACATCGGTTGATCCTCACTCTTAGGATCACAGTTCAGCGTATTGGAAAGCTCCGTTTTCTCCAGAGGCTTATCTTTTGGTATGTTTTCCCCGAGTTTGTAAGTTCTTGTACATTCACGGGTATGGCGGGGCCCTGTCCCGTCATAGTTGTTGAAAAAAAATCTTAGAGGTCTGTAGGACTGTTGTGGGCAGAGTTTGTAAAAGGGATGTAACTATTCGGGTTCAAGTTTTATGTATATATGCAAGAAGGCAACTGTTTTGGTTGGCCTGTTTTATTATCACTTCATTTTGTTTCATGTCTTGTTTTATATTCCGCTGGTTACTCTGATGTATGTCTACTTGGGTGCCCGGGTTAGGCACCAGTCACGGGCCCGGGATCGGGTCGTGACACATAAGCACTACCGGCCTATCATATCATAACATAAGCGCTACCGGCTTATCATAACATAAGCAAGTTAAGAAATCCCCTAACTTCATATTAACATTATTAATATATCCTCTCATTTTAGTATACCTGAGGCACTAACATGTCTTTTAATAGAAAATCCGGGAATTCAACCCAAGTACCATGTACTTCTAACCTTTTAAGAAATAACTCCTTTTTATATAAAAATCCCAAGATACTAATCACCATAGTATCAAGTTACGATTTCTTTTCAAGACAAGTCACATTTCCTTTTAGAAATATAATAGGCTTCTAAATCAAGTGACTTCATTTCCTTTTTAAAACCTTAGGCAATCAATGCCTAAAAATCAATTCACCTTCCATGGTTTCAAATCCTTTACCCGTACTTGTTTTACTTAGAGTAAACCTTTCTTTGTTAACCTTTCAAAAGCTAATATAACCAACTTCCCATAAAGTCATTATATTTGCGTTATTCCTTAGTCAAATACATTTTCCCCTAAATCCAAGGGACTTATACTTTTAAAATGAAACAAGTATCATATACTTTAAAACAAGTGAAAGGTATCAAATCTTGTACGTCTACCGTACTACATAGGTACAACTACTCATGCTCAAGAGATAGGAAAGTTCCACATACCTCTTCGGTTAATCCACTTGCTAAGTCCGAAATACCGCACGTAATATGTCAACCTATAATGACCATAATACGTTTATTAACCCCTAATTTCAATGTAGAATATTCCAAGTTTAAGTTACTAATTCCTAAGGAAATTTGGGCAGAATTTCCTTTGTTTCTACATACTTTGCCACCTTTTTCAAGGCCAAATTCAATATCCAAACGCCACATTTAAGGCCCAACAATCCAACATTTCAAAGGGGATTACACAACCAAACTTAGGTGTGTAAAATTCTGCCCCATAAGGTAAAACAATACACTTAACAATTCTAAAGTAGTTTGTAGGCTACAACATGCTCATAATATCTCCTTAACCAATCTTTTCATATCCAAACCATTTTTCTTACATGCAATGAATCTAAGAGCATTATTTACTACTACAAATTCCTTATTCTTCACATGCAACACAAGTAACTAACTACAAGAGAGGAATTGTTACCTTAGAGCTTTAGCCAAAATTATTCCAACAACCTTGCTAGCCTCCTTTCCAAAAACACCACTACAATAACCTCCACAAGCTTGCAAATAACTTTCCTTCTTATCACACTTTTCAGATTTTCCTTAAGCTTGGAGTTTCTCTTGATTTTCTAGAGAGAAGGGAGAGCTTTTTAGCTTAGAGAGAGAGAAGAGTTTGGAAGATGACCATGTTATACCCCGTATTTCCAGAGTATGTATGTGAGGACGTACGTACAATTGTGTAAACCCGAATTATGATTAAGGACGAAAATTGTGCACACCCTACGAAACGAATTGTTTTTCCGACGAAAATTTTTCCGAACCTTGTAAAGGAATTTTTCGTTTTCAAGAATTTATTTATTTTGGATTTTTCTGAGAGATGAAATATTTTGGACCAACGAGAGGGCGACAAGTGTCACCCTCAAGTGGGCGGTAAAGTGGACGAATTGGGTGCACGTTTTTTTCATTTTTTAGGCCTAAAACCTTTGGTCAAGGTTAGGTAGGATATTTTGTGATATTTGTGGAGTAGATGGATAAGGTACACATGTGCAAATCTACACCCTCCACTTGCCCTCCACTTGCTTGAATCTTGGCCATTGATGACCCTATAAATACCCCCCCCCCCTTAGTTGAAGACTTCTTCATCCACAAAATAATTTCTAAGTCTTAAAATCCTTCCCCCTCCCTCTTGAAGCTCTCGTCCAAACCACCCCTCCCACTTTGTGAGCCCTCGGCCGAAACCCCCCCTCCCTACCTAGAAGTCTCTCGTCGAAATAACCCCCCTCCCCCTTTGGTTGAAAAGTATTCTCCAAGTATTATCACTATTCCAAAATACCTTAGCCCTAATACCTTGTAGTATTCCAAGGTTACCTCTATACTAAAAGCCTAGAAATACTACTTTATATCCATTAGTCACAAAACGAAACCCCAGGGAAAATCTTCATGGTTGGTTGAAGTATTAGGTAGAAGTTGTTTAGAATTTCTAAGGGTTTCTTGGAGCGAATGGAGCGTTCGAATAGAGCTAAACCTTGCTCAGGATCGACATTTAAACTTGGATAATTTTGGGCTTATCGAGGTAAATATCTTATCCTTCTATTGTAATTGGAGATAACATATTGTAGAAGTTTAGAATTGAGTATAAGAAATATAGAAGGATATTAAAGAAGATAATTGAATCAGACTTACATGGGATTTGTATTCTGAGACTTGAGTAGTTTGACGGTAGGAAGTCTGCCCAAATTTCCGTAGAAATAAGAACCTTCGCTTAGAATATTCTACTGAGTAGTAGTCTAGACGTTGATAGACGATTTGACTATTATAGGTTGATACTCTCGCGCGACATATTCGACTTGGCGTGGATTTCGGGGAGGTATGTGATTCTTCCTATCCTCTTGAGCATGATATTTTAAAAGAATATATATAGTACGGTAGACGTCGTGTGTTAACCAACGTGGTCTTACTTCGATGTATTTTGACTTGAGTTTTAAATAATAAGAATCTTGAAGTATTTCAAAAGAATTAAGAATCGTTTTTGAAAGAAGAGTAATACTTGGTTTTAAAAGCTTAAGAGTTATACTAGCTTTATGGGAAGTTAGGTATAACGACTTAAGAGAGATAAAAGGAACAGTTTACTTAATTGCTTATGAAAGCCTTATACTGATTTCGGAAATGAGAATAAGTATCGAACAAACCACTGCAGCGCTAATAAAGGAAAATGTATTGACTAATTAAGTATTATTAAAACCAGTAGAAACCTCCATCTGCATAGAAGCTAAGATAAGACAAAATTGTATTACATTTCCTAGATCATGGCTGCTTTAATAAGATTGTTATAAACAAGAATAACCTACTCACACATAAGGCATATGTTACTCAAATTGTTTTAAAAAGGAGATTACGTTGTTAAGTGTTTAAAACTATGATCTATGAATCTTTTGAAAATAAGAGACTTGACTTAATTGACTTGATATGAATTTTGTTAAAAAGTGTGAAACCTCATTCGTGAGCAATGAGTACTTGGTTTTTAAAGAGTTAATGTATGAAGTACTTTGGGGATAAAAACCCGAACTTGTTGACATAAAGTAGAAAGTACCTTGTGTGAATAACTTGACTATGTTGGTTTGTGATAGCCTTGTAATGCTTTCTTGTTGGTTTGATAAGTAAACATGTTATGATGCCACGTGTGTTAGTATCTTGTAACGTTTGTGTAAAGGGGTTTCCCTTGTTGTGCTTATGTTGTTTAACGATAAGCCGTTATGTTAGTATTGTACCACTCACCTCTTGACATGATATACCGGGGGTTAAGCTGCCCCGACGCGAGGATGCCTACGCGGTCCAGGGACCTATGCGAGCTACGAGAGTTCGAGTTAGTGCGGGAATACCTCATGCGGTCTATGTGGCCATGCGGACTACGAGAGTCCAGGACGATGCCGGGGAGTAGCTACCCTTGATGCGAGGAATACCTCATGCGGGCCTAAGTGGTTATCATACATGTCTTCTGTTTTATATAGAATATTATGATTTCATTTACAGTATTTTCAGTTTCACATACTTGGTACCTGTTGTACTGACCTCCTTCGGGGGGCTGCGTTCATGCCGCAGGTAGAGGTACACGATCGTCGATCCTCGCTCATATGATCACGTCAGCGTTTGAAGCTCCGCCTCCCGAGGCTTATCTCGTATAGTCCTCTTGTTGTAGATACTTACATTCAGGGTATGGCGGCCCCCCGTCGTTGTTGTTATAACATTCTTAGAGGTGCGTAGTAATCGCTGTATGCGAGTTTGTAAAAGGGATGTAATCGGGTTCAAGTTTTTATATATATATGCCGAAGGCAACTTTTCTCGATAAACTGCTTTCACTTCATCTTTTTCATGTCTTGTTTTATATTTCATTGGTTACTCGATGTATGTCTACTTGGGTGCCGGGTAAGGCACTACCATGGGCCCGGGTCGGTCGTGACAAAAGTGGTATCGAGCGATTGATCCTCGGAAAGTGTCTAGGCATCGTATCTAGTAAGTCTTGATTATCGGTGTGTTGCACCACACCAATAATCGAGAGGCTATAGGATATTTAGGATTGGTTTCCATTCTTCTCACTCTGCAATCGTGCCTTAGAGCCGTGTTATAAGTTGGACCCTCTAACGTATTTCTTTCCGCACGATTATCCTCTCCGCGAAGGCAACCCGCCCGTGGCGGCAAGGCACCGGCGGAGTCATGCGAGCAGAGCACAGAGGTTACGAGGGCACAGCCCAATCATCACCGAGGTGGTGCTTCATTCGGGAGTTCTCGCACGTCGCACCCAGCAGAGTTTAGTACGGCGGCAGCGATTCCTATCGCGCCATGATATCCGGACCTTCGCCCACGACCAAGAATGCAGACGGTATGTATTGCAAAGAGACGACCACATTATCTAGGATTTAGCAACCGAGAGTATATTATGTACCGATTTATCACGGGTCTTGATGACTATCTAAGAGAGGTTGTGCAAGAGTAGCTCTTCAGGGCATGAGCATGGCTCACAGACGGGCTTATCGTTATACCGTATTTCCAGTATATGCGTAAGGACGCACGTAGAAAATTTGAACTTGAGAAAGTAGGCTTGGCCGATTTAATTTTGTGCACAACACGGTTAGAGTCGTTTCGCCAAACGTTTTCCACCTTTCGTAGGGAATTTCCGCTATGCCATATTTTATTTTTGCGGATTTTTCCGAGAGAGGCGAAACATTTTGGACCAACAAGAGGGCGACACTTGTCACCCTCTCATTGAACACCAGGCGGTCAAGCTTGGCCGAAAGTTGGTCATTTTTTTGTCATGGAGTTGGTAGGATATTTGTGTGTTAGTTGGTTAAGGGACACTTGGGTGAATCTTGGCCTTACACTTGTGTAGCACTTGGCTCAATCTTGGCCATTGGTTGGCCTTCACTTGGCCTATAAATACCCATCCCTTTGAAGACTTATTCATCCATTCCTAAATGTTCCTAAGTGTTAAAATCCCTCCTCTCCCCTCTTGTTGACTCGCCCAAGAGCCCCTCTCCCCTTTGAAAGGTCCTTGGCAGAGCCCTCTCCCCTCCTTGTAGTGTGGCCTGGGTACCCCCTAGCCTAGTTGTCTCGTATAATACACCCCCCCTCTTGGTAGAAATACTCTCAAAAGTATTGTTATAATGCCCAAATTACCTTAGCCATATACCTTGTAGTATTCTAAGGTTATACTTATCTGAAAAGCCAGTTATACTATTATACTTCCGTCACTACCAAATCGAAACCCTAAGGAAAATCTCCATGGTTTGTTGGAGTAGTATGTAGAAGTTGGTTAGAACTTCTAAGGGTAGTTTGGAGCGGAGTTGGAGCGCACGAGTTGAGCTAAACGATTGCCCAGATCGACTTTATACTTGGATAATTATGGGCTTATCGAGGTAAATATCTTGTCCCCTATTGTAATTGGAAATTACATGTTGTTAGATTATATAGTTGAAGTATACTATATATAGAATCAACGTAGTTATCGGCAATGTCTTTTGACTTAAGCTCGAATAATACTTACTGAATGTCTTGCGACTTAAGCCCGAATTTAAAGAAGAATACCGAATGTAATTACATAGGGTATTACATGAGACTTGTGTGTAGTAGTACCGTGGAGTAGAATTGTACCCGTAGGGTTAGGCGTATAACCCCCTGGTTGGCTTGGTAGCGGCACTCGATAGAGAGGAGATTTACGCCATGTTGCGGGGAGGTGCCGAATTTTCGTAGAATGTTCTACGAAGGACCTAAATATTAATAAGCGCTGTGGCCTTATAGGTTGAGTACTACGTGTGGCGCGATCTACTTGGCTTAAAGGAGTTGCCGATTGGAAGTACTGAGCGTTTTGCTATTAGTCGATACTGTCGCGAGGTATGTGAACCTCTTCCTATCTCTTCCAAAGATGATATGTGTGAACTATGTAGTACGGTAGACGATACGTGCTAAATGTATTTGATTGGTTTAAAACATAAAGTGTTATAACGGCTTTATGGGAAGTTGGTTATATGACTTTATGTTGGTAAGAAAATACTTGTGGTTTTAAAGGGTAATCGATTTGAACTATAAGCGGCTTGTTATGTGTTAATAAAAGAACTTGAAGTATTTCAAAAGGTTTTGATTCATTTTGAAAGAAGAGGTAATACTTGATTTGTTTTGAAAACTTAAGAGTTATACTAGCTTTATGGAAAGTTAGGTATAACGTCTTAAGAATGTTTTACCGATTTTGAAAATCGAATGTATCGACAAACCATCGCAGCGTTAATAAAAGGAAATGTTTTGTGATTAAGTATTATTAAAACCAAGAGAAACTTCCATCCGCATAGAAGCTAAGATGAGACAAAATGATATTTCTAGATCATGGTCATTGTAATAAGATTGTTGTAAACAAGAATATCCTACTCACATATAAGACTTATGTTTCTCGATAGTTTAAAAGAGAATTATATTCTTAAATGAATAAGACTATGAACTACTTAAACCTTTCTAAATAAGAAACATGAACATTTGAAATTAGGCAAACTTGGACGTTTGGAAAATAATGTTGTTACTTGAGTTTTACAAAGAGAAGTGTTTTGATTTACTTCAAAAGATAATCACTCTATTTTCATATACTACGTATTGTGTGACTTTTGTGAAAGTAACGATCTTTTAAAGAGTTAATGTATGAAGTACTTTGGGGATAAAACCCGAACTTGTTAGCAGATAGTAGAAAGTATCTTGTGTGTATAACTTGATTGTGTTGGTTTGTGATAGCCTTGTAATACTTTCTTGTTGATTTGATAAGTAAACATGCTAGGATGCTACGTGTTAGTATCTTGTGATGTTTGTGTAAAGGGTTTTTCCTTTGTTGTGCTTATGTTTTTGACGATAAGTCGTTATGATAGTATTATACATCACTCATCTCTTGAGATGATTCCGGTTGTCGCCTCCACGCGGGTAGACTCAGCGGTCGATGGACTATGATTCGAGACTACCTCATGCGGGTCGAGGGCCTATGCGGAATCGCGGAGTTCCGTGTTAGACGCGCCCTTGTGATCACGCGGTCCTTGTGGCTACGCGACGGCGAGTCCAGACGCCGCCGGGAGTAGCTACCGATGCGGGTTATACCTCATGCGGGCCGATCGATTGGCCTACGCGAGTCGCGGAAAGTTCCAGTGGCTAGACGCGCACATTAGATATCGCGCAAGTGGTCGCTTTGATCATGTGACGGCCTAGACAGATCTTATGATACGATTCATGACCTTGTTGGTACTGTGGTGTTAGTAGTCGGCTATGCCTTCGCATTTACCCTCAGACGTGTTATTATGGCACGTGGACCCGTGTTCATGTGTGTTCCTTGGTGCTTTTATATCATAAATCGCCAGCTGGCGAAGGTATTCCACGGGCATGATTGATGTTGTGGGCGTGAGACCCATTGTTATATTTGAGTGATGACTTGAGGGCGTGAGTCCCTGACTTGACATGACTGCTTATTATTGTGAACTGTAGTTTGGTTATCATACATGTCTCCTGCTTTATAGACTATTATGATTTCATTTACAGTATTTTTAGTTTCACATACTTGCACTGTCCAGATCGACCTCCTTCGGGGCCGCTCATGCCGCAGTAAAGGTACACCGCCATTGATCCTCGCTCTAGGGTCACATTCGGCGTTTGCAAAGCTCCGTTGCTCGAGGCTTATCGATGGTATAGTTCCCCGTTGTTGTAGGTGTTTACATTCAGGTATGGCGGCCCCATCCCGCCATTGTTGTCGTATAATTTCTTAGGTGCATGTAATCGCTGTTGTGGCAGGGTTTGTAAAAAGGATTAAACTGTTCATGTTGAAAAAGTTGTTGTTTATATATATATGCCGAAAGGCAAGTTTTTCTCAGATTATTGTTTCATATTTCATAATATGTCTTGTATCGTTTTATGTTCCGCTGATTACTGATGTTGTATCACTAGGGTGCCCGGTAAGGCACGATCCACGTCTTAATCGGTCGTGACAAAAGTGGTATCGAGCGATTAATCCTGAAAGTGTCTACGCATCGTATCCAGAGAGTTTGATTATCGGTGTGTTGTGCACCACACCAATAATCGTGAGGCTATAGGTATTTAGGATTGGTTTCTATTCTTCTCACTCGAGATCGTGCCTTAGAGCCGTGTTGTAAGTTGGACCTCCGACGAAATTATTTCCTTATCGCTATGCCTCCGCAGGGCAACCCGCCCAGGAGGGCAAGGCGCCGGCGGAGCCGCGAGTAGAGTTCGAGGGTGGCGAGGCACAGCCCAATCATTACCTAGGGTAGTGCTTCATTGGGGAGTTCTGCGACGCCACTAGCCCCGCAGAGTTTTAGCACGGCGCGCTAGTTCCTACCGCGCCATGATATTTGAACCTTCGCCCACGCATCGAACAGAGAATATGGATTGCAAAGAGACAACCTCATTACTAACTATGGATTTGACTACCGAGAGTATACCGATGTATCGCGAGTCTTGATGACTATCAACGAAGGTTGTGCAAAGAGTAGTTCTTGATTGGCTTCGAGCATGGCCTCGTGGTCGGGCTTATGCGCAGCAGCCGAGAAACGTAGCAATCGACGGGTTAACCAAGCGACGCAGTAAGAGGCCGAGCGGAAGGTCCTTTGGTAACTTTCGAGGCGAGTCGCCTCACCAGCAGATTAGGTTATGCGCATCCACCAGTGCAGAAAGGTCCTCCACTGTGGTTCGGGACGCTCGGTACGCAGGAGTTGGTCGAGCTCGCAGCTTCCGCTCACAAATACACGGCGTTCCAGCCATCCGATTCAGTTTTTCTCGGTGTTCACAGCGTGGCAGCGCCATCTCGGAATGTCGTCTTTTAGTCGGGTACTTGTTGTACCTATGACCGCCGTGGTCCGATGTCGAGAGTGTCTGGTAGGAGGACTCACCTTCGTAATCGGTGGGTAGTTTGTCATCTTCCTTAGCTATGCGCTCACGGGAGTTTGATTAGAACGACTAAGGAGTGAAGCAGATATAGATATATCTTTAACCTCTGAGTTTTGTTTATGTGATAAGGTGAGTATACCTTAAGTGCTATGTTCTGATAGCAGTGTGTTAGTTGTGATTAGAAATCATGGTGGGTTAACCGAGTAAGATTTTGGGGGATAGAGAAGGTGTGAGCCTTAGAGTTGTATACGTAGAGACCTTAGAGGTAAGGCCATCTCGAGTAAAAGATGTATTGTTTATGTTTGACCCTTATAGGAGTGCATAGTGCACGTGAGTTATGCTTGTGGGATTAGTCCTGAGTAGTGTGGAATGAAAGAGGGTAGTTGAGCTAAGAAGACCGCTAGGTTTTCGTAACGTGATTAGTGAGATTGTTCCGTCGGGGAGCTAGTATGGTGCGCGTTGCCGGGTCGGGTTGAGGCCACGTTGCGGGTCAACCCGCGGCCTGTTTGGTGGTGGGGTCAGTTTGTGGTGGTCCCGCCTTGTGATAGGGTCACGAGGGTGTTAGGCCCGAGTTTAGTTAACCAGCGTACGAGTTCGTGGATACGTTCGACCGGTGGTCGGGTCGATGGGGGCAGCCCATCGTGTTCTTCGTTCGGGACCGTTTTCTCGGCAGAGGTTATGCGAGATGTTATATCGTAAAGGTTGTAAGGTCGCACGAGGTGCCTACCTTCACCTTATGTCGTGCGATGAAGCCCGTGTGGCTATTTTCGTTTTTCCGAAGTTTTACCAAGCAGGTTAAGAACTCAAGGTGAGTCTCGACCGCATTCGCCCCGCCGGTGTGTGTATTTCAGGGGTAGTTGTGAAGATTGTTGTCTCCTGTGGAGGGAGTGTTTAAGCTACCATTTCAGTTTTCTGATGTCGCCTTATTAAGCCTTGTATGGGGCGTATGTGTATGTTGCCGGTCGAGTAGTTCGATGTTGGCAAGGTTCGCATACCGTTCAGCTTGTTCCAGCAGACCGTGGTTAGTGAAGCTTGTCTAGAAGAAGTTCGCAGCTCGAGGAAATCGTGCGGATAATCGCGACGACGCCAGAGTTCGTGTCGACGGTCGGTCTTCTGAAAGTACCACCCTGATTAGCGTGACGAGCTTTGGAAAAACAGAGGAAACTTAGCCCGAGTTGTTTTGGGCCTTTTTAAGTTCATGTGAAGAATAGGCCAGGTTGCCTATATGTTAGCTTTGGCCGTCCGACTTAGGAGGCAGTACGTCCGGTCTTTCGTATTGTTATGTTCGAAAGTATCGAGATCCATCCGAGTGTTCCCGCTAATGATGACCACGTTAGAGATAGTAACCCCGAGTCTTGAAACCAAGCCGACGTAACGTGGTAAGAGTTCGAGTGTACGACAGCCTCAGGGATCACATGTAGTCCGGTACCAATTGTTGGGTCGCCGGAGTGACACTAGAACCTCGCGGCAAAGTGACAAAAGTGGTATCGGGAAGAAGCGAGCATGTATGGCGAGCATAGATGTGATCATTTCTTTTGTAAGGAGAAGGTGCGAAGGAAGTATATTTTAGACCCCGGAGAGAGGTGTTTGTGGTGATGATAGAGGTGATTCCTCGTGGACTTGGATGTAAGTATTTTGCGCAGTTGTTTCTGTGGCCATTGTGGCAGGATTGTTTCGTAAGTATGGTAGTGAAGACTATCTCGGGCGACGCTTGTTTTGAGACTTAGAAGGAACATTCGACGAATGTTTCTAAGGAGGAGGAGAATGTTATACCGTATTTCCAGTATGTACGTGGGACGCACGAGAAAATTTGAACTTGAGAAAGTAGGCTTGCCGATTTAATTTTGTGCACAACACCCGGTTAGAGTCGTTTTTCGTTGAAAAGTTTTCACAGCTTTCGTAGGGAATTTCCGCTATGCCATATTTTATTTTGCGGATTTTTCCGAGAGGCGAAACATTTTGACCAACAAGAGGCGACACTTGTCACCCTCTCATTGAACACCTTGGGCGGTCAAGCTTGGCGAAAGTTGGTCATTTTTGTCATGGAGTTGGTAGGATATTTGTGTGTTAGTTGGTTAAGGGACACTTGGGTGAATCTTGGCCTTACACTTGTAGCACTTGGCTCAATTCGCCATTGGTTGGCCTTCACTTGGCCTATAAATACCCATCCCTTTGAAGACTTATTCATCCATTCCTAAATGTTCCTAAGTGTTAAAATCCTCCCTCTCCCCTCTTGTTGACTCTCGCCCAAGAGCCCTCTCCCCTTTGAAAGGTCCCTGGCGAGAGCCCTCTCCCCTCCTCAGTGTGGCTGGGTACCCCAGCCTAGTTGTCTCGTATAATACACCCCCCCCCTCTTGGTAGAAATACTCTCAAAAGTATTGTTATAATGCCCAAATTACCTTAGCCATATACCTTGTAGTATTCTAAGGTTATACTTATACGAAAAGCCCAGTTATACTATTATACTTCCCGTCAGTCACCAAATCGAAACCCTAAGGAAAATCTCCATGGTTTGTTGGAGTAGTATGTAGAAGTTGGTTAGAACTTCTAAGGGTAGTTTGGAGCGGGTGGAGCGCACGGAGTCGAGCTAAACGATTGCCCAGATCGACTTTATACTTGGATAATTATGGGCTTATCGAGGTAAATATCTTGTCCCCCTATTGTAATTGGAAATTACATGTTGTTAGATTATATAGTTGAAGTATACTATATATAGAACTGAACGTAGTTATCGGCAATGTCTTTTGACTTAAGCCTGAATAATACTTACAGAATGTCTTGCGACTTAAGCCCGAATTTAAAGAAGAATACCGAATCAGTAATTACATAGGGTCAGACATTACAGAGACTTGTGTAGTAGTACCGTGGAGTAGAATTGTACGGCTAGGTTAGACGTATAACCCCGTCGTTGGTAGCCAGCCTCGATAGAGGAGGAGATTTACGCTGTCATGGGGAGAGTGCCGAATTTTCGAGAATGTTCTACGGCGGACCTAAATATTAATAAGCGCTTGTGGCCTTATAGGTTGAGTACTACGTGTGGCGCGATCTACTTGGCTTAAAGGAGTTGCGCGGTTGGAAGTACTGAGCGCTTTGCTATTAGTCGATACTGCCGCGAGGTATGTGAACCTCTTCCTATCTCTTCCAAAGATGATATGTGTGAACTATGTAGTACGAGACGCATACGTGCTAAATGTATTTGATTGTTTAAAACATAAAGTGTTATAACGGCTTTATGGGAAGTTGGTTATAACGACTTTATGTTGGTAAGAAAATACTGTGGTTTTAAAGTGGTAAATCGATTTGAACTATAATCGCTTGTTATGTGTTAATAAAAGAACTTGAAGTATTTCAAAAGGTTTTGATTCATTTTGAAAGAAGAGGTAATACTTGATTTGTTTTGAAAACTTAAGAGTTATACTAGCTTTATGGAAAGTTAGGTATAACGTCTTAAGAATGTTTTATCGATTTTGAAAATCAGAATGTGTATCGACAAACCATCGCGGTTAATAAAAGGAAATGTTTTGACATTAAGTATTATTAAAACCAAGAGAAACTTCCATCCGCATGAAGCTAAGATGAGACAAAATGATATTTCCTAGATCATGGTCATTGTAATAAGATTGTTGTAAACAAGAATATCCTACTCACATATAAGACTTATGTTTCGATAGTTTAAAAGAGAATTATATTCTTAAATGAATAAGACTATGAACTACTTAAACCTTTCTAAATAAGAAACATGAACATTTGAAATTAGGCAAACTTGACGCTTGGAAAATAATGTTACTTGAGTTTTACAAAGAGAAGTGTTTTGATTTACTTCAAAAGATAATCACTCTATTTTCATATACTACGTATTGTGTGACTTTTGTGAAAGTAACGATCTTTTAAAGAGTTAATGTATGAAGTACTTTGGGGATAAAACCCCGAACTTGTTAGCAGATAGTAGAAAGTATCTTGTGTGTATAACTTGATTGTGTTGGTTTGTGATAGCCTTGTAATACTTTCTTGTTGATTTGATAAGTAAACATGCTAGGATGCTACGTGTGTTAGTATCTTGTGATGTTTGTGTAAAGGGGTATTTCCTTTGTTGTGCTTATGTTGTTTGACGATAAGCTGTTATGATAGTATTATACATCACTCATCTCTTGAGATGATTCCGGTTAAGCCGCCCGACGCGGGTAGACTCAGCGGTCGATGGACCTATGATTCGAGACTACCTCACGCGGTCCGTGCGCGAATCGCGGAGTTCCGTGTTAGACGCGCCTTGTGGTCATGCGGTCCTTGTGGGCTACGCGACGGCGAGTCCAGACGCCGGGAGTAGCTACCGACGCGGGTTATACCTCACGCGGCCGACCGATTGGCCTATGCGAGTCGCGAAAGTTCCAGGGCTAGACTCGCACATTAGATACTGCTGGCAAGTGGTCATCTTTGATCATGTGACGGACTAGACAGATCTTATGATACAGTTCATGACCTAGTTGGTACTGGGGCTGTTAGTAGTCGGCTATGCCTTCGCATTTACCTCAGACGTGTTATTATGGCACGCGTGGACCCGTGTTCATGTGTGTTCCTTGGTGCTTTTATATCATAAATCGCTAGCGGAGGAAGGTATTCCACGGGCATGATTGATGTTGTGGCGTGAGACCCATTGTTATATTTGAGTGATGACTTGAGGCGTGAGTCCTCGACTTGACATGATCGCTATTATTGTGAATCGTAGTTTGGTTATCATACATGTCTCTGCTTTATAGACTATTATGATTTCATTTACTGATTTTTAGTTTCACATACTTGCACTGGCCAGATCGACCTCCTTCGGGGCCGCGTTCATGCCGCAGTAAAGGTACACCGCCATTGATCCTCGCTCTTAGGGTCACGATTGCGTTTGGTAAAGCTCCGTTGCTCGAGGCTTATCAGCCGTATAGTTCCTGTTGTTGTAGGTGTTTACATTCGAGGGTATGGCGGCCCCGTCCCGCCATTGTTGTCGTATAATTTCTTAGAAGTCCGTAGTAATCGCACAAGGTGGTTTGTAAAAAGGATTAAACTGTTCATGTTGAAAAAGTTGTTGTTTATATATATATGCCGAAAGGCAAGTTTTTCTCAGATTATTGTTTCATATTTCATAATATGTCTTGTATCGTTTTATGTTCCGCTGATTACTCTGATGTTGTATCACTAGGGTGCCCGGGGTAAGGCACCAGTCACGGGCCCGGAATCGGGTCGTGACATATGCGCAGCAGGCCGAAAAATGTAGGGATCGACGGGTTAACCAAGATTAGCAGAAGAGGGCCAGATCGGCAGGGTCCTTTGGTAACTTTCGAGGCGACCGCCTCAAGCAGATCGATATGCGCCCGCCAAGATGCAGTGGTCCTCCACAGGGTTCAGGACGTTCGGGGTATGCAGGAGTTGGTCAGAGCTCCAGGGCTTCTGGTTCACTGATATACGTAGGTTCTAGCCAGCCAGGTTCAGTTTTCTCTCAGTGTTCACAGTGTGGAAGACGTCACCCCGGGGAATGTCATCTTTTTGTTGGTGCTTGTTTTACCTGCGGCCGTCAGGGCCATGTGACGAAAGAATGTTCAAGTAGGAGGGATGCAAGTAGGAGGACTCAGCCTACTAGATCAGTTGCGGATTTAGTGATTCGGAGAGGAAGAGGTGTTAGCCAGAGGAGGCCACCCCCACCTCGGTGTGGCCGTTGTGGTAGGTGTCATTGTGGGGAGTGTCGTACTACTTCGACAGCTTGTTATGCTTGACGGCAGGCCATTTGCTAGAAATTGTCCGACTGCAGTGGCGCGGATGTAGAGACTCACCGCCAGGATCGGTGGCTAGTTCATCACCTTCTAGCTACGCCCAACAGTAAGGTGATTATGATTAGAGCGACAAAGGGGAAGTGAAGCAGTAGATACAGGTATATCCTTAACCCTCTAGAGTTTAGTATGTGTGATAAGATGAGTATATCTTAAGTGTATGTTCAGATAGCATTGTGCTAATTGTGATTAGAAATCATGAGTAGTTAAAAGGGTAAAATTGGGGATAGGGAAAGTGTGAGCCTTAGAGTTTTATACGTGGAGACCTTAGAGGCGAGGCCATCGTGAGTAAAAGATTTATTTTTATGTTTGACCCTTATCGGAGTGCATAGTATACGTGAGATTTATTGGTGTGATAAGTCCCAGAGTAGTGTGATATGAAAGAGGGTAGTTGAGCTAAGAAGACCACTAGGTTTTCGTGACTCGATGGTGAGATTGTTCCGGATCGGGAAACAAGAGCTTGGCGCGATAAATGGGTCGGGTTGAGGCCAGATTGCGGGTCAACCCGCATCCCGGTTTGAAGTAAGGAAAAATTATGGTGGTCCCACTTTGTGATAGGGTCACGAGGGTGTTAGGCCCAAGTTTAGTTAACCATCGTACGAGTCCGTGGATGCGTTCGACCAGTAGTCGGGCCGAGGAGGTCAGCCCATCTTGTCTTTCAGTCAGAACTGTTTACTCGGCAGAGGGTTATGCGAGATGTTATTTATCAGGAAGGTTGTAAGACTGCACGGGGTTCCTACTTTCACCTTATGACAGGCAGTGGAGCCCAGGTTACGACTATTTCTTTTTATGGAGGTTTTACCAGGCAGGGTTAGGAACTCGCCGAGTCTCGATGTGCATTCACCCTCGGGCCGGTGTTTTGATTTCAGGAGTAGCAGTGAGGATTATGTGCCTCTTGTTGAGTGAGTATTATAATAGCTACCTTTTCAGTATTCAGATGTCACCTTATGAAGCCTTCTATGGGCGGAAGTGTAGGTTGCCGGTCGATTGGTTCGATGTTGGCAAGGTTCGCATACTGGTCCACTTGATTCAGAGGATGTGGATATGGTGAAGCTTATCCAGAGAGGTTATTGCGTACCAGAGTCAGCGAAGTCATGCGGATAATCGACGTTGACACTTGGAGTTCGATTGACGTGGGTTTTCAAGGTACCACCGGCGGCGTGACGAGATTTGGAAAGCAGGGGAAACTTAGTCCGAGGTACTTTGAGCGTTTTTCAGATCATTTGGAGAATAGGCCAGGTTGCCCATAAGTTGGCATTGCCGTCCGACGTAGGAAGCAGTACGTCCGGTCTTTCATGTTGCTATATTCGGAAAAGTATCGGAGATCCATCCAGAGTGTTCCCAGTTAATGATGACCAAGTTGGAGATAGTAACCCCGAGATTTTGGAAACTGAAGCAATAACAGAAAGGTGGTAAGTTTATTTAGGAAGTGTTCGAGTCTACGAGGAGAGTACGACGAGTAAGGGAAGAAGTGAACATGTGTTAAAGAGAATAGAAGCGATCATTTCTTTTGTGAAGTGAAAGGTGTGAAGGGAGTATCTTTTAGCCCTCGGGTGGAAGCTTTTGTGATGCTAGAGGTGATTCCTTGTGGACTTGGATTTAAGTATTTTTTTGCGCGTGTTGTATTATGGACATGTGTGGCATTTGCAAACTGTTTAGGTTATGAGGAACTTTATCGTTACCTGTCTTGGGAAGGAACATTCGGGACGAATGTTTCTAAGGAGGGGAGAATGTTATACCCCGTATTTCCAGAGTATGTATGTGAGGACGTACGTACAATTGTGTAAACCCGAATTATGATTAAGGACGAAAATTGTGCACACCCTACGAAACGAATTGTTTTTCCGACGAAAAATTTTCCGAACCTTGTAAAGGAATTTTTCGTTTTCAAGAATTTATTTATTTTGGATTTTTCCGAGAGATGAAATATTTTGGACCAACGAGAGGGCGACAAGTGTCACCCTCAAGTGGGCGGTAAAGTGGACGAATTGGGTGCACATTTTTTTCATTTTTTAGGCCTAAAACCTTTGGTCAAGGTTAGATAGGATATTTTGTGATATTTGTGGAGTAGATGGATAAGGTACACATGTGCAAATCTACACCCTCCACTTGCCCTCCACTTGCCTGAATCTAGGCCATTGATGGCCCTATAAATACCCCCCCTTAGTTGAAGACTTCTTCATCCACAAAATAATTTCTAAGTCTTAAAATCCTTCCCCCTCCCTCTTGAAGCTCTCGTCCAAACCACCCCTCCCCCTTTGTGAGCCCTCGGCCGAAACCCACCCCCCCTACCTAGAAGTCTCTCGTCGAAATAACCCCCCCTTTGGTTGAAAAGTATTCTCCAAGTATTATCACTATTCCAAAATACCTTAGCCCTAATACCTTGTAGTATTCCAAGGTTACCTCTATACTAAAAGCCTAGAAATACTACTTTATATCCATTAGTCACAAAACGAAACCCCAGGGAAAATCTTCATGGTTGGTTGAAGTATTAGGTAGAAGTTGTTTAGAACTTCTAAGGGTTTCTTGGAGCGAATTGGAGCGTACAGAATAGGAGCTAAACCTTGCTCAGGATCGACATTTAAACTTGGATAATTTTGGGCTTATCGAGGTAAATATCTTATCCTTCTATTGTAATTGGAGATTACATATAGTAGAAGTTTAGAATTGAGTATAAGAAATATAGAAGGATATTAAAGAAGAGAATTGAACTGTACTTACATAGGACTGTATTTACAGTAGACTTGAGTAGTTTGACGGGTAGGGAAGTGCTGCCCAAATTTCCGTAGAAATAAGAACCTTCTGCTTAGAATATTCTACAGAGTAGTCTAGACGTTGATAGACGTATTTGACTATTATAGGTTGATACTCTGCGCGACATATTCGACTTGGCAGGTGGATTTCGCCGAGGAGGTATGTGATTCTTCCTATCCTCTTGAGCATGATATTTTAAAAGAATATATATAGTACGGTAGACGTACGTGTGTTAACTGAACGTGGTCTTACTTCGATGTCTTTTGACTTGAGTTTTAAATAATAAGAATCTTGAAGTATTTCAAAAGAATTAAGAATCGTTTTTGAAAGAAGAGTAATACTTGGTTTTAAAAGCTTAAGAGTTATACTAGCTTTATGAGAAATTAGGTATAACGACTTAAGAGAGATAAAAGGAACGGTTTACTTAATTGTTTATGAAAGCCTTATACTGATTTCGGAAATGAGAATAAGTATCGAACAAACCACTGCAACGCTAATAAAGGAAAATGTATTGACTAATTAAGTATTATTAAAACCAGTAGAAACCTCCATCTGCATAGAAGCTAAGATAAGACAAAATTGTATTACATTTCCTAGATCATGGCTGCTTTAATAAGATTGTTATAAACAAGAATAACCTACTCACACATAAGGCATATGTTACTCAAATTGTTTTAAAAAGGAGATTATGTTGTTAAGTGTTTAAAACTATGATCTATGAATCTTTTGAAAATAAGAGACTTGACTTAATTGACTTGATATGAATTTTGTTAAAAAGTGTGAAACCTCATTCGTGAGCAATGAGTACTTGGTTTTTAAAGAGTTAATGTATGAGGTACTTTGGGGATAAAAACCCGAACTTGTTGACATAAAGTAGAAAGTACCTTATGTGAATAACTTGACTATGTTGGTTTGTGATAGCCTTGTAATGCTTTCTTGTTGGTTTGATAAGTAAACATGTTATGATGCCACGTGTGTTAGTATCTTGTAACGTTTGTGTAAAGGGGTTTCCCTTGTTGTGCTTATGTTGTTTAACGATAAGCCGTTATGTTAGTATTGTACCACTCACCTCTTGACATGATATACCGGGTTGCCGCCCGATGCGAGGATGCCTCACGCGGTCCAGGGGACCTATGCGAGCTACGAGTTCCGTGTTAGTGCGGGGAATACCTCATGCGGTCTATGTGGCCATGCGGACTACGAGAGTCCAGGACGATGTCGGGGAGTAGCTACCCTCGATGCGAGGAATACCTCATGCGGGCCTAGGTTGCCTATGCGGAGCTGCGGTAAGCTCCAGGATTAGACGCGCACATTGATACTGAGGGCAAGTGCCGCCGATCACGTGGCGCGCCCAGAAAGACCTCGTGATCTGATTATGGCATTGTTGGTATTGTGGGTTTTAGTAGTCGGCTATGCCTTCAGATTTACCTCAGCAGCTTTTGTCACGACCTGCCCGGCCCGTGGATCGTGCCTTACCCGGCACCCAAGTAGGCATACATCGAGTAATCGGAATATAAAACAAGACATGAAACAAATTGTAAATGAGACACAATTTATCCGATGAAAAGCTTGCCTTTCGCATATATATATAACCCAAGTTTTGCGATTACATCCCAACTGCATAATAGACTACTGCACCTCTAGGAAAGTAAACAACTATGGCGGGACAGGCACCGCCATACCGATCAGACAAAACTAATTACAACGGAGAGCATACCCAAAAGTAGAGCCTCCGAGAAGATGGAGCTCCCGACACCAACGCAAAAAGATCCTAAGGATGCGGATCTAGCACTGCTTCTTACCGCGGATTTAACGCACTCCGGGCGAGGTCGATAACAGTACCAAGTATGTGAAATCAGAAAGTGCTTTAAATGAAGTCAAAGTATTTAAAACCATTTGCAAATACAATCGGTTCAATTGCACATAGTGCCATATCACAAACAAGAACGAATAGTAAACGAATGTGTCTTTTCTAGGCCGCGAATGATCGCAAGCGCAAGCGCCCATAGTATCATTATGCGTGCCTAATCACGGACTCCGCACCGTGCATAGTCACACATGCACCGCATGAGGTATTCCTCGACGGGGTAGCTAACCCCGGTACTTCTCCTCGACTCCCGCAGTCCGCATAGTCTCAATAGACCGCGTAGTCACACGCACCGCATGGCATCCCCGTCGGGCTAAAACACCGGAATGATCAATCTCGGAACTCCGCACTCCGCATAGTCTCACAGACCGCATAGCCGTATAGACCGCATCAAGGGTGGCAAGCCCTGTATAACAAGTCGGCGGGGTAGGTGATATAATAACAAGATAATGGACTTACCGCTTAGCAACGTAAGCACGCAAGAATGACCCCTTTCACAACATTACAAGACACTAACACAGTAGCATCATAATATGTCTACTTATCAACAATCTTACTACACCTTACAGAATACAAGGTTTTTATAAGCAATTAAGTAAACAGTTCTTTTTATCTTTCTTAAGTTGTTATACCTAACTTCCCATAAAGCTAGTATAACTCTTAAGCTTTTGTTTAAAAACCAACTGTTTCTCTTCTGTTAAAAATGATTCAGTATTCTTTTGAAATGTATCAAGATTCTTATTATTCAGGCTTAAGTCAAAAGACATTGCCGTAGTTATTATTCAGGCTTAAGTCCGAAGACATTGCCGTAATTATTATTCAGTTAACACACGTACGTCTACCGTACTATATATATTTAAAATATCATGCTCAAGAGTATAGGAAGAATCACATACCTTCTTGGCGAACTCCACCTGCCAAGTCGAATATGTCGCGCGCAGAGAATCAGCCTATAATAGTCAAATACGTCTATCAACGTCTAGACTATTCTGTAAACAGTTCTAAGCAGAGGGTTCTCTATTCTACGGAAATTTGGGCAGCACTTCCCTACCCGGTAAGTTATACAGTCTACTGTAAAAACAGCCCTATGTGAGTACAGTTCAATTATTCTTCTTTTATACCCTTCTAAGGTGATAACAGTTCAATTCTATTCTGTAATATCCTTCTAAGTATTTATACTTATTCCTATACTTCTACAGTATGTATTCTCTAATTATAAAAGAAGGATAAGATTATTTACCTCGGTAAGCCCAATAATATCCTAGATAAAAGTCGATCCTGAGCGAGGTTTAGCTCCTAATTTGAACGCTCCGATAGCTCCAAGAACCCTTAGAAGTTCTTCACAACTTCTACTAAGTACTAAGGGATTTGGGCTAGGGTATTTTGGGCATTATAACAATACTAGAAGGCAACTTTTCTACCAAGGGAGGGGGGGTAGGTTTCGGCTAGGCTAGGGGGGTTGCCTCGGCCAAGCTTCACTCAAGGGGGGGGAGAAGGCTTGGACGAAAAGGCTCAAGGGAGAGGGGAGGATTTTCAAGACTTTGAAAGTAATTTGTGGATGAAGAACTCTTCATCTTAAGGGGGTATTTATAGGTCAAGCCATGGCCAACCAATGGCCAAGATTTAGCCAAGTGCTAGGCAAGTGTAAGGTCAAGATTTGGGTAAGTGTCCTTATCCATCTACTACACAAAATATCCTACCAACTACTTGACAAAAAGGGCCATCCAATTCGGCTCACTTCCGCCACACGTCCACCAATGAGAGGGTGACAAGTGTCTCCCTCTCGTTGGTCCAAAGTGTTTCGTCTCTCGGAAAAATCCGCAAAAATTAGAAATGACATAGCCGGAATTTACCCTACGCGAGTTGTGTAAAACGTTTCGTCGGAAAACGATTCTTTTAGTGAGTTGTGCCCAAAAAAACGTCCCATGCCTAAACTTTAAGGCTAACTTTCGTACGTACGCCCTCACGTACATTGTCACGACCCGAATCCGGGCCCGTGACTGGTGCCTTACCCCGGGCACCCTAGTGATACAACATCAGAGTAATCAGCGGAATATAAACAATAACAGGAAATAACAAGAAGTCTAAAACAATATCTGTGAAAACTTGCCTTTCGGCATATATATAAATAACAACTCTTTCAAAATGAACAGTTTAATCCTTTTTACAAACCCTGCCCACAACAAGATTACTGCACTTACGAATGATATGACAACAACGACGGACAGGTTCGCCATACCACGAATGTAGCACCTACAACAACAGGGACTATACGAAGATAAGCCTCGGAGAAACGGAGCTTTCCCAAACGCCGAATCGTGACCCTAAGAGCGAGGATCAACGATCGTGTACCTTTACTGCGGCATGAACGCGGCCGAAAGTCGATAACAGTGCAGAGTATGTGAAATGAAAATAACATCAGAATGAAATCATAGTAGTCTATATAAAGCAGAGACATGTATGATAACCAAACTACGATTCAAAATAAATAAGCGATCATGTCAAGTCGTGACTCACGCCTCAAAGTCATCACTCAAATATAACTGGGTCTCACGCCCACAACATCAATCATGCCTGTGGAATACCTTCTCACCGCGGCAGCCTATGATATAAAAGCATCAAGGAATACACATGAACACCGTGTCCCACCTGTGTCCTAATAAAACCGCATGGTAAATGCGAAGGCATAGCCGACTACTAAAACCTACGCATCAACAAGGTCATAAATCAGATCATGAGATCTGTCTGCATCACATGATCAAAGCCGCCACCGCTCGCAAAGATCTAATGCGCGTCTAGCCCCGAACTCTCCGCAGCCCGCATAGGCCAAACTCATAGGCCCGCATGAGGTATAACCCCGCATCGAGGGTAGCTACTCCCGATCCGCTCGACTCGCGATCCGCGTGGCCACATGCATCGCATGCCCATAAAGGACGCATACTAACACGAACTCTCGTAGCTCGCATAGCCCTCGACCCGCATGAGGTATTCTCGAATCATGGTCCTGCATCACTCGAGTCTACCCCGCATCGGAGGCGCCTTAACCTACGGAAACAAGTCAAGGTGAGTGGTACAATACCAACATATCGGCTGATAGTGAAACAATTTAAGCGCAATCGAGGGGAAACCCCTACAAACATCACAAGATACTAACACACGTAGCATCCTAGCATATTTACTTAACAAATCAACCAGAAAGTAATACAAGGCTATCACAAACCAATACAATCAAGTTGTTCACACAAGGTACTTTCTACTAACAAGTTCGGGTATCTATCCCCAAAGTACTTCATACATTAAATCTTTAAAAGATCCGTTTCTTTCACATAGGTCACATAATACCCGTAGTATAAAATAGAGTGACTGTATTTTTAAGTAAACCAAAACACTTACCTTTGTAAAATCAAGTAACAACATTATTTTCCAAACGTCCAAGTTTGCCTAATTTCAAATGTTCACGTTTTCTTATTTTAGAAAGGTTTCGTAGTTCATAGTCTTATTCATTTAAGAATATAATTCTCTTTTAAGCAATTTGCGAAACATAAGCCTTATTATGTGAGTAGGATATTCTTGTTTATAACAATCTTATTACAGCAGCCATGATCTAGGAAATATCATTTTGTCTCATCTTAGCTTCTATGCAGATGGAAGTTTCTACTGGTTTTAATAATACTCAATTATTCAATACCTTTTCCTTTATTAACGCTGCAGTGGTTTGTCGATACACATTTCTGATTTCCGAAATCAGTAAAACATTATCCCTTTTAAAAACCAAGTACTCATTTCTCACGAATGAGGTTTCACACAAAATTCATATAATTCATTTAAGTTAAGTCTCTTATCTTACAAGATCAAGTCTCTTAACTTCTAAAATAAATAATACATTCGTTTTATCTCTCTTAAGCCATTATACCTAACTTCCCATAAAGCTAGTATAACTCTTAATATTTTAAAACCAAGTATTACTCTTCTTTTAAAAACAGTTCTTAATTCTCTTGAACTACTTCAAGATTATTATTATTCGGGCTTAAGTCAAAAGACATTGCCGTATAACTACGTTCAATTAACATACGTACGTCTACCGTACTACATAGTTACACACATATCATGCTGGAAGAGATAGGAAGAGGATCACATACCTCGCGACGATTATCGACTATTAGCAAATCGCTCCACGCTATAACCCTTGCTTCGGTCCACCTTCTCAAGAGCACACGCTACTGCAGAACATTCAACCTATACAGTTATACAAGTCTATCAAAGTCTAGACTACCGGTAGAATAAATCTAGATACAAGATCCTACGGAAATTGCAGCCTCCCTACCCACAAACTACAAGTTCATCAGAATACACCCCACGTAATTACGTTCGCTTCTTCTTTAAATTCAGGCTTAAGTCCAAGGACATTGCCACAAAACTATGTTCAGTTCTTATATATATAGTATACTTCAACTATATATTCCTACTACATGTAATCTCCAATTACAATAGGGGGACAAGATAATTACCTCGATAAGCCCATAATTATCCAAGTATAGATGTCGATCCTGGGCAACGTTTAGCTCCAACTCGTGGCCCAACCCGCTCCAAACCACCCTTAGAAGTTCTAACCAACTTCTACATAATACTCCAACTAACTATGGAGATTTTCCTTAGGGTTCGGTTTTGTGACTGACGGGAAGTATAATAGTATTACGGGGCTTTTTGTATAGGTATAACCTTAGAATACTACAAGGTATACGGCTAAGGTAATTTGGGGATAGGAACAATACTTTGGAGAGTATTTCTACCCAGAGGGGGGGTATTTATACGAGACAACACTACAAGGGGGTGTATACCTCGGCCTACCCCACTAGGGAGGGGTACTCTCGGCGAGGGAAGGAACTCTGGCGGGGCTCACAGGGAGGGGAGGCTAGGATGAGAACCACACTACACGGGAGGGAGGATTTTAACACTGAGGAAATTTTAGTAATGGATGAAGAAGTCTTCCAGGGGGGGGGGGGTGAATTATAGGTCAAGCAAACGCCAACCAATGGCCAAGATCATGCCAAGTGCAAGGCAAGTGTAGGGCCAAGATCATGCCAAGTGCACCTTATCCATCTACCACATAAATATCCTACCTACTACTTGACAAAAGCCAACCCATTTCGTCCACCCCTTTACCGCCCAACGTGCTCCAATGAGTGTCGCCCTCTCGTTGGTCCAAAATGTTTCGTCTCTCGGAAAAATCCGCAAAAATTAAAAATGACATAGCCGGAATTTTCCCTACGAAAGCTGTGGAAACGTTTCGTCGAAAAACGACTCTAACCGGGTGTTGTGCACAAAAATAATTCGGCCAAGCCTAATCTCAAGTTCAAATTTCTACGTACGTCCTTACGTACATACTCTGGAAATACGGGGTATAACATACATACTCTGGAAATACGGGGTATAACATTCTCCCCTCCTTAGAAACATTCGTCCCGAATGTTCCTTCCCAAGATAGTTAACGATAAGGTTCTTCATAATTTAAACAGTTTGCAAGTGCCACACATGGCCACAAAACAACACTTAGGCATAAACGATAATGAATATTTACAAGTAGGAAAGTAAGTTACCTGGAGGTGTGGGGAATAGGTGAGGATACTTCTGCCTCATGTCCTCTCGCCTTCCCACGCCATCTCCTCCCCGAGCTCGTTCCACCACAAGACTTTGACGGAAGCCACGCCTCGTCCGCAGACGCGCTAACTCCGACGATCGACTATCGCATGGAATCTCCTCATACGATAACCCCTCGGTCACCTGGACATCGTCAATCGGGTGTACCCTAGATGGATCCCCGATACATCTCCTCAGCATAGAAACATGAAACACCGGATGCACTGCCTCCAGATCGGACGGCAGATCCAACTCATAGGCAACCCTGCCTACCTGCGGACACTGATAGGCCCAATGTACATTGGGCCGAAGCCCTTTCTTCCCGAATCTCATCACACCCTTCATGGGTGACACCTTCAGGAAAACCCAATCATCAATTGCGAACTCCAGATGCCGACGACGATGATCTGCATATGACTTCGCCGACTCGAGGTGCCAATAGCCGCCTTCCGGATAAGCTTCACCTTATCCACCGCTGCCGCACCAAGTCTAGTCCTACTAATCGTACTCGCCAACATCGAACCAGCCTATCGCGACCGCACTTCCTCCCATACAAGGCCTCATAAGGCGCCATCCGAATACCGGGTGGTAGCTATTATTATATGCAAACTCAACTAGAGGCAAATGATCCTCCCACCACCGAAGTCGATAACACAAAGCTCGCAAAGATATCCTCAAGAGTCCGATAGTGCGCCACCGTCCGTCTGCTCTGTGGATGGAAAGCGACTGTGCTCACTGCATCCCTAAACCCTTCGAAAGACCTCTGGTTAGCCAGAACCGGGCTCCTGCATGCGATATGATCGAAATAGGGACTCCATGCGATCGACGATCTCTGATGTAAAGTCCGCATAATCCTCGGTAGAAAAAGTCGTCCTGACGGGAAGAAAGTGGGCTGATTTCGTCAGCCGGTCGACGATAACCCATATAGAATCATGTCTCCTCTGAGTGCGAGGTAATCCTGTGATAAAGTCCATGTTGATCACCTCCCACTTCCGTGTCGATCTCTATCGCCGCAACAAACCACCGTGCCTGCGTGCTCTATCTTCACTGCCGACAACACGCACCGAGCTACGAACTCGCAACATCCTCTTCAAGCCATCCCACCAATACAGATCTAAGGTCGTGGTACATCTTGTCACGACGAACCCGGCGGATCGTGCCTTACCCCGCACCCAGTAGACATACATCAGAGTAATCAGCGGAACATAAAACAAGACATGAAATATCAAGAAGTGTAAAACAATTATTAGAGAAAATTCGCCTTTCGGCATAATATATAAAACTTCAATCCGAACAGTTACATCCCATGACAACCCTGCCCACAACAGTACTACAGACCTCTACGAATGATATGACAACAACGACGGACGGGGCCGTCATACCCAGAATGTAGCACCTACAACAACAGGGACTATACCAAGATAAGCCTCGGAGGAACGGAGCTTCCCAAACGCTGAATCGTGACCCTAAGAGCGAGGATCAACGATCGTGTACTTTACTGCGGCATGAACGCAGCCCCGGGCGAGGTCAAGACAACAGTACCAAGTATGTGAAATCAAAATATCGTAAATGAAATCATAGTAGTCTATATAAGCGGAGACATGTATGATAACCAAACTACGATCACAATAAATAGCGATCATGTCAAGTCGTGACTCACGCCCTCAAGTCATCACTCAAATATAACAATGGGTCTCACGCCCACAACATCAATCATGCCCGTGGAATACCTTCCTCACTGCCGGCAGTCTATGATAGAAAAGCACCAAGGAATACATGAACACCGTGTCCTACTCGTGTCATCATAAAACCGCACGGTAAGTACGAAGGCATAGCCGACTACTAAAACCCACGCACAAACAAGGTCATAAATCAGATCATGAGATCTGTCTGCATCGTCACATGATCAAAGCCGCCACTCGCGCGCAGATCTAATGCGCGCGTCTAGCCACGAACTTCCGCACTCGCATAGGCCACTCCAATGGCCCGCATAGGTATTCCGCATCGGTAGCTACTCCCAAGATCCGCTGGACTCGCGATCCGCATGGCCACGTAGACCGCATGACCATAAAGGCCGCGACACTAACACGAGCTCTCGCAGCCCGCATAGGCCGGGACCCGCATGAGGTATTCTCGAATCATAGGTCACACAGACACCGAGTCTACCCCGCATCGAGGCGACAACCTCCGGGATGATGTCAAGGTGAGTGGTACAATACCAACATAACGGCTGATAGTTAAACACTTAAGCGCAATCGAGGGAAAACCCCTTTACACAAACATCACAAGATAATAACACACGTAGCATCCTAGCATGTTTACTTATCAAATCAACAAGAAAGTTTTACAAGGCTATCACAAACCAACACAATCAAGTTATTCACACAAGGTACTTTCTACTATATGATTAACAAGATCGGGTTTTTATCCCCAAAGTACTTCATACATTAACTCTTTAAGAGATCTGTTCTTTCACAAATTGTCACACAATACTCGTAGTATATGAAAATAGAGTGACTATCTTTTTAAGTAAACCAAAACACTTCCCTTTGTAAAATCAAGTAACAACATTATTTTCCAAACGTTCAAGTTTGCCTAATTTCAAATGTTCACGTTTCTTATTTTAGAAAGGTTTCGTAGTTCATAGTCTTATCCATTTAAGAATATAATTCTCTTTTAAACAATCTGAGAAACATATGCCTTATATGTGAGTAGGTTATTCTTGTTCATAATCAATCTTATTAAGCAGCCATGATCTAGGAAATGTAATATCATTTTGTCTCATCTTAGCTTCTATGCAGATGGAGGTTTCTACTGGTTTTAATGATACTTCATTAATCAAAACATTTTCCCTTTATTAACGCTGCAGTGGTTTGTCGATACTCATTCTGATTTCCGAAATCAGTAAAACATTATTCCTTTTAAAAACCAAGTACTCATTACTCACGAATGAGGTTTCACACAAAATTCATATTAATTTAATTAAGTCAAGTCTCTTATCTTTTAAGATCAAGTCTCTTAACTTCTAAAATCAATAAATCATTCATTTTATCTCACTTAAGCCGTTATACCTAACTTCCCAAAAAGCTATTATAACTCTTAAGTTTTTTTAAAACCACAAAGCATTTTCTTACCTACATAAAGTTGTTATAACCAACTTCCCATAAAGCCGTTATAACACTTTATGTTTTAAACCAATCAAATACATTTAACACATGTACGTCTACCGTACTACATAGTTATTACACATATCATGCTAGAAAAGATAGGAAGAGGTTCACATACCTCGCGACGATTATCGACTAATAGCAAAACGCTCCAAGTACCTCAAACCGTCGGCTACTCCTGCCAAGTAGATCACGCCATACGTAGTACTTCAACCTCTAAGGCCACAAGGCGCTTATTAACATCTAGATCTTATCGTAGAACTTTCTACGTAAAATTCGCAAAGACCTCCCCGCAAATCGCAGAAATCTCTCCTCTATCGAGGCCGCCATCAAGCCAACCAGGGGTTTATACATCTAACCTGACGTGTACGCTTCTACCCACGAATGCTACACAAGTCCATCAGAATACACCCCCATGTAATTACGATTCGATTCTCTTTCTTTAAATTCACGCTAAGTCAAAAGACATTGCCGCAAGACTATGTTCAGTTCTATATATAGTATACTTCAACTATATAATCCTACAACATGTAATTTCCAATTACAATAAGGGACAAGAATATTTACCTCGATAAGCCCAAAATTATCCGAGATAAAAGTCAATCCTGAGCAAGGTTTAGCTCCTACTCCGTGCGCTCCCACCCGCTCCAAACAACCCTTAGACGTTCTACGCAACTTCGACTTAACACGTCCACCGACTTATGAAGGTTTTCCTTAGGGTTTCGGTTTGAGACACAAAGGACATAAGGTAGTATTTAAGGCTCTACGATAGAGGTATCTTTGGAATACTACAAGGTATTTGGGCTAAAGTAATTTGGGTATAGTAACAATACTATGGAGAGTATTTCTACCAAGAGGTATTTATACGAGACAACACCACAAGTGGTGTATACCCTTTCGCCAACCCCACTAGGAGGGTACTCTGGCCATGGGGAACTCGGCCAAAGGGCCTTCTCAAAGGGGAGGGACGAGAACACTACTAGAGAGGAGGGAATTTCAAGACTTGGAGATTTGTAGAATGGATGAAGAAGTCTTCAGGGAGGGTATTTATAGCTCAAGCAATGGCCAACCAATGGCCAAGATCATGCCAAGTGCAAGGCAGTAGGTCAAGATTCCTCCATGTGTACCTTATCCATCTACCACACAAATATCACAAAATATCCTATCTACTCCCACTCTCCATTCGGTCCACTTTATCGCCTCTAAGGTCCACCAATGAGAGGTGCCAAGTGTCGCCTCTCGTTGGTCCAAAATGTTCGTCTCTAAAAATCCGCAAAAATTAAAAATGTCATAGCCGGAATTTTCCTTCGCAAGTCAGTGTAAAACGTTTCGCCGAAAAAAACGACTCTAACCGGTGTCAGGCACAAATAAAATCGCCAAGCCTACTTTAAAGCCCAAACCTTTCTACGCACGCCCCACGCATATACTCTAGAAATACGGTATAACATTCTCCTCTTAGAAACATTCGTCGAATGTTCCTTCTAAGTCTCAAACAAGCGGCGCCAAGATAGTCTTCACTACTATACTTACGAGAACAATCCTTCCACACCGCCACGTAAAACACTGCGCAAATACTTACATCCAAGTCCACGAGGAAACACCTCTAACATCGCCACAAACCCTTACCCGAGGTCTAAAATATACTTCCTTCGCACCTTCTCCTTACAAAAGAAATGATCACATCCGCCGCCATACATGCTCGCTTCTTCCTTACGTGTCGCACTTCTCGCACACTCGAACTCTTACCACATTCCTCGCATCGCTTCGCCTAAAACTCGTCACACCCTTTCCGGTGGTACCTTCAAGAAGACCCACCGCCAACTCAACTCCAAGCGTTGTCGCAGATTATCCGCACGACTTACGCTGACTCGAGCCGCCAATAACCTCTCCCGATAAGCTTCACCCTATCCACATCCTGCCAACACGTATGAACCAACTATTCGAACCTTGCCAACGCCGAACCAATCGACCAAGAACTTACACTTCCGCCCTACCAGCGCCAAGGCGATATCCGAACACCAAATGGTAGCTATAAAACATTTCCCAACAGAGACAACAATCCTCACAACTACCCTCAAATCAAAACACCGCCCGGTGAAATACGATACGGAGACTCACTGAGTTCCTAACCCCGCTGGTAAAACTTCCAGAAACGAAAATAGTCAGAATCTGCCCACCGCTCGACATAAGGTGAAAGCAGGCACCTCGTGCAGCCATACAACCTTCCTGATACGATCATCTCGCATAACCCTCTGCCGAGTAAACGGTCCTGACTAAAATACCAGATGGGCTGACCCCATCGGCCCGACTACTGGTTGAACGCATCCACGAATTGTACGATGGTTAACTAAACTTGGGCCTAACTCCCTCGTGACCCTACCACCTGGCGGGACCACCACAAACTGACCCCACCATAAAATAGGTCGCGGGTTGACCCGCGGCATGGCCTCAACCCGACCCACTCTCGCGTACAACACTTGCTCCCCGATCCAGAACAATCTCACTAATCCCTGTTACGAAAACCTAGCGGTCTTCTTAGCTCAACTACCCTCTATCATTTCACACTACCCAGGGACTTATTATACAAACATAGATTATGTGCACTATGCACTCCGATAAGGATCAAGCATAACAATACATCTTTACCCAAGTTGTCTTACCTCTAAGGTCTCCACGTATAACATTCTAAGGTTCACACCTTTCCTATCCCCCAATCTTTCCCGATTACTAACCATGATTTCTAATCACAACTAACACACTGCTATCAGAACATAGCACTTATGATATACCCATCTCAACACACATACTGATCTCTAGAGGGTTAAGGATAAACCTGTATCTACTGCTTCACTCCCCTATGTCGTTCTAATCAAACCTACCCTGTAGGGCGCATAGCTAAGGAAGGTGACGAACTACCCACCGATCCTGAAGGCTAAGTCCTCCTACTAGGACACCCTTTCGACATCAGACCCTGACGGCCGTAGGTACAACAAGTACCAACTAAAAGACGACATTCCCCGGGATGACGCCTGTCACATCGTGAACACCGGAAGAATCGAATCCGGTGGCCGGAATCTTCGCAGAGCCGTGGAACCTAAGCTCGAGCTCACCAACTCTCGATACCCGAACGCCCCGAACCCCGTGGAGGACCTCTCGCACCGTGGATGTGCGTAATCTAATCTGGCCGTGAGGTGACTCGCCAAAGTTACCAAAGGACCTTCATTGCTCGCCTCTTCTCGCCCTTCGTTAACCCGTCGATCTACGCTTGGCTCGCCGCATAAGCCCGCATACGTGCCATGCTCAAGCCTAATCAAGAATTACTCTTGCTCAACCTTCTTAGATAGTCATCAAGACTCGCAGACATCGGTATACTCTCTGTAGCCAAATTCATAGCTAGTAACAGGTCGCTTTGCAATCTATATTCTCTCGCTTCCGGCCGCGAATCAAGGTTCATATATCATGGTCGCAGAGGCATCGCCGCCATTGCTAAACTCACTGGCCGCGACGTAGCATAACTCCCCGAATGAAACACCACCCCAAGTGATGATTGGGCCTGTGCCCTCGTAACACTCTGAACTCTACTCGCAGCTCCCTCGGCTGCCTTGCCCTCCTGGGCCCGGGTTTGCCCTACGCGGAGGCATAACGATAAGGGGAAGAAATACGTTAGAGGGTCCAACTTACAACACAGCTCTAAGACACGATCTCAGAGTGAGAAGAATGGAAACCGATCCTAAGTATCCTGTAGCCTCCTGATTATTGGTGTGGTGCACAACACACCGATAATCAAGACTCATCGATACGGTCAGAGACACTTTCCGAGGATTAATCGCTTCGATACCACTTTTGTCACGACCGAACCTGCCCGCGGATTGTGCCTTACCCCGGGCACCCAAGTAGACATACATCAGAGTAATCAGCGGAACATAAAACAAGACATGAAATATCAAGAAGTGTAAAACAATTATTAGAGAAAATTCGCCTTTCGGCATAATATATAAAACTTCAATCCGAACAGCTATATCCTATGACAACCCCGCCACAACGATTTCATGCACTTCTACGAATGATATGACAACAACGACGGACAGGTTCCCGCCATACCACGAATGTAAGCACCTACAACAACAGGGACTATACGAAGATAAGCCTCCGAGGAACGAGCTTCCCAAACGCCGAATCGTGACCCTAAGAGCGAGGATCAACGATGGTGTACCTTTACTCGCAGATGAACGCAGCCCGAAGGAGGTCGATAACAGTAACAAGTATGTGAAATCAAAATATCAGAAATGAAATCATAGTAGTCTATATAAAGTAGGAGACATGTATGATAACCAAACTACGATCACAATAAATAAGCAAATATGTCAAATCGTGACTCACGCCTCAAGTCATCACTCAAATATAACAATGGGTCTCACGCCCACAACATCAATCATGCCGTGGAATACCTTCCTCACCGCGATCTATGATAGAAAAGCACCAAGGAATACACATGAACACGAGTGTCCTACTGTGTCATCATAAAACCGCACGGTAAGTACGAAGGCATAGCCGACTACTAAAACCCACGCATAAATAAGGTCATAAATCAGATCATGAGATCTATCTAGCATCGCCACATGATCAAAGCCGCCACTCGCCGCAAAGATCTAATGTGCGCGTCTAGCCTCGAACTTCCCGCAGCTCCGCATAGGCCACTCCAATGGCCCGCATGCAGGTATTCCCGCATCGGTAGCTACTCCCAAGATCCGCGTGGACTCGCACCGCATGGCCACATAGACCGCATGACCATAAAGGCCGACACTAACACGAGCTCTCGCAGCCCGCATAGGCCCCGGGACCCGCATGAGGTATTCTCGAATCATAGGTCACACACTACCGAAGTCTACCCCGCATCGTAGGCGGCTTAACCTCGATGATGTCAAGGTGGTACAATACCAACATAACTACCGATAGTTAAACAACTTAAGCGCAATCGAGGGAAAACCCCTTTACACAAACATCACAAGATAATAACACACGTAGCATCCTAGCATGTTTACTTATCAAATCAACAAGAAAGTATTACAAGGCTATCACAAACCAACACAACCAAGTTATTCACACAAGGTACTTTCTACTATATGATTAACAAGATCGGGTTTTTATCCCCAAAGTACTTCATACATTAACTCTTTAAGAGATCTGTTCTTTCACAAATAGTCACACAATACTCGTAGTATATGAAAATAGAGTGACTATCTTTTTAAGTAAACCAAAACACTTCCCTTTGTAAAATCAAGTAACAACATTATTTTCCAAACGTTCAAGTTTGCCTAATTTCAAATGTTCACGTTTCTTATTTTAGAAAGGTTTCGTAGTTCATAGTCTTATCCATTTAAGAATATAATTCTTTTAAACAACTGAGAAACATATGCCTTATATGTGAGTAGGTTATTCTTGTTCATAATCAATCTTATTAAGCAGCCATGATCTAGGAAATGTAATATCATTTTGTCTCATCTTAGCTTCTATGCAGATGGAGGTTTCTACTGGTTTTAATGATACTTCATTAATCAAAACATTTTCCTTTATTAACGCCGCAGTTGGTTTGTCGATACTCATTCGATTTCGAAATCAAGAAACATTATTCCTTTTAAAAACCAAGTACTCATTACTCACGAATGAGGTTTCACACAAAATTCATATTAATTTAATTAAGTCAAGTCTCTTATCTTTTAAGATCAAGTCTCTTAACTTCTAAAATCAATAAATCATTCATTTTATCTCACTTAAGCCGTTATACCTAACTTCCCATAAAGCTATTATAACTCTTAAGTTTTTAAAACCACAAAGCATTTTCTTACCTACATAAAGTCGTTATAACCAACTTCCCATAAAGCCGTTATAACACTTTATGTTTTAAACCAATCAAATACATTTAACACATGTACGCTCACCGCACTACATAGTTATTACACATATCATGCTAGAAAAGATAGGAAGAGGTTCACATACCGCGACGATTATCGACTAATAGCAAAACGCTCCAAGTACCTCAAACCGCTTCGGCTACTCCTTGCCAAGTAGATCACGCCATACGTAGTACTTCAACCTATAAGGCCACAAGGCTTTATTAACATCTAGATCTTATCGTAGAACTTTCTACGTAAAATTCAAAAGACTCTCCCCGCAACCGCAGAAATCTCCTCCTCTATCGAGGCCGCCATCAAGCCAACCAGTGGGGTTTATACATCTAACCTGACGTATGCATTCTACCCACATTAATGCTACACAAGTCTACTTTAATACACCCTATGTAATTACGTCAGCTTCTCTTCTTTAAATTCAGGCTTAAGTCAAAAGACATTGCCGCAAGACTATGTTCAGTTCTATATATAGTATACTTCAACTATATAATCTTACAACATGTAATTTCCAATTACAATAAGGGGACAAGAATATTTACCTCGATAAGCCCAAAATTATCCGAGATAAAAGTCGATCCTGAGCAAGGTTTAGCTCCTACTCCGTGCGCTCCAACCCGCTCCAAACAACCCTTAGAAGTTCTACGCAACTTCTACTTAACACTTCAACCGACTTATTTAGGTTTTCCTTAGGGTTTCGGTTTGAGACACAAAGGACATAAGGTAGTATTTCCGGGCTCTACGTATAGAGGTATCTTTGGAATACTATAAGGTATTTGGGATAAAGTAATTTGGGTATAGTAACAATACTATGGAGAGTATTTCTACCAAGAGGGGGGGTATTTATACGAGACAACACCACAAGGGGGGGTGTATACCCCTCGGCCAACCCCACTAGGAGTGGGTACTCTCGCCATGGGGAACTCTCGCCAAAGGGCCTTCTCAAAGGGGAGGGGACGAGAACACTACTAGAGAGGAGGGAATTTCAAGACTTGAGATTTGTAGAATGGATGAAGAAGTCTTCAAAGGGGAGGGTATTTATAGCTCAAGCAATGGCCAACCAACGGCCAAGATCATGCCAAGTGCAAGGCAAGTGTAGGGTCAAGATTCCTCCATGTGTACCTTATCCATCTACCACACAAATATCACAAAATATCCTACCTACTCCCACTCTCCATTCGGCCCACTTTATCGCCTCTGTTCACCAACGAGGTGCCAAGTGTCGCCTCTCGCTGGTCCAAAATGTTTCGCCTCTCGGAAAAATCCGCAAAATTAAAAATGTCATAGCCGAATTTTCCCTTCGCAAGTTGTGTAAAACGTTTCGTCAAAAACGACTTAACCGGTGTTGTGCACAAATAAAATCGCCAAGCCTACTTTAAAGCCCAAACCTTTCTACGCACGCCCCACGCACATACTCCGAAATACGGTATAACACAACTTGGTCGACTTGATGGATAGAGTAACGCGCTACAGTGCTTCCCTAGAACTCCGCCAAGTCCTCAAACATCCGAACACACAACTCGCTTCAAACCTTAGCACCCCATCAGTGCTACCAAAAGGACCCTTCCTCACGAAGAGTCGTATCACGATACCGAATCAAAACCGGATCCTCAAATCAAGCTCTTCACCTCCTCGACGATGGAAGACTGCAACCTCACGAACTCTAACCCCATCGCTATCGTAATCAATCAAACGGACACCAAGACTCGCTAATCGATGCAAATCACGAACCATGCCCTCCTCTCTGCCGCACATCCGATAGGCTCCCCATCGACCTACGACTAAGAAGCATCGCACATAACATTGTCCTTCCCGTGGTACAGATATCGACGCCATAATCCTTAAGAAACTCTAACCACCGTCTCGCCGTGAAGTTCGCCTCCTCTCGTCAAGATATACCTGAGGCTCTGGTTCAGATAAATATCCACGTGAACCCCATACAAATAGTGCCTCCGCATCTTCAAAGCGTGAATCACCGCCGCTAACTCCAAATCATGCGGGTAGTTCCTCCGTGTTTCTTAAGCCGCTGATGCGACGCTATAACCTTACCCACCGCATCAACACACAACCGAGCCCGACGCCCGACGATCACAATACATAACATAACCGCTCGACCTCCGGAAGAGTAAGAACGGGCGTCGCGCCTTCTCCTTCAAGAATCGAAACCCCGCCACAAGCATCACCATCAAACTTAGCCGCTTTCTAAGTCACCTAGTCAATGGTGCGTAGATAGAAGCAAACTTCTCCACGAACCGAGCAGAACTGCAAGGCCCGTAAAATCGCGAACCTCTGCGGAGTAAGAGGTTCAGGCCAAGTCTTGATCGCCGATCTTGGCCAGATCCACTGAATGCCATCACCCGGACAATATGCCCAAGAAAAGCCACCGGCTAACCAAAACTCACATTTGGAAAACTTGGCGAT
Source organism: Przewalskia tangutica (assembly GCA_029844215.1). Taxonomy (NCBI): domain Eukaryota; kingdom Viridiplantae; phylum Streptophyta; class Magnoliopsida; order Solanales; family Solanaceae; genus Przewalskia; species Przewalskia tangutica. The sequence continues at coordinate 100,260,629 of CM056729.1, forward strand.
AATCGCTGGGTCCCGAGAATCACAAGACGCCTCTCAAATTCTCCGCATGACGCCTCGCTCCGAGCGAATAAACCAAGATGTCATCAATGAACACTATCACAAACGTGTCCAAAATGGCTTGAACACTCGCTCATCAAATCCATGAATACCGCGAGCATTGGTCAACCCAAAAGATATGACCACAACTCATAATGCCCGCATCGTCCGAATGCGATCCCAGGACATCCACCTCTCGACTCGCACTGATGATAGCCCGAACGCAGATCAATCTTGAGAAACATCTCGCGCTCGCAAATCGGGTCGAACAAATCATCAATCCCGGAAGGGTATTCGTTTAATGGTCACCTTGTTCACCGTCAGAAGTCAACACACATGCGCAGCCGCCCCGCCCTTCTTCTTCACGAACAATACCGCGCTTCCTGCGGAGAAACACTAGGTCCGATGAAACCCTTTCTCCAAAGAAATCTCTCACCGGTCCTTCAACTCTCTCAACTCGGCAGTGCCATTCGTATGGCGGAATGGAAATAGCCGAGTGGTCGGCAAAGACATCGATACAAAACTCTATCTCCTCTCGTGAGGATACCCGAGGTCGCTCAAAACACGCCCGGGAACTCTCTCGACTACCGGAATCGATCAAAATCTGCACCGCAGCCTCGGATCAAACACCCGAACGAGATGGTAGATGTACTTCTTCGCACCATCTTCCTAGCCTTGAGGTAGGAAATAAACCTACCGCCGATACAAATGTTCCTCCCACTCAACAACCGGCTCCTCAGAAATCGGAACTGCACTCACTTTCTCCTCGCAATGACATTGGCGTAGCAAGAAGCTAGCCAATCCATGCCCATGATCACGCCGAAATCGGGCCATGTCTAACTCTATCAAGTCGCCAGGTCCGACGATCAGATACGGTCACTAGACAAGCCCTATATACCCGCCGAGCTACCACCGAATCACCCATCGGGCGTAGCTACATCGAAAGTGGTCTATGGACTCGTGCTCTATCCCTATCCTACTAGCAATAAGGGGAGATATATAGACAGTAGAACCCGATCTATCAAGGCATACATCATAATCGAGATCGATAAGGTACCGCGGATTTACATCGCGAGGCCTCCCGATCCTCGCTACCGACAAGGCATAGATGCGGTTCGAGGACCGCTAGAATCGGGACCCGCGCCACGACCTCCGCCGCGACCTGGCCGCCCATGAGTACCTTCTCCGAGGTGAGTAATCGGGATGAAGAACCGAATCGACTTCGCAGTGACTCTACCATCGCCACGCCGCTGACAGATTTCGCAAATGACCTGCGCCACAGTGTAGCAAGCTCCCGAGTAGTATCGCAACCCCGAATGGAACTCGCCACACGATACACCGAAGGACCTCGATCGTTAGCACCTCGCTACTCGAAATCAAGTCTCGGGCCCCGACCGCCAAGGCCTGGGCCGCACCGAAAACGATGTAGAGTGCTCGAGCCACTGTGGTGCAAATCTAGACTTCACGACGCCGCCCACCCCGAGGGCTACCAAAAGAACCGGCTGTCTTGGCCTTCTTCTCGGGCCGATATCGGTCTACCCGCGGTCTCTACGCCTCGCATCCCAGCCGCATGAGCTCGCATACGTAATGTCCATGCTCGTCAAGAGACACACCCGCACAAGACTCGCCATATAATCATCTAGCCCGACGTAGCGTGTACACGGCCCTCCATGTTCGCATTAGCGCAGTGGGACATATCGAGCCAAAGAATCGAACTCGACATTGTACTCCTAATCAGGCGCTCTCTCTCGCCTCAAAGAACAAAAATCTGTCGCCGCGTTCTCCTCATCCGCGGAGGCAAGAAGTGCGAGGAAAGCCTCCAAAACTCATCCCATACCGCCGAGGTGCATGCTCTCCTCAGAAAGCTCCCACGAATCAAACCAATCGATCGCGGTATCACGCAGCCGACGAGAACCAAGATCACGACTCGTCTCCGACGCCCGATCACTCTCATAATCCTTCAGAGTCGACGGATGAACTCGCGATCATCCTCCGCCTCGACCAGAAACTCGCGGCTACAACTCAGAAATCTCGTAGCCTCAAACTATCTCGCCTCGTGAACCACGTATGATGGGCCGAATCAGAATCGCTGATCCACTCGCCCTCATGTCCGCCACAATCCTAGCCAATAGTCGTCATCTCTTGTACTCCTAACCTCCGCCCAGCCGTGGGACGGGAGGTGTGGGTACTGTGGTCTCGCTGGGCCGGGCGGCCATGGAACTCGCTGCCTGTATAGATCGGGCACGAGCCCTCGTGAATCCCTGTCCTACTAGCAGCCTCCTCGCTTTGCCCTTCTAGGCCCGGTTGCCTTACGTGAGGCATAATCATGTAAAAGGAATACGTTAGAGGGTCCAACTTATAACACCTCTAAGGCACGATCTCAGAGTGAGAAGAATGGAAACCAATCCTAAATATCCTATAGCCTCGACATTAGTGTGGTGCACAACACACCGATAATCAAGACTCTACTAGATACGGCTCAGACACTTTCCGAGGAATAACTCGCTCGATACCACTTTTGTCACGACTGCCCGGTTCGGATCGTGCCTTACCCGCACCCAAGTAGGCATACATCGAGTAATCGAATATAAAACAAGACATGAAACAGCTTGTAAATGAGACACGCTTTATCCGATGAAAAGCTTGCCTTTCGATATATATATAACCCAAGTTTTGCGCTACATCCCAACTGCATAATAGACTACTGCACTTAGAAAAGTAAACAACTATGGCGATGACAGGGCCGCCATACCCTCGATCGTACAAAACTAATTACAACAGGAGAGCATACCCAAAAGTAGAGCCTCCGAGAAGATGGAGCTCCGACACCAACGCAAAAGATCCTAAGGACGCGGATCTAGCACTGCCGCCTTACCTGCAGATGAACGCGGCCCAAGCGAGGTCAGTACAACAGGTACCAAGTATGTGAAACTGTAAAGTGCTTTAAATGAAGTCAAAGTATTTAAAACCATTTGCAAATACAATCAGTTCAATTGCACATTGTGCCATATCACAAACAAGAACAGTAATAGGTAAACGGTAACAGGTCTTTTCTAGGCCGCGAATGATCGAAGCAAGGCCAAACGCCCATAGTATCATTATGCGTGCCTAATCCTGGACTCCCGCACGCGCATAGTCACACACGCACCGCATGAGGTATTCTCGATCGGGGTAGCTAACCCTGTGTACTCCTCGACTCCCGCAGTCCGCATAGTCTCGATAGACCGCATAGTCACATTGCATCGCATAGGGCATCCCCGCATCGGCTAAAACACCGAATGATCAATCCCGGAACTCCCGCAGCCTCCGCATAGTCTCACAGACCGCATAGCCGATAGACCCGCATCAAGGGTGGCAAGCCCTCGGTATAACAAGTCAAGGGGGTAGGTGATATAATAACAGTACAAAAGACTTACCGTTTAGCAACGTAAGCACAGCAAGAATGACCCCCTTTCACAACATTACAAGACACTAACACAGGTAGCATCATAATATGTCTACTTATCAACAATCTTACTACACCTTACAGAATACAAGGTTTTTATAAGCAATTAAGTAAACAGTTCTTTTTATCTTTCTTAAGTTGTTATACCTAACTTCCCATAAAGCTAGTATAACTCTTAAGCTTTTGTTTAAAAACCAACTGTTTCTCTTCTGTTAAAAATGATTCAGTATTCCTTTGAAATGTATCAAGATTCTTATTATTCAGGCTTAAGTCAAAAGACATTGCCGTAGTTATTATTCAGGCTTAAGTCCGAAGACATTGCCGTAATTATTATTCAGTTAACACACGTACGTCTACCGTATTATATATATTTAAAATATCATGCTCAAGAGTATAGGAAGAATCACATACCTTCTTGGCGAACTCCACCTGCCAAGTCGAATATGTCGCGCGCAGAGAATCAGCCTACAATAGTCAAATACGTCTATCAACGTCTAGACTATTCTCAGAAATTCTAAGCAGAGGGTTCTCTATTCTACGGAAATTTGGGCAGCACTTCCCTACCCGGTAAGTTATACAGTCTACTGTAAAAACAGCCCTATGTGAGTACAGTTCAATTATTCGTCTTTTATACCCTTCTAAGGTGATAACAGTTCAATTCTATTCTGTAATATCCTTCTAAGTATTTATACTTTTTCCTATACTTCTACAGTATGTATTCTCTAATTATAAAATAAGGATAAGATTATTTACCTCGGTAAGCCCAATAATATTGTTACACCCCGTATTTACAAGACATGTTTTAAGAACGTACGTAAGAACTCAAAGGTTAAGGTTTGAGACGAGTAAAAATTTATCGGAATTATGAATTTGTCGGAAAACGTTTTGTTGTGACGAATGAGAGGGCGACACGTGTCACCCCCCCTTAGTGATGCCTTAGTCGAATTAGGCATGCCCTTAATGGTCATTTACCATAAAGTCTTGGATGAACAAGTCTTGCAAGTGTAGCTTGACAATCTTGACTAAGTCAAAGGGACCACAAGGTCTTGATATTTAAGTAGAGCTTATCCTAGCCACCCAAATGGTTGCATCTTGTCCCTCCATGACCCTTTATTATACTAGTAGTAGCAAGACATTGTCCAAACACTTAGAAAAATATTTCAACACTTAGAGAGGGGAGAAGAGCTCTCGGCTTTAGTGAGTTTCAAGGAGGAAAATTTTTTGTTTCTTGTCCAATAAGCCCCACACTTTAAACCAAGGTTCATAAGTGTTATGTAAGTGTATCTCAATAGAAAAATCCCGGAAAAAGAGAGTTTTCGTATTAGTCGCAAAGTGAAAACCTAGTGACTTTCTAGGTTTTGGATTGGAGGTTTGAAGGAAAATTGTTGGTGTTGTTCTAAGGGTTTCAAGGAGCGGATTGAGGTGTCTTGAAGAGGCTCTAGGTTGCTAAGGAGCAACTTCGGTTTTGAAGATTTGATTACAATTCGTTGAGGTATAATCTTGTTCTTTAAAAGTGTTACAAGATTATTTATATTGTTGTTGTTAGCTTTACATGTTGCTAGCATGAAGTTGTTAAGTTGAAGTTTATAAGTATTATGGAGTGCTTGTAGCTAAATCCGAAATGTTATATAAGCCACTTGAAAATTGGATTACTAATTGGTCGTTTATTAGAAATCGTCGCATGTTACCTACTTAAAGATTATGGATTGTTATAATCAAATGCGACTTGATATCATGTTATGCTACCAATTTGGATTGAAATGGAAATTGGATAAGAATTGGTATTGTTGAACACAAGATGGCCGAATTTGTACTTGTAGTTTGTAATAGTTAGTTAATTATTTGTATTGGACTACCTTATAGATTGTGGTGAGCCAATTGGGGCTGTTTGGTTATTGTATTCGGCCTTGAAAAAGGTGGCAAAGTAAGTAAAAACAAAGGAGGTGCTGTCTGATTTTCCGTAGAATTTAGCGACTTAGCACCTAGAATATTCTACGTTTGAAATAAGAGGTTAATGGACGTATGGTGACCATTATAGGTTGAAGTACTAGGTATAGCGTATCCTACTTGAAGAATGGAATAGCTCAAGGTTGAAGTACTTTGGAGCATTTTGCTACTTGTCGACAATCGTCGCGAGGTATGTGAACCTCTACTTTCTTTGGCATGATCCTACGTATGAAATATCCATGTGATAGTATTTCAAGATTCCTTCTACTCTGAGAAGTTAAAAAGTATTTACATTGTTGAATCTAAGTTAAGAGTATGTTTAAATTGTCCTAAGTCCTTACTAGGTCTTATGGGAGACGTTAGTAAGAATGGTTAGGAAATTATGAGATTTGATTTAAAGGCTATGTGTCTTGATTTGTTTAAAGTAAGTAAGTGGATTTTATGTTCGAAAATGACTTGAATTTATATGTGAAAAGGGGATTGATTTTAAAAGTGGAAGTTATATGATTTTAAGGGAATAAGTTACTTGGTTTGGAAGTGTATGGAACTTTATATTTTTTTTTTATATAAGTATAGGAAATCGGGCGTTAAAGGAAGTATGTTATGAAGTTTTAAGACTAAGAACTTTGATTGTCTTTTAAGGATTATGAAGTTTTAAGCAATACGATTCTTTTTAAGTATGTATGTACGTAGTATCTTTGGATCCAGTTTTCCTAACTGTTGTAAGAATAAGGTGTCTTAAGTTCTCTAAAATGAAAGGTTGTTATAACAGCTTTATGGGAAGTTGTTATGACGACTTAAGAAGAAGTAATAAGATGGTTTAAAAATGTTACGTAAGGAAAATCACACCGAGCCTACACATAGGCCGGATTACGTTATGAAATACACCGAGCCTACACATAGGCCGGATTACGTTATGAGATACACCGAGCCTACACATAGGCCGGATTACGCCATATTACCCCGAGCCTACACATAGGTCGGGTTACGTCATCTTACACCGAGCCCCACAGGCGGGCCGGATTATGTTATATGATTCCACAGTACACCGAGCCCCACAGGCGGGCCGGATTATGTTATATGATTCCACAGGCGGGCCGGATTATGTTATATGATTCCACAGTACACCGAGCCCCACAGGCGGGCCGGATTATGTCACATGATTCATCAGTACACCGTGTCCAGGTAGGGCACCAGTCGCGGGCCCGGGGTCGGGTCGTGACAAATATCCTAGATAAAAGTCGATCCTGAGCGAGGTTTAGCTCCTAATTTGAACGCTCCGATAGCTCCAAGAACCCTTAGAAGTTCTTCACAACTTCTACTAAGTACTAAGGGATTTGGGCTAGGGTATTTTGGGCATTATACCAATACTAGAAGGCAACTTTTCTACCAAGGGAGGGGGGGTAGGTTTCGGCTAGGCTAGGGTTTGCCTCGCCAAGCTTCACTCGGGGATAAGGCTTGGACGAAAAGGCTCAAGGGAGAGGGGAGGATTTTCAAGACTTTGAAAGTAATTTGTGGATGAAGAACTCTTCATCTTAAGGGGGTATTTATAGGTCAAGCCATGGCCAACCAATGGCCAAGATTTAGCCAAGTGCTAGGCAAGTGTAAGGTCAAGATTTGGGCAAGTGTCCTTATCCATCTACTACACAAAATATCCTACCAACTACTTGACAAAAAGGGCCATCCAATTCGGCTCACTTACGCCACACGTCCACCAATGAGAGGGTGACAAGTGTCGCCCTCTCGTTGGTCCAAAGTGTTTCGTCTCTCGGAAAAATCCGCAAAAATTAGAAATGACATAGCCGGAATTTACCCTACGCGAGTTGTGTAAAATGTTTCGTCGGAAAACGATTCTTTTAGTGTGTTGTGCCCAAAAAAACGTCCCATGCCTAAACTTTAAGGCTAACTTTCGTACGTACGCCCTCACGTACATACTCTGGAAATACGGGGTATAACAGTTTTATTATGACACAGGTGGGACCTGGTGTTCATGTGTATTCCTTGGTGTTTTTGTTATCATGGACTGCCGGCAGTGAGGAAGGAATTCCACGGGCATGATTGATATTGTGGGCATGAGACCCATAGTTATATTTGAGTGATGACTTTAAGGGCGTGAGTCCCTGACTTGACATGACTGCTTACATATTGTGTATCGTAAATTGGTTATCATACATGTCTCCTGCTTTATATAGACTATTATGATTTCATTTACAGTATTTTCAGTTTCACATACTTGGTACCTGTTGTACTGACCTCCTTCGGGGGGCTGCGTTCATGCCGCAGGTAGGTACACGACCGCCGATCCTCGCCATAGGATCACAGCGTTTTGGGAAGCTCCGCCTCCGAGGCTTATTCGTATAGTCCTCATTGTTGTAGATACTTACATTCAGGGGTATGGCGGGGCCCTGTCCCGTCGTTGTTGTTATAACATTCTTAGAGGTCTGTAGTACTGCTGTGTACAGAGTTTGTAAAAGGGGATGTAACTGTTCGGGTTCAAGTTTTATATATATATGCCGAAAGGCAACTTTTCTCAGATAAACTGTTTCTCACTTCATACTGTTTCATGTCTTGTTTTATATTTCGATGGTTACTCTGATGTATGTCTACTTGGGTGCCCGGGTAAGGCACCAGTCACGGGCCCGGGTTCGGGTCGTGACAGACCAAGTCTTCAAGACTTGGTCAATATAAATGACATGCAAAATCAGATGGGGTGGGACACTTGTCACCCACCCATGACCTCTTTTAAAACAAAACAATGCAGAAATTTCCACTAACTCTCGCAGAACCCGCCTCGGCGCTTCGCGATCAGCCGTGGCTGAAACTTCGCCGCCACAGACTTTTCCGCGCCACGGCCCGCTTCCGGCCGCGCTGAAACTCAGCGACTTCAGATCTTCCGCGCCACGGCCTCGCAATCACCCGCTGGCGCCGCGTTCGTGAGCCGCGGCCACTGAGGCCCCGATCGCGATCGGCACTAACCACGGGGTATAACATTCTCCCCCCCTTAGAAATATTCGTCCCGAATGTTCCTTCTAGGCTTACTCGAATCACAAATTGACATAGACGCTCTTAACTACTCCTTTGCAAATAAAGATGCTCCACGAGCCACAACAATACTCAAGCAAAATTGCTAAATCAAAACTAACAAGCAGGAAAGTGGGTTACCTAGAGGTGTAGGGAATAAGTGAGGATATTTCTTCATCATGTCCTCCTCCGCTTCCCACGTCATCTCTTCCCTGTTCTCGTTCCGCCATAAGACCTTGAAGGAAGCCACATCCTTTGTCCGGTCGCTAACTCGACGACGATCGAGTATCGCTATGAGACTCTCCTCACGATAACTCCTCACACCGGACATCATGAATCGGGTGCACTCTAGATGGATCTCTAATACATTTCCGCAACATTGACACATGGAAAACTGGATGTACCGCCTCCAAATCGGACGGCAAATCTAACTCATAGGCAACCTTGCCTACCCTACGGATAATCTGATAAGGCCCAATGTACCTTGGGCTAAGTTTCCCCTTCTTCCCAAATCTCATCACACCCTTCATGGGTGATACCTTCAGGAAGACCCAATCATCTATCTCAAACTCCAAGTGTCGACGCCGATGATCTGCATACGACTTCTGTCAACTCTGAGTTGACAATAACCGCTCCTGGATAAGCTTCACCTTATCCATCGCACGTATCAAGTCCGCCCGACTAATCGAACTTCTCCCACTCTCAAACCAACCTATCGGTGACCGCACTTCCTCCCATATAAGGCCTCATGGCGCGCCATCCGGATACTAGAATGGTAGCCGTTGTTATAAGCAAACTCCATAAGAGGTAAATGATCCTCCCCTACCCCGAAATCAATAACAAGCCCGCAAAGATATCCTCGTTGTCCGGATAGTGCGCCGCCCGTCCGGCTTGGCCCGAGAATGAAACGCCGCATCGAGACTCACTTGTGTCCCTAATCCTTCTCGAAAGACCTGGTTAGCCGTAACCGGGCCTCCATCTGAAATAATCGATATAGGAACTCCGTGCGCCTCACGATCTCTATGATATACAATCTAGCATAATCTCTACTAAAAGTCATCCGACCGGAAGAAAATGGGCTGATTTCACCGTCGACGATAACCCAAATGGAATCATGCTTCCGAGTGGAAGGTAACCCCGTAATAAAATCCATATTTATCACCTCCCACTTCCAAGTCGGAATATCAAAGCTCGCAACAGCCCACCGCTTCGGTGCTCAACCTTAACTCGCCGACAATTAGGACATCAGGCAACAAAACCGCCACGCCCTCTTCGTGCCATCCCACCAATACACGTTTGAGGTCATGATACATCTTAGTCGACCCGGATGAATAGAATAACGAGCACCTGTGCCTCCCGAATCTGTGCCGACGGTCCCGCTACATCGGGAACACACAACCGGCCCTCAAATCTTAGCACCCCATCCGGCGCTACCTCAAATAAACTCTTCTCTTTCTGAAAAGAGGCATCTTGATACCGTACCAAAATCGGATCCTCATACTGTCGCCTCTTCACCTCCTCGACGATGGAAGACTCGTGTCACGACCCGAACCCGGGCCCGTGACTGGTGCCTTACCCCGGGCACCCAAGTAGCCATACATCAGAGTAATCAACGGAATATAAAACAAGACATGAATAAAGTGAAGTGTAAGCAGATTCGAGAAAACTTCATGCGGCATATATATATATATATATCAACTAGAACGATTACATCCTTTTACAATTACGCCCACAACAAGATTACTGCACTTAAGAATGATATGACAACAATGGCGGGACAGGGCCCCGCCATACCCCTGAATGTAAACACTTACAACGACAGGGAACTATACCACTGATAAGCCTCCGGAGAAACGGAGCTTCCCAAACGCTGAACTGCGACCCTAAGAGCGAGGATCTCCACTGGTTTACCTCTACCTGCGGCATGAACGCACTCGAAGCGAGGTCACATAACAGTACCAAGTATGTGAAAATCAAAATATCAGAATGAAATCATAGTAGTCTATATAAAGCGGAGACATGTATGATAACCAAACTACGATTCACAATAAATAAGCCATGTCAAGTCGTGACTCACGCTCAAAGTCATCACTCAATTATAACTATGGGTCTTACGCCCACAACATAAACAAGAGTGAAATAGATATATCAGAATCGGTTTTTCTAGGCCGCTAATGATCGGGCAAGGCCGACGCCATAGTATCATTATGCGTGCCTAATCTCAGACTTTCCCGCACTCGCATAGGTCACACATACCGCATAGTCGTATAGACCAGATCGGGGTAGCTAACCTGCATTCTCCTCGACTCCCGCAATCCGCATAGTCTCAATAAACCGCATAGTCACACAGATCGCATAGGCATCCCCGTGATCGGGATAAAACACCGAATGATCAATCTCGAGCATACCGCTGCTCGCATAGTCACATAGACCGCGTAAAGCCGTATAGACCGCGTCAAGGGTGGCAAGCCCTCGGTATAACTAGTCAAGGGGGTATGTGATATAATAACATAACAGCTTATCATTAAACAACATAAGCACAACAAGGGAAACCCCTTTACCCAAACATCACCAGATACTAACACACGTAGCATCCTAACATGTTTACTTATCAAATCAACAAGAAAGTATTACAAGGCTATCACAAATCAACACAATCAAGTTATTCACGCAAGGTACTTTCTACTTTATGTTAACAATTCCGGGTTTTTATCCCCAAAGTACTTCATACATTAACCCTTTAAAAGATCCGTTTCAAAAGTCACACAATACCCGTAGTATTAAAATAGAGTGACTATCTTTTTAAGTAAACCAAAACACTTCCTTTTGTAAAATCAATTAACAACATTATTTTCCAAACGTTCAAGTTTGCCTAATTTCAAATGCTCAAGTTTCTCATTTTCGAAAGGTTTCGTAGTTCATAGTTTTAATCACTTAATGATATAATTCTCCTTTAACACGATTTGAGAAACATATGCCTTATATGTGAGTAGGTTATTCTTGTTTATAACAATCTTATTAAAGCAGCCATGATCTAGGAAATGTAATATCATTTTGTCTCATCTTAGCTTCTATGCAGATGGAGGTTTCTACTGGTTTTAATAATACTTTATTAGTCAATACATTTCCCTTTATTAGCGCTGCTGTGGTTTGTTCGATACTTATTCTCATTTCCAAATCAAGAAACATTATTCCTTTTACAAACCAAGTACTCATTACTCACGAATGAGGTTTCACACAAAACTCATATTAATTTATTTAAGTCAAGTCTCTTATCTTTTAAGATCAAGTCTCTTAACTTCTAAAATTAATAAACCATTCTTTTTATCTCTCTTAAGTCATTATACCTAACTTCCCATAAAGATAGTATAACTCTTAAGCTTTTAAAACCAAGTATTACTCTTCTTTCAAAAAGGTTTCTTAATTCTTTTGAAATACTTCAAGATTCTTATTATTCAGGCTTAAGTCAAAAGACATTGCCGTAAAACTACGTTCGCTTAACACACGACGCATACCGTACTATATATATTCTTAAAATATCATGCTCAAGAGTATAGGAAGAATCACATACCTCGACGATTATCGACTATTAGCAAAACGCCCACTCGCTATAACCCGGCTAGCCTTGTCCACCTTTTAAGTAGACATGCTACTCGCAGAACATTCAACCTATAAAGTTATACCACTATCAAAGTCTAGACTACTCAGTAGAATATTCTAAGCAAAGGTTCTCTATTCTACGAAAAATCTGGGCAAGACTTCCTACCCGTTAAGCTACAAGTTCATCAGAATACAGTCCCATGTAAATCTGATTCAATTCTCTTATGAATCTTATAATCATTTCTATATAACTACGGATGTAATTTCCAATTATAATAGAAGGATAGGATTATTTACCTCGTAAGCCCAAAATTATCCAAGTTTAATGTCGATCTGAGCAAGGTTTAGCTCCTACTCCGGTGCTCCAACCCGCTCCAAACAACCCTTAGAAGTTCTACACACTTCTACTAAGTACTCCAACCAATTATGGAGATTTTTCCATGTGGTTTCATTTAGTGGCTAAAGGAAAGTATAGTAGTATTTTCCGGCTTTTCAGAAAGAGGTACTTGGAAATTTTACAAAGGTTTTGGGCTAGAGTATTTTGGCATTAAAACAATACTGGAGAAGTATTTCTCAACCAAGGGGTGGTATTTTACGAGAACAACTAGGCAAGGGGATACTTCGGCCAAGGCCTCTCAAAGGGGAGGGACTTGGACGAAACTACACTAAGTGGTGAGAAGGGGCTCTGGCCAGAGCTCTCAAGAGGGGAAAGGGATTTCAAGATTTAGAAATCAATTGAGGGATGAAGAAACCTTGAAGTTAGGGAGTATTTATAGGCCAACCAATGGCCAACCAATGGCCAAGATGAAGCCAAGTGCAAAGTGTAAGGCCAAGATTTGGGCAAGTGTACCTTATCCATCTACCACCAAAATATCCTACCAACCCTTGACCACAAACAAGGCACAAAAACGCAAGGAATGCCCTTTGTAGTCCACTTTTGAGGTGACACGCCACCCTCCCGTTGATCCAAAATATTTCATCTCTCGGAAAAATCCGCAAAAATTTTAAATGACATAGCGGAATTTTCCCTACGCAAGTCTTGCAAAGCGTTTCGTCGAAAGCGATTCTTTCTGCATTTCAGAACAACATTTTCGCCATTGCCTACTTTAAGGCTCAAACTTTTCACGCACGTCCTCACGCATACTCGGAAATACGGGTATAACATTCTCCCCACCTTAGAAACATTCGTCCCGAATGTTCCTTCTAAGTCTCAAAACAACCAAGCGCCAGTAGTATTCACTGCTATACTTACGAAAACAATCATGCCACACCTGGCCACAATACCACACGCGCAAATACTTACATCCAAGTCCACGAGGAATCACTACTACAACAGCTCCCATCCCAGGGCTAAAAGATACTCCCTTCGCACCTTCTCTTTACAAAAGAAAAGATCACATCTATGCTCTCAACACATGCTCGCTTCTTCCTTACTGTCAGACTTTCTCGTACACTAACTCTTTCATAACTTACCACATTTGCATCGCATCAATTTCAAAAATCTCTGGGTTACTACCTCCAACTTGATCATCATTACTGGGAAAAATCTGGATGGATCTTCGATACTTTTCCGAACCTAACAACATGAAGGACCGGACATACTGCCTCCTAAGTCGGACGGCAAAAGCTAACATATAGGCAACCTGGCCTACTCTTCACATGACAAAAGGCCCAAAGTAACTCGGGCTAAGTTTCTCTGTTTCGTATCTCGTCACACCCTTCCGGTGGTACCTTCGAAGACCCACCGTCAACTGAACTCAAGCGTCGCCGATCATCCGTTTACTTCGTTGATTACGAGTGCCGATAACCTCTCTGGATAGGCTTCACCCTATCCCCATCCTGCCAAACAAGTATGAACCCACTATCCGAACTTTGCCAACATCGAACCAATCGGCCAAGAACTTACACTTCCGCCCTACAAGGCTTCGTAAGGCGATATCCGAATACCGAAATGGTAGTTATAAGAGCACTCCTCAACAGAGGCAACAATCCTCATAGCTACCTGAAATCCAAACACGGGCGGAGGTGAATGCGACATCGAGACTCACTTTGAGTTCCTCAACCTCGCTGGTAAAACTTAGGAAACGAAATAGCCACAACCTGGCTTCACTGTCATTATAAGGTGAAAGTAGGCGCCTCGTGCAGCCTTACAACCTTCCTGATAAATAACATCTCGCATAACTTGAAGGACAAGATGGGCTGACCTCATCGGCCCGACTACTGGTCGAACGCATCCACGAACTCGTACGCTGGTTTACTAAACTTGGGCCTAACACCCTCGTGACCCTACCACCTGGAGGGACCACCCCGAACTGACCCCACCACAAAACAGGTCGCGGGTTGACCCGCGATCGGTCCTCAACCCGACCCGCTATCACGCAAAAACTCTTGTTCCCCGATCCGGAACAATCTCACTAAGCAAGTCACGAAAAACCTAGTGGTCTTCTTAGCTCAACTACCCTCTTTCATTTCATACCACTCAGGGACCTATCACATAAGTATATCTCACGTGCACTATGCACTCTGATAAGGGTCAAACATAAAAAAATACATCTTATACTCGCGATGGCCTTACCTCTAAGGTCTTTACGTATAAAACTCTAAGGCTCACACTTTCCTTAACCCCAATCTTACCCTTATTACTAACCATGATTTCTAATCACAATTAACACTTATGTTACCTGAACATAACACTTAAGATATACTCATCTTATCACATATACTAATCTCTAGAGGGTTAAATATATACCTGTATCTACTGCTTCACTACCCTCTGTCGTTCCAATCAATCACTCTGCTTGGCAAGGCGTAACAAGCTGTCGAAGAAGTATGACACTCCCCACAATGACACTTACCACAACGGCCACATCGATGTGGGGGTGGCCTCCTCTGGCTAGCACCCCTTCCTCTCCGAACCACTGAATCCGCAACTGATCTGGTAGGCTGAGTCCTCCTACTTGCATCCTTCCTACTAGGACATCCTTTCGACACATGGCCACTGACGCAGTAAAACAAACACCAACAAAAGACGACATTCCCGGGATGGCGCTTTCATCTGTGAACAGGAAAAAGCGAATCTGGTGGCTAGAACTATATAAATCTGTGAACGAAACCACGAGTTCGACCAACTCCTAAATACCCGAGCATACGAAGTGCGCGGAGGTCCACTCTGATCTTGGCGGAGGCGCATAACTGATCTGCTCGAGAAGGTCCGCCTCAAAGTTACCAAAGGACCTGCGATTCTGGCCTCTTACTGATCTTGGTTAATCAGTCGATCCTACGTTCCTCGATCTGCTGCATAAGCCCGCACGAGCCATGCTCAGCTTTGAAGAGCTACTCTAGTACAACCTCTCTTAGATAGTCATCAAGACTCGTGATATATCGGTGCACTCTATATTCTCTGCCGCTAACTCCACTAGCTAATGTGGTCGCCTCTTTGCAATCTATCTTTGTCTGCTGGTCGTGGGCGAAGGTGTAAATGTCATGGCGCGATGGAGCAGTGCCGCATTGTGCTAAACTCTATTGGGCGACGTCGCGAGAACTCCCGAATGAAGCACCACCGCAGGTGATGATTGAGCACGTGCCTAGTAACCCTCGTACTCTACTCGCGACTCCCTTGCCTTACCCTTCGGGCGAGTTGCCTTGCGCGAGGCATACAGTGCGGGAAAGAAATACGTTAGAGGTCCAACTTAACACGGCTCTAAGGCACGATCTCGAGTGAGAAGAATGGAAACCAATCCTAAATATCCTATAGCCTCACGATTATTGGTGTGGTGCACAACACACCGATAATCAAGACTCTACTAGATACGATGCGTAGACACTTTCCGAGGATTAATCGCTCGATACCACTTTTGTCACGATCGAACCGGGCGTGGGTGCGCCTACAGGCACCCAGTAGCCATACATCGAGTAATGTCGGAATATAAAACAAGACATGAATAAAGTAAAGTGAAAACAGTTATACGAGAAAAACTTGCCTTGCGGCATATATATATATATATCAACTAGAAACGATTACATCCCTTTTTACAATTACGCCACAGCGATACTGAGACCTCTAAGAATGATATGACAACAATGGCGGGACGGGGCCCGCCATACCTGAATGTAAACACTTACAACGACAGGGAACTATACCACGATAAGCCTCGGAGAAACGGAGCTTCCCAGCAATGACTGCGACCACTAAGGCGAGGATCAACACCGGTGTACCTCTACTGCGGCATGAACGCAGCCCCGAAGGAGGTCGATACAACGGTACCAAGTATGTGGCCCGAAAATCGTAAATGAAATCATAGTAGTCTATATAAAGCGGGAGACATGTATGATAACAGAACTACGATTCCCGATAAATAAGCGATCATGTCAAGTCGTGGACTCGCGCTCAAAGTCGTCACTCAATTATAACTATGGGTCTTACGCCCACAACATAAACAAGAGTGAAATAGATATACTGTAACTGGTCTTTTCTAGGCCGCTAATGATCGAAGCAAGGCCGATCGCCCATAGTATCATTATGCGTGCCTAATCCTGGACTTCCGCGGCGCATGGTCAGCGCATGACCGCGTAGGTCGTATAGACGCGTCGAGGGTAGCTAACCGGTACCCTCACGGACTCCGCAATCCGCATAGTCTCGATAGACCGCATAGTCACAGCACCGCATAGGGCATCCGCGTCGGGATAAAACACCGGAATGATCAATCACGGAGCATACCGCTGCTCGCATAGTCACATAGACCGCGTAGGCCGTATAGACCGCATCGGGTGGCAAGCCCTCGGTATAACTAGTCGAGGGGTATGTGATATAATAACATAACAAATTTATCGTTAAACAACATAAGCACAACAAGAAACCCGCTTTACCCAAACATCACGGATACTAACACACGTAGCATCCTAACATGTTTACTTATCAAATCAACAAGAAAGTATTACAAGGCTATCACAAACCAACACAATCAAGTTATTCACGCAAGGTACTTTCTACTTTATGTTAACAATTAGGGTTTTATCCCCAAAGTACTTCATACATTAACCCTTTAAAAGATCCGTTTCAAAAGTCACACAATACGTAGTATTAAAATAGAGTGACTATCTTTTAAGTAAACCAAAACACTTCCTTTTGTAAAATCAATTAACAACATTATTTTCCAAGCGTTCAAGTTTGCCTAATTTCAAATGCTCAAGTTTCATTTTGAAAGGTTTCGTAGTTCATAGTTTTAATCACTTAATGATATAATTCTCCTTTAACACGATTTGAGAAACATATGCCTTATATGTGAGTAGGTTATTCTTGTTTATAACAATCTTATTAAAGCAGCCATGATCTAGGAAATGTAATATCATTTTGTCTCATCTTAGCTTCTACATGCAGATGGAGGTTTCTACTGGTTTTAATAATACTTTATTAGTCAATACATTTCCCTTTATTAGCGCTGCTGTGGGTTGTTCGATACTTATTCTCATTTCCGAAATCAGTAAAACATTATTCCTTTTACAAACCAAGTACTCATTATTCACGAATGAGGTTTCACACAAAACTCATATTAATTTATTTAAGTCAAGTCTCTTATCTTTTAAGATCAAGTCTCTTAACTTCTAAAATTAATAAACCATTCTTTTTATCTCTCTTAAGTCGTTATACCTAACTTCCCATAAAGCTAGTATAACTCTTAAGCTTTTAAAACCAAGTATTACTCTTCTTTCAAAAAGGTTTCTTAATTCTTTTGAAATACTTCAAGATTCTTATTATTCAGGCTTAAGTCAAAAGACATTGCCGTAAAACTACGTTCAGTTAACACACGTACGTCTACCGTACTATATATATATTCTTAAAATATCATGCTCAAGAGTATAGGAAGAATCACATACCTCGCGACGATTATGGACTATTAGCAAAACGCTCCACGGCTATAACCCGGCTAGCCTTGTCCACCTTTTAAGTAGCACATGCTACTCGCAGAACATTCAACCTATAAAGGTTATACCAGTCTATCAAAGTCTAGACTACTCTGTAGAATATTCTAAGCGATAGGTTCTATTCTACGGAAAATCGGGCGACTTCCCACTGCAGTTAAGCTACACAAGTCTCTTGTAAATACGGTCTATGTAAGTCTGATTCAATTCTCTTCTATGAATCTTATAATCATTTCTATATAACTCTGATATGTAATTTCCAATTACAATAGAAGGATAGGATTATTTACCTCGGTAAGCCCAAAATTATCCAAGTTTAATGTCGATCCTGAGCAAGGTTTAGCTCCTACTCCGGGTGCTCCAACCCGCTCCAAACAACCCTTAGAAGTTCTACACACTTCTACTAAGTACTCCAACCAATTATGGAGATTTTTCCATAGGGTTTCATTTAGTGGCTAAAGGAAAGTATAGTAGTATTTTCCGGGCTTTTCGTAAAGAGGGTACTTGGAAATTCTACAAAGGTTTTGGGCTAGAGTATTTTGGCATTAAAACAATACTTGGAGAAGTATTTCTCAACCAAGGGGGGTGGTATTTTACGAGAACAACTAGGCAAGGGGGGGATACTTCTCGGCGAGGCCTCTGAAGGGGAGGGGACTTGGGCGAAACTACACTAAGGGGAGAAAGGGGCTCTCGGCTAGAAATCTCTCAAGAGGGGGGGAAAGGGATTTCAAGACTTAGAAATCAATTGAGGGATGAAGAAACCTTCAAGTTAGGGGAGTATTTATAGGCCAACCAATGGCCAACCAATGGCCAACCAATGGGCAAGATGAAGCCAAGTGCTAGCCAAGTGTAAGGCCAAGATTTGGGCAAGTGTACCTTATCCATCTACCACCAAAATATCCTACCAACCCCTTGACCACAAACAAGGCACAAAAAACGTGCAAGGAATGCCCTTTGGCCGTCCACTTTTGAGGGTGACACATGTCACCCTCCCGTTGGTCCAAAATATTTCATCTCTCGGAAAAATCCGCAAAAATTTTAAATGACATAGCCGGAATTTTCCCTACGCAAGTCTTGCAAAATGTTTCGTCGAAAAACGATTCTTTTCGGTACTTGTGAACAACATTTTCGGCCATTGCCTACTTTAAGGCTCAAACTTTTCTACGTACGTCCTCACGTACATACTCTGGAAATACGGGGTATAACAACTCGGCAACCTCTCGAACCCGAACTCCCTTACTATTAGAATCAACCAAACGAACCCCAAGGCTCGCTAGCTGATGTAACTCTCGGACCATATCCCTCTTCCCTGGCTGTACATCAGAAAGACTACCCATCGATCTGCGACTAAGGGCATCTGCAACTACATTGGCCTTCCCTGGGTGGTATAGAATATCAACATCGTAATCTTTAAGCAGCTCGACCACCGTCTGCGCCATGAGTTCACTCCTCCGGTGAAGATATCGGAGACTCTTGTGATGCGTGTAAATATCCACATGAACTCCATACAAATAGTGTCTCGGATCTTGAGGCATGAATCACTGCTTGCGACTCTAAGTCATGTGTGGGATAGTTCTTCTCATGCTTCCTAAGCCGCCGAGATCGTAGCTATAACCTTGCCGTCTTTGCGACGCCAGCTGACGACACCGATGCATCACAATAAACCACATATCCGTCCAAACCCTCGGGAAGAGTAAGGCGGGAGGTCGTCAATTTCTCCTTGATGACTGAAAACTCTCCTCACAAGCATCCGATCGGCGAAATATAGGCGCTGCAGTCGGCCTAGTCAAAGCGACATGGAAGCAAACTTCTCCAAACCTCAGATAATAACTGAGGCCCAAAGGCTGCACTCCGTCGGTGTAGTGGAGTGCAGGCCAAGTCTTGATCGCCTCAATCTTAGCCAGTATCAACCGAATACCATCGGCCCAGATAACATGCCCTAAGAAAGCCTGAAGCCGGCCAAAACTCGCGTTTCGAGAACTTGGCATACTGTTGCCGGTCACGAGGACTCATACCGTCCTCAAATGATATGTATGCTCGCTGCGTGCGCGAATACACCAAGATATCATCAATGAACACTATAACGAACATATCCAAGAATGGCACGAACACCCTATTCATCAAATCCATGAATCTGCTGAGCGTTGGTCAATCGAAAGACATCACTGAACTCATGGTGCCCGTCTGGGTCTGAATGCGATCTTGGGATATCCGCCTCTCTAACTCGTGCACGATGGTAACGGATCGCAGTCTATCTTGGAAAAGCATCTCGCACCACGCAATCGGTCAAACAAATCATCAATCACGGGAGGATATCTTCTTGATAGTTACCTTGTTCACATGTAATCAATACATCTGCGGCGTCCATCCTTCTTCTTTACAAATAACACTGACGCTCCCCAGGGAGAAACACTTGGCCTGATAAAGCCTATCTCCAGCAAATCTTTCAGCTGGTCCTTCAATTCCTTCAACTCGGCAGGTGCCATTCTGTATGGCGGAATAGATATCGGTCGAGTGTCTGGTACCAAATCAATGCAAAACTCAATCTCCCTCTCAGGAGGGATACCCGGAAGCTCGTCTGGGAATACGTCTGGAAACTCTCTAACCACGGGCCCGATCAAGGTCCGGTATCTCAGCCTCAGTATCGAATACCCGAACCAAATGGTAAATATACCCCTTCCGCACCATCTTTCTAGCCTTGAGGTAAGAAATAAACCTACCCCTCGGCGATGCAGTATTCCCCTTCCACTCGATAACGCTCACCAGGAAATTGGAACCGAACTAACCTCTCTCTACAGTCCACATTGGCATAGCAAGACGCTAGCCAATCCATACCCATAATTACATCAAAGTCCGTCATATCCAACTCTATCAAGTCGGCTAGAGTCTGACGACTGTATATAGTCACTGGGCAAGCCTTATACACTCGCTCGGCCACCACCGAATCACCTACTGGGGTAGCTACCTCAAAAGGTTTTATGGACTCGGGTTCTATCCCTATTCTACCAGCAATATGAGGAGATATATAGGACAAGGTAGAACCTGGGTCTATCAAAGCATAAACATCACAGCAAGAAACCAACAATGTACCTGTGACGACATCGTGGTGGCGCCTCGCAGTCTGGCGGCTGGACATAGCATAAATGCGGTTCTGAGGACCGCTGGAACTGGAACCCCTGCCACGACCCCTGCCGCGGCCTGCTGGCCCGTGAACACCCTGCCCTCCGGGGCGCCCAACCACTGAAGACGAAGACCCAGCAACTGAACCTGTCGGCTGAACCATAGCATTCCCGCCGCCTCTGGTCGGACAATCTCTCTTCAAATGGCCCTGCTGGCCACAAGAGTAACAAGCTCCTGGAGGAACACGACACCCCCCATAATGGCAATCACCACATCGACCACACCGAGGCATAGGTGGCCTCATCGGCCGGAACTCGTCCTCTCGAAACTCAGCCACAGGGCCTGTCCCGCCTGAATACCTATGCGTCCGGGAAGATGGTGGAGGAGCGCTCTGAACCGGCTGTGATGCAAATCCGGTCTGCTGCTGAGGCTGTCTACCTCGAGAACTACTAGAGGACGCTGCTGTCCTGGCCCTCTTCTGCTGATACCTATCAATCCGTCGGCCCCTGCGTTCCTCACACCCAAGTGCATAGGCCTGCATGCGGGCAATGTCCATGCCCGGCTGAAGAGCTACTCCCGTACAACTCTCTGCCAAATAGTCATCGAGCCCTGTGACGTAGCGGTGCACTCTGTCCTCCATATCTGCTACTAAAGTGGGTACATATCGAGCCAACGAGTCAAACTCGACGTTGTACTCCCGGACTGTCCGCCCACTCTGTCTCAATGTCAGAAATCTGTCGGCCCGTGCCCTCCTCATCTGCGGAGGCAAGAAATGACCAAGAAATGCCGCCGAGAACTCGTCCCATACAGCTGGAAGCGCATGCTCCCCCCGGGACAGCTCCCATGAATCAAACCAGTCAACTGCGGTATCACGCAGCCGATGCGAACTCAATACAACTGACTCGGTATCCGAGGCCTTGATCACCCTCATGATCCGCTGTAACTGTCGGATGAATTCCTGAGGATCATCTTCGGGCCTCGACCCATAGAACTCTGGAGGGCTGCAGCTCAAAAAGTCCCGAAGTCTCACGCTATCGGATCTGGGAGGAACCACGGGTACAGCCGGAACCGCTGTCTCCTGTCTGTCCTCATGCCTAGCCACTATCCTGGCCAATAACTGGGCCATCTCCTTGTAGCCCATATCCTCTGCTCCAGGCTGTGTAACTGGAGGCTCAGGTACCGTAGGCTCGATGGCGCCGCCGCTCCGGACTTCTTTGGGGTTGGCGACGTCGTGGAACTTCGCCGCCACTAAACATTATCTCGGTAAGGCCCGGGCTGTGCGGGTAACCTCGGTGTCCTACTAGTAGTCCTCCGCCGCTTGCCCTTACGGGCGCGGTTGCCTTGCGTGGAGGCATAACTGATACATACAAAATTTACGTCAGAGGATATTCAACCTATAACATGGCTCTATTGCACGATCTTAGAGTGAAAGAAATGGAAACCAATCCTAAATATCCTGCAGCCTCCTGATTATAGATGTGGTGCACAACACACCGATAATCAAGACTCTACTAGATACGGCCTGTAGACCGCTTTCCGAGGATTAATCGCTCACGATACCACTTTTGTCACGACCCGACCTCGGATCCGTGATCGTGCCTACCGGGCACCCTTGTGATACAACATCAGAGAAAACCAGCGGAAATAAACTCACAAACAAGAACCATATAAGATAAAATAGGCTAACCCAGAAATGGCTACCTTTCTGTAACATAAATAAAACAGAACTGAACAGTTACATCCTTAATAACCCAATTTATAACCGGACATCAGGCCTCTAAGAGTTTGTAACAACCATGATGGGACAGGGTCCCGTCATACCCCTGAATGTACACAAAACCTACAATGTCAGGGAGAACCATACCAAAAATCAAGTCAAGCCTCCGGAGTAATGGAGATTCTGACACCTGAGCAAAGATCCTAAGAATGAGGATCCACCACCTGCTTACCCTTACCTGCGGCATGAATGCAGCCCAGGAAGGGTCTGTGATATGTACCAAGTATGTAAAACTGGAAAATACCGTAATAATATCATAAGTCAAGAATAAGCTGGAGTCATAGATAAAAATCAACTTCCTTGCACTGTGCCTTACTAACAATGAGAGTAACAAGTATAAATCTTACAGCATAAAAATAGGAGGCTCATGATCAAAACAGGGTACCTCGTCCGTAGTATCATTAAGCAATCCTACTCCTGCGACTATTTCACCCGCATGGGTCCTGTGGACCCGCATGAGGTCATCCGCCTCGTCATGGGACTATTTCACCCGCATGAGACTATTTCACCCGCATGGATCCTGTGGACCCGCATGAGTACCATCGCCGTAATCGCATGGGACTATTTCACCCGCATGGATCCTGTGGTCCGGATCTGCATGAGTGCAAGCGCCGAACTCGCATCATGGGTAGCAAATCCATGGAATAAATAATAACCCGGGGTTTACCCCGTAATAATATATATATATAACATAGCTCATCCGGCTATCATGCATAACATAAGCACTACCGGCCTATCATACATAACATAATGTTATACCCCGTATTTCCAGAGTATGTATGCGAGGACGTACATACGAATATATTCAAGCCCTAATTAGGTTAAGGATGAAATTGTGAACTTTCGGCGGAAAAGATTCCGAACCTTGTGAAGGAAATTCTACGTTTTTAATATTTTAACCGACAGTTTTTCCGAGACGAAATATTTTGGACCAATAGGAGGGCGACATGTGTCACCCTTAGTTGGCATGGGTTGGACGAAAATGTTGGCCAAGTGGACTAAGTCAAATGGTCAAGTCTTGGAAGATATTTCTTTGGGTGAGTGGGAGTAGGTAGAGGCGTTTTTTTGGGCAAGTGGGAGGCTTGCCTTGGACGATTTTTGTGTGATAGTGGAAGGCCACATGGCTCATTGTTGTGGGGGACATATGTCCCAATGTTGTGTTGGACATATGTCCCAAGGTTGTGGAGGACACTTGGTTGGAAGACCTCACTCTTCACATGGATCCAAATCTACACCCTCCATTTGTTTTAATCTTGGCCCTTGGTGGTTCTATAAATACCCCTTGTGTGCAAGACTTATTCTTCATCCCTTAAACATTTTCCAAGTCTCAAAATCCCTCTCCCCCTCTTAGAAGCTCTCGTACAAACTACCCCCCCCCCCCCCTTAGAAAGGCTCTCGGCCGAAACCCTTCCTCCCTTCCTAGTTGTTCTCGTTGAAATACCCCCCCCCTTTTGGTAGAAAAGTATTCTCCAAGTATTGTTACTATCCCAAAATACCTTAGCCAAATACCTTGTAGTTTTCCAAAGTCACCTCTATACTAAAAGCCCAGAAATACTACCTTATATCCATTGTCACAAAACGAAACCCTAGGAAAATATTCATTGTTGGTTGAAGTATTAAGTAGAAGTTGTGTAGAACTTCTAAGGGTTTCTTGGAGCGAATTGGAGCGTACAGAATAGGAGCTAAACCTTGCTCAGGATCGACATTTAAACTTGGATAATTTTGGGCTTATCGAGGTAAATATCTTTGTCCTTCTATTGTAATTGGAAATTACATATTGTAGTAGTATAGAAATGAGTATAAGATATATAGAAGGATGGTATAAGAGAAGAGTA
Organism: Przewalskia tangutica; assembly: GCA_029844215.1. Classification (NCBI taxonomy): domain Eukaryota; kingdom Viridiplantae; phylum Streptophyta; class Magnoliopsida; order Solanales; family Solanaceae; genus Przewalskia; species Przewalskia tangutica. The sequence continues at coordinate 100,285,329 of CM056729.1, forward strand.
TTGAATCAGACTTACATGGAATTTGTATTCTGATGAGACTTGTGTAGTTGACGGGTAGGGAAATGCTGCCCAAATCTCCATAGAATAGAGAACCTTCTGCTTAGAATATTCTATAGAGTAGTCTAGACATTGATAGACGTATATGGCCATTATAGGTTGAAGTTCTGCGAGTAGCGTGTTCTACTTGAAGGGTGGACAAGGCTAGCAGGGTTATAGTACGGTGGAGCGTTTTGCTATTTGTCGATAATCGTCGCGAGGTATGTGAACCTCTTCCTATCCTTTCTAGCATGATGTTTTGTAAACTATGTAATGCGGTGAGCGTCACGTGTGCTAAATGAATTTGGTTGGTTTAAAGCATAAGGTGTTATAATAGCTTTATGGGAAGTTAATTATAACGACTTTATGTAGGTAAAAGAATGGTTTATTGATTTTAGAAGTTAAGAGACTTGATCTTGAAAGATAAGAGACTTGACTTAATTGACTTGATATGAATTTTGTTAAAAAGTTGTAAAACCTCATTCGCGAGTAATGAGTACTTGGTTTTTAAAGAATAATGTTTTACTGATTTCGGAAATGAGAATAATCATCGAACAAATCACTGCAGCGTTAATAAAGGAAAATGTATTGACTAATTAATTATATTAAAACCAGTAGAAACCTTCATCTGCATAGAAGCTAAGATAAGACAAAATTGTATTACATTTTCTAGATCATGGCTGCTTTAATAAGATTGTTATAAACAAGAATAACCTACTCACACATAAGGCATACGTTACTCAATTGTTTTAAAAAGAGATTACGTTATTTGATTAAGACTATGAACTATGAAATCTTTCGAAACTAAAAGACTTGAGTAATTGAAATTAGGCAACTTGAACATTTGGAAAATAATGTTGTTACTTGATTTTAAAAAAGGAAAGTGTTTGTGATTTAAAAGAAAGGTATTATCTTAATCTGCCTTAAAAGAGAGTTTAAATGTTATGGCCAATTTGATACCGAGTCCATGGGATGGACCGGGAATGTATTCCACACGATACCGAGTCCATGGGATGGACCGGGAATGTATTTCACACGATACCGAGTCCATGGGATGGACCGGGAATGTATTCCACACGATACCGAGTCCATGGGATGGACCGGGAATGTATTTCACACGATACCGAGTCCATGGGATGGACCGGGAATGTATTCCACACGATACCGAGTCCATGGGATGGACCGGGAATGTATTCCACACGATACCGAGTCCATGAGATGGGCCGGGAATGTATTCCATACGATCCGACACCGAGTCCATGAGATGGGCCGAGACTTGTTATACGTATCACACGATTTATACTTAGACTGCCGGCAGTGAGGAAGGAGTTCCACGGGCATGAGGGATGACTTGAGGGCGTGAGTCCCTGACTTGACATGACTGCTTTTATGTTGTGAACTGTAGTTTGTTATCATATATGTCTCCTGTTTTATTTTAGACTGTTATGATTTCGTTCTGATATTTCGATTTCACATACTTGTTATCTTGACCTCCTTGGCTGCGTTCATGCCGCGGTAAGGTACATCGGTTGATCCTCTCTTAGGATCACGATTCAACGTTTTGGGAAGCTCCGTTTTCTCCGGAGGCTTATCTTTTGGTATGTTTTCCCCGAGTTTGTAAGTTCTTGTACATTCAGGGGTATGGCGGGGCCCTGTCCCGTCATAGTTGTTGAAAAAAAATCTTAGAGGTCTGTAGTACTGTTGTGGGCAGAGTTTGTAAAAGGGATGTAACTATTCGGGTTCAAGTTTTATGTATATATGCAAGAAGGCAACCGTTTTGGTTGGCCTGTTTTATTATCACTTCATTTTGTTTCATGTCTTGTTTTATATTCCGCTGGTTACTCTGATGTATGTCTACTTGGGTGCCCGGGTTAGGCACTAGTCACGGGCCCGGGATTGGGTCGTGACAAAAGTGGTATCAGAGCAGTTAATCCTCGGAAAGTGTCTACAGACCGTATCTAGTAGAGTCTTGATTATCGGTGTGTTGTGCACCACACCAATAATCAGGAGGCTATAGGATATTTAGGATTGGTTTCCATTCTTCTCATTCTGAGATCGTGCCTTAGAGCTGTGTTATAAGTTGGACCCCTCTGACGTATTTCGTTTTTACCAGTTATGCCTCCGCGCAAGGCAACCCGGGCCCAGAGAAGGCAAGGCGAGGAGGCGCTAGTAGGATCTGAGAGAGTACGAGGCGCAGGCGGTCATTACCCGAGATAGTGCTTGACGGCGAGTTTTGCGACGCCGCCATTTCAAGCAGAGTTTAGAGCGCAGCGATGGCCTGAGACCACGATGCACGAACCTTCATGTCACGACCCGGCAGGGCGTGGTCGTGCCTACCGGGCACCCTAGTGATACAACATCGAGTAATCGGTGAACATAAACCACAATATGAAATAATGCAAAGGAAACACATGTTTCTGAAGAAAAGTTGCCTTTCGGCATATAAATAAATAACAACTCTTTCAAAATGAACAGTTTAATCCTTTTTACAAACTCTGCCCATAACAGTACTACAGACCTCTACGAATGATATGACAACAACGACGGGACAGGGCCCCGTCATACCCCTGAATGTAAGCACCTACAACAACAGGGGACTATACGAATAAGCCTCCGAGAAACGGAGCTTTCCCAATTTGACGTGACCCTAAGAGCGAGGATCAACAATCGGTGTACCTTTACTGCGGCATGAACGGCCTTCGAAGGAGGTCGATAACAAAATTTAGTATGTGATGAAAATAAATCGTAAATGAAATCATAGTAGTCTATATAAAGCGGGAGACATGTATGATAACCAAACTACGATCGCGATAAATAAGCGATGTCAAGTCGTGGACTCACACCTCAAAGTTATCACTCAAATATAACTATGGGTCTCACGCCCACAACATCAATCATGCGTGGAATACCTTCTCACCGCTGGCGGTTTATGATATAAAAGCACCAAGGAATACACATGAACACGGGTCCCACTGTGTCCTAATAAAGCGATGCAGGTAAGTACGAAGGCATAACCGACTACTAACACCCACAGTACTAACAAGGTCATAAAAGGTATCATGATATCTGTCTAGACCGTCACATGATCAACGCGGGTCACTCGCCCGTAGTATCAAATGTGCGCGTCTAGCCCTGGAACTCTCCGCAGCTCCGCATAGGCCAATCTCATAGGCCCGCATGAGGTATAACCCCGCATCGAGGGTAGCTACTCCCGGCGTCCGCTGGACTCGCGATCGCATTGCCACGAGACCGCGTGACCATAAAGGCGCGACACTAACTGGAACTCGTAGCTCGCATAGGCCCCTGGACCCGCATGAGGTATTCTCGAATCATGGTCCTGCATCGCTGAGTCTACCCGCATCGGAGGCGACAACCTCCGGAAACAAGTCAAGGTGAGTGGTACAATACCAACATATCGGCTGATAGTGAAACAATTTAAGCGCAATCGAGGGGAAACCCCTTTACACAAACATCACAAGATACTAACACACGTAGCATCCTAGCATATTTACTTAACAAATCAACAAGAAAGTAATACAAGGCTATCACAAACCAATACAATCAAGTTATTCACACAAGGTACTTTCTACTAACAAGTTCGGGTATCTATCCCCAAGGTACTTCATACATTAAATCTTTAAAAGATCCGTTTCTTTCACATAGGTCACATAATACCCGTAGTATAAAATAGAGTGACTGTCTTTTTAAGTAAACCAAAACACTTACCTTTGTAAAATCAAGTAACAACATTATTTTCCAAACGTCCAAGTTTGCCTAATTTCAAATGTTCACGTTTCTTATTTTAGAAAGGTTTCGTAGTTCATAGTCTTATTCATTTAAGAATATAATTCTCTTTTAAACAGTCTGCGAAACATAAGCCTTATTATGTGAGTAGGATATTCTTGTTTATAACAATCTTATTACAGCAGCCATGATCTAGGAAATATCATTTTGTCTCATCTTAGCTTCATGCGGATGGAAGTTTCTCTTGGTTTTAATAATACTTAATTATTCAATACTTTTTCCTTTATTAACGCCGCAGATGGTTTGTCGATACACATTTCGATTCCCGAAATCAAGAAACATTATCCCTTTTAAAAACAAAGTACTCATTACTCACGAATGAGGTTTCACACAAAATTCATATAATTCATTTAAGTTAAGTCTCTTATCTTACAAGATCAAGTCTCTTAACTTCTAAAATAATAAATCATTCGTTTTATCTCTCTTAAGCCATTATACCTAACTTCCCATAAAGCTAGTATAACTCTTAAGATTTTAAAACCAAGTATTACTCTTCTTTTAAAAACAGTTCTTAATTCTCTTGAACTACTTCAAGATTATTATTATTCGGGCTTAAGTCAAAAGATATTGTCGTACAACTACGTTCAATTAACACACGTACGTCTACCGTACTACATAGTTATACACATATCATGCTAGAAGAGATAGGAAGAGGTTCACATACCTCGCGACGATTATCGACTATTAGCAAATCGCTCCACGGCTATAACCCGGCTAGCCTGGTCCACCTTCTCAAGTAGCACATGCTACTCGCAGAACATTCAACCTATACAGGTTATACAAGTCTATCAAAGTCTAGACTACTCGATAGAATAAATCTAGATACAAGATCCTACGGGAAAATTGGGCAGCCCTTCCCTACCCGTCAAACTACACAAGTCTCTAATGTCTGATCCTACGTAATTACAGTTCAGTTCTCTTCATTAAATTCAGGCTTAAGTCCAAAGACATTGCCACAAAGCTATGTTCAGTTCTATATATAGTATACTTCAACTATATATTCCTACAACATGTAATTTCCAATTACAATAGGGGGACAAGATAATTACCTCGATAAGCCCATAATTATCCAAGTAGAGATGTCGATCCTGGGCAACGTTTAGCTCCAACTCCGTGCGCTCCAACCCGCTCCAAACCACCCTTAGAAGTTCTAACCAACTTCTACGTAAAACTCCAACTAACTATGGAGATTTTCCCTAGGGTTTCGGTTTTGTGACTGACGGGAAGTATAATAGTATTTTCCGGCTTTTCGTATAGGTATAACCTTAGAATACAACAAGGTATACGGCTAAGGTAATTTGGGTATAGTAACAATACTTTTGAGAGTATTTCTACCAAGAGGAGGGTATTTATACGAGACAACACCACAAGGGGGTGTATACCTCGGCCTACCCAGCTGGGGTACTCGACGAGGGAGGGCTCTCGGCCAAAGGGCCTTCTCAAAGGGGGGAGGGGGGGTGTTTGGACGAAACACTACAAGGAGAGGGGAAGGCTTTCAAGACTTAGAAACTTTGTGGAATGGATGAAGAAGTCATCAAAGAGGGGGGTATTTATAGGTCAAGCAAAGGCCAACCAATGGCCAAGATCATGCCAAGTGCAAGGCAAGTGTAGGGTCAAGATCATGCCAAGTGCACCTTATCCATCTACCACCAAAATATCCTACCTACTAGACAAAAACCAACCCATTTCGTCCCACTTGTTGCCGCCCAACGTCCCCAATGAGAGGGTGACAAGTGTCGCCCTCTCGTTGGTCCAAAATATTTCGTCTCTCGGAAAAATCCGCAAAAATTAAAAATGACATAGCCGGAATTTTCCCTACGAAAGCTGTGGAAACGTTTCGTCGAAAAACGACTCTAACCGGGTGTTGTGCACAAAAATAATTCGGCCAAGCCTATTCTCAAGTTCAAATTTTCTACGTCGCCCCACGCATACTGGAAATACGGGGTATAACATTCTCCCCTCCTTAGAAACATTCGTCCCGAATGTTCCTTCTAAGTCTCAAAACGAACGCGCGCCGGTATAGCCTTCACTACTATAATTACGAAACAATCCTGCCACAAATGGCCACAGAACAACTGCGCAAAATACTTACATCCAAGTCCACGAGGAAACACCTCTAACATCATAAAAGCTCCTACTCGAGGTCTAAAGTATACTCCCTTAGCACCCTTTCTTTACAACGAAATGATCACATCTATGCTCGCCATACATGCTCGCTTCTTCCCGATACCACTTTTGTCACTTTGCCGCGAGGTTCTAGTGTCACTCCGGCGACCCAACAAATGGTACCGGACTGCATGCGATCCCTGAGGATATCGTACACTTCTTATACACTCGAACTCTTTCTCACAACCTACCACATTTCTGATACTGCTTCAGTTTCCAAAACTCGGGGTTACTATCTCTAACGTGGTCATCATTAACTGGGAACACTCTGGATGGATCTCCGATACTTTCCTGAACATAACAATACGAAGAGGACGACGTCTTGCCTATGTCGGACGGCAAATGCTAACATATAGGCAGCCTGGCCTATTCTTCACATGAACTCAAAAAGGCCCAAAGTAACTCGGGCTAAGTTTCCTCTGTTTTTCCAAAACTCGTCACACCCTATCCACAGTCTGCTGGAACAAGCCTGAACCAACTATCCCGAACGCGCAAGTCGAACCAATCGGCCAAACTTACACTTCCGCCTTCAAGGCTTCCGTAAGGCGATATCAGAACACGAAATGGTAGCCGTAAAACACTTCCTAACAGAGGCAACGACCTCACCGCTACCCCCGAAATCCAAATCGGCCCTAGGCGAATCGACTCGAGACTGCTTTGAGCTCCTAACCCCGCTGGTAAAACTTTTAGAAAGCGAAAATAGCCACACAGGCTCCACTGCGCCATAAGGTGAAGGTAGGCACCTCGTGCGACCTTACAACCTTTACGATATAATCATCAGCTTTGAGCAGCGGTCACGAAAAACACGACGGGCTGCCCCCATCGGCCCGACTACTGGTTGAACGCATCCACGAACTCGTACGCTGGTTAACTAAACTTGGGCTTAACACCCTCGTGACCCTACCACCCGGCGGGACCACCACAACTGACCCCACCAGCAGGCGCGGGTTGACCCGCACAGCCTCAACCCATCCGGCAACGCGCAAAACACTAGCTCCCCGACCCGGAACAATCTCACTAATCACGTTACGAAAACCTAGCGGTCTTCTTAGCTCAACTACCCTCTTTCATTCTACACAGCTCAGGGACTTATCACACAATATATCTCACGTGCACTATGCACTCCGATAAGGATCAAACATAACACTACACCTTTACTCGAGATGGCCTTACCTCTAAGGTCTCTACGTATAAAACTCTAAGGCTCACCCTTCTCTATCCCCCAAATCTTACTTGGTTAACTAACCAAGATTTCTAATCACAATTTACACAATGCTATCAGAATATAACACTTAAGGTATACTCACCTTATCACACATACTAATCTCTAGAGGGTTAAAGACATGCCTGAATTCTGCTTCCTCCCTTAGTCGTTCTAATCAAACCTGCCCCGTAGGGCGCATAGCTAAGGAAGGTGACGAACTACCCACCGACCCTGAAGGCTAAGTCCTCCTACTAGGACACTCTTTCGACAACAGACCCTGACGGTCATAGGTATAACAAGTACCAACTAAAAGACGACATTCCCCGGGATGACGTCTGTCACACTGTGAACCGGAAGCCCTGGAGTTCTAACCAACTCCTGCACCCCGAACGTCCTGAACCCCGTGGAGGACCTCTCTGCACTGGTGGATGTGCATAATCTAATCCGCTGGTGAGGTGACTCGCCTCGAAAGTTACCAAAGGACCTTGCTACTCTGGCCCTCTTCTGTTGTCCTTCGTTAACCCGTCGATCTCTACGTTTCTCGGCCTGCTGCGCATAAGCCCGTACACAGGCCATGCTCAAGCCCAACTGAAGAATTACTCTTGCACAACCCTCTCTTAGATAGTCATCAAGACTCGTGGTACATCGGTATACTCTCTGGTAGCCAAATCCATTGCTAGTAACAGGGTCGCCTTCTTGCAATCTAAATTCTCTGTTCCCGGTCGTGGAACTGAAGGTTCAAATGTCATGGCGCGATGAGGCGCGCCGTGCTAAACTCTGTGGGGCTAGTGGCGTTGCGAGAACTTCCCGAATGAAGCACTACCTAGGTAAAGGTGGGCTGTGCCTCGTAACCCTCTGTACTCTCGCAGCTCCTCGTGCCTTGCCTCTGGGCGGGTTGCCGCCGGCGGAGGCATAGCGGTGAGGAAAGAAATACGTTAGAGGTCCAACTTACAACACGGCTCTAAGGCACGATCTCGAGTGAGAAGAATAGAAACCAATCCTAAGTATCCTATAGCCTCTCGATTATTGGTGTGGTGCACAACACACCGATAATCAAGACTTCTTGGATCTGGTGCAGAGACACCTTCCGAGGATTAAGCGCTCACGATACCACTTTTGTCACGACCAAACCGGGCGTGGTGGTGCCTACCGGGCACCCTAGTGATACAACATCGAGTAATCGTGGAACATAAACCACAATATGAAATAATGCAAAGGAAACACATGTTTCTGAAGAAAAGTTGTCTTTCGGCATATAAATAAATAACAACTCTTTCAAAATGAACAGTTTAATCCTTTTTACAAACTCTGCCCACAACAGTACTATAGACCTCTACGAATGATATGACAACAACGACGGGCGGGGCCGTCATACCCTGAATGTAAGCACCTACAACAAGGGGACTATACGAATAAGCCTCGGAGAAACGGAGCTTTCCCAATTTGTGACCCTAGAGCGAGGATCAACAATGGTGTACCTTTACTGCGGCATGAGCGGCCGAGAAGTCGATCTGGCAGTGCAAGTATGTGGCTGAAAATAAATCAGTAAATGAAATCATAGTAGTCTATATAAAGCGGGAGACATGTATGATAACCAAACTACGATCCTGATAAATAAGCGATCATGTCAAGTCGTGGACTCACACCTCAACGTTATCAGTCAAATAGACCTATGGGTCTCACGCCCCCAACAGCAATCATGCCCGTGGAATACCTTCCTCACTGCCGGCAGTTTATGATATAAAAGCACCAAGGAATACACATGAACACCAGGTCCCACCTGTGTCCTAATAAAACAATACAGGGTAAGTACGAAGGCATAGCCGACTACTAACACCCACAGTACTAACAAGGTCATAAAAGGTATCATGATATTTGTCTAGACCGTCACATGATCAACGCGGGTCACTCGCCCGTAGTATCAAATGTGCGCGTCTAGCCCTGGAACTCTCCGCAGCTCCGCATAGGCCAATCTCATAGGCCCGCATGAGGTATAACCCCGCATCGAGGGTAGCTACTCCGGCGTCCGCTGGACTCGCGATCCGCGTAGCGCGAGACCGCGTGACCATAAAGGCCGCGACACACGGAACTCGTAGCTCGCGCAGGCCCCTCGGACCGCGTAGGTATTCTCGAATCATGGTCCTGCATCGCTGAGTCTACCCGCGTCGGAGGCGGCAACCTCCGAAAACAAGTCAAGGTGAGTGGTACAATACCAACATATCGGCTGATAGTGAAACAATTTAAGCGCAATCGAGGGGAAACCCCTTTACACAAACATCACAAGATACTAACACACGTAGTATCCTAGCATATTTACTTAACAAATCAACAAGAAAGTAATACAAGGCTATCACAAACCAATACAATCAAGTTATTCACACAAGGTACTTTCTACTAACAAGTTCGGGTATCTATCCCCAAGGTACTTCATACATTAAATCTTTAAAAGATCCGTTTCTTTCACATAGGTCACATAATACCCGTAGTATAAAATAGAGTGACTGTCTTTTTAAGTAAACCAAAACACTTACCTTTGTAAAATCAAGTAACAACATTATTTTCCAAACGTCCAAGTTTGCCTAATTTCAAATGTTCACGTTTCTTATTTTAGAAAGGTTTCGTAGTTCATAGTCTTATTCATTTAAGAATATAATTCTCTTTTAAACAGTCTGCGAAACATAAGCCTTATTATGTGAGTAGGATATTCTTGTTTATAACAATCTTATTACAGCAGCCATGATCTAGGAAATATCATTTTGTCTCATCTTAGCTTCTATGCAGATGGAAGTTTCTACTGGTTTTAATAATACTTAATTATTCAATACTTTTTCCTTTATTAACGCTGCAGTGGTTTGTCGATACACATTTCTGATTCCCGAAATCAGTAAAACATTATCCCTTTTAAAAACAAAGTACTCATTACTCACGAATGAGGTTTCACACAAAATTCATATAATTCATTTAAGTTAAGTCTCTTATCTTACAAGATCAAGTCTCTTAACTTCTAAAATAATAAATCATTCGTTTTATCTCTCTTAAGCCATTATACCTAACTTCCCATAAAGCTAGTATAACTCTTAAGATTTTAAAACCAAGTATTACTCTTCTTTTAAAAACAGTTCTTAATTCTCTTGAACTACTTCAAGATTATTATTATTCGGGCTTAAGTCAAAAGACATTGCCGTACAACTACGTTCAATTAACACACGTACGTCTACCGTACTACATAGTTATACACATATCATGCTAGAAGAGATAGGAAGAGGTTCAAATACCTCGCGACGATTATCGACTATTAGCAAATCGCTCCACGGCTATAACCCGGCTAGCATGGTCCACCTTCTCAAGTAGCACGTACTCGCGAACATTCAACCTATACAGGTTATACAAGTCTATCAAAGTCTAGACTACTCGGTAGAATAAATCTAGATACAAGATCCTACGGAAAATTGGGCTCTTCCTGCAGTCAAACTACACAAGTCTCATGTCTGATCCTACGTAATTACAGTTCAGTTCTCTTCATTAAATTCAGGCTTAAGTCCAAAGACATTGCCACAAAGCTATGTTCAGTTCTATATATAGTATACTTCAACTATATATTCCTACAACATGTAATTTCCAATTAAAATAGGGGGACAAGATAATTACCTCGATAAGCCCATAATTATCCAAGTAGAGATGTCGATCCTGGGCAACGTTTAGCTCCAACTCCGTGTGCTCCAACCCGCTCCAAACCACCCTTAGAAGTTCTAACCAACTTCTACGTAAAACTCCAACTAACTATGGAGATTTTCCCTAGGGTTTCGGTTTTGTGACTGACGGGAAGTATAATAGTATTTTCCGGCTTTTCGTATAGGTATAACCTTAGAATACAACAAGGTATACGGCTAAGGTAATTTGGGTATAGTAACAATACTTTTGAGAGTATTTCTACCAAGAGGAGGGTATTTATACGAGACAACACCACAAGGGGGGGTGTATACCCCTCGGCCTACCCCACTAGGGGGGGTACTCTCGGCCAAGGGGAGGGCTCTCGGCCAGGGCCTTCTCAAAGGGGAGGGGGTGTTTGGGCGAAACACTACAAGGGAGGAAGGCTTTCAAGACTTAGAAACTTTGTGGAATGGATGAAGAAGTCATCAAAGAGGGGGGTATTTATAGGTCAAGCAAAGGCCAACCAATGGCCAAGATCATGCCAAGTGCAAGGCAAGTGTAGGGTCAAGATCATGCCAAGTGCACCTTATCCATCTACCACCAAAATATCCTACCTACTACTTGACAAAAACCAACCCATTTCGTCCCACTTGTTTGCCGCGTCCCCAATGAGAGGGTGACAAGTGTCGCCCTCTCGTTGGTCCAAAAAATTTCTTCACGCGTAAAAAACCGCAAAAATAAAAATTGACATCGCCGGATTTTTCCCTACGAAAGCTGTGGAAACGTTTCGTCGAAAAACGACTCTAACCGGGTGTTGTGCACAAAAATAATTCGGCCAAGCCTATTCTCAAGTTCAAATTTTCTACGTACGTCCTTACGTACATACTCTGGAAATACGGGGTATAACACTCCAGTTCCACAGCCTGGAGCAGAGGAGATGGGTTACAAAGAGATGGCGATTCTTGGCGGGATCGTGGCGAACATGAGGATAAATTTGGATCACGTGATTCGAGAGCACCGTGGTTCACGAGATCGGACGATTTGAGACTACGATTTTCCGAGTTGTAGCCGCGAGTTTTATGGGTCGAGGCAGGGCGATCCGCAAGAGTTCATCCGATTCTGACGGATCATGAGAGTGATCAAGGCTTCAGAGACCTAGTCGGTGGTCTTAGGTTCGCATCAGCTGCGTGATACTGCAGTCGACTGGTTTGATTCGTGGGAGCTGTCCCGGGGAGAGTATGCACTGCCAGCCGTATGGGACGAGTTCTCAGGGGCATTTATTGCGCATTTCTTGCCTCCACAGATGAGGAGGGCTCGGGCCGACAGATTCTTGACGTTGAGGCAGACCGGGCATACGGTTCGGGTGTACACTGTGGAGTTTGACTCATTAGCTCGGTACGTCCCCGCATTAGTAGCCGACATGGAGGATAGAGTGCACCGTTATGTCACAGGACTTGACGATTATCTAGTAGAGAGTTGCTCGGGTGTAGCTCTTCAGCCGGGCATGGACATTGCCCGCATGCAGGCTTATGCACTTGGATGTGAGGAGCAGAGGGGTCGACGGAATGACCGAGATCGGCGAGAGGCGAGCAGCAGGGTCCTTTGGCAACTTTCGAGGCGGACCGCCTCAGCAGCAGGTTAGTTATGCACCTCCGCCTTGTCTGAGTGGTCCTCCGATCTTGGGGCGTTCGGGGTATTCGAGAGTTGGTCGGGGCTCCAGGGCTTCTGGTTTACAGATATACATGGGTTCTAGCCAGCAAGATTCATGTCCCCCTCAGTGTGAACGATGTGGCAGGCGTCATCCTGGGGAATGTCATCTTTTTACTGGTGCTTGTTTCACCTGCGGCCGTCAGGGCCATGTGACGAGAGCGCTTATAGGAGAGTGCAGCAGAATGACGCAGCCTACCGGGTCAGTGGCAGGTTCATCGCCTTCTATAGCTATGCGCCCGGCAGGGCAGGATTATGATTAGAGCGACGAAGGGAAAGTGAAGCAAATGATACAGGTATATTCTTACCCCTCTAGAGACTAGTATGCGTTGATGATATGATGAAGTGCTAAGTATTATGTTCAGATAGCATTATGTTAAAGATTGTGTTTAGAAAACATGGTTAGTTAGAAGGGTAAGTTTGGGGACAGGGAAATTGTGAGCCTTAGAATATTATACGTAGAGACCTTAGATGCGAGGCCATCTTGAGTAAAAGATTTATTTTCATGTTGACCTTTATCGGAGTGCATAGTATACGGGGGATATATTTGTGTGATAAGTCCCTGAGTGGTGTGAAATGAAAGAGGGTAGTTGAGCTAAGGAGACCACTAGGTTTTCGTGACTTGATTAGTAAGATTGTTCCGGATCGGGGGAACAAGAATTTGGCGCGATAGCGGGTCGGGTTGAGGACCGATCGCGGGTCAACCCGTGGCCTGTAATGAGGTGGGGTCAGTTCGGGGTGGTCCCGCCAGGTGGTAGGGTCACGAGGGCGCTAGGCCCAAGTTTAGATGACCGTTGTACGAGTTCGTGGATGCGTTCGACCAATAGCCGGGCCGATGAGATCAGCCCATCTTGTCTTTCGATCGCATTTACTCGGCGGAGGGTTATGCGAGATGTTATATATCAGGAAGGTTGTAAGGCTGCACGGGGTTCCTACTTTTTACCTTATGACGGGCAGCGGAGCCCAGTTATGGCTATTTCTTTTTCTGGAGGTTTTACCAGGCGGGGTTAGGAACTCAGGTGAGTCTCAGTAGTGCATTCACCCTCGGGCCAGTGTTTTTGATTTCAGGGGTAGCGGCAAGGATTATGTGCCTCTTGTTGAGTGAGTATCATTATAGCTACCATTTCAGTATTCGGATGTCGCCTTATGAAGCCTTGTACGGGCGGAAGTGTAGGTTGCCGGTCGATTGGTTCGATGTTGGCAAGGTTCAGATAGTTGGTCCATACTTGATCCAGCAGGGTGTGGATAAGGTGGAGCTTATCTAGAAGAAGTTATTGGCAGCTCAGAGTCAACAGAAGTCGTGCGGATAGTCGGAGTCGACACTTGGAGTTCAGGTTGACGGTGGGAGCTTTTGTGATGTTAGAGGTAATTCCTCGTGGACTTGGATGTGAGTATTTGCGCGTGTGTTATTCTGTGGCCATGTGTGGCATTTGCAAACTGGTTAAGATATGAGGAACTTTATCGTTATCTGTCTTGAGAAGGAACATTCGGGACGAATGTTTCTAAGGAGGGGAGAATGTTATACCCCGTATTTCCAGAGTATGTATGCGAGGACGTACGTACGAATATATTCAAGCCCTAATTAGGTTAAGGATGAAATTGTGAACTTTCGGCAGAAAAGATTCCGAACCTTGTGAAGGAAATTCTACGTTTTTAATATTTTAACCGATTACGGATTTTTCCGAGAGACGAAATATTTTGGACCAATAGGAGGGCGACATGTGTCACCCTTAGTTGGCATGGGTTGGACGAAAATGTTGGCCAAGTGGACTAAGTCAAATGGTCAAGTCTTGGAAGATATTTCTTTGGGTGAGTGGGAGTAGGTAGAGGCGTTTTTTTGGGCAAGTGGGAGGCTTGCCTTGGACGATTTTTGTGTGATAGTGGAAGGCCACATTGTTGTGGGGACATATGTCCCAATGTTGTGGTGGACATATGTCCCAAGGTTGTGGAGGACACTTGGTTGGAAGACCTCACTCTTCTCATGGATCCAAATCTACACCCTCTATTTGTTTTAATCTTGGACCTTGGTGGTTCTATAAATACCCCTTGTGTGCAAGACTTATTCTTCATCCCTTAAACATTTTCCAAGTCTCAAAATCCCTCTCCCCCTCTTAGAAGCTCTCGTCCAAACTACCCCCCCCCCCCCTTAGAAAGGCTCTCGGCCGAAACCCTCCCTCCCCCTTCCTAGTTGTTCTCGTTGAAATACCCCCCCCCCCCCTTTTGGTAGAAAAGTATTCTCCAAGTATTGTTACTATCCCAAAGTACCTTAGCCAAATACCTTGTAGTTTTCCAAAGTCACCTCTATACTAAAAGCCCAGAAATACTACCTTATATCCATTGTCACAAAACGAAACCCTAGGAAAATCTTCATTGTTGGTTGAAGTATTAAGTAGAAGTTCTGTAAAACTTCTAAGGGTTTCTTGGAGCGAATTGGAGCGTACAAAATAGGAGCTAAACCTTGCTCAGGATCGACATTTAAACTTGGATAATTTTGGGCTTATCGAGGTAAATATCTTTGTCCTTCTATTGTAATTGGAAATTACATACTGTAGTAGTATAGAAATGAGTATAAGATATATAGAAGGATGGTATAAGAGAAGAGTATTGATTGCATTTACATAGACTGTATTCTGATGAGACTTGTGTAGTTGATGGGTAGGGAAATGCTGCCCAAATCTCCATAGAATAGAGAACCTTCTGCTTAGAATATTCTACAGAGTAGTCTAGACATTGATAGATGTATACGGCCATTATAGGTTGAAGTTCTGCTAGTAGCGTGTTCTACTTGAAGGGTGGACAAGGCTAGCAGGGTTATAGTACGGTGGAGCGTTTTGCTATTTGTCGATAATCGTCGCGAGGTATGTGAACCTCTTCCTATCCTTTCTAGCATGATGTTTTGTAAACTATGTAGTACGGTAGACGTACATGTGCTAAATGAATTTGGTTGGTTTAAAACATAAAGTGTTATAATAGCTTTATGGGAAGTTAGTTATAACGACTTTATGTAGGTAAAAGAATGGTTTATTGATTTTAGAAGTTAAGAGACTTGATCTTGAAAGATAAGAGACTTGACTTAATTGACTTGATATGAATTTTGTTAAAAAGTTGTAAAACCTCATTCGCGAGTAATGAGTACTTGGTTTTTAAAGAATAATGTTTTACTGATTTCGGAAATGAGAATAATCATCGAACAAATCACTGCAGCGTTAATAAAGGAAAATGTATTGACTAATTAATTATATTAAAACCAGTAGAAACCTCCATCTGCATAGAAGCTAAGATAAGACAAAATTGTATTACATTTTCTAGATCATGGCTGCTTTAATAAGATTGTTATAAACAAGAATAACCTACTCACACATAAGGCATACGTTACTCAATTGTTTTAAAAAGAGATTACGTTATTTGATTAAGACTATCAACTATGAAATCTTTCGAAACTAAAAGACTTGAGTAATTGAAATTAGGCAACTTGAACATTTGGAAAAGAATGTTGTTACTTGATTTTAAAAAAAGAAAGTGTTTGTGATTTAAAAGAAAGGTATTATCTTAATCTGCCTTAAACGAGAGTTTAAATGTTATGGCCAATTTGATACCGAGTCCATGGGATGGACCGGGAATGTATTTCACACGATACCGAGTCCATGGGATGGACCGGGAATGTATTTCACACGATACCGAGTCCATGGGATGGACCGGGAATGTATTTCACACGATACCGAGTCCATGGGATGGACCGGGAATGTATTTCACACGATACCGAGTCCATGGGATGGACCGGGAATGTATTCCACACGATACCGAGTCCATGGGATGGACCGGGAATGTATTCCACACGATACCGAGTCCATGAGATGGGCCGGGAATGTATTCCATACGATCCGACACCGAGTCCATGAGATGGGCCGAGACATGTTATACGTATCACACGATTTATACCTAGACTGCCGGCAGTGAGGAAGGAGTTCCACGGGCATGAGGGATGACTTGAGGGCGTGAGTCCCTGACTTGACATGACTGCTTTTATGTTGTGAACTGTAGTTTGTTATCATACATGTCTCCTGTTTTATTTTAGACTGTTATGATTTCGTTTACAGTATTTCCAGTTTCACATACTTGGTACCTGTTGTACTGACCTCCTTCGGGGGGCTGCGTTCATGCCGCAGGTAGAGGTACATCGGTTGATCCTCACTCTTAGGATCACAGTTCAGCGTATTGGGAAGCTCCGTTTTCTCCGGAGGCTTATCTTTTGGTATGTTTTCCCCGAGTTTGTAAGTTCTTGTACATTCAGGGGTATGGCGGGGCCCTGTCCCGTCATAGTTGTTGAAAAAAAATCTTAGAGGTCTGTAGTACTGTTGTGGGCAGAGTTTGTAAAAGGGATGTAACTATTCGGGTTCAAGTTTTATGTATATATGCAAGAAGGCAACCGTTTTGGTTGGCCTGTTTTATTATCACTTCATTTTGTTTCATGTGTTGTTTTATATTCCGCTGGTTACTCTGATGTATGTCTACTTGGGTGCTCGGGTTAGGCACCAGTCACGGGCCCGGGATCGGGTCGTGACACATAAGCACTACCGGCCTATCATATCATAACATAAGCGCTACCGGCTTATCATAACATAAGCAAGTTAAGAAATCCCCTAACTTCTTATTAACATTATTAGTATATCCTCTCATTTTAGTATACCTGAGGCACTAACATGTCTTTTAATAGAAAATCCGGGAATTCAACCCAAGTACCATGTACTTCTAACCTTTTAAGAAATAACTCCTTTTTATATAAAAATTCCAAGATACTAATCACCATAGTATCAAGTTACGATTTCTTTTCAAGACAAGTCACATTTCCTTTTAGAAATATAATAGGCTTCTAAATCAAGTGACTTCATTTCCTTTTTAAAACCTTAGGCAATCAATGCCTAAAAATCAATTCACCTTCCATGGTTTCAAATCCTTTACCCGTACTTGTTTTACTTAGAGTAAATCTTTCTTTGTTAACCTTTCAAAAGCTAATATAACCAACTTCCCATAAAGTCATTATATTTGCGTTATTCCTTAGTCAAATACATTTTTCCCTAAATCCAAGGGACTTATACTTTTAAAATGAAACAAGTATCATATACTTTAAAACAAGTGAAAGGTATCAAATCTTGTACGTCTACCGTACTACATAGGTACAACTACTCATGCTCAAGAGATAGGAAAGTTCCACATACCTCTTTGGTTAATCCACTTGCTAAGTCCGAAATACCGCACGTAATATGTCAACCTATAATGACCATAATACGTTTATTAACCCCTAATTTCAATGTAGAATATTCCAAGTTTAAGTTACTAATTCCTAAGGAAATTTGGGCAGCATTTCCTTTGTTTGTACATACTTTGCCACCTTTTTCAAGGCCGAATTCAATATCCAAACGCCACATTTAAGGCCCAACAATCCAACATTTCAAAGGGGATTACACAACCAAACTTAGGTGTGTAAAATTCTGCCCCATAAGGTAAAACAATACACTTAACAATTCTAAAGTAGTTTGTAGGCTACAACATGCTCATAATATCTCCTTAACCAATCTTTTCATATCCAAACCATTTTTCTTACATGCAATGAATCTAAGAGCATTATTTACTACTACAAATTCCTTATTCTTCACATGCAACACAAGTAACTAACTACAAGAGAGGAATTGTTACCTTAGAGCTTTAGCCAAAATTATTCCAACAACCTTGCTAGCCTCCTTTCCAAAAACACCACTACAATAACCTCCACAAGCTTGCAAATAACTTTCCTTCTTATCACACTTTTCAGATTTTCCTTAAGCTTGGAGTTTCTCTTGATTTTCTAGAGAGAAGGGAGAGCTTTTTATCTTAGAGAGAGAGAAGAGTTTGGAAGATGACCAAGTCTTCAAGACTTGGTCAATATAAAAGACATGCAAAATCAGATGGGGTGGGACACTTGTCACCCACCCATGACCTCTTTTAAAACAAAGCGGCAGAAATTTCCACTAACTCGCAGAACCGCCTGGCCGTGGCGCTGAAACTTCTGCCGCCTTTTAGAACTTTCCGGCGTCGCGGCCCTGCTTCCCGGTGCCGCGGCGCTGAAACTTCAGCGACCCTTCAGATCTTCCGTGGCGTGACCCGCAATCACCCGCTTGGCGCGCCCCGCCCGTGGCTCATGAGGCCACGACCGCGATCGGACCGAACCACGGTATAATCACCCCGTAGTTCCAGAGTATGTATATGAGGACGTACATACGAGAATACGACACAAAAATTGGAAAGGAAGAAAGATGTGATTTTTCGACGGAAAAGTTTCCGGATTTTGTGAAGGAAAAAGGTTCGTTAATGGGAATTGGATTCCCAGATTTGGTATTTGGACTTTTTAGAATATTTGAGTATTATGAAATTTTATTTCCGAAATTGGTCACGTGGGGCCCACGGGAAAATTTACGGTTTTGTGGGGCCCACTTTATTTTTGGATTTTTGGCATTACGGATATTTTCGGAAGATGAAATATTTTGGACGAGTAGGGGGGCGACACGTGTCACCCCCGTGTGGCCATGTTGGCCGAATTGGAGAAGGGCAAGTGGACATTTTTTAGGTGGACAAGTGGCCCATTTTTGTGGTGGCCAATTGTCCCATTTTTGTGGTGAACAAATGGTTGGCCAACTACCCACACACATGTACCCCATCCTCACCTTACATTTGCCTTAATCCTAGCCATTGATTTATCTATAAATACCCCTTTATGCTAGACATAATTTCATCCACACTTAGAGATTTCAAAGTCTTGAAAACTCCCTCCCTTTCCTCTTGTGTGCTCTCGGCCATGGGCTGATTTTGTGAGCAAAACTTGTCCAAAAAAAAAAAATCTTAATGTTTAAGTGTTCTTCCTTAGGGTGTTAGGAAGATTGTGTACCAAGAGTTGGAAAAGATTTCACACCCCTAGCCTAAATACACCCCCTTGGCCGAAAGTTGGTAGTGTTATAGCCTAAGTGTTCTTCACTTTTTGGAGTTGGATCTTGAAGAGAAGTTGGTTAGAAACTTCTAAGGGTTGCTTGGAGCGGGTTGGAACGTAAGGAATTGGAGCTAAACGTTGCTCAGGATCGACTTATAAACTTGGATAATTTTGGGCTTATCGAGGTAATGATCTTTGTCCCCCTATTGTAATTGGATATTACATGTTGTAGTAATGTATAGTTGAGTATACTATATGTAGAATGAATATGGATAAGAATTGAACTGTATTTACATAGAATGTATTCTGATGAGACTTGTAGTATTATTGTGGAGTATAATTGTACACGTCCGGTTAGACGTGTAACCCCCCCTGGGATTGTTGGTTTGGTAGAAGGCCTCGTTAGAGGAGGAGATTTATGTGGTTGCGGGGAGTCGCGAATTTTCCGTAGAATAAGGAATCTTGTATCTAGAATTATTCTACGAAGAGATCTAGAGGTTGATAGACGTTTTGTGGCCTTTTTAGGTTGAAGTGCTACGAGTAGCGTATTCTACTTGAATGGTGGAAAAGGCGAGCAAGGTTAGAGTACTTTGGAGCGTTTTGCTAATTGTCGATAATCGTCGCGAGGTATGTGAACCTCTTCCTATCCTTTCTAGCATGATATTTGTGAAATATATTTAGTGCGGTAGACGCGTGTGTTTAAAGGAAGTTGATTTTCCTTTTGTGTCCTTGACTTGATTCCAAAGTTAAGTGACTTGTTATGAAATATTAAGGACTTGGTTTGTGTTAAACAGTTGTGAAACCGCTTTTATGAGAAATGGGTACTTGGGTTTTAAAAGGAATAATATTATATTGATTTCGGAAATGAGAATAAGTATCGAACAAACCACTGCAGCGTTAATAAAGGAAAATGTATTGACTAATTAATTACTATTAAAACCAGTAGAAACCTCCATCTGCATAGAAGCTAAGATAAGACAAAATTGTATTACATTTCCTAGATCATGGCTGCTTTAATAAGAATCATTATAAACAAGCATTAATTTTCTTAAATTTCCAAAGTAAGGAACTTGATTTCTAAAAGAAAAGAGACTTGAGGAATTGAAGAGTTTTGGTTTAAAAGAAAGACATGGTTTTGTCTTAAATTGGTTTAAAACATAAAGTGTTATAACAGCTTTATGGGAAGTTAGTTATAACGACTTTATGAAAACAAAAGAATGGTTTTATCATTAGTTTTAAAATGGTAACTTGACTTTAAAAGGAGAAGTGTTTTGGTCTAAAAAAGAAGGTATAGTATTGTCTTAATTTGGTTTAAAAAGGAAAGTATGGAAGTTGTTTTGGTTTACTTAAAATGTTAGTCACTCTATTTTGATAATACGGGCATCGGGTGACCTTTGTAAAAGAAATGAATCTTTTAAAAAGAATTTAACGTACGTAGTACTTTGGGGTTAAAACCTGGACTTTGGCATAAAATGAAAGTACCTTGAGTTGTGTGTAACTTGCCTATGTTTGCGTGTGATAGCCTTGTCGTGATAGTATTGTATTCCTATACCACCGCGTATCTCGATGGAGGGCCGGCTGATTTGTTATGATCTTACTTGGACATACCGGCAGTGACGGAGCATTCCACGGGTACGCTTCTGTGATTATTATTCCATGGACTAGCTCTCCATGAGGTTTTACTGATTCGGCTTGGTATCCGTAGTTGGCTCGTACTTGCCCGAGGTCGTGGTGATTCGCAGTATCCGTAGTTAGCCTTCGACTTGCCCGTTCAGTTTGTGACGAAGTCTCGTGATTCCGCTTGGTATCGGTAGTTAGTCTTCGTGATTGCCCCGCCTACGTGGTGCGGTGGTATCCGTAGTTGGCTTTCGACTTGCCACGGGTCGCCGTGGTATGGTTATATAGATTTGTTGGTACGGCTTTGGTATCGGTAGTTGGCTTTCAGATTTGCCCGGCCGCTTGATAATGCGGCTTTGGTATCGGTAGTTAGCTCGTACTTGCCGTCACGGTTTTAGGACACAGGTGGGACTCGTGTTCATGTGTACTCCTTGGTGTGGTTATCGTATCGCTAGGTAGTGAGGAAGGTGTTCCACGGGCATGATTGATGTTGCGGGCATGAGACCCATAGTTATATTTGAGTGATGACTTTGAGGCGTGAGTCCCCGACTTGCGGATCGCTACATATTATGTACTGTAGTTTGGTTATCATATATGTCTCCTGTTTTATATAGACTACTATGATTTCATTTACAGTATTTTTAGTTTCACATACTTGGTACCTGTTGTACTGACCTCCTTCGGGGGGCTGCGTTCATGCCGCAGGTAGAGGTACATCGGTTGTTGATCCTCGCTCATAGGATCACAGTTCAGCGTATTGGGAAGCTCCGTTTCTCCGGAGGCTTATCTTTTGGTATGTTTCCATGAGTTGTAGGTTCTTGTACATTCAGGGGTATGGCGGGGCCCTGTCTCGTTATAGTTGTTGTTACACTCTTAGAGGTCTCAGCATCTTGTTGTGGCGAGTTGTAAAAGATGTAACTGGTCAAATTTCTGTATATATATGCAAAAAGGCAACCGTTTTGGTTAGCCTGTTTTCTTTTATCTTGTTTCATATCTGTATGTTTTATTTCCGCTGGTTTTTCTCTGATGTTGTATCACTAGGGTGCCCGGGGTAAGGCACCAGTCGCGGGCCCGTGGTCGGGTCGTGACAATAACATTCTCCCCCCTTAGAAATATTCGTCCCGAATGTTCCTTCTAGGCTTACTCGAATCACAAATTGACATAGACGCTCTTAACTACTCCTTTGCAAATAAAGATGCTCCACGAGCCACAACAATACTCAAGCAAAATTGCTAAATCAAAACTAACAAGCAGGAAAGTGGGTTACCTGGAGGTGTAGGGATTAAGTGAGGATATTTCTTCATCATGTCCTCCTCCGCTTCCCACGTCATCTCTTCCCTGTTCTCGTTCCGCCATAAGACCTTGACTGAAGCCACATCCTTTGTCCGAAGTCGCCTAACCTGACGATCGAGTATCGCTATGGGACTCTCCTCATACGATAACTCCTCTGTCACCTGGACATCATGAATCGGGTGCACTCTAGATGGATCTCTAATACATTTTCGCAACATCGACACATGGAAAACTGGATGTACCGCCTCCAAATCGGACGGCAGATCTAACTCATAGGCAACCTTGCCTACCCTACGGATAATATGATAAGGCCCAATGTACCTTGGGCTAAGTTTCCCCTTCTTCCCAAATCTCATCACACCCTTCATGGGTGATACCTTCAGGAAGACCCAATCATCTATCTCAAACTCCAAGTGTCGACGCCGATGATCTGCATACGACTTCTGTCGACTCTGAGCTGACAATAACCGCTCCTGGATAAGCTTCACCTTATCCATCGTCATGCCAAGTCCGCCCGACTAACTGAACTTCTCCCACCTCAAACCAACCTATCGGTGACCTGCACTTCCTCCCATATAAGGCCTCATAAGGCGCCATCTGGATACTAGAATGGTAGCTGTTGTTATAAGCAAACTCCACAAGAGGTAAATGATCCTCCCAGCTACCCCTGAAATCAATAACACAAGCCCGCAGCATATCCTCAAGTGTCTGGATAGTGCGCTCGGCCTGTCCGTCGGTCTGAGGATGAAATGCCGTACTGAGACTCACCTGTGTCCCTAATCCCTTCTGGAAAGACCTCCAGAAGTTAGCGTAACCGGGCTCCTCATGCGAAATAATCGATATAGGAACTCCGTGCGATCTCACGATCTCTCGATATACTGATCTAGCATAATCCTCTAGAAAAAGTCGCCCTAATCGGAAGAAAATGGGCTGATTTAAATCGACTGTCGACGATAACCCAAATGGAATCATGCTTCCTCTGAGTGGAAGGTAACCCTGTAATAAAATCCATATTTATCACCTCCCACTTCCAAGTCGGAATATCAAAGCTCGCAACTTCACCGCTTCGGTGCTCAACCTAACTCTGGCGACAATTAGGACATCATGCAACAAAACACGCCACGCCCCGCTCGTGCAATCCCACCAATACACACATCTGAGGTCATGATACATCTTAGTCGACCCCGGATGAATAGAATAACGAGCACTGTGTGCCTCCCTGCACTTGGCGACGAAGTCTGTCCGCATCGGGAACACACAACAGGCCCTCAAATCTTAGCACCCCATCCGGCGCTACCTCAAATAGACTCTTCTCTTTCTGAAAAGCGGCATCTCGATACCGTACCAAAATCGGATCCTCATATTGTCGCCTCTTCACCTCCTCGATGATGGAAGACTCGGCAACCTCTCGAACCCGAACTCCCTTACTATCAGAATCAACCAAACGAACCCCAAGGCTCGCTAGCTGATGTAACTCTCGTACCATATCCATCTTCCCTAGCTGTACATCAGAAAGACTACCCATCGATCTGCGACTAAGGGCATCTGCAACTACATTGGTCTTCTCTGGGTGGTATAGAATATCAACATCGTAATCTTTAAGCAGCTCCAACCACCGTCTCTGTCGCAAGTTCAGCTCCCTCTGGCTGAAGATATACTGGAGACTCTTGTGGTCTGTGTAAATATCCACATGAACTCCATACAAATAGTGTCTCCAGATGTTCAAGGCATGAATCACTGCTGCCAACTCTAAGTCATGTGTGGGATAGTTCTTCTCATGCTTCCTAAGCTGTCGAGATGCGTAAGCTATAACCTTGTCGTCCGCGTCGACGCACCCAAGCCCGACACCCGACGCATCACAATAAACAACATATCCGTCCAAACCCTCAGGAAGAGTAAGAACTGGGGCGGTCGTCAATTTCTCCTTCAGTGACTGAAAACTCTCCTCACAAGCATCCGTCCACTGAAATATAGCTGCTTTCTGAGTCAGCCTAGTCAAAGGCGCTGACATGGAAGCAAACTTCTCCACAAACCTCCGATAATAACTCGCAGACCCAAAGTTGCGCACTCCGTCGGTGTAGTGGTCCGCCAAGTCTTGATCGCCTCAATCTTAGTCAGATCAACCCGAATACCATCGGCCCGATAACATGCCCTAAGAAAGCCATCTGGCCCGGCCAAAACTCGCATTTCGAGAACTTGGCATACAATCGCCGGTCCTCGAGGACTCCAATACTGATCCTCAAATGATATGTATGCTCTCGCTCTGCGAATACACCAAGATATCATCAATGAACACTATAACGAACATATCCAAGAATGGCTGAACACCCTATTCATCAAATCCATGAATACCTGAGCGTTGGTCAATCCGAAAGACATCACCGAACTCATAGTGCCCATACGGGTCTGAATGCGATCTTGGGATATCCGCCTCTCTAACTCGTACCTGATGGTAACCAGATCGCATGTCTATCTTGGAAAAGCATCTCGCACCCTGCAACTGGTCAAACAAATCATCAATCCTGGGGAGGGGATATCTGTTCTTGATAGTTACCTTGTTCAGCTGCCTGTAATCAATACACATACGCAGCGTCCCATCCTTCTTCTTTACAAATAACACTGGCGCTCCCCAGGGAGAAACACTTGGCCTGATAAAGCCTTTCTCCAGTAAATCTTTCAGCTGGTCCTTCAATTCCTTCAACTCGGCAGGTGCCATTTTGTATGGCGGAATAGATATCGGTCGAGTGTCTGGTGACAAATCAATGCAAAACTCAATCTCCCTCTCAGGAGGGATACCCTAAGCTTCGTCGGGAATACGCCTGAAACTCTCTAACCACGGAATCGATCAAGGTCCAGTATCTCACCTCGATTTCGAATACTCAAACCAAATGGTAAATATACCCCTTCTGCACCATCTTTCTAGCCTTGAGGTAAGAAATAAACCTACCCCTCGGCGCAAAAGATTCCTTCCACTCGATAACGCTCACCAGGAAATTGGAACCTAACTAACCTCTCTCTACAGTCCACATTGGCATAGCAAGACGCTAGCCAATCCATACCCATAATTACATCAAAGTCCGTCATATCCAACTCTATCAAGTCGGCAGAGTCGACGATCAGATATAGTCACTGGGCAAGCCTTATACACTCTCACGCCCACCACCGAATCACCTACTGGGGTAGCTACCTCAAAAGGTTTTATGGACTCGGGTTCTATCCCTATTCTACCAGCAATATGAGGAGATATATAGGACAAGGTAGAACCTAGGTCTATCAAAGCATAAACATCACAGCAAGAAACCAACAATGTACCTGTGACGACATCAGGTGACGCCTCCTGGTCCTGGCGGCTGGACATAGCATAAATGCGGTTCTGAGGACCGGAATCGAACCCCGCAACGACCCTCGCCGCGGCTGCTAGCCTGCGTGAACACCACGCCTCGGGCGCCCAACCCAAGAGGCGAAGACCCAGCAATTGAACCTGTCGGCTGAACCATAGCATTTCTTCCGCCTCTGGTCAGACAATCTCTCTTCAAATGGCCCTGCTGTCCACAAGAGTAACAAGCTCCTGGAGGAACACGACACCCCCCATAATGGCAATCACCACATCGACCACACCGAGGCATAGGTGGCCTCATCTGACTGGAACTCGTCCTCCGAAACTCAAGCCTTAGGGCCCCGCCCCGCCTCAATACCTGCACGACGGGAAGATGGTGGAGGAGCGCTCTGAACCGGCTGTGATGCAAATCCGGTCTGCTGCTGAGGCTGTCTACCTCGAGAACTACTAGAGGACGCTGCTGTCCTGGCCCTCTTCTGCTGATACCTATCAATCCGTCGGCCCCTGCGTTCCTCACACCCAAGTGCATAGGCCTGCATGCGGGCAATGTCCATGCCCGGCTGAAGAGCTACTCCCGTACAACTCTCTGCCAAATAGTCATCGAGCCCTGTGACGTAGCGGTGCACTCTGTCCTCCATATCTGCTACTAAAGTGGGTACATATCGAGCCAACGAGTCAAACTCGACGTTGTACTCCCGGACTGTCCGCCCACTCTGTCTCAATGTCAGAAATCTGTCGGCCCGTGCCCTCCTCATCTGCGGAGGCAAGAAATGACCAAGAAATGCCGCCGAGAACTCGTCCCATACAGCTGGAAGCGCATGCTCCCCCCGGGACAGCTCCCATGAATCAAACCAGTCAACTGCGGTATCACGCAGCCGATGCGAACTCAATACAACCGACTCGGTATCCGAGGCCTTGATCACCCTCATGATCCAGAATCGTCGGATGAATTCCTGAGGATCATCCTCAGGCCTCGACCCATAGAACTCTGGAGGGCTGCAGCTCAAAAAGTTCCGAAGTCTCACGCTATCGGATCTGGGAGGAACTACGGGTACAGCCGGAACCGCTGCCTCCTGTCTGTCCTCATGCCTAGCCACTATCCTGGCCAATAACTGGGCCATCTCCTTGTAGCCCATATCCTCTGCTCCAGGCTGTGTAACTGGAGGCTCAGGTACCGTAGTCTCAGTAGCCGCTGCTGCTGCTCCAGACTCTGCTGGGGTTGACGACGTCGTGGAACTCGCCGCCCGAAACATTATCTCAGGTAAGGGCGGGCTGTGCGGGTAACCTCGGTGTCCTACTAGTAGTCCTCTCACCGCTTGCCTTTTACGGGCGCGGTTGCCTTGCGTGGAGGCATAACTGATACATACAAAATTTACGTCAGAGGAAATTCAACCTATAACACGGCTCTATTGCACGATCTTAGAGTGAAAGAAATGGAAACCAATCCTAAATATCCTGCAGCCTCCTGATTATAGATGTGGTGCACAACACACCGATAATCAAGACTCTACTAGATACGGCCTGTAGACCCCTTTCCGAGGATTAATCGCTCGATACCACTTTTGTCACGACCCGACCTCGGATCCGTGACTGGTGCCTTACCCCGGGCACCCTTGTGATACAACATCAGAGAAAACCAGCGGAAATAAACTCACAAACAAGAACCATATAAGATAAAATAGGCTAACCCAGAAATGGTTACCTTTCCGTAACATAAATAAAACAGAACTGAACAGTTACATCCTTAATAACCCAATTTATAACCGGACTACAGGCCTCTAAGAGTTTGTAACAACCATGACGGGACAAGGCCCCGTCATACCCCTGAATGTACACAAAACCTACAACGTCAGGGAGAACCATACCAAAAATCAAGTCAAGCCTCCGGAGTAATGGAGCTTCTGACACCTGAGCAAAGATCCTAAGAATGAGGATCCACCACCTGTTTACCCTTACCTGCGGCATGAACGCAGCCCCCGAGGAAGGGGGTCAGTACACAATATGTACCAAGTATATAAAACTGGAAAATACCGTAATAATATCATAAGTCAAGAATAAGCTGGAGTCATAGATAAAAATCAATTTCCTTGAACTGTGTCTTACTAACAATGAGAGTAACAAGTATAAATCTTACAGCATAAAAATAGGAGGCTCATGATCAAAACAGGGTACCTCGCCCGTAGTATCATTAAGCAATCCTACTCCTGGGACTATTTCACCCGCATGGGTCCTGTGGACCCGCATGAGGTCATCCGCCTCGTCATGGGACTATTTCACCCGCATAGGACTATTTCACCCGCATGGATCCTGTGGACCCGCATGAGTACCATCGCCGTACTCGTATGAGACTATTTCACCCGCATGGATCCTGTGGTCCGGATCCGCATGAGTGCAAGCGCCGCACTCGCATCATGGGTAGCAAATCCATGGCATAAATAATAACCCGGGGTTTACCCCGTAATAATATATATATATAACATAGCTCATCCGGTTATCATGCATAACATAAGCACTACCGGCCTATCATACATAACATAAGCACTACCGGCCTATCATACATAACATAAGCACTACCGGCCTATCATATCATAACATAAGCGCTACCGGCTTATCATAACATAAGCAAGTTAAGAAATCCCCTAACTTCTTATTAACATTATTAATATATCCTCTCATTTTAGTATACCTAAGGCACTAACATGTCTTTTAATAGAAAATCCGGGAATTCAACCCAAGTACCATGTACTTCTAACCTTTTAAGAAATAACTCCTTTTTATATAAAAATTCCAAGATACTAATCACCATAGTATCAAGTTACGGTTTCTTTTCAAGACAAGTCACATTCCCTTTTAGAAATATAATAGGCTTCTAAATCAAGTGACTTCATTTCCTTTTTAAAACCTTAGGCAATCAATGCCTAAAAATCAATTCACCTTCCATGGTTTCAAATCCTTTACCCGTACTTGTTTTACTTAGAGTAAACCTTTCTTTGTTAACCTTTCAAAAGCTAATATAACCAACTTCCCATAAAGTCATTATATTTGCGTTATTCCTTAGTCAAATACATTTTTCCCTAAATCCAAGGGACTTATACTTTTAAAATGAAACAAGTATCATATACTTTAAAACAAGTGAAAGGTATCAAATCTTATACGTCTACCGTACTACATAGGTACAACTACTCATGCTCAAGAGATAGGAAAGTTCCATATACCTCTTCGGTTAATCCACTTGCTAAGTCCGAAATACCGCACGTAATATGTCAACCTATAATGACCATAATACGTTTATTAACCCCTAATTTCAATGTAGAATATTCCAAGTTTAAGTTACTAATTCCTAAGGAAATTTGGGCAGCATTTCCTTTGTTTCTACATACTTTGCCACCTTTTTCAAGGCCGAATTCAATATCCAAACGCCACATTTAAGGCCCAACAATCCAACATTTCAAAGGGGATTACACAACCAAACTTAGGTGTGTAAAATTATGCCCCATAAGGTAAAACAATACACTTAACAATTCTAAAGTAGTTTGTAGGCTACAACATGCTCATAATATCTCCTTAACCAATCTTTTCATATCCAAACCATTTTTCTTACATGCAATGAATCTAAGAGCATTATTTACTACTACAAATTCCTTATTCTTCACATGCAACACAAGTAACTAACTACAAGAGAGGAATTGTTACCTTAGAGCTTTAGCCAAAATTATTCCAACAACCTTGCTAGCCTCCTTTCCAAAAACACCACTACAATAACCTCCACAAGCTTGCAAATAACTTTCCTTCTTATCACACTTTTCAGATTTTCCTTAAGCTTGGAGTTTCTCTTGATTTTCTAGAGAGAAGGGAGAGCTTTTTAGCTTAGAGAGAGAGAAGAGTTTGGAAGATGACCAAGTCTTCAAGACTTGGTCAATATAAAAGACATGCAAAATCAGATGGGGTGGGACACTTGTCACCCACCCATGACCTCTTTTAAAACAAAACAGTGCAGAAATTTCCACTAACTCTCGCAGAACCCGCCTCGGCGCCGCGGCGCTGAAACTTCTGCCGCCTTCTCAGGACTTTCCGGCGCCGCGGCGCTGAAACTTCAGCGACCCTTCAGATCTTCCGGCGCCGCGGCCCTGCAATCACCCGCCTTGGCGCTGAGGCCCCTGACCGCGATCCAGACCCGAACCATGGGGTATAACACCCAACACAATCAAGAACGCCACACATGGCCATAATAACACTTAAGCATAGATGTCAATTAAAATTGACAAGTAGGAAAGTGAGTTACCTGGAGGTGTAGGGAATAAGTGAGGATACTTCTTCATCATGTCCTCCTCTGCTTCCCAAGTCATCTCCTCTCTATTCTCGTTCCGCCACAAGACTTTTACGGAAGCCACATCCTTTGTCCACAGTCGCCTTTCCTGGTGATCGAGTATCTCTATGGGACTCTCCTCATACGATAGCCCCTCTGTCATCTGGACATCACTAACCGAGAACACTCTGGATGGATCTCCGATACACCTCCGCAACATAGAAACATGAAAGACCGGATGTACAGCCTCCATATCGGACGGCAGATCCAACTCATAGGCAACCTTGCCTACTCTACGGATAATCTGATAAGGACCAATGTTCCTTAGGCTAAGTTTCCCCTTCTTCTCAAACCTCATCACACCCTTCATGGGTGACACCTTCAGGAAGACCCAATCGCCAATCTCAAACTCCAAGTGTCGACGCCGATTATCTGCATACGACTTCTGTCGACTCTGAGCTGCTAATAACCTCTCCTGGATAAGCTTCACCTTATCCACAGCCTGCTGAATCAAGTCCGGCCCGACTAACTGAACCTCGCCCACATCGAACCAGCCTATCGGCGACCTGCACTTCCTTCCATACAAGGCCTCATAAGGCGTCATCTGGATACTGGAATGGTAGCTGTTATTATATGCAAACTCAACAAGAGGCAAATGATCCTCCCAGCTACCTCTGAAATCAATAACACAGGCCCGCAGCATATCCTCAAGTGTCTGGATAGTACGCTCTGCCTGTCCGTCGGTCTGAGGATGGAATGCAGTACTGAGGCTCACCTGCGTCCCTAATCCCTTCTGGAAAGACCTCCAGAAATTAGTCGTAAACTGGGCTCCTCTGTCCGATATAATAGATGTAGGGACCCCATGCAGTCTCACAATCTCCCGGATATAAAGTCTAGCATAATCCTCGGCCGAATAAGTCGTCATGACTGGAAGAAAGTGGGTTGATTTCGTCAGCATGTCTACTATAACCCAGATGGAGTCACACTTCCTCTGAGTGTGAGGTAACCCTGTAACAAAATCCATGTTGATCACCTCCCACATCCAGGTCGGAATCTCAATCGTCTGCAACAACCCACCAGGCTTTTGGTGCTCCACCTTGACCTGCTGACGATTCGGACACTAAGAAACGAACTCTGCAACGTCCCTCTTCAGGACATCCCACCAATATATACATCTGAGGTCGTGGTACATCTTTGTCGACCCCGGATGAATAGAGTAACGAGCGATGTGTGCCTCTCCTAGGACCTGCTGACGAAGTCCTGCAACATCGGGTATACACAATCTACCCTCGTATCTTAGCACCCCATCAGGTGCTACCTCAAATGAGTCATTCTCCTCTCGAAGAGTCGCATCTCGATACCGTATCATAATCGGATCCTCATACGGTCGCCTCTTCACCTCTTCAACGATGGAAGACTCGACAACCTCTCGAACCCGAACCCTGCTACTATCGGAACTAACCAATCGAACCCCAAGGCTCGCTAGCTGATGAATCTCGCAGACCATGCCCCTTCTATCTGGTGGCACATCTGAAAGACTACCCATAGATCTACGACTAAGGGCATCTGCAACTACATTGGCCTTCCCTGGGTGGTATAGGATATCGACATCATAATCCTTAAGTAACTCTAACCACCGTCTCTGCCGCAAGTTCAGCTCCCTCTGGCTGAAGATATACTGGAGGCTCTTGTGGTTTGTAAAAATATCCACACGAACTCCATATAAATAATGCCTCCAGATCTTCAAGGCAAAAATCACTGTTGCTAACTCCAAATCATGGGTGGGGTAATTCTTCTCATGCTTCCGGAGTTGTCGAGACGTGTAAGCTATAACCTTACCATGCTGCATCAGCACACATCCAAGCCCTACACCTGACGCATCACAATAAACCACATACCCGTTTAAACCCTCTAGAAGAGTAAGAATTGGGGCCGTCATCAATTTCTCCTTCAGTAACTGGAAGCCCTTTTCACACGTATTCGTCCACTGGAACTTGGCCGCTTTCTGAGTCAGCCTAGTCAAAGGTGCTGAAATCGAAGCAAACTTCTCCACAAACCTCCGATAATAACCCGCAAGGCCCAAAAATCTGCACACCTCAGTTGGTGTAGTATGTCTAGGCCAAGTCTTGAATGCCTCAATCTTTGCTGTATCAACTCGAATACCATCGGCCCCGATAACGTGCCCTAAGAATGCCACTGAAGCCGACCAAAACTCACATTTAGAGAACTTGGCATAGAACTGCCGGCTATGGAGCACTCTTAGTACCGTTCTCAAATGATCCGCATGCTCCTGCTCCGTGCGAGAATAAACCAGGATGTCATCAATGAATACTATAACAAACATATCCAGAAATGGCTTGAACACCCGGTTAATTAAATTTATAAATACTGATAGAGCATTAGTCAAACCGAAAGACATCACCCTGAACTCATAATGCCCATACCGGGTCCTGAATGCAGTCTTAGGGACATCTGTCTCCCTAACTCGCACCTGATGATAACCAGATCGCAGGTCTATCCTGGAAAAACACTTCGCACCCTGCAACTGATCAAACAAATCATCAATCCTGGGGAGGGGGTATCTATTTTTGATGGTTACCTTGTTCAGCTGCCTGTAATCGACACACATACGCAGCATTCCATCTTTCTTCTTTACAAACAATACCGACGCTCCCCAATGTGAAGTACTAGGCCTAATAAAGCCTTTCTCCAGCAAATCTTTCAGCTGGTCCTTCAACTCCCTCAACTCAGTAGGTGTCATTCTGTACGGTGGAATAGATATAGGCCGAGTATCTGGCAGAACATCAATACAGAACTCTATCTCCCTCTCAGGACGAATACGTGGGAGATCGTCTGGGAAAACATCCGGAAATTCTCTAACAACCGGAACTGACTGAAGATCTGGCAACTCAGCCTCTGTATCAAATACCCGAATAAGATGGTAGATGTATTCCTTCTGAACCATCTTCCTAGCCTTGAGGTACGAAATAAACCTACCCATCGGCGACGCAGTATTCCCTTTCCACTCGATAACCGGCTCACCGGGAAACTGGAACCGTACCAACCTCTCCCTACAGTCCACATTGGCGTAGCAAGAATCCAACCAATCCATACCCATAATAGCATCAAAATCCGTTATATCCAATTCTATCAAGTCGGCTAGGGTCTGACGACTGTATATAGTCACCGGGCAAGCCTTAAATACCCGTTCCGTTACCACCAAATCACCTACTGGCGTAGCTACCTCAAAAGGTTCTATGGACTTAGGCTTTATCCCTATTCTACCAGTAATATGAGGAGATATATAGGACAAAGTAGAACCCAGATCTATCAAAGCATATACATCACAACATGAAACCAATAATGTACCTGTGACGACATCCGACGACGCCTCCTGGTCCTGACGGCTGGATAAGGCATATATGCGATTCTGAGGACCGCTGGAACTAGGACCCGTGCCACGACCTCTGCCGCGACCTGCTGGCCCATGAGCACCCTGCCCTACGGGGCGAGTAAACGCAGGAGATGAAGACCCGACAAATGACCTTGTAGGCTGAACCCTACCATCTGCGTTACCTCTGGTCGGACAACTCCTCGAAAAATGGCCCTGCCGGCCGCAAGTGAAACAAGCTCCCAAAGCACTACTACAATTCCCGAAATGGGGTTTACCGAATCGGCCACACCGAGAGGGGGATGGTCTCGATCGGTTAAGATCCCTGCCATCGAAACCCAAGTCCCGAGCCCGACTACCGAATACCGGACATCTTGAAGACTGCGAAGGAGTACTCCATACCGATCGGTGTATAACTAACTCGCACAGGCTGTCCGCCTCGAAAGTTACCAAAGGACCCTGCTGTCTTGGCCCTCTTATGCTGATCTCGGTCATTTCGTCGACCTCTACATTCCTCAGTCCCCTGTGCATAATCCTGTATGCGGGCAATGTCCATGCCCGGCTGAAGAGCTACCCCCGTGCAACCCTCCGCTAGATAATCATCAAGCCCTGTGACATAGCGGTGCACTTTATCCTCCATGTCTGCCACTAGAGTGGGGGCATACCGAGCCAACGAGTCGAACTCTATGTTGTACTCCCGAACCGTCCACCCATTCTGCCTCAACATCATAAACCTATCCACCCGGGCTCTCCTCATCTGTGGAGGCAAGAAGTGGTTAAGAAACGCCTCCGAGAACTCGTCCCAACCAGCTGGAGGTGTATGATCCCCCCGGGACAGTTCCCATGAATCAAACCACTTGACTGCAATATCACGCAGCCGATGAGAACCCAATACCACTGACTCTTCCTCTGAGGCCTTGATCACCTTCATGATCCGCTGCAGCTGTCGAATAAACTCCTGAGGATCTTCCTCAGTTTTTGATCCATAGAACTCTGGTGGATTGCAACTCAAGAAGTCCCGAAGCCTCAAACTATCGGTTCTGGGGTTCACCACCGGTACTACTGGCTCCCGTCTGTCCTCATGCTTTGCCACGATCCTAGCTAGTAACTGGGCCATCTCTTTGTAACCCATATCCTCTGCTCCTGGCCATGGGACTGGAGGCTCAGGTACCGTGGCCTCAATAGATACCGATGTTGCTCTAAACTCTTCTGGGGCTGGCGTCGTCGTAGAACTTGCCGTCTGAAGCACTATCTCAGGTAATGACTGGGCTTGTGTCCTAGTAACCCTCTGAGTCCCACAAGCAGCTCCCTCTGCTGCCTTGTCCTTCAGGGACGTGGTTGCCTTGCGTGGAGGCATAACTGGTACATAAGAATATGTCAGAGGGAGTCCAACCTATAGCACAACTCTATTGCACGATCTCAGAGTGAGAAGAATGGAAACCAATCCTAAATATCCTGTAGCCTCCTGATTATAGGTGTGGTGCACAACACGTCGATAATCAAGACTCTACTAGATACGGTCTGTAGACACTTTTCGAGGATTAACTGCTCTGATATCACTTTTGTCACGACCCGACCTCGGGCCCGCAACTGGTGTTTTACCCGGGCACCCTAGTAGGTATACATCAGATAAAACCAGCGGAATAAACTCATAGACATGGAACAATGTAGAATAGAAGATAGGCCAACCGATAAGGTCACCTTTCAACATATATATAAAAAAAAAAAAAAAAAAACAGTTATATCCTTTACAAACCCAACTCACAACAGGACTACAGACCTCTAAGAGTTTGGACATAACAACTATGACGGGACAGGGCCCCGCCATACCCCTGAATGTACATGTACCTACAATGACAGGGAACCATACCAAAAGATAAGCCTCCGGAGAAACGGAGCTTCCTGCAACGAAGCGTGATCCATGAGCTAGGATCAACAACCGTGGACCTCTACCGTGATTTAACGCAGTATGTGGCCAGTACTGTGAATGAAATCACAATAGTCTAATAATAAAAACAGAGACATGTATGATAAACCAATTAACGACACCGCGTACAAGATATACGAGCAAATAGGTGTAACTCACGCCGGTTCTGAATAGGCAGCCAATGATCAAACTAGGGTCATTCGCCCATAGTATCATTGTGCAAATCCTAATCCTGGACTCCCGCAATCCGCATAGGTCGCGTGGACCCGCATGAGGTACTCCTCACATCGGGGGAAGCAAACCCGCGGTAATACATATGACTTTATCTCGCATGAGCCCCTTGGACTCGCATGAGGGTATTCCTCGCATAGTACCCCGTCCCGCATGAGCGCCTTGGACTCGCATGAGGTAAGCGAACCCGCGGAATATGAACAACGTAATATGACCAGGGGTTTAAGTGATATAATACAAACGCAACCGGCCATCGTAAACAACATAAGCACATTAAGGAAACCCCCTTAACATAAAAGTTTCAAGACGCTAATACCCGTAGTATCAAGACACGTTTACTTATCAAATCAAGTTACTACACCTTCAGAAAATCATTACAAGGCCTTTAAAATCAAGTAAGTAAACCGTTCTTTTTATCCTCCTCAAGTCGTTATAACTAACTTCCCATAAAGCTATTATAACACTTATATTTTAAGCAATTCAAAACAATCACACTCTTTTGAGAAACCAAGAGAACTTATTCTTTTAAATCCAAGTATCAATTTCTTTTCGAATAATGATTCACAACTTTTTAGAAAAATTCAAGGCTCTAAAGATTTAGAAGTCAAGTCAAGGACATCAAAATGAAACCAAATTCATTTAACACACGTACGTCTACCGTACTATATATTTCATAATAATCATGCTCAAGAGGATAGGAAGAGTTCACATACCTCCTCGGCTTAATCCACTTGCCAAGTCGAATATGCCACGCGTAGAGTATCAACCTATAATAACCATAACACGTCTATCAACTTCTAGTTTTCTTCGTAGAATATTTCTAAGCATAAGGTCTCTTATTCTACGGGAAATTGGGAAGCACTTCCCCTGTTTCTACGTACTTTTCCACCTTTTTCAAGGCCCAAAATCAATAACCAAATGCCACTTTTAAGGCGCAATAATTCAGCAAGTCAAAGGGGATTACACGCCAAACTGGACGTGTAAAATTCAGCCCCTTAATCTACCAATACTGTCCATTAAAACTAGTCCATAGTCCAATGTAAAAACAGTCCATAGTCCAATGTAAAAACAGTCCATAGTCCAATGTAAAAACAGTCCATTAGTCCACTAATACAATCCATTAGTCCAGTCCTTTAGTTGGTGTTCTTGGCCAACTTACTACAATCAAAACTGTCCAGTTTTTGGCTAGCATGCCAAATTTGTTTCATTACTTCTTTAATAATCCTCCAACTTATATTCCAATCTTTATATAAGTTATATTAACTTGTTATCAAGAAGATTCCTTCATGTCAACAAGTAATAGGTAATGTTTTAACAACTTTAATGACTAGCATGCCAATACTCGATTTTAACAACTTTAATGGCTAGCATGCTAATTTCGGTTTTTAACATCTTATTAAGGTCCAAATCTTTTCAATATTCCTTGCACATATCATATACTCAATCATATACTACTAACATATGTAATTTCCAACTTCACTAAAAGGACAAAGATTATTACCTCAATAAGCCCAAAATTTCCAAGATTATAAGTCGATCCTTAGGAATCTTAGCTCCTATTCCTTACGTTCCAATACACTCCAAGAAACCCTTAGAAGTTCCTAACCAACTTCTCTTAACACTTCATCCAAAAATATGAAGATCACCTTAGGGTTTTACTTTGCGACTATCGGATTAACGTAGTATTTCCGGGATTTTTGTGTTGTGATATCCTTAGAACACTACTAGAGACACTTGGTTAAGGTATTGGGATTAAACAACAACAATTGAAGAATTGTTCTTCACAAAGGGGGGGGGGGTGCCGAGAGCCTCAAAGGGGAGGGAGTAAATTTTCTTGAAATTTTCTAAGTGTTAAGTCTTCAACCTCTATGTGTGTATATATAAGACAACCAAGGGCTAGGATTAAAACAAATGTGTGGTTGAGATTGGGGACAAGTATGTGTGGGTCCCACAAGCCACTTGTCCAACAAATATCTTGAGACACTTGGCTTGCCACTTGTCCTCATCTTCTCGCCCAACATGGGCCAAATGGGGTGACACATGTCGCCCTCCTATTGGTCCAAAATATTTCATCTCCCCAAAATCTCAATAATTGGTCAAATACGAAAACCTTGTGGGCCCCACAAAATCTTAAAATTTCCCGGGTGGGCCCTACATGACCAAATCTGGAAATAAAATTCCACAATTCTTATAAATCCTATAAGTCTTAAATACCAAAATTGGGAATCCAATTCCCAATAATAAACATTTTTCCTTCACGAGGTTCGGAATATTTTTTGTAGGAAAAA
The DNA here is from genome assembly GCA_029844215.1 of Przewalskia tangutica. Lineage (NCBI taxonomy): Eukaryota > Viridiplantae > Streptophyta > Magnoliopsida > Solanales > Solanaceae > Przewalskia > Przewalskia tangutica. The sequence goes on from CM056729.1 coordinate 100,323,245, forward strand.
TAAATCTTTCTTCCTTTTCAAACTTAAGGTCGCATTCTATTACGCACGTCCTCATATACATACCCTGAAACTACGGGATGTAACAATTCCATTTCGGATTTCATGGCTTCTTGCCATCTCTTCGAATCAATGTCTAGCATTGCTTCATTATAGGTTCTAGGCTCGTCATCATCTGGAATATCTAGATCATTTTGTGTTTCCACAAGTAGATTTAGTCTTTCCGGAGGACGATGAGTTCTAGTAGACCTACGAAGTTGATTGTCTTGCAGTTCAGTTACAGGTATATTCAGACTGTGAGTAGGCTCTTGTGCGCTGGTCAATCCACCAATATTAGTGTCACGACCCGACCCCGGGCCCGCGACTGGTGCCCTACCTGGGCACCCCTTTCGGTATACATCAGAGAATAACAGCGGAACATACACAACTTATAAAATGCTTAAACATAAAATAACAACAGGCTAGCCGATAAGGCCACCTTCCGTAAAATATACGTAATAAAATAGTACATTTTTTCCTTACAACCCAATCCACAAATGTGACTACAGACCTCTAAGACTAACAACTTTGGCGGGACAGGGCCCCGCCATACCCCTGAATGTACAACAACCGACCATACCAGGGATAAGCCTCCGGAGTAATGGAGCTTCTAACGGTGAATCGGTGATCCTACAAGTGAGGATCAGAACTCAGATACTCTACTGCGGCATGAACGCATTCAAGGAGGTCAAGACAACATGTACCAAATATGTGAAACTGAAAGATCAGAATGAAATCATAAGTTTATAATAAACCGGAGACAGGTATGATAACTCAATTAACGATAATCAGCCTTACTAACAATGAGAGTAATCAAGAGTATACTTACAACATAAAAATAGGAGCTCACGATCAAAGCAGGACCACCCGCAAAGATCATTAAGCAATCCTACTCGGGACTATTTCACCCGTGATAGTCGTGTGGACCGCATGAGGTATTCTCGCATAGGTCAGATCCGCCGGCATGGGACTATTTCACCCGCATAAGCCCTTACGCACTCACATGAGGTATTCCTCGTGATAGGTCAGATCCGCCGCACGGGACTATTTCACCCGCATAAGCCCCACGGACTCGCGCATGAGGTATTTCTCGATAGTGATCCGCCCGTATGGGACTATTTCACCCGCATAAGTCCTTACGGACTCGCATGAGGTATTCCTCGATAGGTCAGAGCACCGCATGGGACTATTTCACCCGCATAAGTCCTTACGGACTCGCATGAGGTATTCCTCGCATCGTGGGTAGCAATCCACGGAATATGCAAATGCCACAAACCCGGGGAATGACCCCGTAATGAATAATATACCACTAGCACAAACCGGCTATCATACATAACATAAGCACTACCGGCTTATCATACAATATATAAGCAAGTTAAGAAATCCCCTAACTTCTTATTATTCTTGTTCATATACACTCTCATTTTAGTTTACTTAAGGCACTAACATGTCTTTTATACAAAAATCCGGGAATTTAACCCAAGGTACTACATACTTCCACTCTTTTAAAATGACTCTTTTTCATATAAAACTTCCAAGATACTAATAACCATAGTATCAAGTCATAACTACTTTTCAAGACAAGTCACAATACCTTTTAGAAAATACATTTTCAGGCTTCTAAATCAAGTGACTTCTTTCTTTTAAAACCTTAACCAATTGATGCCTTTAAATCAATTTGCCTTTCATTGTCAAGTCATTTATCATACTTATATTACTTAGAGTAAACCACTCTTTTTTTACTTTTCATAAACCTATTATAACCAACTTCCCATAAAGCCGTTATACTAGCTTTATACTTTAGAAACTTACATTCTTCTTTATAACCAAGAGACTTAAACTTTCCAACAAAACAAGTATCAAAAATACTTTCATCATACTTAAAGTCTCTTAACTTTTGAAAACCAAGATATCCTTAATATTTAAACAAGTGAGTTAATTCCCTAACTTGGACATTCTTAAAATAAGCCAAGGATATCAAATGGACTAGATTGTCAAAATTTTGTACGTCTACCGTACTATACATTTACAACTTATTCATGCTCAAGAGATAAGAAAGTTCCACATACCTATTCGGTTTAATCCACTTGCTAAGTCCAATACGCCGCACGTAGTATATCAACCTATAATGACCATAGTACGTCTATTAACTTCTTACTTCAAACGTAGAATATTCCAAGTGCAAAGTCACTAAATTCTACGGAAAATCGGCCAGCACTTCCTTTGTTTCTACATACTTTGCCACCTTTTTCAAGGCCGAATTCAATAACCAGACACGCCACATTTAAGGCTCAACAAAGTAGTTAACAATAGGGGATTACACGCTTAATCAAGACGTGTAAAATTTCGCCCCATAATAAATATCAAACTAGTCCAACATATAATGTCCATTCGGCAAAATAGGGACAACAATACAAATTCGTTTCCAATCCCTTTTCAATCCAAGTAGTTTAATATAACATGTTATCTAGCCACATTTGATTATAACTACTACAATCCTCAAGTAGGTAAACATGCGACGATTCTAATTATTGACCAAATTGTATTTCAATTTCAAATGGCTTAATATGTCATTTTCGGATTTGAGCTTCCAAATTTCCATGACACTTATCAATCTTCATAACACATATCACATGATCATTTCTAACTTATAATAACATGGAATCTTCAATTACAAAAGTAAGACGAAGATTATACCTCATTTAGCCCAAATATGATCCAAGATTACAAGTCGATCCTTATCAACTTTAGCTCCTCCTTTCGACGTTCCAATCCACTCCAAGCAACCCTTAGAAGCTTATGAGGAACTCCTCTTCAAGTTCCAACTTCAAAGTTGAATAACTCCTTTAGTTTCCGCCTTGCGACTAATACGAAAACGCCACTTTTCCGGGATCTTTCTATAGAGATACCCTTACAATATTCTTAGGAACCTTGGTTTAAAGTATGGGGATTATTGGACAAAAATTGAAAGTTTTTCCCTTGAAACCCTAGCTTGGCCGAGAGCCCTCTTCCATGTTCATCCAATTTTCTTGAAAATTTGGCTAAGTGTAGAGCCTTGTTTTGCACTAGGAAGCTTATATAAATATATGGAGGGTCAAGATTAGAACAAATGGGTGGTTTGGATGCTTCTCACAAGGATCAAGCCAAGTGGCATTTGACTTAGTCAATTTTATCAAGCTCTAGCTTTAGCAAGACTTGGACATTTAAATTATGGTCAAATGACCATTTTATCCATGCCATTTTCGTCCAAGACCACTAAGGGGGGGTGACACGTGTCGCACTCCCGTTCGTCGCAATATTTCGTTTTCCGACAAATTCCAAAATTCCGATAAATTTTTACTCGTCTCAAATCTTAACATTTTTGAGTTCTTACGTACGTTCTTATAAAAATATCCTGGAATTCCGGGGTGTAACATTCTTCCCCCCTTAGAAACATTCGTCCCCGAATGTTCTTTTGGGAGTCAAACTTAAAGGTAGCGGCATAGTCTCCTTACAACCCCTACATACCAATAATGCCACGCGTGTCCACATAACAATACTCAAACTAAAATATCAACCTGAACCCCATGTGTCAACGTCGGTTATCTGCATCAAGCTTCTGCTGACTTTGAGCTTACTAATAATCTTTCCTGGATAAGCTTCGCCTTATCCACAGCCCGCTGAATCAAATCTGGACCAAATAACTGAATCTCGCCTACGTCGAACCAACCAACCGGCGATCTACACTTTCTTACATACAAGGCCTCATACAGGGCCATCTGAATACTGGAAGGGTATCTGTTATCGTACGTAACTCAACAAGAGGCAATTAACCCTCCCGGCTATTTCTGAAATCAAGAACACAGGCCCGCAACCTATCCTCAAGTGCCTGGATAGTACGCTCTGCCTGTCCGTCGGTCTGAGGGTGTAATGCAACACTGAGACTCACCTGTGTCCCTAAAACCCTTCTGAAAAAAACTCCAGAAGTTATCTATAATCGAGCTCATCTGTCTGACATCATAACCGTAGGAACCCCGTGCAGTCTCACAATCTCCCTGCTATAAAAGCTAGCATGAACCTCAGCTGAGCAAGTGGTCCTAACCGGAAGAACACGACTGGTTTCGTCAGCCTATTTACCATGACCCCCAGGGGGTCGCACTTCCTCTGAGTACGATGCCACCCTGTAACAAGATCCATTTTAATTACCTCTCATATCTAAGTCGGGGTCTAAATCGCCTGCAATAGCCCACTGGGCTTCTGGTGTTCAACCATGACCTGCTACTAATTCGGATATTAAGCAATAACTCTGCTACGTCCCTCTTCAGGCTACCTTACCAATACATACATCTGAGGTCACTACACAACATAGTCGACCCCGAACAATTAGAGCAATAAGCACTGTGTGCCTCCCCTAAGACCTGCTGACTAGTCCTGCAGTACCGGGTACACGCAATCTATCCTCATCTCACAGCACCCCATCCGGTGCTACTCAAACAGGATCTTCTCTTCTCGGAGAGCCGTATCTTGATACCGTATCATAACTAGATCCTCATATTGTCGCCTCTTTACCTCCTCAACGATGGAAGACTCGGCAACCTCTCGGATCTAAACTTCATTAACCTTGGAAACAAATAATCGAACCTCTCGGCTCGTTAGCTAATGAATCTCACGGACCACGTCCTGTCTATCTGGCTTCCCATCTGACATACTACCCATAGATCCACGACTAAGAGTATCTGTAACTGTCTTGGCCTTCCCCGGATGGTATAGGATATCAATATCACAATCCTTGAGTAACTCTAGCCACCGTCTCTGTCGCAAATTCAACTGCCTCTGTCTGAAGATATACCGGAGGCTCTTGTGGTTTGTACAACTATCCATATGAAGTCTATATATACGTCATGCCCCCAAATCTTCAAGGCATGATTTAGCTGCTGTCAGCTCTAAATCGTGAGTGGCGTAATTTCCTTTCCTGCTTCCCTAACTACCGGGAAAACATAGGCTCTATCCTTATCGGGTTGCGTCAGCACACAACCTAGACCAACACCCAACGTGTTATCATAATAACCTAACCCTCTAGTCTTTCAGGAGGAGTTAGAACTGTAGTCGAGTCAACTTATCTTCCAATAACTGGAAACCTTTCTCATTCTTGCGAAATATTCGGGTGTCCTTAATCTCAATTATGGTTCCTGTTTCCTTTTCTCTGTTGCAACCAAACTTGGTAATTAACTTAGAATTGATTCTTTTGCTTGCCTCCTAGCTAAGACTTCCTGTCAATCATAATTTAGGGGGGGAAGGTTTCCTTGATCTCGTCAAGCAGTAACCCGATGCTACCACCTTTCCTCGAGGTGTTCTTACTGCCCATTATTTACTAATGGTCTTACACTAGTCTGGGGTAATCATATCTCGTGCAACTTACATAACCATAGTCGTATTATCTTTTATCATTCTTGTCATAACCTTACCTTATGCTTATTATTAGCAAAAGTATTTCTATCTTGATTCATTATCGTACAGTTTCATACAAGCGTACAACCTGCATTTATATCTTTACGATCCTTCCTCGACCAATTCGTACGTCATTCTTAATTACCCCAACACAACATTTTTCCCATGGTTATCCACAACTGTAACCTATGGCATGACGATACCGAAGACCTTACCAGTCTCCTATCCTTCGTCTAACAACATGGGTACACATAATACGTAAAACTGTCCTTACGTGGGGGAGAGAACTTATCTCCCTTTCTTAAACTTTCCTTGGAGTCACAACCCTAATCATAGGGTCCTCTCATGTCCAAGAAATATTTAATCATCACGCACCGCCTTAAAGTCATGTAGATTTTCAAAACCTACCAAAGATGCCCTCAGCTTTCCGCCGGCAGCACTCGTACTTATTTTATTCTTGCCTTACTCATTTTCCTGAAATTATCCGGAAGGTCGTGGCCCTGACCGCCACACCAAACCAACTCCAAGTACCTCCAAGTGCACTTAACATAAATTCCTTCAAATTCAATTATTACTTACTTTCTGCGTCAATTTACCTCACATGAACAAGTCACACAGACTTATTAAAATCATCAATGTCAAAGAAGGAAGGATAATTCACTGGTTACCACCACTTCTCTCCCTATCCGCTCGATAACCGACTTACCGAGAGACTGATACCGAATCAATCTCTCTATATAGACCACGTTGGCATAACAAGAGGCCAACTAGCCCGTACTCATAATGACCTCGATGTCTGTCATAACAGCTCTGCTAGGTCTGCTAGGGTCCAACAACTATATCGTTACCGGCAATTATCTACCCGCTCAGCTACCACCCAACACTCACGGGTGTAGTTACCTCGAAAGGTCCTCATGGATTCAGGATCCATTTCTTTACACTTGGTTGCTCTCTTTCATCGGTCGCACTCTTCCGTGCTTCCAAACTTATTCCAAACACGACATAGCCTTTATACTGATTCGGGCCTCCTATCTTTGGAGTTACTATTCTAAACAACATAAGGCCATTTCCGGCTCTCTCAACCTGGTTCCGGTGGAACGCGTCCACGAACCCGTAAAATGATTAACTAAACTTGGACCTTGCACCCTCGTGACCCTGTTACATAGCAGGACTACTACCAACTGATCCCATTTTATTTCAAGCTATGGGGCGACCCTTAATAGGTCCTCAACCCGACTCGGCGTCGTATTTAACTCTTACCCTTGGTCTGACTTAACTTTTTTACTACCCGAGAAGGCCTTATATATCTAAGGTCTCGGTGGTTATCAACATTCCTAGGCTCACAATTTCCATGCTCCACGCCTACCTTATCACCCTCAGAACGGTACAAAACTTCTCGTAATACCATAATCGTGTTGTCTTGACCACAACAACCATACTTACTCCATACGGATCTCACCCGTACCATCCTCTTAATCATACCACGTAGCTTAAGTTACTAACATAGTCTTCCATTAAGTCCCTTAATTATAACCTCTTAAGGGTCCATTACATTCTCACACAACTCATCATCACCTAATTATCTCAAATTAGCACGTAAAACCATGATGAGAGTTCCTTAACTGTTCATACCTTCCTGGTATTTATTTAGTCCTTACCAAATCCTGGTAACCTAAAACCATTCTAGGCAACACGCGCGTCATTTCATACATAAATCCGTATAGTTGTATGTCACAATACCAACTATACTACCAACATTACCAACCTGGATACGCAATCCACATAATCTTTCCTGGGTCACTGCTGCCTTTCTCGTAGCTGCAAACAATATAATTTGTTAGGGATAGACGACCCTAACTATACAGCTCTATCGCACGATCTCAGAGTGAGAAGAATGGAAACCAATCCTAAATGTCCTGCAGCCTCCTGATTATAGATGTGGTGCACAACACACCGATAATCAAGACTCTACTAGACACGGTTTGTAGACACTTTCCGAGGACTAACTGCTCTGATACCACTTTTGTCACGACCCGACCCCGGGCCCGCGACTGGTGCCCTACCTAGGCACCCCTTTCGGTATACATCAGAGAATAGCAGCGGAACATACACAACTTATAAAATGCTTAAACATAAAATAACAACAGGCTAGCCGATAAGGCCACCTTCCGTAAAATATACGTAATAAAACAGTACATTTTTTTTCCTTACAACCCAATCCACAAATGTGACTACAGACCTCTAAGAATAACAACTTTGGCGGGACAGGGCCCCGCCATACCCCTGAATGTACAACAACCGACCATACCAGGGATAAGCCTCCGGAGTAATGGAGCTTCTCAACAGCTGAATCAGTGATCCTACAAGTGAGGATCAGCAACCTGTATACTCTACCTGCGGCATGAACGCAGCCCCCCGAAGGAGGTCAGTACAACATGTACCAAATATGTGGCCCGAAATGCGTAATGAAATCATAAATTTATAATAAAGCGAGACGGTATGATAACTCAATTAACGCATAATAATCGCTCCTTACTAACAATGAGAGTAATCAAGAGTATACTTACAACATAAAAATAGGGAGCTCACGATCAAAGCAGGACCACCCGCCCGCAGTATCATTAAGCAATCCTACTCCTGGGACTATTTCACCCGCATAGGTCGTGTGGACCCGCATGAGGTATTCCTCGCGTCAGTTGTATCCACCGCACGGACTATTTCACCCGCATAAGCCCTTACGCACTCGCGTGAGGTATTCCTCGCATAGGTTGTATCCGCCCGCACGGGACTATTTCACCGCGCATAAGCCCTTACGGACTCGCGTGAGATATTCCTCGCATAGGCTGTATCCGCCCGCATGGGACTATTTCACCCGCATAAGTCCTTACGGACTCGCATGAGGTATTCCTCGCATAGGTTGTATCCGCCCGCATGGGACTATTTCACCCGTATAAGTCCTTACGGACTCGCATGAGGTATTCCTCGCATCGTGGGTAGCAATCCACGGAATATGCAAATGCCACAAACCCGGGGAATGACCCCGTAATGAATAATATACCACTAGCACAAACCGGCTATCATACATAACATAAGCACTACCGACTTATCATACAATATATAAGCAAGTTAAGAAATCCCCTAACTTCTTATTATTCTTGTTTATATACACTCTCATTTTAGTTTACTTAAGGCACTAACATGTCTTTTATAAAAAATCCGGGAATTTAACCCAAGGTACTACATACTTCCACTCTTTTAAAATGACTCTTTTTCATATAAAACTTCCAAGATACTAATAACCATAGTATCAAGTCATAACTACTTTTCAAGACAAGTCACAATACCTTTTAGAAAATACATTTTCAGGCTTCTAAATCAAGTGACTTCTTTCTTTTAAAACCTTAAGCAATTGATGCCTTTAAATCAATTTGCCTTTCATTATCAAGTCATTTATCATACTTATATTACTTAGAGTAAACCACTCTTTTTTTACTTTTCATAAACCTATTATAACCAACTTCCCATAAAGCCGTTATACTAGTTTTATACTTTAGAAACTTACATTCTTCTTTATAACCAAGAGACTTAAACTTTCCAACAAAACAAGTATCAAAAATACTTTCATCATACTTAAAGTCTCTTAACTTTTGAAAACCAAGATATCCTTAATATTTAAACAAGTGAGTTAATTCCCTAACTCAACCAACTTGGACATTCTTAAAATAAGCCAAGGATATCAAATGGACTAGATTGTCAAAATCTTGTACGTCTACCGTACTATACATTTACAACTTATTCATGCTCAAGAGATAAGAAAGTTCCACATACCTATTCGGTTTAATCCACTTGCTAAGTCCAATACGCCGCACGTAGTATGTCAACCTATAATGACCATAGTACGTCTATTAACTTCTTACTTCAAACGTAGAATATTCCAAGTGCAAAGTCACTAAATTCTACGGAAAATCGGCCAGCACTTCCTTTGTTTCTACATACTTTGCCACCTTTTTCAAGGCCAAATTCAATAACCAGACACGCCACATTTCAGGCTCAACAAAGTAGTTAACAATAGGGGATTACACTCTTAATCAAGACGTGTAAAATTCCGCCCCATAATAAATATCAAACTAGTCCAACATATAATGTCCATTCGGCAAAATAGGGACAACAATACAAATTCGTTTCCAATCCCTTTTCAATCCAAGTGGTTTAATATAACATGTTATCTAGCCACATTTGATTATAACTACTACAATCCTCAAGTAGGTAAACATGCGACGATTCTAATTATTGACCAAATTGTATTTCAATTTCAAATGGCTTAACATGTCATTTTCGGATTTGAGCATCCAAATTTCCATGACAATTATCAATCTTCATAACACATATCACATGATCATTTCTAACTTATAATAACATGGAATCTTCAATTACAAAAGTAAGACGAAGATTATACCTCATTTAGCCCAAATATGATCCAAGATTACAAGTCGATCCTTAGCAACTTTAGCTCCTCCTTTCGACATTCCAATCCACTCCAAGCAACCCTTAGAAGCTTATGAGGAACTCCTCTTCAAGTTTCAACTTCAAAGTTGAATAACTCCATTAATTTCCGCCTTGCGACTAATACGAAAATGCCACTTTTCCGGGATCTTTCTATAGAGATACCCTTACAATACTCTTAGGAACCTTGGTTTAAAGTATGGGGATTATTGGACAAAAATTGAAAATTTTTCCCTTGAAACCCTAGCTTGGCCGAGAGCACTCTTCCATGTTCATCCAATTTTCTTGAAAATTTGGCTAAGTGTAGAGCCTTGTCTTGCACCAGGAAGCTTATATAAATATATAGAGGGTCAAGATTAGAACAAATGGGTGGTTTGGATGCTTCTCACAAGGATCAAGCCAAGTGGCATTTGACTTAGTCAATTTTATCAAGCTCTAGCTTTAGCAAGACTTGGACATTTAAATTATGGTCAAATGACCATTTTATCCATGCCATTTTCATCCAAGACCACTAAGGGGGTGACACGTGTCGCCCTCCCGTTCGTCGCAATATTTCATTTTCCGACAAATTCCAAAATTCCGATAAATTTTTACTCGTCTCAAATCTTAACATTTTTGAGTTCTTACGTATGTTCTTATAAACATATCCTGGAATTCTGGGGTGTAACAATTAGAGCTTTCAGGAATATCATTTTCATGTCTTTCCTGAATGGGAGGAAATGCAACTGGTGCACTTGCTCCCAAGGTCTGTGCCGGAGGATATTGCATTTCTGCATTACTCCTCGTAGCACTCCCACTGGCCGAAGGGGGTACCCTATATACCTAATCTTCGCCAAAAGTTCCCGCTGAATTCTTGCCTTCATCATCGGGAAAGGATTCAACCTCTATATTACCTTGTTCTTGAATTTCTTCAAGTTTTATCTCCGTGCAAATCTCATCCTTGTAGACATATTCATCTTCAAGGAAAGTTGCGTTCCTAGAAACAAATATCTTATGTTCTCCAGGAAGATAGAAATAGTATCCCTTAATTTCCTTTGGATACCCAACAAAGTAACATTTCTCACTTTTAGATTTCAACTTATCAGTGATCAACTTCTTGACATATGCAGGACACCCTCATCATGTGTCTAAGTGATGACTTCTTACCACACCATATCTCATATGGTGTCTTTTCGACTGATTTAGATGGAACTCTGTTCAGAACATATATCGAGGTCAAAATAGCATATCCCCAAAGGTATGTTGGAAGAGCTGAAAAGCTTATCATGGAACGAACCATGTCAAGTAAGGTTCGGTTTCTCCTCTCGGCAACACCATTCATCTGTGGTGTTCTAGGAGGTGTCCATTCGGAATGAACTTCATGAAGCTTTAAGTAGTCAAGAAATTCTTTACTTAAGTATTCACCCCCACGATCAGATCGGAGAGTCTTGATACTCTTTGAGAGCTGTATCTCAGCTTCACACTTAAACTCCTTAAACTTCCCAAAAGCCTCGGATTTGTGTCTCATAAGATACACATATCCATACCTTGATAAGTCGTCTGTGAAAGTAATGAAGTAAGAGAAACCTTCTCTAGCTTGAGTCGAAAATGGTCCACATAAATCCGTATGTACCAACTCAAGCACCTCCTTGGCACGGATCCCCTTTCCTGAAAGAGGTTTAATGGTCATCTTACCTTTCAAACATGATTCACAGTTACCATAAGATTGTAATTCAAATGGTTCGAGGTAATTTAATTTCCTCAACCGTTCTAGCCTCGTTTGATTGATATGACCAAGTCTACTCACAAGTAGGTAGCATTTCTTTCATTTAACTTAGCTCTTTTATTTTGTATATTGAAAATTTTCATGCGGCAGTTTAATGTATACAATCCATTCATAAAAGGCGCAATTCCATACACAACATTATTAAAAGCCAAAATCATATTGCCATCATTAATGCTTGAGGAAAAGCCCTCAGTGTCAAGTACATGAATGGAAATAATGTTCCTTATCAAAGAATGAACATAATAACAATTGTTTAACATTAAAATTTTGCCGGAAGGTAAATCTAATATATAAGTTCCCACATGCTCAGCACCAACTCGTGCTCTGTTTCCGACGCACAGGTCCACCTCTCGAGGCCCGATCTTTCTGCTATCAGTTAATCCCTGCACATTTATACAAATATGTGAGCCACAAGCGGTATCTAGTACCCAGGAATGAGAATCATTTATAATAGATTAATTTCAATTACAAACATATCTTGCCCAGTAGAGACTGAAGCACCTGGTGCCATTCCTCCGCCTGGAGCAGTACAATCATTTCTCCAATGCCCCTTCCTATTGCAATTCATGCAAACATCTAATGTCGGCAGTTTCTTTTTTTTCTTCTTCGCCCCTCCCTCGGGTTTCATTGTTGTTGCCGGAGCAACAAGTTTGCCCTTCTCCTTCTGTTGTCCCTTACCTTTCGGTTTGGGGCGACTAGAGGAGCCAACCATCAGAATATGTTTGCTCTTGGAGGTCGAAGATTCAAAAGTTTTCAGCATATTATGTAACTCCGACAATGTCGCTTTAGTTCCATTCATATTATAATTAACAATGAAACTCTCAAACGACCTAGGAAGTGAGTGAAGGATAAGGGTGGTGGAGACTATGTCTTGAAACTTTATGTCTATGGAGGCCAACCTCTCAATCAACTCAATCATCCTCAACACATGAGGTGAAAATTGGCCCCCTTCATTTAGCCTACATTTGAAGAGTTCTATTAGTAGGTCATACTCCATTGTCTGAGATTGCGAATCATAGAGACTCCTCAAATGGGCTAACATTTCGTTGGGCCCCATAGTTTCATGTTGTCTTTGCAATGGTGGTGACATAGAAGACAACATTAGACATTGAGCTGAGGTGACATACCGTTAATGTTTCTCGGAAGCAGCCTTATCGAAGGTTGCATACTCAACAGAGTTGTTACACCCCGTAAGTCCAGGACATGTATAAGAGAATGTACGTAAGGAATCAAGACTTGAAAATTGGTACGAAAGGAAGAATTGTTTTTCCGACGGAAAGTCTTCCGAACGTCGGAAAGGAAAAATGTTCGTTGATGAGAATTGGATTCTCAAAATGCATTATTTGAAGAATATGGAACTTATTAACATTATGGAAATTTATTTTTACGGATTTGGTCATGTGGGGCCCACCCGAGGAATTTTACGTTTTGCGGGGCCCACGAGGGTTACGGAATTTTATGGACGAATGGGAGGGCGACACGTGGCACCCCCCCCCCCACATGGTGTTGGACGAAATTTGCAAGGTTAAAATGGTCATTGACCATTGAAGATGATAAGTCTTGCTAGCTTGACAATATTGACCAAGTCAACTTGTCCACTTGGCTATTTAATTAATGTTCTTCATCCTAGCCACACATTTGTTATAATCTTGGATCTTCATTGTGTTTTATATACACACTAGTGCAAGACCGAGTATTCAACACTTAGAAATTTTTAGAGAACTAGAGCTTGAGACTAAAGAGCTCTCGGCCAAGGCTTCCCTTAGAGAGAATTTTTTTGTAATTTTGATCCATTATTCACAATACTTAAACCCAAGGTCCCTAAGGGTATTGTAAGGGTATCTCAATAGAAAGATTTCGGAAAAACGGCATTTTCACGTTAGTCGCAAGGCGAAAACCTAAGTGGTTTCCCTAGTTTTGGATTGGAAATGGAAGAGAAGTTGGTTGTGAACTTCTAAGGGCTTCAAATAGCGGATTGGAGCATAAAGTAAAGGAGCTAAGAATTTCTAAGGAGCGACTTTGAATCTTGGAAATTTTAAGGGCTTGTAAAGGTATAATTCTTGTCGTTTTAGTGATTAAGATTACTTATTGTTGTAGCTATGGATATTAGCATGTATGAGATATATATTATGAAGTTGATAAGTGTTATGGATATTGGAACCCTAATACGAAAACTAGTATGTTTAGCCTTGAGATTTCAATTCAATTAGATTATTAGTTTAATCGTCACATGTTATATAAAGAAGGAATTATAATTGTTAAGTTGTTTATGACTATATAACATGTTAGGCCTAAGAAGTTGGATTGAAAAAGAATTGGAAAAGGACTTTGTGTTGTTGTATATGTTTAGCCAAGAATGGCTTTAAATATGTAACTAGTTTCGTATTAATTTGTGGGCCGGAATTTTACACGTCCTGTTAAGGCGTGTAATCCCTTTTGGTTAGCTGAATTGTTGGGCCTTAAATGTGGCGTGTTTGGTTATTGAATTCGGCCTTGAAAAATGTGGCAAAGTATGTAGAAACAAAGGAAGTGCTGTCCGATTTTCCGTAGAATTTAGTGACTTTGCACTTAGAATATTCTGCGTTTGAAGCTTATGGTTAATGGACGTATTATGGCCATTATAGGTCGGATTATGTTAAGCAAGATAAGTAAGTTATATGGTAATGAACTTGATGATTTTTCCTAAGTATGTACGTAAGAATCTGAGTATAACTCTTATTGAAAATGGGAAAAGATAATAATGTGCGATTAAGTTCATGAGTTGTAATGGCATGGTAGGATCTGGTATTTATTTTTTATACTTGCCCCTGTCATTCTTTTGTACAGTTATGATCTGTTTGCTGTACCTTATTTCCGTTCCATATTCGGTACCTGTGTACTGACCCCCTTCGGGGGGCTGCGATCATGTCCGCAGGTTTAGGTACACAGTTGTGGATCCGCGGGCTTAGGATCCTAGTTCAGCATTTTGAGATGGCTCCAATGTTCCGGAGCTTGTCATCATGGCTATGTATATTCAGGGGTACTGTTACACCCCGTAAGTCCAGGACATGTATAAGAGAATGTACGTAAGGAATCAAGACTTGAAAATTGGTACGAAAGGAAGAATTGTTTTTCCGACGGAAAGTCTTCCGAACGTCGGAAAGGAAAAATGTTCGTTGATGAGAATTGGATTCTCAAAATGCATTATTTGAAGAATATGGAACTTATTAAAATTATGGAAATTTATTTTTACGGATTTGGTCATGTGGGGCCCACCCGAGGAATTTTACGTTTTTGGGGGCCCACGAGGGTTACGGAATTTTATGGACGAATGGGAGGGCGACACGTGGCACCCCCACAATGGTCTTGGACGAAAATATTCAAGGGTAAAATGGTCATTGACCATGGTAGATGAATAAGTCTTGCTAGCTTGAGATTGTTGACTTGTCAACTTGTCCACTTGGATTTACATTAATGATCTTCATCCTAGCCACACATTTGTGATTATCTTGACACTTCATTGAGTTATATATACCACACTAGTTCAATACTAGCTCTTCAACACTTAGAATTATTTCACACATTGTTGTTCTTCATAGATAGCTCTCGGCAATGTCACTTTCCCACACAAAAAAATTTGAGTTTGTGGTTCTTTATTCACAAGACTTTAACCCGAGGTCCCTAAGGGTATTGTAAGGATATCTCAATAGAAAGATCTCGGAAAAACGGCGTTTTCACGTTAGTCGCAAGGCGAAAACCTATGGCATTTTCATAGGTTTTGATTGGAAATGAAAGAGAAGTTGGTTGTAAACTTCTAAAGGCTTCAAATAACGGATTGGAGCGTAAAGGAAAGGAGCTAAGAAATTCTAAGGAGCGACTTTGAATTTTGGATTTATAAGGGCTTATAAAAGTAACAAATCTTGTCGTTTTAGCAATTAAAGTTTAATTATTGTTGTAGCTATGGATATTAGCAAGCATGAGATATATAGTATGAAGTTTGATAAGTGTATTGGATATTGGAATCCTAATCCGAAACTAGCATGTTTAGCCCTTAAGATTACAATTCAAGTTGATTATTAGTTTAAGTCGTCACATGTTATATAAAGAAGGAATATTAGTTGTTAAGTTGTTTATGACTATATAACATGTTGGACCTAAGAACTTGGATTGAAAAAGAATTGGAAAGGACTTGTGTTGTTGTATATGTTGGCCGAGAATGGCTTTTGAGTATTAAACTACTTCGTATGAATTGTGGGGCAGAATTTTACACGTATTGTAAGGCGTGTAATCCTCTTTGATTGGTTGGTATGTTGAGCCTTAAATGTGGCATGTTTGGTTATTGAATTCGTCCTTGAAAAAAGTGGCAAATTATGTAGAAACAAAGGAGGTGCTGCCCAATTTTCCGTAGAATAAGAGACCGTATACTTAGTATTATTCTACGTTAGAAACTAGAAGTTGATAGTCTTGTTGTGGCCATTATAGGTTGACAATTCTACGTGCGGAGTATTCGACTTAGCTTGGGGATTAAGCCGATAAGGTATGTGAATCATCTCCTCTTCTTCTAGCATGATTCCTTAAGATAAAGAAAGTAAGTCCTACTCCTTAAATGATCCATTCCTTGGTTGTACTTGGATTGCCTAATATAGAATTTGTTTTATGTACTTCCTTGATTGTACTTTGATGTTTAAATTGTAAGTTGTTATAATCCATTTCCTTAGTGAAGTTTGGATTCTTAAAAGTGAAAGTATTTTACTTAAAGTACATAGAGTCTTGAAAAGGAAGTGGTTTCCAAATCTTTTGGCTAGTGCCTTAGTTCCAAAACCTAAAGGTTGTTATGATGACTTTAGGGGAGTAAAAGGAGTGATTTACTTAATTGATTTAAAAAGAGGAGAAATTACATGATTTAAAGAGAAGTAACTTGTTTTAAAGGTGTGAGTTACTTGATATTTAAAAGTAGAAGAAACTTGATTTCTAAAGATTAAGAGACTTGAAGTATTTTGAAAGTTAAGAAACTTGATTTGTAAGTATGTGATACTTGGTTTTAAAAGTATAAGTCTCTTGGATATAAAAAGGAATGAATTTGGTCTAAAACCATAAAGGGTTATAACGGCTTTATGGGAAGTTGGTTATAACGGCTTTATGGAAGGTTAAGAAAGTTGTCTATTTTGATTAATGGGCATAAGTTGCCTAGATTGTGAGAATTTGAAGTTACTTGGTTTCAAGCTTTGAAATGAGTTTCTAAAAGTGTAGTAACTTACTTTGAAAAATAGACATGCCTTGATACTACGGGTGTTAGTATCTTGGGGTTTTACATAAAAAGGAGTCTTTTGAAAAGAATGTACGTACGTAGTACTTTGGCTTGTTTAAATGAGAATTTTTCCATTTGTGCCTTGATAGTACTTTGGCTTGTTTAAATGGGAATTATTCTATTTGTGTCTTGATAAGTACTTTGGCTTGCTTAAATAAGGATTTCTCTTGGTTTATGTAAAAAGAAGGCATGGTAATTGTCTTGGTTTATGTGAAAAGAAGGCATGGTAATTGTCTTGGTTTGTGTAAAGGCATGGTATTGTCTTGGCTTATGACAAAAAGAAAGGCATGGTAATTGTCTTGATTTGTGTAAAGGCATGGTTTTGCCTTGGTTTGCTTGCATATGGGTTGCTCATATAGACATTCGTGCAAGTGTCATATTTCCACATCTCCGCGTCCCTCCATAAAGGGCCGACAACTTGTTTCAAGGATACCATGGGTTAGCTCCCCATGGGGGTGAGTGGTACACACTCACGGCGGGTCGGTATTTGACTCGGACGGGTTAAATTCCCGGGATATATATAAGCCATGGATTAGCTATCCGTGATGCGAGTATCGTGTACCGATGACTCATTGCGGGTCCTCATGACCTAAGCGGGTGAAATAGTCCCTTGCGGGTGAAATAGTCCTATGATAGGTTGCATTATAACACAGAGGGTGGTTGACCCTGGCACTGGCACGGCCTTCATGTTTTGAAACGGTAGTGATTTCATTAATGCAAGGGTGCAGTGTGTGTATGATTTAAAGTGGAACAATAATTCTCATTGTTAAAGACATAACTTAAAAGATAAAAAATATTGCATTACTCTCATGATTGCAAGGTTCAGTGTGCTTACTGATGTTGTATTATATCATGGACTGCCGGCAGTGAGGAAGGATTCCACGGGCATGATAGATATTATGGGCGTGAGACCCATGGTTATATTTGAGTAATGACTTTGAGGGCATCGTCACGACTTGATATGACCGCTTATGTATTGTGTCTGTAGGTTGGCTATCATACATGTCTCTGTTTTGTTTTGGTATTATGATTACAGATTTCATCGTTTCACATACTTGGTACATTCTTCGTCTTGACCTCCTTGGGCCATGCGTTCATGCCGCAGTTTAGGTACGTGATTTGGTGATCTGCAGTGTAGGACCGCCGAGTTTTGGATAGCTCCATCTGTTCAGGAGTTTATCTTTTTGGTATAGATCCTTCAGTACAGGCTTTTGTACAGTTATGGGTACGGCGGGGCCTTGTCCCGTCATAGTTCAGTAAAACTCTTAGAGGTCTGTATTCAAATGTGGGATTGAACTCATGTACAGTGTAGTGTCTTTTGATTATGTATATGATATGGCAGCCTTGTCGGCTTTGCCCTTGCACGTATGTTGGTTTTTTTTTTTTTTTAAAATGAGGTGTTATTTGAATTCCGCAGTTTACTTGTGTCAGTTAGGTAGAAGGGTGCCCAGTGTCACGACCCGATCCCGGGCCCGTGACTGGTGCCTTACCCCGGGCACCCTAGTGATACAACATCAGAGAAAATCAGCGAAAATAAAAACTTAAACATGAAACAAGAGATAAAGTATGAAACAGGCTAACCAAAACGGTCACCTTCCTGAATATATACATATATATATCAACACGAGCTTAAATCCTTTTACAAACCACGCCACAGCAAGATTACTCAGGACCTCTAGAATGTAACCATAACTATGACGGACAGGGCCGCCATACCCACGAATGTACAAGTAACTACACCGACAGGACTATACCAAAGATGAGCCTCGGAGAAACAGAGCTTCCCAAAAGCGGCTCGTGATCCTAAGAGCGAGGATCCACAACCGATGTACCTCTACTGCGGCATGAATGCAGCCTCGAAGGAGGTCGATAACAGTACCAAGTATGTGAAATCAGAAAATCAGTAAATGAAATCATAATAGTCTATATAAAGCAGGAGACATGTATGATAACCAAACTACAGTCCACAATATATAAAAATTCATGTCAAGTCAGGGACTCACGCCCTCAAAGTCATTACTCAAATATACAATGGGTCTCACGCCCACAACATCAATCGTGCCCGTGGAATACCTTCCTCACTGCCGGCAGTCTATGATATAGTCACACCAAGAAGTACACATGAACATAAGGTCCCACCTGTGGCATAACAACCGTACGGGGCAAGTACGAAGGCGAACTACGGATACTGCCGCATCATCAACTGACCGGGGCAAGTACGAAAGCCAACTACCAGATACCAAAGCCGTACCAATAAATCTATATAACTAAACCACGAAGCTGACCCAGGGCAAGTACGAAAGCCAACTACGGATACTGCGTGCGCCACGCGGTGGCCGGCAAGTACGAAGACTAACTACCGGATACTGGCCGGAATCACGCGACCGTCACAAAACTGAACGGGGCAAGTACGAAGGCTAACTACCAGATACCAAGCCGAAACAGCCACGACTTCGGGGCAAGTACGAGAGCCAACTACCAGATACCAAGCCGAATCAGTAAAACCTCATGGAGAGCTAGTCCATGGAACAACAATCCTAATGGAACCATACCCGTGGGCCACCCAACGTGTCAGTAGGTCCAAGGATATAACAAGATAACCGGCCCTCCATCGAGAGACGCGGTGGTATAGAAATACAATACTAGCACGACAAGGCTATCACACGCAAACGTAGGCAAGTTACACACAACTCAAGGTACTTTCATTTTATGCTAAAGTCCAGGTTTTGACCCCAAAGTACTACGTACGTTAAATTCTTTTTAAAAGATCCATTTCTTTTACAAAGGTCACCCGATACCCGTAGTATCAAAATAAAGTGACTAACATTATAATTAAACCAAAACAACTTCCAGACTTTCTTTTTTAAACCAAATTAAGACAATACCATGCCTTCTTCTTAGACCAAAACACTTCTCCTTTTAAAGTCAAGTTACCATTTTAAAACCAATGATAAAACCATTCATTTGTTTTCATAAAGTTGTTATAACTAACTTCCCATAAAGTTGTTATAACACTTTATGTTCTAAACCAAAAACTCTTCAATACCACAAGTCTATTTTCTTTCAACAACAAGTATTCTTTTAAAACCCAAATAACTTACTCTTTTCAAAACAAGTAACCTATACTTAAAATCAAGTTACTTCTCTTTTTCCGAAAACAAGTCGTTATAAGTCAAGTCTCTTATCTTTCAAGATCAAGTCTCTTATCTTTCAAAATCAAGTCGTTTATAAGTCAAGTTTCTTATCTTTCAAGATCAAGTCTCTTATCTTTCAAAATCAAGTCGTTTATAAGTCAAGTCTCTTATCTTTCAAGAACCAATAAACCATTCTTTTACCTACATAAAGTCGTTATAACTAACTTTCCATAAAGCTATTATAACACCTTATGTTTTAAACCAACCAATTCACTTAGCACATGTACGTCTATCGTACTACATAGTTCACAACAATCATGCTAGAAAAGATAGGAAGAGGTTCACATACCTCGCGACGATTATCGACAAGAAGCAAAAAGCTCCAAAATCAGTAACCCGTAGCCTTTTCCCCTTCAAGTAGAATACGCTACTCGTAATCTTCCACCTAAAAAGGCCACAAACGCCTATCAACCTCTCGATCTCCTCGTAGAATATTCTAAATGCATGGTTCCTTATTCTACAGAAAATTCGCAAGACCTCCCCGCAACCACATAAATCTCCTCATCTACTCAGGCCCGCTACCAGGCCAACAACTCCCAGGGGAGAGGGTTACACGTCTAACCGAACGTGTACAATTCTACTTCACAATAACACTACACAAGTCTACTGTAAATACAATCCAATGTAAATACAGTTCAATCCTTTATAATCATCCTTCCAATACATCTTATACTCAATTCTAAATTACTACAATATGTAATATCCAATTACAATAGGGGGACATAGATTATTACCTCGATAAACCCAAAATTATCCAAGATTATATGTCGATCCTGAGCAACGTTTAGCTCCAATTCCTTACGCTCCAACCCGCTCCAAGCGACCCTTAGAAGTTTCTAAACAACTTCTCTTAACACTTCAACCAAGCTTATGAAGATTTTCTAGGGTTTCATTTTGCGACTATTGGAATAAAGTAGCATTTCCGGGCTCCTAGTATTAAAACAACTTTGGAATACTACTAGGGATACTAGGCCAAGGTATTTGGGATTTTACAACAATACACAAAGTATTTCACTACACAAAGTGGGAGGGGGACGAGAACAAGTAGAAGGGAGGGAGTATTTTGCTTGGAAAAACTCTTAAGTGTGGAATGAATTTACTCTTCAAGCTAAGGGGGTATATATAGAGGATTCAAGGGCCAAGATCTAAGCAAGGTGTGTGGTCAAGATTGGGCCATGTGTGTGTGGGTCCCACCACACCACATGGCCAACGAAATGGGCTACCAAGTGTCAAGGCCATTCGGCCAAGGGGACAAGTGGCTAGCCACTTGTCCCTCCAATTCGGCCAAGGGTGCCACATGGGGGTGACACGTGTCGCCCCCCGATTCGTCCAAAATATTTCGTCTTCCGAAAATATCCAAAATACCGAAAATCTCAAAAACAAAGTGGGCCCCACAAAACCGTAAATTTCTCCCGTGGGCCCCACGTGACCATTTCCGAAAATAAAATCCCATAATTCTAATATAATCCAAGAAGCCCAAATACCAAATCTGGGAATCCAATTCCCATTAACGAACCTTTTTCTTCACAAAAACCGGAAACTTTTCCGTCGAAAAATCACATCTTCCTTTCTTTCCAAAATTTCTGTCGTATTCTCGTACGTACATTCTCACATACATACCCTGGAACTACGGGGTATAACATTCTTCCCCCCTTAGAAACATTCGTCCCGAATGTTCCTTCTAAGTCTCCAAAACATACCTGCGCCGGTATAGTCTTCACTACTATACTTACCAAACCAGACCTGCCACCAATGGCCATAGTATAACATACACGCAACTCTCAATCCAAGCCAACGAGGAATCACTTCTAACATCACAAAAGCTCACACCCATGGTCTAAAGGATACTCCCTTCGCATCTTCACTTTACAAAAGAAATGATCACTTTCGTTCTCATAACACATTGTTCGTTTCTCTTCTTACTCGTCGTACCTTTCTCGTACACCCGAACTCTTTCTAGTACACATACCACACTTCAGTCATTGCTCCAGTTTCCAAAACCTCGGGGTCACTATCTCAATCTTGGTCATCATACTAGCCTCAAATTCCCTTAAGGCCATTCCCGGCCTTCACGATCCGATTCTGGTCGAACATATCCACGAACTCGTACGATGGTTACCTAAACCTGGGCTTAGCACCCTCGTGACCCTACCACCTGGCGGGACCACCTCGAACTGAACCCACCCCAAACCGGGCTGCGGGTTGACCCGCGAATGGTCCTCAACCCGACCCATAATCGCACCAGACTCTTGTTCCCCGATCCGGAACAACCGTACCTATACAAGTCACGAAGCTACCACTTTCATCTTACACAACCCAAGGAAATATCCCTCAATACATTTCACGCATACCAAGTGTTTCGACAAGGACTAACCGTAAAATCTTTTTCTCAAGACGGCCTTACATCTAAGGTCTCAGATGGAGGTTTCTACTGGTTTTAATAATACCTTATTAGTCAATACATTTCCCTTTATTAGCGCTGCTGTGGTTTGTTCGATACTTATTCTCATTTCCGAAATCAATAAGGCTTTCATAAATAATTAAGTAAACCGTTCCTTTTATCTCTCTTAAGTCGTTATACCTAACTTCCCATAAAGCTAGTATAACTTCTTATGCTTTCAAAACCAAGTATTATCCTTCTTTCAAAAAAGGTTTCTTAATTCTCTTGAAATACTTCAAGATTCTTATTATTCAGGCTTAAGTCAAAAGACATTGCCGTAAAACTACGTTCAGTTAACACATGTACGTCTACCGTACTATATATATTCTTTTAAAATATCATGCTCAAGAGGATAGGAAGAATCACATACCTCGCGACGATTATCGACTATAAGCAACACGCTCCACGGCTATAACCCGGCTAGCCTTTTCCACCTTTCAAGTAGAACACGCTACTCGCAGTACTTCAACCTATAATGGTTATACAAGTCTATCAATGTCTAGACTACTCGGTAGAATAAATCTAGATACAAGATTCTACGGAAAATTGGGCAAAGACTTCCTACCACAAACTTCACAAGTCATCAGAAATACACCCTATGTAAGTACAGTTCAATTCCCTTCTTATATACTTTCCTTGTATATAACTTATACTTAATTCTTATACTTCAACAGTATGTAACTCTAATTATAATAGGGGGACAAGATATTTACCTCGATAAGACCATAATTATCCAAGTTTAAATGTCGATCCTGAGCAACGTTTAGCTCCTACTCTGGGCGCTCCAACCCGCTCCAAACAACCCTTAGAAGTTTCTAACAACTTCTACTTAAATACTATAAGGGATTTGGGCTAGGGTATTTAGGAATAGTAACTATACTTGGAAGACAACTTACTACCAAGGGGGCTCTCGGAAGCTAGGCTAGAGGAGAGGTTCTCTGGCCAGAGCTCTCAAGAGAGGGGGGGGGACGGGATTGTAAGACTTAGGAATGATTTAAGGGATGAAGACATCCTGCCAGTTAGGGGGGTATTTATAGGGCAACCAATGGCCAAGATGAAGCCAAGTGGTAGGCAAGTGTAGGGTGAGGATTCATCCATGTGTACCTTATCCAACTACCACACAAAATATCACAAATATCCTACCTACCCCTTGACCACCAAATCGTCCTACTTGCCGTCCACAATAACGACCACTTTGAGGGTGACACATGTCACCCTCCCGTTGGTCCAAAATATTTCATCTCTCGGAAAAATCCGCAAAAATAATAAATGACATAGCCGTATTTTTCCCTTCGCAAAGTTTGGAAAACGTTTCGTCGAAAAACGATTCTTTTTGGTAGTTGTGCACAAAATTTCGTCCTTGCCTAACTTTAAGGCTCAAACTTTTCTACGTACGTCCTCACGTACATACTCTGGAAATACGGGGTATAACATTCTCCCCTCCTTAGAAACATTCGTCCCGAATGTTCCTTCTCAAGACGGATAACGATGAAGTTCCTCTTAACTTAAACAAGTTGCCAATGCCACATGTGGCCACAAAATAACACACGCTCCAATACTTTAACCCAAGTCCACGAGGAATCACCTCCATTACTACAAAAGCTCCCACTCGAGGTCTAAAATATACTCCCTTCGCACCTTCACTTTACAAAAGAAATGATCACATCTATGCTCGTAACACATGCTCGCTTCTTCCCTTACTCGTCGTACCCTTCTCGTACATTCGAACTCTTTCTCATAACTTATCACATTTCTGATTCTGCTTCTTTTTCCAAAATCTCTGGGTTACTACCTCCAACTTGATCATCATTAATCGAACATCAGTGGATGGATCTCCGGTACTTTTCCGAACATAACAACATGAAAGACCGGACGTACTGCCTCCTAAGTCGGACGGCAATGCTAACCTATAGGCAACTTGGCCTATTTTCCAAATGATCTGCAAAGGCCCAAAGTAACTCGGGCTAAGTTTCCTCTGTTTCCAAAACTCGTCACACCCTTTCCGGGTGGTACCTTCAAGAAGACCCACCGTCAACCTGAGCTCTAAGTGTCGTCGCCGATTATCCGCACGACTCCTGTTGACTCTGAGCTGCCAATAACCTCTCCTGGATAAGCTTCACCCTATCCACAGTCTGCTGGAACAAGTATGAACCAACTATCCGAATCTTGCCAACATCGAACCAATCAACCGACAACTTACACTTCCGCCCTTACAAGGCGTCATAAGGCGACATCCGAATACTGATATGGTAGCTATTAAAACACTCCTTCAACAGGAGGCAACCATCCTCACAGCTACCCTTGAAATCCAAACACTGGCCCGAGGGCGAATGCGATACTGAGACTCACCTGAGTTCCTAACCCTGCCTGGTAAAACTTCCAGAAAAAGGAACAGAACACTGGCTCCATCGTCATAAGGTGAAAGCAGGCACCTCGTGCAGTCTTACAACCTTCCTGATATAATCATCTCGCATAACCCACTGCCGAGTACACAGTCCTGACTGAAAGATAAGATGGGCTGACCTCATCGGCCCGGCTGCTGGTCGAACACATCCACGAACTCGTACGATGGTTAACTAAACTTGGGCCTAACACCCTTGTGACCCTATCACACAGCGGGACCACCTCGAACTGACCCCACCACAATACAGGTCGCGGGTTGACCCGCAATCGGTCCGCAACCTGACCCGCTATCACTCAAAACTCTTGTTCCCCGATCCGGAACAATCTCATAATCAAGTCACGAAAACCTAGTGGTCTTCTTAGCTCAACTACCCTCTTTCATTCCACATTACTCAGGGACTTATCACACAAATGTATCTCACGTGCACTATGAACTCCGATAAGGGTCAAACATAAAAATACATCTTTTACTCGAGATGGCCTTACCTCTAAGGTCTCTACGTATAAAACTCTAAGGCTCACACTTTCCCTTATCCCCAAACTTACCTTTTTAAACTAACCAGGATTTCTAATCACAATTAACACAATGCTATCTGAACATAGCACTTAAGATACACTTATCTTATCATACAATCTCTAGAGGGTTAAGGATATACCTGTATCTACTGCTTCACTCCCCTATGTCGTTCTAATCAATCCTGCCCTGTTGGGCGCATAGCTAGGGAAGATGATGATTTAGCCACTGATCCTGAAGGCTGAATCTCTACATCCGCGCCACCTCTGGTCGGACAATTTCTCGCAAAATGGCCCTGCTGGCCGCAAGTATAACAAGTTGTCGAAGAAGTACGACACTCTCCACAATGACATCTACCACAACGGTCACACCGAGGTGGGGGTGGCCTCCTCTGGCTAGCACCCCTTCCTCTCCGAACCACTGAATCCGGCTGGCTGGAACCGACGTGTATCTGTGAATCAGAAGCCCTGGAGCTCTGACCAACTCCTGCATACCCCGAACGTCCTGAACCCTGTGGAGGACCGACACATCGGCGGAGGCGCATATCGATCAGCGAGGTGATTCGCCTCGAAAGTTACCAAAGGACCCTGTTGTTCTGGCCCTCTTCTGCTGATCTTGGTTAACCCGCCGATCCCTACGTCTCTCGGCCTGCTACGCATAAGCCCGTACACATGCCATGCTCAAGCCTGACTGAAGAGCTACTCTTGCACAACCCTCTCTTAGATATTCATCAAGGCCCGCGATAAATCGGTACATCATAAACTCTCTGGTAGCCAAATCCCTAGCTAGTAACAGGGTCGTTTCCTTGTAATCTATATTTTTTGTTCCGTGGGCGAAGGTCCAGAATATCATGGCGCGATGGAAGCTAACGCTGGCTAAACTCTGGCTGGTGACGTAGCAGAACTCCCCGAATGAAGCACCACCCCAGGTGATGATTGGGCTCGTGCCTCGTAACCTGCGTGCTCTACTCGCGACTCCGCTTTGCGCCTTGCCGCCTGGGCGGGTTGCCTACGCGGAGGCATAGCGGTAAGGAAAGAAATACGTTAGAGGTCCAACTTATAACATAGCTCTAAGCACGATCTCGAGTGAGAAGAATGAAACCAATCCTAAATATCCTATAGCCTCCGATTATTGGTGTGGTGCAACACACCGATAATCAAGACTTACTAGATACGGTGCAGACACTTTCCGAGGATTAATCGCTCGATACCACTTTTGTCACGACCGAACCTGCCGTGGATCGTGCCTTACCGGGCACTCTAGTGATACAACATCGTGTAATCGGAATATAAAACATGACATGAAATAATATGAAGTGTAAAGCAGTTTTCTGCGAAAAGTTGCCTTTACGTATATATATAAAAACTTAAATCTGAACGATTACATCCCTTTTACAAACTCGCCTGGCGGTACTACGGACCTCTAAGAATGATATGCCAACAATGGCGGGGCGGGGCGCCATACCACGAATGTAAGTACCTACAACGCAGGGGACTATACCCAAGATAAGCCTCCGAGAAACGGAGCTTCCCAATCTTGCTGTGACCCTATGAGCGAGGATCAACACTGGTGTACCTCTACCTGCGGCATGAACGCAGCCCCCCGAAGGAGGTCAGTACAACAGGTACCAAGTATGTGAAACTGAAAATACTGTAAATGAAATCATAATAGTCTATATAAACAGAAGACATATATGATAACCAATTTACGATACACAATATGTAAGCAGTCACGTCAAGTCAGGGACTCACGCCCTCAAAGTCATTACTCAAATACAACAATGGGTCTCACGCCCACCACATCAATCATGCCCGTGGAATACCTTCCTCACTGCCGGCAGTCTATGATGTAATAACACCAAGGAGTACACATGAACACCAGGTCCCACCTGTGTCATAATAAAACCGTACGGGGTAAGTACGAAGGCATAGCCGACTACTAAAACCCACAGTACCAACAATGCTATAAAACTATATCACGGGGTCTTTCTAGACCGCACCACATGATCGAAGCTGGCCACTCGCCCTCAGTATCAATGTGCGCGTCTAGTCCTGGAGCGTCTGCGCTCGCGCATAGGCCACATAGGCCCGCATGAGGTATTCCTCGCGTCGGGCGGCTAACCCCTGTACCCTCCCGGACTCCGCGATCGCGCATAGTCTCATAGACCGCATAGTCACACAGACCGCATAGGGCATCCCCCGCATCAGGATAAAACACCCGGAATGATCAATCCTGGAGCATACCGCTGCTCTGCATAGTCACACAGACCGCATAGGCCGTATAGACCCGCATCAAGGGTGGCATTCCCTCGGTATATCAAGTCAAGGGGGTATGTGATAATATAACAGTACAACGACTTATCGTTAATCAACATAAGCACAGCAAGGGAAACCCCTTTACACAAACATCATAAGACACTAACACACGTAGCATCATAACATGATTACTTATCAAACCAATCAAGAAAGTATTACAAGGCTATCACAAACCAACATAGTCAAGTTATTCACCCAATGTACTTTCTATTTTATGACAACAAGTTCGGGTTTTAACCCCAAAGTACTTCATACATTAATTCTTTAAAAAGATCCGTTTCTTTCACAAAAGTCACACGATACCCGTAGTATCAAAAATAGAGTGACTATCTTTTTTTTTGTAACCCGAAACAGTTTCCTTTTTAATATCAAGTAACAACATTCTTTTCCAAACGTCCAAGTTTGCCTAAGTTCAATTACTCGAGTCTTTTATTTTCGAAAGGTTTCGTAGTTCATAGTTTTAATCACTTACTAATATAATTCTCCTTTAAAATAATTTGAGAAACATATGCCTTATGTGTGAGTAGGTTATTCTTGTTCATAACAATCTTATTAGAGCAGCCATGATCTAGGAAATGTAATATCATTTTGTCTCATCTTAGCTTCTATGCAGATGGAGGTTTCTACTGGTTTTAATAATACCTTATTAGTCAATACATTTCCCTTTATTAGCGCTGCTGTGGTTTGTTCGATACTTATTCTCATTTCCGAAATCAATAAGGCTTTCATAAATAATTAAGTAAACCGTTCCTTTTATCTCTCTTAAGTCGTTATACCTAACTTCCCATAAAGCTAGTATAACTTCTTATGCTTTCAAAACCAAGTATTATCCTTCTTTCATAAAAGGTTTCTTAATTCTCTTGAAATACTTCAAGATTCTTATTATTCAGGCTTAAGTCAAAAGACATTGCCGTAAAACTACGTTCAGTTAACACATGACGCTACCGTACTATATATATTCTTTTAAAATATCATGCTCAAGAGGATAGGAAGAATCACATACCTCGCGACGATTATCGACTATAAGCAACACGCTCCACGGCTATAACCCGGCTAGCCTTTTCCACCTTTCAAGTAGAACACGCTACTCGCAGTACTTCAACCTATAATGGTTATACAAGTCTATCAATGTCTAGACTACTCGGTAGAATAAATCTAGATACAAGATTCTACGGAAAATTGGGCAGCACTTCCCTACCCGTCAAACTTCACAAGTTCATGTAAATGATCCTATGTAAGTCTGATTCAATTCCTTCTTATATACTTTCCTTGTATATAACTTATACTTAATTCTTATACTTCAACAGTATGTAACTCTAATTACAATAGGGGGACAAGATATTTACCTCGATAAGCCCATAATTATCCAAGTTTAAATGTCGATCCTGAGCAACGTTTAGCTCCTACTGGCGCTCCAACCCGCTCAAAACAACCCTTAGAAGTTTCTAACCACTTCTACTTAACTACTATCAGGGATTTGGGATAGGGTATATAGGAATAGTAACTCTACTTGGAAGACACCGTACGACCAAGGGGGGGGGGCTCTCGGCCGAAGCCACTAGGCTAGAGGGGGAGAGGTGCTCTCGGCAGAGCTCTCGAGAGGGGAAGGGATTTTAAGACTTAGGAATGATTTAAGGGATGAAAACCTTGAGTTAGGGGGGTATTTATAGGGCAACCAATGGCCAAGATGAAGCCAAGTGGTAGGCAAGTGTAGGGTGAGGATTCATCCATGTGTACCTTATCCAACTACCACACAAAATATCACAAATATCCTACCTACCCCTTGACCACCAAATCGTCCTACTTGCCGTCCACAATAACGTCCACTTTGAGGGTGACACATGTCACCCTCCCGTTGGTCCAAAATATTTCATCTCTCGGAAAAATCCGCAAAAATAATAAATGACATAGCCGTATTTTTCCCTTCGCAAAGTTTGAAAAACGTTTCGTCGAAAAACGATTCTTTTTGGTAGTTGTGCACAAAATTTCGTCCTTGCCTAACTTTAAGGCTCAAACTTTTCTACGTACGTCCTCACGTACATACTCTGGAAATACGGGGTATAACAAGCCCGGTATGGACATTGCCAGGATGCAGGCCTATGCGCAGGGGATAGAGGATAAAGAGAGGGAGGACCAGATTGACTCAGGCCAGCCCAAGAGGGCCAGGACAGCGAGGTCTCAGGGCATTTTTCGAGGCGGACAGCCTCAGCAGCAGACTAGGTCCACATCCCAACCAGCACAGAGTGCTCCTTCACGGTTTTTTGTGTTATACCCCGTATTTTCTGGAGTATGTACGTGAGGACGTACGTACGTTTGTACAAACCCTAATTAGGTTAAGAATGAAATTGTAAGCTTTCGACGGAAAAGATTTCGAACCTTGTGAAGGAAATTCTACGTTTTTAATATTTTAACCGATTGCGGATTTTTTCCGAAAGACGAAATATTTTGGACCATTAGGAGGACGCCATGTGACACCCTTAGTTGGCTTTGGTTGGACGAATTAGGGGGGGGCCTAGTGGGCAAGTCAAATGGTCAAGTCTTGCAAGTTGATTTTGTGTGAGTGGGAGTAGGTAAAGTGGACGGTTTTGTGAGCCATGTGGATGGCCACATGGCTCATTGTTGTGGTGGGCATGTGTTCCAATATTGTGGTGGACATATGTCCAAATATTGTGGGAGACACTTGGTTGGAAGACCTCATCTTTCACATGGATCCTAATCCCAACCCTCCATTTGTTTTAATCTTGGCCTTTGAGGGCTCTATAAATACCCCCCTTGAGTTGAAGACTTCTTCATCCACTCCACATTTTCTAAGTCTCAAAATCCTTCCCCCTTTGTATAGAAGTCTCGTCCAAATCCTCCCCCCCCCTTCCTAGTGGCTTCGGCCGAAACCCCCCCCACCCCCATTTTTGTAGAAAGTTGCCTTCTAGTATAGTTACTATTCCAAAATACCCTAGCCCCAAACCCCTTATAGTATTTAAGTAGAAGTTGTTTAGAAACTTCTAAGGGTTTCTTGGAGCTATCGGAGCGTGCAAATTAGGAGCTAAACCTTGCTCAGGATCGACATTTAACTTGGATAATTTTGGACTTATCGAGGTAAATACTCTTGTCCTTCTATTGTAATTGGAGATTACATATAAGAATAGTTAAGAGTTGAGTATAAGATATAGAAGGATATTTAAGAATAGAATTGAACTGTACTTACATAGGACTGTACTTACAGTAGACTTGAGTAGTTTGACGAGTAGGGAAATGCTGCCCAATTTTCCGTAGAATAGAGAACCCTCTGCTTAGAACTTTCTACATAGTAGTCTAGACATTGATAGACTTATATGACCGTTATAGGTTGAAGTACTGCAAGTAGCAAATTCTACTCGAAGGGTGGAAAAGGCTAGCAGGATTACAGTACTTTGGAGCTATTTGCTAATTGTCGATAATCGTCGCGAGGTATGTGATTCTTCCTATCCTCTTGAGCATGATATTTTAAAAGAATATATATAGTACGGTAGACGTACATGTGTTAACTGAACGTGGTTTTACTTCGATGTCTTTTGACTTGAGTCTTAAATAATAAAGAATCTTGAAGTATTTCAAAAGAATTAAGAATCGTTTTTGAAAGAAGAGTAATACTTGGTTTTGAAAGCTTAAGAGTTATACTAGCTTTATGGGAAGTTAGGTATAACGTCTTAAGAGAGATAAAAAGAATGGTTTATTGATCTTAAAAGATAAGAGACTTGACTTAATTGAATTGATATGAATTTTATTAAAAAGTGTGAAACCTCATTCGTGAGTAATGAGTATTTTGTCTTTAAGAGAATAATGTTTTTACTGATTTCGGAAATGAGAATAAGTATCGAACGAACCACTGCAGCGTTAATAAAGGAAAATGTATTGACAATTAAGTAATTATATTAAAACCAGTAGAAACCTCTATCTGCATAGAAGCTAAGATAAGACAAGATTGTATTACATTTCCTAGATCATGGCTGCTTTAATAAGATTGTTATAAACAAGATTAACCTACTCACAATTAAGGCATATATTACTCAAAATGTTTTAAAAAGAGAATTATGTTATTAAGTGATTAAGACTATGAACTACGAAACCTTTCGAAAATAAGAGACGTGAATATTTGAAATTAGGCAAACTTGAACTTTGGAAAAGAATGTTGTAACTTGACTTTAAAAGGAGAAGTGTTTTGGTCTAAAAAGAAGGCATGGTATTGTCTTAATTTGGTTTAAAAAGGAAAGTATGGAAGTGTGTTGGTTTACTTAAAAATGTTAGTCCTTCTATTTTAATACTACGGGTATCGGGTGACCTTTGTAAAAGAAATGGATCCTTTAAAAAGAATTTAATGTGCGTAGTACTTTGGGGTTAAAACCTGGACTTTGGCATAAAATGAAAGTACCTTGAGTTGTGTGTAACTTGCCTATGTTTGTGTGTG
The DNA here is from genome assembly GCA_029844215.1 of Przewalskia tangutica. Lineage (NCBI taxonomy): Eukaryota > Viridiplantae > Streptophyta > Magnoliopsida > Solanales > Solanaceae > Przewalskia > Przewalskia tangutica. Next base: position 100,355,570 of record CM056729.1, read on the forward strand.
ATAGCCTTGTCGTGCTAGTATTGTATTTCTATACCACTGCGTCTCTCAATGGAGGGCCGGTTGATTTGTTATGATCTTACTTGGACGTACCGGCAGTGACGGAGGATTCCACAGCGCGCTCGCGTTGATAAGCGTTATTCCATGGACTCGCTCTCCATGAGGGTTTACTGATTCGGCGTTGGTATCTGGTGGTTGGCTTTCGTACTTGCCGCCTCGTGGTGATTCGGTCTTGGTACACGTAGTTAGCCTTGCACGCCCTTCGGTTTAGTGGCGAAGTCTCGTGATCTGACCTTGGTATCGGTAGTTAGCCCTCGTACTTTCCCGGCCACGTGACACGACTTTGGTATCGGTAGTTGGCTTTCGTACTTGCCGTGCTCGAACCGTGGCGAAGTCTCGTGATACGGCCTTGGTATCTGGTAGTTAGTCCTCGTACTTGCCCCGGTCAGCTACGTGACACGGCTTTGGTATCTGGTAGTTGGCTTTCGTACTTGCCCCGTATCAGCTTCGTGGTTTGGTTGTATAGTATTGGTAGTACGGCTTTGGTATCTGGTAGTTGGCTTTCGTACTTGCCCCGGTCAGTTGATGATGCGGCTTTGGTATCTGGTAGTTAGCGCCATTACTTTCCGTCACGATTTTATGACTCAGGTGGGACCTGGTGCTTATGTGTACTCCTTGGTGTTATTATATCATAGACTGCCGGCAGTGAGGAAGGTATTCCACGGGCATGATTGATGTTGAGGGCGTGAGACCCATAGTTATATTTGAGTGATGACTTTGAGGGCGTGAGTCCCTGATTTACGTGACTGCTTATTTATTGTGGACTGTAGTTTGGTTATCATACATGTCTCCTGCTTTATATAGACTACTATGATCTCATTAACAGTATTTTCAGTTTCACATACTTGGTACCTGTTATGCCGACCTCCTTGGGCCGCGTTCATGCCGCGGTAGAGGTACACGATTGTTGATCCTCGCCATAGGATCACGGTCAGCGTATTAGGAAGCTCCGTTTCTCGGAGGCTCATCTTTTAGTATAGTCCATCACATTGTAGGTACTTGTACATTCAGGGGTATGGCGGGCCACTGCCGTCATGTTGTATAAAAATTTTTAGAGTGCATGAAATCTTGTTGTGGGCAGGGTTTGTAAGGATGTAACTGTTCAAGTTTTTAGTTATATATATGCAAGAAGGTAACCGTTTGGTTGGCCTATTTTATTATCATATCTCTTGTTTCATGTTTAAGTTTTTATTTCACGATTTTCTCGATGTTGTATCACTAGGGTGCCCGGTAAGGCACGATCCACGGCCCGGATCGGGTCATGACAAAAGAGGTATCGAGCGATTAATCCTCGGAAAGTGTCTGACCGTGTCTAGTAAGTCTTGATTATCGATGTGTTGTGCACTACATCTATAATCGAGGTCGCAGACATTTAGGATTGGTTTCCATTCTTCTCATTACGAGATCGTGCCTTAGAGCCGTGTTATAAGTTGGACCCTCCGACGTATTTCATTTTCACGATTATGCCTCGCGCAGTGCAACCCGGCGGATGGGCAAAGCGGTAGGAAAGCGCTAGTAGGATACATAGAGTGCGATGGCGCAGCCCGGTCATTACCGAGATAATTGTTATACCGTATTTCCAGTATATGCGTGGGGCGTGCGTAGAAATTTGAGCCTTAAGTTAGGCAAGGATCGAATTTGGGCACAAGTGCGAATAGAGTCGTTTTACGGCGAAGCGTTTCCACGACTACGTTGGGAAAATTCGGCTATGTCATTTAGTATTTTTGCGGATTTTTCGAAGCGACGAAACATTTTTGGACCAACGGGAGGTGACACTTGTCACCTCGTCGACGGCAAAGAGGAGGCTTGGCCTTGGCGATTGGTCCCTCCTTTTGTGCCTTGTTTTGTGGCTTGTTTTGTGGAGTGTTTTGTGGAGTGTTTTGTGGGTGCACTTGGCTTGATCTTGGCCTTACACTTGCCTAACACATGGATGGATCTTGGCCATTGGTTGGCCTTTGCTTGGCCTATAAATAGCTCCCTTTGTGAAGACTTTATTCATCCACAAATTATTCTAAGTGATAAATCCCTTCCCTCCCTCTTGTAGACTCTCGTCCAAGAGCTCCTCTCCTCTCTTGTGAGCTAGCGAGAGCCTCCCCCTCTAGTGGTGCTAGCCGTGGGTACCCCTAGCCTAGTTGTTTCGTATAATACCCTTGTTGTGGTATAGAAATACTCTCTAGTATTGTTATAATGCCCAAAATACCTTAGCCTTGTACTTGTAGTATTCCAAAGATACCTCTATACGTAGAACCGGAAATACTACCTTTTGTCCTTTTAGTCTCAAACCGAAACCCTAAGGAAATCTTCATTGTTGTTTGAAGTACTTAAGAGAAGTTGGTTAGAACTTCTAAGGGTTGTTTGGAGCGGATTGGAGCACTCGGAGTAGGAGCTAAACCTTGCTCAGGAGCGACATTAAACTCGGATAATTTTTGGGCTTATCGAGGTAAATATCTTGTCCCCCTATTGTAATTGGAAATTACATATGTGTTGAATATATAGTTGTTGTATACTATATATAGAACTGAACTTAGTATTGTGGCAATGTCTGTTGACTTAAGCCTGAAGAATGAAGAATTGAACAGTAACCATAGAAGGTTAATAAAGAGAAGAACTGAACTGTAATTACATAGGACTGTATTACAGTAGACTTGTGTAGTATTACTGTGTAGTAGAATTGTACACGTCCGGTTAGGCGTATAAAAACCCCCCCCTGGTTGGCTTGGTAGCCGGCCTCGATAGAGAAGGAGATTTGCTTGTGGCGGAGAGTCGCCAATTTTACGCCAGATTATGGAACGTTGAGATCTAGATGTTAATAAAGCGCTTGGCCTTATAGGTTGAAGTACTACGTGTGGAGTGATCCACTTGGCTTAAGGAGTAGCCGGCGGTTTGAGGTACTTGGAGCGTTTTGCTATTAGTCGACAATCGTCGCGAGGTATGTGAACCTCTTCCTATCTCTTCTAGCATGATATGTGTGAACTATGTAAGTACGGTAGACGTACATGTGTTAACTGTGTTTGATTGTTCTTAAAACATAAAGTGTTATAACGGTTTTATGGGAAGTTGATTATAACAGCTTTATGTAGGTAAGAAAATACTTTGTGGTTTTAAAAAAGGTAACTGATGAGAATTATAACTGGCTTGTTATAATAAAGAACTTGATGTATTTCAAAGATTTATAAATCGTTTTGAAAGGGAGAGTAACACTTGGTTTTAAAGGTTTTAAAAAGAGTTATACTAGCTTTATGGGGAGTTAGGTATAATGTCTTAAGAGAGGTAAAGAAAATGGTTTACTGATGTTAGAAGTTAAGAGACTTGATCTTATGAGATAAGAGACTTAACTTATTTGTTTTAATGTGAATGTTTGTGTGAAACCTCATTCGTGAGTAATGAGTACTTGGTTTTATTTAAAGGGATAATGTTTCTTGATTTGGAAATCGAATGTGTATCGACGGACCACCTGCGGCGTTAATAAAGGAAAATGTATTGAAAAATGATGAATTGTATTAAAACCAGTAGAAACCTCCATCTGCATAGAAACTAAGATGAGACAAAATGATATACATTTTCTAGATCATGGCTGCTGTAATAAGAATGTTGTAAAGAAGAATAACCTACTCTCAAGTGAGACATATATTACTCAATTGTTCTAAAAAGGAATCAAGTGATTAAGTTTGGGAACTATGAAACCATTTGAAAATGAGAAGCTTGAGTAATTGAAACTAGGCAAACTGGAACTTAGGAAAAGAATGTTGTTACTTGATTTTTAAAAGGGAATGTGGGTTGGTCATTCTAATACTACGGGTATCGGGTGACTTTTATAAGTAATGGATCTCTTTTAAAAGAACTTAACGTATGTAGTACTTTGGGGTTAAAAACCCGGACTTTGGCATAAAATGAAAGTACTTTGAGTTGTGTGAAACTTGCCTATGCTTGTGATGATAGCCTTTGCTGTGCAAGTGTGGTATTTCTGTGTTACCGCGTCTCTCGATAGAGGGCCGGTTGACTTGTTGATAACTTACTTGGACGTCTTTGGCGGTGATGGAGAATTCCACGGGTATGTTTCCATTTTGATTCTTGTCTTGTTGTTGATATCACATGGACATGTCTACCGTCACGATGATTCGGGCATGCGGCCGTGCGGCGGGTTGATTACCCGATAGATGGTTATGCGCAACATGGGCGTGTCTACACCGTCGCAGATTCGGGGCATGTGGCCATGCGGCGGGTTGACCACCCGATATATTGTTATTGAGGTTACATGGGCATGTCTACACCGTCGCAGATTCCGGGGCATGTGGCCATGCGGCCTTGTTATGATTGTTGCATCATGGACATGTCTACACCGAGGCAGTATTCCGGGGGCATGCGGCCATGATGCGAACATGATGGATGTTATGGGCGTGAGACCCATAGTTATATTTGAGTGGTGACTTTGAGGCGTGAGTCACGACTTATTATTTTATGTTGCATCGTATTTTGGTTATCATACATGTCTCACCTTTTTAAGCTATTATGATTTCATTTACGATGTTGTGATTTCACATACTTGGTACTGTTGCATCGACCTCCTTCCGGGCTGCGTTCATGCCGCAGTAGAGGTACATCGGTCGTGGATCCTCGCTCTTAGGATCTCGATTCGGCGTTTTGGGAAGCTCCGTTTCTCGGAGGCTTATCTTTTGGTATGTGTTCCCGAGTTGTAGGTTCTTGTACATTCGAGGTATGGCGGGCCCTGTCCGTCACGATCGTGTAAATCTTAGAGTGCAGCCATTGTGGCGGGGTTGTAAAATGATTAAACTTCGGGTTTTATGTATATCAAGGCAAGCTGTTTTGGTTGCTTTGTTTATTTATTATATCTCTTGTTTCATGATTCATGTTTTATTTTCCATTGGTTTTCTCGATGTTGTATCACTAGGGTGCGGGGTAAGGCACGATGCGGGCGGGTTGGGCGTTACAAAGTGGTATCGAGCGATTAGTCCTCGGAAAGTGTCTCTGACCGTGTCTAGTAGAGTCTTGATTATCGGTGTGTTGTGCACCACATCTATAATCGAGAGGCTATAGGACATTTAGGATTGGTTTCCATTCTTCTCATTACGAGATCGTGCCTTAGAGCCGTGTTGTAAGTTGGACCCTCCGACGTGTTTCGTTTTACCGATTATGCCTCTGCGAAAGGCAACCAGTGGCCTGGAAGGGCAAAGCGGCCGAGGCGCTAGTGGGATTCAGAGAGTACGAGCGCGAGCGGTCGATTACGAGTAGTGCTTGACGGCGAGTTTTGCGGCCGCCCGGCCAAGCAGAGTTTAGAGCGCAGCGATGCTGCTGAGACTCTGATACACGAGCCTCGGTCCCGATGCCGAGCGGGAGACGGGTCGCGAGAGATGGCCCGATTATCGGCGAGGGTTGTGGCCGATATGAGATAGGGCCGGACGATTCAGTTCAGCGGGCCTGTAGTACACCGAGGCGACGGTTTGAGGCTACGGATTTCCTTAGTTGTAGCCGCTTTGAGTTTCTGGTCGGCGGGAGGATGATCCGCGAGGAGTTCATCCGTCGATTCTGCAGAGATCGTCACGGGTGATCAAGGCTTGAGATCGATGCGTGACATTTGGTTCGCATCGGTGCGTGATACGTGTCGATTGGTTTGACTTCGTGGGAGCTTTCGGGAGAGCATGCACTTCCGGCCGTTTGGGACGAGTTTTGGGGCCTTCGGCACATTTCTTGCCTCCACAAATGAGGAGGGCTCGGTAGCAGATTTTTGATGTTGAGGCGAGCAGGCGTCTGATTGAGTACAATGTGAGTTCGACTCATTGGCGGTATGTTCCGCATTAGTAGCTAGTATGGAGGATCGAGTGCACCGATATGTTCTGAGGCTCGATGATTACCTAGCGAAGAGTTGTTGGTGTTTCTCTTCAGGGCATGGACATTGCCGCATTCGAGCCCATGCACTGGGTGCGAGGAGCACGCAGATCGGCAGGTGGACCGCCGAGAAGAAGGCGAGCACGGATATTTTGGCGACTTTCGAGCGGACCGCCTCGAAGAGACTAGTTATGTACCTCCGCCATTGCGAGTGGTCCTCCGCGACGCCGGGACCGCAGGATATTCGGGAGCGGTCGGGGCTCCCGTGTTTGAATGTTCGCGGAAGTAGGGGTGTTGGCGGATCGATCACCCTACCTCGGTGTGGTCGATGTGGTAGACCGCATTTCGGGGAGTGTCGTAGTACCAAGGAGCTTGTTATTCTTGCGGCCAACAGGGCCATATGACGAGACTGTCCGAGGTGGGTAGCGGTAGGATAGCCGCAACTACTAGAAGCGATTGCGGAGCCCACGGTAGAGTCGCGGTGGAAGTTCGATTTTAGCGGTCCTTGAACCGCCTAGTTTCAGGTATATCCTTAACCCTCTAGAGTTTTGTGTGTATTGATGTTGTTGATGTGTTTAATGATATGTTGGATAGCTTTGTGCTAAATGTGATTTAGAAACCTGGTTAGTGAAAAAGGGTAAGTCCCTGGGTAGTGTGAAATGGAAGTGGTAGCTTTCGCGACTGTAGAGGTAAGATTGTTCGGATCTAGAAACTAGAGAGTTGGCGCTACAGTGGGTCGGGTTGGGGCCATGTTGCGGGCCAACCCGCATCCCGTTTTGAGGAAGGGTCAGCTCTGGGTGGTCCCGCCAGGTGGCAGGGTCACAAGGGTGCTAGGCCCAAGTTTAGATGACCATCTTATGAGTTCGGGGATACGTTCGACCAGAATCAGTTCGTGAAGGCGAGTGGCCTTAGAGGAAATCGAGGTTAGTGAGATGACCAAGTTTGGAGGTAGTGACTCGAGGGTTGGGAAACGAGCGTTGGCGGAAGTGTGGTACGGACGATGAACGAGTTCGAGTGTTCGTGGCGTGTCGCGAGAAAGGGGAGAAGTGAGCGAGTGTGATCGTTTCTTTTGTGATAACAGGTGATTCCTCGTGGACTTGGGATTTCGTATTTTGTGCATTTGTTAATTCATGGCGGTGTGGCATGATTGTTTTCAGACGTATAGCGGTGAAGACTATCTTGGCGCACGCTTGTTTTGAGACTTAGAAGGAACATTCGGACGAATGTTTCTAAGAGAGGGAGAATGTTATACCGTATTTCGGAGTATATGCGTGGGGCGTGCGTAGAAATTTGAGCCTTAAGTTAGGCAAAGGATCGAATTTGGGCACAAGTGCGAATAGAGTCGTTTCGACGAAACGTTTCCACGACTTTACGTTTGGAAAATTACGGCTATGTCATTTAGTATTTTTGCGGATTTTTCCGAGCAACTGAACATTTTTGGACCAACGGGAGGGTGACAATTGTCACCCTAATTGGACGGAAAAGAGGAGGCTTGGCCTTGGCCGATTGTGACCTACTTTTGTGCCTTGTTTTGTGGCTTGTTTTTTGGAGTGTTTTGTGGAGTGTTTTGTGGGTGCACTTGGCTTGATCTTGGCCTTACACTTGCCTAACACATGGATGGATCTTGGCCATTGGTTGGCCTTTGCTTGGCTATAAATAGCTCCCTTTGTGAAGACTTTATTCATCCACAAATTATTCTAAGTGATAAATCCCTTCCCTCCCTCTTGTAGACTCTCGTCAGAGCTCCTCTCCCCTCTCTTGTGAGCTAGCCGAGAGCCTCCCCCCCCCCTCTAGTGGTGCTATCCGTGGGGTACCCCCCCCCTAGCCTAGTTGTTTTCGTATAATACCACTTGTTGTGGTATAGAAATACTCTCCTAGTATTGTTATAATTCCCAAAATACCTTAGCCTTGTACCTTGTAGTATTCCAAAGATACCTCTATCGTAGAACCCGAAATACTACCTTTTGTCCTTTTAGTCTCAAACCGAAACCACAAGGAAATCTTCATTGTTGTTTGAAGTACTTAAGAGAAGTTGGTTAGAACTTCTAAGGGTTGTTTGGAGCGGATTGGAGCACTCGGAGTAGGAGCTAAACCTTGCTCAGGAGCGACATTAAACTCGGATAATTTTTGGGCTTATCGAGGTAAATATCTTGTCCTATTGTAATTGGAAATTACATATGTGTTGAATATATAGTTGTTGTATACTATATATAGAATGAACTTAGTATTGTGGCAATGTCTGTTGACTTAAGCTGAAGAATGAAGAATTGAGCATAACCATAGAAGGTTAATAAAGAGAAGAATCAATCAGAATTACATAGATCAGATGGACTTGTGTAGTATTACTGTGTAGTAGAATGGTACACGTCCGGTTAGGCGTATAAAAACCCCCCCCTAGTTGGCTTGGTAGCCGGCCTCGATAGAGAAGGAGATTTGCTTGTGGCGTGAGAGTCTTCGAATTTTACGTAGATTATGGAACGTTGAGATCTGGAGGTTCATAAGCGCCTTGTGGCCTTATAGGTTGAAGTACTACGTGTGGAGTGATCCACTTGGCTTAGGAGTAGCCGCGGTTTGAGGTACTTGAGCGTTTTGCTATTAGTCGACAATCGTCGCGGTATGTGAACCTCTTCCTATCTCTTCTAGCATGGTATGTGTGAACTATGTAAATGCGGTAGACGATACGTGTGTTAGCGTGTTTGATTGTTCTTAAAACATAAAGTGTTATAACGGCTTTATGGGAAGTTGATTATAACAGCTTTATGTAGGTAAGAAAATACTTTGTGGTTTTAAAAAAGGTAACTGATGAGAATTATAACTGGCTTGTTATAATAAAGAACTTGATGTATTTCAAAGATTTATAAATCGTTTTGAAAGGGAGAGTAACACTTGGTTTTAAAGGTTTTAAAAAGAGTTATACTAGCTTTATGGGGAGTTAGGTATAATGTCTTAAGAGAGGTAAAGAAAATGGTTTACTGATGTTAGAAGTTAAGAGACTTGATCTTATGAGATAAGAGACTTAACTTATTTGTTTTAATGTGAATGTTTGTGTGAAACCTCATTCGTGAGTAATGAGTACTTGGTTTTATTTAAAGGGATAATGTTTCTTGATTTCGGAAATCAGAATGTGTATCGACAGACCACTGCAGCGTTAATAAAGGAAAATGTATTGAAAAATGATGAATTGTATTAAAACCAGTAGAAACCTCCATCTGCATAGAAACTAAGATGAGACAAAATGATATACATTTTCTAGATCATGGCTGCTGTAATAAGAATGTTGTAAAGAAGAATAACCTACTCTCAGTGAGACATATATTACTCAATTGTTCTAAAAGGAATCAAGTGATTAAGTTTGGGAACTATGAAACCATTTGAAAATGAGAAGCTTGAGTAATTGAAACTAGGCAAACGGAACTTAGGAAAAGAATGTTGTTACTTGATTTTTAAAAGGAATGTGGGTTGGTCATTCTAATACTACGTATCGGGTGACTTTTATAAGTAATGGATCTCTTTTAAAAAGAACTTAACGATGTAGTACTTTGGGGTTAAACCCGGACTTTGGCATAAAATGAAAGTACTTTGAGTTGTGTGAAACTTGCCTATGCTTGTGATGATAGCCTTTCTTTGTGCAAGTGTGGTATTTACGTATTCCGTCTCTCGATAGAGTAGGTTGACTTGTTGATAACTTACTTGGACGTCTTTGGCGGTGATGGAGAATTCCACGGGTATGTTTCCATTTTGATTCTTGCTTGTTGTTGATATCACATGGACATGTCTACACCGTCGCAGATTCCGGGGCACGCGGCCGTGCGGCGGGTTGATTACCCGATAGATGGTTATTACCGCAACATGGACGTGTCTACCGTCTGATAGGGGCATGTGGCCACGCGCGGGGTTGACCACCAGATATATTGTTATTGAGGTTACACGGGCATGTCTACCTGCCGTCACGATTCCGGGGCATGTGGCCACGCGGCCTTGTTATCATTGTTGCATCATGGACATGTCTACCGAGCGATTCGGGGCATGCGGCCGTGATGCGAACATGATGGATGTTATGGGCGTGAGACCCATAGTTATATTTGAGTGGTGACTTTGAGGCGTGAGTCCACGACTTCGCTATTTTTATGTTGCGTCGTATTTTGGTTATCATACATGTCTCGCTTTTTAAGCTATTATGATTTCATTTACGATGTTGTGATTTCACATACTTGGTACTGTTATGATCGACCTCCTTGAGGCTGCGTTCATGCCGCAGGTAGGTACATCGATCGTGGATCCTCGCTCTTAGGATCTCGGTTGGCGTTTTGGGAAGCTCGTTTCTCGGAGGCTTATCTTTTGGTATGTGTTCCACGAGTTGTAGGTTCTTGTACATTCGGGGTATGGCGGGGCCACTGTCCACGATCATTGTAAATCTTAGAGGTCTGCAGAATCTGTTGTGGCGGGGTTGTAAAATGATTAAACTGTTCGGGTTTTATGTATATCTTGAAAACCATTTTGGTTGCTTTGTTTATTTATTATATCTCTTGTTTCATGATTCATGTTTTATTTTCCGCTGGTTTTCTCGATGTTGTATCACTAGGGTGCCCGGTAAGGCACGATGTGAGCCGGTTCGGCGTTATAATAGCGCTTGACAGCCCGAGTTTTGCGACGCCGCCAGCAGAGTTTAGAAGCGCAGTGGCAGCTGAGACCATAATACTGAGCCTCGGTCCACGGCTGGAAGCGAGAGGAGTTGGGTACAAAGAGATGGCCCGATTATTGGCCGTGATAGTGGCAAGGCACGAGATAAAATTGGATCTGGCGATTCCGATCACCATAGTACCCGTAGTTCACCCGAGAGCGGATAGTTTGAGACTGCGGGACTTTCTGAGTTGCATCCCGCCCGTGTTTTATGGATCGAGGCCTGAGGATGATCCGCATTAGTTCATCCGGCAGCGATTCTGGATCATGAGTAATCAAGGCTTCGGAGACCGAGTCAGTGGTCTTAAGTTCACATCGGCTGCGTGATACCGCAGTCGACTGGTTTGATTCGTGGGAGGTGTCCCGGGGGGAGCATTCGCCTCCAGCTATTTGGGACGAGTTCTCAGAGGCATTTCTCAGCCACTTCTTGCCTCCGCAGATGAGGAGGGCACGGGCCGACAGATTTTTGATATTGAGGCAGGACGGGCGTACGGTTCGGGAGTACAATGTGGAGTTTGGCTCACTAGCTCGGTACGTCCCCGCGTTAGTAGCCGACATGGGGGATGGAGTGCACCGCTACGTCACCGGGCTCGATGACTACTTGGCAGAGGCTTGTTCGGGTGTAGCTCTTCAGCCGGGCATGGACATTGCCCGCATGCAGGCTTATGCACTTGGGTGTGAGGAGCGGAGAGGTCGGCGGAATGACCGGGATCAACAGAAGAGGGCCAGGACAGCAGGGTCTTTTGGCGACTTTCGAGGCGGACCGCCTCAGCAGCAGGCTAGTTATGTACCTCCGCCAGTACAGAGCGGTCCTCCACAGTCTTCAGGACATTCGGGATATTCAGGCAGTCGGGGCTCCTGTGTTTGATTTTGAGGGAGTAAGTGCTCGCCGGATGAGGCCACCCTTGTCTCAGTGTGGCCGTTGTGGAAAAATTCATAAGGGTGAGTGTCGTACTAATTTGGGATATTGTTATGCTTGCGCCAACGGGGCCATTTGGCGAGATTGTCCAGGCGAGTAGCACCGGTAGGATAGCACAGACTACGAGATCGATTCGCGGGTTCTTCACCTTCCATATATAGGCAGGATGTTCATACTGGCAGCGAGCCACAGAGGTCGCGGTGGAAGTTCCCAGTTTTAGCGGTCCTTTGAACCGCTTATTTTTTCAGGTATATCCTTAACCCTCTAGAGATTAGCATGCGTGATACGATGATTATATGTTGAGTACTATGTACAGATAGCGTTGTGTATATGGTGGTTTAGAGACATGGTTAGTTGAAAGGATAAGTATGGGGACAGGGAAGGTATGAACCTTAGAATATTACACGAGGAGACCTTAGATGTAAGGCCGTCTTGAATAAAGGATTTTACGGTTAGTCTTTGTCAAAATACTTGGTATGCGTAAAAATGTATTGTGGGACAATTCCATGGGTTGTGTAAGATGAAAGTGGTAGCTTTCAGGACTTGAATAGGTAAGATTGTTCCGGATCGGGGAGCAAGAGTTTGGCGCGATTATGGGTCGGGTTGAGGACCATTCGCGGGTCGACCCGCAGCCCGGTTTGAGGTGGGGTCAGTTCGAGGTGGTCCCGCCGGGTGGTAGGGTCACGAGGGTGCTAGGCCCAGGTTTGGGTAACCATCGTATGAGTTCGTGGATATGTTCGACCAGAATCGGATCGTGAAGGCCGGGAATGGCCTTAAAGGAGATTGAGGCTAGTAAGGTGACCAAGTTTGGAGGTTGTGACTCCAAAGTTTTGGAAACTGAAGCGATGACTGGAGTATGGAATGTGTACTAGGGAGAGAGTTCGGGTGTACGAGAAGGATACGACGAGTAAGGAAAGAAGTGAACGTGTGTTAGCAGAATAAAAGAGATCATTTTGTTGTGAAGTGAAGATGCGAAGGGAGTATCCTTTAGACCAGGGTGGAAGATTTTGTGATGTAGGAGTGATTCCTCGTTGACTTGGGTTAAGTATTTGCGCGTGTGTTATTCTGTGGCCAGGTGTGGCATTGGCAACTTGTTTAAGTTAAGAGGAACTTTATCGTTATCCGTCTTGAGAAGGAACATTCGGGACGAATGTTTCTAAGGAGGGGAGAATGTTATACCCCGTATTTTCCGGAGTATGTACGTGAGGACGTACGTACGTTTGTACAAACCCTAATTAGGTTAAGAATGAAATTATAAGCTTTCGACGGAAAAGATTTCGAACCTTGTGAAGGAAATTCTATGTTTTTAATATTTTAACCAATTGCGGATTTTTTCCGAAAGACGAAATATTTTGGACCATTAGGAGGATGACATGTGTCACCCTTAGTTGGCTTTGGTTGGACGAATTGGGGGGGGGGGGCTAGTGGGCAAGTCAAATGGTCAAGTCTTGCAAGTTGATTTTGTGTGAGTGGGAGTAGGTAAAGTGGACGGTTTTGTGAGCCATGTGGATGGCCACATGGCTCATTGTTGTGGTGGGCATGTGTTCCAATATTGTGGTGGACATATGTCCAAATATTGTGGGAGACACTTGGTTGGAAGACCTCATCTTTCACATGGATCCTAATCCCAACCCTCCATTTGTTTTAATCTTGGCCTTTGAGGGCTCTATAAATACCCCCCTTGAGTTGAAGACTTCTTCATCCACTCCATATTTTCTAAGTCTCAAAATCCTGCCCCCGTTGGCTAGAAGTGTCGTCCAAAGCCTCCCCTACCTAGTGGCCAGTAAAACCCCTTTTTGTAGAAAGTTGCCTTCTAGTATAGTTACTATTCCAAAATACCCTAGCCCCAAATCCCTTATAGTATTTAAGTAGAAGTTGTTTAGAAACTTCTAAGGGTTTCTTGGAGCTATCGGAGCGTGCAAATTAGGAGCTAAACCTTGCTCAGGATCGACATTTAATTTGGATAATTTTGGGCTTATCGAGGTAAATACTTTTGTCCTTCTATTGTAATTGGAGATTACATATAAGAATAGTTAAGAGTTGAGTATAAGATATAGAAGGATATTTAAGAATAGAATTGAACTGTACTTACATAGGACTGTACTTACAGTAGACTTGAGTAGTTTGACGAGTAGGGAAATGCTGCCCAATTTTCCGTAGAATAGAGAACCCTCTGCTTAGAACTTTCTACAGAGTAGTCTAGACGTTGATAGACTTATATGACCGTTATAGGTTGAAGTACTGCAAATAGCATATTCTACTCGAAGGGTGGAAAAGGCTAGCAGGATTACAGTACTTTGGAGCTATTTGCTAATTGTCGATAATCGTCGCGAGGTATGTGATTCTTCCTATCCTCTTGAGTATGATATTTTAAAAGAATATATATAGTACGGTAGACGTACGTGTGTTAACTGAACGTGGTTTTACTTCGATGTCTTTTGACTTGAGTCTTAAATAATAAAGAATCTTGAAGTATTTCAAAAGAATTAAGAATCGTTTCTGAAAGAAGAGTAATACTTGGTTTTGAAAGCTTAAGAGTTATACTAGCTTTATGGGAAGTTAGGTATAACGTCTTAAGAGAGATAAAAAGAATGGTTTATTGATCTTAAAAGATAAGAGACTTGACTTAATTGAATTGATATGAATTTTATTAAAAAGTGTGAAACCTCATTCGTGAGTAATGAGTATTTGGTCTTTAAGAGAATAATGTTTCTTGATTTGAAATGAGAATAAGTATCGAACTAACCATGCGGCGTTAATAAAGGAAAATGTATTGACAATTAAGTAATTATATTAAAACCGGTAGAAACCTCCATCTGCATGAAGCTAAGATAAGACAAGATTGTATTACATTTCCTAGATCATTTGCTTTAATAAGATTGTTATAAACAAGATTAACATACTCACAATTAATGCATATAAAAATCAAATTCTTTAAAAAAGAGAATTATGAAATGAAATGATTAAGACTATGAACTACTGAAACCTTTCGAAAATAAGACGTGAATATTTGAGGCAAACTTGAACTTTGGAAAGAATGTTGTAACTTGACTTTAAAAGGAGAAGTGTTTTGGTCTAAAAAGAAGGCATTCAATTGTCTTAATTTGGTTTACAAAGGAAAGTATGGAAGTGTGTTGGTTTACTTAAAAATGTTAGTCCTTCTATTTTAATACTACGGGTATCGGGTGACCTTTGTAAAAGAAATGGATCCTTTAAAAAGAATTTAATGTGCGTAGTACTTTGGGGTTAAAACCTGGACTTTGGCATAAAATGAAAGTACCTTGAGTTGTGTGTAACTTGCCTATGTTTGCGTGTGATAGCCTTGTCGTGTTAGTATTGTATTTCTATACCACCGCGTCTCTCAATGGAGGGCCGGTTGATTTGTTATGATCTTACTTGGACGTACCGGCAGTGACGGAGGATTCCACGGGTGCGCTCCTGTTGATAGCGTTATTCCATGGACTAGCTCTCCGGCGAGGTTTCTTGATTCGGCCTTGGTATCCGGTGGTTGGCTTCGTACTTGCCCCGCCTCGTGGCTGATTCGGCCTTGGTACCTAGTAGTTAGCATTCGCTTGCCGTTCGGTTTAGTGGCGAAGTCTCGTGATCTGACCTTGGTATCTTGTAGTTAGCCCTCAGACTTGCCGGCCACCACGTGACACGGCTTTGTAGCGGTAGTTGGCTTCGTACTTGCCCCGTGTCGCCGTGGCGCGAAGTCTCGTGATCTGACCTTGGTATCCGGTAGTTAGTCCTCGTACTTGCCGGTCATTTACGTGACACGACTTTGGTATCGGTAGTTGGCTTCGTACTTGCCGTGCTCGAACCGTGGTTTGGTTGTGTAGTATTGGTAGTACGGCTTTGGTATCTGGTAGTTGGCTTTCGTACTTGCCCCGGTCAGTTGATGATGCGGCTTTGGTATCCGTAGTTAGCCCGTACTTGCCGTGACGGTTTTATGACTCAGGTGGGACCTGGTGTTTATGTTTACTCCTTGGTGTTATTATATCATAGACTGCCGGCAGTGAGGAAGGTATTCCACGGGCATGATTGATGTTGAGGGCGTGAGACCCATAGTTATATTTGAGTGATGACTTTGAGGGCGTGAGTCCTTGATTTACGTGACTGCTTATTTATTGTGGACTGTAGTTTGGTTATCATACATGTCTCCTGCTTTATATAGACTACTATGATTTCATTAACAGTATTTTCAGTTTCACATACTTGGTACTGTTATCGACCTCCTTGGGGCTGCGTTTATCGCGGTAGAGGTACACCGATTGTTGATCCTCGCCATAGGATCACGATTCAGCGTATTAGGAAGCTCGTTTCTCGGAGGCTCATCTTTTAGTATAGTCACTGTCATTTGTAGGTACTTGTACATTCGGGGGTATGGCGGGGCCACTGCAGTCATGTTGTATAAAAATTCTTAGAGTCCATGTAATCTTGTTGTGGCGGGGTTTGTAAGGATGTAGCTGCTCAAGTTTTAGTTATATATATGCGAAAGGTAGCTTAGTTTGGTTGGCCTGTTTTATTATCATATCTCTTGTTTCATGTTTAAGTTTTTATTTCCGCTGATTTTCTCTGATGTTATATCACTAGGGTGCCCGGGGTAAGGCACCAGTCACGGGCCCGGGATCGAGTCGTGACATTACGCGGGAGGTCCGATCGGCCAGTCATTCAGAGCAGTCGGGCTCAGGGACTTGAGGTTTGAGGAGGCGAGAGATCGTCGCCGATCGAGACCACCCATATCTCGGTGTGCTCGATGAGGTAGATCACACCCAGGCGAGTGTCATGTTCCTGCAGGAGCTTGTTATTATTGTGGCCAACTGGGCCATTTGAGGAGAGATTGTCCGTCTAGAGGCGGCATGGGTGGTACGGTGCAGCCGGATCGATTCTTTGGGTCTTCTCCTTCGTGGTCATGCGCCCGGGCGTGGTACTCACGGACGGCAGGCGCGGTAGAGGTCGTGGTGGTGGTTCGGTTCTAGCGGTCCAGTAACCGCATATATTCTATAGCCCGGCCGCCAGGGATCGGGAGGCTTCCACGGCGTCGTCGCGGTACATTATTGATTTCATCTTTGTGGCGTTTATGCTTTGATAGATCCAGGTTCTACCTTGTCCTATGTGTCCCTCTTATGCGGGTAGAATCGGGATAGGCGAGTCGATAGAGCCTTTTGAGGTAGCTATGCGATGGGTGATTCGGTGTTAGCCGAGCGGGTGTCTGAGAGGTTGTCGTATTCATTTGATCGTCGGACCACTTGCAGACTTGATAGAGTTGGAGATAATGATTTTGATGTCATTATGGGTATGGTGGTTGGCTTCTGTTATGCCAACGTTGATGTAAGGGACAGTTGGTTCGGTTCGGTTTCTGGCGAGCCGATTATCGAGTGGAAGCGCAACAGTACGCCGAGGTAGGTTTATTTCTTACCTCAAGGCTAGGAAGATGGTGCGAAAGCGGTACATCTATCATCCGGTTCGGGTATTTGTCTGAGGTCGAGTGCCGTTCTTGATCGATGCGATGGTTAGGGAGTTTCGGATGTGTTCCCGGGCGATCTTGGGTATCCTCCCGAGAGGGAGATTGAGTTTTTATTGACACGTTGCGGACACTCGACCTATTTCCATTCCGCCATACGAGGATGGAACTGCTTGAGTTGAGAGAGGCGAAGGAACAGTGAAAGATTTCTTTGGAGAAAGGCTTTATCGCCTAGTGTTTCTCCGCAGGAAGCGCCATTTTGTTTGTGAAGAAGAAGGATGGGGCCAGCTGCGTATGTGTGTTGGTTCTGAGCAATGAATAAGGTAACCATCAAGAATAGGTACCCTTCCCGGGATTGATGATTTGTTTGACGATTGCGAGTGCGAGGTGTTTCTCAAGATAGACTGCGATGCAGTTATCATCGAGTTCGAGTTCGAGGCGAATATCCCAGCGCATTCGGGACCGGTATAGGCACTATGAGTTGAGGTTATGTCTTTCGGTTTGACGATGCTCGTGGTATTTATGGATTTGATGAACGGGTGTTCAAGCCATTTTGGATACATTTGTGATAGTATTCATTGATGACATCTGGTTTATTCGCGAGACGAGCGGAGCATGCAGATCACGAGGAGGATGCCAGATTGGTCCTCGGGCCGATTATTCGCCAAGTTCTCAGTGTGAGTTTTGGTTGGCCTCGGTGGCATTCTGGGGCATATTATTGGGGTTGATGGTGTTGGTGGATATGGCAAAGATTGGCGATCAAGTCTTGGCGAGACCTCTACTTGGCCAAAGTGCGCGATTTCTTAGTGGCGAGTTATTATCGTAGGTTTGTGGAAGCGGTTGCTTCGATTTCAAATCGTTGACTAGGTGAATCGGAAAGCGACCAAGTTCGATGAGCGAGGCTTGCGAGAAAGGTTTCGATTCTTGAAGGAAAGGTTGACTCTGACTCGGTTCTTACTCTCCGAGGGTTAGGCAGATGCGTGATCTATTGTGATGCCTCGGGTATTGGGTTAGGGTGTGTTTTGATGCGGACGCGGCAAGGTTATAGCCTATGCTTCGGCGATTCTGAAGCATGAGAGAATTACCCTACCCACGACTTAGAGTTGGTCGCGATTATTCATGCCTTGAAGATTTGGAGACATTATTTGTATGGGGTTCGTGTGGATATTTATACTGACCACAAGAGCCTCAGATATCTTCAGCGAGAGGAGTGAACTTGCGGCGAGGCGGTGGTTAGAGTTCTTTGAAAGATTATGATATTGATATTCTATACCATCCGGGAAAGCCAACGTAGTTCTTGATGCCTTGAGTCGTAGATCGATGGGGATCTGTCGGAGGTGCGGCAGAGAGGCGGGACATGGTCGTCGAGATCCACCGATTAGCAAGCCTTGGGTTCGTTTGATCGATACCGAAGCGATGGCGGTGCGGGTTCGTGAGGTTGCGAGTCTTCCATCGTTGATGAGGTGAAGAGGCGGCGGTTTGAGGACCGGTGTTGGTGCGGTATCGAGATGCGGCTCTTGGGAGGAGAAGAGTCTATTTGAGGTAGCGCTGATGGGGCCGAGGTTTGAGGGCGGTTGTGTGTTCCCGATGTGTCGAGGACTTCGTCAGATTCTGAGGCTGCGGTGCTCATTATTCTATTCATCCGGTCAACCAAGATGTACCATGAACTCGGATGTTTGTATTGGTGGGATGGCACGAAGAGGGGCGTGGCGAGTTTTGTTGCACGATGTCCTAATTGCTAGCGGTCAGTCGAGCACGAGGCCCGATGGATTATTGCGAGCTATTGAGATTCCGACTTGGAAGTGGGAGGTGATCAACATGGACTTTGTTCTGAGGTTACCTCGCACTCGGAGGAAATACGACTCCATTTGGGTTATTGTTGTGGTGAAATCAGCCCATTTCCTTCGATCGGGGCGGCGTATTCGGTGAGGACTATGCCAGTTGTACATCGAGAGATTGTGAGGTTTGCGGTGTCGGTGTCGATTATATCGATAGGGAGCCCGATTTGACTAACTTCGGAGGTCTTTCCGAAGGGCTTAGGGACACGGTGAGTCTCGGTCTGACATTTCATCCTCGGTCGCGGGCGGCGAGCGTACTATCGGACAACGAGGATATCCGCGAGCATGCGTGATTGATTCGAGGGTAGTGGGAGGATCATTTGCCTCTTGTAGAGTTTGCTTATAACAATAGCTACCATTCCAAAGATATCTGAGATGGCGCCATACGAGGCTTTATATGGCGGAAATGTAGGTCGCCGATTGGTTGGTTCGACGTGGGCGAGTGCGATTAGTTGGCGGACTTGGTTGGCGGTGTGGATAAGGTGAAGCTTATCCAGGAGAGAGCGGCTTCGAGGCGGCGAAGTCATACGCGGATAATCGGCGGCATTTGGAGTTTCGGTGAAGCGATTGGGTCTTGAAGGTGCCACCCATGAAGGTGTGATGAGATTCGGTAGAAGGGAAACTCGGCCCAAGGTACATTGGGCCCTACCAGATCGTCCGTCGAGTAGGAAAGGTTGCCTATGAGTTGGATCTGCCATCAGAGTTAGAGGCGGTACATCCGGTCTTCCATGTTTCTATGTTGCGGAAGTGTATCGGAGATCCAGCGAGAGTTTTCCCTACTAGTGAGGTCCAGGTGAGAGGGGTTATCGTATGAGAGAGTCCCAGCGATACTCGATCGCGGTCGAGCATCGCGGACCAAGGATGTAGATTCCGTCAAAGTCTTGTGGAGAAATGATAACCAGGAGGAGATGACTTGGGAAGCGGAAGAGGACATGTTGAGGAAGTATCCTCACTTATTCCCTACACCTTCAGGTAATCCATCTTTCCTTACTTGTCAAGTTTTAATTGAAGTATTTCTTTTGTTTAAATATTTTTGTGTGGCATCATTGGTATGTCGGGGTTGTGAAAGGAAACTATGTCGCTAATTATAAGTTTGACTCCGAAAGAACATTCGGGGACGAATGTTTCTAAGGGGGGAAGAATGTTACACCCCGTATTTTTTTCAGGACATGTTTTAAGAACGTACGTAAGAACTCACAAGTGTTAAGATTTGAGACTTATAAAAATTTATCGGAATTATGAAATTTTCGGAAAACGTATTATTGTGACGAATGGGAGGGCGACACGTGTCACCCCCCCTTATAGTTGCCTTGGATGATTTATGTCATGGCCAAAATGGTCATTGACCATAGTCTTGGATGACTAAGTCTTGCAAGTAGTAGCTTGAGATTCTTGACTAAGTCAAAGGACCCACAAGGCTTGATATTTGATAAGAGCTCATCCAAAACACCCATTTGGTTGCATCTTGACCCTCCATTGCACTATATTATACTACTAGTAGCAAGACTAATGCCAACACTTAGAAAATTTTCAAGAGAAATTGAAGAGCAAGAGCTAGAGCTCTCGGGTTCCCTCACTATCAAAAGAATTTTTTTTTTGTTTCTTGTCCATTAAGCTCCTAACTTTAAACCAAGGTTCATGAGTGTATTGTAAGCATATCTCAATAGAAAAATCTCGGAAAAAGATAGTTTTCGGGTTAGTCGCAAAGCGAAAACCTAGTTGTCTTTCTAGGTTTTGTTTGGAGATTTGAAGGAAATTTGTTGGTGTTGTTCTAAGGGTCTCAACTAGCGGATTGAAGTGTCTTGAATAGGATCTAAGTTACTAAGGAGCGACTTCGGATTTGGAGTTGGATTAAGATTCGTTGAGGTATAATCTTGTCCCTTAAAAGTGTTACAAGATTAATTATATTGTTGTTAGCTTTACTTGTTGCTAGCATGAAGTATATGTGTTGAAGTTTATAAGTGTTATGGATTGCTTGTAGCCTTAGAATCCGAAATGTAATGTGAGCCATGTGAAGTTGGATTACAAATTGGTCGTTTATTAGAATCGTCGCATGTTAATTACTTGGAGATTATAGTAGTTATAATCGATTGCGACTTGATATCATGTTAGGCTAATAACTTGGATTGAAATGGAAATTGGATAAGAATTGATGTTGTAGTACTTCAAGTTAGCCGAATTGGCCTAGTAAGTTGTATTAATTTGATATCTATTGTGGGGCGGAATTTTACACGTCTAGTAGGCGTGTAATCCCCTATTGTTGATTGCATTGTTTGGGCCTTAAATGTGGCGTGTTTGGTTATTGTATTCGGCCTTGAAAAAGGTGGCAAAGTAAGTAGAAACAAAGGAGGTGCTGTCCGATTTTCCGTAGAATTTAGTGACCTTACACTTGTAATATTCTATGTTTGAAGTAAGACGTTAATAGATGTATTGTGGATATTATAGGTTGACATACTACGGGCGGGATATTGTACTTGGCAAGTGGTTGACCCGAAGAGGTATGTAGAACTTTTCATATCTTTTGAGCATGACTAGTTACACGTATTTAGTACGGTAGACGTACAAGATCTTGATATCCTTTACTAGTTTTATGAATGGCCAAGTCGGTGAGTTGGGATATTAACTCACTTCTTTGAAAGGATTAAGGACGTCTTAAGTTTTATTAAAGTTAAGGGACTTGAAGAACTTTAAAGTATGTGATACTTGTTTCGTTTTAAACGTATAAGTCCCTTGGATAGGAAATTGTATTTGGCTAAGGTATAAAGTAAATATAACGACTTTATGGGGATTTGGTTATATTATCTTTATGGAAAGATAAATGACTTTATTTTAAGGAAAAGGCAATTTGATTTTAAGGCATCAATTGCCTAAGGTTTTATAAGAAAAGGAGTCACTTGATTTAGAAACCTAACTTTATTTCTAAAGGTATTGTGACTTGTCTTGAATAGTAATGTTGACTTGATACTACGAATAATAGTATCTTGTGAAGTTTTATATGAAAAAGAGTCATTTGTTTTAAAGAGTGGAAGTATGTAGTATTTTGGGTTAAATCCCCGGATCTTTATAAAAGACATGTTAGTGCCTTAAGTAAACTAAAATGAGAGTGTATGTGAACAAGAATAGTAAGAAGTTAGGGGATTCTTAACTTGCTTATATATTGTATGATAGCCGGTTTGTGCTAGTGGTATATTATTCATTACGGGGTCATTCCCCGGGTTTGTGGCATTTGCATATTCCGTGGATTTGCTACCCACGATGCGAGGAATACCTCATGCGAGTCCGCAAGGGCTTATGCGGGTGAAATAGTCCCATGCGGTAGTCTGCGCCTATGCGAGGAATACCTCATGCGAGTCCGTAAGGGCTTATGCGGGTGAAATAGTCCCATGCGAGGAATACCTTATGCGGGTCCACGCGACCTATGCGGGTGGAATAGTCCCAGGAGTAGGATTGCTTAATGATTCTGCGGGCGGGTGGTCCTGCTTTGATCGTGAGCTTCCTATTTTATATTGTAAGAATACTACTAATTACTCTCATTGTTAGTAAGGCACAGTGTACTGTAATTTGATTATCATACATGTCTCCGGCTTTGATTTAAACTTATGATGTAATTACAGTATTTTCCAGTTTTACATACTTAGTACATATTGTGTACTGACCCCCTTCCTCGGGGGCTGCGTTCATGCCGCAGGTAGGGGTAAACAGGTGGTGGATCCTCATTCTTAGGATCACTTATCAGACGTCA
This sequence comes from Przewalskia tangutica, assembly GCA_029844215.1. Lineage (NCBI taxonomy): Eukaryota > Viridiplantae > Streptophyta > Magnoliopsida > Solanales > Solanaceae > Przewalskia > Przewalskia tangutica. Next base: position 100,378,114 of record CM056729.1, read on the forward strand.
GAAGCTCCATTTCTCCGGAGGCTTGTCTCTTTTAGTCTGATCTTTCCCTGATGTTGTAGATTTATGTACATTCAGGGGTATGGCGGGGCCCTGTCCCGCCACAGTTGTTATTCCTAGAGGTCTGTATTCACATATGTGGTTGGGCTGTAAGAACTGAGTTGTACAATTGTACTTTTGATTATGTTTATATTATGGAAGGCGGCCTTATCGGCTAGCCTGTGATGTTTATTGTTTACACATGTGTTTATGTTGTGTATGTTCCGCTGCTATTCTCTGATGTATACCTGAACGGGGTGCCCAGGTAGGGCACCAGTCGCGGCCCGGGGTCGGGTCGTGACATGACTGGTAAGGTAGGCTTGGAGCATGAAAATTGCGAGCCTAAGAATATTGATAACCGCTGAGACCTTAGGTATATAAGGCTTTCTCGGGCAATAGGATTTTATTCAGACTAAGTGTTACACCCCGTAATTCAAGGACATGTTTAAGAGAATGTACGTAAGGCATGTTTAAGAGAATGTACGTAAGGAACACAAGACTTAAAAATTGGTACGAAAGGAAGAATTGTTTTTCCGACGGAAAAATCTTCCGAACGTCGGAAAGGAATAATGTTCGTTGATGAGAATTGGATTCTTAAAATGCATTATTTGAAGAGTATGAAACTTATTTGATTATGGAAATTTAGTTTTACTGATTTGGTCACGTGGGGCCCACCCGAGGAATTTTACGTTTTGTGGGGCCCACGAGGGTTACGAAATTTTATGGACGAATGGGAGGGAGACATGTGGCACCCCCCCCCCCCCCACATGGCTTGCTCGATTTAATACAAGGGTAAAATGGTCATTTGGCCAATGTTAAGATGACCAAGTCTTGCTAATTAAAGAGCTTGATATTATTGACTAAGTCCAAGGGCCACTTGGCTTGATCTCTTCCATCCAACCCTAACAAGTGTTATGATCTAGACCCTCCATTGTGTTATATAATCATCCTAAGTAGCAAGACTTGCCTTTAACACTTGGAAAAAATTTCAAGACCTTGTCTTGAAAATAAAGAGCTCTCGGCTTTGTGCATTGGAGAACAAGAAAATTTTGCAATTGTGGTTCATAATTCACAAGACTTTAACCCAAGGTTCCTAGGGGTATTGTAAGGATATCTCAATAGAAAGATCCCGGAAAAACAATGTTTTTACGTTAGTCGCAAGGCGAAACCCTAAGGTGTTCTTCAACTTTGAAGATGGAACATGAAGAGGAGTTCTTCATTAGCTTCTAAGGAGTGCTTGGAGCGGATTGAAACATAAGGAAAGGAGCTAAGAATTGCTAAGGAACGACTTTGAATCTTGGAATTTATAAGGGCTTATGAAGGTAACAATTCTTGTCGTTTTAGTAATTAAGATTACTTATTGTTGTAGCTATGGATATTAGCAAGCATGAGGTATATGGTATGAAGTTTGATAAGTGTATTGGCTATTGGAACCCTAAATCTGAAACTAGCATGTTTAGCCTTTGAGATTACAATTCAATTTGATTATTAGTTTAAGTCGTCACATGTTATATAAAGAAGGAATTATAGTTGTTAAAATTGTTTATGACTATATAACATGTTAGACCTAAGAACTTGGATTGGAAAAGAATTGGAAAAAAGACTTTGAGTTGTTGTTTATGTTAGCCGAGAATGGCTTTAAATATGGAACTAGTTTCGTATTAATTTGTGGGGCAAAATTTTATACGTCTTGTTAAGGCGTGTAATCCCCTTTAATTAGCTGAATTGTTGTGCCTTAAAAGCGGCGTTTAGTTATTGATTTTCGGGCCTTGAAAAAGGTGGAAAAGTATGTAGAAACAAAGGAAGTGCTGCCCAATTTTCCGTAGAATTTGGTGACTTTTCACTTAGAATATTCTACGTTTGAAGCTAGAGGTTAATAGACGTATTATGGCCATTATAGTTTGAAGTACTACGTATAGCGTATTCCACAAAGAATGGAATAGCTAGCAAGGTTGAAGTACTTTGGAGCATTTTGCTACTTGTCGATAATCGTCGCGAGGTATGTGAACCTCTTTCTTCTTTTGACATGATTCTATGTATGGAATATACATGTGGTATTATTTCATGTTTCCTTCTACTCTTAGAAGTTAAGAGGTATGTATGTTAATTTACTCTATGTAAAAGATACGTCTAAGTTATCCTAAGTTCTTACCAAGTCTTATGGGGGATGTTGGTAAGAGTCGTTAGGAAGTATTTGGAGTCAAGTTGACTTTGCTAAGTTACTGCACGAATGAGAATAAGTATCGAACAAGCCACTGCAGCGTTAATAAAAGAAAATGTATCGGCAATCAATTAAATTAAAATGAGTAGAATTCTCCATCTGCATAGAAGCTAAGATAAGACAAAATTGTATTACATTTTCTAGATCATGGTTGCTTTAATAAGATCGTTATAAACTAGTATAACCTATTCACACGCATAAAAGTATATGTTACCTAATTTAAAGAGTTTACGTATGAAGTTTTAAGACTATGAACCTTAAATTCTTAAAAGGTTAAGATACTTTATTTTTCAAGTTATGGGACTTGATTCTTAAAGGAAGAAAGGACTTGATTTAAAAGTATAGAATACTTGATTTTGAAAGTATTGATTTCTAAAGATAAGAGACTTGATATTCTAAGTTAAGAAACTTGTTTTCTTAAATGTTAAGAGACTTGAAGTATTTTGAAAGCTATGTAATTTGATTTGAAAGTATAAGTCTCTTGGTTATAAAATGAACGAATTTGTCTAAGACATAAAGAGTTATAACGGCTTTATGGGAAGTTGGTTATAACAACTTTATGGAAGATTAAAAGAATGGTTTTCTCCAGTAATGTAAGCAAAGAAATGACTTGAAATAAAGAAGGGCAAATTGTTTTAAAGGTACCAATTGCTTAAGGTTTTAAGGAAAGAAGTCACTTGATTTAGAAGTCTTTAAATGTAGTTCTAAAAGGTATTGTGACTTGTTTTGAAAAGTAGATATGACTTGATACTACGGTTATTAGTATCTTGGAATTTCTATATGAAAAAGAGTCGTTTAAAAAAAAATAGAAGCACGTAGTACTTTGGGTTAAATTCCTGGATTTTATAATGACATGTTAGTGCCTTAAGTAAACTAAAATGAGAGTGTTTATAAATAAAGTTAATAAGAAGTTAGGGGATTTCTTAACGCGCTTAAGTTATGTATGATAAGCCGGTAGCGCTTATGTTATGTATGATAAGCCGGTAGCGCTTAAGTTATGTATGATAAGCCAGTAGCTCTTAAGTTATGTATGATAAGCCGGTAGCGCTTATGTTATGTATGATAGCCGTTGGTGCTAGTGGTATGAGTATAAATGCGGGGTAAACCCCCAAGACGTTATACACCTCCTGAGTATAAATGCGGGGTAAACGCCCAAGACGTTATACACATTCTGAGTATAATTGCGGGGTAAACCCCCAAGACATTATACCTCTCCATGGATTTGCTACCCATGATGCGAGCATGGCGTATTTGCTCATTGCGGGCCCGTAGGGCCTAAGCGGGTGAAATAGTCCAGTGCGGGTGAAATAGTCCTATGCGAGGAATACCTCATGCGGGTCCACAAGACCCTTGCGGGTGAAATAGTCCCAGGAGTAGGATTGCTAAATGATACTATGGGCAGGTGACCCTAAGTTGATCATAAGCTTCCTATTTTTATGCAGTATACCTTTATGGGCAGACTTATGTGACTTTATCGCGCCCCAGATTGGGCCGGGCAGTATACCTTTATGGGCAGACTTATGTGACTTTATCGCATCCCAGATTGGGCCGGGCAGTATAGGCGCCCCTCCATAAAAGGGCCGGATTTATGTTATGAAAGGTAAGTAAGTTATATGGTAATGAACTTGATGCTTTTTCCTAAGTATGTACGTAAGCATTTGACTATAACTCTTATTGAAAAATGGGAAGCGATAATAATGTGCAATTAAGTTCATGAGTGGTAATGGCACGGCAGGATCTGGTATTTACTTTTTATACTTGCCCCTGTCATTCTTTTGCACAGTTATGATTTGTTACTGTACCTTATTTCCGTTCCATATTCTGATTTTTGTTGTCGACCCCGCCGGAGCTGCGTTCATGTCCGCAGGTTTAGGTACACAGTGGTGGATCCGCGGGCTTAGGATCCTGGTTCAGCATTTTGAGATGGCTCCAATATTCCGGAGCTTGTCATCATGGTTATGTATATTCAGGGATACGGCGGGGCCTTGTACCGTCATAGTATTTGTCCAAAATATTAGAGGTCTGTAGTCATATCTTGTGGGTCACTTTGTAAGAAAAAAAAAGGGTAACTGCTTTTGGTTTTACATATTTATATGTATCCAGGAATGTAGCCTTATCGGCTAACCTATTATTTATTTCTTGTTAAGTTTATGTATGTATGTTCCGCTACTATTCTCTGATGTATACCTGTAAGGGTGCCCAGGTAGGGCACCAGTCGCGGGCCCGGGGTCGGGTCGTGACACTAAGGGTAAGAGTTAAGTGCGACGGTGGGTCGGGTTGGGGACCGATTACGGGTCGCCCCATAGTCTGAAATGGAGTGGGATCAGTTGGTAGTAGTTCCGCTACGTGACAGGGTCACGAGGGTGCAAGGCCCAAGTCTAGTTAATTGTTTTACGGGTTCGTGGACGCATTCCACCAGAACCAGGTCGTGAGAGCCGAAAATGGCCTTATATTGTTTTATAGAGTTACTCCAAAGATTGGAGGCCAGAATCGGTATGGAGGTTATGTAAGTATGCTAGTATAAGTTGGAGGTACGGAAAGAATACAACCAATAAGAAAGTGTAGAATCGCCGATTGGTTGGTTCAACGTAGGCGAGGTTCAGATAATTGGCATAAGGCGAAGCTTATCCAGGAATGATTTTTAGTAAGCTCGGAGTCACCAGAAGTTTTATACAGATAACCGACGTCGACACTTGGAGTTCAGGGTGACGTTTTAGTATAAGTTTATGTGGCCATGGGTGGCATATTTTGTATGAAGGGTGTAGTAAAAAAGGAGACTATGTCGCTATCTAATTAGATTGGACTCCGAAAGAACATTCGGGGACGAATGTTTCTAAGGGGGGAAGAATGTTACACCCCGTAATTCCAGGACATTTGTTTAAGAGAATGTATGTGAGAAGATACGACTTTAAGTTTGAAACGAAAGAAGGATTGCTTTTCTTACGGAAAATGATTTCGAGCCTCGGGAAGGAAAATTGCTCGTTAGTGAGAATTGGGTTCCCGAATTTGTTATTTAAGACATTTAGAATTTATCGGAATTATGGAATTTTATTTTCAGAGTTAGATACGTGGGGCCCACCCGAGAAATTTTACGTTTTTGTGGGGCCCACGAGGTTTCCGATATTTTGGCCAATTATGGAAATTTCGGGAAACAGAATATTTTAGACCAACGGGAGGGCGACACATGTCACCATCCACATGGGCTTGTTGGATGAATAATAATGGACCAAGTCGAAGGGTCAAGTGGAGCTTGACATTCTTGACTAAATCCTAGCCCTTCAAGTGTTTAAATCTTGGCCTTTGATTCTCTTATATATCCATTACTAGTGCAAGACATTCTACACTTAGAAAAAATTTCAAGAACTAGTTGTTCTTGTGGATGAGCTCTCGGCTTTGTGCCCATTCCCCCACAAAAAAATTTCAATTGTTGTCCATAATTCACAAGACTTTAACCCAAGGTTCCTAGGGGTATTGTAAGGATATCTCAATAGAAAGATCCCGGAAAAACGACGTTTTTACGTTAGTCGCAAGGTGAAAACCTAAGGTGTTCTTCAACTTTGAAGATGGAACTTGAAGAGGAGTTCTTCATGAGCTTCTAAGGAGTGCTTGGAACGGATTGGAACATAAGAAGAGGAGCTAAAAGTTGCTAAGGATCGACTTTTACGCTTGGACATTATTAGGGCTTATTGAGGTAAAATCTTCATCTTCTTAATGTAATTGAAGATTACATGTTATAGTAGTTAAGAAATGAGCATGTGGTATATAAAATGAAGTTTGAAAAGATTTGGATCATGTCGACATGTTAAAAACCGAAAATGGACAAGTTAGCCATTTATGTTATAATCAATTTGGTCGATAGTTACAATCGTCGCATGTTAAGGAAGAAAGGATTTATAGTTGTTGTAATTGTTGTTATGTATATAACATGTTGGGATAACAACTTGGATTGAAAAAGGAATTGAAAGGAAATTGATAAATGTTGTGACAATGGTAGCCGATTATGGCTTGGAAATATTGGACAGTTTTACATTGATTGTGGGGCAGGATTTTACACGTCTTATTAGGCGTGTAATCCCCTTTGTATTTGCTGAATTGTTGGGCCTTAAATGTGGCGTTAGGTTATTGAATTCGGCCTTGAAAAAGGCGGAAAAGTACGTAGAAACAAAGGAAGTGCTGTCCGATTTTCCGTAGAATTTGGTGACTTTACACTTAGTATGATTCTACGTTAAAAAGTGAGGAGTTGATAGACATGTTATGATTAATATAGGTTGAAGTACTACGAGTAGTGTATTCTACTTAAAGGATGGAATAGCTATCAAGGTTGAAGTACTTTGGAGCATTTTACTACTTGTCGATAATCGTCGCGAGGTATGTGAACCTCTTCCTCCTTTTGGCATGGTCCTATGTATGAAATATACATGTGGTGTTATTTCATGATTTCTTCTACTCTTAGAAGTTAAGAGGTACGTATGTTAATTTACTCTACGTAAAATGTATGTCTAAGTTATCCTAAGTACCAAGTCTTATGGGGGATGTTGGTAAGAGTCGTTAGGAGGTATTTGGAGTCGAGTTGACTTGGCTAAGTTACTGCACGAATGAGAATAAGTACCGAACAAGCCATTGCAGCGTTAATAAAAGAAAATGTATCGACAATCAATTAAACTAAAATGAGTAGAATTCTCCATCTGCATAGAAGCTAAGATAATACAAAATTGTATTACATTTTCTAGATCATGGTTTCTTTAATAAGATCGTTATAAACAAGTATAATCTATTCACAACGCACTAAAGTATATGTTACTTAATTTAAAGAGTTTACGTTATGAAGTTTTAAGACTATGAACCTTAAATTCTTAAAAGGTTAAGAGACTTTATTTTTCAAGTTATGGGACTTGATTCTTAAAGGAAGGAATGACTTGATTTAAAAGTATAGAATACTTGATTTGGAAAGTATTGATTTCTTGAGATTCTAAAGATAAGAGACTTGATTTCTAAAGTTAAGAAACTTGATTTCTAAAGATAAGAGACTCGAAGTATTTTGAAAGTTATGCAACTTGATTTGAAAATATAAGTCTTTTGGTTATAAAAAGAATGAATTTGTCTAAACCATAAAGAGTTATAACAGCTTTATGGGAAGTTAGTTATAACGGCTTTATGGAAGGTTAAGAGAGTTGTCTATTTTGATTGATAGGCATGAGTTGCCTAGGTTGTGAAATTGGATGTTACTTGGTTTTCAAGTCTTGAAATGAATTTCAAAAGGTTTAGTAACTTAATTTGGAAAATAGACATGTCTTGATACTACGGGTGTTAGTATCTTGGGGTTTTATATGAAAAGGAGTCTTTTGAAAGGAATGGAAGTACATAGTACCTTGGGTTAAATTCCCGGATTTTTAATGACATGTTAGTGCCTTAAGTTTGAATAAAATGAGAATGCTTAATAATTAAAGCTAATAAGAAGTTAAGGGATTTCTTAACTTGCTATGATATTTATGATAAGCCGATGGTGCTTATGTTATGTATGATAAGCCGGTGTTGCTTATGTTATGTATGATAAGTCGGTGGTTCTTATGTTATGTATGATAGCCGGTTGTGCTAGTGATGTATTGTTTCATTACGGGGTCATTCCCCGGGCTTGTTGCATTTGCATATTCCGTGGATTTGCTCCCCACGATGTGAGGAATACCTCATGCGAGTCCATAGGGCTTATGCGGGTGAAATAGTCCTATGCGGGGCGGACCAGTCCTATGCGAGGAGATTACCTCATGCGGGTCCATACCACCTATGCGGGCGGATACAGTCTATGCGAGGAAATTACCTCATGCGGTCCGCATCACTACGCGGTGAAATAGTACCAGGAGTAGGATTGTCAAATGATACTATGGGCAGGTGGCCCTAAGTTGATCATAAGCTTCCTATTTTTATGCAATATACCTTTATGGGCAGACTTATGTGACTTTATCGCGTCCCAGATTGGGCCGGGCAGTATACCTTTATGGGCAGATTTATTGTAACGCCCCGAACCCGGGCCCGTTACTGGTGCCTTACCCCGGGCACCCTAGTGATACAACATCAGAGAAAACCAGCGGAAAATAAAACACGAGTCATGAAACAAGAGATATAATAAATAAACAGGCCAACCAAAACAGCTTGCCTTCGATATACATAAAAACCCGAACAGCTTATCCTTTTTACAAACCCCGCCACAACAAAGCATGCACTTAAGATTTACAACAACTATGACGACAGTGTCTCGCCATACCCCGAATGTACAAGAACCTACAACTCAGTGGAAACATACCAAAGATAAGCCTCGAAGGAACGAGCTTTCCAACACTTGAAATGAGATCCTAAGAGCGGGGATCCACGACCGATGTACTCTACTGCGGCATGAACGCAGCCCCGAAGGAGGTCGAGACAACAGTACCAAATATGTGAAATCACAACATCAGAAATGAAATCATAATAGCTTAAAAAGCAGGAGACATGTATGATAACCAAAATACAGTACGCAACATAAAAAGCAGTCAAGTCAGGGACTCACGCCCTCAAAGTCACCACTCAAATATAACTATGGGTCTCACGCCCACAACATCCATCATGTTCGCATCACGGCGCATGCCCCGAATATCGTGACGGTGTAGACATGTCCATGATGCAACACATAACAAGGCCGCGTGGCCACGTGCCCGGAATCTTGACGGTAGACATGCCCATGTAACCTCAATAACAATATATCGGGTGGTCAACCCCGCCGCATGACCACATGCCCGGAATATCGTGACGGTAGACACGCCCATGTTGCGAATAACCATATATCGGTAATCAACCCACGCACGGCCGCATGCCCCGAATCGTGACGTGTAGATACGTCCCATGTGACATCAACAACAAGACAAGAATCAAAATGGAAACATACCCGTGGAATTCTCCATCACCGCCAAAGACGCCCAAGTAAGTTCTCGACAAGTCAACCGCCTCTATCGAGAGACGCAGAATACGTAAATACCACACTTGCACAACAAAGGCTATCATCACAAGCATAGGCAAGTTTCACAACAACAAGCATAGGCAAGTTTCACAACAACAAGCATAGGCAAGTTTCACAACAACAAGCATAGGCAAGTTTCACAACAACAAGCATAGGCAAGTTTCACAACAACTCAAAGTACTTTCATTTTATGCCAAAGTCGGTTTTTAACCCCAAAGTACTACATACGTTAAGTTCTTTTAAAAGAGATCCATTACTTTTATAAAAGTCACCCGATACCGTAGTATTAGAATGACCAACCCACATTCCTTTCCAAAATCAAGTAACAACATTCTTTTCCTAAGTTCCAGCTTTGCCTAGTTTCAATTACTCAAGCTTCTCATTTTCAAATGGTTTCATAGTTCATAAACTTAATCACTGATTCCTTTTAGAACAATTGAGTAATATATGTCTCACGTGAGAGTAGGTTATTCTTGTTTACAACATTCTTATTACAACAGCCATGATCTAGAAAATGTAATATCATTTTGTCTCATCTTAGTTTCTATGCAGATGGAGGTTTCTACTGGTTTTAATACGATACATCATTATTCAATACATTTTCTTTTATTAACGCCGCAGTTGGTCCTGTCGATACACATTCGATTTCAAATCAAGAAACATTATCCCTTTAAATAAAACCAAGTACTCATTACTCACGAATGAGGTTTCACACAAACATCCACATTAAAACAAATAAGTTAAGTCTCTTATCTTATAAGATCAAGTCTCTTAACTTCTAACATCATTAAACCATTTTCTTTACTTCTCTTAAGACATTATACCTAACTCCCCATAAAGCTAGTATAACTCTTTTAAATCCTTTAAAACCAAGTGTTACTCTCGATTTATAAATCTTTTGAAATACATCAAGTTCTTTATTATAACTAGCCGCTTATAGTTCACATCGATTACCTTTTAAAACCACAAAGTATTTTCTTACCTACATAAAGTCGTTATAACCAACTTCCCATAAAGCCGTTATAACACTTTATGTTTTAAGAACAATCAAACACGATTAACACATGACGTCTACCGCACTACATAGTTCACACATATCATGCTAGAAGAGATAGGAAGAGGTTCACATACCTCGCGACGATTGTCGACTAATAGCAAAACGCTCAAGTACCTTCAAACCGCGGCTACTCCTAAGCCAAGTGGATCACTCCACACGTAGTACTTCAACCTATAAGGCCACAAGCGCGCATTAACATCTAGATCTCAACGTTCCATAATCTACGTAAAATTCGGCAAAGACTCTCCCCGCAACAACAGTAAATCTCCTCCTCTATCGAGGCCGCTACCAAGCCAACCAGTGGGGTTTTACACGCCTAACCGGACGTGTACAATTCTACTACACAAGAATGCTATACAAGTCTCAGAATACACCTATGTAATTACTGATTCGATTCTTTATTCTTCAGCTTAAGTCAAAAGACATTGCCACAATACTATGTTGATTCTATATATAGTATACTTCAACTATATATTCAAACAACATGTAATTTCCAATTACAATAGAAGGGCGATAGTGTTTACCTCGATAAGCCCAAAATTATCCAAGTATAATGTCGCTCCCGAGCAACGCTTAGCTCCTACTCCGAGTGCTCTAATCCGCTCCAAACAACCCTTAAGTTCTAACCAACTTCTACTTACAACTTCAACTACGGGTGAAGATTTCCTTAGGGTTTCGTTTAGAGGCTAAAGGAAAGTATAATCGTATTTTCTGGGCTTTTCATACAAAGGGTACTTTGGAAAGTACTACAAGGTATTTGGGCTAAAGTATTTTGGACATTATAACAATACTAGAGAGTATTTCTATACCACAACAAAGGGTATTATACGGAAACAACTAGGCTAGTGGGTACCACTACCAAACACCACAGGGAGTGGGTGGCTCTCGCCAAGGCTCACCTGAGGGGGTAGTGTGGCGGACGAATTGCTCACAAGAGGGAGGGAGTATTTTTCTTGGAATTTCACAAGTGTGGATGAAGAATAACTCTTGCATTAGAGGGGTATTTATAGGTCAAGGGATGGCCAACCAATGGCCAAGATTATGCCAAGTGCAAGGCAAGTGTAAGGCCAAGATTTGGGCAAGTGTCCTAAGCCAACTTGCACACAAAATATCCTACCAACTCCAAGACAAAACAAGCCACCTTGTTCGTCCCTTTTGCCGCCCACTCAAGGCCAATGTGAGGGTGACACTTGTCACCCTCCCGTTGGTCCAAAATGTTTCGTCTCTCGGAAAAATCCGCAAAAATTATAAATGACATAGCCGGAATTTTCCCAACAAAAGCTGTGGAAACGTTTCGTCGAAAAACGACTCTAATCGGGTGTTGTGTACAAATTTCGAAACTTGCCTAACTTAAGGCTCAAATTTTATACGCACGCCTCACGCATATACTCAAAATACTGGTATAACATTCTCCCCTCCTTAGAAACATTCGTCCCGAATGTTCCTTCTAAAGACGGACACGAAGAAGATCTTCTAACAAGTTGCCAATGCCACACACGGCCACAAACATAACACACGCTCTTCTTCCTCCTTACTCGTAGCCCTCTCCGAACACTTGAACTCTTCTAGTATCGTGCCATACTTGACCATCATTTCAGTTCCCAAAACTTTGGAGTCACTACCTCCAAACTTGGTCATCTTACTCGCCTCAATCTTCCTTAAGGCCATTCCCGGCCTTCACGATCTACTGGTCGAACGTATCCACGAACTCATACGCTGGTCATCTAAACTGGGCCTAGCACCGTCGTGACTCGCCACCGGCGGGACCACCTGCAGCTGACCCTTCCTCGAACGGACGCGGTTGGCCCGCAACATGGCCCCGACCCGACCCACTATCGCGCCAACTCTTGCTCGCCGACGGAACAATCTTGCTAAATCACATCGAAAGCTACCACTTTCATTTACTCAACCCAGGGACTTATCACACAATACATTCTAGGCATAAAATGCACTCCGACAAGGATCACTTGCAAAAACTTGTACTCAAAACGGCCTTACATCTAAGGTCTCCTCTGTAATATTCTAAGGTTCATCATTTTCTCACCCCAGGCTTACCCTTTCACTAAGCATGCTTCTAAGTCACATTTTAGCACAAAGCTATCCGAACATAACACTTAACACATTATCATAACATACAAAACTCTAGATGGTTAAGGATATACCTGAAAGTAGGCGGTTCAAAGGACCGCTAGAACTGGGAACTCCCACCGCGACCTCTACCGGGGCCTGCCGGTGTACGAACATTCTGCCTGGCTATGGAAGGTGAAGAACCCGCAACTGCTCCAGTAGTCTGTGCTATCCTACCAGCGCTACCCCTGGTCGGACAGTCTCTCGTCATATGGCCCTGTTGGCACAAGAATAACAAGCTCCTCGTACTACGACACTTCCGAAATGCGTCTACCACATCGACTACACCGAGGTAGGGGTGATCGATCCGCCAACACCCCTACTTCCCGAACATCAAGCACGGAGCCACGACCGCTTCCCGAATATCCCAAGGGTCCCGAAGGCTGCGGGGGACCACTCTGCAATGGCGGAGGTACATAACTAGTCTGCTGCTGAGGCGGTCCGCCTCGAAAGTCGCCAAAATATCCGACCGTCTTGGCCTTCTTCTGCTGAAAGCGGTCCACCTGCCGATCTGCGCTCGCACTCCAAGTGCATGAGCACGAATGCGGGCAATGTCCATGCCCTACAAGAGAAACACCCGAACAACTCTCGCTAGGTAATCATCGAGCCTCGTAACATATCGGTGCACTCGATCCTCCATACTAGCTACTAATGCGGAACATACCGCCAATGAGTCGAACTCCACATTGTACTCCGAATCAGACGCCTGCTTCGCCTCAACATCAAAAACTGCGCCCGAGCCTCTCATTTGTGAGGCAAGAAATGTGCTGAAGGCCCCCGAAAACTCGTCCCAAACGGCTGGAAGTGCATGCTCTCCCCGGGAAAGCTCCAACTAGTAATACCAATCGACTGCGGTATCACGCACCGACGCGAACCAAATGTCACGACTCGCCTCGAAGCCTTGATCACCCGCATGATCCTTCAGAATCGACGGATGAACTCGCGGATCATCCTCCCTCGACCAGAAACTCAAAGCGGGCTACAACTAAGGAAATCCCGTAGCCTCAAATTGTCTGCCCTCGGGTGCACTACAGCCGCTGAACTGGAATCGCAAGGCCCACTTATCTCATATCGCCACAACCTCGCCAATAATCGGGCCATCTCTTGTGACCCATCTCCCGCCTGCATCGCGGATCGAGGCTCGTATCAGAGTCTCAGCAGCCATCGCCGCGCTCTAAACTCGCTGGCCGGGCGCGCCGCAAAACTCGCCGTCAAGCACTACTCAGTCTTGACCGCTCGCGCTCGCACTCTCTCAATCCCACTAGCGCCTCCTCGCCGCTTTGCCCTTCGGGCCCGGTTGCCTTCGCAGGCATAATCGTAAAAACGAAACACGCCGAGGGGTCCAACTTACAACACGCCTCTAAGGCACGATCTCGTAATGAGAAGAATGGAAACCAATCCTAAATGTCCTATAGCCTCACGATTATAGATGTGGTGCACAACACACCGATAATCAAGACTCTACTAGACACGGTGCAGACACTTTCCGAGGACTAATCGCTCGATACCACTTTGTAACGCCCGAACTCGGCCCGCATCGTGCCTTACCCCGCACCCTAGTGATACAACATCGAGAAAACCAAATGGAAAATAAAACACGAGTCATGAAACAAGAGATATAATAAATAAACAAAGCAACCAAAACAAAGCCTTTCAAGATATACATAAAAACCCGAACAGTTATCCTTTTACAAACCCCGCCACAACAAAGGTCTGCACTTAAGATTTACAACAACTATGACGGACAGGGCTCGCCATACCCCGAATGTACAAGAACCTACAACTCAGGGAAACATACCAAAGATAAGCCTCCAAGGAACGAGCTTTCCAACACGCCGAAATGAGATCCTAAGAGCGGATCCACGATCGATGTACTTACCTGCGGCATGAACGCAGCCCCAAGGAGGTCAAGACAACAGTACCAAGTATGTGAAATCACAACATCAGAAATGAAATCATAATAGCTTAAAAAGCAGGAGACATGTATGATAACCAAAATACAGTACGCAACATAAAAAGCAGTCAAGTCAGGGACTCACGCCCTCAAAGTCACCACTCAAATATAACTATGGGTCTCACGCCCACAACATCCATCATGTTCGCATCATGGCCGCATGCCGGAATCATCGCAGACGGTAGACATGTCCATGATGCAACACATAACAAGGCCGCATGGCCACATGCCCCGGAATCAGACGGCAGACATGCCCATGTAACCTCAATAACAATATCTTTGGTGGTCAACCCCGCCGCATGGCCACATGCCCCGAATCTGCGACGGTAGACACGCCCATGTTGCGCAATAATAACCATATATCGGTAATCAACCCGGCCGCACGGCCGCATGCCCCGGAATCGTGACGGCAGAGACATGTCCATGTGACATCAACAACAAGACAGTAATCAAAATGGAAACATACCCGTGGAATACTCCATCACTGCCAGCACGTCCAAGTAAGTTCTCAACAAGTCAACCGGCCCTCTATCGAGAGACGCGGTAACACAGAAATACCACACTTGCACAACAAAGGCTATCATCACAAGCATAGGCAAGTTTCACAACAACAAGCATAGGCAAGTTTCACAACAACAAGCATAGGCAAGTTTCACAACAACAAGCATAGGCAAGTTTCACAACAACAAGCATAGGCAAGTTTCACAACAACTCAAAGTACTTTCATTTTATGCCAAAGTCCGGGTTTTTAACCCCAAAGTACTACATACGTTAAGTTCTTTAAAAGAGATCCATTACTTTTATAAAAGTCACCCGATACCCGTAGTATTAGAATGACCAACCCACATTCCTTTCCAAAATCAAGTAACAACATTCTTTTCCTAAGTTCCAGTTTGCCTAGTTTCAATTACTCAAGCTTCTCATTTTCAAATGGTTTCATAGTTCATAAACTTAATCACTTGATTCCTTTTTAGAACAATTGAGTAATATATGTCTCACGTGAGAGTAGGTTATTCTTGTTTACAACATTCTTATTACAGCTGCCATGATCTAGAAAATGTAATATCATTTTGTCTCATCTTAGTTTCTATGCAGATGGAGGTTTCTACTGGTTTTAATACGATACATCATTATTCAATACATTTTCCTTTATTAACGCTGCAGTGGTCTGTCGATACACATTCTGATTTCCGCAATCAGTAAAACATTATCCCTTTAAATAAAACCAAGTACTCATTACTCACGAATGAGGTTTCACACAAACATCCACATTAAAACAAATAAGTTAAGTCTCTTATCTTATAAGATCAAGTCTCTTAACTTCTAACATCATTAAACCATTTTCTTTACTTCTCTTAAGACATTATACCTAACTCCCCATAAAGCTAGTATAACTCTTTTTAAATCCTTTAAAACCAAGTGTTACTCTCGATTTATAAATCTTTTGAAATACATCAAGTTCTTTATTATAACTAGCCAGTTATAGTTCACATCAGTTACCTTTTAAAACCACAAAGTATTTTCTTACCTACATAAAGCTGTTATAACCAACTTCCCATAAAGCCGTTATAACACTTTATGTTTTAAGAACAATCAAACACAGTTAACACACGTACGTCTACCGTACTACATAGTTCACACATATCATGCTAGAAGAGATAGGAAGAGGTTCACATACCTCGCGACGATTGTCGACTAATAGCAAAACGCTCCAAGTACCTCAAACCGCCGGCTACTCCTTAAGCCAAGTGGATCACTCCACACGTAGTACTTCAACCTATAAGGCCACAAGGCGCTTATTAACATCTAGATCTCAACGTTCCATAATCTACATAAAATTCGGCAGCACCTCCCCCCCCGCAACAGCGTAAATCTCCTCCTCTATCGAGGCCGGCTACCAAGCCAACCAGGGGGGGGTTTTACACGTCTAACCGGACGTGTACAATTCTACTACACAGTAATGCTATACAAGTCTACTGTAATACAGCCCTATGTAATTACAGTTCAGTTCTTTATTCTTCAGGCTTAAGTCAAAAGACATTGCCACAATACTATGTTCAGTTCTATATATAGTATACTTCAACTATATATTCAAACAACATGTAATTTCCAATTACAATAGAAGGACAGTAGTGTTTACCTCGATAAGCCCAAAATTATCCAAGTATAATGTCGCTCCTGAGCAACGTTTAGCTCCTACTCCGAGTGCTCCAATCCGCCCAAACAACCCTTAAGTTCTAACCAACTTCTACTTACAACTTCAACTACGGTGAAGATTTCCTTAGGTTTCGTTTAGAGGCTAAAGGAAAGTATAATCGTATTTTCTGGCTTTTCAGACAAAGGGTACTTTGGAAAGTACTACAAGGTATTTGGGCTAAAGTATTTTGACATTATAACAATACTAGAGAGTATTTCTATACCACAACAAAGGGTATTATACTGAAACAACTAGGCTAGGGGGGGGGTACCCCACGGCCAAACACCACAAAGGGGAGGGGGGGTGGCTCTCGGCCAAGGCTCACTCAAGGGGGGGGTAGTGTGGCGGACGAATTGCTCACAAGAGGGAGGGAGTATTTTTCTTGGAATTTCACAAGTGTGGATGAAGAATAACTCTTGCATTAGAGGGGTATTTATAGGTCAAGGGATGGCCAACCAATGGCCAAGATTATGCCAAGTGCAAGGCAAGTGTAAGGCCAAGATTTGGGCAAGTGTCCTAAGCCAACTTGCACACAAAATATCCTACCAACTCCAAGACAAAACAAGCCACCTTGTTCGTCCCTTTTGCCGCCCACTCAAGGCCAATGTGAGGGTGACACTTGTCACCCTCCCGTTGGTCCAAAATGTTTCGTCTCTCGGAAAAATCCGCAAAAATTATAAATGACATAGCCGGAATTTTCCCAACAAAAGCTGTGGAAACGTTTCGTCGAAAAACGACTCTAATCGGGTGTTGTGTACAAATTTCGAAACTTGCCTAACTTAAGGCTCAAATTTTCTACGTACGTCCTCACGTACATACTCTGAAAATACGGGGTATAACATTTATGTGGCTTAACCGCGTCCCAGAATGGGTCGGGTAGTATACCTTCGTGGGAAGGCTTTTGTATGACTTCGCCGTGTCCAGCAAATGGGTCGGGTTACGTTATTACGTATGGATAATCAAAGTGAACTCCAAAATAAGGCGTCCCTCCATAAAGGGTCGGATTATGTTAAGCAAGATAAGTAAGTTATATGGTAATGAACTTGATGATTTTTCCTAAGTATGTACGTAAGAATTTGACTATAACTCTTATTGAAAAATGGGAAAAGATAATAATGTGCGATTAAGTTCATGAGTTGTAATGGCATGGTAGGATCTGGTATTTATTTTTTATACTTGCCCCTGTCATTCTTTTGTACAGTTATGATCTGTTTGTTGTACCTTATTTCCGTTCCATATACTGCACAGAAATCGATTTCTTCTGGGCCGCGTCATGTCCGCAGGTTTAGGTACATAGTTGTGGATCTGCGGGCTTAGTATCCTGGTTCAGCATTTTGTGATGGCTCCAATGTTCCGGAGCTTGTCATCATGGCTATGTATATTCAGGGGTACGGCGGGACCTTATCCCGTCATAGTATTTGTCCAAAATCTTAGAGGTCTGTATTCATATGTGGGCTGGACTGGCTAGAGTTCTAATTACATTATTGGATAGTGTAGGCCCTTTTGGGTGATTTATATTATGGCAGCCTTATCGACTTTGCCTTTGTTTTAAAAAAAATGTGTTACTTATCTTCCGCGGTTATTTTGTATTATATGAATAGAAGGGTGCCCAGGTAGGGCACCAGTCGCGGGCCCGGGGTCGGGTCGTGACAAAAGTGGTATCAGAGCAGTTAGTCCTCGGAAAGTGTCTACAGACCGTGTCTAGTAGAGTCTTGATTATCGGTGTGTTGTGCACGACATCTATAATCAGGAGGCTGCAGGACATTTAGGATTGGTTTCCATTCTTCTCACTCTGAGATCGTGCGATAGAGCTGTGTTGTTAGGGTCGTCTCTCCCTAACGAGTTATGTTGATTGCAGCTATGAGAAAGGCAGCAGCGACCCAGGAAAGACTATGTGGATTGTGTATCCAGGTTGATAATGATTGTAGTATAGTTGGTATTATGACATACAACTATACGAAGTTATGTATGAGGGTCAGACGCGTGTTGCCTAGAATGATTTTAGATTACCAGGAATTGGTAAGTACTAAATAGATACCGGGAAGGTATGAAACAGTTAATGAATTCTCGCCAAGGTCTTATGTTTTATTTTGAGATTATTGGGAAATGATAAGCGGTCTGATAGGGTAGTGAACCCTTAAGAAGTCATGTTAAGGAACTGTCACGACCCGAACCCGGGCCCGTGACTGGTGCCTTACCCCGGGCACCCTAGTGATACAACATCAGAGAAAAATCAGCGGAAATAAAAACTAAAACATGAGACAAGACATAAAGTATGAAACAGGCTAACCAAAACGGTCACCTTCCAAAATATATACATATATATCAAACCGAACAGTTAAGTCCTTTTTACAAACCCCGCACAACAAGCATTCTGCACTTAAGAATGTAACTACAACTATGACGGGACAGGGCCCCGCCATACCCCTGAATGTACAAGAACCTACAACTCAGGGTAACATACCAAAAGATAAGCCTCCGGAGAAACGGAGCTTCCCAATACGCTGAACTGTGATCCTATGAGCGAGGATCAACAACCGATGTACCTCTACCTGCGGTATGAACCCAGCCCCCCGAAGGAGGTCAGTACAACAGGTACCAAGTATGTGAAACTGAAAATACTGTAGTTAAATCATAATAGTCTATATAGAGCAGGAGACATATATGATAACCAAAATACAGTACACAACATAAAAGCAGTCAAGTCAGGGACTCACGCCCTCAAAGTCATCACTCAAATATAACTATGGGTCTCACGCCCACAACATCAATCATGTCCGCATCATGGCCACATGCCCCCGGAATTCTCCATCGGTGTAGACATGTCCAGGATGCAACAATAATAACAATATACCGGGTAACCAACTCGCCAGACGCCACATGCCCTAATTCAGACGCGCAGAGATGCCCATGTAACAATAATAACAATATACCGGGTAATCAACCCTGCTGCATGGCCACATGCCCCTAATTCAGACGTGCGCATATGTCCATGTAACAATAATAACAATATACCGTAATCAACCTCGCAAAGACGTTACATGCTCTAATTTCAGACGGCGTACGCATGTCCAGTAATAATAATAATATACCGTGATTAACCCGCCAGACGGGCCGCATGCCCCTAATTCTTCATCTGCGTACATGTCCATGTAACAATAATAACAATATACCGTGATTAACCCGCCAGACGCGCATGCCTAATTCTTCATCTGCGTATATGTCCATGTAACAATAATAACAATATACCGTGATTAACCCGCCGACGTCGCATGCCCCTAATTCTTCATCGGTGCAGACATGTCCATGTAACAATAATAACAATATACCGGTGATTAACCCGCCAGACGGGCCGCATGCCCCTAATTCTTCATCTGCGCATATGTCCATGTAACAACAATAACAATATACCGGCCCTCCATCGAGAGACGCGGTAGCATAAGAATACAACTTTCACACAACAAGGCTATCACAAGCAAGCACAAGCAAATTACCATACTTCTAGACTCTCATAAAAAGATCCATTCTTTCACAAGAAGTCACCTGATACTAACACTCGTAGTATCCAAAACAGAGTAACTATTATTCTAAGTAAACCAAAATAATTTCCCTTTTTAAAGACAAGTAACAACCTTCTTTTCCAAAAGTTCCAGTTTGCCTAAATTCAAATACTCAAGTCTCTTATTTTCGAAAGGTTTCATAGTTCATAGTCTTAATCACTTAATAACATAATTCTCTTTTAAAACAATTTGAGTAACATATGCCTTATGTGTGAGTATAAGCCAACCAGGGGGGGTTTATACGCCTAACCGGACGTGTACAGTTCTACTTCACAGTAATGCTACACAAGTCTCATCTGATACCCTATGTAATTACTGATTGATTCTCTTTCTTCAAATTCAGGCTTAATTCAAAAGACATTGCCGAAAAACTACGTTCAGTTCTATTCAATATTCATTCTATATATAGTATACTTCAACTATATATTCTAACAATCATGTAATTTCCAATTACAATAGGGGGACAAGATATTTACCTCGATAAGCCCAAAATTATCCAAGTTATAATGTCGATCCTGAGCAAGGTTTAGCTCCTACTCCGTGCGCTCCAATCCGCTCCAAACAACCCTTAGAAGTTCTAACCAACTTCTACTTAAATACGTCAACCAACTATGAAGATTTCCTTAGGGTTTCGGTTTGAGACTAAAAGGACAAAAGGTAGTATTTCCGGGCTCTACGTATAGAGGTAACTTTGGAATACTACAAGGTATAAGGCTAAGGTATTTTGGGTATAGTAACAATACTATGGAGAGTATTTCTACCAAGAGGGGGGGTATATATACGAGACAACACCACAAGGGGGGGTGTATACCCCTCGGCCTACCCCACTAGGAGGGGGGGTACTCTCGGCCAAGGGGGGAGGGGTTCTCGGCCAAGGGCCTCACCAAGGGAAGGGCGAGAACTCTAGAGGGAGGGGGAAGAGCTTTCAAGACTTAGCACAATTTTTGGATGAAGAAGTCTTCAAATGGGAGGGGTATTTATAGGTCAAGCAAAGGCCAACCAATGGCCAAGATCATGCCAAGTGCAAGGCAAGTGTAAGGTCAAGATTTGGACAAGTGTGTGTGGGTCCCACTTGCACAACAACTACACAAAATATCCTACCAACCCCAATGCTCCATTTCGGCTCAATACCGCCCACAAGTCCACCAATGAGAGGGTGCCAAGTGTCGCCCTCTCGTTGGTCCAAACTGTTTCGTCTCTCGGAAAAATCCGCAAAAAAATAAAAATGACATAGCCGGAATTTACCCTTCGCAAGTTTAGTAAAACGTTTCGTCGAAAAACGACTCTAACCGGGTGTTGTGCACAAAATAAATCGTCCAAGCCACTTTAAAGTTCAAATTTTTCTACGTACGTCCTTACGTACATACACTGGAATTACGGGGTATAACATATGCCTTATGTGTGAGTAGGTTATTCTTGTTTATAACATTCTTATTAAAGCAGCCATGATCTAGAGAATGTAATACAATTTTGTCTTATCTTAGCTTCTATGCAGATGGAGGTTTCTACTGGTTTAATAATAATTAATTAGTCAATACATTTTCCTTTATTAACGCTGCAGTAGTTTGTTCGATACTTGTTCTCATTTCCGAAATTAATATAACCTTATTCCTTTTAAAACCCAATTACCCATTTCTCATTAAAGCGGTTTCACAACTTTTTAACACAACCCAAGTCCTTATTATTTCACCTCAAATCTTTTATCTTCTAAAAACCACAAACCAATTCCTTGCCCACATAAAGTTGTTATAACGAACTTCCCATAAAGCCGTTATAACACTTTATGTTTTAAATCAACCAAATTCATTTAACACATGTACGTCTACCGTACTACATAGTTCACCACATCATGCTAGAAAAGATAGGAAGAGGTTCACATACCTCGCGACGATTATCGACAATTAGCAAAACGCTCCACAGTACTGTAACCCTGCTATCCTTTTCCACTCTTCAAGTAGAATACGCTACTCATAGTACTGCAACCTATAAAGGTCACAAAACGCCTATCAACTCCTAGACCTCTTCGTAGAATATTCTAAATGCAAGATTCCTTATTCTACAGAAAATTCGGAAGCACCTCCCCACAGTAACCACATAATTCTCCTCCTCTACTCAGGCCCGCTACCAGGCTAACAACTCCCGAGGGGGGGGGTTTACACGTCTAACCGGATGTGTTCAATTCTACTTCACAGTAATACTACACAAGTCTCAGAATACTGATCAATGTAATTACAGTTCAGTTCTCTTCTTTAATATCCTTCTATGTAATTACAGTTCAATTCTTTTCAAAATTCATTCTATATATAGTATAATCAACTATATATTACTACAACATGTAATTTCCAATTACAATAGGGGGATAAAGATCATTACCTCGATAAGCCCAAAATTATCCAAGATTATATGTCGATCCTGAGCAACGTTTAGCTCCAATTCCTTACGCTCCAACCCGCTCCTAGCAACCCTCAGAAGTTTCTAAACAACTTCTCTTAACACTTCAACTCCAAAAGTGAAGAACACTTAGGCAACAATTTTGGCAACTCTCGGCCAAGGGGGTATATTTAGGCTAAGGGTGTGAAATCTTTTCTAACTTTTGGTTACTAATCTTCCTAATACACTAAGGAAGAACACTTAAAACTTTAAGGATTTTTGGACAAGTTTTTCTCAAGAATATGGCCGAAAGCTGAGAGCAACACTAAAGAGGGAGGGAGTTTTTCAAGACTTGGAAATTTTCTCAAGTGTGGATGAATTTTAGTCTTGCACTAAGGGGGTATTTATAGGACATTCAAGGGTTAGGATTTAAGCAAGTGTGTGGTCTAGATTGAGCCATGTGTGTGTGGGTCCCACTTATCCATCTACTACACAAAATATCTTCAAAACTTTGACCAAATGTTTTTGGTCTTTTAAACACAAAAAACGTGCCAACAATTGTCCAACCAAACCGTCCAACATTGTCCACTTGGGGTGACACATGTCGCCCTCCTATTGGTCCAAAATATTTCATCTCTCGGAAAAATCCAAAATAAATAATTTCTTGAAAACGTAAAATTCCTTTACAAGGTTCGGAAAAACAAATCCTACATCCTTGTCCTACTAGGCTTGTATTTTCGTACGTACGTCCTCACATACATACTCTGGAAATACGGGGTATAACATTCTTCCCCCCTTAGAAATATTCGTCCCGAATGTTCCTTCTAAGTCTCCAAACACACATGCGCCGGTATAGTCTCCACTACTACATTCATGAAACCAACTATGCCACATATTGCCATAATATAACATACGCGCGAAACCCAAATCCAAGCCAACGAGGAATCACCTCGAAGATGTAAAACAACACCAACTCTCGCTCCTGGTCCAAAGGATACTCCCGCGACCTTCACTTCACAAAGAAAAGATCATTCCGTTCATAGGTTCGCTTCTTACTCGTTGTATCCTTCTTGTACACCCGAACTCTCTATAGTATACGTTCCACACTTCAGTTACTGCTTCAATTTCCAAAACTGTGGAGTCACTACCTCCAAACTTGGTCATCTTACTAGCCTCGAATTTCTTCAAGGCCATTCCGGCGCCACGATCCGATTCGGTCGAACACGCCCGCGAGTCATACAATAGTTACCTAAACTTGGGTCTTGCACCTCGTGATCCTACCACTGGCGGGACCACCTCGAACCGACCCCACCTTATTCCGGGTTGCGGGTTGACCTGCGAACGATCCTTAACCCGACCCATAATCGCGCCAAACTCTTGTTCCCCGATCCGGAACAATCTTACCTATTCAAGTCGAAGCTACCACTTTTCTTACATGACCGAGGAATCATCCCACAATATATTTCACGATACCTCGTTCTTCAACAAAGACCAACCGTAAAATCTTTTACTTAAGACGGCCTTACATCTAAGGTCTCAACTTGTTATAAAATTCTAAGGCTTATAATTTCCTATCCCTAAGCTTACCTTTTCAACTAACCATGTTCTCTAGATCACAATTTTACACAATGCTATCCAAACATAACACTCAACATCATATCACGCATACAATCTCTAGAGGTTAAGGATATACCAGTAACTACCGCTTTACTCTAATCACGGTCCGCCTGCAGGCGTAGCTAGTGAAGGTGATGAACCACCATCGATCACGAAGGTCGAGTCGTAACATCCGTGCTACCCACAGTCGGACAGTTCCGCAAAATGGCCTGCTGCCGCAAAAATAACAAGCTCCTTGGCACCACGACACTCCCAAAATGCGGTCTACCACATCGACCACAGAGGTAGGGGTGGCTGCGTCCGCCAACACCCTACTCGCGAAACACGAACCTCGAGCTCGACCGCTCACGAATACCTCGACGCCCGAAGGTTGTGGAGGACCACTCTATACTGGCGAAGGTGCATAACTAGCCTGCTGCTGAGGCGGTCCACCTCGAAAGTCACCAAAGGGACCTGCTGTTCTGGCCCTCTTCTGCTGATCTCGGTCATTCCGTCGACCTCTCCACTCCTCACATCCAAGTGCATAAGCCTGCATGCGGGCAATGTCCATGCCCGGCTGAAGAGCTACACCCGAACAAGCCTCTGCCAAGTAGTCATCGAGCCCGGTGATGTAGCGGTGTACTCTGTCCCCCATTTCAGCTACTAACGCGGGGACATACCGAGCCAATGAGTCGAACTCCACATTGTACTCCCAAACTGTACGCCCATTTTTTCTCAACATCAAAAATCTGTCGGCCCGAGCCCTCCTCATCTGTGGAGGCAAGAAATGTGCAAGAAATGCCCCTGAGAACTCGTCCCATACGGCTGGAAGTGCATACTCTCCCCGGGACAGCTCGCGAATCAAACGATCGATCGCAGATCACGCGCCGGATGTGAACCTAAGACCACCGACTCGGTCTCCGAAGCCTTGATCACTCTCGCGATCCAGAATCGCTTGATGAACTCCCGTGGATCATCCTCGTGCCTCGACCGTAGAACTCGCGGGCTCTGACTCAGAAAGTCCCGTAGCCTCAAACTATCCGATCTCGAGTGAACCACGGGTGCTACTGGGCCGCTGCGTCGGCTATCCTCATGTCCGCCACATCTCGGCTAGTAATCGTGCTATCTCCGGTAACACATCTCCTCTGCTCCAGGCTGTGGGACTGGAGGCACAGGTACTGTGGTCTCAGCAGCCACTGCTGCGGCTCTAAACTCTGCTGGGGCCGGTGGCGTCGCAAAACTCGCCGTCTGAAGCACTATCTCATGTACTGACCGGGCCTGCGCTCTCGTACTCCTCTGTGTCCTACTAGCAGCTCCCTAGGCTGCCTTGCCCTTCTGGGCCCGGGTTGTCTTGCGTGGAGGCATAACTGGTAAAAACGAAATACGTCAGAGGGGTCCAACTTATAACACAGCTCTAAGGCACGATCTCAGAATGAGAAGAATGGAAACCAATCCTAAATGTCCTGCAACCTCCTGATTATAGATGTGGTGCACAACACACCGATAATCAAGACTCTACTAGACACGGTCTGTAGACACTTTCCGAGGACTAACTGCTCTGATACCACTTTTGTCACGACCCAAACCCGGGCCCGTGACTGGTGCCTTACCCCGGGCACCCTAGTGATACAACATCAGAGAAAATCAGCGGAAATATAAACTAAAACATGAGACAAGACATAAAGTATGAAACAGGCTAACCAAAACGGTCACCTTCTAAAATATATACATATATATCAAACCGAACAGTTAAGTCCTTTTTACAAACCACGCCTTGTGATTACTCTGCACCTAAGAATGTAACTACAACTTTGTGGACAGGGCCGCCATACCACAATGTACAAGAACCTACAACTCGTGGTAACATACCAAAAGATAAGCCTCGAGAAACGGAGCTTTCAATCTGTTGTGATCCTGAGCGAGGATCAACAACCGATGTACCTCTACCGCGGCATGAACGCGGCCCCGAAGGAGGTCGGACACAGTACCAAGTATGTGGCCCGAAAATCGTAGTTAAATCATAATAGTCTATATAGAGCGGGAGACATATATGATAACCAAAAATCTGACACAACATAAAAGCGATCAAGTCGTGGACTCACACCTCAAAGTCATCACTAAATATAACTATGGGTCTCACGCCCAACATCAATCATGTCCGCATCATGGCCACATGCCCCCGGAATTCTCCATCGGTGTAGACATGTCCAGGATGCAACAATAATAACAATATCTGGGTAACCAACCTCGCGCGTGGCCGTACCCCGGATTCTGCATCGGTGCGAGCATGTCCATGTAACAATAATAACAATATACCGGTAATCAACCTGCGCGTGGCCACATGCTCGAATCTGCGTCGGTGCGTACATGTCCATGTAACAATAATAACAATATCTGGGTGATTAACCCGCGATGGCCGCATGCCGGAATTCTTCGGTGCAGACATGTCCATGTAACAATAATAACAATATCTGGGTGATTAACCCGCCGCATGCCCCTAATTCTTCATCGGTGCGACATGTCTATGTAACAATAATAACAATATCTGGGTGATTAACTCGCGCGTGGCGCATGCCGGAATTCTTCATCGGTGCGTATATGTCCATGTAACAACAATAACAATATCTGGGTGATTAACGCGCGTAATGGCCGCATGCCCCTGGAATTCTGCATCGGTGCAGACATGTCCATGTAACAACAATAACAATATACCGCCCTCATCGAGACGCAGCGGTAGCATAAGAATACAACTTTCACACAACAAGGCTATCACAAGCAAGCACAAGCAAATTACCATACTTCTAGACTCATAAAAGATCCATTCTTTCACGAAGTCACCGATACTAACACTGTAGTATCCAAAACAGAGTAACTATTATTCTAAGTAAACCAAAATAATTTCCCTTTTTAAAGACAAGTAACAACCTTCTTTTCCAAAAGTTCGGTTTGCCTAAATTCAAATACTCAAGTCTCTTATTTTGAAAGGTTTCATAGTTCATAGTCTTAATCACTTAATAACATAATTCTCTTTTAAAACAATTTGAGTAACATATGCCTTATGTGAGTAGGTTATTCTTGTTTATAACATTCTTATTAAAGCAGTCATGATCTAGAGAATGTAATACAATTTTGTCTTATCTTAGCTTCTATGCAGATGGAGGTTTCTACTGGTTTAATAATAATTAATTAGTCAATACATTTTCCTTTATTAACGCTGCAGTGGTTTGTTCGATACTTGTTCTCATTTCCGAAATTAATATAACCTTATTCCTTTTAAAACCCAATTACCCATTTCTCATTAAAGCGGTTTCACAACTTTTTAACACAACCCAAGTCCTTATTATTTCACCTCAAATCTTTTATCTTCTAAAAACCACAAACCAATTCCTTGCCCACATAAATTTGTTATAACGAACTTCCCATAAAGCCGTTATAACACTTTATGTTTTAAACCAACCAAATTCATTTAACACATGTACGTCTACCGTACTACATAGTTCACCACATCATGCTAGAAAAGATAGGAAAAGGTTCACATACCTCGCGACGATTATCGACAATTAGCAAAACGCTCCACAGTACTGTAACCCTGCTATCCTTTTCCACTCTTCAAGTAGAATACGCTACTTGTAGTACTGCAACCTATAAAGGTCACAAAACGCCTATCAACTCCTAGACCTCTTCGTAGAATATTCTAAATGCAAGATTCCTTATTCTACAGAAAATTCGCAGACATTTCCCCGTAACCACAATTCTCCTCCTCTACTCGGGCCCGGTGCCAACAACTCCCAGGGGTTTACACGCCTAACCTGGACGTGTTCAATTCTACTTCCACAAGAATAC
Source organism: Przewalskia tangutica (assembly GCA_029844215.1). Lineage (NCBI taxonomy): Eukaryota > Viridiplantae > Streptophyta > Magnoliopsida > Solanales > Solanaceae > Przewalskia > Przewalskia tangutica. The sequence continues at coordinate 100,406,063 of CM056729.1, forward strand.
TACACAAGTCTCATCAGAAATACAGTCAATGTAATTACTGATTCGATTCTCTTCTTTAATATCCTTCATGTAATTACGGTTCAATTCTTTTCAAAATTCATTCTATATATAGTATACTCAACTATATATTACTACAACGTGTAATTTCCAATTACAATAGGGGATAAAGATCATTACCTCGATAAGCCCAAAATTATCCAAGATTATATGTCGATCCCGAGCAACGTTTAGCTCCATTCCTTACGCTCCAACCCGCTCCTAGCAACCCTCGAAGTTTCTAAACAACTTCTCTTAACACTTCAACTCCAAAAGTGAAGAACACTTAGGCTACAATTTTGGCAACTCTCGCCAAGGGTATATTTAGGCTAAGGGTGTGAAATCTTTTCTAACTTTTGGTTACTAATCTTCCTAATACACTAAGGAAGAACACTTAAAACTTTAAGGATTTTTGGACAAGTTTTGCTCAAGAATATGGCCCAAAGCCGAGCAACACTAAAGAGGGAGGAGTTTTTCAAGACTTGGAAATTTTCTCAAGTGTGGATGAATATTAGTATTGCACTAAGGTGGTATTTATAGGGCATTCAAGGGTTAGGATTTAAGCAAGTGTGTGGTCTAGATTGAGCCATGTGTGTGTGGGTCCCACTTATCCATCTACTACACAAAATATCTTCAAGACTTTGACCAAATGTTTTTGGTCTTTTAAACACAAAAAACGTGCCAACAATTGTCCAACCAAACCGTCCAACATTGTCCACTTGGGGTGACACATGTCGCCCTCCTATTGGTCCAAAATATTTCATCTCTCGGAAAAATCCAAAATAAATAATTTCTTGAAAACGTAAAATTCCTTTACAAGGTTCGGAAAATTTTCCGTCGGAAAAACAAATCCTACATCCTTGTCCTACTAGGCTTGTATTTTCGTACGTACGTCCTCACATACATACTCTGGAAATACGGGGTATAACAGGAACCTAACGGAATTCCATGTTAATAGATTAAGTTGTGTGGTAGGCTTAAGAGAATGTACGGATGAGATCCGTATGGAGTAAGTAATGGTTGTTGTGATCAAGACAACACGATTATGGTATTATAAGAAGTTATTGTACCCATTTACGGGGGAACTGGTAAGGTAGGCTTGGAGCATGGAAATTGCGAGCCTAAGAATATTGATAACCGCCGAGACCTTAGGTATATAAGGCTTTCTCGGGAAATAGGATTTTATTCAGACTAAGGGTAAGAGTTAAGTGCGACGGTGGGTCGGGTTGGGGACCTATTACGGGTCGCCCCATAGCCTGAAATGGAGTTGGATAATGTTACACCCCGTAAATTGCAGGACATGTTTATAAGAACGTACGTAAGAACTCAAAAATGTTAAGATTTGAGAATAGTAAAAATTTATCGGAATTATGGAAATGTCGGAAAATGAAGTATTGCGACGAACGGGAGGGTGACATGTGTCACCCCCCTTAGTGGTCTTGGACGAAATGGACATGGTTAAAATGGTCATTTGACCATTATTGAGATGATCAAGTCTTGCAAAGACTTAAGCTTGATATAATTGACTTAGTCAAAGGGTAACTTGGGCTTGATCCTAGTGAAATGCATCCAAGCCATCCATATGTGCTAATCTTGACCCTCCATTATGTTATATATGTATACTAGTAGCAAGACTAGTTCCCACACTTAGTCATATTTCAAGAAAATTTGAAGAAACTCTATGGGAGCTCTCGGGTTTGGTTGGTATCAAGAAGAAAAAAAATTCATTTGTTGTCCAATAATTCCCATACCTTAAACCAAGGTTCCTAAGAGTATTGTAAGGATATCTCAATAGAAAGATTCCGGAAAAACTACGTTTTCACATTAGTCGCAATGCGAAAACCTAAGGAGTTCTTCAACTTTGAAGTTGGAACTTGAAGAGGAGTTCTTCATAAGCTTCTAAGGGTTGCTTGGAGTGGATTGGAACGTCGGAAAGAAGAGCTAAAGTTGCTAAGGATCGACTTGTAATCTTGGATCTTATTTGGGCTAAATGAGGTAATAATCTTCGTCTTACTATTGTAATTTAAGATTCCATGTTATGATAAGTTAGAAATGATCATGTGATATGTGTTATGAAGATTGATAAGTGTTATGGAAATTTGGAAGCTCAAATCCGAAATGACATGTTGAGCCATTTGAAATTGAAATACAATTTGGTCGATAACTAGAATCGTCGCATGTTATCTACTTGAAGATTATAGTTGTTATAATCGATTGCGACTTTATAACATGTTATGCTAAACAACTTGGATTGAAAAGGATTTGGAAAGAAGACTTTGTGTAATTGTTATACCCCGTAGTTCCAGGGTATGTATGCGAGGATGTACGTACGAGAATACGACAGAAAAATTGGAAAGGAAGAAAGATGTGATTTTTCAACGAAAAAGTTTTCGGTTTTTGTAAAGGAAAAATGTTCGTTGATGGGAATTGGATTCCCAGATTTGGTATTTGGGCTTCTTGAATTATATTAGAATTTTGAGATTTTATTTTCGGAAATGGTCACGTGGGGCCCACGGGAGAAATTTACGGTTTTGTGGGGCCCACTTTGTTTTTGAGATTTTGGCCATTATGGATATTTTCGGAAGATGAAATATTTTGGACAAATAGGAGGGCGACACGTGTCACCCCCCTAGGTGGCTCTTGGCCGAAATCACTTGACAAGTGGCAAGACAAGTGGCCTTGTCTTGCAAGATATTTTAGTTGGACAAGTGGCTTGTGGGGCCCACACACACTTGTCCCCAATCTCAACCACACACTTTCCTTCATCCTAGCCCTTGGTTGTCCTATATATGCACCCTTAGTTGATGAAATCTTCCACACTTAACCATTTCAAGACTTGAGAAAACCCTCCCTCTCCCTTCATGAAGCTCTCGGCCATGGTGCCTTTTCTTGAGCAAATTTTGTCCAACAATTCTTAAACTCTTAAGTGTTCTTCCCTAAGGTGTTAGGAAGATTGTGTACCAAGAGTTGGAAAAGATTTCACACCCCTAGCCTATTTAATTTGCCTTGGCCGAAAGTTGTCTTGTTGGAACCCTAAGTGTTCTTCACTTTTTGGAGTTGAATCTTGAAGAGAAGTTGGTTAGGAGCTTCTATGGGTTGCTTGTAGCGGATTGGAACGTAAAGATTTGGAGCTAAGACTTGCTTGGAGCGACTTTAAGAACTTGGATATTCTTGGGCTATTTGAGGTAGTGAAACTTAAACCTCTCTGTGAATTGGTTATTATACATATATTATAAGTATATTATGGATTATATAATATATTGAGTAAAGTTTGGAAGGATTTGGATCTTGTTAAGTTGCTAAAATGGAAATTGGCAAGAAAGCCACAAAATGGTAAAAACGTATCTTACTTGCTAAGAAGCTAATAACAAAGTAACTATAACTTATATTAAGAATGGAAATATAAGTTGGATGACTAATGAGTAATTTGGATAAGTAAAATGGACAAAGTTGGCCCAGGACCCCAACTTAAGGATCAGATTTACTTTGGCTGTATTTACATTTACATTAAGGGAAGATTGTTCAATCGCGTTCCGTTTGGGCGTGTGATCCCCTTTTTAATTATTGTATTGTATTGTTATGAAGGCGTGATAGTAAACCGCGTTACCGGTTGGGCGCGTAATCCCCTTCTTTTACTTATTGTTATTATGAAGGCGTGATAGTAAACCACGTTACCGTTTGGGCGTGTAATCCCCTTCTTTATGTTGTTTAATTATTATGCCTTATTTATGGAATATAATTACGGTTATTCGGGCCTTGGAGAAAGATGGAAAAGTGAGTAAAAACGGGGGAAGTGCTGCCCAATTTTCCGTAGAATTAGAGGGCTTTTTATTGGTATAAGTCTTCAATGGTAAGAAAGGTTTGATAGAAGTACTATGACCATTTTAGGAGTGAAGTACTTGGAGCGTTTTGCTATTTGTCGATAATCGTCGCGAGGTATGTGAACCTCTTCCTATATTTTCTAGCATGACTGTTGTGAATTATGTAGTACGGCAGACGTACGTGTGCTAAACGAGTTTTGGTTGGTTTAAAACATAAGGTGTTATAATAGCTTTATGGGAAGTTAGTTATAACGACTTTATGTAGGTAAAAGAATGGTTTATTGATTTTAGAAGTTAAGAGACTTGATCTTGAAAGATAAGAGACTTGACTTAATTGACTTGATATGAATTTTGTTAAAAAGTGTGAAACCTCATTCGTGAGTAATGAGTACTTGGTTTTTAAAAGATTGATGTTTTACTGATTTCGGAAATGAGAATAAGTATCGAACAAACCATTGCAGCGTTAGTAAAGGAAAATGTATTGACTAATTAATTATATTAAAACCAGTAGAAACCTCCAATGCATGAAGCTAAGATAAGACAAAATTGTATTACATTTCCTAGATCATGGCTGCTTTAATAAGATGGTTATAAGCAAGAACAAGCTACTCACACATAAGGCATATGTTACTCAATTGTTTTAAAAAAAAAGATTACGTTAAGTGATTAAGACTATGATCTATGGAATCTTTCGAAAATAAGAGACTTGAGTATTTGAAATTAGGCAAACTTGAACTTTTGGAAAAGAATGTTGTTACTTGATTTTAATAAGGAAAGTGTTTTGGTTTACTTATAAATGTTAGTCACTCTATGTTAATACTACGGGTATCGGGTGACCTTTGTAAAAGAAATGGATCTTTTAAAAGAATTTAACGTATGTAGTACTTTGGGGTTAAAACCCGGACTTTGACATAAAATGAAAGTACCTTGAGTTGTGTGTAACTTGCCTATGTTTGTGTGTGATAGCCTTGTTGTGCAAGTACTGTATTTCTATACCGCCGCGCCTCTCGATGGAGGGCCGGCTGATTGGTTGTGAACGATTCCTATCGAGTCCCATGAGATGGGCCGAGCCATGTATTCCATACGATTCCTATCGAGTCCCATGAGATGGGCCGAGACATGTATTCCACACGATTCTTATCGAGTCCCATGGGATGGGCCGAGACATGTTATACGTATCATACGATTTATACCTAGGCAGTGGCGGTGAGGAAGGAGTTCCACGGGCGTGAGGATGACTTGAGGTGTGACTCACGACTTGACATGACTACTTTTATGTTGTAAATCGTAGTTTGGCTATCATACATGTCTCCTGCTTTATATAGTATCGCCATGATTTCATCTCTGATATTTCAGTTTCATATACTTGGTACTGTTATCGACCTCCTCGGGGCTGCGTTCATGCCGCAGTAGAGGTACATCGGTTGTGGATCCTCGCCATAGGATCACGATCAGCGTCTTGGGAAGCCCCGTTTCTCCGGAGCTTATCTTGTGGTATGTTACCCTGAGTCTGTAGGTTCTTGTACATTCAGGGGTATGGCGGGGCCCTGTCCCGTCATAGTTGTTGTCACTTTCTTAGAGGTCCATGTAATCTGTTGTGGGCGTGGTTGTAAAGGATGTAGCTTGATTCTCAGTATATATGCAAGAAGGCAATTGTTTTGGTTGGCCTATTTTTTTATCATATCTCTTGTTTCATGTTCATGTTTTTATTTCCGCTGATTTTCTCTGATGTTGTATCACTAGGGTGCCCGGGGTAAGGCACCAGTCACGGGCCCCGGTTCGGGTCGTGACAAAAGTGGTATCAGAGCAGTTAATCCTCGGAAAGTGTCTACAGACCGTATCTAGTAGAGTCTTGATTATCGGTGTGTTGTGCACCATCTATAATCGTGAGGCTACAGGATATTTAGGATTGGTTTCATTCTTCTCATTACGAGATCGTGCCTTAGAGTCTGTATTGTAAGTTAGACTCCTCCGCGTATTCTTATGTGCGATTATGCCTCACGCAGCAATCGGGGCCCGAGGAGGCAGCGTGAGAGGAGGCTGCGAGTGGAGTAGCGGCGGTCTCATCGAGGCCACGATACGAGACGCCGGACCACGGCAAGGAAGATAGGAGATGGGTTACAAGGAGATGGCCCGATTATTGGCGTGATAGTGGCAAGGCACGAGGATAGGCCGATCACGGCAATTCGATGCAGGTAGTACCGTAGTTCACGAGATCGGATAGTTTGAGATGCGGGACTTTCGAGTTGCACCGCGCGAGTTTTACGGTCGAGGCACGAGGATGATCCGCAGTTCATCAAGCGATTCTGACGGATCATGAGTGATCGAGCTTGGAGACCGAGTCGATAGTCCTAGGTTCACATCGGCACGCGCGTCTGGCGATCGGGTTTGATTCATGGGAACTATCCCAGGAGAGCACGCTCCCAAAGCAGTTGGGACGAGTTCGAGGCATTTCTTGCACATTTCTTGCCTCGCGGATGAGGAGGGCTCGGGCGATAGATTTTTGACGTTAAAGCGGGCCGGGCGTGCGGTTAGGGAGTACAACGTGGAGTTTGACTCGTTGGCTCGGTATGTCCCGCTTTAGTGACAGATATGGAGGGCGAGTGCACCGCCACGCCACCGCTCGATGATTACTGCGAGGCTTGTTGGGTGTAGCTCTTCACCGGCATGGACATTGCCGCGCACGAGCAGCTCATGCACTAGGATGTGAGGCACGGAGAGGTCGGCGGAATGATCGGATCGCGAAGAAGGCGAGCAGCGAGGTCCTTTGGTAACTTGCAAGGCGGACGCCTCGGCCGAGCTAGTTATGCACCTTCGCCAAGATGAGTGGTCCTCCGCGATCTTGGGCGTCCGGTATTCGTGAGGCGATCGAGCTCGGGGCTTCGTTCACAAGTATACATGGGTTCTAGATCGGGTTCATGTTTCCTCGGTGTGCACGACGTGGCGTCATCCGAGAGTGTCGTCTTTTATCGGTGCTTGTTTCACTGCGGCGTCGAGGGCCATGTGACGAGGCTGTCTAGGAAGAGATACAAGTAGAATGACACGACCCTAAGGGTCGATGCGAGTTCCTCGCCTTCTATAGCTATGCGCGTGAGTGATTATGATTAGAGCGATGAAGGAAATGAAGCGGTTAATCTGGTATATTCTTACCCTGTAGAAGCGGTATGTGTTGTTGATATGATGATGTGCTATGTATTATGTTCGATAGCATTTTGTTAAATGATGATTTAGAGCACAGTTAGTATGGGGAAGTTGGGTAAAAGATTTTGTTTACGATTGACCTTTGTCGGAGAGCATAGTATATGAGGGGTATAATTGTGTGATAAGTCCCTGAGTGGTGTGAATTAAGAGGGTAGTTGAGCTAAGAAGACCACTAGGTTTTCGTGACTTGATTAGTGAGATTGTTCCGGATCGGGGGAAACAAGAGTTTGGCGCGGTTATGGGTCGGGTTGAGGACCATTCGCGGGTCAACCCGTAGCCCGGAATGTGGTGGGGTCAGTTCGAGGTGGTCCCGGTGGTAGGTCACGAGCGCTAGGCGAGTTTAGGTAACCATCGTGCGGGTTCGTGGACGCGTTCGACTGAGTCGGATTGTGAAGGCGGGAATGGCCTTAGAGTAAATGAAGCTAGTGGAGCTGTTGTGAGATTAGAAATGACTCCTCGTTGGCTTGGATTTGAGTTTTGCGCACCCGTTATATTCTTGCCATTAGTGGCATAATTGGTTTCGTAAGTATAGCAGTGGAGACTATATCGGCGCTTGTATGTTTGGAGACTTAGAAGGAACATTCGGGACAAATGTTTCTAAGGGGGGAAGAATGTTATACCCCGTAGTTCCAGGGTATGTATGCGAGGACGTACGTACGAGAATACGACTGAAAAATTGGAAAGGAAGAAAGATGTGATTTTTCAACGAAAAAGTTTCCGGTTTTTGTAAAGGAAAATGTTCGTTGATGGGAATTGGATTCCCAGATTTGGTATTCGGCTTCTTGAATTATATTAGAATTTTGAGATTTTATTTTGGAAATGGTCACGTGGGGCCCACGGGAGAAATTCTGGTTTTGTGGGCCCGCTTTGTTTTTGAGATTTTGGCCATTATGGATATTTTCTAAGATGAAATATTTTGGGCGAATAGGAGGCGACACGTGTCACCCCACAGGTGGCTCTTGGCCGAAATCACTTGACAAGTGGCAAGACAAGTGGCCTTGTCTTGCAAGATATTTTAGTTGGACAAGTGGCTTGTGGGGCCCACACACACTTGTCCCCAATCTCAACCACACACTTGCTTCATCCTAGCCCTTGGTTGTCCTATATATGCACCCTTAGTTGATGAAATCTTCCACACTTAACCATTTCAAGACTTGAGAAAACCCTCCCTCTCCCTTCATGAAGCTCTCGGCCATGGTGCCTTTTCTGGAGCAAAATTTGTCCAACAATTCTTAAACTCTTAAGTGTTCTTCCCTAAGGTGTTAGGAAGATTGTGTACCAAGAGTTGGAAAAGATTTCACACCCCTAGCCTATTTAATTTGCCTTGGCCGAAAGTTGTCTTGTTGGAACCCTGAGTGTTCTTCACTTTTTGGAGTTGAATCTTGAAGAGAAGTTGGTTAGGAGCTTCTATGGGTTGCTTGTAGCGGATTGGAACGTAAAGATTTGGAGCTAAGACTTGCCTGGAGCGACTTTAAGAACTTGGATATTCTTGGGCTATTTGAGGTAGTGAAACTTAAACCTCTTTGTGAATTGGTTATTATACATATATTATAAGTATATTATGGATTATATAATATATGGAGTAAAGTTTGGAAGGATTTGGATCTTGTTAAGTTGCTAAAATGGAAATTGGCAAGAAAGCCACAAAATGGTAAAAATGTATCTTACTTGCTAAGAAGCTAATAATAAAATAACTATAACTTATATTAAGAATTGAAATATAAGTTGGATGACTAATGAGTAATTTGGATAAGTAAAATGGACAAAGTTGGCCAAGGACCCCAACTTAAGGACTGTATTTACTTTGGACTGTATTTACTTTGATTTGTATTTACATTTACATTAAGGGAAGATTGTTCAATCGCGTTCCGTTTGGCGTGTGATCCCCTTTTTAATTATTGTATTGTTATGAAGGCGTGATAGTAAACGCGTTACGGTTGAGCGTAATCCCTTCTTTTACTTATTGTTATTATGAAGGCGTGATAGTAAACGCGTTACCGTTTGGGCGTGTAATCCTTCTTTATGTTGTTTAATTATTACGCCTTATTTATGGCATATAATTACTGTTATTCGCCTTGGAAAGATGGAAAAGTGAGTAAAAGCGGAAGTCTTGCAATTTTCCGTAGAAGTAGAGGGCTTTTATTGGTATAAGTCTTCAATGGTAAGAAAGGTTTGATAGAAGTACTATGACCATTTTAGGAGTGGAGTACTACGTGTGGCGTGATCTACTTGGCTTAAGGAGTAGCCGACGGGTTGAAGTACTTGGAGCGTTTTGCTATTTGTCGATAATCGTCGCGAGGTATGTGAACCTCTTCCTATCTTTTCTAGCACGGTATTTGTGAACTATGTAGTACGGTGAGCGTCGTGTGCTAAACGAGTTTTGGTTGGTTTAAAACATAAGGTGTTATAATAGCTTTATGGGAAGTTAGTTATAACGACTTTATGTAGGTAAAAGAATGGTTTATTGATTTTAGAAGTTAAGAGACTTGATCTTGAAAGATATGAGACTTGACTTAATTGACTTGATATGAATTTTGTTAAAAAGTGTGAAACCTCATTCGTGAGTAATGAGTACTTGGTTTTTAAAAGATTGATGTTTTACTGATTTCGGAAATGAGAATAAGTATCGAACAAACCATTGCAGCGTTAGTAAAGGAAAATGTATTGACTAATTAATTATATTAAAACCAGTAGAAACCTCCATCTGCATAAAAGCTAAGATAAGACAAAATTGTATTACATTTCCTAGATCATGGCTGCTTTAATAAGATGGTTATAAGAAAGAACAAGCTACTCACACATAAGGCATATGTTACTCAATTGTTTTAAAAAAAGAGATTACGTTAAGTGATTAAGACTATGATCTATGGAATCTTTCGAAAATAAGAGACTTGAGTATTTGAAATTAGGCAAACTTGAACTTTTGGAAAAGAATGTTGTTACTTGATTTTAATAAGGAAAGTGTTTTGGTTTACTTATAAATGTTAGTCACTCTATGTTAATACTACGGGTATCGGGTGACCTTTGTAAAAGAAATGGATCTTTTAAAAGAATTTAACGTATGTATTACTTTGGGGTTAAAACCCGGACTTTGACATAAAATGAAAGTACCTTGAGTTGTGTGTAACTTGCCTATGTTTGCGTGTGATAGCCTTGTTGTGCAAGCATCGTATTTCTATCCGCGCCTCGTGTATGGAGTAGGCTGATTGGTTGTGAACGATTCCTATCGAGTCCCGTGAGATGGGCGAGACATGTATTCCATACGATTCTATCGAGTCCGTGAGATGGGCGAGACATGTATTCCACACGATTCTTATCGAGTCCCATGAGATGGGCGAGACATGTATTCCATACGATTCCTATCGAGTCCCATGAGATGGGCGAGACATGTATTCCACGATTCTTATCGAGTCCCGTAGGACGGCGAGACATGTTATACGTATCATACGATTTATACCTAGAAGCTGGCGGTGAGGAAGGAGTTCCACGGGCGTGAGGATGACTTGAGGTGTGAGTCCCCGACTTGATATGACTACTTTTATGTTGTAAGCGTAGTTTGGCTATCATACATGTCTCTGCTTTATATAGATCATGATTTCATCTACGATTTCGATTTCACATACTTGGTACTGTTATGCGACCTCCTTGGGGCTGCGTTCATGCGGCGTGTAGAGGTACATCGGTTGTGGATCCTCGCTCATAGGATCACAGTTCAGCGTCTTGGGAAGCCCCGTTTCTCCGGAGCTTATCTTGTGGTATGTTACCCTGAGTCTGTAGGTTCTTGTACATTCAGGGGTATGGCGGGGCCCTATCCCGTCATAGTTGTTGTCACTTTCTTAAGTGCGTGAAATCTTTGTTGTGGCGGGGTTGTAAAGGATGTAATCGCTCATATTCGTATATACGCAAGAAAGCGCTTTGGTTGCTTTGTTTTTATCATATCTCTTGTTTCATGTTCATGTTTTTATTTCCGCTGATTTTCTCTGATGTTGTATCACTAGGGTGCCCGGGGTAAGGCACCAGTCACGGGCCCCGGTTCGGGTCGTGACAGTAATTATGCCTTAAATTGCCGAAATTACTTAGTATGTTGGATTAGTTTGATATTCAATTGTGGGGCGGAATTTTACACATCTTGTAGGCGTGTAATCCCCTTTGTATTGCTGAATTGTTGAACCTTAAATGTGGCGTATTTGGTTATTGAATTTGGGCCTTGAAAAAGGTGGAAAAGTATGTAGAAACAAAGGAAGTGTTATCCGATTTTCCGTAGAATTTAGTGACTTTGCACTTAGAATATTCTACGTTTGAAGTAAGAAGTTAATAGACGTATTATGGTCATTATAGGTCGACATACTACGTACGACATATTGGACTTAGCAAGTGGATTAAACCGAAGAGGTATGTGGAAACTTTCTTATCTCTTGAGCATGAGTAGTTATAAAGGTATAGTACGGTAGACGTACGAAATTTAAATGAATTCATTTCATTTGATATCCTTGACTTGTTTTAAGAATGTCTAAGTTGGTTGAGTTAGATAATTAACTCACTTGTTTTTAAAGGATAGAAATGCCTTGGTTTCAAAAGAATAAAGTTGGTTGTGATAACTTTATGGAAGGTAAAAAGAATGGTTTATTCTAATAAGGTAAACAAAGATTTCTTGACTTGAAAATGTATAGTATACTTGATTTGGAAAGTATTGATTCCTTGAGCTATTCTAAAGTTAAGAAACTTGATTACTAAAGATAAGAGACTTGAAGCATTTTGAAAGTATACGATACTTGGTTTTCGAAAGTATAAGTCTCTTGGTTATGAAAAGAATGTAAGTGTCTAAAGCATAAAGTTAGTATAACGGCTTTATGGGAAGTTGGTTATAATAACTTTATGGAAGAATCAAAAGAGTGGTTTTCTCTAAGTAATATAAGTATGATAAATGACTTGAAATAATGAAAGGCAAATTGATTTTAAGGCATCAATTGCTTAAGGTTTTAAAAGAAAGAAGTCACTTGATTTAGAAGCCGGTAAATGTAAGGTATTGTGACTTGTCTTGAAATGTAGATATGACTTGATACTACGGTTATTAGTATCTTGGAAGTTTATATGAAAAAAAAGAGTCATTTTAAAAGAGTAGAAGTACGTAGCACTTTGGGTTAAATTCCCGGATTTTTATAATGACATGTTAGTGCCTTAAGTAAACTAAAATGAGAGTGTATATGAACAAGGCTAATAAGAAGTTAGGGGATTTCTTAACTTGCTTATGTTATGTATGATAAGCCGGTAGTGCTTATGTTATGTATGATAAGCCGGTAGTGCTTATGTTATGTATGATAGCCGGTTGTGCTAGTGATATATTGTTCATTACGGGGTCATTCCCCGGGTTTGTGGCATTTGCATATTTCGTGGATTGCTACCCATGATGCGAGGAATACCTCATGCGAGTCCGTAGGGCTCATACGGGTGAAATAGTCCCATGCGGGGCGGACCAGTCCTATGCGAGGAATACCTCATGCGGGTCCATACGGCCTATGCGGGTGAAATAGTCCCAGGAGTAGGATTGCTTAATGATACTACGAACGGGTGGCCCTACTTTGATCATGAGCCTCCTATTTTTATGCAGTAAGGTATACTCTTGTTTACTCTCATTGTTAGTAAGGCACAGTGTACTGTTATTTGAGTTATCATATATGTCTCCAGTTTTATATTATACTATATGATTTCATTACAGTACTTCCAGTTTCACATAGTTGGTACATGTTGTACTGACCTCCATCGGGGGGCTGCGTTCATGCCGCAGGTAGAGTATACAGGTTGTTGATCCTCACTTTTAGGATCACTGATTCAGCTGTTGGGAAACTCCATTACTCCGGAGGCTTATCACGGTTGAGATCCACGTATGGTCGGTTGTTGTATATTCGGGGTATGGCGGGGCCCGTCCGTCACGATTGTTATTCTTAAGTGCAGTAGTCACATTGTGGATTGGGTTTTTAAGAACAGAAATGGACTGGTTTATTTTATTTTGGTTCATGTATATTTTACGGAAGGTGGCCTTATCGGCTAACCTGTTGATATTTACTGTTTAAGTATTTATGAGTTTTATATGTTCCGCTGCTATTCTCTGATGTATACCTGTAAGGGTTGCCCAGGTATGGCACCAGTCGCGGGCCCGGGGTTGGGTCGTGACAGATAAGTTGGTAGTAGTTCCGCTACGTGATAGGGTCACGAGGGTGCAAGACCCAAGTCTAGTTAATTGTTTTACGGGTTCGTGGACGCGTTCCACCAGAACCAGGTCGTGAGAGCCGGAAATGACCTTATATTGTTTTATAGAGTGACTCCAAAGATTGGAGGCCAGAATCGGTATGGAGGTTATGTAAGTATGCTAGTATAAGTTGGAGGTACGGAAAGAATACAACCAGTAAGAAAGTGTAGAATAGCCGATTGGTTGGTTCAACGTAGGCGAGGTTCAGATAATTGGCATAAGGCGAAGCTTATCCAGGAATGGTTTTTAGTAAGCTCGGAGTCAGCAGAAGTTTTATATAGATAACCGACGTCGACACTTGGAGTTCAGGGTGACGTTTTAGTATAAGTATTGTTATGTGGCCACGGGTGGCATATTTTGTATGAAGGGTGTAGTAAAAAATGAGACTATGTCGCTATCTAATTAGATTGGACTCCGAAAGAACATTCGGGGACGAATGTTTCTAAGGGGGGAAGAATGTTACACCCCGTAATTCCAGGACATGTGTTTAAGAGAATGTATGTGAGAAGGTACGACTTTAAGTTTGAAACGAAAGAAGGATTGCTTTTCCTACGGAAAATGATTTTGAGCCTCGGGAAGGAAAATTGTTCGTTAGTGAGAATTGGGTTCCCGAATTTGTTATTTAAGACTTTTAGAATTTATCGGAATTATGGAATTTTATTTTCAGAGTTGGATACGTGGGGCCCACCCGATAAATTTTATATTTTTGTGGGGCCCACGAGGTTTCCGATATTTTGGCCAATTATGGAAATTTCGGGAAATGAAATATTTTAGACCAACGGGAGGGCGACACGTGTCACCCTCCACATGGGCTTGTTGGATGAATAATAATGGACCAAGTCGAAGGGTCAAGTGGAGCTTGACATTCTTGACTAAATCCTAGCCCTTCAAGTGTTTTAATCTTGGCCTTTGATTCTCTTATATATCCATCACTAGTGCAAGACATTCTACACTTAGAAAAAAATTCAAGAACTAGTTGTTCTTGTGGATGAGCTCTCGGATTTGTGCCCATTCCCACACAAAAAAAAATTCAATTGTTGTCCATAATTCACAAGACTTTAACCCAAGGTTCCTAGGGGTATTGTAAGGATATCTCAATAGAAAGATCCCGGAAAAACGACTTTTTTACGTTAGTCGCAAGGCGAAAACCTAAGGTGTTCTTCAACTTTGAAGATGGAACTTGAAGAGGAGTTCTTCATGAGCTTCTAAGGAGTGCTTGGACCGGATTGGAACATAAGAAGATGAGCTAAAAGTTGCTAAGGATCGACTTTTACGCTTGGACATTATTAGGGCTTATTGAGGTAAAATCTTCATCTTCTTAATGTAATTGAAGATTACATGTTATAGTAGTTAAGAAATGAGCATGTGGTATATAGAATGAAGTTTGAAAAGATTTGGATCATGTCGACATGTTAAAAACTGAAAATGGACAAGTTAGCCATTTATGTTATAATCAATTTGGAAGATAGTTACAATCGTCGCATGTTAAGGAAGAAAGGATTTATAGTTGTTGTAATTGTTGTTATGTATATAACATGTTGGGAAAGCAACTTGGATTGAAAAAGGAATTGAAAGGAAATTGATAAATGTTGTGACAATGGTAGCCGATTATGGCTTGGAAATATTGGACAGTTTTATATTGATTGTGGGGCAGAATTTTACACGTCCTATTAGGCGTGTAATCCCCTTTGTATTTGCTGAATTATTGGGCCTTAAATGTGGCGTTTGGTTATTGAATTCGGGCCTTGAAAAAGGTGGAAAAGTACGTAGAAACAAAGGAAGTGCTATCCGATTTTCCGTAGAATTTGGTGACTTTACACTTAGTATGACTCTACGTTAAAAAGTGAGGAGTTGATAGACATGTTATGATTAATATAGGTTGAAGTACTACGAGTAGCGTATTCTACTTAAAGGATGGAATAGCTATCAAGGTTGAAGTACTTTGGAGCATTTTGCTACTTGTCGATAATCGTCGCGAGGTATGTGAACCTCTTCCTCCTTTTGGCATGGTCCTATGTATGAAATATACACGTGGTGTTATTTCATGATTCCTTCTACTCTTAGAAGTTAAGAGGTACGTATGTTAATTTACTCTATGTAAAAGGTATGTCTAAGTTATCCTAAGTTCTTACCAAGTCTTATGGGGGATGTTGGTAAGAGTCGTTAGGAGGTATTTGGAGTCGAGTTGACTTGGCTAAGTTACTGCACGAATGAGAATAAGTATCGAACAAGCCATTGCAGCGTTAATAAAAGAAAATGTATCGACAATCAATTTTATTAAAATGAGTAGAATTCTCCATCTGCATAGAAGCTAAGATAAGACAAAATTGTATTACATTTTCTAGATCATGGTTGCTTTAATAAGATCGTTATAAACAAGTATAACCTATTCACAACGCACAAAAGTATATGTTACTTAATTTAAAGAGTTTACGTTATGAAGTTTTAAGACTATGAACCTTAAATTCTTAAAAGGTTAAGAGACTTTATTTTTCAAGTTATGGACTTGATTCTTAAAGGAAGGAATGACTTGATTTAAAAGTATAGAATACTTGATTTGGAAAGTATTGATTTCTTAATATTCTAAAGATAAGAGACTTGATTTCTAAAGTTAAGAAACTTGATTTCTAAAGTTAAGAAACTTGATTTCTAAAGATAAGAGACTCGAAGTATTTTGAAAGTTATGCAACTTGATTTGAAAATATAAGTCTTTTGGTTATAAAAAGAATGAATTTGTCTAAACCATAAAGAGTTATAACGACTTTATGGGAAGTTAGTTATGACGGCTTTATGGAAGGTTAAGAGAGTTGTCTATTTTGATTGATAGGTATGAGTTGCCTAGGTTGTGAAATTGGAAGTTACTTGGTTTTCAAGTCTTGAAATGAATTTCAAAAGGTTTATTAACTTAATTTGAAAAATAGACATGTCTTGATACTACGGGTGTTAGTATCTTGGGGTTTTATATGAAAAGGAGTGTTTTGAAAGGAATGGAAGTACATAGTACCTTGGGTTAAATTCCCGTATTTTTAATGACATGTTAGTGCCTTAAGTTTGAATAAAATGAGAATGCTTAATAATTAAGGCTAATAAGAAGTTAAGGGATTTCTTAACTTGCTATGATATTTATGATAAGTCGGTGGTGCTTATGTTATGTATGATAAGCCGGTGGTGCTTATGTTATGTATGATAAGCCGGTGGTTCTTATGTTATGTATGATAGCCGGTTGTGCTAGTGATGTATTGTTTCATTACGGGGTCATTACCCAGACTTGTTGCATTTGCATATTCCGTGGATTTGCTCCCCACGATGCGAGGAATACCTCATGCGAGTCCGTAGGGCTTATGCGGGTGAAATAGTCCTATGCGAGGCGGACCAGTCCTATGCGAGGAGATTACCTCATGCGGGTCCATACGACCTATGCGGGCGGATACAATCTATGTGAGGAAATTACCTCATGCGGGTCCTTACGGCTTATGCGGGTGAAATAGTCCCAGGAGTAGGATTGCCAAATGATACTATGGGCAGGTGGCCCTAAGTTGATCATAAGCTTCCTATTTTTATGCAGTATACCTTTATGGGCAGACTTATGTGACTTTATCGCGTCCCAGATTGGGTCGGGCAGTATACCTTTATGGGCAAATTTATGTGGCTTTATCGCGTCCCATAATGGGTCGGGCAGTATACCTTCGTGGGAAGGCTTTTGTATGACTTCGCCGTGTCCCGCAAATGGGCCAGGTTATGTTATTACGTATGGATAATCAAAGTGAACTCCAAAATAAGGCGTCCCTCCATAAAGGGCTGGATTATGTTAAGCAAGATAAGTAAATTAGATGGTAATGAACTTGATGATTTTTCCTAAGTTTGTACGTAAGAATTTGACTATAACTCTTATTGAAAAATGGGAAAAGATAATAATGTGCGATTAAGTTCATGAGTTGTAATGACATGGTAGGATCTGATATTTATTTTTTATACTTGCCCCTGTCATTCTTTTGTACAGTTAGGATCTGTTTGCTGTACCTTATTTTCGTTCCATATTCGGTACCTGTGTACTGACCCCCTTCGGGGGGTTGCGTTTATGTCCGCATGTTTAGGTACACAGTTGTGGATCTGCGGGCTTAGGATCCTGGTTCAGCATTTTGAGATGGCTCCAATGTTCCGGAGCTTATCATCATGGCTATGTATATTCAGGGGTACGGCAGGGTCTTGTCCCGTCATAGTATTTGTCCAAAATCTTAGAGTTCTGTATTCATATGTGGGCCGGACTGGCTAGAGTTGTAATTACATTATTGGATAGTGTAGGCCCTTTTGGGTGATTTATATTATGGCAGCCTTATCGTCTTTGCCTTTGTTTTTAAAAAAATGTGTTACTTATCTTCCGCGGTTATTTTGTATTGTATGAATAGAAGGGTGCCCAGGTAGGGCACCAGTTGCGGGCCCGGGGTCGGGTCGTGACAAAAGTGGTATCAGAGCAGTTAGTCCTCGGAAAGTGTCTACAGACCGTATCTAGTAGAGTATTGATTATCGGTGTGTTGTGCACGACATCTATAATCAGGAGGCTGCAGGACATTTAGGATTGGTTTCCATTCTTCTCACTCTGAGATCGTGTGATAGAGCTGTGTTGTTAGGGTCGTCTCTCCCTAACGAGTTATGTTGATTGCAGCTATGAGAAAGGCAGCAGTGACCCAGGTAGGACTATGTGGATTGCGTATCCAGGTGGGTAATGATTGTAGTATAGTTGGTATTATGACATACAGCTATACGGAGTTATGTATGAGGGTCAGACGCGTGTTGCCTAGAATGATTTTAGATTACCAGGAATTGGTAAGTACTAAATAGATACCGGGAAGGTATGAAACAGTTAATGAATTCTCGCCAAGGTCTTATGTTTTATTTTGATATTATTGGGAAATGATGAGCGGTCTGATAGGGTAGTGAACCCTTAAGAAGTCATGTTAAGGAACCTAACGGAATGCCATGTTAATAGATTAAGTTGCGTGGTAGGCTAAAGAGAATTGTACGGATGAGATCCGTATGGAGTAAGTAATGGTTGTTGTGATCAAGACAACACAATTATGGTATTATGAGAAGTTATTGTACCCATTTACGGGGGGACTGGTAAGGTAGGCTTGGAGCATGGAAATTGCGAGCCTAAGAATATTGATAACCGTCGAGACCTTAGGTATATAAGGCTTTCTCGGGCAATAGGATTTTATCCAGACTAAGGGTAAGAGTTAAGTGCGACGGTGGGTCGGGTTGTGGACCTATTAGGGGTCGCCCCATAGTCTGAAATGGAGTTGGATCAGTTGGTAGTAGTTCCGCTACGTGACAGGGTCACGAGGGTGCAAGGCCCAAGTCTAGTTAATTGTTTTACGGGTTCGTGGTCGCGTTCCACCAGAACCAGGTCGTGAGAGCCGGAAATGGCCTTATATTGTTTTATAGAGTGACTCCAAAGATTGGAGGCCAGAATCGGTATGGAGGTTATGTAAGTATGCTAGTATAAGTTGGAGGTACGGAAAGAATACAACCAGTAAGAAAGTGTAGAATTGCCGATTGGTTGGTTCAACGTAGGCGAGGTTCAGATAATTGGCATAAGGCGAAGCTTATCCAGGAATGATTTTTAGTAAGCTCGGAGTCAGCAGAAGCTTTATACAGATAACCAACGTCGACACTTGGAGTTCAGGGTGACGTTTTAGTATAAGTAACGTTATGTGGCCATGGATGGCATATTTTGTATGAAGGGTGTAGTAAAAAATGAGACTATGTCGCTATCTAATTAGATTGGACTCCGAAAGAACATTCGGGGATGAATGTTTCTAAGGGGGGAAGAATGTTACACCCCGTAATTCCAGGACATGTGTTTAAGAGAACGTATGTGAGAATATACGACTTTAAGTTTGAAACGAAAGAAGGATTGTTTTTCTTACGGAAAATGATTTCGAGCCTCGGGAAGGAAAATTGCTCGTTAGTGAGAATTGGGTTCCCGAATTTGTTATTTAAGACTTTAAGAATTTATCGGAATTATGGAATTTTATTTTCAGAGTTGGATACGTGGGGCCCACCCGAGAAATTTTACGTTTTTGTAGGGCCCATGAGGTTTCCGATATTTTGGCCAATTATGGAAATTTCGGGAAACGAAATATTTTAGACCAACGGAAGGGCGACACGTGTCACCCTCCACATGGGCTTGTTGGATGAATAATAATGGTCCAAGTCGAAGGGTCAAGTGGAGCTTGACATTCTTGACTAAATCCTAGCCCTTCAAGTGTTTTAATCTTGGCCTTTGATTCTCTTATATATCCATTACTAGTGCAAGACATTCTACACTTAGAAAAAATTTCAAGAACTAGTTGTTCTTGTGGATGAGCTCTCGGCTTTGTGCCCATTCACACACAAAAAAAATTTCAATTGTTGTCCATAATTCACAAGACTTTAACCCAAGGTTCCTAGGGGTATTGTAAGGATATCTCAATAGAAAGATCCCGGAAAAATGACGTTTTTACGTTAGTCGCAAGGCGAAAACCTAAGGTGTTCTTCAACTTTGAAGATAGAACTTGAAGAGGAGTTCTTCATGAGCTTCTAAGGAGTGCTTGGAGAGGATTGGAACATAAGAAGAGGAGCTAAAAGTTGCTAAGGATCGACTTTTACGCTTGGACATTATTAGGGCTTATTGAGGTAAAATCTTCATCTTCTTAATGTAATTGAAGATTACATGTTATAGTAGTTATGAAATGAGCATGTGGTATACAGAATGAAGTTTGAAAAGATTTGGATCATGTCGACATGTTAAAACCGAAAATGGACAAGTTAGTCATTTATGTTATAATCAATTTGGTCGATAGTTACAATCGCCGCATGTTAAGGAAGAAAGGATTTATAGTTGTTGTAATTGTTGTTATGTATATAACATGTTGGGATAACAACTTGGATTGAAAAAGGAATTGAAAGGAAATTGATAAATGTTGTGACAATGGTAGCCGATTATGGCTTGGAAATATTGGACAGTTTTATATTGATTGTGGGGCAGAATTTTACACGTCCTATTAGGTGTGTAATCCCCTTTGTATTTTCTGAATTGTTGGGCCTTAAATGTGGCGTTTGGTTATTGAATTCGGGCCTTGAAAAAGGTGGAAAAGTACGTAGAAACAAAGGAAGTGCTATCCGATTTTCCGTAGAATTTGGTGACTTTACACTTAGTATGATTCTACGTTAAAAAGTGAAGAGTTGATAGAAATGTTATGATTAATATAGGTTGAAGTACTACGAGTAGTTTATTCTACTTAAAGGATGGAATAGCTATCAAGGTTGAAGTACTTTGGAGCATTTTGCTACTTGTCGATAATCGTCGCGAGGTATGTGGACCTCTTCCTCCTTTTGGCATGGTCCTATGTATGAAATATACATGTGGTGTTATTTCATGATTCCTTCTACTCTTAGAAGTTAAGAGGTATGTATGTTAATTTACTCTATGTAAAAGGTATGTCTAAGTTATCCTAAGTTCTTACCAAGTCTTATGGGGGATGTTGGTAAGAGTCGTTAGGAGGTATTTGGAGTCGAGTTGACTTGGCTAAGTTAATGCACGAATGATAATAAGTACCGAACAATCCATTGCAGCATTAATAAAAGAAAATGTATCGACAATCAATTTTATTAAAATGAGTAGAATTCTCCATCTGCATAGAAGCTAAGATAAGACAAAATTGTATTACATTTTCTAGATCATGGTTGCTTTAATAAGATCATTATTGTTACACCCCGTAGTTCTGGCCATGCGTATGAGAGCGTACGAAAGGGATTAAGACTTAAAATTTTCAAAAGATAGGTTGACGGAATATTTCGGACGGGTTTCTAGCTAACTTTGAGGTGGTGTATGTCCAGTTACATTGAGAGTTTGTAGGTGTTTCGAAGGCCTAGTACGTAGTTCATTGAGTCTAGTTTCCAACGCAACCAACCGTTCGTCGATAGGACATCAGAGTTGAAAGTTATGGGAGTTACAAGTTCAGTGCGCAGTCGGGCAGGAAAGTGTTTCGGTCAGGAGCCACAGGGCCGCGGCGCCGGATGCAGGGCCGCGGCGCCGGATAATCTGGAGCATCGCTGAAGTTGCAGCGCCGCGGCGCCGGAAAGCAGGGCCGCGGCGCCGGAAGTTCTGAGAGGTGGCGGGGGTTTCAGCGCCGCGGCGCCGAGGCGGAATTTTTGGCGGAAAAACTGAGGAAAACAAATATTTTCTTTTAAAGAGGCCATGGGTGGGTGACAAGTGTCCTCCCCCATCTGATTTTGCATGTCCTATTTATTGACCAAGTCTTGAAGACTTGGTCATTCTTCAAGTTCATCTCTCTCTCTAAGATTAGAAGCTCTCCCTTCTCTCTAGAATTTCAAGAGGAAATCAAAGCTTGAGAAGAAATCTGAAAGTGTGGCAAGAAGGAAACTTGTTTACAAGCTAGTAGGGGTTATTGTGGTGGTGTTTTCGGAAAGGAGGCTAGCAAACTTTGTTGGATTAATTTGGCTAAAGCTCTAAGGTAACAATTCTTCTCTTGTAGCTAGTTTTTGGTGTTGCATGTAAAGACGAAAGAACTTGTAGTTGGAAATATTGCTCTTAGATACATTGCATGCAAGAAATATGGTTTGGATATGAAAGGATGGGATAAGAATGTTATGTAAGCATGTTATAGCCTAAATATTACCTTAAACTTGTTAAGTTAGTTGTTGTACATTGTGGGGCAGAATTTTACATATCCAAGTTTAGGTGTCTAATCCCCTTTGAAATGTTTGGATTGTTGGGCCTTAATGTGGCGTTTGGATGATGAATTCGGCCTTGAAAAAGGTGGAAAAGTATGTAGAAACGAAGGAAATGCTGCCCAATTTTCCATAGAATATAGTGACTTTGAACTTGGAATATTCTATATTGTAGCTTGAGGTTATTAAAAGTATTATGGTCATTATAGGTTGACGTACTACGTGTGGTGTATTGGACTTAGCAAGTGGATTAACCGGAGAGGTATGTGGAAACTTTCTTATCTCTTGAGCATGAGTAGTTATAACTATATAGTACGGTAGACGTACGTGTTTTAAATGAAGTAAGTCCATTTGTTATACTTGACTTGTTTTAAGAAAATGTCTAAGTTGGTTGGGTTAAGGAGTTAACCCACTTGTTCTTGAGGAATGGTTTATCCTAAATAAGGTAGACAAGGATTTCTTGACATGAAGAAGTATAGATTACTTGGTGTGAAAGTATTGAGTATTGAATTATTCTAAGAATAAGAGACCTGTTTTTTAATGTAAGAAACTTGTTTTCTAAAGATAAGAGACTTGAAGTATTTTGAAAATTGTGTAAATTTGATTTGAAGTATAAGTCTCTTGGTTAATAAAAAGAACGAAATCGTTTGAGATATAAGGAGTTATAACGGCTTTATGGGAAGTTAGTTATAACGGCCTTATGAAAGGGTAAGAATGTCTAAAGTTTTACAGCATAAAGTTAGTATAACGACTTTATGGGGAGTTGGTTATAATAACTTTATGAAAGGTTAAAGAGTTGGTTTTTCTTGAATAAGGTAAACATAGATGAAAGAAATGAAAGTCTAAAGAAGTTATGAGTTTACTTGGACGTACCGTCAGTGATGAAGGATTCCACGGGTATGCTTCCATTGTCTTAGTTATGAGTTTACTTGGACGTACCGTCAGTGATGGAGGATTCCACGGGTATGCTTCCATTGTCTTAGTATGAGTTTACTTGGACATACCGTCAGTGATGTGGGATTCTGTTACACCCCGTAAGTCCAGGACTTGTATAAGAGAATGTACGTAAGGAATCAAGACTTGGAAATTAGTACGAAAGGAAGAATTGTTTTTCCGGCGGAAAATCTTCCGAACGTCGGAAAGGAAAAATGTTCGTTGTTGAGAATTGGATTCTCAAAATGCATTATTTGAAGAGTATGGAACTCTTAACCTTATGGAAATTTATTTTTACGGATTTGGTCATGTGGGGCCCACCCGAGGAATTTTACGTTTTGTGGGGCCCACGAGGGTTACGGAATTTTATGGACGAATGAGAGGGCGACACGTGGCACCCCCACATGGTCTTGGTCGAAATATAGTAAGGGTAAAATGGTCATTGACCATCAAGGAAGATAAGTCTTGCTAGCTTGAGATTGTTGACCAAGTCAACTTGCCACTTGTGCTTGATCCTTGTGAAACTCATCCTAGCCACTCATGTGTTGCAATCTAAACCCTCCATTGTGTTTTATATACCCAACTAGTAGCAAGACTTGGCATTTTACACTTAGAAAAATTAGAGAAACTCTTGTGCAAGAACAAGAGCTCTCGGGTTTGACACTTTGCTCACAAGAAATTTTGTAGTTTTGATCCATTGTTCACAAGACTTCAACCCAAGGTCCCTAAGGGTATTGTAAGGTTATCTCAATAGAAAGATTTCGGAAAAACGACGTTTTCGTATTAGTCGCAAGGCGGAAACTTAAGGAGTTCTTCAACTTTGAAGTTGGAACTTGAAGATGGGTTCTTCATAAGCTTCAAAGGAGTGCTTGAAGCGGATTGGAACATAAGTAAAGGAGCTAAAAATTTCTAAGGCGCGACTTTGAATCTTGGAATTTTTAAGGGCTTGTAAAGGTATAATCTTGTCGTTTTAGTAATTAAGATTACTTGTTGTTGTAGCTATGGATATTGGCAAGCATGAGTTATATAGTATGAAGTTTGATAAGTGTATTGACTACTGGAACCCTAATCCGAAAACTAGCATGTTTAGCTTTAAGATTACAATTCAAGTCGATTATTAGTTTAAGTCGTCGCATGTTGTATAAAGAAGGAAATTGTAGTTGTTGAAGTTGTTTATGACTATATAACATGTTAGACCTTAGAACTTAGAATTTGAAAAGGAGTGGAAAAGACTTTGAGTTGTTGGTTATAAGTTGGCCGAGAATGGCTTGGATTTTTTATACTACTTGATATGAATTGTGGGGCGGAATTTTACACGTATTGTAAGGCATGTAATCCACTTTGATTGGTTGTTGTTTTGAGCCTTAAATGTGGCGTGTTGGTTATTGTATTCGGCCTTGAAAAAGGTGGCAAAGTAAGTAGAAACAAAGGAGGTGCTGCCCGATTTTCCGTAGAATAAGAGACCGTTTACTTAGTATTATTCTACGTTAGAAACTAGAATTGATAGTCATGTTGTGACCATTATAGGTTGACAATTCTACGTACGGCGTATTCGGCTTAGCTTGTGGATATTAGCCGAAAAGGTATGTGAACTATCTCCTCTTCTAGCATGATTCCTTAAGATAAAGAAAGTAAGTTCTACTCCTTAAATGATCCATTCCTTGGTTGTACTTGGATTTCCTAGTATAGAATTTGTTCTATGTACTTCCTTGATTGTACTTTGATGTTTAAATTGTAAGTTGTATAATCCATTTCCTTAGTGGAGTTTGGATTCTTAAGAGTGAAAGTATTTTGCTTAAAGTACATGGAGTCTTGAAAAGGAAGTGGTTCCAAACCTTTTGGCTAGTGCCTTAGTTCCGAAACCTAATGGTCGTCTTAATGACTTTAGGGGAGTCAAAGGAGTGATTTACTAAATTGTTTTAAAAGAGGAGAAACGACATGATTTAAGAGATGTAACTTGTTTTAAAGGTGTGAGTTACTTGGGATTTATAAGTATAAGCAACTTGTTTTCTAAATATTAAGAGACTTGAAGTATTTTGAAAGTTAAGAAACTTGATTTGTAAGTATGTGATACTTGGTTTTAAGTATAAGTCTCTTGGTTATAAAAATGAATGAATATGTCTAAAACCATAAAGGGTTATAACGACTTTATTGGAAGTTGGTTATAACGGCTTTATAGAAGGTTAAGAAAGTTGTCTATTTTGATTAATGGGCCTAAGTTGCCTAGATTGTGAAAATTTGAAGTTACTTGATTTCAAGCTTTGAAATGAGTTTTCTAAAAGTGTAATAACTTACTTTGAAAAATAGACACACCTTGATACTACGGGTGTTAGTATCTTGGGGTTTTACATAAAAAAGAGTCTTTTGAAAAGAATGTACGTACGTAGTACTTTGGCTTGTTTAATTGAGAATTATTCTATGTGTGCCTTGATAAGTACTTTGGCTTGATTAATGGAGAATTTCCTATGTGTGCTGGTGATAGCCTTTGAGTGCAAGTATTATGTTTTATTACGTTGTCGCGACTCTCGGTTGGAGGGTCGGCTGTCTTGTTGTAAGTTACTTGGACGTACCGACAGTGATGTGGGATTCCACGGGTATGCTTCCGTTATTTGTAGTACTTGGGTTAAATTCCCGGATTTTTATAAAAGACAGGGTAGTGCTTATGTTTTGTTTGATGGCCAGTTGAGCTAGGGTAAGAGTATAAATGAGGGGTAAACCCCCAAGACGTTATACCACCTTCTCCAGGGTAAGAGTATAAATGAGGGGTAAACCCCCAAGACGTTATACCACCTGCTTTACCACCTTCTTCAGGGTAAGAGTATAAATGAGGGGTAAACCCCCAAGACGTTATACCCCGCTTACCACCTTCTCCGGTAAGAGTATAAATGGGGTAAACCCAAGACGCTATACCACTGCTCGTTTTCCTACTTGGCCCGCATGCTTTTAGGACACAGGTGGGACTTGGTGTTCATGTATGCCTATTGGTGTTATATTATATCATGGACTGTCGGCAGTGAGGAAGGATTCCACGGGCATGATTGATATTATGGGCGTGAGACCCATGGTTATATTTCAGAAATGACTTGAGGGCATGCGTCCCTGACTTGTTATATCGCTTATGTGTTGTATCGTAGGTTGGCTATCGACATGTCTCCTATTTTGTTTAGATTTGTTATGATTTCATTACATATTTTTCACCACATACTTGGTACATTCTTCGTCTTGACCTCCTTGAAGTGCGTTCATCCGCTTGAGTTTAGGTCTGTTGTTTGGTGATCCGCAGTGTAGGACCTGCCCGAGTTTTGGATAGCTCCATCATTCGGAGTTTATCTTTTGGTATAAGTTCTTTCAAGATGTGCTTTTGTACGATTATGGGTACGGCGGGGCCTTGTCCCGTCGATTGATAAAACTCTTAGGTGCAGTATTCATATGTGGGATTGGACTCATGTACAGTGTAGTGTCTTTTTATGTATATTATATGGCAGCCTTGTCGGTTTTGCCCTTGCACGTACGTTGGTTTTAAAAAAAAAAGGGAGGTGTTATTTAAATTCCGCAGTTTACTTGTGTTGTTAGGTAGAAGGGTGCCTGGTAGGGCACCGATCCACTTGAGTTCGGGCGTGACAGTGGTATCGAGCGATCGATCCTCGAAATGTCTACAGACCGTGTCTAGTAGAGTCTTGATTATCGGTGTGTTGCGCGCCACATCCATAAACAAGAGGCTACAGGAAATTTAGGAGTTGGTTTATATTCTTCTCACTCTAGATCGTGCCATAGAGCTGTGTTAGTAAGATAATTTCTCTCTGACGTAATTTTGTGTTACAGCTATGCCTCGAGAGGCAACAAACGCCTGAAGGGCAAAAGAGTAGCAGGAGCTACTAGTCAGACTCAGAGAGTTGATAGGGCTCGTGCCCAGGGCATACCGGATGTTGTGCCGCAGTTGGCGAGTTCTTCTGCGCCAGGTTTTGAGGCCCCAGCACCAGAGCCTCCAGTTTCTCAGTTAGGAGAAGACTATAGGGTCATGAAGGAAGCCATTATGTTATTGACCAATATAGCGGTGCTACAGTTTCATCAGCAGGAGGTTATTCGGCCAGTACAGACAGGTGTACAGGGGGTAGAGGGCCAGCGCGGAGATCTGCGTAAGAGGGCTAGACCGGTTGGTTATCCCGGTGAGTTTTTGGACGAGCAGCCTCAACAGCAAGTGAGATATTCATCCCAGCCTACCCAGTACATATCCCCGCAGCCCACAAGTGGGAGATTTGACCCCACAAGGTATTTAGGAGCCAGTCCAAGCTCCAGGGGTCGAGGTTCTCAGAGAAGCAGATGATTTTCTCAGTCGAGGCCACTTATTCCTCAGTGTTTCAATTGTAGTAAGCGTCATATGGGGAAATGTCGTCATGGAACATGTGTTTGTTATTATTGTGGCCATCCGGGCCATATACTGAGGGTATGTCCTTTTAGAAGAGGCACCGGTGAGGTGGCTCAGCCTATGAGGCCGATGGTTGATTCCCTTTCCTCCACAGCTGTGCGTCCCCCAGGGCAGTGTGTTCAGAGGTCAGCCAGTCGTGGTAGAGGTCAGGGTGGAGTTTATAGTTCTGACGGTCCTTCGAACCGCATAGATGACGTGACTACTGGGCAGGATCAGGAGGCAACATCTCATGGGGTTATAGGTATATTTTGATTCTTTTGAATCATACGTGCATTGATAGATTCAAATTTCGCACTAGCATATAATGTTATACCCCGTATTTCCAGAGTATGTACGTGAGGGCGTACGTACGAAAGTTAGCCTTAAAGTTTAGGCATGGGACGTTTTTTGGGCACAACTCACTAAAAGAATCGTTTTTCGACGAAACGTTTTACTAAACTCGCGTAGGGTAAATTCCGGCTATGTCAATTATAATTTTTACGGATTTTTCCGAGAGACGAAACATTTTAGACCAACGGGAGGGTGACACTTGTCACCCTCATTGGACGGTAAAGTGGGTGTCCCCCCTTGGACGATGGACATGAAATGGTGGCTTGTTTTGTGGCCTAAAACATGGGTCATTGTTTTGTGGGGTAGGTTAGGGTGCACTTGGGCAAATCCCCACCTTACACTTGCCTTGCACTTGGCTTCATCTTGGCCATTGGTTGGCCATTTCTTGACCTATAAATACCCCCCTTAAGATGAAGAGTTCTTCATCCACAAATCAATTTCCAAGTCTCCAACATCCCTCCCCTCTCCTTAGAGTTCTCGTCCAAAAAGCCTTCTCCCCCCCCCCCCCTCTTGAGTTGAGCTTAGCCGAGAGCCTCTCCCCCCTCCCTTGGTAGAAAAGTTGTCTTCCAAGTGTAGTTACTATACCAAAATACCCTAGCCCAAATCCCGTATAGTATTTAGTAGAAGTTGTTGGAAACTTCTAAGGGTTCTTGGAGCTATCGGAGCGTTCAGACTAGGAGCTAAACCTCGCTCAGGATCGACTTTTATCTAGGATATTATTGGCTTACCGAGGTAAATAATCTTATCCTTCTTTTGTAATTAGAGAATACATACTGTAGAAGTATAGGAATAAGTATAAATACTTAGAAGGATATTACAGAATAGAATTGAACTGTTATCACAGTAGAAGGGTATAAAAGAAGAATAATTCAACTGTACTCATAGAATTTGTTTCTGATGTTGTATAGTTT
The DNA here is from genome assembly GCA_029844215.1 of Przewalskia tangutica. Classification (NCBI taxonomy): domain Eukaryota; kingdom Viridiplantae; phylum Streptophyta; class Magnoliopsida; order Solanales; family Solanaceae; genus Przewalskia; species Przewalskia tangutica. The sequence continues at coordinate 100,434,701 of CM056729.1, forward strand.
ACCGGGTAGGGAAGTGCTGCCCAAATTCCCATAGAATAGAGAACCCTCTGCTTAGAGCTTTATACAGTACAGTCTAGACGTTGATAGACGTATTTGACTATTATAGGCTGATTCTCTGCGCGCGACATATTCGACTTGGCAGGTGGAGTTCGCCAAGAAGGTATGTGATTCTTCCTATACTCTTGAGCATGATATTTTAAAATATATATAGTACGGTAGACGTACGTGTGTTAACTGAATAATAACTACGGCAATGTCTTCGGACTTAAGCCTGAATAATAACTACGGCAATGTCTTTTGACTTAAGCCTGAATAATAAGAATCTTGATGCATTTCAAAAGAATACTGAATCATTTTTAACAGAAGAGAAATATTTGGTTTTTAAACAAAAGCTTAAGAGTTATACTAGCTTTATGGGAAGTTAGGTATAACAACTTAAGAAAGATAAAAGGAACTGTTTACTTAATTGTTATAAAAACCTTGTATTGATTTCTGTAAGGCGTAGTAAGATTGTTGATAAATAGACATATTATGATGCTACGTGTGTTAGTGTCTTGTGATGTTGTGAAAGGGGGTCATTCTTGCTGTGCTTACGTTGCTAAACGGTAAGTCTGTTGTTCTATTACTATATCACCTACCCCTTGACTTGTTATACAGGGCTTGCCACCCTTGATGCGGTCTCTACGGCTATGCGATTTATGTGACTACGCGGAGTGCGGGAGTTCGAGATTGATCATTCCGGTGTTTTATCCGTCACGGGGATGCCCTATGCGATGCGTGTGACTATGCGGTCTATTGAGACTATGCGGTGCGAGTCGAGGAGAGTGCAGGGGTTAGCTACCCCGTCGAGGAATACCTCATGCGGGTGCATGTGTGACCTATGCGATGCGGGAGTCCAGATTAGGCACGCATAATGATGCTATGGGCGATCGCGCCTTCGATCATTTGCGGCCTAGAAAAGACACATTCTGACTTACCTATTATTGTTCTTGTTTGTGATATGGCACTATGTGCAATTGAACTGATTGTAATTGCAAATGGTTTAAAAATACTTGATTTCATTTAAGTACTTTACAGTTTCACATACTTGGTACCTGTTGTACTGACCTCCTTCGGGGGGCTGCGTTCATGCCGCAGGTAAGGGCAAGCAGGTGCTAGATCCACATCCTTAGGATCTTTGCTTTGGTGTCAGGAGCTCATCTTCTCGGAGGCTCTACTTTTGGTATGATCTCCTGATTGTAGATCGTTTTGTACATTCAGGGTATGGCGGGGCCTGTCCGCCATAGTTGTTTACTTCCTTAGAGGTGCAGTAGTCTATTATGCAGTTGGGATGTAATCAGTAAAACTTGGGTTATATATATAGGCGAAAGGCAAGCTTTTCATCGAATAAAGCGTGTCTCATTTACAAGCTGTTTCATGTCTTGTTTATATTCGCCGATTTCTCGATATATGACTACTTGGGTGCGGGTAAGGCACGATCCGAGCCGGGCAGTCGTGGCGATTTGGGTTTTAAGCTCATTCCCCTAGACATGCAGTGTTACACCCCGTAATTCCATAACATGTATAAGAGAATAGACGGGAGAACACAAGACTTAAATTTGAACGAAAGAAGAATTTGTTATTCTTAAGGAAATCTTCCGAACCTCGGGAAGGAAAAATTGTTCGTTAATGAGAATTGGGTTCTCAAATTTGTTATTTGAGACTTTTAAGAGTTTATCGAAATTATGAAATTTTATTTTCAGAGTTGGATACGTGGCCCACCTGAGAAATTTTACGTTTTTGTGGGGCCCACAAGGTTTTCGATATTTTGACCAATTATAGAAATTTCGGGAAACGGAATGTTATGGACCAATGGGTGGGCGACACGTGTCACCCTCCACATGGTCATCTTGGGCGAAAAGGATGATTAAGGAATAGCCATATTGGCTTGATAAAATGGACTAAGTCAAAGGGTCAATTTAGCTTGACATAATTGACCTCATCCTAGCCACACATTTGCCTTGATACAAGCCCTTGAATGTAGTATATATCTATACTAGTAGTGCAAGACTGGATCATTTCCAACACTTAGAAAAAAATGACAAAGTTGTGTGCTCAAGTGAGAGCTCTCGGCAATGAGAGAAAAAAAGGAGAGAAATTTTGCAACCTCGCTCCATAATTCCCAATATTCAAACCTAAGATCCCTAGAGGTATTCTAAGGATATCCCACTATAAAAATCTCGGAAAAACTACGTTTCTACGTTAGTCGCAACGTGAAACCCTAAGGTGTTCTTCATAGTTTGGATTAGAGCTTGAAGAGGAGTTCTTCATGAGCTTCTAAGGATTGCTTGGAGCGGATTGGAACGTAAGAAGAAGAAGAGCTAAAAGTTGTTAAGGATCGACTTTTACGTTTGGATATTATTAGAGCTTATTGAGGTAAAATCTTCGTCTTCTTAATGTGATTGAAGATTTCATGTTATAGTAGTTGATAAATGAGCATGTGGTATATATATTGAAGTTTAAAAAGATTTGGATCATGTCGACATGTTTAAAAAGATTTGGATCCTCACTCTTAGGATCACTGATTAGTTGTCAGAAAGCTCCATTTCTCCGGAGGCTTGTCTTTTGGTACAATTTCCCTGATGTTGTAGATTTATGTACATTCAGGGGTATGGCGGGGCCCTGTCCCGTCACAGTTGTTATGTAAACATTCTTAGAGGTCTGTAGTCCTATCTTGTGAATTGGGTTGTAAAAAAAAAAGGATGTGACTGTTTTTTTTTGTTATGTATATTTTTTTGGAAGGTGGCCTTATCAGCTAGCCTGTTGATATTTTCATGACTTGTACTTTTTGAGTTGTATGTATGTTCCGCTACTATCCTCTGATGTATACCTGTAAAGGGTGCCCAGGTAGGGCACCAATTGCGGGCCCGGGGTCGGGTCGTGACAAAAGTGGTATCAGAGCAGTTAGTCATCGGAAAGTGTCTACAAACCGTGTCTAGTAGAGTCTTGGTTATCGTTGTGTTGTGCACCACATCTATAACCAGGAGGCTGCAGTACATTTAGGATTGGTTTCCATTCTTTTCACTCTGAGATCGTGCGATAGAGTTGTGTTGTTAGGGTTGTCTCTCCCTAACGAGTTATGTTGATTGCAGCTACGAGAAAGGCAGCAGTGACTCAGGAAGGATTATGTAGATTGCGTATCCAGGTTGGTAATAATTGTTGTATAGTTGGTATAAGAACATACAACTATACGGATTTATGTATGAGGGTCAGACGCGTGTTGCCTAGAATGATTTTGGATTAACAAGGATTGGTAAGGACTAAATAGATACCGGGAAGGTATGAAACAATTTAATGAATTCTCATCAAGGTTTTACGTGCTAATTTGTGATAATTAGATGAGGATGAGCTGTCTGAGAAGGTAGTGAACCCTTAAGAAATCATGTTAAGGGACTTAATGGAAGACTATGTTAATAGATTAAGCGACGTAGTATGCTTAAGGGAATTGTACGGATGAGATCCGTATGGAGTAAGTATGGTTGTTGTGGTCAAGACAGCACGATTGTGTGATATTGTAACTCCAAATATTGGAGGCCAGAATCAGTATGGAGGTTATGTACGTATACTAGAATAAGTTTGGGAGTACGAAAAGAGTACGACCAGTAAGAAAGAGAGCAACCAAGTGTAAAAGAATGAAGCCAGAGTCCATAAGAACCATTCGAGGTAGCTACACCAGTGAGTGATTGGGTTGTAGCTGAGCGGGTACATAAGGATTGTCCGGTGATGATATACAATTGGCAGACCCTAGCAGACTTGATTTTAGTAAGTCTATGTGACTTGTTCATTGAAGTAAATAAATTGATGTTGGAAGTATGTAGTACTTGAATCTGAAAGCTAAGAGACGGAGATAAGAACGTACGATCATTGAAGGATTTTATGTTAAGTGCCCTTGGAGGTGCTTGGAGTTGTTTAGTGTGGCGATCAGGGCCACGACTTTCCGAATGATTTCAGGAAAAATACGCAAAGCAAGAATAAGATAAGTACGAGTGCTGCCTGCGGAAAACAGAAGATATCATTGGTAGGTCTTAAAAATCTATACGCTTATAAGGTGGCGCATGATGATTAATATTATTAAAGGGAGATAAGCTCTCTCCCCACGTAACAGGATAGTTTTACGCATTATTGAGGGTTATGCGTACCCATATTATTAAGCCATAGATATGGGACGGGTAAAGTGTCGTTATGCAATAGGTTACAATTTTAAATAACCTTGGAAAAAGGTATTGGGTTGGGGTAATTGAGGACGACACTAGGAAATGGTTGAAGAAGTGTCGTAAGGATATAAATGCAGGTGGTATGCATGAATGAAACTGTATGATCAAGAATCAAGATATAAATATTTTTGCTAATAATGAGCATAAGGAAGGGTTATGACCAGAATGATAAAGGAGAATGCAACTATGGTTATGTAAGTTGCACAAAATATGATTACCCCAGACTAATGTAAAGACCATTAATGAATGATGTGCAGTAAGAACACCTCGAGGAAAGGTGGCAAAAATCTGTACTGACGAGAAAGATAGTAGGAAAATACGGGGAGGTAAGAGACCCAGGGCAACTTGAAATGAAGAATAAAGGTAACGAGTAGACACTCGAACGATGAGAGACCTAATCATGACAAAATAAGAAATCTTGGCAAGCCATTGGATTATTTAATACCATGAATTGAGATTGAACACCTGACTATAAGCTCTATGAGCTGGGAGAGAATAATAGGATTACTACTTGACGAGATCATGAAAATCTCCCCCTAAATTGCGATTGGCAGGAAGTCTTAGCCATGAGACAAGCAGGAATCAAATTTAAGTTTAGTGACCAAGTTTGGTTGCAACTGAGAAATGGGAACAGGAATCATAATTGAGATTATATCCCAGAATATTTCAAAAGTATGAGAAAGGCTTGCAGTTATTGGAAGATAAGCTGACTACGACTACAGTTCTAACCCCTCATGAGGGACTAGAGGGTTAGGTTATTATTGAAACACTTTGAGTGTTGGGCTAGGTTGTGTGTTGATGCAGCACGGTAAGGTTATAGCCTATGCTTCCCGACAGCTACGAGAGCATGAGCGGAGTTACCCTAGACACGATTTAGAGTTGATAATAGGTCAAGATTGAGCACCAGAAGCACGGTGGGCTATTACAGACGATTGAGATCCCGACTTAGAGGTGGGAGGTGATTAATGTGGATTTTGTTACAGGGTTGCATCGTACTCAGAGGAAGTGCGACTCTTTGTGGGTCATAGTAGACAGGCCGACGAGGTCAGCCCATTTTTTTTCCGGTCAGGACTATCTACTCGGCTGAGGATTATGCGAGATTATATATCAGGAAGATTATGAGACTGCACGGGGTTCCTACATTTATTTATGGCAGACAGATGAGCCAGTTTACGGCTAACTTCTGGAGGTTTTTCTAGAAGGGATTGGGGACACAGGTGAGTCTCAGTGTTGCATTTCACCCTCAACCGACGGACAGGCAGGGCATGTTATCCAGACACTTGAGGATAGGTTGCGGGCCTGTGTTATTGATTTCAGGGGTAGCTGGAAGGATCATTTGCCTCTTGTTTAGTTTACGTATTAAGAAACTACCATTCCAGTATTCAGATGGCCCTGTATGAGGCTTTGTATGAAAGGAAGTGTAGATCGCCGATTGGTTGGTTCGACGTAGGCGAGGTTCAGTTAATTGGCCCAGACTTGATTCAGCGGGCTGTGGATAAGGCGAAGCTTATCCAGGAAAGGTACATTGGGCCTTATCAGATCGTCCGTAGAGTAGGCCAGGTTGCCTATGAGTTGGAACTGCCATCCGACTTGGAGGCAGTACATCCGGTCTTCCATGTTTCTGTGTTACGGAAGTGTATCGGAGATCCATCCAGAGTTTCCTAGTTAGTGATGTCCAGACGGCAGAGAGGTTATCGTATGAGGAGAGTCCCATAGCGATACTTGATCGCCAGGTCAGGCGACTACGGTCTAAGGACGAGGCTTCCGTCAAGTCTTGTGGCGAGATGATACTAGAGAGGAGATGACTTGGGGTGTAGAGAATGACATGATGCAGAAGTACCCTCACCTATTTTTCCCTACACCTCCAGGAAATTCATTTCCTTACTTGTCGATTATTATTGACGTGTTTGCATAAGTATTATTATGTGGCCATGTGTGGCACATGAGATTATGTTGGGTGTAATTAAAGGAGACTATACCGATTTCTAGTGAGATAGAGCCTCGAAAGAACATTCGGGGACGAATGTTTCTAAGGGGGGAAAATTATACACCCCGTAATTCCAGGACATGTATAAGAGAATAGACGGGAGAACACAAGACTTAAATTTGAACGAAAGAAGAATTCGTTATTCTTAAGGAAATCTTCTGAACCTCGGGAAGGAAAAATTATTCGTTAATGAGAATGGGGTTCTCAAATTTGTTATTTGAGACTTTTAAGAGTTTATCGGAATTATGGAATTTTATTTTCAGAGTTGGATACGTGGGGCCCACCCGAGAAATTTTACGTTTGTGTGGGGCCCACAAGGTTTTCGATATTTTGATCAATTATGGAAATTTCGGGAAACGAAATGTTATGGACCAATGGGAGGGCGACACGTGTCACCCTCCATATGGTCATCTTGGGCGAAAAGGATGATTAAGGAATAGCCATATTGGCTTGATAAAATGGACCAAGTCAAAGGGTCAATTTAGCTTGACATAATTGATCTCATCCTAGCCACACATTTGCCTTGATCCAAGCCCTTAATGTAGTATATATCTATACTAGTAGTGCAAGACTAGATCATTTCCAACACTTAGAAAAAAATGACAAAGTTGTGTGCTCAAGTGAGAGTTCTCGGCAATGAGAGAAAAAAGGAGAGAAATTTTGCAACCTTGCTCCATAATTTCCAATATTCAAACCTAATATCCCTAGAGCTATTCTAAGGATATCCCAATACAAAAATCCCGAAAAAACTACGTTTCTACGTTAGTCGTTGTCACGCCCCGAACCCCGGGCCCGTGACTGGTGCCCTATCTGGGCACCCTTCTACCTTAACAACACAAGTAAACTGCGGAATTTATAACACTCTTCTTTTTTTCTTTTTTTTTAAAACCAACGTCGTCTGAGGCAAAGCCGAAACAAGCTGCCATATAATATACATAATAAAAGACACTACACTGCATACATGAGTCCAATCCACATATGAATACAGGACCTCAAGAGTTATATTGAACTATGACGGGACAAGGCCTGCCGTACCCATGCGTACAAAAGCACATCTTGAAAGAACTTATACCAAAAAGATAACTCCCGAACAGAAGGAGCTATCCAAAAACTCTGAGCAGGGTCCTACACCTGCCGATCACCAAACAGCGTACCTAAACCTGCGGCATGAACGCAGCCCCCCGAAGGAGGTCAGTACGAAGAATGTACCAAGTATGTGAGCGATGAAATCGTAATAAAATCATAACGATCTAAACAAAGCAGAGACGTATGATAGCCAACCTACAATACATAACACATAAGCAGTCATATCAAGTCAGGGACGCAGGCCCTCAAAGTCACTACTCAAATATAACTATGGGTCTCACGCCCATAATATCAATCATGCCCGTGGAATCCTTCCTCACTGCCGGCAGTCCATGATGTAATAACACCAATAAGGATACATGAACACCAAGTCCCACCTGTGTCCTAAATGCCTCGTGGTCTCATGCCCCGGAATCCCACATCGTAAAAGCATGACCATAGGGTAACACAACCAAATCCGGGGACATATATGATAATCAAATTACAACACATTGTGCCTTACTAACAATGAGAGTAAGCGATGAGTATCTTTCTGATATAAAATAGGAAGCTCATGATCAAAACAGGACCATCCGCCCGCAGTATCATTTAACCATCCTACTCCTGGGACTATTTCACCCGCATAGGCCGCGTGGACCCGCGTGAGGTATTCCTCGCATGGGACTATTTCACCCGCATAAGCCCTTACGGACTCGCATGAGGTATTCCTCGCATAGGCTGGACCCGCCCGCATGGGACTATTTCACCCGCATAAGTCCTTACGGACCCGCATGAGGTATTCCTCGCATCGTGGGTAGCAATTCCACGGAATCTGCAAATGCCACAAACCCGGGGAATGACCCCGAAACGACTGATATACCAATAGCACACAACCGGCTATTTCCAGCACACATAGGCAGTTCTCAACTAAACAAGCCAAAGTACTTATCAAGGCACACATAGAATAATTCTCAATTAATCAAGCCAAAGTACTTATCAAGGCACACTTAGACTAATTCTCAATTAATCAGGCCAAAGTACTTATCAAGGCACAAATAGAATAATTCTCAATTAACAAGCCAAAGTACTTATCAAGGCACACTTAGACAAATTCTCAATATATCAAGCCAAAGTACTTATCAAGGCACAAATAGAAAAATTCCCAATTAACAAGCCAAAGTACTTATCAAGGCACACTTAGACAAATTCTCAATTTATCAAGCCAAAGTACTTATCAAGGCACAAATAGAATAATTCTCAATTAACAAGCCAAAGTACTTATCAAGGCACACTTAGACAAATTCTCAATTTATCAAGCCAAAGTACTACGTACGTACATTCTTTTCAAAAGACTCCTTTTTATGTAAAATCCCAAGATACTAACACCCGTAGTATCAAGGCGTGTCTATTCTTCAAAGTAAGTTACTATACTTTTTTAAACTCATTTCGAAGCTTGAAACCAAGTAACTTCAAATTTTCACAAACTAGGCAACTTATGCCGATTAATCAAAATAGACAACTTTCTAAACCTTCCATAAAGCCGTTATAACCAACTTCCCATAAAGCCGTTATAACCCTTTATGGTTTTAGACATATCCATTCCTTTTATAACCAAGAGACTTATACTATTAAAACCAAGTATCACATACTTACAAATCAAGTTCTTAACTTTCAAAACACTTCAAGTCTCTTAATATATAGAAAACAAGTTTCTTCTACTTTTAAACCTCAAGTAACTCACTCCTTTAAAACAAGTTACTTCTCTTAAATCATGTTATTTCTCCTCTTTTAAAACAATTAAGTAAATCACTCCTTTGACTCCCCTAAAGTCATTATAATGACCTTTAGGATTTTGGGACTAAGGCACTAGCCCAAAAGATTTGGAAACCACTTCATTTTCAAGACTCTATGTACTTTAAGTAAAATACTTTCACTTTTAAGAATCCAACTTCACTAAGGCAATGGATTTTACAACTTACAATTTAAACATCAAAGTACAATCAAAGGAAGTACATAGAACAAATTCTACTTTAGGCAATCCAAATACAACCAAGGAATGAATCATTTAAGGAGTAGGACGTACTTTCTTTATCTTAAGGAATCATGCTAGAAGAGGAGATAGTTCACATACCTTTTCGGCTAAATCCACAAGCTAAGCCGAATACGCCGTACGTAGAAGTGTCAACCTATAATGGTCACAACAAGACTATCAACTTCTAGTCTCTAACGTAGAATAATACTAAGTATACGGTCTCTAATTCTACGGAAAATTGGGCAGCACTTCCTTTGTTTCTACTCACTTTGCCACCTTTTTCAAGGCCGAATACAATAACCAACAAGCCACATTTAAGGCTCAAAACAACAACCAAACAAAGGGGATTACACGCCTTACAATACGTGTAAAATTCCGCCCTACAATTCATACCAAATAGTTTAATACTTCACTAGCCATTCTCGACCAACATATAACCAACAACACTACGTCTTTTCCAATCCTTTTCCAATTCCAAGTTCTTAGGTCAACATATTATTTAGTCATAAACAACTTCAACAACTACAATTTCCTTCTTTATACAACATGTGACGACTTAACTAATAATCGACTTGAATTGAAATCTTAAAGCTAAACATGCTAGATTTCGGATTAGGGTTCCAATAGTCAAAATACTTATCAAACTTCATACTATATAACTCATGCTTGCTAATAACCATAGCTACAATGATAAGTAAACCTTAATTGCTAAAACGACAAGAATATACCTTTATAAGCCCTTAAAATTTCCAAGATTCCAAAGTCGCGCCTTAGCAATTCTTAGCTCCTTTACTTAGGTTCCAATCCGCTCCAAGCACTCCTTAGAGGCCTATGAAGAACCCATCTTCAAGTTCCAACTTCAAAGTTGAAGAACTCCCTTAGTTTCCGCCTTGCGACTAACGTAAAAATGCGTTTTTTCCGAAATCTTTCTATTGAGATAACCTTACAATACCCTTTGGGACATTGGGTTAAAGTCTTGTGGCTAATGGATCAAAACTACAAAATTTCTTGTGAGCAACATAGCAAAACCCGAGAGCCTCTTTCTTGGCACAAATGATCTCTAATTTTTCTAAGTGTAAATGAGCTAGTCTTGCACTAGTAGTAACCTTATAAAACACAATGGAGGGCTTAGACTTAAACAAATGTGAGGTTAGGATGAGTTTCACTTGGATCAAGCCTAGGTGGACAAGTTGACTTGTCAACAATATCAAGCTTTGGAAGACTTATCTTCTACCATGGTCAATGACCATTTTGCCCTTACACAATTTCGACCAAGCCATATGGAAGGAGTGCCACGTGTCGCCCTCTCATTCGTCCATAAAATTCCGTAACCCTCGTGGGCCCCACAAAAATGTAAAATTCCTCGGGTGGGCCCCACGTGACCAAATCCGTAAAAATAAATTTCCATAGTGTTAATAAGTTCCATACTTTACAAATATTGTCTTTTGAGAATCCAATTCTCAACAACGAGCATTTTTCCTTTCCGTCGTCCGGAAGATTTTCCGTCGGAAAAACAATTCTTCCTTTCGTACTAATTTCCAAGTCTTGTTTCCTTTCGTACATTCTCTTATACATGTCCTGGACTTACGGGGTGTAACAGTCGCAACGTGAAACCCTAAGGTGTTCTTCATAGTTTGGATTAGAGCTTGAAGAGGAGTTCTTCATGAGCTTCTAGGATTGCTTGGACCGGATTGAAACGTAAGAAGAAGAAGAGCTAAAAGTTGCTAAGGATCGACTTTTACGCTTGGATATTATTAGGGCTTATTGAGGTAAAATCTTCGTCTTCTTAATGTGATTGAAGATTTCATGTTATAGTAGTTGATAAATGAGCATGTGGTATATAGATTGAAGTTTAAAAAGATTTGGATCATGTCGACATGTTAAAAATCGAAAGTGGGCATGTTAGCCATTTATGTTATAATCATTTGGTCGATAGTTACAATCGTCGCATGTTAAGAAAGAAATGATTTGTAGTTGTTATAATTGTTATAGGGTATATAACATATTAGAATAACAACTTGGATTGAAAAAGGAATTGAAAGGAAATTGATATTGTTGCGGCATTGATTGTAGCCGAGAAAGGCTTAAGTTGTTGGATAGTTTTATGTTAATTGTGGGGCAGAATTTTACACGTTCTGTTAGGCGTGTAATCCCCTTTGAATTGCTGAATTGTTTTGCCTTAAATGTGGAATTTGGTTATTGATTTTCGGGCATTGAAAAAGATGGAAAAGTACGTAGAAACAAAGGAACTGATGTCCGATTTTCCGTAGAATTAAGAGTCCTTATACTTAGAAATATTCTACGTTGAAAGCTAGTAGTTGATGGACGTATTATGGTCATTATAGTTTGACATTCTACGTGCGGTGTATTCAACTTGGCAAGTGGTTTAAGTCGGAGAGGTATGTGGAACTTTCCCTATCTTCTTGAGCATGAGTTTTATAAATGTATAGTACGGTGGACGTACATGTTTAAAAATGAATTCGGTTACATTTTGGTATCCTTGCCTTGTTTTCGAAAAGTGAAGTAACTCGGCTTTTAAAAGTATATGTGACTTGAGGTTACATGGAAATACTACTTGACTTGAAAAGTATAGAATACTTGATTTGGAAAAGTATTGATTACTTGATTTCTAAAGTTAAGAGACTTGAAGTATTTTGAAAGTATATGATACTTGGTTTTAAAAGTATAAGTCTCTTGGTTTCAAAAAGAATGTAATTGTCTAAAACATAAAGAGTTATAACGACTTTATGGGAAGTTAGTTATAAAGGTTTTATGGAAGGTTAAGAGAGTGTTTACTTGATTTATAGGCACGAGTTGCCTAGGTTGTGAAAGTAGAAGTTACTTGGTTTCAAAGCGTTGAAATGAATTTCTAAAGGTGTAGTAACTTGATTTGAAAAATAGACATGTCTTGATACTACGTGTGTTAGTATCTTGAGGTTTTTATATAAAAAAGGTTCTTTTTAAAGGAACGGAAGTGCTTAGTACTTTGGGTTAAATTCCCGGATTTTTCATGACATGTTAGTGCCTTAAGTTAAATAAAATGAGAGTGCATGATAATTAAGTCTAATAAGAGGTTAAGGGATTTCTTAACTTGCTTATGTTATATATGTTAGCCGGTTGTGCTAGTGTTATGTTATTCTTGCGGGGTAAACCCCCGGGTTACTACTTATTCCATGGATTTGCTACCCATGATGCGAGTGCGGCGTTTGTACTCATTGCGGGCCCACCGGGCCCATGCGGGTGAAATAGTCATATGCGGGTGAAATAGTCCCATGCGGAGCAAATTGCGGGTCCACAGGACCTATGCGGGTGAAATAGTCCCAGGAGTAGGATTGCTTAATGATACTACGGGCGGGTGGCCCTACTTTGATCATGAGCTTCCTATTTTTACGCAGTAAAGTATACTCTTGTTTACTCTCATTATTAGTAAGGCACATTGTACTGTTATTTAGGCTATCATACATGTCTCCAGCTCTATTTTAGACTATATGATTTTATTTCAGTACTTTCAATTTTACATACTTGGTACATCTGTTGTACTGACCCCCTTCCTCGGGGGCTGCATTCATGCCGCATGTAGGGGTAAGCAGGTTGTGGATCCTCACTCTTAGGATCACTGATCAGTTGTCATAAAGCTCCATTTCTCCAGAGGCTTGTCTTTTGGTACAGTTTCCCTGATGTTGTAGATTTATGTACATTCAGGGGTATGGCAGGGCCCTGTCCCGTCACAGTTGTTATGTAAAAATTCTTAGAGGTCTGTAGTCATATCTTGTGATTTGGGTTGTAAAGAAAAGGGGATGTGACTGTTTCTTTTCGTTATGTATATTTTTTTGAAAGGTGACCTTATCGGCTAGCCTTTGATATTTTTATGACTTGTACTTTTTGAGTTGTATGTATGTTTCGCTACTATCCTCTGATGTATACTGTAAGAGTGCGGGTAGGGCACGATGTGAGCAGGTCGGTCGTGTGACAGTGTAACTGATCTTTGGGTATTCCCTTCGCCAAGGGATCTGCGATATTTTCCTTAGATTTTATGTAATCAATTGAAATAATGCCCGAGGTGATAAAATGCCTAACGGACTCATGTCTCCGTCGAATATGACGAGACTTACCGTTGTATATTGAACTTCGTGCTCTTCCTAGAGCCGACTGACTATCGCAGTGGATCATTACAGAAGACACGGGTTTATCCCAACATGGGACATACTCTAGAAAACCATGAAGCCACTCAGCTACCTCTCCCGCTTTAGCTAGAGCGATACATTTCGACTCCTTCGTGGATCGGGCAATAAGAGTTTGTCTAGAGGATTTCCAGGACACAGCTCCACCACCGATTGTAAAAAATATATCCACTGGTGGACTTGATGTCGTCGCTATCAGATATCCAGTTTGCATCACTGTACCCCTCTAGTACCGCTGGATATCTTGAATAGTGTAACCCGAAATGTATCGTGAACTTTAGAAACCGTAGTACCTTGTTCAACGCTTTCCAGTGATCCTCACTTGGATTTCGAGTGAACCTAGCCAATTTATTGACTGCATGAGTGTCACGCCCTTTTTCGGCCGCGACTTTAATTAAAACTCCTGCTTTATGAAAAATGTTAGAAAATAAATAAAAGAGCTAAAAAGGTGCTAAAAAGGTGCTAAATGCCAAGGGGTGCTCAAAGGTGCTAAGGGTTCGCGGAGTCGCCACCTAATTAATTGGGTGAATTATGACACCTAAATGTCAACTTAGGTTAAAGTCAACACTAACTCCATTTTTATGGTCTGCTAAACTTAATGAGATTCTGGGTAAGGGTTCTTTATTAATCTAGAGGGAAGGGGTTAGGCATCCTCTAAGATCCGCTAACTTGTGGTTGCCCTGCCAAACCTAGGGGGTAATTATTATGCTAAAATGCAATACATATTTTGAAAAAGTATTTAAGTAAAAGCATTGCAAGCTAAAAATATGTTTTTGACAAAAGAAAAAGTGTAACACTTATTTAGTTTTTGGAAAAGGCGTGCATTTATGAGGTGCTTAAATAACATGCTGTATATGATATGCAAAGATCTATTATGACCAAAGTATACAGAGCTGTATATGAGATGCCATAAACATTGGCTAAAAAACAATTAGTTTTTTGTATATGCATGCTATAAGGGTTTTATTTTAAAAAAATGGATGTTAGAATTTGGCAAGAATGAATGACGTTTGGCCACTTAAAAATTATGATATGATTGTTAAGCGATTTAACCATGACTTAAATAAGCTAGAGTAATTAGCTTGAAGGGAGCGAATTCTATGGTTTCAAGGGAAGCATTCTATTGGTAGCATAATGTTAGTGAATTAATTTACAGCACACAAAGAGGGGCAAGATAGGAATTAAAATGAAAGACTCTAAGGAGGGGCGGCGGCCTTCGCCGGGTAGCTTGAAATTCCAAACACGTATGTGGATGCGGATGACACATAGATGCAAGTCTGCGCTCTTTATAAGGGCAGGTTGAGTCTCATATTAAGACTCGCCATTTGCTCCCAGGTATTGCGATTCATGCAAAGAAAGAAAAAGATAAAGATTAGCATCCATCCAAATAATATCAGACATAGATAGTTAAGCGCTAAATATCACAGACGTCCAAACTTTACCTACTAATAAGTAATCATTCAGCATAAGGATCGATATATAAGACATGTATACCGTACGAAACAGCAGCGAGCAACAGACAACCAACAAGGAGAACTGAGTAAAATGGACTGGACCTAACACATTCATGGGTCAAACAGATAGTGCAGAGGCAGAAATGAATATTTGTGGGCCTCAGTTTTAGCTATTAAGACAAGATTATAACTTCACATTCGTTTTCCATTTAAACTCAAACAGTTTTCACAGGCATGCTGCAGTCAAGGAGGACAATCAGTCAATATATCTCAATATTAGAAAGCGATGATTGTATTATTCCCTGATAGAAGAATGAATAGCCTTTGGCATAAACTGGCAACCAATTGCTTTAGAGGGCAGGGCTTCATCCATATTATATAGATAAGGCATCGTATCATTTTAACTTAGGCAACTCGATCCAATGAAAAAAGTTATTTTTCGATCTAATAAACAGGGCAAAGCATGTGTACAAATCAGGACAGGTACACTAAGAACAACTATGTAGAGTTTATCCTTTTAAGAATTCTAAACAAGACATGCCAGTTTCCTCATTCAAGCTATCTAATTAGACTGATTTCTTGCAATAGGCTTAACATGATACCTAAGTGACTTAAACTGGTCAGTTCATGCCAAACAGGCCTGCCTTCTAACAGATCAGATGCATATTAAACAAGTTTCATAAGGCCCCATAGTACAACTTAGTAGGGAATTCAACGTATTCCAGGCAACCCATCCTGTTATCTTTGCACTTAGTAAAACAACACATGAACACCCTAGGCCACATAATATGTAAGAAGGACATAACTAGTTAGCAGGACTCCATGATATAGCCCAATATTTGGAGATTGGCAACAGAGTAGTAAACAAATCTTGGGCTAGCCTAAACAGAATCACAATATGGTTGTGAACTCAGAAAATCCGCCAATCATTATCTTCAGCATATTGCATTAGATATAAGTTTTATCAGCAACTCAGGGCAAGAATGTATCGGGGTTAATTTAAAGAGCGACTCAACATCGTATTCGTACATTTATGAGCACAGCAACATGAATGAACTAAATTAACACACGTTTAACATGAGAGCATACATCACTACAAAAAATGAACTGAGAAGAATCTGATTTTACCTTCTCCGGGCAGCGAACCGAGGCAGCGTATCAAGTCGTCGGTCCACTCGACGGGTTTGGGGTTTGCGATGCGAAATAAAGGGCAAGGTCTGTTTGTTGATTTCTTGGCTGGAATTGAAAAAAGGATTCGAACTTCCTATTCTTGCGATGCTAATGGTCTGGGTGACTGCTTCCCCATTCTGAGCTCTGCCTTGATGCGCTGGTTTTGCCCTCCAAGCTCTCTGTTCTGCCCCCCTCCAGTTCTGCCTTTGCATGTTCTTTATATGGCCATGGTTTGGGTTCCAAATTTGGTAAACTCTTAGGGCTGATTTAGTGCGATTTGCACGAATCTTGGCGATTTAGTACTGATTTTAGAACGATTTTAAGGTAAGCTATTCTTATGGCCAGCTATGCTTCGATTGGTAGTGGTTTTATTCAGGTCAAAGATTTAGGTGCTGATTATGGTAAGAAATCGTTGGAGAAGGGGGAGGAGACGGCTAGGGTTAGTGTGCGTGGGTAAGGAAAACCCGGATTCTCCGGCGAGAATCTCGGGCTGGGGTGCTGGTGCTGGTGCAGCGGGTTTCCTAAATTTGCTAGGTTTCGTTTAGGGTTCTCTTTATGGGTGTGGGCGACAGGGATGATGGGGAAGATAAGGGCTGAAGTGGGCTGAGGGAGAGAAGATAAAGGCCTGGGGGAAAGTGGGCTAGCGGGTTGGGCTGCGGGTGTTGGGCCAAGAGAAGCTGGGCTGGTTTTAATTAGTTAGGGTATTAGTTTTAGGTACTTAATTAGTTAATTAGTGGTAAATTAAATTAATAAATTGTGCTTAAATTATTTAGGTGCTTTATTAATCTAATTGTTATAAATGCGGGCGTGCTATTTAATTAGTGCTTAATATTTTAGAATGTGGCGCTATCTTATTCATTGTGCGTTATTATTTAAAATAAGTTATGAAATTACTTTGCGTATTAATAA
Source organism: Przewalskia tangutica (assembly GCA_029844215.1). NCBI lineage: Eukaryota > Viridiplantae > Streptophyta > Magnoliopsida > Solanales > Solanaceae > Przewalskia > Przewalskia tangutica. Next base: position 100,451,752 of record CM056729.1, read on the forward strand.
ATGCGACTATGCTACTTGACACGACGTCATTGCTAAATTATTTATTTTATGTATTTATTAATAATTATTAAGAATTGTTTGACAGGGCTTAAAATTAATAGATGCGGGCGCGAGACTCTAAGTGCGTAAAATGCGGTGTTATTATTAAATTGCTTATTTATGTCTGTATTTATGTTTTATCGCTGCATTTTATTATAAAAAATTATAAGAAATTATTTTGCAAAATTAGTGTAATTTTATAGCTAATGACTGCACGAGAGGGTCAAAATTGGGTGTCAACAATGAGCAATATCAGGTCGAGTGCAATCTGTGATATACATCGGACTACCAATCACCTGCGCATATCTCTCATGGCGTATGGATTTACCAAGATGTTTGTCAATCTTTTGACTTATATCCAATGGTGTCGATACCGGTGAACTGTCGAACATCCCAAATTTCTTCAGTACATCCTCGATGTTGTGAGATTGAGATAAGACCAGTGCATTAAATGTCTTAGAGATCTTGATCCCTAAGATGACATCTGCAATGCCCATATCTTTCATGTCAAAACACTGTTTTAACATGTTCTTAGTTTCTAGGATTATCTCAGAACTGCTCCCAGTGATCAACAAGTCATCTACATATAGGCATATCATGACGAGGGATTCGACATTTCCCTTCATGTAGACATATTTGTCACCTCCATTAATGGCGTACCCTTTTGATAGTAGAGTACTATCAAATTTCTCGTGCCATTGTTTAGGGGCTTGTTTCAGCCCGTACAATGATTTAACAAGCCGACATACTTTTGTCTCTTGTCCTGGAACCACATACCCCTTGGGTTGGTCCATATATATTTCTTCTTCCAAATCACCATTTAGGAAGGCAGTCTTAACATCCATTTGATGTATTTCAAGATCCCGCAAGGCTGCGATAGCTATGAACATATGTATGGATGTCATTCTTGACACAGGAGCATAGGTGTCGAAGTAATCAAGGCCCTCATTTTGGCGATAGCTCTTGACTACTAACCTAGCTTTGTACTTGTCAATAGATCCATCTGCCTTTAACTTCCATTTAAAGATCCACTTACAACCCAAATATTTGTGTCCCGGGGGAATTTCAGTCAACTCCCAGGTTTGGTTTTGTAGGATGGATTCTATCTCACTTTCTAAAGCTTCCTTCCAGAGTGGTGCTTCTGGAGTTGACAATGCTTCGGTGATTGTCCGTGGTTCATTCTGAACCAAATAAACTTCAAAGTCTGGACTGAAGGACTTGTCCTACCGGGACCTTTTGCTTCTCCTTGATTCCATCTCTAAATCTTCCAAGTCCTGAGAATCTGGATTACTGAAATCCGGATAATCAACTACTTCAGAATTCACTAGATCTGAACCGTTCGAATTTAGATAGTCATCTACCTCTTGATCCTCAGAGGCTTGATCATAACTTAGTTTGTGACAGGTTATGTTGTTTTCCTTGTATGGAAAAGTGTCTTCAAAGAACCATGCGTTCCTTGATTCCATGATCATATCTTCATAAATGTCTCGATGATCTGACTTATGTACTATGAAGTGATAAGAACTACTGTTATTGGCATATCCGATGAATATGCGATCCACAGTCTTAGGTCCAATCTTGGTATGTTTTGGCATAGGTACTTTTACCTTGGCCAGACAACCCCATACCTTCAAATACTTGTAGGTAGGTTTCTTTCCTTTCCATAGCTCGTATGGAGTCTTGTCTTTACCCCTGTGTGAGACTCTGTTAAGAATCCTATTCGCGGTAAGAACAGTTTCTCCCCACATGGTTTGAGGGAGGCCCGAATTGATGAGTAGAGCATTCATCATTTTCTTTAGTCTTCGGTTCTTGCATTCAGCAACCCCGTTTGATTGATGTGAGTAAGGAGCCGTTGTTTGATGAACTATACCAGATTGGGTACAAAGTTCTTCAAAAGGCGCTACATATTCCCCCCTCTATCGCTACGGATAGTTTTAATTCGTCTGCCTAGTTGATTCTCAACTTCTGCTTTGTAGCGTTTGAATGCTTCAAAGGATTCATCTTTACTTTTTAGTAAGTAAAGGTAACAAAACCTTGTGCCATTGTTACACCCCGTATTTCCAAGAGATTGAGATGAGAACGGACGTATGGAAATAATATTTGAATTTTGGAAAGAAAGAAAGATTACTTTTTCTTAAGGAAAAATATCGGAAATTTGTGAAGGAAAATGTTTATTAATTGAAATTTGGTATTTGAGACTTTTGGAATATATATGATTTATGGATTTTTAAGTTCGAATTTGGTCACGTGGGGCCCACGGGAAAATTTTACGGTTTTGTGGGGCCCACAATATTTTGAGATATTTTGGCCAATTATGGATATTTTGGGAGATGAAATATTTGTATACCAATGAGAGGGTGACACGTGGCACACCCCCTCACTTGGTCTTGAAGACTTGACTTAGATATTTTGTGACAAGTGGACAAGTGGGCCTTGTGGGTCCCACTCTACTTGTATTGCTACACTTAGGTCATACATTTGTCAAGCATCCACACATAGATATACATTATATATGGATTGGTCTTGCAAGACTTAACACTTAACCAAATTTCATGAAATATTTTGCCTTCTCCTTTGAGAGCTCTCGGCCAAGGGCACAAATTGGAGACCAAAATTGTTCAATCTTCCATGATAAATCCTCAAACTCAAGACTAAGCTCCCTAATGAAGTTCTAAGCAAAGATAACCCCTTAAACCCCAAGAACAATGTGTTGTCCGAGAATAGAGAGGGTGAAACCCTAAGTTTTATCAACTTTTTGGAAGTGAAATACAAAGTGGAGTTGTGTATAAACTCATAGGGGTCACATATATGTGATTGGATCTTGAAGAAGTGGAGCGAAACGAAAACTGCGGACCAAAACCTAAGGGGCTATTTTGGTGATTTTTGGCTAAAAAATGAGGTAATGATTCTTCTTCTTCCGCAGTTAGATATTACTCATTGTCTTGATTAGTATATGAACTTGTATTAAGGAAGATATGGAAAATAAAGTGTGCGTGTACCCTTTTTAAAGTTGAGGCCGAGAGCTTGCATTATGTCGTCATTGGATTCGTTGATTTTTATTGTCGATATTTACACGTGTTTCATGTTATATAATGAAGGAAATATTGTTGTTGATAGTTATTATAACTTATATAACATGTTGGAATGAGAATTGGATTAAAAGGAATTAAGGAAAAGGGCTTTGATTTTAGTTGTTGATTGGCCGAGAATGGCCATTAATTGTGGGATATTTGGGATAGTTTTGGGATTGTTTTTAGACCTATACATATGCTGTAAAATCAGCCCTTATATCGCATGTTTAATGTGGGAAAATGGCTAATAAAAGTCCTAAGGAATAAGGGTGAAAAAGGTGTCATATTGTACCCTTAATATTGGTTAATAATGGATTGTTTTATGGACTGTTTTGTATAGATTGTGGGACGGAATTTTACACGTCCAGTTAGGCGTGTAATCCCTTTTGGTTAACTGTTGGTTGCGCCTTAAATGTGGCTTGTTGATTGATGAATACGGGCCTTGAAAAAAGTGGAAAAGTACGTAGAAACAAAGGAAGTGCTGCCCAAATTTCTGTAGAGTTAGAGGGTCATTAGTTGGTATAAGTCTTATACTAGTAAGTATGATATTGATAGAAGTGCTATCGTTATTATAGGTTGAAGTACTACGTGTTGCATATTCTACTTGGAATGTGGAATAGACGATAAGATTGAAGTACATTGAAGCGTATTGCTACTTGTCGTGTTGGTTAGTCGTCATGAGGTATGTGAACTTCTTCCTTCTATCGACATGATTATTCTTGAAATATACTTGCCTTGTTTTGGAGTATACGTGATTTGTTTTCTTAAAGTACTTGCCTTGTCATTAGGAAGTATTCATGTTATTGATCTTATGCTAAAGGCATGTCCAAAGATAATCCTAAGTCCTTACCAAGTCTTATGAGAGATATTGGTAAGAGTTGTTCGAAAGGATATGAGTCTTAATTATGAAAAGTATAAGTTACTTGAATTAATTTAAAGTTAAGAGACTTGATTTCTAAAGTTAGACTTAATTTATTTTGAAAGTTTGAGACTTTATTTTTCAAGTTATAGGACTTGATTTCTAAAGTTAAGAGACTTGATTTATTTTGAAGTTATGAGACTAGAGTTATTTGAAAGTCATGAGACTAGAATTATTATAAAAAGTATAGATTACTTGATTTAAAGAAAATGCATGACTTGATTTTAAAAGATAGGAGTAACGTTATTTGAAAGGAATGAGTTACTTGAGTTAAAGGAATAATTGTCTTAATGTTGGAAGTAGAAGTCACTTGATTTTAAAGCCTTGAGTTGAAGTTAAAAAGGTGTAGTAACTTGGTTTTAATAGTGAAGGTGCCTTTGGGTTCAACTCCCTAAATATTGCATGAAACGATTCTTTTATAAAGAATAGGCGTACATAGTACTTTGGGTTCAAATCCCTTACATGACATGATAGTGTCGTGGTTGTATTAAAAAGAAAGATGTGGTAGTGCTTTAGTATTCTAGAAATGAAAGTGTTATAACGGCTTTATGAGAAGTTTGTTATAACAAGGTTTGTGGAAAGTCAATAGAGGGTTTAAAATGTTGAAAGGAAATCATGTGAGAATGTCCATGATTAAGTCCTTAATATAGTACATGATACGCGACACTTTGATTTTCAAAGATGTTTTAAAGTAATACGTGATGTCTAGTGCCTTGATTTTCCAAAACCATGTCTTAGAAAGATAATTGGTATGATAAGTGTTTTTATTTCCTAAACGATGGTTTCAAAATGATACATGTATTGGATCCTACTTCCTAGTGATACATGTAGTACTTGGCTTTTCTAAATGTAAATTTAGTTTTTAAAGTGAATGTACAGCGGACGTACAATTGTTGTGATGGACTTTAATCCTTAGTGATGCAAGGTGTGATAGTGCCTTGGTGTTATAAAATAAAATAATTGTTAGTGTCTTGTTTGTTTTAGAAAAGAAGGCATGGTATTGTCTTGTTTGTTTTAGAAAAGAAGGCATGATATTGTCTTGGTTATTTTAGAAAGGAAGACATGGTATTGTCTTGTTTGTTTTAAAAGGAAGGCACGATATTGCCTTGGTTGTTTAAAAAGATGGTGCATTCATTTTGTCTAATGAGAGTTAAAGATTACTTAACTTGCATATGTTGTTCATGATAGCCATTAGTGCTAGTGTTATAAGTATAATTGCGGGGTAAAACCCCAAGACATTATACATACCCGTGAATTTGCTCTCCACGATGCGAGTATTGTGTATATGCTCATTGCGGGTCCGTAGGGCCTAAGCGGGTGAAATAGTCCTGTGCGGGTGAAATAGTCCTATGCGGGTCCACAAGACCCTTGCGGGTGAAATAGTCCCAGGAGTAGGATTGCATAATAATACTACGGGCGGGTGGCCCTAGATTGATCATAAGCTTCCTATTTTAAAGCATGTAAAGTTTACTTTTATTACTCTACTTTTAAAAAGACACAATGTATTGGTATTTGATTATTATACTTGTTACATGCCGACAGTGATGTTGGAATTCCACGGGCATGCTTATCTGATGATGGTTGTATAATATACTTGTTACATCTTGTGATGATGTTGTATTCCACGAGCATGTACGTGATATTATACGAGGCGGTGCCTCGATTTGACATGACTTTCATACGTGAAAGTTGCGATTATTCTGAGTACTGCTGATACAAGGTACGATTGGCTCTGATTGTTATATGACACGGTAGGATCTGGTATTTGATTTTCATACTTGCCCCTGTCATTCTTGTGTACAGCTATGATTTTAATACTGTACTTTATTTTCGTTTCATACTTGGTACCTGTTGTACTGATCCCCTTCGGGGGGCTGCGTTCATGTCCGCAGGTCTAGGTACTCAGTTGTGGATCCGCGAGCTTAGGATCCTTGTTCAGCTTTATGGGATAGCTTCAATGTTTCAGAGCTTGTCATTATGGCTAGGTATATTCAGAGGTACGGCGAGGCCTTGTCCCGTCATAGTATTTGTCCAAAATCTTAGAGGTATGTATTCATATGTGGGCTGGACTGGCTAGAGTTGTATTTACATTGTTGAACAGTGTAGACCCTTTCGGGTGACTATATTATGGCAGCGTTATCGACTTTGCCTTTGTTTAAGAAAAAAAAAAGAGTGTTATTTATCTTCCGCAGTTTATTGTGTTGTATGAATAGAAGGGTGCTCAGGTAGGGCACCAGTCGCGGGCCCGGGGTTCGGGGCGTGACAACCATCATATATGAAAGTCACAAAGTACTCGTTCCCCCTCTAGTTTGAGCGAACTTCAAATCACATATATATGTGTGTATAAGTTTTAGAGGAGCGGTGTCACTATCGACGGATCTAAAGGGACTCTTTGAAAGTTTTGTCTCTACGCACACCTCACACTTACGTTGAGAGTTTATGTCGATACATGACAATAATTCAAGCTTTACCAATCTTTGGATAGATTGATAGTTAACATGTTCTAATCTATGATACCATAAATTAGATGACTCAATCAAGTAAGTAGAAGGTGTAATTTTATTGATAGTTGAAGCAGAAGGCATTACAGATGCAACATTAAGCTTAAATAGGCCTTCACAGACGAAGCCCCTTCCTACAAAAGTTCCATTCTTAGTGATTACAAATTTGTTAGCCTCTAATACTAGCCTAAACCAACATTTACTAACAAAGGTCCAGAAATCAGATTTCTACGAATTTCTGGGACATGCATCACTTCCTTCAGAGTCAGATCCTTCCCTGATGTCATCTTTTGGACCACCTTTCCTACCCCCAGTACCTCTGAAGAAGAATTGTTTTCCATAAACAACTTCTTGTCTGAGACTGGTGTATAAGTGGAGAAGGCTTCTTTATCAGAACATATGTGACGGGTGGCACCTGTGTCCAACCACCATTGCACCAGATTCTCAACGAGTTTTGTTTCAAGAACCACCGCCGAGAACTCCTGAATCATATCGTCTACGAGCGTGTCTTCGACGATGTTAGCCTTGGCCTTATTCTCACGTTTGAGCTTGCGGCAGTCTTTGGCTATGTGACCAACTATACCACAATAATTACACTTGCCCTTGAATTTTTCAGTTGTTTGGGGCTTGACTTCCTTCTGGAACTTCCGCTTCTTGCTTGAGTTCCCTTTGACTTCAGTCAGATTTGCCTTAGTCTCAGCGGGTTGTTTCCCCTTTGACATGGCCTTCTTATTGTCCTCCTGAATCTGGAGTTTGATAACAAGTTTGTCTAAAGTCATCTCCTTCATTTTGAGTTTTAGATAGTTCATAAACTCAATCCACTAGGGAGGCGGCTTCTCGATTAATGCCCCAACCAAGAATTGTTTATTGGTCTTTAATCCTTCCAAATCCAGGTGATGTATAATCATTTGAAATTCCTGGACTTGGAATGTCACACTTTTGTTGTCCACCAATTAAAATTTCAGGAACTTCCCAATGATGAACTTTTTACTACCCGCATCTTGGGTGTTGTATTATGAAGTTTGTCCCATAACTGCTTGGCAATTTCAACAGTGCAATATACCGTGTATAGTGGATCGGACAAACTGTTTAGAATATAGTTCCTACACATGAAATTACTATGTTTCCATGCTTCGCGAACCATCCTCATGTCATCAGTGACATGGTTACCCTGGCCCCCTCCCGCCAAATCATTTGGCTGAGGGTCCACGTCTTCCCCAACTAGTGGAGGGTCTTCTGTTAGGAAACGTGACATTCCCATAATCGTCATGAAAAACAACATATTTTGCTGCCATCTCTTAAAGTAAGTGCCTATAAATTTTTCAGGACGTTCATGGTGAAAGCCAGCAGGTGCAGGGGCAGTGACGCCCCCTTGAGTAGTTGCAAAGGCGTTGGAAAATGCCTCCAACAGGAGCATATATGTTGTTGACGCCTTGGACATGAGCATAAGCACTATAAGTCCCCGGAGCAGCAGTGGAGGTATTGGTTGTATCAAAACCAGTGTTGACACTATTTGTGCCAAAAGCAGTGTTAGCACTTGAAGTGCTAAAAGCAGTGTTAGCACTTGAAGTGTCAAAAAGAGTGTTAGCACTAGAAGTGCCGAAAGCAGTGGTTTGAAAGACATTAGGAATGCCTTGATCAGTGGTGACACTAGAAGTGCCAAGAACAGTGGAGTTGAAGGCATTGTTAGTGCCTTGAGTAGTGGGATTGAAGGCAATGAGATTGCCTTGAGTATCGGTGGAATTTTCAGCGTTGAATTGGTTGAATTGATCTTGTTCAGTCATGTTGTTGTTGAAATAGCGAATATTATCTTAAGCTTGTGAGTGGTAATGTGTAGAACGAGAAAATAACAACAACAACTATTTGTTAGAAATCTGGAAATGATCCAATATGAGGGCTTGCTGAGTCGACCAAATTCTTAATCTATCCTTAAGATAATATTGCCCCGTATATCCTTTCAACGGTTGTAATGTCAACTTATCTCCCAAGATAAAACAACAACCAAACAAATGAGCAAAGAGAACTCAAGTGTTTGCTTTGGAATAAAAATCTTTGAGTGTTTGTGATTGCAAGAGAGGAAGACAATTTCAGAGAATTGTTTAGTGAATGTCAAGTGTGTTTTGCAAATGAGCCAAAGGCCTCATTTTATAGTGTTGAGAAGAAGAACCTCCAACTAGCCAATTTATGGCTTTGAATGACCAAGTAATGGCCATTAGTATGGAGTTACAATTCAGCCAAGTAATGACTGAATTCAAGAGCAGAATAATGAAGAGTTAATCCTCCAAAGTCAGCTCAAACGTTAGTTTTTATTCTTCTCCAACGGATCAAACGTCACAGCCGCTGATCTCGCAGAGTGGCGCCGTGGCCGAAATTCGAGGACTTGGCGCGACCACATGGCGCGCGGCACTCAGACCGCCGACTCGCGGCGATTTATGACTCGTTTCATCTTTTAACACATTGCACATGTCTTTCCTTTGTTTACCAATGTGAAACCATTGTTATTTGACCAATTACCATCCATTCTCTTATGTCTCAATCAATTCGTATATGTACCAATATCTCTTCCATTTAAGGAAATTACGATCCTTGGCACTTTATGTGCACGTGTGTGGAAACCATATTTCCGACGTGCGGGACCCCAATTGTTAGAGTCATAATTAATAGGATTAATTTATTTCACATTTAGTAAATTTCCAACACACTTGTCAAATTGAAATGGGTCGTTTTATTAAAAAAAAAATTAGGGAAAATTTTGAAAAAATAAAAATAAAAATGTGAGATCGAAAAAAGTAAAAACAAATTTTGAGGTATTTTTCAAATTTCAAATACAACAAGTTGTATTTGAATTTTTGATAACCAAATGCTTATTTTTAAATAAAGTGAGAAAAACTCAGAAAAAATGAATAAATTCTCATGGCCATATACGTATTGCATGCTATACATATTTTAGTTACCTTTTAAATTTGAATGTAATCTGGTAATATTTTTGGTAAAGAATAATTCAATTTACTCCGATACGAGGTAACAAATTCTTGAAAATAATATCAGGCAAATTTGGATAACTAAACTGGTTTGGTTACTTGAGGAAAAATGAACCATGTGACCTAGGTAGTAAAGGAAGGAAATTTCGTCCATTCAATGAAAACTATACTTTTATGAATTATCACTTGTACTGATATGATGTGTATATCAATATTTTATTTTTTATGATATTTGATTTTTTTATATTTTTATTTTTAAAATAAGAATAATATTTTTAAGAATCTTTTTAATTTTTATAAAAGTAAAATAATATAAAATAGAAATTTGAGGATGAAATATGGCAATGGAGGGGGTGGAGGGGTAGGTGTGAGTAGGGGCGGGAAAAAATTCATATTTTTAATAATTTTTTAGAAAGTAAAAAAAATATGAAATAAATATTTGAGAATGGGGTGGGGATAGGTGGGGTTAGGGAAGTAGGGGAATGTAAGAAATAGAAAAGTAAAAAAAACATGAAATAAAAATTTAAGGATGAGGTAGGGCAATGGTGTGGGGGTGGAGGGGTAGGTGTGGGTAGGGTGGAGGGGTAGGGTGTGAGGTGGGGGTAGGTGGAGTAGAAGTGGGTAGGGTTGTAGGGGTGGGTTGGAGTAGGCAAGGTAGGGGGCATGCAGACATGTGAGCGTGATTCAGTTGGTGGGTGGAGGTTGATGTAGGGGAGGGGTAGGGTGGATGGGGGTGTGTTGCCAACCTATCGGCGATCTGCACTTCCTCCCATACAAGGCCTCATAAGGCGCCATCTGAATACTGGAGTGGTAGCTATTATTATACGCAAACTCAACTAGAGGCAAATGATCCTCCCTTTACCACGAAGTCGATAACAGGCTCGCAGATATCCTCGGCAGTCCGGATAGTGCGCTGCTGTCCGTGCATGCGTGGATGGAATGCGTGCTCGTGCTCACTGCGTCCTAAACCCTACGGAAAGACCTCCGGAAGTTAGCGTGGCGGGCTCCTGCATGCGATATGATCGAAATAGGGACTCATGCAATCGACGATCTCTGATGTAAATGCGGCATAATCCTCAGCCGAAAAAGTCGTCCTGACGGGAAGAAAGTGGGCTGATTTTGTCAGCCTGTCGACGATAACCCAAATAGAATCATGTCTCCTCTGAGTGCGAGGTAATCCTGTGATAAAGTCCATGTTGATCACCTCCCACTTCCAGGTCGGGATCTCTATCGTTCAGAATAAACCACCGGCCTCGGTGCTCTATCTTCACTGCGACAACACGACGCGATGTCACGACGAACCGGGCGTGATCGTGCCTTACCCCGCACCAGTAGACATATATCAGTAATCACGGAACATAAAACAAGACATGAAATATCGAAAGTGTAAAATAATTATCGAGAGAAAATTCGCTTTCGGCATAATATATAAAACTTCAATCCGAATTACATCCCGACAACCACGCCCACCAAGATTACTCTGGACCTCTACGAATGATATGACAACAACGACGGACGGGGCCGTCGCCATACCTCGAATGTAAGCACCTACAACAACAGGGACTATACCAAGATAAGCCTCGGAGGAACGGAGCTTCAAACGCTGAATGTGACCACAGAGCGAGGATCAACGATCGTGTACCTTTACTGCGGCATGAACGCAGCTCGCGAAGAGTCGATACAACGGTACCAAGTATGTGGCGAAAATAAATCAGTAAATGAAATCATAGTAGTCTATATAAAGCGGGAGACATGTATGATAACCAAACTACGATTCCTGATAAATAAGCGATCATGTCAAGTCGTGGACTCACGCCTCAAAGTCATCACAATAGAACCGTGCGGTAAATGCGAAGGCATAGCCGACTACTAAGACCACGCACCAAAAATGCCATAAATCGTATCCAAGGTCTTTCTGACCGCACTACATGATCGAAGCCGCCACTCGCCCGCAGATCACCGCGGCGTCTATCCTCGAACTTACCGCGACTCGCATAGGTCACACCTGCACCGCGTGAGGTATTCCTCGAATCACGGTCCTGCATCGCCGAGGTATACCGCATCGGAGGCGGCTTAACCCAGATCCGCCGGACTTCCGCACCCGCATAGTCCTCAAAGACCGCATAGTCCCTCAAATACCGCATGGGCATCCTCGTCGGGCTAAACACCGGAATGATCAATCCTCGAGCATATCGCTGCTCGCATAGTCTCATAGACCGCATAGGCCGTATAGACCGCATCAAGGGTGGCAAGCCCTCGGTATAATAAGTCGAGGGTATGTGATACAATAACAAGATAACGCTTAACGCTTACCAACGTAAGCACAACAAGAATGACCACTTACATAACAATCACAAGATACTAACACACGTAGCATCCTAACATGTTTACTTATCAAATCAACAAGAAAGTATTACAAGGTTATCACAAACCAACACAATCAAGTTATTCACACAAGGTACTTTATGCTAACAAGTTCGGGTATCTATCCCCAAAGTACTTCATACATTAACTCTTTAAAAGATCCGTTTCTTTCACAGAAGTCACACAATACCCGTAGTATAAAATAGAGTGACTGTCTTTTTAAGTAAACCAAACACTTCCCTTTGTAAAATCAAGTAACAACATTATTTTCCAAACGTTCAAGTTTGCCTAATTTCAAATGTTCACGTTTCTTATTTTAGAAAGGTTTAAAGTTCATAGTCTTATTCATTTAAGAATATAATTCTCTTTTAAACAATCTGAGAAACATATGCCTTATATGTGATTAGGTTATTCTTGTTCATAATCAATCTTATTAAGCAGCCATGATCTAGGAAATGTAATATCATTTTGTCTCATCTTAGCTTCTATGCAGATGGAGGTTTCTACTGGTTTTAATAATACTTCATTAATCAAAACATTTCCCTTTATTAACGCTGCAGTGGTTTGTCGATACTCATTCTGATTTCCGAAATCAGTAACACATTATTTCTTTTAAAAACCAAGTACTCATTACTCACGAATGAAGTTTCACACAAAATTCATTTTAATTCAATTGAGTCAAGTCTCTTATCTTTTCAGATCAAGTCTCTTAACTTTTAAAATTAATAAACCATTCTTTTTATCTTTCTTAAGCCGTTATACCTAACTTCCCATAAAGCTAGTATAACTCTTAAGCTTTTAAAACTTTTAAAACCAAGTGCTACTCTTCTTTCAAAAAGGTTACTTAATTCTTTTGAAATACTTCACGATTCTTATTATTCAGGCTTAAGTCAAAAGACATTGCCGTAGTTATTATTCAGGCTTAAGTCCGAAGACATTGCCGTAATTATTATTCAGTTAACACACGTACGTCTACCGTACTATATATATACTCATTTAAAATATCATGCTCAAGAGGATAGGAAGAATCACATACCTCGCGACGATTATCGACTATTAGCAAATCGCCCACGGCTATAACCCTACTAGCCTCGTCCCACCTTTCAAGTAGCACAAGCTACTCGCAGAACATTCAACCTATAAAGGTTATACAGTCTATCAAAGTCTAGACTACTCAGTAGAATAAATCTAGATACAAGATTCTACGGAAAATTGGCGACTCTCCCGCGCGTCAAACTACACAAGTCTCATGTCTGATACACCTATGTAATTACGATTGATTCTCTTCTTTAAATTCAGCTTAAGTCCAAAGACATTGCCGCAAAACTACGTTGATTCTATATATAGTATACTTCAACTATATACTCCTACAACATGTAATTTCGATTCTGATAGAAGGCAGAGTAATTACCTCGATAAGCCCAAAATTATCCAAGTATAAATGTCGGTCCTTAGCAACGTTTAGCTCTACTCCGGTGCTCCAACCCGCTCCAACAACCCTTAGAAGTTCTACGCAACTTCTTCTTAAATACTTCAACCAACGTGAAGATTTCCCTGAGTTTCGGTTTGAGACAAAAGGACAAACGGTAGTATTTCCGGCTCTACGATAGAGGTATCTTTGGAATACTACAAGGTATACGGCTAAGGTAATTTGGGTATAGTAACAATACTATGGAGTATTTCTACCAAGAGGGTATATTTATACGAGACAACACCACAAAGGGGGGTGTATACCACGGCTACCCACTGGAGGAGGTACTCTCGGCTAAGGGGAGGGACTCTCGGCCAAAGGGCCTTCTCAAAGGGGAGGAGGCTAGGACGAGCAACAAGAAGGAGGAGGATTTCTAAGACTTAGAACATTTTAGGATGAATAAGTCTTTAAAAGGGGTATTTATAGGTCAAGCAAAGGCCAACCAATGGCCAAGATCATGCCAAGTAGTAGGCAAGTGTAGGGCTAGGATGTACCCATGTGTACCTTATCCATCTACCCTACCAACCAACACAAAATATCCTACCAACTATATTGCCCAAATCGTCCAAGGGCGCCCGATTTCGCCATGAGAGGGTGCCAAGTGTCACCCTCTCTTTGGTCAAACATGTTTCGTCTCTCGTAAAAATCCAAAAAAAATTAAAATGACATCGCCGCAATTTTCCCTTCCCATGTTTTGTAAAACTTTTCGTCGAAAAACGACTCTAATCGGGTGTTGTGCCCAAAAATCGCCAAGCCTACTTTAAAGCCCAAACTTTTCTACGTGCGCCCCACGCATATATTCGAAATACGGGTATAACAACGAGCTACGAACTCGCAACGCCCTCTTCGCCATCCCACCAATACACGGATCTAAGGTCGTGGTACATCTTGGTCGACCACGGATGGATAGAGTAACGCCGCCGTGTGCTTCCCAAGAACTCGCCAAGTCCTCAAACATCCGGAACACAACACGCCTCAAACCTTAGCACCCCATCGTGCTACCTCAAAAGGACCCTTCCTCACGTAAGAGTCGTATCACGATACCGAGTCAAAATCGATCTCGAATCGTTGCCTCTTCACTCGACGATGGAAGACTGCAACCTCACGAACTCGAACCCCACCGCTATCGTAATCAATCAAACGGATACCAAGGCTCGCTAATCGATGCAAATCACGAACCGTGCCTCCTCTCGTCGCACATCCGATAGACTTCATCGACCTACGACTAAGAGCATCCGCCACAACATTGGCCTTTCGGGTACAGGATATCGACATCGTAATCCTTAAGTAACTCTAACCACCGCCTCGTAAGTTCACTCCTCTGGTGAAGATATACTTGGAGGCTCTTGTGTGCGTATAAATATCCACATGAACCCCATACAAATAGTGCCTCGGATCTTGGCGTGAATCACCGCTAACTCCAAATCATGGGTGGGGTAGTTCCTCATGCTTCTTAAGTCGCTTCGGGACGCGACGCTATAACCTTCCTGCTGCGTCAACACACATCCCCGATGCTCGACGATCACAATACACAACATAACCGTCTGGACCTCCGGAAGAGTAAGAACGGCGGCGTCGATCTCCTTCAAGAATCGGAAACCCCGCCACAAGCATCACCATCAAACTTAGCCGCTCCGAGTCACCTAGTCAATGGTGCAGATAGAAGCAAACTTCTACGAACCGATAATAACTGCAAGGCCGTAAAATCGCGAACCTCTCAGGAGTAGTAGGTCAGGCAAGTCCCGATCGCCGATTTTGGCGTATCCACTGAATGCCATCAGCCCACAATATGCCCAAGAAAAGCCACCGGCTAACCAAAACTCACATTTGGAAAACTTGGCGTATAAGCTGGTCCCGGAGAATCACAAGACAGCCTCAAATGCTCGCATGCTCGCTCTGGCGAGAATAAACCAAGATATCATCAATGAACACTATCACAAGCGTGTCCAAAATGGTTTGAACACTCGGTTCATCAAATCCATGAATCTCACGGAGCATTGGTCAACCCAAAAGACACGAACTCGAATGCATAATGCCCGCATCGGTCCGAAAATTCTGGGACATCCACCTCTCGACTCGCACTGATGATAGCCCGATCGCAGATCAATCTTGAGAAACATCTCGCACCTGCGGTGGTCGAACAAATCATCAATCTGGGAGGGTATCGTTCTTAATGGTCACCTTGTTCACCGTCAATCAACACACATGCGCGGCGTCCTTCTTCTTCACGAACAATACGGCGCTCCCGGGGAGAAACACTAGGTCCGATGAAGCCCTTCTCCAAAGAATTCTCTAAGTTGATCCTTCAACTCTCTCAACTCGGCGGTGCCATTACGTATGACGGAATGGAAATAGGCAGTGTCCGCAAGACATCGATACAAAACTCGATCTCCTCTCGGGAGGATACCCGAGGTCGCCCGGAAACACGTCCGGAACTCTCGACTCTGGGCCGACTAAAAATCTGGTACCGCAGCCTCGTGATCAAACACCCGAACGAGATGGTAGATATACCCTGCGCACCATCTTCCTAGCCTCGAGGTAGGAAATAAACCTACCCCGGCGTCTGATGTTCCTCCCACTCAACAACCGGCCTCGTGAACCGGAACCGTACCACTCTCTCCTGCAGCTACATGGGCATAGCAAGAAAGCTACCCATACCCGTGATCACGCGTCGAAATCGCATGTCCAACTCTATCAAGTCGGCAGTGGTCCGTATATCAGTCACCGACAAGCCCTATATACCCGCCGAGCTACCACCGAATCACCCATGGCGTAGCTACCTCGAAAGTGGTCTATGGACTCGTGCTCTATCCCTATCCTACTAGCAATAAGGGAGATATATAGGGCGAGTAGAACCCGAATATATCAAAGCATACATCATATCCGTATCGAGCGATAAAGTACACGTGGCGACATCGGTGAGGCCTCACGATCTGCCCGGTGACAAGGCATAAATGCGGTTCGAGGACCGCTAGCCGGGACTGCGCCACGACCTGCGCCGCGACCTGGCCGCTGAGTACCTCGCCTCGGGGCGAGTAACTGTAGGAGATGATGAAGCGGCAACAGACCCTGTAGGCTGAGCCCTACCACCAGCGCCGCCCTCGGTCGGACAAACTCTAGCATAATGACCCTGCTGGCCACAAGTATAGCAAGCTCCCGGAGTAGTACTACAGCTCCCTGAATGGAATCTACCACAACGGACACACTGAGCAGACCTCGATCGGTTAGCACCCTTGCTACCCTGGAAGTCCGAAGTCCTGGGGCCCTGACCTGCCCCCGAATGCTCTAGCTGTACCGAAAATGATGTAGGAGTGCTCTGAGCTGGCTGCGGTGCAAATCTAGACTCGGCCATATAATCATCTAGCCCGGTGACGTAGCGGTGCAAATCTGCATACGGGTAATGTCCATGTCTGACTGAAGAGACACACCCGCACAAAACTCGGCCATATAATCATCTAGCCCGGTGACGTAGCGGTGTACACGGTCCTCCATATCTGCTACCAGCTGTCACGACCCGTTCCGGGGCCCGTGACTGATGCCTTACCCGGGCACCCCAGTAGTCATACATCAGAGTAATCAGCGGAATATAAAACAACCAAGATATGAAACAGTATAAATTGAGACACAGTTATTTGAAGAAAAGTTGCCTTTCGGCATATATGTATATAAATACCCCAAAATGAACAGTTACATCCCAACCTTACAACAGGTCTACAGACCTCTAAGAGTTTAAAACAACAATGGCGGGGCCCGCCATACCCCGAATGCAAATATCTACAACGATGTGGACCATACCAAAATGCTAAGCCTCGAGAAACGGAGCTTTTCCAACGCTGCGGTGATCCCAAGCGAGGATCAATAGTAGGAGTACCTCTACTGCGGCGTGAACGCACCCGGCCGAAGGTCGACAACAGTACCAAGTATGTGAAATCGAAAATCAGTAAATGAAATCATAGTAGTCTTTATAAAGCAGGAGGCATGTATGATAATCAAAACTACAGTTCACAATAAATAAGCAGTCATGTCAAGTTAGGGACTCACGCCATCAAAGTCATCACTCAAATATAACAATGGGTCTCACGCCCACAACATCACTCATGCCCGTGGAATACCTTCCTCATCACTGGCGATCATGATATAAAAGCACCAAGGAATACACATGAACACCAGTCCTACCGTGTCATCATAAAACCGCACGGTAATGCGAAGGCATAGCCGACTACTAAAACCTACAGTACAAACAAGGTCGTAAATCAGATCACGAGATCTGTCTGCAGTCACATGATCAAAGGCCACTCGCGCAGATCTAATGCGCGCGTCTAGCCCTCGAACTTCAGTAGCTCGCGCATAGGCCACTCCAATGGCCCGCATGAGGTATTCCCGCATCGAGGGTAGCTACTCCCGGCGGCGTCTGGACTCGCCGTCGCGCGCCACATAGACGCATGACCACAAAGGCCGACACTAACTCGAACTCCCGGTTCGCGTGATAGCACATGACCGCATAAGGTATCCTCGAATCATAGGTCACACAGACTACCGAAGTCTACCCCGCGGAGGCGGCTTAACCCCGAATCACGAGTGGTGATATCATACTAACATAACAGCTTATCGTTAAACAACCTAAGCACAACAAGGGAAAACCCCTTTACACAAACATCACAAGATACTAACTCACGTAGCATCCTAACATGTTTACTTATTAGGTCAACAAGAAAGTATTACAAGACTATCACAAATCAATACAATCAAGTTATTCACACAAGGTACTTCCTACATTATGTTAACAAGTTCGGGTTCTTAGCCCCAAAGTACTTCATGTATTTATCTTTTAAAAGATCCGTATCTTTCACAAAAGTCACACAATACCCGTAGTATAAAAATAGGGTGATTATCTTTTGAAGTAAATCAAAACACTTCTCTTTGTAAAATCAAGTAACAACATTCTTTTTCCAACGTTCAAGTTTGCCTAATTTCAATTACTCAAGTTTCTCATTTCGAAAGGTTTCATAGTTCATAGTTTTAATCCTTTAAAACGTTTTGAGAAACATATACCTTATGTGTGAGTGGGTTATTCTTGTTCATAACAATCTTATTACAGCAGCCATGATCTAGGAAATGTAATATCATTTTGTCTCATCTTAGCTCCTATGCAGATGGAAGTTTCTACTGGTTTTAATAATACTTTATTAGTCAAAACATTTCCCTTTATTAGCGCTGCTGTGGTTTGTTCGACATTCATTCTGATTTCCGAAATCAGTAAAACATCATTCCTTTTGAAAACCAAAATACTCATTACTCACGAATGAGGTTTCACACCTAATAACGAAATTCACATTAGTATAATTAAGCCAAGTCTCTTATTTTCTTAAATCAATAAATCATTCTTTTTATCACTCTTAAGCCGTTATACCTAACTTCCCATAAAGCTAGTATAACTCTTAAGCTCTTAAAACCAAGTGTTACTCTTCTTTCAAAAATGTTTCTTAATTCTTTTGAACTACTTCAGATTCTTTTTATTCAGGCTTAAGTCAAAAGACATTGCCGTAGTTATTTTTCAGGCTTAAGTCCGAAGACATTGCCGTAATTATTATTCAGGCTTAAGTCCGAAGACATTGTCGTAATTACTATCCAGTTAACACACGTACGTCTACCGTACTATATACATATTCTTTAAAATATCATGCTCAAGAGGATAGGAAGAATCACATACCTTCTTGGCGAAATCCACTTGCCAAGTTGAATATGACGTGCGCAGAGAATCGACCTATAACAGTCAAATACGTCTATCAATGTCTAGACTGTACTGTACAAAGCTCTAAGCAGAGGGTTCTCTATTCTATGGAAAATTTGGGCAGCACTTCCCTACCCGGTGAGCTACTCAAGTCTACTGTGAAAACAGTCCTATGTAAGTACAGTTCTATAATTCTTCTTTTAAACCCTTCTACTGTGATATCAGTTCAATTCTATTCTTTAATACCCTTCTAAGTATTTATACTTATTCCTATACTTCTACAGTATGTATATTCTAATTACAAAAGGAGGATAAGGCTATTTACCTGGATAAGCCCAATATAATCCGAGTATAAACGTCGATCCTGAACGAGGTTTAGCTCCTAATTTGTACGCTCCGATAGCCCCAAGAACCCTTTGAAGTTCTACACCACTTCTACTCAAATACTAAAAGGGATTTGGGCTAGGGTATTTTGGGCATTATAACAATACTTGGAAGACAACATTTCTACGAGGGAGGGTAGTGTTTGGCTAGGGCTTGCTTTAGAGGGCTCTCGCCAAGCCACTAAGGCTAGAGGGGGTGTTGGACGAAAACACAAAGAGAAGGAGGATTTTTAACACTTAGAAAATATTTGGATGAAGAAGTTCATCAACATGGAGTGGTATTTATAGGTCAAGCATTGGCCAACCAATGGCAAGATGATGCCAAGTGCAAGGCAAGTGTAGGGTGAGGATTTGCCCAGTGTCCTTACACAAAATATCCTACCAACTCCAAGACAAAAATGGCCATCCATTCGTCCAAATGGATGCCTCAAGTCCACCAATTGGAGGTGCCAAGTGTCGCCTCCGCTGGTCAAAAATGTTTCGTCTCGGAAAAATCCGCAAAAATTAGAAATGGCATAGCGGAATTTATCCTACGCGAGTTTTGTAAAACGTTTCGTCGGAAAGCGACTCTGTCGGAAGTGTTGTGCCAAAGTGAAATCGCCCAAGCCAACCAGGGGGTGACACGTGTCGCCTCCTACTGGCCCAAAATATTTCATCTTAGAAAATATCAACAATGGCCAAAATCTCAAAACAAAGTGGGCCACAAACGTAAATTTCTCCGTGGGCCCACGTGACCATTTCAGAAAATAAAATTCCATAATTCTCTAATATTCCAAGAAGTCCGAATACCAAATCTGGGAATCCAATTCCCATTAACGAACCTTTTTCCTTCACAAAAACCGGAAACTTTTCCGTGGAAAAATCACCTCTTTCTTCCTTTCTAATTTCAATGTCGTATTCTCGTACGTACGTCCTCGCATACATACCCTGGAACTACGGGGTATAACACCAGCGCAGGGACATATCGAGCCAAAGAATCGAACTCGACATTGTACTCCTATCGTGCGCCTCTGCGCCTCGGAACAAAAATCTGTCGGCCCGTGCCCTCCTCATCTGCGGAGGGAAGAAGTGTGTGAGAAAAGCCTCCGAAAACTCATCCCATACTGCTGGAGGTGCATGCTCTCCTCAGGAGAGCTCCCACGAATCAAACCAATCGACTGCGGTATCACGCAGCCGATGCGAACCGAAGGTCACAGACTCGGTCTCTGAAGCCTTGATCACCCGCATGATCCTCTCAGAATCGACGGATGAACTCCTGCGGATCATCCTCGTGCCTCGACCGTAGAACTCGCGGGCTACAACTCAGAAATCCCGTAGCCTCAAACTGCGCCTCGGGTGAACGCGGGTACTACTGGGGTGAGCTGCTGCGTCGGCCTTATCCTCGTATGTCGCGCAATCCTAGCCAAAAGCCGGGCCGTCTCCTTGACCTAACTCCTCCGCCCGGTGTGGGGCGGGAGGTGCGAATGCTGTGGTCTCTTTGGGGCGGCGTCATGGAACTCGCCGTCTCGGGTATAGATCGGGCACGAGCCCTCGTAACTCTCGGTGTCCTACTAGCGCCTCCGCCATTGTCTTGCCCTACAGGCGGGTTGCCTTACGCGAGGCATAATCATTCTGAAAAGGAATATGTTAGAGGTCCAACTTATAACATGACTCTAAAGCACGATCTCAGAGTGAGAAGAATGGAAACCAATCCTAAATATCCTATAGCCTCACGATTATTGGTGTGGTGCACAACACACCGATAATCAAGACTTACTAGATACGATGCTCAGACACTTTCCGAGGATTAATCGCTCGATACCACTTTTGTCACGACTGTTCGGGCGTGGATCGTGCCTTACCCGCACCCAAGTAGTCATATATCGTAGAAATCGTGAATATAAAACAAGACATAAACGATTGTAAAATGAGACACGCTTTATCGATGAAAAGCTTGCCTTTCGGCTATATATATAACCCAAGTTTTGCGATTACATCCCAATGCATAATAGGACTACAAACCTCTAAGGAAGTAAACAACTATGGCGGGACAGGGCCCCGCCATACCCTGAATGTACAAAACGATCTACAATACAGGGAGATCATACCCAAAAGTAGAGCCTGCGGAGAAGATGGAGCTCCCGACACCAAAGCAAAGATCCTAAGGATGTGGATCTAGCACCTGCTTGCCCTTACCTGCGGCATGAACGCAGCCCCCCGAAGGAGGTCAGTACAACAGGTACCAAGTATGTGAAACTGTAAAGTACTTAAATAAAATCAAGTATTTTTAAACCATTTGCAATTACAATCAGTTCAATTGCACATAGTGTCATATCACAAACAAGAACAATAATAGGTAAGTCAGAATGTGTCTTTTCTAGGCGCGAATGATCGAAGCAAGGCGATCGCCCATAGTATCATTATGCGTGCCTAATCCTCGACTCCCGCATGATGCATGCGTGTCACATGCACCGCGTGAGGTATTCTCGCATCGGGGGTAGCTAACCCCGGCACCTCTCCGGACTCCCGATCGCATAGTCTCGATAGACCGCGTAGTCACACTGCATCGCATAGGCATCCCCGTGACGGGATAAAACACCGAATGATCAATCCTCGAACTCCGCGACTCGCATAGTCACATGACGTGCATGGCCGTAGAGACGCGTCAAGGGTGGCAAGCCACCGGTATAACAAGTCAAGGGGGTAGGTGATATAGTAATAGAACAACAGACTTACCGTTTAGCAACGTAAGCACAGCAAGAATGACCCCCTTTCACAACATCACAAGACACTAACACACGTAGCATCATAATATGTCTATTTATCAACAATCTTACTACACCTTACAGAAATCAATACAAGGTTTTTATAACAATTAAGTAAACAATTCCTTTTATCTTTCTTAAGTTGTTATACCTAACTTCCCATAAAGCTAGTATAACTCTTAAGCTTTTGTTTAAAAACCAAATATTTCTCTTCTGTTAAAAATGATTCAGTATTCTTTTGAAATGCATCAAGATTCTTATTATTCAGGCTTAAGTCAAAAGACATTGCCGTAGTTATTATTCAGGCTTAAGTCCGAAGACATTGCCGTAGTTATTATTCAGTTAACACACGTACGTCTACCGTACTATATATATTTTAAAATATCATGCTCAAGAGTATAGGAAGAATCACATACCTCCTTGGCGAACTCCACCTGCCAAGTCGAATATGTCGCGCAGAATCGACTATAATAGTCAAATACGTCTATCAACGTCTAGACTACTCTGTAAACAGTTCTAAGCAGAGGGTTCTCTATTCTATGGGAATTTGGGCAGCACTTCCTACAGGTAAGCTATACGATCTCAAAAAGCGATCCATGTGAGTACAGTTCAATTATTCTTCTTTTATACCCTTCTACTGTGATAACAGTTCAATTCTATTCTGTAATATCCTTCTAAGTATTTATACTTATTCCTATACTTCTACATTATGTATTCTCTAATTACAAAAGAAGGATAAGATTATTTACCTCGGTAAGCCCAATAATATCCTAGATAAAAGTCGATCCTGAGCGAGGTTTAGCTCCTAGTCTGAATGCTCCGATAGCTCCAAGAACCCTTAGAAGTTTCCAACAACTTCTACTAAATACTATACGGGATTTGGGCTAGGGTATTTTGGTATAGTAACTACACTTGGAAGACAACTTTTCTACCAAGGGAGGGGGGAGAGGCTCTCGGCTAAGCTCAACTCAAGAGGGGAGAAGGCTTTTGGGAGAACTCTGAGAGGAGTGGATGTTGGAGACTTGGAAATTGATTTGTGGATGAAGAACTCTTCATCTTAAGGGGGGTATTTATAGGTCAAGAAATGGCCAACCAATGGCCAAGATGAAGCCAAGTGCAAGACAAGTGTAAGGTGGGGATTTGCCCAAGTGCACCCTAACCTACTCCACAAAACAATGACCCATGTTTTAGGCCACAAAACAAGCCACCATTTCATGTCCATCGCCCGTCGAGGGGACGCCACTTTAGTCGATGAGGGTGACAAGTGTCACCCTCCCGTTGGTCTAAAATGTTTCGTCTCTCGGAAAAATCCGTAAAAATTATAATTGACATAGCCGGAATTTACCCTACGCGAGTTTAGTAAAACGTTTCGTCGAAAAACGATTCTTTTAGTGAGTTGTGCCCAAAAAACGTCCCATGCCTAAACTTTAAGGCTAACTTTCGTACGTACGCCCTCACGTACATACTCTGGAAATACGGGGTATAACACAAACAATAAGAACTGATATAGTGGATACCCAACCTTACAGACTGGAGATCCCATTAATAAGGTTTAATGGGAAAACTAAACTATAAAGGCTCCGTGAGCGCTTCGGTGGAAGCAAGAGCACTTTGGATAATGTGTCTTTCTTAAGAAACATAATCCAAAGCCATTCCCGTGATAGATAAAACGTGCTACATGTAAGAGGGGTAAATGATAAATTTCCAAACCTTTAGTGATCCTCAATAATTGAGGTTAGGTTGGGGAAATTTTTAATGGTTCCTAACGCATGTGTAGCGGGGTATTACAGGATACCTTGTAGGAGACCACCTATTTAAGTGCGAGGACATGCCGCCTCAATTGAACGCACTTAAGAATCCAAGGGTGTCCACGGCCTAGGACGGACAAAACACTAGAAAGATTGAGTAAGAAAGGTGTTGTGTTGGTACCATTGTCTTGACATATACTAAACACTGACGGTTCAAGACATCACGTTCACCGCGCAGTAAATATGTCCGATGGTATTCTACTATGAAAGGTTAAAGCTCCGGCTACATCTCTAGATGCAACATCGATCCGCCGAGTGATTGCTTGAAAGACATCATGTGTGTGCGCCAAAATCTCTTCCAAGAGGGGATTGTTGGAAATTTACTAAATGTGAAATAAATTAATCCTATTAATTATGACTCGAACAATTAGGGCCCCGCATGTCGGAAACATGGTTTCCACACACGTGCACATAAATCGCCAAGGATCGTAATTTCTTTAAATGAAAGAGATATTGGTACGTATACGAATTGATTGAGACATAAGAGAATGAACGGTTATTGACCAAATAACAATGGTTTCACATTGGTAAACAAAGGAAAGACATGTGCAATGGGTTAAAAGATGAAACGAGTCATGAATCGCCACGGACCGTGGTGCTGGAGCGCCGCGGTGCCTTTATGCAGGGCCGCGACGCCAAGTCCCTGAAGTTTTGGCGCCACCCTACAGGGCCGCGACGCTGTGATCGTTTTCAGTCCGTTGGAGAAGAATAAAAACTGACGTCTGAGTTGACTTTGGAGGATTAACTCTTCATTATTTTGCTCTTGAATTCAATCATTACTTGGCTGAATTGTAACTCCATACTAATGGCCATTACTTGGTCATTCAAAGTCATAAATTGGCTAGTTGGAGCGTCTTCTTCTCACTACTATAAAATGAGGCCTTTGGCTCATTTGCAAAACACACTTGACATTCACTAAACAATTCTCTGAATTGTCTTCCTCTCTTGCAATCACAAATACTCAAAGATCTTTCTTCCAAAGCAAACACTTGAGGTCCCTTTGCTCATTTGTTTGATTGTTGTTTTATCTTGGGAGATAAGTTGTCATTACAATCATTGAAAGATATACGGGGCAATATTATCTTAAGGATAGATCAAGAATTTGGTTGACTCAGCAAGCCCTCATATTTGATCATTTCCAGAATTCTAACAAATAGTTGTTGTTGTTATTTTTCCGTTCTACACATTATCACTCACAAAGTGTGCCACCAGTTTGGGTTTTGGGTTGGGTCGGGTCGGATTTTTTAATTAAATTTTTATTTATTAGATAAATTAAAAAAATAGTATAAAATATAATTAATCATGACATTTGAATTAGAGACGCAATTTTTTTGTACTTTAAAAATATATGGAATCCAATTTCTGACCTAATGTGATTATTTATTATGAGATATTACGTACTGTTTTAGAGCTGATTTGGTTGTTAATTAATCAAGTTGGGTGATTTTGTCATTTTTCAAAAATTGGAGGCATAAAATCATATTTCTTTTTTGTAAGGAAAAATATATTCAACAATCAAAAATTATTTGAAAAATATTTGATTTCTATTACTTAACAATTACTAAAGACAAGTGCCTACAAAAATGTAGCAACCAATTTTTTTTTACGTCAAACTATTACTGGACATTAGTACCGATCCTTCAACAATTGCTCCCAAGAGAAGAGAGCAAAGTGCGCACTCCAAAATTAGAATGCACACAACCATGCTATAGACCGAATTTTAAATTACCTCCTTTATCATCTAGCGTGACTGTAGCAACCAATTATTTGCCTAAACAGTAGGTTGCAGAAAGTAGTCAACATTGCAGAAATCGTACTCAATTAAATAACATCCTTACTTTTTTCAAGAAAACTCACGTGCTTTCTGTGCGCGGTAAGTGATGCTAAACGTACTTTCCAGAAGAAATATGAAACAATATTTGGATTTCCTTTTTCATTTGTAATTATTGTTTTTCAGAAGAGAAGAGTGGCACAAACAGTTGAGGAAATCGTTCAACAAGAAAGAAACGAACTCCGGGACATAGTCAAGTGACAAAGTCTGGGCTCTATAAGACGCTCTGACATCGACAGCGTGAGTTCGATTTCCCGCAAGCACGAACAAACTCTGCATGTTGGAGAATTGAACATTATTTCATTAATAGTCAGACGCAAACCTGAAAATCTGGAATTAATAGTCCCACATTATCCATTTTTGCGTAATGATTATAATTCACTTTTAATACTCAAATTTGGGTGTCTGCGGTAAAATTTTAAAGAGAAAACGACCCGCAAAAATTGCATGCCTTATCTTTTAGATTTAAGGAAATAACCCTTGTTGAACGAGATAGAAAGATCAAGTCAACCATCCGAATGAGAGACAAGTCAACTAATATTTCATTAAGAAAAAGAAGACACAACTCCTTGTTTTTTGGGCTAAAAAATGATGTCACATTCTTTCTTAATATTCTACTACCACTATAAACTATTTATGTTCACAAACCAGGTTTTATTTTTTCAAAATGATTAATTTTTTTTTTTTTTTTTTGTGTGAAAGGCATGGCCGGCCGCTCTTTCGAAATACAAGACATGATAAACCCGGATTGACGACGCACTGCAATCACGTCAGTGGGTTAAACCACACTTGGCCAGCAGTGTAGCGAGTTCACGGCGAAGGCGGTAGGCGTTCTGCCAGGTTCAACTTGTGGCCAGCCTCCCACACCACCCAATGAGGATACCTTCTGCCTTCAAGACCAACTGGTATAGGGCTTCAGATTTTCAAAATGATTATTGATAATATATTTATACGAAAAATGGCAAGAGAATTATTTTAAAAAAATATCTACACAAAACTTGTAACACGTATTTTTGTAAATTAATGGAACCCTATGGTAGGTTTTAAGAAGAAAATCTCTGGACAATGGAAATCCGAGGTGGCCGCCGAAGAAAACTCCTCAACTAATCTAAACAAATCAAACGCCAGACACATTTGTTCACAACTGCTATGCCTGTCCAAATTACCTGTGGAATTGTTACATCTGTCACGGATCTCCCGGTTCTCTCTCTTTCACCGTCCCCACCCAGGGGCCATATATAAGTTAGAAGATGGTCATTTCCATTTCATAGATGTGGGTTTCTATACATACACGTATTCAGTAACTCATAGAGAGAAAGAGAGACCATCTCTCTATTGAGTTGTAGTTGCTCTATAGCTGATCTCAAGGTGATGGAGAACCAAGTCGATATAGAGAATGATGGAGGGACGATTGACGAAGAGAAATTAGATTTGGAGAGAAATTTGTCCACAATTTCAGAGAGTGGTGTAAGAGAGCCTTTGCTCAAATCCAAGAGCAGAGTCAACAACACCTCCCAAATCGCTATTGTTGGAGCCAATGTTTACTCCATTGAAAGCCTCGACTACGAGTATGACCACTTTCTTGGGACTTATTTAGGAGCTTATCCATCATTTCTTGGTTTGGTCTAATTTCCTTTTTAATGAAAATAAATCCTCTTAGTTTACCTAGATTAGCAAGTCACTATGAATTTCTGTATTCATTCAACTCTATGCTGTCGAAGGGAAGTCAACTCTCTGCTGCCATCTTCCCGTAACCAGGCTTGAGATGGATCAACTAGATGATTAACATAGATTCTTTTGCTATGTTATTATTGAAGCAATGATAAATTGAAGAAGAGCT
The DNA here is from genome assembly GCA_029844215.1 of Przewalskia tangutica. Classification (NCBI taxonomy): domain Eukaryota; kingdom Viridiplantae; phylum Streptophyta; class Magnoliopsida; order Solanales; family Solanaceae; genus Przewalskia; species Przewalskia tangutica. The sequence continues at coordinate 100,479,435 of CM056729.1, forward strand.
ATGGAAAAAGAGTATCTGATCTTTGATGTTCAAATCTTCTACTGCAATCATTGCTCTTGTATCAACGTAGTCCTGAAAGCACTTGCTTCACCAACTTTTATAGCCCATCTTCTTTATACCTTTTCAAAGTAAATGATATTTCTTTAATCATTGCTTGAGATTTTTTTCTCATTTTGTACTAACTTGTGTTTTTCTAGTAGTAACTTTTATCTGTCCTATATCCATTGAAAATATCTATCAAGTGTCCCATTTTGATCTTGCAATTTTTTTTTTGCAGGATTGTAGAAAATGACCTCTTCAAGCAAGACTGGAGATCTAGGAAAAAGGTTCAGATATATCAATATATATTTCTCAAATGGACTCTTGTGCTCCTCATTGGATTGAGTACTGGACTTGTTGGTTTCTTTAATAACATAGGAGTGGAAAATATTGCTGGTTTCAAGCTCCTGCTTACTAACAACTTAATGCTTGAGGACAAGTAAGTACAACTTCAATCAAGAAATAGTTTTATCAAATAGGTGTGAATATGAATGCATAATGACAAATCATTCTTTTCAATTTATTATGTTATTATTAAGTTATTTTAATTCCAGAGCAGGTATTTCCAGGCATTTGCTGCTTTTGCGGGTTGCAATGTGGTTCTTGCAACTTGTGCCGCCGCCCTCTGTGCATTTATTGCACCTGCAGCTGCAGGGTCTGGGATACCTGAAGTAAAAGCATATCTAAATGGTATCGATGCTCATTCGATTTTGGCTCCAAGTACATTACTTGTCAAGGTTGGTTTCTCACTCCTTGTTGCTCGCCCAAATGGTCATCTCTAAGAAGCACGATTCTGACTTGTGGAAAGTATCACTTGATACTATTTTCTCAATTGTACTCTCTGTTAGTTAATTGGCATTTCCAATTTGTTATTGTGGCATATTCCTTCTCTCACAAAGAACAAATTTTCATGTTATTATTAGTTCTAGCACTGGAATTCTATTGAATTAAACTTAAGATTTCAATTAGATACCTCTGCATCTTACCGTTTCACTTGTTCATTCTTTGGTATGGTTTCTCAGACTGCCATGTTATTTTGGAGGTGTATTTTATCATCTTTTCTGCTGTATCATTTACCAAGAAATGATAAGTTACAAGCTGAAGCAGTTGCACCCTGATTCACATGAAATGATTGTTGTGGTATATTTGTTTATTCTTCTAGTTCTACGGGTTGTGATTTACCCCCCCCCCCCCCCCGTACTTTATTATAGTCATGATTGGCTCATTTGCTGAAAGTCATTCTCGAAAACACTTATTCTGACATATGTTGCACTCCGCAGATCTTTGGCTCCATTTTGGGCGTTTCTGCTGGATTTGTTGTTGGCAAGGAAGGACCCATGGTCCATACTGGTGCTTGCATAGCAAACTTACTTGGACAGGGGGGTTCCCGCAAGTATCATTTAACTTGGAGATGGCTAAGATACTTCAAAAACGATCGTGATCGTAGGGATTTGATCACTTGTGGTGCTGCTGCTGGTGTTGCAGCTGCTTTCCGTGCCCCAGTTGGAGGCGTTCTCTTTGCTCTTGAAGAAATAGCATCATGGTTTCTCTCTCTCTCTCTCACACACATGCTGAATACTAGCTTGCATTCATAAAAAGACTTGTATCTCAAAATGTTCAATTGTTTTATTTCATGTTTTAGGTGGCGAAGTGCTTTACTTTGGAGGACTTTTTTCACAACTGCTGTCGTTGCTATGGTTCTCAGATCTCTCATACAATTCTGTCGCGGTGGGAACTGTGGACTATTTGGGGAAGGAGGTTTGATAATGTTTGATGTCAATTCAGGTGTATCTAATTACAACACAATAGATGTATTGGCACTAATCTTAATTGGAGTACTTGGAGGCATCCTGGGAAGCCTTTATAACTATCTTGTCGACAAGGTCCTTCGGACTTACGCTGTCATTAATGAGTTAGTCTTTGAAACCCTTTTCCCAACATTATATGTTTAGTTACTTCTCTCCCAGTTATTAGCTATTGGAGGCATAGGTGCATGTTCAAGTCCGATGAGTAACAATTTTGATAAGTACTCAAGATTTTCCTGAAGCATGTCTCACTTCTTCTTTTGATGTTAAATTTTTATTTTTATTTTCTTTGGTTTTCAGATTGGACTTCCAGGTGTATAAATGTAACTGATCCTTACTGATTATGTGGATAACTGTGTAATTCATCAGGATATTTCATCAAAGCATGCGTACATAGTTCAAAAAGTTCATCTTAAATGGATCCTTTACTCTTTGCCACAAGACTTGTTTGATCAATGTTCTTCACTTTCAAGTTATTTCGTACTTGTAAAAGATTGACGATGTATGCCTTGGCTTTATTTATTTACTATGTGATGCCATCTCAACAGTAAGTTACATGTGCTATTATTTCCACAAGTAGAATAGTCTTGGTGCATAAATGTACTCCTGCTATTTTCTTTGACTGATTCTTGGAAACATAAGTGACAATTATGATATTCATTTTGCCTGGTTTTCCTTTAGCTAATTTTTGGGAGTGAATTACAGGAGAGGTCCTGCTTTCAAGATCTTGCTTGTCATGAGCGTTTCTATCCTGACTTCTTGTTGCTCCTATGGCCTACCATGGCTGGCAAGGTGCATCCCATGTCCTGTAGGCTTGAAGGAAAAATGCCCAACTATAGGTCGCTCTGGAAACTACAAGAATTTCCAGTGTCCAGCAGGGCATTACAATGATCTCGCATCACTCTTTCTGAACACCAATGATGATGCCATCCGCAATTTGTTTAGTTCAAATAATTCCAATGAATTTCAGATCTCTACACTTCTAATCTTCTTTGCTGGGGTATATTGCCTTGGCATTATTACCTATGGCATTGCTATTCCTTCTGGACTCTTCATTCCGGTCATACTTGCTGGAGCCTCCTATGGGCGTATTTTTGGTAGAGCCTTGGGTTCGTTGTCCAATCTTAATGTTGGTCTGTTTGCGCTACTTGGTGCTGCCTCTTTCCTCGGTGGTACCATGAGAATGACAGTATCAATTTGTGTCATACTCCTTGAACTTACAAACAATCTACTAATGCTTCCACTGGTGATGCTTGTTCTCCTCATATCAAAAACTGTGGCCGATAGTTTTAACAAGGGTGTCTATGACCAGATTGTGAAAATGAAAGGTTTGCCTTTTTTGGAAGTACATGCTGAACCATTTATGAGGAATTTGGTTGCTGGAGATGTCTGTTCTGGGCCATTAGTATCATTTTCAGGTGTGGAGAAGGTGGGGAACATAGTACATGCTTTGAAGTATACTAGGCATAATGGCTTTCCTGTAATTGATGAGCCACCTTTCTCAGAGACACCAGAGTTATGTGGGCTCGTTCTAAGGTCACATTTACTTGTTTTGCTCAATGGAAAGAAATTCATGAAACAACGTGTATTGAGTGGCTCCAATATTTTGAGGAGGTTTCATGCATTTGATTTTGCTAAGCCAGGATCAGGGAAGGGGCTTAAGTTTGAGGATCTCGTCATCACGCAGGAGGAGATGGAAATGTATGTTGATCTCCATCCTATAATAAATACATCCCCATACACAGTAGTCGAGACCATGTCTCTGGCCAAAGCTGCAATCCTTTTCCGACAACTTGGTCTTAGACACTTGTGTGTTGTCCCAAAGAAAACTGGGGTAAGTCCTCTCCCCTTCCCCTCTCACCACCCCACCCTGTCACCTCTTTCTTCAAAGTTTCTTTTCTTATAGTACTTTTTGCACATCGGTTTAGTGCATAACGTGTATGATCTGCATCACAAGTTTGATGGGAACTCGCAAACTAGTGACCTTAGGCCTATTTGGTGGATTGGAACTTCATTTAATAAACTTCGATAGGATTAAAGATTTCAAAACCATCTATGGTTAGTGATTCTCTAAGACAGTAATTCAAATGACATCTAAATCAAAAGCATTTGAAATCCATTGAAAATGTTCTTAAAATGCTTAGATGTCAATAGCATGAGTTGGAACTCATTAAATTATATCTGCAAAGTTGTATGTGCTAACATACAAGTTATGGCTGAATTTATTTCCTTAGCATGCATGCATTCGGGGGTCGGAGTGTGGTTTTTGTTTTCTTGTTAGGCACTTCTAGCTTGAGCAAAAGGTTGATGACTTTGTGATATCTTATTCTGCATTCCACTATACAATAATGTCCTGAAAATATAACTCTTCTAAATTTGCAGAGGGCTCCAATCGCCGGAATCTTAACAAGGCATGACTTCATGCATGAGCATATATCGAACCTCTACCCGCATCTTGTCCCCCACAAGTAGCCAGAAAGTTTGCTCATTCCGAAGGCAAATAAGCAGCCTGTTGTGTATTATTATTTCTTATTTTTTTCATTTCCGAAGTTTCTCTCATTGTAATTCTTTTGGTTTGATGTCTGTCCCAACTCTAAGGGGTTGCTGGTTGGAAGGTAATTTATTCATGTATTAAATCTTGCATAACTTGTATCATGTTTGGTAGCATTTTTCTGCTATGTATAAAATTCAAGACACCAAATGTGGTGTTTGATTAGCAATTTAGAATCCTGCATAACTAATACATGTATAAGTTATGAGGGAATTTATATATGATATTATGCAGGATAGAAGATGGAATAATTAAATCCGACATATAATAATATATAGACTCCTCATGACTATTCTCTGCATTATTAATACCGCATAAATCTAATCAGCAACCTAACGACCCCTAAATGCACCGATTTCCAGTATCAAGCTTGTAATCCTCAAGCAAAGCAGTTCCAACATTAATATCATCCCAACCCCCCATCCCCCTCGCCCCACCCCAAAAAAAACACAGTGACTCATTCACTTGCACACATTCTCAATGGTATTGGGAAATAGGAATTTGGAAGGGGGTGGGTGGGGGAATTTTATGCCCCATTAATGTGGCACCATAAGACTAGTTCCAAGCGAAAAAGCGAAGTGACAACTGAATATCCAATTCGATGCACGCTCTGGTGACTCCATAGATAATCAATATTCTGATTAAAGATACAAATATGTATGTGAAGTCAATACAGTACTGGCGACCAGTCGGGTAATATCTGAGAGCATGAGAAGAGAAGGAATGATTTGTCAAAAGTTGTGTTGGAATTGGTAAGGTTGAGCAGTTTATATTCCCTCCGTCTCAAATTATCTGTTTTTTTTGTTTTATTCTCTTCTTAAGAAATATTAGTCAGTGATATTTGACTATTTTGCTTTATTTATGTCTAAGTTATAATCTATTTTTATTAAATATTTACTTTATTTACGTGTCAGCTCGTTTAATGACAAATTCTACTAAGGGTAAAATGAAAAAAAAAATACTTACTTATACCTTCAACTTCTAAAATGATAAATAATTTGAGATAATTATTTTTAATAAACACGACGAGACTGAAGGAATAATTGCAAAAGAACTAAAACTAGTGGTTGACACGTTTGGGGACGTTTTCAACGGCCCCAATACACTTGACCAGTCACCTCGTTTTGAATTCATGACATAGTATCCTTCAATTCCATTTATGCAACTTTCTTTTCTAGAGCCCGTTTGGATTATTCAATTGCAAGTAGTGTAGGTGTTTTGTGGGGTTCGTATCCGCAGCGGAATTTGAAAATTTATGTTTTAAACCCGATATGGCGGTCAAACTGTAGTATGCTTATATAATGTAAATAACACAAAACAATAATGTAATACTTCGAACGAAGACTTACATTGTAGATAGTAATCTGAAACTGGAGCTTTGTGTAGTCCGAGGGTGCGCACGCAAATGTCCCTCGATTTGCAAGTCAAAACTTTGATGTAAGTTGCTAAGTCTTGGAATGCTAGGGATTCTAGCAGAGCTTTAGAAGAGAATACTCTCTTGGTTTTGGTGTAGTGAAATAGGAGGGGGAACCCTCTTATTTATAGTTGAAAAGGTCAACTTAGGGTTCCCATGTGCCAGCCCATTTAACAACTCAGCAGACTGGGCCAGCTTCGGATTCACTGGACGCGCCGCAGCCCTGTTTCATTTTCTGTCTTGTTTCCATTTCTAATGTACCGGTCATCAACCGAACATATATATAATCTCTTTCTAATTACATCCTTCAATCGACGGAACATTTGACTTAGTGTTACCCTTGAAGCCTTTACATATCGACACTAACAACATTAGGGTCTTCACGGAACTCTTAGACTGCACCGGAAGACGAACTCAATATTGTTACACCCCGTAGTTTCAGGGTATGTATATGAGGACGTACGTAAGAGAATGCGACCTTAAGTTTGAAAACGAAGAAATATTTCTTTTTTTTTCCTACGGAAAATATTCCGAACCTCGTGAAAGAAAAAGGTTTATTATTGGGAATTGGATTCTCAATTTTGGTATTTAAGACTTATAGGATTTATAAGAATTATGAAATTTTATTTTCAGATTTGGTCATGTGGGCCCACCCGGGAAATTTTACGTTTTGTGGGGCCCACAAGATTTCTGATATTTTAACCAATTATTGAGACTTTGGAGAGATAAAATATTTTGGACCAATATGGGGGGCGACACGTGTCACCCCCGTGTGGGCCCAAGTTGGGCGAGAATGATAGAGCCAAGTGGCTCAAGATATTTGTTGGACAAGTGGACAAATGGGATCCACACACACTTGTCCGCAATCTCATCCACACACTTGTTTTAATCCTAGCCCTTGGTTGTCTTATATATACACACCTAGAGGTTGAAGACTTCAACACTTAGAGAAAATTCAAGAATTTTACTCCCTCCCTTTAGTGAGCTCTCGGCACCCCCCTCCTTATTGAAGAACAATTCTTCAATTGTTGTTGATTAATCCCAATACTTAAACCAAGTGTCCCTAGTAGTGTTCTAAGGATATCCCAACACAAAAATTCCGGAAATACTACGTTAATCCGTTAGTCGCAACGTGAAACCCTAAGGTGATCTTCATATTTTTGGATGAAGCTTGAAGAGAAGTTGTTTAGGAACTTCTAAGGGTTGCTTGGAGTGGATTGGAACGTAAGGATTATGAGCTAAAGTTGCTAAGGATCGACTTCTAGATCTTGGAATAATTTGGGCTTATTGAGGTAATAATCTTTGTCCTTATAATGTAATTGGAGATTACATGTTATAGTAGTATATAAATGAGTATGTGATATGTGGAAGAAAGATTGAAAATATTTGAACCTTATTAAGATGTTAAAATCGAAATTGGCATGATAGCCATTAAAGTTGTTAAAACATTACCTATTACTTGTTGATATGAATGAATCTTATTGATAAACAAGTTAATATAACTTATATAAAGATTGGAAGATAAGTTGGAATTATAAAGAAGTAATGAAACAATTTTGGCATGCTAGTAGAAAATCGGGATGCTTTGATTGCGAGAGTCGCCAAGAACACCAACTAAAGGACTGGACTAATGGATTGTATTAGTGGACTAATGGACTGTTTTTACATTGGACTATGGACTAGTTTTAATGGACAATTTTGGTAGATTAAGGGGCTGAATTTTACACGTCCAGTTAGGCGTGTAATCCCCTTTGAAATCTGATTTTGTTGCGCCTTAAATGTGGCATGTTGGTTATTGATTTCGGGCCTTGAAAAAGGTGGAAAAGTATGCAGAAACAGGGGAAGTGCTGCCCAATTTTCCGTAGAATAAGAGACCCTATGCTTAGAAATATTCTACGAAGAAAACTAGAAGTTGATAGACGTGTTATGGTTATTATAGGTTGATATTCTACGTGCGACATATTCGTCTTGGCAAGTGGATTAAGCCGAATAGGTATGTGAACTCTTCCTATCCTCTTGAGCATGATTATTATGAAATATATAGTACGGTAGACGTACGTGTGTTAAATGAATTTGGTTTCATTTTGATGACTTGACTTCTAAATCTTAAGAGCCTTGAATTATTCTAAAAAGTTGTGAATCATTATTCGAAAAAAAATTGATACTTGGTTTTAAAAGAATAAGTTCTCTTGGTTCCCAAATGAATATGATTGTTTTGAATTGCTTAAAACATAAGTGTTATAATAGCTTTATGGGAAGTTAGTTATAACGACTTTAGGAGGATAAAAGAACAGTTTACTTACTTGATTTTAAAGGCCTTGTAATGATTTTCTGAAGGTGTAGTAATTTGGTTTGAAAAGTAAACGTGTCTTGATACTATGAGTATTAGTGTCTTGTGGTTTTTATGTAAAAATGGGTCATTTTTAAGAGAGTTGAAGTACGTAGTACTTGGGTTAGAATTCCCGGATTTTTCATGTCATGATAGTGCCTTGAGTTACTAAAATGAGAGTACATGTTACGTAAGTCTAATACGAAGTTAAGGGGGTTTCTTAACTTGCCTATGTTGTTTACTGTCACGACCACCCAGGCGGCATGGTGCCTACTACAGGCACCGCTTCTGGTATACATCGAGAGAATAGAAAGCGGAACATACACAACTCATAAAAACACTTAGACATAATATATCAACAGTTAGCTGTCACGACCGCTCGGGGCGTGGATCGTGCCTTACCCGGGCACCCAAGTAGTCATACATCAGAGAAATCAGCGGAATATAAAACATACAGATATGAAACAAGAGATAAGGTAATAAAACAGCAACCAAAACGGTTGCCTTTGCATAAATACAGAAATTTTTGAACGATTACATCCTTTTACAAACCCCGCCACAATGATTACAGACCTCAAGAATGTAACAATACCTATGACGACAGGCCCGCCATACCACGAATGTACAGAACCTACAACTCGTGGAAACATACCAAAAGATAAGCCTCCGAGAAACGGAGCTTCCTAATATCTTTGAACTGTGATCCATGAGCGAGGATCAACAACCGTGTACCTCACTGCGGCATGACGCGGCCCGAAGGAGGTCAATACAACAGTACCAGTATGTATGTGGCGAAAAATCGAAAATGAAATCATAATCGTCTATTTAAAGCAGAAGACATATATGATAACAAAACTACAGTTCATAAAAGCGATATGTCAAGTCGTGGACTCACGCCTCAAAGTCATCCTCACGCGTGGAACTCCTTCCTCAGCTGCGATCTAGGTATAAGTTAGGTGATACGTGTAACATGTCTCGGCCCATCTCATGGACTCGAGGTGGAATCGTGTGGAATACATGTCTCGGCCCATCTCATGGGACTCGATAGGAATCACACATGTCTCGGCCTATCTCATGGGACTCGATAGAAATCGCACATGTCTCGGCCCATCTCATGGGACTCGATAGAAATCGCACATGTCTCGGCCCATCTCATGTGACTCGATAGAAATCGCACATGTCTCGGCCCATCTCATGGGACTCGATAGGAATCGCACATGTCTCGGCCCATCTCATGTGACTCGATAGAAATCGCACATGTCTCGGCCCATCTCATGGGACTCGATAGAAATCGCACACGCCTCGCCCATCTCTGGGACTCGATAGAAATCGGATGGAATACATTCGGCTCATCCCATGAACGCGTGTCGCATGAAATACATTCGGTCCCATCACGGACGCGGTGTCGAGTGAAATACATTCGGCCCATCTCACGAACGCGTGTCGCATGAAATACATTCCCGGTCCATCTCATGGACGCGGTGTCGAGTGAAATACATTCCCGGTCCATCTCATGAACGCGGTGTCGTGTGGTCATAACATTTAAACACTCTTTTAAGACAGATTAAGATAATACCATGTTTTCCTTTTAAATCAACTAAGGCAATATTAGGCCCTCCTTTTTAAACCAACACACTTTCCTTCTTAAAGTCAAGTAACAACATTCTTTTTCAAAAGTTCAAGTTTGCATAATTTCAATTATTCACGTATTTTATTCGAAAGATTACATAGTTCATAATCTTAATCATTTTAATAACATGATTCTCTTTTAAAACAACTGAGTAATATATGCCTTATGTGTGAGTAGGTTATTTTTGTTTATAACAATCTTATTAAAGCAGCCAAGATCTAGGAAATGTAATATCATTTTGTCTCATCTTAGCTTCATGCGGATGGAGGTTTCTCGGTTTTAATAATACTTTATTAGTCAATACATTTCCCTTTATTAACGCTGCTGTGGTTTGTTCGATACTTATTCTGATTTCCGAAATCAGTAAAACATTATTTCTTTTAAAAACCAAGTACTCATTACTCACGAATGAGGTTTCACACTTTAACAGACTTTAAAATCAATTTAATTAAGTCAACCGTTCCTTTTATCTCTCTTAAGTCGTTATACCTAACTTCCCATAAAGCTAGTATAACTTAAGCTTTCAAAACCAAGTATCACTCTTCTTTCAAAAACGGTTCTTAATTCTTTTGAAATACTTCAAGATTCTTATTATTCAGGCTTAAGTCAAAAGACATTGCGTAAAACTACGCTCGCTTAACACACGACGCTCACCGTACTATATATATATATATATACTTTTAAAATATCATGCTCAAGAGTATAGGAAGAATCACATACCTCGCGACGATTATCGACTATTAGCAAATAGCTCCAAAATCGTAATCCCGCTAGCCTTTTCCACCTTCGAGTAGAATACGCCACTCGCAAGATCTTCAACCTATAACGGCCATACAAGTCTATTAGCGCCTAGACTACTCAGAGAATACTTCTAGATACAGATTCATTGTTCTACGGAAAATTGGGCAGCACTTCCCTACCCGCCAAACTACACAAGTTCATGTAAATACGGTCACATGTAAGTCTGATTGATCTTTTCTTTAATATCCTTCCGATGTGATTTCGGTTTAATTCTTTTAGTAATATCCTTCTATTACAGTTCAATTCTCTTACGTAATATCCTTCTATGTATCTAATATTCATTTCTATACTACTACAAGATGTAATTTCCAATTACACTAGAAGGATAGGATTATTTACCTCGATAAGCCCAAAATTATCCAAGTTAATGTCGATCCCGAACAACGCTTAGCTCTACTCCAGGCGCCCAACCCGCTTCAAACAACCCTTAGAAGTTCTCATAACTTCTTCTTAATACTTCAACCCGCTATGAAGATTTCCTTAGGGTTTCGTTTTTGTGACTTAAGGAATATAGTAGTATTTCCGGGCTCTACGATAGAGGTAACTTTGGAAAGTACTACAAGGTATTTGGGCTAAAGTATTTGGGAATAGTAACAATACTTGGAGAATACTTTTCTACCAAGGGGTGTATTTTACGAGAACAACTAGGCAAGGGGTACACTCTCGGCCAGGGCCTTCCGAGGAGGGTGGCTTTGGACGAAAACTTTAAGAGGAGGAGAGGATTTCAAGACTTGGAAATTGCTCAAGTGTGGATGAAATAAGTCTTCAACTAATGGGGTATTTATAGGCCAATCAATGGCCAAGATTAAGACAAGTGGTGGGCAAGTGTAGGGTCAAGATTTGGGCAAGTGTACCTTATCCATCTACCACCAAAATATCCTACCAACTCCTTGACTAAAGAAAAGGCACAAAAAACGTGCCAAGAGCCTCACTTTGCCGTCCACTTGAGGGTGACAAGTGTCACCCTCTCGTTGGTCCAAAATATTTCGTCTCTCGGAAAAATCCGCAAAAATAATAAATGACATAGCCGAAATTTTCCCTTCGCAAAGTCCGGAAAACGTTTCGTCGGAAAACGATTCTTTTCGCTAGTTGTGCACAAAATTCCGTCCCTTAGTCTACTTTAAGGCTTAAACTTTGGTACGTACGCCCTCACGTACATACTCTGGAAATACGGGGTATAACATTCTCCCCTCCTTAGAAACATTCGTCCCGAATGTTCCTTCTCGAGACAGATAACGATAAAGTTCCTCATAACAAGTTGCCAATGCCACACCTGGCCACAAAATAACACACGCGCAAATACTTAACCCAAGTCAACGAGGAATCATTCCTACATCACAAAAGCTTCCACCCTTGGTCTAAAAGATATCCTCTTCGCACCTTTTCTTCACAACAAAATGATCATTTCTATTTTCTTAGCACATGTTCACTTCTTTCCTTACTCGTCGTACTCTTCTCGAACACTTGAACTCTTTCTAGTATACAGACCATACCTCAGTCATCGCTTCTGTTTCCAAAATCTCCGGAGTCACTACCCCCAAACTTGGTCACCTTACTAGCCTCAAATTCCTTTAAGGCCATTCCCGGCCCTCCCGAACCGATTCTAGTTGAACATATCCACGAACTCATACGATGGTTACCTAAACCTGGGCCTAGCACCCTCGTGACCCTACCACCTGGCGGGACCACCCGAATCGACCCACCAAAACAGCCGCGGGTTGACTGCGAATGGTCCTCAACCCGACCATTATCGTGCCAAACACTTGTTCCCCCGATCCGGAACAATCTCACAAATCAAGTCACGAAAACCTAGTGGTCTTCTTAGCTCGACTACCCTCTCATTTTATACCACTCAGGGACTTATCACGCAAATATATCCCACGTATACTATGCACTCTGATAAAGGTCAACACAAACATAAATCTTTTACTCAAGATGGCCTCGCATATAAGGTTTCTACGTATAAAACTCTAAGGCTCACACTTTTCCCTGTCCCCAAACTTACCCTTAACCATGTTTTCTAAACACAATTTTAACATAATGCTATCTGAACATAATACTTAGCACTTCATCATATCATCTACGCATACTAGTCTCTGAGGGTAAGAATATACCTGCCATCCGCTCACTCTAATCATAGGCACATACTGCAGGCATAGTCAGTAGGCGATGATCCCGCCATCGACCCGTGGTCGTGTCATTCTACTGTATCCCTTCTTTAGGATCCCTCGTCACATGGCCCGACGGCGCAGTGAAACAAGCACTAGTAAGAAACGACACTTCGGGATGACGTTTGCGCATCGTGCACACCGAGAAAGCATGAACCCGACCGGTGGAACCCATGTATACCGCGAGCGAAGCTCGAGCTCGACCAGCCTCGAATACCCGAACGCCTCAAGGCGCGGAGGACCACTGCATCTTGGCGGAGGTACATAACTAGCCGCCGGCGAGGCGGTCCGCCTCGAAAGTTACCAAAGGACCTGCTGTCCCGCCTCTTCTGCGATCTCGGCCATTCCGACCTCTCCGCTCCTCACATCCAAGTGCATAAGCAGTATGCGGGCAATGTCCATGCGGTGAAGAGCTACACCGAACAAGCCTCGCCAAGTAGTCGAGCCCGGTGGCGTAGCGGTGCACTCGTCCTCCATGTCGGCTACCAATGCGGGGATGTACGAGCTAATGAGTCAAACTCACATTGTACTCCCGAACCGTCGCCCGGTGCGCCTCAACGTCAAAAATGCTGGCCCGAGCCCTTCTCATCTGTGGAGGCAAGAAATGTGCAAGAAATGCCCACGAGAACTCGCTTCCATACTACCGGAAGTGCATACTCTCCCGGACAACTCCTACGAATCAAACCGATCATTGCGGTATCCGCGCGGCCGATGCGAACCTAAGACCACCGACTCGGTCTCAAGCCTTGATCACTCTCATGATCCGAATCGCCGAATGAACTCCTGCGGATCATCCTCGTGCCTCGACCGAAGAACTCGGGCGGGCTCTGACTCGAAAGTCCCGTAGCATCAAACTATCCGATCTCGTGTGAACCATGGGTACTCATCGGGCGGGGCTGATTCATCCACCTATCCTCATGCCTTGCCACTATCCCGACCAATAATCGGGCCATCTCTTGTAACCCATCTCCTGCTTCCGGTGTGGGGACCGAGGCTCAGTCTTGTGGTCTCAGCAGCCATCGCTGCGCTCTAATCTCTGCTGGGCGGCGTCGCAAAACTCGCCGTCAAGCATTATCTCGGGTAATGTTCGGGCTGCGCCTCGTACTCCTCAGTATCCCACTAGCAGCTCCTCGCCTTGCCCATCTGGGCTCAGGTTGCCTGCGCGGAGGCATAATCGGTAAAACGAAATACGTCGAGAGGGTCCAACTTATAACACGCTCTAAGGCACGATCTCGTAATGAGAAGAATGGAAACCAATCCTAAATGTCCTGCGACCTCACGATTATAGATGTGGTGCACAACACACGATAATCAAGACTCTACTGAACACGGCGAGACACTTTCCGAGGATTAATCGCTCGATACCACTTTTGTCACGACCCGCTCGGGCGTGGATCGTGCCTTACCCGCACCCAAGTAGTCATACATCGAGAAATCGTGAATATAAAACATCTGAGATATGAAACAAGAGATAAGGTAATAAACAGCAACCAAAACGGTTGCTTTCTTGCATAAATCTGAAATTTTTGAACAATTTACATCCTTTTTACAAACCACACTTGCAGATTACTACGGACTTAAGAATGTAACAATACCTATGACGGGACGGGCCCGCCATACCCACGAATGTCAGAACCTACAACTCAGGAAACATACCAAAAGATAAGCCTCCGAGAAACGGAGCTTCCCAATATCTTTGAGCGTGATCCATGAGCGAGGATCAACAACGGTGTACCTCTACCGCGGCATGACGGCCCGAAGGAGGTCAATACAACAGGTACCAAGTATGTGAAACTGAAAAATACTGAAAATGAAATCATAATAGTCTATTTAAAACAGAAGACATATATGATAACAAAACTACAGTTCATAAAAGCAGTCATGTCAAGTCAGGGACTCACGCCCTCAAAGTCATCCCTCATGCACGTGGAACTCCTTCCTCACTGCCGGCAGTCTAGGTATAAGTTAGATGATACGTGTAACATGTCTCGGCCCATCTCATGGGACTCGATAGGAATCGCACATGTCTCGGCCCATCTCATGGGACTCGATAGAAATCGCACATGTCTCGGCCCATCTCATGGGACTCGATAGAAATCGCACATGTCTCGGCCCATCTCATGGGACTCGATAGGAATCGCACATGTCTCGTCCCATCTCATGGGACTCGATAGAAATCGCACATGTCTCGGCCCATCTCATGGGACTCGATAGAAATCGCACATGTCTCGGCCCATCTCATGGGACTCGATAAAAATCGGATGGAATACATTCCCGGTTCATCCCATGAACGCGGTGTCGCATGAAATACATTCCCAGTCCATCTCATGGACGCGATGTCGAGTGAAATACATTCCCGGTCCATCTCATGAACGCGGTGTCGCATGAAATATATTCCAGGTCCATCTCATGGACGCGGTGTCGAGTGAAATACATTCCCGGTCCATCTCATGAACGCGGTGTCGTGTGGTCATAACATTTAAACACTCTTTTAAGACAGATTAAGATAATACCATGTTTTCCTTTTAAATCAACTAAGGCAATATTAGGCCCTCCTTTTTAAACCAACACACTTTCCTTCTTAAAGTCAAGTAACAACATTCTTTTTCAAAAGTTCAAGTTTGCCTAATTTCAATTATTCACGTCTTTTATTCGAAAGATTTCATAGTTCATAATCTTAATCATTTTAATAACATGATTCTCTTTTAAAACAACTGAGTAATATATGCCTTATGTGTGAGTAGGTTATTTTTGTTTATAACAATCTTATTAAAGCAGCCATGATCTAGGAAATGTAATATCATTTTGTCTCATCTTAGCTTCTATGCAGATGGAGGTTTCTACTGGTTTTAATAATACTTTATTAGTCAATACATTTCCCTTTATTAGCGCTGCTGTGGTTTGTTCGATACTTATTCTGATTTCCGAAATCAGTAAAACATTATTTCTTTTAAAAACCAAGTACTCATTACTCACGAATGAGGTTTCACACTTTAACAGACTTTAAAATCAATTTAATTAAGTCAACCGTTCCTTTTATCTCTCTTAAGTCGTTATACCTAACTTCCCATAAAGCTAGTATAACTTAAGCTTTCAAAACCAAGTATCACTCTTCTTTCAAAAACGGTTCTTAATTCTTTTGAAATACTTCAAGATTCTTATTATTCAAAGCTTAAGTCAAAAGACATCAGTAAAACTACGTTCGCTTAACACACGACGCTCATCAGTACTATATATATATATATATATATATATATATATATATATACTTTTAAAATATCATGCTCAAGAGTATAGGAAGAATCACATACCTCGCGACGATTATCGACTATTAGCAAATAGCTCCAAATCGTAATCCCGCTAGCCTTTTCCACCTTTCGAGTAGAATACGCCACTCGCAAAGATTTCAACCTATAACGGTCATACAAGTCTATTAGCGTCTAGACTACTCAGAGAATACTTCTAGATACAGATTCCTTGTTCTACGGAAAATTGGGCAGCACTTCCCTACCCGCCAAACTACACAAGTCTACTGTAAATACAGTCCTATGTAAGTACTGATTCGGTCTTTTCTTTAATATCCTTCCGATGTGATTTCGTTTAATTCTTTCTCGTAATATCCTTCTATTATAGTTCAATTCTCTTAGTAATATCCTTCTATGTATCTAATATTCATTTCTATACTACTACGATGTAATTTCCAATTACACTAGAAGGATAGGATTATTTACCTCGATAAGCCCAAAATTATCCAAGTTAATATCGATCCCGAGCAACGCTTAGCTCCTACTGCAGGCGCTCAACCCGCTCAAACAACCCTTAGAAGTTCTACGCAACTTCTTCTTAATACTTAAACCCTTATGAAGATTTCCTTAGGGTTTCGTTTTTGTGACTTAAGGGAATATAGTAGTATTTCTGCTCTACGATAGAGGTAACTTTGGAAAGTACTACAAGGTATTTGGGCTAAAGTATTTGGGAATAGTAACAATACTTGGAGAGTACTTTTCTACCAAGGGGGTGTATTTTACGAGAACAACTAGGCAAGGGGTACACTCTCGGCGAGGGCCTTCCGAGGGAGGGTGGCTTTGGACGAAAACTTTAAGAGGGAGGGAGAGGGATTTCAAGAATTGGAAATTGCTCAAGTGTGGATGAAATAAGTCTTCAACTAAGGGGGTATTTATAGGCCAATCAATGGCCAAGATTAAGACAAGTGGTGGGCAAGTGTAGGGTCAAGATTTGGGCAAGTGTACCTTATCCATCTACCACCAAAATATCCTACCAACTCCTTGACTAAAGAAAAGGCACAAAAAACGTGCCAAGAGCCTTCACTTTGTCGTCACTGAGGGTGACAAGTGTCACCCTCTCGTTGGTCCAAAATATTTCGTCTCTCGGAAAAATCCGCAAATATAATAAATGACATAGCCGAAATTTTCCCTTCGCAAAGTCCGGAAAACGTTTCGTCGGAAAACGATTTTTTTCGCTAGTTGTGCACAAAATTCCGTCCCTTAGTCTACTTTAAGGCTTAAACTTTGCACGCACGCCTCACGCATACTGCGGAAATACGGGGTATAACATTCTCCCCTCCTTAGAAACATTCGTCCCGAATGTTCCTTCTCGAGACAGATAACGATAAAGTTCCTCATAACAAGTTGCCAATGCCACACCTGGCCACAAAATAACACACGCGCAAATACTTAACCAGTCAACGAGGAATCATTCCTACATCACAAAAGCTTCCACCCTGGGTCTAAAAGATATCCTCTTCGCACCTTTTCTTCACAACAAAATGATCATTTCTATTTTCTTAGCACATGTTCACTTCTTTCCTTACTCGTCGTACTCTTCTCGAACACTTGAACTCTTTCTAGTATACAGACCATACCTCAGTCATCGCTTCTGTTTCCAAAATCTCCGGAGTCACTACCCCCAAACTTGGTCACCTTACTAGCCTCAAATTCCTTTAAGGCCATTCCTACCCTCCGAACCGATTCTAGTTGAACATATCCACGAACTTATACGATGGTTACCTAAACTCGGGCCTAGCACCCTCGTGACCCTACCACCGGGACCACCCGAATCGACCCACCACAAAACAGGCCGCGGGTTGACCTGCGAATGGTCCTCAACCCGACCCGCTATCGTGCCAAACACTTGTTCCCCCGATCCGGAACAATCTCAAAAATCAAGTCACGAAAACCTAGTGGTCTTCTTAGCTCGACTACCCTCTCATTTTATACCACTCAGGGACTTATCACGCAAATATATCCCACGTATACTATGCACTCTGATAAAGGTCAACACAAACATAAATCTTTTACTCAAGATGACCTCGCATCTAAGGTTTCTACGTATAAAACTCTAAGGCTCACACTTTTCCCTGTCCCCAAACTTACCCTTAACCATGTTTTCTAAACACAATTTTAACATAATGCTATCTGAACATAATACTTAACACTTCATCATATCATCTACACATACTAGTCTCTAGAGGGGTAAGAATATACCTGTACCATCTGCTCCACTCTAATCATAGGCACGCCTGCAGGCGCATGTATGAAAGCGATGATCCCGCCATCGACCGGTAGGTGTCATTCTACTGTATCCCTTCTTTTAGGGCGATCCCTCGTCATGGCCACGACGGCCGCAGTGAAACAAGCACTAGTAAGAAAGCGACACTCCCGGGATGACGTTTGCGCATCGTGCACGAGAAAGCATGAACCCGTGGTGGAACCCATATATACCGCGAGCGAAGCCACGGAGCTCGACCAGCTCGAATACCGAACGCCCCGAAGGCGCGGAGGACCACTCATCTTGGCGGAGGTACATAACTAGCCGGCCGAGGCGGTCCGCCTCGAAAGTTACCAAGGACCTGCTGTCCCGGCCTCTTTCGCGATCTCGGCCATTAGTCGACCTCTCCGCTCCTCACATCCAAGTGCATAAGCAGATGCGGGCAATGTCCATGCCCGGTGAAGAGCTACACCGAACAAGCCTCGCCAGTAGTCATCGAGCCCGGTGACGTAGCGGTGCACTCTGTCCTCCATGTCGGCTACCAATGTGGGGACGTACCGAGCTAATGAGTCAAACTACACATTGTACTCCCAACCAGACGCCGATGCGCCTCAACGTCAAAAATCATCGGCCCGAGCCCTTCTCATCGTGGAGGCAAGAAATGTGCAAGAAATGCCTCGAGAACTCGCTCCATACTACTGGAAGTGCATACTCTCCCGGGACAGCTCGCGAATCAAACCCGATCATGCAGATCACGCGCGGCCGATGCGAACCTAAGACCACCGACTCGGTCTCCGAAGCCTTGATCACTCTCATGATCCGCTGTAACTGTCGAATGAACTCCTGCGGATCATCCTCAGGCCTCGACCCGTAGAACTCTGGCGGGCTACAACTCAGAAAGTCCCGTAGCCTCAAACTATCCGATCTCGGGTGAACCATGGGTACTACTGGAACTGGGACTGCTGCATCCAGCCTATCCTCATGCCTTGCCACTATCCTGGCCAATAACTGGGCCATCTCCTTGTAACCCATCTCCTCTGCTCCAGGCTGTGGGACTGGAGGCTCAGGTACTGTGGTCTCAGCAGCCACTGCTGCGGCTCTAAACTCTGCTGGCCGTGGCGTCAAAAACTCGCCGTCTGAAGCACTATCTCAGGTAATGTCCGGGCCTGCGCCCTCGTACTCCTCTGTATCCCACTAGCAGCTCCCTCGGCTGCCTTGCCCATCTGGGCCTGGGTTGCCTTGCGCGGAGGCATAACTGGTAAAAACGAAATACGTCAGAGGGGTCCAACTTATAACACAGCTCTAAGGCACGATCTCAGAATGAGAAGAATGGAAACCAATCCTAAATGTCCTGCAGCCTCACGATTATAGATGTGGTGCACAACACACCGATAATCAAGACTCTACTAGACACGATGCGTAGACACTTTCCGAGGATTAATCGCTCGATACCACTTTTGTCGGGACCGTTCGGGGATCGTGCCTTACCCGAGCACCCAGTAGTCATACATCGAGAGATCGGAATATAAAACATACGAGATATGAAACAAGAGATAATGTAATAAAACAGGCCAACCAAGCGGTTGCCTTCTTGCATAAATCTGAAATTTTTGAACGATTACATCCTTTTACAAACCCCGCCTACAACAAGACCTCTAAGAATGTAACAATACCATGGGGACGGGGCCGCCATACCACAGATGTACGTAACCTACAACTCGTGGAAACATACCAAAAGATAAGCCTCCGGAGAAACGGAGCTTCCCAATATGCTGAACTGTGATCCTATGAGCGAGGATCAACAACCGGTGTACCTCTACCTGCGGCATGAACGCAGCCCCGAGAGTCGATAACAGTACCAGTATGTGGCGAAAAATCGAAAATGAAATCATAATAGTCTATTTAAAAGAAGACATATATGATAACAAAACTACGCTCATAAAAGCGATCATGTCAAGTCGTGACTCACGCCTCAAAGTCATCCCTCATGCCCGTGGAACTCCTTCCTCACTGCCGGCAGTCTAGGTATAAGTTAGGTGATACGTGTAACATGTCTCGGCCCATCTCATGGACTCGAGGTGGAATCGTGTGGAATACATGTCTCGGCCCATCTCATGGGACTCGATAGGAATCGCACATGTCTCGGCCCATCTCATGGGACTCTGTCACGACCCGAACCCGGGCCCGTGACTGGTGCCTTACCCCGGGCACCCTAGTGATACAACATCAGAGAAAATCAGCGGAAATAAAAACACGAACATGAATTAAGAGACATGATAAATAAACAAAGCCAACCAAAACAGCTTGCCTTGGTATATATTCATAAATACCGAACAGTTATCCTTTTTACAAACTCGCCCACGGATTACTACAGACCTTAAGAAGTGACAACAACTATGACGGACAGGGCCCGCCATACCCCGAATGTACAAGAACCTCTGGACTCGAGGGTAACATACCAAAAGATAAGCCTCAGAAACGGGGCTTCCTAACACGAACTTTGATCACATGAGCGAGATCCCTGGCCGATGTACTTACACTGCGGCATGAACGCAATCCCGAAGGAGGTCGCATAACAGTACCAAGTATGTGAAATCAGAAAGCGTAAATGAAATCATAATAGTCTATATAAAGCGTGAGACATGTATGATAACCAAACTACGATTCACAACATAAAAGCAATCATGTCAAGTCGTGGACTCACGCCTCAAGTCATCCTCACGTGCGTGGAACTCCTTCCTCACCTGGCGATCTAGGTGTAAATCGTGTGGAATACGTGTCGGCCCATCCGTGGGACTCGATAAAGAATCATGTGGAATACGTGTCGGCCCATCCGTGGGACTCGGTAGAGAATCAGATGGAATACGTATCCCGGCCCATCTCGTGGGACTCAGTGAATAATCAGATGGAATACGTGTCCCGGCCCATCTCGTGGGACTCGGTGAATAATCAGATGGAATACGTGTCCCGGCCCATCTCGTGGGACTCGGTGAAGAATCAGATGAAATACGTGTCCCGACCCATCTCGTGGGACTCGGTGAAGAATCAGATGAAATACGTGTCCCGGCCCATCTCGTGGGACTCGGTGGATAATCGTTCATAACAAATCAGCCGGCCCTCCATCGAGAGACGCGATGGTATAGAAATACAGTATATGCACACAAGGCTATCAAACACAAACATAGGCAAGTTACACACAACTCAAGTTTATTTTAGGCCAAAGTCCAGGTTCTGACCCCAAGGTATTACGTACGTTAAATTCTTTTTAAAAGATCCATTCCTTTTATAAAGGTCACCCGATACCCGTAGTATTTAAAATAGAGTGAATCACATTTTTAGGTAAACCAAAACACTTTCCTTTTCAACATCAAGTAACAACATTCTTTTCCAAAAGTTCAAGTTTGCCTAATTTCAAACACTTAAGTCTCTTATTTTATAAAGGTTTCATAGTCCATAGACTTAATCACTTAAGAATATAATCCTCTTTTAAACAATTTGAGAAACATATGTCTTATATGTGAGTAGGTTATTCTTGTTCATAATCAATCTTATTAAAGCAGCCATGATCTAGGAAATGTAATATCATTTTGTCTCATCTTAGCTTCTATGCAGATGGAGGTTTCTACTGGTTTTAATAATACTTAATTAGTCAAAACATTTCCTTTTATTAACGCTGCAGTGGTTTGTCGATACTCATTCTGATTTCCAAAATCAGTAAAACATTATTCCTTTTAAAAACCAAGTACTCATTACGCACGAATGAGGTTTCACACAAAACTCATATTAATTCATTCAAGTCAAGTCTCTTATCTTTTAAGATCAAGTCTCTTAACTTCTAAAAATCAGTAAACCATTCTCTTTATCTCTCTTAAGACGTTATACCTAACTTCCCATAAAGCTAGTATAACTCTTATGTTTTCAAAACCAAGTATTACTCTTCTTTCAAAAAGGTTTCTTAATTCTTTTGAAATACTTCAAGATTCTTATCATCACACATCAAGTCAGTTATAAGTCAAATCAGTTATCTTTAAAGACCACAAAGCATTTCTTACTTACATAAAGCTGTTATAACCAACTTCCCATAAAGCCGTTATAACACTTTATGCTTTAAACCAATCAAATACATTCAACACGTACGCGTCTACCGTACTACATAGTTATACACATATCATGCTAGAAAAGATAGGAAGAGGTTCACATACCTCGCGACGATTATCGACTAATAGCAAAACGCTCCAAGTACCTCAAACCGTCGGCTACACCTTAAGCCAAACAGCTCACGCCACACGTAGTACTTCAACCTATAGAGGCCACAAGGCGCCTATTAACATCTAGATCTCAACGTAGAATATTCTACAGAAATTTGTGACACCTCCCGCAACCGCGTAAATCTCCTCCTCTATCGAGGCCTGCTAACAGGCCAACAACTCCCTAGAGGGGGGGGGGGGGTTGTACGTCTAATCCGGACGTGTACAATTCTACTCCACAGTAATGCTACACAAGTCTACTGTAATACAGTCCTATGTAATTACAGTTCAGTTCTTCTTTAAATTCAGGCTTAAGTCAAAAGACATTGCCGCAAGACTATGTTCAATTCTAGATATAGTATACTTTAACTATACAATCCTACAACATGTAATTTCCAACTACAATAGAAGGACAGTAGTATTTACCTCGATAAGCCCAAAATTTCCAAGTTTAAATGTCGATCCTGAGCAAGGTTTAGCTCCTACTCCGTGTGCTCCAACCCGCTCCAAACAACCCTTAGAAGTTCTACGCAACTTCTACTTAACACTTCAACCGACTATGAAGGTTTTCCTTAGGGTTTGTTTAGTGGCTAAAGGAAAGTATAATAGTATTTCCGGGCTCTACGTATAGAGGTAACTTTGGAAAATACTACAAGGTATTTGGGCTAAAGTATTTGGGCATTATAACAATACTTGGAGAGTATTTCTATACCACAAAGGGGGGTATTATACGAAAACAACTAGGTTGTGGGGTACCCAGGCTAGAACACTACAAAGGGGAGGGGTGCTCTCGGCCAAGGCCTTACTCAAAGGGGAGGGGGCTTTGGACGAAAGCAAACAAGAGGGAGGGAGTATTTAGAGACTTAGAAAGAATGCTCAAGTTTGGATGAAATAACTCTTCAACAAGGGGGGTATTTATAGGTCAAGAAATGACCAACCAATGGCCAAGATCCATCCAAGTGTAAGGCAAGTGTAGGGCTAGATTTAAGCCAAGTGCACCTTATCCATCTACCACACCAACTTGCACAAAATATCCTACCAACTAAAGTGCTCCCAATCGTCCCTTTGCCGTCCACCATTGCTTCCAATGTGAGGGTGACACATGTCACCCTCCCGTTGGTCCAAAATGTTTCGTCTCTCGGAAAAATCCGCAAAAATTATAAATGACATAGCCGGAATTTTCCCTTCGCAAGTTTAGTAAAACGTTTCGTCGAAAAACGATTCTTTTCGGCACTCGTGCCCAAATTTTCGAACCTAGCCAAACCTTAAGGCTTAAATTTTTATACGTACGCCCTCACGTACATACTCTGGAAATACGGGGTATAACAGACTCGATAGAAATCGCACATGTCTCGGCCCATCTCATGGGACTCGATAGAAATCGCACATGTCTCGGCCCATCTCATGGGACTCGATAGAAATCGCACATATCTCGGCCCATCTCATGGGACTCGATAGGAATCGCACATATCTCGGCCCATCTCATGGGACTCGATAGAAATCGCACATGTCTCGGCCCATCTCATGGGACTCGATAGAAATCGCACATGTCTCGGCCCATCTCATGGGACTCGATAGAAATCGGATGGAATACATTCCCGGTTCATCCCATGAACGCGGTGTCGCATGAAATACATTCCCGGTCCATCTCATGGACGCGGTGTCGAGTGAAATACATTCCCGGTCCATCTCATGAATGCGGTGTCGCATGAAATACATTCCCGGTCCATCTCATGGACGCGGTGTCGAGTGAAATACATTCCCGGTCCATCTCATGAACGCGGTGTCGTGTGGTCATAACATTTAAACGCTCTTTTAAGACAGATTAAGATAATACCATGTTTTCCTTTTAAATCAACTAAGGCAATATTAGGCCCTCCTTTTTAAACCAACACACTTTCCTTCTTAAAGTCAAGTAACAACATTCTTTTTCAAAAGTTCAAGTTTGCCTAATTTCAATTATTCACGTCTTTTATTCGAAAGATTTCATAGTTCATAATCTTAATCATTTTAATAACATGATTCTCTTTTAAAACAACTGAGTAATATATGCCTTATGTGTGAGTAGGTTATTTTTGTTTATAACAATCTTATTAAAGCAGCCATGATCTAGGAAATGTAATATCATTTTGTCTCATCTTAACTTCTATGCAGATGGAGGTTTCTACTGGTTTTAATAATACTTTATTAGTCAATACATTTCCCTTTATTAGCGCTGCTGTGGTTTGTTCGATACTTATTCTGATTTCCGAAATCAGTAAAACATTATTTCTTTTAAAAACCAAGTACTCATTACTCACGAATGAGGTTTCACACTTTAACAGACTTTAAAATCAATTTAATTAAGTCAACCGTTCCTTTTATCTCTCTTAAGTCGTTATACCTAACTTCCCATAAAGCTAGTATAACTTAAGCTTTCAAAACCAAGTATCACTCTTCTTTCAAAAACGGTTCTTAATTCTTTTGAAATACTTCAAGATTCTTATTATTCAGGCTTAAGTCAAAAGACATTGCCGTAAAACTACGTTCAGTTAACACACGTACGTCTACCGTACTATATATATATATATATACTTTAAAAATATCATGCTCAAGAGTATAGGAAGAATCACATACCTCGCGACGATTATCGACTATTAGCAAATAGCTCCAAAATCGTAATCACGCTAGCCTTTTCCACCTTTCGAGTAGAATACGCTACTCGCGATCTTCAACCTATAACGGTCATACAAGTCTATTAGCGCCTAGACTACTCTGTAGAATACTTACAGATCTGATTCCTTGTTCTACGGAAAATTGGGCAGCACTTCCTACGCCAAACTACACAAGTCATCAGTAAATACGGTCCATGTAAATCTGATTCGATCTTTTTCTTTAATATCCTTCTGATGTGATTTCAGTTTAATTCTTTTCTGTAATATCCTTCTATTACAGTTCAATTCTCTTCTGTAATATCCTTCTATGTATCTAATATTCATTTTTATACTACTACAATATGTAATTTCCAATTACACTAGAAGGATAGGATTATTTACCTCGATAAGCCCAAAATTATCCAAGTTAATGTCGATCCTGAGCAACGTTTAGCTCCTACTCTGGGCGCTCCAACCCGCTCCAAACAACCCTTAGAAGTTCTACGCAACTTCTTCTTAATACTTCAACCCGCTATGAAGATTTCCTTAGGGTTTCGTTTTTGTGACTTAAGGGAATATAGTAGTATTTCCGGGCTCTACGTATAGAGGTAACTTTGGAAAGTACTACAAGGTATTTGGGCTAAAGTATTTGGGAATAGTAACAATACTTGGAGAATACTTTTCTACCAAGGGGGGGTGTATTTTACGAGAACAACTAGGCAAGGGGGGGTACACTCTCGGCCAAGGGCCTTCTCAAGGGGGAGGGGTGGCTTTGGACGAAAACTTTAAGAGGGAGGGAGAGGGATTTCAAGACTTGGAAATTGCTCAAGTGTGGATGAAATAAGTCTTCAACTAAGGGGGTATTTATAGGCCAATCAATGGCCAAGATTAAGACAAGTGGTGGGAAAGTGTAGGGTCAAGATTTGGGCAAGTGTACCTTATCTATCTACCACCAAAATATCCTACCAACTCCTTGACTAAAGAAAAGGCACAAAAAACGTGCCAAGAGCCTCACTTTGCCGTCCACTTGAGGGTGACAAGTGTCACCCTCTCGTTGGTCCAAAATATTTCGTCTCTCGGAAAAATCCGCAAAAATAATAAATGACATAGCCGAAATTTTTCCTTCGCAAAGTCCGGAAAACGTTTCATCGGAAAACGATTCTTTTCGCTAGTTGTGCACAAAATTCCGTCCCTTAGTCTACTTTAAGGCTTAAACTTTGGTACGTACGCCCTCACGTACATACTCTGGAAATACGGGGTATAACATAGCCGATAAGGCCACCTTCCGTAAAATATACATAATAAAACAGTACATTTTTTTTTCTTTACAACCCAATCCACAAGACATGACTACAGACCTCTAAGAATAACAACTGTGGCGGGACAGGGCCCCGCCATACCCCTGAATGTACAACAACCGACAATACCAGGGATAAGCCTCCGGAGTAATGGAGCTTCTCAACAGCTGAATCAGTGATCCTAAAAGTGAGGATCAGCAACCTGTATACTCTACCTGCGGCATGAACGCGGCCCGATAAATTCGATCAACATGTACCAAATATGTGAAACTGAAAGTACTATAGTGAAATCATAAGTCTAAAATAAAACTGGAGACATGTATGATAACTCAAATAACAGTACACTGTGCCTTACTAACAATGAGAGTAAATAAGAGTATACTTACAACATAAAAATAGGAGGCTCACGATCAAAGCAGGACCACCGCGCGATATCATTAAGCAATCCTACTCCTGGGACTATTTCACCCGCAAGGGTCGTGTGGACCCGCATGAGGTATTCCTCGCATAGGCTGTATCCGCCCGCATAGATCGTGTAGACCCGCATGAGGTATTCCTCGCATAGGACTTGTCCGCCCGGCATGGGACTATTTCACCCGCATAAGCCCTTTCGGACCCGCATGAGGTATTCCTCGCATCATGGGTAGCAAATCCACGGAATATGCAAATGCCACAAACCCGGGGAATGACCCCGTAATGTATAATATATCACTAGCACAAACCGGCTATCATACATAACATAAGCACTACCGGCTTACCATACATAACATAAGCACTACCGGCTTATCATACATAACACAAGCACTACCGGCTTATCATACAATATATAAGCAAGTTAAGAAATCCCCTAACTTCTTATTAGTCTTGTTCATATACACTCTCATTTTAGTTTACTTAAGGCACTATCATGTCTTTATAAAAATCCGGGAATTTAACCCAAGTACTACATACTTCCACTCTTTTAAAATGACTCATTTTTCATATAAAACTTCCAAGATACTAATAACCGTAGTATCAAGTCGTATCTACTTTTCAAGACAAGTCACAATACTTTTTAGAAATACATTTAGGCTTCTAAATCAAGTGACTTCTTTTCTTTTAAAACCTTAAGCAATTGATGCCTTTAAATCAATTTGCCTTTCATTATTTCAAGTCATTTATCATACTTATATTAATTAGAGTAAACCACTCTTTTTAACTTTCCATAAAGCTATTATAACCAACTTCCCATAAAGCCGTTATACTAGCTTTATACTTTAGAAACTTACATTCTTCTTTATAACCAAGAGACTTAAACTTTCCAACAAAACAAGTATCAACAATACTTTCAACATACTTAAAGTCTCTTAACTTTTAAAAACCAAGATATCCTTAATATTTAAACAAGTGAGTTAATTCCCTAACTCAACCAACTTGAACATTCTTAAGATAAACCAAGGATATCAAATGGACTAGATTCGTCAAAAACTAAATGCGTCTACGTACTATACATTTACAACTTATTCATGCTCAAGAGATAAGAAAGTTCCACATACCTCTTCGGTTCAATCCACTTGCCAAGTCCAATATGCCGTACGTATTATGTCAACCTATAATGACCATAGTACGTCTATTAACTTCTTACTTCAAACGTAGAATATTCCAAGTGCAAAGTCACTAAATTCTACGGAAAATCGGACAACACTTCCTTTGTTTCTACATACTTTGCCACCTTTTTCAAGGCCGAATTCAATAACCAAACACGCCACATTTAAGGCTCAATCAATGTAGTTATCAATAGGGGATTACACGTCTACAAGATGTGTAAAATTCCGCCCCACAATTTATAACAAACTAGTCCAACATATAATGTCATTCTCGGCCAAAGGTGTAACAACATATCAATCTTTCCAATTCCTTTTCAATTCAAGTTGTTTAGTATAACATGATATCAAGCCGCAATCGATTATAACTACTACATTCTTCAAGTAGGTAACATGCGACAATTCAAATTATCGACCAAATTGGATTTCAATTTCAAATGGCTCAACATGTCATTTTCGGTTTTAGGCATTCTACTATCCATATCACTTATAAATCTTCAACACAATATACTTCATGCTAGTAAATATGTAAGGCTAACAACAATATGTAATCTTATAACACTTTAAGAGGACAAGATTGTTACCATAACGAGCCTTAATCCACTTCAAGATCCGAAGTCGCTCCTTAGAAACTTAGAGCCTCTTCTTGACACTTCAATCCGCCACTTGAGACCCTTAGCATCTCACAAACAACTTTCCTTTAAACTTCCAATCAAAACCTAGGAAAGCAACTAGGTTTTCACCTTGCGACTAATACGAAAACAATATTTTTCCGGGATATTTCTATAAAGATACCCTTACAATACACTTAGGAACCTTGGTTTAAAGTATGAGGATTATTGGACAAAAATTGAAAAATTTCCTCTTGGAAATGGGCCATTGCCGTGAGCTTCAACCTAGAGAGCAAGAACAAGATTTCAATTTTTTTTTCTAAGTGTAGAATAACAAAGTCTTGCTACTAGTATACTTAAATAATACTAGGAAGGGTCAAGATTAAAACAAATGGGTGGCTTGGATGAGTTTCACAAGGATCAAGCCAAGTGGCCCTTTGACAAGTCAACAATGTCAAGCTCTTTGTCTTTGCAAGACTTGGTCATTTAAATTATGGTCAAATGACCATTTTATCCATGCCATTTTCGTCCAAGACCACTAAGGGGGGTGACACGTGTCGCCCTCCTATTCGTCGCAATATTTCGTTTTCCGACATTTCCATAATTCCGATAAATTCTTACTCGTCTCAAATCTTAACATTTTCGAGTTCTTACGTACGTTATTATAAATATATCTTGAAATTCCGGGGTGTAACATTCTTCCCCCCTTAGAAACATTCGTCCCCGAATGTTCTTTTGGGAGTCAAACTTAAAGATAGCCACATAGTCTCCTTACAACCCCTACATACCAATAATGCCACACGTGGCCACATAACAATGCTCATACTAAAATGTCAACCTGAACCCCCATGTGTCAACGTCGGTTAATCTGCATAAAGCTTCTGCTGACTCTGAGCTTACTAATAATCTTTCCTGGATAAGCTTCGCCTTATCCACAGCCCGCTGAATCAAGTCTGGACCAAATAACTGAACCTCGCCTACGTCGAACCAACCAACCGACGATCTACACTTTCTTACATACAAGGCCTCATACAGGGCCATCTGAATACTGGAAGGTTATCTGTTATCGTACGTAACTCAACAAGAGGCAAATAACCCTCCCGGCTATCTCTGAAATCAAAAACACAGGCCCGCCACCTATCCTCAAGTGCCTGGATAGTACGCTCTGCCTGTCCGTCGGTCTGAGGGTGAAATGTCAAATGTCACACTGAGACTCACCTGTGTCCCTAATACCTTCTGGAAAACCTCCAGAAGTCAGCCGTAGACTGAACTCATATGTCTAACATCATAAATGTAGGCACCCCGTGAAGTCTCACAATCTCCCTACTATAAAAGCTAGCATAATCCTCAGCCGAGTAAGTGGTCCTAACCGGAAGAACACGGTTGGTTTCGCCAGCCTATTTACCATGACCCCCAGGGAGTCGCACTTCCTCTGAGTACGATGCCACCCTGTAACAAGATCCATATTAATTACCTCTCATATCTAGGTTGGGATTTCAATCGCCTGTAATAGCCCACTGGGCTTCTGGTGTTCAACCTTGACCTGCTATTAATTCGGACATTATGCAACAACTCTGCTACGCCCCTCTTCAGGCCATCTTACCAATACAAACATCTGAGGTCAGGACCAACCTAGTCGACCCCCGAACAATTAGAGCAATAAGCACTGCATTCCTCCCCTAAAACCTGCTGACAAGTCCTGCAGTACCGGGTAGACACAATCTATCCTCATGTCACAGCACCCCATCTGGTGCTACTCAAACAGGCTCTTCTCTTCTCGGAGAGCCGTATCTCGATACCGTATCATAACTGGATCCTCATACTGTCGCCTCTTTACCTCCTCAACGACGGAAGACTCGGCAACCTCTCGGATCCAAACTTCATTCACCTTGGAAACAAATAATCGAACCCCTCGGCTCGGTAGCTGATGAATTTCACGGACCACGTCCTGTCTATCCGGCTGCCCATCTGGTAGACTACCCATAAATCCACGACTAAGAGCGTCTGTAACCGTCTCGGCTTTCCCCGGGAGGTATAGGATATCGATATCACAATCCTTGAATAACTCTAACCACCGTCGCTGTCACAAATTCTACTACCTCTGTCTGAAGGTATACCGGAGGCTTTTGTGGCCTGCTCATATATCCACATGAAATCTCTATAAGGAATGCCTCCAATCTTCAAGATACGAATAACTGCCGCCGACTCTAAATCATGAGTAGCGTAATTCCTTTCATGCTTCTCTAACCGCCGGGAAACATAGGCGCTAACCTTATCGTTCGAGTGTCTACTCGTCTTTCCTTTATAAGATATTTCAAGTTGTTCTGGGGTCCCTTACCCCTTCGTATTTGCTTACTATCTTTCTCGTCAGTACAAATGCTACCACCTTCCCTCGAGGTGTTCTTACTGCCCATTATTTACTAATGGTCTTTACACTAGTCCGGGGTAATCATATCTCGTGTAACTTACACAACCATAGTTGCATTCTCTTTTATCATTCTGGTCATAACCTTACCTTATGCTTATTATTAGCAAAAAGTATTTCTATCTTGATTCATAATCGTACAGTTTCATATATGCGTACTACCTGCATTTTTATCCCTACGACACTCCCTCGATCATTTCATAATGTCGTTCTTAATTACCCCTACACAATACTTTTCCCACGGTTATCTAAAACTGTAACCTATGGCATGGTGATACTGAAGACCTTACCAGTATCCTATCCTTCGTCTAACAACATGGGTACACATAACCCCATAATACGTAAAACTGTCCTTACGTGGGGGAGAGAACTTATCTCCATTAAATAAACTTTCCTTGGAGTCACAACCCTAATCACAGGGTCCTCTTGCGGTCCTGTAAAAAAAAATATAATCATCACGCACCGCCTTTAAGTCGTGTAGATTTTCAAAACCTATCAAAGATGTCTTCTGTTTTCCGTAGGCAGCACTCGTACTTATCTTATTCTTGCTTGCACGCTATCCTGAACTTATCCGGAAGGTCGTGGCCGTGACCGCCACACCAAACCAACTCCAAGTACATCCAAGGGCACTTAGCATAAATTCCTTCAAATTTGAGTATTACTTACTTTCTGCATTAATTTACCTCAAATGAACAAGTCACACAGACTTATTAAAATCATCAATGTCAAAGAAGGAAATATAATTCACTGGTTACCACCACTTCTCTTCCTTTCTACTCGATAACCGGCTTACCGGGAAACTGGTACCGAATCAATCTCTCTCTGTAGTCCACGTTGGCATAACAAGAGGCCAACTAGCCTGTACTCATAATAACCTCAACGTCTATCATAACATCTCTGCTAGGTCTGCTAGGGTCCAACGACTGTATCGTTACCGACAATTATCATCTACCCGCTCAGCTACCACCCAACACTCACGGGTGTAGTCACCTCGAAAGGTCCTCATGGATTCAGGTTCCATTTATTTACACTTGGTTGCTCTCTTTCTTACTGGTCGTACTCTTCCCGTACTTCCAAAATTATTCTAGCGTACGTACATAGCCTTCATACTGATTCGGACCTCCAATCTTTGGAGTTACTATTCTAAACAACATAAGGCCATTTCCGGCTCTCACAACCTGGTTCCAGTGGAATGCGTCCCCAAACCCGTAAAACGATTAACTAGACTCGGGCCTTGCACCCTCGTGACCCTGTCACGTAGCAGGACTACTACCAACTGATCCCATTCCATTTCAAGCTATGGGGCGACCCTTAATAGGTCCTTAACTCGACTCGACGTCGCACTAAACTCTTATCCTTGGTATGTCTTAACCTTTTACTACCTGAAAAGGCCTTATATACCTAAGGTCTCGGTGGTTATCAACATTCTTAGGCTCGCAAATTCCATGCTCCACGCCTACCTTATCAGTCCCCCCGTAAACGGGTACAAAAACTTCTCGTAATACCATAGTCGTGTTGTCTTGACCACAACAACCATACTTACTCCATACGGATCTCATCCGTACCATTTTCTTAATCATACTACGTAGCTCAATCTGTTAGCACAGTCTTCCATTAATTCCCTTAATAATAACTTCTTAAGGGTTCATTTCCTTCTCAGACAACTCATCATCTCCTAATTATCTCAAATTAGCACGTAAAACCTTACTGAGAGTCCATTAACTGTTCCTACCTTTCCGGTATTTATTTAGTCCTTACCAAATCCTGGTAATCTAAAATCATCCTAGAAAACACATATGTGACCCCCATACATAAATCCGTATAGTTGTATGTCACAATACCAACTATACTACAAACATTACCAACCTGGATACGCAATCCACATAATCTTTCCTGGGTCACTGCTGCCTTTCTCGTAGCTGCAAACAACATAACTTGTTAGGGAGAGACGACCCTAACCACACAGCTCTATCGCACGATCTTAGAGTGAGAAGAATGGAAACCAATCCTAAATGTCCTGCAGCCTCCTGATTATAGATGTGGTGCACAACACACCGATAATCAAGACTCTACTAGACACGGTCTGTAGACACTTTCCGAGGACTAACTGCTCTGATACCACTTTTGTCACGACCCGACCCCGGGACCGCGACTGGTGCCCTACCTGGGCACCCCTTACAGGTATACATCAGAGAATAGCAGCGGAACATACACAACTCATAAAAACACTTAGACATAATATATCAACAGGCTAGTCGATAAGGCCACCTTCCGTAAAATATACATAATAAAACAGCACATTTTTTTTCTTTACAACCCAATCCACAAGACATGACTACAGACCTCTAAGAATAAAAACTATGGCAGGACAGGGCCCCGCCATACCCCTGAATGTACAACAACCGACAATACCAGGGATAAGCCTCCGGAGTAATGGAGCTTCTCAACAATTGAATCAGTGATCCTAAAAGTGAGGATCAGCAACCTGTATACTCTACCTGCGGCATGAACGGCCCGAAGAAATTCGAGACAACATGTACCAAATATGTGGCCGAAAATCGTAGTGAAATCATAAGTCTAAAATAAAATTGGAGACATGTATGATAACTCAAATAACATTACACTGTGCCTTACTAACAATGAGAGTAAATAAGAGTATACTTACAACATAAAAATAGGAGGCTCACGATCAAAGCAGGACCACCCGCCCGCAGTATCATTAAGCAATCCTACTCCTGGGACTATTTCACCCGCAAGGGTCGTGTGGACCCGCATGAGGTATTCTCGCATAGGTGTATCCGCGTAGATCGTGTAGACCCGCGTGAGGTATTCCTCGCATAGATGGTCCGCCCGCGTGGGACTATTTCACCCGCATAAGCCCTTTCGGACCCGCATGAGGTATTCCTCGCATCATGGGTAGCAAATCCACGGAATATGCAAATGCCACAAACAGGGAATGACCGTGTCGCATAATATATCACTAGCACAAACCGGCTATCATACATAACATAAGCACTACCGGCTTACCATACATAACATAAGCACTACCGGCTTATCATACATAACATAAGCACTACCGGCTTATCATACATAACACAAGAACTACCGACTTATCATACAATATATAAACAAGTTAAGAAATCCCCTAACTTCTTATTAGTCTTGTTCATATACACTCTCATTTTAGTTTACTTAAGACACTATCATGTCTTTATAAAAATCCGGGAATTTAACCCAAGTACTACACACTTCTACTCTTTTAAAATGACTCATTTTTCATATAAAACTTCCAAGATACTAATAACCGTAGTATCAAGTCGTATCTACTTTTCAAGACAAGTCACAATACTTTTTTAGAAATACATTTAGGCTTCTAAATCAAGTGACTTCTTTTCTTTTAAAACCTTAAGCAATTGATGCCTTTAAATCAATTTGCCTTTCATTATTTCAAGTCATTTATCATACTTATATTAATTAGAGTAAACCACTCTTTTTAACTTTCCATAAAGCTATTATAACCAACTTCCCATAAAGCCGTTATACTAGCTTTATACTTTAGAAACTTACATTCTTCTTTATAACCAAGAGACTTAAACTTTCCAACAAAACAAGTATCAACAATACTTTCAACATACTTAAAGTCTCTTAACTTTTAAAAACCAAGATATCCTTAATATTTAAACAAGTGAGTTAATTCCCTAACTCAACCAACTTGAACATTCTTAAGATAAACCAAGGATATCAAATGGACTAGATTCGTCAAAAACTAAATGCGTCTACCGTACTATACATTTACAACTTATTCATGCTCAAGAGATAAGAAAGTTCCACATACCTCTTCGGTTCAATCCACTTGCCAAGTCCAATATGCCGTACGTAGTATGTCAACCTATAATGACCATAGTACGTCTATTAACTTCTTACTTCAAACGTAGAATATTCCAAGTGCAAAGTCACTAAATTCTACGGAAAATCGGACAACACTTCCTTTGTTTCTACATACTTTGCCACCTTTTTCAAGGCCGAATTCAATAACCAAACACGCCACATTTAAGGCTCAATCAATGTAGTTATCAATAGGGGATTACACGTCTACAAGACGTGTAAAATTCCGCCCCACAATTTATAACAAACTAGTCCAACATATAATGTCATTCTCGGCCAAAGGTGTAACAACATATCAATCTTTCCAATTCCTTTTCAATTCAAGTTGTTTAGTATAACATGATATCAAGCCGCAATCGATTATAACTACTACATTCTTCAAGTAGGTAACATACGACAATTCAAATTATCGACCAAATTGGATTTCAATTTCAAATGGCTCAACATGTCATTTTCGGTTTTAGGCATTCTACTATCCATATCACTTATAAATCTTCAACACAATATACTTCATGCTAGTAAATATGTAAGGCTAACAACAATATGTAATCTTATAACACTTTAAGAGGACAAGATTGTTACCATAACGAGCCTTAATCCAGTTCAAGATCCGAAGTCGCTCCTTAGAAACTTAGAGCCTCTTCTTGACACTTCAATCCGCCACTTGAGACCCTTAGCATCTCACAAACAACTTTCCTTTAAACTTCCAATCAAAACCTAGGAAAGCAACTAGGTTTTCACCTTGCGACTAATACGAAAACAATATTTTTCCGGGATATTTCTATAGAGATACCCTTACAATACACTTAGGAACCTTGGTTTAAAGTATGAGGATTATTGGACAAAAGTTGAAAATTTTCCTCTTGGAAATGGGCCATTGCCGTGAGCTTCAACCTAGAGAGCAAGAACAAGATTTCATTTTTTTTTCTAAGTGTAGAATGACAAAGTCTTGCTACTAGTATACTTAAATAATACTAGGAAGGGTCAAGATTAAAACAAATGGGTGGCTTGGATGAGTTTCACAAGGATCAAGCCAAGTGGCCCTTTGACAAGTCAACAATGTCAAGCTCTTTGTCTTTGCAAGACTTGGTCATTTAAATTATGGTCAAATGACCATTTTATCCATGTCATTTTCATCCAAGACCACTAAGGGGGGTGACACGTGTCGCCCTCCTATTCGTCGCAATATTTCGTTTTCCGACATTTCCATAATTCCGATAAATTCTTACTCGTCTCAAATCTTAACATTTTCGAGTTCTTACGTACGTTCTTATAAACATATCCTGAAATTCCGGGGTGTAATATTTACGATAGATGGTTGCGCTTGTATTATATCAATTATTATGGGGTCAACCCCCTGGCCAAGTTGCGTTGTTCATATTCCGCGGGTTTGCTTCCCCCGATGCGCGGAGTACCTCATGCGAGTCCAAGGGGCTCATGCGGGACAGGGTCCTATGCGAGGAATACCTCATGCGAGTCCAAGGGGCTCATGCGGGACATGGTCCTATGCGAGGAATACGTCATGCGAATCCAAGGGGCTAATGCGGGACAAGGTCCTATGCGTCACATTCCGCGGGTTTGCTTCCCCCGATGCAAGGAGTACCTCATGCGGGTCCACGCGACCTATGCGGACTAGAGAGTCCAGGAACAGGATTTGCACAATGATACTATGGGTGAATGGCCCTAGTTTGATCATCGACTTCCTATTTTAGAACCGACAAAGTTACACTTATTTACTCTCATATATACTAAGGCACAGTGTATTGTTAATTGGTTTATCATACATGTCTTTGGATTTATTTTTAGACTATTGTGATTTAATTACAGTACTTTCAGTTTCACATACTTGGTACCTGTTATACTGACCTCCTTCGGGGGGCTGCGTTCATGCCGCAGGTAGAGGTACACCGGTTGTAGATCCTCGCTCTTAGGATCACAGTTCTGCGTTTTGGGAAGCTCCGTTTCTCCGGAGGCTTATCTTTTGGTATGGTTCCCTGTCATTGTAGGTACATGTACATTCAGGGGTATGGCGGGGCCCTGTCCCGTTATAGTTGTTATGTCAAAAACTCTTAGAGGTCTGTAGTCCTGTTGTGGGTTGGGTTTGTAAAGGATATAACTGTTCGGACTTTTTGATATTTATATATATGTTGAAAGGCGACCTTATCGGTTAGCATGTTTCCTATTCTACATTGTTCCTGTTATACCCCGTATTTCCAGAGTATGTACGTGAGGGCGTATAAAAGTTTAAAGCCTTAAGTAGGCAAAGTGGCGAAATTTGTGCACAACTAGCGAAAAGAATCGTTTTCCGACGAAACGTTTTCCGGACTTTGCGAAGGGAAAATTACGGCTATGTCATTTATAATTTTTGCGGATTTTTCCGAGAGACGAAATATTTTGGACCAACGAGAGGGTGACAAGTGTCACCCTCAAGTGGGCGGTAAAGGGTTGGACGAATTGGCCTTGTTCTTGGTCAAGGGTTGGTAGGATATTTTGTGATATTTTTGGTGGTAGATGGATAAGGTGTACTTGGGTAAATCTTGGCCTTACACTTGCCTAGCACTTGGCTTCATCTTGGCCATTGGTTGGCCATTGGTTGGCCTATAAATACCCCCCCTTAGTTGATGAACTTCTTCATCCACAAAATGTTTTCTAAGTGTTAAAATCCTCCCCCCCCCCCTCTTAGTAAGAGCTCTCGTCCAAGCCTCTCCTCCCCTAGAGAGGCCTCGTGAGAACCCCTCCCCCTTGCCTAGTTGGTTTCGAGAAATACACCCCCCCTTGGTTGAGAAATACTTCTCCAAGTATTGTTATAATGCCCTAAATACCTTAGCCCGTATACCTTGTAGTGCTTTCCAAAGTTACCTCTATACGTAGAGCCCGGAAATACTACTATACTTCCCTTCAGTCACAAAACGAAACCCTAAAGAAATCTTCATAGTTGGTTGAAGTACTTAAGTAGAAGTTGGCAAGAACTTCTAAGGGTTGTTTGGAGCGGGTTGGAGCGCACGGAGTAGGAGCTAAACCTTGCTCAGGATCGACATTAAACTTGGATAATTTTGGGCTTATCGAGGTAAATCATCTTGTCCCCCTATTGTAATTGGAAATTATATGTTGTAGGAATATATAGTTGAAGTATACTATATATAGAACTGAACATAGTTTTGCGGCAATGTCTTTTGACTTAAGCCTGAATTTAAAGAAGAGAACTGAATTGTAATTACATAGGACTGTATTACAGTAGACTTGTGTAGCATTATTGTGAAGTAGAATTGTACACGTCCGGATTAGACGTACACCCCCCCCTCTCGGGAGTTGTTGGCCTGTTAGCAGGCCTCGATAGAGGAGATTTACGCGGGAGGAGAGTCTTTGCGAATTTTACGTAGAATATTCTACGTTGAGATCTAGATGTTAATAGGCGCCTTATGGCCTTTATAGGTTGAAGTACTACGTGTGGCGTGATCTACTTGGCTTAAGGTGTAGCCGACAGTTTGAGGTACTTGGAGCGTTTTGCTATTAGTCGATAATCGTCGCGAGGTATGTGAACCTCTTCCTATCTTTTCTAGCATGATATGTGTATAACTATGTAAATGCGGTGAGCGTCGTGTGTTAAATGTATTTGATTGGTTTAAAACATAAAGTGTTATAACGGCTTTATGAGAAGTTGGTTATAACAGCTTTATGTAGGTAAGAAAATGCTTTGTGGTTTTTAAAAGATAACTGATTTGACTTATAACTGACTTGATGTGTGATAATAAAGAACTTGAAGTATTTCAAAAGATTCATTTTGAAAGAAGAGTAATATTTGGTTTTTGAAAGCTTAAGAGTTATACTAGCTTTATGGGAAGTTAGGTATAACGTCTTAAGGAAGATAAAAGGGATAATGTTTCTTGATTTCGGGAATGAGAACAAGTATCGAACAAACCACTGCAGCGTTAATAAAGGAAAATGTATTGATTAATTAATTATTATAAAAAACCAGTAGAAACCTCCATCTGCATAGAAGCTAAGATAAGACAAAATGATATTACATTTTCTAGATCATGGCTGCTTTAATAAGATGGTTATAAACAAGAATAAACTGCTCACACATATGACATATGTTACTCAATTGTTTTAAAAGAGATTAAGACATTGAACTATGAAACTTTTCTAAAATAAAGAGACTTAAGTACTTGAAATTAGGCAAACTTGAACTTATGGGAAAGAATGTTGTTACTTGATGTTGAAAAAGGAAGTGTTCTGGTTTACTTAAAAATGTGAGTCACTCTAATTTTATACTAC
Source organism: Przewalskia tangutica (assembly GCA_029844215.1). NCBI lineage: Eukaryota > Viridiplantae > Streptophyta > Magnoliopsida > Solanales > Solanaceae > Przewalskia > Przewalskia tangutica. The sequence goes on from CM056729.1 coordinate 100,518,640, forward strand.
GGGTATCGGGTGACTTTTATAAAAGGAATGGATCTCTTCAAAAGGAATTTAACGTACGTAGTACTTTAGGGTTAAAACCCGAACTTTAGCATAAAATGAAAGTACCTTGAGTTGTGTGTAACTTGCCTATGCTTGTTGTTGTGTAACTTGCCTATGCTTGCTTTGATAGCCTTTGTTGTGCAAGAATTGTGTTTCTATGCTATCGCGTCTCTCGATGGAGGGCCGGTTGACTTGTTGAGAACTTACTTGGACGTACCGGCAGTGATGGAAGATTCCACGGGTATGCTTCCATTATCATTGTTACATGGGCATGTCTACACCGATGATGGATTCTGTGGACATGTGACCATTATGGTTATTTATGGCGAATGTCGTGACTTACGGTTGTGATCGGGTGCGTAGCTTTGTTTACTTGCCCCGTCGACCACGTGGCGCAGTGGATCTGGTAGAGGTTATTGCACTTGCCACGTTTGACCAGCGAAGTATCGTGACTTACGGTTGTGATGCGGTGCTTAGCGATTCACTTGCCCCGTCGCCTCGTAGCGCGGGGAAGGAGGCTGGTGGAGGCTAGTGCACTTGCCGCGTGTCGCCTTCGCGAGTCGGTGTTTGGATGGAGCCGTGACTTACGGTTGTGATGCAGTGCGTGGCGATTCACTTGCCCCGTCATTACGTGGCGCGGGGAGGAGGTGGTGGAGGCTATTGCACTGCCGCGTGTCGCCCATGATATGGTTGTCTTGTATTATTGAGTACGGTCGGATCTGGTAGTTATACTTGCCGTATAGTTTTATGACACATGTGGGACACGGTGTTCATGTATACTCCTTGGTGTTGTTATATCATAGGCTAGGCGGTGAGGAAGGAATTCTACGCACGAGTGATGATTTGGAGCGTGAGTCCACGACTTGATATATTTGTTTATATGTTGTGTCTTGTAGTTTGGTTATCATACATGTCTCTGCTTTATATAGACTATTATGATTTCATTTACTGATATTTTGATTTCACATACTTGGTACTGTTGTCTTGACCTCCTTGAAGTGCGTTCATGCCGCGGTAAGTACATCGGCTGTCGATCCCCACTTATAGGATCACATTTCAACGTATTGGGAAGCTCCGTTCCTTCGGAGGCTTATCTTTTGGTATGTTACCTTGAGTCTGTAGGTTCTTGTACATTCAGGGGTATGGCGGGGCCCTGCCCCGTCATAGTTGTTGTAAAAATCTTAGAGGTCTGTAGCACTGTTGTGGACAGGGTTGTAAGGATTGTAACTGTTCAAAGGTCTATATTTATATATATGCTGAAAGGCAACCGTTTTGGTTGGCCTATTTTCTTTTATCTTGATCCATATCTATTTGTATGTTTAAGTTTTTATTTCCGCTGGTTTTTCTCTGATGTTGTATCACTAGGGTGTCCGGGGTAAGACACCAGTCACGGGCCCGGGTTCGGGTCGTGACAAAAGTGGTATCAAAGAAGTTAGTCCTCGGAAAGTGTCTACAGACCGTGTCTAGTAGAGTCTTGATTATCGATGTGTTGTGCACCACATCTATAATCAGGAGGCTATAGGACATTTAGGATTGGTTTCCATTCTTCTCATTCTGAGATCGTGCCTTAGATTGTGTGATAAGTTGGACCCTCGGCGTGTTTCGTTTTACGATTATGCCTCGCGCGAGCAACCGGGCCCGAAGAAGGGCAAAGCAGAGGAGCGTGAGTAAAGCGTGGCGATCTCTACGAGACCACGATGCTTGAGCCTCGGTCCCATGCGGAAGCGGAGGAGATGGGTTACGAGGTTGGCCCGATTATTGCCGAGGTTGTGGCGGTTGAGATAGGCTGGGCCGGCGGTTCCAAGATGCACTAGTGGTTCACCCTAGATCAGATAGTTAGAGGATACGGTATTTTCGAGTTGTAGCGCGAGTTCTACGGGTCGAGGCACGAGGATGATCCGTAGGAGTTCATCCGAAGCGATTCTGACGGATCATGAGTGATCAAGGCATCGGAGAACGAGTCAGTGGTCCTAGGTTCGCATCGGCAGCGTGATACCGCAGTCGACTGGTTTGATTCGTGGGAGCTGTCCCGGGGAGAGAATGCACTTCCGGCTATATGGGACGAGTTCTCAGGGGCATTTCTTGCACATTTCTTGCCTCGCGGATGCGAGGGCTCGGGCCGATTTTTGGTGTTGCGGCGAGCAGGCGTGACGGTTCGGGAGTACAATGTGAGTTCGACTCATTGGCGTGACGTCCCGCGTTAGTAACTAGTATGGAGGATCGAGTGCACCGATATGTTCAGGCTCGATGATTACCTAGCGAGAGTTGTTGGTGTAGCTCTTGGTAGGGCATGGACATTGCCGCGTGCGAGCTTATGCACTTGGATGTGAGGCGCGAGATCAGCGGAATGGCCGAGATCGTGAAGAGGGCGAACAGCGAGGTCCTTTGGTGACTTTCGAGGCGGACCGCCTCGGTGAGCGCTTATACACCTCCGCTTGATGCAAGTGGTCCCCACCGCGTCGTCGGGGCGTTTGGGATATTCGAGAGCAGTCGGGGCTCCCGTGTTTGATTTTCGAGGAGTAAGTGCTCGCCGGATGAGGCCACCCGTATCTCAGTGTGGCCGTTGTGGTAAAGCCCATAGGGGGGAATGTCGTACTGGTTTGGGAGATTGCTATACTTGTGGCCGGCAGGGCGATTTGACGAGACCGTCAGGGGGTAGCTGGTGGGATAGCCTGAGACTACTAGATCAGTTGCGGGTTCTTCACCTTCCATAGCTATGCAGGATGTTCATGCACCGGCAGGCCACGACAGAGGTCGCGGTGGAAGTTCCCAGTTTTAGCGGTCCTTTGAACCGCCTAATTTCAGGTATATCCTTAACCCTCTAGAGACTTGTATGTATTGATGTTATGATGATGTGTTAAGTGTTATGTTCGGATAGCTTTGTGCTAAAATGTGATTTAGAAGCTTGGTTAGTGAAAGGGTAAGTCTGGGGATGAGAAAATTTTGAACCTTAGAATATTACAGTTAAGACCTTAGATGTAAGGCCGTCTTGAGTACAAGATTTTGCGGGTGATCTTTGTCAGAATGTATAAGTATACGTGGAGTAATTGTGGGAAAATTCCTTGGGTGGCGTAAAATGGAAGTGGTAGCTTTCATGACCTGAATAGGTAAGATTGTTCCGGATCGGGGAACAAGAGCTTGATGCGTCAAGTGGGTCGGGTTGGGGCCATGTTGCGGGTCAACCCGTAGCCCGGTTTGGGGTTGGGTCAGTTCGAGGTGGTCCCGCCAGGTGGTAGGGTCACGAGGATGCTAGGCCCAAGTTTAGGTAACCATCGTATGAATTCGTGGGTGCGTTCGACCAGAATCGGTTCGTGAAGGCCGGGAATGGCCTTAGAAGAAAGTGAAGCTAGTAAGATGACCAAGTTTGGAGGTAGTGACTCCAAAGTTTTGACAACAGAAGCGTTGACTGAAGTGTGGTACGTGTACTAGGAAGAGTTCGAATGTTCGAGAAGGGTACGACGAGAAAGGAAAGAAGTGAACTTGTGCTGAAACATGGAAGTGATCATTTTTGTGAAATGAATGTGCGAAGGGAGTATCCTTTGGACCAGAAGCGGGAGTTGGTACTGTTTTGCATCGTCGAGGTGATTCCTCGTTGGCCTGGATTTAAGTATTTGCGCGTGTGTTATTTTGTGGCCATGGGTGGCATTGGCAACTTGCTTAAGTTAAGAAGAACTTTATCATTATCCATCTTGAGAAGGAACATTAGGGACGAATGTTTCTAAGGAGGGGAGAATGTTATACCCCCTATTTCCAGAGTATGTACGTGAGGGCGTACGTATAAAAGTTTAAAGCCTTAAGTAGGCAAAGTGGCGAAATTTGTGCACAACTAGCGAAAAGAATCGTTTTCTGACGAAACGTTTTCCGGACTTTGCGAAGGGAAAATTACGGCTATGTCATTTATAATTTTTGCGGATTTTTCCGAGAGACGAAATATTTTGGACCAACGAGAGGGTGACAAGTGTCACCCTCAAGTGGGCGGTAAAGGGTTGGACGAATTGGCCTTGTTCTTGGTCAAGGGTTGGTAGGATATTTTGTGATATTTTTGGTGGTAGATGGATAAGGTGTACTTGGGTAAATCTTGGCCTTACACTTGCCTAGCACTTGACTTCATCTTGGCCATTGGTTGGCCATTGGTTGGCCTATAAATACCCCCCCTTAGTTGATGAACTTCTTCATCCACAAAATGTTTTCTAAGTGTTAAAATCCTCCCCCCCCCTCTTAGTAAGAGCTCTCGTCCAAGCCTCTCCTCCCCCCAGAGGCCTCACCGAGAACCCCTCCCCCTTGCCTAGTTGGTTTCGAGAAATACACCCCCCCCTTGGTTGAGAAATACTTCTCCAAGTATTGTTATAATGCCCTAAATACCTTAGCCCGTATACCTTGTAGTACTTTCCAAAGTTACCTCTATACGTAGAGCCCGGAAATACTACTATACTTCCCGATCCTAAAACGAAACCACTAAAGAAATCTTCATAGTTGGTTGAAGTACTTAAGTAGAAGTTGGTAAGAACTTCTAAGGGTTGTTTGGAGCGGGTTGGAGCGTACGGAGTAGGAGCTAAACCTTGCTCAGGATCGACATTAAACTTGGATAATTTTGGGCTTATCGAGGTAAATCATCTTGTCCCCCTATTTTAATTGGAAATTATATGTTGTAGGAATATATAGTTGAAGTATACTATATATAGAACTGAACATAGTTTTGCGGCAATGTCGTTTGACTTAAGCCTGAATTTAAAGAAGAGAACTGAACTGTAATTACATAGGACTGTATTACAGTAGACTTGTGTAGCATTACTGTGAAGTAGAATTGTACACGTCCGGATTAGACGTACAACCCCTCTGGGAGTTGTTGGCACATTAGCGTGCCTCGATAGAGAGGAGATTTCTGTGATTGCGGGCGGGGAGAGTCTTTGCGAATTTTACGTAGAATATTCTACGTTGAGATCTAGATGTTAATAGGCGCCTTATGGCCTTTATAGGTTGAAGTACTACGTGTGGCGTGATCTACTTGGCAGGTGTGGCCACGGTTTGAGGTACTTGAGCGTTTTGCTATTAGTCGATAATCGTCGCGCGAGGTATGTGAACCTCTTCCTATCTTTTCTAGCATGATATGTGTATAACTATGTAGTACGGTAGACGTACATGTGTTAAATGTATTTGATTGGTTTAAAACATAAAGTGTTATAACGGCTTTATGGGAAGTTGGTTATAACAGCTTTATGTAGGTAAGAAAATGCTTTGTGGTTTTTAAAAGATAACTGATTTGACTTATAACTGACTTGATGTGTGATAATAAAGAACTTGAAGTATTTCAAAAGATTCATTTTGAAAGAAGAGTAATATTTGGTTTTTGAAAGCTTAAGAGTTATACTAGCTTTATGGGAAGTTAGGTATAACGTCTTAAGGAAGATAAAAGGGATAATGTTTCTTGATTTGGGAATGAGAACAAGTATCGAACAAACCACGGCGTTAATAAAGGAAAATGTATTGATTAATTAATTATTATAAAAAACCAGTAGAAACCTCCATCTGCATAGAAGCTAAGATAAGACAAAATGATATTACATTTTCTAGATCATGGCTGCTTTAATAAGATGGTTATAAACAAGAATAAACTGCTCACACATATGACATATGTTACTCAATTGTTTTAAAAGAGATTAAGACATTGAACTATGAAACTTTTCTAAAATAAAGAGACTTAAGTACTTGAAATTAGGCAAACTTGAACTTATGGGAAAGAATGTTGTTACTTGATGTTGAAAAAGGAAGTGTTCTGGTTTACTTAAAAATGTGAGTCACTCTAATTTTATACTACGGGTATCGGGTGACTTTTATAAAAGGAATGGATCTCTTTAAAAGGAATTTAACGTACGTAGTACTTTAGGGTTAAAACCCGAACATTAGCATAAAATGAAAGTACCTTGAGTTGTGTATAACTTGCCTATGCTTGTTGTTGTGTAACTTGCCTATGCTTGCTTTGATAGCCTTTGTTGTGCAAGAATTGTGTTTCTATGCTATCGCGTCTCTCGATGGAGGGCCGGTTGACTTGTTGAGAACTTACTTGGACGTACCGGCAATGATGGAAGATTCCACGGGTATGCTTCCATTATCATTGTTACATGGGCATGTCTACACCGATGATGGATTCTGTGGACATGTGACCATTATGGTTATTTATGGCGAAGTATCGTGACTTACGGTTGTGATCGGGTGCGTAGCCTGTTTACTTGCCCCCGTCAGCTACGTGACGCAGGTGGATCTGGTAGAGGTTATTGCACTTGCCACGTATCGACAGCGGTGAAGTATCGTGACTTACGGTTGTGATCCGGTGCTTAGCCGATTCACTTGCCCCGTCGGCCTACGTGGCGCGGGAGGAGGCGGTGGAGGCTAGTGCACTTGCCGCGTGTCGGCCGGCGAGTCGGTGTTTGGATGGAGCCGTGACTTACGGTTGTGATCTGGTGCGTGGCGATTCACTTGCCCCGTCATTACGTGGCGCGAGGGAGGCGGTGGAGGCTATTGCACTTGCCGCGTGTCGCCCATGATATGGTTATCTGATATTATTGATGCGGTCGGATCTGGTAGTTATACTTGCCCCGTACGGTTTTTAAGACACAGGTGGGACCTGGTGTTCATGTATACTCCTTGGTGTTGTTATATCATAGACTGCCGGTAGTGAGGAAGGAATTCCGCGGGCACGAGTGATGATTTGGAGGCGTGAGTCACGACTTGATATATTTGTTTATATGTTGTGTCTTGTAGTTTGGTTATCATACATGTCTCGCTTTATATAGACTATTATGATTTCATTTACAGTATTTTGATTTCACATACTTGGTACTGTTATCGACCTCCTTGAAGTGCGTTCAATCTGCAGTAAGTACATCATTTGTCGATCCCCGCTTATAGGATCACATTTGGCGTATTGGGAAGCTCCGTTCCTTGGAGGCTTATCTTTTGGTATGTTACCACGAGTCTATAGGTTCTTGTACATTCGGGGTATGGCGGGGCCTGTCCGTCATAGTTGTTGTAAAAATCTTAGAAGTGCATGCTTGTTGTGGCGGGGTTGTAAGGATTATAGCTGCTCAAAGGTCTATATTTATATATATCTTTGAAGCAACCGTTTTGGTTGGCCTATTTTCTTTTATCTTGATCCATATCTATTTGTATGTTTAAGTTTTTATTTCCGCTGGTTTTTCTCTGATGTTGTATCACTAGGGTGCCCGGGGTAAGGAACCAGTCACGGGCCCGGGTTCGGGTCGTGACAGTTCCATGTCTATGAGTTTATTCCGCTGGTTTTCTCTGATGTATACCTACTAGGGTGCCCGGGTAAGGCACCAGTTGCGGGCCCGAGGTCGGGTCGTGACAAAAGTGGTATCAGAGCAATTAGTCCTCGGAAAGTGTCTACAAGACCGTATCTAGTAGAGTCTTGATTATCGGCGTGTTGTGCACCACACCTATAATCAGGAGGCTACAGGATATTTAGGATTGGTTTCCATTCTTCTCACTCTAAGATCGTGCAATAGAGTGTGTTATAGGTTGGACTCCCTCTGACATATTCTTATGTACCAGTTATGCCTCCACGCAAGGCAACCGCGGCCCAGAAGGGCAAGACATCAGAGGGAGCTGCTAGTGGGACTCAGAGGGTTACTAGGGAACAGGCCCAGTCATTGCCTGAGATAGTGCATCAGACGGCAAGTTCTACGACGCCCGACCCGAGCGAGTTTAGAAGCGGCGGCGGTAGCTCACGAGGCCACGGTACTGAGCCTCGGTCCACGGTCGAGGCGAGAGGATATGGGTTACAAAGAGATGGCCCAGTTACTAGCTAGGATCATGGCGAGGCATGAGGACAGACGGGAGCCGGTGGTTCCGGTAGTACCGGTGGTGCACCCCAGAACCGATAGTTTGAGGCTTCGGGACTTCTTGAGTTGCAATCCACCAGAGTTCTATGGATAAAAAACTGACGATGATCCTCAGGAGTTTATTCGACAGCTGTAGCGGATCATGAAGGTGATCAAGGCCTCAGAGGCAGAGTCAGTGGTATTGGGTTCTCATCGGTTGCGTGATATTGTAGTCAACTGGTTTGATTCATAGGAACTGTCCAGGGGGGAGCATTCGCTTCCATCTGGTTGGGACGAGTTCTCGGAGGCGTTTCTTAACCACTTCTTGCCTCCGCAGATGAGGAGAGCCCGAGTGGATATGTTTATGATGTTGAGGCAGAATGGGCGGACGGTTCGGGAGTACAACATAGAGTTCGACTCGTTGGCTCGGTATGCCCCCACTCTAGTGGCAGACATGGAGGATAGAGTGCACCGCTATGTCACGGGGCTTGATGATTATCTAGCGGAGGGTTGCACGGGGGTAGCTCTTCAGCCGGGCATGAACATTGCCCGCATGCAGGCTTATGCACAGGGACTGAGGAACGTAGAGGTCGACGAAATAACCGAGATCAACATAAGAGGGCCAAGACAGCAGGGTCATTTGGTAACTTTCGAGGCAGACAACCTCAGCAGCAGGCTAGATATGCACCTCAGCCAGTACATAGTACTCCTTCCGCGATCTTGGGACGTCCGGGTTATTCAGGCGGAGTCGGGGCTCGGGACTTCGGGTTTCCAGGAAGTCAGGGATCTTAACCGATCGAGACCACCCCCCTCTCGGTGTGGCCGATGCGGTAAATCCCATGTCGGGAATTGTAGTAGTGCTTTGGGAGCTTGTTTCGCTTGCGGCCGGCAGGGCCATTTTGCGAGGGATTGTCCGACCAGAGGTAGCGCATATGGTAGGGTTCAGCCTACAGGGTCATTTGTCGGGTCTTCATCTCCTGCGATTACTCTCCCCGGAGGGCAGGGTATTCATGGGACAGCAGGTCGCGGCAGAGGTCGTGGCAGGGGTCCTAGTTCCAGCGGTCCTCAGAACCGCATATATGCCTTATCGGTAGTCAGGACCGGGGCGTCTGGATGTCGTCACAGTACATTATTGGTTTCATCTTTGTGGCGTATATGCTTGATAGATCCGGTTCCACTTTGTCCTATATATCTCCTCTTATTGCTGGTAGAATAGGGATAGAGCCTGAGTCCATAGAACCTTTTGAGGTAGCTACGCCAGTAGGTGATTCGGTGGTAGCGGAGCGGGTGTATAAGGCTTGCCCGGTGACTATATACAATCGTCAGACCCTAGCCGACTTGATAGAATTGGATATGACAGATTTTGATGCTATTATGGGTATGGATTGGTTGGCTTCTTACTACGCCAATGTGGACTGTAGGGAGAGATTGGTACGCTTCCAGTTTCCCGGTGAGCCGGTTATCAAGTGGAAAGGGAATACTGCGTCGCCGAGGGGTAGGTTTATTTCGTACCTCAAGGCTAGGAAGATGGTCCAGAAGGGGCATATCTACCATCTTATTCGGGTATTTGATACAGAGGCTGAGTTGCTAGATCTTCAGTCAGTTCCGGTTGTTAGAGAATTTCCGGTTGTTAGAGAATTTCCGGATGTATTCCCAGACGATCTCCCAGGTATTCCTCTTGAGAGGGAGATAGAGTTCTGTATTGATGTTCTGTCAGATACTCGGCCTATATCTATCCAACCATACAGAATGACACCTGCTGAGTTGAGGGAGTTGAAGGACCAGCTGAAAGATTTGTTGGAGAAAGGCTTTATTAGGCCTAGTACTTCACCTTGGGGAGTGTCGGTATTGTTTGTAAAGAAGAAGGATGGGACGCTGCGTATGTGTGTCGATTACAGGAAGCTGAATAAGGTAACCATAAAAAATAGATACCCCCTCCCCAGGATTGATGATTTGTTTGATCAGTTGCAGGGGGCGAAGTGTTTTTCCAAGATAAACCTGCGATCTGGTTATCATCAGGTGCGAATTAGGGGGGCAGATATCCCAAAGACTGCATTCTGGACCCGGTACGGGCATTATGAGTTCAGGGTGATGTCTTTCGGTTTGACTAATGCTCCAGTAGTATTTATGGATTTAATGAACCGGGTGTTCAAGCCATTTCTGGATACGTTTGTTATAGTATTCATTGATGACATCCTGGTTTATTCTCGTACGGAGCATGAGCATGCGGATCATTTGAGGACGGTACTGAGAGTCCTCCAGAGCCGACAGTTGTATGCCAAGTTCTCTAAATGTGAGTTTTGGTTGGATTCAGTGGCATTCTTAGGGCACGTTATCGGGGCCGATGGTATTCGGGTTGATACAACAAAGATTGAGGCAGTCAAAACTTGGCCTAGACCTACTACACCAATTGAGGTGCGCAGGTTTTTGGGACTTGCGGGTTATTATCGGAGGTTTGTGAAGAAGTTTTCTTCGATTTCAGCGCCTTTGACTAGGCTGACTCAGAAAGCGGCTAAGTTTTAGTGGACGGATGCTTGTGAAAAGGGCTTCCAGTTACTGAAGGAGAAATTGACGACGAGCCCAGTTCTTACTCTTCCAGAGGGTTTAGACGGGTATGTGGTTTATTGTGATGCGTCGGGTGTCGGGCTTGGATGTGTGTTGATGTAGCATGGTAAGGTTATGGTTTACGCATCTCGACAGCTCAGGAAACATGAGAAGAACTACCCCACACATGATTTGGAGTTAGCAGCAGTGATACATGCCTTGAAGATCTGGAGGCATTATTTATATGGAGTTCATATGGATATTTTTATAGACCACAAGAGCCTCCAGTATATTTTCAGCCAGAGGGAGCTGAATGTCACGACCCGACCCCGCGCCCGCGACCGCGACTGGTGCCCTACCTGGGCACCCTTACAGGTAAACATCAGAGATAAACAGCGGAACATACATAGACTTAACATTGAAATAAATAATAGGTTAGCCGATAGAGCCACCTTCCTGGATATAAAAATCCAAAAGCAGTTACCTCAATTTTTTTTTATAAAGTGACCCACAAGATATGACTACAGACCTCTAAGGGTTTACATAACAACTGTGACGGGACAGGGCCCCGCCATACCCCTAAATGTACAAAAGTCTACCACCTCAGGGAACCGTACCAAAAGACAAAGCCTCCGGAGAAATGGAGCTTTCCAAGAACTGAACAACGATCCTAAGAGTGCGGATCATCAAGCTATGTACCTCAACCTGCGGCATGAACGCAGCCCCCCGAAGGAGGTCAGTACAACATGTACCAAGTATGTAAAACAGAAAGTACTGTAATTTAAATCATAATAGTCAAAAAAATAAAGCTGCAGACAGGTATGATAACCCAATTAACAATACACTGTGCCTTACCGAAGTGAAAGTAATGAAAGTCAGCTTTACCATGTACAGCCTGTTTCAACATATGAACCATAGTCACACCAGGGCTATGAACTCCAGCCCTTAAATATCAAAACGCGCCCGTGGGATCCCCCATCACGGCCGACCGCTAGGTATAACAGCTAACCATGTGACGCGCCCGTGGCATCCTACCTCACCGTCGGCGTACCCACATACAACACATATATACATATATCCTCTGCCCGTGGAATCCCCCGTCACTGCCGACAGCCGAAGAGTAAAATACAACCATGTGACGCGCCCGTGGCATCCTACCTCACTGTCGGCGTACACACATACAACACATATAAATATATATATCTCATGCCCGTGGAATCCCTCATCTCGGGTACATGACTTCATGGGGAGCTAATCCATGGGGTAATGATCGTATATAACATGCCCGTGGAATCCCTCATCTCGGGTACATGTCTTCATGGAGAGCTAATCCATGGAGTAATAACCGTATCCGGGAATTTAACCCGCATCCTGGTCGCATGCCTCGGAATCCCTCATCGCAAGCATGTCCAAGGATCAACCACAATGGAAGCATACCCGTGGAATCCCACATCACTGTCGGTACGTCCAGGTAAACTCATACTAAGAGAATGGAAGCATACCCATGGAATCCCACATCACTGTCGGTACGTCCAAGTAAGTGCACAACTTCTTTAGACTTTCATTAATATACAAAATGGATCTCATTTTTGACCTTAAGACACTTTCATATCGCTTAATCAAATCCGGGGAATTTAACCCGAAGTACTATGTACTTCAATTCTGCCAAAGATCCCCTTTTCACATAAAAACCCTAAGATACTAACACCCGTAATATCAAGGCTCATCTACATTTCAACCAAGTCACTGTACTTTTAGAAATATGCTTCTGGCTTCTAAATCAAGCGACCCTCATTTAGACTTTAAACAATTGATGCCTTTAAATCAATTTGTCCTTCTTAGTTTCAATTCTTCCATCTATGTTCACTATTTCGAGAAAAACCATTCATTTAACCTTCCATAAAGTTATTATAACCAACTTCCCATAAAGCCGTTATACTAACTTTATGCTTTAGAAACTAAGACAATCTTACCCTTTCATAAGGCCGTCATAACTAACCTCCCATAAAGCCGTTATAATTCCTTATGTCTTAGACAACTACGTTCTTTTTATGACCAAGAGACTTGTACTTCAAATCAAGTTACACAACTTTCAAAATACTTCAAGTCTCATAACTTTAGAAGACAAATTCCTTTACCTTGAAAATGTTATACCCCGTAGTTCCAGGGTATGTATGCGAGGACGTACGTACGAGAGCACGACAGAAAAATTGGAAAGGAAGAAAGAGGTGATTTTTCCACGGAGAAAGTTTCCGGTTTTTGTAAAGAAAAATTGTTACACCCCGTAAATTCAAGAGGTTAAGTTAAGAACATACGAAAGGAAATAAGATTTGAATTTGGAAAGTTGGGTTGGCAAAAAGTTGTGGGCAGACTTTCAGTCAACTTTGGAGTGGTATATCTCCTAGTTCTTTAGGAGTTTGGAAGAGTTTTAAAAGATTAGTATGAAGTTCGTTGAATCTAGTTTCCAACGCAACAAACTGTTCGTCGATAGGACCTCGGAGTCAAAAATTATGGAAGTTTCAAGTTTGGTGCGCGAGCAAAGCAATTAGCCTTGCTCAGAGGTATAGTACGCGCTGAATACTGCCGCGCGCCGGTTGTTCTGGGGTTCGCGAGGTTGCAGGCCGCGCCGAATGCAGCCGCGCGCGGAATGCAGGAACTTTTTCGAAGTGCAGGCGGCTGGCGGGCGCGCAAGGCCGAGGCGGGATTTTGGCAGTGACAAAGTAAAAACAGGGATATTTTTGTTTTAAACCTATGAGGGTGACAAGTGTCCCTCCCATCCTTTTATCTGAAAGTGGTCCTATTTTAGGCCAAGTCTTGGAAGACTTGGCCATTTCATTTCAAACCCTCCCAAGAAAGATCCTCTCCTTCTCTCTTGATTTTTGAAGAAAACCTAGCCTAAGAGGAAATTGTTGAGCGCGCAAGAAGGAAAAGTGTGGTAAACTTGTGGGAAGCGGTGGGCGATTTTGTGGAAGGAGGTGGAAGAAAAGGGGCTTTTGTGGGCTATTCCTTAAGGTAAAAGTTTCCTTTCTCTTGGTTATGAGCCTCAAGGTCATTATATTTTAGTAGTATAGATGTGAGCACGAGGTCATTATATTTTAGTGATTTAGAATTGAGCCTAAGGTCGCTTTTATTGTAGTAGTATAGAGTTGAGCCCGAGGTGTTTTATTTGAATAGATTTGGGTCGCCGACGTTGTGTAAAGGGAGATTGAAATTGTTGAAGATGTCTAGGGCTAGATATCATGTTAGACTTAAGAACTTGGATTGGAAAGAGTTGAAAGGGGTTTAGTATTGGTTATATTGTTGGCCAAGAATGGCATGAAAATTATTGGTTTATTTTGTGTTGTTGTGGGGCGGAAGTTTACACGTATTAGTAGGTGTGTAATCCCATTGTAATTGCTGAATGAATTGAGCCTTAAATGTGGCGTTGGTTATTGAATTTCGGCCTTGAAAAAGGTGGCATAGTAAGTAGAAACAAAGGAAGTCTTGTCCCAAATTTCCGTAGAATGTGGACTTTTCATTAGAATATATTACGCTAAAAGCTAATAGACGTATTATGGTCATTATAGGTTGACATCTACGACGCATATTGGACTTGACAAGTGGATTAAGCAAAAGAGGTATGTAGAACTCTTCCTATCTCTTGAGCATGAGTAGTTATAAGCGTATGCGGTACGCAGACGACGTGATTTTAAATGAAGTGAAGTCATTTGACATATTTGACTTGTTTTAAGGATGTCTAGTTGGTTGAGTTAGAGAATTAACTCACGTGTCCTTAAGAAAGAGTTATAAGAATGGTTTATCCTAATAAGGTAGACAAGGATTTCTTGACATGATCAAGTATAGAATACTAGATTCGGAAGTATTGATTCTTGAACTATTCTAAAGATAAGAGACTGACTCTAAGTTAAGAAACTTGTTTTCTAAGTTAAGATTTTGAAGTATTTTGAAGGTAGGGTAACTTGAATCAAGTACAAGCCTCTTGGTTATAGAGAGAGCAAAGTGGTCTAAGACATAAAAGAGTTATAACGGCTTTATGGGAAGTTAGTTATGACGGCTTTATGAGGATAAGGATGTCTTGGTTCTAAAGCATAAAGTTAGTATAACGGCTTTATGGGAAGTTAGTTATAATAACTTTATGGAAGCTTAAAGAAATGGTTTTCTCGAATAAGGTAAGCCTAGATAAAAGAATGGATACTAAGAAAGGCAATTCGATTTAAAGGCATCAATTGCTTAAAGTTTAAAAATGAGGTCACTGAGTTAGAAGTCAAGCATATTTCTAATAGTATAGTGACTTGTTTGAAATGTAGATAAGCCTTGATACTACGTGTTAGTATCTTGGGGTCTTATGTGGAAAAGGATCTGGGAAAGAATAGAAATGCATAGTACTTTGGGTTGAATTTTCCCAGGACTTGTTAAGTGATATGGAAAGTGCCTTAAGGTCATAAAATGAGATCCATTTTGTATGTTAATGAAAGTCTAAAGAAATTGGGAGTTTACTTGGACGTACTGTCGGTGAGGGAGGATTCCACGGGTATGCCTCCATTACCTCCTTATGAGTCTACCGGAACGTACCGGCAGTGATGTGGGATTCCACGTATGTTTCCGTCATAGTATGAGTTTACTTGACGATCGACGGTGATGGATTCCACGCATGCTTCCATGGTCTTAGTATGAGTTCACCGACATACCGCCGGTGATGTGGGATTCCACGCATGCACCGGGACATGCTACGATGAGGATTCCGAGGCATGTAGTTTGGCGGTAAGAGTATAAATGGCGGGTACACCCCAAGATCGTTATACCACCTTCTTCGTGGTAAGAGTATAAATGGCGGTAAACCCCAAGATCGTTATACCACCGGTTTAGTGGATTTGCTACCCACGACGCGAGGAACACCTCATGAAGTCATGTACCGAGATGAGGGATTCCACGCATGATATATGATATATGTATGTATTGTATGTGTACGCCGACGGTGAGGTAGGATGCCACGCGCCACACATGGTTGTATTTACTTTATGGTCAGCTTCAGTGACGGGATCCCAGGCGCAGGATATAGGTATATACATGGTTAGAGTTGTGTACGCCGACGGTGAGGAAGGATGCCACGCGCCACAGAGTTAGATTCACACCTAGCGGCCGGTGATGGGAATCCCACGCGCGCGCTGATATTCGAGGGTCGGGTTCATAGCCCCGCGTGACTATGGTTCATATGTTGAGACAGTCAGTATAAGGTAAACCGACTTTCATTACTTCCACTTCATGAGGCACATGTAATCGCTAATTTGGTTATCATATATGTCTTCACCGTATTTTTGACTATTATGATTTAAATTACGATTTCGCTTTGCATACTGGTACATATTTTGTCTCGACCTCCTCGGGCCGCGTTCATGCCGCAGTTGAGGTACATAGCTTGTTGATCCGCACTCCTAGATCACGGTTCGCTCGAAAGCTCCATTTCGTGAGACTTTGTTTTTGGTATGTTCCTCAAGTCGTTGACTTTTGTACATTCAGGGGTATGGCGGGGCCCTGTCCCGTCACAGTTGTTATGTAAACTCTTAGAGGTCTGTAGTCATATCTTGTGGGTCACCTTAAAAAAAAAAAATTGAGGTAACTGCTGTTGGATTTGTTTATATCCAGGGAGGTAGCCTTATCGGCTGACCTATTATTTATTTCATTGTTTAAGTTTATGAATGTTCCGCCGTTTATCTCTCGATGTATACTGTAAGGGTGCCTGTGTAGGCACCGCCATGCCCGGGTCGGGTCGTGACAAAAGTGGTATCGAGCGCTTAGTCCTCGGAAAGTGTCTACGCATCGTGTCTAGTAGAGTCTTGATTATTGATGTGTTGTGCACCACATCTATAATCGTGAGGTCGCAGGACATTTAGGATTTGTTTCATTCTTCTCTCTCAAATCGTGCAAGAGAGTCGCCCTACTAGGTGAATCCTCTCCGACCTATTCTTATGTATCGCTTATGCCACCACGGAGCACTGGGGCCCGAAGGGCAAGGCAAAGAACAAGAGTTGTTAGTGGTACACGAGGATTTCTAGAATCGTGCCCGCACTATGCCCGAGGTTGGGGATCGGCGAGATCACCACGCCAAAGATAGGAGCCGAGAGCAAAGGTAACACCGTAAGTTCCAGACCGACCTTCCGCCCACATCCAGGCTGAATATCGAGATTACGGAGAGCAGATCCGATTATTGACTAGCATTGTGGCAGGGCAGCGCCGACAGGAGCCGGTAGCTAACCCTAGAGCCGATAGTTTGAGGATTCGGACTTTACGAGTTGTAATCCACCCGAGTTCTATGGTTCAAGTCCGGCGAGACCCTCAGAATTCATTCGGCAGTGCAATGACTATGCAGTGCTTAGGGCCTCGGAGACGGAGTCCGTCAGGTTAGCTTTCACCGGTTACGCGATATTGCTGAACCGGTTCGAGTCGCGGTGTTGTCTAGAGGTATGGGTGCTCCTCCACTATTTGGTGAGTTCACGGATCCTTCAGATCACTTTTTGCCTCCCGAGACGGCGAGAGCCCGCTTGGATAGGTTCTTAGCGTTAAGACAGAATGGGAGAACCATCAGAGAATACAACCTGGAATTTGACTCATTGGCCAGGTATGCACCCACTATTGTGGCGGATATGGCGGACAGAGTTCACCGCTATGTGATGGGACTAGACCGATATATGGTTACCGCATGTCTGGGAGTGGCTCTTCAGCCAGGTATGGATATTGCCAGGATGCAGGCTTATGCGCAGGGATTGAGATAGGAGAGAGGAGCCGCCAGATTCACCCACCAAGAGGCTGTGACGGCAGAGTTTCAGGATAGTTTTCGAGGCGACACCTCAAAGAATGTGCTAGACTACATTTCACCGACGCAGAGTGCTCCTTCGGCCTTCCGCGAGTGGTTTGACCGCCAGGATATTCGGAGCGGTCGTGGCCCGGGTTGCTGGTTCACAGATGTCTAGGGATAGTAGCCAGGGGAGGCCACCTTTGCCTCGGTGTGGTTACTGTGGTAGAGCTCATTTTGGGAATGCCTGACTAGTCGACAACTTGTTATGCTGCGCCAACAGGCCATTTGGCGAGAGATCGTCCACCAGAGGTGGCATCGTGGAATAGCACGCCTATCGGGTCACATGTTCTTCGCCTTCAATGGCTAGGCAGATGTTTATGCACCGCAGCCGCGCAGAGGTCGTGGTAGCGCCTCCCGCTTTAGCGGTCCTTTTACCCGTCTATGCGACTTCAGGTATATTTTTGATCCTTTAGAGACTTGTATGCATGATAAAGTTGTTGTATGTTTTAGTGTCATGAACGGATTACATTGAGACTATGTATGTATGCCGTAAGAGCGGAAGTGCGATGAGAAGCATTTTAGGCCTTGAATGGGAGTAAATAGCGTTGTGCACCTGGGATCTGCTTTTCTTGGTTGATAATGATGGATGGGTACGCGAGTGCGATATCTCGTGATGATGAGCGACTAAATAAAGTTCCATTAATTGTAAGTACGGCGAGTATTAGATTGACAAAAGAACATTCGGGACGAATGTTTCTAAGGAAGAATGTTACACCTCGTAAACTCAAGAGGTTAAGTTAAAAACATACGAAAGGAAATAAGATTTGAATTTGGAAAGTTGGTTGGCAAAGTTGTGGGCAGACTTTCACCAACTTTGGAGTGGTATATCTCCTAGTTCTTTAGGAGTTTTGAAGAGTTTTAAAAGATTAGTATGAAGTTCGTTGAATCTAGTTTCCAACGCAACAAACTGTTCGTCGATAGACCTCGAGTCAAAAATTATGGAAGTTTCAAGTTTGCGCGCAATGTGAAAAGCAGCAGCTTCTCAGAGGTATAGCGCGGACAGCGCCGCTGGCGCCGGGTTGTTCGGGGTTCGCAGGCTGCAGCGCCGCGCCGGACGCGGTCGCTACGAATGCGAGAACTTTTCTGAGCAGTAGCATACGCGGCTGGCAAGGCCGAGGCGGATTTTTTGCAGTGACAAAGTAAAAACAGGGATATTTTTGTTTTAAACCTATGGGAGGGTGACAAGTGTCCTCCCATCCTTTTATCCGAAAGTGGTCCTATTTTAGGCCAAGTCTGGAAGACTTGGCCATTTCATTTCAAACCCTCCCAAGAAAGATCCTCTCCTTCTCTTGATTTTTGAAGAAAACCTAGCCTAAGAGGAAATTGTTGAGCGCGCAAGAAGGAAAAGTGTGGGTAAACTTGTGGGAAGCGTGGGCGATTTTGACGGAAGGAGGTGGAAGAAAAAGGGGCTTTGTGGCTATTCCTTAAGGTAAAAGTTTCCTTTCTCTTGGTTATGAGCCTAAGGTCATATATTTTAGTAGTATAGATGTGAGCCCGAGGTCGTTATATTTTAGTGATTTAGAATTGAGCCTAAGGTCGTTTTATTGTAGTAGTCTGAGTTGAGCCCGAGGTGCTTTTATTTGAATAGATTTGGGTCGTCGCATGTTGTAAAGGGAGATTGAAATTGTTGAAGATGTCTAGGGCTAGATATCATGTTAGACTTAAGAACTTGGATTGGAAAAAGTTGAAAGGGGTTTAGTATTGGTTATATTGTTGGCCAAGAATGGCATGGAAATTATTGGTTTATTTTGTGTTGTTGTGGGGAAGTTTACACGTATTAGTAGGTGTGTAATCCCTTGTAATTGCCGAATGAATTGAGCCTTAAATGTGGCGTTGGTTATTGAATTTCGCCTTGAAAAAGGTGGCATAGTAAGTAGAAACAAAGGAAGTGGCCCAAATTTCAGTAGAACAAGGGACTTTTCATTAGAATATATTACGTTGAAGCTAAAAGCTAATAGACGTATTATGGTCATTATAGGTTGACATCTACGACGGCATATTGACTTGACAAGTGGATTAAGCAAAAGAGGTATGTAGAACTCTTCCTATCTCTTGAGCATGAGTAGTTATAACTGTATGGTACGGTAGACGTACGTGATTTTAAATGAAGTGAAGTCATTTGACATATTTGACTTGTTTTAAGGATGTCTAGTTGGTTGAGTTAGAGAATTAACTCACGTGTCCTTAAGAAAGAGTTATAAGAATGGTTTATCCTAATAAGGTAGACAAGGATTTCTTGACATGATCAAGTATAGAATACTAGATTCGGAAGTATTGATTCTTGAACTATTCTAAAGATAAGAGACTGACTCTAAGTTAAGAAACTTGTTTTCTAAGTTAAGATTTTGAAGTATTTTGAAGGTAGGTAACTTGAATCAAGTACAAGCCTCTTGGTTATAGAGAGAGCAAAGTGGTCTAAGACATAAAAGAGTTATAACGGCTTTATGGGAAGTTAGTTATGACGGCTTTATGGGAGGATAAGGATGTCTTGTTCTAAAGCATAAAGTTAGTATAACGGCTTTATGAGAAGTTGGTTATAATAACTTTATGGAAGCTTAAAGAAATGGTTTTCTCGAATAAGGTAAGCCTAGATAAAAGAATGGATACTAAGAAAGGCAATTCGATTTAAAGGCATCAATTGCTTAAAGTTTAAAAATGAGGTCACTTGAGTTAGAAGTCAAGCATATTTCTAATAGTATAGTGACTTGTTTGAAATGTAGATAAGCCTTGATACTACGGGTGTTAGTATCTTGGGGTCTTATGTGGAAAAGGGATCTTGGAAAGAATAGAAATACATAGTACTTTGGGTTGAATTTTCCCAGGACTTGTTAAGTGATATGGAAAGTGCCTTAAGGTCATAAAATGAGATCCATTTTGTATGTTAATGAAAGTCTAAAGAAATTGGGAGTTTACTTGGACGTACTGTCGGTGAGGGAGGATTCCACGGGTATGCCTCCATTACCTCCTTATGAGTCTACCGGAACGTACCGGCAGTGATGTGGGATTCCACGGGTATGTTTCCCGGGTCATAGTATGAGTTTACTTGGACGTATCGACAGTGATATGGATTCCACGTATGCTTCCATGGTCTTAGTATGAGTTCACCGACATACCGCCGTGATGTGGGATTCCACGCATGCACCGGGACATGCTTATGATGAGGGATTCCGAGGCATGTAGTTTGAGGGGTAAGAGTATAAATGAGGGGTACACCTCCAAGATCGTTATACCACCTTCTTCAGGGTAAGAGTATAAATGAGGGGTAAACCCCCAAGATCGTTATACCACCTGGTTTCCGTGGATTTGCTAACCACGATGCGAGGAACACCTCATGAAGTCATGTACCGAGACGAGGGATTCCACGCATGATATATGATATATGTATGTATTGTATGTGTACGCCGAGTGAGGTAGGATGCCACGCGCGCCACACGGTTGTATTTACTTTACGGTCGTCGGCGGTGACGGGATCCCAGGCGCAGGATATAGGTATATACATGGTTAGAGTGTACGCCGACAATGAGGAAGGATGCCACCGCGCCACGAGTTAGATTCTACACCTAGCGGTCGCGGTGATGGGAATCCCACGCGCTTGGATATTTGAGGTCAGTTCATAGCCCCGTGTGACTATGGTTCATATGTTGAGACAGTCAGATAAGGTAAACCGACTTTCATTACTTCCACTTCTGAGGTACGATGCATCGCTAATTTGGTTATCATATATGTCTTCACCGTATTTTTGACTATTATGATTTAAATTACGACTTTCGCTTTGCATACTTGGTACATATTTTGTAATCGACCTCCTTGGGCCGCGTTCATGCCGCAGTTGAGGTACATAGCTTGTTGATCCGCACTCACAGGATCACGGTTCATTCGAAAGCTCCATTTCTCGTGAGACTTTGTTTTTGGTATGGTTCCCTGAAGTCGTTGACTTTTGTACATTCAGGGGTATGGCGGGGCCCTGTCCCGTCACAGTTGTTATGTAAACTCTTAGAGGTCTGTAGTCATATCTTTTGGGTCACCTTAAAAAAAAAAATTGAGGTAACTGCTGTTGGATTTGTTTATATCCAGGGAGGTAGCCTTATCGGCTGACCTATTATTTACTTCATTGTTTAAGTTTATGAATGTTCCGCCGTTTATCTCTGATGTATACCTGTAAGGGTGCCCAGGTAGGGCACCAGCGCCCGAAGTCGGGTCGTGACAAAAGTGGTATCGAGCGCTTAGTCCTCGGAAAGTGTCTACGCACCGTGTCTAGTAGAGTCTTGATTATTGATGTGTTGTGCACCACATCTATAATCGTGAGGTCGCAGGACATTTAGGATTTGTTTCATTCTTCTCTCTCTCAAATCGCAAGAGAGTCAGTCTACTAGGTGAATCCTCTCGACCTATTCTTATGTATCGATTATGCCACCACGGAAGGCGACGGGGCCCGAAGGGCAAGGCGGCAAAGAGTTAGTGGTACACAGAGGATTTCTAGAATCGAGCCCAGACTATGCCCGAGGTTATGGGGATCGGCGAGATCACCACGCCTACAGAGAGGAGCCGAGAGCGCAGAACACCGTAAGTTCCGGACCGACCCATCGCCCACGAGGGCTGAATATCGAGATTACGGAGAGCGATCCGATTATTGACTAGCATTGCAGTGGCAAATACGGCGAGCCAGAGCTAACCCAGAGCCGATAGTTTGAGGATTCGGGACTTTCTGAGTTGTAATCCACCCGAGTTCTATGGTTCGAAGTCTGAGGAGGACCCTCAGGAATTCATCCGGCAGGTGCAGCGGACTATGCAGGTGCTTAGGGCCTGAGACGAGTCCGTTGTGTTAGCTTTCACCGTTACGCGATATTGCGTTGAACCGTTCGAAGTCGTGGTGTTGTCTAGAGGTATGGGTGCTCCTCCACTGTTTGGGGTGAGTTCACGATCCTTCCGGATCACTTTTTGCCTCCCGAGACGGCGAGAGCCCGCTTGGATAGGTTCTTAGCGTTAAGACAGAATGGGAGAACCATCAGAGAATACAACCTGGAATTTGACTCATTGGCCAGGTATGCACCCACTATTGTGGCGGATATGGCGGACAGAGTTCACCGCTATGTGATGGGACTAGACCGATATATGGTTACCGCATGTCTGGGAGTGGCTCTTCAGCCAGGTATGGATATTGCCAGGATGCAGGCTTATGCGCAGGGGATTGAGGATAGGGAGAGAGTGAGCGGCCAGATTCACCCAGCCAAGAGGCCGGGGCAGAGTTTCAGATAGTTTTCGAGGCGACAGCCTCAAAGAATGTTAGACTACATTTCACCGACGCAGAGTGCTCCTTCTCGCCTTCCGCGAGTGGTTTGACCGCCGAGATATTCGGAGCGGTCGTGGCCCGGTCTTGGTTCACGATGTCCGGGATAGTAGCCAGTGGAGGCCACCTTTGCCTCGGTGTGGTTACTGTGGTAGAGCTCATTTTGGGGAATGTAGGACCAGTCGACAAATTGTTATGCTTGCGCCAACAGGCCATTTGGCGAGACCGTCCGACCAGAGGTGCATCGTGGAATAGCACGATCTATCGGGTCGGGTTCTTCGCCTTCAATGGCTAGGCAGATGTTTATGCACCGCAGCCGCGCAGAGGTCGTGGTAGCGATCCCGCTTTAGCGGTCCTTTACCCGTCTATGCGACTTCAGGTATATTTTTGATCCTTTAGAGACTTGTATGCATGATAAAGTTGTTGTATGTTTTAGTGTCATGAACGGATTACATTGAGACTATGTATGTATGCCAGAAGTAGGTGGGAAGTGCGATGAGAGAAGCATTTTAGGCCTTGAATGGGAGTAAATAGCGTTGGTGCACCCTTGGGATCTGTTTTCTTGGTTGATAATGATGGATGGGTATGCGAGTGCAATATCTCAGGATGATGAGCGACTAAATAAAGTTCCATTAATTGTAAGTACGAGGAGTATTAGATTGACTCCAAAAGAACATTCGGGGACGAATGTTTCTAAGGGGGGAAGAATGTTACACCCCGTAAATTCAAGAGGTTAAGTTAAAAACATACGAAAGGAAATAAGATTTGAATTTGGAAAGTTGGATTGGCAAAAAGTTGTGGGCAGACTTTCAGTCAACTTTGGAGTGGTATATCTCCTAGTTCTTTAGGAGTTTTGAAGAGTTTTAAAAGATTAGTATGAAGTTCGTTGAATCTAGTTTCCAACGCAACAAACTGTTCGTCGATAGGACCCTGAGTCAAAAATTATGGAAGTTTCAAGTTTGCGCGCAATGTGCAAAGCGGCCAGTTCTCGGTTGAGGTATAGCGCCGCTGGAATCAGGCGCGCGGGTTGTTCTGGGGGTTCGCAGGGGTTGCAGTGCCGCGGCGCCGGAATGCAGACGCGCGGAATGCGAGAACTTTTCGGAAGTGGCAGGCGCATGGCGGGGCCGCGGCGCCGAGGCGGGATTTTTGCGCAGTGACAGGCGAAAAACAGGGGATATTTTTGTTTTAAACCTATGGGAGGGTGACAAGTGTCCCTCCCATCCTTTTTATCTGAAAGTGGTCCTATTTTAGGGCCAAGTCTTGGAAGACTTGGCCATTTCATTTCAAACCCTCCCAAGAAAGATCCTCTCCTTTCTCTCTTGATTTTTGAAGAAAACCTAGCCTAAGAGGAAATTGTTGAGCGCGCAAGAAGGAAAAGTGTGGGTAAACTTGTGGGAAGCGGTGGGCGATTTTGACGGAAGGAGGTGGAAGAAAAGGGGATTTTGTGGGCTATTCCTTAAGGTAAAAGTTTCCTTCTCTTGGTTATGAGCCTAAGTACATTATATTTTAGTAGTATAGATGTGAGCCTGAGGCTGTTATATTTTAGTGATTTAGAATTGAGCCTAAGGCTGTTTTATTGTAGTAGTATAGAGTTGAGCCTGAGGCTGTTTTATTTGAATAGATTTGGGTCGTCGCATGTTGTAAAGGGAGATTGAAATTGTTGAAGATGTCTAGGGCTAGATATCATGTTAGACTTAAGAACTTGGATTGGAAAGAGTTGAAAGGGGTTTAGTATTGGTTATATTGTTGGCCAAGAATGGCATGGAAATTATTGGTTTATTTTGTGTTGTTGTGGGGCGGAAGTTTACACGTATTAGTAGGTGTGTAATCCCCTTGTAATTGCTGAATGAATTGAGCCTTAAATGTGGCGTTGGTTATTGAATTTCGGCCTTGAAAAAGGTGGCATAGTAAGTAGAAACAAAGGAAGTGCTGTCCAAATTTCCCGTAGAACAAGGGACTTTTCATTAGAATATATTACGTTGAAGCTAAAAGCTAATAGACGTATTATGGTCATTATAGGTTGACATCTACGGACGGCATATTGGACTTGACAAGTGGATTAAGCAAAAGAGGTATGTAGAACTCTTCCTATCTCTTGAGCATGAGTAGTTATAACTGTATGGTACGGTAGACGTACGTGATTTTAAATGAAGTGAAGTCATTTGACATATTTGACTTGTTTTAAGGATGTCTAGTTGGTTGAGTTAGAGAATTAACTCACGTGTCCTTAAGAAAGAGTTATAAGAATGGTTTATCCTAATAAGGTAGACAAGGATTTTTTGACATGATCAAGTATAGAATACTAGATTCGGGAAGTATTGATTCTTGAACTATTCTAAAGATAAGAGACCTGACTCCTAAGTTAAGAAACTTGTTTTCTAAGTTAAGATTTTTGAAGTATTTTGAAGGTAGGGTAACTTGAATTGAAGTACAAGCCTCTTGGTTATAGAGAGAGCAAAGTGGTCTAAGACATAAAGAGTTATAACGGCTTTATGGGAAGTTAGTTATGACGGCTTTATGGGAGGATAAGGATGTCTTGGTTCTAAAGCATAAAGTTAGTATAACGGCTTTATGGGAAGTTGGTTATAATAACTTTATGGAAGCTTAAAGAAATGGTTTTTCTCGAATAAGGTAAGCCTAGATAAAAGAATGGATACTAAGAAAGGCAATTCGATTTAAAGGCATCAATTGCTTAAAGTTTAAAAATGAGGGTCACTTGAGTTAGAAGCCGAAGCATATTTCTAATAGTATAGTGACTTGTTTGAAATGTAGATAAGCCTTGATACTACGGGTGTTAGTATCTTGGGGTCTTATGTGGAAAAGGGATCTTGGAAAGAATAGAAATACATAGTACTTTGGGTTGAATTTTCCCAGGACTTGTTAAGTGATATGGAAAGTGCCTTAAGGTCATAAAATGAGATCCATTTTGTATGTTAATGAAAGTCTAAAGAAATTGGGAGTTTACTTGGACGTACTGTCGGTGAGGGAGGATTCCACGGGTATGCCTCCATTACCTCCTTATGAGTCTACCTAACGCATCGGCGGTGATGTGGGATTCCACGGTATGTTTCCGGTCATAGTATGAGTTTACTTGACGATCGACAGTGATGTGGGATTCCACGTATGCTTCCATGGTCTTAGTATGAGTTCACCGACATACCGCCGGTGATGTGGGATTCCACGTATGCACCGGGACATGCTTACGATGAGGATTCCGAGGCATGTAGTTTGAGGGTAAGAGTATAAATGGCGGGTACACCTCCAAGATCGTTATACCACCTTCTTCGTGGTAAGAGTATAAATGAGGTAAACCCCAAGATCGTTATACCACCGGTTTAGTGGATTTGCTACCCACGACGCGAGGAACACCTCATGAAGTCATGTACCCGAGATTAGGGATTCCACGTGCATGATATATGTATAAATGTATGTATTGTGTATGTACGCCGACGGTGAGGTAGGATGCCACGCGCGTCACACGGTTGTATTTACTTTATGGTCGCGGTGATGGGATCCCAGGCGCAGGATATAGGTATATACATGGTTAGAGAGTTGTGTACGCCGACAGTGAGGAAGGATGCCACGGGCGCGTCACAGAGTTAGATTCTACACCTAGCGGTCGGCAGTGATGGGGAATCCCACGGGCGCGCTTGGATATTTGAGGGCTGGGGTTCATAGCCCTGGTGTGACTATGGTTCATATGTTGAGACAGGCTGTATAAGGTAAAACTGACTTTCATTACTTCCACTTCTGTGAGGCACAGTGTACTGCTAATTTGGTTATCATATATGTCTTCACCTGTATTTTTGACTATTATGATTTAAATTACAGTACTTTCAGTTTTGCATACTTGGTACATATTTTGTACTGACCTCCTTCGGGGGGCTGCGTTCATGCCGCAGGTTGAGGTACATAGCTTGTTGATCCGCACTCCTAGGATCACGGTTCAGTTCTGGAAAGCTCCATTTCTCCGGAGACTTTGTTTTTGGTATGGTTCCCTGAAGTCGTTGACTTTTGTACATTCAGGGGTATGGCGGGCCTCGTCCCACGGTTGTTATGTAAACTCTTGAGTGCGTAGTCATATCTTGTGGTCACCTTAAAAAAAAAAATTGAGGTAATCTTTGTTGGATTTGTTTATATCCGGGAGGTAGCCTTATCGGTGACCTATTATTTATTTCATTGTTTAAGTTTATGAATGTTCGTAGTTTATCTCTCGATGTATACTGTAAGGTGCCTGTGTAGTGGCACCGATCGCGAGCTGGTCGGGTCGTGACAAAAATGTTCGTTGATGAGAATTGGATTCTCAGATTTGGAATATGGGCTTCTTAAATTATATTAGAATTTTGAGATTTTATTTTCGGAAATGGTCACGTGGGGCCCACGGGAGAAATTTACGGTTTTGTGGGGCCCGCTTTGATTTTGAGATTTTGGCCATTATGGATATTTTCGGAAGATGAATTATTTTGGACAAGTAGGAGGGCGACACGTGTCACCCCCCCCCCTAGGTGGCTTGGCCGAATATTATTTGTGCACAACACCCGGTTAGAGTCGTTTTTCGACGAAACGTTTTACATAACTTGCGAGGGGAAAATTCCGGCTATGCCTTTTCTTATTTTTGCGGATTTTTCCGAGAGACGAAACATTTTGGACCAACGAGAGGGCGACACTTGGCACCCTCTCATTGGTTGGCGTGTGGGGCGGTACATTGGACGAAATGGCCTTGTTTTGGTCAAGGGGTTGGTAGGATATTTTGTGGTAGATGGATAAGGTGCACATGGATGAATCTTGGCCCTACACTTGCCTTGCACTTGGCATGATCTTGGCCATTGGTTGGCCTTTGCTAGACCTATAAATACCCCCCCCCCCCCTTTGAAGACTTATTCATCCTAAAAATGTTCTAAGTCTTAGAAATCCTCCCCCTCCCTTCATGTTGCTCTCGTCCTAGCCTCCCCCTCCCCCTTTGAGAAAGGCCCTTTGGCCGAGAGTCCCTTCCCCCCCTTGGCCGAGAGTACCCCCCCCCCCTAGTGGGGTTGGCCGAGGGGTATACACCCCCCCTTGTGGTGTTGTCTCGTATATATACCCCCCCTCTTGGTAGAAATACTCTCAAAAGTATTGTTGTTATACCCAAATTACCTTAGCCGTATACCTTGTATTATTCCAAAGATACCTCTATACGTAGAGCCCGGAAATACTACCGTATGTCCCTTTTATCTCAAACCGAAACCCTAAGGAAAATCTCCATAGTTGGTTGGAGTATTAGGTAGAGGTCGCGTAGAACTTCTAAGGGTTGTTTGGAGCGGGTTGGAGCACCCGGAGTAGGAGCTAAGCGTTGCTAAGAATCGACATTTATACTTGGATAATTATGGGCTTATCGAGGTAATTATCTTGTCCCCCTATTGTAATTGGAAATTACATGTTGTAGGAATATATAGTTGAAGTATACTATATATAGAACTGAACATAGTTTTGCGGCAATGTCTTTGGACTTAAGCCCAATTTAAAGAAGAGAATCGAATCGTAATTACGTGGGATCGTATTATGAGACTTGTGTAGTTTGTGGTGGGAAGGGCGCCAATTTTCCGTAGAATCTTGTATCTGGATTATTGTATCGAGTAGTCTAGACTTTGATAGACTTGTATAACCTTTATAGGTTGAATGTTACGTGAGTAGCATGTGCTACTTGAAAGGTGGACCAAAGCAGGGTTATAGCCGTGGAGCGTTTTGCTAATAGTCGATAATCGTCGCGAGGTATGTGATTCTTCCTAGCCTCTTGAGCATGATATTTTAAAAGAATATATAATAGTACGGTAGACGTACGCGTGTTAATTGAACGTAGTTGTACGGCAATGTCTTTTGACTTAAGCCTGAATAATAAGAACCTTGAAGTATTTCAAGAGAATTAAGAACTGTTTTTGAAAGAAGAGTAACACTTGGTTTTTAAACGCTTAAGAGTTATACTAGCTTTATGGGAAGTTAGGTATAACGGCTTAGGTGAGTTAAAAAGAATGGCTTATTAATTTTAGAAGTTAAGAGACTTGATCTTAAAAGATAAGAGACTTGACTTAGTTAAATTAATATGAATTCTGTGTGAAACCTCATTCGTGAGTAATGCGTACTTGGTTTTTAAAAAAGGAATAATGTTTCTTGATTTGAAATCGAATGAGTATCGACAAACCACTGCAGCGTTAATAAAGGGAAATGTTTTGATTAATGAAGTATTATTAAAACCAGTAGAAACTTCCATCTGCATAGAAGCTAAGATGAGACAAAATGATATTTCCTAGATCATGGCTGCTTAATAAGATTGATTATGAACAAGAATAACCTACTCACATATAAGGCATATGTTTCTCAGATTGTTTAAAAGAGAATTATATTCTTAAATGAATAAGACTATGAACTACGAAACCTTTCTAAAATAAGAAACGTGAACATTTGAAATTAGGCAAACTTGGACGTTTGGAAAATAATGTTGTTACTTGATTTTACAAAGGGAAGTGTTTTGGTTTACTTAAAAAGACAGTCACTCTATTTTATACTACGGGTATTGTGTGACTTATGTGAAAGAAACAGATCTTTTAAAAGAGTTAATGTATGAAGTACTTTGGTGATAGATACCCGAACTTGTTAGCATAAAGTACCTTGTGTGAATAACTTGATTGTGTTGGTTTGTGATAGCCTTGTAATACTTTCTTGTTGATTTGATAAGTAAACATGTTAGGATGCTACGTATGTTAGTATCTTGTGGTTGTTATGTAAGGGGGTCACTCTTGTTGTGCTTACATGGTTAAACGTTAAGCCCGTTGTACTGTTATTGTATCACATACCCCCTTGACTTGTTATACCGAGGGCTTGCCACCCTTGATGCGGGTCTATACGGCCTATGCGGTCTATGAGACTATGCGGAGCAGCGGTATGCTCCAGGATTGATCATTCCGGGTGTTTAGCCCGATGCGGGGGATGCCCTATACGGTCTTTGAGGGACTATGTGGTCTTTGAGGGACTATGCGGGCTGCGGAAGTCCAGGCGGATACCGAGGGTTAAGCTGCCTTCGATGCGGGGTATACCTCAGGCGGTCTAGGACCATGATTCGAGGAATACCTCATGCGGGTCTGTGTGTGACCTATGCGGAGCTGCGGTAAGTTCCAGGGATAGACGCGCGGTGATCTGCGGCGAGTGGCGGCCCGATCATGTGGTGCGGTGCAGAAAGACCTCGTGATCTGATTTATGGCATTTTTGGTACTGTGGGTCTTAGTAGTCGGCTATGCCTTCGTACTTACCCCGTACGGTTTTATTGTGATGACTTTGAGGGCATGAGTCCCTGACTTGACATGACTGCTGATTTATTGTGAACTGTAGTTTGGTTATCATACATGTCTCCTGCTTTATATAGACTACTATGATTTCATTCTGATTTATTTTTGATTTCACATACTTGGTACTGTTATCGACCTCCTTCGGGCTGCGTTCATGCCGCAGTAAAGGTACACGATCATTGATCCTCGCTCTTGGGTCATTCAGGCGTTGGGAAGCTCCGTCCTCCGAGGCTTTTCTTGGTATAGTCCTGTTGTTGTAGGTGCTTACATTCGGGTATGGCCCCGCCTGCCATAGTTGTTGCAAATCTTAGAGGTGCAGAGTAATCGATGTGGCGGGGTGGTTGTAAAAAGGATTAAACTGTTCGCTTTAAAAGATTGTTTATATATGCCGAAAGGCAAGTTTTCACAGATTATTGTTTTATACTTCTTGTTATTTCATGTTATTGTTTTATGTTCCGCTGATTTTCTCTGATGTATGACTACTTGGGTGTCCGGGTAAGGCACCAGTCACGGGCCCCGGAACGGGTCGTGACAAAAGTGGTATCAGAGCAGTTAATCCTCGGAAGGTGTCTACAGACCGTATCGATAGAGTCTTGATTATCGGTGTTGTGCACCACACCAATAATCGTGAGGCTATAGGATATTTAGGATTGGTTTCTATTCTTCTCACTCGAGATCGTGCCTTAGAAATTTGTGTTGTAAGTTGGACCTCTAACGTATTTCTTTCCCTTACCGTTATGCCTCGCGTAGGGCAAACCCGCCCGAAGGCAAAGGCGTAGGAGCTGCGAGTAGTACGCAGGGTTACGAGGCACAGCCCAATCTTTACCTAGGTAGTGCTTCATTCGGGAGTTCTGCGACGCCACTAGCCCCAGCAGAGTTTAGCACGGCGGCGGTTCTCTGCGGCCATGATATTTGAACCTTCGCCCACGGCCAGGACAGAATATAGATTGCAAGGAGGCGACCACTTACATTAGCTATGGATTTGGCTACCAGAGAGTATACCGATGTACCGCGAGTCTTGATGACTATCTAAGAGAGGGTTGTGCAAGAGTAATTCTTCAGTTAGGCTTGAGCATGGCCTGTGTACGGGCTTATGCGCAGCAGGCCGAGAAACGTAGAGATCGACGGGTTAACGAGGGACAGCAGAAGAGGGCCAGAGCAGCAAGGTCCTTTGGTAACTTTCGAGGCAAGTCGCCTCACCAGCAGATTGGTTATGCAAATCCACCAGTGAGGAGTGGTCCTCCACAGGGTTCAGGACGTTCGGGGTAGGCAGGAGTTGGTCAGAGCTCCAGGGCTTCCGGTTCACAGTGTGGTAGATGTCATCCCGGGGAATGACGTCTGTTAGTTGGTACTTGTTGTACCTACGATCGTCAGGGTCTGTTATCGAAAGAGTGTCCTAGTAGGAGGACTCAGCCTTCAGGATCGATGGGTAGTTCGTCACCTTCCTTAGCTACGCCTACAGGCGAGTTTGATTAGAACGACTAAGGGGAGTGAAGCAGTAAATACAGATAGATCTTTAACCCTCTAGGGATTAGTATGTGTGATAAGGTGAGTATACCTTAAGTGTTATATTCTGATAGCATTGTGTAAATTGTGATTAGAAATCTTGGTTAGTTAACCAAGTAAGATTTGGGGGATAGAGAAGGTGTGAGCCTTAGAGTTTTATACGTAGAGACCTTAGAGGTAAGGCCATCTCGAGTAAAGGTGTAGTGTTATGTTTGATCCTTATCGGAGTGCATAGTGCACGTGAGATATAATGTGTGATAAGTCCCTGAGTAGTGTGGAATGAAAGAGGGTAGTGGAGCTAAGAAGACCACTAGGTTTTCGTAACATGATTAGTGAGATTGTTCCGGATCGGGGAGCTAGTATTTTGCGCGTTACCGGGTCGGGTTGAGGCCACGTTGCGGGTCAACCCGCGGCCTGTATGGTGGTGGGGTCTGTTTGTGGTGGTCCCGCCTTCAGGTAGGGTCACGAGGGTGTTAGGCCCAAGTTTAGTTAACCAGCGTACGAGTTCGTGGATGCGTTCAACCAGTAGTTGGGCCGATGGGGGCAACCCATCGTGTTTTTCGGTCAGGACCGTTTACTCGGCAGTGTTGATTTATCAGAAAGGTTGTAAGGCTGCACGGGGTGCCTACCTTCTCCTTATGACAGACAGTGAAGCCCGGGTTGTGGCTATTTTCATTTTCTAAAAGGTTTTACCAGGCAGGGTTAGGAACTCAGGTGAGACTCAGTATCGCATTCGCCTCGCCGGTGTTTGATTTCAGGGGTAGTTGTGGGGATTGCTGTCTCCTGTGGAGGGAGTGGTTAAGCTACCATTTTAGTGTTCGGATGTCGCCTTATGAAGCCTTGTAGGGGCGGAAGTGTAAGTTGCCGGTCGATTGGTTCGATGTTGGCAAGGATTCAGATAGTTGGTTCAGGCTTGTTCCAGCAAACTGTAGATAGGGAAGAAACGAGCATGTATGGCGAGCATATATGTGATCATTTCTTTTGTAAGAAAGGGTGCTATGGGAGTATTGATCGGTGTAATTTATATACACCTTTTGAGTCTGTTTTAGTTAGTCTTTTGTCCCATTTTGCACATATAAATGTCGTATTAGGATAATTTTTCTTTCTTTTGAGTCAAAGTGGTTAAAGTGGCCAAATGGCGGAAAAGGAGCTAAAAGAGGGCAAAAAAGGAGATGCCAGAGCTGAAAACAGAGAAAGTGGCGAACAAGGCCAAAATCCGAACCACGCGCGCCTCCTGCAATCGAAGCGCGACGCCATCATTCAGAGAAGCGCGAAGATCGAGCCGCGGCGCTTCATCGGGCCGCGCGCCACTATTCAGAGAGGCAGGAGACTAAGCGCCGCGGCGCCCTCAAACAACAGATATCAGGGCCGCGGCGCCAAAACACCCGACGGATCGCAGAACTTCCGAGCCGCGCGCCTGCGAGCGCTGGCGCCGACGCTGAAAATTTAGGTCTTTTGACGGATTTTGGGCGAACTGCGGGAAAAGAAGGGAGGCGTTTTAAACCTATATAAGGAGAACCCTGAGCTGTTTTTGAGGGTTCCCTTTCTTGCACAACTCAAGATTTTCTTGCTAGGAGATTGGAGACCTAAACATTAGTAATTTCTTTCCTTTTTCTTTTCTTTAATTCAGTTTTTGCATGATGAACTTTGAATTAGTTCTTGTCATATTCATGGCTAAGAACTAATTCTCTTATAGGGCTTTCTATGTTGAATTTCTTGAACCTTATGTTATACCCCGTATTTTCAGAGTATGTACGTGAGGACGTACGTAGAAAATTTGAGCCTTAAGTTAGGCAAGTTTCGAAATTTGTACACAACACCCGATTAGAGTCGTTTTTACCGAAATGTTTCTGACTTTTGTTGGGAAAATTGGCTATGTCATTTATAATTTTTGCGGATTTTTCCGAGAGAAAACATTGTGGACCAACGGGAGGGTGACATGTGTCACCTCACATTGGAACAAATGGGCGGCAATGGTGGACGAAAAAGAGGGCTTTAGTTGGTAGGATATTTTTGTGCAAGTTGTGTGGTAGATGGATAAGGTACACATGGTGGAAATCTAACCTACACTTGCACCACACTTGTCTTCATCTTGGACATTGGTTGGCCATGGCTTGACCTATAACTACCCCTAAGCTTGAAGAGTTCTTCATCCAAAATGTGCCTAAGTCTTGAAATCTCCTCCTCTCCTTGTAGTAGTCGTCCGCCACACCCTCCCCTTTGAGAAGGCCCTTGGCCGAAAGTATCCCCTCCTAGTGGTGCTAGCCGTGGGTACCCCTAGCCTAGTTGTTTTCGTATAATACCCCCTTTGTGGTATAGAAATACTCTCCTAGTATTGTTATAATGTCCAACATACTTTAGCCAAATACCTTGTAGTACTTTCCAAAGTACCCTTTATACGAAGCCCTGAAAATACTATTATACTTTCCTTTAGCCACTAAACGAAACCCTAAGGAAAAATCTTCACCCGTAGTTGAAGTATTAAGTAGAAGTTGTGTAGACACTTCTAAGGGTTTCTTGGAGCGTTTTGGAGCGCACTGAGTGAGCTAAACCTTGTTCAGAACGACATATAAACTCGGATAATTTTGGGCTTATCGAGGTAAACATTCTTGACCTATTTGTAATTGGAAATTACATGTCAGGAATATATAGTTGAAGTATACTATATATAGAACTGAACATTATAATTGTGCGGCAATGTCTTTTGACTTAAGCACGAATAATACTTACGAATGTCTTGCGACTTAAGCACAATTTAAATAAGAGAATCGAATCGTAATTACATAGGGTGTATCAGATGAGACTTGTGTAGCATTCCGTGTAGTAGAATTGTACACGTCCGGTCGACGTGTTAACCCCCGGTTGGCTTGGTAGCGGCCTCGATAGAGGAGAGATTTACGTTTGTGGGGAGGTCTTCCGAATTTTACGTAGAATATTCAACGTCGGGATCTCAAGGTATTAATACGCGCTTTTTGGCCTCTATAGGTTTTAGTCCAAAGGGTGGAGTGATCCACTGGCTTAAGGAGTAGCGCGGTTGGAGGTACTTGGAGCGTTTTGCCATTAGTCGACAATCGTCGCGAGGTATGTGGACCTCTTCCTATCTCTTCTAGCATGATATGTGTGAACTATGTAGTAAGGTAGACGTACATGTGCTAAATGTATTTGATTGATTTAAAACATAAAGTGTTATAACGGCTTTATGGGAAGTTGGTTATAATAGCTTTATGTGGATAAGCACATACTTTGTGGTTTTTAAAAGGTGGCGATTTGAATAATCACCGGCTTGATATGTGTTAATAAAGAACTTGAAGCATTTCAAAAGATCTATGAATCGTTTTGAAAGAATGAGTATTACTTGGTTTTGAAAGCTTAAGAGTTATACTAGCTTTATGGGAAGTTAGGTATAACGGCTTAAGAATGTTATCTTGATTTGAAATCAGAATGTGTATCGACAAACCACTGCAGCGTTAATAAAAGGAAAATGTATTGACTAAAGAAGTATTATTAAAACCAGTAGAAACCTCCATCTGCATAGAAGCTAAGATGAGACAAAATGATATTGCATTTCCTAGATCATGGCTGCTTAATAAGATTGATTATAAACAAAGAATACCTACTCACTTATAAGACATAGGTTTCTCAAAACGTTTAAAGGAGAATTATGTTTTAAAGGATTTAAAACTATGAAATACGAAACCTTTTTCTAAAATGAGAAACTTGAGCACTCGAAATTAGGCAAACTTGAACGTTTGGAAAATAAGGTTGTCACTTGATTTTACAAAGGAAAGCATTTTGGTTTACTTAACAATGTCAGTCACTCAAATTTTATACTACGGGTATCGGGTGACCTTTGTAAAAGAAATGGATCTTAAAAGGAATTTAACGGACGTAGTACTTTAAGGTTAAAATCCGGACTTTGATATAAAATGAAAGTACCTTGAGTCGTGTGTAACTTGCTTATACTTGTTGTTACGAAACTTGACCATGTTACGTGTGATAGCCTTGTTGTGTAAGTACTGTGTTCTACTCGATTACCGGTTCATCCGGGAATGTATTTCACTCGATTACCGGTTCATCCGGGAATGTATTTCACTCGACTACGGTTCATCCGGAATGTGTTTCACTTGATTACCGGTCATCCAGGAATGTATTTCACTTGAGGACCGGTTCATCCGAATGTATTTCACTTGAGGACCGGTTCATCCGGAATGTATTTCACTTGACTACGGTTCATCCGGAATGTATTCCACTCGACTACAGGTTCGTGGGATGAGCAGGAATGTATTCCACCCTTTTCTATATTGGGTCCATAAGATGGGCCGAGACATATACGTATCACATGATTTGTACCTAGATCACGGCGGTGAGGAAGGAGTTCCACGGGCATGAGGGATGACTTTTAGGCGTGAGTCACGACTTGACATGATCGCTTCTATGTTGTGAATCGTAGTTTGGTTATCATACATGTCTCGCTTTATATAGACTATTATGGTTTCATTTACGATTTTCTGATTTCACATACTTGGTACTGTTAGATCGACCTCCTTCGTGGTGCGTTCATCTGCCGCAGTAAAAGGTACATCGGTCGATCCCCGCTTTTAGGATCACCTTTCAGCGTATTGAAAGCTCAGTTCCTTGGAGGCTTATCTTTGGTATGTTACCCGAGTGCAGCAGATGCTTATACATTCGGGGTATGGCGGGCCCTGTCCGTCATAGTCATTGTAAAGTCTTAGAGGTGCAGTAACCTTGTGGCGGGGTTTGTAAAAAGGATAAGCTGTCGGGTATTTATGTATATATGATGAAGGCAAGCTGTTTTGGTTGGCTGTTTATTTATCTTTTCTCTTAATTCATGTTCATGTTTTTATTTCCGCTGATTTTCTCGATGTTGTATCGCTAGGGTGCGGGTAAGGCACGATCACGCCCGGTTGGTCGTGACAAAAGTGGTATCGAAGCGATTAGTCCTCGGAAAGTGTCTACGACCGTGTTCAGTAGAGTCTTGATTATCGGTGTTGTGCACCACATCTATAATCGTGAGGCTGCAGGACATTTAGGATTAGTTTCCATCCTTCTCATTACGAGATCGTGCCTTAGAGCTGTGTGATAAATTGACCCTCGACGTATTCCTTTCCTTTACGATTATGCCTCCGCGTAAGGCAACCTGAGCCCGATGGGCAAAGCGATCGAGAGCCGTTAGTGAGATCTGAGTACGAGCGCGAGCCGGTCGAGACTGAGACGATGCCGACGGCGGGTTTCGCGACGCCGCCAAAGACCAGAGTTTAGAGCGCGGCGGTGGGCTGCGAGACTCTGACACGAGCCTCGGTCCCACACCGAGCCGGCGAGATGGGTACAAGGAGATGGCGATCGCGGCGGTCGTGGCGAGATATGAGGATAGGCCGACGCAGCCCGGCCCAATAGCACCCGTAGTACACCCCGGCGAGCGGTTTGAGGCTACGTGACTTCCGAGTTGTAGCCTCCGGTGTTCTATGGATCGAGAGGCGAGGCGACCTCGGGAGTTTATCCGACCTACAACGGATCATGAGAGTGATCGAGCCTCGAAGGCGAGTCGGTGGTATTGGTTCGCATCACCGCGTGATCCGCATGATTGGTTTGATTCGTGGGAGCTGTCCCGGGGGGAGCATGCGCCTCCAGCTATTTGGGACGAGTTCTCGGAGGCATTTCTTGCACATTTGTTGCCTCCACAGATGAGGAGGGCTCGGGCCGGCATATTTTTGGCGTTGAGGCGGGGCGCGAGCGGTTAGAGAGTACAATGTGGAGTTCGACTCATTAGCTTCGGTATGTTCCGCCAGAGTAGCGGATATGGAGGACGAGTACACCGCTACGCCACCGGGCCGGCGATTACTGGCGAGGCTTATGCGGTGTAGCTCTTGGCCGGGCATGGACATTGCCCGCATGCAAGCTCATGCACTAGGATGTGAGGCACGAGAGGTCGGCGGAATGGCGAGATCGGCGAAGAGGCGAGCAGCAGGTCCTTTGGTAACTTTCGAGGCGGACCGCCTCGTGGCCTAGTTATGTACCTCCACCAAGATGAGTGGTCCCCGCCTTTCGGGGCGTTCAGGTATTCGAGCTGGTCGAGCTCGGGGCTTCAGTTCACGGTATACGTGAGTGCTAGCGGCGGATTCATGTCCCCTCGGTGTGCACGATGTGGCAAACATCATCCCGGAATGTCGCTTTTTATCGGTGCTTGTTTCACTGCGGCGTCAGGCCATGTGACGAGAGCGTGCTTATAGGAGAGGTACGGCTTGGCGCAGCCTGCGGATCGATGGCGGGTTCATCGCCTTCTGATATCGCCTGCAGGCGGACTTATGATTAGAGTGGAGCGGTAGCTTCAGGTATATCCTTAACCATCTAGAGTTTTGTTTGTTATGATAATGTGTTAAGTGTTATGTTCGGATAGCTTGGTGCTAAAATGTGATTTAGAAACATGCTTAGTGAAAGGGTAAGCTTGGGGGTGAGAAAATGATGAACCTTAGAATATTACAGTGGAGACCTTAGATGTAAGGCCGTCTTGAGTACAAGATTTTGCGAGTGATCCTTGTCAGAGTGCATTTTATGCCTAGAATGTATTGTGTGATAAGTCCCTGGGTTGGGTAAATGAAAGTGGTAGCTTTCATGATGTGTTTTAGCAAGATTGTTCCGTGTCGAGGAGCAAGAGTTGGCGCGATAGTGGGTCGGGTTGGGGCCATGTTGCGGGCCAACCCGCGTCCCGTTTCGAGGAAAGGTCAGCTCTGGGTGGTCCCGCGGTGGCGAGTCACGGGTGCTAGGCCCAAGTTTAGATGACCATCTTATGAGTTCGTGGATACGTTCGACCAGAATCAGTTCGTGAAGGCCGAGAGTGGCCTTAGAGGAAATCGAGGTTAGTAAGATGACCAAGTTTGGAGGTAGTGACTCCAAGGGTTGGAAACAGAAGCGTTGACTGAAGTGTGGTGCGTGTACTGGGAAGGGTTCGAGTGTTCGAACAGGGTACGACGAGGTAGGGGAGAAGTGAACGAGTGTGATCGTTTCTTTTGTGATATGAGGTGATTCCTCGTGGACTTGGGATTTCGTATTTTGTGCATTTGTTATTTCATGGCGGTGTGGCATGATTGTTTTAAATGCGTATAGCAGTGAAGACTATACTGGCGCATGTTTGTGTTGAGACTTGAGAAGGAACATTCGGGACGAATGTTTCTAAGGGGGGAAGAATGTTATACCCCGTATTTTCAGAGTATGTACGTGAGGACGTACGTAGAAAATTTGAGCCTTAAGTTAGGCAAGTTTCGAAATTTGTACACAACACCCGATTAGAGTCGTTTTTCGACGAAACGTTTCCACGGCTTTTGTTGGGAAAATTCGGCTATGTCATTTATAATTTTTGCGGATTTTTCAGAGGCGAAACATTGTGGACCAACGGGAGGGTGACATGTGTCACCTCACATTGGAACAAATGGGGCGCAATGGTGGGCGAAAAAGAGGGCTTTAGTTGGTAGGATATTTTTGTGCAAGTTGTGTGGTAGATGGATAAGGTACACATGGTGGAAATCTAACCCTACACTTGCACCACACTTGTCTTCATCTTGGCCATGGCTTGACCTATAAATACCCCTAAGCTTGAAGAGTTCTTCATCCAAAATGTGCCTAAGTCTTGAAATCTCCTCCTCTCCTCCTTGTAGTAGTCGTCCGCCACACCCCTCCCCTTTGAGAAGGCCCTTGGCCGAAAGTATCCCCTCCTAGTGGTGCTAGCTGGGGTACCCACTAGCCTAGTTGTTTTCGTATAATACCCCCCCTTTGTGGTATAGAAATACTCTCCTAGTATTGTTATAATGTCCAAAATACTTTAGCCAAATACCTTGTAGTACTTTCCAAAGTACCCTTTATACGAAGCCCGGAAAATACTATTATACTTTCCTTTAGCCACTAAACGAAACCCTAAGGAAAAATCTTCACCTGTAGTTGAAGTATTAAGTAGAAGTTGTGTAGACACTTCTAAGGGTTTCTTGGAGCGTTTTGGAGCGCACGGAGTAGGAGCTAAACCTTGTTCAGGAACGACATATAAACTCGGATAATTTTGGGCTTATCGAGGTAAACATTCTTGACCTTCTGTTGTAATTGGAAATTACATGTTGTAGGAATATATAGTTGAAGTATACTATATATAGAACTGAACATTATAATTGTGCGGCAATGTCTTTTGACTTAAGCCTGAATAATACTTACGGCAATGTCTTGCGACTTAAGCCTGAATTTAAATAAGAGAAGCGAATGTAATTACATAGGGCGTATTACAGTAGACTTGTGTAGCATTGTGTAGTAGAATTGTACACGTCCGGTCGACGTGTTAACCCCTGGTTGGCTTGGTAGCCTCGATAGAGGGGAGATTTACGCTGTTGCGGGGGGGGGCCGAATTTTCTGTAGAATATTCTACGTCGGGATCTAAAGGTATTAATAGGCGCTTTGTGGCCTCTATAGGTTGTAGTACTACGTGTGGAGTGATCCACTTGGCTTAAGGAGTAGCCGGCGGTTTGAGGTACTTGGAGCGTTTTGCTATTAGTCGACAATCGTCGCGAGGTATGTGGACCTCTTCCTATCTCTTCTAGCATGATATGTGTGAACTATGTAGTAAGGTAGACGTACATGTGCTAAATGTATTTGATTGATTTAAAACATAAAGTGTTATAACGGCTTTATGGGAAGTTGGTTATAATAGCTTTATGTGGATAAGCACATACTTTGTGGTTTTTAAAAGGTAACTGATTTGAATAATCACTGGCTTGATATGTGTTAATAAAGAACTTGAAGCATTTCAAAAGATCTATGAATCGTTTTGAAAGAATGAGTATTACTTGGGTTTTGAAAGCTTAAGAGTTATACTAGCTTTATGGGAAGTTAGGTATAACGGCTTAAGAATGTTATACTGATTTCGGAAATCAGAATGTGTATCGACAAACCACTGCAGCGTTAATAAAAGGAAAATGTATTGACTAAAGAAGTATTATTAAAACCAGTAGAAACCTCCATCTGCATAGAAGCTAAGATGAGACAAAATGATATTGCATTTCCTAGATCATGGCTGCTTAATAAGATTGATTATAAACAAAGAATACCTACTCACTTATAAGACATAGGTTTCTCAAAACGTTTAAAGGAGAATTATGTTTTAAAGGATTTAAAACTATGAAATACGAAACCTTTTTCTAAAATGAGAAACTTGAGCACTCGAAATTAGGCAAACTTGAACGTTTGGAAAATAAGGTTGTCACTTGATTTTACAAAGGAAAGCATTTTGGTTTACTTAACAATGTCAGTCACTCAAATTTTATACTACGGGTATCGGGTGACCTTTGTAAAAGAAATGGATCTTAAAAGGAATTTAACGGACGTAGTACTTTAAGGTTAAAATCCGGACTTTGATATAAAATGAAAGTACCTTGAGTCGTGTAACTTGCTTATACTTGTTGTTCTGAAACTTGACCATGTTACGTGTGATAGCCTTGTTGTGTAAGTCTGTGTTCTACTCGACACGGTTCATCCGGAATGTATTTCACTCGACACGGTTCATCCGGAATGTATTTCACTCGACTACGGTTCATCAGGAATGTGTTTCACTTGATTACGGTTCATCAGGAATGTATTTCACTTGAGGACCGGTTCATCCGGGAATGTATTTCACTTGAGGACCGGTTCATCCGGAATGTATTTCACTTGACTACGGTTCATCAGGAATGTATTCCACTCGACTCTAGGTTCGTAGGATGAGCAGGAATGTATTCCACCCTTTTCTATATTGGGTCCATAAGATGGGCCGAGACACATTATCGTATCACATGATTTGTACCTAGATGCCGCGGTGAGGAAGGAGTTCCACGGGCATGAGGGATGACTTTTAGGGCGTGAGTCCCTGACTTGACATGACTGCTTATATGTTGTGAACTGTAGTTTGGTTATCATACATGTCTCCTGCTTTATATAGACTATTATGGTTTCATTCTGATTTTTCTGATTTCACATACTTGGTACTGTTATCTTGACCTCCTTCGAAGCTGCGTTCATGCCGCAGTAAAAGGTACATTTGTCGATCCAGCTTTTAGGATCACCTTTCAGCGTATTGAAAGCTCCGTTCCTTGGAGGCTTATCTTTTGGTATGTTACCACAGTGTAGATGCTTATACATTCGGGGTATGGCGGGCCCCTGTCCGTCATACCATTGTAAAGTCTTAGAGTGCAGTACTTTGTTGTGGCGGTTTGTAAAAAGGATAACTGTTCGGGTATTTATGTATATATGATGAAGGCAACTGTTTTGGTTGGCCTGTTTATTTATCTTTTCTCTTAATTCATGTTCATGTTTTTATTTCCGCTGATTTTCTCTGATGTTGTATCGCTAGGGTGCCCGGGGTAAGGCACCAGTCACGGGCCCGGGTTCGGGTCGTGACACCTTATGTTATAAATTAATGCATGCTTATGGTTATTATTCTTATTGAGAGATCTATCCAATAATTGAGTTGAATTCTTGGTAGCTAATTGACAACTAGTTATCACTATATGATTTCTAATCAGATTCTGAAAAGGGGGGATTGTGAATATCTTGTAAGTTGGGTAAACGATCTTGAATTGGGGATGAAAATACCTCAATTAGATTTGTAAGCGTTGATGAGAGGCTTAACAACCTAATTTTGCGCATTGTGCGTGGCCAACTAGGTTTTGTGCTTAATCCTCCTATAGCGTTACCCTTATCAGCGAAAG
This sequence comes from Przewalskia tangutica, assembly GCA_029844215.1. NCBI lineage: Eukaryota > Viridiplantae > Streptophyta > Magnoliopsida > Solanales > Solanaceae > Przewalskia > Przewalskia tangutica. The sequence goes on from CM056729.1 coordinate 100,560,759, forward strand.
TTAGGTAAGGAACAATACTGGGGTTGAGTGTTTATATAACCCTAACGGGAGTATAAAACGATTTCGTAAACCTGCTTTCTCCAAAAGAAGAATACCATAAGTAATGCATTAGTAAGTAACATAAGAGGATAGTGAGGATACATAGAAGCCCTATTCTCATCACATCTGAAGTAATTCTTTATATTTACGTATCTTTCATAATTCTTAGTTCTAAACAACCCAATCAATTATTAATTCACCAAATAGATACAAAAAAATAGATAACTGGTACTTGAACCCTAATCCTAGAGGACGATATTCGGTCTTATCTAAGACTATACTACTTGATACGATAACGTGCACTTGCGTTTAAAAGTGTGTGCATATTACGCGCATCATGTTTTTGGCGCCGTTGCCGGGGATTAGGCAATAGTTCAATATCAAATTATCTATTTTTAATTTCTAATTTGGTCTTTAATTTTTACTTTTTATTTTTACGTTTTTCGCTATTTTTCGAAAAATCAGGTCGCCGTGATTTGTTTCCTGTTTTTGATCTATTTCAGGCAATCAGTTTATGCGAAGGAGAAGAGGAACAGACACTCTTGTTCCCTTCAATCCTGAGATTGAGAAAACCTGCAAACAGAACAGAAAGAATCAACGAATTGCAACTTTGATAGAGATGGACGGTAATCTAAACAATAACAGGATGAGAGAAGGGTTAGGTGAAAATCAATTTAACCCAGGAGATCCTCAGCAAGTGCCAATAGATGTGGAGGATAGAGTCTGAATCCAGCCAGAAAGAAGTTTGGGAGATTATGTGCTACCAAGAGTGAATGGAGCACAGACTTGCATTAGGCTCCCTGCAATAGGAGCCAACAATTTTGAGATAAAGCCAGCAATTCTGAGCATGGTACAGCACACCGTGCAATTCGGAGGACTGCCATCGGAGGATCCACACATGCACATAGCTAATTTCTTGGAGCTATGTGCCACTTTCAGATATAACGGCGTTACTGATGATGCCGTCAGGTTGAGGCTCTTTCCTTTCTCACTCAGGGATAGAGCAAAAGTATGGTTGAATTCCCTGCCAGCCGATTCGATATTCACATGGCACGAGCTGGCACAGAAATTTCTAGCTAAGTTCTTTCCGCCTTGTAAAGCAGCAAAATTGAGAGGGGAGTTAAACAACTTCTACCAAGCTGATGGAGAGTCCTTATATGAAGCATGGGAAAGGTTCAAGGATCTACAGAGGAAGTGTCCACACCATTGCATTGAGTTGTGGAACTTGGTCCACATCTTCTACAACGGGCTGAGCAGTACAACCAGAACCATCATAGATGCAGCAGCAGGTGGAGCATTCATGAGGAAAACAGCCCACGACGCTCATGAGTTATTAGAAGATATGGCCACTAACAACCATGTCACTGAAGAGAGGGCGACTAGTGGAAGAAGAACTGTGGGGGTCCACGAAGTAGATGTTATTGCTGCCTTGAATGCCCAAGTGGCTCTTCTAGCAAAGCGATTCTGTGACATCTGATGTCGATGAATCTTTGCAGATGCCCAAAAGCTGTGAAATATGTGGCGGCCCACATACATTTGATAGGTGTCCTTCAGCGGATCCCAACAATGTATCAATGGAGCAGGCAGAGTGTCAGGCAGTAGGTAATTATCAGAGGCAACAAAACAACCCCTACTCCAACACTTATAATCCAGGGTGGAGGAATCACCCAAATTTCTCATGGAAAGGAGATCAGGGCCAGCGAGAACGATGCAGGGCGGCAGAATCGATCGTCGAAGACCGAGATAGGCGATGCTAACCAAGCAGAATCAACCGGCCTTCACTAAGCCCGCGGCCTCAGCGGCGAATGCGCGATTCAAAGAAGCAGACGAGCGATAAAGTAGTCAGAATAGCATTGGCCAACGCCTTGACAGCGATTTTGTGAAGCTAGAGCCTCGTTCAGAAATTTGGAAACACAAGTAGGACAGCTAGCAAAGCAGACAAACATCGAGCCACGAGGACATTGCGAAGCAATACGAGGTAAATCTAGGGAGCGGTGTAAGGCGATGCGGTTGAGAAGTGGAAAGCGATTGGAGCGGCGACCACTTCCCGGTAGTTGAGGAGAAAGCAGAATTAGGAAAAGAGAAGGTGGCTGCCCCTAGCCCAGTGATAGAAAAAATCCAGAGAAGGAGTATACAGAAAAGATTCCTTTTCCCAGAGGTTCTGAGAGAAAGGTGGTGGATAAACAATTCTCCAAATTTTTGGAGGTATTCAAGAAGTCAGACATCAACATACCCTTCATAGAAGCATTAGAGCAGATGCCATCCTATTTCAAGTTTATGAAGGAGATATTGGGGAAAAAGAAGAAGCTGGCGAAATATGAGGTAGTAGCACTAACAGAGAAGTGTAGTGCTATTCTGCAAAAGAAGTTGCCACCAAAGCTTAAGGACCCTGGAAGCTTCACACTACCGTGCACAGTAGGCAGGGTGACTTGCAACAGAGCTCTATGCGATTTGGGGGCGAGTATAAATCTGATGCCCCTATCAGTTTTTAAAAGGTTGGAGTTGGGAGAGGCCAAACCAACCACTGTGAGTCTGCAACTAGCCGACAGGACAGTGGTTCATCCACGAGGCAAGATTGAGGACGTGATTGTGAAGGTAGGAAAATTCTTCTTTCCTGCAGATTTCCTCATTCTTGATATGGAAGAAGATGCAGACATCCCTATCATATTAGGGAGGCCATTCCTAGCAACAGGGAGAGCTTTGATTGATGTTGAAAAAGGGGAATTGACATTAAGGGTGGAGAATGAAGAAATGGTGTTTAAAGTGTTTAAACATGTCATCGAACCACCACCCATGAGTAGGTGTTTTGCAATCAACACCATCAAACCCCCATGCGAGCCCTTACAGTGCAACCAAAGAGTGATGAGCCCAAGAAAGCAGGCATGGTTTGCCGAAATGCCACTAAAGGAGGTAAGTGTTCCTGAACTCCCTATTACCGATAATGCTAGAAAGAAAAGGAGAAAAAAGGAAACGCCAAATGTGGAGGAAATGGATAGGTTGGGGGCTTAATCCGCCCCAAGGTTATTAAGACCAAGGAACTTGCGTCCGGCTAAAAGACGTTAAAACGGCGCTTGTTGGGAAGCGACAGCGTTTTCAATTATGTCATTTTAATTTCTTTTTAGTTTATTTCATTTTGTCTAAGAACAATCTCACGGTCATGGGTCTTGTGTTTGGTTGTGATTGGCAGTGCAGAGGAATAAAGCGAAAGAAAATCAAGGATTTCGAGCGGGTAGCGCGGCCGATGCAGTGGTCGCGCGCAAAAGAAGCGAGCAGCATCGAAGTTTAAGCGCGCGCTCAGAGCGAATGGCGCAGAAAGTCCCGGCGAGCGAGATGATTTAGCGCGCATGGCTAAAAGCGTGGCTGCCAAGCGGAATCGAGAAATTTAAAACGCCCAAAAATCAGATTTTCCCAATTCCAACTTCAAAACCTAACCTTCCCTCTCCAAAAACCCACGAAATTTCAGAAACTTTCCCACAAATCCTCCACAAAGGCAACCCAACCACAACCTAAACTCTTAAATTCCCAAAAACCCCCAACTATCTCAAACAACAAAGCTCCATTCCATATCCTCAACCCACCAATTGAAACAAGAACAAGCTTGAATCTTCTCATCAAAAGGTAATCCCTATCTTTGTTCTTGAATCCTTTCACTGAAGTCATAGGAGGTAGTAGTTGGGAAGAGTATTGTAGTTGGAGTAGTTTAGTCTTGAAAAGTTGGTTGTGAAGTTGGAGAAAAGAGTAGAAAAGGAGGTTGTGGGCATTATTGAAGTTTGGGGGTGTTGTCACTGCTAGTTGTTGAGTGTGTAGGAGACATTGTGCCACAAAAATTAGAAGCTGCAGATTTGGTTTAAAAAAAATGGCCACCAGAAAGAGAAGAGGATCCACATCCACCCCAACCCCACAATACGATGAAAATAGATTTGTGAGTTACGGGCCTTCCAAAGATACAAAGGCGATACGGACAGTAATTCGAAAGGGGAATGGATTACCAAAGGGGATGATATGGGGAAGAAGACGTTTATGAGCCCATCCGGGCTATGATAGAGCTAAGGGGGTGGAAGAGATTTGTCAATCCGACGAAGATAGCACCAGTAAACACAACAATGGTGCGTGAATTTTATGCGAACTTTCCAGAGAGAGTGGAAAGGGGGTGCTTTGTAAGGGGAGTTTACATATGCGTGTACAGAGCTGTAAATGCACAAGTGGAGCGATTGATGTTGAAGAAAGTAGCGATTGGAACCATTTTAGAACATGGTCTAGAGCGCGAACAACATCATCGGAATAACATTGCATACCTGATGAGCTACAGAGGCTGCTTTTGAGATTGGAAGAAATGGATCTAGAGCGCTGAGCAGGTGCCAATTCAACAAGGCAGCCAAGGCTTGGCTATACTTCATCAGCGCCCGCATGATTCCATCCACGCACTTCACGAGTGCGGAAGGCGAATTAAGCTAGTATATGGAATCATGACGGAAAAATAATTGATGTGGGGAAAGAGATAGTGCAGAGCATCGAAGAAATCAGCAGGTTGGTGACAACAGGTGGATTGGGACACGGCTCGCTTATTACCAGTCTATGCCACATGAGTGCGGTCCCACAACTACCCACAGATACTCGTGAAAGAAACCAACTGCCAGTGTCCTATGGGATAGTGCACTCTTTCCCAGACCCCAGCCCCCCAGCAGCCAGACGGAGAGCACCACCAGCAGCAGCAGAGGCCGCCATGGATGAAGATGAGCCTGAAATAGGGGCTCAATATGAGGCAGGACCCAGCCACCGGCCAACCACAAGAGCAGAACCTTCAGAGCCCACAATGGGGCAATTGTACCAACACCAGAGGGAGATGATGCAGACCTTGCAAATAGTAGTACAAGGACAGAAAGAAACAAGGCAACAAATCGACGAGCTGAGTGCCTTGTTCAACCAATGGTCGATGCATTATCCGCCACCACCACCACCATTTTAGCCAAAGTCTGTAAGTGTTTTTTTTTTCTTTTCTTTTACTGTCGTTGAGTTTTGCACACATTGGGGACAATGTGTGATTTAAGTTTGGGAGTGTTGTATTTGTGTGTCATGTTATGTTGTATTTAAGTCTTTTTATTTGTTTATGTATTTTGAGTCACCAAATTTTTTTTCTTTTTTGAGTCATAATTGCCTGTCAAAGATCATGTATGCTGTAGTTGCTAGAAACACCTAGTGAAGTAAGGTGGAATAATGTAAAGGAATGGAAGCAACTATCTAAACACTTAGGTTAGATATGCCAAAAACTCATGAATCTATTTGGAGTCTCTTGCTTGAGTTATGTATGCTAAATGATAAATGCTTATGTGTTATGACTGCTTGCTATTTGAGGCGAAATAGTTAGGATATGCATGATAGGGAAATGACTCAGGCATTTCTTTGATAGCCAATTCTTACCATTCTTTTCTATCCCGTACTTTAAAAATATCACTAGTTAGCCCCATTGAGCCTAAAAATTGAAACTTTTTCTTTGACACCCTACTTTCCCACAAATTGTGCCATAAGTGAAAATATGAAAAAGTGGAATACATTGTGTTAAAAGAAAAAGAGACAAAAATAGTGAATAAGCCCGTTGTACCCTAATAAAAAGTAATAAGAAACAGGCAAAAGCCTAAGTTTGGGGGTGTTCATTATTATTATATACTTCACTCTCCCAAAACAAAAGAGGGGAAGGATAGAATTGAAGTGAAGGAAAGAATCAAAAGAAAAAGGGAAAAATTGAAAAGCCAAAGAGCTTATGGTACAGAAAAATGAGCCTAAATGCCTATCTTTACCAACCCCTACCTAAGCCTACATTACAACCCTCAAAGTCCTGAAGATCCCTTTTATGTATATCCAGAATTAGTGGAGAATAGCAAGTAAGCATGCCATAGCAATTTTTGAATTTATATGCATACTTGAGTATATTGACTTCCATTTAAGCATGATAAGTATGAGTTTGCGAAATATCTAGCTCAATGTGTTGAAATTCCATGCTATATGTTCCTGCATATTATTCTGCTAACCTTCATGTTTTTCTAGTTAACATGTATGCAGCAAAAGTGATTCATGACAGGGGAGTCTTTTAATTTTTTGTTTCTTTGAGTCTTTTAGTTTAATTCTTTCTATCTTTGCTCGAGGGCGAGCAAAGGTTAAGTTTGAGCGTATTTGATGGGTGTAATTTATATACACCTTTTGAGTCTGTTTTAGTTAGTCTTTTGTCCCATTTTGCACATATAAATGTCGTATTAGGATAGTTTTTCTTTCTTTTGAGTCAAAGTGGTTAAAGTGGCCAAATGGCGGAAAAGGAGCTAAAAGAGGGCAAAAGAGGAGATGCCAGAGCTGAAAACAGAGAAAGTGGCGAACAAGGCCAAAATCCAGACCAGCGCAGCCCTCTGCGATCGAAGCGGCGCGGCGCCCATCATTCGAGAAGCGCGAAGATCGAGCCGCGGCGCTTCATCGAACGCGGCGCCCACTATTCAGAGAGGCAGAGGCTTCGCGCGCCTCGATAGCAGATATCGGGCCGCGCGCCAAAACACCGACGGATCGCAGAACTCCGGAGCCGCGCGCTGCGAGCGCGCGCCGACGCCGGAAAATTTAGGTCTTTGGCGGATTTTTGGGCCAGGCCTGCAGGGAAAAGAAGGAGGCGTTTTAAACCTATATAAGGAGAACCCTAGGCAGTTTTTGAGGGTTCCCTTTCTTGCACAACTCAAGATTTTCTTGCTAGGAGATTGGAGACCTAAACATTAGTAATTTCTTTCCTTTTTCTTTTCTTTAATTCAGTTTTTGCATGATGAACTTTGAATTAGTTCTTGTCATATTCATGGCTAGAAACTAATTCTCTTATAGGACTTTCTATGTTGAATTTCTTGAACCTTATGTTATAAATTAATGCATGCTTATGGTTATTATTCTTATTGAGAGATCTATCCAATAATTGAGTTGAATTCTTGGTAGCTAATTGACAACTAGTTATCACTATATGATTTCTAATCAGATTCTGAAAAGGGGGGATTGTGAATATGTTGTAAGTTGGGTAGACAGTCTTGAATTGGGGATGAAAATACCTCAATTAGATTTGTAGCGTTGATGAGAGGCTTAACAACCCTAATTTTGCGCATTGTGCGTGACGGTCAACTAGGTTTTTGTGCTTAATCCTCCTATAGCGTTACCCTTATCAGCGAAAGTTAGGTAAGGAACAATACTGGGGTTGAGTGTTTATATAACCCTAACGGGAGTATAAAACGATTTCGTAAACCTGCTTTCTCCAAAAGAAGAATACCATAAGTAATGCATTAGTAAGTAACATAAGCGGATAGTGAGGATACATAGAAGCCCTATTCTCATCACATCTGAAGTAATTCTTTATATTTACGTATCTTTCATAATTCTTAGTTCTAAACAACCCAATCAATTATTAATTCACCAAATAGATACAAAAAAATAGATAACTGGTACTTGGACCCTAATCCTAGAGGACGATATTCGGTCTTATCTAAGACTATACTACTTGATACGATAACGTGCACTTGCGTTTAAAAGTGTGTGCATATTACGCGCATCAACTATACTTTAGACCTCGGGTAGGAGCTTTCGTGATGTTAGAGGTGTTTCCTCGTGGACTTGGATGTAAGTTTTTGCGCAGGTGTTTCTATGGCCAGGTGTGGCAGGATTGTTCTCGTAAGTATAGTAGTGGAGACTATATCGGCGCTTGTATGTTTGGAGACCTAGAAGGAACATTCGGGACGAATGTTTCTAAGGGGGGAAGAATGTTATACCCCGTAGTTCCAGGGTATGTATGCGAGGACGTACGTACGAGAGCACGACAGAAAAATTGGAAAGGAAGAAAGAGGTGATTTTTCCACGGAGAAAGTTTCCGGTTTTTGTAAAGAAAAATGTTCGTTGATGAGAATTGGATTCTCAGATTTGGAATATGGGCTTCTTAAATTATATTAGAATTTTGAGATTTTATTTTCGGAAATGGTCACGTGGGGCCCACGGGAGAAATTCTGATTTTGTGGGGCCCGCTTTGATTTTGAGATTTTGGCCATTATGGATATTTTCGGAAGATGAATTATTTTGGACAAGTAGGAGGGCGACACGTGTCACCCCCCCCCCCCCTAGGTGGCTTGGCCGAATATTATTTGTGCACAACACCCGGTTAGAGTCGTTTTTCGACGAAACGTTTTACATAACTTGCGAGGGGAAAATTCCGGCTATGCCTTTTCTTATTTTTGCGGATTTTTCCGAGAGACGAAACATTTTGGACCAACGAGAGGGCGACACTTGGCACCCTCTCATTGGTTGGCGTGTGGGGCGGTACATTGGACGAAATGGCCTTGTTTTGGTCAAGGGGTTGGTAGGATATTTTGTGGTAGATGGATAAGGTGCACATGGATGAATCTTGGCCCTACACTTGCCTTGCACTTGGCATGATCTTGGCCATTGGTTGGCCTTTGCTAGACCTATAAATACCCCTTTGAAGACTTATTCATCCTAAAAATGTTCTATGTCTTAGAAATCCTCCCCCTCCCTTCATGTTGCTCTCGTCCTAGCCTCCCCCTCCCCCTTTGATAAAGGCCCTTTGGCCGAGAGTCCCTTCCCCCCCTTGGCCGAGAGTACCCACAGTGGGGTTGGCGAGGGTATACACACTTGTGGTGTTGTCTCGTATATATACCCCCCCTCTTGGTAGAAATACTCTCAAAAGTATTGTTGTTATACCCAAATTACCTTAGCCGTATACCTTGTAGTATTCCAAAGATACCTCTATACGTAGAGCCCGGAAATACTACCGTATGACCCTTTTATCTCAAACCGAAACCCTAAGGAAAATCTCCATAGTTGGTTGGAGTATTAGGTAGAGGTCGCGTAGAACTTCTAAGGGTTGTTTGGAGCGGGTTGGAGCACCCGGAGTAGGAGCTAAGCGTTGCTAAGAATCGACATTTATACTTGGATAATTATGGGCTTATCGAGGTAATTATCTTGTCCCCCTATTGTAATTGGAAATTACATGTTGTAGGAATATATAGTTGAAGTATACTATATATAGAACTGAACATAGTTTTGCGGCAATGTCTTTGGACTTAAGCCTGAATTTAAAGAAGAGAACTGAACTGTAATTACGTAGGACTGTATTACAGTAGACTTGTGTAGTTTGACGGGTAGGGAAGGACTGCCCAATTTTCCGTAGAATCTTGTATCTGGATTATTGTATCGAGTAGTCTAGACTTTGATAGACTTGTATAACCTTTATAGGTTGAATGTTCTGTGAGTAGCATGTGCTACTTGAAAGGTGGACCAGGCTAGCCGGGTTATAGCCGTGGAGCGTTTTGCTAATAGTCGATAATCGTCGCGAGGTATGTGATTCTTCCTAGCCTCTTGAGCATGATATTTTAAAAGAATATATATATAGTACGGTAGACGTACGCGTGTTAACTGAACGTAGTTGTACGGCAATGTCTTTTGACTTAAGCCTGAATAATAAGAACCTTGAAGTATTTCAAGAGAATTAAGAACTGTTTTTGAAAGAAGAGTAACACTTGGTTTTTAAACGCTTAAGAGTTATACTAGCTTTATGGGAAGTTAGGTATAACGGCTTAGGTGAGTTAAAAAGAATGGCTTATTAATTTTAGAATTTAAGAGACTTGATCTTAAAAGATAAGAGACTTGACTTAGTTAAATTAATATGAATTCTGTGTGAAACCTCATTCGTGAGTAATGAGTACTTGGTTTTTAAAAAAGGAATAATGTTTTACTGATTTCGGAAATCAGAATGAGTATCGACAAACCACTGCAGCGTTAATAAAGGGAAATGTTTTGATTAATGAAGTATTATTAAAACCAGTAGAAACTTCCATCTGCATAGAAGCTAAGATGAGACAAAATGATATTTCCTAGATCATGGCTGCTTAATAAGATTGATTATGAACAAGAATAACCTACTCACATATAAGGCATATGTTTCTCAGATTGTTTAAAAGAGAATTATATTCTTAAATGAATAAGACTATGAACTACGAAACCTTTCTAAAATAAGAAACGTGAACATTTGAAATTAGGCAAACTTGGACGTTTGGAAAATAATGTTGTTACTTGATTTTACAAAGGGAAGTGTTTTGGTTTACTTAAAAAGACAGTCACTCTATTTTATACTATGGGTATTGTGTGACTTATGTGAAAGAAACGGATCTTTTAAAAGAGTTAATGTATGAAGTACTTTGGTGATAGATACCCGAACTTGTTAGCATAAAGTACCTTGTGTGAATAACTTGATTGTGTTGGTTTGTGATAGCCTTGTAATACTTTCTTGTTGATTTGATAAGTAAACATGTTAGGATGCTACGTATGTTAGTATCTTGTGGTTGTTATGTAAGGGGGTCACTCTTGTTGTGCTTACGTGGTTAAACGTTAAGCCCGTTGTACTGTTATTGTATCACATACCCCCTTGACTTGTTATACCGAGGGCTTGCCACCCTTGATGCGGGTCTATACGGCCTATGCGGAGCAGCGGTATGCTCCAGGATTGATCATTCCGGGTGTTTAGCCCGATGCGGGGGATGCCCTATGCGGTCTTTGAGGGACTATGCGGTCTTTGAGGGACTATGCGGGCTGCGGAAGTCCAGGCGGATACCGAGGGTTAAGCTGCCTTCGATGCGGGGTATACCTCAGGCGGTCTAGGACCATGATTCGAGGAATACCTCATGCGGGTCTGTGTGTGACCTATGCGGAGCTGCGGTAAGTTCCAGGGATAGACGCGGTGATCTGCGCGAGTGGCGGCCGATCATGTGGTGCGGTCTAGAAAGACCTCGTGATACAGTTTATGGCATTTTTGGTACTGTGGGTCTTAGTAGTCGGCTATGCCTTCGTACTTACCCCGTACGGTTTTATTGTGATGACTTTGAGGGCATGAGTCCCTGACTTGACATGACTGCTGATTTATTGTGAACTGTAGTTTGGTTATCATACATGTCTCCTGCTTTATATAGACTACTATGATTTCATTTACAGTATTTATTTTCAGTTTCACATACTTGGTACCTGTTGTACTGACCTCCTTCGGGGGGCTGCGTTCATGCCGCAGATAAAGGTACACCAGTCATTGATCCTCGCTCTTAGGGTCACAGTTCAGCGTTGGGGAAGCTCCGTTCCTCTGGAGGCTTTTCTTGGTATAGTCCCCTGTTGTTGTAGGTGCTTACATTCAGGGGTATGACGGGGCCCTGCCCCGTCATAGTTGTTGCAAATCTTAGAGGTCTGTAGTAATGCGATGTGGCGGGGTTGTAAAAGGATTAAAGCTTCGCTTTAAAAGATTGTTTATATATGCCGAAAGGCAAGTTTTGCATTATTGTTTTATACTTCTTGTTATTTCATGTTATTGTTTTATGTTCCGCTGATTTTCTCTGATGTATGACTACTTGGGTGTCCGGGTAAGGCACCAGTCACGGGCCCCGGAACGGGTCGTGACAAAAGTGGTATCAGAGCAGTTAATCCTCGGAAGGTGTCTACAGACCGTATCCAGTAGAGTCTTGATTATCGGTGTGTTGTGCACCACACCAATAATCAGGAGGCTATAGGATATTTAGGATTGGTTTCTATTCTTCTCACTCTGAGATCGTGCCTTAGAGCGTGTTGTAAGTTGGACCCTCTAACGTATTTCTTTCCTCACCGCTTATGCCTCGCGTAGGCAAACCCGCCCGTAGAAGGCAAGGCCGAGGAGTGCGAGTAAATCTGAGAGGGTTACGAGGGCACAAGCCCAATCTTTACCTAGGGTAGTGCTTCATTCGGGGAGTTCTGCGACGTCACTAGACCCAGCAGAGTTTAGCACGGCGGCGGCAGTTCCTATTGCGGCCATGATATTTGAACCTTCAGTTCCACGACCGGGGACAGAGAATATAGATTGCAAGGAGGCGACCCTGTTACTAGCTATGGATTTGGCTACCAGAGAGTATACCGATGTACCGCGAGTCTTGATGACTATCTAAGAGAGGGTTGTGCAAGAGTAATTCTTCAGTTAGGCTTGAGCATGGCACGTATGCGGGCTTATGCGCAGGCGAAAGCGTAGAGATCGACGGGTTAACGAGGGACAGCAGAAGAGGGCCAGAGCAGCAAGGTCCTTTGGTAACTTTCGAGGCAAGTCGCCTCACCAGCAGATTGGTTATGCAAATCCACGGTGAGTGGTCCTCCGCAGGTTGGGACGTTCGGTAGGCGGGAGTTGGTCGAGCTCGGGGCTTAGGTTGCGATGTGGTAGATGTCATCCCGGGGAATGACGTCTGTTAGTTGGTACTTGTTGTACCTACGATCGTCAGGGTCTGTTATCGAAAGAGTGTCCTAGTAGGAGGACTCAGCCTTCAGGATCGATGGGTAGTTCGTCACCTTCCTTAGCTATGCGCCCTACGGGGCAGGTTTGATTAGAACGACTAAGGGGAGTGAAGCAGTAAATACAGATAGATCTTTAACCCTCTAGGGATTAGTATGTGTGATAAGGTGAGTATACCTTAAGTGTTATATTCTGATAGCATTGTGTAAATTGTGATTAGAAATCTTGGTTAGTTAACCAAGTAAGATTTGGGGGATAGAGAAGGTGTGAGCCTTAGAGTTTTATACGTAGAGACCTTAGAGGTAAGGCCATCTCGAGTAAAGGTGTAGTGTTATGTTTGATCCTTATCGGAGTGCATAGTGCACGTGAGATATATTGTGTGATAAGTCCCTGAGTAGTGTGGAATGAAAGAGGGTAGTGGAGCTAAGAAGACCACTAGGTTTTCGTAACGTGATTAGTGAGATTGTTCCGGATCGGGGAGCTAGTATTTTGCGCGTTACCGGGTCGGGTTGAGGCCACGTTGCGGGTCAACCCGCAGCCTGTATGGTGATGGGGTCTGTTTGTGGTAGTCCCGCCTTGAGGTAGGGTCACGAGGGTGTTAGGCCCAAGTTTAGTTAACCAGCGTACGAGTTCGTGGATGCGTTCAACCAGTAGTTGGGCCGATGGGGGCAGCCCATCGTGTTTTTCGGTCAGGACCGTTTACTCGGCAGTGTTGATTTATCAGAAAGGTTGTAAGGCTGCACGGGGTGCCTACCTTCTCCTTATGACAGACAGTGAAGCCCGGGTTGTGGCTATTTTCATTTTCTAAAAGGTTTTACCAGGCAGGGTTAGGAACTCAGGTGAGACTCAGTATCGCATTCGCCCTCGGGCCAGTGTTTGGATTTCAGGGGTAGTTGTGGGGATTGCTGTCTCCTGTGGAGGGAGTGGTTAAGCTACCATTTTAGTGTTCGGATGTCGCCTTATGAAGCCTTGTAGGGGCGGAAGTGTAAGTTGCCGGTCGATTGGTTCGATGTTGGCAAGGATTCAGATAGTTGGTTCAGGCTTGTTCCAGCAGACTGTAGATAGGGAAGAAGCGAGCATGTATGGCGAGCATAGATGTGATCATTTCTTTTGTAAGAAAGGGTGCTATGGGAGTATTGATCGGTGTAATTTATATACACCTTTTGAGTCTGTTTTAGTTAGTCTTTTGTCCCATTTTGCACATATAAATGTCGTATTAGGATAGTTTTTCTTTCTTTTGAGTCAAAGTGGTTAAAGTGGCCAAATGGCGGAAAAGGAGCTAAAAGAGGGCAAAAGAGGAGATGCCAGAGCTGAAAACAGAGAAAGTGGCGAACAAGGCCAAAATCCGCACAGCGCGCGCGCCTCGCAATCGAAGCGTACGCGCGCCCATCATTCGAAGAAGCGCGAAGATCGAGCCGCGGCGCTAATCGGCCGCGCGCCACTATTCAGAGGCAGAGACTCAGCGCGCGCCTCGCATGCCAGCGATATCGGGCGCGCGCCAAAACACCCGACGGATCACAGAACTTCCGAGCCGCGCGCCTACAGGCGCGCGCCGACGCTGAAAATTTAGGTCTTTTGACGGATTTTTGGGCCAGCTGCAGGAAAAGAAGGAGGCGTTTTAAACCTATATAAGGAGAACCCCGAGCGCTTTTGAGGTTCCCTTTCGCACAACTCAAGATTTTCTTGCTAGGAGATTGAGACCTAAACATTAGTAATTTCTTTCCTTTTTCTTTTCTTTAATTCAGTTTTGCATGATGAACTTTGAATTAGTTCTTGTCATATTCATGGCTAGGAACTAATTCTCTTATAGGCTTTCTATGTTGAATTTCTTGAACCTTATGTTATAAATTAATGCATGCTTATGGTTATTATTCTTATTGAGAGATCTATCCAATAATTGAGTTGAATTCTTGGTAGCTAATTGACAACTAGTTATCACTATATGATTTCTAATCGATTCGAAAATGGGGATTGTGAATATCTTTGTAAGTTGGGTAGGCAAATCTTGAATTGGGGATGAAAATACCTCAATTAGATTTGTAGCGTTGATGAGAGGCTTAACAACCCTAATTTTGGCGCATTGTGCGTGACGGCCAACTAGGTTTTTGTGCTTAATCCTCCTATAGCGTTACCCTTTATCAAAAAGTTAGGTAAGGAACAATCTTGGGGTTGAGTGTTTATATAACTTAACGGAGTATAAAACGATTTCGTAAACCTGCTTTCTCCAAAAGAAGAATACCATAAGTAATGCATTAGTAAGTAACATAAGCGGATAGTGAGGATACATAGAAGCCCTATTCTCATCACATCTGAAGTAATTCTTTATATTTACGTATCTTTCATAATTCTTAGTTCTAAACAACCCAATCAATTATTAATTCACCAAATAGATACAAAAAAATAGATAACTGGTACTTGTACCCTAATCCTAGAGGACGATATTCGGTCTTATCTAAGACTATACTACTTGATACGATAACGTGCACTTGCGTTTAAAAGTGTGTGCATATTACGCGCATCAAGTTTTTGGCGCCGTTGCCGGGGATTAGGCAATAGTTCAATATCAAATTATCTATTTTTAATTTCTAATCTGGTCTTTAATTTTTACTTTTTATTTTTACGTTTTTCGCTATTTTTCGAAAAATCAGGTCGCCGTGATTTGTTTCCTGTTTTTGATCTATTTCAGGCAATCAGTTTATGCGAAGGAGAAGAGGAGCAGACACTCTTGTTCCCTTCAATCCTGAGATTGAGAAAACCTGCAAAACGTAATGCAAAGAATCAACGAATTGCAACTTTGATAGAGATGGACGGTAATCTAAACAATAATGATGAGAGAGAAGGGTTAGGTGAAAATCAATTTAACCCAGGAGATCCTCAGCAAGTGCCAATAGATGTGGAGGATAGAGTCCGAATCCAGCCAGAAAGAAGTTTGGGAGATTATGTGCTACCAAGAGTGAATGGAGCACAGACTTGCATTAGGCTCCCTGCAATAGGAGCCAACAATTTTGAGATAAAGCCAGCAATTCTGAGCATGGTACAAAGACACACCGCAATTCGAGGATCGCCATCGGAGGATCCACACATGCACATAGCTAATTTCTTGGAGCTATGTGCCACTTTCGATATAACGGCTGCATCGATGATGCCACAGTTGAGGCTCTTTCCTTTCTCACTCAGGATAGAGCAAAAGTATGGTTGAATTCTCGCCACCGATTCGATATTCACATGGCACGAATGGCACGTAAATTTCTAGCTAAGTTCTTCCGCCAGAAGCAAAGAAAATTGAGAGGGGAGTTGAACAACTTCTACCAAGCTGATGGAGAGTCCTTATATGAAGCATGGGAAAGGTTCAAGGATCTACAGAGGAAGTGTCCACACCATTGCATTGAGTTGTGGAACTTGGTCCACATCTTCTACAACGGGCTGAGCAGTACAACCAGAACCATCATAGATGCAGCAGCAGGTGGAGCATTCATGAGGAAAACAGCCCACGACGCTCATGAGTTATTAGAAGATATGGCCACTAACAACCATGTCACTGAAGAGAGGGCGACTAGTGGAAGAAGAACTGTGGGGGTCCACGAAGTAGATGCTATTGCTGCCTTGAATGCCCAAGTGGCTCTTCTAGCGAAACAGTTGCAGCAAAGATACAAAGGTCGATGAATGCCGCATGCATGCCCAAAAGTTGTGAGATATGTGGCGGCCCACATACATTTGATAGGTGTCCTTCAGCGGATCCCAACAATGTATCAATGGAGCAGGCAGAGTGTCAGGCAGTAGGTAATTATCAGAGGCAACAGAACAACCCCTACTCCAACACTTATAATCCAGGGTGGAGGAATCACCCAAATTTCTCATGGAAAGGAGATCAGGGCCAGCAGAACCAGTACCAGGGCCAGCAGAATCCGCATCGTAAGCAGAATCCGAGATCGTGGCGCAGAATCAGATAGGCCAGATCGTAACCAACAGCATGCGAATCAACCGCCTTCACTCAAGCCCCACAGCCTCAACAAGAATGCGCCGCCAGCAAAGAATGCATGCAGACGATCCGAAAGTAGTCAGAATAAAGATCGCCAACGCCGACGCAGCTTTTGGATGTGCTGAGCCTCGCTCGTAAATTTGGAAACACAAGTAGGGCCTAGCAAAGCAGACAAACATCAGCCACGAGGACATTGCAAGCAATACAGAGGTAAATCCTAGTGAGCGGTGTAAGGCAAAGGCAATTGAGAAGTTGGAAAACAATGAGCAAAGACACTTCACCAAAGAGTTGAGGAGAAAGCAGAATTAGGAAAAGAGAAGGTGGCTGCCCCTAGCCCAGGGATAGAGAAAACTCCGGAGAAGGAGTATACAAAAAAGATTCCTTTTCCCTGCATGTTCTGTAGGAAGGTGGTGGATAAACAATTCTCCAAATTTTTGAGGTATTCAAGAAGTGCGACATCAACATACCCTTCATAGAAGCATTAGAGCAGATGCCATCCTATTTCAAGTTTATGAAGGAGATATTGGGAAAAAGAAGAGTCATGGAATATGAGGTAGTAGCACTAACAGAGGAGTGTAGTGCTATTCTGCAAAAGAAGTTGCCACCAAAGCTTAAGGACCCTGGAAGCTTCACACTACCTTGCACAGTAGGCAGGGTGACTTGCAACAGAGCTCTATGCGATTTGGGGGCGAGTATAAATCTGATGCCTCATCGCTTTTAAAAGGTCGAGTTGGGAGAGGCCAAACCAACCACTGTGAGTCTGCAACTAGCCGACAGGACAGTGGTTCATCCACGAGGCAAGATTGAGGACGTGATTGTGAAGGTAGGAAAATTCTTCTTTCCTGCAGATTTCCTCATTCTTGATATGGAAGAAGATACAGACATCCCTATCATATTAGGGAGGCCATTCCTAGCAACAGGGAGAGCTTTGATTGATGTTGAAAAAGGGGAATTGACATTAAGGGTGGAGAATGAAGAAATGGTGTTTAAAGTGTTTAAACATGTCATCGAACCACCACCCATGAGTAGGTGTTTTGCAATCAACACCATCAAACCCCATGCGAGCCCTTAAAGGCAACCAAAGAGTGATGAGCCCAAGAAAGGTGCATGGTTTGCGAAATGCCACTAAAGGAGGTAAGTGTTCTGAACTCCCTATTACCGATAATGCTAAAAAGAAAAGGAGAAAAAGGAAACGCCAAATGTGGAGGAAATGGATAGGTTGGGGCTTAATCCGCCCAAGGTTATTAAGACCAAGGAACTTGCGTCCCGCTAAAAGACGTTAAAGATGCGCTTGTTGGGAGGCAACCCAACGTTTTCAATTATGTCATTTTAAT
Source organism: Przewalskia tangutica (assembly GCA_029844215.1). Taxonomy (NCBI): domain Eukaryota; kingdom Viridiplantae; phylum Streptophyta; class Magnoliopsida; order Solanales; family Solanaceae; genus Przewalskia; species Przewalskia tangutica. The sequence goes on from CM056729.1 coordinate 100,578,424, forward strand.
TTCTGTTTTTAGTTTATTTCATTTTGTCTAAGAACAATCTCATGGTCATGGGGTCTTGTGTTTGAGCTGTGATTGACCGGTACAGGGGAATAAACGGAAAGAAAAGCAAGGATTTCGAAAAAGCGTGTAGCCGCGCGCCAAGAGCAGGGCGCGCGCCAAAAGAATCGAACAGCATCGAAGTTTGCGCCGCGACGCCAGAGCAGGCCGCGCGCAGAAGTCCCGGCGAGCGCAGATGATTTAGCCGGCGCTAAAAGCAGGCCGCTGACAAGCGGAATCCAAATTTAAAACGCCCAAAAATCAGATTTTCCCCAATTCCAACTTCAAAAACCTAACCTTCCCTCCCCAAAAACCCACCAAGTTTCAGAAACTTTCCCACAAATTCTCCACAAAGGCAACCCAACCACAACCTAAACTCTTAAATTCCCAAAAACCCCCAACTATCTCAAACAACAAAGCTCCATTCCATATCCTCAACCCACCAATTGAAACAAGAACAAGTTTGAATCTTCTCATCAAAAGGTAATCCCTATCTTTGTTCTCAACTTTTCACCAAGTCATAGGAGGTAGTATGGGAAGAGTATTGTAGTTGGAGTAGTTTAGTCTTGAAAAGTTGGTTGTGAAGTTGGAGAAAAGAGTAGAAAAGGAGGTTGTGGCATTGTTGAAGTTTGGGGGTGTATCGCTGCTAGTTGTTGAGTGTGTAGGAGACATTGTGCCACAAAAATTAGAAGCTGCAGATTTTGTTTAAAAAAAATGGCCACCAGAAAGAGAAGAGGATCCACATCCACCCCAACCCCACAATACGATGAAAATAGATTTGTGAGTTACCAGGCCTTCCAAAGATACAAAAGGCTTGATACCAGACCCGTAATTCCAGAAAGGGGAATGGATTACCAAAGGGGATCATATGGGGAAGAAGACGTTTATGAGCCCATCCGGGCTATGATAGAGCTAAGGGGGTGGAAGAGATTTGTCAATCCGGCGAAGATAGCACCAGTAAACACAACAATGGTGCGTGAATTTTATGCGAACTTTCCAGAGAGAGTGGAAAGGGGGTGCTTTGTAAGGGGAGTTTATATGTCTGTGACAGCAGGAGCTGTAAATGCACAAGTGAGACAGTTGATGTTGAAGAAAGTAGCGATTGGAACCATTTTAGAACATGGTCTAGGAGCAAAGAACAACATCGATCGGAATAACATTGCATACGATGAGCTACCCCGGGTCGCTTTTGAGATTGGAAGAAATGGATCTAGAGCACCGAGCAAAGCACTAACAAGGCAGCCAAGGCTTGGCTATATTATCAATACCGCATGATTCCATCCACGCACTTCACCAGAGTGCCAGAAGACAGAATTAAGCTAGTATATGGAATCATGACGGGAAAAATAATTGATGTGGGGAAAGAGATAGTGCAGAGCATCGAAGAAATCAGCAGGTTGGTGACAACAGGTGGATTGGGACACGGCTCGCTTATTACCAGTCTATGCCACATGAGTGCGGTCCCACAACTACCCACAGATACTCGTGAAAGAAACCAACTGCCAGTGTCCTATGGGATAGTGCACTCTTTCCTGCACTCCCAGAATGTGACTGAGAGCACCACCAAAGCAGCAGAGGCCGCCATGGATGAAGATGAGCACGAAATGGGGCTCAATATGGCAGACCCACCACCGCCAACCACAAGAGCAGAACCTTCAGAGCCCACAATGGGGCAATTGTACCAACACCAGAGGGAGATGATGCAGACCTTGCAAATAGTAGTACAAGGACAGAAAGAAACAAGGCAACAAATCGACGAGCTGAGTGCCTTGTTCAACCAATGGTCGATGCATTATCCGCCACCACCACCACCATTTTAGCCAAAGTCTGTAAGTGTTTTTTTTTTCTTTTCTTTTACTGTCGTTGAGTTTTGCACACATTGGGGACAATGTGTGATTTAAGTTTGGGAGTGTTGTATTTGTGTGTCATGTTATGTTGTATTTAAGTCTTTTTATTTGTTTATGTATTTTGAGTCACCAAATTTTTTTTCTTTTTTGAGTCATAATTGTCACAAAGATCATGTATCTTTGTAGTTGCTAGAAACACCTAGTGAAGTAAGGTGGAATAATGTAAAGGAATGGAAGCAACTATCTAAACACTTAGGTTAGATATGCCAAAAACTCACGTAACTGTCTATTCGAGTCTCTTGCTTGAGTTATGTATGCTAAATGATAAATGCTTATGTGTTATGATCTTGCTATTTGAGGCTAAATAGTTAGGATATGCATGATAGGAAATGACTCAGACATTTCTTTGATAGCCAATTCTTACCATTCTTTTCTATCCCGTACTTTAAAATATCACTAGTCAGCCCCATTGAGCCTAAATTTGAAACCTTTTCTTTGACACCCTACTTTCCCACAAATTGTGCCATAAGTGAAAATATGAAAAAGTGGAATACATTGTGTTAAAAGAAAAAGAGACAAAAAGAGTGAATAAGCCCGTTGTACCCTAATAAAAAGTAATAAGAAACAGGCAAAAGCCTAAGTTTGGGGGTGTTCATTATTATTATATACTTCACTCTCCCAAAACAAAAGAGGGGAAGGATAGAATTGAAGTGAAGGAAAGAATCAAAAGAAAAAGGGAAAAATTGAAAAGCCAAAGAGCTTATGGTACAGAAAAATGAGCCTAAATGCCTATCTTTACCAACCCCTACCTAAGCCTACATTACAACCCTCAAAGTCCTGAAGATCCCTTTTATGTATATCCAGAATTAGTGGAGAATAGCAAGTAAGCATGCCATAGGAATTTTTGAATTTATATGCATACTTGAGTATATTGACTTCCATTTAAGCATGATAAGTATGAGTTTGCGAAATATCTAGCTCAATGTGTTGAAATTCCATGCTATATGTTCCTGCATATTATTCTGCTAACCTTCATGTTTTTCTAGTTAACATGTATGCAGCAAAAGTGATTCATGACAGGGGAGTCTTTTAATTTTTTGTTTCTTTGAGTCTTTTAGTTTAATTCTTTCTATCTTTGCTCGAGGGCGAGCAAAGGTTAAGTTTGGGGGTATTTGATCGGTGTAATTTATATACACCTTTTGAGTCTGTTTTAGTTAGTCTTTTGTCCCATTTTGCACATATAAATGTCGTATTAGGATAGTTTTTCTTTCTTTTGAGTCAAAGTGGTTAAAGTGGCCAAATGGCGGAAAAGGAGCTAAAAGAGGGCAAAAGAGGAGATGCCAGAGCTGAAAACAGAGAAAGTGGCGAACAAGGCCAAAATCCAGACCAGCGCCGCGGCGCCTCCTGCAGTCAGAAGCAGGGCCGCGGCGCCCATCATTCAGAGAAGGCGCAGAAGATCCAGAGCCGCGGCGCCTAAATCAGGGCCGCGGCGCCCACTATTCAGAGAGGCAGGAGACTGGCACGCGCGCCTCTGGGGACAGCGAGATATCGGCCGCGCGCCAAAACACCGATTTAATCGCAGAACTCCGGAGCCGCGCGCCTCGCAGGGCGCGCGCCGACGCGAAAATTTAGGTCTTTGACGGATTTTTGGGCCAGCTCAGGAAAAGAAGGAGGCGTTTTAAACCTATATAAGGAGAACCCTAGGCAGTTTTGAGGGTTCCTTTCTTGCACAACTCAAGATTTTCTTGCTAGAGATTGAGACCTAATCATTAGTAATTTCTTTCCTTTTTCTTTTCTTTAATTCAGTTTTTGCATGATGAACTTTGAATTAGTTCTTGTCATATTCATGGCTAGGAACTAATTCTCTTATAGGCTTTCTATGTTGAATTTCTTGAACCTTATGTTATAAATTAATGCGCTTATGGTTATTATTCTTATTGAGAGATCTATCCAATAATTGAGTTGAATTCTTGGTAGCTAATTGACAACTAGTTATCACTATATGATTTCTAATCGATTCAAAAGGGGATTGTGAATATCTTGTAAGTTGGGTAGATCCTTGAATTGGGGATGAAAATACCTCAATTAGATTTGTAGCGTTGATGAGAGGCTTAACAACCCTAATTTTGCGCATTGCGTGGCCAACTAGGTTTTTGTGCTTAATCCTCCTATAGCGTTACCCTTATCAGAAAGTAAGGTAAGGAACAACATCGGGTTGAGTGTTTATATAACCTAACGGGAGTATAAAACGATTTCAGAAACCCGCTTTCTCCAAAAGAAGAATACCATAAGTAATGCATTAGTAAGTAACATAGCGGATAGTGAGGATACATAAGCCCTATTCTCATCACATCCAAGTAATTCTTTATATTTACTTATCTTTAATAATTCTTAGTTATAAACAACCCAATCAATTATTAATTCACCAAATAGATACAAAAAAATAGATAACTGGTAGTTGGACCCTAATCCTAGAGGACGATATTCGGTCTTATCTAAGACTATACTACTTGATACGATAACGCACTCAAGGCTTAAAAGTGTGTGCATATTACGCATCAAGTATACTTTAGACCTCGCAGGAGCTTTCGTGATGTTAGAGGTGTTTCCTCGTGGACTTGGATGTAAGTTTTTGCGCAGTGTTTTATGGCGGTGTGGCGGGATTGTTCTCGTAAGTATAGTAGTGGAGACTATATCGGCTTGTATGTTTGGAGACCTAGAAGGAACATTCGGGACGAATGTTTCTAAGGGGGGAAGAATGTTATACCCCGTAGTTCCAGGGTATGTATGCGAGGACGTACGTACGAGAGCACGACAGAAAAATTTGAAAGGAAGAAAGAGGTGATTTTTCCACGAGAAAGTTTCCGCTTTTTGTAAAGATAAATGTTCGTTGATGAGAATTGGATTCTCAGATTTGGAATATGGGCTTCTTAAATTATATTAGAATTTTGAGATTTTATTTTGGAAATGGTCACGTGGGCCCACGGAGAAATTTACTGGTTTTGTGGGCCCGCTTGATTTTGAGATTTTGGCCATTATGGATATTTTTGGAAGATGAATTATTTTGGACAAGTAGGAGGGCGACACGTGTCACCCCTAGGTGGCTTGGTCGAAATATTATTCAGGCACAACACCCTGGTAGAGTCGTTTTTCGACTAAACGTTTTACATAACTGCGAGGGAAAATTCCGGCTATGCCTTTTCTTATTTTTGCGGATTTTTCTGAGAGACGAAACATTTTGGACCAACGAGAGGGCGACACTTGGCACCCTCTCATCGTGTGGCGCGTGCATATCGACGAAATGGCCTTGTTTTGGTCGGGCGGGTTGGTAGGATATTTTGTGGTAGATGGATAAGGTGCACATGGATGAATCTTGGCCCTACACTTGCCTTGCACTTGGCATGATCTTGGCCATTGGTTGGCCTTTGCTAGACCTATAAATTCCCCCCCCCCCTTTGAAGACTTATTCATCCTAAAAATGTTCTAAGTCTTAGAAATCCTCCCCCTTCATGTTGCTATCGTCCTAGCCTCCCCCTCCCCCTTTGAGAAAGGCCCTTTAGCCGAGAGTCCCTTCCCCCCCTTGGCCGAGAGTACCCCCCCCCCCTAGTGGGGTTGGCCGAGGGGTATACACCCCCCCCTTGTGGTGTTGTCTCGTATATATACCCCCCCTCTTGGTAGAAATACTCTCAAAAGTATTGTTGTTATACCCAAATTACCTTAGCCGTATACCTTTTAGTATTCCAAAGATACCTCTATACGTAGAGCCCGGAAATACTACCGTATGTCCCTTTTATCTCAAACCGAAACCCTAAGGAAAATCTTCATAGTTGGTTGGAGTATTAGGTAGAGGTCGCGTAGAACTTCTAAGGGTTGTTTGGAGCGGGTTGGAGCACCCGGAGTAGGAGCTAAGCGTTGCTAAGAATCGACATTTATACTTGGATAATTATGGGCTTATCGAGGTAATTATCTTGTCCCCCTATTGTAATTGGAAATTACATGTTGTAGGAATATATAGTTGAAGTATACTATATAGAATCAACATAGTTTTGCAATGTCTTTGGACTCAAGCTGAATTTAAAGAAGAGAATCGAATCTGTAATTACGTAGGATCAGACATGAGACTTGTGTAGTTTGGTAGGAAGGATCGCCAATTTTCCGTAGAATCTTGTATCTGGATTATTGTATCGAGTAGTCTAGACTTTGATAGACTTGTATAACCTTTATAGGTTGAATGTTCTGTGAGTAGCATGTGCTACTTGAAAGGTGGACCAAAGCGGGTTATAGCCGCGAGCGCTTTTGCTAATAGTCGATAATCGTCGCGAGGTATGTGATTCTTCCTATCCTCTTGAGCATGATATTTTAAAAGAATATATATATAGTACGGTAGACGTACGCGTGTTAACTGAACGTAGTTGTACGGCAATGTCTTTTGACTTAAGCCTGAATAATAAGAACCTTGAAGTATTTCAAGAGAATTAAGAATTGTTTTTGAAAGAAGAGTAACACTTGGTTTTTAAACGCTTAAGAGTTATACTAGCTTTATGGGAAGTTAGGTATAACGGCTTAGGTGAGTTAAAAAGAATGGCTTATTAATTTTAGAAGTTAAGAGACTTGATCTTAAAAGATAAGAGACTTGACTTAGTTAAATTAATATGAATTCTGTGTGAAACCTCATTCGTGAGTAATGCGTACTTGGTTTTTAAAAAAGGAATAATGTTTTACTGATTTCGGAAATCAGAATGAGTATCGACAAACCACCGCAAGCGTTAATAAAGGGAAATGTTTTGATTAATGAAGTATTATTAAAACCGAGAAACTTCCATCCGCATGAAGCTAAGATGAGACAAAATGATATTTCCTAGATCATGGTCGCTTAATAAGATTGATTATGAACAAGAATAACCTACTCACATATAAGGCATATGTTTCGATTGTTTAAAAGAGAATTATATTCTTAAATGAATAAGACTATGAACTCTGAAACCTTTCTAAAATAAGAAACGTGAACATTTGAAATTAGGCAAACTTGGACGCTTGGAAAATAATGTTGTTACTTGATTTTACAAAGGGAAGTGTTTTGGTTTACTTAAAAAGACAAATACTCTATTTTATACTACGTATCAGTGTGACTTATGTGAAAGAAACGGATCTTTTAAGAGAGTTAATGTATGAAGTACTTTGGTGATAGATACCCGAACTTGTTAGCATAAAGTACCTTGTGTGAATAACTTGATTGTGTTGGTTTGTGATAGCCTTGTAATACTTTCTTGTTGATTTGATAAGTAAACATGTTAGGATGCTACGTATGTTAGTATCTTGTGGTTGTTATGTAAGGGGGTCACTCTTGTTGTGCTTACGTGGTTAAACGTTAAGCGTTATCGTTATTGTATCACATACCCTCGACTTGTTATACCGAGGGCTTGCCACCCTTGATGCGGTCTATACGGCCTATGCGGTCTATGAGACTACGCGAGCAGCGGTATGCTCCGTGATTGATCATTCGGGTGTTTAGCCCGACGCGGGATGCCCTGCGCGGTCTTTGAGGGACTATGCGGTCTTTGAGGACTATGCGCGGCGGAAGTCCAGCGGATACCGAGGGTTAAGTCGCCGACGCGGTATACCTCAGCGCCTAGGACCATGATTCGAGGAATACCTCATGCGGGTTCTGTGTGACCTACGCGAGTCGCGGTAAGTTCGTGGATAGACGCCACGCTGATATCGCGCGAGTGGCGGCCTTCGATCATGTAGTGCGATCAGAAAGACCTCGTGATACGCTTTATGGCATTTTTGGTACATGTGGTCTTAGTAGTCGGCTATGCCTTCGCACTTACCCCGCACGGTTTTATTGTGATGACTTTGAGGTACGAGTCACGACTTGACATGATCGCTGATTTATTGTGAATCGTAGTTTGTTATCATACATGTCTCCTCGCTTTATATAGACTACTATGATTTCATTTACGATTTATTTTTCGCCACATACTTGGTACTTGTATCGACCTCCTTCGGGGGCCGTTCATGCCGCAGATAAAGGTACACCGCCATTGATCCTCGCACTTAGGTCACGATTCAGCTGGGAAGCTCGCTTCCTCGAGGCTTATCTTGGTATAGTCCTCGTTGTTGTAGGTGCTACATTCGTGGTATGACGGGGCCCCGTCCGTCATAGTTGTTGCAAATCTTAGAGGTCCGTAGTAATCGATGCAAGGTGGTTGTAAAAGGATTAAACTGTTCGCTTTAAAAGATTGTTTATATATGCCGAAAGGCAAGTTTTCACAGATTATTGTTTTATACTTCTTGTTATTTCATGTTATTGTTTTATGTTCCGCTGATTTTCTCTGATGTATGACTACTTGGGTGTCCGGGTAAGGCACCAGTCACGAGCCCCGGAACGGGTCGTGACAGAAAACAAGTTCTTATCTTTAGAATAGTTCAAGAATCAATATTTTTCCCGATCAAGCATCCTATACTTTTTCATGTCAAGAAAATCCTTGTCTACCTTATTAGGATAAACCATTCTTATGACCTTTCCATAAGGACAAGTGAGTTAACTCTCTAACTCAACCAACTAGACATCCTTAAAACAAGTCAAGTATATCAAACGACCTTTCCATTGTTGTAGCTATGGATATTAGCAAGTATGAGATATGTATTATGAAGTTGATAAGTGTATTGGCTATTAGAACTCTAATCCAAAAACTAGTATGTTTAGCCCTTGAGATTTCAATTCAATTAGATTATTAGTTTAAGTCGTCACATGTTATATAAAGAAGGAATTAAAATTGTTAAGTTGTTTATGACTATATAACATGTTAGACCTAAGAAATTGGATTGAAAAGGAATTGGAAAGGTTGATAAGTTTGCACCTTTTGGCCTAAATTGGCATTTGTATTGTGGACTAGTTTAATGTCAATTGTGGGGCGGAATTTTACACGTATTGTAAGGCGTGTAATCCCCTTTGATTGGTTGTTGTATTGAGCCTTAAATGTGGCGTGTTTGGTTATTGAATTCGGCCTTGAAAAAGGTGGAAAAGTATGTAGAAACAAAGGAAGTGTTGTCCGATTTTCCGTAGAATTTAGTGACTTTGCACTTAGAATATTCTACGTTTGAAGCTAGAGGTTTAATGGACATATTATGGCCATTATAGGTGGAAGTACTAAGTATAGCGTATTCTACTTGAAGGATGGAATAGCTATCATGGTTGAAGTACTTTGGAGCATTTTGCTATTTGTCGATAATCGTCGCGAGGTATGTGAACCTCTTCTTTCTTTTGACATGATTCTAAGTATGGAATATACATGTAGTACTATTTCATGATTCTTTCTACTCTTAGAAGTTAAGAGGTATGTATGTTGATTTACTCTACGTAAAGGCTATGTCTAAGTTATCCTAAGTTCTTACCAAGTCTTATGGGGGATGTTGGTAAGAGTCGTTGGGAGGTATTTGGAGCCAAGTTGACTTGGCTAAATTACGACACAAATGAGAATAAGTATCGAACAAGCCACTGCAGCATTAATAAAGGAAAATGTAATGACAATCAATTATGTTAAAATGAGTAGAATTCTCCATCTGCATAGAAACTAAGATAAGACAAAATTGTATTACATTTTCTAGATCATGGCTTCTTGAATAAGATCGTTATAAATAAGTATAACTTATTCACAATGCACCAAAGTATATGTTACTTAACTTATAAGAATTTACGTTTGAAGTTTTAAGACTATGGATCTCAAATTCTTAAAAGTTAAGAGACTTTATTTTTCAAGTTATGGGACTTGATTCTTAAAGGAAGAAATGAATTGATTTACAAGTATAGAATACTCGATTTGGAAAGACTTGATTTCTAAAGTTAAGAAACTTGTTTTCTTAAAAGTTAAGAGACTTGAAGTATTTTGAAAGATATGCGATTTGATTTGAAAGTATAAGTCTCTTGGTTATAAAAGGAATGAATTTGTCTAAGACATAAAGAGTTATAACGGCTTTATGGGAAGTTGGTTATAACAACTTTATGGAAGATTAAAAGAATGATTTTCTTCAGTAATGTAAGCAAAGAAATGATTTGAAATAAAGAAGGGAAAATTGTATTAAAGGTACCAATTGCTTAAGGTTTTTAAGAAAGAAGTCACTTGATTTAGAAGCCGGTAAATGTATTTCTAAAAGGGTATTGTGACTTGTCTTGAAAAGTAGATATGACTTGATACTATGGTTGTTAGTATCTTGGAAGTTTTATTTGAAAAAGAGTCATTCTAAAGGAGTAGAGGTGCGTAGTACGTTGGGTTAAATTCCCGGATTTTATATGACTTTACCAAGGCCCCAGTTGGGCGGCAAGAAACCTTATGGGCAGACTACATGATTTTACCGGCCCCAGATTGGGCGGCAATATACCTTTATGGGCAGACTATATGACTTTACCGGCCCCGATTGGGCCGGCAAAGATACCTTTATGGGCAGACTACATGACTTTACCGCGTCCCAGATTGGGCCGGGCAGTATACCTTTATGGGAAGACTATATGACTTTACCGCGTCCCAGATTGGGCCGGGCAATATACCTTTATGGGCAGACTACATGACTTTACCGCGTCCCAGATTGGGCCGGGCAGTATACCTTTATGGGCAGACTATATGACTTTATCGCGTCCCAGATTAGGCCGAGCAGTATACCTTTATGGGCAGACTACATGACTTTACCGCGTCCCAGATTGGGCCGGGAATTATACCTTTATGGGCAGACTACATGACTTTACCGTGTCCCAGATTGGGCCGGGCAGTATACCTTTATGGGCAGACTATATGACTTTACAGCGTCCCAGGAATGGGCCGGGCAGTATACCTTTATGGGCAGACTATGTGACTTTACCGCGTCCCAGGACTGGGCCGGGCAGTATACCTTTATGGGTAGACTATGTGACTTTATCGCGTCCCAGATTAGGCCGGGCAGTATAGGCGTCCCTCCATAAAGGGCCGAATTATGTTATGCAAGGTAAGTAAGTTATATGGAAATGAACTTGACGGTTTTTCCTGAGCATGTACGTAAGAATGTGACTATAACTTTTATGTAAAAATGGGAAAAGATAATAAGGTACGATTAAGTTCACGAGATGGTAATGACATGGTAGGATCTGGTATTTACCTTTTTTTATACTTGCCCCTGTCATTATTTTGTACAGTTATGATTTGTTTACTGTACCTTATTTTCCGTTCCATATTGATTTTGTTATCGACCGGCTGGCAGTGCGTTCATGTCCGCAGTTTAGGTATTACGCAGTGATCCGCGAGCTTAGGATCTGGTTCAAGATTTTGAGATGGCTCCAATGTTAGGAGTTGTCATGGATATGTATATTCAGGGGTACGGCGGGGCCTTGTCCCGTCATAGTATTTGTTCAAATCTTAGAGGTCTGTATTCATCTGTGGGCTGGACTGGCTAGAGTTTTTTTTTTTTTTTTTTTTTACATTGTTAAACAGTGTAGACCCTTTCGGGTAATTTTTATGTTATGGCCGTCTTATCGGCTTGGCCTTAGTTTTTGAAAAACAAAAGTGTTATTTATCTTCCGCAATTTGTTATGTTATATGATTAGAAGGGTGCCCTGCAGGGCACCGGGCCATGCCCGGCCTGGTCGTGACAAAAGTGGTATCGAGCGCTTAGTCCTCGGAAAGTGTCTGCACTCGCCTGGCAGTAGTCTTGATTATCGGTGTGTTGTGCACCACATCTATAATCAGGAGGCTGCAGGACATTTAGGATTGGTTTCCATTCTTCTCACTCTGAGATCGTGCGATAGAGCTGTGTTGTTAGGGTCGTCTCTCCCTAACGAGTTATGTTGATTGCAGCTACGAGAAAGACAACAGTGACCCAGGAAGGACTATGTGGATTGCGTATCCAGGTTGGTAATGATTATAGTATAGTTGGTATTGTGACATACATCTATACGGAGTTATGTATGAGGGTCAGACGCGTGTTTCCTAGAATGATTTTAGATTACCAGGAGTTGGTAAAGACTAACTAGATACCGGGAAGGTATGGAACAGTTAATGAATTCTCGCCAAGGTCTTATGTTTTATTTTGAGATAATTAGGAAAGGATGAGCTGTCTGATAGGGCAGTGAACCCTTAAGAAGTCATGTTAAGAAACCTAATGGAATACCATGTTAATATATTAATCTACGTGGTAGGCTTAAGAGAATTGTACGGATGAGGTCCGTATAGAGTAAGTAATGGTTGTTGTGATCAAGACGACACGATTATGGTATTATGAGAAGTTTTGTACTGCATCGGGGATCGTAAGGTAGGCTTGGAGCATGGAAATTGCGAGCCTAAGAATATTGATGACCGCTGAGACCTTAGATGTACAAGGTCTTCTCGGGTAGAAAGATTTATTATAGACCAAGAATAAGAGTTAAGTGCGACGGTGGGTCTGGGTGAGGACCTATTGCGGGTCGCCTCATAGTTTGAAATGGAGTAGGATCAGTTGGTAGTAGTTTCTCTATGTGACAGGGTCACGAGAGTGTAAGGCCCAAGTCTAGTTAATTGTTTTACGGGTTCGTGGACGCGTTCCACCGGAACCAGGACGGGAGAGCCGGAAATGGCTTTATGTTGTTTAAAAGAGTAACTCCAAAAGATTGGGGGCCAGAATCGGTAAGGAAGTTATGTATGTATGCTAGTATGAGTTGGAAGTACGGAAAGAGTACGACCAGTAAGAAAGATAACAACCAAGTGTAAAGGAATAGAGCCTGAATCCATAAGAACCTTTCGAGGTAACTACACCCGTGAGTGTGTGGGGTGAAATTGGCGGGAATATGAGATTTTCGGTGATTTACGATCGTCGCACTAGTATACCTAGTAGAGAGGATTATGACAGACTTTGAGGTCATTATGAGTATGGGATAGTTGGCTTCGTGAGTGCCAAGGTTGACATTTTAGTATAAGTATTGTTATGTGGCCATGGGTGGCATATGTTGTATGAAGGGTGTAGTAAAGGGAGACAATGTCGCGCTCTAATTAGATTGGACTCCGAAAGAACATTCGAGGACGAATGTTTCTAAGTGGGGAAGAATGTTACACCCCGTAGTTCAAGGACATGTTTAAGAGAATGCATGTAAGGAACACAAGACTTGAAAAGGGTACTAAAGGAAGAATTGTTTTTCCGACGGAAAATCTTTCGAACGTCGGAAAGGAGAAATGTTCGTTGGTGAGAATTAGATTCTCAAAATGCATTAATTGAAGAGTATGGAACTTATTATCATTAGGGAAATTTATTTTTACGGATTTGGTCACGTGGGGCCCACCCGAGGAATTTTACGTTTTGTGGGACCCACGAGGGTTACGGAATTTTATGGACGAATGGGAGGGCGACATGTGGAACCCCAAATGGCTTGGTCGAATTAATGCAAGGGTAAAATGGTCATTTGACCATTGTAAAGATGAGCAAGTCTTGCTAGGCATTGGCTTGATTTTATTGACTAAGTCAAGAGTCAAGAGAGCTTGATAAAATTGACCACATCCTAGCCTTCCATTTGGATTTATCCTAGCCTTTGATTTATTTATATATACTACTACTACTACTACTAGTAGCAAGACATCCCACACTTAGAAAAATTAGCCAAGAACTTGTGTGTTCTTTAGGGAAGCTCTCGGCTTTGAGGCATCTCCCACACAAAAAAATTTCAATTGTTGTCCAATATTCACAAGACTTTAACCCAAGGTCCCTAAGGGTATTGTAAGGATATCTCAATAGAATGATTTCGGAAAAACGACGTTTTCACGTTAGTCGCAAGGTGAAAACCTAAGGCATTTTCATAGGTTTTGATTGGAAATGGAAGAGAAGTTGGTTGTGAGCTTCTAAAGGCTTCAAATAGCGGATTGGAGCGTAAAGGAAAGGAGCTAAGAATTTCTAAGGAGTGACCTTGAATCTTGGAAATTATAAGGACTTGTAAAGGTATAATTCTTGTCGTTTTAGTAATTAAGATTACTTATTATTGTAGCTATGGATATTAGCAAGTATGAGATATGTATTATGAAGTTGATAAGTGTATTGGCTATTAGAACTCTAATCCGAAAACTAGTATGTTTAGCCCTTGAGATTTCAATTCAATTGGATTATTAGTTTAAGTCGTCACATGTTATATAAAGAAGGAATTAAAATTGTTAAGTTGTTTATGACTATATAACATGTTAGACCTAAGAACTTGGATTGAAAAGGAATTGTAAAGGTTGATAAGTTGTTGCACCTTTTGGCCGAAATTGGCATTTGTATTGTGGACTAGTTTAATGTCAATTGTAGGGCGGAATTTTACACGTATTGTAAGGAGTGTAATCCCCTTTGATTGGTTGTTGTATTGAGCCTTAAATGTGGCGTGTTTGGTTATTGAATTCGGCCTTGAAAAAGGTGGCAAAGTATGTAGAAACAAAGGAAGTGCTGTCCGATTTTCCGTAGAATTTAGTGACTTTGCACTTAGAATATTCTACGTTTGAAGCTAGAGGTTTAATGGACGTATTATGGCCATTATAGGTGGAAGTACTAAGTATAGCGTATTCTACTTGAAGGATGGAATAGCTATCAAGGTTGAAGTACTTTGGAGCATTTTGCTATTTGTCGATAATCGTCGCGAGGTATGTGAACCGCTTCTTTCTTTTGACATGATTCTAAGTATGGAATATACATGTAGTACTATTTCATGATTCCTTCTACTCTTAGAAGTTAAGAGGTATGTATGTTGATTTACTCTACGTAAAGGCTATGTCTAAGTTATCCTAAGTTCTTACCAAGTCTTATGGGGGATGTTGGTAAGAGTCGTTGGGAGGTATTTGGAGCCAAGTTGACTTGGCTAAGTTACGGCACAAATGAGAATAAGTATCGAACAAGCCACTGCAACGTTAATAAAGGAAAATGTAATGACAATCAATTATGTTAAAATGAGTAGAATTCTCCATCTGCATAGAAACTAAGATAAGACAAAATTGTATTACATTTTCTAGATCATGGCTTCTTGAATAAGATCGTTATAAATAAGTATAACTTATTCACAACGCACCAAAGTATATGTTACTTAACTTATAAGAATTTACGTTTGAAGTTTTAAGACTATGGATCTCAAATTCTTAAAAGTTAAGAGACTTTATTTTTCAAGTTATGGGACTTGATTCTTAAAGGAAGAAATGAATTGATTTACAAGTATAGAATACTCGATTTGGAAAGACTTGATTTCTAAAGTTAAGAAACTTGTTTTCTTAAAAGTTAAGAGACTTGAAGTATTTTGAAAGCTATGTGATTTGATTTGAAAGTATAAGTCTCTTGGTTATAAAATGAATGAATTTGTCTAAGACATAAAGAGTTATAACGACTTTATGGGAAGTTGGTTATAACAACTTTATGGAAGATTAAAAGAATGGTTTTCTTCAGTAATGTAAGCAAAGAAATGATTTGAAATAAAGAAGGGCAAATTGTTTTAAAGGTACCAATTGCTTAAGGTTTTTAAGAAAGAAGTCACTTGATTTAGAAGCCGGTAAATGTATTTCTAAAAAGGTATTGTGACTTGTCTTGAAAAGTAGATATGACTTGATACTCCGGTTGTTAGTATCTTGGAAGTTTTATTTGAAAAAGAGTCATTCTAAAGGAGTAGAGGTGCGTAGTACGTTGGGTTAAATTCCCGGATTTTATATGACTTTACCGCGTCCCAGATTGGGCCGGGCAGTATACCTTTATGGGCAGACTACATGACTTTACCGCGTCCCAGATTGGGCCGGCAAGATACCTTTATGGGCAGACTATATGACTTTACCTGGCCCTAGATCGGGCGGCAAGATACCTTATGGGCAGACTACATGACTTTACCGCATCCCGATTGGGACGGGCAAGATACCTTTATGGGCGAGACTATATGACTTTACCGCCCCAGATTGGGCGGCAAGATACCTTATGGGCAGACTACATGACTTTACCGCGTCCCAGATTGGGCCGGGCAGTATACCTTTATGGGCAGACTATATGACTTTACCGCGTCCCAGATTGGGCCGGGCAGTATACCTTTATGGGCAGACTACATGACTTTACCGCATCCCAGATTGGGCCGGGCAGTATACCTTTATGGGCAGACTATATGACTTTACCGCGTCCCAGATTGGGCCGGGCAGTATACCTTTATGGGCAGACTACATGACTTTACCAAGGCCCCAGTTAGGCGGGCATGATTCCTTTATGGGCAGACTACATTACCTTAACGCGTCCCAGGAATGGGCCGGGCAGTATACCTTTATGGGCAGACTATGTGACTTTACCGCGCCCAGTGATCGGGCCGGCAAGATACCTTTATGGGCAGACTATGTGACTTTATCGCATCCCAGATTGGGCCGGGCAGTATAGGCGTCCCTCCATAAAGGGCCGGATTATGTTATGCAAGGTAAGTAAGTTATATGGAAATGAACTTGACGGTTTTTCCTGAGCATGTACATAAGAATGTGACTATAACTTTTATGTAAAAATGGGAAAAGATAATAAGGTACGATTAAGTTCACGAGATGGTAATGACACGGTAGGATCTGGTATTTACCTTTTTTATACTTGCCCCTGTCATTCTTTTGTACAGTTATGATTTGTTTACTGTACCTTATTTTCCGTTCCATATTTGGTACTGTTATGCGACCGCCGGGGCTTCGTTCATGTCCGCAGGTTTAGGTACACAGTTATGGATCCGCGAGCTTAGGATCCTGGTTCATCATTTTGAGATGGCTCCAATGTTCCGGAGTTGTCATGGATATGTATATTCAGGGGTACGGCGGGGCCTTGTCCCGTCATAGTATTTGTTCAAATCTTAGAGGTCTGTATTCATCTGTGGGATGGACTGGCTAGAGTTTTTTTTTTTTTTTACATTGTTAAACAGTGTAGACCCTTTCGGGTAATTTTTATGTTATGGCCGCCTTATCGGCTTGGCCTTAGTTTTTGAAAAAAAAAAGTGTTATTTATCTTCCGCAGTTTGTTATGTTATATGATTAGAAGGGTGCCCCGGTAGGGCACCAGTCGCGGCCCGGGGTCGGGTCGTGACAACGTTGCAGAGTTCGCTGCTCATTGTCCGAATTGTGAGCATGTCAAGGTGGAACACCAAAAGCCTGGTGGGTTGTTGCAGACGATTGAGATTCCGACCTGGAAATGAGAGGTGTTCAACATGGATTTTGTTACAAGTTACCTCGTACTCAGAGGAAGTGTGATTCCATCTGGGTTATAGTAGACAGGCTGACGAAATCAGTCCACTTTCTTCCAGTCAGGACGACTTATTCGGCCGAGGATTATGCTAGACTTTATGTCCGGGAGATTGTGAGACTGCATGGGGTCCCTACATCTATTATATCGGACATAGGAGCCCAGTTTACGACAAATTTCTGGAGGTCTTTCCAGAAGGGATTAGGGACGCAGGTGAGCCTCAGTACTGCATTCCATCCTCAGACCGACGGACAGGCAAATCGTACTATCCAGACACTTGAGGATATGCTGCGGGCATGTGTTATTGATTTCAGAGGTAGCTGGGAGGATCATTTACCTCTTGTTGAGTTTGCGTATAATAACAACTATCATTCCAGTATCTAGATGGCGCCTTATGAGTTCTTGTATGGAAGGAAGTGCAGGTCGACGATAGGCTGGTTCGATGTGGGCGAGGTTCAATTAGTCGGGCCGGACTTGATTCAGCAGGCTGTGGATAAGGTGAAGCTTATCCAGGAGAGGTTATTAGCAGCTCAGAGTCGATAGAAGTCGTATGCAGATAATCGGCGTCGACACTTGGAGTTTGAGATTGACGATTGGGTTTTCCTGAAGGTGTCACCCATGAAGGGTGTGATGAGGTTTGGGAAGAAGGAGAAACTTAGTCCAAGGTACATTGGGCCTTATCAGATTGTCCGTAGATGTTACACCCCGTAATTCCAGAACATGTATATAAGAACGTACGTAAGAAATCTGTCATGACCCGAACCCGGGCCCGTGACTGGTGCCTTACCCCGGGCACCCTAGTGATACAACATCAGAGAAAACCAGCGGAAATAAAAACTTTAAACATATAAATAGACATGGATCAAGATGAAAGAAAACAGGCCAACCAAAACGGTTGCCTTTCAGCATATATATATATAAACATTTGAACAGCCATAATCCTTACAACCCCGCCACAACAAAGGCTGCACTCTAAGATTTATACAACAACTATGACGACAGGCCCCGCCATACCTGAATGTACAAGAACCTACTGCATCGTGGTAACATACCAAAGATAAGCCTCCAAGGAACGGAGCTTCCAAGACGCGAAAGGTGATCCTAAAAGCGGGATCGACACCGATGTACCTCTACTGCGGATTGAACGCACCCCGGGCGAGGTCAAGACAACAGTACCAAGTATGTGAAATCAGAACACTGTAAATGAAATCATAATAGTCTATATAAAGCGGAGACATGTATGATAACCAAACTACGATCACAACATAAAAGCGATCATGTCAAGTCGTGACTCACGCCTCAAAGTCATCCTCATGCCCGTGGAACTCCTTCCTCACCGCCAGCCTAGGTACAAATCATGTGATACGTATAACATTTCGGCCCATCTCATGGACCCAAGATAGAAACGTGGAATACATTCCTGCTCATCTCATGAACTTCGGTAGTCGGATGGAATACATTCGGCCCATCCGTGACGCCAGTAGTCGAGTGAAATACATTCGGTTCATCCTATGAACGCGTAGTCGAGTGAAATACATTCCGGTTCATCCCATGAACGCGATAGTCGAGTGAAATACATTCGGTTCATCCCATGAACACGGTAGTCGAGTGAAATACATTCCTGCTCATCCTACTAACGCGTAGTCGAGTGAAATACATTCGGCTCATCCTACGTAACGCGGAATGAGTGAAATACATTCGGTTCATCCCATGAACGCGTAGTCGAGTGAAATACATTCGGCTCATCCCATGAACGCGTAGTCGAGTGAAATACATTCCTTGCACAACAAGTATATCACACGCAAACATAGGCAAGTTACACACAACTTAAAGTACTTTCATTTTATGACAAAGTCATGGTTTTAACCCTAAAGTACTACGTACGTTAAATTCCTTTTAAGAGATCCATTCCTTTTATAAAAGTCACCCGATACCCGTAGTATAAAAAAATAGAGTGACTTACATCTTTTACGTAAACCAAAACAACTTCCCTTTTTAAAGTCAAGTTACCACATTAAAACCAATGATAAAACCCTTCTTTTGTTTTCATAAAGTCGTTATAACTAACTTCCCATAAAGCTGTTATAACACTTTATGTTTTAAACCAATTTAAGACAAAACAATGCCTTTCTTTTCCCTACAGTTCCAGTTTGCCTAATTTCAATTACTCAAGTCTCTTTATTTTAGAAAGGTTTCATAGTTCAATGTCTTAATCTCTTTTAAAACAATTGAATAACATATGCCATATGTGTGAGCAGTTTATTCTTGTTTATAACCATTTATTAAAGCAGCCATGATCTAGAAAATGTTATATCATTTTGTCTCATCTTAGCTTCTATGCAGATGGAGGTTTCTACTGATTTTAATAATACTTCATTATTCAATACATTTTCCATTATTCATCTACCTTCACTTGCTGACAACACGGGCACTGAGCTACGAACTCTGCAACGTCCCTCTTCAAGCCATCCCACCAATACACAGATCTAAGGTCGTGGTACATCTTGGTCGACCCTGGATGGATAGAGTAACGCGCGCTGTGTGCTTCCCCAAGAACCTGCTGCCGAAGTCCTGAAACATCTGGAACACATAATCTGCCCTCAAACCTTAGAACCCCATCAGGTGCTACCTTAAAAGGACCCTTCCCCTCACGAAGAGACGTATCACGATAACGGGTCAAAGCTGGATCCTCGAACTGTTGCCTCTTCACCTCCTCGACGATGGAAGACTCGACAACCTCACGAACTCGAACCCCACTACTATCAGAATCAATCAAACGGACACCAAGGCTCGCTAACTGATGCAGATCACGAACCATGTCCCTCCTCTCTGGCTGCACATCTGATAGGCTCCCCATCGACCTACGACTAAGAGCATCTGCCACAACATTGGCCTTCCCCGGGTGGTACAGGATATCAACATCGTAATCCTTAAGCAACTCTAACCACCGCCTCTCGCCGTAAGTTCACTCCTCCGTCAAGATATACCTGAGGCTCTTGTGGTCTCAGTATAAATATCCACGTGAACCCCATACAAATAGTGCCTCCAGATCTTCAAGGCGTGAATCACCGCGCTAACTCCAAATCATGGGTGGGTAGTTCCTCCGTGTTTCTTAAGTCGCCGGATGCGTGACGCTTATAACTCTACCTGCACGCATCAACACATCCCATCCCGATGCTCGACGATCACAATACACAACATAACCGTCGTCCTCCGAAGAGTAAGAACGCGGCGATGCCGCCTCTCCTTCAAAGAATCGAAACCCCGCCACACGCATCACCATCGAAACTTAGCCGTTTTCTCGAGTCACTAGTCAATGGTGCAGATAGAAGCAAACTTCTACGAACCGCCGATAATAACCTCGCAAGGCCCGTAAAATCGCGAACCTCGCCGGAGTAGTAGGTTCAGGCCAAGTCCTCGATCGCCGATCTTGGCCAGATCCACCAATACCATCGGCCCACAATATGCCCAAGAAAAGCCACCGAAGCTAACCAAAACTCACATTTGGAAAACTTGGCGTATAATCGCTGTCCCGAGAATCACAAGATCGCCTCAAATGCTCGCGTGCTCGCCCGAGCGAGAATAAACCAAGATATCATCAATGAACACTATCACAAACGCGTGTCCAAAATGGTTTGAACACTCGCTCATCGATCCATGAATACCGCCGAGCATTGGTCAACCCAAAAGACATGACCTCAACTCATAATGCCCGCATCGTCCGGAATGCACCCCAGGGACATCCGCCTCGACTGCACTGATAATAGCCCGATCGCAGATCAATCTTGAGAAACATCTCGCACTCGCAATCGGGTCGAATGATCATCAATCCCGGGAAGGGGTATTCGTTTAATGGTCACCTTGTTCACCGCTCAGAATCAACACACATGCGCAGCTCCCATCCTTCTTCTTTACGAACAACACCGCGCTCCCTGGGAGAAACACTAGGCCCGATGAAGCCCTTTCTCCAAAGAAATCTCGCACTGGTCCTTCAACTCTCTCAACTCGGCAGTGCCATTCGTATGGGCGGAATGGAAATAAAGCCGAGTGTCCGCAAAGACATCAATACAAAACTCAATCTCCTCTCGGGAGGGATACCCGAGGTCGTCTGAAACACGCCTGGGAACTCTCGACTACCGGAATCGATCAAAATCTGCACCGCAAATTTCAAGATCAAACACCCGAACGAGATGGTAGATGTACTTTCCGCACTATCTTCCTAGCCTCGAGGTAGGAAATAAACCTACCTCTCGGCGATACAATGTTCCTCCCACTCAACAACCGCTCCTCAGAAACCGGAACCGCACTCACTCTCTCTCGCAGCTTCATGGGCATAGCAAGAAGCTAGCCAATCCATACCCATGATCACGCCGAAATCGGTCATGTCCAACTCTATCAAGTCGGCCAGTGGTCCGACGATCAGATATGGTCACCGGACAAGCCCTATATACCCGCCGAGCTACCACCGAATCCCCAATGGCGTAGCTACCTCGAAAGCGGTCTATGGACTCGTGCTCATCCCTATCCTACTAACAATAAGGGGAGATATATAGATGCAGTAGAACCCGGATCTATCAAAGCGCATACATCATAACCAGAACCGATAAAGTACTGCGGATTTACATCGTGAGGCCTCCCGATCCCGCCTACCGGACAAGGCATAAATGCGCTCGAGGACCGCTAGAATCTGGACTCGCCACGACCTGCCGCGACTGGCCGCCCACGAGTACCGCGCTCCGGGCGAGTAATCGTAGGAGATGATGGCGGCAACAAACCCCGTAGGCCGAGCCTACCACCGCCGCCTGGCCGGACAAACTCGCAAATGACCTGCCGCCACAAGTATAGCAAGCTCTGAGTAGTACTACAGCCTCCTGAATGGAATCTACCACAACGGACACACAGCGGATTTCACCGGTTAGCACCTTGCTACCCCGAAGTCCAAGTCCCGGGCCCCGACCGCCCCGAATGCTCGCAGTACCGAAACGATGTAGAGTGCTCAGCCGGGCCGTGGTGCAAACCTAGACTTCACGATGCCGCCCACCCCGAGGGCTACTAAAAGAACCGCCGCCTCGCCTTCTTCGCCTGCCGATATCGGCTCTACCTGCCGGTCTCGCGCCTCGCATCTCAGTGCATGAGCTCGCATACGGTAATGTCCATGCTCGGTCAAGAGACACACCCGCACAAGACTTCGCCATATAATCATCTAGCCCTGACGTAGCTGTACACGGCCCTCCATATTCGCTACAACAGTGGACATATCGAGCCAAAGAGTCGAACTCGACATTGTACTCCCTAATCAGGCGCCTCTCTGCCTCAAAGAATAAAAATCATTTACCGCGTTCTCCTCATCTGCGGAGGCAAGTGCGTGAGAAAAGCCTCCAAAACTCATCCCATACTGCTGGAGGTGCATGCTCTCCTGAAAGCTCCCACGATCAAACCAATCGATCGCGTATCACGCACCGACGGAACCGGCGTCACGGACTCGGTCTCCGACGCCCGATCACTCTCATAATCCTCAGAATGACGGATGAACTCCCCGCGATCATCCTCCGGCCTCGACCAGAAACTCTGGCGGGCTACAACTCAGGAAATCTCGTAGCCTCAATCTATCTGCCCTCGGGTGAACCACGGGTATGATCGGGCCGGAACTGAATCGCCGTGATTCACTGGCCCTCATGTTCGCCACAATCCTAGCCAATAGTCGGGCTATCTCTCAGTACCCTAACCTCCGCCCCAGCCGTGGGACGGGAGGTGGTACTGTGGTTCGCTGGCCGACGGCGTCATGGAACTCTGCTGCTCTGCATAGATCGGGCTCGAGCCCTCAGAATCCCTTTGTCCTACTAGCAGCCTCCTACGCTTTGCCTTCGGGCCCGGTTGCCTTACGTGAGGCATAATCGCATGTAAAAGGAATACGTTAGAGGGGTCCAACTTATAACACGCCTCTAAGGCACGATCTCGAGTGAGAAGAATGGAAACCAATCCTAAATATCCTATAGCCTCTCGACATTGGTGTGGTGCACAACACACCGATAATCAAGACTTACTAGATACGGTCAGAACACTTTCCGAGGATTAATCGCTCGATACCACTTTTGTCACGACTTCGCTCGGATCGTGGATCGTGCCTTACCCGCACCCAAGTAGTCATACATCGAGTAATCGGAATATAAATACAGATATGAAACAGCTTGTAAAATGAGACACGCTTTATCCGATGAAAAGCTTGCCTTCGCATATATATATATATAACCCAAGTTTTGCAGCTACATCCCAACTGCATAATAGACTACGCACTAGGAATGTAACAACTATGGCGGACAGGCCCCGCCATACCTCGATCAGATAAAACTAATTACAACAGTGGAGATCATACCCAAAAGAGCCTCCGCAGAAGATGGAGCTCCCGACACCAACGCAAAAGATCCTAAGGATGCGGATCTAGCACTGCTGTTCTTACCGCGGCATGAACGCAGCTTCGGGCGAGGTCAAGATAACAGTACTAAGTATGTGAAATCAGAAAGTACTTAAATGAAATCAAAGTATTTAAAACCATTTGCAAATACAATCCGTTCAATTGCACGTAGTGTCATATCACAAACAAGAACAATAATAGTAAATCGTAATGTGTCTTTTCTAGGCCGCGAATGATCGGGCAAGGCAGCGCCATAGTATCATTATGCGTGCCTAATCATGGACTCCGCACCGCATAGTCAGTCACACGCACCGCGAGGTATTCTCGCATCGGGGTAGCTAACCCGGTATTCTCCTCGACTCCCGCAGTCCGCATAGTCTCGTGAGACCGCATAGTCACATTGCATCGCATAGGCATCCCCGTGACGGCTAAAACACCGGAATGATCAATCTCGAACTCCGCAGCCCGCATAGTCACATAGATCGCATAGGCCGTATAGACCCGCATCAAGGGTGGCAAGCCCTCGGTATAATAAGTCAAGGGGGTAGGTGATATAATAACAGTACAACGGACTTACCTTTTAGCAACGTAAGCTCAGCAAGAATGACCCCCTTTCACAATATTACAAGACACTAACACAGGTAGCATCATAATATATCTACTTATCAAACAATCTTGCTACACTTAACATAAATCAATACAAGGCTTTTATAAACAAACAAGTAAACAGTTCCTTTTATCTTTCTTAAGTTGTTATACCTAACTTCCCATAAAGCTAGTATAACTCTTAAGCTTTTGTTTAAAACCAACTGCTCTCTCTCATTAACAAATGATTCAGTATTCTTTTGAAATGTATCAAGATTCTTATTATTCAGGCTTAAGTCAAAAGACATTGCCGTAGTTATTATTCAGGCTTAAGTCCGAAGACATTGCCGTAATTATTATTCAGTTAACACACGTACGTCTACCGTACTATATATATTTAAAATATCATGCTCAAGAGTATAGGAAGAATCACATACCTTCGCGAACTCCACCGCCAAGTCGAATATGTCGCAGAGAATCACCTATAATAGTCAAATACGTCTATCAATGTCTAGACTATTCAGAAATGATTCTAAGCAGAGGGTTCTCTATTCTACGGAAATTTGGGCAAAGACTTCCCTACCCTAGAAGTTATACAACCATCAGAAAAACAAATTCTATGTGAGTACGGTTCAATTATTCTTCTTTATACCCTTCACTGTGATAACAGTTCAATTCTATTCAGAATATCCTTCTAAGTATTTATACTTATTCCTATACTTCTACAAGATGTATTCTCTAATTACAAAAGAAGGATAAGTTTATTTACCTCGATAAGCCCAAAATTATCCAAGTTAAACGTCGCTTCCCGAGCAAGGTTTAGCTCCTAATTTGTACGCTCCGATAGCTCCAAGAACCCTTAAGTTCTTCACAACTTCTACTAAGTACTAAGGGATTTGGGCTAGGTATTTTGGGCATTATAACAATACTAGAAGGCAACTTTTCTACCAGGGAGGGGGTAGGTTTCGCCAGGTCGTGGGGGTTGCCTCGCCAAGCTTCACCTGGGGGAGAAGGCTTGACGAAAAGGCCTGAGGAGAGGAGGATTTTCAAGACTTTGAAAGTAATTTGTGGATGAAGAACTCTTCATCTTAAGGGGGTATTTATAGGTCAAGCCATGGCCAACCAATGGCCAAGATGATGCCAAGTGCAAGGCAAGTGTAGGGTGAGGATTTAGGCAAGTGTCCATTCTATCTACTACGCAAAAATATCCTACCAACTACTTGACAAAAAAGGCCATCCATTCGGCCCTATTGCCGTCCCACATCCATCAATGAGAGGGTGACAAGTGTCGCCCTCTCGTTGGTCAAAAATGTTTCGTCTCTCGGAAAAATCCGCAAAAATTAGAAATGACATAGCCGGAATTTACCCTACGCGAGTCTAGTAAAACGTTTCGTCGAAAAATGATTCTTTTAGTGAGTTGTGCCCAAAAAAATGTCCCATGCCTAAACTTTAAGGCTAAACTTTCGTACGTACGCCCTCACGTACATACTCTGGAAATACGGGGTATAACACCGCCACAACAAGATTACTGCACTTAAGAATGTTATAACAACAATGGCGACAGGCCCCGCCATACCCTGAATGTAAGTACTACAACGATCGGGGACTATACCAAAGATAAGCCTCCGAGACACGGAGCTTCCCAAAACGCTGAATCGTGACTCCTATGAGCGAGGATCAATCAATCGTGTACTCTACCGCGTGATGAACGCAGCCTCAAGGAGGTCGATAACAGTACCAAGTATGTGAAATCGAAATATCAGAAATGAAATCATAATAGTCTATATAAAATGTAAGACATATATGATAACCAATTTACGATACACACATGTAAGCAAATATGTCAAGTCGTGACTCACGCCTTAAAGTCATCACTCAAATATAACCATGGGTCTCATGCCCACAATATCAATCATGCCCGTGGAATTCCTTCCTCACTGCCGGCAGTCCATGATATAAAAACACCAAGGCATACACATGAACACCAGGTCCCACCTGTGTCATAATAAAATCAGACGGTAAGTACGAAGGCATAGCCGACTACTAAAACCCACGCACTAACAATGCTATAAAATCAGATCACGAGGTCTTTCTAGACCGCGCCACATGAACGGCCGCCACTCGCCTCGCATCAATGCGCGCCACAACTCGAACTCACCGCAGCTCCGCATAGGCCACCTAGGCCCGCATGAGGTATTCCCCGCATCGAGGTAGCTACTCCTCGGCATCGTCCTGGACTCTCGTAGTCCGCATGGCCACATAGACCGCATGAGGTATTCCCCGCACACTAACTCGAACTCGTAGCTCGCGCATAGGTCCCCGACCCGCATGAGGCATCCTCGTGACGGGGCAGCTTAACCCCCGATATCATGTCAAGAGGTGAGTGGTACAATACTAACATAACGGCTTATCGTTAAACAACATAAGCACAATCAAGGGAAACCCCTTTACACAAACATCACAAGACACTAACACACGTAGCATCCTAACATGTTTACTTATCATACCAACAAGAAAGTATTACAAGGCTATCACAAACCAACATAGTCAAGTTATTCACACAAGGTACTTTCTATTTTATGTCAACAAGTTCGGGTTTTTATCCCCAAAGTACTTCATACATTTACTCTTTAAAAAGATCCGTTTCTTTCACAAGAGTCACACGATACCCGTAGTATAAAAATAGAGTGACTATCTTTTTAAGTAAACCAAAACAATTTCCCTACCTTCTTTTTGAACCAACTTAAGACAAAAGCATGCCTTCCTTTTTAAACGAAAACACTTCAAATTTTCAAGTCTTTGTCTTTTATAAAACAAGTCCTTACTTTGAAATTTTAAGAAAATCAAAACTTGTTTATTAATGATCTTATTAAATCAGCCATGATCTAGGAAATGTAATACAATTTTGTCTTATCTTAGCTTCTATGCAGATGGAGGTTTCTACTGGTTTTAATAATACTTAATTAGTCAATACATTTTCCTTTATTAGCGCTGCAGTGGTTTGTTCGATACTTATTCTCATTTCAGCAATCAATATAAGGCTTTCATAAACAATTAAGTAAACTGCCTTTTATCTCTCTTAAGTCGTTATACCTAACTTCCCATAAAGCTAGTATAACTCTTAAGCTTTTAAAACCAAGTATTACGCTTCTTTCACAAACGATTCTTAATTCTTTTGAAATACTTCAAGATTCTTATTATTTAAAACTCAAGTCAAAAGACATCGAAGTAAAACCACGCTCGCTTAACACACGACGCTCACCGTACTATATATATTCTTTTAAAATATCATGCTCAAGAGGATAGGAAGAATCACATACCTCCTCTACAAATCCACCGCCAAGTCGAATATGTCGCGCAGAGTATCAACCTATAATAGTCAAATACGTCTATCAACGTCTAGACTACTCTGTAGAATATTCTAAGCAGAAGGTTCTTATTTCTACGGAAATTTGGGCAGCACTTCCCTACCCGACAAACTACACAAGTCTACTGTAAATACAGTCCTATGTAAGTACATTTCAATTCTCTTCTTATATACCATCCTTCTATATCTTATACTCAATTCTAAACTACTATATGAAATTTCCAATTACAATAGAAGGACAAAGATATTTACCTCGTTAAGCCCAAAATTATCCAAGATTAAAGTCGATCCTGAGCAAGGTTTACCTCCTATTCTGTACGCTCCAATTCGCTCCAAGAAACCCTTAGAAGTTCTATACAACTTCTACTTAATACTTCAACCAACAATGAAGATTTTCCTAGGGTTTCGTTTTGTGACTAAAGGAACTATAGTAGTATTTCCGGGCTCTAAGTTGTCACAACCCGAACCCCGGGCCCGTGACTGGTGCCCTACCTGGGCACCCATCTACCTTAACAACTAAGTAAACTGCGGAAATCAAATAACGCCTCATTTTTTTTTTAAAAACCAACGTACGTGCAAGGGCAAAGCCGACAAGGCTGCCATATAATATACATAAACAAAAGACACTACACCGTACATGAGTCCAATCCCACATATGAATACAGACCTCTAAGAATTTACAGAAACATGACGGGACAAGGCCCCGCCGTACCCATAACCGTACAAAAGCACATCAAGGAACTATACCAAAAGATAAACTCCAATGTAAGGAGCTATCCAAAACTACGAAAGGTGGTCCTACACTGCAGATCACCAAATCAAGACCTAAACTTCGGCATTTAACGCACTTCACGCGAGGTCGACGGGAAGAATGTACCAAGTATGTGAATGCAGTAGCATCAGAATGAAATCATAACGCTAAACAAAACAGAGACGTGTATGATAGCCAACCTACAAGACACAATACATAAGCGCTATATCAAGTCGTGGACGATGCCTCAAAGTCACTACTCAAATATAACTACGGGTCTCACGCCATAATATCAACCATGCCCGTGGAATCCTTTCTCACCGCCGACCATGATATAATATAACACCAATAAGCATATCCATGAGTATCCTCGTGGTCGCACGCCTAATCCCACATCGTATAAGCATGACCATGGGTTTACAAACAACCGAATCAAACCCGCTCCCGTCACATGCCTAATCCCACATCGTATAAGATGTCCAAAGAGTATCCTCGTGGTCGCACGCCGGCATCCCACATCGTATAAGCATGACCATAGGTATCCTCGCGGTCGCATGCCCGCATCCCACATCGTATAAGCATGACCGTAGGGTAACACAAACAACCGAATCTAACCCGACTCGTCATACGCCTGTAATCCTACATCGTATAAGCATGTCCAGCGAGTATCCTCGTGGTCGCATGCCCGCATCCCACATCGTATAAGCATGACCATAGGTATCCTCGCGGTCGCATGCCCCGACATCCCACATCGTATATGTGACGCCCGAACTCGGCCCGCCACATCGTGCCTTACCCTGCACCCTAGTGATACAACATCGAGAAAACCAAATGGAAATAAAAACTTTACACATGAAATGAGAGATATAATAAATAAACAAAGCAACCAAAACAGCTTGCCTTCAAGATATACATAAAACTCGAATGCTTTAATCTTTTACAACCCCGCCACAACAAGATTCATGCACTTCTAAGATTTATACAACAACTATGACGACAGTGGCCCCGCCATACCCCGAACGCACAAGAACTTACATGCACTGTGGTAACATACCAAAGATAAGCCTCCGACGGAACGGAGCTTCCCAAAACGCTGAAATGAGATCCTAAACGCGGATCGACAAATGACGACTTACCGCGCAGATTTAACGCACTCGGCGAGGTCAAGATAACAGTACCAAGTATGTGAAATCAGAATATCAGAAATGAAATCATAATAGTCTATAAAAGTGAGACATGTATGATGACCAAACTACAAGATATAACATATAACCGCTATATCAAGACAGTGGACTCACGCTCCAAATTATCACTCGTGCGTGGAATTTCTTCCTCACCGCTAGCTTTATGATATAACAATACCAAGGATTATACATGAACACTGTGTCCCACCGTGTTATAAAACCGTGACAGACAAGTACAACTACCGGATCCGATCGTGCTAATAATACAATGCAACCACAAACACGGCCGAGCACGGGGCAAGCAGAGCCGATCATCGGATACCAAGGCCGGCCACGCACCGACCGGCAAGTACGAGGGTGACCACCGTGACCAAGGTCAGATTACGAAACTTCGCACTATACCGAACGGGCAAGCGAGGGTCGACTACCGATACCAAGGCCGAATCACCACGAGACGGCAAGCACGCAGAGCCACCACCGATACCCAGCCGAACAAGAAGAAACCTCAACTACCAACCGCCTCTATCGAGAGACGCCAGAATACGTAAACACCACACTTGCACAACAAAGGCTATCATCACAAGCATAAGCAAGTTTCACAACAACAAGCATAGGCAAGTTTCACAACAACAAGCATAGTAAGTTTCACACAACTCAAAGTACTTTCATTTTATGCCAAAGTCCGGTTTTAACCCCAAAGTACTACATACGTTAAGTTCTTTTAAAAGAGATCCATTACTTTTATAAAAGTCACCCGATACGTAGTATTAGAATGACCAACCCACATTCCTTTTCAAAATCAAGTAACAACATTCTTTTCCTAAGTTCCAGTTTGCCTAGTTTCAATTACTCAAGCTTCTCATTTTCAAATGGTTTCATAGTTCA
Source organism: Przewalskia tangutica (assembly GCA_029844215.1). NCBI lineage: Eukaryota > Viridiplantae > Streptophyta > Magnoliopsida > Solanales > Solanaceae > Przewalskia > Przewalskia tangutica. The sequence continues at coordinate 100,608,677 of CM056729.1, forward strand.
TAAACTTAATCACTTGATTCCTTTTTAGAACAATTGAGTAATATATGTTTCACGTAAGAGTAGGTTATTCTTGTTTACAACATTCTTATTACAAAGACCATGATCTAGAAAATGTAATATCATTTTGTCTCATCTTAGTTTCTATGCAGATGGAGGTTTCTACTGGTTTTAATATGATACATCATTATTCAATACATTTTCCTTTATTAACGCTGCAGTGGTTTGTCGATACACATTCTGATTTCCAAAATCAGTAAAACATTATCCCTTTAAATAAAACCAAGTACTCATTACTCACGAATGAGGTTTCACACAAACATTCACATTAAACAAATAAGTTAAGTCTCTTATCTTATAAGATCAAGTCTCTTAACTTCTAACATTAGTAAACCATTTTCTTTACTCTCTTAAGACATTATACCTAACTCCCATAAAGCTAGTATAATTCCTTTTAAAACCTTTAAAACCAAGTGTTACTTTCCTTCAAAACGATTTATAAATCTTTTGAAATACATCAAGTTCTTTATTACAACAAGCCGCTTATAATTCACATCGCTACCTTTAAAACCACAAAGTATTTTCTTACCTACATAAAGTCATATAACCAACTTCCCATAAAGCCGTTATAACACTTTATGTTTTAAAACAATCAAACACAACTAACACACGACGTCACCGTACTACATAGTTCACACATATCACGCTGGAAGAGATAGGAAGAGGTTCACATACCTCGCGACGAGTATCGACTAATAGCAAAACGCTCCAAACAATCGGCTACTCCTTGCCAAGTAAATCGCGCCACACGTAGGTACTTCAACCTATAAGGCCACAAGGCGCCTATTATCATCTAGACCACAACGTAGAATATTCTACGTAAAATTCGGCAAAGATCTCCCCGCCACAACAGTAAATCTCCTTCTCTAGCGAGGCGGCCACCAAGCCAACCAGAGTGGGTTTTTACACGCCTAACCTGACGTGTACAATTCTACTATACAAGAATACTACACAAGTCCATCAGAATACGATTCGCCTGGGCTTTAATTCTTCAGCTTAAGTCAAAAGACATTGCCACAAAGATTAAGTATAGTTCTATATATAGTATACTTCAACTATATATTCTTACAACATGTAATTTCCAATTACAATAGAAGGACAGAGTGTTTACCTCGATAAGCCCAAAATTATCCGAGTATAATGTCGCTACCGAGCAAGGTTTAGCTCCTACCCGAGTGCTCCAAACAACCCTTAGAAGTTCTATCCAACTTACTCCAAAACTTCAACCAACGGTGAAGGTTTCCTTAGTGGTTTGGCTTGAGACTAAAGGACAAAAGGTAGTATTTCCTGACTCTACGATAGAGGTAACTTTGGAATACTACAAGGTAAAAGGCTAAGGTATTTTGGGCATTATAACAATACTTGGAGGAGTATTTCAATACCACAAAGGGAGGGTTTCGCCAAAGGCCAATTTCTGGAGAGGGCTCTGACGAGTCAACAAGAGGGAGGAGGGGTTCTCAAGACTTAGGCAAGTGAAGAGTGGATGAAGAAGTCTTCAAAGAGAGGGGGTATTTATAGCAAAACCAAAAGCCAACCAATGGCCAAGATCAAGCCATGTGCAAGGCAAGTGTAAGGCCAAGATCAAGCCAAGTGCACCCACAAAACACTCCACAAAACACTCCACAAAACAAGCCACAAAGCAAGGCACAAAAGAGGGAGCCAATCGGCCAAGGCCAAGCCTCCTCTTGTTGCCCAATGAGGGTGACAAGTGTCACCCTCTCGTTGGTCCAAAATGTTCCGTCGCCTAAAAATTCGCAAAAATACTAAATGACATAGCCGGAATTTTCCCAACGTAAGCTGTGGAAACGTTTCGTCAGAAAACGACTCTAATCGGCACTTGTGCCCAAATTTCGAATCCAATGCCTAACTTAAGGCTCAAATTTTCGTACGTACGTCCATACGTACATACTCTGGAAATACGGGGTATAACATTCTTCCCCCCTTAGAAACATTCGTCCCGAATGTTCCTTCTAGGTCTTAAAACAAACAGGCGTCAGTATAGTCTTCACTGCTATACGCATTTAAAACAATCATGCCACACCGCCACAAAACACACGCTCACTTCTCCTTTCTCGTAGTACTCGCCACGAACACTCGAACTCGCTCTAGTATCCGTATCACACTTCTTTCAACGCTCGCTTTCCAACCCTCGAGTCACTACCTCCAAACTTGGTCATCTCACTAACCTCGATTTCCTAAGGCCATTCCCGCCTTCCCGAACTGATTCTGGTCGAACACACCCACGAACTCATACGATGGTCAACTAAACTTGGGCCTAGCACCCTTTGTGACTACCACTGGTGACCACCTAACTGACCCCACCCCAAACCGGTTACGGGTTGACCCGCAAATGGTCCTCAACCCGACCCCAACCGCGCCAACTCTTGTTCCCGATCCGAACAATCTTACTATTTCACATCATGAAAGCTACCACTTCCATCTCACACTACCTGTGGACTTACCCTTTTCACTAACTGTGTTTCTAAATCACATTTTAGCACAAAGCTATCCAAACATAACATTAAACACATCAAGAACATCAATACAAACAAAACTCTAGAGGTTAAGGATATACTCAAACTAGGCGTTCAAGGACCGCTTAAAATCGAACTCCCATCGCGACCTCTACCGGCCTTCGGTGTACAAACATCCCGCTCGCTACGGAAGGTGAAGAACCCGCAATCGCCTAGTAGTCCATGCTATCCTACCAAATACTCGGCCTGACGCTCTTGCCACGGCCCCGCTGGGCCGCAAAAATAACAATCTCCCGAGTTAGTACGACACTCTCCTTATGAAGCTTTCCACAACGCCACACCGAGACAAGCGGCACCTCATCCGGCGAGCACTCGCTTCTCCGAAAATTCAAACACAGGAGCCCCGACCGCTTCCTCAATATCCCGGCGTCCCGAAGCCGCGGAGGACCACTGCATCGACGAGGTACATAACTAGTTCTGGCCGAGGCGTCCGCCTCGAAAGTCACCAAAGGACTCGCTGCTCGCCCTCTTCGCCGACTTTGGTCATTCCGCCGATTTATCCGCCTCACATCCAAGTGTATACGTCAGATGCGGCAATGTCCATGCCCTACAAGAGCTACACCAACAACTCTCGCAAGGCAATCATCGAGCCTCAGAATATATCGGTGCACTCGATCCTCCATACTAGCTACTAACGCGGGACGCACGCCAATGAGTCGAACTCCACATTGTACTTCGAACCGCACGCCTGCTCGCCAGAACACCAAAAATCTGTTTACCGAGCCCTCTCATCCGGGAGGCAAGAAATGTGCAAGAAATGCCTCGAGAACTCGCTCCATACCGCTGGAAGTGCATGCTTCCTCGACAGCTCCCAAGAATCAAACCACGATCATGGTATCACGCAGCTGATGTGAACCTGTGGCCACCGACTCGATCTCCGATGCCTTGATCACTCATGATCCAGAATCGCTTGATGAACTCATGCGATCATCCTCGTGCCTCACCCATAAAACTCGCGGCCTACAACTCGTAAAAATCCCGTAGCCTCGAACTATCTCGATCTAGGTGAACCATCGTGCATCGAACCGCCGGCCCACTTATCCTCAAGTCCGCCACAACCCCGCCATTAATCGCCTACCTTTGTAACTCATCTCTCGCTTCCGCATCGCGGATCGAGGCTCGTGTATCAGGTCTCTACCACGCTTTACTCGCAGCCTCCTCGCCGCTTTGCCCTTCGGGCCCGGTTGCCTTACGCGAGGCATAATCGTAAAAACGGTATGTCGGAGGGTCCAATCTTATCACACGCTCTAAGGCACGATCTCGTAATGAGAAGAATGGAAACCAATCCTAAATGTCCTATATCCTCTCGACATAGATGTGGTGCACAACACATCGATAATCAAGACTCTACTAGACACGGTTCAGAGACACTTTCCGAGGATTAATCGCTCGATACCACTTGCGACGCCAACTCGGCCCGCCATCGTGCCTTACCCCGCACCCTAGTGATACAACATCGAGAAAACCAATGGAAATAAAAACTTTACACATGAAATGAGATATAATAAATAAACAGCCAACCAAAACAGCTTGCCTTCAGATATACATAAAACCCGATAGCTTTAATCTTTTACAACCCTCGCCACACAACAAGATTATGCACTTAAGATTTATACAACACCTATGACGGGCCAGGGCCCCGCCATACCCCGGAACGTACAAGAACTGACAGACTCAGGGTAACATCCCACAGATAAGCCTCCGACGGAACGGCGATTCCCAAAATAAATGAGATCCTAAACGCGGATCGACACCGATGTACTTACCATGCAGATTTAACGCACCCGGGCGAGGTCAAGATAACAGTACTAAGTATGTGAAATCAGAATATCAGAATGAAATCATAATAGTCTATAAAAAGCAGGAGACATGTATGATGACCAAACTACAGTATATAACATATAACCAGTTACATCAAGACAGGGACTCACGCCCTCCAAATTATCACTCGTGCCCGTGGAATTTCTTCCTCATCACGCATAGCTTTATGATATAACAATACCAAGGATTATACATGAACACCGTGTCCCACCTGTGTTATAAAACCGACAGACAAGTACAACTACCGATCCGATCGTGCTAATAATACAATGCAACCACAAACACGGCCGACACGGCAAGTGAGAGCCGACTAACCGGATACCAAGGCCGGCCACGCACCGACCGGGCAAGTACGAGGGTCGACCACCGTGACCAAGGTCAGATCACGAAACTTCGCCACTATAATCGAACGGCAAGTGCGAGGGTCGACTACCGATACCAAGGCCGAATCGGGCCACGAGACGGCAAGTACGAGAGCCGACCACCGATACCCAGCCGAACAAGAAGAAACCTCAACTACCAACCGGCCCTCTATCGAGAGACGCGGTAACACAGAAACACCACACTTGCACAACAAAGGCTATCATCACAAGCATAGGCAAGTTTCACAACAACAAGCATAGGCAAGTTTCACAACAACAAGCATAGGCAAGTTTCACACAACTCAAAGTACTTTCATTTTATGCCAAAGTCCGGGTTTTTAACCCCAAAGTACTACATACGTTAAGTTCTTTTAAAAGAGATCCATTACTTTTATAAAAGTCACCCGATACCCGTAGTATTAGAATGACCAACCCACATTCCTTTTCAAAATCAAGTAACAACATTCTTTTCCTAAGTTCCAGTTTGCCTAGTTTCAATTACTCAAGCTTCTCATTTTCAAATGGTTTCATAGTTCATAAACTTAATCACTTGATTCCTTTTTAGAACAATTGAGTAATATATGTTTCACGTAAGAGTAGGTTATTCTTGTTTACAACATTCTTATTACAGCAGCCATGATCTAGAAAATGTAATATCATTTTGTCTCATCTTAGTTTCTATGCAGATGGAGGTTTCTACTGGTTTTAATATGATACATCATTATTCAATACATTTTCCTTTATTAACGCTGCAGTGGTTTGTCGATACACATTCTGATTTCCAAAATCAGTAAAACATTATCCCTTTAAATAAAACCAAGTACTCATTACTCACGAATGAGGTTTCACACAAACATTCACATTAAACAAATAAGTTAAGTCTCTTATCTTATAAGATCAAGTCTCTTAACTTCTAACATTAGTAAACCATTTTCTTTACCTCTCTTAAGACATTATACCTAACTCCCCATAAAGCTAGTATAATTCCTTTTTAAAACCTTTAAAACCAAGTGTTACTTTCCCTTCAAAACGATTTATAAATCTTTTGAAATACATCAAGTTCTTTATTACAACAAGCCAGTTATAATTCACACGCTTACCTTTTAAAACCACAAAGTATTTTTCACCTACATAAAGTCGTTATAACCAACTTCCCATAAAGCCGTTATAACACTTTATGTTTTAAAACAATCAAACACAAATAACACATGACGTCACCGTACTACATAGTTCACACATATCAATTTGGAAGAGATAGGAAGAGGTTCACATACCTCGCGACGAGTATCGACTAATAGCAAACGCTCCAAACAAGGCTACTCCTTAAGCCAAGTAAATCGCGCCACACGTAGGTACTTCAACCTATAAGGCCACAAGGCGCCTATTATCATCTAGACCACAACGTAGAATATTCTACGTAAAATTCAAGAAGATCTCCCGCCACAACAGAAATCTCCTTCTCTAGCGAGGCGGCTACCAAGCCAACCAGAGGGGTTTTACACGCCTAACCTGACGTGTACAATTCTACTATACAAGAATACTACACAAGTCTTTATGTCTGAATACGATTGGGTTCTTAATTCTTCAGCTTAAGTCAAAAGACATTGCCACAAGATTAAGTATAGTTCTATATATAGTATACTTCAACTATATATTCTTACAACATGTAATTTCCAATTACAATAGAAGGATGAGTGTTTACCTCGATAAGCCCAAAATTATCCGAGTATAATGTCGCTACCGAGCAAGGTTTAGCTCCTACTCCGAGTGCTCCAAACAACCCTTAGAAGTTCTATCCAACTTACTCCAAAACTTCAACCAACAGTGAAGGTTTCCTTAGGGTTTCTGGTTTGAGACTAAAGGACAAAAGGTAGTATTTCCTGACTTCACGATAGAGGTAACTTTGGAATACTACAAGGTAAAAGGCTAAGGTATTTTGGGCATTATAACAATACTGGAGGAGTATTTCAATACCACAGCGGGGAGGTTTCGCCAAAGGCCAATTTCAAGGGGAGAGGGCTCTTGACGAGAGTCAACAAGAGGGAGGAGGGGTTTCTCAAGACTTAGGCAAGTGAAGAGTGGATGAAGAAGTCTTCAAAGAGGGGGTATTTATAGCAAAACCAAAAGCCAACCAATGGCCAAGATCAAGCCATGTGCAAGGCAAGTGTAAGGCCAAGATCAAGCCAAGTGCACCCACAAAACACTCCACAAAACACTCCACAAAACAAGCCACAAAGCAAGGCACAAAAGAGGGAGCCAATCGGCCAAGGCCAAGCCTCCTCTTTGCCGTCCAATGAGGGTGACAAGTGTCACCCTCTCGTTGGTCCAAAAATGTTCCGTCGCTCGGAAAAATCCGCAAAAATACTAAATGACATAGCCGGAATTTTCCCAACGTAAGCTGTGGAAACGTTTCGTCAGAAAACGACTCTAATCGGCACTTGTGCCCAAATTTCGAATCCAATGCCTAACTTAAGGCTCAAATTTTCGTACGTACGTCCATACGTACATACTCTGGAAATACGGGGTATAACATTCTTCCCCCCTTAGAAACATTCGTCCCGAATGTTCCTTCTAGGTCTCAAAACAAACAGCGCCGATAGTCTTCACCGCTATACGCATTTAAAACAATCATGCCACACCTGGCCACAAAACACACGTTCACTTCTCCCCTTTCTCGTAGTACTCGTCACGAACACTCGAACTCGTTCTAGTATCCGTACCACACTTCTTTCAACGCTTCTGTTTCCAACCCTTGGAGTCACTACCTCCAAACTTGGTCATCTCACTAACCTCGATTTCCCCTAAGGCCATTCCCGGCCTTCCCGAACTGATTCTGGTCGAACACACCCACGAACTCATACGATGGTCAACTAAACTTGGGCCTAGCACCCTCGTGACCCTACCACCGGGACCACCTAACCGACCCCACCCCAAATCGGTTACGGGTTGACCCGCAAATGGTCCTCAACCCGACCCCAATCGCGCCAACTCTTGTTCCTCGATCCGAACAATCTTACTATTTCACATCATGAAAGCTACCACTTCCATCTCACACTACCTGTGGACTTACCCTTTTCACTAACTGTGTTTCTAAATCACATTTTAGCACAAAGCTATCCAAACATAACATTAAACACATCAGCAACATCAATACAAACAAAACTCTGTAGGTTAAGGATATACTCAAACTAGGCGGTTCAAGGACCGCTAAACTGAACTCCCATCGCGACCTCTACCGGCCTTCCGGTACAAACATCCCGCTACGGAAGGTGAAGAACCCGCAATCGCTCTAGTAGTCCATGCTATCCTACCAGTGCTACTGCCTCGGCTTTCTGCCGATGGCCCTTGGCCGCAAAATAACAATCTCCCGAGTTAGTACGACACTCTCCTTATGAAGCTTTCCACAACGCCACACCGAGACAAGGGCAACCTCATCCGCGAGCACTCCCGCTTCTCCCGAAAATCTGAAACACGGGAGCCCCGACCGCCTCAATATCCCAAGGTCCCGAAGCCGGAGGACCACTCAGATCGACGAGGTACATAACTAGTTCGCCACGAGGCGGTCCGCCGAAAGTCACCAAAGGACCTCGCTGTTCTCGCCCTCTTCGCCGACTTTGGTCATTCCGTCGATTTATCCGCCTCACATCCAAGTGTATACGCTCAGATGCGGCAATGTCCATGCCCTACCAAGAGCTACACCAACAACTCTGCAAGGCAATCATCGAGCCTCAGAACATATCGGTGCACTCGATCCTCCATACTAGCTACTAACGCGGGACGCACGCCAATGAGTCGAACTCCACATTGTACTTCCGAACCGCACGCCTGCTCGCCAGAACACCAAAAATTGCTTACCCGAGCCCTCCTCATCCGGGAGGCAAGAAATGTGCAAGAAAGGCCTCGAGAACTCGTTCCATACCACTGGAAGTGCATGCTCTCCTGGACAGCTCCCAAGAATCAAACTACCGATCCGCGTATCACGCGATTGATGTGAACTCAGAGCCACCGACTCGATCTCCGATGCCTTGATCACTTACGATCCGTCAGAATCGCTTGATGAACTCCTCGCGATCATCCTCGTGCCTCGACCCATAAAACTCGCGGCCTACAACTCGTAAAAATCTCGTAGCCTCGAACTATCTCGATCTAGGGTGAACCATCGTGCATCGAACCGCCGCCCACTTATCCTCAAGTTTGGCCACAACCCCGCCATTAATCGCCCACTCCTTGTAACTCATCTCCTCTCGCCTGCATCGCGGATCGGAGGCTCAGTATCGTGGTCTCGCCACGTTTACTCGCAGCTCCTTCGCGCTTTGCCCTTCGCCCGGGTTTTACGCGAGGCATAATCGTAAAAACGAAGTATGTCGAGGGTCCAATCTTATCACACAGCTCTAAGGCACGATCTCAGCATGAGAAGAATGGAAACCAATCCTAAATGTCCTATATCCTCCTGATATAGATGTGGTGCACAACACATAGATAATCAAGACTCTACTAGACACGGTCTGTAGACACTTTCCGAGGATTAATCGCTGCGATACCACTTGTGACGCCCGAACTCGCCCGCACATCGTGCCTTACCCGCACCCTAGTGATACAACATCGAGAAAACCAATGGAAATAAAAACTTTACACATGAAATGAGAGATATAATAAATAAACAAAGCCAACCAAAACAGCTTTTTCAAGATATACATAAAACACGAATGCTTTAATCCTTTTACAACCCCGCCACAACAAGATTTACTGCACTTAAGATTTATACAACAACTATGACGGGACAGGGCCCCGCCATACCCCTGGAAGTACAAGAACTTACAGACTCAGGGTAACATACCAAAGATAAGCCTCCGACGGAACGGAGCTTCCCAAAACTCTGAAATGAGATCCTAAACGCGGATCGACGGTAGATGTACTCTACTGCGCAGATGAACGCACTTCAAGGCGAGGTCAAGACATAACAGTACCAAGTATGTGAAATCAGAAATCAGTAAATGAAATCATAATAGTCTATAAAAAGCGAGACATGTATGATGACCAAACTACAAGATATAACATATAACCGATATCAAGACAGGACTCACGCTCCAAATTATCAGTCGTGCCCGTGGTATTTCTTACTCACTTCCGGCAGTTTATGCTATAACAATACCAAGGATTATACATGAACACTGTGTCCCACTGTGTTATAAAAACCGTGACAGACAAGTACAACTACCGATCCGATCGTGCCAATAATACAATGCAACCACAAACACGGTCGATACGGGCAAGTGCGAGAGCCGACCATCGGATACCAAGGCCGGCCACGCGGTGACCGGGCAAGTACGAGGGTCGACCACGGGGACCAAGGTCAGATCACGAAACTTCGTCACTATATCGAACGGGCAAGTGCGAGGGTCGACTACCGATACCAAGGCCGAATCAGTCACGATACGGGGCAAGTACGAGAGCCGACCACCGATACCTGGCCGAACAAGAAGAAACCTCAACTACCAACCGCCTCTATCGAGACGCCAGTAACACGTAAACACCACACTTGCACAACAAAGGCTATCATAACAAGCATAGGCAAGTTTCACAACAACAAGGATAGGCAAGTTTCACAACAACAAGCATAGGCAAGTTTCACACAACTCAAAGTACTTTCATTTTATGCCAAAGTCCGGGTTTTTTAACCCAAAAGTACTACATAAGTTAAGTTCTTTTAAAAGAGATCCATTACTTTTATAAAAGTCACCCGATACGTAGTATTAGAATGACCAACCCACATTCCTTTTCAAAATCAAGTAACAACATTCTTTTCCTAAGTTCCGCTTGCCTAGTTTCAATTACTCAAGCTTCTCATTTTCAAATGGTTTCATAGTTCATAAACTTAATCACTTGATTCCTTTTAGAACAATTGAGTAATATATGTTTCACGAAGAGTAGGTTATTCTTGTTTACAACATTCTTATTACAGCAGCCATGATCTAGAAAATGTAATATCATTTTGTCTCATCTTAGTTTCTATGCAGATGGAGGTTTCTACTGGTTTTAATATGATACATCATTATTCAATACATTTTCCTTTATTAACGCTGCAGTGGTTTGTCGATACACATTCTGATTTCCAAAATCAGTAAAACATTATCCCTTTAAATAAAACCAAGTACTCATTACTCACGAATGAGGTTTCACACAAACATTCACATTAAACAAATAAGTTAAGTCTCTTATCTTATAAGATCAAGTCTCTTAACTTCTAACATTAGTAAACCATTTTCTTTACCTCTCTTAAGACATTATACCTAACTCCCCATAAAGCTAGTATAATTCCTTTTTAAAACCTTTAAAACCAAGTGTTACTTTCCCTTCAAAACGATTTATAAATCTTTTGAAATACATCAAGTTCTTTATTACAACAAGCCAGTTATAATTCACATCAGTTACCTTTTAAAACCACAAAGTATTTTCTTACCTACATAAAGCTGTTATAACCAACTTCCCATAAAGCCGTTATAACACTTTATGTTTTAAAAACAATCAAACACAATAACACACGTACGTCTACCGTACTACATAGTTCACACATATCATCTGAAGAGATAGGAAGAGGTTCACATACCTCGACGAGTATCGACTAATAGCAAAACGCTCCAAACAACGGCTACTCCTTAAGCCAAGTAAATCGCGCCACTCGTAGTTACTTATACCTATAAGGCCACAAGGCGCATATTAAAATCTAGACCACAACGTAGAATATTCTACGTAAAATTGGCAAAGATCTCCCTCGCCACAACAGAATCTCCTTCTCTATCGAGGCCGGCTACCAAGCCAACCAGAGGGGGGGGTTTTACACGCCTAACCGGACGTGTACAATTCTACTACACAGTAATACTACACAAGTCTACTGTAATACAGTTCAGTTCAGTTCTTAATTCTTCAGGCTTAAGTCAAAAGACATTGCCACAGTACTAAGTATAGTTCTATATATAGTATACTTCAACTATATATTCTTACAACATGTAATTTCCAATTACAATAGAAGGACAGTAGTGTTTACCTCGATAAGCCCAAAATTATCCGAGTATAATGTCGCGCCTGAGCAAGGTTTAGCTCCTACTCCGAGTGCTCCAAACAACCCTTAGAAGTTCTATCCAACTTCTACTCCAAAACTTCAACCAACAGTGAAGGTTTCCTTAGGGTTTCGGTTTGAGACTAAAAGGACAAAAGGTAGTATTTCCGGACTCTACGTATAGAGGTAACTTTGGAATACTACAAGGTAAAAGGCTAAGGTATTTTGGGCATTATAACAATACTTGGAGGAGTATTTCAATACCACAAAGGGGGAGGGTTTCGGCCAAAGGCCAATTTCAAGGGGGGAGAGGGGCTCTTGGACGAGAGTCAACAAGAGGGAGGGGAGGGGTTCTCAAGACTTAGGCAAGTGAAGAGTGGATGAAGAAGTCTTCAAAGAGAGGGGGTATTTATAGCAAAACCAAAAGCCAACCAATGGCCAAGATCAAGCCATGTGCAAGGCAAGTGTAAGGCCAAGATCAAGCCAAGTGCACCCACAAAACACTCCACAAAACACTCCACAAAACAAGCCACAAAGCAAGGCACAAAAGAGGGAGCCAATCGGCCAAGGCCAAGCCTCCTCTTTGCCGTCCAATGAGGGTGACAAGTGTCACCCTCTCGTTGGTCCAAAAATGTTCCGTCGCTCGGAAAAATCCGCAAAAATACTAAATGACATAGCCGGAATTTTCCCAACGTAAGCTGTGGAAACGTTTCGTCAGAAAACGACTCTAATCGGCACTTGTGCCCAAATTTCGAATCCAATGCCTAACTTAAGGCTCAAATTTTCGTACGTACGTCCATACGTACATACTCTGGAAATACGGGGTATAACAGTATAAGCATGACCGTAGGGTAACACAAATAATGGAAGCATACCCGTGGAATCCCACCTCATTGTCGGTACGTCCAAGTAAACTTACAACAAGGCAGCCGACCCTCCAACCGAGAGTCGCGACAACGTAATAAAACATAATACTTGCACTCAAAGGCTATCACCAGCACATATAAGCAATTCTCAATTAATCAAGCCAAAACACTTATCAAGGCACACTTAGACTAATTCTCAATTAATCAAGCCAAAGTACTTATCAAGGCACACTTAGAATAATTCTCAATTAAACAAGCCAAAGTACTTATCAAGGCACACTTAGACTAATTCTCAATTAATCAAGCCAAAGTACTTATCAAGGCACACATAGAATAATTTTCAATTAAACAGGCCAAAGTACTTCGTACGTGCATTCTTTTCAAAAGACTCCTTTTTATGTAATACCCCAAGATACTAACACCCGTAGCATCAAGGTGTGTCTATTTTTCAAAGTAAGTTACTACACTTTAGAAAACTCATTTCAAAGCTTGAAATCAAGTAACTTCAAATTTTCACAATCAAGGCAACTCATGCCCATTAATCAAAATAGACAACTTTCTAAACCTTCCATAAAGCCGTTATAACCAACTTCCCATAAAACCGTTATAACCCTTTATGGTTTTTAGACAATTTCATTCCTTTTATAACCAAGAGACTTATACTTTTAAAACCAAGTATCACATATTTATAAATCAAGTTCTTAACTTTCCAAAATACTTCAAGTCTCTTAATATTTAGAAAACAAGTTTCTTCTACTTTTAAACCTCAAGTAACTCACACCTTTAAAACAAGTTACTTCTCTTAAATCATGGCATTTCTCCTCTTTTAAAACAATTAAGTAAATCACTCCTTTGACTCCCCTAAAGTCATTAAAACGACCATTAGGTTTTGGAACTAAGGCACTAGCCAAAAGGTTTGGAAACCACTTCCCTTTCAAGACTCTATGTACTTTAAGTAAAATACTTTCACTTTTAAGAATCCAAACTTCGCTAAGGAAATGGATCATACAACTTACAATTTGACATCAAAGTACAATCAAGGGAGTACATAGAACGAATTCTATTTTAGGCAAACCAAATACAACCAAGGAATGGATCATTTAAGGAGTAGGACATACTTTCTTTATCTTAAGGAATCATGCTAGAAGAGGAGATAGTTCACATACCTTTTCGGCTAAATCCACAAGCTAAGCCGAATACGCCGTACGTAGAAGCGTCAACCTATAATGGTCACAACAAGACTATAAACTTCTAGTCTCTAACGTAGAATAACACTAAGTATACGGTCTCTAATTCTACGGAAAATCGGGCTGCACTTCCTTTGTTTCTACTCACTTTGCCACCTTTTTCAAGGCCGAATACAATAACCAACACGCCACATTTAAGGCTCAAAACAACAACCAAACAAAGGGGATTACACGCCTTACAATACGTGTAACATTCCGCCCCACAATTCATACGAAGTAGTTTAATACTCACTAGCCATTCTCGGCCAACAATAACCAACAACACTAAGTCTTTTCCAATCCTTTTCCAATTCCAAGTTCTAAGGTCTAACATGTTATATGGCCATAAACAACTTCAACAACTACAATTTCCTTCTTTAAACAACATGCGACAACTTAAACTAATAATCGACTTGAATTGTAATCTTAAGGCTAAACATGCTAGTTTTCGGATTAGGGTTCCAATAGCCAATATACTAATCAAACTTCATACTAAACATCTCATGCTTGCTAATATCCACAACTACAATGATAAGTAATCTTAACTACTAAAACGACAAGATTATACCTTAACAAGCCCTTAAAAATTCCAAGATTCAAAGTCGCTCCTTAGAAAATTCTTAGCTCCTTTCCTTATGTTCCAATCTGCTCCAAGCACTCCTTAGAAGCCTATGAAGAACCCATCTTCAAGTTCCAACTTCAAAGTTGAAGAACTTCTTAAGTTTCCGCCTTGCGACTAATACGAAAACGCCGTTTTTCCGAAATATTTCTATTGAGATATCCTTACAATACCCTTAGGGACATTGTGTTTAAGTCTTGTGGCTAATGGATCAAAACTACAAATTATTTTGTGTGGAACTATGGCTAAGCCGAGAGCTCTAATGAAGAACAACAATGTAGTGATTTTTTTCTAAGTCTTCAAGACCTTGTATTGCTACTAGTATGTATTTATAACACATTGGAGGGTCTAGACTTAAACAAATGGGTGGCTAAGATGAGTTTCACTAGGATCAAGCCCATGTGGACAAGTTGACTTTGGTCAAATATATCAAGCTTGAAGACTTATCTTCCTTGATGGTCAAATGACCCTTCTAACCCTTGCATTTTCGTCCAAGACCACATGAGGGGGTACCACGTGTCGCCCTCTCATTCGTCCATAAAATTCCGTAACCCTCGTGGGCCCCACAAAACGTAAAATCCCTCGGGTGGGCCCCACGTGACCAAATCCGTAAAAATAAATTTCCATAATGTTAATAAGTTCCATACTCTTCAAATAATGCATTTTGAGAATCCAATTCTCAACAACGAACATTTTTCCTTTCCGACGTTCGGAAGATTTTCCGTCGGAAAAACATTCTTCCTTTCGTACCAATTTCCAAGTCTTGATTCCTTACGTACATTCTCTTATACATGTCCTGGACTTACGGGGTGTAACATTCTTCTCCCCTTAGAAACATTCGTCCCCGAATGTTCTTAGTCGGTTGTCAAGCTATACAAACTCCGGCATAAACTCTATACTATGCCTCTCAATCAAAACTGCAAAAGACCAACGATGCCACACATGGCCACCACAACATACGTAAACATATCAATGGACCTTCCGTCCGCGACCCCTCCTCACAAAACTCGAAGGTTACAGTCTTCTAAAACACGGGATTCTTAGAGGTTTCTTTCTTTCCTTACTTGTCATACCTTCTCGTACTTTCAAACTTATCTAGTACACGTACAAAATCTCAAATATTGTTTCTGTTCTCCAATCCTTGGAGTTACTATCCAAACTTGGCCATATTGTTACTTACTTTCCCGTTAAGGCTCTTCTCGACCCTTACGACCTGGTTTCGGTGGAACACATCCACGAACTCGTACAACGATCAACTAGGCCTGGGCCTTACACCCTCGTGACTCTATCACATAGCGGGACCATTTCTAACTGACATCACCCCATTCCATACTATTGGTTGACCCAAAATGAGTCCATAACCCGACTCATCGTCACACTTAACTTCTCATTCTTAGTCTGAAATAAATCTCTCTCTTATCTCAAGGTACTTCTCACCCTATCCTCCTATTCTCTAGAGGTTCGTCACATAAGCCGAAGTATTTCTACTGTACAATCTTCCCTATTGGTCTTACACTGTCATGGGGCAATTTCTACGTGTGAACTCTACACAACTCTAGTCTCAGCTCACTTATCATTTTTGTCAATATTCTTAACTTCTCACTTTACTAATCAAAGTATCCCTACCTCTGGGGTACTATCACTTTACAACTCTAGCAATAAAGGGAAAACATATACGCTAGGGTAAAATCTGAATCTATAAACGTATGTATAATTCAAAAGAATCGAAATACACCTGTAACCCCATGAGATGTCGCATCCTGATCCTGTCCAGTAGTCACGTTGTCTATGCGGTTCGAAGGACCGCCAGAACTATAAACACCACCCTGACCTCTACCACGGCTGGCTGACATCTGAACACCCTGCCCTGGGGGACGTACAGCTGTGGAGGAAAGGTAACCAACCATCGGCCTCATAGGCTGAGCCACCCTGCCGGTGCTCTTTCTAACAGGACATTCCCACTTCTTGTGGCCCGGACGGTCACAATAATAACAAACACCTGTGCCATGACGAAATTTCCCCAAATGACGCTTACTACATTGGAAACACTGAGGAATATGTGGCCTCGACTGAGAAAATCCTCGGCTCTTCTGAGAACCTCGACCCGTGGAGCTTGGACCGGCTCCTAAATACCTTGTGGGATCAACTCTCCCACCTGTGAGCTACGGGGGTATGTACTGGGTAGGCTGGGATGAATATCTCACTCATGCCGAGGCACTCGTCCAAAACTCACCGATAACCAACCGGTCTAGCCTCTTACGCCGATCTCCACGTTGCCTCTACCATCTCACACACATGTCTCTGCATCGCCGAATAACCTCCTCGCTGATGAAACTGTAGCACCGCTTATCTTGGTCAATAACATAATCGCTTCTCATGACCCTATAGTCTTCTCCTAATCGAGAAACCGGAGGCTCGTGCTTGGGGCCTCAAAACTGGCGCAGAACTCGCATCGCGAACAACATCCAGATACCACGGCATAAGCCCTATCAACTCTCTGAGTCGAATAGTAGCTCTCGCTACTCCTTTGCCCTTCTCGGGGCCGTTGTTCTCCTCGAGGCATAATCAGAACACAAAATACGTCGAGAGGAATTATCTTACTAACACTTCTATGGCACGATCTCAGAGTGAGAAGAATAGAAACCAACTCCTAAATGTCCTGTAGCCTCATGTTTATGGGTGCGCACAACACACCGATAATCAAGACTCTACTAGACACGGTCTCAGACATTCCGAGGATCGATCGCTCGATACCACTCTGTCACAACCCGAACCGGGGCGGATCGTGCCCTACCCGGGCACCCATCTACCTTAACAACTAAGTAAATCATGGAAATCAAATAACGCCTCATTTTTTTAAAACCAACGTGCGTAAGGGGCAAAGCCGACAAGGCCGCCATATAATATACATAAACAAAAGACACTACACCGCATACGAGTCCAATCCCACATATGAATACTGCACCTCAAGAGTTTACGAAACATGACGGACAAGGCCCCGCCAGACCCATAACCGCATAAAAGCACAGCATCAAGGAACTATACCAAAAGATAAACTCCCAACAGAAGGAGCTATCCAAAAACTCGAGGCGGTCCTACACTGCAGATCACCAAATCGCGTACCTAAACTGCGGCATGAACGCAGCTCACGAGCGAGGTCGAGACGAAGAATGTACCAAGTATGTGAATGAAGTATTGTAATGAAATCATAAGTCTAAACAAAGCGAGACGTGTATGATAGCCAACCTACAATACACAATACATAAGCGATTATATCAAGTCGTGGACGATGCCCTCAAAGTCACTACTCAAATATAACTATGGGTCTCACGCCCATAATATCAACCATGCCCGTGGAATCCTTTCTCACTGCCGGCAGTCTAAGATATAATATAACACCAATAAGCATATCCAAGGAGTATCCCTCGTGGTCGCATGCCCCGGAATCCCACATCGTATAAGCATGACCGTGGGTATACAAAGAAATCCGAATCAAACCCGCCTCGGTCACATGCCGGAATCCCACATCGTATAAGCATGTCCAAAGAGTATCCTCGTGGTCGCATGCCGGCATCCCACATCGTATAAGCATGACCATAGGGTATCCCTCGCGATCGCATGCCCCGGCATCCCACATCGTATAAGCATGACCGTAGGGTAACACAAACAAATCCGGGAATCTAACCCGACTCCTGGTCACATGCCCCAGAATCCCACATCGTATAAGCATGTCCAAGGAGTATCCCTCGTGGTCGCATGCCCCGGCATCCCACATCGTATAAGTATGACCATAGGGTATCCCTCGCGGTCGCATGCCCCGGCATCCCACATCGTATAAGCATGACCGTAGGGTAACACAAATAATGGAAGCATACGGTGGAATCCCACCTCACCGCTTGACGCTCCAAGTAAACTTACAACAAGGCAGCCGACCCTCCAACCGAGAGTCGCGGCAACGTAATAAAACATAATACTTGCACTCAAAGGCTATCACCAGCACATATAGGCAATTCTCAATTAATCAAGCCAAAGCACTTATCAAGGCACACTTAGACTAATTCTCAATTAATCAATCCAAAGTACTTATCAAGGCACACTTAGAATAATTCTCAATTAAACAAGCCAAAGTACTTATCAAGGCACACTTAGACTAATTCTCAATTAATCAAGCCAAAGTACTTATCAAGGCACACATAGAATAATTCTCAATTAAACAGGCCAAAGTACTTCGTACGTGCATTCTTTTCAAAAGACTCCTTTTTATGTAATACCCCAAGATACTAACACCCGTAGCATCAAGGTGTGTCTATTTTTCAAAGTAAGTTACTACACTTTAGAAAACTCATTTCAAAGCTTGAAATCAAGTAACTTCAAGTTTTCACAATCAAGGCAACTCATGCCCATTAATCAAAATAGACAACTTTCTAAACCTTCCATAAAGCCGTTATAACCAACTTCCCATAAAGCCGTTATAACCCTTTATGGTTTTTAGACAATTTCATTCCTTTTATAACCAAGAGACTTATACTTTTAAAACCAAGTATCACATACTTATAAATCAAGTTCTTAACTTTCCAAAATACTTCAAGTCTCTTAATATTTAGAAAACAAGTTTCTTCTACTTTTAAACCTCAAGTAACTCACACCTTTAAAACAAGTTACTTCTCTTAAATCATGTCATTTCTCCTCTTTTAAAACAATTAAGTAAATCACTCCTTTGACTCCCCTAAAGTCATTAAAACGACCATTAGGTTTTGGAACTAAGGCACTAGCCAAAAGGTTTGGAAACCACTTCCCTTTCAAGACTCTATGTACTTTAAGTAAAATACTTTCACTTTAAAGAATCCAAACTTCACTAAGGAAATGGATCATACAACTTACAATTTGACATCAAAGTACAATCAAGGGAGTACATAGAACGAATTCTATTTTAGGCAAACCAAATACAACCAAGGAATGGATCATTTAAGGAGTAGGACATACTTTCTTTATCTTAAGGAATCATGCTAGAAGAGGAGATAGTTCACATACCTTTTCGGCTAAATCCACAAGCTAAGCCGAATACGCCGTACGTAGAAGTGTCAACCTATAATGGTCACAACAAGACTATAAACTTCTAGTCTCTAACGTAGAATAATACTAAGTATACGGTCTCTAATTCTACGGAAAATCGGGCAGCACTTCCTTTGTTTCTACTCACTTTGCCACCTTTTTCAAGGCCGAATACAATAACCAACACGCCACATTTAAGGCTCAAAACAACAACCAAACAAAGGGGATTACACGCCTTACAATACGTAAAATTCCGCCCACAATTCATAAAGTAGTTTAATACTCACTAGCCATTCTCGGCCAACAATAACCAACAACACTAAGTCTTTTCCAATCCTTTTCCAATTCCAAGTTCTAAGGTCTAACATGTTATATAGCCATAAACAACTTCAACAACTACAATTTCCTTCTTTAAACAACATGCGACAACTTAAACTAATAATCGACTTGAATCGTAATCTTAAGGCTAAACATGCTAGTTTTCGGATTAGGGTTCCAATAGCCAATATACTAATCAAACTTCATACTAAACATCTCATGCTTGCTAATATCCACAACTACAATGATAAGTAATCTTAACTACTAAAACGACAAGATTATACCTTAACAAGCCCTTAAAAATTCCAAGATTCAAAGTCGCTCCTTAGCAAATTATTAGCTCCTTTCCTTATGTTCCAATCTGCTCCAAGCACTCCTTAGAAGCCTATGAAGAACCCATCTTCAAGTTCCAACTTCAAAGTTGAAGAACTTCTTAAGTTTCCGCCTTGCGACTAATACGAAAACGCCGTTTTTCCGAAATATTTCTATTGAGATATCCTTACAATACCCTTAGGGACATTGGGTTTAAGTCTTGTGGCTAATGGATCAAAACTACAAAATTTTTTGTGTGGAACTATGGCTAAGCCGAGAGCTCTAATGAAGAACAACAATGTAGTGATTTTTTTCTAAGTCTTCAAGACCTTGTCTTGCTACTAGTATGTATTTATAACACATTGGAGGGTCTAGACTTAAACACATGGGTGGCTAAGATGAGTTTCACTAGGATCAAGCCCATGTGGACAAGTTGACTTTGGTCAAATATATCAAGCTTGAAGACTTATCTTCCTTGATGGTCAAATGACCATTCTAACCCTTGCATTTTCGTCCAAGAACACATGAGGGGGTGCCACGTGTCGTCCTCTCATTCGTCCATAAAATTCCGTAACCCTCGTGGGCCCCACAAAACGTAAAATCCCTCGGGTGGGCCCCACGTGACCAAATCCGTAAAAATAAATTTCCATAATGTTAATAAGTTCCATACTCTTCAAATAATGAATTTTGAGAATCCAATTCTCAACAACGAACATTTTTCCTTTCCGACGTTCGGAAGATTTTCCGTCGGAAAAACATTCTTCCTTTCGTACCAATTTCCAAGTCTTGATTCCTTACATACATTCTCTTATACATGTCCTGGACTTACGGGGTGTAACATAAGTATAGAGGTAACTTTGGAATACTACAAGGTATTTGGGCCAAGGTATTTTGGAATAGTAACAATACTTGGAGAATACTTTTCTACCAAAGTGGGGGTATTTCGGACGAAAGCTTCAAGGAAGGGGGGTGTGTCTCGGCGAGAACACAAGTAGGGGGGGAGAGTGTTGGACGAGAGCCTTACTAAGGGGGAGAGGGATTTTGAGACTTGGAAATTGTTCAAGTGATGAAGAAGTCTTGCACAAGAGGGGGGTATTTATAGAACCACCAATGGTCTAGATTAAAACAAATGGAGGGTGAAGATTTGGATCCATGTGAAGAATGAGGTCTTCCAACCAAGTGTCCACCATAACCTTGGGACATATGTCCACCACAACATTGGGACATATGTCCCCCACAACAAAGAGCCATGTGGCCTTCCACTAGGCACAAAAAACGTCCAACATACCTACTCCCACTCACCAAAAGAAAATGTCTTCCAAGACTTTGACCACTTGACCTTGTCCAATTGGCCAACATTTTCGTCCAACCCATGCCAACTAAGGGTGACACATGTCGCCCTCCTATTGGTACAAAATATTTCGTCTCTCGGAAAAATCCGTAATCGGTTAAAATATTAAAAACGTAGAATTTCCTTCACAAGGTTCGGAATCTTTTCCGTTGAAAGTTCACAATTCCATCCTTAATCTAATTAGGGTTTGTACAAATGTACGTACGTCCTCACATACATACTCTGGAAATACGGGGTATAACATTCTCCCCTCCTTAGAAACATTCGTCCCAAATGTTCCTTCTCAAGACAGATAACGATAAAGTTCCTCATAACTTAAACAGTTTGAAAATGCCACACATGGCCACAATACAACACGCACAAATACTTAAATCCAAGTCCACAAGGAATCACCTCTAGCATCACAAAAGCTCCCACCCAAGGTCTAAAAGATATTCCCTTCGCACCTTTACTTCACAAAAATAATGATCACTTCTATTCTCTTACTCGTCGTACCCTCCTCGTACACTCGCACACTTCCTAAATAAACTTACCACCTTTATGTTATTGCTTCAGTTTCCAAAATCTCAGGGTTACTATTTCCAACTTGGTCATCATTAACTGGGAACACTCTGGATGAATCTCCGATACTTTTCCGAACATAGCAACATGAAAGACCGGACGTACTGCCTCCTACGTCGGACGGCAAAGCTAACTTATAGGCAACCTGGCCTATTCTCCAAATGATCTGAAAACGCTCAAAGTACCTCGGGCTAAGTTTCCTCGCTTCCAAATCTCGTCACGCCCTTCCGGGGTGGTACCTTTAAGAAAACCCACCGTCAACCTGAACTCCAAGTGTCGACGCCGATTATCCGCACGACTTCTGTTGACTCTGAGCTGCCAATAACCTCTCCTGGGTAAGCTTCACCCTATCCACATCCTGCTGAATCAAGTATGAACCAACTATCTGAACCTTGCCAACATCGAACCAATCGACTGGCAGCCTACCATTACGCCCATACCCGACTTCATAAGGCGACATCCGAATACTGAAATGGTAGCTATTATAATACTCACTCAACAAGAGGTGAATAATCCTTACAGCTACCCCTGAAATCAAAAACACCGGCCCGAGGGTGAATGCAATACTGAGACTCACCTGAGTTCCTAACCCCGCCTGGTAATCTCCAGAAAAGAAATAGCCGTAAACTGGGCTCCACTGCCCGTCATAAAGTAAAAGTAGGAACCCGTGCGCCTTACAACCTTCCCGATATATAACATCTCGCATAACCTCCGCCGAGTAAATACCCTGTCGAAAGACAAGATGGGCTGACTCATCGGCGACCATCTGGTCGAACGTATCCACGAATTCGCACGATGGTCAACTAAACTTGGGCCTAACACCTCGTGACCCTAACACATGGCGGGACCACCACAAATTTTCCTTACTTCAACCGCTGCGGGTTGACTCAACCCGCCTCAACCCGACCCATTTATCGCGCCAAGCTCTTGTTCCCCGACCCGGAACAATCTCTCTATTGAGTCACGAAAACCTAGTGGTCTTCTTAGCTCAACTACCCTCTTTCATTTCACACTACTCAGGGACTTATCACACAAATATATCTCACGTATACTATGCACTCCGATAAGGGTCAAACATAAAAATAAATCTTTTACTCAAGATGGCCTCGCCTCTAAGGTCTCCACGTATAATATCCTAAAGCTCACAATTTCCCTATCCCCAATCTTACCCTTTTAACTAACCATGATTTCTAATCACAATTAACACAATGCTATCTGAACATAACACTTAAAATATACTCATCTTATCACACATACTAATCTCTAGAGGGTTAAGGATATACCTGTATCTACTGCTTCACTCCCCTTTGTCGTTCTAATCAATCATGCCCTGTTGGGCGCATAGCTAGGGAAGGTGATGAACTAGCCACTGATCCTGAAGGCTGAGTCTCTACATCCGCGCCACCTCTGGTCGGACAATTTCTCGCAAAATAGCCCTGCTGGCAGCAAGCATAACAAGTTGTCGAAGAAGTACGACACTCCCCACAATGACACCTACCACAACGGCCACACCGAGGTGGGGGTGGCCTCCTCTGGCTAACACCCATTCCTCTCCGAACCACTGAATCCACAACTGTTCTGGTAGGCTGAGTCCTCCTGCTTGCATCCCTCCTACTTGAACATTCTCTCGTCACATGGCCCTGACGGCCGCAGGTAAAACAAGCACCAACAAAAGACGACATTCCGGGATGGCGCCGCCACATCGTGAACACCGAGGAAAATCAACTGGTGGCTAGAACCTACGATAGCCGCGTGATCCGAAGCCCGAGCTCGACCAACTCGGCATACCCCGAACGTCCCGAACCACGCGTGGAGGACCACTGCGATCGGGCGGAGGTGCGATTCAGTCACCTTGAGGCGATTCGCCTCGAAAGTTACCAAAGGACCGCCGACCGCCTACTGGCCGATCTTGTTAACCCGCCGATCCTACGTTTCTCGGCTTTCGGCGATAAGCCCGCACGCAGCCATGCTCATGCTCGATCAAGAACTACTCTTGCACAACCTCTCTTAGATAGTCATCCGGACTGTGATAAATCGGTACATAATATACTCTGGTTGCTAAATCCTATCTAGTAACAGGCCGTCTCTTTGCAATCCATACTTTACGCATCGTCGTG
This sequence comes from Przewalskia tangutica, assembly GCA_029844215.1. Classification (NCBI taxonomy): domain Eukaryota; kingdom Viridiplantae; phylum Streptophyta; class Magnoliopsida; order Solanales; family Solanaceae; genus Przewalskia; species Przewalskia tangutica. Next base: position 100,632,930 of record CM056729.1, read on the forward strand.
GAACGAAGGTTCAAATATCATGGCCGCAGAGGAATCGCTGCCGTGTATAGACTCTCTTTGGGCCGCGACGTCGCAGAACTCCCGAATGAAGCACCACCTCGGTGATGGTTGGGCTGTGCCTCGTAACCTCTCGTGCTTACTCGCAGCCTCCTCGCTGCCGCTTCGGGCGGGTTGCCTTGCGTGAGGCATAAGCGTAAGGGAAAGAAATACGTTAGAGGGTCCAACTTATAACACCTCTAAGGCACGATCTCGAGTGAGAAGAATGGAAACCAATCCTAAATATCCTATAGCCTCACGATTATTGGTGTGACAACACACCGATAATCAAGACTCTACTAGATACGGTCTGTAGACACTTTCCGAGGATTAACTGCTCTGATACAACTTTTGTCACGACCCGACCCCGGGCCCGTGACTGGTGCCTTACCCGAGCACCCAAGTAGACATACATCAGAGTAACCAGCGAAATATAAAACAAGACATGAAACAATATGAAGTGAGAAAGCTTTATTCGAGAAAAGCGCTGTCGGCATATACATATAAAAGCTTGAGCGATACATCCCTTTTACAAACCCCGCCACAACAAGATTTCTGCACTTAAGAATGTTATAACAACAATGGCGGACAGGGGCCGCCATACCACGAATGTAAGTACCTACAACGACGGGGACTATACGAAAGATAAGCCTCCGAGACACGGAGCTTCACAAAATCTGAATCGTGACCCATGAGCGAGGATCAATCAATGGTGTACCTACCGCGGCATGAACGCACCCGGGAGGTCGACAACAGTACCAAGTATGTGAAATCAAAATATCAGAAATGAAATCATAATAGTCTATATAAAATGTAAGACATATATGATAACCAATTTACAATACACACATGTAAGCGAATATGTCAAGTCAGGGACTCACGCCCTTAAAGTCATCACTCAAATATAACCATGGGTCTCATGCCCACAATATCAATCATGCCCGTGGAATTCCTTCCTCACTGCCGGCAGTCCATGATATAAAAACACCAAGGCATACACATGAATACCAGGTCCCACCTGTGTCATAATAAAACTGTACGGGGTAAGTACGAAGGCATAGCCGACTACTAAAACTGTCACGACCCGTTCCGGGGCCCGTGACTGGTGCCTTACCCGGGCACCCAAGTAGTCATACATCAGAGAAATCAACGGAATATAAAAACAAGACATGAAACAATTGTAAATGAGACACAGTTTATCTGAGAAAAGGGCGTCTTTCGGCATATATATATAAACCAAAATCGCGATACATCCCAACTGCATAATAGACTACGCACTCTAAGAAGATAAACAACTATGGCGGGACAGGGTCCCGCCATACCCTGAATGTACAAACTATCTACAACAACAGGGCGATCATACCCAAAAGTCGAGCCTCCGGAGAAGATGGAGCTCCTGACACCAAAGCAAAAGATCCTAAGGATGCGGATTTAGCACCTGCTTCCCATTACCTGCGGCATGAACGCACTCAAGGAGGTCGAGACAACAGTAAGTATGTGAAACTGTAAAGTACTTAAATGAAATCATATCATTTTAAAACTAATTTTACAAATATGTACGAAACAACCAAGGTAACCGCACATAGTGCCACATCACAAACAAGAGAAATAAGAGGTAAACTGTAACAGGCCTCTTTCTAGGCTGCGAATGATCGAAGCAAGGCCAATCACCCATAGTATCATTAAGCATGCCTAATCCTGGACTCCCGCAGTCCGCATAGGCCACTCACGTAGGCCCGCATGAGGTATTCCCCGCATCGAGGGTAGCTACTCCTCGGCATCGCCCCGACTCGTAGTCCGCATGGCCACATAGACCGCATGGCCACAAGGACCGCACACTAACCTGGAACTCTCGTAGCTCCGCATAGGTCCCCTGGACCCGCATGAGGTATTCTCGAATCATGGTCCCAGTCCGCCTGAGTCTACCTCGCATCGGAGGGCAGCTTAACCCCCGGTATCATGTCAAGAGGCGAGTGATATAATACTAACATAACAGCTTATCGTTAAACAACATAAGCATAACAAGAATACCCTCTTATACAAACGTTACAAGACACTAACACACATAGCATCATAATATGTCTACTCATCAAACCTATCACGACCCATTCCGGGGCCCGTGACTGGTGCCTTACCGGGGCACCCAAGTAGTCATACATCAGAGTAATCAGCGGAAATATAAAACAAGACATGAAACAGTTTATAAAATAAGACACAGTTTATGTGAGAAAACGTCGCCTTTCGGCATATATATATAAACATGGTTTAGCGATACATCCGACATCTTGCATAACATGACTACTGCACCTCTAAGGAAAGATACAACTATGGCGACAGGCCCCGCCATACCTCGATCAGCACAAAACTATCTACAACAGGGAGATCATACCCAAAAGTAGAGCCTCCAGAAAAGATGGAGCTCCCGACACCAACGTGGAGATCCTAAGGATGTGGATCTAGCACTGCCGCCTCTTACTGCGGCATGAACGCAGCCTCAAGGAGGTCGATAACATGTGTACTAAGTATATGAAACTGTAAAATACTTAAATGAAAACATATCATTTTAAAATCAGTTGCAAGTATGTATGAAACAACCAAGGGGACCGCACATAGTGCCACATCATAAACAAGAGCAACAATAGGTAAACTATAACAGGTCTTTTCTAGGCTGCGAATGATCAAAACAGGGCCACTCGCCCATATTATCATTCTGCAAGCCTAATCCTGAACTCCCGGAGTCCGCATAGGCCACTCACATAGGCCCGCATGAGGTATAACCCCGCATCGAGGGTAGCTACTCCTCGGCAATGTCCTGGACTCGTTGTCCGCATGGCCACATAGACCGCATGAGGCATAACCCCGCATACTAACACGGAACTCGTAGCTCCGCGATAGCCCTGGACCCGCATGAGGTATTCTCGAATCATGGTCCTGCATCGCCGAAGTCTACCCCGCATCGGAGGCGCTTAACCCCTGTATCATCTCAAGAGGTGAGTGATATAGTACTAACACAACGACTTATAGTTCAAAACAACATAAGCATAAGTAAGATGACCTCTTTACACAAACGTTACGGACACTAACACACATAGCATCATATCATGTCTACTTATCAAACCATCTTATTATTCTTTCACAATTCAATATAAGTGCATTATAAACACATAGGCAACTGTTTCTTTTACCCATCTTAAGTGGTTATACTTAACTTCCCATAAAGCTAGTATAACTCTTAAGCTTCGCTTTAAAACCAATTAGTTCTCTTCAGTTAAAAATGATTCAAGATTCTTTGAAATGCTTTCGCTTCTTATTATTCAAGCTTAAGCGTGAGGCATTGCCGTAAGTATTATTCGAGCTTAAGCCGTGAGGCATTGCCGTAGTTATTATTCGATTAACACATGTACGTCTACCGTACTACATATATATTGTAAAATATCATGCTTTAGGAAGAATCACATACCTTCTCAAAAAACCACCGCCAAGTTGAATATGTCGCGCAGAGAATCACCTATAATAGTCGACACGTCTATCAACGCTCGACTACTTTGAAACCATTCTAAACCGAGGGTTCTATATCCTACGGAAAATTGGGCGACTTTCCCTACCCTGAGCTACTCAAGTCTCATGTGAAAACAAATTCTATGTAAGTACAATTTGATTATTCTTCTTTAAACCCTCCTACTGTGATAATAGTTCAATTCTATTCGTGATATTCTTCTAAGTATTTAATACTTATTCTTATACTACTACGATGTATTCTCTAATTCAAAAGAGGATTAGGATTAGTTACCTCGGTAAGCCCAATAATATCCTAGATAAAGTCGCACCGAGCAAGGTTTAGCTCCTAAGTTGTACGCTCCAGAGGCTAAGAAACCTTAGAAGTTCTTCACAACTTCTACTAAGGACTAAGGGATTTGGGCTAGGTATTTTAGGCATTATAACAATACAAGAAGGCAACTTTTCTACCAAGGAGGGGGTAAATTTCGGCTAGGCTAGGGGGGGTAGCCTCGGCTAGCTTCTCCAAAGGGGGGGGGTGTTTGGACGAAAAGAGGCTTAAGGGAGAGGAGAGGATTTCAAGACTTGGAAGGCTTGTTTGTGGATGAAGAACTCTTCATCTAAATGGGGGTATTTATAGGTCAAGGGATGGCCAACCAATGGCCAAGATTATGCCATGTGCAAGGCAAGTGTAGGGTGAGGATTTAGGCAAGTGTCCTTGGCCAACTTGCACACAAAATATCCTACCAACTCCAAGACAAAATAAGCCAACCCAATCGCCCTATTGCCGTGTCAAGTCCATCAATTGGAGGTGACAAGTGTCGCCTCCCGTTGGTCCAAAATGTTTCGTCTCTCGGAAAAATCCGCAAAAATTAGAAATGGCATAGCCGGAAATTACCCTACGAAAGCTGTGGAAACGTTTCGTCGGAAAACTATTCGTTTTGAGAGTTGTGCCCAAAAAAAAACGTCCAAGCCTAACTTTAAGGCCAAACTTTTTGTACGTATTCCCTTACGTACATACTCTGGAAATACGGGGTATAACATTCTCCCCTCCTTAGAAACATTCGTCCCGAATGTTCCTTCCCAAGACAGATAACGATAAGGTTCTTCGTAACTTAAACCGTTTGCAAATGCCACACACGGCCACAAAACAACACTTAGGCATAAATGATAATGAAAAATTTACAAGTAGGAAAGTGAATTACCTGGAGGTTTGGGTATAGGTGAGGATACTTCTGCCTCATGTCCTCCTCAGCTTCCCACGTCATCTCCTCCCTGAGCTCGTTCCGCCACAAGACTTTGACGGAAGCCACGTCCTTCGTCCGCAGACGCCTAACCTGACGATCGACTATCGCTATGGGAATCTCCTCATACGATAACCCCTGGCCACCGACATCGTCAATCGGTGTACCCTAGATGGATCCCCGATACATCTCCTCAAAGATAGATACGTGAAACACCGGATGCATCGCCTCCAGATCGGACGAGATCCCACTCGTAGGGAACCTTGCCTACCTGCGGACAATCAAACGCCCAATGTACCTTGGGCCGAAGTTTCTTCTTCCCGAATCTCATCACACCCTTCATGGGTGACACCTTTAGGAAAACCCAATCATCAATCGCGAACTCGGATGTCGATGATGCGATGATCTGCATACGATTCGCCGACTCGGTCATTAATAGCCGCCTCGGATAAGCTTCACCTTATCCATCGCTCGCACCAAATCTGTCCCACTAGCCGCACTCGCCCACATCGAACCAACCTATAGGCGACCGCACTTCCTCCCATACAAGGCCTCATAAGGCGCCATCCGAATACCGGAGTGGTAGCTATTATTGTACGCGAACTCAACTAGAGGCAAATGATCCTCCCACTACCACTCGGAAGTCGATAACACAGCTCGCAGATATCCTCAAGAGTCCGGATAGTGCGCCGGCTGTCCGTCGCTTTGTGGATGGAATGCAAGACTGTGCTCACCGCTGCCCCTAAACCTCTCGAAAGACCTCCGTTGGCGTAACCGGGCTCCTCTGCGATATGATCAAGTAGGGAATCCATGCGATCGACGATCTCTGATGTAAAGTCCGCATAATCCTCACCGAAAAGTCGCCCCGACGGAAGAAAGTGGGCTGATTTCGCCACCGTCGACGATAACCCATATAGAATCATGTCTCCGAGTGCGAGGTAATCCGTGATGAAGTCCATGTTGATTACCTCCCACTTCCGTGTCGATCTCTATCGCTCAGAATAAAACCACCGTGCCTCACGGTGCTCTACCTTCACCGCCGACAACACGCACCGAGCTACGAACTCGCAACGCCCTCTTCAAGCCATCCCACCAATACACGATCTAAGGCGTCGTGGTACATCTTGGTCGACCACGATGGATAGAGTAACGCCGCGCAGTGTGCTTCCCAAGAACTCAGCGAAGTCCTCAAACATTTGGAACACACAACTCGCCAAACCGTAGCACCCCATCGTGTGCTACCTCAAGCGACCTTTGCCCTCACGAAGAGTCAGACACGATATCGAATCAAAGCCGGATCCTCGAATCGCTGCTCTTCACCTCTCGACGATGGAAGACTCGCAACCTCACGAACTCTAACCCCATCGCTATCGTAATCAATCAAGCGGACACCAAGGCTCGCTAATCGTGCAAATCACGAACCATGTCCCTTCTCTCTAGTCGCACATCCGATAGGCTCCCATCGACCTACGACTAAGAGCATACGCCACAACATTGGCCTTCCCCGGGTGGTACAGATATCAACATCGTAATCCTTAAGCAACTCTAACCACCGTCTCGCCGTAAGTTCACTCCTCTGCCGAAGATATACTTGAGGCTCTTGTGGTGCGTAAAAATATCCACGTGAACCCCATACAAATAGTGCCTCCAGATCTTCAAAGCGTGAATCAGTACCGCCAACTCCAAATCATGGTGGGGTAGTTCCTCTCGTGTTTCTTCACCGTCGGATGCATATGCTATAACCCCGCCATGCCGCATCAACACACATCCCAACCCGATGCCCGACGCATCACAATACACGACATAACCATCCGACCTCCGAAGAGTAAGAACGGGCGGTGCCGTCTCTTTTCAAGAATCGAAACCCCGCCACAAGCATCACCCATCAAACTTGGCCGCTTACGAGTCACCTAGTCAATGGTGCGAGATAGAAGCAAACTTCTCCACGAACGCGATAATATCCTCGCAAGGCCCGTAAAATCGCGAACCTCGCCGGAGTAGTAGGTCAGGCCAAGTCCCGATCGCTTCGATCTTGGCCGTATCCACTCGAATGCCATCACCCGGCAATATGCCCAAGAAACGCCATCAAGTCAACCAAAACTCACATTTGGAAAACTTGGCGTAAATCGCCGGTCCCGAGAATCACAAGACGGCCTCAAATGCTCCGCATGCTCCTCGCTCGAGCGAGAATAAACCAAGATATCATCAATGAACACTATCACAAACGTGTCAAAAATGGTTTGAACACTCGGTTCATCAAATCCATGAATACACGAGCATTGGTCAACCCAAAAGACATGACCGAACTCATAATGCCCATACCGGTCCGAATGCGCTTCAGGGACATCCACCTCTCTCGACTGCACTGATGATAGCCCGACCGTAGATCAATCTTGAGAAACACTCGCGCTCGCAATCGGTCGAACAAATCATCAATCTCGGGAAGGGGTATTCGTTTAATGGTCACCTTGTTCACCGCTCAGATCAACACATTACGCGCAGCGGCCCCGCCCTTCTTCTTCACGAACAATACCGCGCTCCCTGTGGAGAAACACTAGGCTCGATGAATCCCTTTTCCAAAGAAATCCCTAAGCTGATCCTTCAACCTCTCAACTCGCAGTGCCATTCTCAGATGGCGAATGGAAATAGGCCGAGTGTCCGCAATATGTCTATACAAAACTCAATCTCCTCTCGGAGGGATACCCGAGGTCGTGCTGAAACACTTCGGGAACTCTTCACCACGAATCGACGGAAAATCTGGTGCAGCCTTCAAGATCAAACACCCGAACGAGATGGTAGATATACCCTTCTGCACCATCTTCCTAGCCTTGAGGTAGGAAATAAACCTACCCCTACGATACCGCGTGCTCCCACTCAACAACCGCCTCAGAAACTAGAACCGCACTACTCTCTCTGCAGTCTACATTGGCGTAGCAAGAAGCTAGCCAATCCATCCCCATGATCACGTCGAAGTCAATCATCTCCAACTCTACCAAGTCGCCAGGGTCCGACGATCAGAATGGTCACAGACAAGCTCTATATACCCGCCGAGCTACCACCGAATCACCCATGGCGTAGCTACCTCGAAAGTGGTCTATGGACTCGTGCTCTATCCCTATCCTACTAGCAACAAGGGAGATATATAGACAGAGTAGAACCGGATCTATCAAAGCATACACATCAAACCCGTGAACCGATAAGGTACCGTGACGACATCGGTGAGGCCTCCGATCCCGCTGGCCGACAGCATAAATGCGGCTCGAGGACCGCTAGAATCGGGACCCGAGCCACGACTCGCCGCGACTGGCCGACCCATGAGTACTCGCCCGGGCGAGTAATCAGAGGAGATGATGGCGCAAGAACACGGCGTCGAGCCCTACCACTGGGCCACGCTTCTGGCCGACACCGCAAAGTGACCTGGCCACAATCGTAACAAGCTCCAAAAGTAGTACCACACTTCCCGTAATGGGATCTACCGATCGCCACACCGGGTGGTCCGATCGCCGCACCGCTACTCGACGCTCAAGCCCTGCCTCGCCCGCCGAATACTCGGGCCGGCTGAGGATGGTGCAGAGTGCTCGAGCCGCCGTGGTGCACCCAGATCGCTGCTGAGGCCGCCACCACGATAGCCACCGTAAGACCCTCCCGCCCCGCCTTCTTCGCTGCTCGCCCACTCGCCGACTCGCGCTCCTCGCATCCAAGGGCATGAGCTCGCATGCGGTAATGTCCATACGGTGAAGAGAAACACCCGCATACGACTCGCCATATAATCATCTAGCGGTGACGTGGCGGTGCACCCTATCCTCCATATCTGCTACCAATGCCGGACATATCGAGCCAATGAATCAAACTCGACATTGTACTCCCGACAAGGCGCCCTTCTGCCTCGCCAGCAAAAAAATCTATCACCGCGCCTCCTCATCCGCGAGGCAAGTTGAGTGAGGAAAGCCTCTGAGAACTCATCCCAAGTAGCTGGGGACGCGTGCTCTCCCCGGGATAACTCCCACGAATCAAACCAATCGACTGCGGTATCACGCAGCCTATGTGAACCAAAGATCACGGACTCGGTCTCCGACGCTCTGATACCACTTTTGTCACGACCCATTCCGGGGCCCGTGACTGGTGCCTTACCGGGGCACCCAAGTAGTCATACATCAGAGTAATCAGCGGAAATATAAAACAAGACATGAAACAGTTTATAAAATAAGACACAATTTATGTGAGAAAACGTCGCTTTCAAGATATATATATAAACATGGTTTAGCTACATCCGACATCGCATAACATGACTACGCACTCTAAGGAAAGATACAACTATGGCGGACAGGGCCCGCCATACCCCGATCAGCATAAAACTATCTACAACAGGGAGATCATACCCAAAAGTAGAGCCTCCAGAAAAGATGGAGCTCCCGACACCAACGTGGAGATCCTAAGGATGTGGATCTAGCACCTGCCGCCTTACTCGCGGATGAACGCAGCCCCAAGGAGGTCAAGATAACAGTACTAAGTATATGAAATCAGAAATACTTAAATGAAAACATATCATTTTAAAATCAGTTGCAAGTATGTATGAAACAACCAAGGGGACCGCACATAGTGCCACATCATAAACAAGAGCAACAATAGGTAAACTGTAACAGGTCTTTTCTAGGCTGCGAATGATCAAAGCAGGGCCACTCGCCCATATTATCATTCTGCAAGCCTAATCCTGGACTCCCGGAGTCCGCATAGGCCACTCACATAGGCCCGCATGAGGTATAACCCCGCATCGAGGGTAGCTACTCCTCGGCAACGTCCTGGACTCGTTGTCCGCATGGCCACATAGACCGCATGAGGCATAACCCCGCATACTAACTCGAACTCGTAGCTCGATAGGCCCCCGGACCCGCATGAGGTATTCTCGAATCATGGTCCTGCATCGCTGAAGTCTACCCCGTGACGGAGGCGGCTTAACCCGTATCATCTCAAGAGGTGAGTGATATAGTACTAACACAACAGCTTATAGTTCAAAACAACATAAGCATAAGTAAGATCGACCTCTTTACACAAACGTTACTGCGACACTAACACACATAGCATCATATCATGTCTACTTATCAAACCATCTTATTATTCTTTTCACAATTCAATATAAGTCTGTTATAAACACATAGGCAAACTGTTTCTTTTACCCATCTTAAGTGGTTATACTTAACTTCCCATAAAGCTAGTATAACTCTTAAGCTTCGCTTTAAAACCAATTAGTTCTCTTCGTTAAAAATGATTCAAGATTCTTTGAAATGCTTTCGCTTCTTTATTATTCAGGCTTAAGTGAGGCATTGCCGTAAGTATTATTCAGCTTAAGCCGTGAGGCATTGCCGTAGTTATTATTCAGTTAACACATGTACGTCTACCGTACTACATATATATTGTAAAATATCATGCTTTAGGAAGAATCACATACCTTCTCAGCGAAAACCACCTGCCAAGTTGAATATGTCGCGCGCAGAGAATCAGCCTATAATAGTCAGACACGTCTATCAACGTTCAGACTACTTTGAAACCAGTTCTAAACAGAGGGTTCTATATCCTACGGAAAATTGGGCAGTACTTCCCTACCCGGTGAGCTACTCAAGTCTACTGTGAAAACAGTCCTATGTAAGTACAATTTGATTATTCTTCTTTTAAACCCTTCTACTGTGATAACAGTTCAATTCTATTCTGTGATATTCTTCTAAGTATTTAATACTTATTCTTATACTACTACAGTATGTATTCTCTAATTCAAAAGAGGGTTAGGATTAGTTACCTCGGTAAGCCCAATAATATCCTAGATAAAGTCGCGCCTGAGCAAGGTTTAGCTCCTAAGTTGTACGCTCCGGTAGCTCCAAGAAACCTTAGAAGTTCTTCACAACTTCTACTAAGGACTAAGGGATTTGGGCTAGGGTATTTTAGGCATTATAACAATACAAGAAGGCAACTTTTCTACCAAGGGAGGGGGGGTAGATTTCGGCTAGGCTAGGGGTAGCCTCGGCTAGCTTCTCCAAAGGGGGAGGTGTTTGGACGAAAAGAGGCTTAAGGGAGAGGAGAGGATTTCAAGACTTGGAAGGCTTGTTTGTGGATGAAGAACTCTTCATCTAAATGGGGGTATTTATAGGTCAAGGGATGGCCAACCAATGGCCAAGATTATGCCATGTGCAAGGCAAGTGTAGGGTGAGGATTTAGGCAAGTGTCCTTGGCCAACTTGCACACAAAATATCCTACCAACTCCAAGACAAAATAAGCCAACCCAATCGGCCCTATTGCCGTGTCAAGTCCATCAATTGGAGGGTGACAAGTGTCGCCCTCCCGTTGGTCCAAAATGTTTCGTCTCTCGGAAAAATCCGCAAAAATTAGAAATGGCATAGCCGGAAATTACCCTACGAAAGCTGTGGAAACGTTTCGTCGGAAAACTATTCGTTTTGAGAGTTGTGCCCAAAAAAACGTCCAAGCCTAACTTTAAGGCCAAACTTTTTGTACGTATTCCCTTACGTACATACTCTGGAAATACGGGGTATAACAAAACCATCTTATTATACTTTCCGGAAATCAATACAAGTCTTTCATAAACACATAAGTAAACTGTTCCTTTTCTCTTTCTTAAGTCGTTATACCTAACTTCCCATAAAGCTAGTATAACTCTTAAGCTTTTGTTTAAAAACCAAGTATTACTCTTCTTTCAAAAATGATTCATAATTCTTTTTAAATACTTCAAGATTCTTGTTATTTAGACTCAAGTCAAAAGACGTCAAGTAAAACCATGTTCAGTTAACACACGTACGTCTACCGTACTATATATATACTTTAAAATATCATGCTCTAGAGGATAGGAAGAATCACATACCTTCTCGGCGAAATCCACCTGCCAAGTCGAATATGTCGCGCGCAGAGAATCAACCTATAATAGTCAGATACGTCTATCAATATCTAGACTACTCTGTAGACTATTCTAAGTAGAGGGTTCTTTATTCTACGGAAATTTGGGCAGCACTTCCCTACCCGTCAAGCTACACAAGTCTACTGTAATACAGTCCTATGTAAGTACAGTTCAATCTTCTTTATTATTCTTCTGATGTGATTTCAGTTCAATTCTCTTCTGTAATATCCTTCTACTGTGATTACAGTTCAATTCTATTCTGTTATACCCTTCTACTGTGATTACAGTTCAATTCTATTCTGTTATACCCTTCTACTGTGATTACAGTTCAATTCTATTCTTTAATATCCTTCTATATCTTATACTCAAGTCTTAACTATTCTTATGTGTAATATCCAATTACAATAGAAGGACAAGAGTATTTACCTCGATAAGCCCAAAATTATCCAAGTATAAATGTCGATCCTGAGCAAGGTTTAGCTCCTAATCTGAACGCTCCAATCCGCTCCAAGAAACCCTTAGAAGTTTCTACACAACTTCTACTTACAACATCAACCAACAATGAAGTTTCTCCTAGGGTTTCGTTTAGTGGCTAAAGGAAGTATAGTAGTATTTTCCGGACTCTAAGTATAGAGGTAACTTTGGAAATACTACAAGGGATTGGCTAAGGTATTTTGGGGATAGTAACAACACTTGGAGAGTATTTCTACTAAGAGGGGGGGTATGTTTGGACGAGAGCAATTTCCAAGAGAAGGGGGGGTGTGTCTCGGCTAGGACACTACAAAGGGGGAGGGGTGGTTTCGGCCAAGGCCTTCTCAAGGGGGAGGGGGAGGCTTGGGCGAGAACTACACAAAGGGAGGGAGGGATTTTTAGACTTGGAAAGTTGATTTGTGGATGAAGAATTCATCAACTCAAGGGGGGTATTTATAGGGCTTTCAAGGGCCAAGATGAAGCCAATTGGTAGGCAAGTGTATGGTGGAGATTTGCACAAGTGCACCCTATCCTACTCCACAAATCCCTCACAAACATTGACCCAAGTTTTAGGCCACAAAACAAGCCACAAAATCTTGCCAAGAATCGTCCAAGGTACCGCCCACTTGAGGGTGACAAGTGTCACCCTCTCGTTGGTACAAAATATTTCATCTCTCGGAAAAATCCGCAAAAATTATAAATGACATAGCCGGAATTTTCCCTACGCAAAGTTTGGAAAACGTTTCGTCGGAAAACAATTCGTTTCGCGGGTTGTGCACAAATTTCGTCCATAGTGCCTAACTTAAGGCTAAACTTTTGTACGTATGCCCTTACGTACATACTCTGGAAATACGGGGTATAACATTCTCCCCTCCTTAGAAACATTCGTCCCGAATGTTCCTTTCCAAGACGGATAATGATAAGGTTTTTCATAACATAAACAGTTGCAAATGCCACACATGGCCACAATACAGCACTTAAGCAAATATGACAATGAAAATTTACAAGTAGGAAAGTGAGTTACATGGAGGTGTGGGAAATAGGTGAGGATACTTCTGCCTCATGTCCTCCTCAGCTTCCAACGTCATCTCCTCCCTGAGCTCGTTCTGCCAGAAGACTTTGACGGAAGCCACGTCCTTGGTCCGCAGACGCCTAACCTGACGATCGATTATCGCTATGGGAATCTCCTCATACGATAACCCCTCGGTCACCTGGACATCATCAATCGGATGCACCCTAGATGGATCCCCGATACATCTCCTCAGCATAGAAACATGAAAAACCGGATGCACTGCCTCCAGGTCGGACGGCAGATCCAACTCATAGGCAACCTTGCCTACCTCGCGACAACTGACACGCCCAATGTACTGGGCCGAGTTTCCTTTCTTCCCGAATCTCATCACACCCTTCATGGGTGACACTTCAGAAAACTCAATCATCAACCTCGAACTCCGATGAAGCGATGATGATCGTGATATGACTTCGCCGACTCGAGCCGCAAGAATCGCCTCGGATAAGCTTCACCATATCCATCGCTGTTGCACCAAATCTGGTCCCACTAATCGCACTCGCCATTATCAAACCAGCCTTATCGGCGACCGCACTTCCTCCCATACAAGGCCTCATAAGGCGCCATCCGAATACCGGAGTGGTAGCTATTATTATACGCAAACTCAACTAGAGGCAAATGATCCTCCCATCTACCTCGGTCAATAACACAAAGCTCGCAGATATCCTCAAGAGTCCGGATAGTGCGCTCGCCTGTCCGTCTGCTCAGGGTGGAATGCGATGTGCTCACTCAAGGCCCCTAGACCCTTCGGAAAGACCTCTAGAAGTTAGCCGTAAATCGGGCTCCTCTGCGATATGATAGAAATAGGGACTCCATGCGATCGACGATCTCTGATGTAAAGTCCGCATAATCCTCGATCGAAAAGTCGTCCCGACGGAAGAAAGTAGGCTGATTTCACACCGGCCGACGATAACCCAAATAGAATCATGTTTCTCCGAGTGCGAGGTAATCCCGTGATAAAGTCCATGTTGATCACCTCCCACTTCCGTGTCGGGATCTCTATCGTCGCAACAAACCACCGTGCCTCCGGTGCTCTACCTTCACCGCCGCAACACGCATCGAGCTACGAACTCGCAACGCCCCTCTTCAAGCCATCCCACCAATACACAGATCTAAGGTCGTGGGTACATCTTGGTCGACCGGATGGATAGTAACGCACCGCTGTGGTTCCCTAGAACTCGCCAAGTCCTGCAATATCTGGAACACACAACCTGCCCTCAAACCTTAGCACCCCATCAGGTGCTACCTCAAAAGGACCCTTCCCCACACGAAGAGCCATATCACGCTACCGTATCAAAACCGGATCCTCAAACTGTTGCCTCTTCACCTCCTCGACGATGGAAGACTCGGCAACCTCTCGAACTCGAACCCCACTGCTATCAGAATCAATCAATCGGACTCCAAGGCTCGCTAGCTGATGCAACTCACGAACCATGCCCCTCCTCTCTGGCTGCACATCTGATAGACTCCCCATTGACCTACGGCTAAGAGCATCTGCCACAACATTGGCCTTCCCCGGGTGGTACAGGATGTCAACATCGTAATCCTTGAGTAACTCTAACCATCGTCTCTGTCGTAAGTTCAGCTCTCTCTGGCTGAAGATATACTGGAGGCTCTTGTGGTCTGTATAAATATCCACATGAACCCCATACAAATAGTGCCTCCAGATCTTCAAGGCGTGAATCACCGCTGCCAACTCCAAATCATGGGTGGGGTAGTTCCTCTCGTGCTTCTTAAGCTGTCGGGATGCATATGCTATAACCTTGACCTTCTGCATCAACACACATCCCAGCCCGATGCCTGACGCATCACAATACACCACATAGCCGTCTGGACCCTCTGGAAGAGTAAGAACGGGGCCGCCACCCTCCTTCAAGAATCGGAAACCCCGCCACAAGCATCACCCATCAAACTTAGCCGCTTACGAGTCACCTAGTCAATGGTGCGAGATAGTAGCAAACTTCTCCACGAACCGATAGTAACTCGCAAGGCCCGTAAAGCGACACCTCGCCGAGTAGTAGGTCTAGGCCAACTCCTAACTGCCTCGATCTTGGCCGTATCTACCCGAATACCATCAGCCCCGACAATATGCCCAAGAAAAGCCACCGAAGTCAACCAGAACTCACACTTCGAAAACTTGGCGTATAACTGCTGGTCCTGGAGAACTCTCAAAGACGCCTCAAATGCTCCGCATGCTCCTGCTCTGAGTGGGAATAAACCAAGATGTCATCAATGAATACTATCACAAACGTATCCAAAAATGGCTTGAACACTCGGTTCATCAGATCCATAAATATCGCCGGAGTATTGGTCAACCCGAAAGACATAACCCTGAACTCATAATGCCCGTACCGAGTCCGGAATGCAGTCCTGGGGATGTCCGACTCTCTGACTCGCACCTGATGATAGCCCGATCGCAGATCAACCTTGGAAAAACATCTCGCACCCTGCAATTTATCGAACAAATCATCAATCCTGGGAAGGGGGTATCTGTTCTTAATGGTCACCTTGTTTATCTGCCTGTAATCAACACACATGCGCAGCGTCCCGTCCTTCTTCTTCACGAACAATACCGGCGCTCCCCAGGGAGAAACACTAGGCCTGATGAAGCCCTTCTCCAACAAATCTCTCAGCTGGTCCTTCAACTCTCTCAACTCGGCAGGTGCCATTCTGTATGGCGGAATGGAAATAGGCTGAGTGTCTGGCAGCATATCGATACAAAACTCTATCTCCCTCTCGTGAGGATACCGGAGGTCATCCGAAACACATCCGGGAACTCTCGACTATCGAACCGATCAAAAATCTGGTACCGCAGCTTCAGTATCAAACACCCGAATGAGATGGTAGATATACCCCTTCTGCACCATCTTCCTAGCCTTGAGGTAAGAAATAAACCTACCCATCGGCGACACAGTGTTCCCCTCCCACTCAATAACCGGCCTCTCAGAAACTGGAACCGTACCACTCTCTCCCTGCAGTCTACACTGGCGTAGCAAGAAGCTAACCAATCCATGCCCATGATCACATCGAAATCAGTCATGTCCAACTCTATCAAGTCGGCTAGGGTCTGACGACTGCATAAGGTCACTGGTCAAGCCTTATATACCCGCCGAGCTACCACCGAATCACCCACTGGCATAGCTACCTTGAAAGGGTCTATGGACTAAGGCTCTACCCCTATCCTACTAGCAACAAGGGGAGATATATAGGACATAGTAGAACCCGGATCTATCAAGGCATACACGTCACAACATGAAACTGATAAAGTACCTGTGACGACATCAGGTGAGGCCTCCTGGTCCTGCCGGCTGGACAAGGCATATATGCGGTTCTGAGGACCGCTAGAATCGGGACCGCGCCACGACCTGGCGCGACTGGCCGCCCATGAGTACCCTGCCCTCCGGGGCGAGTAAATGTAGGAGATGAAGAAGACCGGCGAAAGACCGTAGTCGACCCTACCTCTCGCACGCTCGCCTGACAGGCTCGCGAAGTGACCCGGGCCGCAACTATAACAAACTCCCGGAGCGCACCACAATTCCGTAATGGATCTACCGTGACGCCACACCGGCGGGCGGTGGTCCCGGACGCCAAGACTCTCGCTACTCGACGCTCAAGTCCCGGGCCTCGACCGCCTCGAATATCCCGGCCGCCCCGAGGACGGTGTAGGAGTGCTCAGCCGGGCCGTGGTGCAAATCGGCCACGAGGCCGCCCACCCCGATAGCTACCAAAAGACCCCGCTGGCCCCGTCTTCTCGCTGCTGTCACAACCCGTCGCCTCTACGCCTTGCATCCAAGTGCATGAGCTGCACGCGGTAATGTCCATGCTCGTGAAGAGCCACACCCGCACAAGACTCGCCATATAATCATCTAGCCGGTGACGTAGCGATGCACTCGCCCTCCATATTCGCTACCAACGCAGGGACATATCGAGCCAACGAATCGAACTCAACATTGTACTCCCTAATCGGCGCCTCTATGTCTCAAAGAACAAAAATTGCCGCCCGTGCCTCCTCATTCGCGGAGGCAAGAAGTGATTGAGAAAAGCCTCCGAGAACTCATCCCAAGTAGCGGGGGACGCGTGCTCGCCCCGGTATAACTCCCACGAATCAAACCAATCGACTGCGGTATCACGCGATTTATGTGAACCAAGATCACGGACTCGGTCTCAAGCTCGTCACTCGCATGATCCTTCAGAATCGACGGATGAACTCGCGGATCATCCTCGTGCCTCGACCCGTAACTCGTGGGCTACAACTCGTAAAATCCCGTAGCCTCAAATCGTCCCGATCTCGGATGAACCACAGTCTTCTGAACTAGAACCGCGTGATCCACTTATCTCATGCTCGCCACGATCTCCGCGAATCGGGTCATCTCTCTGTAACCCATCTCATCTGCTCCAGGCTGTGGGATTGGAGGTGCAGTATCGTGGGTCTCATCACCCACCGCCGCGCCCTAAACTCGCTGGGCCGGGCGGCGTCGTGGAACTCGCCGCCTCGCATAGATCGGGCACGAGCCCTCGTGACTTTGTCCTACTAGCATCTCTCGCCGCCTTGCCCTTCTCGGGCGGGTTGCCTTACGTGGAGGCATAATCATAAAGAAAGGAAATACGTTAGAGGGTCCAACTTATAACATTTCTAAGGCACGATCTCAGAGTGAGAAGAATGGAAACCAATCCTAAATATCCTATAGCCTCCTGATTATTGGTGTGGTGCACAACACACCGATAAGCAAGACTCTACTAGATACGGTATGTAGACACTTTCCGAGGATTAATCGCTTCCACTTTTGGCTCGTGGATCGTGCCTTACCCGGCACCCAAGTAGTCATACATCGAGAAATCGGAATATAAAACAAGACATGAAACAATTGTAAATGAGACACGCTTTATCTCGAGAAAAGTGGCGCTTTTCGCATATATATATAAACCAAAATCGCGATTACATCCCAACTGCATAATAGACTACGCACTTAAGAAGATAAACAACTATGGCGGGACAGGGCCCCGCCATACCCTGAATGTACAAACTATCTACAACAACAGGGAGATCATACCCAAAAGTCGAGCCTCCGGAGAAGATAGAGCTCCTGACACCAAAGCAAAAGATCCTAAGGATGCGGATCTAGCACCTGCTTCCCCTTACCTGCGGCATGAACGCAGCCCCCCGAAGGAGGTCAGTACAACAGGTACCAAGTATGTGAAACTGTAAAGTACTTAAATGAAATCATATCATTTTAAAACTAATTTTACAAATATGTACGAAACAACCAAGGTAACCGCACATAGTGCCACATCACAAACAAGAGCAATAAGAGGTAAATTGTAACAGGTCTCTTTCTAGGCTGCGAATGATCGAAGCAAGGCCAATCGCCCATAGTATCATTAAGCATGCCTAATCCTGGACTCCCGCAGTCCGCATAGGCCACTCACGTAGGCCCGCATGAGGTATTCCCCGCATCGAGGGTAGCTACTCCTCGACATCGTCCTGGACTCGTAGTCCGCATGGCCACATAGACCGCATGGCCACAAGGACCGCACACTAACCTGGAACTCTCGTAGCTCCGCATAGGTCCCCTGGACCCGCATGAGGTATTCTCGAATCATGGTCCCAGACCGCCTGAGTCTACCTCGCATCGGAGGGCAGCTTAACCCCCGGTATCATGTCAAGAGGTGAGTGATATAATACTAACATAACAGCTTATCGTTAAACAACATAAGAATAACAAGAATACCCTCTTATACAAACGTTACAAGACACTAACACACATAGCATCATAATATGTCTACTCATCAAACCATCTTATTATACTTTCCGGAAATCAATACAAGTCTTTCATAAACACATAAGTAAACTGTTCCTTTTCTCTTTCTTAAGTCGTTATACCTAATTTCCCATAAAGCTAGTATAACTCTTAAGCTTTTGTTTAAAAACCAAGTATTACTCTTCTTTAAAAAATGATTCATAATTCTTTTTAAATACTTCAAGATTCTTGTTATTTAGACTCAAGTCAAAAGACGTCAAGTAAAACCATGTTCAGTTAACACACGACGCTCACCGTACTATATATATACTTTAAAATATCATGCTCTAGAGGATAGGAAGAATCACATACCTTCTCGGCGAAATCCACCGCCAAGTCGAATATGTCGCTACAGAGAATCAACCTATAATAGTCGACACGCCTATCAATGTCTAGACTACTCGTAGACTATTCTAAGCAGAGGTTCTTTATTCTACGGAAATTTGGGCAAAGACTTCCCTACCCGTCAAGCTACACAAGTCTCTGTCTGATACACCATGTAAGTACAGTTCAATCTTCTTTATTATTCTTCTGATGTGATTTCAGTTCAATTCTCTTCTGTAATATCCTTCTACTGTGATTACAGTTCAATTCTATTCTGTTATACCCTTCTACTGTGATTACAGTTCAATTCTATTCTGTTATACCCTTCTACTGTGATTACAGTTCAATTCTATTCTTTAATATCCTTCTATATCTTATACTCAAGTCTTAACTATTCTTATGTGTAATATCCAATTACAATAGAAGGACAAGAGTATTTACCTCGATAAGCCCAAAATTATCCAAGTATAAATGTCGATCCTGAGCAAGGTTTAGCTCCTAATCTGAACGCTCCAATCCGCTCCAAGAAACCCTTAGAAGTTTCTACACAACTTCTACTTACAACTTCAACCAACAATGAAGTTTCTCCTAGGGTTTCGTTTAGTGGCTAAAGGAAGTATAGTAGTATTTTCCGGACTCTAAGTATAGAGGTAACTTTGGAAATACTACAAGGGATTGGCTAAGGTATTTTGGGGATAGTAACAACACTTGGAGAGTATTTCTACTAAGAGGGGGGGTAAGTTTGGACGAGAGCAATTTCCAAGGGAAGGGGGGGTGTGTCTCGGCTAGGACACTACAAAGGGGGAGGGGGTGGTTTCGGCCAAGGCCTTCTCAAGGGGGAGGGGGAGGCTTGGGCGAGAACTACACAAAGGGAGGGAGGGATTTTTAGACTTGGAAAGTTGATTTGTGGATGAAGAATTCATCAACTCAAGGGGGGTATTTATAGGGCTTTCAAGGGCCAAGATGAAGCCAAGTGGTAGGCAAGTGTATGGTGGAGATTTGCACAAGTGCACCCTATCCTACTCCACAAATCCCTCACAAACATTGACCCAAGTTTTAGGCCACAAAACAAGCCACAAAATCTTGCCAAGAATCGTCCAAGGTACCGCCCACTTGAGGGTGACAAGTGTCACCCTCTCGTTGGTCCAAAATATTTCATCTCTCGGAAAAATCCACAAAAATTATAAATGACATAGCCGAAATTTTCCCTACGCAAAGTTTGGAAAACGTTTCGTCGGAAAACAATTCGTTTCGCGGGTTGTGCACAAATTTCGTCCATAGTGCCTAACTTAAGGCTAAACTTTTGTACGTATGCCCTTACGTACATACTCTGGAAATACGGGGTATAACAAAAACCCACAGTACCAACAATGCTATAAAACTGTATCACGAGGTCTTTCTAGACCGCGCCACATGATCGGCCGCCACTCGCCTCGATCAATGTGCGCGTCAAATCCTGGAACTCACCGCAGCTCCGCATAGGCCACCTAGGCCCGCATAAGGTATTCCCCGCATCGAGAGTAGCTACTCCTCGGCATCGTCCTGGACTCTCGTAGTCCGCATGGCCACATAGACCGCATGAGGTATTCCCCGCACACTAACCTGGAACTCTCGTAGCTCCGCATAGGTCCCCTGGACCCGCATGAGGCATCCCTCGCATCGGGGGGCAGCTTAACCCCCGGTATATCATGTCAAGAGGTGAGTGGTACAATACTAACATAACGGTTTATCGTTAAACAACATAAGCACAATCAAGGGAAACCCCTTTACACAAACATCACAAGACACTAACACACGTAGCATCCTAACATGTTTACTTATCATACCAACAAGAAAGTATTACAAGGCTATCACAAACCAACATAGTCAAGTTATTCACACAAGGTACTTTCTATTTTATGTCAACAAGTTCGGGTTTTTATCCCCAAAGTACTTCATACATTAACTCTTTAAAAAGATCCGTTTCTTTCACAAGAGTCACACGATACCCGTAGTATAAAAATAGAGTGACTATCTTTTTAAGTAAACCAAAACAATTTCCCTACCTTCTTTTTGAACCAACTTAAGACAAAAGCATGCCTTCCTTTTTAAACGAAAACACTTCAAATTTTCAAGTCTTTGTCTTTTATAAAACAAGTCCTTACTTTGAAATTTTAAGAAAATCAAAACTTGTTTATTAATGATCTTATTAAAGCAGCCACGATCTAGGAAATGTAATACAATTTTGTCTTATCTTAGCTTCTATGCAGATGGAGGTTTCTACTGGTTTTAATAATACTTAATTAGTCAATACATTTTCCTTTATTAGCTGCGATGGTTTGTTCGATACTTATTCTCATTTCCGAAATCAATACAAGGCTTTCATAAACAATTAAGTAAACCGTTCCTTTTATCTCTCTTAAGTCGTTATACCTAACTTCCCATAAAGCTAGTATAACTCTTAAGCTTTTAAAACCAAGTATTACTCTTCTTTCACAAACGATTCTTTATTCTTTTGAAATACTTCAAGATTCTTATTATTTAAAACTCAAGTCAAAAGACATCGAAGTAAAACCACGTTCAGTTAACACACGTACGTCTACCGTACTATATATATTCTTTTAAAATATCATGCTCAAGAGGATAGGAAGAATCACATACCTCCTCGGCGAAATCCACCTGCCAAGTCGAATATGTCGCGCGCAGAGTATCAACCTATAATAGTCAAATACGTCTATCAACATCTAGACTACTCTATAGAATATTCTAAGCAGAAGGTTCTTATTTCTACGGAAATTTGGGCAGCACTTCCCTACCCGACAAACTACACAAGTCATCAGAATACAAATTCTATGTAAGTACAGTTCAATTCTCTTCTTATATACCATCCTTCTATATCTTATACTCAATTCTAAACTACTATATGAAATTTCCAATTACAATAGAAGGACAAAGATATTTACCTCGATAAGCCCAAAATTATCCAAGATTAAAGTCGATCCTGAGCAAGGTTTAGCTCCTATTCTGTACGCTCCAATTCGCTCCAAGAAACCCTTAGAAGTTCTATACAACTTCTACTTAATACTTCAACCAACAATGAAGATTTTCCTAGGGTTTCGTTTTGTGACTAAAGGAAATATAGTAGTATTTCCGGGCTCTAAGTATATAGGTAACTTTGGAATACTACAAGGTATTTGGGCCAAGGTATTTTGGAATAGTAACAATACTTGGAGAATACTTTTCTACCAAAGAGGGGGTATTTCGGACGAAAGCTTAAAGGAAGGGGGGGTGTGTCTCGGCGAGAACACAAGGAGGGGGGGGAGAGTGTTGGACGAGAGCCTTACTAAGGAGGAGAGGGATTTTGAGACTTGGAAATTGTTCAAGTGATGAAGAAGTCTTGCACAAGAGGGGGGTATTTATAGAACCACCAATGGTCTAGATTAAAACAAATGGAGGGTGAAGATTTGAATCCATGTGAAGAATGAGGTCTTCCAACCAAGTGTCCACCATAACCTTGGGACATATGTCCACCACAACATTGGGACATATGTCCCCCACAACAAAGAGCCATGTGGCCTTCCACTAGGCACAAAAAATGTCCAACATACCTACTCCCACTCACCAAAAGAAAATGTCTTCCAAGACTTTGACCACTTGACCTTGTCCACTTGGCCAACATTTTCGTCCAACCCATGCCAACTAAGGGTGACACATGTCGCCCTCCTATTGGTCCAAAATATTTCATCTCTCGGAAAAATCCGTAATCGGTTAAAATATTAAAAACGTAGAATTTCCTTCACAAGGTTCGGAATCTTTTCCGTTGAAAGTTCACAATTCCATCCTTAACCTAATTAGGGTTTGTACAAATGTACGTACGTCCTCACATACATACTCTGGAAATACGGGGTATAACAGAAAAGTACGTAGAAACAAAGGAAGTGTTGTCCAATTTTCTGTAGAATAAGTGACTTTACACTTAGAATATTCTAAGTTTGAAGCTAGAAGTTGATAGATGTATTATGGTCATTATAGGTTGACATACTACGTGCGGCATATTGTACTTAGCAAGTGGATTGAACCGAAGAGGTATGTGGAACTTTTCTTATCTCTTGAGCATGAGTAGTTATAAATGTATAGTATGGTAGACGTACGAGATTTAAATGAATTCAGTTTCATTTGATATCCTTGACTTGTTTTAAGAATGTCCAAGTTGGTTGAGTTAGAGAATTAATTCACTTGTTTTAAAGGTTAAAGATGTCTTAGTTTCTAAAGCATAAAGTTAGTATAACGACTTTATGGGAAGTTGGTTATAACAACTTTATGGAAAGTTAAAGGAATGGTTTTCTCTAGTAATGTAAACAAAGATAAATGACTTGAAATAAAGAAGGACAATTTGATTTAAAGGCATCAATTGCTTAAAGTTTTAAAGTAAGGGTCACTTGATTTGGAAGCCTAAAAATGTATTTCTAAAAGTGTAGTGACTTGTTTGAAATGTAGACAAGCCTTGATACTACGGGTGTTAGTATCTTGGGGATTTTATACGAGAAAGTCATTTTTGAAAGGATAAAGGTACATAGTACTTTGGGTTAAATTCCCAGATTTTTCATGACATGTTAGTGCCTTAAGTTAAATAAAATGAGAGTGCATGCTAATTAAAGTCTAATAAGAAGTTAAGATATTTCTTAACTTGCTTGTGATATTTACGATAGCCGGTTGTGCTTATGTTATGATATTTATGGTAGCCTTACGTGATAGTGTTATGTAAATTTTGCGGGGTAAACCCCCGGGTTACTACATATTCCGTGGATTTGCTACCCACGATGCGAGTGCGGAATTTGTACTCATTGCGGGTCCACCGGGCCCATGCGGGTGAAATAGTCCTATGCGAGTGAAATAGTCCCATGCGGAGCAAATTGCTCCATTGCGGGTCCACAGGACCTATGCGGGTGAAATAGTCCCAGGAGTAGGATTGCTTAATGATACTACGGGCGGGTGACCCTAATTTGATCATGAGCTTCCTATTTTTACGCAGTAAAATATACTCTTGTTTACTCTCATTATTAGTAAGGCACAGTGTACTGTTATTTTGGTTATCATACATGTCTCCAACTTTATTTTAGACTATATGATTTCATTTCAGTACTTTCAGTTTTATATACTTGGTACATCTGTTGTACTGACCCCCTTCCTCAGGGGTTGCGTTCATGCCGCAGGTAGGGGTAAGCAGGTTGCAGATCCTCACTATTAGGATCACTGATCAGTTGTCAGAAAGCTCCATTTCTCCGGAGGCTTGTCTTTTGGTACGGTTTCCCTGATGTTGTAGATTTATGTACATTCAGGGGTATGGCGGGGCCCTATCCTGTCACAGTTGTTATGTAAAAATTCTTAGAGGTCTGTAGTCATATCTTGTGGATTGAGTTGTAAAGATAAAAAGGGATGTAACTGCTTTTTGGCTTACGTATATTTTTCGGAAGATGGCCTTATCGGCTAGCCTGTTGGTTATTTCTGTTGTTACACGTTATGTGGTTGTATGTTTCACTGATTTTCTATGATGTATACCTGTAAGGGCGCTCAAGTAGGGCACCAGTCGCGGTCCCGGGGTCGGGTCTTGACAAAAGTGGTATCAGAGCAGTTAGTCCTCAGAAAGTGTCTACAGACCGTGTCTAGTAGACTCTTGGCTATCGGTGTGTTGTGCCCCACATCTATAACCAGGAGGCTGCAGGACATTTAGGATTGATTTCCATTCTTCTTGTTACACCCCGTATTTCCAGGACATGTTTATAAGAACGTACGTATGAACTCAAAAATAATAAGATTTGAGACTAGTAAAAATTTATCGGAATTATGGAAATGTCGGGAAACGAAGTATTGCGACGAATGGGAGGGCGACACGTGTCACCCCTAGTTGGTCTTGGAACGAATTGGACATGGATTAAATGGTCATTTGACCATAATCAAGATTACCAAGTCTTGCTAAGGCTAGAGCTTGAGTTATTTGACTTAGTCAAAGGGCCACTTGGCTTGATCTTTAAGTGAACTTCATCCAAGACACACATATGTGCAAATATTGACCCTCCATAGTGTTATATATGTATACTAGTAGCAAGACAAGGCACTTAACACTTGGTAAATTTTCAAGAAAATTTGAAGAACTAAAGGGGTGCTCTCGGGTTAGGGCTCCATTTGAAGAGAATTTTTTTTGTTTGTTGTTCAATAACCTCCACACTTTAAACCAAGGTTCCTAAGAGTTTTGTAAGGCTATCTCAATAGAAAGATCCCGGAAAAGTGTCGTTTTCGTATTAGTCGCAAGGTGAAAACCTAGTCACTTTCCTAGGTTTGGATTGGAAGTTAAAGGAAAGTTGTTGGTGATATTCTAAGGGCTTCAAGTGGCGGATTGGAGTGTCAAGGAGAGGCTCTAAGTTTCTAGGGAGCAACTTCGGATCTTGAAGTTGGATTAAGGCTCGTTAAGGTAACAATCTTGTTCTCTTAGTGTTATAAGATTACATATTGTTGTAGCCTTACATTTTTACTAGCATGAGGTATATGTATTAAGGATTGATAAGTGATATGGATAGTGGAAGCCTATAGCCGAAATGACATTGTGAGCCATTTGAAATTGAAATACAATTTGGTCGATAATTAGAATCGTCGCATGTTATCTACTTGAAGATTTTAGTTGTTATAATCGATTGCGGCTTTATAACATGTTATAATAACAACTTGGATTGAAAAGGAATTGAAAGAGAATCAATGTTGTTGTAGCCGAGAATGGCATTGTATTTTGGACTAGTTCGATATCAATTGTGGGGCGGAATTTTACACGTCTTGTAGGCGTGTAATCCCCTATTGTTAACTACATTGTTGAGCCTTAAATGTGGCATTTGGTTATTGATTTTCGGGCCTTGAAAAAGGTGGAAAAGTATGTAAAAACAAAGGAAGTGCTGTCCGATTTTCCGTAGAATTTAGTGACTTTGCACTTAGAATATTCTACGTTTGAAGCTAGAGGTTAATGGACGTATTATGACCATTATAGGTTGAAGTACTAATTATAGCGTATTCTACTTGAAGGATGGAATAGCTATCAAGGTTGAAGTACTTTGGAACATTTTGCTACTTGTCGATAATCGTCGCGAGGTATGTGAACCTCTTCCTTCTTTTGACATGATTCTATGTATGAAATATACATGTGGTACTATTTCATGATTCCTTCTACTCTTAGAAGTTAAGAGGTATGTATGTTGATTTACTCTATGTAAATGTTACGTCTAAGTTATCCTAAGTTCTTACCAAGTCTTATGGGGGATGTTGGTAAGAGTCGTTAGGAAGTATTTGGAGTCAATCAATTAAATTAAAATGAGTAGAATTCTCCATCTGCATAGAAGCTAAGATAAGACAAAATTGTATTACATTTTCTAGATCATGGTTGATTTAATAAGATCGTTATAAATTAGTATAACCTATTCACAACGCATAAAAGTATATGTTGCTTAATTTAAAAAGTTTACGTATGAAGTTTTAAGACTATGAACCTTAAATTCTTAAAATGTTAAGAGACTTTATTTTTCAAGTTATGGGACTTGATTCTTAAAGGAAGAAATGACTTGATTTAAAAGTATAGAATACTTGATTTGAAAAGTATTGATTTCTTGACATTCTAAAGATAAGAGACTTGTTTTCTAAGTAAGAAACTTGATTTCTAAAGATAAGAGACTTGAAGTATTTTGAAATTTATGTAACTTGATTTGAAAGTATAAGTCTCTTGGTTATGAAAAGAATAAATTTGTCTAAGGCATAAAGAGTTTAACGGCTTTATGGGAAGTTGGTTATAACAACTTTATGGAAGGTTACAAGAATGGTTTACTCTAGTGAAGTAAATAAAGAAAAATGACTTGAAAGGAAGAAAGGCAAATTTATTTGAAGGCATCAATTGCTTAAAGTTTTAAAGTAAAAGGTCACTTGATTTAGAAGTCTTTAAATGTAGTTCTAAAAGGTATTGTGACTTGTTTTGAAAAGTAGATATGACTTGATACTACGGTTATTAGTATCTTGGAAGTTTTATATGAAAATGAGTCATTTTAAAAGAATAGAAGTACGTAGTACTTTGGGTTAAATTCCCGGATTTTATAATGACATGTTAGTGCCTTAAGTAAACAAAGATGGGGGTGAATATAAATAAGGTTAATAAGAAGTTAGGGGATTTCTTAACTTGCTTATGTTATGTATGATAAGCCGGTAGTGCTTATGTTATGTATGATAAGCCAGTAGCGCTTATGTTATGTATGATAAGCCGGTGGTGCTTATGTTATGTATGATAGCCTTTGGTGCTAGTGTTATGAGTATAAATGCGGGGTAAACCCCCAAGACGTTATACACCTCCTGAGTATAAATGCGGGGTAAACCCCAAGACGTTATACACCTTCTGAGTATAATTGCGGGGTAAACCCCCAAGACATTATACATCTCCATGGATTTGCTACCCATGATGCGAGCATGGCGTATTTGCTCATTGCGGGCCCGTAGGGCCTAAGCGGGTGAAATAGTCATGTGCGGGTGAAATAGTCCTATGCGGGGAAAATTGTCCTATGCGGGTCCACAAGACCCTTGCGGGTGAAATAGTCCCAGGAGTAGGATTCCCAAATGATACTATGGGCAGGTGGCCCTATGTTGATCATAAGCTTCCTATTTTTATGCAGTATACCTTTATGAGCAGACTTATGTGACTGTATCGCGTCCCAGATTGGGCCGGGCAGTATACCTTTATGGGCAGACTTATGTGACTTTATCGCGTCCCGGATTGGGCCGGGCAGTATAGGCGTACCTCCATAAAGGGCCGAATTATGTTATGAAAGATAATTAAGTTATATGGTAATGAACTTGATGCTTTTTCCTAAGTACGTACGTAAGCATTTGACTATAACTCTTATTGAAAAATGGAAAAGATAATAATGTGCAATTAAGTTCATGAGTGGTAATGGAACGACAGGATCTGGTAATTACTTTTTATACTTGCCCCTGTCATTCTTTTGTACAATTATGATTTGTTACTGTACCTTATTTTCGTTCGATATTAGACTGTTGTTATCGACTTCTTCGGGGCTGCGTTCATGTCCGCAGGTTTAGGTACACAATTGTGGATCCGTGGGCTTAGGATCCTGGTTCAGTATTTCGAGATGGATCCAATGTTCCGGAGCTTGTCATAATGGTTATGTATATTCAGGGGTACGGCGGGGCCTTGTCCCGTCATAGTATTTGTCCAAAATCTTAGAGGTCTGTAGTCATATCTTGTGGATTTGGTTGTGTAAAGAAAAAGGAAAAAAGATGTAACTGCTTTTGGCTATATATGTGTATATATGTCCAGGGAGGTAGCCTTATCGGCTAACCTGTTGTTTATGTCTTGTTGAATTATTTTATAAGTTTGATGTATGTTCCGCTGATTATCTCTGATGTATACCTGTAAGGGTGCCCAGGTAGGGCACCAGTCGCGGCCCGGGGTCAGGTCGTGACACTTCTCTCTCTGAGATCGTGCAATAGAGCTGTCTTATTAGGTTGAACCCTCTCTGACCTATTCTTATGTATCAATTATGCCTCCACGGAAGGCGACCAGGGCCCAGAAGGGCAAGGCAGCAGCAGGAGCTGCTAGTGGTACACAGAGGGTTACTAGGACTAAGGCCCAGACTATGCCTGATGTTGTGGCCCAGGCGGCGAGTTCAGTTACGCCGGCAGTATTAGAGGAGCCTAGAGCAGCTGCAGATCCAGAGGTTCTGATACCTGAGCCTCCAGTTCCACAGCCGGGGGCGGAGTATAGAGATTATGGAGAGTATATCAGGTTATTGACTAGCATAGTGGCAGGGCAGCGCCAACAGGAGCAGGTAGCAAACCCTAGAGTCGACAGTTTGAGGATTTGGGATTTTCTGGGTTGTAATCCACCCGAGTTCTATGGTTCGAGATCTGAGGATGATCCTCAGGAGTTCATTCGGCAGATACAGCAGACTATGCAGGTACTTAGGGCCTCGGAGACCGAGTCAGTTGTGCTATCTTCTTACCGGTTACGCGATATTACGTTGAACTGGTTTGAGTCATGGGAACTGTCTAGGGGTGTGGATGCTCTTCCAGCTGTTTGGAATGAGTTCACAGAGGCCTTTCTTGATCACTTTTTGCCTCCTGAGATGAGGAGAGCCCGCGTTGATAGGTTCTTGACATTGAGGCAGAATGGGAGGACCATCAGAGAGTACAACCTTGAGTTTGACTCATTGGCCAGGTATGCGCTCACTATTGTGGCTGACATGGCTGATAGAGTTCATCGCTATGTGATGGGGCTAAACCACTACATGGTTACTGCATGCCTGGGAGTGGCTCTTCAGCCAGGTATGGATATTGCCAGGATGCAGGCTTATACACAGGGGATTGAGGACAGAGAGAGAGGACCACGGCCAGTGCCAGCCCAAGAGGCCGGGGCGGAGGGTTTCAGTGGTAACTTTCGAGGAAGACATCCTCGCAGAAGCTAGGTCTGATTCAGCCGGCATGCAGTGCTCCTTCCCGGTTTTCTGGCAGGAGGTTTGATCAGCCGGGTTATTCGAGAGCGCATCGTGGCTCGAGTGGCTTGAGTTTCGAGGAACCGGGGTACTAGTCAGATGAGGCTACCTTTACCTCAGTGTGGTCGATGTGGTAGGTCCCATCGTGGGGAGTGTCGTATTTATCCAGGAGCTTGTTACTCTTGCGGCCAGCAGGGCCATTTGAAGAGGGATTGTCCGACCAGAGGCAGCATGGGTGGTATGATTCAGCCAACAGGGTCAGTTGTCGGGTCTTCATCTTCTGTGACTATTCGCCCCGGAGGGCAGGGTATTCACGGGCCGGCAGGCCGCGGTAGAGGTCGGGGTGGAGGTCCTAGTTCTAGCGGTCCCCAGAACCGCATATATTCCTTAGCCAGCCGGCAGGACCAGGAGGCTTCGTCGGATGTTGTCACAGGTATATTCTTGATTTCATGCTGTGACGTTTATGCTTTGATAGATTCGGGTTCTACTTTATCTTATGTGTCCCCTCTTATTGCTGGTAGAATAGGGATAGAGCCGGTGTCGATAGAGCCTTTTGAGGTGGCTACGCCAGTGGGTGATTCGGTGTTAGCTGAGCGGGTGTACAAAAATTGCCCGGTGTTCATATACAATCGTCAGACCCTAGCAGACTTGATAGAGTTGGAGATGACAAATTTTAACGTCATTATGGGTATGGACTGGTTGGCTTCTTGTTATGCCAATGTTGACTGTAGAGATAGGTTGGTCCGATTTCAATTTTCCGGTGAGCCGGTTATTGAGTGGAAAGGCAATACAGCGTCGCCGAGGGATAGGTTTATTTCTTACCTCAAGGCTAGGAAGATGGTTCACAAAGGGTACATCTATCATCTGGTTCGGGTATTCGATACAGAGGCTGAGGTGCCAGTTCTTCAGTCAGTTTGATGCGCGATTTATGCACACACTAAACGCAAGTGCACGTGTCGTGACAAGTAATATAGTCTAGGTAAGACCGAATATCGTCCTCAGGGACTGGTTTTCAAGTACCGATTATCTATGCTTTAGTTTCTCTTTGGTTAACGTTAATTGAATTGGAATTCTAAACTAATAATGCAGGAAATAAACTAATTATGAAAATACTTTGATTTAAATCAGCTATGATGGAGAATTAGGGCTTCCAAGATCATTAACTATCCACTCTATTCAATCCTTAATACAATTAGACTGACTTCTTCTTCTTCGTTAAGATAGCAAGTTAACTAAGCCGTTTTATACTCCTGTTAAGGTAATATAAACACTCAACCCCAATTGAGAACCCTTCTACCTTTCGGTGACAAGATTGACTACAAAGGAGGATTAAGAGCAATAACCTATTAAGCTACACAAGTATCGGGGTACTTTCGTCCACGATTTAACCTATGTTTATTCAACTATAGCATATTCAAAATCTCCCCTTTCGGCTTTCGATTAGAAATCATATAAGTGATGATAACTAGTGATCAATTAATTATCAAGCAATCAAAACAACTATTGAATAAATCTTAATTAAGTGAAGAAGAAACCAAACTAATATATTAATTCATGAATAGAGTTTCAAGTGAATCACAAGGAAATCCCTAATAAAGTAATTAGCTCCTAGCCATAGTCACGCTAAGAACTAATATAACCTCCATACATGAACTGAAATAAACAAAGCAGAAAGAAAGAAAAGAAAATACTCAAGAACAAGTCTCCAAGCTTTCTAGCATCCAAGGATTGTGTTGTGGAATATTTACAAGATGAAATGGAATGGTGGATGGAGAATGAGATGGGTGATGGATTGGAATGTGGAATGAAGGATGTAGAATTCTTCTAATGATGTAGAGACTATTTATAGCCCAAGAATCCTTTAGGTAAAGGGTTAGGGATTATGTAGGTAGGAAAGGTTATGGAATCCTTTTAGGTAAAGGGTTTAGGAAAAGTTATGGAAAAGGGTTAAGAAATATGTAGGTAGGAAAAGTTATGCCTTTTGGACCCTGAAAACATGTCAAATTCGGCCCAGAACTTCAGAAATCCCGCGGCCACGCCACCCGCAATCCGGCGCTGAAAATCGAGAGCTTTGGACGGCTTGGTGGCGCTGGCGCGCGGACGGCATTTTTCCGGATTTTTCATTTCTTCGTCCTTTGTTCGTCCGGCTTCGATCGATTTCCGAACTTAGGCTTCATTTCTTGGCCCTTTTAGTGTGCAATTCCTTCTCAATTAAGCTCATTTCCTCTTCTTTTCGCCATTTCTCAATTTCTGACCGCTGTGACACAAGAGAAAGGAAAACAACCCTAATACTATACTAAACATAAATGAAATGAGTAAAATACTAACTAAAAATGACTCAAAAGGTGTATATAAAATACACGGATCAAACACCCCCAAACATAACCTTTGCTCGCCCTCGAGCAAAGATAAAAAATATAAACAAAGACAAGAAAGAAAGAAAATAAAATGACTCAAAGACATTGATCAAATTGCTGCATCATTTTACTTAGAAAAGCATGAAGGTTAGTAAAATAATATGCAGGAACATATAGCATGAATTTTTAACATTCTAAACACTTCAAGTCAGATATTTCGCAAATTCAATTTAATCATGCTCAATGGAAGTAAGAATACCTAACTATGCATGTCAATTTTAAAATCCTATGGCATGTTTACTTGCTATTCTCCACTAATCATGAATACACATACTAGAGATCTTCAGGGCTTTTCAGGGTTGTAATGTAGGCTTAGGCATGGATAGGTAAAAATAGGCATTTAGGCTCAATATACGTACCATAAGCTCTTTTGCTTTAAATTCTTCCCTTTTCTTTTGATTCTCTTTTTCACTTCATACCTATCTTTCCCCTCTTTTGTTTTGAGAGAATGAAGTGTATTATGAATAGCCGGCACCCCCAAACTTAGGCTTTTGCATATTTATTATTACTTTTTCATTGGGGTGCATAAAAAATTATTCACTATTTTTTCTCTTTTTCAACACTTTGTATTCCAATATCTCAATTTTTTTTTCTCTTATGGCACAAATATGGAATTATAGGGTGTCAAAGAAATGTCTTATTTTTAGGCTCAAAGGGGCTGACTAGGGATATAATTTGAATGTCAGGGATAGGAAAAAATGGTAAGAAAGGGCTAACAAAGAAATGTCCGAGTCATCTCCCTAACATGGATATCCTAACTATTTCGCCTCAAATAGCAAGCAGGCAGACACATAGGTTTAATCACTAACAATGCATAAATCAAGCAAGATACCCCAAATAGTTCGATTTCATGAATTTTTAACATATCTATCCTAAGTGTTCAGATGGTTGCTTCTAATTCCATTACATTATTCCACTTTACTTCATTAGGCGTTTCAAGTAACTACAACATGCTTGATCTTAAAAAAAAAAAACTAAAAAAATACCAAAACAGATCAAAAAGACTCAAAAACAATAAAACATCCCCCCAAACTTAAATCACACATTGTCCCCAATGTGTGCAAGACTAAAAAAAATAGGGACAACTTACTGACACAACACAGCGGTCATACGGAGGTCTGGGAGGAAAAATTCTGGAATTTGCACGCGTCTGGGCCTCTGAAGTTCCGGCGCCGCGGCGCTGATTCTGGGCGCCGCGGCGCCGCAAGTACTGCGGCTCTCTGAAGTTCCGGCGCCGCGGCGCTGACGACGGCTTTTCCTTTTTTCAGCGTTTTTGCTCCTTTTCCCTCAGATTTAGCTTTCAGTCCACCTGTCATCCAACAACACAAAACAAGAACCCAAGACCGTGAGACTGTTCAAGACAAAATAAAATAAACTAAAGACAAAAATTAAAATAACATAATTAAAAACATTGGGTTGCCTCCCAACAAGCGCTGTCTTTAACGTCTTTTAGCCGAACACAATTAACCTTTACGAGTGCCCATTGGATCCTTCTGCGAACTGCTTGCAATCCGCAAAGTTATTGTTGCAGGTCTCACTTTTCCTACAACAATCTGTTCAACTAAGGGCTTCAGATATAAGATTATCCCCCAAATACACAAGACATGCTTGTCTTTTAGGCTCTCTATAATGTAGGGATCAGTGAAATTCCCTACATCTCTCAACTCTAGGGGGTGCCCTTGATGGTATGAACTTCCTATTTGGGGATCAACAGTGATAGCTAGTGGTGTTTCTTCTGCAATAGGTGCAGGAAAAATAATTTCCAAAGATACCAAAAAGGTGAATAATTGGATCTCAACAATCTTTTCCTTCTCTACACCAACTATCTCGCCAGATTCCTCAACAGCTGGGTGTGGTTCAGGTTCCTCAATTTTCTTATCACTTTCCAGAACGGTGTCGCTAGAAAGACTTTCTTGAAGTGTATTGCCCATCCTATCCATTAGTTGCCCTATTTGTGTCTCCAAATTTCTGAGGGACACTCTTGTCTCATCCATAAACTGAGCTTGGCACTTGGTGAGCCTGAGTATGCCTGCCTGCAACTCATCTAGATCTTCCTCTGGAACCTGTGGGTTAAGCTGCTGTTGATGACTCCACTGTCTCTGATAGTAGTAGTCCATGTGTCCTGAATTTTAATAATTTTTTTTTTTCCGATTTTTTCTCTTTTTTTTTTTTTTTTTTTTTCCGAATTTAACCTGCAAAATAAGAAAACAACAAAAGGTGATAAAAATATGCTCGCAGAATGAGCAACCAAATTAGAAATAAGAATAGATAAATCGATATTGAAAGTACGCCAATCCCCGGCAACGACGCCAAAAACTTGATGCGCGATTTATGCACACACTAAACGCAAGTGCACGTGTCATGACAAGTAATATAGTCTAGGTAAGACCGAATATCGTCCTAAGGGACTGGTTTTCAAGTACCGATTATCTATGCTTTAGTTTCTATTTGGTTAACATTAATTGAATTGGAATTCTAAACTAATAATGCAGGAAATAAACTAATTATGAAAATACTTTGATTTAAATCAGCTATGATGGAGAATTAGGGCTTCTAAGATCATTAACTATCCACTCTATTCAATCCTTAATACAATTAGACTGACTTCTTCTTCTACGTTAAGATAGCAGGTTAACTAAGCTGTTTTATACTCCTGTTAAGGTAATATAAACACTCAACCCCAATGGAGAACCCTTCTACCTTTCGGTGACAAGATTGACTACAAAGGAGGATTAAGAGCAATAACCTATTAAGCTACACAAGTATCGGGGTAGTTTCGTCCACGATTTAACCTATGTTTATTCAACTATAGCATATTCACAATCTCCCCTTTCGGCTTTGGATTAGAAATCATATAAGTGATGATAACTAGTGATCAATTAATTATCAAGCAATCAAAACAACTATTGAATAAATCTTAATTAAGTGAAGAAGAAACCAAACTAATATATTAATTCATGAATAGAGTTTCAAGTGAATCACAAGGAAATCCCTAATAAAGTAATTAACTCCTAGCCATAGTCACGCTAAGAACTAATATAACCTCCATACATGAACTGAAATAAACAAAGCAGAAAGAAAGAAAAGAAAATACTCAAGAACAAGTCTCCAAGCCTTCTAGCATCCAAGGATTGTGTTGTGGAATATTTACAAGATGAAATGGAATGGTGGATGGAGAATGAGATGGGTGATGGATTGGAATGTGGAATGAAGGATGTAGAATTCTTCTAATGATGTAGAGACTATTTATAGCCCAAGAATCCTTTAGGTAAAGGGTTAGGGATTATGTAGGTAGGAAAGGTTATGGAATCCTTTTAGGTAAAGGGTTTAGGAAAAGTTATGGAAAAGGGTTAAGAAATATGTAAGTAGGAAAAGTTATGCCTTTTGGACCCTGAAAACATGTCAAACTCGGCCCAGAACTTCAGAAATCCCGCGTCGGCGCCACGGCCCTGCAATCCGGCGCCACGGCGCCTGAAAATCAGAGAGCTTTGGACGGCTTCAGTGGTCGGCGCCGCGGCGCCGGTGACGGCATTTTTCCGGATTTTTCATTTCTTCGTCCTTTGTTCGTCCGGTCTTCGACTGATTTCCCCGGAACTTCTTAGGCTTCATTTCTTGGCCCTTTTAGTGTGCAATTCCTTCTCAATTAAGCTCATTTCCTCTTCTTTTCGCCATTTCTCAATTTCTGACCGCTGTGACACAAGAGAAAGGAAAACAACCCTAATACTATACTAAACATAAATGAAATGAGTAAAATACTAACTAAAAATGACTCAAAAGGTGTATATAAAATACACGGATCAAACGCCCCCAAACTAAACCTTTGCTCGCCCTCGAGCAAAGATAAAAAATATAAACAAATACACGAAAGAAAGAAAATAAAATGACTCAAAGACATTGATCAAATTGCTGCATCATTGTTACTTAGAAAAGCATGAAGGTTAGTAAAATAATATGCAGGAACATATAGCATGAATTTTTAACATTCTAAACACTTCAAGTCAGATATTTCGCAAATTCAATTTAATCATGCTCAATGGAAGTAAGAATACCTAACTATGCATGTCAATTTTAAAATCCTATGGCATGTTTACTTTCTATTCTCCACTAATCATGGATACACATACTAGAGATCTTCAGGGCTTTTGTCACGACCCGTTCCGGGGCCCGTGACTGGTGCCTTACCCGGGCAGCCAAGTAGTCATACATCAGAGAAAATCAGCGGAATATAAAACAAGATATGAAACATTATAACATAAGACACAGTTTATCTGAGAAAAAGGTTGCCTTTCGGCATATATACATAACCCAAGTTTTGCAGTTACATCCCAACTGTATAACATGTCTACAGACCTCTAAGGAAATAAACAACTATGGCGGTACAAAACTATCTACAACAGGGAGATCATACCCTAAAGTAGAGCCTCCGGAGAAGATGGAGCTCCTGACACCAACGCAAGAGATCCTAAGGATGTGGATCTAGCACCTGCTTGCCCTTACTGCATGAACGCGGCCCGAAGGAGGTCAAGATAACAGGTACCAAGTATGTGAAACTGTAAAGTACTTAAATGAAATCAAAGTATTTAAAACCATTTGCAAATACAACCAGTTCAATTGCACGTAGTGTCATATCACAAATAAGAACAATAATAGATATAATGTAACTGGTCTTTCCTAGGCCGCGAATGATCGAAGCGCGCCAATCGCCCATAGTATCATTGTGCGTGCCTAGTCCGACTTCCCGCATCCGCATAGTCACACACGCACTGAGGTATTTCCTCGCATCGGGGTAGCTAACCCCTACCTCTGGACTCCCGCACCGCATAGTCTCAATAGACCGCATAGTCACATGCATCGCATAGGGCATCCCCGCGTCGGGCTAAAACACCGGAATGATCAATCTCGAACTCCCACAGCTCCGCATAGTCTCACAGACCGCATAGGCCGTATAGACCCGCATCAAGGGTGGCAAGCCCTCGGTATAACAAGTCAAGGGGGTAGGTGATATAATAACAGTACAACAGACTTACCGTTTAGCGACGTAAGCACAGCAAGAATGACCCCCTTTCACAACATTACAAGACACTAACACAGGTAGCATCATAATATGTCTACTTATCAACAATCTTACTACACCTTACAGAATACAAGGTTTTTATAAGCAATTAAGCAAACAGTTCTTTTTATCTTTCTTAAGTTGTTATACCTAACTTCCCATAAAGCTAGTATAACTCTTAAGCTGTTGTTTAAAAACCAACTGTTTCTCTTCTGTTAAAAAAATTATTCAGTATTCTTTTGAAATGTATCAAGATTCTTATTATTCAGGCTTAAGTCAAAAGACATTGCCGTAGTTATTATTCAGGCTTAAGTCCGAAGACATTGCCGTAATTTTTATTCAGTTAACACACGTACGCCAAGTCGAGTATGTCGCGCGCAGAGAATCAGCCTATAACAGTCAAATACGTCTATCAACGTCTAGACTATACTGTAAACAATTCTAAGCAGAGGGTTCTCTAATCTATGGAAATTTGGGCAGCACTTCCCTACCCGGTAAGTTGTACAGCCATCAGAAAAATAAATTCTATGTGAGTACAGTTCAATTATTCTTCTTTTATACCCTTCTAAGGTGATAACAGTTCAATTCTATTCTGTAATATCCTTCTAAGTATTTATACTTATTCCTATACTTCTACAGTATGTATTCTTTAATAACAAAAGAAGGATAAGTTTATTTACCTCGATAAGCCCAAAAATTATCCAAGTTAAACGTCGCTCCTGAGCAAGGTTTAGCTCCTAATTTGTACGCTCCGATAGCTCCAAGAACCCTTAGAAGTTCTTCACAACTTCTACTAAGTACTAAGGGATTTGGGCTAGGGTATTTTGAGCATTATAACAATACTAGAAGGCAACTTTTCTACCAAGGGAGGGGGGTTGATTTCGCCAGGCTAGGGGAGAAAGCTCTCGCCAAAGCCTTTTAAGAGGAAGGAGGGTGTTGGACGAACTCAACACAAAGGGAGGGAGGAGTTTTAGACTTGGAAAGTTGATTTGTGGATGAAGAACTCTTCAAGTTAAGGGGGTATTTATAGGTCAAGCCATGGCCAACCAATGGCCAAGATGATGCCAAGTGCAAGGCAAGTGTAGGGTGAGGATTTGGGCAAGTGTCCATTCTATCTACTACAACAAAACATCCTACCAACTCCTTGACAAAATAGCCAATCCAACCGGCCTCAATGCCGTCCCACATCCATCAATGAGAGGGTGACAAGTGTCGCCCTCTCGTTGGTCCAAAATGTTTCGTCTCTCGGAAAAATCCGCAAAAAATATAAATGACATAGCCGGAATTTACCCTACGCGAGTTTAGTAAAACGTTTCGTCGGAAAACGATTCTTTTAGT
Source organism: Przewalskia tangutica (assembly GCA_029844215.1). NCBI lineage: Eukaryota > Viridiplantae > Streptophyta > Magnoliopsida > Solanales > Solanaceae > Przewalskia > Przewalskia tangutica. The sequence continues at coordinate 100,671,584 of CM056729.1, forward strand.
GAGTTGTGCCCAATATTTTCGTCCAAAGCCTACCTTTAAGACCAAACTTTCGTACGTACGCCCTTACGTACATACTCTGGAAATACGGGGTATAACATTCTCCCCTCCTTAGAAACATTCGTCCCGAATGTTCCTTCCCAAGACAGTTAATGATAAGGTTCTTCATAACTTAAACAGTTTGCAAATGCGACATACGGCCACAAAAACAACACTTAGGCAAAATATGACAATGAAAATTTATAAGTAGGAAAGTGAATTACCTGGAGGTGTGGGGAATAGGTGAGGATACTTCTGCCTCATGTCCTCCTCAGCTTCCCACGTCATCTCCTCCCTGAGCTCGTTCCGCCACAAGACTTTGACTGCCACGCCCCGTCCGCAGACGCCTAACCTGACGATCGATTATCGCTATGGGAATCTCCTCATACGATAACCCCTCGGTCACCTGGACATCGTCAATCGGATGCACCCTAGATGGATCCCCGATACATCTCCTCAGCATAGAAACATGAAACACCGGATGCACTGCCTCCAGATCGGACGGCAGATCCAACTCGTAGGCAACCTTGCCTACCCTGCGGACTATCTGATAGGGCCCAATGTACTGGCCGAAGTTTCCTTTCTTCCCGAATCTCATCACACCCTTCATGGGTGACACCTTCAGGAAAACCCAATCATCAACCTCGAACTCCAGATGCCGACGACGATGATCTGCATATGACTTCGCCGACTCGAGCCGCCAAAGCCGCCTCGGATAAGTTTTACCTTATCCATCGCCACGCACCAAATCTGGTCCCACTAATCGCATTCTCGCCACATCGAACCAGCCTATAGGCGATCTCGCACTTCCTCCCATATAAGGCCTCATAAGGCGCCATCGAATACTGGAGTGGTAGCTATTATTATACGCGAACTCAACTAGAGGCAAATGATCCTCCCCTACCCTCGGTCAATAACACGTGCTCGCAAAGATATCCTCAAGAGTGCGGATAGTGCGCTCTGCACGCCCATCTGCTACGTGGATGGAATGCGCACTCGTGCTCACCGTCCCCTAAACCCTTCTAGAAGGACCTCCGAAGTTAGCCGAACCGGCTCTGCATGCGATATGATCGAAATAGGGACTCCATGCGATCGACGATCTCTGATGTAAAGTCCGCATAATCCTCACCAAAAGTCGCCCTAACGGAAGAAAGTGGGCTGATTTCACACTGTCGACGATAACCCATATAGAATCCTCGCCTCTCCGAGTGCGAGGTAATCCCGTGATAAAGTCCATGTTGATCACCTCCCACTTCCGTTGGGATCTCTATCGTCAGAATAAAACCACGGGCCTGCGGTGCTCTACCTTCACTGCCGACAACACGCATCGAGCTACGAACTCGCAACGCCCCTCTTCAAGCCATCCCACCAATACATAGATCTAAGGTCGTGCTACATCTTGTCGACTCGACGGATAGAGTAACGCGCGTTGTGTGCTTCCCCAAGAACTCTTTGCGAAGTCCTGAAATATCTGGAACGCACAACCTGCCCTCAAACCTTAGCACCCCATCAGGTGCTACCTCAAAAGGATCCTTCCCCTCACGAAGATCCGCATCACGATACCGAATCAAAACCGGATCCTCGAACTGTTGCCTCTTCACCTCCTCGACGATGGAAGACTCGGCAACCTCACGAACTCGAACCCCACTGCTATCAGAATCAATCAAACGGACACCAAGGCTCGCTAACTGATGCAAATCACGAACCATGCCCCTCCTCTCTAGCTGCACATCTGATAGGCTCCCCATCGACCTACGACTAAGAGCATCTGCCACAACATTGGCCTTCCCCGGGTGGTACAGGATATCAACATCGTAATCCTTAAGCAACTCTAACCACCGTCTCGCCGTAAGTTCAGCCTCCTCCGTGAAGATATACCGAGGCTCTTGTGGTGCGTATAAATATCCACGTGAACCCCATACAAATAGTGCCTCCAGATCTTCAAAGCGTGAATCACCGCGCTAACTCCAAATCATGGGGGTAGTTCCTCGTGTTTCTTAAGCCGCTGGACGCGTATGCTATAACTCTACCCTGCTGCATCAACACACATCCCAGCCCGATGCCTGACGCATCACAATACACAACATAACCGTCTAGACCCTCTGGAAGAGTAAGAACGGGCGATCGTCGATCTCCTTCAAGAATCGGAAACCCCGCCACAAGCATCACCATCAAACTTAGCCGCTTTACGAGTCACCTAGTCAATGGTGCAGATAGAAGCAAACTTCTACGAACCGATAATATCCTGCAAGGCCTAAAATCGCACCTGCCGGAGTAGTAGGTCTAGGCCAAGTCTCGATCGCCTCGATCTTGGCAGATTCCACTCGAATGCCATCGCCCCACAATATGCCCAAGAAAAGCCACGAAGTCAACCAAAACTCACATTTGGAAAACTTGGCGATAATCGCTGGTCCCGAGAATCACAAGACAGTCCTCAAATGCTCCGCATGCTCCTGCTCTGAGCGAGAATAAACCAAGATGTCATCTATGAACACTATCACAAACGTGTCCAAAAATGGTTTGAACACTCGGTTCATCAAATCCATGAATATCGCCGGAGCATTGGTCAACCCAAAAGACATGACCCTGAACTCATAATGCCCGCACGGTCCGAATGCGATTCTAGGGACATCCACCTCTCGACTCGCACTGATGATAGCCCGATCGCAGATCAATCTTGAGAAACATCCCGCACTCGCAACCGGGTCGAACAAATCATCAATCACGGAAGGGGTATTCGTTTAATGGTCACCTTGTTCACCGTAATCAACACACATGCTCGGGCCCCGCCCTTCTTCTTCACGAACAATACCGCGCTCCCTGCGGAGAAACACTAGGTCCGATGAAGCCCTTCTCCAAAGAAATCCCTAAGCTGATCCTTCAACTCTCTCAACTCGGCAGGTGCCATTCTGTATGGCGGAATGGAAATAGGCCGAGTGTCTGGCAGCACATCTATACAAAACTCGATCTCCCTCTCAGGAGGGATACCCGGGAGGTCGTCTGGAAACACGTCTGGGAACTCTCTGACTACTGGAACTGACTGAAAATCTGGTACCGCAGCCTCAGTATCAAACACCCGAACGAGATGGTAGATGTACCCCTTCTGCACCATCTTCCTAGCCTTGAGGTAGGAAATAAACCTACCCCTCGGCGATACAGTATTCCCCTCCCACTCAACAACCGGCTCCTCTGGAAATTAGAACCGTACCACTCTCTCCCTGCAGTCTACATTGGCGTAGCAAAACGCTAGCCAATCCATGCCCATGATCACGTCGAAATCAGTCATGTCTAGCTCTATCAAGTCGGCTATGGTCTGACGACTGTAAATGGTCACTGGACAAGCCCTATATACCCGCCGAGCTACCACCGAATCACCCACTGGCGTAGCTACCTCGAAAGGGTCTATGGACTCAGGCTCTATCCCTATCCTACTAGCAATAAGGGGAGATATATAGGGCCAGTATAACCGGATCTATCAAGGCGCATACATCATAACCGTAAACCGATAAAGTACTGTGGCGACATCAGCGACGCCCACGATCTCGCCGACTGACAGGCATAGATGCGGTTCGAGGACCGCTAGAATCGACCCGCCACGACCTCGCCGCGACTGCTGGCCCATGAGTACCTTGCCCTCCGGGCGAGTAATCGCTGTCGGGATGAAGAACCGCAATGCACTCGCAGCCGACCTACCATCGGCGCCACGCTCGCCGACAGACTTCGCAAAATGACCTGCCGCCACGGTGTAGCAAGCTCCTGAGTAGTACCGCAACTCCTCGAATGGAACTCGCCACGGCGAACACCGAAGCGGACCTCGATCGGTTAGCACCTCGCTACCCGGAAATCCAAGTCCCGGGCCCCGACCGCCTCGATCGCTCTGGCTGCACCGAAAACGATGTAGGAGTGCTCTGAGCCGGCTGTGGTGCAAATCTGGACTTCTGCTGATGCCGTCCACCCTGAGGGCTACCAAAAGAACCGGCCGTCTTGGCCTTCTTCTGCTGCTGATATCGGTCTACCCGGCGGTCTCTACGCTCCTCGCATCCCAGTGCGTGAGCCTGCATACGTGTAATGTCCATGCCTGGCTGAAGAGACACACCCGCACAAGACTCGGCCATATAATCATCTAGCCCGGTGACGTAGCGGTGTACACGGTCCTCCATGTCTGCTACTAGCGCAGGGACATATCGAGCCAAAGAATCGAACTCGACATTGTACTCCCTAACAGTGCGCCCTCTCTGCCTCAGCAACAAGAATCTGTCGGCCCGTGCCCTCCTCATCTGCGGAGGCAAGAAGTGCGTGAGGAAAGCCTCCGAAAACTCATCCCATACTGCTGGAGGTGCATGCTCTCCCCGGGAAAGCTCCCACGAATCAAACCAATCGACTGCGGTATCACGCAGCCGATGCGAACCAAAGGTCACGGACTCGGTCTCCGACGCCCTGATCACTCTCATAATCCTCTGCAACTGACGGATGAACTCCTGCGGATCATCCTCCGCCTCGACCAGAAAACTCGCGGGCTACAACTCAGGAAATCTCGTAGCCTCAAACTATATGCCCTCGGGTGAACCACGGGTATGATCATTGAATCGAATCGCCAGATCCAAAGATGTCCTCATGTTCGCCACAATCCTAGCCAATAGTCGGGTTATCTCCTTGTACCTAACCTCCGCCACGCCGTGGGGCGAGGTGTGGTACTGTGGTTCTCTGGCCGGGCGGCGCCATGGAACTCGCCGTCGGGTATAGATCGGGCACGAGCCCTCGTAACTCGGTGTCCGTGGCGCTCCTCGATCGCTTTGCCCTTCGCCCGGTTGCCTTACGTGGAGGCATAATCATATGTAAAAGGAATACGTTAGAGGTCCAACTTATAACACGACTCTAAGGCACGATCTCAGAGTGAGAAGAATGGAAACCAATCCTAAATATCCTATAGCCTCACGATTATTGGTGTGGTGCACAACACACCGATAATCAAGACTCTACTAGATACGGTCAGACACTTTCCGAGGATTAATCGCTTCGATACCACTTTTGTCACGACCCGTTCGTGGATCGTGTGCCTTACCCGGGCACCCAAGTAGTCATACATCAGAGAAAATCAGCGGAATATAAAACAAGATATGAAACATTATAACATAAGACACAGTTTATCTGAGAAAAAGGTTGCCTTTCGGCATATATACATAACCCAAGTTTTGCAGTTACATCCCAACTGTACAACATGTCTACAGACCTCTAAGGAAATAAACAACTATGGCGGGACAGGGCCCCGCCATACCCTGACTGTACAAAACTATCTACAACAGGGAGATCATACCCTAAAGTAGAGCCTCCGGAGAAGATGGAGCTCCTGACACCAACGCAAGAGATCCTAAGGATGTGGATCTAGCACCTGTTTTCCCTTACCTGCGGCATGAACGCAGCCCCCCGAAGGAGGTCAGTACAACAGGTACCAAGTATGTGAAACTGTAAAGTACTTAAATGAAATCAAAGTATTTAAAACCATTTGCAAATACAACCAGTTCAATTGCACGTAGTGTCATATCACAAACAAGAACAATAATAGATATAATGTAACTGGTCTTTCCTAGGCCGCGAATGATCGAAGCAAGGCCAATCGCCCATAGTATCATTGTGCGTGCCTAGTCCTGGACTTCCCGCAGTCCGCATAGGTCACACACAGACCCGCATGAGGTATTCCTCGACGGGGTAGCTAACCCCTGTATTCTCCCTCGACTCGCAGTCCGCATAGTCTCAATAGACCGCATAGTCACACAGACCGCATAGGGCATCCCCCGCATCGGGCTAAAACACCCGGAATGATCAATCCGGAACTCCGCGACCCGCATAGTCTCACTGACCGCATAGCCGTATAGACCCGCATCAAGGGTGGCAAGCCCTTGGTATAACAAGTCAAGGGTAGGTGATATAATATGACAAATGACTTACCGTTTAGCGGCGTAAGCACAGCAAGAATGACCCTCTTTCACAACATTACAAGACACTAACACAGGTAGCATCATAATATGTCTACTTATCAACAATCTTACTACACCTTACAGAATACAAGGTTTTTATAAGCAATTAAGCAAACAGTTCTTTTTATCTTTCTTAAGTTGTTATACCTAACTTCCCATAAAGCTAGTATAACTCTTAAGCTGTTGTTTAAAAACCAACTGTTTCTCTTCTGTTAAAAAAATTATTCAGTATTCTTTTGAAATGTATCAAGATTCTTATTATTCAGGCTTAAGTCCGAAGACATTGCCGTAATTTTTATTCAGTTAACACACGTACGTCTACCGTACTATATATATTTAAAATATCATGCTCAAGAGTATAGAAAGAATCACATACCTTCTCGGCGAAATCCGCCTGCCAAGTCGAGTATGTCGCGCAGAGAATCGACTATAATATCAAATCGTCTATCAACATCTAGTATCATGTGATTCTAAGCGAGAGGTTCTCTAATCTATGGAAATTTGGGCAGCACTTCCCTACGGTAAGTTATGCATCATCTTTGTAAAACAGTCTATGTGAGTCTGATTCAATTATTCTTCTTTTATACCCTTCTAAGGTGATAACAGTTCAATTCTATTCTGTAATATCCTTCTAAGTATTTATACTTATTCCTATACTTCTACAGTATGTATTCTTTAATAACAAAAGAAGGATAAGTTTATTTACCTCGATAAGCCCAAAAATTATCCAAGTTAAACGTCGCTCCTGAGCAAGGTTTAGCTCCTCATTTGTACGCTCAGATACCTCCAAGAACCCTTAGAAGTTCTTCACAACTTCTACTAAGTACTAAGGGATTTGGGCTAGGGTATTTTGAGCATTATAACAATACTAGAAGGCAACTTTTCTACCAAGGGAGGGGGGTTGATTTCGGCTAGGCTAGGGGGGGAGAAAGCTCTCGGCCAAAGCCTTTTTAAGAGGGAAGGGAGGGGTGTTGGACGAACTCAACACAAAGGGAGGGAGGAGTTTTAGACTTGGAAAGTTGATTTGTGGATGAAGAACTCTTCAAGTTAAGGGGGTATTTATAGGTCAAGCCATGGCCAACCAATGGCCAAGATGATGCCAAGTGCAAGGCAAGTGTAGGTTGAGGATTTGGGCAAGTGTCCATTCTATCTACTACAACAAAATATCCTACCAACTCCTTGACAAAATAGCCAATCCAATCGGCCTCAATGCCGTCCCACATCCATCAATGAGAGGGTGACAAGTGTCGCCCTCTCGTTGGTCCAAAATGTTTCGTCTCTCGGAAAAATCCGCAAAAAATATAAATGACATAGCCGGAATTTACCCTACGCGAGTTTAGTAAAACGTTTCGTCGAAAAACGATTCTTTTAGTGAGTTGTGCCCAATATTTTCGTCCAAAGCCTACCTTTAAGACCAAACTTTCGTACGTACGCCCTTACGTACATACTCTGGAAATACGGGGTATAACAACTTTTCAGGGTTGTAATGTAGGCTTAGGCATGGGTAGGTAAAAATAGGCATTTAGGCTCAATATACGTACCATAAGCTCTTTTGCTTTAAATTCTTCCCTTTTCTTTTGATTCTCTTTTTCACTTCATACCTATCTTTCCCCTCTTTTGTTTTGAGAGAATGAAGTGTATTATGAATAGACGGCACCCCCAAACTTAGGCTTTTGCATATTTATTATTACTTTTTCATTGGGGTGCATCAAAAATTATTCACTATTTTTTTTCTCTTTTTCAACACTTTGTATTCCAATATCTCAATTTTTTTCTCTTATGGCACAAATATGGAATTATAGGGTGTCAAAGAAATGTCTTATTTTTAGACTCAAAGGGGCTGACTAGGGATATAATTTGAATGTCAGGGATAGGAAAAAATGGTAAGAAAGGGCTAACAAAGAAATGTCCGAGTCATATCCCTAACATGCATATCCTAACTATTTCGCCTCAAATAGCAAGCAGGCAGACACATAGGTTTAATCACTAACAATGCATAAATCAAGTAAGATACCCCAAATAGTTCGATTTCATGAATTTTTGACATATCTATCCTAAGTGTTCAGATGGTTGCTTCTAATTCCATTACATTATTCCACTTTACTTCATTAGGCGTTTCAAGTAACTACAACATGCTTGATCTTAAAAAAAAAATATACTAAAAAAATACTCAAAAATACCAAAACAAATCAAAAAGACTCAAAAACAATAAAACATCACCCCAAACTTAAATCACACATTGTCCCCAATGTGTGCAAGACTAAAAAAAATAGGGACAACTGCGACACAACACGGTGTCATACAGTGCAGGAGGAAAAATTCTGGAATATGCACGCGTCTGGGCCTCTGAAGTTCGGCACTGCGCTGATTCTGGCGCGCGCCGCAAATCTTCTTGACTCTCTGAAGTTCCAGCGCATGGCTGATTCTGAAGCCTTGTGGCGACGGCTTTTCCTTTTTTCAGCGTTTTTGCTCCTTTTCCCTCAGATTTAGCTTTCAGTCCACCTGTCATCCAACAACACAAAACAAGAACCCAAGACCGTGAGACTGTTCAAGACAAAATAAAATAAACTAAAGAGAGAAATTAAAATAACATAATTAAAAACATTGGGTTGCCTTGCAACAAGCGCTGTCTTTAACGTCTTTTAGCCGGACACAATTAACCTTTACGAGTGCCCATTAGATCCTTCTGCGAACTGCTTGCAATCCGCAAAGTTATTGTTGCCGGTCTCACTTTTCCTACAACAATCTGTTCAACTAAGGGCTTCAGATATAAGATTATCCCCCAAATACACAAGACATGCTTGTCTTTTAGACTCTCTATAATGTAGGGATCAGTGAAATTGCCTACATCTCTCAACTCTAGGGGGTGCCCTTGATGGTATGAACTTCCTATTTGGGGATCAACAGTGATAGCTAGTGGTGTTTCTTCTGCAATAGGTGCAGGAAAAAGAATTTCCAAAGATACCAAAAAGGTGAATAATTGGATCTCAACAATCTTTTCCTTCTCTACACCAACTATCTCGCCAGATTCCTCAACAGCTGGGTGTGGTTCAGGTTCCTCAATTTGCTCATCACTTTCCAGAACGGTGTCGCTAGACAGACTTTCTTGAAGTGTATTGCCCATCCTATCCATTAGTTGCCCTATTTGTGTCTTCAAATTTCCGAGGGACACTCTTGTCTCATCCATAAACAGAGCTTGACACTTGGTGAGCCTGAGTATGCCTGCCTGCAACTCATCTAGATCTTCCTCTGGAACCTGTGGGTTAAGCTGCTGTTGATGACTCCACTGTCTCTGATAGTAGTAGTCCATGTGTCCTGAATTTTAATAATTTTTTTTTTTCGATTTTCTCTTCTTTTTTTTTTATAATTTTTTTTCCCGAATTTAACCTGCAAAATAAGAAAACAACAAAAGGTGATAAAAATATTCTCGTTCTTGGAGCAACCAAATTAGAAATAAGAATAGATAAATCGATATTGAAAGTACGCCAATCCCCGACAACGGCGCCTGTTACACCCCGTAGTTCCAGGGTATGTATGTGAGGACATACGTACGAGAATGCGACACAAAAATTGGAAAGGAAGAAATATGTGATTTTTCGACGGAAAAGTTCCGGATTTTGTGAAGGAAAAAGGTTCGTTAATGGGAATTGGATTCCCAGATTTGGTATTTGGACTTCCTGGATGATATTAGAATTATGGAATTTTATTTTCGGAAATGGTCACGTGGGGCCCACGGGAGAAATTTACGGTTTTGTGGGGCCCACTTTGTTTTCGAGTTTTTCGATATTTTGGATATTTTCGGAAGATAAAATCTTTTAGACGAGTAGGGGGCGACACATGTCACCCCCTTAGGTGGCATGTTGCCGATTTTGGCATGACAAGTGGCCCTTGGCCGATTTTTGTTGCCATGTGGCTAGCCACTTGTCTTGCTTAGACAAGTGGCTTATGGCACCCACACATGTCCCAAGATCTCACCACACACTTGCCTTGATCTTGGCCATTGATTTCTCTATAAATACCCCCTTAGTGCAAGACATAATTTCATCCCACACTTAAGTTCTTCCAAGGCAAAAATATCCCCTCCCTTTGTGGTGTTCTCGTTCCCCCCCCCCCCCCACTTTGTGTAGATAAATACTTCAAGTATTGTTGTATAATCCCAAATACCTTAGCCTAGTATCCCTAGTAGTATTCCAAAGTTATTTCAATACTAGGAGCCCGGAAATACTACTTTATTCCAATAGTCGCAAAATGAAACCCTAGAAAAATCTTCATAGCTTGGATGAAGTGTTAAGAGAAGTTGTTTAGAAACTTCTAAGGGTCGCTTGGAGCGGGTTGGAACGTAAGGAATTGGAGCTAAACGTTGCTCATGATCGATTTATAATCTTGGATAATTTTGGGCTTATCGAGGTAATGATCTATGTCCCCCTATTGTAATTGGATATTACATGTTGTAGTAGTTATACTTGAGTATATTATATGAGGAAAGAAGATTGATAGAATTGAACTGTAGTTACATCGATGTATTCTGATGAGACTTGTAGTATTATTGTGGGGCAATGTTGTACACGTCCGGTTAGACGTGTAACCCCCCTTGGAGTTGTTGGCTTGGTAGCGGGCCTTGATAGAGGAGGAGATTTATGTGGTTGCGGGGAGGTCTGCGAATTTTCCGTAGAATAAGGAACCTTGTACTTAGAATTGTTCTACGAAAAGATCTAGAGGTTGATAGACGTTTTGTGACCTTTATAGGTTGAAGTTCTACGAGTAGCGTGTTCTACTTGAAGGGTGGAAAAGGCTAGCAGGGTTATAGTACTTTGAAGCGTTTTGCTAATTGTCGATAATCGTCGCGAGGTATGTGAACCTCTTCCTATCTTTTCTAGCATGATTATTGTGAACTATGTAGTACGGTAGACGTACATGTGCTAAACGAATTTGGTTGGCTTAAAACATAAAGTGTTATAACGGCTTTATGGGAAGTTTGTTATAACAACTTTATGTAGGTAAAGAAATGGTTTGTGTTTTTTAAAAGATGAGAGACTTGACTTATAAATGACTTGATGTGAAATATTAAGGACTTGGTTTGTGTTAAAAAGTTGTGAAACCGCTTTTATGAGAAATGGGTAATTGGGTTTTAAAAGGAATAAGTTATATTGATTTCGGAAATGAGAATAAGTATCGAACAAATCACTGCAGCGTTAATAAAGGAAAATGCATTGACTAATTAATTATTATTATTAAAACCAGTAGAAACCTCCATCTGCATAGAAGCTAAGATAAGACAAAATTGTATTACATTTCCTAGATCATGGCTACTTTAATAAGATCATTAATAACAAGTATCGATTTTCTTAAATTCCAAAGTAAGGAACTTGATTTCTAAAAGGAAAGAGACTTGAGGAATTAAAGTGTTTTGGTTTAAAAAGGAAGGCAAGGTTTTGTCTTAAAATGGTTTAAAAAGGAAGGCATGGTTTTGTCTTAAAATGGTTTAAAAAGGAAGGCATGGTTTTGTCTTAAAATGGTTTAAAAAGGAAGGCATGGTTTTGTCTTAAATTGGTTTAAAAATAAGGTATGGAAATCGTTTTGGTTTACTTAAAAAGATAGTAACTCTATTTTGATACTACGGGTATCGTGTGACCTTTGTAAAAGAAATGGATCTTTTTGAAAGAATTAAGTATGTAGTACCTTGGGGTTAAAATACGGATTTGTTGTAATAAAATGAAAGTCTATGAGTACGTTGAACTTGCCTATGCTTGTTGTGATAGCCTTGTTTTGCAAGTGTTTTAATTCTGTGCTACCGAGTCTCTCGATGGAGGGTCGACTATCTGGTTGATTGGTGTACATACTGACACGATGGGTGGCCCACGAGTATGTTTCCACCATGAGCATTATCTTGTTATTTCCTTCTGGACATACTGACACGATGGGTGGCCCACGGGTATGCTTCCACTAGGAGTGTTATCTTGTTATATCCTTGGACCTACTGACACGTTGGGTGGCCCACGGGTATGGTTCCATTAGGATTGTTGTTCCATGGACTAGCTCTCCATGAGGTATTACTGATTCGGCCTAGGTTCTGGTAGCTAGCCCCCGTACTTGCCGATGGTTCTTGATGCAGTTGGTTACGGTAGTTGGCTTCGTACTTGCCCGTTCGGTTTGTGGCGAAGTCTCGTGACTTACGGTTGTGATCTGGTGGTTAGCCTGGTTACTTGCCCCCGTCAGCTACGTGGCGCAGGGAGGATCTGGTAGAGGCTATCGCACTTTCCACGTGTCAGCTTCGCGAGTCAGTTTTGTGGCGAAGTCTCGTGATTACGGCTTTGGTATCTGGTAGTTAGTCTACGTACTTTCCCCGGTCAGCGACGTGATGCAGGGTGGATCTGGTAGAGGCCTTCGTACTTGCCCCGTGTCAGCTTCGTGAGTCAGTGTTTGGACGAAGTTTCATGATGCAGGGTGGATCTGGTGGTTAGCCTACGTACTTGACCCGGTCAACTACGTGGTGCAGGGTGGATCTGGTAGAGGCTATCGCACTTGCCCCGGTCAGCTTCGTGACGCAGTTTTTCAGTTTTAGACCGAAGTTTCGTGATGCAGGGTGGATCTGGTAGTTAGCCTACGTACTTGCCCCGGTCAGCGACGTGATGCAGGGTGGATCTGGTAGAGGCTATCGTACTTGCCCCGGTCAGCTTCGTGATACAGTTATTTAGTATTGTTGGTACGGTAGGTTCTGGTAGTTGGCTTTCGTACTTGCCCCGGTCAGTTGATGATGCAGGTGGATCTGGTAGCTATGCCTTCGTACTTGCCCCGTACGGTTTTATGACACAGGTGGGACCTGGTGTTCATGTGTACTCCTTGGTGTTATTATATCATAGACTGCCGGCAGTGAGGAAGGTATTCCACGGGCATGATTGATGTTGTGGGCGTGAGACCCATAGTTATATTTGAGTGATGACTTTGAGGGCGTGAGTCCCTGACTTGACATGACTACTTATATATTGTGGACTGTAGTTTGGTTATCATACATGTCTCCTGTTTTATATAGACTGTTATGATTTTATTTATAGTATTTTCAGTTTCACATACTTGGTACCTGTTGTACTGACCTCCTTCGGGGGGCTGCGTTCATGCCGCAGGTAGAGGTACACCGGTTGTTGATCCTCGCTCTTAGGATCACCATTCTGCTTTTGGGAAGCTCGTTTCTACGAGGCTTATCTTTAGTATGATTCCACGAGATTGTAGGTTCTTGTACATTCGAGGTATGGCGAGCCCTGTCCATCATTGTTATTATAAAATTCTTAGAGGTGCAGTAATCTTGTTGTGGCGGGGGTTTGTAAAGGATGTAACTGCTCGGTTATATATACATGAAGGTGACCGTTTTGGTTAGCCTGTTTCTTATTTTATATCTTGTTTCATATTTAAGTTTTTATTTCCGCTGATTTTCTCTGATGTTGTATCACTAGGGTGCCCGGGGTAAGGCACCAGTCGCGTGCCCGAGGTCGGGTCGTGACAAAAGTGGTATCAGAGCAGTTAATCCTCGGAAAGGGTCTACAGACCGTGTCTAGTAGAGTCTTGATTATCGCTGTGTTGTGCACCACATCTATAATCAGGAGGCTACAGGATATTTAGGATTGGTTTCCATTCTTCTCACTCTGAGATCGTGCCTTAGAGCTGTGTTATAAGTTGGACTCCCTCTGGCGTATTCTTATGTACCAGTTATGCCTCTACGCAAGGCAACCAGAGCCCAGGAGGGCAAGGCAGCAGAGGGAGCTGCGAATAGAGCACAGAGGGTTACAAGGGCAGGATTATGATTAGAGCGACAAAGGGAAAGTGAGGCAGTAGTTACGGATATATCTTTTGCCCTTAAGAGACTTGTTTATGTTGTTATGGTGGATACATGTTGAGTGCTATGTACGGTTAGCATTGTGTTAATTGTGAATTAGAAAACATGGGTAGTTGAAAAGAGGAGTATGGGGACGTGGAAGGTGTGAGCCTTAGAATTTATAACAGTTAGGACCTTGGATGCAAGGCCGTCTTGAGTGGATGATTTTACGGTTGGTCTTTGTCGAAATACTTGGTATGCGTGATATATATTGTGGGATAATTCCATGGGTAGTGTGAGATGGAAGTGGTAGCTTTCATGACGTGAATTAGTAAGATTGTTCCGGATCGAGGAACGAGAGAGTTTGACGCGATGGTGGGTCGGGTTGAGGCCGTATTGCGGGTCAACCCATAGCCCGGAATAGGATGGGGTCAGTTTGAGGTAGTCCCTCCAGGTGGTAGGGTCACGAGGGTGCTAGGCCCAGGTTTAGGTAACCATCGGACGAGTTCGCAGATATGTTCAACTAGAATCGGATCGTGAAGGCCGGGAATGGCCTTAAAGGAATTTGAGGCTAGTAAGATGACCAAGTTTGGAGGTAGTGACTCCAAGGTTTTGGAAACTGAAGCAATGAATGGAGTGTGGTACGTGTACTAGAAAGAGTCCGGGTGTACGAGAAGGGTACGACAAGTAAGGAAAGAAGTGAACCTGTGTTAAGAGATCGGAAGTGACCATTTCTTTTGTGAAGTGAAGACTATACCGGCGCATGTGTGTTTGGAGACTTAGAAGGAACATTCGGGACGAATGTTTCTAAGGGGGGAAGAATGTTACACCCCGTAGTTCCAGGGTATGTATGTGAGGACATACGTACGAGAATGCGACAAAAAAATTGGAAAGGAAGAAAGATGTGATTTTTCGAAGGAAAAGATCCGGATTTTGTGAAGGAAAAAGGTTCGTTAATGGGAATTGGATTCCCAGATTTGGTATTTGGACTTCCTGGATGATATTAGAATTATGGAATTTTATTTTCGGAAATGGTCACGTGGGGCCCACGGGAGAAATTTACGATTTTGTGGGGCCCACTTTGTTTTCGAGTTTTTCGATATTTTGGATATTTTCGGAAGATGAAATATTTTAGACGAGTAGGGGGGTGACACGTGTCACCCCCTTAGGTTGCATGTTGCCGATTTTGGCATGACAAGTGGCCCTTGGCCGATTTTTGTTGCCATGTGGCTAGCCACTTGTCTTGCTTAGACATGTGGCTAGCCACTTGTCTTGCTTAGACATGTGGCTAGCCACTTGTCTTGCTTAGACATGTGGCTAGCCACTTGTCTTGCTTAGACAAGTGGCTTATGGCACCCACACATGTCCCAAGATCTCACCACACACTTGCCTTGATCTTGGACATTGATTTCTCTATAAATACCCCCTTAGTGCAAGACATAATTTCAACCCACACTTAAGTTCTTCCAAGGCAAAAATATCCCCTCCCTTTGTGGTGTTCTCGTTCCCCACCCCCCCCACTTTGTGTAGAGAAATACTTCAAGTATTGTTGTATAATCCCAAATACCTTAGCCTAGTATCCCTAGTAGTATTCCAAAGTTATTTCAATACTAGGAGCCCGGAAATACTATTTTATTCCAATAGTCGCAAAATGAAACCCTAGAAAAATCTTCATAGCTTGGATGAAGTGTTAAGAGAAGTTGTTTAGAAACTTCTAAGAATTGGAGAGCGGGTTGGAGCGTAAGGAATTGGAGCTAAACGTTGCTCAGGATCGACTTATAATCTTGGATAATTTTGGGCTTATCGAGGTAATGATCTATGTCCCCCTATTGTAATTGGATATTACATGTTGTAGTAGTTATACTTGAGTATATTATATGAGGAAAGAAGATTGATAGAATTGAACTGTATTTACATTGGATTGTATTTACAGTAGACTTGTAATATTATTATGGGGCAGTGTTGTACACGTCCGGTTAGACGTGTAACCCCCCTTGGAGTTGTTGGCTTGGTAGCGGACCTTGATAGAGGAGGAGATTTATGTGGTTGCGGGGAGGTCTGCCGAATTTTCCGTAGAATAAGGAACCTTGTACTTAGAATTGTTCTACGAAGAGATCTAGAGGTTGATAGACATTTTGTGACCTTTATAGGTTGAAGTTCTACGAGTAGTGTGTTCTACTTGAAGGGTGGAAAAGGCTAGCAGGGTTATAGTACTTTGGAGCATTTTGCTAATTGTCGATAATCGTCGCGAGGTATGTGAACCTCTTCCTATCTTTTCTAGCATGATTATAGTGAACTATGTAGTACGGTAGACGTACATGTGCTAAACGAATTTGGTTGGCTTAAAACATAAAGTGTTATAACGACTTTATGGGAAGTTTGTTATAACAACTTTATTTAGGTAAAGAAATGGTTTGTGGTTTTTAAAAGATGAGAGACTTGACTTATAAATGACTTGATGTGAAATATTAAGGACTTGGTTTGTGTTAAAAAGTTGTGAAACCGCTTTTATGAGAAATGGGTAATTGGGTTTTAAAAGGAATAAGTTATATTGATTTCGGAAATGAGAATAAGTATCGAACAAACCACTGCAGCGTTAATAAAGGAAAATGCATTGACTAATTAATTATTATTATTAAAACCAGTAGAAACCTCCATCTGCATAGAAGCTAAGATAAGACAAAATTGTATTACATTTCCTAGATCATGGCTACTTTAATAAGATCATTAATAACAAGTATCGATTTTCTTAAATTCCAAAGTAAGGAACTTGATTTCTAAAAGGAAAGAGACTTGAGGAATTAAAGTGTTTTGATTTAAAAAGGAAGGCAAGGTTTTGTCTTAAAATGGTTTAAAAAGGAAGGCATGGTTTTGTCTTAAAATGGTTTAAAAAGGAAGGCATGGTTTTGTCTTAAAATGGTTTAAAAAGGAAGACATGGTTTTGTCTTAAATTGGTTTAAAAAGAAGGTATGAAAATCGTTTTGGTTTACTTAAAAAGATAGTCACTCTATTTTGATACTACGGGTATCGTGTGACCTTTGTAAAAGAAATGGATCTTTTTGAAA
The DNA here is from genome assembly GCA_029844215.1 of Przewalskia tangutica. Classification (NCBI taxonomy): domain Eukaryota; kingdom Viridiplantae; phylum Streptophyta; class Magnoliopsida; order Solanales; family Solanaceae; genus Przewalskia; species Przewalskia tangutica. The sequence continues at coordinate 100,688,467 of CM056729.1, forward strand.
GAATTAAGTATGTAGTACCTTGGGGTTAAAATACGGATTTGTTGTAATAAAATGAAAGTCTATGAGTACGTTGAACTTGCCTATGTTTGTTGTGATAGCCTTGTTGTGCAAGTGTTTTAATTCTGTGCTACCGAGTCTCTGGATGGAGGGCCGGCTATCTGGTTGATTGGTGGACATACTGACACGATGGGTGGCCCACGAGTATGTTTCCACCATGAGCATTATCTTGTTATTTCCTTCTGGACATACTGACACGATGGGTGGCCCACGGGTATGCTTCCACTAGGAGTGTTATCTTGTTATATCCTTGGACCTACTGACACGTTGGGTGGCCCACGGGTATGGTTCCATTAGGATTGTTGTTCCATGGACTAGCTCTCCATGAGGTATTACTGATTCGTCCTAGGTTCTGGTAGCTAGCCCCCGTACTTGCCCCGGTCGTTGCTGATGCAGGTTGGTTCTGGTAGTTAGCTTTCGTACTTGCCCCGTTCAGTTTTGTGGCGAAGTCTCGTGACTTACGGTTGTGATCTGGTGGTTAGCCTGGTTACTTGCCCACGTCAGCTACGTGGCGCAGGGAGGATCTGGTAGAGGCTATCGCACTTGCCACGTGTCAGCTTCGCGAGTCAGTTTTGTGGCGAAGTCTCGTGATTACGGCTTTGGTATCTGGTAGTTGGTCTATGTACTTGCCCCGGTCAGCGACGTGATGCAGGGTGGATCTGGTAGAGGCCTTCGTACTTGCCCCGTGTCAGCTTCGTGAGTCAGTGTTTGGACGAAGTTTCGTTATGCAGGGTGGATCTGGTGGTTAGCCTACGTTGTCACGACCCGTTCCGGGGCCCGTGACTGGTGCCTTACCGGGGCACCCAAGTAGACATACATCAGAGTAATCAGCGGAATATAAAAACAAGACATGAAATAATTGTAAATTGAGACACAGTTTATCTGAGAAAAGTCGCCTTTCGGCATATATATATAAAGAGTGAACAGTTACATCCCAACTTTACAACATGACTACAGACCTCTAGGAATGTAAACAACTATGGCGGGACAGGGCCCCGCCATACCCTGAATGTACATATATCTACAACATCAGGGAGAACCATACCAAAAGTCGAGCCTCCGGAGAAGATGGAGCTCCTGACACCAAAGCAAAGATCCTAAGGATGCGGATCTAGCACCTGCTTGCCCTTACCTGCGGCATGAACGCGGCCCAGAAGGAGGTCGATTACAACATGTACCAAGTATGTGAAGCGTAAAAATCAAGTAAAATCAAAGTATTTAAAACCATTTGCAAATACAACGGTTCAATCGCATAGTGCCAACATAAACAAGAGCAAAATAGAAATAATGTTCGGGTCTTATCTAGGCGCGAATGATCGAAGCAAGGCCAATCGCCCATAGTATCATTATGCGTGCCTAATCTGGACTTCCGCGATCCGCATAGGTCACACGCAGACCGCGTGAGGTATCCTCGCGTCGGGGTAGCTAACCCCTGTACCTCTGGACTCCGCGATCCGCATAGTCTCATAGACGCGTAGTCACACGCGCGCATAGGGCATCCCCCGCATCGGGATAAAACACCCGGAATGATCAATCCTGGAACTCCCGCAGCTCCGCATAGTCACACAGACTGCATAGGCCGTATAGACCCGCATCAAGGGTGGAAAGCCCTCGGTATAACAAGTCAAGGGGGTAGGTGATATAATAACAGTACAACGGACTTACCGTTTAACAACGTAAGCACAACAAGAATAACAATATCACAAGACACTAACACACGTAGCATCCTAACATGTTACTTATCAAACCATCTTACTACACTTTGCAGAAATCAATACAGGATTTTCATAAACAAATAAGTAAAACCGTTCCTTTTATCTTTCTTAAGTCGTTATACCTAACTTCCCATAAAGCTAGTATAACTCTTAAGCTTTCTGTTTAAAAATCAAGTATTACTCTTCTTTCAAAAATGATTATAATTCTTTTGAAATACTTCCAGGTTCTTATTATTTAGAATTAAGTCAATTAAAACCATTTTAAATTAACACACTTACGTCTAACGTAATATATATATATACTTTAAAATATCATGCTCAAGAGGATAGGAAGAATCACATCTTGTCACGACCCGTTTGGGGCGTGGTAGTGCCTTACCGGACACCCAGTAGTCATACATCAGTGTCAATGGAACATAAGACAAGACAAGAAACTTTATGAAAAGAAAGCAGTTTATCGATGAAAAGCTTGCCTTTCGGCTATATATATAACCCAAGTTTTGCGATTACATCCCAGTATGCAATAGGACTACAGACCTCTAAGGAAGTAAACAACTATGGCGGACGGGGCCCGCCATACCTGAATGTACAAAACTATCTACAATGAGGAGATCATACCCAAAAGTAGAGCCTCGGAGAAGATGGAGTTCCCGCACCAAAGCAAAGATCCTAAGGATGTGGATCTAGCACACCTTGCCACCTGCGGCATGAACGCAGCCCCCCGAAGGAGGTCAGTACAACAATTACCAAGTATGTGAAACTGTAAAGTACTTAAATGAAATCAAGTATTTAAAACCATTTGCAAATCAGTTCAATTGCACATAGTGCCATATCACAAACAAGAACAATAATAGGTAAAGTAGCAGTGTCTTTTCTAGGCGCGAATGATCGAAGCAAGGCAGCGCCCATAGTATCATTATGCGTGCCTAATCACGGACTCGCGATCCGCATAGGTCACACGAGACACTTTCGAGGTATTCCTCCCATCGGGTAGCTAACCGGTACCCTCGCGGACTCGCGATCGCATAGTCTCAATAGACGCGTAGTCACACGCGACGCATAGGGCATCCCGCGTCGGGCTAAAACACCGGAATGATCAATCCTCGGAACTCCGCGACTCGCGTAGTCACATAGACTGCATAGGCCGTATAGACCCGCATCAAGGGTGGCAAGCCCTCGGTATAACAAGTCAAGGGGGTAGGTGATATAATAACAGTACAACGGACTTACCGTTTAGCAACGTAAGCACAGCAAGAATGACCCCCTTTCACAACATTACAAGACACTAACACAGGTAGCATCATAATATGTCTACTTATCAAACAATCTTACTACACTTAACAGAAATCAATACAAGGCTTTTATAAACAAACAAGTAAACAGTTCCTTTTATCTTTCTTAAGTTGTTATACCTAACTTCCCATAAAGCTAGTATAACTCTTTAAGCTTTTTGTTTAAAAACCAAATATTTCTCTTCTGTTAAAAATGATTCAGTATTCTTTTGAAATGCATCAATATTCTTATTATTCAGGCTTAAGTCAAAAGACATTGCCGTAATTATTATTCAGTTAACACATGTACGTCTACCGTACTATATATATATCTTAAAATATCATGCTTAAGAGTATAGGAAGAATCACATACCTTCTCGGCGAAAACCACCTGCCAAGTTGAATATGTCGCGCGCAGAGTATCGACCTATATCAGTCAAATACGTCTATCAACGTCTAGTATCTTGTATAAAGCTCTAGCGAGAGGTTCTCTATTCTATGGAAATTTGGGCAGCACTTCCCTACAGGTAAGCTATCTGATCTTTGTAAATACTGATCTATGTGAGTACAGTTCAATTATTCTTCTTTTATACCCTTCTACTGTGATAACAGTTCAATTCTATTATGTAATATCCTTCTAAGTATTTATACTTATTCCTATACTTCTACAGTATGTATTCTCTAATTACAAAAGAAGGATAAGTTTATTTACCTCGATAAGCCCAATATTATCCAAGTATAAACGTCGATCCTGAGCGAGGTTTAGCTCCTGTGTATGCGCTCAGATAGCTCGAGAACCCTTAGAAGTTTCCAACAACTTCTACTAAATAATATACGGGCTTTGGGCTAGGGTATTTTGGTATAGTAACTACACTTGGAAGACAACTTTTCTACCAAGGGAGGGGGTAGGTTTGGCTAGGCTAGAGGTTGCTTGGCTAAGCTTCACTCGAGGGAGAAGGCTTGGACGAAAAGGCTCACAGGAGAGGAGGATTTTCAAGACTTGGAGAAAGATTTGTGGATGAAGAACTCTTCATCTTAAGGGGTATTTATAGGTCAAGCCATGGCCAACCAATGGCCAAGATGAAGCCAAGTGCAAGGCAAGTGTAGGGTGAGGATTTTCCCAAGTGTCCTTATCCATCCACTACACAAATATCCTACCAACTCCATGCCCATCCATTCAGCCCTATTGCGCCCCGTCCATCAATGAGAGGGTGACAAGTGTCGCCTCTCGTTGGTCCAAAATGTTTCGTCTCTCGGAAAAATCCGAAAAATTAGAAATGACATAGCGGAATTTACCTACGCGAGTCTTGTAAAGCGTTTCGTCGGAAAGCGATTCTTTGTGTGAGTTGTGCCCAAAAAACATCCTAGGCCTAAACTTTAAGGCTAAACTTTCGACGCACGCCTCGTACATACTGCAAATACTGGTATAACATTCTCCCTCCTTAGAAACATTCGTCCCGAATGTTCCTTCCCAAGACAGTTAACGATAAGGTTCTTCATAACTTAAACAGTTAGCAAATGCCACATACGGCCACAAAACAACACTTAGGCATAAACGATAATGAAAATTTACAAGTAGGAAAGTGAATTACCTGGAGGTGTGGGGAATAGGTGAGGATACTTCTGCCTCATGTCCTCCTCGGCTTCCCACGTCATCTCCTCCCTGAGCTCGTTCCGCCACAAGACTTTGACGGAAGCCACGTCCTTGGTCCGCAGACGCCTAACCTGACGATCGATTATCGCTATGGGAATCTTCTCATACGATAACCCCTCGGTCACCTGGTAATAGTCAATCGGGTGTACCCTAGATGGATCCCCGATACATCTCCTCAGCATAGAAACATTAAACACCGGATGCACTGCCTCCAGATCGGACGGCAGATCCAACTCGTAGGCACCCTTGCCTACCCTGCGGACAATCTGATAGGGCCCAATGTACCTTGGGTTGAGTTTCCCTTTCCTCCCGAATCTCATCACACCCTTCATGGGTGACACCTTCAGGAAAACCCAATCATCAACCTCGAACTCCAGATCCGACGGCGATGATCTGCGTATGACACATGCGACTCGGAGTCGCCAAGAATCGCTCTGGATAAGTTTCACCTTATCCATCGCTCTTGCACCAAGTCCGGTCCCACTGCGTACCTCGCCCACATCGAACCAGCCTATAGGCGATCTGCACTTCCTCCATACAAGGCCTCATAAGGCGCCATCCGAATCTGGAGTGGTAGCTATTATTGTACGCAAACTCAACTAGAGGCAAATGATCCTCGGCTACCACGAAGTCAATAACACGGGCTCGCGGCATATCCTCGAGAGTGCGGATAGTGCGCTCTGCTGTCCGTGCATGCGTGGATGGAATGCGTGCTCGAGCTCACTGCGTCCCTAAACCCTTCCGGAAAGACCTCCGAAGTTAGCGTAAGCGGGCTCCTGCATGCGATATGATCGAAATAGGGACTCCATGCGATCGGCGATCTCTCGGATGTAAAGTGCGGCATAATCCTCGGTAGAAAAAGTCGTCTGACGGGAAGAAAGTGGGCTGATTTCGTCGACTGTCGACGATAACCCATATAGAATCATGTCTCCTCGAGTGCGAGGTAATCACGTGATAAAGTCCATGTTGATCACCTCCCACTTCAGTCGGGATCTCTAAATGCGCAACAAACCACCGGGCCTGCGGTGCTCTACCTTCACTGCCGACAACACGGGCCCGAGCTACGAACTCTGCGCAGCGTCCTCTTCAAGCCATCCCACCAATACGGATCGAAGGTCGTGGTACATCTTAGTCGACCGGATGGATAGAGTAACTTGGCGTGTGCTTCTCCTAGAACCTGCTGCGAAGTCACGAAACATCCGGAACACACAACTCGCCCTCAAATCTTAGCATCCCATCGGTGCTACCTCAAAAGGACCCTTCCTCACGAAGAGCCGTATCACGATAACGTGTCGAGCCGGATCTCGAGCGGTTGCCTCTTCACCTCGCCGGCGATGGAAGACTCGGCAACCCCACGAACTCGAACCCAGCGCTATCGAGAATCAATCAAGCGGACACGAGGCTCGCTAAGCGATGCAAATCACGAACCATGTCCTCTCTGCAGTTTGCACATCGATAGGCTTCCCATCGACCTCGACTAGAGCATACGCCACAACATTGGCCTTCCGGGTGGTACGGGATATCAACATCGTAATCCTTAAGCAACTCTAACCACCGTCTGCGTAAGTTCGGCTCCTCGGTGAAGATATCTGGAGGCTCTTGTGGTGCGTATAAATATCCACATGAACCCATTACAAATAGTGCCTCCAGATCTTGGCGTGAATCACCGCGCGACTCCAAATCATTGGTGTTGTAGTTCCTCTCATGCTTCTTAAGCTGAAGCTATGCGTACGCTATAACCTTGCCCTGCTGCGTCAACACATCCCAACCCGATGCACGACGCGTCACAATACACAACATAACCTGGACCTCAGAAGAGTAAGAAGCGGGGCGATCGTCGATCTCTCTTCCGAATCGGAAACCACGCCACAAGCATCACCATGAAACTTAGCCGACTTCGAGTCGGCTAGTCAATGGTGCGAAGATAGAAGCAAACTTCTCCACGAACGCCGATAGTAACTGCAAGGCCCGTAAGCTGCGAACCTCGCCGGAGTAGTAGGTCTAGGCCAAGTCTCGCGCTCGATCTTGGCGTATCCACTCGAATACCATCGGCCCACAATATGCCTAAGAAATGCCACCGAAGCTAACCAAAACTCACATTTGGAAAACTTAGCGTATAAGCTTTGGTCGGAGAAGCTGTCGGCCTGATCAAATGCTCGCATGCTCTCGCTCTGGCGAGAATAAACCAAGATATCCTCGGTGAACACTATCACAAGCGTGTCCAAAAATAGTTTGAACACTCGGTTCATCAAATCCATGAATCTGCGGAGCATTGGTCAACCAAAGACATGACCACGAACTCATAATGCGTCTGGTCGGAATGCGATCCTAGGGACATCCGCCTCTCGACTCGTGCTGATGATAGCCCGATCGCAGATCAATCTTGGAGAAACATCTCGCACCGCAACCGGGTCGAACAAATCATCAATCACGGAAGAAGGGTATTCATTCTTGATGGTCACCTTGTTGGTGCTGTAATCAACACACATGCGCGGCGTCCGTCCTTCTTCTTCACGAACAATACGGCGCTCCCGGGGAGAAACACTAGGCTGATGAAGCCGCTTCTCCGGCCAAATCTCGCGGTGGTCCTTCACTCTCTCAACTTCGGTGCCGTTACGTATGGCGGAATGGAAATAGGCAGTGTCCGGCAATACGTCTATACAAAACTCAATCTCCTCTCGGGAGGATACGGGAGGTCGTGCGGAAACACATCCGGGAACTCTCGACTCTGGAACTTCTTGAAAATCGCAGCGCTGCGGCCTCGGTATCAAACACCGAATGAGATGGTAGATGTATCCGCCTGCGCACCATCTTCCTAGCCTTGAGGTAGGAAATAAACCTACCCCAGCGTCTGATGTTCCTCCCACTCAACAATGGCTCCTCGAAACTGAATCGTACCACTCTCTCCTGCGGTCTACATTGGCGTAGCAGAAGCTAGCCAATCCATGCCTATGATCACGTCGAAATCGGTCATGTCGGCTCTATCAAGTTGGCTAGGTCGACGATTGTATATGGTCATCGACAAGCCATATACCCGCCGAGCTACCACCGAATCACCACTGGCGTAGCTACCTCGAAAGCGGTCTATGGACTCGTGCTCTATCCCTATCCTACTAGCAATAAGGGGATATATAGGGCGAGTAGAACCGGATCTATCAAGGCGTACATCATAACGGCCCGATAAAGTACTGTGGCGACATCAGGCGCCTCACGATCTGCCGGTGGACAAGGCATATATGCGATTCGAGGACCGCTAGAATCGGGACCGCGCCACGACCTGCCGCGACCTGCTGGCCCATGAGTACCACGCCTCAGGCGAGTAATCGTAGGAGATGATGAACCGGCAGACCACGTAAGGTGAGCCTACCACTGTGCCCCGGTCGGACAAACTCTCGCATAATGACCTGCGGCCACAAGTATAGCAAGCTCGGAGTAGTACTACGGCTCCGAATGGAATCTACCACAACGGACACCGAGCGGACCTCGATCGGTTACTTTATCTGCTACCAAAATCTGAAGTCACAGGGCCACGACCGCCCGAATACTCTGGCATCTTGCGACAATGATGTGGGAGTGCTCGAGCTGGTGGGGTGCAAATCTGAAGCTTCTTTGAGGCCGTCCACCCCGAGAACCACCAAAAGAACCGGCCGTCTTGGCCTTCTTCTGATGCTGATATCTGTTGACTCATCGGTCTCTGCGCTCCTCGCATCCAAGTGCATGAGCCTGCATACGGGTAATGTTCATGCCTGGCTGAAGAGACACACCCGCACAAGACTCGGCCATATAATCATCTAGCCCGGTGACGTAGCGGTGTACACGGTCCTCCATATCTGCTACTAGCGCAGGGACATATCGAGCCAAAGAATCGAACTCGACATTGTACTCCCTAACTGTGCGCCCTCTCTGCCTCAGCAACAAAAATCTGTCGGCCCGTGCCCTCCTCATCTGCGGAGGCAAGAAGTGCGTGAGAAAAGCCTCCGAAAACTCATCCCATACTGCTGGAGGTGCATGCTCTCCTCGGGAAAGCTCCCACGAATCAAACCAATCGACTGCGGTATCACGCAGCCGATGCGAACCGAAGGTCACGGACTCGGTCTCTGAGGCCTTGATCACACGCATGATCCTCTGTAACTGACGGATGAACTCCTGCGGATCATCCTCTGGCCTCGACCCGTAAAACTCTGGCGGGCTACAACTCAGGAAATCTCGTAGCCTCAAACTATCTGCCCTCGGGTGAACCACGATGCAGTGGGCTGGGCTGCTGCATCCAGCTATCCTCAAGTCGGCCACATCCTAGCCAATATTTGGGCCGTCTCCTTGTACTAACTCCTCCGCCCGGTGTGGGACGGAGAATGCAGATGCTGTGGTCTCTGGGCCGGGCGGCGTCATTGAACTCGCCGTCTCGTGTATAGACCAGGCCTGAGCCCTCTTAACTATCGGTGTCCTACTAGCAGCTCCTCGGTGCCTTGCCCTACGGGCGGGTTGCCTTACGTGGAGGCATAATCATTCTGAGAAAGGAATACGTTAGAGGTCCAACTTATAACACGGCTCAGGCACGATCTCGAGTGAGAAGAATGGAAACCAATCCTAAATATCCTATAGCCTCACGATTATTGGTGTGGTGCACAACACAGATAATCAAGACTACTAGATACGATGCAGACACTTTCCGAGGATTAATCGCTCACGATACCACTTTTGTCACGACTGTTAGGGGCGTGGATCGTGCCTTACGGGCACCCAAGTAGTCATACATAAAGTGTCATGAAACATAAGACAAGACAAGAAACTTTATGAAAAGAAAGCAGTTTATCGATGAAAAGCTTGCCTTTCGGCATATATATATAACCCAAGTTTTGCGATTACATCCCAGTGCACAATAGGACTCTGCACCTCTAAGGAAGTAAACAACTATGGCGGGACAGTAGCGCCCATACACGAATGTACAAAACTATCTACAATCTGAGGAGATCATACCCAAAGTAGAGCCTCGGAGAAGATGGAGCTCAGGCACCAAAGCAAAGATCCTAAGGATGTGGATCTAGCACACGCTTGCCACCTGCGGCATGAACGGCCCGAAGGAGAGTCGATAACAGTACCAAGTATGTGAAAGCGTAAAGTACTTAAATGAAATCAAGTATTTAAAACCATTTGCAAATCGGTTCAATTGCACATAGTATATCACAAACAAGAACAATAATAGGTAAATTATGCAGTCTTTTCTAGGCGCGAATGATCGAAGCAAGGCCAGCGCCCATAGTATCATTATGCGTGCCTAATCTCGACTCCGCGATCCGCATAGGTCACTGCGGACCGCATGAGGTATTCCTCGCATCGGGGTAGCTAACGGTACCTCGCGGACTCCCGCGATCGCATAGTCTCAATAGACCGCATAGTCACACGCATCGCATAGGGCATCCCCGCGTCGGGCTAAAACACCGGAATGATCAATCACGGAACTCCGCGACTCGCGATAGTCACATGCATAGGCCGTATAGACCCGCATCAAGGGTGGCAAGCCCTCGGTATAACAAGTCAAGGTGGTAGGTGATATAATAACAGTACAACGGACTTACTGTTTAGCAACGTAAGCACAACAAGAATGACCCTCTTTCACAACATTACAAGACACTAACACAGGTAGCATCATAATATGTCTACTTATCAAACAATCTTACTACACTTAACAGAAATCAATACAAGGCTTTTATAAACAAACAAGTAAACAGTTCCTTTTATCTTTCTTAAGTTGTTGTACCTAACTTCCCATAAAGCTAGTATAACTCTTTAAGCTTTTTGTTTAAAAACCAAATATTTCTCTTCTGTTAAAAATGATTCAGTATTCTTTTGAAATGCATCAATATTCTTATTATTCAGGCTTAAGTCAAAAGACATTGCCGTAATTATTATTCAGTTAACACATGTACGTCTACCGTACTATATATATATCTTAAAATATCATGCTTAAGAGTATAGGAAGAATCACATACCTTCTCGGCGAAAACCACCTGCCAAGTTGAATATGTTGTGCGCAGAGTATCGACCTATATCAGTCAAATACGTCTATCAACGTCTAGGGCATCTTGTATAAAGCTCTAGCAGAGGTTCTCTATTCTATGGAAATTTGGGCAGACTTTCCTACCGGTAAGCTATCTGATCATCAGTAAATCTGATCTATGTGAGTACAGTTCAATTATTCTTCTTTTATACCCTTCTACTGTGATAACAGTTCAATTCTATTCTGTAATATCCTTCTAAGTATTTATACTTATTCCTATACTTCTACAGTATGTATTCTCTAATTACAAAAGAAGGATAAGTTTATTTACCTCGATAAGCCCAATATTATCCAAGTATAAACGTCGATCTGAGCGAGGTTTAGCTCTTAATTTATGCGCTCAGATAGCTCAGAACCCTTAGAAGTTTCCAACAACTTCTACTAAATACTATCTGGGATTTGGGCTAGGGTATTTTGGTATAGTAACTACACTTGGAAGACAACTTTTCTACCAAGGGAGGGGTAGGTTTGGCTAGGCTAGAGGTTGCTTGGCTAAGCTTCACTCGAGGGGAGAAGGCTTGGGCGAAAGGCTCACAAGGGAGAGGGGAGGATTTTCAAGTGTAGGGTGAGGATTTTCCCAAGTGTCCTTATCCATCCACTACACAAATACCCTACCAACTCCATGCCCATCCATTCGGCCCTATTGCCGCCCCACGTCCATCAATGAGAGGGTGACAAGTGTCGCCCTCTCGTTGGTCCAAAATGTTTCGTCTCTCGGAAAAATCCGCAAAAAATTAGAAATGACATAGCCGAAATTTACCCTACGCGAGTCTTGTAAAACGTTTCGTCAGAAAACGATTCTTTGTGTGAGTTGTGCCCAAAAAAACGTCCTAGGCCTAAACTTTAAGGCTCAACTTTCGTACGTACGCCCTCACGTACATACTCTGGATATACGGGGTATAACACATACCTTCTTGGCGAAAACCACCTGCCAAGTCGAATATGTCGCGCGCAGAGTATCGACCTATAACAGTCAAATACGTCTATCAACGTCTAGACTATACTGTATAAAGTTCTAAGCAGAGGGTTCTCTATTCTACGGAAAATTGGGCAGCACTTCCCTACCCGTCAAGCTACCCAAGTCTCACGTAAATACTGATCCCATGTAAGTCTGATTTAATTCTTCTTACATTATACCGCCTACTGTGATTACAGTTCAATTCTATTCTTTAATATCCTTCTATATCTTATACTCAAGTCTTAACTATTCTTATATGTAATATCCAATTACAATAGAAGGACAAGAGTAGTTACCTCGATAAGCCCAAAATTATCCAAGTTAAATGTCGATCCTGAGCAAGGTTTAGCTCTAATTTGCACACTCGATAGCTCCAGAATCCCTAAAAAGTTCTACACAACTTCTACTTAAATACTATAAGGGATTTGGGCTAGGGTATTTTGGAATAGTAACTATACTTGGAAGACAACTTTCTACCAAGGGGGGGGGGGCTCTCGGCCGAAGCCACTAGGCTAGAGGGGGAGAGGGTGTTGGACGAAACACTACAAGAGAGGGGAGGGAATTTTGAGACTTGGAAGACAATTTGTGGATGAAGAAAACCTTCAAGTTAGGGGGGTATTTATAGGCCAACCAATGGCCAAGATGAAGCCAAGTGGTAGGCAAGTGTAGGGTGGAGATTCACCCAAGTGTCCTTATCCATCTACTACACAAAAATATCCTACCTAACCTTGACTTGTGCAAAGCCACAAAAACGCCCAAGAAATCGTCCAAGTTACCGTCCACTTGAGGGTGACAAGTGTCACCCTCTCGTTGGTCCAAAATATTTCATCTCTCGGAAAAATCCGCAAAAATAATAAATGACATAGCCGTAATTTTCCCTACGCAAGTTTTGTAAAACGTTTCGTCGGAAAACGATTCTTTTTGATAGGTGTGCACAATTTTTCGTCCCCCTATGCCTAACTAAGGCTAAACTTTTGTATGTACGCCCTCACGTACATACTCTGGAAATACGGGGTATAACATTCTCCCCTCCTTAGAAACATTCGTCCCGAATGTTCCTTCCCAAGACAGATAATGATAAAGTTCCTCATAACTTAAACAGTTTGCAAATGCCACATACGGCCACAAAACAACACTTAGGCATATATGACAATGAAAATTTACAAGTAGGAAAGTGAGTTACCTGGAGGTGTGGGGAATAGGTGAGGATATACGCCTCATGTCCTCTCGCCTTCCCATGTCATCTCCTCCCCGAGCTCGTTCGCCACAAGACTTTGTGGAAGCCACGTCCTTGGTCGCAGACGCCTAACTCGACGATCAATTATCGCTATGGGAATCTCCTCATACGATAACCCCCGGTCACTGAACATCGTCAATCGGTGTACTCTAGATGGATCCGATACATCTCTCAAAGATAGAAACGTGAAAAACCGGATGCACGCCTCCGGATCGGACGGCAGATCAACTCATAGGCAACCTTGCCTACCATGCGGACAATCGATAGGGCCCGATGTACCTTGGGTGAGTTTCCTTCTTCGAACCTCATCACACCGCTTCATGGGTGACACCTGAGAAAACCCAATCATCAACCTCGAACTCCGGATCTGGCGACGATGATGCGTATGACTTCGCCGACTTTGAGTGTCGAGAACCGCTCTGGATAAGCTTCACCTTATCCATCACTGCTGCACCAAATCTGGTCCCACTAATCGTACCTCGCCCATCGAACCAGCCTATCGGCGATCCGCACTTCCTCATACAAGGCCTCATAAGGCGCCATCCGAATCGGAGTGGCGGATATTATTATACGAAACTCAACTGAGGCAAATGATCCTCGGCTACCCACGAAGTCAATAACACGGGCTCGCGGATATCCTCGAGAGTCCGGATAGTGCGCTCTGCTATCCGTGCTGCGAGGATGGAATGCGAGACTCGAGCTCACTGCGTCCTAAACCCTTACGGAAGGACCTCGAGTTAGCGTAAGCGGGCTCACATGCGATATGATCGAAATAGGGACTCCATGCAGTCTGACGATCTCTCGGATGTAAAGTCTGGCATAATCCTCAGCCGAAAAAGTCGTCCTTACGGGAAGAAAGTGGGCTGATTTCGTCAGCCTGTCGACGATAACCCAGATAGAATCATGCTTCCTCTGATTGCGAGGTAATCCTGTGATAAAGTCCATGTTGATCACCTCCCACTTCCAGGTCAGGATCTCTATCGTCTGCAACAAACCACCAGGCCTCTGGTGCTCTACCTGCACCTGCTAACAACACGGGCACTGAGCCACAAACTCTGCAACGTCCCTCTTCAAGCCATCCCACCAATACACAGATCTGAGGTCGTGGTGCATCTGGTCTAGATTAAAACAAATGGGTGGTTTGGATGCATTCTAATTAAATATCATGCTATGTGGGCTCATTGACTTGGTCAATGTTGTCAAGCTCTAAGCCTTGCAAGACTTTCATCATAAATTATGGTCAAATGACCATTCCACCCATGCACATTTCGTCCATGTCCATAAAGGGGTGACACGTGTCGCCTCCCGTTAAATCATGATATTTCGTTTTCCGACAATTCCATAATTCCGATAAATTTTTACTCGTCTCAAACCTTAACATTTTTTAGTTCTTACGTACGTTCTTAGAAACATATCCTGAAATTCCGGGGTGTAACAGTTAAGTTGTTTATGACTATATAACTGTTATACCCCGTATTTCTAGAGTATGTACGTGTGGGCGTACGTAGAAAGTTTGAGCCTTAAAGTTAGGCAAGTTTCGAAATTTTGTGCACAACCCCCGTAAAGAGTCGTTTTTCGACGAAACGTTTTACAGAACTTGCGTAGGGAAAATTTCGGCTATGTCATTTATTATTTTTGCGGATTTTTCCGAGCGACGGAACATTTTTGGACCAACGGGAGGGTGACACTTGTCACCCTCATTGGACGGTAAGAGAGGCCACGGTTGGCCTTGTTTTGTGGCTTATTTTGTGGCTTGTTTGGTGCCTTTTTTTGTGCCTTGTTTTGTGGAGTAGGGTTAGGGTGCACTTGGCTTGATCTTGGCCTTACACTTGCCTTGCACTTGGCTTGATCATGGCCTTTGGTTTCCCTATAAATACCCCCCCTTAGTGATGAACTTCTTCATCCACTCCTCACTTTGTCTAAGTCTTGAAATCCCTCCCCTCCCTCTTGTGGCTCTCGTCCAAACACTAGCCCCCCTCTCTTGTAGGGCTCTCGGCCGAGAAACCCCTTCCCCCTTTGTGTAGCCTTAGCCGAGAACACACCCCCCCCCCTTGGTAGAGAAATACTTCTCCAAGTATTGTTATAATGCCCAAAATACCCTAGTCGTATACCTTGTAGTATTCCAAAAGTTACCTCTATACGTAGAGCCCGGAAATACTACCTTTTGTCCTTTTAGTCTCAAACCGAAACCCTAAGGAAATCTTCATAGCGAGTTGAAGTATATAGAAGAAGTTTTGTAGAACTTCTAAGGGTTGTTTGGAGCGGGTTGGAGCGCACAGAGTAGGAGCTAAACCTTGCTCAGGATCGACATTATAACTTGGATAATTTTGGGCTTATCGAGGTAATATTCTTGTCCCCTTATTGTAATTGGAAATTACATGTTGTAGGATTATATAGTTGAAGTATACTATATATAGAACTGAACATAGCTTTGCGGCAATGTCTTTTGACTTAAGCCTGAATATAAAGAAGAGAATCAATCTGTAATTACATAGGGTATCAGACATGAGACTTGTGGTATTCGTGTAGTAGAATTGTACACGTCCGGTTAGACGTATAACCCCTGGTTGGCTTGGTAGCCACCTCGATAGAGGAGGAGATTTACGCGTTGCGGGGAGGTGCTGCGAATTTTACGTAGAATATGGAACCGATGCGTTTAGAAGTTAATGACGCGTTTGTGGCCTATATAGGTGGAAGTACTACGAGTAGCGTATTCTACTTGAAGAGTGGAAAAGGCTAGCGGTTACAACATCGTGGAGCGTTTTGCTTATTATCGATAATCGTCGCGAGGTATGTGAATCTCTTCCTATCCTTTCTAGCATGATGTTTTGTAAACTATGTAGTACGGTGACGCATACGTGCTAAATGAGTGCGTTGGTTCAAAACATAGGGTGTTATAATAGCTTTATGGGAAGTTAGTTATAACGACTCTATGTGGGTAAAAGAATGGTTTATTGATTGTAGAAGTTAAGAGACTTGATCTTGAAAGATAAGAGACTTAACTTATTTGACTTGTTATATAACATTTTGTTAAAAATGTTGTGAAACCTCATTCGCGAGTAATGAGTACTTGGTTTTAAAAAGAATAATGTTTCTTGATTTGAAAATGAGAATAAGTGTCGAACAAACCACAGCAGCGCTAATAAAGGAAAATGTATTGGCAAATAACTAATTATTGTTAAAACCAGTAGAAACCTCCATCTGCATAGAAGCTAAGATAAGACAAAATTGTATTACATTTCCTAGATCATGGCTGATGTAACAAGATTGTTATAAACAAGAATAAACGGCTCACACATAAGACATATGTTACTCAATTGTTTTAAAAGAGATTAAGACTGCGAGTTATGAAACCTTTCTAAAATGAGAAACTTGAGCATTTGAAATTAGGCAAACTTGAACGTTTGGAAAATAATGTTGTTACTTGATTTTACAAAGGGAAGTGTTTTGGTTTACTTAAAAAGATAGTCACTCTATTTTTATACTACGGGTATTGTGTGACTTTTGTGAAAGAAACGGATCCTTTAACAAGAGTTAATGTATGTAGTACTTTGGGGTTAAAACCCGGATTTGTTGTAATAAAATATAAGTCTATGAGTTTGTTGAACTTGCCTATGCTTGTTGTGATAGCCTTTGTTGTGCAAGTGTTGGATTTACGTATTCCGCGTCTCGCCGAGGGTAGGCTATCCGTTGATTGATGGACATACCGACACGATGGGTGGCCCACGGTATGCTTCCACTAATCGATCCTTTTGACATACCGACACGATGGGTGGCCCACGTATGTTTCCATTAGGAGTGTGATCTTGTTATTTGTTCTTGGACATACTGACACGATGGGTGGCCCACGAGTATGCTTCCATTTTGATTGTTATCTTGTTATTCGCTTTGGACATACTGACACGATGGGTGGTCCACGAGTATATTTCCATTTCGATTGTTATCTGGATATTTCCTTTGGACATACTGACACGATGGGTGGCCCACGGGTATGCTTCCATTGGGATGGTTCCATGGCCATGCTTATACCGAGGTGAGATCGCCGGCACGCGTTGTGCGGGTTAAATTCCCGGGTTATATTTGAGTGATGACTTGAGGGCGTGAGTCCCTGACTTGACATGACTGCTTTTATGTTGTGAACTGTAGTTTTGTTATCATACATGTCTCCTGTTTTTATATATACTGTTATGATTTCATTTACAGTATTTTTCAGTTTCACATACTGGTATTGTTATCGACCTCGCCCGGGCTGCGTTCATGCCGCAGTAGAGGTACACCGATGTTAGTCCTCGCCATAGGATCACGAGCGTTGGGAAGCTCCGTTCTCCGGAGGCTTATCTTTTGGTATGTTACCCTGAGTTGTAGGTTCTTGTACATTCAGGGGTATGGCGGGGCCCTGTCCCGTCATGTTGTATAAAACTCTTAGAGGTCTGTAGTACTGTTGTGGGCAGGGTTTGTAAAAGGGATTAAACTGTTCGTTTTGAAAGACTTGCATATATATATTTTATTGGAAGGTGACCGTTTGGTTGGCCTGTTTTATGATCATATATCTTGTTTCATGTTTAAGTTTTATTTTTCGCTGATTTACTCTGATGTTGAATCACTAGGGTGCCCGGGGTAAGGCACCAGTCACGGGCCCCGGAACGGGTCGTGACAATAACATGTTAGGCCTAAGAAGTTGGATTGAAAAAGAATTGGAAAAGGACTTTGTGTTGTTGTATATGTTTAGCCAAGAATGGCTTTAAATAAGGAACTAGTTTAGTATTAATTTGTGGGGCGGAATTTTACACGTCCTGTTAAGGCGTGTAATCCCCTTTGGTTAGCTGAATTGTTGGGCCTTAAATGTGGCGTGTTTGGTTATTGAATTCGGCCTTGAAAAAGGTGGCAAAGTATGTAGAAACAAAGGAAGTGTTGTCCGATTTTCCGTAGAATTTAGTGACTTTGCACTTAGAATATTCTACGTTCGAAGCTAAAGGTTAATGGCCGTATTATGGCCATTATAGGTTGAAGTACTAAGTATAGCGTATTCTACTTGAAGGATGGAATAGCTATCAAGGTTGAAGTACTTTGGAGCATTTTTCTATTTGTCGATAATCGTCGCGAGGTATGTGAACCTCTTCCTTCTTTTGACATGATTCTATGTATGGAATATACATGTAGTACTATTTCATGATTCCTTCTACTCTTAGAAGTTAAGAGGTATGTATGTTGATTTACTCTACGTAAAGGTTATGTCTAAGTTATCCTAAGTTCTTACCAAGTCTTATGGGGGATGTTGGTAAGAGTCGTTAGGAGGTATTTGGAGCCAAGTTGACTTGGCTAAGTTACGGCACAAATGAGAATAAGAATCGAACAAGCCACTGCAGCGTTAATAAAGGAAAATGTAATGACAATCAATTGAGTTAAAATGAGTAGAATTCTCCATCTGCATAGAAGCTAAGATAAGACAAAATGGTATTACATTTTCTAGATCATGGCTACTCGATTAAGATCGTTATAAATAAGTATAACTTATTCACAATGCACCAAAGTATGTGTTACTTAATTTATAAGAATTTACGTATGAAGTTTTAAGACTATGAACCTCAAATTTTTTTAAAAGGTTAAGGGACTTTATTTTTCAAGTTATGGGACTTGATTCTTAAAGGAAGAAATTAATTGATTTAAAAGTATAGAATACTTGATTTGGAAAGTATTGATTTCTTGCCATTCTAAAGTTAAGAAACTTGTTTTCTTAAAAGTTAAGAGACTTGAAGTATTTTGAAAGCTATGTGATTTGAATTGAAAGTATAAGTTTCTTGGTCATAAAAGGAATGAATTTGTCTAAGACATAAAGAGTTATAACGGCTTTATGGGAAGTTGGTTATAACAACTTTATGGAAGATTAAAAGAATGGTTTTCTTCAGTAATGTAAGCAAAGAAATGATTTGAAATAAAGAAGGGCAAATTGTTTTAAAGGTACCAATTGCTTAAGGTTTTAAAGAAAGAAGTCACTTTATTTAGAAGCCTAAATGTATTTCTAAAAGGTATTGTGACTTGTCTTGAAAAGTAGATATGACTTGATACTATGGTTATTAGTATCTTGGAAGTTTTATTTGAAAGAGAATCATTTTAAAGGAGTAGGGGCACGTAGTACGTTGGGTTAAATTCCCGGATTTTATAATGACATGTTAGTGCCTTAAGTAAACAAAAATGAGAGTGTATATGAACAAGCTAATAAGTAGTTAGGGGATTTCTTAACTTGCTTATGTAATGTATGATAAGCCGGTAGTGCTTATGTTATGTATAATAAGTCGGTAGTTCTTATGTTATGTACAATAAGTCGGTAGTGCTTATGTTATGTATGATAAGCGGTAGGGCTTATGTTATGTATGATGGTCGGTTGAGTTAGGGTAAGAGTATAAATGAGGGGTAAACCCCCAAGACGTTATACCACCTTCTCCAGGGTAAGAGTATAAATGAGGGGTAAACCCCCAAGACGTTATACCACCTGCTTCAGGGTAAGAGTATAAATGAGGGGTAAACCCCCAAGACGTTATACCACCTGTTCCGTGGATTTGCTACCCATGATGCGAGGAATACCTCATGTGAGTCCTTATGGGCTTATGCGGGTGAAATAGTCTCATGCGGGCGGGTACAGCCTATGCGAGGAATACCTCATGCGGGTCCACAGGACCTATACGGGTGAAATAGTCCCAGGAGTAGGATTGCTTTTCGATACTACGGGCGAGGGACCCTGTTTTGATCGTGAGCCTCCTATTTTTATGCAGTATACCTTTATGGGCAGATTTATGTGATCTTATCGCGTCCCAGATTGGGCCGGGCAGTATACCTTTATGGGCAGACTTATGTGATTTTATCGCGTCCCAGATTGGGCCGGGCAGTATACCTTTATGGGCAGACTTATGTGACTCTATCGCGTCCCAGATTGGGCCGACAGTATAGGCGTTCCTCCATAAAGGGACGAATTAGGTTATGCAAGATACGTAAGTTATATGTTTATGAACTTGATGAGTTTTCTTAAGTATGTACGTAAGAATTTGACTATACTCTTATGGAAAAATGGGAAAAGATAATAAGGTACGATTAAGTTCACGGGATGGAAATGACACGGTAGGATTTGGTATTTACCCTTTCTTTATACTTGCCCCTGTCATTCTTTTGTACAGTTATGATTTGTTACTATACCTTATTTTCCGTTCCATATTCGGTACATGTTAGATCGAATTCTTCGGGCCGCGTTCATGTCCGCAGTTTAGGTATTACGATTGTGGATCCGCGAGCTTAGGATCCTGGTTCAGCATTTGAGATGGCTCCAATGTTCCGGAGCTTGTCGTCATGGTTATGTATATTCAGGGGTACGGTGGGGCCTTGTCCCGTCATAGCATTGGTCCAAATCTTAGAGGTCTCTATTCATCTGTGGGCTGGACTAGCTAGAGTTGTTTTTACATTGTTAAACAGTGTAGACCCTTTTGGGTAATTTTTATGTTATGGAAGCCTTATCGGCTTGGCCTTAGTTTAAAAAAAAATGTTATTTATCTTCCGCAGTTTATTATGTTGTATGAATAGAAGGGTGCCCAGGTAGGGCACCAGTCGCGGCCCGGGATTGGGTCGTGACAAAAGTGGTATCAGAGCAGTTAGTCCTCGGAAAGTGTCTACAGACCGTGTCTAGTATAGTCTTGATTATCGGTGTGTTGTGCACCACATCTATAATCAGGAGGCTGCAGGGCATTTAGGATTGGTTTCCATTCTTCTCACTCTGAGATCGTGCGATAGAGCTGTGTTGTTAGGGTCGTCCCCCCCTAACGAGTTATGTTGATTGCAGCTACGAGCAAGGCAGCAGTGACCCTGGAAGGACTATATGGATTGCATATCCAGGTTGGTAATGATTGTAATATAGTTGGTATTGTGACATACAACTATACGGAGTTATGTATGAGGGTCAGACGCGTGTTGCCTAGAATGATTTTAGATTACCAAGAGTTGGTAAAGACTAACTAGATACCGGGAAGGTATGAAACAGTTAAAGAATTCTCATCGAGGTTTTACGTATTACTTTGAGATAATTGGGAAAGGATGAGCTGTCTGATAGGGCAGTGAACCCTTAAGAAGCCATGTTAAGAAACTTAATGGAATACCATGTTAATATATTAAGCTACGTGGTAGGCTTAAGAGAATTGTACGGATGAGGTCCGTATAGAGTAAGTAATGGTTGTTGTGATCAAGACGACACGATTATGGTATTATGAGAAGTTTTTGTACCCGTTTACGGGGGGACTGGTAAGGTAGGCTTGGAGCATGGATATTGCGAGCCTAAGAATATAACTGCCGAGACCTTAGGTATATATAAGGCCTTCTCGGGCAATAAGATTTTATGCAGACTTCGGGTAGGAGTTAAGCGCAACGGTGGGTCGGGTTGAGGACCTATTACAGGTTGCCTCATAGTTTGAAATGAAGTGAGATCAGTTGATAGTAGTTCCGCTACGTGATAGGGTCACGAGGGTGCAAGGCCCAAGTCTAGTTAATTGTTTTAGGGGTTCGTGGACGCGTTCCACCGGAACCAGGTCTTGAGAGCCGGAAATGGCCTTATATTGTTCGATTTAGTAAACTCCAAGATTGGAGGCCAGAATCGGTATGGAAGTCATTTATGTATGCTAGTATGAGTTGGAAGTACGGAAAGAGTACAACCAGTAAGAAAGATAACAACCAAGTGTAAAGGAATAGAGCCTGAATCCGTAAGGACCTTTCGAGGTAGCTACACCAGTGGGTGTTTGGATGGCAGCTGAGCGGGTATATGAGATTCGCCAGAATGACATACGTCGCCGACTAGTAGACCTAGTAGAGATGATTATGACAGACTTTGAGGTCATTATGAGTATGGGCTAGTTGGCTTCGTGAGTTCCAAGGTTGACATTTTAGTATAAGTATTGTTATGTGGCCATGGGTGGCATATGTTGTAAGAAGGGTGTAGTAAAAGGAGACTATGTCGCGCTCTAATTAGATTGGACTCCGAAAGAACATTCGAGGACGAATGTTTCTAAGGGGGGAAGAATGTTACACACCGTAGTTCAAGGACATGTTTAAGAGAATGTATGTAAGGAATACAAGACTTAAAAAGGGTACGAAAGGAATAATTGTTTTTCCGACGGAAAAATCTTCCGAACGTCGGAAAGGAGAAATGTTCGTTGGTGAGAATTAGATTCTCAAAATGCATTAATTGAAGAGTATGGAACTTATTATCATTATGGAAATTTAATTTTACGGATTTGGTCACGTGGGGCCCACCCGAGGAATTTTACATTTTGTGGGACCCACGAGGGTTACAGAATTTTATGGACGAATGGGAGGGCGACACGTGTCACCCCCACATTGGTCTTGGACGAAATTGAAGCAAGGATAGAATGGTCATTTGACCATTGTATAGATGAGCAAGTCTTGCTAGGCATTGGCTTGATTATATTGACTAAGTCAAAAGTCAAGAGAGCTTGATAATATTGACCACATCCTAGCCTTCCATTTGGATTTATCCTAGCCTTTGATTTATTTATATATACTACTACTACTACTACTAGTAGCAAGACATCCCACACTTAGAAAAATTGAAGAACCCTTGTTCTTGACATTATTGCTCTCGGGTTTGGGCATCCTCAAGGGAAGAAAATTTTCGTTTGTGGTTCATTAGCCACAAGACTTTAACCCAAGGTCTCTAAGGGTATTGTAAGGATATCTCAATAGAAAGATTTCGGAAAAAACGCATTTTTACGTTAGTCGCAAGGCTGAAACCCAAGGTGTTCTTCAACTTTGAAGTTGGAAATAGAAGAGGAGTTTTTCACAAGCTTCTAAGGGTTGCAAATAGCGGATTGGAACGTCAAGAAAAGGAGTTGGAGTTGTTAAGGATCGACTTAGGGTTTTGGATCATTTTGAGCTTAAGGAGGTAATAATCTCCGTCTTGCTATTAGAATTCAAGATTTCATGTTGTAGTAGTTAGAAATGATCATGTGGATTATATTATGAAGAATGATATGTGTTATGGAATATTTGGATGGAATCCGAAAGTTGCATGATTTAGCCTTTAAGTTTGTAATTCAATTTAGTTACTAGTTTAGTCGTCGCATGTTATCTAAAGAGTTGATTAAGGTGATTGTAATTGTTAAGTTGTTTATGACTATATAACATGTTAGGCCTAAGAAGTTGGATTGAAAAAGAATTGGAAAAGGACTTTGTGTTGTTGTATATGTTTAGCCAAGAATGGCTTTAAATAAGGAACTAGTTTAGTATTAATTTGTGGGGCGGAATTTTACACGTCATGTTAAGGCGTGTAATCCCCTTAGGTTAGCTGAATTGTTGGGCCTTAAATATGGCGTGTTTGGTTATTGAATTCGGCCTTGAAAAAGGTGACAAAGTATGTAGAAACAAAGGAAGTGCTATCCGATTTTCCGTAGAATTTAGTGACTTTGCACTTAGAATATTCTACGTTCGAAGCTAAAGGTTAATGGACGTATTATGGCCATTATAGGTTGAAGTACTAAGTATAGAGTATTCTACTTGAAGGATGGAATAGCTATCAAGGTTGAAGTACTTTGGAGCATTTTTCTATTTGTCGATAATCGTCGCGAGGTATGTGAACCTCTTCCTTCTTTTGACATGATTCTATGTATGGAATATACATGTAGTACTATTTCATGATTCCTTCTACTCTTATAAGTTAAGAGGTATGTATGTTGATTTACTCTACGTAAAGGTTATGTCTAAGTTATCCTAAGTTCTTACCAAGTCTTATGGGGGATGTTGGTAAGAGTCGTTAGGAGGTATTTGGAGCCAAGTTGACTTGGCTAAGATTCTGACACAAATGAGAATAAGAATCGAACAAGCCACTGCAGTGTTAATAAAGGAAAATGTAATGACAATCAATTGAGTTAAAATGAGTAGAATTCTCCATCTGCATAGAAGCTAAGATAAGACAAAATTGTATTATATTTTCTAGATCATGGCTACTCGATTAAGATCGTTATAAATAAGTATAACTTATTCACAACGTACCAAAGTATGTGTTACTTAATTTATAAGAATTTACGTATGAAGTTTTAAGACTATGAACCTCAAATTTTTTAAAAGGTTAAGGGACTTTATTTTTCAAGTTATGGGACTTGATTCTTAAAGGAAGAAATGAATTGATTTAAAAGTATAGAATACTTGATTTGGAAAGTATTGATTTCTTGCCATTCTAAAGTTAAGAAACTTGTTTTCTTAAAAGTTAAGAGACTTGAAGTATTTTGAAAGCTATGTGATTTGAATTGAAAGTATAAGTTTCTTGGTCATAAAAGGAATGAATTTGTCTAAGACATAAAGAGTTATAACGGCTTTATGGGAAGTTGGTTATAACAACTTTATGAAAGATTAAAAGAATGGTTTTCTTCAGTAATGTAAGCAAAGAAATGATTTGAAATAAAGAAGGGCAAATTGTTTTAAAGGTACCAATTGCTTAAGGTTTTAAAGAAAGAAGTCACTTGATTTAGAAGCCTAAATGTATTTCTAAAAGGTATTGTGACTTGTCTTGAAAAGTAGATATGACTTGATACTATGGTTATTAGTATCTTGGAAGTTTTATTTGAAAGAGAATCATTTTAAAGGAGTAGGGGCACGTAGTACGTTGGGTTAAATTCCCGGATTTTATAATGACATGTTAGTGCCTTAAGTAAACAAAAATGAGAGTGTATATGAACAAGCTAATAAGAAGTTAGGGAATTTCTTAACTTGCTTATGTAATGTATGATAAGCCGGTAGTGCTTATGTTATGTATAATAAGTCGATAGTGCTTATGTTATGTACAATAAGTCGGTAGTGCTTATGTTATGTATGATAAGCCGATAGTGCTTATGTTATGTATGATAAGCCGGTAGGGCTTATGTTATGTATGATGGTCGGTTGAGTTAGGGTAAGAGTATAAATGAGGGGTAAACCCCCAAGACGTTATACCACCTGCTTAAGGGTAAGAGTATAAATGAGGGGTAAACCCCCAAGACGTTATACCACCTGTTCCGTGGATTTGCTACCCATGATGCGAGGAATACCTCATGCGAGTCCTTATGGGCTTATGCGGGTGAAATAGTCCCATGCGGTAGTCTGACTATCACGAGGAATACCTCATGCGGGTCCACAGGACCTATGCGGGTGAAGTAGTCCCAGAAGTAGGATTTCTTATCGATACTACGGGCGAGGGACCCTGTTTTGATCGTGAGCCTCCTATTTTTATGCAGTATACCTTTATGGGAAGATTTATGTGATCTTATCGCGTCCCAGATTGGGCCGGGCAGTATACCTTTATGGGCAGACTTATGTGATTTTATCGCGTCCCAGATTGGGCCAGGCGTTATACCTTTATGGGCATTTATGTGACTATCGCGTCCCAGTTGGGCGATAGTATAGGCGTTCGCCATAAAGGGACGGATTAGGTTATGCAAGATACGTAAGTTATATGTTTATGAACTTGATGAGTTTTCTTAAGTATGTACGTAAGAATTTGACTATACTCTTATGGAAAAATGGGAAAAGATAATAAGGTACGATTAAGTTCACGAGATGGAAATGACACGGTAGGATCTGGTATTTACCCTTTCTTTATACTTGCCCCTGTCATTCTTTTATCTGATTATGATTTGTTCTCGTACCTTATTTTCCGTTCCATATTAAATTTTTGTTATGCGGCCCCCGAAGCTGCGTTAAATGTCCGCGAGTTTAGGTACACGATTGTGGATCCATGAGCTTAGGATCTGGTTCACATTTGAGATGGCTCCATGTTCGGAGCTTGTCGTCATGGTTATGTATATTCGAAGTGCGGCGGGGCCTTGTCCGTCATAGCGTTAGTCCAAATCTTAGAAGTGCATGTTCATCCGTAAATTTGGACTAGCTAGAGTTGTTTTTACATTGTTAAACAGTGTAGACCCTTTCGGGTAATTTTTATGTTATGGCAGCCTTATCGGCTTGGCCTTAGTTTTTAAAAAAAATGTTATTTATCTTCCGCAGTTTATTATGTTGTATGAATAGAAGGGTGCCCAGGTAGGGCACCAGTCGCGGCCCGGGGTTGGGTCGTGACATGAAGATGGTTCAGAAGGGGCATATCTACCATCTTATTGTGTATTTGATCTGAGTGAGTTGCGGATCTTGATCGATTCGGTTGTTAGAGAATTTCTGGATGTATTCCCAGACGATCTCCCAGGTATTCCTCCTGAGAGGGAGATAGAGTTCAGTATTGATGTTCTGCCAGATACTCGTCCTATATCTATCCCACCGTACAAAATGGCACCTGCTGAGTTGAGGGAGTTGAAGGACCAGCTGAAAGATTTGCTGGAGAAAGGCTTTATTAGGCCTAGTACTTCACCTTGGGGAGCGCCGATATTGTTTGTAAAGAAGAAGGATGGGACACTGCGTATGTGTGTCGATTACATGCAGCTGAATAAGGTAACCATAAAAAATAGATACCCCCTCCCCAGGATTGATGATTTGTTTGATCAGTTGCAGGGGGCGAAGTGTTTTTCCATGATAGACCTGCGATCTGGTTATCATCAGGTGCGAGTTAGGGGGGCAGATATCCCAAAGACTGCATTCAGGACCCGGTATGGGCATTATGAGTTCAGGGTGATATCTTTTGGTTTGACTAAGGCTCCAGCAGTATTTATGGATTTAATGAACCGGGTGTTCAAGCTATTTTTGGATACGTTTGTTATAGTATTCATTGATGACATCCTGGTTTATTCTCGCACGGAGCAGGAGCATGCGGATCATTTGAGGCGATGCGAGAGTCCTCGGGCGGCGATTGTATGCCAAGTTCTCTAAATGTGAGTTTTGGTTGGCTTGATGGCATTCTTAGGAGCGCGTTATCGGGTCGATGGTATTCGGGTTGTCTGACAAAGATGAGGCGATCAAAACTTGGCCTGAACTCTTACACCAACCGAGTGCGTAACTTTTTGGGCCTTGCGGGTTATTATCGGAGGTTTGTGGAGAAGTTTGCTTCGATTTCACCGCCTTTGACTAGGCTGACTCAGAAAGCGGCTAAGTTCCAGTGGACGGATGCTTGTGAAAAGGGCTTCCAGTTACTGAAGGAGAAATTGACGACGGCCCCAGTTCTTACTCTTCCAGAGGGTTTAGACGGGTATGTGGTTTATTGTGATGTGTCGCGTGTCGGGCTTGGATGTGTGTTGATGCAGCATGGTAAGGTTATATCTTACGCGTCTCGACAGCTCAGGAAGCATGAGAAGAACTACCCCACACATGATTTGGAGTTAGCAGCAGTGATACATGCCTTGAAGATCTGGAGGCATTATTTATATGGAGTTCATGTGGATATTTTTACAGACCACAAGAGCCTCAAGTATATCTTCAGCCAGAGGGAGCTGAACTTGAGGCAGAGACGGTGGTTAGAGTTACTTAAGGATTATGATGTCGATATCCTATACCACTCAGGGAAGGCCAATGTAGTTGCATATGATCTTAGTCATAGATCTATGGGTAGTGTGTCAGATGTGCCGCCAGATAGAAGGGGCATGGTCTGCGAGA